>OX457011.1:10015000-14815000 GCA_949752705.1 Callimorpha dominula
TGACTCAGCATGACCTCAAATTATCAGTATTCAATACTTAAATTTGAATTGTTTATGAAAAAAGGCAATCAGCTCAAACTCAAACAAAAGCTCTAGGATAAAAATGCACAACTCCTGTATAACTTGCGCGGTCGATTTGGCACTGTGACAAAACTTGGAAAGTTTTGTAAGTGCCGTTGGGGTTATAATCGGCCACCACACGCCACGGTACGTGTTAAATTCATCTCCAAGTTTTTTACCCTTTTTGTAGATTGTTTCCTTACCCAACCCGACGTTGCGTATCCCTCACTCATATCAACGACTCAGCGTGGTACAGGGGTACTTCCCGCTAAGATTCTTAGCGGGCTTGAGTTTCTCAAGACAATCGGAAATCACATACTGCAGTACATAGTCGTATACAGTTATGAGAATCTTCGCAATTTATTGAGTTTGACTGGGGTTAGATTAAATTGAAAAAAAAAAAACAGTCAGTCGTAGGACTGCATGTCAGAAGTGATAACATAACTTCACAATGTATTTGCATATACATACACACACACACACATCTGTATAAATATATTAAAAATAAAAAGTAGGTAATAACATATCTAAATGTTTACATAGGGTACACTGGAAGTTCTGCGCTCCTGGCCGCTCATTAATGTTTGAATTTCGAATGTTATATTTTTTTTAAATATAAAAAACTCGGCTCGCCTTACAAATTTTCGACCAGGGTCACGTGTCCTGACGTGAGTTTAACATTTTTTACCCATCCCAAAAAGTGCACAACGCCGCTAAAGAAGTTTTCACTTCAAAAAATATAACAACTAACGTTAATTAGAAAAGTAGGCAGTTAAATTCGTCAGTAGCCTTTACGAGGCAGGCGACATTAATGAAGAGTAATTTATTAGAGTGAAGTGTAGTCATTAGCTTTTATTGTATGTAAAAATTTGGTTCATTCTCGCTCGGTAGAACATTAATCGCAAACAGCAACATCTCCTCCAAATACGACAGGAGAGGCTTTGACGCAGCCGTTACTTAGGGTTTGACACGATGAAGTTTACTGACCGGATTGTAATAGCAAAATTTCATCTCCCAGAAGCTATATATGCGCTCAGCAATAATTAATGTAAATAAAACACTAATTGATATTTTTAATACATTTCTGCTAGACTGATTATTAAGTCCATTCAGTGGAAACGGATAAAGGATTTTTTTATCTTGCTAAAGCCGGCCAGGGTTTACCTAGCATTGTCATAAACTTAGTAAACTAGAGTAATAAACAAACAGTCTCCTCATTATTGCGTCACCGAAACAAAAATGTTTGTGTGTGCGAGTTTTACAGACGTGGGACTGAGTTTTAGTGTAGGGACATTGACGTCACCTCAAATAGACAGATAGAATATTCTTTTTTGTACACCGTTAATAAAGTATACTAGAAAAAATATATACATATAAATTATCTTACAAATCAACAATGGGCAGTATTACTGTATCTACCAGACAACCTTTTATACATACATTATGTATATAGTTATTTAGTAGAGATAGTAAAGTCATAGACAGCAGCTTAGATCTTAGCTATGGAATAGACTACAATAAAATAATAATATTAAAGTGACAGATAATGTTACTTGAGATTTTAAAGACTGTAAGGATGTCAATTTGCCATATATGTACAGGTAATGCAGTCCAGAAACGAATAGACATAACCCTATTTCATTTTTCAAAGAAATTTGGTGAATGACTGGCACTTTTAATATAAAATTTTCTGATGATCGTAAGAACTTCGTATGAGTATCGTCGAGGAACTCAAATCATCATTTTAAATAGGAAGGTGTATGAGGTAATGTTAAACATAATACTGTAAAGCAATTGAAGTCACTCTTGTTTATCTAATTGGTTCTCGGTGAGGTCTGGATAGCTGGCATCCACATAGTCAATAATTAGAAGAAGAAGTGAATTTGCAAGGGAAGAGTTAGTGGCAATTGGTAGAAAATTTCTCAATCGTTTTAAGGAACCTGCAGAAACAAATAACTTACGACTTATTTCCTAAATTTAAAGAGCCTAAGATAGTTCTGAGTCGATAAGTAATCCTAATTTCTTTAATTTATTACTAAAGACTATAATAGAACCATTGAAATCAATCGGAGGAACATGTGACCACCCAATTTTTTAACCTTTCCTAGTGCTCCCAATGATAACATAACATTAATAATATTTTTGTTTATTTCGCTTACAATTGACAAACAAAATAGATGTTGAACTAAATACATAGTATGTAGTCTACATTGTGGGAGCTGGTGCCTGTTAAAGTTTTATATAAACCTGTATTTCAACAATGATGATGACCATCCATGTCTTCAAAGTGTTTACTTTGAGTCCGAAAACAAGAAAATATAGTGAAGTGACTCCATCACTTTCTGTTGAAAATTTTTGTTGACAGCAATTCACTGCACGCTAGTGAAACCATTTAAACTGCATTTTCAAACGACGACCCCGCCAAGTAGATGCAGACTCAACTCGACGTCTTTTTCACAATGTTTTTGAAATTTTCCGCTTGTTACGTGAACTAATGGGAGATGTTTATCTTTTGAAGAGTGGCGCTTTAGACACTGCGAAGCACACTAGAAGTCACGTCGTGCATTTAAAGCTGTATACCATTTCGTGTTCTTCTAAAAAAGAATATGAGCTAGTTAACGCCTTAGAGTAACTCTTTATGAATATTCGTAAAACAATACTAAACTTTAAATTATTTAACACTATGCAGTCAGAAGATATATATCTCAAAACTGGTTTACAAGTATCCACGGGTCACCATGACCGCTTAGCACAAGACAGGGCGTATACTTGATAGTAACCTTAGTGGTATATAAATAACGTCTAACCCTTAGGGGTTAAGACGTGGGACCTTGGGGGAAATAGGGCAAAAGAGAACTCAATAAATATATGTACTTCAACTAAAGTGCTGCTTGTATACGAACCACGGATTCTCAACACAATTAAGGTACAACACATTGGATGTAATGGATAGTAAAATTACTATATTTCTAAAGTACTTGCATTTTTGTTATTAAATTTTGTATCAAGTATTTAAAATATGCATAAGAATATAATTATGTATAAAATAGGTATTACTACCTCTTCTGAGTGTGACCACGGCCAGTGCAACCTAGTTGAAACCTCAGACAGTTCAGAGGTATGTAATACCTATTTCGTGATCGCGTTAATTTCCGTATATATACTATACAAATCGAGATATTACGCTGGTAATAACAACTCGGGGACTATACATAATTATATCATAGAACCATCGAGATAAATAATAACTCAGTGCACGGAACGCGAAATTTTAAAAGTTAGTATGCAAAAGAAATGATAAATCATGATTGTTGATGGTCTATTACAAATTATATTTATATAACCTCACATACGCAGCCTTATGTGTGATCACTATAGGTGGGAGCTCCGTGATACCTGTGGCCTGAGTGAGCCATCAATAGAATGCCGTTCCCCCGGAGTATTTTTTTAACTACACCGTTAACTAAGTCTGTCTCAACTTTAACCGTATATTATGTAAATCTTTTATCTACATTCTATGGAATATATTAAATCTAGTTGAAAATACACTAAGTTGTAATAGTGCAAAAAAATTCAAATTCAAACTGTCGGCACTGAAATATTAAAGAAAAATGTGGAACGGAAACCGCACATTAATAATAAAAGTTGAGACGTGTAAAGTGCTCAGAGGAAGTGAAAATGTGAATTGCTTCGGATGTCAATTTCGCATGCAGAGGCTCTGCATAGTGTGCTGAATAGCATGATAGATATTCTACATATTTAATGCAGCTATTCTTGTAACAGGTATGTTAAAATATACCATAAAGACGATTATGAGTTTGTTTGCTTGTTTATTTGTTTTTGCTACCCTTTCACGCCTTAACTACTCAACCTCATCATCATGAAATTATACGCGTTGCCAGGGTTATAAAAAGGGATTGGCTATCTAGCTAGCTAGAATTAGCATAGGCTAACTTTTCGATTTAATAATAATCAAAAATTCATCAAAATAGCCACTAAATGTAACTACCTGTTTTTGTTTAATATTTGATAGTATTAGAATGCTGCATTTCGTTCTTAATTTCATTAAAACACTATTAGAACCTACTTTGAGCCGCCTCTACTGCCGATTGAAGTTTTCCGATGTGAAGGTGTTCGTTCCGTCACAAGTGAGTCTATTCCAAGGGACTCGGGTACACTATAGGAAGGAAGTGCCTGAGAACCCTGGCAGACCTTGACCACCTCTTAAACAGAAGGCAGACACACCATTGCGGGCCTTGCCCCTATCCGGTTAGGAAAGGCGCGCTCGGAACACGTCTTACCACCGTTTTAGGCCTACTTCTGCCAGAGTAACACACAGCCTCCCAGTTACCCCCAGGCCAGTGCTTATGGAATTCGGAGATCATTTTGTTCTCTCCATCGCCTAATGCCTCTTCTTCGGGACGGGAGAATACTAGCCCTCTCCCGTTCCCGTTCCACCGCCTCTTTAGCCTCACGACAGCCTCCGCAGTGATGACACGCAGACGTTGGCTCCTAGGTCTTACCTTCATAACTTCATATTTTATTATTTGTTTCACCTAAATACTCTAAATATCCCCAATATATATAAAACGGAAAATTTACTAACGTACGTACTACGTTAGAAAAACTGGAATAGATATGACGTCAAAGTGAAGATTTTGTGTTAGTTGCTTTGTTTTCTTTCCTTGTGTAAATTTAAGTTCTATATTCATATTGCTTTACAATAACTTATTTGACTACTGTGACTAGTAAGATGAAGGTAATTTTCAGTGAGTTTGGGATTATATCGACATAATTTCAAAAATGTTACACGAAATGTAATATGCTGTCCCATTTTAGTCTTCTTGTAGTCCCATCAGTGCTTCAAACAATAACCGATATATTGAAGCATATTATTTTTGTTAAAATAGAGAAAAACGAATAATATATATCTATGAAGTATTTGATGCAAAAGCAATTGATCTTATTAAAGTGTAGACTACAGCTTCATTACCAATTGTTACGATGCAACGCGTGAAAAAACAGACAACTGCAATCGTTCATTTCTTAACTACACGTGAATGAACTACCTATTTAGCATTTGGTTACTAAATTAGAGAGATACACAAACGGGCATCTACTTTATTCAGGGTCAATAGGAAAAATGTTGGAAAACGGCACTTTTCTCATTTTCACCGAGTTTTTGCGTTTCTATCAAACATGCCTGTTTCACTAAAATACACTGAAATAAAACTGACTAATTTAGCCTCACCAAACTTTCCACTTTACGTTATTTACGGGGTGTAACGATTATATACGACCCTAAAATTTGACCACACCTTTCTGTAACACCATGTATAACGGTTTTATTCTAGAAAAAAGTAAGTGTTTGAATTACTTATACGCTGAAATATAATAGCAGGCTAAAAAATATGTACAAAAAATAAACAAAAATATATTTACATACTAGCTGTGCCCGCGATTTCGTTCGCGTTATTTTCGGAAAACAGCAATTTGTCGCTTATTGCATAGTACCTCTTTCTCCAGGCAGTATTTCTGATACTGTATTGGCGGTGAAACAACCTGGAGCGTACAAAAAGGGTTGTTTTGGTTGCTTACACGTGAAGTAACGACATAATTTGGCCGTGGTAACATTACTTATTTGTTTTTCGTGTGGAAGCTCACCTCACCGGGCTATTGGTGAGGCCATATATCAGGCTTAAACCAACTAAAACCACACGTTGTGCCTCACAACACCGTTTATGAGTTTTGCCTCCAATGATCCACCCAGCACTGTGAAGAACATGAAACTCGTCTCATACACCCACGGCCACTCTTAGCGTACGCATGACAGCGCGAGTGAACACCTAACAGATAAATGTTTGCTTCCGAGCTTTGTTTAGTCACGGTGTAACATAAGATTTCACACTACTGTAACCAAACGGACAATAAATGGTCTCAAAGTGTAAAAAAAACTTCACTGGTTACATGACAATATCTCAGCTTAGGTGTAATTTTCTGGCGATAGTGTCTGCTATACATTTAGTATAGTAAAATACTGTAATACTAACAAACTTCATTAAACTAACAACTAAGTCATAGATGCTTCAAATAAAAATTATTTTCTATTCTAATATAATCATGTTGACGGGAATCAACGCGATCACGTATTTAAAAGGTATGACATACCTTTGTTTTGCCGTGGTCATGGCCGTGATCAGAGGCCTGTATAATACTTTTAAATACGTGATCGCGTAAATTCCCGTCAACATAATTATATTATCATGGAACGCAAAAGTTTAAAAGTTTGGATCTTCTTTTTCTATAACTCCATTTATAAATATATGTATATTTACTGGACTGGCCTGATGGTCTAGTGGTTAGTGACCCTGACTGCTGAGCCAGAGGTCGTAGGTTTGATTTCCACGTAGGACGAATTATTCTCTGTCTGGGTGTAATTTATTTATAATATGTATGTATTTAGAAATTTATAAGTATGTTTATCAGCAGTCTGGTTACCATAGTACAGGCTCTGCCTAGTTTAGGATCACACGGCCGTGTATGAGGTGTGTGAAGTTGTTATTATTATTAATTCCCTGAAACATATTTATGAATTTAATGGCTGCGAGAGGCAAAATAGCTCGTTGGCATAGTCAAGAACGAGCAATTTTTTTTCATCATCAGCTCGGCTACATGACGTGATGATTCCTAAACGCAAATACCTGATAAAGTAATGAAAAGTAAACAGAAACACTATTCGTTTCTACAATTTTAGAGAGTTTCTCTCAATTTTATCAGAATTCCATCATCAGATCCTGACTTCCTTGACATGGGACCACCCTTGAGGTATACCCTATCTTACAAAAAAGAATAATCAAAATCGGTTCATAAATAACGGAGAGGGCTGAACATACATAAAAAAAAAGAAATATGTATATAAACGGTCGAATTGGGAACCTCCTTTTTTTTCATCGGTTTAAAACGATACCTAATTTTAAAAAGTAAATAAATTTATATATTTAAAAAAAAGTGCAAAAAAAGAAAAGTGTCAAAAAAGGATTCGATCCGACACCCAACCTAGTAGAATTCGTACTCTACACTAGATAAGCTAAACGCTTGCTGTAGTGAGTTTCGAAATAAGTATGTAAATTCTACTAACGTGACAATGTTATTACAGCTTTCATTGATTTTCCTGTGGGAACCAAAGTTTAACCCGGGATAAAAAGTACCCTATAACCTGCGCAGGCACTCAAACTATTATTATACTAAGTTTCATGCATATCCCTTCAGTAACTTCTGAGTTTATCGTGAACATACCGACAGACAGACAGACAGGCAGACAAAAATTGTTTGAATCGCATGTTCGGCATCAGTATCGATATCTTAATACCCCTCAGTCGATTTTTTAAATATATTCAATGTACAGAAATCATCCCGCTACAGATTTATTATAAGTATAGAAATAGGTAATTTAGCCCTATGCAACTTTTTGCAGATATTAAAAATCGAATCGATGTTTTTTTTATTCTCCATACGCTCCACCCTACTGTCCGTGTCCTTTCATTTCCAAATTATTAATACCGATAAAGTGGCTTCCAAAAAGTAACAAGACATTACTTGGAAAGTTTATTTGCCTCTCTCTATAATCAAAGTCAACTACCGCATCTAGGCAGCTATTTTTTATAAACACCACACATATTCTCACACACATTTGAAGATATCTGTAGTTCCCAAACGAAAATGTAATTCATATAACATGGGATATTTGATTCGGAATACCGCATCATCCAATCAACAACTTTGAGGGTTTGTGTAAATACATTACGTATGATGTCGCATCCGCAGGAGTCCGCCTCAGGCTTCGCGCCCCCTCTGATTGCCTTTTTTATTGCTTTGCCTTTATACCGTATTTCATCTCAACCTTATTTTTCGTTTATAATTAGACTTGTGTTACGTTGCTGTAATTCATTTTATTGATTAGTTTGCTTTATTACATTTGTTTTGCGGTACTTCTGTTATGAAAGTTAATATTTATTTCTATTGTTGCGAGTAACTAATGGAGTAACCAGTAACTGCTTGTTCAGCCGGACCGTTTGCTTTTTTGCACCCTAAATAGTACAAAAACTGAGCTTATTGTTAACTACTCCAGTTGCTATAAAGAGAGATATGGCACAATAGATCTCACTGTTCAAACTTGAAGACCAAGCCCGTCTAAGGAAAGTTTCCACTTTCTACATAGACCTATTCCTATCGAATACTATGATCATTTCTGTAACTTGAAAACTTATTCGAAGGATCTAAAAATTATATTGTGTATGCACTTAGATATTAAAAAACGTAGTTTTGTTTTGTTTATATACATACAAACTAAAACGTAGTATCCATAGGACGCAAGGAACATTCGCAATCAGTATCAGAGTAAGTACACAAAGGTATAGCAGTAAGTGCATCTTAATAAATACATTCTGTAATTCCTAAGCCAATAAATTGTTTGTACCATTTTATCGCTCACTAGCAGTGCCCCGCGGTTTCATCCGCGTAAGTCCTTATTCCGTGAGAATATCGGGATAAAAAATAGCCTATATGTTAATCCAGGTCTCCAGCTATCCACATACCAAGTTTCATCGCAATCGGTTCACTGGTTTTTGCGTGAAAAATTAACACACATCTATCCAAAATTTCACATTTATAATACCAGCAGCGCCCCACGGTTTCACCCGCGTAAGTCCCGATCCCGTGGGAATATCGGGATAAAAAGCCTATGCGTTAATCCAGGTCTCCAGCTATATACATACCAAGTTTCATCGCAATCGGTTCAGTGGTTTTTACGTGAAAGAGTAACAAACATCCATCCATCCATCCAAACTTTCACATTTATAATATTAGTGGGATTAGTGGGATATCGCAAGCTGAGTCCTTGCTAGATATTAATAGTACATTAGGCAAAACCAGTAACATAAATTTTTTTGCTCGTCCAGAGACATGTCTCATAAAAAAGTCCGATGTCAAAATGTTTTAATAATAAAGCTACATAAAACAAATCTCTCTACCCTCTCCGTAAGTCATCCACTTTATTATTATTGTCTTTCCAAGTGCTGGCAATAACATCGAATCAGTTGTTAACGTTGACGATATTTGATATGATCCACAATTTATCATTGATTGCCCTAAATTACTGCGAACATTTGTAAAGAAAAACAACAACAGAACTAATATTGGTTAGTTGCTGCGAAAATATGATTAATTCAAGTTTGAACTATAAACTACAAGTTTAAAGTGAATAGCTTGGCTCAAGGATTAAATGTTGCCATCCGTACTTGACTTCAATTCTATAATTATATTAACTTCAAAAATAATATTTATGTAGGCGTTTGTAAATTCATAACATGTTTGTAACAACTTTCGTATGTACTGTAAACTCTTTACATTTGCCATCGTAAAATGTTGATAATTTATTCTAAATATAAGAGTAGCATAGCTGTTTAATAAAATTAGTTTCAGTACTTGTATGATCTACTCGTACATCCAAAACATCAATCGTGTGTATATTTTATTAAATAAAATTGGAAAAATATGTAAAAAGAACCGTACCCTATTATCAAATAATAATTTCATTAAGGCAATTATGTATGGCAATAGTGTTGTAATAAAAATTTGCAACTCACAAGCATACGGACACGGATCTCTCAACAGACCACCTTTGACCAGGATCGTTCAATGCTATAAGCATAATTGTTATAAGAACTTAATGATTTGTAAGCATATTATTTCGATTAGGCTAGATGAATACGTTTTTATTAAAATTACTATTCTAGCCTAATCGGCAATGGAATGTGAATGAATCCCTAACAAAGCGACTTGTGTAATAAGAGCTACTTTCACCTCTCTGGTGGAGCGATAAATAAAAGTAAGTCTAACTTTATTTTAATTTCTTTGCTATAAGTTGGGGCTTCGAACTGGACCATTCGAAATGTCGTTAGCTTCCAGTAAGACCTTTCTAAGTGCGGTTTGCCGTAGAGTACTTAGATAGTCGTTTTCGGGAGTGGGAACCGTTCTTGACAACATTTGCTATCGAAAGAATTCCTTTGTACTAGCCACATAGGTTGTTAAAGCTCGTATTTAACATTAAAAGGGACTAATGCTATTTTTACATTAATCTTAGTAACTATGTTATTCTGATATTCTTTTGTGTTAAAAGTTAAATTTGCATGATTGTAATGATCTTATTTTAGCAGTCTGTGCATGTAAATAGAACCCATTTTTACTTAGGTAATCAACAGTCTTAGTGACAGCATGAAAATCTATTCTACACCAATAAACCCTGTTATTACAAAGCTTACACATTTATTTATCTGCAAAGTTTATACTTGTTCATTACTGAACAACGCAAATAATTAAAATGCTGCCTACACAGAGATCGGAACGACCTCGACTGCCGTGACAGCTACCGGTTTTTTTTATTTTTACAATGTAGGTTGTTGAACTACACTGTTATAGTCTAAAGAGTTTAGATACTCTATACACATCAAAATTCGTATTGAAAGGTTGTTAGTACCTAAGAGAACATGTATTATATATATATACCTATATATATATGAATGATTGTAAATACAAATATTGTAGTAAATCTACTGTGGCGTGTTCAGATACTATTTTATTACTCCCCATGTTAGTAAATTGTGTTAGTATTTTTAGTCTAATATTAACCGCGTGTGAGCGTCTACACCCACATTCAAACAGATATTTAGCTGACTAGTAAAAATATTAAGTAAATAACTTATACTAAAACTATATGTGATTGGGGTCCCTGCTATTGAGGTGCTTACACATATATTATAATATGTCGTCAGAGAAGGCAGATTGCCGTTTAAGCTTCACCGTCACACATGTTGCTGATGCGGCAACCAATAGCTAAATAACAAATGATTGAGAGATGAGGATATTTTGAAATGAACAAACCTATAGAGGTTTGTTCATTTCAACTTACTTATAGAAGTAGGTAGGTATATTTAACCAAACGTGGGACAGTTCTGACCACTTGTTGTCAGCTCGAAGCCTCGAAAGGAACAGAACGTTTTAATACGCACGCAGCCCTCTAATCGACTCCAGCGAATGTCATGCCAAAGTCTGTCGAAATGCGCCAACTTCACACTTTGGTTTACTTCAATTGACGTTTTGTATTAATGACTGCTCCGCCATATACATTTATAATTATAAATAAGTACTTTTCCCCAGTGATAGGAAAATAACGTTAACTAAGCCGCGGGCAAAAACTAGTATATAATAAAATACTGCAAAATTTAATAATACAATTTAATTGAAGAAACTACTTCATAAAATTGTTTGATCAAACAAAGCATTCGTTCCACTATTTGTTGTACATGTGTTGCTCTTTATGAAGGGAGAACTTTTATTACAAAACACACAAAATCTAGTAGTTTTGATTCTCATTACTAAATCACGCATCATGCACATATTCGCGCAAGGCGGTGTCGCTACACTATCATACGTCATTTTGTTGAAAGATAAACCAAATTTAAACCTTGTTTCTTAAGTAAATTGGCAATACCTAAAACGGTGTGCCCGGGCTTTTCTATAAAATTTCGAATCTTACTTCGTTATAAAGGTATTTTAAAAGTTATGACGTAAAGCAATAATGAAATTGTTTTAATTTAATATTTCGTAAAAATATTTGCTCAGCTTAAATTAGCCTTAATGTTCGCATTAAATAGTTTCATTAAAACTGGTTATCTCGCTTATAAAAGCGGAATGTCTATTAAAAAAGTATGTGTACGTAGAAATAAAAAAGGAGCAGGTGTAGAGCGCTAATGTTGTTTCCAGTGCTATAATTGTTTGCTCCTGATGTGCAGCCAAAGAGAAAAACCCCTGACATTAGCGGTGTTTTGTAAATCCTAGCCATTATCTCATTTTAAAAATCTTCGAGGATTTTTAATTTTTTTTTACCATTCTTTTCATATACTTACTGTAAAATATTTATATAAATATATATTATATATTACGATCTACTTTAACTTTTGTTTTCAGAACCTATAGAAGTACTTATGAGTGGAAGTACATAATGTATTTAAACTGAAAATATTAATGGTAAGACGCAAGCTATATCTATAAATAGTTGTATAAGAAATAATCTAATAACCTTTTATTTCTTTTTTTTATGGTATAGGGGGCAACCGAACAGACGGGTCACCTGATGATAAATGACTAGAGCTGCCCAGGAGCACCTGCAACTCAAGAATGCGCTGCCGGCCTTTAAGGTGGGAGGATGCAGTCATTGCTTCGCTGCTGGTTTTCTGTTTTGCCGTGGTATCCATACATACCGAAGCATGGCTCTCGCACTTTCATAATTAATTAAAGAGCTACACTGGTTAAAATCTCATAATCTCTCCTTAATTTTTTTGAGCTATCTGTATTTTTTAATAAAAGAGTAGGTAATCCTATCAATCATAAATTTTGTTGAAGAATCAAATTTTGTTGATGAAATAATCATTAGAAAATTGAAACATCCAAGCCGATCTGTGAGAAGAGACACATATAACTTGGACATTGGATATTTAAGGAACAATCTTAAGTGTAATTCTCTAAACAAATTAGTCAAAAACACGCGACATTAAACTAAAAACATTATCGATTTACTTAATCACACATCTATCAAAAATCCACACTGCAGCTGCAACGAGTTACTAACAGACAAATTGAGAAAATTTTCAATCCCATTAAGTTTTCATTTGAAAGCTTCGGTTTCGTAATTCCAGAGGAGACCAATCTTGTTGAACCGACTTTTGGCAGGGATACACAAACTTTGACGTTATCGAGTTGTCTCGTGGAACCCTGTATCTTAGTACCAAAAAGTTAATTTCATCTTCTGTAAAAAACTCACTTATTAAATAGCGTCTATTTGTAGAATAATGTAATTCCATATATGTATAAATGACTGATGATTACAAGGACAGCTACATTCTCTTTCTTCCAAAAAATTATATATATATATTTTTTTATGAAAAAGACGATCATTACATCTGCCATCCTGCATGGATCTGAATGATGGCCAACAAAGATAATGTATGAGAGACGCCTCGATGTGTAGTGTGAGTGGGATGACAAATTGACGAGTATACATTAGAAGAAGCCCGAAAGTAGCGCCCAGTGGATGAAAAGTCATAGATTATCGTGATATGGACATGATTGTGATACGGAGAGAGATGAGCAAAATATGGTGAAGAGAGTTTTATGTATGAAAGTTAACGGATACAAGAATAAAGGGCAACGTTAGAAGGGAGCAAGCAGTAACATAGCAAATTATAGAATAGAATGGAAGAAGAATTTGCGTCGATCCCAAATAAAATGAGTAAAAATAAACTCACTGAATTAAAGAAAAATGCAGGAAGACGGTGATGGCGAAAAATTATTATTAAATCTTTCACTATACATTTTCTGAATTCATTAAACTCTATTCTATCTATCTATACATAAATGTTTTTCCAACCATCTTACTATGAATACAGAATGGCTATTATCAGGTGTTCAACGTAAACATGGCAACGAGAAAGGCAAATTTAATCAATCTAAATGTGAGCGAAAATCATCTTATCACATCAATCAAGGTACCACGTTTACTTGCACGCTGGCTGAACCTTCCGCGAGATATTAAATTAAACCACTCGTGTCAAGCGGCTCTGTGACTGACAGACAAGACACAGTTGCTGTATAAACTCTAGTAAACAATCCAACAAAAATGTTGATTATAAATGGCATTAAATGAACTTTGGTAATGTAATGTTTGTATAAGATTCTGAAACAATACATCTGTAGTAAAATAATAAAGCTGAAGGGTTTGTTTTTTGGTTGAACGCACAAATCTCTGGAACTATCAATAGGATTTGAAAAATTCTTGTTAGATTTAAGAGAACAATTCTTGAGGGAGGCTATAAGCTATTTCACTTCACGGTACGACTGTTAGAAGTGGAGGTAATAACTATAAGAGCAGGTGAAACTGCGGGGAACTGATAGTAGGATATTTATCAACGGTATTAACTAAACTTCTGTGACGATTTCAATTTCTTTATTTTTTTTTATGAAAAAACCGTACGATTTCTCCAATAATAGACAAATTCCACTTATCCGTTAGAGGAACAGCCTTAGTAACTTATAAATGATCTCAGACCTTAACCATATTTACTGAAAGTGAAGTAACCACGAGAAGAGTACCTGAAATCCTGTATTTAGGAAACGATCGACTTCTACCCTGTAGTTGTTTTGCCTAAAAAAATGGAGGTATGTCATATACTACATATTATAAAACAAAGTCCTCCGCGGCGGCTGTCTGTCTGTTCGCGATAAACTCAAATACTACTGAACGGATTTTCATGCGGTTTTCATCAATAGATATATTCATGAGGAAGGTGTAAGTATATAATTTGTTAAGGTTTTGTGTAAATTGGTTGAAATGTGATGATGGTTGAAGATGACTCTGCTACCCGTGCGAAGCCGGGGAGGGTTACTAGTTTTTTAATGAAAGAGACAACCATAATATATATCTTATACTAAAATATTCACCAAAAATTTCAGAGAAGGTGAATATAGTTGACGAGGCAGATTGCATGTTCTGTACGACTATTTGTCATTTATAACATTTTTAAAAACAGTATAAAGTTACAGTAGATATCGGTGTAGATACATCTGACTAGTTTCACTAATCAAAGTCTATAAACAATTACATTAACAAAATTATACGGTTTATTATATGTACCGGACATTGCGATCAGGTTACACTGGTCTTGGTGAAATACTGACTGTCAACCGCGACCCACCTCACTTTTAAATGATTTTTGTGGGAGTGATTCCTGTTATTGTAATCGTATATGATGGATCGCGAAAGTTTAATAGTTTTTTTTTTTATATATATGGACTCTATCTCGCGTGTTAAAAGTTATTAAAGTGTAAACAAAGTCTAACCCCTCGTTTTTTCCGCTAATCTGTCAAAAAATGTTGAACGCTTCTTTGACAGCTTAATCAAAAAGAGTCCTGTTAAAAGGAAGAACCGTTACCTAGTGAAGTTTATTTACATTCTGAATAAGATATCAAAGGTCTACATTATGTATTCGGAGAATTGCAAAATTAATATAAATAAGATCAAAGAAAGATTTTTTTTTTGTTTTACATTAAAAGACGAGATTTCTCCGCAATCGTTTTTCAATTACGTTTAATCGAATTATGTTTGATGTATTTTTAAGGTTTCTTCAAATATAATAAAGTTTATGAAATAAAGTCAACGTCAGTTCGAAGTTTTCCAGTGAACCACGATTAATACAAACGTGTCTAAAACTGGTGATGCCCACATGTCTGATACGGAACACACTACTTATCAAGTAATAATATGCAGCCTTGTCATAGGCTCTAATACCGTTCATCTGCATAAACTGTCGACTTCTGTCGTTGGGAGAGCTGTTCAAAGTAAACTTGCTACTACTTACTACTCAACACAGTTAACTATAACTCTAAACTGGAGAAGCGAACTATGACAGGCTGATGACTTCGGTGGAAATAGTGTTTTGTTAACCTAACCTGACACCTATAGTTTTCTGTTACTTTATTATAGAAAGCTTTCAGCAGCAAAACAAATATTTTCGTTGCTAAGGTGCTCAATTTCATATCAACCATTAGCGCTCTAAGCACTCAATGATTTTCTTTTAACTTCCTAGAAACCCGAACATTCATTCATTCGTTCAATTAATAACTACAGTATAGGGTTTCCCAAAAAGTCTATAGATTATCGAATTCCCAGGTACAAAAAATGTATGCCTTTTCTACCGCATTTACTAATTCAACACAAACAAGGACAGAGATGAATTGATTAAACAGGATTGCTGCTCACTGTTATTAAAAGTTAATTAACTGAATTTAATACTGTTTGGTTAAGTACAATTAAATTTTCATGTTTATAGTTAAAGCTTTTACATCGATTTAAATTGAACAAAGTGATTAATCAGAATGCAGACCTGAAAATAATTAACGCCTAAGTAGGTAGGTTTATTTATTGTATACCAAAGAAAAATGGAGTCGTAGTTAAAACAGCGGGGAGGCGTCGTTCATAACAGGGAGATACGACTTGACTCGACTTGGTGGAAGTCTTTCCAACAAGAGAGGCCTATAATGATGTTTATGAGCGCATTTCAAAACATCCTTCCTGTTTATCAACATCAAGGCAGTACGGTATAGTCACTTTCACGTAATGCCTCCCTGCCATTTTTGTTTTTGGTCCGTGCCCCCTAAATTAGTGCGTTTATAGTTGATGGTTCTGTCTGACTTACCGAAATTCATAAATTTATAGGTAAGTGATGTATTCGCCATCAACGTTGATGCCGATTTCTTTCAAATGCAGAAAAAGAAAATAAAATTTTTAAAAACATTTTTCACATAGCAAGGCTAAAATTTGAACATCGGCTTATAATTCGACAAAGCATATGCAGCATTAAGCGAAGAAGTTTGAATTGTTATTAGGTAATAGCAGTGCCCACGGCGCTTTCACATAAATATGTTGTCGTCGTATGGTGAGAAAATAGTTACAAATATATTGAATATAGTTTTAACATATTTTTACACATATGCAGGTATACATATATAATCCTCACAAAAAGAAGCGGCGGGTTCCCACGCACTCTCACTTTGGACCATGGACCTGGTCCATGGTCAACCATGGTCTCCAGCGAAAGGTTTCCCACACCGTTAGCCACCGTGAGGTCGCGGCACCGTTGCGTCCAGACAGACGTGTAAAACTATTATTGTTGAGTATTTTGCAAGATTTTTTTCATAAAATTCTGAAATGTGAATTGACTTCTGAAAAATCTTTTTACTATATGTATAGAATATACTCGTATGGCAGCCCTGGTATTGCTAGAAAGTGGCGATGATCAGCTGATCACCTACTCAGCATTACAATTTCACTAAATCTGATGATAATAAAGATCAACATGCCCGTGAAATCGCCTTTTCAGTAGTAAATTCGTTAAGATTGAATTGAGCCAAATTGCATATGGAATCTTTGTAAACAAACCATTATACTATATTTAGAGTTGTCATAATTATGCTGAAATATTATAATTCTATATCTATTTCTTAGATATACTTTACGATTTTACTGTCATTGCGTTCGCTCGGACTTAATCTAACCACCAAATACACACTCTTCAGTCCCACGGGTCCCACTTCTATACATACATTCTGAGAGTAAGCCATAATAATGTTGTTAGTTATAGAAGATGTTATCTTCACACTCAGAATCGACATTAGTAATTTATAGTGTTGGAAGACACGTTATTGGTCTGTAATGCTGATACACCTATTATTTTTAGATTTTTGTTATCTTTTGGAGATTTTTTTTTTTTATTATTTTCTATCACTTCCATTTTAATATGATTAAATGTTAATTATACTTAAGTAAATGTTTGAAACATTTGCATTTTCCAAAATTTTAACATCTTTTTTAGCAATGTTTCAGAACCTTTTGACGACCTCTAGATAGGTAGGTAGTAGGTAGGTAGGTTTGAATCATACTCAATGCAAATATTTATAAGCATAAATTTGTGTATTTACATTGGTCTGGGTGTTTGTATGTATAAAATAAATGTGTTTTAAAAAAAAATATCCATGTTCTAGAACATAGTACAAGCCCTGCTTAGTTTGCGTCTAATTAGCGTTGTGTAATAGGTCCCAAAATTATAGTACTCACGTACGTAAGGAAGAGCGCTAACAATGGTTTTATTGAAATTTTGAAGAAGGTTGACATACTGAAAAAGGTATCTCTTTCCAACCGACAATGCTAAAAATAATTTTGGTGATTTAATGAAACATTAATACCCATCTTATCGTTTGATTTATTTAATTTCAAATACATAAATTTTATAAACGACTACAAATAAATTTGAAAATACATATATAATTTGCAAACAGGTTATTAACACCTGCGAGTCATTGGTTGCTAAGAAACGGTTTGTTAGTAAACACTCCATATCAAATTTGGCTGAAGTATAATTACAGCGGTAGAGAGAAATTCAAGTCAAACATTGTACTTGACCAATGCTAACCGTTATTCAAACATTACGCGTAAACCGTGGGCCCTTGACAGTCCTTACAATCGTAACTGCCAACATGAAGTCACCAAATATTTGGGATTCACGTCGCAAACTAATCGTCCTCGTTCACGGATATATTGTGAACATTTTCGAATAGCTTACCCTTTTTTGTAAGGGTCCCTCATCAACCGAGTGACAGACGAAGGATACAAAACAATTTTGGAGTCAGAATTCGTTCATTATTATCCGTTGTGATATCGCGGGTTAGTGTTTTGTTACTAGATTTTCTTGCTTTTGGTGTTAACATTTTTTGTCCTTATGGAAGTAAAGATTGTAAGCTTGTTTTATGTTCATACACATCTAGTGATGGAGTTAAGATACTTCAGGACAGGAAGCGGAATATACTATCCGATGATGATATTTTATCGAACGAGAATGACTTGGACATTAAATCCACCTTTGCCTTTTTGGCTTATTAACAAAAAACAGTAGGAGTGTTTTGAAATTTGTACAATTTTAAGACTATATGATTGCTCGTTTGCCATCTATCACACAAAAAGAAAAAAAGAAACATTAAAATTTTCTTTAAATTTTTACCCTAGTAAAACAAGCTAATTTATTCTAATATCTATATTTAGAAATATCTACATTACGCCACCCGGCAAAAAAAGTGTCATAATACAAAAACAGCTATTTCGAGAAAACACGACTTTTGTGCCGGTGAATTGAACAAATAACGATGTTTTTACAGCTGACCCAATGCAACTTTTGCTATACAATGCTATAAAAATGTCAAAACGTACCTAACATGTGATACGACACTTTTTTTGCCGGATGGCGATTAGTAGCTTCTTTCCATTTTAGGCATTTATTGGGTTTTCCCTTTTGTAAACATTCGATCAATGTAATTTGAATGCCTAATGATTACACGGCCTGAGAAACAAATAAAAATGTTACAAAGCACGCCGAAGACGCCGCCGCTGCATTCAAAATGGTTGTGCAAGGGATATAATAGAATGAAGCTCGCAGCACTTTCACAAATTTAACAATGCATGTAGGAATGTCAATTACTTCAAACAGGAAAATAGCAACTTGCTCGTAGCTGGCGATATTCATTTCGCAATATTCAGGTAGGCAAGAACAGGAACAAAACAAACACACTTAGTATTTGCAGTCTTATTCATTATTAAAAAACTGACATTTACTTGTAGCATGTAAAAAGATGTCGATTGTTTTTTCAGCAAGATTTGTAGTTTAATCTAAGGGCGCGTTCCCTCTGTGGCGTAACGACTGAAAGTCATCCTAACTAAAGGGTCTTGGCTCGTATATTTAAATGGAGTTGTTCACACACACGACTTTTATACTATATGGCAACAGATTATCAAGACAATGGGAAAATCTAAAAGACAGTTTCAAATGATGAATAAAACGTCAGGACCCGTCGTGATCGTTACGACAAATAGTAGTCGCGACTATTTGTCGTATTTACTATAAAAATAACCCAAACCTCCTTTACCTCACTTGCTTCCTCTTCGATCTTTTTATAAAGTAATCAAATTAAAATCTTCGTGCATTGTACACCAACACACACTACTAACACTTTTATTAAAAGTACATAGAGGTGACTGGGCGATTGCTGTGCAACAGTAAATTGTCTTCACGATTTAGTGAGAACAGCCTAGAGACGACAATCGTTCAATGATAAAATTTCGCCGACACAATGACGACTCATAGTTGTCATAACAGGAATAGCTAGACACGACTTTCATGATAAGAGAAAGGAATTGTTTTTTATTTTCGACTTTAAATACGAATCTATTTGAAGTCTAAACAAAAAGTGTAGGCTTATTCAACCCAGAAAGACTCTTAAATTGTGATATGTACAAAAAATATATTAAACAGGAAACTAAATTCTACTTTAAGCTAGGTTAAAAAGCTAATTGAAATCTATATTTCTTTAAGAATGAAAATAACTCGTCAATTTATGTTCAGCCCCCTAAGTTGTAGTCGGTTTAATGGTCGTTGATATGTGCATGACAAACCAAAGGGAAATCATAATTGCATATGAATATGCGCTTTTGGTTACAGCTAAATGAAAACACAAGTTTATTAAACATTAGTAAATGTTTAATAAACTTGTGTAACACGTAGGGTCCATTCAATTTCTGCTGAAATTTAATGAACCCTGATGACTGTCTGAGGCTGACTATGAAAGCATCTCCCATACTTCAACTAAATCAGTGGTTTTGCAAGAGTTTATAGGCATCGGTAACTGTATGTAGCACCACCATGCATGCATGTAACCATTGTGTAATGCAGAGAAAACAGGAAGTAAATGCGTTATATATAAAATTAGTTTAATAAATATCACGGAAGGGTATGATCATTATAATGCCTCACTTTCTAACTGCGGCAGTTAATAGGTAATGTTGGAGCAACGAAACAATATAGTTCACTCGATTAAATTATAATGTCAAATGAATGTACTATGTAGATTATTACAAATAGACACACGACTATGCTATGAACGCGTGACGGTTTCAATATTCTACCGCTCTGTCTGACTGCCGCACAAGAAGTGTCGGGTGCGCCGCTCGGCCTTTAAACATTGACTCCGTCAAGCGCCGGCAGGTGGCGCTGGCGTTGCGGATATGAAGTAATTGCGACAAATAAAAAAAAAATATTATCGAACCATATACTATGTAATATGTACACAGAAAAACATATCATAAACTTACCTACACACGGACAAACCTAACTACAATATACATACATATGTTTATTAAGTTTTTAGCGTTTAATTTTTTATTTACTATAAAAAAGTATAGACACTGCTCATAGAAGCCTATAAGCTAAAAATCCCCTGTTACATAAATGTCCCGTCTAGATGTAGAAAAGAATCCCTTTTTAGCTTATCATAAAACTAATGGCTCATTTATCTTCCATTGGATTATGTTTACGAACCAATCCCAGCACATTTTCTTGGCAAAGGCCCGAATCGCAAAAAAAACATGAAGAGCAGGTACAATTAAGAGCATCATTTTCACAAATCTAATGCTCACATTATATATCACAATAACAATGATTCTTATTATGGTATCACATTAGTTCGTATACGATTATGTAACATAATTTACTAAATCCTCTTCCTGCGGTATTCATAGATAATAAACAAAGGTGGGGAAGATTCATTAATTCAGCGACAGCAGGATGTTCATACACATTATATTAATAGACCCGACGCTTTTGTGTTCTAACATTATTAAGGAAATTCCGTTTGAAGCATCGACTCAATTACACTATTATGTATGTAGTTACCTACCTTTTAGCTAAACAATAGTTTAGGAACATGACTGACAGATGGAGCTGGGACGTACAGAGAGCTTTAAATATAGCACAGAGTTATGGTAATGTGTTTTATAGGATAATAATAACATAAGGTAGCAAACGAGCATTTATCTTTCTCAGTAATAAGACTAGAATTCTTTGCAGAGAGGTATAGCTAATATGTTCTATGAAAGGCGGCTTCATTTCGATCAAAAAATCTTGTATACTTCACTCAAGATTTTCACAAAATAAGTGTGTTAGGGTAAAAAGCGTGGGTCTGGCTCAGGCCGCACCAGTCTTTTAACTCGTATTGTAAACAACGTGATTTTAGTCAACTCAAATTGTCCAGAACGGAAAACCATCCTTTTTACAGACAGAATTCAGAAAATGAACGCACTTATCCCTTTTTGCCCCACTAAGCCTTCATACACATTACAGGGACATGAAAACAAAAACAAAGCGGCTCAAAATTTGACCACTCCCAACAGAGCTGCACTTAGCCGAATGCATAGATTTTATATTTACTTGACATTAAGAAAAATGTTTTCTTCTACAGTATGTAATAATAATAAAGGTTTTTTAATCAATGTAAGGTTACCGTGTAGCTGGATTTGTAACAATTTTTTTTTTCTCTTATTTACCCATAGCGTTATAATATAATACGTGCTTCTCTGTGCAATGTTATTATTTATCCCAAAACCGCGCTTATTATTCTTGTATCAGATGTTCAGGACGTTAAGGAAGTAAAAGGCTGAAAAATATTTCAATATCCGAATCTTGAAGAAAAAAATCTTGTTACATTTTTTGTTTAGCTGTCGAGGGTCGGCCAACTTTCCGGTTTGTACCCGCTGAAATTCAAGTCATCGCTTTTCGGAAAGCAATTTAGAAAAAATAATCATTTTAAAACTTTTTGTTGTTTAAAAACCTTGGTTATATTAACACAAAGTAGGCTTATGATATTGCTACAAATTGTTTTGTTGGACGTTTTTCTGAAATTGTTCTTCGTCTTAGGTACAATAACGCTGAGGACAATATACAGATTCCTTTTGCTTCGTTCCTTTTCAGTGTAAGTCTGAGATGGGTTTAAAGATTATACATACTTAGTAATAATTTCTGTTCTGTTGTTTGTTGGTAACCACCAAAACTGAAGATTATATTTTATATTCAAATTAAATATACTTCTTTGAAGGTATAAATAAATAAGTACGAACAGACAACTGCTACCTATGTCAGATAGACATCCACGCTACGTAGACAAATAAATACACATCCCGATTGATGGTAAGCGGTTTTCATTAGTTGAGCACTTCCAACGCCAGTGAAAGTAACGGGTTATACACTATTAGTGATATTTATTTTCTCTAAAGTTTATTTTGAAATATTTTTTCTAGCTAAAATTCTTTTGACCCTAAAGTTATCGCTTTAGTTCATGAACTTTCTATCGACTCGTGGCCAGTCCAGTAAATTATTTTCCAACAAGCTGACCTCATAAAGAGAGTGCAACGTGTCGTCAAACACAGATACATGACAACTGGCCATCCTGTGTCATCATTGCGGACAAACAAACAACATCGCGGAAATAGCGCAGTGGTAATCCACAAGCGGGATCCACGTTGATTGCGGAATAAGTCAAACGCACGTTGCGAGCGCACGATCGCAAAAATAAAACTGTTCTAGTTTATTTGATAAAACATTTCAGAACAGCGAGCTCACAAAAAGTACATAACAATATCAGTGATAGACAGTAGAGGTTTAACAACAAACAGATTCTGGAATTAAAACAATTAAAAGAATTTTCTCATCATCATCATATTTATCATCCTTTAGTTCATAGAATACCATTGGCCCTATTAAAATTATTTCGGGGTCAGCGCAATGTGGTTTGCATTGTTACTTATACTACTAAAAAGTTTTGGCTATCGTGTTTTATATCCCTGCCACTAGCCAGACGTCAACCCATTTTGGAAACACCGCGGTATGTTACCAAAGTGCGCAAAAGATGTTGCTACCCATTTTTGTGATAAATCAACAAATTATGGTAGACTTTAGATTAACACAGTTTCGGCGTCAGTTGCAAAGCGACATTTTCAACAGCAACAGAACGAGTTTATTGAGTGACTGACGTTTGACCCCCTTCCTGGGGTCGCATTGCTTTCAAAACGACCTCGCGACTAACTAGCTAGGCTAGGTTTTTTATAGAATAGTAGTACCGACTGTTCGTTTACTTAATAAATCTACTTTACTTTTAAACAAAAGCCCGGATTCCCTGTTCGAAAAATACCTTTCTTCATTCCAATTCAATGGACGAGAATTTAAGAATAGAAAAAGCAAATAAAGCTCTTCTTGAGACCCTGACTTCATGAATAATGAATTGAACACTACATTTTGCTACTGCAATCTAATATTGTATTTACTATATTCTTACAACATTACAAAAATCTGTTTTACTGAATTCATTAATATTAATCTTGGTAATATACGTATACTAAGTAGTCGGAATGGACGAGTTATGCTGGCGCAAGTTCGCAAAAAGTCCGAGTGAATAAATGAAAGCGGCACTCCGTGGTCCGTGAAATATCGCAGTGCATTCTGGCGATATTCTCGCTGCACGGGCAGTACAAAGCACGGACCAGGTGTCCTGCACACAGATTAATCTGTCGACAAACAATAACCTCCGCCAATAACAGTCTCCAACCTTTGCCAGACGTTCGCTATTCATTCGAAGATAATCGCGTTTTGAATTGAAAATTGCTGCCTGAGTAACGTTTAATATACCTGTTTCAACTCATTCTTCATTTTGTGCGAAATTGTTATATTTTGTCTGAGATGAAATGTTCTTTTTGTACGGGTCTGTTTATTGCTTTATTGCGTAAATATCGATGCAGTAACATCAAATAAAGCCATATATATATATCCAAGACAAGTCAGTAGTTTAATTATGTTAACGGGTACTAACGCAATCACGTATTTATAAGGCATTACATATCTTTGATTTGCCTGGCTTTCGACCAGGTTGGCCGTGGTCAAAGATGGTTAATTCCTGTCGACACAATTATATTATTATGGAACTCTACAGTTTAAAAGTTAGCAAGTCAGTAGTTTATTATATTAGTAACGATGCCAATGTTGTCAAAGGAGAGCCACGTTTTAGTCGTGGGAGAGCCATGTTTTAGTCGTGCGAGACCCATGCTTCGGCTCGTATGGGCTGGCTCGACCAGAGTGATACCACGGCCTCGCAGAAAACCGGCATGAAGCAATGCTTTCATTGTGTTTCGCTGAGTGAGTGAGGTAACCGGAGGCCCTAACCAGCCTCCCCCCTTCTCATACTCCCACCTTAAAGGCTGGCAACGCACTTCTACCTCTCGAGTTGCAGGTGTCCATGGGTGGCGGTAGTCACTTACTATCAGATGACCCGTCTACTCGTTTGCTAACTATCCCATAAAAAAGTGTTGTCCATCGAGTGAAGCCCTTATGTCGGGATGGAACTAAGATCCTATGGTGCCTCTGACATTAAACTACATAAATGTCGAGAAGTGCGGTACCTATTAATGGTGGTATTAATGGATTCGGTTTAGGTACCCATTTTTACAAAATTTCTTGGCTAGGAATTTCGTAAAACTAAAGGAGTATAAGCGAGTGACCCAAAGGCATTCTGCCAGCTACTAATATTTATGATGTAGGATTTAAAAGATAAGAAAATGCTCCTAACAAATGTGGTGATCTGGCTCACAACCGGAAGGATTCTACAAGATTTAGATGCAGAAGATAAGAAAAATCCTGGAAAAATATAATTATTTTCTAATTGTTATCTTACTTAAAAAAAGAGATTCCATTTTAGGTGTCTATGTTAAGTGGTAATATTAGTAAGTACAATTTCTTGGATAGCTTAAAATTTCCGAAGTCTATTATATAAAGAAAAAACAAGTCGAGGAAAATTGTACGGGTCACAGACATAGATATTATCTAAGGACTAGATAACGAGTATTTGATGTGTAAATCACGACCTAATCGCGATAATAATTACAATACCTGTTTTGGTTACCCGACGTTTCGACCGAATTGCACCGATCGTGGCCACAGGTGGTGAGAGCTCAGTGACACCTCTAAGATTTTAGTTTCAACAACTACCCGCTCTGTTCCTACTATCGGTACTTCAACACACTGCACTTACGACATCCGTTGAGTACTGACGAGTGGTGTGTATTCACTGACAATGGCATTTGCTGATGAAGGAATTCCAATTAATAAAACTTACCAAATAGTATAATTAAATAAATCCTCGTTCCTCCATAATGTTAAATGACCCATTCTCTATACATATAACACATTATCTCCACCTGTATATGTCTGATTTGTTACTAAAAACCTCATGGTATGTTAGTCTGAGTCTAAGTTAATATCACTTTGTAGGTTTACAGTCATACATACGTAACATAGGTATAACAGTCTGGAAGACTACAAAAATACATTACACTACTTTTTTTGTTATGCTAGTGACTAACGTATATTTTTGTAGTGTAATGTTATCCTGTTCGTGAATGTCTGCATCTCTAAGGTATATGTGGAGTCTAGCTTTCAAACACTTTGACTGCATTAGGAACATTATTTAAAACTTCGCCTGTCCTTTAACTCTCTTTAACCAGTATATCTGTAAGAAAAAAACTCTACTGAAACAAATACATATCTAAACGTTAAACAGGGAATTATGTTTTTAGACTTTACACAGATTGAGTACACCTAAATTAGTTTTAATTATTTAAATTGAATCAAGTGAAATCAAACCATCAATGTTTCAATTGGTGCGACAAATATTTAAATCGATTCTCAATCCGTATAAGACTACACAAAGACAAAGAACCGTTTTTTCTGCATCATGTCACGTATTTTTGAGTAGCTATTCCATTTAATATACTAACAATATCTTTGGTCCCGGACGGAAACGAGCCGCCATGTTGTTATTAGGCATTAGTTGAAGATGTCGCCCAGAATTATGGGTCAATTCTGGCTCAATGTACAACCTCTCTGGCAGCTGTTTGTGGTCGCATTGTATCTGTCTCTTATTAAATTTCTCCCGTGCTTAAAGGTATTACAGGGTGGTAAATAAACATTATTATTATGGAGTAACACTTTACTGTAATAGAAAGAACCTGTATATCCTGTAGTTTATAGTAGATTTGTAATTAAAGGATTTCTTAAAAAAGTTATGTTTTGATTGATCCGATTTTCGGGCTATAAAAGCCTTTGATTTTGGTCACCATCCCTAAATAGTTCACAAATCCTAACGTTATAAATGCGAATAATTATGAGTTCGTTTGTATGTTTGCCTTTTCAGTAGTTACGGCATAATCTTTCACGCCTGCATCCGAATCTCCGAAGATGGAATCCATCATATATCCATTATAAAATTTGGCATATAATATGTTGTCAATGATTAAAAAAATTACATGGTACGTGGGTACGTTTAATTCAGAAACCTAAAATTCCTGAGCGATACCTAAAATTAACAAAAACTACTTTAACGCGAGCTAAGCCGCGGCCAAACTTCTAACCCCCCTCTCCCGTCTTCCCGCTCCTCTCCCCTCTCCCCCTCTTCCCCTATTCCCACCTTAAAAGGCGGCAACGCACTTGTAACTCTTGAGTTGTAAGTGCCCATGGGCGGCGGTAGTCATTTACCATCAGGTGACCCGTCTGCTCGTTTGCCCCCTATATCATAAAAAAAAACGCTAGACTTTAATAAGCTTTTGCAAAATAACTCTTTGGACACTGTTTTGAAACAAGTTTGGGATCGTCTGGTCATAATTTCATACAAAGTAAAATGTCTAGCACTTTTATTTTTATGTGAAATAATGAATATGTCTCCTTTATATTTATTTAAGTTTCAATCAAACTTTCAATACAAGTTTGGGGTCGTCTTGTTATAGTTTCAGACAAAGTAAAATGTTTTATTTTTGTGTTAAATATCTTCTTTATATTTATTTGAGACTCATCTAAACTAAAATACCTTTTTTGGCTGAAATATGTTGTGGTAATGGCATCATGCCAGTGAGTGCCGATTTGATCTACCAAATTTTTCATTCCTTACTTTAAGTTTTACTGTTTAAAATATCTAACGCCCTAAAATATCTTCTCAAAATTCGTTATGAACTCTAGACGACCAATCGATGTCAATCGAACAAGTTTACGAACGAACGTGTTTTGTTTAGTGTACCTATTAGGAATACTAGGTGGTCAGAATTTATCTGGATTTTAGCGTAATTTTAAATGTTCTACGGACAAAGGACAAAGCATGAAATCTTGGGTCAAACCGAATATCAAAAAGCTTATGAGCATACGAAGTGCAAAAGCGCGCTCTGCTGTATAAGCCATTCTAGACGAGCTACAGTGCCGCGCAAAAGCGCTTTGCCTCATACCTACGTAAACTTTGTGTTAACTTTAACATTTTCGTCTAATGAACAATCACTCCGAACCTAGAATTTCCTAAAAGTTCTAGAATTTTGTTCTGATAATCTAGTTGTCTTATCTGATAATCTTTGATACTTACGAACCGTGATTAAATGACGATTATAGCTAAACATATTACGTAATCCATCCGATTTAATTTACTTCTTATTGAGGGTGGAGTCACAATAAGCAGTCATCAGATAGGTATGAGTTTAGAAACTTTCTGTAAAATACACTATGATGTGTATTACGATTATACTACGATTACATTCAAAGTCAAAAGGACATAGGATATAGTTCTACTTTGACTTCGAAAGGATAACAGGGCTTTCCCTTCGTATTTTTTTCTGTGCAACCAAGCAAGCAAGCAACGTGACTGAGTATTGAATTTATGATTCAGTTAAATGTTATTTTTTGTTTTTGTATATAAAATAATATCTTAAACGTATATATATTCACATTTTAAAATTTCCAAGTTTTATCATTATATTAATACGTGTTCTTTGTACTCCTTTTTAATTTCGCGAACGTAGTAACATGAATTTTGG
This sequence comes from Callimorpha dominula, assembly GCA_949752705.1. Taxonomy (NCBI): domain Eukaryota; kingdom Metazoa; phylum Arthropoda; class Insecta; order Lepidoptera; family Erebidae; genus Callimorpha; species Callimorpha dominula. Next base: position 10,043,445 of record OX457011.1, read on the forward strand.
AATATTTACATTTTATATATAGAAGAAGTGCAGAAAGCTAACATTTTTAAACAATATGCCTTACAACTTTAAAAATAACGAGAAAACGGCGTAATGGAATTATACGCGCCCAGTATATGTGATTACCTGAGGTGGTAAGTAAGTCTATACAATGACCGCTCAAGTTATACTGGCCAATGAAAAAACCATGGTCGAAATTCAACCACCACGCGATCTCTAGTATTAATAAATACTTGTTCAGTCAGATTATAACATCACTGTTAGATGTGACTCTTCAAATTTAAACGCATACAATCGGTTTCCTGATTCTATTTCCGAATACAGTTAACGAACACAGGCTTACTACATGAACAGTATTTACTAAATGGTGGATTTTTCAATTTGCTACAACGGACGGGTGTACATTTGAAAAAAATTTGAATGAAAAAAGTTTTGTGCGCCAGTTATTCAGGTGACCGAACATGTATTCGGCAATTGATCCAGGAATCACTTCTTTATTTTTACGACATTCTTATATTAATGATATTTTAAGATATACAACAACTAACAAAAATTACTAAAAGTTTATCAAAACAATTGAAAATCAGCAACAGTGGCAAATTCCTTTTACGTCCCTTTACGGTGTTTTTGTGGCACCTATTACCGACCGTTACATTAACAAACCACATCTATTTAAATGAAAATACTTATTTGAGATTAATTACTTATTAAAAAAATTATCAATAGGATAACAATTATAACGTACAATTATAATCTCACTAACGTACAAAGCCTATATGCAACAGATATGCTCATTATGCTCAACCAACTATACAAGGTCAACTATACAGAACTATAACTATACAGTACTTAACACTTTGTAACATAGCAATTTTATTCATGCGATATCTACGGTAAATATATGGTTGTTTTAGTGTCGTTGGAAAAACCCGAGTCCCGAAGCGGGAGTTGAGACTTTAATACTTGGGTCTAGGGGCTTTGTTGCTCCTTTTGAATTCGCTTCCGGGACTGGAAGTATGAATTTGGAAATAGAAGTCCTAAAGTCTTCTGCTGGTGGCATTGAGCCACAGCAGCAAAAATATGATGTCATAAGGAAAGAGTGAGGCATGGTAAGTTTCACTTTCATAGCTGATATTTTTCTTGGATTCTTTAGATGTTGTCACGTCACTACGTAATTTTGTTTTCAGACCTATATTATATTCAGCCTAGCTCGTGGAGTGGAAAGGGATATCGATGTGTCTCCAATTCTGCCCCACCACATGGCCTGTTTTCCTGAGGCATTCCTGTTTTCTCTGTTTTAAATGACACAAACATTGAAAATGCAAATTTTTACTTTTATGGCGGATTACCGCCATGAAATTCTGCATCTATTAAGGTGGTCAGGGGTCGTAATTAGGTGCAATCACGTTAATTCAAGGTATAGAAGACACTTACTTATGTAACGACTGATCTACATTTGGTTACGATACATTGTCTTTATATTATACAATTTTTAACCCCCGATGCCAAAAGGTGAGGTATTATAAATTTAATATGTATCTGTCCCTGTTTGTGGCATCGTACCTCGTTAACTAATTCAATTTCTTTTGTTTGAAATGCGAGAGTGTTTTTAGATATAGTATAATTCAAGGAAATCTGATCAGCCGATGGAAGATTATCAGCTCTTTTCTTATCCTTGAAGATTGAAAAGAGATAGTCTCATTTTTCAGGGTACACTGCGATAAGTTTCCTTTGTAATAACCTAACCACTACCGTTATTGGAGTGCGACAGTATTTATAAAGGGTTCAAGTTATTCTTATTGTTTAAATACTAACAAGAAGCCAATAATCTTTAATCGCAGTGTTTCTTTCACATCTAAGAAGCGAGAGAGGGTTCAATATTCAAGGACGTTGATAGCAATCACCTATTAACAAACTTATACATAAATAAACGATGGTGGAAAGGCCAACAGTCTTAAATTAAAGGCTCGCCTGCGCTCCCGAGGTACCTTACTAATCCCGCATAACATAGTAGTTGAAACATTCCCCAGATTTATTATCTTGCCCTCTCATGTCTAGATAATGAACGGCTTTGCCCGCGAAATTGTTACACAACACGTTCCATTTCTTTTCGAGTACTATAGTAATGTTATCATAATTATTGATTGTAATCTTCGATATTTCATTCTCGACCTAGAAAATAGAGAGAAGCTGACACAATGATACTATAATAAAACTCAGTGTGATGATCGCGCTGTAATATTACAGTAGCACCTAAGGTGTGTTCTGGGTCGCGCGCGAATTTGATACATACTCGTATTGTGATGTCACAAACTATCCAAATTACCTCCGAGCTAACAACCGTCCGTACATTTAATTAAAAGTCAATATAAAAATTTTAAAGTTGCGAGCTTTGTTGGAAAAATGGAAAAGCCTGAATCGTTAAAAAGTTTCAAATTTTACAAAAACACTTGGTTGCACTCATACCAACATATATGATAGAACATGCCTAGAATACACTTTGATATATGGTATATATTTACCTGCCAAATGTATGATTGTTTTCGGGGACTTAGCGACGCGTCCGTGAAACTGGACGTTTTGCAGCACAAAGTAGCGATTTGGGCAGAGTATGTGCTCATCCACCTGAAAACGAAGAAGAAAACTAGATTTATTTCGACGGGATTCTCCAATCTCTAAATTACCTCGATTTAATCATTGCTTTTCAATTAAGAGATATCTCTACAATCATATTGTAAAACTGCTCTAATAAAAAAAACCGGTCAAGTGCGATTTGACTTGCACACCGAGGTACTTGTATGTAGATAGTTCGCCATCATGGAAATCGATCGAACGAAATTTTTGCTCACTTTTTCCGAATATATCACAAATTACTTCCCCGCAACTATAACTACAACTTTAGTAGGTATCTTTCATGTCTGATTGAAAAACAATTTCGATCCATAAATATTCTCCTACGCATTCAATTTTCCAAGCGCAAAATACAAGTTTGTAAAAATAAATACAAGATATAAGTATTATTAACATTCAAACGAAAGTACTGTTCACGTTTCAGGTATGTATTTAAGATATCTAGAATTACATCACGGTAAGCCATGTGCGGCTTCGCTACCGAGAGCGCATTAATAATGTAATATCAAATTCGATAAATGTTCACGAACTCCGTTTAGATGCAATCGACAGTAAAGCTGCGGAGTGCATCACTCGTAACGAGTTAGGCGAAATTGGAGCACTGAAACGTTTATTTATGCTTCTCTTTCTACTACATTTATTTTACTCGGTCTTCTCAATTTATTTTGTTGCCAGGAGACCTTTTTGAATATCCAATGTGGCGTATAAATTTCTCTCGCCCCTTGAGGACCGTAGGCTCCGGTGACTCTCCGTTAAAAGGTGCTACGAATTAATTTTACCTGACATCAAGGACGTCGACGACCGAATACGTTAGCTTATAATGAGATAGCTCTGTAAACACGTTCGGGCCGGAACAAAGTAAGTGCCTGTTTAAATATGCATATTGTATGTTGTCTATGAGAACACCTTTTTCATATAAGAATCTTGAGAAAACTGTAAGTGATTTCGTATCGTTATGAGAATATGTGGCATCCTTTTACTGAACCACAAAGTTAATTAGATGTTTTAGATTTCTTATTTTCTGACTTTAGGACGTATTCACAAATTTTGCTAATATGAATGACATGTAATATATTTGATTCGAATTAGTGTACATACATTTGTAGAGAAAGGACTAAAGTATTATTTATAGCGAATATGATTTAAATGAGTTCCAACGGATCTTAGTAAAAAGTTCTATTGTATTGATTTTTTCTTCCTCTATAGTACATTATCTGATAAATAGGCGTCGGACTTGCGATCGAGTGTTCGCGGGTTCAAACCCCACCCAGTGCACTACCGACGTGAACCCACTCCTAACACAAGCGTGCTGGAGGGGTTAACAAGAATACTGGTATTGTGTGACCCAATCCAATCTTTTTTAATAAAAAGAAAGAAACCTTTAATAATTGGTGAAAATAACCATTTTTAGTTTTAATCTATAGATGGACCAATATATTCTCTGTGTATAACTAAACTAGTAAAATGCTTTCAACTACCGCAGATTATAATGCTTTGGATCTTTAATAACTTTGGTCAATTCCATTTTACTTATAAGCGCACTTCTAAAAAGGTCATAAAAACGTTTCCATCATATCAATCAATCATTCTGCTGCTAGACATAGGCCTAAACGTTAACATGATTTAATGATATGATCTTTACAAGATCAAACCAAAATACTCAAGCATTAATAACGCTCTAAGACAACCATGGGTCTATTAAAGTGCGTCTTTACGATTCATAGAAGAATATTAGTTTTGAAAATGCTGAGATTAGTGTAAACTTTATTGGAAATCCCAAATCCAAAAAGCTAATAATGGTTGACTGTAATAGGAGCATTATCATTGATTTTGATAACTTGTCGCCATTGATTTAGTTAAAACTCCTAAACTAATCTTATTCTAATAATTTACATGACTTTTTTTTTAATTTCCATATTTCAAGCTAGTGGTTCTGTACATTTTGGGAATGAAAAAGGAAAAAAAGAAATGATAATTGGATACCGTGTCCCTGTTCATTAAATGTTACAAAAATGTAATTTCTAACGGCTAATCTTTTCGGATTCGTAAAGTGACTGACTTTTGGTATGATTTCTATGTCATATTAGCCAAATTTACGGTTTCAAACACAAAATAGTGAGCTTACAATAAACTGACTAACTGACTAATTTAGCAGGTTATTATTAAAGATTATTATTATTAGTAGTAAAATATATCTGTCTCCACGTCTGTAAAGTCCTTCAATCACTGGAGAGCTTTGCAATAACACCCCTAATGCTAAACCGATGCTTGAAATCCTGTATCGGTTTTAATGAGAAAAGTTCGTAGCACTACGTGCAAACGTATTCGACGAAACTGGCTCTGAGTATTACAAAACCGTCAGTGCAATGGCATCAAAGGTGCCGATACAGACACAATTTTGAAATAGTTGCTTCCTCTTATACATATTGCACAGCGAAAATCTTAATTACAAATTCTTCTGAATTCATCACTTTGTTTTGTTTTCTTTCCTTCATTATTAACAATACATTTTAATGTTAGAATCATCGTAGTGGGATATCATCTCAACCATAATACTTTTATTTTTTTTATTAGGTATTTAATTTAATTTTACTTATCTTACTAATATTATAAAGGCGAAAGTTTGTTAGTATTGATGGATGTATGCAAAAACGGCTGAAAGGATCTGGACGAAATTGGGCACAGAGATAAGCTACTTTTTATCCCCGAAAAATTAACGGTTTACGTGGGATGGATTTCATCAAAAAATCATCAAAAATCAGTTTGTGACTGTCAGCGCACGCGGATAAAGCAGCTCGGAAGCGCTTTATGTCCTGGCTTACATCACGAATGCAAATATTTGAATTATATTTTAGTATTATAGGCTGAAATCTTATAATTACTTTAATAAAATATGTAAATAAATTCCTGATAATGTAGCTTTCTATTAAAATCGGTCCAGTAGTTTCTTTCGGTAATCGATAGGCATTACAATTAAACAAATAGGAAATCAAATCTTTCCTCTTTATAATATTAGCGTAGATATTGCACTACACATATTCGCTGAAAGGTATACTGTATCTATTATGTTTATATTATGTCACAAATGGCGCAATAGTTTAAGTGGTCACCTTGCCACTACATGTCATCATCAAAATATTTTCAATGTACAGAATTGGACCTGTAACAGTTTTATTATAAGTATAGATGCGTGTGTTCTATGCTACTAATAAATATCTAAAAAATGACCATTTATTTTCACGTTGTAAGTATTGTAAAGTTAGTACTACTTTGGACCAATAGATGTCGCTGTGCGGTGTTTATAACTAATAACTTTGCATTATTTTTTCTATGGATAGAGAGAACCAATTGTGATCAATCAAATACTAAATGGTACACACAGTTACACACAATACTTGTGCATAATACGTTTCCTAAATTATTTTGTACTTTTTACGTGAGGCCACCAAACACAAAATCGATGTCTATAGATTTATTATACACATAGATATAGAAAAAAAAACAAAGATTACGTGACAATCTACGAAGTGCCTCCTTTCAAACAAAAAAAGAATGATTGCAATCGGACTACGCATCAATGAATTACAACGAAGTACACATTTTGATTTTGATCCCCCCTCTCAAGGAAACCGTTATGAATTTCGGGATAAAAAGTATCATATGTCCTACCTCGTAGTATGAACTCAAATCATGCCAAGTTTCATTTGAATCCGTACAGTAGTTTCAGCGTGATGCGCTGCCATGTTACAGACAGACAGACACATAAAAATAAACAAAAATGTAGTTTTGGCTTCAGTATCGATCATAGAGTGCCCCCAAAAAAATATCTTCGATGTACAGAATTGGACCTGTTAGATTTTTATTATAAGTATAGATAAGTTCTTAAATTATAATTCCTTAAAAACATAATAGTTAAGATATTATACAAATTTACGGATACAGAAACCGTCAGGTTACTTTGTTTAAGTTATTTTAGTATTGTGTCGTACAAAGCTTATACGTAGTCATTTATAATTTAAAAGCCCGCATTGAGCGAAATCGAGAAGTAAGACACTCAATTTTCGCTGTAACAAATTTTAAAGTGACCTTTAGATGTTGATATACAACTTCATGTATGAACATAAATTATTGCAAATGGATGATAATTCGAAAACAATTAACACAATCAATGCATATCTATCATATTAAAAAATGGAATAAAATGCAGACTTTTGAGAATATAGAAAGATAGATAGATAGTACTCTTTATTGTACACCAAACACATGATATATATACATATAAAGCGGCGGTAGCGTAATGGCTAAGGCGTCGGACTTGTGATCAAGTGGTTGCGGGTTCGAACCCCACCCAGTGCACTACCGGCGTGAACTCACTCCTAACACAAGCATTTAGCTTAGCTGGAGGGGTTAACAAGAATACTAGTAATGTGTGACCCACGTTGCTAGTATTCTTTAAAAAAAAAAAAAAATATAAAAAAACAACTTCAACATAAAATGCACAATGGGCGGCCTTATCACAACAAGCAATATCTTCCAGGCAACCTTTTGATGGACAGGGCTGTAATGATTTAGTGTTGCAAATATTTACCTACTACTAGTATATGCTCACATACACATTTACACAAACATATATACATACAACTACATACGGATACACAAATACACCTAAATACGTACATTATAATTGTGCATAGTATTAGATTATATATAGATTATCTTAGACATAACCTTGCAGATAGTTTCTTGTAACATTTTTTTTAAAGATCCTAACGATAGTGCTTGCCTGATAGAAACTAGTAGGGCATCCAGAGACGCGCTGCTTCAACTGTGAAAGATTTATCAGCAAACTTTGTTGTATGCACTGGTATTTAAAAGAAAGAACGAAAAAAAGAAATACGTTTATTAAACACACAACGACATATACATTAAGTACCAAAGTATACCTCATATCCAAACGCCAGAATGGGAAATAATGAACATCGAACGATAACGCCTAGCTTGTTATGGGGCTGGCAACATTGGTTTACGCGTAACTGGAAAGATATATAGCTATTAAATATATTTGTTAAGTTATAACTATGAATGTGAGTTCTCATATATACTGAATATATATAATATAAATATACTGAAACGCTCATGTACATCTAGGAAGAAATCTTATTACGGTGTTTTCAGTCTTATACCACCTGTTAAATCCTGCGGAACTACTCACCACCAGAAAAAAAGAAAACTACGCTGTTTTTTTCTATTCAGGTTGCACTAATTTGCATTGAAAACTTTAGCTTATAAAATAAAACCGACGCAAATCTGAAAAAGGATCTCTAATTGTCATAAATTACTGCACGGATGACGCAATGGGTTAAGTGTTCGCCACGCCCCGTGTGGTGGGTTCAAATCCCACACAAAAATAGTTATCCCGAGTCTGGGTGTTCTTTGTTTGTATGTTTGTGAAGCCCCCGCAACACAGGAATATTCCTAATGCGGGAATTATCTTTTAAACATAACATAATATATGTTTAATATTCGTAATATAAACATAGAAAACAAATAAATTTTAAGTTAACACTTATTTCGTTGTTTGGATAACCGTGAACATCAGAATGACGGGTGTACGTCAATAAACATGATTCTAAACACATGAAAGCAATGTTCTAGCAATGTGAGGAATGTGCGTAAAATTTGAAGCAATGTGCTTTTAAAAAACCAAAGTTATTTCAGAAAGTTAGTGAGCCGCCAGCCTGATATCAGAATCACGGGTGAATTTTTAATACGAGCAAATTGCTTACTATCTAAAGATGAAAACATTACCGTAGCAATGTTCCGGTAATGTGCTCTCGAACGTATCAAAAGCAGAATCAGATGCTGTGAAAGGTTTAAAAGTAATTTTGAAAATAAAAATTCTAAATTTTAACGCCTGCTGATTTCATACAGGCAATCCGACGAATAGTGTAAAGAAACATTTATGCCACAGGAGTTTCCTGCAGTGCAATGCAAATGAGATAACAATTTCCTCATTTTCCTTTCATTATTAAATACCGTGTATGTATAATAAGATGAATCATAAAACGTATTTGATATATCATAGAACTAAAATAAAAATGTATACCTACATACTTCGGATGTGATTTTTAATTTTCTCTTTTGTGAAATGTGGGTACTTGTAAAATACTTTGTGATATTATTTGTTACACTATTTTTCATACTGTTCTCATAAGTACACCGTGTTAAATAAATTAAAATGAAGAGAAGAGGTGGTAAACAGAGCGTGGTTGAATTAAGTGATCAAAAAGATATGTTTATTAAGTATAAATTTTTTTTTAAAAACTTACATAACTTACCTTCAGCATCCGAATAAATTTTTACCATAATCTCCAAAGAACTGCAAGGCAAAATGTCCGAAAAAGCCCTTTATATATCACTGAAAAGAAACTATAGCAATTTTTTTGATATTGACAACTCAGACTATTGTGATAGTGAACTAACGAGTCAAGATGAAGATAACGCTGTTGATAGTTCTCAAGAGGATGAAGATTCTACTCATCATAAGGTATTTTATTTTAATTTAGATGCATACAAATGGAAACAAATACAACCTATATCGAAGCTTACAGTCCGAAATCAAACATCGAGAACTAAATACCAGAAAAAAATATGTACTTTCAAAGCATGAATGGGCACACTTGTTGCGAGAGGAAACTTGGAGCAAAACAAAAATTCCTTGTAGTTTTACATTCCAAACTCATTTCATAAAATATGGAGAACAAGTAACGTGCTTTGGGCAGTGTACTGAATGCAGTGCTGAAATAAAAATTGTGATTAAGTGGCTAACGGACAACATTGCTCATTGTAAGATTATCATTATGGGTTATGATATAAAACTTACTCACAATCCTCGAAAGAAATTGAAACTATCACCATTAAAAAGAAATGAGCTTGCCTGCCACACGTACCAACAACAGCTTGTTTGAGACAAATAAAATATGAGCGGGAGTGCAGCGAACACTATCATGAAAACCCCGTTTTTACATTATGGACTATGACCAAAATTAGTCCATACGATGATATTATAAGGCATATATCTCTATTTCCATTTTATGTTTATTATTGGTCATCTGCTCAAGATGAACATTATAAAGAATATTCTCGTCAAAACAGGGTTATTCTTAGTTTAGATGCTACCGGAAGTCTACTAAAAGAAGTTGGTCCTACAAAATATATGACAAACACCAATCATATATTTTTGTATTCCGTTGTCATGTATGATGAAAACAATGGTAAAAGTATACCAATAACCCAAATGTTGTCTGAAACACATAATATGGACACTATATTTCGATGGATACAAACATGGAAGGATAATAAGAAATGTCCCAATGAAGTTGTTCTGGATCATTCACCGGCCCTAGTCGGAGCAGCTGTTAAGGGTTTCACTTCTTGCAAATCTACAGCGGAATATATAGCTAACTCTTTTAATAAACTAGAAGTGCATAATTGCACGCCAGATGACACGTTTATTCGTATTGACGTAAGTCACTTGATAAAAATACTGTACAATTTATCATGCTTTAAAAACGTCGATGAGAGAGTTAAAACATTTTATTTCCGATGTCTTGTGTATGTTAGGTCCATAGAAAATTATGAAATTTTAAAAGATGTAATTTCTGATTTGATAACTGTTTGGCATTGGAACCAGGTGTGCAGACACCAAGTCGCGTCTTAAAAGGTTATTAACAAACACGGAAGTAAGCCACATAGATGAAAATTGTGAAAAACCGGAAGTCACCGATTCAGGATATTTGGAGGTTGGTGAAATGGACACTAAATCCAATGTTCCATCATGGTAGACTCGCCTAATTGATAAGGAAAATTTAATGATTTCTTTATCTGATGACGATGACAATTTGCACTTTATGCCGTTTCTGATACCAAATCTATCAAGGTTGATGTCCCAACTGCCTTTGTGGTCTAACATAATGATACCTATATATGAATCTGATATAAGAAACCCGTCCTCTTCAAATGTGGAAAGTAGTTTTAAAACATTGAAAAGATTTCTGTTCCCCATGTCGGTTAAAAGTAATCGCCTGCGTGTCGATAAATTCATTATGAAGCATTCTGTGTTTATTGCTGGAGAAATCAAAACGGCAATCATTAAAGAACAGTCTGTAGTTAAGAAAATAAAAAGTATAGACAGAAAGTACAAAAAGATATTGGGAAAAAAAAAAGAAATCTCTGATGATTCGATATTCGCAGAAAATCAGTCTTACATTGAAAATTGGGGAGGTCTTGGACACGACAACAAAACTAAAAAGAAAAAAAATAAAAAATGAAATACGTTCCCTTGTTACTAAATGGTATTAGAACGAGAACCGGTATAGAAAATCTTATATTAACAAACACCTGTGCTTTTGATTCCGTAGCTCACATTTTGACAGCTGCTTGGGCGGATGAATTCGCTGTGAGCACGACTGTTTTCAGTAAGACTACGAACAATTTTTGTAACTTCATAAAAGACATGCTTGATGACCAGAAGCCAAAATTAGATCTTTACAAAAACCGAGCTCGGCTATTACAAACTTCTAACTTTGAAAAATAACAAAATAAAGGCACTACCGAAATCATTGCAGTGCTACATACATTTTTGAGAATATAGTGCTATGCTAATGAGGAGGTGATTTATAGTGCAGATGTCAAAGAAACTTGCACAAATACTTAATGCCCTATTAATAATGTACATAGAAAGATTTCTTTTCTACCACTAGATACCAATAAGACCGACTTATCTGAAGCTGCGGCATCTATGCTAGAAGAAAATAACATGGTCACGGAATAAGAACTTTCACTTATATTCTACATAATATCATAAGTTTTGAGTTAAGTCAAACTAAATAAAAATGTTTAGATGAGATTCCTCTAACAATTAACTTAGACTCAAAGGAATATGATATAATAGGAATTATCGAATATTTGCCTTCGGGTCCATAAAATTACCTTCACAGTATTGGCCACTACAGAGCACACTGTTATAGGCAAAACAAATGGAAATGTTTTGATGACTTAAGAAATAAAACAGGGTGATAAATAATTAATATAATATAATAAATAATATAAATAATTTTTTATAATTCAAATTTCAGTAACGTAGATGAATCATGATTAAGGATATTTTTTTACTAATCACAACATTACCTTACATTAAATTTATTGTTACAATAATTCTAATTTTGGCGATAGTTGTAAATAAGCTTAATTTATTATTAGATAGAGAACAATTTGACAACTCTTTTGAAGTGGGCTGATTAAGTATTAGGGCTTCAATTCCAGACTGCCGAATTCACGCATTTCTTGTGTGTGATTGTGGTGGGAATATTAAATTCACCTTATTTAATGTATAATGACTAATGTGAACTGTGATTGCATATTTATAGTTTTATCATAAATTAATGATGACATGAAACCTTTGTATTTTAAATGTTTCTTTACACTATTCGTCGGATTGCCTGTATGAAATCAGCAGTCGTTAAAATTTAGAATTTTTATTTTCAAAATTACTTTTAAACCTTTCACCGCATCTGATTCTGCTTTTGGTACGTTCGAGAGCACATTGCCGGAACATTGCTACGGTAATGTTTTCATCTTTAGATAGTAAGCAATTTGCTCGTATTAAAAATTCACCCGTGATTCTGATATCAGGCTAACTTTCTGAAATAACTCTGGTTTTTTAAAAGCACATTGCTTCAAATTTTACGCACATTCCTCACATTGCTAGAACATTGCTTTCATGTGTTTATAATCACTGTTTATTGACGTACACCCGTCATTCTGATGTTCACGGATAACCGACTACATAGTGTCTATTGTCCTATCAATGAGCGTGCTGCCAAAATACCGAAATATACTTAATGTAACACAGGGAGTTGTTAGTATATTTTTCTAATTCGGAACAATCTGGCTTTCTTTTCCTTTCTTACCAAAAGGAACAGAGGCTTTAGCGAGCAGAATAAGGTCCAACTGTAGTCAATTTCAGAGGGTAATGACCGTAAAGGTCGTAAAGTTCCAATAGGTTATCGCGACGAAAGGCAGATGCAACACATTTAGGTTTAAAGCGGATGTGTTCTCCGAAGTGTATCAGCCCTTGAAGAAATTTCTGATGTGCGTTAGGACCCGTGGGTGTACATCACAGAATTGAACCGCTTTCCTACAGGAAGGTGGTACCTACAGTGTACCTCTGTGTACTCCAGTGTACTTATTTGAACTAAATTGTGATTTTTTGTCTGTCTGTCTGTCTGTTTGTTATGTGTGGTGTGGCTAATCTCCGGAACGGGTGGACCGATTTCCGCGGGACGGCCACGATCTGCCAATGTTTTTAGAGACTTCTGTTCTAGGGTATACCCGAGTCCCTTAAATCCATCTGTGACGAACCACCGTGTGGTTTTAGTCAGTTCGATTCCGCCATACCACTTTACCGCTAGCCCCGGTGAAGTGATCACCCGTGGGTTTCCACACGATAAAAAAGGCAATTTTCGCTTTGTAAAATATTGTATATTATCATAATTTTGTGAATAAGACAGAAGAGGTTTGAAACGCTTCTTCGCAGTATAAACTAAAATGAATACATAATAATAATAATGATTTATTTCTTACCACAATATAGACATTACATTTTGAAGATATACATATGTCGGCGGAAGTACTCGGACTCAAGATGATTGCTGGTTACAACGCGTGTAAAATCCACTAATATTTTGTTGAATCTTAATTTGATTTATTACCTTTAAATATTGTGTAAAACCTCGTTAATTTGTTATTTACGAAATGTTAATGAAGCTAATTAATTTAAAGGGATTTTACCATAATGAATGCAGTTTCTTAAATAACAATTTGATTTAACTCGATGAATCACAGTGTTGTATTGTGTCAATCCTTTTTATTTTTATTTAAAGTTTGTTTATTACTATACAACGTGTTACGAGTAGAGGTTATGCCTCGAGCGGGGTCGAGGCGCCATCTTACTAGTTTGGGTGCGAGGTGGCACTTGATTGCTGACCGTTGATCGAGGTGGATCGTGGTAATAGACAGTGAGAGTGATTATGTGAGGTTAGATTGGTGCCGCGAACCCGCTACTCGAATATAATTTAAACAATAAATTGATTAAATTGCACTATAGTGTTTTGTGCTCACATTCACCCACCATGACGCCCACTATATCTGTGACCCGTGATGACTATTTCGATGTGAATATCTCCGACATATACATAAAATCCTTACAATAATATTGTGGAAGACTGGTGCCAAGCTAGGCAGGAGGCCTGTGTTTCAGGACACCAGGTCTCCACCCCGTATATTTACATTTCAATTAAACTATAAGAAATGGGCAATATAAATTTAAATGTTTTACTTATTTCTAGTGGCGTAGTATTTATATACATATATTGTTATTGTGTGTATGCGTGTACATAATTCTACTTAGTTAATTCCCTCTCTACAGGGGGTAGTAGAGACCCTATATACACTTTGTCAAGCGTATAAAAAGGACATAGGGAATTGTTCATCCTAAGAAAAGTACCATAATTGTCCGAGGGTTAGAAAAATAACTTATACGCGAACGAAGCCGCAGGCAAAGGATAGTTTCAACTAGCTGTCAACCCCTCCCTATGGAGGAGGCCCATGATATTTTTATATACCACTGACTTAACAACAAAAGAAAATTAACTTAAAGAACATAGTTGCGAGGCCTACTGAATCAGTTACATAAATGAACAGACATAAATAATATATTCATACGGTCGAATTTAGAACCTCCTTTTTTTCGTCGGTTAATAAAGAATATGCTTGGAGTAATTAAACATTTCAGTGCCTAAAGAAAGGTGAGAGTCCCGAACCTCCGACTCTTACCTTTCTTTTTTCTTATAAGCGAGGACACCAATCTAGCCAGGTCATTAATTTGGTGACTTCTGTTACACTCGAGGTGATAACGTCTGTGATTAATGAAATTAAATCAATTAATTAAGCCCAGCGTTCTATTTCAAGCTATTCCAGAACGTAATTACTTTCTTATGAAATAATTGAATTAAATTTCAAATGGTTTCAGATTTCTATAAATAAAAAACTAAAAGCAGCTATGCTATCTGCAAGGCTTATTTATTTTACTACAATTTTGAAATACAAAAATGAAAACAAGACATTTATTTTATTGTGAAATACAATACCTACTACTGTAAAAATTAGATAAATGTTTTAAGATTCATGAAATTATAATTTGCTTTATATTTTTAATTATATAAGTAGGTCATAGCAGATTTCTTATCGAATTTGAGTAAAGCCCGACTGAGGAAGAACCTTCACTCAACCCAAAGACCGCGATGAGATGGCACGTTTGACATAGTCCTGTGTTTTCTGATGATGAGTAACATCGTTACAGCTCCATGGCAGATAGGAAAAGATTGGCAATGGACAAGTAGCATTTTAGGGTTTATGTTTGTTTCACACCTACTTACCAGTTGTAGAGAACACCTATCTAACAGTTTTTAATCCTTGTGACGTAGATAAGCCTTTGATTCCAGAAATTCTTGAAAATCCGAGGTGTCTTGTTATAAGTTCTTAATGGAGTTTACTTTCCAAATTTCAAATTCCTATCCCCAAAATGTGACATCTCGACGCACCGAATAGACACATATGTCGTACTCGTGGTAATATGACAGTAAATAACTCTTGGTCCTGAATGATAAGGGTATAAAGGAGGGTGTCAAATAAAAATATTATACATGATCTTCAAATACGAATATTATATGTCATCAAAGATATAACGTATAGTAATATAGTAGTATATAATATAACGTATAGTAATATAGTAGTATATAATATAACGTATAGTAAACCCAAGTCTCGGAAGTCGCAACGCAGTTCTTCTACCGCAAAAAGTTGTAAGATCTAATTGTTACTTAATTTCTATACTAATAACATTTTATAATGAACGTATCAATATTAAAAAAATATTAAATAGAATAACTTATGTTTTTTTATGTTATGTTTTTGATGGGATCTCATTTCTTTTTGTAGTATTAATGGAGACATAGTTAATGACACTGTACCTACCTATATCCATTGGTACATTGTAGGAACTGCAAAAGTAACTATGTAATGTTCAATAAATAATATTAAATATAAATCAGCGGCGTAACAATAGGTTGGCAGAGCGGGCAAAATGCCACGGGCTCCGGGCTCGAGGGAGCCCCGAGCACCAAAGACCCTGAACACAGGAGGCACTAATTACAAACTGTATAAAAAAATATAAATTTTGTATTTAATCAATATAAGTAATCTAATTTAATAAACACGAGTTAAATAATGGCCAAGTGCGAGTCAGGCTCACACACATCCGATGAATTAGCCACGGGCCTCAGATGGTATAGTTACGCCACTGGTAATAATAATATGTGTTTCATAGAATTACAAAGTTACTTATGCATTTGCATGCATGAATAATAAGGTTTAAATTGTGGCATATTTGAGTTTTTACTTGCTTTGTAGGCTAAAAAAATGTTCAAAATTAGAAGCGTGTGTGTCTTCTAGAAGTTTGATAATCGGTGCGTAAGGCAGTGACAAAATTAAGGATCTTTGACTTGCAATAGTTCTTAAATTCATGTACAATTTTAATGTAATTTGGGAATATACTATACATACATATAATAAAAAACAATTTCGGTGTGTCAAAGACGTGCCATATTTAACCGGTGAAGGCGCGATAAACACAATAGTCCACTAAATTTAAATAGGTACCGAAATATATTGTTACCGTTACTAAAGTGAGACATTTTCAGGTTAGTCATATACACGATACGACACGACGACATCAATTTAGGTCAAAAGCATAAACTTACTATCCTTTACGCTAGTATACTAAGTTTATGGGTAATAGACAATAATCTTACTAAACGTGTGTATCGTCTTCTATAGTCAGAGCTTTCTCGTATTTGACAAGATATTTTTTTTTAAGAATACTAGCAAGGTCACACATGACTAATATTCTTGTTAACCCCTCCAGCTAAGCTAAATGCCTGTGTTAGAAGTGGGTTCATGACAGTAGAGTCCTCGGTGGGGTTCGAACCTGCAACCACTTGATCGAAAGTCCGACGTCTTAGCCATTACGCTACCGCCGGCTGCTTAAATCATTCGTATTTAATCATTCGTAACATTTTAACACTACTATTATATGAATGTATTTGACAGTGCCGAGTGCAGGTCTGGCGTTATGTAATATAAACGTTAAGATGAAGGCACAGCTTATCTACAAAAATTGACTGGCCTGTTGGTCTAGTGGTTAGTGACCCTGACTGCTAAGCCAGAGGTCATGGGTTCGATTCCCACCCAGGACAAATAATTGTGTGATGAGCACGATAATTTGTTCTGTGTCTGGGTGTAATTTATCTAAAATATGTATGTATTTAGACATACCTATATAAGTATGTTTATCAGCAGTCTGGTTACCATAGTACAGGCTCTGCCTAGTTTGGGATCAGACGGCCGTGTGTGAGATGTGTGAAGTTATTATTATTATTATTTAAGACATATTTAGCAAAACCACGCAACACTGACTACGTCTCTTCAAGTCCCGCATACAAGTTTATAATGATCAAACTTACATATAACGTGACGATCGACGTATTATATTTCCTAGTAGGCCATAACTGCAATAAATTTTTTGAGGCGCGGTCATGATAGTGTTCAATCAAACTAGCTAAACTCCGTCTCCATTATGTGTTCAAGTTTAAACTGTTACGGAACCATTATACCGGGAAAAGGCACCTTTATATAGGGCTGTACATACTGACGGTTTTTGCTTGAATTTTTAAATAAAAGGAAGGTCACTCACTTTTGTTTTTCTTTATCCTCAATTATAATTATACATTACATTGTATTATTTTAAGTTACAATGCAATTCTCCTATCGGGATTACATACAAATTCACAATAGTCCTTATATTAGTATAAGGACTATTGTGAAACTAAACAGTAAATTATTTGTTCCTAAGGAGAGAGGCTTCGAGAAGCATGCGATAAGCTACTATCGTTGTTGATTGTACACCCACATCTTAGGAGATAAGAGTATTGATGTATCGTTATTGTTGGGGGTCAGATTTCTAAAATTTCAAAAGATCCTAAACTTTAATTTCCACGCAATATCAGCAAAGCAATTTTTGGCCATTAGTATAATGTACAATCAGGCAGTTGTAAGTGAAAACAAACATAGGTAGTTATTAAATATTAAGCCATAAAACAGTGACCTGAAAAATACACTTTACATTCAGGTGTATGCTAAAACATTGAACATACTCCATCGTTAATAAGTCATTTTTTACACTATCAAGATCAACACAGGTAATAGCCAGGGTCTACAAAATAATGGTTTAAACTGTGTTATGGTAAAATAAACCGCTCTTTTTACATTTTCAGGTCGACACAAGTAGCAACCAGATTATACAAAACTAGCAGCACCCCGCGGATTCACCCGCGTAAATCCCGATCCCGTGGGAGTATCGGGACAAAAAGTAGCCTATATGTTAATCCAAATCTCCAGCTATCTACATACCAAGTTTCATCACAATCGGTTCAGTAGTTTTGGCGTGAAAGAGTGATAAACATCCATACATCCATACTCACAAACTTTCACGTTTAGAATATTAGTAGGATAAAGGAGCATTATTAAACAATATCCCTATAGTTTATAGAAAGAAGATAATTTTTGTATTTATTGACTTTCTTACTGAATTTGTGCTACTACATACCCGTAAACAGCATTTCAAATCATTTGAACTGCCACTGTGCTCAATAATAAAATCGTGCGATTGTGAATAATAAAACACAGTACTTATTCGATGTGGATCCATCGTTTTGTGTATTCCTAACATTTAAAATGTTCCTGATTCAAAATGAAATGTGGCTTCTGTCATCGTATTGTATCTTTTATTCCATATTTTATTTAGAATATTTAAAGTCACCGCTCACCGGTGATTTTTAAATAGACGATAGTTTAGCCGTTATCGTCTGACGACGATGATCAAACTATCGGTCGATCAGGAGCAGGCAGTAATGTTTTATTACACTGGTAGTAATCCGCAAACGTCTCCCGTACTATTGACTGACTGTTAGTTTATCAGGTGCACGCACATACATTATGCAACGGCCGATAGTTGTTCAATAGTTTAATCAAACAGGATTCGGGCAGTCATTTTTGATAGGTTAGTCGGCCGATTTTAATTATACCGATAGCTAGAACGATCATCACCAGTGCGCGGTGGCCCTAAGGTTACAATTTTTAATACTTGCGTCACTTTCTTTCATAGCAAAGTTATATATTGTCAAAGTGCCTTGTAAAATTATTCAACCAATTTTTCTTCAATTAAAACGAAAAGTCCTATAGCCATAATCAAGATCACAGTGACAATGCGGTAGTTGCCTATGGTTAAAATTAATTATTTAATTGCCCTCATGAAATTAATTTTTCAATAAGAATTTTGAAAAAGTAAAGTCGTTATTATTTTCAATCCAACTAATAAAAGAAAATGATTTGACTTGACACTAACGCATTGAGAAATTCGTTGCTTTTCCTGCTGGCATTCCGTGCTGCAAATGCTTATTTGACACTCTGGCAACTTTCTCTTTTGTCGAATAAACATAGCGCCAACCATCCATTTCATTACTTTATCAGTAGAGTCCCTATTTAGACATAGTTCGCCATAGTAGTACATATCACTACATACTCGTATTATAAACCAAAGTCCCCCGCCGCGTCTGCCTGTCTGTCTGTTCGCGATAAACTCAAAACCTACGGAACGGATTTTCAGTAGTTTTTGACTATATAGCGTCACCCGTTGCACACCAAAGGCCTACCCATCTTCCATGGAACTAACGACATACCATCTGGTCTCTTCCCATCGTCTCGCCGGCGAGCGGTAACAAGAGCACGGCGGATTATATCGTTGTTTTAAAATTATTATTATTTAACCATTTTTTATAATTAAAATACCTGAAAATTATACCAGTACTAACGTAATGGAAAATATAATTATGTTGATATCGTAATGGAAAATGTATGTAATAAAACATTTCTGTCAAAACAAAATATTTTGTGATTTACCTAAATCCGAAGTCATCAAAGATCAAATATATCCGAATAGTGAGGATCTTATATAATATACTAAAAGCTTTATTTGATTTTATGAAATAAATTATTTATGACATACTTACTTTGGCTATTATATAAACAAGAACTACACACAATCTGTTTAGGGAATGTGACCCAGTTATCAGGGTATGAATTTATTACCAGATAGCAAGCAACATGGGTGGTAAAACGCTTTCATATCGAACAAGGCCGTAATAATATATTCCACATAATGTATTGAGTTTAAAGATTCTTATCCCAGATATATTATGTAATAGCAGTGTCTTAGACCATAACCCCAAAGCATCAAGTAAGTTTAATCTTATTAAGAATCGTTCACATATCAGTAATGTATTGACATAATAAAAGAGGGGTTAACTTACTTTTTATTATTGATTTAATTAAATATATTTCGGTTCCTGGCGATTTGTTTAACTAACTAAACATAATATGGAAACGAAACGAAACGTTGTAACGAAAAATCAAAAAAAATCAAATGAAGAATCCAGAACTGTTTCCAATAGACGGCACACTTAGTAGGAATCGTTCCTCTTGGTGTTTAACACATTTGCCGATTTCGAAATAAATAAAACTACCTTGACCACCTGATGGGAAGCGGTTTCTGACGACCGTAAAAACCACAACTTAAATGGTATCTCGCCGTTACCAACTCTCTTAGGTTCCTCTTTTGGACAACTAGAACAGTAGTACTCATTAACTAGAGTTTTTTATTAGGATGGAGGTCCTTTCTTCCTTGTTTCCATTTGTTTACACAGCCGGACTTAATGGCTGAAGTAGTCGAATCACCACTACGCCGCGCTGAGTGTTGTTCGGTTGAGATGGGTTTGATTCCCATGCCGACAAAAAACTGTATAATCTACCAGTAGTTTTTTAATACGTACTACCTATACGTATACGTATACGTACTAAGAACTATTCTAAAGTACCTAACGACACAGAAACCATTCTGTGAGGGAGTTGTGTTTTAAAACGATTGAAAACAAAAACTAGGCCAAATAATTACCTTTCATAAAACCTTCCTCTCCATATTTAAAAGCTTTTGAAATACAATGACCAAATGAAACCTCAAGTACTTCAATGTACATGAAATGATGTAAGGTAACTGAAGAGGAGCAACGCCTAACTTTACAAAGTAAGTCCCTTGATTACAAGTGTGTAGGGAGGCCGCCTTCATAAATACCTTAGCATTCATCATACTCGCTTTAACTCAGTTTAAACTTAAACGTGGTGTAACAATTTTAAATTGCGCGAGAGCCCACATCTCCCCGCCTGAATAATTCAATGAGCGCGGTATCTCAAAACAAATCTAATCACAACTCCCATCAAAATCACTTTATATGTATCCAGTGACGGTAAACTTATCTACAACTTCTTATGTTCTAGTAACGATGTTTACAGTTCTATGTAGTTCCGTCTATGTCTTTTGTAGTCACTAGCACTACTTTTCAATGGTGAATTGTCCATGTAATATGGTTCCTATTACCTTCCCTTTTAAGATGTATCTTTTTGTGTCTGATTAAGCATAATAATAGATTGGTGGTAAAAAATGCTCAAATAAATATTTATCATACTTTTTATCCACAAAACTCATTATGACATACGAGTACACTAAACAAAAAAACTTAAAATTTTTTTTTTTCGCCGATAATACTTGAGCTTTCGCCGAGGCTTCTTATGGTGACTTGTTTTGATTTACATCATGGTTTTATGAATGTAGTAATTTTATGGTCTTAGTGTCTTAATATCATTTTCACTTGGTCACGTTCAACACTGTAATTTTTGCTATTTTTCTTTCTTATATAATGAGTAAAAATACAAATAAACGGTCAAGTGCGAGTCTTACCCAAGCACCGATGGTTCCGTAAGAAAACAAACTTGTATGTAGATAGTAAGTCCATTTCGAGATCCGGCAGCTTGGTCTCGAGGTGGCCCTTCACAGATCTGAAGCAGTATGCTTCCACGGGCCTCGGAAGAAACCACCTTCGGGATCAATTTTGATGGTAGGAGGCGTCAGCATCGGTATCGAGCCCTCGATGAGGTACCTGGGTCTCGTACTCGACAGCCGATAGGACTTCGGGCCTCATTTCCGGAGTCTGGCTCCTAAACTTGTGGGGGTTGCAGCCGCGCTTTCACGACTGTTACCCAACTTGGGCGGGCCCGACGCCTCCTGCAGGAGTCTCTATGTTGGGATCGTGCAATCAATGGCTCTTTACGGGGCTCCAGTTTGGGCGAAGTCTCTGACGGCCCGCAACGTTGCAATTTTGCGATGTCCACAGCGGGCAATGGCTGTCAGAGTCATACGAGGGTATCGCACGATCTCATTTGAAGCGGCGAGTCTCCTCGCTGGAACTCTGCCGTGGGACCTAGAGGCGCTGACCATTGCTGTGCTGTATCAGTGGCGTAAGGAGGTGCTGAGACGGGATATCACACCTTTGCCTCGGGATATTGAAGCGCAGCGGTCCTAGCTTCGCCAGGTAGCCATAGATGAATGGAAGGAACGACTAGGGCGACCGAACGCAGGGCACGCCACCTTGTGGGGGTAAGACCCATCATGGAGGACTGGCTGGAGAGGCGACATGGCTGCCTCTCTTACCGGCTGACGTAGGTGCTTTCGGGGCATGGCTGCTTCGGAAAGTACCTGTGTCGCATAGGCCGAGAGCCAACGCCCGCGTGCCACCATTGCGGAGGCTGTCGCGAGGACACCGCATTCCATACTTTGGTGGAATGCCCTGCGTGGGCGAATCAACGCCGTGATCTCGTGACGGCTATCGGTATGGGTTGCCTCTCGTTGGAGACCATGGTTTTGTCCATGGTCTACAGCGAGAGCGCATGGAATTCCGTCGCCTCATTCTGCGAGGAAGTGATGCATACCAAAGAAGCGGCGGAGAGGGAACGGGAGAGAATTAGTACTCTCCCATCCCGCAGGAGACGCACCGGGCGCCGGAGAACGTTTAACGATCTCCGGCCTCCATGAGCGCGGACCTAAGAGCAGCGGGTTCGGCAAATATGCAGGTCTGGAGCGGTGGCGTGACGCATCACACGCACTCAACTACGTAGGGGGGGAAAGCCCGTACACACTATCCGACGCCGCCTGACGTCCTGTCAGGCGGCGAAGTCTGTCGGGGGTTGAGTGGTAATCCTTCTAGGGCATACCTCAACTCCTGACTATAGGCTAAAATTTCGTAAACCGTGTGGTTTTAGTCGGTTCGAGTCCGACATAACTACGTCACCGTGCAATCGGTAAAGTGGTACCCGTGGGGGTTTCCACACGTAAAAAAAAAAAAATTTTTGCACGTCTTTTTCGAAAGACAATCTTAGCTTTGCAGTTCTAAAAATGGAGAGTATTTACGTCAATTTACGACAAAGTCAACTTTCGAACCGCAAAATATAAGTTTGTAATTACAAAAACTACTTTTTTTACTTGATATAAAAATAAATTAATGACTCGGATTTTTTTCCTTCACTTGTGCTGTCAGTCCTTGCTTCTTACCAAACTTCATGATTCTAGGTCAATGGGATAGATATTATATATTATATAGGTTTTAATTTTCTTAAAATCTAAGGCTTAATGGCTTGATTTTTGTACAGCTTCAAGGGCCCGCTGAAATAATTAATTGTTAATTTCAAATTGATCCACGAGTTCCTGAGGAAAGAGTCTTGACAGACACACAGACAGTTCATGATTCTAGGACAATGGGAATAGGTTTTGATTTACCTGCGAATTGAAATTTGGTCAAATCTTTCAACTTGATGCGTCAACGGGTTCCTTAAAAAAAGTGTCTTGACAGACAGACAGACAGACGGAGAACAAAATGATCATAAAAGGGTTAATTTTTTTCCTTTTGGTGCGGAACCCTAAAAATAACTAATTTTAGGTTCCTAAATTATAAACAATTCAAAAAGCCTAAGCTGTTCATTAAAGTGGAATCTATTTTAAATTAAACTTATATATACGATGTTATGTTTAAAATAGTTGACATATGTATAAAAATTATCTCAAAAGAATAAATTGACAGCCATAGGTTAAACAAGTGTTTCGGGCTATTTTTAATGCAACTAATACTTAGTTGCAGTTTCATTATAGTTTTGGTTTTAGTTTTAGCTGAACCGAAAATATAATTATATAAGACTGTAATAAACTTAGGACGAAAAAAAACTAATTATAGTAACTTGTGATTTTGATCTTAGCACTGGCACTGTAACCGAAATTTCTGTAGCATAGTACGTTTAAACTAAATTACACAATTTACCTGTTATTGTGTACAAAGCCTTTTTGTTAAAATTAAAATGTAAGACAATATTAGTTTACAAAAATGCTTTGTAAAACAACCAATGTTATAAATTAATAATAATAATTATTATTTATTTTCCACCAGATTAAGTTTAAAGAAAAAGTATTACATACAGAAAAGGGATTTATACAATTTTTTTGGTCCCCTGGTTCCCAAACTAGGCCTTACGCCTGTGACTTGGGAATCAGTGTTCCTCCTACAAATTGCTAGAGCAGTCTTTTTTATTTTATACAGGTTATACTGCCAGATGATTATTATGTATTAAGTGATAAATTATAATAAGATCTGAGAAATTATGCGAATACCATTCTTACTCCTTATCCAACTCCCTTTATCTTACTCCTTGGAGAATTGTTTTACAACCAATTCTACGAAGTACGTAGTTAAATAGTCTCAACATAATACAGAAATAACGAGATCCAAAAAATACAGTGAGTATAAAATTTTCACATCTTCTGAAGTGGAAGTTCTCCAAAGGCAATACTTAAAATTGGTGTCATGTGTATTAAATTAAAACGACTTTGAATGAGAACTCGCGATGCCTACCGACAATTAAGCAAAAATTAATTTAGCTACGAAGTTAAATTCAAGCACGCTTTTAACAGGAAGTTTGAGATACATTAAACGTGGAAAAACAGACCCATTTTATATCTTCAGCTGAAAAACGAACACATTTATTTTCATTTTAATACTCAAATTCTTAAACAGTGGTATTCCGTCTCTTCTCAGACTATCTGTATTTATATAATCTAAAAAAATTTGGAGTATATTTTAGCAAATTGCGGTCACGTAAACATTAAAATATCAGGTTCAGTGTAGGTAACTAAGGTACTTACAGGACACCGTTTATTGCCATGTCACTGTCACATTAAGGTTAATCAGAGCGATAGAATGTAAATAAGCGTCTTCTTACAATTGAGTAGCATTTCAGTATTTGGAAAACGCCTATTTGCTGATACAAGTCGCTAGTCGACAACTGACAATGGTCAAGAACAGAAGCACTGTGAGGAAAAATCCTCTTTGACCTGTTATTTATTTATTTATTTATTAAATAGTACAACCACATCATACATATTAATATATTTATAAAATATATATTGTTAGTCTTCAGTCTGATATGTATGACACTTACGGTGTACATAACATTGGCTAGTTATAGTAGTGTGCTTAAGACAAAATAAAATAAAAATAACAAAAAGTAAACAAACAAAACAAGCTAAAGAAATTTAACAATTTAAATAAACATCAGTTATTTGAATTTGAATTACTATAAAATAATAGCAGTTGACCTGTTAACAGGTCAGAGAAGTTCGGTGTATTTTACTTGATATTATTAAAGAAAAGGAAGATTTGCTGTAAATAATTCGATCCTCCATTTAAACGAACTGTTAGATTAATGGTATCGGGGTTAAACCACATTTTTTAACAAAAGTTTTAATGTAAATCACCGTGTGGTTTTAATCAGTTCCACCCAAACATGTATCTACCTAATCATATCATGCGAAATCAAAAACCGGAGATTTTTGATTTAAGCAATCGAATTTTGCTTGATTTGTTTGTTAAAGTTATAATAATAATAATATTTATTTTCTTTCACAAAGGTTACCTTAAGTTCTATAGTATTTTACAACATAATTAAAACCTTTGTGAGAGACTGGTATCTGAACTAGGAAGATCCTGTCAGACAGATTACCAGGCTTCCCACATACATCGAGTCTCAGATGGTGTGGACAATGTAAGTCAGATGTAGAAGTTACGCTATAACCAAATAATATAAACTAAACTTATGACAAAATAAAAATAAGTATTGGAACATATATTATATAGGTGTGTTGTGTGTTTATGTGTGTGTGTGTGTGTGTGTGTGTGTGTGTGTGTGTGTGTGTGTGTGTGTGTGTGTGCGGTGTGGTGTGTGTGTGTGTGTGTGTGTGTGTGTTAATCTATGCTGGTACGATTAAATATTTATATTTGTGTTTTCAAAAGATTCTCAGTTTCATCATAATTAAGTTTTTGTAACCATTTTGAGTATTACATTTACACTAATAAATAAGTGGCCACCTAAAAAACAAAACATTTTGTGGGATAGGCTAGTCCTATATAATACGGGGGGACATACTCTAATGTTTCTACGTCAAAAGCTGGTAACATACTGTGTGAGGCAAGGAGATTAAGGTAGCCCTCTGCTCTAGCGTCACTAGACTTTGAAGATATGTCAGTATTTAGATCACCGGTGAGAATCAAATTTTTATATGATGACAGGCCAATTAATAGCTCATTGAGTGATTCCAGGAAGTTGTTTATATTTCTTTGACTTGGCGGACGGTAAACCGCAAGAACAGCTGTGTTTACATCAACCTTAATCAGTAAACAGTTGGCATCTGCCAAATTATGAGGTTCAGTTATTATATATTTATGTATTGTCTTGTATTTACTAATATGAATTATTATATGTAGTACCTACACCGTCAGCTCAAATTTACTTCTGTCACTAAATCTATCCAAAGGTAGAAATCCCGTCTAGCGATAAGACCACCCCTAAGTAACTAGCATTAATATTATACCCAATATAACAACCATTACAATTATATATGGTATACAATAAAGAATTTTCTATTCTATTCTATTCTAAAAATTCTAAAACTTTAACAAGTTGTCAAACTGCGTATCAACTACGTTACAGAGTATACAACAACACTGGGGTACTATTATTATTAATTCAGCATCAGCAATCTGTGACTGACAGGCCCTTGAATTTTTGATGTTAGATTAACCAACGCTACAATCCACCGCACTCACCCAATGTTGACTATATAATCTGTGGCCAAAGCTTTTATCTTTTTGTTGGGGTAACTTCAGAAATAACATTAGTTTTGCAAAAAGTTTTGTCGAATATAAGGTAAGGTTTTCTTTAGTCATAATATTTGAAAGCATTTTGTAAAAGCTTCTGCCCACGGCTTAAAAGTAATTTTTTCTACGCTTCTAGATTGTTGATTGTCTGCAAAATTTCATAACAACGATCAATTGAGCAGTTATATTTGAAAGCGTAACAAATAAACAAACTCGATTCCTGTCTTTAAACTATTATAGAGATGTTTTCATATTGGGTGAAGATTTCTGTATTTATTTTGTGAAAACTAACTGAAGCTATCATAGCTTTAAGTGGTTTTCTAGTTCAGGAACTACCACTACAATTAAAAGTATTTTTATTTTCAAATTATCTCATGCAGTATAAAAGACAATTAGCAGATTTTACAATACATTTTTGTATACATATATATTGTGACGCCCGAAACTCTTTCGGGTGTCGATCAAAACTGGCTGGTAATATAATATTTAAATCATTTCTAATATTATTTTTGAAATGTATAAATTCTTTAGAAAAAGGAACAGAAGACAGAAGCGGTTCAGCGAGTAGTCAGAGTGGATGACTGTCAAGTTGCTGTACCATATCTATGAAGCCATTATAAGGTTATTGTATTTGATGTAGCTAGTTCAGTTCCTAATATAAATTACTAGCGGCCCGGTACGTGCTTCGCTACGTATAAAGTGAAATAATAAAAAAAAAGTTGGAACATCAAATTAATTTATATAAACAAAAAAATATTTTATGAATTGCTAGCCATTCTTGATGATAAATCTGGCCCTGAATCTGTAACATGTATGTAATTTTAGGTAGATGTTGGATCATAATTTTTATTAACTATCGAATACTTTATGATTCAGATTGATATAAAGATGGGACAATCCTGTTGAATTATTCACCTTAAACGTCGGAATAAATCAATTGAAATGCCGAATTGTATTGTTGAATATTACTATAAAAGTGCTTCGACGTTTGAGATGTCCCAAACATAAATGAATACAATGGTTCGGGACGAGTTCCTAATGCTGGCAATCTCACTTTGTCATTAGCACAACACATGCCGGGCGTTTCACCTGGAAAGTTAGCCGCATCACAATGTGGACATATTGCGTCTATCATTCCAATGTATCCGTACATACTATAATCTGTTGTACTATAATCCGTACATACTATGACTGTTGTAATTAAAAGCAGCACGCATCATTTCAGCCAAAACAGCACGATGTATTCGTGATCGCCGTGCAAGATTCAGTACAGGTACAGGGTTAACAGATCTATTTCGTGCATTACGTTCACACTACGATACATTAGCTTGTGCGCGTTCATCTGTGTCAATCTGTGATTGTCTTAGTAATGCACACATCATTTGCATTACGCGTTCGGCGACCTATATTTGCTCGTCTGGCCCGTGGCATTTTTCCTTCATATAAAAAATAATAAATCAAACTAAAAACAAATTGCTACATTAATAGTGGTGTATCAGTATTTACACATGTGTGTATATGTGTGTATGGAAATATATATGACTGCATACGTCAATGTATATAAAAATGTCAATAAATAATTCATTTTTAAATCGACGTGCTTCCATCTGTTGCAAAAGAATAAAACACCAGTATGCACACAATATGTTTTTACATTCATATAAATTGTAATTCACTTAAAAAGATCAAAACTTACCGTTTGTGTAAATGCGTTTGACAATTTAATTCAAATAAAGCCTGTAAACGATATGCAACACCGACGGCTTGCTAAAAAACTGAGAAAAGTACACGCACACATATACATATATAATGCAATTTAATATGTTTTTATATGAACATTTTCAATTCATTCAAGACTCACCGTTTGTATGAATGCACTCAACAATATGTTTAAAAATATAAACACAAAGCAATAATTATCGCTGACAATTTGCTTAATCGAAGCACGTCCAAAATTAAATGACCGCATGAATGATAAATATAACAACATACTTGTACTGTCAACACTGAAAAAAGTGTAATTATTCCTCTGAGGAAAAAGTTTCAATTTGACAGCACAATCCCCATCTGAAAAAAGTTTCAATTTGACAGCACAATCCCCATCTGAAAAAAGTTTCAATTTGACAGCACAATCCCCATCCGAAAAAAGTTTCTATTTGACAGCACAATCCCCATCCGAAAAAACAACATGCAACAAATGAATTCAATAAATGATCCGCCATTTATTGAATTCATTTGTTGCAAAAAATGTGATTCAAAGGAATTCAAATACAAATATTTTGAATATGGTGTCGTGAATACTTAAAGATATATCAAGAAAAGTTTAAATAGCTATTTTAAGTTTATTACGATCATGAATCAGATATGAATATTTTATAACACTGACTAGATAAGCCTGCACATAGGTAACCTTATTCAAAGTTACCACGGTACTCGTAACAAACACTTAACACATGATCTTCTATACAAATTTTATAACTGAATAATCTGAAATTCCCTTGCCGTCCTACAATGACGGCTTGATTATCCACACGTAACTAATTCGATGAGACGAAGTGCGTGCACACACCCTTGTAAGCCCCTTGTAGAAGGACCGGTCACCATAAGTCCAAGATTATTTTCAGTGGCTACAAACGCTACTAATAAACTGTTATATTTTGGTGCACTCTCCAAGTTGTATCTAATGAGGCGTAAAGCGTGAGCGTTTATCTAATCCCTGAAATATCATGGGATAAACAAATCTGAATATATATTATGGACGATTAATTGAGTTTACTTTAGTCTACTAATATACATCAATACAAATAAAGTTGAAGTGTCTGTTTGTAATGTCAAAATAATAGTTTTTTTTAAGCTCAGAGTCAAGATCAAGAAGTAAAAATTTTAAAAACTGATTCTTAGGCATGGGTATCGTGTGCAAATACAGTTATTTGTACGATACCCATGCCTGAAAATCAGTTTTTAAAATATTTGTCTGTCTGTCTGTTTGTTCCGGCTAATCTAAGGAACAGGCTGACCGATTTCCATTTCACTGGCAGATAGCTGGTGTTATAAGGAGTAACTCAAGCTACTTTTATTTTGAAAAAAAAATAATAACAAGCAAAATATATAAATATGTACACGCGAGCGAAGCCGCGCGGAAACCACTAGTTTTGTATAAATTTGAGCGCAGACACAAAAGATTATGATCTACATTGTATATATACAATGTACCTATAAGTATTAAGCAATCGCTGTTTTAGTTTTTCATATCAAGAAACAATTCTCATAATAAGTGAAACGGTGTGCCTTGCACTTTGCGGCCCGACAATCGATGTTTGGAAATTGTAATAGGTAAACTAATCGACGTGAAAAGAAAACCTTCAGTGCACGAAGCAGGATTAGTAGTTACGAAGTTTTAGAGTTGTGTTTAAGGCGTTAAATTGGTGGTTATAAATATCTAGCCACAAAACAATGACTCAGATACAATTTAAATCGTATAAATCACCTAAAGAAAATAATGGAATATTTTTTACCTTCAATAGAAACCTAATCATCTCCTTCCATTTGCCACTCCTCCGATAAGTTCAGCCTAACTTATCGGACGAATCGGTAGCAGTTTTCAGTGGGTAAATAGGTTAGAGCAAATTTTTAAACGAAAAGCTGTTCAGCCAATGAGTAGAATTTGAAACAGAAAAAGACTATAATATTAAAAATTACAACATAAAACAGAATTAGGAAGATTGAGTAGCTCAGCATATGTAATTTTCGAATTGGAGGTACCCTATTGTGAAATTACCTTCACCCTGCAGAAGGCCGAGGTTTAGCAGCATTACTAGCAAAATACTACAATTGTGCCTTCCCTCCATCACAGTTTTTCACTTTTCAAAATATAAGCTTTCTGTAATAAACTCATTGTTTACCTAATTCATTCTAGTTCACACGAAACTTAACATCCGTATCTCAGCTACACGCAATAATGTTTTATCCATCGCTTCTGTAGCTCAACTTTTCAATCCATACAGAACGGCAGGTCTTGTCAAGGTCTTGGATTGGATTTTCTCTTTAAATTTGAATAGAAATTCGGGGTCACAAATTCTGTCCGACTCCCCAGTACATCACAAAGGCTCAATTATGAAAGTAACAGTAAGTACACACAGTATAATGAGGTCGTAGACGTACTTAAGATTAAAGGTATAATTATAATCCGTCTATTTATATTGGAAAGTCAAGAAGCTTGTTTTGCCACCAACTTTCAGTTATTGTTTCTATTCAGTTTAGAATTGAACATAAACTTGGGATAAACCTACGAGTTTGGTAACGAGATAGCTCAGTTAAAACCACACCTTTTACTATAGTTTACACAGAAAAGGACTCCTACCAAGTTATTTAGCTAACACTGATGGATTTGAAACGGTCGCTAATGGAACGTGAATTTAATTAATTTATTAATTAATAACATAAGTAGTTTTGAAGGAAGACTTGCAAATTACTAAAACTACTTCAGTTTTCAAGGTTCGTTTCTTACAAAAACTTTACAAGATTTTCAAGTCTTATAAGTCTAGTCAAAGGCCTACATATACTTTGTGTTGAAGATATGGATATATGGTACATATCTATATATATATGGTACATATCTATATATATCTATATATATGGTACATATCTAATATTATAAACGTGAAAGTTTGTGAGGATGTATGGATGTATAGATGTTTGTTACTCTTTCACGCCAAAACTACTGAACCGATTGCGATCACTGACGTGGATGCAGTTTCCACTGATGTATAGTAGCAGACTTGATCAGACAGGCTTTTTAGTGTTTATTAAAAATGAAATGTCAATTCAAAGAATCCCGTTAAAAATTTTTTGTTAATGCCGTTAAGTTAATTTGGCTGACACTTTGGTTAAGTATAGTCCGTAAAACGATGATGAAAGGTATAGATGAATGGTATAGAGAACGATGATTAAAGTTGTAGACACAAAGTCTACAAATGATTAGTTTCGGACACATTACCAATGTAAGTTGAGCTCAATCAAAATGGTCAAGCCCTTTGATAAAGCCGAGCCCTATAAATAGGGTTCAGCTTTTTGATTATACACCTTTTACTTTCGTTCACTTTTTTTCTGCGCACTGTTCCTGTACCTACTTCTTTTTCCGAGCTCCGAAGGGTTGGTGATATCTCTTATGTAATTACCAAGCGGCTTGCCGGGCACGTCAATTTATTAGGTGGTGATCAACATGAGGATGCTGCTTTATCCGAAGTATCTATTAATGGAAACCCACATCGGTTGCGCCATTTGTTTGCGGTCATGCTCATACTCTGTGCACTTTCAGATGTCGTACTGTTCAGGAATAAATACCAGGATAAATTTACTGAAGTATTTTTAAGGCACGCACTTCTATCTAATGACAACGCAATTACTGAAAGCTTACGTAAAAATAATTTGAATCGTTGTTTCTTAGGTGTTCAAAACATAGTTACATGTATTGAGGGTAATTCTATTTCTCAATATGGCATGGCCGAGCCTACATTTAAAGGTGAAGTAAGGAAAGTTGTAGAAGTATTTGGTAGAATATTACATTATAGTACTTTTTTGGAAATTTGCCTCAAACTCTGTCTGTTATACCAAGTGCAACAATGGCTGATGATGATATTAGAATCTGTCTAAAGAGTTCCAGTCTGTAGCGCCACATTTTTCCTATGCATTTGACAACATGAAGGCAATGCCAGAGAAAATTCGACTCATATGAAACCCTATGCTGTAGAGTTTTATTGATGCTGAAACTCATTCTTTTATGCATAGCATAGTAAGGTGTCTAAAGTTAGACTTTGCAAAAGAGCTACTTTGACCCCACGTAACGTAATTCTGAGATTTGTCCCGGATGATAACTTAGAGTATATCTCTTTTAACATAGTTATAGAACAAAATGAAAAGCAAAATTTTTAATAACCCGCGAGCACTTCTGGACTGCCAACTCATAAAGTAAAGTCTGTATGCCTATAATGCTCATAAGAAATCTGAGCCCTCTAATGCTATGGCCCACTAACGAAACCTTGACGAAACGAGAAGCAGAAATTTTAACAGAGTGATAGTGTTTTTGTACTCTCTCTCTCAAATACCCTCCCTCAGTCCAACTCGCCCCCCCCCCCTCTCCCCAGCCCCCTCTTATTCAAAACAAAATTCAGTTTAGTTTCAAGCGAGTCCATCTTCTAGTTTATGTCACGCCATGACGATTAACAAAGCCCAGTCAGACGCTGAAACTTGCGGGTGTGGATTTAAGTGCTAGCTTTCTGTCGCACGGTCAGCTTTATGTAGCTCTGTTGCGTGTTAGTAACTTCAGAAAACTCTATACTTTAAACCTCGATGGCTCTAGATCTAGTATTGTTTAGAGAGAAGCATTTAGAACTTTTATTAAATTACCAATTTTAGCATAAGTGGTTTTAAGACTTAAAAATAGTGGCCTGTGGTACGATAACGACGAGTCAAGACAAGGCAGCTATAAAAAATACAGACAGATGAGCTAAAGGTTTTGCTGTAATTTATAGTGACGGTGCACTACTGACAATTAGTGTAACTTTAATTATTGATTTTTGTGATTATTTTATGTAGAATAAGAAATCAAAGATTTTCTTATTTTACGACGTACAAAATGCAACATTGTTTAGTGGTCTACGCGAACGGAGTTGCGGGCACAGTTAGTTATTTAAAATATTAAAAGAATACTTGAATGCCAATATATATTATCTGACAGCTACCAAGTCACATTTCCTTATTTTATATAAAATTCATATTTCAAATGCCACATCCTTTTTTAATTTAAAAAATATTTATAATTTCTGAAAGAAAAAATATCGCATCGGAGCGGGTTTTTATTTTAAATAAGATGGGTCAATTACCTCAATTGTATCTAACTCTATCTCGTTAATTTTGTATCCATTTTCTTATTTTTAATTATGATTAGAAGCTTACTATGATGCGAGAAAATAATGAACTGAAAACATTATACAATATTCCATTACGATTTAAAATTAAACTTTAATCCTGAAATCTTCAAGTTTGAATAGTTATAAAATCAGAAAAAAAATTATGGATAGCTGGTACATACCTACTTTTATTAATAGTACTTTACGAATCCTAAAACAAAAAGGTTTATTAAATTTTAAGACATTGCAAAAAGTTAACTTAGTGTATTGGGTTCTCAGCTTTTCTTAGTAATCACTGAACTAAATTCATTAAACGTCTGCCAAAAACATTACTTAGCAAAAAGTTGGTCGTCCAATATGATTTACTTAACAAAAGGAATTGATCAAAAAGATTCACAGGTGTTTAGAAAACAACTGGGTACCTCTTCCATTGTTCAGTTGTAATATTTGTAATGCAATTATTGCATCTGGATCACGATACTGACTTGGCGCCAGTTTGTTGGTTTCACAGCGAACTAACTACTGTAAGTAGATTGTTTTACCGGTAACATTAAGGTCTTCCGCTTCTAAAATGCAATCAAGAGTGTGTCAATGGCAGGGTTTATTCAATAAGATAGGCGCCCATTAGTTCACTTTACTCCGTTTAGCTAAGGGGGTCCAAATCTAATGCAAGCTGCAAATTAGACACCACTGACTTAGGAGCTTGGGACATGACAGACTCGGTAGTTATTTTTATCTATCACTTGAGATATCAGGAATCAGATAACGTTTACAAACGATATGTTCCTAGACGTGACAGCTGGATTTAATTCGCCAAAATAGGTGGTTTAAAGTAAATTTTTGTCTACAAAACATCAAAATGGAAAGTTCTGAATTGTAAAGAAGTTTGTATAAATAAGGATCTGTTATGCCATATACCATTACACCAAATCTAAATTACTTTTAGTGTTAAACTGACGATATAAATAAATAAAAAAATATTAAAATAAAAGCGAATCTAATTTTTAAACTTAACATCTTACGTTTTTTTTAATGATGCTTCTATTCACAAAACACGACACACCTGTTGTTGTAATAGCTTCTGAAAATCCGATACTTGATGTCCTTGATTCAATCGTCGTTCAGAATATTATGACAGAAAGGAAATTAGGGAATGAATATATATAACCATCATTTCTTATAGAGGATGGGTAAGATAATATAAGCCTAAAGGATTACAGGTGATCTAACTTTAAAGTCACGGTTGCTGGTGCGTCATTCCCCAATGCACATGTCGCGGGAGTACAGCACATATCTACATATATATACTAAAAACCATTAGATTGTTAGCAATCTACTCTGGGCCTTAAATTATTGAGCTATTAAAACCGTGAAGTTCGATTGGGCGTAGTTATCACTACATTGCAGACTGTCCAATAGTAAAGATTTTGGGCTCCATAATTTTAATAAAATAATAAATTTATTTTTTTAATGAAATAAATGATAATAATTTTTTTAATAAATAATGTTATTTTACTGATCTGCTCATCTTATAAGGATCGTAATGTTATGTCCTTCTATTTTAAGAAAGATATTTAACGCAAAAAAAATTCAACATCTAGTCCTTGAGCAAACGAACTCTTCATAAACTTCACCCGTGCGCGTTTTCATTCCCAAAACCACAATATCATAAGTAACCCCTAATACTGGAATGGAAAGATCTCCATTCGTATTGTACGAGGCACGGCAGGCACGTTTATTGGCGTAGTGCCAACGACACCGATCTGCGATGTTAACGATGCAGCCCTAAACTCGCGACTAATTATGGACGTTGGCCCAATATGTTCGGCCCCAATTTATAGTTGATCCATATTCTAGAAGAACTGTGTTTTTTATTCAAATTGTTCGTTATGCTAAAGACTAATGTGTATCGGACACAGTACTGGATTATCTCCAACTAGCTGTAGCTAAGGGAATATCGGGATAAAAAGTAGCCCATGTGTTAATCCAGGTCTCCAGCTTACATACGAAGTATTATCGCAATCGATTCAGGAGTTTTTGCGCGAAAGAGTAACAAACATCCTCACAAACTTTCAATTTTTTTTTACATTAAATATCTTCATTACATATTATAAAAAACAAAGTCCCCCGCCGCGTCTGTCTGTCTGTTCGCGATATACTGAAACTACTGCACGGATTTTCATGCGGTTTACACTAATATATAGAGTGATTCATGATCAAGGTTTAGGTGTATAATTTGTACCCGTGCGAAGCAGGGGCGGGTTGCTAGTATATTATAGAAATGAATGTATGCAGAGCCTTTAACAAATCGCTAGTGTCTTGAAAATTCCCATTACGGACACAACCGTCAACAACGTCTGCCCTCACGCGTCTGCTCGCTGCCCTCACGTGCCCTCACGTGGCTCACGCCACGCGGCGGTAAGCGATGTTATGTGTTTATTGTAAAGTTTCATTAAAATCCATTCAGTAGTCATGTACATCCATACATCCATACATCCATTCATCCATACATCCTCACAAACTTTCATTTTTATAATATTAGTAGGAAGTTAAACTTTAGAGATGTTCCAGTACTTTCTACGATAGACGATATTTTCTTAGTGGGAGAACTGTGCTTCGGCACATATGGGAGGATTCCGCTAATGAGTGATACAACATTATTTTGACTTTAAACGGAATTCTATTTTTAAGAATTATAATGTTGGCCAGAAACTGCCGCAGTTTATTGCACACATAATCAATATGATAGCCCCCAGTTGAATTTATTGTCTATTACTAGACCAAGGTACGTTTGTGATGGCTACCTACGGCTGGGCAGGTACACGTATCTTTACTAGATTTATGCAAGCAGCTATGAGTGTGAGCAATCAGCGTAGAAGTGACAGTTTGCCGCTGATACGGTGATTTAATAACCAACAATTTAGATTTGTTTCAATTTATTACCAGTCCAGCATCATGGCACCATCTTAAAAAGGTATTAAAATCGGACTGTAGTTTCGCAAGTGCCTTAAGAGGGTCTTTGTCAGCTACCACGATGCAGGTGTCGTCAGCAAACTGATAGCACGTACCGTTATTAATACAGTTATGCATATCGTCCTAAGACAAATATCAAATACAGAACATACCCAGGGTGAAGCTACCAACTGCGGAGAACAGGATTATATCTTGGCTCTTTCTACAGCCATCCTACTTTTAAGTTTACAACTAATTGTTCAATTGCTTGGTTTCTATATATTTCTGGAATTAAATTCGTTTTATCTGACTACCAAAATTTATTGGGGATGTACTTATACAAACAGTAAATGTTTTAAAAGCTTTATTTTGAACATATTTATTGTTATTTCTCCTTAAGGATAAGGAGACATCACAAAATAATATTTTTTAAAACAATTATCATCCTGGAACGGTCGAATTTCTCTTGGATAGGAGTGTACCATTTTCATCTTCATCATCACTTTCTATCAGGTAAGTTGAAAGACAAACGCCTATTCTATTGCACAATAAAATAAGATAAATCTTTAAGAATATTTGTATCTGACAAATTAAATAATTATTAGAAAAAAGAAAGAAATGAAAGAAAGCTTTAATGGCGAACCGAATTTAAAAGTAAAGCACGCCCAAGTGTAGGGTTCTGAGGTCGCCCGTTATAACATGCGGAAGAATTGAGGTAATCCATCTTTTCCTGTAGATGTCGTCCGAGCCGAGATAAATACTCCATGGTATTTATAAAAGTGTATTTATGTGAAATGGTATAGGCGTTTATTTTCCAACTCACCTGATGGAAAGTGATGATGAAGACAAAGATGGTACAAAGAGAAACCTATTCACTCTACACGTGAACGTAACTATACATACTGCCAACTGCTTTTGATAACTTTATTTTTTTAAATACAATCTTTTGAACAATACTCGGATGATACTATAGTTTATCTTGAACATGATTCTTTTTTACTTGAGACAAACATTGAACATACATGTAGACATTTTAGTAAGAGTTAGGTATCCGCTGTAATTCCTATCATAAATCTACCAAGTGACCCTACGTCAGGAATGGCTAATTTATGTCTGTCTTTGGTGCCACCCTTATCTTTATTCTCACATACTTTGAATAGGCACGTCTTTATTCTGTTGTCGAAGGGTATGCTTATAGTTTGAATACTGTCCCATCATCATGATTGTTATTAAGTCACTCGTTACTTCTGGTTTCCTATTTAGTATCGTATAAACTATTGGCATCTGCTTCATTGATATTTTCAAACTTAGTACATGAATTGGAGTCAGTAGGCTATCGAATATAAGCTGTTGTCCTCGACTTCGTTCGCGTGGAATTTTGGTGAAAGTATTACAGGGGAACCGCACATTTTTCTGGAATAAACAGTAGCCCAGACTATAATCTATCTCTGTATCTGCTAAATTTCATCTAGATCCGTTCAGCCGTTTTTGCGTGAAAGAGTAACAAACATCCATCCATCCATCATTCCATCCTTTATTTTATTTTATTATTACTTTACTTTAAATTTACAAATATTAAAATAAATGATGCATCGCAATTGAAATATTAATTAAACTTTAACCTCTGCTATGGGGAGGTCACTGGCCCCTGTAACACAGTTTTACTAGCACAGGTTAGGGAATTATTAACTATGTATGTACACATTTATTATGTCAATAAAGTATTATTATTATTACTATCCTCACAAACTTTTACCTATATAATATTAGTAAAATTATCAATTTATGTTTAATATAAATTGATAATATTGGTAAAATTCGATAGCTGTTATTTCTTGTCTTACACTTGTAAAAACTAAATGCAAATAAATATGAGTATGTAAAACTGTGATGTTTTTTTTTTATTATGTACTCAACACAACAATTTATCAAAGATATCTTGCTTCTCCTGTGTATTTATACATATTTACCCAAAAGCTGTAAGACAAATTAGCCGGCCTGAGAATCGAATACCTTAAGATGGCGACCTTACGCTGTGGAACCAACGAGCCTATATATGACTGTCCATACTATTAGTATATACATAGATTATCTAAGCGTATGCATAGCGTAAGTATACATATACTTAAGTCTGTACATAACGCGTGTAATTCAAATTAAGTAAATTCTAACCACTATTCCTACTGTACGTAACGTCAAATTTGTGTTGATATATTATGTCAGTTCTAGGCAACCTAATCCAGGCAATTGTGTTGAACACAATGCGTATTTACATTGAGTCATATATCATTGTCGGACATGCTGGTTCGGGTCCTTTACAAAGAAACAAATTATGTAGGTACACAACGGTAAAATGTTTAAGGGTAAATGTTCATTTATCACACACACACTTGCACACAGGGTGAGGTATTAAGTCGTATAACTTTATTAACTACTTCACTTTATTAACAACTTGCCAAAGGCTTT
Organism: Callimorpha dominula; assembly: GCA_949752705.1. Taxonomy (NCBI): domain Eukaryota; kingdom Metazoa; phylum Arthropoda; class Insecta; order Lepidoptera; family Erebidae; genus Callimorpha; species Callimorpha dominula. Next base: position 10,082,725 of record OX457011.1, read on the forward strand.
TCGTGTTGAAAATAAAAGAATAATTTCACAGATAATTAAGTAAACGGAAGTCCAGTATATGAGAAGTAAATAGAAGAGGTGTGAATAGAAGAGATAAAAATGAAGAAGCATAAACTTTAAAAAAAAATAATGAAATTTCATTCCACTATGAAAATGGCCTTGTAGATAGTCCTGGTGAAAATCATATCGCTACTTTTTTTTTTGCCTTTGGAATCCACCTCGGGCCCTCACCCCACCGAGGTTTTCCGTAGGGTGGTGTATCGGAATCGAACCGACTAAAACCACACGGTGTGTACTGCGCCTGAAATAGGAGAGATCCGGGAACAGCTTTTATTAAGACATCCGGACTACTCCTAGCACCTGCCCGCAAAATCGCGGGCACCACCTTCGGGTAAAACCCTCTCAATTAGGCGACGACCAGGCACATGCGGACATCGCGGGGCCACTGTAGCGGTTGCAGGGGAAAACCCGTGTGTCCACCCGTGGCCACACTCAGGGTGGCATGAGACGCTGGAAAGTGCGTCTCTGCCGCCCGGTTCGCCGGCGGTGAATTAGGTCCGAGTGGATATCGTCATCCCAACCCGTTCCGCCGCGTCCTTCTGTGAGATGACGTCCTCACAGAAGGTTGCGACTGCGGTAAAATTCTATCTAATGTATCTGCCTCTAGGCTCCAAAAAATTAACAAATTTTTTCGGGGTCAATGGTTGCAGTTTTATAACAAAATCCCAAATAATATGGAATTTGAAGTCTGAACAAATTGAGGTCCACAGTAAAACGGAAACTACGTCTATTACCACATGGGGGATTCGTTGAAGATAAAATACTTGGGACTAAATTGTTTTCAGATTTACAAGCTATTTCAAATACTTCATAGAAATGTAATGTGAGCATGTAATGTGTGTCATTTTCTACTGCGTAGGCATAGGGTACAAGCGTACGACAGGACGAACATAAGTGAAGGTTCTGTCAGTAACCACTCGCGTTATTTAATCTTCACCGAGATGAACAGACCAACAGCTAACGGCTAATTACTTTAATCTTATCTTATTTAGTTTAGTTTTCTTGTTTAGTTTTCAGTATACATACTTTCATAGCTTAATTTTAGTATACTTATTTTGAATTTCACTATTATAAACTACCTGGTGATGTAAAAGAGTGGCCGTGAGTATATTTGCCTGATTACTTTTCACAAAACTCAACTATTTGGAAACTGTCGGTTATAGGTCGGCACTGGTAGTCAGCAGTCTTAACTTTTTTTGCGTTTTTATTTGTTATGTATTGTGATAATAACGTGACGTGGCAGAGCCATGCTTCGGCACGTATGGGCCGACTCGACTCCGCTCGATACCACGGCCTCACCGAAAACCGCTAGTGAAGCAATGCTTGCATTGCATTTCGCCGAGGGAGTGAGGTATCGGAGGCCCTAACCCTTCCCTCTCCCCTATTCCCGTCTTTCCAATCTCCCCTCTTCCCACTCTTCCCCCGCTCCCCCTCTTCTCCTACTTCCACCTTAAAGGGCGGCAACGCACTTGTGACTCTTGAGTTACAGGTGCCCATGGGCGGCGGTAGTCATTTACCATCAGGTGACCCGTCTGCTCGTTTGCCCCCTATACCATAAAAAAAAAAAACTTTCGACAAAACAGTCTATTGTAGCGTTGGTATTGTGTTGATCTGCGTGTGTGAGTATAGTTTTAAGAAATTTATGAAATAAAGGTAAATAATTGACTTTGACTTTGAAAAAATCTCAATACTACGTAATTAATTAGGTCCACTCCTTGGACCTACGCGACAAACGAGCTTCAGACTCTTGTGACGTCCTCAGCCGGTCGGAGGTCGCGGCATTTCTCGCACATAATAAACATGAACCCAAATCAAAAATAATCAATCTCGATTAAACAAATACTACGTTACCAAAGTCAAACGGAACAATCAATTAGATCATAACTTCATAACCAAATTATTTTCTTGATGTATTTTGATAAATGAACGCTAATTGATTTTTGTCCGTAACATTGTTGTCAAAGTTAGATTCCAAACTACGAGACACTGTTTGAACTTTAGGATATGAATAGTACCTCGTTAACTCATTATTTTGTTAGTACAAAGTAGATAAAGATCGATTCAGAACTTACTCTTACCGTGCCTAAGGATTATGGGCTGGATTAATTAATCTCTAACTATCGCCAGATGTTAAATGAAAACCTATCTCTCAGGTACAACGCGAGATGCATTGTTTGTACCTAAGAAATAGGTTATTCTTTATTTACAAGCCTTTTACACACAAAAAAGGAGGAGGTTCTATGTACCATTATATATATGTTTCAAGTGATACCTTTTTATGGGAGGGTAAACCGCTTCGTTACGTAACGCGTTACGGTGCCAGTCTGTCTGGCGTTTATTATCACTTCTGTCGGACGTCCCGACACGCACACTTTTTATTTTTATATGTATATGTTGATTACTCAAAGACGCCTAAGCCGATTTGGAAAATTCTTCTTTTGTTTTAAAAGGTATACTTCTGATAGTATCCTGGAAAATCAAGGGAACTCTTCAAATTTTAAAGGCACGCTTGCAGTGATTTGGGTACTTTGAGGCGCATTGAAGTCGGTGATACTTTAAAAAAAATATATTACATTAAATATTTTTGACAATTGTCACTTCAGAAAAGAGTGACAAGGATACCAGATTAGTCTGATGCAAAGAAAAGAAAATAAAATGAAAGAAAAGAAGATAAAATGTATATTACTTTAAAAAGGACATACTGTAAGTTTTGATCATATCATTGGTGTTTGCTAAGATTTAAGCTTTCTTTGTCAAATATAGCCATATTCCACTGTCAGTCGGCCGAAAATTTTCAACCTATCCTTTATACTCGTATATTCTATAGTTATCTACTAACAGAATATGGACAAAGACTTGCATTGATCACAGAATGTAGTAATATTTTTATTCCATTGCAATAAATTATTATATATGTTACTAAAAGACTTTTAAATACAATATGAATCACGTATAAAAATCTTTTCTTTCCAATCCTATTGTGTTCGATTTGTTAAGTTTTTTGATCTAAGAATCTCTAGGGAATTCAAAAAAGGAATCACAAATAGCTATCTTTTTAGGGTCGATTCCCAAAGGACCTGAATGACCGATCTATTGTTGGGGTAAGATAGGCGAATAAAATTGGAATTGAAATTCATACTTATTTAATCTATTGTTTCCTTGTTTAAATTGTTTAAAAAACTTGTTCTATTACGATTAGAGATGCAATAACATAGCATTTTTCATAGTATTTAAGACTGCTTTTTAGGACAACGATGTTTAAGGATGGTCCATGGTTCTAAACGCACAAGCTGTAGTAAATCTTTAAATGTTAGGACACGCCTTCTTATATTCCTTCTTCTGAGACGCGGCATTTTTTTACCATCGCACACTCTTAGACCAGAAAGGTTCTTCCAGAACAGAAAATTTATTCCGCTTATTCTCAAATTGTGGAATAACCTCCTTGCACTGGTTTTCCAAGAGTGAAATTCCTCAAGAAGGTTTTTAAAGGGTCCATTACTTTTCTGCGCTATCGTAGCGTAAGCATGTGCTCTATTGCACTTAACATATTTAAATTCCGGAATGTAATACCTTACGTTATTGAGATCCAAACTAAGCAAACGTTATTGGATTCTAGGAAATGACTGAAAACCTATTATATATTATTTTGTTACGTAAATATATACACATACCTAAACATCTAGCAAAATATTCAGACATTTAAATATTTTCATCGAGCGGTAATTGACTCCACGACCCCTGACATTGTAATCGAATGCTGGATCGCCGCACCACATTTGTTATCAGTTATATGTAGGTACTACTTTTGAGAGAAATAGCACAGACATAAACTTAAATCTCAGTGTGGTATAAGGTTCCGACTATCCTGTAGACTATCGTAGATTGTAGATAAATATGTAGATTAACGTAATTTATTTTTTGAGAAACAAACAAAAGAACAACCCAACATATTAATAAAATAAATTAAACTAGATGATGCAGTTCTTTCTACTTGAAATGTACATGTTAATGAAAACAAATTTTAGGGGACAACGATTGATATCAAATTAGGTATGCAAAATAATCTATTACTTACCTTTGAGTCCCTATCACGCCTGGCATTATTATATTACTGGTGTGCCGAGATTAATCCATCAAAATACTTTGTTTATTTAGGTCACAGAGTAACTTAAAAACATCTAAACGACTAACCTATACACACAATATAGGATAATGACATTAAAGTAACATTACAATTTTGTATTTATTCATTCATTTGACTGGTCAGTTGGTCTAGTGGTTAGTGACCCTGGCTGCTGAGTTAGTGGTCGTGGGTTTGACTCCCACCTAGGACAAATAATTGTATGATGATCATTATTTTGTTCTTAGCCTGGGTGTAATTTATCTATAATATGTATGTATTTAGAAATATATAAGTATTTTACCAGCAGTCTGGTTACCATAGTACAGGCTCTGCTTAGTTTGGGATCAGACGGCAGTGTGTGAGAAGTGTAAAGTTATTATTTAAATATATATATATTATTATTATTATTGTTTCAGAGCCGTCAGATAATTTTGACGATAAGTAAAGTATGTACAAAGGTAAAACGAGTCAACCCGCCGAGTACACGTAACTCGGCGGGTTGAAAGAGGGGTTAGTTTTTAGAAATCAAAGTCAAAAGCTGTATAATAATCTTAGAAGGTATCTAACTGATTTTTAGAAGTTATATAAATAAAACCAAAAATAATTATAACAAGGCCTTTATGTTGACCTCAAGCTTTGCGAGATGCTTTAAAGCACATTAAAAATACTTTAGTAGCTGTGTGCTTTAGTACTTGCCATAGCAACCAGATAAATTAAAACAGGAAATTACACAAATTCGTAATAATACTTGAGAGGGAAACTTTTGCAGCCTAACTTTGAGAATGTCACTTGAAGCGTCGAAACACGTGATTCGGAAAATGGGAACGATAAAAGATCCGTTATGTACAAGTAGGTATTTTATACTCCCTTAACTTTTATCATGTCTGAGAGGTATTTGGTTCTTAAATAGATGCGGCCACCTCTAAATTAGTTTAATTAGTAACATATATAAATTTGAACTCGATACTATTATGTAGGTTCTCTAATGTGTACATGGTTTACGCGTTCCAGAGTCTGGCAAAAGTTAAAGGTTTCTGAAAGTTTCTGAGTAATGAACGTTAGTTTTTACCAATATTCTGTGACACACTCAAATTCAAAATCATTTATTCAGTTAAGACACTAAGTGACATTTATGAACGTTAAATTGAAGCCAGAGTTAAAATCATAGATCGGCGCAAACAGACCCTACAGCATATACTGAATTTTCGAGGTAAATTAGATGAAAACACCAAAATCTACTGCCTGCTTGTGTCGATCCATAACTTCCGGTTTCCAAAATGCGTAGAGCCTTATGAGAAGAATACTGGCAAAGAAACTCATGGCCACTCTTTTTAAAAGTCAGATCTTCAGGTACAATAGTGTTAGTGTTACACGAAAGGTAAATAGGATGCAAGCTGATGCCACCTGAATTTCATTTCATTGAAATGCTCCAAAAGCTAACGTACTAAAAAATAAAAATCACTCAGTGATACCGTTGAAGGTTTGAACCTATTAAACATAGAAATCATTCAAGGTGCACATCTACCTTCATTCAGTTACAAAATCTACTGTTAAAAATAATTCGTGACTGGATTAAGAGGCTAGAGTTGCAGTTGATCGAACCAAAATAATAGTATAGGCTAAAGTATCGCTGACTAGGCACTAACATGATGATGTAGCATGTTACCCCTTTTCTTTCAGAAGGGATAAATTTATCTATGATATGTATGTATTTAGAAATATATAAGTATGTTTATCAGCAGGCTCTGTCTAGTTTGGGATGCCGTGTGTGAGATGTGTTCAGTTATTATTATTATTATTTATTCCTAGCGCTGTCTCAAAATACACAAGATCCGTTCGTCAAAACGGAACGTTTGTTCTGTAGAAAATCAGAAGTTCGTTGATATCGTCAGATCAAATCATTAATTTTAATGGTTGCTTTTGAATTAAAAAATAATAACAAGCTTAAAAATATTTACGGATTGTATTTTTAAAAGTGTTATTTAATGTTGTGAGGATTGTAGAATGACTGACTTCAATACCATTAGAAGCACCGTAACTTAATCCTTTTATACAACTATATTTCGATTTTATTCATTGGGCTAAATATAAGAACCACTGACAAAACATTAAACGAAGTTAAATATATAATGGCAACTTTTATTTAATCACCTCTTTCAAAAAGGATTGGATAAGGATGAAAAAAGTAAATTGAGGAGCTTAGGCCGAATGAGAAATCTAATTTATAGGGCAAATGTAAGTGGGTCAATCTGTCGGGATCGCCCTCGAAAACATACATACACCTATCAAATTGGCGATGTTCTGAAAAGAGACATACATACGTACAACGTAAATACGATCAACATGGGCTGTTTCATCAATCTTTTGAAAACTTTTGAATTGTATGTGACCTGTTTTTTAAGATAGGATTTTATATTATAATCCATATGATTCTATATCTAATCTTATTATTGTAGGTGAAGAAAAATGTACCTTAAATAATTATTGAAGAAATTGTAATATCCTAAGATGTTGGGCTAACATGAGAAGAAGTCATGCAATGACTTGTTTCGCATTTTTATTTTATACAACAGCGCCCCGCGGTTTCACCCAATGTTAATCTAGGTCTTCAGCTATCTACATACCAAGTTTCATCGCAATCGGATCAGTAGTTTTTGCGTGAAAGAGTAACAAACATAAATCCAAACATCCATCCGTTGCCGGCTTTTAAGGTGGGTGTAGGGGAAGGGGGGGAAGGGGATTAGGGCCTCCGGCATCCTCACTCACTCGACGAAACAAAACGAAAGTTTGCTTCACGCCGGTTTTCTGGGAGGCCTTGGTATCACTCCGGTTGAGCCAGCCCATACGTGCAGTAGCATGGTTCTCACACGATTTCGAACAATGTATCGGTAAAATTGTGTGTGAACGAGCATGTATTGTTACTAGACATCGCCTGCTGGTCTAAATTTGACCAGCATCCATTACGTTTATTTATTTGGCCAGTATAACTTGAACTGACATTGTATAGACTTACGTTCTATCACAGGTCAACTTATATAATAGATGTGTGGAGCTTGATGTAGCCGTCTTCACGTATTTTTTTTAAATTGTAACACATTGTTCAAAATTTTTAGCTTTCTGCACTTCTTCTGTGCATAAACCGTATTCCAAATTTCACGATTCACGAAATTTCCTTTAAATTGCGTACAAAGAATTCTTTTCACGTATTAATATATTAATTATGTATAACCACTTATTAAAAAAGAAATATAACTTATGGAATTAATAATAGACATAGACATTAAATACAAACAGCCGGAGGCAAAAGTGAAAGGGTTTCAGAGGACAACTTCCTCGTTCTGGGCAACGGAAGCCGCAACGCCTCTCTAGGTACTCATAACTCACACGTCACACAATAACTAGTTATAACTGGTTATTGTGTGTGACGTTCCAGCTACTGTTCTGGCCCAAATTCTGTTTCTTAATGTGTCTCTCCGATTGGGACATACCCGAGGAGATTATCACGTCTTCGCACAGACTTTCACTCCGCCAAGCCTTAAACCTGTCTAGAAACGGACACGAACTCTTTCAAATTACGTTTAGAAGTTAGAATGAAGAAGTTTAGTTTTAAGGGTCCAATTCCATAAAGAAATCCCAAACCTTTGACAATTCTAAGAAATAATGAATTTCCAAAGCCATAGTTATCCATGTTAAGATTTTTTTTTGTTTTATTTATGTAAAAATAATGTTTTACAAAAATAAAAATGTGTAGTAAAAAATATAGTTTTAATTTCATAACAATTAACGAGCTAGTGTGGCCGGTCCTTTCGCGGCAGTATCTATCTGACTCAAACCTCCGCCAAATTCAGTCGTAACCCTGACCGACAACAGATAGAAACTGTCCTGTATGGGAATCATTTTTTAAACTGATATATGCATATATAAATTAAAACTAAAAATTACCAAATCAGTTAACGGAAGTATCGGAGATTGCAGACTGGTTTTTGTCGGATTGAACCCGATATGATAAAAAGTCTTAAAGAAAAACTTCCTTGTCCGTGACACGTGTTTCGACATTTCAAGTAACGTTCTCAAAGTTGAGCTGCAAAAGTTTCTCTCCTCAACATTATTATACAATGCATTTCATCCATAAAAATCTATTGAATTTGTTAAAAGTTCGATACTGTTATCTTTGTATTATAAGTAAAAGAACAAGATAAAAGATACATACGTAAAAGGGCCGTACGTACGTACACCTACCCTGAAACATCAAAGGTAATTCAAATGTAACCAACTTCAGACATTAAAATTAGTACAAGTTTCAGAAAATATTATATTGTCTGATTTCTATTTGTATCTCTCTGAAAACCCTCTGCTACAAACTAACGTGTTCAAACATATTCCCTAAAAATACTAGTAGTGTGACTGTTCAATGATGCAGGAGGTGAGGAGGGAAACATTAGAACCTAACTAACAACAGAAGCCATACATAAACTATAACCAGTTGTAGCCGGTTGTCACGAACTACGAAGTAATTTATCGGCTAGCCTCTGTCTCGCAATATCCCTTGATTGATTTAATCCTTTTGGGATCACATTGTTAATTCTATTTTGCGATAGTTCCTTCATTCCGATTTTTAATTAATGAGGTATACGACACATGAAAGTTCTTGTAAATTACATTCATATTAATACACATGTAACTTATTATACTCTTAGTATATGAAATAGATGTTGACTGAATCGTAGGGATAAAAGGCTGGAGGCAAAGTTGAATAAAGATACTAATTTCAATATTAAGTAATTTAATAACTACTAAAAGATTAAAGAAATGATATGTAAAAATAAACTTAAAAAATAAAACTCCTCTTAAAACGAAAACAAGATATTTTTACCTTTGTCAGTATTTAAGTGCTAGATGATTGTCATCTATATATATATATATGGTATCATAGTGATTTTAGACAAAATTGGATACAACACTTATTTGGTTTATGACAGTAATTATAACTGTCACCATAAATAGATATTTCTGTGAGTAAGAAAATTTTGTGAGCTTTGCTAGTTCATTATAAATACCTCTCTATTTTTGATACATTTAAAAAAAATAAGTATAATGTAAAGCTGTTAAAGTTACTCCCCTTAGTGTTCGTTTTCTGTTGTTCACTTCAAATAGGATGACGTAACAATCTAGTGTTACCACTTCAATACAACGAATCAGTAGTTGTTTTATAACGAACTTTTTAATTTGAGGTGACAACACTCAAAGGCACTCGTATTATGTTTACAAACAGCTCTTTATTGTCTTAATTTAATTCCAAACGGTATTGTTTAAACGTTCTTGTATGTTCTAAAATAATATCAGTACCCAACACGGAGGGTTCCACGTCAATTGAATAATCTGTTGTTTGTATAGACCCTTCACAAACAAATTCAATTTACTACTTTATAAAGAGTAGGTCCAATTATCCAATTTAGAAGTTTCGCAGTGAACAGTACCAGTCCTCTATATTTTAGGAATAAGTACATGGTAAAACCCGTTTCAGGGCAGCAGCCGAATCAGTGTTGGCATAGTTCACAGAATCGAATATGGTTTTAAACGACATATATGTGGCTTTGTGAATCGGCCACAGCCATGTCCTGTGTACACAGTCATAGCCATCGTATGGTTTGAGCCCGATCCTTGCGCTTTAGGCCTATATTCATCCCTCTGTGTCGATCAATGACACGGATACTGGTTTAACAAACGTCGAGGAAACATAATCCTTCCAACGATGCGATAGTGAAAAGGGGTCTAATCTCTGTTTGTATATATTTTTTTATATGCTACCCGAGTTTATCTCCAAAGGGATAGTTAAATGTGTATTACACCCACATTTTGATAGATATATTTCTTGGAACCATATAATAAGACGAACTACGTAGATGTCCTGCCGAGCACTCTTCCAAAATCCATACGAGTCTTAACTTTTAAATCAACGTACAACGTAATGTGCTTTTTAGCGCACCTAATACATTGAATTTGTATAAAGAAAAAGTACAGAACAGTCGTCTAGGATTTGTATAAAAATGACTAGAAAACAAGCAGAGTTTCAAAAATAAAATTTTTTAACATCAAAAATCGTTGATTACGTACGCAATACTTGAACTAGTCATGACTTTACCTAAGAAATATAGACTTGAAGCTGGACCACCTCACGCCTCAAAATGAAACTACACAGTTGATAAAGTACCATGAGTAATGTCCAAAAGATGGAAACATATTTAGTCTTTGGAACATTGTTTTTCCTTGTTTGTCCACCCACGATTTACAGCATATTTAATTAAAAAATAAACGACACAGATATTCCACGTTAAAAAAATTAAATGACCACTGTGAAAAGCCCTTTCATTTTCAGTCGTTTTATATGACAAAACTGATAACGCCGTGCTTTCATTATTATCTCTTTACCCACAAAAACATTATAACTGATCCCCTTAATTAAAGCAATTTGTAATGACTAGGCAAAACAGTCCTATGTGGTAAAACGAATAAATTTCGCTGAGCCTTTTCTCTGTCAACATTATAATTTGCCAGTCAAATATTACTTCTGACATCCGGAAAATTGTCCCAAAGCGGCACTGTAATTATCATCATAGGCGTTTAAAGAGGAAACAAATACTTGTTAATTTAACATTTTCAGTTTCACTCACAGTAGTTGAAGTTGTTGTAATGTTAAGTATTTAAGGACAAATTATGTCCAAGCTACGCATTATATTATAGAAAACAAATGACTACCTTATTACAAAACACAAGATCAAAAAGAGTCTAAAGTTGTCCTGTTCATTATGAGCTGACAACAGAAGCAGACCGGCCAACGAATGATAGCGCAAAGTTTTAAGTGAGCTCCACCTTTGGTTATACGGTTAATTTGATAGCACGTTTAATTCCACTCGTAACAGGTTTGCGGATAGCCCTCCCTTTACATCGAATAATTTTCATTTACATGTTTAATTATCATACGGATAACTTTGGCCAAACCAGGCTAAATGAGAAGTCCTTGGAGTTCCCTCAGGTATCGTCTAGGATTATTACCTAAGGTAACTCTATCTACCTGTTTATTACCGTCAACAATTCGTTGGCCAATAACAGTGATTATGAGGTTTCTCAACTAACATGAGATAGTTCTCATGTATATATTATATATATTAGTATATACGCTGTAAATAAAAACATGACAAATAGGCTACGAGTATTTAGGTGTTTGTATGTCCCAAATGTGGTACAATACTACTTTGTGTTTCGTGAAACTAGGTTTAAAAATATATGAAACGGAAATAGAAAGAAGAAAGAAAGTAAAAAAAAACACTTCTTAATCTAGCGATATAGATTTTTTTTTTTTTGTATGCGTTTTATAGAATTAATCATTTTCATTCTTTCGTCTTCTTCAAATCTCTAGATTACCTAGTGTTTTTTTTTATCAAACTACACTAAAATTGTAAAAAAAAACTGGAAAAAAAGAAAGAAACAAAGGTTCAAAAATTTTGTTAGAATTCAACGATAGGTCGGTACTCAGTATAATCAATCAGGTGTTTTTGATTAACATCTGCATCTTTTTGAATAGCTATTAGAAGAGGTAGTTAATTCAGTAATTTTTATAAATTTTTTTAAACGCTTTTGTAGAAACTGGTTGTTTATTTTCTTAAAACGTGATTTTTTCATAAATAACGGTTAACCTTTAACTAAGGACACTGGAACTAAGGAAACTGCTGATTTTTAGTTTTTTAATGTACAATTTTTATGTGGGCTCTTTTATGACAAAACTAGCTTCTTGGCTAAAAAATGCAAAGAAACAGAATATTTGCAAATAACTTGACCTTAATGGGATTACCAGCATACAAATGAGATAACCGAAAGGTTGTAGAGATATATTTTGTTATCGTAACTCTTTTTACTGAAAACAAAGATGGCTACATAACGCGAGGTGCACTATTGCGATCTTTAACCTTAATGCGCGAAACGTGGCGTACGTGGTGTGGCTCTTACTGAACGAATAAAACGTGAGCGATACTCACATCACACGATAACCTATTTTGTAGTAACCTACATTCTATTCCATAGCAGAAAAAACTTGCGTAATATTTATAGCTATAGAATGAACCATACATAAAACACTGAAAGAATATCGTTGGTTGGTTTTATACATTGAGGTTGGTAATTTGGAAAGTGAAGTAGAGAGTTTTCTTCTTTATAACCTAAGTAAGCCTAAGTATTGTTACGTTTTACTGTAAGGTGAAATATTTCTACAGCCAGGCTACTCCAAAAACGAATCATAAGTCCCATCAATTGACCTACATTTCTTCTGTAATTAGTACACATAAAAGGAAATGATGAATTAATCATCTAGAAATTATTACACTAAACTTATCATAATTAAAAACTGTTCTAGGTTACGAATATATTATTTAATTTAAGTATAAATAAAATTATATAATCAAACTAATCTGGTTTTCAGTAGATCAAGTACCATCGCATATCGCATCATATATATATATGTACTTTATTGCTAAAGATGTGACAATAACGGGTTTACAATTCAACATAGATACCTATTGAATATCAAATAGTATCGTCGGTGTATCGTAGGTAAATTACATTGCAGTCCTGCGGTTTAATTTCACGTTGCCCGGGGCCATAGACGGCAGACAGATGTGCATATTTGTACCGAAACCGGTATTATAATAGAAATGTCGCACGTGCCTAATCTACCACGCAGATTTTGGCTTTTAGGTATATAAATCTTATTACCTTATACCATGAGCTAGGTAACGCAAACTATACTAGTATGTTCCTCGATATGAATGTTCGAACATAGTTGTTTTTAAAGAAAGTAAAGTGAAAACCGTCATGAAACTTTTATCTTTTTTAAACTGATTTAAAAACTTTTGCTTTATCTGTGAATGTTCTAAATTTAGATTTCACTAGTAAATTATTTGTCAATTTATTATGTAGAAAATTAATTAAAAACGAGTATCACGTCTTACTTTTTGATACTGTTCACGTGAGGCTTATCAACCACGGACATCCCCAAGTATATTAAAGTGCATTCGAAATATGAATTGCAAATTACATACAAATATGAAAAACAAATTGCACAATGAAACAATAAAAGATTTCGGATCGACTCAGTTTCACAGCAAGATTTAATCCTTTAACATTGTGGTAAATAGTTAAAGGAGTATAAGCCATAATAAAAAAAAATACTGCTATTGTACTGCTATACAAATTATATATTAGCGTTGCGAACTGACTGTTCATTAGATATTAATAGCATTTTTATTACTATACTCAAGCGGTATACCGGTATATGGCTATTTTTTATTTCAGTATTAACATGCATACCTAGTAAGTTTATCCATTATTAGTGATTTTTTTACAGATTCATTCAAAAGGATTATTAAATGCTGAATTTATGTAACATGAGAGAGGGGAAGGTAATAAATCTATAAAAAAATGACATAATATTAACAATTATTATACATCGATATCCGTCTTGCATTCATTTTAGAAAATATTAGGTTATCCTTGGACCCACACTTTTCTTGGTTTATCTTAATGACATATTTAAATTGAAGTTAATAGACGGCCAATTATTGACTTCAATTTAAATAAATCTATACTTATAATAAATCTGTAACAGATCCAATTATGTTCTTAAGATATTTTGAATTTTTTTTTTCTATAATCGATACTGAAGCCAAAATTATATTTATTTTCATTTATGTTCGTATCGTTGTATCGTTATCACGTTGAAACTACTGAACTGAAAAAAATCTTTATATCTATATAAACGTAATTGTTGACGAGAGATTGAGTTTTGAACTATACATTGAACTTTTAATAGGCTGAATACGCAAACTTTCTCATTTTTTACACAATCACATCTAAATATATTTTATAACATGTATATTGTGTCAACCTTTGTGAGGTTATCTATTGAATTTTCATCTTTTAGTAATTTAATAGGTTTCGATTTCGATGGTCTTCTTAATTTGTAGTATGTGCCTTTAAACCTAATAGTTATCTGACGAAGACTAGGTGGACATGGTATTCAGTGGATTTGAAATTAGTAGGTGCTTATTTATTTACCTACAATACAAATACAATCAAAAATCATAAATTTTAATGTTAGTAGGTACTTACCAAAACAGCAACAAAATTGTTTAAATAAAACTGGTTAGTATTGAATATTATAAAATGTCACAAACTTGAACAAATAAAAATAGTTATTTATATATAACATTTTTAAAGATTCCATTTCAAGCACAGCAAACTGATTGTTTTTTTTTAAATATTGCTGGCAACTTTACAAACTTTCCTTGAATGTATTGGTTACTTCGACAATTTTCATCCTTAATTATGCTCCTGCGGAAGGTGCAAATCCTCTATTTTTACCTTATGAATAATATGCCTTTGCTTACCATTACAGGAACTCCATTTATTAATACTCTTTTAGGTTTCAGAAAATTGGTAAAGCACAAATGAAAGTTTACGTTTACAAACATTTGTAAATTAGGTTTAAGTGCAAATTATTTACTATGTATTTAAAATTTAAAATGTCATTTTGAAATCCACATTGAACACTTGTAACTTTGAAACGTTTTTCTTACAATCTAATCGGATCTGACAAAACATTTGTATATTTCGCGGAATTGCCGCATTGCGGTTCATATTGAAATTTAACCAAATTAACAGCACATATGCTTTAATACGAATTTCCATAAACATAATTGTAAATTATTATAAAAAACAGTATTTCACAAAAATGAATAATTATATTATTGTAAGTAAATAAAGAGGACTACAGGTAGTATTAGAATTTTTATTGTAAGGTGTTCTACCCACTTTAACCGTTTATGCTCTCCTAATTTCTTCCGTTGGGTTGACCTTGACTAACCTCTGTGCCATTTAAGCAGCTCACTCATGCCTGCCTTTTTGGGGGTTCCGGTTTCAAGTTCAAGTTTCCAAGGTTCCTGTTACAAGCTTCTAGATACAAGATATCAAGTTCCGTGTACGGAATAGCGTCAACCTACCGTCTCAACCACCGCTTCGAAGCTCTCATTACGGCGGCTCTACCAGCCACGTGTCCAAATCCACTGCGGCCTGCGACTGTCCTACGCCCTGGTACATGAAGACCGCCTACTGCTGACACTTATTCTAACTAAGGCCCGTGTTCCCTATTGTATTGAAACGTGAGGCGGTCGCGAGAATATTGGATACAGAAATTAAAAGAAGCTAACCGGGTTAACTGTTTTTCTTTAACCCCCTACCTGTTGTGGGTGAAGGGACCTGCCCCCGCCGCAAGGATTACTTTTTACCGGGAAACAATTCACGGTAGTCATAACTGATTAACCGAGGTCAAAAATATTAAGGCTTTTCTTTAGTAAATACCGCATTCATATACAGGCCTTTAAAAAACTTACAGCTATTTTAAGATGACCTTTTACAGTGTTATATTGTAATTAATCGCACGGGTGGTGCATAGCATGGTTAAAGTAGTCGCCTCGCCACTAGGCCTCGCCAAATGTTTTGGGTTCGATTCCCACACGCGACAAAAATTTGTGTGATCTTTAAATAGTTGTTCGGAGTCTGAGTGTTCGTTGTTTGAATGTTTATGAAGTCCCCCGCGACACAGGAATAATTCCTAATGCGGGAGTTGTCTTTTAAAAAAAAAAACAGATAAAATAATTATTTTTAATTTACCAGTGACCGCGTTTGTAGTAAACGATTTTTAACCGATTTTGGTCCCGACTCATATTTACCAAGTTATAAATAAAATCTTGTGTTAAAATCAAATAATGAACTGATCTTACGAAACAGTAAATATTACGGTTATGAACGCTGTTGAACATTATAACTGACAGGCATGGCTCATCTGTGTAAAAGGCATGCCAATCACTGTAGAGTGTCGCGTCTACACGAGAGCAACTATGTACTTCCACTGTTCCATATAGGTATCATTTTCTATTGCAACATTAAACAAGCCAGGCCCAATTACACCTATAGGTCTTATCATGGCCACACATCTAAAATACTTGTATTCAGATTACTCTTATCGAACCGACTTAACGATACTCAACGATTAACATAACGACCGAATTATACTTAATGAACAAGAAAAAACCCACATAAGAAGGCGTAGTAGGTAAGTCTTCGACATTTGTACTGTATGAATGTAGTATTGTCTAGACTAGGGTGCTACACAGCGTTGCAGGATTTTTTTTTTGCGAATTTTGGAACTTTTTGAGTGAAAAAAGCGGGATTCTTTCGGCGAAAGCGGGACATAGTAAAAAAACGTATATAATTAATCAGAAGTTTTTAAATATTTATCTTTTTATTTGAATTCACATTACGTTTACGTGACAATAGATAGCAAAAATAGCCATAGAAAATGTTTTTTAATAAAAATATTATATTTTAAATCAGATTTACCCTATAGTTAAATTGTTGAATCTTATTCGTCTTCTGAATAAAAAAATAAAAAAAAATAGAAGTCAAAATCAGGCACGCTGCACGCACGGTCGAGTTATCCCCGAAAAGCGAGACTGAGCCTGTCCTGAGCGGGACATTTAATTTTGATTTAAAAATCGGGACGTCCCGCCAAAATCGGGACGTCTGGCAACCTTGGTGCTACAAAGTTTTGTACTACTTTTACTGTTTTTTTTTTTCAAAGTAGTCTCCACTGGCCGTAATACAGATCATAGGTGTAAACCAGGTGCTGAACACATTGTTCCAGTATCCCTCTCTCATATCTCCTCAAAAGCTCCTATAAGCTTCATAGCGCTTGAAATCTTTCTATGTACGGGAATAGTTCAAATGTGTGTGGCGCTAAATCCAGGCAATAAGGAAGGTGTCTAAGCAATTTGATTCCAGCTTGGTACAAATAGTTCGTTTGCCGACTGTAATACTCGAGGAAAACATTCCTCTGTATATCATGCAGTAATAACAGTTTCTTAGTAAAAAATAGAGCAACCATTCTTTTTTTTACGGATTGGGACATTTTCATGGACGTTGGCGGTGGTTCATATTCAAGCACAACTTACTATGGGATTTAGTAGGAACGACGAAATGATACAGCCAAGTTTCATCACATGTAACAATTGAGTTCTCGTAGTCCGATCTTCCACTTTTTTAATATACATATCTCGAGACCTAGTCATACGCTGCCTTCAGCGCATCAGTCATCAAGTGCGGTACCCAGAGTGAACAAAGTTTACGTACTTTCAAATGGTCGTGAAGAATCCGATAAACAGTTGGAGCACTTAACTTGAGGGTTTCCTCGATCTGTCGATATGTCACAATTTGGTCTTCATCCAATAATTTTTGTACCGTATCAATGTTCTATCGGTAGTCATTTCTATCGGCCTGCTGAACTTTGGATTTCTTGCCTCCAAATTAGTTTTCTATATATTACACACACACACACACACACACACACACACACACACACACACACACACACACACAAACACAACTACACGCACACACACCCACACAAGCACACACAGGCGTAAGCCTTTTTTAAAATTCTCTATAATTATGACAAATCACAATATTACGAAATCGAAATATTTGGATACGATAAAACTTGTGAAATGTCCAGAATTCGTTTCGTTATAATTCATATGTCAACCATTGCTACAGGAAATCCTACAAAGAAATTTAGAATTTTCAAATAAGCCACTATATTTTCTTCCAGCGATGAAAACTTTGAGACAAACTATATTAATAAAATAAATAACACCGTTTGTAAACATCTGAAATCAAAAACCACAAACTTTATTGCTGTATAGCACATTTTTCGCACCGAAGTTCGAACGTTGATAACATTGAAATAGCTGAAATCGTGTTCACACAAAATTTTACTCACAGCGAGATACTTTATATAACTTCTTTGTAAATACAAAGAAAAACATGCAAGCATAAGCTTATATAGTGTTTTCATTGTTATACCAACTGTAAACATTTTAAATCAATGGTTATAGCACACAATGAATAAACAACGCGTGTCCATGGAATTCTACATTTCCTCACTTATCAAATTTATCGGCTGCTGTCTTTTTTTTTAATATATCCAGTTATAAGAGAAAACACTATAATCTGAAAAATGGACGAATCGAGTTTTTTTTTGTTTGTTTGACGTTTCCATCGTGCCATTACACTCCATCTATAGAGTCTAACGCCTACCTACCTTCCAACCAGTTTTAGTAGACCGCCACCTCGGAGTCTTACTGGCGGTCTACTAAAGCTGTCTCTCTGTCAGCCAGAATAGCCGAAAGCATTTGTAGAAGCGAGGTCCATTAAATATTATTATTACTGTTTTCTTGAATATAAATACCCATACCGCTACAGCACCAAGTGTGTTCACTCTTAAACTTTTTTGTTAGAAAACATAACAGGTAGGCATTACCGACATCTCATTCATATATATACTATTCTGGGCCATACGATATGTCGATTAAAATATACAATAAAAAATTCACAAAGAGACAACATATTTAAAAAGAATTTGCATACCTATCACTATATATAATATCTAATTTTTATTTTATTTGAATATTCTTATTAAATAATGTAATAATGTCATAAGAAATATTTAATTTATTGTTTATATAGTTCTATGTGAAATGTATGATACCAACTGTTTTATTTGTGTATTAATCTTACTGTACCCTAACAGGGTTTCATGTTGAGCCTTAACTTACTGTAAGATCATAATATGTACACATGAAAGCAATAAAGATTTTGGCTTTGAAAAAAAACCTTTAAAATCAAATGCAGTGAGCATTTGGCGCCTCTACAAAAGTTAACGAACACTCAAACCGTTGAAATATGTATATACAGGGTGTTAGAAACACCGTATCGAATATTGAAATAGTGTATTCAGACCATCATTCTGAGTCGAAAATCATTGGAATTTTCTGCCGGAAAATTCAAATTTTCTTTTTATAATTTTTGGTTAAAAGTGATATCACAATGAGTAAACGGAACATTTTACAAAAAAAAATACCAATTAAACAACAATTATGTAATCAGCTGCTTCGACAGCGCCGAACGCTGAAGGTCATTCACCGTACCGCACAAAAAGAATACCGCGTACATTGCGTAGCGCCAAATGAAACTAATTACTATAAATCCTTAATCTCGCATTTTTATGATGAACTGACTTTTGGTATTGTGATAAGTATAAACAGAAAGAGGTTTTTGTAAGTTTTTCGCGTAGCTCAAACTTACACGCTGGATGTTGGTTTACAGAATACGTTACAATATGGGATTACACAAAAAGTGTATAAAAAGGTTTATACATTGCGATTTCTATAAGCAAAGGTATATTGTTTCCAACTTTTGTTGGTACGAAAAAGCTGCTACTATCTGTTTAGTATAGCAATTTGTCGAGTTAGCAATACGCAAATTAACCCCTGGGGCTAAAAAGGTTCATAACCTAGCATACTATCAGGCAGACTGTATGCAATTTTTGTTTTCTTCAAAATAAATATACTTCATTTAAGAAAACGAAACTAAAAATAGCGGAGCTTTGTATAGGAACTGAGAAGTGAAGACGTGAACACGTGAGAAGGTCTTCCAGATCTACTTTTCACTTTATTAGTCACTGGTCCAACCACTTTAATGGAAAAACACCGTTTTCATGTGGAACAAAAGGTCGGCGTTCGACGCCGAGGGTCGTTGCATCCTATAGATTGCTCTCCATATGAAAATTGGAAATACACCAACAATTCAAAAAATGTAAATCTACTCCAATACAAATAATGTCTCATGTGGGAATCGAACTTACACATCGAACACTCGAGCAACTAACCACTGAACTGTCTCTGCGCTAATACTACAGAACATTTATAAAATTAAAGCGAAATTTCAAAAATATAGTAATACACTTATTTACTTGCTAAATTGAATAGATAAAACAAGATTGGAGATACAAAACCGAATAAATATAATAATGGGAGCATTTTCCTCGCTCGTTTTCCCTCAAGAATACTTTCTCAGAATAAGCCTTGTCTGACTGACAGGTGTCAGTACAACAGACATTGCGGTATTATTAGAACGATAAATATTTTATCTCACTGCGTGTTTTAATAAGGAAACAACGCAAAGAGGTCCTGATTACATTTATTTAGCATTTAAAAACCTTTTGGCTACCAAAAACTCTCTTATTTTTTACTTCAATATAAATTTTAAAAGTGAATTACATTACAAAGTAATAACTTTAAGTTAGTATAAAAATTTCAGTCAAAAGATTCATAAAGAGAAAATATTTAGGCCAATTTATCTTTGAAGTTTTTCAAAGCAAAATTACTTACAGTTTGCTATGATTTCACAGAAAAATCAAAAATCTCACACAATGAACAAACAAGTTTTAACTTGGAGTTTCTAAAGACTTTTATTACCTAATTATACAGTTAGAGTGCTTAGGGCTGATTCAGTAATTGAGAGAGAGAGAAATCTTAACTTTGGAATTTTACTTCAAATCACAACATTTTAAGAAAAAGGTGATTTTACGAAAAGTCTGGGTTACTTGGCGGTATAATACCAAAAATATAACTACGCTGAACGAACGCCACTCAGCTCACGGCACGACTAGCACAAAAGAAAAATGTTTATGTCTCTGCATTGACTCGGAGATAATCAAAACAGACTTAAATACCAACGTCATCCACCAAAACCGTACTTATAAATGGTAAGCTACATGGATGGATGGGAAAAAACTTCTGTAAAAAACAGTATGGATAGCTTCGTCTATGTATTTGTTCGGAAACCTGGTGGCGGTGAACAGATCACCACATTATTATTTTTTATTTTTTTATTTAAAAACTTTAT
The DNA here is from genome assembly GCA_949752705.1 of Callimorpha dominula. NCBI lineage: Eukaryota > Metazoa > Arthropoda > Insecta > Lepidoptera > Erebidae > Callimorpha > Callimorpha dominula. Next base: position 10,103,762 of record OX457011.1, read on the forward strand.
GCACAATGTGTACAGAGGCGGACTTAATGCCAAAGGCATTCTCTGCCAGTCTACCTTAGGGTGATGTAGAAATGAATGAAGTAGGTGCATTAAAAGGTGAGGTAAGAATTATTATCTGATCACCGGGTCTAAAAAGGCGATGCGATGCAGTCTCACATGTGCTTCTTAAGCCTAGCTTGAATCAGAAGGGATAATCATCGAACTTCTCCAGGTAACGAGGTTGGGTTGGGTGATATCGAAACCGTAGAATTATCGAGAGTCGGTTTCTTAGTTAAAAACGTTACGTTATACCGCCTCCCCCAGCAATAGGTCTGATGTCGGACACAACATATGTTTTTGGTCAGTTTGACTCTTGCATAAGCCTTGCTAACATTGCTGACAGCATATCTGGAAAATCTTTAACAGCAGAAACTCTTAATAACCGGTAATTTTGCTCAAATCTTGAATGGATTTATTTCCCAGACGGGCAATCCTGATGTTAACGGAGAATCTAGTAATCATTAAATTACAATCTAGAACAAAATAAAATTGACAAGGTTTTGGTTCGTTCAGATTACCTACAGTTAATACTAGAATAATTGAAAAAAAAACCTTTATTTTGCGCAAACACCGCTTAAGTCCTGACCGGAATCAACGTCAGCTCGTCGTATCGACCATGATTAGATCGACACAGATAATCCTACACGACGCGATGGAAAGATTAAATAGCTAAGTGATATTGACGATTGGTTACCGATCCGTTCTTATTGGATATACAAACTAGATGAGATAACAATTTAATGTGACTGTAACTGTCTGATAACTTTAGCAGTTAGAAAGTTCTGTAGTTCTGATAGTAAAATAGAGATTGAGACCTATTTCTTCAAACCATAATCATTTATTGTCAATCCAAGTTAGTTTCAGTTAGATTTTTAGAATTAGTGTTAAATTACTGGATGCCCTAATGGATTGGTGACTGTGTCATTTGTTTCTTGATTTTGTCGTATCATAGTATTATCTGTCCGTACGTCTGTCTGTAAGTTCGGTGTTGAATCCGTGCAAATAGACCATGTTGGTAGTTAAAATAACTAAAACATGTGCACTTACTACTTTTCTTGTAAATAAAAACTAATTATTTAATAGGAGACAGAGCACAGAAGTGTTTTTAATACCCCATTATATATAAGACTGCGTTTATAGACACCGGACACCGCTTAAAACTATTATTTAAATATTAAAAATGACAAGAGGACATACATTCATTTGCAGAGAAAAGACTGATGTATCTGAGGTAAAGAATAGATAAATTCATGCCTTTTTTTTCTTTTTTTTTTAACGTGTGGAAACCCCCACGAGTCGTCACCCCACCTGGGCTAAGCGGTGGGGTGGTATGTCGGACTCGAACCGACTAAAACCGCAAGATGTTCCGTCTCACAGTCCATATTACCAGGGCCTCAGTTGTACCCTTACTAGGAAATCCCTGTGAACCCTGGCAGACTTGGCTGCCTGTTAAACAACAGGCGACTCCACTGTGTTGTGGGGGATTTTATCGCCTGTCGTTAAGAGAGGCACGCGCGGAACACGGCGCCACCGTCTCGGGCCTACTTCTGCTAGGGCGCCGGATAACCCTGTCCGTCGCCCCCAGGCAAGCGCTCATGGAGGCCGGAGATCTACTTGCTCTCTCCGGCGCCTTGTGCGTCTTCTGCGGGATGAGAGAGTGCTGGTTCTCTCCCTTTCCCTTTCCGCCGCCTCCTTGGCATACATTACCTCCTCGCAAAACGAGGCGACGCAATCCCACGCGCTCTCGCTCTGGACCATGAACATAATCATGGTCTCCAGCAAGAGGCTACCCATACCTACGGCCGTCGCGAATTCAGCATGCTGCTGCGTCCATGCAGGGCACTCCACTAGAGTGTGGAGTGCGGTATCCTCGCGGCAGCCCCCGCAGTGGTGGCACACAGGCGTTGGCTCCCGGCTTATCCGACACAGATACTTCCCGAAACAGCCAAGTTCAGTAAGTACCTGCGTCATCCGGTAGGAGAGGCTGCCATGCCGCCTCTCTAGCCAATCTTCAATGACGGGTCTTACCGCCACGATCGTGGCGTGCCCTGCGCTCGGTCGCTCAAGTCGTTCTTTCCACTCAGCCATGAGCACCTGGCGAAGCTGGGACTGTCGTGCCCCGATGTCATAATTAACAGGTCTCAGCTCCTGCTCTTGCGCCTCCCTGCGCCACTGATACAGAGATGCAAGGATTTTTGCCTCCAGGTCCCATGGCGGCGTTCCGGTTAGGAGACTCGCCGCTTCAAAGGAAATCGTGCGGTATCCTCTTATGACCCTGACGGCCATTACCCGTTGCGGGCGTCTCAAAATTATTATTATTCTCTTATTCTGGTACACGTGAAACTCGTTTAGTAGATATGTCTAGTTATTAAATAAAATTATAGTTGAGTCAAATTAAAAAAACATGCTTTAATGGCAAACCAAATTAAAAAGTAAAAAAGAGTTCCCCTATCCACCTTCATCATCAGACCATCGTTACCAAGCCCAAACTGTTGGACTCGTCAAAACGAATCATATGAGCCCAAACTGGAGGGGTTTACTCTTAGTGACTGAAGAATTCCACTATCCACCAGGGCAAGTATGCTTGCGGGTGCGCGATCGCTCCTAGAAGCCTGCGGATGGCCCAATAGGCTCTGTGCTTCTAGAACGAGCTAGGCTGGCTCAACTATCTGAACGCATAATGGACCGCCTATGAGTCTAAATGCGAAAACAGAGCCCTGTACCAAAACACCATCCATCTCCTAGCTCTATCATCAGATCAAGTTAGGGCGGCCATTATTCTTGGTTTTTCCGGATTTGTCCTAGTTTAGAAGGCGTCCGGGGAACGTCGGGACGGGTTTTTTAAAAATATACCTAATACAAAAAAATACCCGTACATTCTGTGCCAGGGGAAACTAATAATTGTTAGATGAATCGTTAACAAGCTGTTTAAATTAATTAAAAAAAATTAAATGGAATTGATTCGATTTCACCCATGTGTCAATTTTTTTAAAAGTTAGTGTTTATGGATTAGTAAATAATATGGGATATATATAATATGGGATAGTAACGTAATGAAAAATCCAAAAAAAAAATTACGATTTAAAATCTTTAATTTTACTCATTAATTAATACTACTCAAATACCTAAAAATTCAAACGGTCATAACTTGTAAACGGATATTTTTTTCCAAAAAATCTTATTGGAACTGCATGCTAGAGTCATGCCCTTTCAGTAATTAAAGTGTTCCTTTCTCAAATATGCCCTGTATAGGATATACACACATTATTACGTTAAACGTGTACTAAGTACTTGTTTGCCTACCTTTTTTTTTTATCGTGTGGAAACTCCCTCGGGTCATCACTTCGCTGGGGCTGCCAGTGAAGTGGTATGTCGGAATCGAACCGACTAAAACCACACGGTGTTCCGTCATAAATGAGTCTATTGCCAGGGACTCGGGTATACCCTAGGAAGGAAGTTCCCGAGAACCCCGGCAGTCGTTGGCCGCCTCTTAAACAAAAGGCAGCCACGCCCTTGCATGCGGTTGTTTGCCTACCTAGCGATATTAAAAAAGAATCTTAAATCCTTCCGTTGCCATTCGTTTATCTCTCAATAATTTTGTTGCATCCAATATTTATGTTTGAAGTCCAATATTTATGTTGATTTTATGTTAGAAAAATGTATGGTAAGCAGACTACACAGGTTCGTCTAGACAGGCTAATTATTTCGTTTCAATTAAAAATGAATGATTCATTTCGTTCACATGCCGTTCAAGTTCTTGCTTTTTTGGTATTGGATAGTCGCGAGAGTTTATCTCGTAAGTATTATTATAAACTAGAGATCACCTGGATGTCGAATTTCGACCATAAATAATTAACTTTTATTTCATCACCAGTATAACTTGCACTGTCAAAAGTTAGTGATGACATGTCTTAACACATAAACATAATATAACACTTAAACATTCGCGTTCCATGATAATACATAAATAATTATGTTGACGGGAAGGTGAACGTATATAAATACATGATCTCGTTAATTCCCGTCAACATAATTATCATTATATTAATACTAATTCTTTATACCTCTTTTTAAGAAAATTTCGGGAACGTAGTAACGTGAATTTTGGAATATTTACAGTTTATAAATTTTAGCTTTCTGCACTTTCTCTTAATCAGACAGCACACCTTAAAACTGCAGCTGCAAACTGAGCTTACGACAGTTGTTGCATATATATATACATTTTTTTTTCATGTTGGGCTTAAACTTTAAAATGTACACTACATTTTTTTTTTTTATGGTATAGGGGGCAAACGAGCAGACGGGTCACCTGATGGTAAATAACTACCGCCGCCCATGGGCACCTGTAACTCAAGAGTCACAAGTGCGTTGCCGCCCTTAAAGTGGGAGTAGGAGAAGAGAGGGAGGGGGGGAAGAGGGGAGAGGGGAAGGACGGGAATAGGGGATAGGCAAGGGTTAGGGCCTCCAGTAACCTCACTCACGCGGCGAAATGCAATTCAAGCATTGCTTCACTACCGGTTTTCTGTGAGGCCGTGGTATCGAGCGGAGTCGAGCCGGCACATACGTGCCGAAGCATGACTCTCCCACGTTTAAATTTTTGCTTCCTTTAACCTGCCAGACTATTCGATAATTGCACATCTACTTCATTTACCTGGAAATAAAACCTGAAAAGACACTAATGCATTCCGCGACAGGCGCTGCCATTCAACTTATATGCCTTTTATACGATTCTAGAAATGCGACGAGGCATTACTTCGGGTCATAACATAAAAATATCAATGGGAATATGAACCCTGTTTTTCATCGTAATCTTTTTATTAAAAAAAAACTTTTCATGAATAAAAATAGGACGCGTTTATTTTATTAGTGACTTTGTTTAGAATAGTTAATAAAACTACAATAAAATTAATTTGTATATTTTATGTTTGACCCAGTCATCCATATTATAATAATATTGCAAATATATAAAGTGAGATATAGCAGTCCTGTTTGCGATGTAAAATTGTTATGTTTGAATGTGAAGAGTCGTTACGTAACGTATATTTTTATTGGGATAATTGTGATTTATTATGGAAATGTAGATATTAACTTAAGCCTCTTATAATTTGCTAAAGCCATTCTCAATGTTACTGAATTTTAATAAACTACTAAAATATATTATTTTTTTATTAAAATATTTATATTGTGTTTACCATTTACTTATCAAAATTTTCATGGAATTAAATTATTTACGTTGTAAAAAAAATGGAATCTACCGACCTCCGAATTCGTATCGACATAAGAAGCAAACAGCGGCAAAAAAAATCGTAGTATGTGTCGATTACAATCTGAACTTTCAAGACGATTGCTGATTGATCCATACTAAATTAATGTGATTGAAAGTTGTGTTAACCGCCTCATTTTCAATCGAACAAAGACAGGTCAACAACAGACTTACAGTCTGCTGGAAGCCTTAAATGATCTTCTTATAAATAGCAGGTTTCGTAAGTTTAGTTCTTTATTTTTGCACTGGCGTGTGACTAAATGCGGCTTATGCCGTTCACCAGTTAGGTGAAATGCTGTTAGTATAATCTGCCAGAAATAACAAGTAAACAAGAACAAATAAATAATTTATAATCGCATTAAATCTCATGACGTATTATGTTTCCTCAAAGGATTTCGTCAAAAGCAAATTATATAATTGAGTATTTCATGTTGTTCGACCTGGAATTTAATTCACTTCAAAGCGAGGTATAGAAACAACATTTTAAAATATGTTCACGCAGGTTTGAAATAGCATTATTTCCGGCTTATGACCCACCGCACTTCCAACCGACACTACCTACTGGTAGTGTCGGTTGGAAGTGTGGTTCCTATAAAATTAAGGGTTTCAAACTACAAATCGTCTAGAACGTAACGACTCGTACGGTTTGACCAATAAACTATCTTCTACTGTAACTAATTGGGTTAATCCTTCAACGGTTTGACATAGATTGGGGATCATCTGCAAGGCCTAATTTTGTCACGAGATGGTGTTCATTTTTAAATACGTAGGTATGATGATGATGATGATGGTTCCGACCGATTTCGGCCACCACTTCGACCCCTAGTCGGAGAGATAGCGCCGGTGCGCTCGAAAATGGCTTATGTAGCCTATCTTCGCGGCGAAACACCGTGCACAGTGAGTACGCCATTCTGGTAGTGATATGTTATGGCAGCAGGTGGCCGTGCCTTTAACCGGTCGCGTTTGGTATCAAGATCAGCTTTACGCAGAACCTCGAACTCGCGTACCTTCTGGCCGCTGTGCTGTAAAACGTTCGCAGCGAGATGGTTCTATATTGCATCTCTTCATATGTCGCTTTTGGACATCCTTGTACCGGAGGAGGGGACCGCCATGATTCCGCTTGCCCTCCTCCACTCTTTCCTCTGCCATACGACAAACGTGACCGCACCACCTAAGCTGTCGACGCATTAAATAGGCCTCAATGCCACCAACATTGGCTCGTCGCAGAACTTCAGTGCTTCGCACTCTATCGGACCACCTGATCTTCATGATGGTACGGAGGCATTTAAGGTGAAAGCGATCCAGAGTGCAAATGTGGCGGCGGTATACACACCACGTCTCAGAGGAGTATAGGAGGTTTGGCAGCACGGCTCAGTTTCTCATGACCGTGTATGTCCAGGGACATCACCTCCGTCTTGTTGACACTGATCTTCAGTCCGAACTTACGGCAGGCTTGGTGGAGTGCGGACATCAGCTGTTGCAGGCCTTCTGGGGATTCTGCTAGGAAGCACAAGCCATCTGCATACATGATCTCAGTGATCAGTGCATATGAGACTTTAGTGCGAGCCTTAAGTCTAGCCAAATCGAAAAGGCTGCGGACTCCTTGAGAAACAGTGTGTAAGACTTCTCTAACTACCATCGCAAAGTATAAGGCGAACAAAGTAGGCCCTAAGACGCATCCTTGCTTCACCCCACAGCTGACGGGGAAGAAGTCTGTCTGTTCACCGTCTACATCAACGCAGCATTGCATGTCGCCATGCAGGAGTCTGAGGAGTCTCACAAATCTTTCCGTCCACCCGAGCTTGCTTAGCACCAACCATAGAGCTTCGCGAGGCACGCCATCGAAGGCTTTCTCCAGGTCAACAAAGCAAAGGTACAGCTGACCACCCTGTTCTCTGCTCTTTTCTTGCAGTTGACGCACAGAGAATATAGCTTCGCATGTGCCTCGGTCCGGTCGGAAGCCAAACTGGGTTTCAGGCAGAACCATTCAGACAATTTCATTAGGCGGTTTAAGAGAACTCTAGCAAAGACCTTTGCGGGGGCTGTAAGGAGCGAAATACCGCGGTAAGAGTTGCAGTCAGATCGGTCACCCTTGTTCTTGTAGAGAGCACTTATGCGCGATACTTTAAAGGTGTCTGGAACGCGCTCCTCCTTCCACATGCCAACAAATGGTTCCTGCACCAACGTGTGCAACTCCTCTCCGCCATATTTTATCAGCTCTCCCGGTAAGAGGTCAATGCCAGTCGGCCCGCTTGTTTTGTTGCTGTCTGATGGCAGTAACAACCTCGTCACGTATTAGAGGCTCGTCCAGCTCAAAGGCAAGGGGGAGCTGCGGCATTAAACCGATACTATACAGATCAGCTGACCGATCAATGAGGGAGTAGGCTCAAAACGAAGCGGCGCCCGCGCACCCGAACGGCTCCCAAGATTGCCGAGATATATTCGGCTACAACCTCAAGGGTGGTCCCATGTCAAGGAAGTCAGGATCTGATGATGGAATTCTGATATAATTGAGGAAACCCTCGAAAATTGTAGAAACGAATAGTGTTTCTGTTTACTTTTCATTACTTTATGAGGTATTTGCGTTTTGAAATCATCACATCATGTAGCATTATAAACCGAAGAAAAGAACTAAACACATAAAAATTTAAACCGAAGAATTAAACTAAAAAGCAAAAATAAATAAACCTTTTAAATAAGCTTAATACTTAAGACTTAAAAGGTTAAATTCATAAATATGTTTCAGGGCATTAATAATAATAACAACTTTACACACCTCATACACGGCCGTCTGATCCTAAACTAGGCAGAGCCTGTACTATGGTAAGCAGACTGCTGATAAACATAAGTATATATTTCTAAATTCATACATATTATAAATAAATTACACCCAGAGAGAGATTAATTTGTCCTGGGTGGAAATCGAACCCACGACCTCTGGCTCAGCAGTCGGGGTCACTAACCACTGGACCATCAGGCCAGTTCAGTAAATATACATATATTTATAAATAGAGTTATAGAAAAATAAGATCCAAACTTTTAAACTTTTGCAATCCATGATAATATAATTATGTTGACGGTAATTCACATTAATCACATTCACATTAATCACGTATTTAAAAACTATTACAGTACCTACAGGCCTGTGATCACGGCCACGACCACGGCAAAGCAAAGGTTTTAAATACGTGATCGCGTTGATTCCCGTCAACATGATTTTATTAGAATAGAATAGATTTTTTATTTAAAGCATCTATGACTTAAAAAAAAAAGTTGTTAGTTTAACTTAACACTTTGTTAGTGGTACAGTATTTTACTATATTAAATTCATGGCAGACACTATTGCCAAAAAAATTACATCAAAGCTGAAATATTGACATGTAACCGGTGAAGTTTTTTTTACACTTTCAGACTATTTATTTTCCGTTCGGTTACAGTAATGTGAAATCTTATGTTACACCGTGACTAAACAAAGCTCAGAAACAAACACGGATGAATCGAGATGTTAGGTCGTCACAGTCGTTTTATGACGATTTTCTGCGAGGAGAACATCTCTCGCAAGGAGGAGGTGACGATGTGGATTCGGTAGAAAACTTCCAGGTGGAACCTTTTCACTCGCACTCTAATGCGTGCGCTAAGAGTGGCCGTGGGTGTATGAGACGAGTTTTATGTTCTTCACCCAAAGCAGAGTCTCCCGTGAAGAGGGTGTCTGGACATCGCCCAGTTGCCGTCCGCTAGCCGACGGTCAACTCATAAACGGTGCTGTGAGGCACACCGTGTGGTTTTAGTTGGTTTAAGCCTGATATACGGCCTCACCAATAGCCCGGTGAGGAGAGCTTCCACACGAAAAACAAATGAGTAATGTTACCACGGCCAAATTATGTCGTTATTTCACGTGTAAGCAACCAAAACAATCTTTTTTTATACGCTCCAGGTTGTACAGTATGAAATACAGTATAAAAAATCCTGCCTGGAGAAAGAGGTACTATGCAATAAGCGACAAATTGCTGTTTTCCGAAAAAAACGCAAATGAAGTCGCGGGCACAGCTAGTATACAATATTATTTTAAAGCGGAACTTTCATTTTAATCTTATAAAATTAAAAATAAATCTGTATTTTTTTTAACGGAACTATTCGACTTTATACTCAATACTCAATACTTTATTGCTTCCATAATGTACATTTTATTCATTATAGTATAATAAATCTATAGCGTGGAGTAGCAGGAGCAAAGCTTTTCCGTCACTCCCTGCTCGCGCATAAAACTTAACTTTTGACACCTAAGGAGCCATGGTTGTGACACACTTTTGACAAGGCAACCTAATATTGTTAGATAGGGAATAAAGTAACCTTTCGTTTCATTAAAAAATCAATTAAATTCCTAGATGAGGGTATATTAATAAACATGTTTACCTGTTTGTACCTGGCAACTTCATAGTTTTGCTAAAGGGAAAGTAAGCAACCTATATTTTTACAACTACTCGTGTTATATTATCTCGATTAGTCTTCGATTTTAATGAATAACAAATCGGGGAAGTTTATAAAAAAGTTAATTAGAGTTAATAATATTTAACAGTATTAACACAGATTACTGTGTAGTTACTGTATCAGCTCGTAAGTTAGCTAGGCAACCCAGTGAAGAACACTGCCAGTAGGCGACGATGCGGAGCAATTTTATGACGCATGCAGTTCTTGTATATATTTTTAAAATTAGTTTTATACGGTTTGTATGTACAGTATTCTACACACAATATATGTATTTTTTTACGAACTTTCTGATTTAAAGTTCTGATTTAAGTCAATAAGAAAGTTCCGTTTTAGATCAAAACTCACCTCGTGAGGAGGTCGGCCGATAAGGGTGGTAACAAAAACTAAACAGTAAACACAAAACTAACATTTTGAACTATAGCTTTTGTTTTGTTAACTATAAATTAAGGTTATTTAACTGAACATTTAATATGAATACCGAACGAATTAACAGAGTTTCTAAAACTACGAGTATCGAACGAGGTGAAAATATAAACAAATTCCAATTTATAAATGGACAGCATTGCTAAACCTAACATGTATACCAACATGCACTTTGTTCATCCCAGCTCATGTCACTTTGTTCCAGATCTGTATCTCGATGTTAAAGTTATATTTGGATTCGGTTGCAACTCAATTAACGAACTAGTTAACACTTTTAGATTAAACACGTGTTAAGTAATACCTTCCTATGTTGCCGTACAAGATATACATATTTTTTTTTAAAGATGGAACTACTTAATATCTGACAAATCACTTAGGATTAAAGAATACATGTCATGTAACACTTAACATTTGCGATATACAAACTATAAACAGGATATAGGGCACGACACGAGGTACGCTTAGGCCGAGTTCCAGACGCGAGTCTACTAGGATAGATCACATATGCATAGGCATTGATTTTAGAACATGAATAAACATACTTAGAAACACCCAAATCAATGCAAAGAAACATAATCGTACAAAGGTACATATATTTCTCAATTATGCCCGACACTGCTGCAGATCAGGTCGCGGTCTCCAACTCACTCTCCCTGTTAGCGTAAGAAGATCAAATGACACCATTCGCGGATTAATTAAAGCAAAATTATTAAGGCAAATAGGTACATATAATTTCACAAAATATTTTCGTTCGTTCAGCTAAAACTTTGAGTCTCAAACCCCCAGTGAGTTTGAGACTCAAAGTAACTATTAAGATGCTTAATCGACCCGCATCAATATTTCTTACTATTTAGCAGAAATTATTTCTTTATTTACACTTTACGCGTTTTAAATATTTCTATTATACGTTCATAATAATATATGCCAAATGAAAATCTGAAAAGTATTTTTTTTTCATTTGCACTTTATTTTATTATGAACTGAATACTATTAAGCAGTCTTTAGATTTTTATTTATCTCACTGCATACCATCATCACCAATCTTTTTTGTTTTTATTTATATTATAAAATATTATTCTTTTATAAAAATCCTGCAAATAACATGTACTTTTTGACTGATTGAAAACAAAAATACTCTTCCTTTTTTATTGTAAACGTGGCCTAACATGCATCTTTTATTGTACACACGGTAGTGACAAGGTCGCAAACGTAACGTAACTCCCGGACGTCGTCGGTGCGTCCTGCACTTACGGTATCCGGACCGGATGTCTGTCCTTTGTACGAAGACTTCACTACTGCCAGTACTGCATTTGTTCCACGCCATACTGGCACACATACTGCAGTACTGCCATATTTACGTTTGTAGCTGCGCGTGAATGTGCTCGAAATTGAATCTTAATTTGATAGTATTCCGTAATTGAATTTGGAATGCTATTAGTTTTAATCTACAGATACAGCTGTGGACTCCGTTGCCTACAATTAATTAATATAGCACTTATAATAATATTTTATCAGTACAATATTCAGTATGAAGTAAATCAAGTGAATTACGTTTAATGACACGAATGTAGAGGGCTAATGTTTACACTCCCCACTTTCCCATCTTTAATTCCAAAAAGTGCAAGGTTCACTGCAATATTATTAATAACTACTGACTGTTTCCTGCATTATTTAGAGTTGAATGACTATATCAGAACGGAACCGACTTAAACTTAAAGGTGTTCCGTCAAAAACACCTATAAGGCCAAGGCCGTTTATAACATATTTTAAGCATATTAAAGCCTTGGCTTACGAAATACCTAGAAAGCTAGAATATTGTTAACTTAAAAACAATAGAACACCACGGTTAAATTAAAACCTTTTTTATTACCACTGGTAGACAAATTTATAAGAAAAAACGAACTATTATTATTATTTAACGAACAACTATGTAAATATGAACACAAAATATAGGTAATCGAACTGCTGCAACCATTTGTGAGCTAAGTAGTTTTCTGCTCATGCCATCTGCCAACCGAAACAGCTTAACAGGCGGGATTTATTCCTCTATACACAGACGAGAAAAAAAACAAATACACAAATCAGCCCGACATACGAGTGGTTGATCACGTATGCCGTCGACACTGAAATATGCCGTTTTTATCTGCACACTGTTCTGTTATGATTGACTAACCTATCTTATGTACCTACTTATATATAGGATTTAAATTTGTGTAACTCCTGCAAATCACACTATCTGTACTTGAAAGAGTCCTCACAGTTGTCTGTTCTTATGGCCTTGTTATGGACGGGGTTCTCGTTTTTTGTTATTCTGGGTCCCATATAGTATTAAGGTATACTCTCACCACATCATACATTTGACTTAAAAAATGTTAATTGATAAAATAACTCCCAGTACAGAAAAGAATGAATGTATTATATTTTATAACTAGATGAAATGGATCAAAATAGAAAGAATTACACGAATATAAATTCACCCTGTGTAGTAAATAGCCTCACTCAAAAGGGTAAATTCCAGTAGGTACTCTGTTCAATGTGGCCGGCAGCTGTGTCTAATTTTGTTTCCCTGTGCCTCAAACAGCTTCGCTGAATTATAAATACCGAGGCTACAAAATAACATTCTTACATAATTTTTTAAAACTTTTTTACGTTTTCTGTTGTTCCAAACACGAGCGATTTACTTTGATGTGAACATCCTTTTTTATGGAGATTATAACCCTATCAGATGTGTATATAATAAAGTACTTATTGTGTAATAAACCAGCTTTAACAGAAAAGATTAATTTAGAAATTACGCATTTAAAACCACCCAGTACGCGACAAATGCGAAATCACTTCTAGCATAAGTAACTTAGCTTACTTTGATAAATTAACGAAAAAAACTAGCAATGTGTGACACACATAATTAGTAGTAACAAAAAAGGCAAAACAAGCAAAGCACAGGGGGCTGAGCCACAATATGCAGGGGGATATCATCATCATCAAATCGTAGGAACCCACTATATTCAGCATTATTTTGTTCTTATAAAAAGTAGATTTGTAAAAAAAGATGATGAAATGATGTCGCCACCCGGCAAAAAAAGTGTCATATCACAAAAAAGTGTTATTGGTCAGCTGTAAAAACATCGTTATTAGTTCGTTCCCTTTTTCACTGAGCTGTTTTGTTCAATTCACCGGCATGAAAGTCGTGTTTTCTCGACATAGCTGTTTTTGTATTAGTACACTTTTTTGCCGGTTGCCATGTATGTCTAATTTTTTCACAAATCTCCTATTCTAGATATATTCTCTTTGAAAAAGATCATCTTCGCCAACTTACACTTGCACAAATGTACATTTTAATTAAAAAAAAACTTGCATGTGTGGTCATTTCCATGAAAAGATACATGCGCAATAAAATCAATCTTATTGTACACATATTACTAACTGTTGACAACGAAGCCCGCGTGAATATAGTTTTTCTTAATCAATTCAGGAGTCCCTCAGGACCAGTACTTCTTTCTGGAACATAGTTACCCTAAGTTACTATACCCATGACAACATGTGTGCAAAATATCATGAAGATCTGTTAAGTAATTAAGGCTGGCCCCCAACCGGCAACTATTCACGATCAATGCGACAGACAGTCCTCTATGCAGAGGATGTCTCAACGCGGAGGAAACGGCCGCCCACGTTGTCCTGGAATGCGAGGGAGTGGTAACACAACGGGCAAATATCCTAGGTGCGAGGTCGCTCCTAGAAGCCTGTGAACGCATCAGGAGGTGTCTGTGCTTCTAGAAGGAGCTAGTTTGGCTCAACTAGCCAGCCTTATCTGAACGCATAATGGACCTATGAGTCTAAATAAGGAAACACAGTCCTATACCAATACAAAGTAGTTGAGGCTGAAAGCGAAACAAACAACTCATCACTCGAAGCAAGCAAACATCAACACCACTTTCATTTATATTATTACTAGCAACCCGCCCCGGCTTCGCACGGGTAGCAAAGACATCTTCAACAATCATCATCATATTTCAACCAATTTACACAAAACCTTAACAAATTATATACCTAAACTTTAATCATGAATCGCTCTATTTATTGGTGAAAACCGCATGAAAATCGGTCCAGCAGTTTTTGAGTTTATCGCGAACAGACAGACAGACTGACGTTGACAGGTTGACTTTGTTTTATAATATGAAGTGATTTAGGATGTATTATTTACGTCTCCTCTTACTCCTGTTTATATCGAATCAGTGAAGAACTCCCTACCAACATAACAATACATACATTTATTTGATTCATATGACAATAAAAGTATGCGGTCTAAAATCAATACGTTGCACTCATCCAGCCTCCGTTTGGGATTCAATTGGAGCGGAATGCATTATAGATGCATCCATGGAAATTGCAATTAGTTCTTGTTCATTTCATTTCAACCGCGTATCGCACTCATACGAATATAATTATTCTTCCAATATTATATGATTATAAAGCTCATTACAGACTACCAAATTGAATACATTCTACGTAATATTGGGTTGGTTTATCTTAGTAAAACCTTCGTAAGCATTCCTTGAGGAGTGTCAGGGGTGCACTAAAAGTTTGTACGGGCAATAGTTTTTTATGGCAGATTTTCTTTCTGTAAATAATCTTTCAATATACAGACACTTTAGCGCTTTTCAAAGCTAAATATTTTTATTGTAGGGTTAAGGAGTTGATTTTAAAAAGAAAAGTTTATACAGATTGTTGACGTAACAATATATAAATACATTTGAATAAATTAACAATCAAATACAAATCTCAATTACAAATGAGTATGTGTCGATTGTTTGCTCAGTTGGATTCATCGGATGACACATTTCCCTTAAACAGAAAAAAAGTAATGGAGGATACCACCCAGTACAAAACAAGCCTTCAAAGGAAGGTATTAGAAATTAAATATACTATCCATACAAATGTTCGATTTTGCACTCACAAAAGAAGACGTCACAGTGACGGCTCGATAGTAACGGCTGACATACACTTATCTTTTAATTTTTTCATGCACGTGTTCCGCTGGCAATAGTCGGACCAAATGAATACTATAATGACTGCCTCGTTGCTGTAATTATGTCTACTTACACACTTACTTCTATTTCCTATTTAACATTACAAAGTTTTTACAAATACACTACACCAACCTCTTACCCTACCACATTCTGTTATCGAGACAAACCTAATTCCGGGAACTCAAATTAAATTGACTTTGATATAAAGTCAAAGGTGAAGGTTGGGCCGACAAAAGCATGCATTTGAAGTGTCAGTCCGTCTGTCCATTAAACCCTTTCACCTCATTATGTATGTCGTCACTCGTCACTCTAAGAATAGGATCCGGAATGTAGGGTGACCTCACAAACCCCTTGGAGCTCATTCCCTTACGTCATAAATATGTACATATAGATAGTGCTAAAATGCTGATTAGGTTGTAAGAGCGGGTCGTTCGTCATCTCGTCCCAAAACAAACTCGACCCATTAGGAGGAGTTGGCGAATTACAAAATTAATATTATTTTCATTCGTCATCTCGTTCCATTCTTGGTTTTGTTAAGTTTATTATGAACTAAATAAATAAAGGAAAAAAGAAAGGACTGTTAGGAAGAAAAGTGCTTGTGATTTTTTTAAGTAAGTCCGATTATTGATAGCTTTAAATCTTTGAAAGATTTAAAGAACAGAATATTTTTGATTAATATTATATTAATTTTGATTATATAAATTCTTGTCTTTTATTTTAATACTTCGAAAAGTTTTCTTCTTGACTGTACCAAATCAACTAAAACTTTAAAGAATTTCAAGAATGGAATTCGTTATCTGGTCATAACGAATGAAAAAAATATACATTATATAATTCGTCAATTCACCCCAAGGGGCCGAGTTTGTTTTGGGACGAGATGACGAATGACCCGTAAGAACATGACACGAAGCGTGTAATTTTGTTACATTTATTGTAAAATTAGAATTACTTTTATAAGTTATGAAAAAGTTCACATTTCAGGAAAGGGCGACACAGCCCCGTCAGCATCTTTTACTTCTGGTTTGCTTCCGTTGAAAAGAAACGACAAAAGTAAACTTTGACAACGGTGAATTATGACATGGTAGTACTTTTATCATTGTCCATAAATTTCTGTAGGATCTTCTACAGCAATGGCGATGGATGAGAAATTAAAAAAGGAAACCCTTTGTATCAAAAGTTCCTAGCCTGAAGACACAAGTGCTATGAATAAGTGTTTTGTGGATACAATGGGGTTGTCTAAATAGACAAAAAACCCTAATCAACAATAGGTTAACCAAAAAAGTGATTGGTGTGATTTTACTATAATATCATAATAACTATAA
This sequence comes from Callimorpha dominula, assembly GCA_949752705.1. NCBI lineage: Eukaryota > Metazoa > Arthropoda > Insecta > Lepidoptera > Erebidae > Callimorpha > Callimorpha dominula. The sequence continues at coordinate 10,120,324 of OX457011.1, forward strand.
AGTCTATGTTATGCTATATATTTATAGAAAAAACTGGAAATATTTTTACTTTTAAACTTGCGCGTTCTATGATATAATTATGTATTCACACGGGAATTAACGCGATCACGAAAAAGTATTACATACCTCTGAATTGCCTGACGTTTCGACCAGGTTGCACGTCAGCGTGTGACCACGGCCAGTGCGGAGGTATGTAATACCTTTTCGTGATAGCGTTAACTCCCGTGTGAATGCAAATATTTAGTTCAATACGTCAAACTTTCATCATTTCATTGACTAAAACAATAGCATTTATAAATAGCAGTTGCTACAAATAAGACTTCTCATTCAAAGAATAAGCAGTATAATTAACCATCCTTTTAAAAGTTTTCCTTTTAAATTTAATCTAACCTTATTATGTTCTTAGCGAACATTGTAATTGTAACAATGAAGTCTTTATATCTATAGGTACTGTACGTATGTATCTGTAAACTCTTATTATATCTTGTACCCTACAATTAACTAAGAAACTGAACAAACAATTAAAACGTAATTATAATTTTAATTAACTTTATTGTATTGAATTAAACCGAAATCGATAAAAATCGAAATCTTTGCCTACACTAAATATATAAATTTGTCAATAGTTTTAAATCATTCACGAGGTAATACGACTAAATAAAGAAGACCCTTTTTAATACGTATAATTTGTCATGATCATTGTATGATCGTGTTTATTTCAATTATAATAAAAAAAACCGGGCAAGTGCGAGTCGGACTCGCGCATGAAGGTTCCACACCAAGATTGAAATTAAGACCGAGCAAAAAAAAACACATTTCTAGGGGAGCCCCTTAAATTTTTAATTTATTTTTATTATTTGTTGTTACAGCGGCAATAGAAATACACATTTTGTGAAAACTTCAATTGTCTACCTATTACGGATCATGAGATACAGCCCGCTGACAGACAAACAGACTTAGTAATTGGTTGCCCTTCGAGTACGGAACCCTAAAAAAGGAAAATTCTATTACATGTAGAGGTTTCAAATGAAAGACAGAGTGTTAACATGTATTGGTAACGCGTTCCATACCGTATGCTTATTTCCCAAACTAAATGTATAATTAAAAACTATGTTTGACCTTCTTATCGTCTTAATAATTATTAGACTGTTGTTGCCTCATTAAAAACTCTTATTTATTTTATTAAAAATAGGGGCAAACTATAATAGATGATAAAACAGTTCACTATTTAATAAAAATGAGATAATAGACTTTATTATCACTGGCCGGTAAAGCGGTTATTGTCGGTAGATAAATATTGAGGAATAGTTTGGTTATAAAAGGGTAGGAATGTATTATAAGTTGATAAGTGATAACACTCACTTGAGTGCGGAGAGAGGTACGAACAACATGACAGTTACTGTTAGTTAGTGATTTTCATAGTTTATAGCAGTGGTTGTGAGACGGTTTATAACAGGATGCCCGCTTATATTACACAGGAAAGATGAACTAACTACAAACATTCAGCAAATCTCGTCATAACGTTAGAATGCGCTCACGGTACTTAATTCTACAAAAAGCTGTCCATATTCATGTGAGTGAGCTCACTGAAGTGAAATCCTTCATAAGTCGAAATCTCTATAACTTGAATTTTTTGTCGTCTCCCTTGAAGTTCGACTTACAGAGGTTCTACTGTATAGGAGGGTAGTCTTAGATTGGAAATACACAAGGGACACCATTGGTGTTGTGATTGTTTATAGGGATCGCACCCGCACTTGTGACTCTTGAGTTGCAGGTCCATACCATAATTTATTACTAAGTTATGTAGACAGTGTTATCTAAACTATTGTAAAAATATGGGATCAGAAACAAGAACTAAAAAGTACTGCGGTTTTTTTAAATATAATTAATTCAGTACAATCACTACGCTAGCTGTTAGTAATAACTCTAAAAGCGTTCCTATGTTCTAAATTGTACGTTGAATGAAGCCTTGAAATACACAACATGCTACGTTACCTTCATTGTCTACAAAAACCTTATTAGCACATTACCTTCATATATCACTGCCTAAGCAAGGTACTGCAAAAATATTTACACGCAAATTGTTAGCATAGATAGGTACAATTATAACATTGTCGTGAGGGTCACTTATATTTACATCGGCCTGACAACAGGGTCAGGAGGGGACTAAGTGGGCCACTGCAGCTACATTACAATCGGGCCGCGGTGACCGACCGTAAGTTCATGGCCAATCTACACACGCACTACGCACTATCCGGTGATACCAGGGGCTGGAATCGCTTTTGCACACTTCACTTCACGCTGTATATCGGTGTTAAATCCAAACCATTAACGAAGGTACTAAGCGCCTCTGTAAGGAATGGAGAATATTCCAGAACAATCTGAATAAATTTTGATGTACTCATACGAGTATATAAACTAATTTTGGGTCCCAAACAACAAACTGATTAATTATTAAAATTTTATATGTACGTAGAAATGAAATTAATTATATAAAATTGTTAGTTAAATTGATAGTTTATGTTGATAAGCTCAATACTCAAGACTTAAAAGGTTTATTTATTTTTTGTTTTTTTGTTCCTTTTCGTCGGTTTAATTTTTTGTTAGAATGTTTTTTCCGTTAGATATCGTACTACGCTAAAACGAGCTTCGTGTTTATACACAAATATATTCACATATGCTAATTTAAAAAAATATATCCAATTGGCAAGAAATATAAAGATGTTATCTACTAAATTCGCACTAAAGTTATTATGGCAAAGCAAGTCCTAATGTATAAGAGCTAAAATAAAACCTAATGGCAACGTTGTAAAAAAAAATTATCTTAAAAATTTGCCTTTCTAAATCCGCAGAGTGAAACTTTTACAGAAAGATTTATTTGGAGGGTCGCCAAGTGGGCGTTCTATCTTCATTTGACGCGGCGACGCGTGTCACCGGTGTCGGGTTGAGGAACGCGATAAATGACACTATTTGTACAGATTGCGTTCACGCTTACCTCTGACAACTTTGCCACCATGATTCCAAATTATTTTTATTAATTGTAAGAAAACATGTTCAGTCTTGAGAATTTTAATCTTCCTTTAGTAATACTTAAATATTTGTGGTTACGTGTAATTGTATGTGTAATTTACAACACCAAAAAATATTCTAGAACATTTGAGACAGAGCTATATTTAGCTATGCACCTCCATAGAACACAATCAAAGCTAGCTTGCACTACGTGTTGTAGAACACAGATAACTGTACAAGAAATACATTTTTGGTAAAATTACGTACGTATAAACAACTACAAAAACAGAAAGTCAAATTGCAAATAGAACACAAAACATATAGATACAAATACTCGTATCTACGCGGTCTATACAATAGCGCGATGTTACCGTCGAATGCTCAGCCACTGCGAACAAACATAATATAATGTAGGTACAATAGGTGGCCTTCTTTACAAGTTTATGAACTTTATCGATATCCTACCAGTATATCTACTTGAACACGTTTGAAATTGACTGGAAAATAAATATATTCATATTTAAACCTCCATAGTACTACATCCGCCTCACGTCTACGTAAATATCCTCGAATAAAATTATTTATGAAACAAAAGAGAATTCTCGAAGCAATGACTCTTGAATGTCCCTTGGAGCAAACCGAACGTGTCGTAGGTATAAAAAATTCAGTAGAGTGTTCGTTATGATGAGCCGGTGGCGGGCGGAGCGTCGCATTGCAGGCTGCACCGATGACCTACATCTGCTCACAAAGCCACTAACCGAACTCCATTTAAGATGAACTTATACAGTACATGAATGTTTTAACACTACAGGTAATATATCCGAGCTGCGAGACAAGATTATCGGTATAAATATTAAATGAAAGCCGATTAAAGTCGGCGTGAATAATATGCAGTAGTGGAATCTTGGGAGGTATTACTTGAAAGTGACTGTTCCGTAAGACGACTGTGCAGTATTTTGTATCCAAGAACAGAATTTTAATATATTGAAGCTAAACGTACACGGGAGGAACGTTCCATATAATTTTAGTTCGTCATTAAAGTATCGAAGTTTTGACTTTAGAAAGTTTTAACAAACTAGTGAAATTACGGCACTCCCCTAATCATTTAATTATTTAAATATCTTTTCTTAACCCTTTACTTTGTAAGATGCTAAAATATGCAATTCATATTCGTTATTTTGTATATTTGCTGTTTAGAAATAAAGTATTAGACTCAGGATTAATCGTAACCATATGAGCTATATAAAATTTAAAAAAATCTTACAGATGAGTAAGTCAAATACATGTCGCATGTGGAGTAACAGGTTCCCCTTACCTCATTTTACTGCAGATCACTAAAAAGGCAGGTGCCCATCATAACATGTCGGATGGATAAACAGTCGATCTTATCCGATATGAGAAAGAAGGTCGATAAACTTTTGTGTGCATCATACGTCGTACGGAGTTCTATAAATCACGACATTTTATAAAACAAAGTCCCCGTCTGTCTGTCTGTTCGAGATAAACTGAAAAACTACGGATTTCATGCGGTTTTCACCAATAGACAGAGTGATTCATGAGGAAGGTTTAGGTGTATAATTTGTTAACGTTTGTGCGTGTTTGATATGATGATGATTGTTGAAGATGTCTCTACTACCCGTGCGAAGCCGGGGCGGGTTGCTAATATATTATGATAAGAATATAGCTTGCAATTATTTACCTACTTCTTAACAACCTTCCTCCGATCCTACGATCATAACCTAAAAATTACAACTAAACAAGTAATGAACAAAAATGCCTTTTTGACTTTAAAATGAGGTTCGTCTGAAAGTTTTTCTTTCTATATGTGTTTTAGACGATTTCAAATTTGTTTATTATGTAGATAGCATCAATATAGAAATATAATAAAATAAATTTTTCCAAAAATCCCACGCTAGAAATGCAAGGAATATTTTTGCTAAGGAACATCTTTAATGGCGTTATGTTGCGGCTTTGTAGACAGTTTTAGTGTAGGTACTTTCTTTAAAAAATATTATCTTGAGAGATAGTTTACGCTTACGACAGTTAAACTGTATTTTTCTTTTTATAATTAATTGTCTTACTTATTGTACGGTATTATAATGTGTAACGTCTAAGTTGAACTAACCCAATGACCTACAATTAAGATACTGGTGACAGTTCGAAGTAGTTTTCTTTGAATAAGACACATGGTAGTAGCTAGTACTTAGTTAATAGTTATTTACGACATGACCTCGGAAAAATTACTAGAATGTTCAATACGTCCAATAAGTCGTATATCTTTAAAGGCGAGTAATTTATCTAAAAATAATAGGGGTATCACCACGAGGTCCAAATAAAAAAGAACTCTAAAATAAATTATAGATATAGTTATAATCATGATAAATAGTTGTAGAGATACTTAGATTTACACTCGAGAGCAATGAATTCGGGTACATAAAGATAATTGAAAATCTCAATAAAGAATATTAAAAACTAATACAGCTAGCGTAGTGAAATAAATTGTGTTCAATAGACAATTAAATACTCTTTAAATAAAAATGATAAACTATGTATTATATTAAGAATTGAAATAAAAATAACCAATCTCATCTTAAAACAAGAATAGAAAACACACCATTTTTTACAATTTTCTCAATTTCAATAATGTGTGGTGTTACCTCCATTTGCTGTCATTACTGCGCTTATGTGGTTTGGCACGCTCTGTGAGTTTCTTATACAATGGTGGTGAATATTCTCCCATTCCTCTATTTTAATGGCATAACAACTACCAAGTTTTATTACTTTAATTTAATTATTTTTTAGTACTTAATTATTTATTAAACTCAATTTATTTAACTAAGCTAGCGTTATTAGTTTTCGGGATTTTCAATATCTTTATGTGACCCGGACGCATTGTTCTCGAATGCTCATTCTTTTTAAATAATTAAAGTCTTTGTCCAGTACGTTTATTTTCGTGAAGGAAAAGTTGAACATAAAGTTGAGTAATTTATTGTCAAATTACAAAGTAATCGAGTTTAGTGAACAAACTATTAATTATTAATAAATTACTACAACTTATAACACATTTCCAGTACATCCGTTCGTGCAGTATGAAGTTCATACAGTATATGTAAACAATTTACACAATTTAATTATAGATAAAATATTATAATACTATATTGACTACGCAGTCTGTAAAAGGGGGAGTGAGGAATTGTTTTAAATATACGCTGAGGCCGAATACGCACCCATCTGTTAGTACGATCATAATAGTTTAGACCTTGGACGTAAACTGGTTCTAACAATATGTTATATAACTATTTCAATTATGTTAAATTTGGCACCAGCTGTCAAGTCTTTTAACAATCCATGTCAGTGGTGCTGATTCTGTAAAAAATACAATTAAACATATTTAGGAGAATATTTCAAAATTTGATTTAGTTTACATTTATCTCCTTATTGTTGATGTTACTTTAAAATATTGCTTATGTCGAACATAAGAGAGCACATTACGATATTTGAAACATTGAAGAATATATATACATTTTAATTAAAGAAATATAATCAGGAGCATGGACTACAACATATTTATGGATATTACGAATGATGTAACTCTCAGTGTTTGTCTCTCCGTTTCTGAAGTAGTTGATCGATTTCGAGTTGTCATAGTATAGTAACCGAATCGAATTAAGCCGCGTTCCCATAAAAAAAACGATTCGTTTTGCTTACGGACGGTAAAATGTTCATTGAACATTCAACGTAATTTAACCGTCCGTAAGCAAAACGAATCGTTTTTTGTTTATTGGAACGCGGCATTATTCGTTCAACCAAATGATTTGCTCAGGATTTGGTAGATTTCTGACTTTACGTCGAATGTTAGTTCTCTAGTAAGAAACATATTATTTTTGGTAAATTTTATAATGTATGAATTATAATTACAATTTACGTTGTCCAATTCTTTTAACCTGAAACAGAAAGCTATCAGACTGTCTAACGATCGGAGCCGTTCAATATCAAGAGATTGTAACAATTTAAATTTAAATTCAGTCTGTGTATTTTGTAAGTACCTATGAGTATTTTAAGTCTGGTCTATAGTATTATTATAGGTCTTAAGTTTACCTAGCAGAAATTGCTTTTAGCGATAAGGCAACCCTTCGTACATATCAATAATGAATATGCATGTTGTTTAAATTTACTTGATTAATTTTAGCTTAAATCTTTATTGTCCAGATATTATGCCTAAACAATTTTTTTTTTTTTAGTTTGTGTTTAATTGCAAAAAATATTAATTAAAATATGCAAAATAAGGGCGCGAAATTCAACTTTGCAAAACGCTTCACCATTGGTCGAAACAAAACATGACGTGACATTCCACGTTCTGTCATTTATCGGCGCCTATATTCGTAGTGTTACGGAGAAAGATAGGTGTTCCTGTTCTTTTTGCTCTTAGCTAGTGAAATTTAAGCATTCTTGTGATATTAAAAATCATCTAGGACAATGACTGAATGTACTTTTGTCAAAGCACAATCGGCCAATCTACCGAAAATAGGTGCGGTGCATTCATGATGACTATATATTTTGCATCAAATCCAGATTTTACGTCCGCTGAGGTTAAAGGAGTGAAAGCCGCAAGGTAATTATTATAATACTTGTTATATTATAATCTAAAGGAAAGGTAAGATATGTATAGTTAGTTATATTCATGAAGTTTTATTGGACTTTTGTTACCTAGTTTAAGTAGACAAGCAAGTTGCCTTCTGCTTGAAATTTAAAACAAACATAAATTATCTACTGCTGACGAATTCACACTATACTAGCAATGAAATTGTAATATGCTTACATTAAGGTGATCTTCACAACAATATAAACACGATATTGAAGATACTTCATCTCTTCTCATTAATGTACACCATTGTTTTCGTATTTTACATTATTATTTTGTACAGGAAAAAATACTGTATTGGGTGTACTTCTTATAGTGTTTTTACACTTAGGGACAAGGCAATACCTATAAAATGGGTTTTAAACTTTATCCATTGTCTATTAATTACAATAAATAGTAATTACAACTGGAAATCGGTTAAAAATTACTGTAACACTTCAAGTAAGTTTATGAAACAAACACTAAGCGTGGAACGTGGCGTCATCCAAGGCCCGCGAAATATGGCGGCGTTGAAACAGATCAAATTTTATCGATATAATCAATGTTATTTTAAAAATTAATTTGAACATTGCCAAAGTTATTTATATTTTTTTATTAGGGTAGAATGATGGAACAAGTCAAGAAAAAAAATACATGCGAATTCCCTATTTTGTGTACTCACTGTGAGCAATATTTTAATGGCGTACAATAAAATTTATTCTATTCTATTATATAAGTAAGTACTTATAAAACTTATTGAAGAGACGTAAACACCAGGCCTTTGGGTAAGTAATCTATTTTCTGGAGTGTTTATTCATGCTTCAATTTATTGTCCCCACACGATCGTATTTTCTAAAGAGCGACCTTATTTTCTAAGAAGCTACTTTATGTCGAGGAAAACAAGCGAGAAAATGGCTGTGTTAGAATAATATACGGTCTCTTCACAGATGTGAGCTATCATAATCTATATAATACTTTTTGTCGGACATAACATGCTTAACCATATTAACTTACTAATAGTTTATTCTCTGTCAGTCAGGCATTGCTTATGACCATGATCTGAGTCCGAAATTCAATTTAGCTGCTGTCTTGTCTCTTATAAATTAACATATTTAGATAAGAAACCTATTTTGAATAAATTCCACAGATTGAAATTCTTATTACATCTGAACACCAGAAGCTCAAAGATTTTATCATGTAATTTGTTTGTGACTAACAGATATGACGATGTTTACGCTTATGCTGAAATAATTGCAATAACATTTACAATGTTAAGGATCGCTACATAACAATTTTACATGTTAATGATGCTTTAGAATTTTTTAAAATTGTATTTAAAAACCGCTGCCTCACTAGCTGGACATCATGAAAATGCTTGGCCCCGAAAACCAGAAAAACTCAGCTGCACAAAGAACAACAGTGACCCTCCGTTTACCCTATTTCTTTAGAAGTGCCGTCTCTGCATCTGACTAAAGTTCATCATTTCATTATTGTCAAACGTGGAGACGTCCAACTAACAGGGGAAACTAGGACGCCTTCGTGGATTCTCTAGAAGCGGTGCAATGATCTGACTCATACCTACCATCATTCGGTCGACAATCTGATAGACCAACAGACAGACGCCCTAACAGCCTGGTTGGAAGGCTTCCTGTGGTCCTGGCTCTTGGTTTAGGGATTTTATTCTACTTAAAACTAGCTTCTAGCTTCTGACCAGAACCTACTGGTGTACAAAAAGTGTTAAGTCAGAGACACTGTGTAACTTTTAGTCTCTGCTAATCCAATACCTGTTAATGTATTTAAAAATACAATTGTCTTAACGTACATATAACTGACACAAAGTACACCCATTAGAATCACTACATGTGAAACAGAGAGCATTCAACATGGCGCCTTAAATCACTTCGCCATATGTAAACCTAGAATTCTGTAATTGCAGTATTATGCATACGAGTATAAACTGGAAAAAAATAAAATAAAATTTCATTTTTATTTACATACCTACCTTATGGATATATTTTTAAAATGAAAGAGCAAGTCTGTATTCTCATCTCAAGTATGACGATGCGCCATCTCTTCATTACCAATGAAGAGCTTACACTTCGTCCTGAGGAGCTTTATTATCTTATCTTATACATTTTAGGTACATGTTTGCCACCTCATCGTATAAAAAGTAATTTAATATGTATATTTAATTAAACAAGCGCAGCTTACAATTGAAACATTGACTTTTTCATAAGCATATTAAAAAAGCATTATGTTTCATTATAATCCATTACAACGATAGAAACAAAAGGTTATCAATGTAATTAATTTATATTGTCGTTATTAAATGTGTCGTGTGTACAAACCTTTACGTAGCCTCGTAGGTCTACGAGCACGGCCGCTACGAAATTGGAATAGTCGACGCGTAGTCGTCGCAGGTCTACACACGAAAACGTTCATTGTACGATACACTACAGAAAAGTAATTCCATATCTCTTAGTGACACTTTACATGGCGATTTTGTACAATAAATTTAAATGTGTTGTTTAAAATGTTCTAAATTTAAAAAGTACGACTGTGTGTACAACTACGTCATGTGAAAGTATATAATAGTTAGTAGTGAAAAAAATTTAAGTAATGATTGAAGATTTTGAATTCAGATGGCGCTTTCCGATAGAAAGTTTCTTCTTTGGGCTGTCTTGAGCGTGGCTTTCATCCCGCTAAGTGGTAAGTAGCTCATACAGCTAATTTTCAAAGTGTTCGTATTTCTAATAAAGAAACTTTTGTAATAAATGGGCTTGGTTGCTCTGAGTTCTTCTCTTTGTTTAAATGATGTGTTATAAATAGTCTATGCTCGATGTTTCAATGGGTATAAAGTCACAATTTGGCGCCAAATATATAATTGAAAACAGATCTTTGTATTATTTGCTTGTAACAAGGGATCGTGTGTTTTTGTATTTAAAGAGAATTCTGTCTTCATGAGAACTTAAAGCATAAATGAAAAGTAAAATAATATATTTTTTACGAGTATAGTATCTATATATATATGTTTTATTTCACCAATACGTTACATAACTATTTGCTATTTTTTAAGGGCTGGCAGTATTTTTGCCTTTTTATTTTGTTTTCTTTAAATTAATTTTGTTTTATTTTATACAATTTCTTTTATATAATACGTCTTTGTTTTAACAAAATAGTGAGGTATTAACATACACGCTCATAATAGACGGATAGGAACACGCCGAAGAGAAAGTTGGTTCTCTGTTTTTATAATACTAAGTTGGCAAATAAGCACAAGGTACGCCTGATGATAAGGAAGCCAATTTCATCAAGGACCTCTGGCGACCATACTTGACACATCAGAATCACGTCACTAGTAGTCTAGTACTGGTGTTAAAACATCTTTCTAACAGTGGAGTACCTTAATCAGTCGGAATGCTCGAGCACAACTAACGCACTAATAAAACTTATTCCTATTCACCCGCGTAAGTCCCGATCCAGTGAGAATATCGGGATAAGAAAGAGCCTATATGTTAATCCAGGTCTCCAGCTATCTACATACCAAGTTTCATCGCAACCGGTTTAGTAGTTTTGGCGTGAAAGAGTAACAAACATCCATACATACATACATCCATATATCCTCACAAACTTTTACGTTTATAATATTAGTAGGATTGGAATTAATAACCCTGGTGATTATAGAGCTGTAACAATCACAAAAAAACAAAATTTCTCATCATTTCTGTGTACAACATAAAAAAAACAAATATTCATAAATGGAATGCAACATCCGTTTATTTAATTATGCAAGAGGTATTCTATGAAATGCGGGGTGTAAGTACACGTATGTATATTCAAATGCGTCATAAGATATTTATGGAGTCGGTGCGTCCTTCTGTACAGATGTATGGCTCCCATGGAGGTTTACCTTACTTACCAATATCATTTTTGCGACTTTATTACATGCAGTTTTATAATAAGTGGACCAGCTTGTATACGTATGGTATAGGATATATTATAAGCATCATAAATTTTGCAACATCATGGTAAAAAGAACCGGATAGGTGTGAGTGAAGTCAAATTTAAGAAATTAAAAATTAGGGAAAGGTAAAAATGTTCTACTTTACATTAGTCTACATAGCGGTTGATGCTCTAACTTTTTATTTGTTTGTGTAATATCTTGTTTCATGTCAAGTTTCATGACAATGAAAGAATACCCTCAGTGAGCCCGGGAATTACTCCAACGTCAGAGACAGATTGTGGTTTTAAATGGTTCGACTATAATATAATTATGTCCTGTGCCTATGGCCGCGAAAACGGATCCATCGGAAACAGTATTCGAATGATGAACTATTTATGTGTAAAACGGTTAATGAGATATAAACCGCGACGAAACCTAAAAACTGATATTTTATACCCATGCGTACCCAGTTTTTTAACGATTTTTTTATTTGCCCTCTCACCCCTCCCGGACCGGATAATCTTAACAATATCATAAACTGGTATTCTTGTTAACCCCTCCAGCTAAGCTAAATGCTTCTGTTACGAGTTGTTCACGTCGGTAGTGCTCTGGGTGAGATTCAAAAACGCAACCCCTTGATCACAAGTCTGAAGCCTTAGCCATTACGCTACCGCCGCTTTTAAAGTAGTGTTTAGAAAACACTGTAAACTCCTTGGAATAGGTAGTAGGGCACCATTCTGTTAACAATGAGTTCTGCCAATAAGAATGATTCCCAGTACTCTTCGATCATATATACCATAGATGTTTGATCGACACTAAAAAATGGGACCAATTATACTGTGCTTAAAACAGTTGTAAGCACAATTAACCTATCAGACGGTTCGTGATATTTTAGGTGTAGCCGCAAAATGCTAAAACTGCTTTAGAAAAGCAAAGAAGGCATGAAATAACTTATTATAGATAGCTTTATTTTTTTAAAGTATAAGAATGGCACTGTAACAAACAATTATTTAAAAAGGTATTTATTTTTGAAATACGTGTCTTACGCACCTGTATTTTGACCTCGCGAGCGTGCGTGTGGCACAGTACCACGAATTTAATACGCTCCGTTGTGGTAAGTAATATACTATAGACGCTATACATTGCAGTTTTTATATCAAACTATTACAACACATATTCACAGGAATATTCATTGTATGGTCTTGTTTACCGTTTATTATTACGAAAGCATGTTAAATGCATGTGTGTAGAGTATGTGAAACGATTGCGATTTTTGTAGGAGAATGTGTATCTATGGTATATTTGATCTATTTGATATAGTTGCAACATAGGAAAAGAATTGGTGTTAATTGCTATCGATTATCACTTAACATTTGGCGGGTCCTGTGTCTCACAACTTAAACGTACATACGTACGTACTTGACACTTAAACGTACTTGACAGAGCACAAAACAGTGCCACCAGGGTCGCAAAACGGAACTATATGACGAAACGCCGGGCCATATGATGCTGCCAAGTGATTAGTTGAGCAAATTGGTTGCTCATGAAATAATCACAAAATGCTGGCATATCATTGCTCAGGCATGCATGCTCTGTCTAGGCGTATCGTGATCGGCCCAATTGAACGATCGGCCTACGGCATATCTTATTCTGTAGTGAAAAGCGGAGATACGAAATCTAAGAATTAGATTCTTATTTTAGACTAATAAAAATAAACTCTAATTCTTAAAACGACTCGTTCTATTTCTGCGCAGTCACAAATTGAATTCGAATATTCGCTTTTCATCTAGTGAAAGTAATAAGATTTGTATTCGGTGATGTCTTGTTTATCTGCTAAAGTGACTCGTAATACATCAACTTGGTCTAAGAAATCAAGATAAATTACAAATAAGTCCTACTGCGTAAGAAGTGAATTAAAAGAATAGTTTTGCTATCTTTTTATGATGAGAAAGTAAGATAGAACGAAAGAAAGATGAATCATTTAATTCGGCACGACGAGAAAATGTGAAATGTATATAAATGTAAACAAGGAGAAAAATAATAGAAAATAAAAACAAACAGCAGATGAGAAATAAAAAAACATAGAGAGGATGTTGGACATTTTAGACATTTCTGAAATGTCCAATGATGAAACATTTGTGAGTAATTTAAAAAGGTAGATGACGTAGGAACATAAAATAATACTCTCAATCAAATACGACGTACCGATAGACACCTCGTTGAGAAAGATCGACAGAGACATTGAGATGTTTCTTAAAACATACATAGCAACACACTCGTAAAAAATAACCCTGCTTTACTGTCGCTTATTAATTTTATTAATAAACCTTATTATTTTTTGTGTCCCGTAGATAGATATTTAAATATTAAGGTGATCCTAATCTGTGCCCAGGAATAAAATGATAAATATCCCTGAATGTTTGGAATTAATAATATACAATAAATAATTTTGACAATAATCTTAAATGATTAATAACATGGCAAAAACGCCGATATTGGTTTACAATATACCCCATATTGTAAAACAATTTCGGCGTTTTTGGGTTCGGGTTAATATGCTTGGCTAGGCGTGAAAGCGTAACAAACAAACTCATACTCGCGTTTGTAATAACATAGTCAGGATATAATACATAATCAAATAAAAGACTCCTTCATTAAATATTAAACATTCAAAGCTATCTACCTATATTAAACTTGTATAATATTATATTTATAAAAAGGCGTTCTATAAATACACATATTGATTTCCTATTTATCGTATCTGTAGTGTTCAAAACAGAAAGCAAATACCTATCTGAGAACAACACATACGTATTGTGATGTTTAATAAAACCTCGAACAACACAATAAAAGAGTAAACTTGACAATCATTTATTAAAATTCCTTGCTTTTAAACTTTTTTTTTTTTGTCGTGTGGAACCCCCACGGGTCTTTAACTCACCGGGGCTAAATGGTAAGGTATGTCGGACTAGAACCGACTAAAACCATACGGTGTTGCGTCCTGTAGTCTGTAGTCAGGGCCTCAGGTGCATCATCAAAAGAAAACCCTTGAAAACCCCGGCAGACCTGTTGAACATGCGATCCCGCTATTGTGTGCGGAGGACTTTCCCTCCTCTAATCTAAAGAGGCACGCACGGAACACGTCGCGCCGCCGTCTCGGGCCTGCTTCTTTTTCTTCTTCTTCGTTTAAGTTGTAAGAGACACGCACGCTCGCGAGAGTTATAAAGACAGGTGCGTAAGATATGTATTTCAATAACAACTAACTTTTTAAATTATTGTTTGGTACAGTGCCATTATTATACTTTAAAAAATTAAAGCTATCTATATAAAGTTATATCATGCCTTCTTTACTTTTCTAAAGCATAGTTTTAGCATTTTTCGGCTACACTGGAACATCAGGAAGCGTGTGATTGGTTAAATGTGCTTACGAGGGCGGCACTGAAAATTTCGGGAATCAAGGAAGTGACACAACATTACTATTTAAAAATGTATTTATTGCTTTTCGAAGTATTCTCCGCGAAATTTGACACATTTTTCCATACGATGGAACCAATCATTGAAGCAACCATTCCATTCGGAAGTTGGGGTCTCCAAAATGGCCGTTTTGTAGGCGTCCACAGCTTCTTCAGGTGATGAAAATCTCTGACCACGCAATTTATTCTTTATTTTAGGGAAAGTATAGAAATCATTAGGGCTTAGGTCGGGGCTGTACGGCGGATGGTCTAATAATTCTATGTTTTCTTGCTTTAAAAACTCTTTTGTTCTGTGCGCGGTGTGAGAACTCGCATTGTCGTGATGGAGGATGATGCGGCGGTTGCAGTTCTCTTTACGGAGTTCAGAAACGACCTGTGGCAAACAAATGCAAGCATACCATTCTGCATTAACCGTTCTTTGTCCCTCAAGAGAAATAGTCGTAACATGGCCGGTTTTGGAGACAAACGTGGCCACCATTTTTTTTGCAACACTCCGTGAACGAACAATTTTTGTTGGCTTTAACTCATTTTCGAACACCCAAACTCGTGACTGGTTTTAAGTTGCCTGAATTTCGCGGTATGTCACATGTCGATCTTCCTCAATCAGCTTACGCACAGCATCAACGTTTTCTTGGGTGACTGCAGTTTTTGGACGACCTTGACGGGGATCATCACTGAGCTTGACACGTTGTCCACGTTGAAATTCAGTAAACCAGCGATAAATTGTGGTTTTGGATGGGGATGTATATGCAGAAATCAGACCAAATGCAGAAATCATCCGGTCAACGCACTGTTTTTGCGTTAAACCACTTCGAAAGTCATAATAAATCATCGCTCTTGAATTTTCTCGAGTCAATTCTCAACGACTAAACAAGTTTGACAAAACCTTGTGACAAGACCGAGAATCTTTTTTTAAATAAATAAATGGTATTCGATTTTTAAAACCAAGGTGTTTTCAATTAAAAAGATTTTAATATGACAATAACAGTGGAAATATTCCATTCCGATACTTTTAGTGCAGCTTGTGTACAACTGTTTTTAAGCACAGTATAATTGGTGCCATTTTTTAGTGTCGATCAAACATCTATGGTATTTATGATCGAAGAGTACTGGGGCTCATTCTTATTGGCAGAACTCATAGTTAACAGAATGGTGCCCTACTGCCTATTCTAAGGAGTTTACAGTGTTCTCTAAACACTACTTTAAAAGCGGCGCGGCGGTAGCGTAATGGCTAAGGCGTCGGACTTGTCATCAAGTGGTTGCGGGTTCGAATCACACCCAGAGCACTACTGACGTGAACCACTCCTAACAGAAGCATTTAGCTTATCTGGAGGAGTTAACAAGAATACCCGTAATGTGTGACCCACATTGCTAGTACTATTAAAAAAAAAACATTCAGTGTGTTTACTATTAGTCAAATAAAATACTAACTCAGAATTTTCTAAAAACTACTAAATAATATATTAGTTAGGAATACCTGAAATTGCTACAAATATCCTTGGAGACGTCGTTAATGTTAGTAGTGGAAATCTTCATGTACCTATTGCTCCAGTTAGAACAAGTCTATTAAGGTTATTGTAAGGAGTGTCCTAATATTTCAGGTCGTACAAATATTTGAACAAGCTGTTGAACCAACAACTTGTTTGTTGGCTTACCTGTTACATTAATTTGACCTTAAATCGATATCCATGTAATGCTTTAGGTCTTACGTACTGTTATAGTGAAAGACATATGGGTCGAGACATGCATATACATATTTATGTGTACATCGGTCTCAATGAATGACAACATAATAATCGTATTCTCGTCAATAGCACGTATAAAGTATGAATGCCGTCTATTCAAATATAGTGTATGAATTATATAGTATCTATGTTAGAAGGCTGCTAAATCGAAATCATTCTGCTACCGCTCAGAGAACGACATGTCATTCATATAGCCCCCGATAAGAAACTGTTACCAGGGTCACAGATGCATCACAAAAGCTGGTCTAAAAACTTACTTTATAGGGAAAAAGCTCCAGCCCTACAAGGCAATACTACTGCCGCGAGGAATGCAACATACGATTATTTTGTTTAATAATAAATAATAGGTGAAACGAAAAGAAAATGCTTTTCTATTTTTTTTTATGGTAAGTGGTGGTAGTGGGCAAACGAGCAGACGGGTCACCTGATGGTAAATGACTACCGCCGCCCATGAGTACCTGCAACTCAAAAGTCACAAGACATACGGTATCTTTAATCCAGAAAAAAAAACTGTTTCCGTGAGCTACAAAAACTACTTTAACGCGAGCAAATCCGCGGGCGTAGGCTGGATATTAATAAAAATATAATTAGGTAGTATGGTGATTACCA
This sequence comes from Callimorpha dominula, assembly GCA_949752705.1. Taxonomy (NCBI): domain Eukaryota; kingdom Metazoa; phylum Arthropoda; class Insecta; order Lepidoptera; family Erebidae; genus Callimorpha; species Callimorpha dominula. Next base: position 10,137,724 of record OX457011.1, read on the forward strand.
ACAAAGAAGAGTATTTAAAGATGGAAATGGAAGTTCCTTGCAAGATAGGCCGGACAAGTACCCAAGGCACAATGCTCAGGTTTCAGAGGCCGTTACTATGAGCTACTCGACAATTTGCCCTCAGCTCTGAGAAGAATTTTATATTCAAATTCAAAATTCAAATTCAAATTTAAAATTCACATTCAAGTTATTTATTTGCCATAAACAGGGTTGGTACATATAGAGTTGTTAGGTTTACAATGATTACCGCCTATTTAGCCGTCAAGACAGCATGCAAAAGGGCCTATAAACTATGGGGGACAAATATGGAAAACTACGTAGTTAACAATATCAATATTTTTAATGTTTGTTATGATAATTTAAGAATTCGTTGACAGAGTAGAACGTGTTTTATAGTAACCATATGTTTAATCTTCAACCACAAAGACAAAGAACTATTTGTAAGTATATCAAATTACTAACACTAACACGACTTATATAGATGTGCGAGGTTATACCAACTTTTAATATACCTATAGTCGTAAATAAATTGTATCACGGTCTATTATGTGTAGTTCTAATTATATGAAATCTATAGTTACTGTTAATGTCCAAACATCTAGGTATTTTCTTTTCTGTAAATATTTATATTAGAGTAAATATTTGTTAAAATTATTTGTTATTTTATGAATATGCTGTGCCCGTTACGGTCCACAATTGAGACTATTCTATTTTAAGTTTTTTACACCTTTGTAAACATTTTGGAATGTATAGTGCTTAGATTATATATAGGTCCAGATACCGTGACCAGTACAAAAGTCACCGTTTACTTTGAAGCCACTTTTTGGAGCTGTGTGAGTGAATCTGCGCTTGTGTTCGTGACGGTTTTACTACCAGTGCATAGAGGTTACCCCAAAATTTAAGGACTTTTTTATGAAATATATTTTTTTTTTTATGTAAGTAATATTAAATAAGTTACAAGTTATTCAAGGCTAAATTTCAGTAAACCCAGTTGGAGAGATTGACGTAACTTTAAGTATTATTTACATCTGAATAATGCCATAAAGGTGGCGCTCAGATTGATAACTCGGTCGATTTTAGCGGTAAAATATGAAAATAGAAATAAAAATTAACAATTAGGTTCAACATAGTAGAATTTATAGTTTTTATCATACTTCCAAGTAAGTAATTGCAATATTTTAAATGAGATAACTTAGCAAAAAATCATATCTGACCGTTTTTGTAGATCGTTTAATTTCCTACAAGAATATGTATTGATTTTTACAACTTGTCAATTCGTTGGAACGCGATAAAATTTTAATAAGAATAAAAATATCACGTTATTTAAATTGGAAATCAAAACTCGCGAAGCAGCACCTCTTAATAGTAATATTAAGAGCTGCTGTTTTCACAGGCTTATTTTTACGACATCTTGAACAATATTTTCATTGTAACTAATGTAAAAAGAAATCAAGTTTTTTTTGGCCCACCCTAATACATATATATATATATATTTTATGAACTATCAAGAAACTAGCAAAATTTTACAAGTCCTAAGTGCTCTATAGCTGTGTTCGTTAGGAGTAGTAATAATAAATTATAATACGAGTACAATCCCATAGCCAAAGTATCGTTTGACGGACCCATTGAACTCCGGGCGCTAGAGCTTAGAAATTAAGAATATTTTAAGGATTCCATTTTCGCGAACATTAACAGTAAGCATATTTATCGTCTTTCTATAAATATCAAGCTTGGCAAAGAAAATTATACATACTGCTAGAATGCGTTATGGGTAAATGAAAATCACGTCCCTGGCAACATCTCTAATAATGGCGTCCGCAATTTTATTAATTTGAAATTTTGTTCTATTGTTTATAAATTACATTAGGAAATAGAATACTTATAAGTGAAATGTGATGTTCGGACACTTAAAATTTTTTTTTTGGTATAATTTTTAGAGGATGTAACTGCACAACCAGGTATTTTTGAATATTATATAAATAGCGGCTCTAGACTTACTTCAGCGGCGAACGTTCGCTCGCGTGTGACGAGTGAGTCGCTTGTATTTGTATTAGTCGCTTGTATTTTTTGGCTTCAGTTTTGGGCCGCGGATTAGGCATCTGGACCTATATATAATCTAAGGTATAGTGTAAAACAAAAAAATTAAGGCATTAAATTGGATAGAATTAAAAAACAATACGTAAAGTGCGACTCAGATAAATAGACATATCTACACAATAAACAATATACCTAATTAGTAATAAACTCTTTAACCTGATAGTGGTTTAGTGTAGACTATTACTATCTAAGTATACCTATAATTCAAACGTAGCCAAATTTAGGAGGAAGGTTTACGTGCAGAAAAAAAAACTAACCACAACTTAATTATGACGCCAAACAAACGTACTGCACCGCTTTCTATGGTTCTTTACTTCTCCCGTTTTGACCATCACATGAAAGGGGCTATAGTAAATCTTTCTTTTGTTTACGTTACGTAATAAATTCCAAGTACTTATATATTACTAGCTGACCCGGCGAACTTCGTACCGCCATATTTTATTTCACTATATGCAATAAATTAAAATTGCGACTATAATTTGAGATTTAAACTATCCTATCTCTCAAGTTGGATCGAACTGCACATGGTGTGCGAATTTTATTATAATCGGTTAAGTGGTTTAGGAGTCCATTGAGGACAAACATTGTAACACGAGATTTATATATATTAAGATAAGATATATATATTAAGATTAATGAGCAGTAGCTACACTACAATAACGTACACCGGAACTTACGTAAAGGTTTTGCGAAACTATCAATATGAAATTACGTTCTAACCGAGTTCCGTCGATCGTTTGTCGAATGTGGACGTTGTCGGCAACCACAAACATTTACATTAACATAGGAACTAACTACGTACGAAGAGTAATGAACAGAGAGCTACCAGCTGCATCGTGTACATTAATGATTATGTACCTTCTAGTCACTCATTCCTAAATGATTTAGCAGGTAACCGCTTTTCTAACTGTTTGAATTCCGAACAGTAAGCACATGGCACGACACACGCTCCAATTTCAAATATCGATGTTCTAATTTTTCGAATTTGTGACGTGGTCGTTTCAATTACAAATATTGATGTTCTACTTTTAAGTTCGTTCATAGTTGATAGGTAGGTTATCTCCTCCTAAATGTTATTATGTATTATATCTCAAAATGTTCTGACTTCTAGACATCTGTATGATTTTAGTGGGGCATTTCGACAGTCGCAACTAAAGTTTTTACGAGGCAAAATCGATTCACAGATGAATACTCAGTGGGTAAACAATACCCTATCGAATAAAAAAAGAATTATCAAAATCGGACCACCTCGTGAAATGTTATGCGCGGTCCTAATAATAATATATAACTACCTAAATAATATATACCTACTTATAGGTTGACTTGAGAACCTCCTCCGTTTTTTCGTCGGTAAAAAAATACTAAGTTCCCAAAGTAGTTATAAGTACAAATAATGATAAATACTTACATACACATATTGCTTAGAATAAAGAGATACATACAAACGTATATTATACCTACCTAAACAGGTACATACATCTAAGTATTATTAAGCTTTCCAACCGCAGGGTTGTTATTGTTTATACAATTTTGTGATTTCTGAAACGTTTATTAATTCTTCTATATTTAAAACGATGACCAGTAAAAGCAAAAATGAAAAAAAAAATATCTTGTGATAAAAAAACTTGGGGAAAAACAGAGAACAAGCGATTGTAACTGTAAAATATATAGTGTAAAATATATAAACTTTTACTTCTATTAGTACTATAACTTACTTCCGTATAATTCAACACTTACTGTTAAATATGATTATCATATTTTCTAACAACTTATCTATACAAAAATAGGTAATAAAAGTTTCTAGCGACATGTGGTGGGTAGGAGAGATATTTAAAGTTGGCAACGCACAACTAAGCAAGCGAAGAATGCTTTTTGCAATCATAGAATTAATACGATTGTGTGAAAAGAAAAAGAGATTCGTATTCGTGAACCGATTAAAACAAAACTGATGTACCAACCCTGTCCATGTCCTATTTATTGTGTTTTGAGCATTCTAATCTACTTCATGTAATTATGGATAAAATAGCAGGTGTGTTGGTTTGCCAAGATTCGAAACCTAATTAATATCGATCACTTCCAAAACCTACCCGCTAAATTAATAAAGCCGCTACAGATATCTCTACGTTTTGTAATATGAAATTAAGTAATTGAGCTTGAAGGTCTACGTGTTTTGATTGCAAATGCATGCATCTTTCTAACTCTTTTTTCAAAATTCCTTAAATATCATTATTTTGGAAGTTATTAACAAAAAACGAAATACCTTCTTTTTTTATCTTACATTGTAAATAACAATAGCAAGTTTTTATGTGCTAATAAGCTTTAAAAAACATTTTTCTAGACGTCATTCCGAATCGAATGAGCTATCGCACGTATTTTTAGGAGCTTTATGTCTGTTTAACGTTTTTGAACTTGTTGACTAGACTAGTATTTAGAATAGAATTTTTAAAACGAAGCATTTTCTTGCTTTGTTTTTTAAGCCAGTTTTAGTTAACCGACCACATAGCTGCATGAATCAAGCCGGTCTAATTCTAGCATACACTTGTTGCAGACTAGCCTCTACTCCCCGTGCCCACAGACCGTCAGTAATAAAGTATTACATTTATTTTTAATAATCTAAAAATGTTTCGTTTTAGTAGGTATACATATGTTTATTAATTTTAACCGTCATAATATGGCAAGGTACTGCCGCTAAACAGCTTTTATACTGACATAAGAAGTATTCTGCTCTTGAATGCAATGTTCCTAAGATGGTATGGTAGATAAACCTTTCTTACCAAATTTCATGATTCTAGGTCAATGGGAAGAAGTACCCTATAGGTTTTGATTTACCTGCCAAATGCTCATAGCAATATGTTTGATAGCGTTGACTTAGAAGCTTGATTTTCTGACAGCTTCAAGGGACCGCAGACTTATATATTTGGTATTAATTTCAACTTGATGCGTCCACGGGTTCCTGAGAAAAAGGGTCTAGACAGACAGACAGAAGGGCAATAAAGTGATCCTATCAGGGTTCCTTTTTACATTTCGAGAAATGGAACCCTAAAATAACGTAAACTTGATATTCGTTTACTATCCGATATCCCGCCTGATAGTAAATTTAAGCCGGATACCGAATAGTTATCGGATATCCGTTTCGTCCCTAGTCCTTACCATCAAACATTTTTTTATGAGAACTGAACTTCTACGTAAAGAGTACAATTTCTTAATGTTATCTTTAAGAAAAAAAAATATGTTTACAGTATTATCAAATCCAGTGCAGCAATTGGAAGGTCACCGGTGCTATTGGTGCGGGCCGCTTGCAGAGCAAGTCCATCGTAGCCAGCGAGCCGCTAAATGTAACGGCGATAAGAGTAAAGTGACCATCTGCGACGAGGACTTACCTTACTGCGCTATTGTGGCTTCGTCTCCTCGTGAGTTTCATTCATGGATTTAGAATCCTGTTGTAGCGTAAAAGGAATTGTCGGTGAGCGACTGTATTTCTGCAAGTCTGGGCTAATCGTTTGATCAACAGAACAGACCCCTTACTAATTAGAACCATAGCCAATGAGCTACTGCAAAGTATGGCGAACGAGCAGACGGGTCGCCTGATGGTAAATGACAGCTTACTTTAAATTATCCCTACCCTTAGTAACCTTAAGTATGTAACTACACTATTGTATTAGGTAGTAACCTGTGATGATAGTTGTATGTGGTAATAAATAAATAAATAAATAAATTGATAAATAAATAAATAGACTACCGCCGCCCATTGGCATCTGCAACTCGAGAGTCACAAGTGGGTAGCCGCCCTTTAAGGTGCGAGTAGGAGAAGGGGGAGGGTTATTATACCTACGTAATAGATCATCAATAAGAAATCTACTCAGTGTACTCGGGTTCCTACCCATTTTTTATTACTTTTCGCATTTGACTTTTCTTAAGGACATGGATGAAACTACCTAATAAAAACCACAAAGTACTCTAAAACTCATTATTAGTTACCTATTCTCTGTTATCTAACCATAAATAAGTACCTAACTAAAGATATTTACCCCTACAGCTCGCGCTGCCCACGCTTATTCGCGACTATTTATGTCGATCAACTTCTTTGATTGTGAGATTCGTTCAAGATAACAGAACCGTGGAACGATTTCTTTGCTTTCAGCGAAAATCAAAGAAAAATGTCAGTTTGCAACTATACCATCCGCCACGCATTCCTTAAACTTGATCGGCTCATCCGTAGCTAAATGTTGTGCAGAAGCTACAAAATTATGCTATAAAATATTTACATAGTTTTTACAGCGTCGATGGAACGCGCACAAATACTTGAAACATATTTAGATAGGCATAAAAATGCAGCTCTAAAAAATGTGCCTGTATGTCAGAAGCATCAGAAGCAAGATGTTTAGCAAGGGCCCATGCTTGTTCCAGTCTTCATAAAGACTGGAACGAAATCATCGCTGCTCTCGGCGCTATAATAAGTAACAGTGTCCATCAAAAACCTTAGGTCAAAAATAAAACCATAGGTTTTTGTGTCAAGTAAATTTCTTGCAAACGGCCGGAATAATGTCGGAATTTTGGGTATCTGTATTAAAATAATAAAAAAATATATACATTCCCGTATAAGCAAAGGATTAAACAAGTTAGCTATCTTTAATATAAAGTCAGAAATAACAAAATCTAATATGACAGCATTATTGATGAATTTCTCAAAGAATTTGTAAATAACCAAATTTTGTTATGATCATAAATAAAAAAATGGTGTTTATTTATTTGTTAAGCGTTTTTATCAATAAAAGTCTAAAATTTAGACTTTAATTTAGCACATTTAATGTGCTATTTTAACCTTTCATTTTACGGGGTGGCAATTTCCTTATGACCGGTGCGCCATATTTTAAAATACGCCTCTGAATTTACTGATACTTTTAATGTTACTCAATGTTTTTCTTTTTTACTTCACAGCTTATGTCGAATCCAGATACTGCGTCAAATTCTATCAAGATGAATGTTACCCACTGTATTGCAACTCCACTAAAATCTGGAAGGTCATATGTCCTTGCCGAGGGGAACTATGCAATGGACTAAACACTAAAAGAGAGAACGAAGTTTTCGAAGCACTTCATAAACTTACACAAACCAAGCGTCTTAAAAGAGCACTAATTAGTAATGGGGCTTTTATAGGATTAACTACTCATAGAAACAAAATTGATAACATTACAATTCAACAAAACGTAGACGTTCCGACTGACGATGTTAAAAACAAAGAAAATGATAATGTTGCGAATAGTATTATTGAAAGCCATGCCAGTCATAAACCTAGCACTGATAAAATATCAAAAATGGAAGTCACAGCTGTAAATTCAGAAGCGCCAGAGGCAGAAGTTACAACCCATCTGAATACCGAAACCTCAACAGTAGAAATGTCAAGAACTGACAATCCCGACACTGTGAAAGTAGAAGCACCTGTTGAACATAATGAAAAAATTGCTCCAAACATGCAAACTTCAAACGAATATTCAGCTACTGTAGCAGTAGAAACTATAACGATTGAAAAAGAAACAGAAGAAACTACGTCTGTCGACAGTAACATAGCTCAAACTACGGAAAGCAATGCAGTAGAAACTACATCCGCTGAAAGTCATACAGGAAATGATAATAATGTTAATGAAGAACAAGCCATAAAAAACACAAATCAAGCCAATGATATTTACACTGTAAATGGGGCAAGTAATGATGGTAAGCAAAACGAGCCTAGTATAAAAATCGACATACCCATTAGTAGCATTGATAGCGATGATCTCAAAACTGATATTATCGTTATGAGTAGTAACGAACCTAACCAGGAAACTTTTACGATGCCTAGTAGTGACATCGAAACAAAGGTCGACATTAACCCCAGCCTGCAAAGAAATACTCCAGGAACTAAATCAATGGCTACTGAAGTCAGTTTAGTCTCAACAGTAACTGAAATGGCAGTAACAACTCAGATTGAAATAAAATTAGAAAAAACTAGGTCAAAAGGCAATGTAGAACTACCTGCTGCAGAAGCCCTTCAGCACAATGATACTCCTTCAACAAAAACGACGGAACCAATGCACACTATTAGCACGACTGTAACGAACATTAACTCTATCGATCACACCACACAACCTACGAAGCTTCGTAACAATACCGCCGTGCGAATAGACGCACACATATTAACAATTGTAATTGGAATCGTACTCCAATATTAAATAGAATTTATTGATGTACCTGATTATCTAAGTATATTTCCTTTATTTTTTCATTGTCATAAATTGATCTCTGTAAGTCGAGCTTTAATTGTTAGAATTAAAAAAATTGTAGATCTAGTTACATGTGATACTACTGATATGTAGAAAAAATTGCAAACATTTTTTTGCAATTTAATTAAAGTTACATTGGCACAGAAATAAATAAACATGAAAAACGTTAACATTTTTTATTAACCTTATACTAATCAAATGTAAAATCATAGTGCTCTGGTAACTTTCGATTACTTGATTTCGTTTCTAAGCTCTTAGCACCTTGATCATAGGCTTCTCTTATATCCGACTCGAAAGGTTTTTTAAACTTCGTCTTTTTAGCAACCGGACCATAATAATCATATGTTGGTGGAGGTGCTACTTCTGTGCCACCAGATTCAAGATCTCTTGTCTCTACCATATCTTCAAAGGCAACTTCTGATTCATCTACCTCGTTAATTATTGGAGTTGGTTCTTGAGCCTTGACAAAATTCCTGTATTTTACGTTATTTTCTTTTTTCTTGTTTGAGAAGAAATATAATCCTTTTTGTGATGCTTCAGTAAGGTCCCCAATATCTGGAGGAGGTGGTGTTTTATTTCTTGGTCTTACGTCTGCCCATGTCTTTTGCTGGAAATGTTCATTTAGATCACCAATGTCAGGTGGGGGAGGTGTTACAACTTTTGGTCTCCCCTCATCCCAAGTGTTTGTCGTAGGTGTAGCGTGATATTTTAAAATTTTAACATGATCATCGAAAACATTTGAATTACTAGAGATAGATGTATTTAGAGGGGCAAATTCGTTCACCCTTTTACTTCGCTGCAATTCAACATATTCTTCCTGGCTCATTTCCCTAAATTTCTTTGGTTTACCCTCAACACCTTCCTTTCCAATATCCCACTCTCGTACATAGGCCTCACGCAGTTTTTGCCTTTCTTTTTCTGCCTCTTCTTTTAGCTTCCTTTCGTCCTCTGTTGCTTTAGCATCTGCTTCGTTCTTTTGTTGTGTCAAGAATTCTAAAAGACAGGCAGTGAAGTCCTTTTGGTTGGCGTCTGAAATAATATAATTAATTTAAATAAAAAAAAATTACTTACTGGACTGCACATTTCTCAATTTTTTATTAGAATTTGTAATATTAAATTTCATTTATTGATCACCCAAATTTCAACACAAATATAAGAGTTATATGATTCTTTCCCAATTCCTTGAGTTCAGTTATAATAAATTTCACTAAACAACAACCTTTAGGTTCCTCTGGAGGTAAACCAGCACGTGCCCTTTGTCTAGCTCTTGCCGCCGCGACTCTAGCCGCCATCATCTCATCCCGTTTCTTTCTAATTTGTTCTGCTTCTTGCTGAGCTTTCAATGTTTCTTCGCGCTGCTTTATAAGCTCTTCCATTTGTTTATTACGTTCAGTCTCGTCCGTACTGAAGGCATAGTAGCCAACACCATGAATTCGTGCCTCTGAAAAAATGTTATCATCAATTTAGTAGGTAAGTTTTAGTCTTCTGTTATATCGTATTATAATGCCTATACTATAATAACATCGTTGACTGTATATAGTTATGTACTATCCCCCACTTACACAAAAGGTCCATAAGCTTCTGCTAAAGAGGGAGAATGATCGTTGTTCCATATTGTTGTTGATGCATATTTACCTAAAGTTGAGATGTTGGCTATTATGGAAAGCACTTTTTTATCGAAAGAATCCCGCGATTCCGGGAAATTCAAATTTAAGTGTACCTATACTCCGTGAGATGTAATAAACCCCAGTTTGACACAAATGACACTTGCTCTGTTACAACGTATAATGGTTGCTTTTCCCTACTTTTATTGTCAGTGATTTTTGACGAAGCAAAAACAACCTTATTACGTTGTAACAAGTGTCAAATCGGGCCTATTAAACCCCAGGAAATGTAAGCATTTTGTAAGAGTGCGAGTGAGACGGCAAATTATACTTGCTTGTGCGCAAGTAGCGACGCGACAATACAACTGCATTCGTCGCTGTGCTTGCTATGCGTTCGGGTGTGTTTCTTAAGTTTTTCTCATTTCTACGATTACTTACTTGGCTATTGAATAACGGTTTCTGATTTGCATCGTGATTTGGATTTTTGTTTTACTTGAAACGACGACTTTTGTGCCACGAATCCTGGATTTACCTGCTCTGCGGCTTGGACCTCTTATTTCTTTTATTAACAAGGTAAGAATTATTTCTTTTTACAAAATCATTTGAAAACATTGTACCTATTTGTATATAGCTGGAAAACATATTTTGACTATAGAAATATGTATAATATAATAAATAACTCGTAGTAAAGTCAAATGTACCTGAGTAATGGTAGTTTCGCCAGATAGTAACATGTTCTGCTCTCTGATTGGTCGACTGTTGTATTAAGGGACTATTGTTTAAACAGATTTGCTGTATATCAGGTAGTTTTTAAACAATGCGCTGTGTTGTGTGGTTATCTGATACTGTATTTCGACTATAGATATAAAACAACCGATTTAAAACGTTTTAAATAAAAGTTGCCGTTCTAAACCCCAAATAAATCGTTTAAACGGTTGAAAACTCGCCTACAAAAATAAAAGAACTGTGTTTTACACTTCATTGTATGCAATTTCTGGTCACCTGGCGTCATGTTTTGTTTTAATTAGTTTATAGAATATCAATAGAAAGTACCTACCTACATTACCTACTACACGAAAACTTAAGTATGTAGGTATACTTATTTATTATATTACACACTAGATTAGAAGACATCATTAACACAATGCCGTCCGTTTTACTTGCGCATGAAAGAGACAACGTTATGTTTTCAAGGCCTTCGTGACGACGTCAACGAGAGTGCGAGATTGTGAGTTTGGTTGTAAACCAAATCAAATTGATTATATTTATATCGTTTGAAAACAATGAAAACAATGTTTATTTACTAACACAGAGTTTTTAACTTATCAATAGAGTTTTTATAAATTAGGTAGGTAATACCTACGTTTGGTCGGACCGACCAACTAGAACTAAACACGCTAAGTATATCAATTTATAACACATATAAAAAATCTTTACATAGTTTATAGGTACTCCGTCATGTCCCTACCTCGGCTCGGTAAAATCAAGAAAATGTAGTTATAATTAAGAAAAACATAGTCATCAACACCAACTGTTTTAAATGATAAAGAAAAATGGTTTATTTCGGTTTTAAACGGTTTTTTTCGTTTTAAACGGAATGGTTTAATTGGTTTTAAACCGGCCTTATATCTATAATTTCGACTCATCTCTTCAAACCATCAAATTATGATCTTTTTTACTTCCAGGTATTATTCGCTACCATGATGGCGGATTTAACTCAAAGAGAAGACATTGCTCAGTCCTGGCTACGAAAAAATCCCCCAGAGATGTTTTACGACCCATCAACTAAAAATATAAGCTGTACGAAATGTGAAACAACATTAAAAGCGAAGAAAACCATTTTGAATCGGCATCTAAAATCACAAAAACATCGAGGAATTCAGGCAGTATCGCCAAATGAGTTTTATATTGACTTGATTAATTTTCTCATTATGTGCAACATATCGTGGTCAAAAGTTGAAAACCCCAATTTTCGTGGGTTTTTTTTTAAATACATGTGTAACTGTAAAAATCAAGATAGAACCATTCCAAGTGAGTCTTTGTTAAGGAAGAAATACTTGGGCCATGTTTATGAAGATAAAATGAAATTTATCCACAGTGAAGAACAAAACAATAAGATATGGATATCTTTAGACGAAACCACTGACTTTCTGGGACGAAATGTTGTAATTTTTTTAGTTAAACCATTAAATAAAAACTCATCGGGACGAATTCACTTGTTAAATTGTCAAACTTTAGAAGTGGTTAACGGTCGTACTATGTCCGAGTTTGTGATTAAATGTCTAAAAAACTTATGGGGGACCAATTCAACAATAAAGTGCAAGACGTCTTAATGGTTCGTAGCGACAGCGTAGCATATTTGTTACTGGCTGGGAAAATATTAAAAAATACATTTCCCAATATAAAACATTTTAAGTGTTTGGCTCACGCCCTGCACAGATTAACAGAGACAATACGTTTAAGCTACGACGATGTAGACACTCTAATTAATAATGTCAAAAAAATATTTTTAAAAGCTCCCAACAGAGTACGAATTTTAAACGAACAACATCTAAATTTACCTTTGCCTCCAGAGCCAGTTATCACTAGGTGGGGAACATGGTTGGAGGCGGCATTTTACTATGCCAAACATTTGGACAAAATATCGAGTGTGGTAGCTTTATTGGATAGCAACGAAGCCATATCTATTAGAAATGCTAGGGAGTACTAACTAAACCTAATTTGAAGAATGATTTAGAGTATACTCGTATATATGAGTATTCGAAATTTTACGTATTGCAACAGTAAAATTAGAAAAATGTGACCTGTCGATAATAGAAACATTCGAAATATTTGACGACGTAAGATTCATTTTAAACCAGACATCAAACAATACGTTTATCAACAAAATGGAGCAACTTATGGATAGAAACCCTGATTTTGATGTTCTTAGGGAAATAAGTGAAACATGTAATAAAGAAAATGACTCTAGTATTTACAAATTTGCGCCACTTACTTCTGTAGACGTGGATAGATCCTTTTCAACCTACAAGTGGATCCTTAATATGAAAAGAAATAGACTAACAAAAGATAACCTCGAGAAAATTATTATCGTACACTACAATTCTCTGAATAATCCTAAATTAAGAACTTTTGAACAATCAGTAGAACCAGACGTAACACCATCATGTTCAACGCAAACAGATACAGAAATTACAGATTTCAGTGACCGAACCATAGTCATAGATAGTGATTAAAGATATTGTCACTGGGGTAATCTTTCTTCTTCAATCTTTAGCCACCCAATGCTGAGCATATATATAGGCCTCTTTCAAATCTCTCCACATTTATCTCGCTGCCACTTTAAAAGTGAAATATAAAATGTGCTAGTTTTAAGTTTTTATTTTCTTCATTTTAGCTATGTAAGAAGTGCATGTCATGGCTACTTGTAAAGAAAACAACACAATAACTTGAGCAACATTAATTCTTGAATGACAATTATTTATGTATATTGCCCAAAGTGCCCATGTACAACTTTTCTATCTTTCATTTCTCTTCTATGTAGTTTCTGTGTGTACAACATAAAAATATGATGTGATGTAATGAATAAATAAGTTTATATTAATTTATGTTTTCTTATTTACCACACCTCCATTTCTCTTACACCTTACATACGTACATACTCGAATGGGAAACACCTTAACTTAAAAAGAATTAACTTAAAGTAAATATACATCCGATTAGTTATGCGATCCCGGAATCCCGGGATTTTATTTTAAATAAAAATATACTTAGAAGCCGCTTCCATACTTGTTATCCAAAAAATAACTTTAGGTAAATATGCATCCGATTATCCGATCTCTAATTATGACCCAGTTTGGCAGCAATTAAATAATGCTACCATTGTGTTAGACAGTAAACAAACTGTTCTTAATATCACTTGGTTACATACAGGTGAGATGGATGTTTCAATAAAGATGGTGCCAGAGTATTTTCAAAAGCAAATTCAATAAAAACATTGCTTTTATAATACCTACTTTTAAGACTTTTTTAAACCCGAATTTGATAATCTCAAATTATCAAAAAATACTTAGTTCAACTTTCAGGGTCCATGGTAATAATATATAATTATGTATTTGGGAATTAACGCGATCACGTCATAGGTATTACATACCTTTCAATTGCCTGACATTTCGACCAGTTTGCACCCTATAGCTTTATGTAGCCGTTTTTACTTTATTTTTAACTTCATAGCACATAATATGGTTAAAAAAATATACTTTCTGCATTTCTTCTACATTAAACTTTAAATATTCGAAATTTTACATTAGGGATTATCCATTAATGACGTGAGGCTCGAAAGGGGGGGAAGGGTTCGAAAAAAATCACGAAATATCACAAGGAGGGAGAGGGGTGTAGTGAGATATCACATGTATTTATTTTTTCGTAGACAGCGCTTTATGTCTGTATTTAAAGATTCTGTTTTACTTTATTATTATTAAAATTAAAAAAAATACACGAGATTCTGGGTAAGAGAGGTGGGGCTAGTCTAAAACCTCACCACGTATCACCAGAGAAGAGGGAGGGTTAAAAGGTTGCTAAAAAACATCACAATTTTAATTGGCCGACCCCTTTGTGCGTGTTTACTTAAAAATTTGTACAAAAAATTCTCCTCACGTATTAATATATAGAAGATTATGGAACTTAGTCACTTTATTAACAATAATGATAACTCGTCTAATATTACAGTAAAAAATATAGTACACAAACCGTCAAATAGTAAATCTTGATAATGTACATCCTTTTCCTTAGCAAGCAGCTCCTGTTCTTTCTGCTCCCATTTCTCCCGCAAGGACTGTAGGTAGTCATTAGTTTTTTGCACTAATAGCGGCTTTTCCTTAGCAGGTGTATCTGAAACCTGAGAAATTTATTACAATTTCAAAAAAGATCAACCCCTGCATACAGAAGTTTGATTCAGCAGCTTAGCACTTGGCCAGTAATAAGAAGACAAAGAAGTCAAGTCGGCCGAAAATTTTAAGACTTTATGTAACGATAAAACTTACAATTACCAGAGTGGATTGCCTCGTTAAATTTATCTTTGTGTCATTTAAGATATTTGGAGATTCATTAAGTCATTTCTTTGTTTTGCTTTTTTAATCTAATCACTGTTTGTAATCGCCTAGGTACCCACAAGATAATCTTGCAAATTAGGGACGAAAATTAGAGAGAAGAATTATATTTAGGAGGAATTACTAGATGTAGTTTTCTATAGATGTCGAATATTGTAATGGATGTTACTGTGTTACTGTACCCGATCTACATATATGTCTGTAATTTGGGGCCCTTACAAATTTTATATCTACAGTTTTACATAAAAGGTCTTGAAAGAGCGCTCTCCTTACCTCAGATCCATTATCATTTGATTTAGTCTTAGTCATCACTTTCATGAGTTCTTTGTCTCGCTTTGTAAACATATCTAGGTCTGACTTATGACATTTCCTTGTCCGCCCAAGGCAATCTGTGAATTCAGTCCTAAAAAAATATTTTATATAAAATGAGATGAGATGCAGTAACTAATGTTAATCAAAGTAATCATCCACCTGTTTTTAAATAAAAGGAAATTTACATTGGTGTTTAATAACAGAGGACTTACAAATATGTGACAATGAATTTAAGATATAATACCTTGAGTTTTTGTCACATATTTTTAAGGTAAATTATATTTTGTTTGAAAGAGTATGTAAAATAAAAAGAACTTAACTGAATAACATAGTGGCTATGTGTCATGTAGTTACAACCTCTTAACAACAAGTGTATATTTATATAAAGTCTTATATTACCATTCACTGTCCTCTAAATTTTCTTGTTCAAGAATGTCATCAGTTATAGGTGGCATTTCGTCAATTTCTTCTTCTTTTGGCACCTCCAATTTTTTCTTAGAATCAAAATCAACAAGAAACCTCCCAGATAGCTGCGAGCTTCCAGCATTATCAGCTAAATGTTCATAAAGCTCGGCTTTTTTCTCTAGAGCTAATCTGTAAATATAATACAAATTGACTAATAAAACAAAATTACTAGGGCTTTACTTAAAACCTGCTTCCTAAGACAGCCTTTGAAAGTTGGAAGCAGAAAGAGAATTGATTATCAATTCTTACTTCAGTTGCCCATTACTGTAATAATAATAACTTGACACATCTTAAATACGGCCGTCTGATCCCAAACTAGGCAGAGCCTGTACTATGGTAACCAGACTGCTGATAAACATACTTATATATTACTAAGTACATACATATTATAAATAACTAAAACCCATACAAAGAACAAGTGATCATGCTCATCACACAATCATTTGTCATGGGTGAGAATCAAATCCACAAACCCGCAAAAGACTGAAATAAGCTAAATGAAATTTAAGGTTTCTCTTCCACGTCCAATCTCAGCAAATTTAGACATTTACTAGATATATTCATATACTAGCAGCGCCCTGCGGTTTCATCTGCGTAAGTCCCGATCCCGTAGGAATATCAGGATAAAAAGTAGGCATTGCGTCTAAGACGGTTTATGACGGTTCGTGCCAACACCATCACTGTGAGAACTATTATATGACTGTGATATACTTACATAAGGATACATGCAGTACAATTATTCTTTTCTACAAACTATAGACTTGTAAATATGGAACAATGTGTATTTTATTTAATGGTTAATTAACTTACTTCGCTTTCCTGCAAGCTTCCAACTCCTCAGTATCAACATCTTTAAAAGTTTTTTTGTATTCTTTATTTGTATTCTTTTCATGATCTTTAACTTTAGCCGCCAGTGGAGGTTTGAAATTCTCTACCTTGTGCTTTGGCTGTTGTTTCTTCTCATTCACTTCCTCTTGTTTTCGTAACAATTCAGCCTTCAAACTAAATAACTATAAACAAGACGTTACACGTTACGACAAGCTACAGAAGATACATTTACCCTCGTAAATTAAAATAACTTACTGTAGATTTGTTGAAGAGTATTTTCTTCGACCCTTGATCGTTCATTTTCAGGCTTTTCCAACAATGAATCCCCAGAAAAGCCAAAATGTCACTAATTGCTTTCTCAACACATTATGCTAAACAATAATCGCAAGTTTCGAAAATAGTCAATGTGCCAACTGCAACAAGAGTTAAATTACTGAAGGCTGTTAATTAAGGTATTAAATTAAACAAAAATATTAATCAATCAAATTATTCAAAATGTCAAATGTTAAAACTATTAATTGACAATTTGGTTCGATGACGTAAAGTAAAAATATAGAGATGATAAAAATGACTTCAATTCCGCAATTTTTTTAAATATTATGATTTTTTCAATATTTTAGTTTAAAATTTAAAACGTCTTATGAAAAGGACCACAAAATCGATATTTTGTACTTCAGTAAGAACAACGAGAATACCAACTAGAATGAAGTTAGTAAAAAGTGAAGGAACTCTGAAAAGTTGACATCTGTGTATTGACCACTTGCAGGGTATATAATTGCTAATTTCATGGTCATCTTGACAACCATCTCGCTGGCCGTGACGACAGAAATTTCTACACAACGACATAAACGGAATCTTTTGTGTACAAGCTTTAGTTATCTAAATAGTTTATCATATGAAAAGTTTCATAAGAAAAATAGATCACATAGAACCTGTATATAAAGTTAGTGGTTTAAGTGCGTGAGACCAAAATGTCAACTCCAGCCAGAAGACGCCTGATGAGAGATTTCAAACGGTTTGTATCTAATATTTCTTGAAATAAACAGAAGAACTAACATCATTATTCGTTTTTCTTGCAATCGTATTTCTTTCCAGTAAGAATTTCTTTGTGCGAAAGTGTAATGCTGATTCATCAAATTACATCACAGTCATTTTAATCGATTTCTATTTCGTTCTATATTTCAAAGTAGATTGTAAATTTAAGATTTGCTATAACTTGTAGTTCTTTGTGTTGATCTTCAAGAGTAGGATTATATATGCTATAAGTAGACATAGCTACGTCACTATAATGTTTTGACGACTTTGTTGGTAGGTACTCATCATTTAGGTTATCCAAATACATGGCAATATTCGCATGGAACAAAGCTAATATTAAGTCTTTTTCAATGTTCAAAAATATGCTTCTTGTAAACACTGGTGAGGTACACTTAAAACTTATGAAGACCTTCATTGTGTTTGACTTTGTGTTCACAATGATATTAAAAAAGTCAAGAAATAGGTACATACATACTGTATTAGCATCTAAGCTGGTTTTAATAATTTGATAAACTAAACATTGGGAGCAATATGGAGAATATCCATGAAGAATATAACATATTGCAGATAGAGGCCTTATTTGTTTATTAAGAATTCAAATTCTTATTATTTACTAGATCAGGATTCTTCTATCTTTTATTCCTGATTATTGCGTGAATAATGTATTATAACATTAAGTTCTAGTTACAATATTGCAATATTTGCAGCTTACAAGAGGACCCACCTACTGGAGTCTCCGGTGCTCCTACTGACAACAATATCATGATCTGGAATGCTGTAATATTTGGACCACATGACACCCCATTTGAAGATGGCACATTCAAGCTCACAATAGAATTTACAGAGGAATACCCAAACAAACCTCCCACGGTTCGGTTTGTCTCGAAAATGTTTCATCCAAATGTTTATGCTGATGGTGGTATCTGTTTAGACATCCTACAAAACAGATGGAGCCCTACATATGATGTCTCAGCTATTTTAACTTCTATACAGGTAAATGTTTTATGACTTTCACTGTCATAAACACAAACTTGCAATTGTAATTGCACTATATTTCAACAGGACTAGTATTAAGTTTTTTTTTCATTACTGACATCACAAGTGACATGCCTGATGTTATCATTGGTTAATTGTGGCTTGAAACAGTTGCAATTCAAAATTCAAAATCATTTATTCAATTAAGACACTAAGTGACATTTATGAACGTTAAATTGAAGCTAGAATTAAAATCATAGATCGGCACAAACAGACGCCACAGCATGTGCTGGATTGTCGAGGTAAATTAAGTGAAAACACCAAAATCTACTGCCTGCTTGTGTCGATCTCCAAAGGTGCCTCAGATATTGATTAATGATTACATTACCTTGCCTCTCCAAGGAGGTTGGTCACTAGAAACTACTTTGCAACTGCACTACTAGAATTGATTAAAATTTAAATGTTGTAGTATGAAAGTGTCTCAAGGAACATGATTTGTCTGCAGTGCAATTACTACTCATGTTATTTGCAACACATTCCCTGTAGTTTCACCTGGATTTATCTCTGCTCCACTTCTAAGGGTTGTAGCATGATGTTTCATAATAGCTTTCCTCAATGATATTATGATATCGCCATCCGGCAAAAAAGTGGCATAATACAAAAACAGCTATGTCGAGAGCACACGACTTTTATGCCAGTGAATTGAACAAAACAGATCAGTTAAAAAGGAAATGAGGTAATAATGATGTTTTTACAGCTGACCAAATGCAACATTTGCTATTCAATGCTATAAAAATGTGAAAACGTACCTAACATGTGATATGGCATTTTTTTTGCCGGATGGCGATATGATTAATCAAATCTGACTTATAATTCCCAAGATCGGCATGTTTAAACAATCAAATGATCAAACAAAAACTCTTTAGCTTTATTTTATTAGTACATAAAAAATTTACAGTCTGTAAAAAAATATTTTTTAAACAAAAGCACAGCTACTAAAATGCACAAATTTTCATTGGCAATGCATATAGAGACAGACTGTTCTTCTATAATTATTGTGAATGCAAATTAATTGACGTAAAAAAAATTCAGTATATGTAAGCTGTCAGGGCTTACCTATTACCTGGTTTTAATATTCCTTAATTAACTCTAGTAGGGAAATATAAACAATGGCATTTGTTTTATAGCTCTTGGACATATTCCAGTAGAGAGTAAAGGTTAATAATTGATTAAATAATTAATTTCCTGTGTTTATAGTTTGAAAATAATTCTACCAGGGCTAGGCATTATCCAGGCAAGACCCTATATTAAACAATATAAATAGTTTTTTCCAAATATTTACCTCACATTTATAATGTACTAGCTGCGCCCCGCGGTTTCACCGCATAAGTCCCGATGCTTTGGGAATATCGGGATAAAAAGAAGCCTATGTGTTAATCCAGGTCTCCAGCTATCTACATTATTCTACATACTAAGTTTTATCGCAACCAGTTCAGTAGTTTTTGCATGAAAGAGAAACAAACATCCATGCATTATCACAAACTTTCACATTTATAATATTAGTAGGATACTTGTCTATAACTTACCTCAGTGAAAACTGTAGGTATCCAGTACAAAAAGCTAGCGAAAAGTTATTCAAATCTGATTAATAGTTCCAGAGAATAGCTTTAAATAATGAAACAAAATCCATAGTGTTATAGTGCATAACCATCTGATCCATACTGTTGAAAGGAAGGCCTTCTAAATTTAAATTTATCATGAACTGTGTAAAAGAAGTTAAAGAGAGTTATCACAAATTTTATAAAACGTACCTTTTATTGGAACAAAATTCCTAAACGCAAGTTACACTTCAGACGCTCGGAGGATGCGGTCTAGCTGGAACAGTGTTAGCGCAACGAAAAATGCTGACTGCGAGTTGATTTATTTTATTTATACGCCATCTAGGGGTTCTGCCGATACTACTGTAATTTGATGTTAGTTGTATACTAATTGACCATGGTTATAGATATAGATAGTTAGGGCACCTTTAACAGATGGCGCAATTTTAATTCCGAGTTTTTACAATAATTACCTACTATATTTTGATACAATTGATTCAATGCATTAAATGTATAATATATATCTATAGCGAAAGGAACTACGTTCCAACCGGGTGTCCCAAAGACCCCTCACGCGTTTTTTATTTATTTATTTGGGAAAAACCATTCTCTATTAGTAGCTAACTAAAATCTAGTATCTAATGGAATTAAATAAATCTCAAGTGTTTATATTAGTAATATAACTATCTCTGAAGTTCAGTCTTTCTAGAGTTCGTTCACACATGACTTGAGTAAAAAATGTCTTGTAATTGACATTGTATTGCCTGTCTATGTGGCTTATATATTACGTACTTAAATTTAACATTACCTTCAACCACAATTTAAAATTTTCTCAAATTATAATTTAAGATAACATTAAATAATTATTTTTGGTAAGTAAAATGATTTTAAATCTTAGCAAATGGTATTGAGTCAATCAATTTCTTAACTCATGTCATTTGAAAATCGACTTCTCAAACATTTACAAAATAATATAGGCAGTAGCTAAAAAGGCTCCTTTTCATACTTATTTCTATACCTTTACATTTTCATGCGGTTTTCACTAATAGACAGAGTGATTCATGAGGAAGGTTTAGATGTATAATTTGTTAAGATTTTGTGTAAATTTATTGAAATATGTTGATGATTGTTGAAGATGTCTCTGCTACCCGTGCGAAGCCGGGGCGGGTTGCTAGTGTACTATAAATTAATACTATATTAAATTTTGTTTCAGTCATTACTAAGTGACCCCAACCCTAACTCGCCGGCGAACTCAATGGCGGCGCAGCTTTATAAAGAAAACCGACGGGAATACGAAAAACGGGTCAAAGCATGTGTAGAACAATCATTTATTGACTAGCAGGGGACGGATAGGATCTCAATAAAGTGGTGTTTGCATTGCCTGTGCAGCCGTATACACCGGCCGATACCTCCATGTACATTTCATTGGGACAACCATGTAAATTATACTTACATACATACAACACCAAGATAATACCTACTGCAAAAGTATAGCAACTTAATATAAGTATGGGTTTTGGTAAACTAATTTTATGTTTAACAAATAAGAAAACCAAAATTTTGAGTCAACAGGTAATATACATAAAATAGCCACATATTTATACTACCTATTTAATTATATCATTGACAATATTAAACTTTACCACATACCAATAAGTATAAGATTAGATCAGCATTAGATATAGATACTCCCAATTTTTTATTATTTGTGAGTTAATTATTTTCACAGCCAATATTAAAATCATCTACAAATTATCGTTTCTTTTTTGTATAATAACAATGAACAATAGCAATATTTATTGTGAAAAATTCTCAGTATGACTGTAATCATAGCTACAGAGTGTGGACTTTTATAGATTGTAATATGCACTTAATATTAATAATAAAAATTTAAAGCTTTGCTTAAATTATCTAGCCACTATGGTAGTTCATATCGCTCCTTTGTATGACTGACAACAATTATGTATTTGTTAGATGTTTTCCTATAAACCTTGTCAGAACCATGTTTTCATCTTCATTGGTGCAAAACCTACTTTAGGAATATATTTTGGTATCAATCCGATTATCCAAGTATATATAAATTGTTATTTTTTACTGAATTAATTTAATTGTGCCCTAGTGCTATAATTGTTCAACAGTGTTTACCTAAAATAGTACAAGTTTATTTTTAAATATCAAAATTATTATCTATTGACTCCAGTGGTTACTAACTAATATATTGTCTCATAATTTTCTGCTGCACAAAATTAGGTCGAGTCTCGTTTGTGTATATTATAAGTGTCCCAATGGATATTTTTTAAAAGTGTAGCAGTTTTCTTGTTTTCTAATAAAGCTAATTGTTTGAAATGTCTTGTATTTCAAGAACATTTAAGTATGTGTAATATTCGTCTTCTAGTAAAATATTATTTTCGGTTTTATAATTGTATTTTCATTTTACCTGCCCTTAAAAGAAACAAAGTTTATGGAAAAAATAGTTTATATGAATTATGAATTCTTACAAAAGTAGGTATATCTTAATATACTATACCATTATTGCGATAATACAGTCAAAACAAAATAATTCCCAAGCACTAATGAGGCTTCTTGTGCAATGCAATCACTGACCATTTAACTTAACTATTAAGTTAGATTGGAATAAAAATGTGGTCACATTCTGAAGTATAAAAATTGTATTATTATTCATATAAATAAATATATGAGAAAATTAAATTATTTAAGCTCAATTTTACTTAAATTAATCTATCATCTCGTTTTTAGTTCTTCTTTTAATTTAAAATGTAATAATTCCATACAAACAGTGGCATCTTCAGCACTGTCATGTCCATCCACAGAATTTTGGATAATTTTCTTTAAATAATCTGAAGATAAGTTTCGAAGAGCTCTCTTATATGGAGGACCCATTTTGTGAGGGAACAAAACACTTGTATCAATTACAGTATCATGAATTAATTTTAAAACTTTAAAGTCAGATTCTAAACTGTGGCCTACCAATATAGTTTTACTATTAAACATTGTAAGAAGTGTAGCTTGAACATCCAGTAATGTTGTTGTTATATCCACCATTTGTTCTTCAGTAATCCCAGAATATCTAGTATTATAATCTATTATGGGATGCAATGGTTTTATAAGTGTCTCATAGACCACTTTGCAATCAGAGTTTATGACTGTTACTCTAGTCAAATCTAATCCATGTGTGGTGTAACACATTTCACAATCCAATGCATATATTCCATAATCATCTTGTGTAGTTTCTGGAGGTAATGTTTTGACAAATCCCTTTAAATTATCAAAATCGACATATTCGTAAACATGACTGGGTGCCACACAACAACCATCTGAAGATCCATCCTGGCTACAACACTGGTACCGCACTTCACCACGAAATCTATATTTATTATTAGGATGGTAAATACATTCTTCTTTAACAACTGCAACACCTTTCTTATCTACAATATAGTCCTTCTTACATCTACAACAATTTCTAGTGAAACCTTTAGGTGGTGGTTTTTTATTCTGTCCATAAATAACTGCTCTACCTCTTTTGCCACTTTCATGTGGTCTTGGAAAACCATTTTCTTTAAGTTGCTCTTCAGTTAAAATCCACTTTTGAAGGTTACTGTATAACTTTGCGCCTCTAAATTCCTTTGAATGATCAATGTTTTTTCTACTGCTTACTATGCTCCACGAGCTTGTAGTTGTAGGTGTCAAGCCAGGTACTTTTTGTAATGTTGTACAGTCAGAAGCTGATTTCTTTACACCTTTGCACTCTAGGAATTCTTTTCTTAATCTACTAACAGTTAATACTGCAGAATTCTTGTATATTTGAACAGTAGAGCACTTTTTGCTTGTATTTAACTCTTCATGTTGAGCTCTTGCATAAGCATCTGTGGCTGTAAGATACAGCTTCAGACACTCATCTATCATCATGTTAAGATATGTGGACCTGATATTTGCAGGAATTTTTGAACCAAGTGGTTCTAAGACACCAGGTCTGTCTATAAACTTTTCATTAGGGATATGGGCAACTCTCTGGGCACCCTTTTTAACAGTTTGTGTTATGGTAGTACTTGTTGAAGGCTCACTTTTTGCCATATTCTGATTAGGTGTCATAGTCTTCTTGACACTCACTAAGTTAGAAGCATAAGGCACATGTGCAATACGAATCTTAGAATGCCCAGTGCTAGGAGGAGCCAATGGTATTTTAGAGATTGGGACTGGATCAGGATTTGCAGGTGCATTAGTGTTTCTTGCAGTATGATACTCACGAACCTTGGCTAACCTTTCTGCCATCTGCTGAGCAGCATTTATTTTGAAATCGGGTTTGATAGGTGCTTTAGGTGTAACTTTTAAATTCTTATCAATTGCTCTTGAGATCCTTTTCTTACCTGGTATTGACTCTTCCTCTAATATCTCTTCTGGTTTTACAATCTCATCAACTATTTTAGGCTTCTCTATTGGAACATACTCATCAAATATTCTTTTACACTCCAAGGCTATAGCTTCTTCATCAGACTCTAAGTCTAACTCCTCATCCATAAGTTCTTCATCAGGAGCATCATCATCAGATAAATTATTAATAATTTCATTGTCCTTCTTTTTGCTGTTGGATTCCTTTGAACTTTTATGAGCTTTCTTATCACTTTTGTCTTTTGAATTTGATTGATATTTAGAATTATGTTTCTCTGATTCATGTTTTTTAGATGAACTGTGTTTTGAGTGTTTGGAACTGGAATCGGAACCTTTAGAAGTAGAATGTCTCTTTTTGTCAGAAGACTTTTTATCAGAAGGGTGCTTTTCTTTCTTGTCTCTACCTTCTTTGTGCTTTTCTCTATTAGAACTTTTATGCTTGGATTTGAGTTCAGAACTCTTCTTGTCATGTTTACTTCTAGAGGAATCTTCAGATTTAGAAGACTTATCTTTTTTATCAGAACTGCTTTTTTTATGTGATTTACTGCTATTATGATTTTTGTCAGAACTACTTTTCACTTTTTTATTTTCTTTATAATTATTGCTACTTTTATGATTACTTTCTTTGGCTTCACTAACAGGGCTATCTTTTTTTACTTTATCCTGGTCTGATTTTTCCTCATCTAATATTTGATCCAAAATATCAAATTCAGGTCCCAAGTCATCTAAACCATTAAGATCTGCTGATAATTTTCGTTTCTTAGTATCAGGCTCATCTTCATCACTGGAAAAACATGGAGCAAGGGCTCTGGGTGTTGGTTGATACGTAACTGCTGGTTTTTCACTTTTAGTACTAAGTTTGGTTGGTTTATATTCCAATATTTTCTTTTTACTTACACTTTTATCTGATGGCACATAGTTTCTTTTACTGGAACTTGTTTTAGAACCTTCAATAGGGTTGTATTCTTGTAATTCAGTCTCAGTTCCTGGTAAATACTTTTCTGTAGACACTGTTGAACCTGTAGGTGTATATTTATCACACTGTGCAGCTTCAGTACTACCCGGAGTATATTTCACTGGAGGAGGAATGTAAATAAAAGGTTTGGAGGACCCATTAGTATCATTGGGTCTTTGAATACATAAACTAGCCGGTTTTCTTGGGGTATAAGGCACTGGAATATGTCGCCTTTTTTGTTCGATCGCTTCTTCATTTTCTTCAGTTTCAGGATTTGTGATTTTGTTCAATTCTGATATTGGAGTTGGATTGTATGTCACTTTGGCTACATTCTGGACATTCTGGACCAAACTTTTGGTATTATTCTCCAGCTCTGGCGTGGCCGCAGTTGTAGATGCCTCTGTTTGTTGTAGAACCTTTTGTACTGCTGCTGACACAAGTTTTTGTAATATCGCTCCACTTTCAATTCCATCGTTTGGTGTACATAGAGACTCTTTTTTAACGTGTCGGAAATGACAATAAGGTCTCTCACAGAGACCATTATCATAGAATGGGCAATTATTTCCTTTGAAGTACCCAGTCGACGGGAGCATTCTTATGTATAAATTTTTCACACAATCCTCGGAACGTAGTAAGACCAAAATCAACTAGGGATAGGGATTTTCACTTAACATTGATAGATCGTACTAACTCGATGTTTGCCATACGATATATCAAATCGATGTCTTGACAAATATTTATTCTATTCTATATATCGATATATTTATTCATAGAAAAATCAAATCTTTGTTTTCTTGTGAAACTATTAAAAACGAATACTCTAAAAAACTAAGACTAATAATTACAATAAAAACAGAAGTATATTTTTAACACTAGACTATGACTTGCTGACTTCAATTTTAAATAAATCATTCATAAAATTATAAGTTATTAACAGGTAATGACATCAACAAAGAAATAGAATGAATTGTAAAAGATTAAGTAAACTTTTATTTTTGCAAAATTTGTCTAAAGAACATTCGTCTTAAATGGGTAAAGTGAAAGTAAGCTTATGCAGGCAGATTAAGACTAGCAGTAAAGCTTTTTTGAAGTGATCTAGTGTGTAATAAAATTTTTCTATTAATTTGTCGTTTTTGTTTCACTTACAAACACTCACACACACTACACTCATCTATTTCGACACTTTCATAGTAGTACAAAAAAATTATCGATACTTTGTGGTATCGAGTACTTTTCTTTTCTATACTCGATACTCGTCAATTCCCTCAGGACGGTTATTTTCTAAGGTATTAAGTACCATAACAAAAACCCGAAATCTAATGGCCTAAACTTCTATTTTTAAGCGATTCACCATATAAAAATTTACCTGAAAAAAACGGTCATCTCCTTTTTATTTATTCATTCGATAAATTAAATGATTTTAAATGCACTAGTAGAACACCCGAAGGTTAAATGTAATTAGATCCAAAGATAAGATTTTTTTAAATTATTCTTGGTATTTTATTTGTCTGCCAAGACCCTTTTTCTCAGGAACTCGTAGAGGCATCAAGTTGAAGTTAACATCAAATATTTATGTCTGCGGTTCCTTGAAGCTATAAAAAATTAAGCAACTTTGTCAACGCAATCGCCTTATACTTAACCGA
This sequence comes from Callimorpha dominula, assembly GCA_949752705.1. Lineage (NCBI taxonomy): Eukaryota > Metazoa > Arthropoda > Insecta > Lepidoptera > Erebidae > Callimorpha > Callimorpha dominula. The sequence continues at coordinate 10,165,011 of OX457011.1, forward strand.
ATCTGAACATTTGTCAGGTAAATCAAAACCTAGAGTGATCTTACCATTGACCATTGATCATGAAATTTGATAAGAAGCAAGTTGAAAGTCGTTTGTTATATAATAAAATATATTTTTTGTGTATGGGAGAGTATTCTAAGAGCTGCAAAGTTAAGTTTTAAGGCAAAAATCTTCGACAATTGATTCCCAAGATTGGCGATGAGCGTAGTACCTACATACAAGTTTGTTTGCTTACGGAACCATCGATGCGCGAGTTAGACTCGCACTTGTCGGTTTTTGATTATTGTATTATATTTATGAACCATTTGGTTTTTCATGTTTTTGTTTTACTGAAGCTTAAAAGACGTCAGTGACTGATATTGACGTCATGACGTCTAGTTTTGTATGCATTAGGAAAAGTACTCGATACTTTGATGCATAGATACATTTGTTTAGATACATTTACGAGTTTGATACATTTTTCTGATACTACTCATGAGTACAGAATCGATACTTTCTACTCGACACCGTGTCTAGCGTGTCCCTAACCAAATTCTGCATTCTTGTTCATTCAAGAATTCGGAACCACAGAATACTAATATTTGAAACCGTTACATTCTGCAAAAAAGTGCAATATTTATACGTGTGATTTCAGTCGGACGATTTGTTTTCATAGTTGTTTGTCTTGCGCATATTATAACTATTAATAATACATTGGAAAATTTAAATTATAAATTTTGCATTAGAATTTAAACAAACGAGAGTAGAATCTTTGATTTCTCTTATTAATTGCACGTAGTGCACACTATCGTAACGTATCAAAATACACAATTCTTAAATTCTGAATAAGGTTAATGACCTACATTTTAAAACTTTAAAGTCATAGAAATTAGGTTTTTTTGCAAAAATCTGTTATAAGTAAAGGTATGCAATGCACTAAGCAAAGTAGCAAATTAAATGGTGTCAGGGTTCTTAGTGTGCGATGTGGAGAGGTGGGAAATATTCAAGGCAAAATATTTACTTATTTCCCAACACCTCATTATACTCAATATGGATATCTTGCTTCTCAGTTACTATTTACCACATAGCAAATCTGTTAATTTACTATGGAGTTATTTATAAAACTTTGCCGTCTATGCCCATCTTCGTTTAGAGAGTTATCAAAACTAGTGTCAGATATTATTGATAAGCTCGTGAGTGTTATAGAATATTTGTTTCCAGATTTCGAAGGTACGTCCTCTTCGGAATAAATGCAAAATGTTAGACGAACTAGTGAAGGATTACTCTGCGTATTTAAAGCTAGATGTTTTAAATGGATTTCAAACGGTCCAAGATGTTGTTGACAACATGTTAACGAGACTTGAGGAACTAACGAGTGTGCTGCAGATGGTGAAATTGAAGAACAGCGATTGTAGCTCTGCTGTAGCAGAAGATATAAGTACATATCGCAGTGAAATTACTGCTCTTTCTAAGAAAATAACAACATTATTAAATGTTATACAGAAACTTCATGGCAATGTAGATCTGATTGAAAAGCAAGTAGACAAAGCTGAATTGGATTTTGGTGTAAACAATGACAACAGAATCAAAAGTTTCTTGAAACCCTTCCTGAAGAGAAATAGAGAAACTGTCCTACCAACTAATCAAGTATTATCTTATGAAAAATGTAAGTTCGTAAGTGTCCTTGATAATTTTGAAGATGCAAAGCAATAAATCTTAATAATTAATGTTGAACATTTCTTATAGAACCTATTGAATAATTGGTAGCTGTAGATACAAACTTTTTAGCTAAAAAGGTTGTTACTTAAAATAGTTTTAGGTGGTCATTTAATTTTAAATGAATTATGAGGTAATAATGGGTATAGCATTTACTAATTCCCTCTTTTAAAATGAGATATACATATATGTTGTATCAGTTTCATATTCATGTGTATGTGTAACATGTTTGTTATTTCAGTTGGATCATATCATTTAAAGTTGTCCTGTGTCACAGTTAAAATATTTCTTTTAAAACAGAAATGTACCTACTGGCAACATATAACTGTCCAATATACAAATTTTATTTATTTATATAAACTTTTACTAGATGTGCATAAAGTTTATATAAATAAATAAAACTTATAGCCAACAGTGCCTTCTAAAGATAGGGTGATTGAGGTACTACATAATTGAGAATGCATATTGAAAGTAAAACAAGTTTATTTAATACACCAATATGAAGTTCTTACTATAAAATCACAATAAATCACTTAAAAATCTAATCTTAACGGTAGCAATTACAATCTTATCAGACACATATTATTCATAAATTCTAAGACATGTATATTTTAGTTTTCATATAGTATGGAAAATAATATATACTATAGACCAAGGAGTTACAATATTTTGCAGATCATTCTTTATTATGTAACACTGAGTACAAACCAATTATTAAACAAACAATAAAATACAAATCAATGACTAATAGTCTTATTGTAAACCTGGCAACCTATGTATGTTTTTTTTTTAATTGTTAATAACAATATAGGTTAACATCTTTATAGAATATTAATGTCCTGTACTACAAAATCGACCAAAAAGAAAAAATAGCATCAACATTAATCTTCTAAGTTTTAAACAAAATATATGGCCTAAAACTGACATTCCTTCCATTGAACTCTTGAAATTTTAATATGTTATTAATAAACATTATAAAGAAAATTGTGTCTTTATTTGCCTGTAGAGCCAAATCCACCCTCCCCTCTGTTGGTTTCTGAGAGATTAGTAACTTCTTTAAGTACAGGGTAGAAAATTCTTTCACATATGAGTTGGGCAATTCTATCACCCTTTTTTACAACAAAATCGGTGTCCGAATGGTTGAACACAACCACACCTACATTTCCTCTGTAGTCTTCATCAATAACGCCAGCTAAAATAAAAAAGAAATCTAAATTAAAATAATACAAAATTTTACATTGAAGAAATTATGTCCTATTCACCTTCAAATGACATTGATAAATTTAGTAGAAAGTGGTAAGTTTAGTACAATTTAAATACAGCAATATTTTTGCATTATTTGAAGTCAATTTTTATTTAGATTCCTAAATATGTACTAATTTTTTTAAACATTTTTACAAAATATACATCGGCAATGTCTAAGCTAATAGCCAGTGACTTGCCGTGCTTGTCCATAGCCTCACCCCAAAATGTGAGTGACATACGCTAGAAGATCACCCGTTGTTTTCGGTCTAAAGCTATATTGTCGATCGTTAAGTAAGGGGTGATCCTCTAGGTACCGCATGAGCTGTTTGTTTATTAGGTGCTCAAACACCTTGCAGAGTACTGAAGTGACGGCTATGGGTCGATAGTTGCTCGGGTCCGAGCGATCCGCTTTCTTGGGGATTGGTTGCACGTTCGCCTCCTTCCAAACCTCCGGCACCGAACCGGATGTATATGACAGGCAATACAGTCGTGTAAGCGTTGGGACCAACAGCACCAACACTGGAATACCGTCAGGGCAACTGGATTTCCGGACATCGAGTGACTGTAGTTGCGCACGAACATCGCATTGTCTGCTGCGGATATCAGGCATGGTATGGGCACAGGTGGTAATCAGTGGTGGCTGCGAACCACAGTCATTGATTCGGGAATTAGCCAATTAGCAAAGATATTAGCCAGTAAATCGGCTTTCTCCTGCGGCCCGTGAGCCAGAGAACCATCAGGGTAGCGCAGTGGGGCAGCGAAGGCTGACAGAAGTTTGAGCACGGCTTTGGCCAGGCTGCCCGTGGGATGCGACATAAGTTCTTGACCAAGCCGTGCTATGCGCTGGGCATCTGCTCTGATGTATGACCTCTTGCAGGCCTTTGTGGCTTTGTTGTAGGCTGCCTTGAATCGATTCACATTCGGGTCGTTCCTAGGCCGTGCCCTGACCCACGCGCGGTATGCCGACTGTTTTTGTTGAACAGCATCAGCGCAGTCACGCCCGAAGCAGGAATGAGCCTTGCTGGCTCTGGCACCATCAGTGTGTGGAATATAATACTCCATACCCGGAGTGATCTCGCCCGCGATCACGAAGCACTTTCCGATGGCGTCTTACCTTCAAAGCAGCGCTGCAGTCACGGGATGGACGCAATGAAATCGCGAAGTCCGTCCCAGTTCGCCGACGAGTAGTGTCACAACCGTCGCTCCACAGTTCGTCGGGGAGCCACAAAAGGCATTTTAGTGCAGAATAGACAATGGTCGGATGATCCTAAAGCGGCTTGTACCGATGCACTGTACTGGGCTGGATGACTCTTCAGCAGAAGTTCAAGCAGAGTCTGGTATGCTGGTGGGCTGGCGTACGAGTTGGGTCAAGTTATGCGTGAGAGTGAATGCATGAGCGGCTCAACCTGCATGGTCCTTTTTTAGAGGAGCCCCACGAAGTCTCATGGTGGGCGTTGAAATCTCCCAAAAATACCAATTTGACGTTAGGAAAAAGCTCCTGCGCATCATCTTAATTATTTTTATGCCAGTCAGAAACAATCTTCAACCGTAATGTCTGTCTGGATATTTTTAGCACAGTGCTAATTTACCAGCATTAGATTATATCTCTAAATTAATCTTTTTTTAAGATACTTTGTATGTGACTTTTTTAGTCTAAAACCTCACCATGTATCACCAGGAGGGAAGGGGGGGTCCAAAAAGATGCTAAAAAAACATCATGCGAATAATGGACAACCCCTAAGCAAGAGAAGGCAATGGAAGGAAAAGAGTATTGCTTATATGGATGGATTGGGGAATGTAAGCAATTGCTTGCAAAGGTCAGGGTCACCTACCTGTAACAAACTGGGTATTGCCGGGGGGTCACATTTTACTCTTCACTCTCGTTTTTTTAAATATCCTCTTTCATTTACAATTGATCATATGGTTATTATAAACTATTTTATAGAAATCAATTATCATAATGTTGCAATGAAGGTAGCATTTATTGTTTTATACCCCTTTGTTTGATGCTTAGATTTGCAAAAGCATTGTAAAGATACTTTTAAAAAATATAGTTACCCAGGCCAGTGGCAGAACAGTTTAACATTTTATTAATATACAGGACATTGTATAACTCACAAACTACACTAGCCTATCTATTAAATTTAATACACCAGTATTGCTGGGCATATTAAAATCATAATCTGTAGGGTCAGAACAAAAGTTTTAGAGAAATAGGTATGTTTTTAGATTAATATTTAAGAGTAATATAGTAAATAAGTTAAATCCTTACATAATACTTGATGGTAAGTTTGTAATAATAAAAAGATTATATAGAGATAGCTACTAGCAGATCAACAGAGTCCAGAACTGAAGATAATATCAATGACACTACTGTTGTAGAGATTTAAATTAGTATGTACAAAGGATAAATAGTTAAAAAAACATATTTAAGATTTCTAAACCATCTTAAAGATAATATATAATAACCAATAAGTGTAAATTAGGTACCAATATCCTTACCTCCAACATCAATAAAGTTCTTGAGTGCTAACCCTGAACGTGGAGCTACTCTCCCATAACATCCAGATGGTAATTCAATTTGCAGATCAGTCTTCACTAATTCTTTCCCATGCGCTGGCACCTTATAATCATACGCGCTGGAAGTATAAATTACCTTGCCATATATTTCTAACATGTAATAGAAAAACAACAGATTAGACAAAGTTACCTCTTCAGATCAAACCCGGCTGCTTTTTCAGAACCTTTAACTGGTGGAAATGCATGTTCACTTAGACGAGTATACTTTAATTGAGCTTCTAATCCCGATGACATTTTAAATACAGGAGTTAATAATTGCTTTAGGTATTGCAAAATATTGACCGATTAATGTAAATCAGCAATAAAATCAAGAAAACACCGCCTGTTTTAAGATCGAAAACGTTGCCGTAGGTTGCCGAGGGGCCCGCCAAATTGCATATCTACAGCCTGTCAAAGTCAATTTTGGCGCTTAGTAGCATAGACAGCAAGATTAAAAGTCAATACATAAACAAAAGGCCAATACATTCAAAAAGCCCACATGTTTCAAAAAGTAATTTCATCAGGAATCGATGTAAAATTCTTGAAAAATACAAAACGGTATTTAGCCGTAATGTAGACGATTGCTGTGTGTGTGACTGCTCAAAGATTGTTTCATGAAATTAAAAAAATAGGCCCCTTAATATATTTATTCCTCCTTTTAGGCGTTCAAGGCAAAATAATATCATATTTTACTCATTACTTTATTACATTCCATAATTTTTCCATTCCATAATTTTTAATATAAGCTAACTAAAATGATGAAAACCATTTATTTTGAGTCTTTTTCGTATTACTTAAAAAGTATCAACGCCTTTCAAGATCTTTTATCTTTGATGAGCCATATTATATCCTAAAATACAAAGCAGATAAAAATTATGCTCGGTGAATATTGGTGTCAATAGTAATATTTATTCAGATTTCCTAAACTCGTCATCCCGCAGAAGGCGCACCAGCGCTGAAAGATCTCCGTCCTCCATGAGCGCTGTCCTGGGGGTAGCGGGTTGGGCTGACTGTTACCCCAGCAGAAGCAGGCCTAAGACGGTGGCGCGGCGGGTTTCGCACGCGCCTCTCCCATCTGGAGAGCCAATAGCACGGTGTGCACGCCTGCTGATCAGGACGCCACAGTCTGCAGGGGTTCCCGGAAGCTTCCTTCCTAGGGTTTCCCGGATCCCCTGCAATAGACTCACTTGTGACGGAACACCGTGTGTTTAGTCGGTTCGAGTCCGACATACCACTTCACCCTCGGTGAAGTGATGACCCGTGGGGGTTTCCACACGATAAAAAAAAAAGAAAGATCTATTAGGCATATTAGTATATTAGAAAATCATAGACAGACACATTAGCGTGATCGATCATGTTCGTCAGTAACAAAAATTCTTTTTTGAGATTAAATTTATGAAATCTAAAATAATTCTCACACTTCATCAAAGCAAAGTAACTTAAGTAAAACTTTTAATATATTTGAATATCTTACTCGTTTCATTAGTAATTTCAAGAAAAATATATGTTAGAAAACATTCAAATAATTTTATTTATAAAAGGCCTGATCGACTGAGTCAAATAATATTTTTTATTTTAACCTAAAAAATATTAAACTGGAGATATGCATAACGTCCAAATATTACACCACGTTTTAGATGACTCTGAAGGAATAGATAATCCGTATACCACGCTTAAGCTGGTTATTTTTTTATTCGAGAAGGAATAAGCAACTACGGTGGTAGGTACTCTAGATAGGCTATAAGACCATTTGTCTAGTCTTATCTATTTATCGTATTAGCACAGAATACATAATAGTTAATAGCTATGAATACTTCATAGTTATTCATGATAATTATTTGTTTGTTGCGAACTCGATATTAGTGCGGTTTCCCTGAAATACACGTACATTATGTACCTATATCCAGTACATTTAGAATAGTTCTAAATCTAAAAGACTGTTTCCTACCGCATTAAATCGTCTTAACGCGTGTCTGCATATATAAAACATTAATTAAGCATATCATTTATATATGTATATGTTCAGAGATATAATGCCCACACTTCACGATCGGCTAGTGAAGGCAAACGAGCATGTGAAGAGGGCCCGCTCAGTTCGCCTCATGCGCACTCGGCACCGCTCGCTTTCTTATCGGTATTTTGGGAAAGCAATTTTATAGCAAACATATTTGGTATAGCAATATTTTATAAATTATAACACAGCTGAAAAATTCCAAATCTGGCATCACTTTTATGCAAACAAGTAAACCTTTCATTACTCGTCCCATTCTTTCTTAAGCGGTCGACCCTGCGTCAGGACGTACTCTCTCGAGCTCTAAATTTTTTCGTCTTTGACACCTTTCCGAAGCTACATTCTATTCCTGGCAAACATTGAATTATCCTTTCATTTGAAAAATAGAATCGGAGAACTTTAAGTTTACTATTGCATTTATGAAAATACATATTAGGGTCATAGAGTCGCTTTTAGATAATGGGATTCCAAAGTCCTAGAAACGTCAGAAAATCGTAGGACAACGAAGAGCCAATGAAGTCTGTACTGCTTTTTAAACTATCGCGACTTCGATGCATATTAATACATTAATGACACTTTCTCTGTTACAACGTATAATGGTTGCTTTTCCCTACTTTTATTGTCAGTGATTTTTGACGAAGCAAAAACAACCTTATTACGTTGTAACAAGTGTCAAATCGGGCCTATTAAACCCCAGAAAATGTAAGCATTTTGTAAGAGTGCGAGTGAGACGGCAAATTATACTTGCTTGTGCGCAAGTAGCGACGCGACAATACAACTGCATTCGTAAATAAAAATATACTTAGAAGCCGCTTCCATAATTTGTTATCCAAAAAATAACTTTAGGTAAATATGCATCCGATTATCCGATCTCTAATTATAACACCCTTATCAGTACATGACAAGTTTATACCAACTTCCTTACTTTCTTACCCAATATAATTATTATATCAATGAAATAAACCAATCAGAGATTAAAAGATTTAAAAAAATGATTAGTAATGACATTTTCTCAGTGGTTGCAACTCCACAAGTGACTCGCATGACTTATAAGATCTTTTAAATAGTATAACCGACTTCAATGCAAACACAGCTTGTTGATGATTTCATGGTGAATTCAAAGGAGCTGTATTCATCATTCTTTTATTTCCACCCTTAGAGTTGAAATATAACAAATAAAAACACCTTAAGTATAGCAAATATACTAAAAAAAACAAACTTTTTTTTAAATCGGTCCAGCCGTTTTTGAGTAATCGGGGAAAATACATAAATAAATATTCTGACGAATTAATAACCTCCTCATTTTTTAAAGTCGGTTAAAAAGTAAAAAACTCTTGTAAGAGAGTTGTGAACTGGAGGAAATTCCTCGGAGGAACCCTGTTGTACGAAGCATGAAGAAGTTCAATCAGTGTTGTTCAAAGTCGAGTATGAGCTATAGAGAGAGAGAGAAGATCAACATTTTATTTGGAGCTGTGCTGGCTTTTTTGTAGAATTGTTTTTTATTACCACTTATGTGATAACAAATATATGAAATCTCGACTTTTGCTTTATTCAATCAAGATAGCTACGCTACCTAGTGATAAGCATGCTTACTAACCCTATTCAGAGGTTTGGAAGAACCCACGGAGACCCTTCTCACCCTACTCGAACAGATAAAACAACACTATTTTAGTAATGTTGTCTAAACGCGATAATACGAGTATCTAAGCAGAATTAAACTACCACACGGTTCCAATTGGAACAGACATTTGCTTTATCGTTACCTCCTCTAAAGGAGTCTTAACGACTTTCGGATTTTTTTTCTTCACTTGTGCTGTCAGTCCTTGCTTCTTACGAAATTTCATGATTCTATTTCAATGGGAACTACCCTATAGGTTTTGATTTAGAAGCTCCATATTTTTTAGCTTCAAGGGACCGCTGACATGAGTAGGTATTTGATTCATGCGAACGAAGTCGTAGGCAACAGCAGCTGGTAACTTTATAATTTTTTTTTAAAGAAGAAGAGATGCTGAGACACCCTATAATAAAGACTTTAATTTGGAAACATTGATTGCACTGTATTAGTAGGATAGAGAAAGGTAGATGTTTGTTTACGTTAAAATATACATATTTGCGTATTTTGTTTATTTTTTATTTTTAAAGTAAAAATGTGACCTAACAGTATGTTAAGAAAGTAAAAGTGAAAATGAATCACATGAAAGAAATTTATCAGAAATTTTGGAAGAACGATTTTAGCAAATATTGTTTTAAGTTGGCTTTTATATAAATTTAGCAGAAATTATTCAAAGGCTCTTTTTCGAATTATTGCTATACTCATTTATTACAAAATAACATGGGATCCCACATTCTTAATTGTAATATCTTTAAAATTATTATTTGCATCATGGTGTAGTAGATTTATTATCATGAAAAAAAGCGTTTTTTTATGTGAATAACTTTGGCAGACGTTTTTGTAGTTTGGATATTTACTGCACAACACGGATGATAAAATTAAGTAGGTAATTAAAGTAGTAAAAACTTTTGGCAAAACAAAGTCTGTCGGCTCAGCTAGTTCATAATCTATATAAATCAATGTTTGTATGTTTGTCCTCTAAGCGTTCCGAAACCATAGATTGGTGAGTTCAGACTTTGGTAGGGTGTTCTGGGGACGCTTGCGAGTATCCCTGGACCAAAAATCTATATTAAAAAAGAAAAAATGCCATTGCAACGCATGCCGGGTGCAGCTAGTATTTAATAAATAAAAGATAACTGAGTTGAGACATCTCAAAGTTTAAAGTCAGTCAGTCAGGTCCCAAATTAGGCAGAGCTTGTACAATGATATCAGACCAATGATTCATCAGACTGCTGATAAACATACTTATACATTACTAAATACATACATTATCTTACTTCACTACATAGTATAAAACAAAGTCGCTTTCTATGTCCCTATATCCCTATGTATGCTTAAATCTTTAAAACTACGCAACGGATTTTGATGCGGTTTTTTTTAATAGATAGAGTGATTGAAGAGGAAGGTTTATATGTATGATAACATCCATCAAATAGTGGAGAAATACTGTTATTTTTGAGGTTTATAATGTGATGTCGTAAATAATTACATAACTACTGCATCGATTTTAATATTTTTTTCAGTGAATGACATAGGCTATATATTTTATACCCGTGCGAAGCCGGAGCGGGCCGCTAGTAAATTATAAAGGCGAAAGTTTGTGAGGATTGATGGATGTTTGTCACTCTTTCACGCAAAAAACGGCTGAACGGATCTGGATTAAATTTGGCACACAGATATGTTAGAAATAGAATAAATAGTCTGAAATAGCACATAGGCTATTTTTTTGCCGGAAAATTAATTCCACGCGAACGAAGTCTCGGCCAATAGCTAGTTATAGATAAATTACACCCATAAAGTATTTTAAGGGCTAAATTGAGATTTCGCGCTACGTCTAAAATTGGCAAGTTGGATTTGTCTCTGCAAGAGCCCTGCGCAAGCAGGGTAGGCTATGACTGGGGTGATGTTTAGAGTCAAAATAGCCAGAAAAATCTTCGTAAGCTAACATTATCGTGAAAGGTTTTGAAACAATTTTAAATTCCACTATTGCAAGGTATACAAATGTTCAGTCGCAAGGTTTATTAAGTAAAGAAATGGTTTGAACTTGTCAGCAAAGAGTATATGTTTTCTACTTCCATTCTACTCCGTCATTCGTTATTTCACTGACGACTGAGACGTCTCATATCTACTCTGAGCTCGTGATAATAGGTTCTAGGAGTTTTTTTTAAGGTATAGAGGGCAAACGAACAGACGGGTCACCTAATGGTAAGTGCCTACCCCCGCCCATGAGCACCTGCAACTCGAGAGTCACAAGTGCATTGCCGGCCTTTAAGGTGGGAGTAAGAGAAGGGGGGAAGTGTGCGGGGAGGGGGAGAAAAAAGTAATAAGGGGAGAGGGAAGGGTTAGGGCCTCCGGTAACTTCACTCACTCGGCGAAAAACATACGTACCGAAGCATGGCTCTCCCACTTGTAAACCCCCTTTACCCCCTGTCTTTTGATTAGGTAGGAAAGTGGGTACATAACAATAAAAAAGGTACCTACATAAAATATTATTAAAACACGGAGTCGGTTAGGGTCCTGACTAGTTAGTTTCATTCCAATGTTTTCTTTTCATTTTGTACTTTTGCGTATCTCAGCTATGAATGGAAACTAATAAAAATAGTAACCAGTAGGTACAAAAAGAAGAATTGAAAGGCATGTCTTAGGCAACGGCTCGCCATGTATCACGAATTATTAATACCAAACAAAACCAAACCAGACAAAACATCAGTCACTTCCTTTTATATCAGCAGCTTATTACGTGTATTGAAGGAATAAATTGATTTTTATTCACAGACGCAGACAGAGAGAGAACACCGGCTCACAAGAGATATTTAGGTTTACGAAATGCAAAGCTAAATAAATATCTTTGGAAGCCGGTGTCTCTCAAGCTAGGGTATAGCTTGGGACTGGGAGACAGAAGTGCTATACGATATGCTGCTTGCTGAATCTAACTGTTGTCAATTTTTAAATACTTAATATTATGTACAATTTTAACAGAAAGAAACTATATTATTATGATTACATTTTATGTTTTACTTCACCACCTCTTGAATTGCCTCGTTTGCGCCGTGTGTATAATTATACGAATGCCAAGCTGAGGTTCTGGGTTCGATTCCCCTGTCGGAATGCATTGAATACCTTCGAGAAAAAAGGAAATACTTATGTGTTGGGATATGTCTTGGTTGTCAATAAAATATAATAGACAATACTTACGTATGTACTTACCAATAATTAAATAATATTCAATCATACTCTAAGAAATAAAAGTTTAAGTATTTTCAAATATTCTGATCTTGTTTGCCTCACATAAACGTGAAAGTTTGTGATGTATGGATGTATGGATGTTTGTTACTCTTTCACACCAAAACTACTAAACCGATTGCGATGAAACTTGGTATGAAGATAGCTGGAGACCTGGATTAACATATTGGCCACTTTTTATCCGGATATTCCCACGGGATCGGGATTTACGCGGGTGAAACCGCGGGGCGCTGCTAGTTACATTTAAATATGTTCAAATGCACACATCTGCAAAAACTCTACTAGTGCCAATGGTCGGAGCAGTCACCATTCCATAACCAATACCTACTACTTAATATTCAAGGTCCAAAGTTCTTTTCCCACTATAATTATAGATAACTTAAAAGTAAATACGAAGCAACTTACCTACCTAACTTTTTTATAATTTTGTATTTTATTGTGTCTACAACAAGATCAGGTATTATTAAACGGAAATGCGCATACCTAGCAACTTAATACATTGCTAACTCAAATAAAACCATCTCATGACTCATTTTTTACCTACTGTTAATTCCTTTGCAAGCGACCCAAACAATACAAAAAAACCTTCTACCTGCTACAGAGAGGACTCAGATTTGGGCACAATACGGATAGCAGGCGGGTGATCTACAGCGATTATCTCATTTCAAAAAGTTGGCTATTTGAAAATGTCGAGAAACGACGGCGGGAGTCGCGTCGATCAATATTTTGTTACAAGCTGTACGGAAGTTTGCATTATAATTCGGTACCGCTTAAATTTGAATCATCTCCAAAGCATTTCCTTCTATAATCGTGACGTACGCGACCATATACAAAAAACAAATTCGATAAAAAAACCGTTCCGAGTGCGTGTGAGATTAGTGATTTACTGTGATTCATTCAGTGAGCCCCCAAGAAGGGGAGTTTGTCCATTTTTATATTTACAGCGAGTCCCTCGCGATCGCGACATGCGCGTCGTCTCTCCGCCAGTCTCGTTACTACAGTTTCACGCACGTACACCAGCGCAATGAAACTGATGTAAATATTACTCCTACCATAATATTTACACGCGGATTGTTATTTTCAAAACATCAGTAATTAGTTTGAGTGAAGTGAATATGAATTCAATTGAAAAATAGTGAGTTTTAAGTTAAAAATACTGAGAATTTGTGTCTGAATTGCTTCGCTTCGATCCAAGTCTGAGGAAATGCCGCCCGTTCTCAATGTGCCTATTTCAGGAAGCGTTTCAGCAAAGAACTTTTCGTTCTCATAACTTACACTAGAGGTCAGTATAAAGTAAGTTATATTAGAAAAAGTGTTTACGTTATCTTTCAGTTATAATTTTCTGAACTATGTGTACTAATAAGTATCGCACCTAGGGTTCAAACACCGACAAGCTTCCCTCTTTATCAGCCCTTCTCCGCCCTTTACGCATGATCGACCGGTAGTTTTGGGGTTCACTGTGCAGGGTAGGGTGCGGGTACTTCATACGCTTACATATGTATATCTACTACAGCCAATAGTCTGTAGACTCGATGTAGTACTACGATTGTACAATGCGCCATTCAACGTACTATCTAATTATGCACTCGTAAACATTGTAGATGCATTTTGTTTATATATTTGTAATAAGTTAGTATTAAAGTAATTAGTTTGTATCGTGATATAGGTAATTAAAAATATTGTTAACAAGTACTTAATAATATAAAATTTATTCATATCGCACGACTATTCTATACCTAAGCAAAAAAATTATTTGTATTCAGAAAGATAACGATCCAATCTATACTTACCTGGAACTACCAAGTACTAGATTGCAACGTTATCATTGCATTTAATGACATAATACTGTTATACTTTATAGACTCACATCGTTATATTTTTAATGCGATAAATTAAAGAAGTAAATATTTCCATATCGTTTGCGTCGCCTGCGTGTTAAAGAATGTTACAAGAAACAAAAGTATACACAACCAGTTTTTACCCTAACAAACCATCAATTCATAACGGACTACTAAGTATAACCCTTGGTTGTCATAACCGTGATAGTTACTGGGCCACTCGTATAGATAGATGCGTGATGTTATCGTCTTCATCGATGAAGCGACTAATCTAATGTCAAAATGTTTTTTCAAAGCAGTCTGGTAGAACCTGAACTTTATGCTATTTACAATGAAGTCGATAATAGACAAAAAGCTTCTTACGTTAACAAGTAATTAGTACACTATTTTACATTCTAGACTGTTTATTTACATAAACGTAACGTTAAATCGGAGTTTTAAAAAGGTGTTATTAATTTATTGCATAATAAAAAGCTATTTATTCGTCATAAATAACACATAAAATGCAGGTGAAAATAAGTTATTTAACATTTCACTCCATTTTTAATTATTGATTAGTTTTCTGACCTAAGTAAATTATGGTGGGTACCTGCTAATATGCAAACAAAAAGAAATTAAGAATTTGCGTACAATATACGTAACTACATTACAAAAGTTCTATTAAAGTTATAGATGAGAAAGTAATTAATAACCAGTAACGAACTATACAGTAGAGTAATGACAAAAGAGTAAAATAATCAGGTCAGTATAGTGAAAGGTACCTACTTTTATAAGCGATTGAAATCAAAGAACAAAGGAAATAAATAGTGACTCACGACTCTACATTCTTAGGCATATGTATTTACGGAAGATAAATACGAGTATTGATTAACCACACTAGGATTTAAAATATTAGAAAAAACGAGCATTTCTTTAGAATAAAAATACATATCAGAAAGAGGTAACCGATTCAATAAATGCCTTTCTAAACAAGTATCATTGAGCTTTTACTAAACAAAATCATATTTGTACTTTACAATATAACAAAGAAGACATCTCAATGAAATGTAGAATGTGTATTAGTACAGTTTATAATTAATGACCGTATTGCACTAATATATTTAAATTAAATACGTACATCGCATATAAGGTACACCATTTTTGTCTCCGAGGCTCTACCTGTGTATCTCTGTCTTTGTTGTATACTGTTTTTATACTAAAGCAATAAACTAATCATACCATCAGCAATAATCACAAAAAAATCCTTATCCCTTAACAAATGATCACAACTGTTTAAGTTCTTTTAAATGTAGAGCCGTTCTTACTCATAAATATTACGTAAAATAACACTAAAAACATGGTTACCGTAATATTAATGTGTATTTTAAAAGCCCTAAACGCTCTATTGACACATTTCAATCAAAACACTAACTTGACAAAATGATAATAAAGCGAATAATCTTCAGTAAACAAACAAAATCAAGTAACATTATTGATGTACAGTCAAAGCCGCTGCGTTTTAAACCGTTCGCGCAGTTTATAATAGATCAGTCTTAGCACAGCATAACATTTTTATTGATGAAAAATGAGTGAAACGCCTCTATGTATAGATAGAGTCTAATAGAGTAGCGAGGTAACGAGTGTACTGTAGCGAGCGACATGTTTGTTTTCATACCGGTCCGAATTAACGTCGCGATTGGTTCAAAATCCATAACTGGCCTCCGAGAGCCAGGTGTCGTTCACACCGCGGCCTCGCGCCTCGTCTCGTTAATCACTCGTGTACGCTATTGTTAAAGCGCGGCGAACAGCCATCTTTGTCAAATTACATCGATTAAATTTTAATAATTTAATTTGTTTAGTGATAAAATAAATAATCAAATGGAACTAAACGCTGTGCTAACGACCCGTAAAGATGTAAAATCGTTTATATCGTTACATTCTCTTTTGTTTCACTAGTAGCTGACGCTCAGTTGAATGGAAGCGATACGACTACGGCGCTAACAGCCAGTCGACCATTAAAAATGATGGATGATGTCGTCTTTTGCAAAAACAGTGCTATGTGATGGTTTTAGTGAATAATGTGAAGGGTGATGCTTGTGTTTATGTTTGAGCGTACATGCGATGAGAACTGCGTCGTAATTTGTTATACACATTGCATAAATGAGTGAAATGGCGTTGCGGAGCGCGCGGGCCCGAGCATGCGCGCCAGTTTCCTCGCAATTGCTAGGAACGCACTGAGTTTTCTTCGTTTACGTGTAAATCAAAATGGGAAGGTCGAGATTCCCAGGCAAACCACTTAAATTTCAAAACAGAAAACGCATTAGTGTTTTATCGGGAACTGTTTACCATGAAACCACTCCAGAGAATCACCCGCCACCGCGCGGCGCTACAGCTAATGATTTTACTGGGGACCAAGAGGTAATGCTTTATTTGCTAACAATTGCAGGTCTTTTTCTGTTACTCACAGGTATAAATAAAAGTGTACATACGGAAATGTTGTGTTTACGTAATAACTAGTAGCATTCGAGATTTTAATCGCATAGGTAGAGCGTCAAGTATCTATCTACGTACTTTGACATTTGCGTGTTCCATTTCATGTCAACAAAATATAAATTTAATATTTTGTTTTGTTAATTGAGCTTAACGTTCTAAAACTTGGAGTTACACAAGGGCCAAAACAGAAATTTCGATATATTTACAAACAAACCGTAAACATTAGAATTATTATCACATAACCTTTACATGCTAACATATTCTTCTCAATCTAATTATTTAGAATCATTGTTTGATTGGTCATTGTGTACAATGGTCTATAATTTTGAGCACTTTATAGTTTTACTAACATTATCAAGAGTATTAGTACTAACAAGCAAATCCATTGTATTCATATGTTGGAAATCTAACAAACATGACTATCACTGCTTGTTACATTGTGACTTGCATTTTTTTAAATGTGTCTTAACAATCAGTTATACCTATTTTTAGCATAGATATAGTTTTTCTGTGTTAACCTTATGATATATTAAAAAACATGTTACTTTGTCAAGGTTAAGTTTTAACCTTACCATTTTTCTGTAATTATATAGGGTTGTATGAATATACTATATGACAGGCAAAGTGAGAGATTCCCGGCACTATCTGGTGTATAAAATTTGATAGCATGTCTAAAGAAGTTAGCATAATTAGTTTTGTACTAGCCCATTATTTTGCTATCTGTTTCAGGAAGAAGAAAAGAAAGAAAATAACAATGAGAATGAGACTGATGAGTCCAACCTAAACAAAGTGACTGATGTATCAAAGAATAAGCAAGAGAATCCAGTTAAAAACACCAGTGAATTGTCAAAATCACCAGTTCGAACTCGGTCACAGAACAAAATGGAGCCTATTAAAGGTGAAAAACCTAAACCAGTTAAAAAAACGGTCACATTTGGTACTGTTGAAAGTTGTGAAGATATATTTTTCCCACTTAAGAAAGTCCCGATAAAACATCATGCTCCTCTTGTGCCTATCATTAAGAAGAAGTCATCACTTAAACAAACTGAATACTCAACATTTAATAGTATTCTAAAACCTGCAAAATTAACAGATTTGAGCTCAAAATCTAGCTCAGAACATCAAGAGGGATACTGGAGAAAGAATTTAAATCCTTTATCAAAACCCATGAACAAATTTTCACAGTTTAGTGAAAGCCGGTGTATGTCCCCACCTCCTAGACACTCCTCCCCAGTAGATAAAGAAACTGGTGGTTCTACCAAATTTGTTTTGCCTATGAGAAGTGCACATTCATCAAGAGTTATAAAACCTAACAAGAAATTCATTGATGGGGAGGAGCAGACATCTTCCAGCAGCAGCATAACTACAAGCAAAGTTTTGAAGAAACCAAAGTTGAAACAATTAGTATTCAATAATTTACCCAATGATGATGACACCCCTGATGAAGAAGATCAGGACAAAACAAATCAAATTGAAAAAATTAAAGACAATGCTCCATTGCAGTCATTGAAAACCTCAAACCTATTTAAAGATAAAACCACAAATTCATTTTCAAGCCTCAGTGTTGGTACTCGAAAGCTGCATGATATATTTTCTTATGAGAAAGAACCAACACAGGATGAGAATTCTAATTTAGAGGGTCTTGAAAAGGTAAAAGCATCAGACACTCCCAAGGAGGACAGAACTGGGCATGCAATGCGTAAGCTAATGGACATATCAGATGCAAGTAGCTCAAGTAGTACAAGCAGCGGCTCTGGATCTGAGGATAGTTGGGATAGTGCAAGTCCTGGTGGCAGTGGAGATGAAGAAGAAAAACCACCACCTGCCAGTCCAGAAAAGGAGAAATCATCGGCATCACAACTTCTTAGAGGAAAAATTATTCTGAGAGAAGCAAGACTGCAACTAAATCCACCTGCACAGTCAGCATCAGCATTAGATGGTCCTTTTTCTACACATCCACAGTCATCCTGTAAGTTTTATAGACACTGAAATATTTTTTAATGATAAGTTTCTATATAGAGGGTTTACTGTGAAAACCAGCTAAGTGCAGTCAAGTTAGTTTTGAGTTATTGTGTTTTAAAGTTTATACATAATAAACATCAGTTTTGACTTAATACATTTTAAAAGTGTACAACTACTAAAATTGCTATAATTTTAGGTCTTATTTGTATACAGTATTATTTAATAGTCACAACAAATATGTATAATAGAGATTTTATTTTTGTTTGTTTTTTTTTACCATGGCATATCTTGTAAAGCATCTGACAGCACTTTTTATGTATTTAGCAAATTTTTCCCAAAAATGTAGTTTAAGCAGGTTTTTGTGGTAAACCCTTGATTTCATAAAGTACTGATTCAGATTTGTATGTTTTTTGTTTTGTATATGTTCAGTTTTTTTTGTATTTATAAAGTTGTGTATGTTTTAGCTCCCAATCCTCCAACAACAGTAACTTGTGGAGTGTGTGGTGCCGTAAGATTCTATAGATTTGTAAAACAAGCTAGAAAGTTTGGAATATTTTCATGTGAATCTTGTCGCAAGTTCATATCCAAAATGTTGAAAAAGGAAAAACTGTCTCAAAAGGCTGGAACTGTAGTGATGCAGTGTCTGAAGGGTGAAGGTAATTTTTTTTTTATTCTTCTGTGTTTATTGTTTTCAAACTAAATAACTTACTATACATCAAAAATAATTTCAGGAAATTGTCATGTTCCACCAATAGTGCGTTCACAACAGTGGAAGCTACTACGGTGTACGAATAAGGCGCGATGCCCTGCTTGCTGGCTCAAGATGTGTCTGAAGGCCTTCCAGGTACCACCTAACATTCGGGCAGGTCTCACTGCAATGTTACCTCCTTTCATGAGATCAGGAGTAAAAACGTCTGGTGCTCTAACACAGGCAAATCCTCTACGAATATCAGCAGCCAACACTACTATACCGCAACCAGTGTTTGCCATTACAAATGGTGAAAATGAGAATAAAATCTTTGGTGTCAAACCAAATACTAAGAAACCTGAAGAAGTTGAGAAACTAGAGGTATGTTGATTTTGTGCTATATATGTCTTTGTAAGCTATATTCCGGTATTTTATCTTTACTTACTTTAAATAAATATTTATAAAACAATGATTATTTGTCTTCCAGGATAAAACATCAAAAGACCGTCCAGCTGCTGAATCAAATGAAGAGTTTAATGCAAGCAGGAAGCGTCAAATAACAAGGATAAAAGTTAGAAAAAAAGATAAGGATGATGCCAAACAAGCCGAGGATCCAAAAAGACAAAAGGTTGAACTCAAAGGCCCCAGAGTTAAACATGTATGTCGAAGTGCATCCATTGTGTTGGGACAACCAATTGCTACATTCCCAACACAAGATGAAAAAGAAAAACTTGATAAGAATGTGCAGCTAGAAGATGACATTACTTTGTCCGTGGAAAAAGATAGAGATACACCTGACCTGTCTAGCTGTGAATCTGAACTTGATTCTGAGAACAAGGCTCCACCTTTGGTGTCTGATAATGTTGTTTCTAAAGACATTGATGTAGAAGTACAGGTGGAAACTAAAAAACGTAAATTAGACCAGCTAATACCTGCTAAAACTCAGAACAAGGCTGAATCCAGTGAGGATGAAACTGTTATGGATCTTGTGCCCAGAAAGACATTTTCGAAACCCCTTTCTAACATTACAAATGTAAGTACCTGCTTTTTAAAATTGTTTACATCAGAATTTACAATCATTATCAATATCCTGTTAAAATTTTCTAGGTTCGGAGCCGCTCCCAGAAGTGTGGTCAGAATAGGCCTGAACTCATATGTGTAGACTTTTGGGAAAGCTATGATCCTGATGAAGTCTGTAGTACAGGCTTTGGACTGATAGGAACTGGATCTTTCACTGTTGCCAGATTATGTTTTCTCTGTGGCAGTGCTGGCAAAGAAAAGGTAAATTAAATTATAGATAGTCAGATTTACAAACACATAATATTTTACTTTTAGTTTATTTCTATGTAGGTGTGGCAGTTATCAGACAATAGGGTTGAATCTAAACACAACTAAAAACAGTGTCCAACATCAACCCTAGTGGTAGTAGAGGTGGTAAAAGCTTTTATACTACAGGAGAGTTTATACTACATATTACCCTGAATGAAAAAATAGGAGAGTTGTAATAGTACCGTAAAGAAAGCCTTTGTATTAAAAGGTTGATACAAAATATGCAAATTCACAAAAGACAATACAAAAAGTATAAATGTGGATAGAAGTCGTTAACATTTTGTCTTAAGTTTGCCTGAATGGAGGTTGTATAAAACAATATTAGAATTTATATTCATCCATATGTATTTTCATTAATTGTAAATAAGGAATGCATGAAAACTCTCACCACTTGCATCATCGATTGTTTGTCAGTCGTAGCGTATCGTAATCTCGTAATATATTTATTACTCATGGAAACATTAGCTACAAACATCATTATTTAGAGGAAAAACGTAAAGCATAATAAAAATTTGCTACAAACATTATTAATTAGAAGCTAAGTGAAAACGTAAAAATTATTGACAATACTACATATTATATTATAGATATTAAATGTGAGGAAATCAAGTTTCGTTTACTAGAACAGTTTTTTATTTAAAATTATCTAAGATTATTGAAAATAGAGGTTTCTTGTCTAGAATAAGAAAGTGAGTTTTGTTCGTTTACTACTAAAACGATTGCAGAAAAGGACATAGTGTACCTTTCAACCCCTGTTCCAGAGGGATAGAATAATGACCTTAACCCAAGCGAAGCCGCGGGCAAAAGTTGGTTCTTAATACTTAATCATATATATCTTCATGCAGATGCTGGTGTGCACGTCGTGTTGCGAGTGGTACCACAGTTGGTGCGCGGAGGAGGCGGCGGGCGGCGGCGGCTGGACGTGCGCTCGCTGCGTTTCGTGCGCGTCGTGCGCACGCGGCGCCGCGCGCCTCCGCTGCCGCGCCTGCGCCCGCCACTACCACGCCGCCTGCCTGCCGGCCGCCCCGCCAGACCACCGCAGCGATTGGCCACAGGTGGGCCAATTTAAGCTATTATATATTTATTATATTGAAAGTAGTAACTTTATGCTATGTTTATAGTAATTGTATGTTTAGAGAGAACAGCAATGCTATTTTGTTGTAGCAAGGTATGTAAGATCCCGTCCACCAAATGTAACAGAAAATTTTAGCGACTTTAAAAAATTAACAGATTCTCCTCATCGTAACAAAGTTACAGTGGAATCGAGATTGAACTTATTTTAAAACATAATTATAATGTACCTATTCCTTACTGGACTTACAATCTTACCTTATCTATGTTCACAGATTTGTAGTGCCTGTCTGAAATGCAAAAGTTGTGACAGTAGTCGAGTGAGCAAGTTTGTTGGTAGTCTACCGTTTTGTGGGCCTTGCTTCAAACTGCGGCAAAAAGGCAATTATTGTCCTCTCTGCCAGGCTTGCTACAGGGATAATGATTTTGATAGCAAGGTAAGACATTGTTACATCCCATACATACGCACATGAAACTGCTATTCAAGATTATCAATACATTATTTATATTACTTAGTTTGCACCCGGCATGCGTGCAATGCGTTGAAATGCCTTTTTTTATGTTTTTGGCCAGGAACCCTCGCGGGCGTCCCTAGAACACATATCAAAGTTTCACCACAATCTGATAAATGGTTTTGGAATGCATAGAGGACCAACATACAAACATTGATTTTTATTTATTTATAAGATTAGTCTATTTAATATTATTTTGGTTTGTGTTCTAGTTTAGTGCCATAGTCAGTACAATAAAGACTCACCTTTGGTTTATGGCGAGTCACTATCGCCGCTATATTTATATATTTTATTTAAATACATTCTTCTATTCTTTTTAGATGATGGAGTGCGGCTGTTGTGGCAGATGGGTGCACGCCAGTTGTGAAGGACTCAGTGGTGAAGGATACCAGCTCCTATCAGCGTTACCACCGTCAATCGAATACATATGCTGCAAATGCATGCCACACGACCCTCCATGGAGGAAGATGCTCACAGATCATCTAAAAGGCCGACTGCTTCATCTATTGAAATTGCTTGCTAAAAACAAAAAAGCCTGTGCATTACTAAAACTGACCCCGCACAAGAATACCCCAGTACCAAATAAACCATATCGGTTACTATCGCCGCAAGCGATAAGAAAATTACACTTCGACGTCGTAGATGAGTCCATGAAGACATCAGAAACCAAAGTTTACAGAAACACTGCAAGAGGCAGGCGGAATAATAATTTCTCCCAAAACAAATTCGAAGAATCAACTACTCCACATGTTTGGCAGTCATCTTTACTACAAGATGTAAATATAGAGAAAGAAGACATTCCACACACAACCCATAAAGTGGTTAATCTGCAAGAACCATTAATGCAGAATAAAGAAATCTGTTTTTCAACTGGCCTGTGTGGTACCAAGACAGAATTTGAATCATCGTGTGTTGAGGTGCATGAGAACTATCCACCACAAACAAAAACAGAAAAAGCAACGACAATGTTGCCTACCACTGTCCATGATGACAAATATGAGGCAATATCTGATGATGATGAACCTGTGAAGAGCTTCCCACAAGCTCGTAGTGAGCAAGATCTTAGCCCAGTTGTTATGCGACCTTCACCAGAAGTCAGCAATAGTGATGACTTAGATAGGGTAATATCTCCATCACTTCTAGACATTAAAAAGAGAGTAAACAGTGATGGTTATGTCTCTTTAAAAGATTTTAATCATGATATGAAAGAGGTCATCCAGAGGACAACAAATGATGATCTCAGTTCAATTTACAAGGACTTATTCTCAGAGACATTCCCTTGGTTTGACTGTGAAAACAATTGTCTTCAACCTAATTTGGAAGTTGAGGGTGAACATGAAGATGCTGAATCTATTAAAGATATTGATATTTCGGATAATAAAATAAAAACGAATCTACAATCTATTGAGCGTCCAATGGATCAAGTAGTACCGAAACTTGAGGTAGATGGAGACAAATTTGAAGAGGATCTTTTAGAGTTTTATCCAGTGATAGATTCAAGAGTGTGTGTACTCTGTAAAGCTACTGGTGATGGTTCACCCTCAATGGAAGGTAGATTACTTTACTGTGGTCAAAATGATTGGATACATTCCAACTGTGCACTATGGTCCGCTGAAGTCTTTGAAGAAATTGATGGATCCCTTCAAAATGTACATTCTGCAATATCTAGAGGAAAAATGATAAAGTGTGCTGCCTGTGAAGTTAAAGGTGCTAGTGTTGGTTGCTGTGCTAAAAATTGCAGTGAAACCTACCATTATGCCTGTGCAAGAAAGGAAACTTGTGCTTTCATGGATGATAAGAGAGTGTTTTGCCCATCTCATGGTAAAGATGTCCCTAAAAAGAGTTTACAGAAAGATGCTGACTTTGAACTCACAAGGCCAGTGTATGTAGAACTTGATAAGAAGAAGAAAAGATACAGTGAAATAACCAAAGTACAATTTATACTGGGCTCACTGGCTGTCCATAGTCTTGGTAAAATAGTGCCCTCAGTATCAGACTATGAAGAGTTTCTAATGCCAGTGGACTTTTCATGCACTCGCCTCTTTTGGTCATGTAAAAAACCTACCAAAATTGTAAGATATACCATCAAAACAAAGCTTATACTGGCTGAGCCATTACCAGGTTTTGACTATGGTGTCAACATAACAGTTGACCATACAATGGATGTGCACATTGTAGAAAGAGTGATGGCTGAAATAGGAGCATGGCATGAAAGTGTACAAACAGGATCTAGCAAAACTGTACTGATGCTCAAAAGTGATAAATCACCTATCAAGTTTGGAAATACAGTGACATTAGAAGATCTAGCTGTAAAACAAGTTGTAGAGCATTTACTAGATAATGTGTGCAAACAAGAGCAGCAAGATGATGAAGAACCTCAAAATACTGCAGATCTATTACCACCTGAAGTGAAAGATGCAATATTCGAAGATCTCAACCATGATCTTTTAGATGGTATATCAATGCAAGATATATTCCAGGACTTAAAAAATGAGTTTTACTGTGCAATGGGTCAATCAGATGATAAAAGTAATGATAAGTCTGATTTTCGATCGACAGATTTCATAGACGAGTTACTAAATTCAAGATTCGAAACTGGCAGTAAAGAATTAAAACGAAGTAAATCTGAAATGCTTCTTCAAAGCCATAATCTTAAGACCTTAACCACTGGGCGAGGCCAACAAAGGTCTAGTAGTTGGAATAACAAATTCGATCCAAGTTTATTATCATCTACAATAAAAAGATGCAAAATGGGCAAAACATCTACTGTAACTGGGAAGCTGAGTCCTGTCCAGAGAGTAACACTGACCGAAAATGTTATAGAAACTAGCAAAGAATCTGATAACACTTCAAACAAGAAATTAAAAGTTGAGACTTGCACTAGTGGTGCTATTTGTGATGAAGCACCTCACACTTCTGGCATGAACTATCAGACAACATCACCTAACAAAACAGATGATACAAATAACATCAAAACAGATAAAAATGACGGCTATTATACTGACGTTATCGATTTCTATACAAAAATTCAGTGCAGTCCTATCTCACAGCTTGATGGTGCTGCAGATTGGTCAGGCTCTGAAAGTACGTGTAGCTCACGACCAGGCAGTCCCCGAGACAGTGATAACGATTTTACGCCAATACAACAATTAGACGGTGCAGAAGATAATCATCCTGGAAATGATAATATTCCAAGAGGTCAAACAAACCAATTTTTGTACAGAGCCAGTGGCACTGAGAGTTACACTGTAACTTTTGCTGGCAATTCGATCAGTGGACAACCAGAGCTTGTGATGAGACCCTTGGATGATGGCTCAGGTTCTTCTAATCAAATGGAGCAACCAGTAAGATGTGACAGATGCCAATGCACATATAGAAACAAAGAATCTTATGATAGGCATGTTCCTTCTTGTGACATGATGTCAACAAGTGAGAGCGAAAGTGAGAATCCAAAATCTCCGGAAAATAGGACCCTCACGACGTTACAGAGTGCTTTCCAAGGAGCATTCGCTCAACCGATGATTATTCACGCTGGTGTTGTTAGTGGGACTGAGAATACTGTAAAAGCGGAAGGTATTGCTGCTAGGAGAACGTCAATTAACACTAGACAAATTACCATAAATGGCACTATAGTTGAGACACCATCACCAGGGCCATCAAATGAAATGACAATGACCATTACTGAACAAATGAAGTCAGGCACCGTAATTTTCGATCAAAGTAAGACAACCAATGTTCAAGTTTCTACTAACCAGCAAGTGCTGTCATCACCACAAATTGTTGTGACACCGCAAATGTTATTACCACCGAAAACGAGCACTGCCGGTGGGCAAAAAATCATGGCTCCCCAAATAATAACGCAGCCCAGTATTCTGCCCTACAACATATGTGTCAAGCCAGGCAATGGAGGCGCAAATATACAACAGATCCAAGGAAATGCAGATATGACTCAATTGCTTTCCGGATCTGGCGGTATTCAAGTGATATCCTCCAATTCTAACCAAGTATTAACAATACCTTCAAATCAACAAGGACATCTTGCACCAATGATCCAAGGAAAGAATCAAGTTACGAACTTCCCTAATATGGCAAGTGCAACATCAATTGCATTGCCTGTAAATTCTATTCAGGGCATGCCGAACACATCGATTATTCATAACATCCAGCCAATGATTCGGCCCCAATTACAGGGCAATCCTACCATAGTTGTACCTGCAATGACAGCTCAAAGATTACAGTCGCCTAGCCCACAAAACAAGCAACAGCTGATACTGCCAGGAGTGCCACAAAAGTCTCCTAAGAAACAACCTGCCGCAGTTCAACCCAAATCGATATTCCAAGCTACAAACCGAGGCAGAGCAAGACCTATTCCCAAACCTACCAATATAAAAACGAGACAAACCAAACTAGAGAAGACATTCACTGCTATCAACCAGTCGCCAATAGGACCTGGAAATACTGTTATACAACTACAAACAAACAACCAGACAGGCCAACCATCAATAATCGTTCAACCAGTTTCAAATCAAAACATAATGTCTGCATATGTAGAAGCTCTGTCCCAACAGCAGAACCAAAACATGCAATACATTGCGACTATTGCCCCACAAGGCGATTTCAAGACAGGACCAACACAGTTTATATCACAAAGTGGACTCATGCCACAGACATTCCAAATCCAGCAGACAGAATCAGGTGGTCTGGTTGCTGTACCTAGCGGTGGAATCCCAGTTCTATTGCAACAAGGAAATGTGGGCATATTACCTCAAGCAATACAACAAGGAGCTACTCTATTACCACAAGGTGCAATACAAACACAAGGAATTATTTCTCAAGGTCCTAATGGCCATGCGATATTACCTCAGGCAATACACACGCAAAATGGGACCACCATAATTCCTCAAGGTACAATCCAAGGATTGGGTCCAGGGAACATCACATCACAAACTGCCACACTTTTGCCTAATAACACATTACAAACAGCTGGAGCGACAGTTGTACCACAAAGTGGAATTGGCAACGGCCAGACAACTATAATACCGAATGCCTTACAATCGCAAGGCAATACACTTATTTCATCAGCTCCTGGTGCTACAATTCTGCCACAAGGGACATTATTGCCCCAATTCTGTAATGATCAAGTTTTACTTGGTTCAACACCTACTTTAGAAATGGTGACAGATCCATCTGGTTGCATGTACTTGACGACGACACAACCTGTTTACTATGGTTTAGAGACTATAGTTCAAAATACAGTTATGTCTTCTCAGCAGTTTGTATCTACTGCTATGCCAGGAGTACTCGCACAGAATAGTAGTTTTTCTGCGACAACGACTCAAGTATTCCAAGCAAGTAAGATAGAACCAATAGTAGAAGTACCTACAGGATATGTTGTTGTCAATAATGTAGGGGAAAGTGTTGCTGTATCATCAACACCTAACATAGTTAATTCTCAAACAGTACAGTCATCACCACAATCGCTTAAGAGCGTGAAAACAACCGTTCCTAATTTGACATTACAACCGCTGCCTGATAAATCATCTAATATTAATACGAATAGACAGACACCAAAAGTGATTCAAATGGGTACGCCATTAGCTGTCGGATCACAATCTGGAACTATTATTGCTGGAAGACAAACAATCAATCCTATTACCTCTCAGATTCATGGTATGACGATTTCAAGTACACCACAAAACTTGCAAAGAAACAATATGCCCAAACCGACCCATGTATCATTGTCTCCAAATGTCACCCTTATATCGTCGACGGGACAACCAGTGATGGCAATTTCGCAGTCCGTACCCAATTCAACAACATCATTCTCAATGCAGTCAATACCACTCTCACAACCAATTGTGTCAAGCTCTATTGCTCCATCCACATCAAAGAGTAACCTTAAATTTGAAAATTCCCATGTCATCGAAATCAGCGGTAACTTGCAAGATAACTCGAACTCTGCAAATATGCCTACTATAAGTGTTACTCAGAGTATTAAATCGCCTACACCTTGGAGGCAAATAAGTACCCCTAACAATCCTGGTATGATGGATAATAAATTGGAGCTTCAAAATATGACAGTGAAACAGACTAATGTGAATACGTCATTAATGAATATTCAAAGCAACGCGTCGATGAACATTACAGGGAGGTCGCATCCAAATAATGACCATGATAAAGTCAATCAAAACTGTTTGATACAAATGCCCAGTAACTCCATGTCAGCAATGAATATGCATTCCCATCAGTTTGAGCAAAGTCTAAATGTCAGCCATCATTCATCATCGCATTCGACGTCAAATAACGTCATTCAAATTACTGCTGGAAACATTTATCCCCCATCATCAGTAATGAATAGCAACTTTGACGCTGATACCTCTTTAAAGCTTAGCAAAATAAACGCTCTCTCAAAAACGGAAGGTGGTCATTTAAACTTTTCGCAAGAAATAATGGCTTCTCATTCACAGCAGCACGCAAAGAATGAAAACTCATTCCAAAATATGGGACCCTCAGACAACAAACATAATGCGGATAGTTTATCAAATCAGATGAACAATCACAAAATGAGTAACTGTCAGATGAGCGGTAATATTAGCAGCTCTCCTGCTATCAGCATTATACCTCACAATATAATGCGTCCTCAAATGCAGAATAATCAAAACACGATCTCAGTCCCTAATAATCAAAGTCAAATGTGCTCAATGCCTAGCAACACCTCGCATGGTCAAGTACAACTGTTAAATTCTGGAAATAGCTCAATGCAAACTATGAATATGTCTTGTCAAGAAAACGCCAACAATCGGATGAATATCACAGTTTCCAGTGACAATAACATGCAGTCGAACCAACAACATGATATGACAAGTTCTATGAATACATCAAATCTGTCCCATGCCAGTAATATTCAAATGATGACCCACGAAAGTAATCAACTATCAACACCCAATCAAATCCACATAATGAACGGCCAGATCCAGCATAATCGGCAAGCCGATAATAATCAGTTACAGCAGTTAAACCAACCTAATTCGAACCGATCTTTCCATGAAAATATGATGAATTCGCAACAAAATCATAATCAACAAAATATGCTATCCAACAGAAGTACACCAGATAGTAATAGTATTATGAATCAGTCCATGAATATGCATAATTTAACATCAAACACTCACAACATGAATCGATCTGACTTGAGCGATCTAAATCACATGCATATGCAACAACCAATGACTAATATGAACATGCAAAACAACCGAATGATGATGGAGACCATGCAATCACACAGTATGAGCAATATGAATCACACTATGCATTCTAATAGGTCTATGGATAACATGCATAATCCACAGTTGCATAACATGCAACAGATGAACCACCATATCAATAATAACTCAAGGCAGATGGATAACAGCATGCATGTCAACCAACAAATATCCATGCAACAAAACAGGCAGATGGAGAATGTTGGTCTCCATCACCAACATCAAATGCCCAATGTAATGCAGATCCAGAACAATAGACCGCATGTTGAAAATAACATAATGAATATGCATCAACATGTTCCTAATCAAATGCACAATAGACAACAGATGGATAACAGTATGCACATGCATCATATGTCAGGAAGCTCCCCAAATATTAATTTAGGCAACCAGATGGACAGTACTGGGGCAATGCCAAACATGCACGGGAATCGATATGACAGTAACACAATTACGATGCAAAACATTAACACATTAAATCAAATTCAGAATAGCAGAAACTCCATGGAACATTCTTCTATGATGCAGCACCAAATGAATTCAATGAATAATATGAACATGCACAATAACCTAAATAGTACTATGCAAATCGTCAATAGCAACCACCAATCTATGAACAACTCGATGATGCAACACATGCCTAACATTCCGGATATCAAAAATGATATTCAGAGTTCCTGCAGTGGTAGCTGCTCTAATAACAGCACACAGTTCTCTAGTAATCAGAATACCATGGAGATATGCTCGAATATGCATACCAACAACATGAATATAGGTACAGGCAACATGATGCATGGAATGAACGTGAATAATTCGAGCATCTCGAATAATATGATGCTGAATTCTGTTAATAATACTAATATGTATGGAGCAAGCGCCCAAAACAATATGACGGGACACGATATGTTGATGAGTTGCGCAAATACAACTGATCACAATGTAAACAATCTCATGACAGGGACAAACAATCACATGATGCTTAATACATCACAAACACACGCTACAAGCAATCAGAATCAAATGATCAACAGTCAAGTGTCTAATAATCAACAAATTAATATTAATAGTTGTAGCATGAACAGTAATAATTCATCACAAAACCAAAGTATAACAAACATGGACAATCAAATGAATAGGAATACTATGCCTGTACCCGAGCCGCCTAAGTTTTCTCAAGATACATTACGAGGCAAGAATCTTATGGGTCCTCCAGCTAATACTAATATACCAATGACGAATATTCCTAGTAACAAAGATTGTAAAGTCAACATGGTGGGCAATGATAAACAAAACCATACTATATCAGTTGGTAATCAAATAGGATATATGCAAATGAATCCACCGAATAATAATAGAGTCATTAATTTACCCGAAAGAAGTCGAATGAATAATTCTAATTTGGATAATAATATAAACCAACATGTACCTCAGCAACATAATATTCGCGTGGTGACAAATAATACAAGTAACAATGTTGCTGGTATCACAACAGATCCTTTAGCATTCCAACAAAATAACGACAGTGGAACAATGATAAACGTACCCTTCCAGGCCATACCAAACAGTGCTCCTATGAATATAAATGTAAACTCAAGCAATAATACTGTGAACATAACAGTGCAAAATAATCTAGTTGATCCCAAAATCGCTTCAAAAACTGCAGCTGATATAACCTTCCCTCTTCAAGCAAACGCCAATTTGATTCAAAATCAGAGTAATACTAACAACATGATGTGCATACCTGTACCAAGCAATACTATAAACCTACCAACTCAAAACAATTCCAGTATAACATTACCTAAAGCTCCGCCTACGCAACAAACAGGCATTCCTACTAACGTCGTCAATCCGATGTCTATGAGACCTATGAACAGAGTACTGCCATTACATAGAGATGGTCAAAGTAAATCAACAAAGACTACTAAAACGGCAGCAGCACCAAAACAGAGGCCTGCAGTGAGTCACGACATGCCTGACTTGAACATAAAAGATGAAAACATTGATAGCGATCTAGAAAAGGCTATTGAAGAATCAAAGCGTATGATGGAATTGGAAAGTGCTAAAAAGGAAAAAGAGGAAAGTGACGCAGCTCGGGCTATGCAACTTTCGGCCGATATGCACCGAACTAACGCGACACCAACAGTGGAAACCGCAAGAATCAGTACACCTGCTGAAGCTACATCAAAAATGTCTTTACCCAATTTAGATACTGAAATGATAGACGTCGAACCACCTAAAGTATTAACAGAAAAAGATACAAATAGAACTCCAGTTCCAGGAAAAATACAGAGCGCTCCTACAAAAGTCATAAAAAGACAGTTAGGAGACAAGAAATCTGAAACGGAACCTAATATGTCAAAAAAGCAGACTAAAGTTTCGAAGGAAAACAAACAATCGGCACCAAAACCTGCACCCGAACCATCTAAAGACGACGGTCCTAAGCTCATATACGAAGTATCATCCGAAGATGGTTTTAACTACACTTCATCCTCACTAGCGGATCTCTGGGCGAAAGTCGTCGAAGCTGTGCAAAACGCAAGAAAACAAGCGGGTCTACCACCGATTCAATACAATTTACCGGCGA
Source organism: Callimorpha dominula (assembly GCA_949752705.1). NCBI lineage: Eukaryota > Metazoa > Arthropoda > Insecta > Lepidoptera > Erebidae > Callimorpha > Callimorpha dominula. The sequence goes on from OX457011.1 coordinate 10,197,094, forward strand.
GTTTATCTGGAGCACATATTTTGGGATTGAACAACAATGCACTGCGATACCTCATCGAACAACTACCTGGGGTAAGTGTTGATTAATTGTGTTTTTGTTACTAATATTGTTGCAAAATTTCCTAACTAACTGTTTATTACAGGCTAGTCGTTGCACCAAATATAAGATGCGTCAAGGCCGCCAGTTGAGCAGCTGGGACAACGACCTGGACTTGAGTGAGGGTTTCAAAGAGAGTCCTTGGGGCAGTGCTCGCACTGGTCCTGTAGCAAGAAAACAAAATCATGACATGTTCAGTTGGATGGCTTCGCCTTTCAGAGAAGAGCCACCACCATTTGGTGGACAAGAAGGAGAGAGCTCAGTCTCAAGGTAATAAATTTCTTTACAGTAGATTGCCTGTGTATATTTAAACGTTTTTATAAGGGATTATAAAATGTATAAACTAGTATGTATTAAATAAAGGTTCATCTCTAACATTGTCTGTTTCTTCGAGGCTTTCAAAATAATTACTTAAATTTTAGAATTTTAACAATTATTTTACTTATACCGTTTTATATTTCAGGCGATTAGCAACTTTGCCACCAGCAATGAGATTCAGGCAGCTTAAAGAAACATCTAAAGCATCTGTAGGTGTATATAGATCACACATTCACGGACGAGGCCTATTTTGCAAACGAGACATTGAAGAAGGTAAGACGGCATTACTACAATGATAACAATCTAAAAAGTGTTTGTCATTTTAAAGGAGAATGAAAAATCTTTTACTTTTGAAATTAAAGTCTTCAAACCAATGTGACATAATGGTGTAACCATGAGTTTGCAATTATCGTAAGTACTATTAAGACATAACAACCCATATAAAAGTTTGTCTAGCCAAAACTTAATTCAAATTCAAATTCAAAATCATTTATTCAATTAAGACACTAAGTGACATTTATGAACGTTAAATTGAAGCTAGAGTTAAAATCATAGATCGGCACAAACAGACGCCACAGCATATACTGGATTGTCAAGGTAAATTAGGTGAAAAACACCAAAATCTACTGCCCGTTTGTGTCGATCTATAACTTCCAGTTTCCAAAATGCGTAGGGCCTTATGAGAAGAATACTGGCAAAGAAACTCATGGCCACTCTTTTTAAAAGTCAGATCTTCAGGTACAATAGTGTTAGTGTTACACGAAAGGTAAACAGGATGCAAGCTGATGCCACCTAAATTTCATTTTATTGAAATGCTCCAAAAGCTAACGTACTAAAAAATAAAAATCACTCAGTGATACCGTTGAAGGTTTGAACCTATTAAACATAGAAATCATTCAAGGTGCACATCTACCTTCATTCAGTTGCAAAATCTACTGTTAAAAATAATTCGTGACTGGATTAAGAGGCTAGAGTTGCAGTTGATCGAACCATAATAATAGTATAGGCTAAAGCATCGCTGACTAGGCCGACCAGTCACCCCAAGCAGCACCCGTTCACGAGTATGACGCATGGACCAGCCATCATCTCCTTCGCCATATCAGAGGAAAAGAAATGACCCGCCCCATGACGACGCCGCAAGCAATGACATTTTAGTGAGCATGACGAACCTTATGTGATGAACCTTAACAACTAAAACCAATACTATGCAATGTATCTGCAGGTGACATGGTAATAGAATATGCGGGTGAGGTGATCCGCGCAGTATTAGCCGACCAACGCGAGAAGCGCTACGAGGCAATGAGCGGACGACGCGGCGTTGGTGGCTGCTACATGTTCCGAATAGATGACAACCTGGTCGTCGACGCCACGTTGAAGGGGAATGCTGCCAGATTCATCAACCATTCCTGTGATGTGAGTTATTTCTAGAACTAATGTAATTATTTTTAAAGCTACACTAGTCTTTTGATTAAGTGAAACTTCTTTAGAATCGTTGTGATTAATTAGAAAATTCGATGTAACGAAAAAGTCACACTAAAATGAGACAAACATATTCATAGGATTTAGCCTGCGAGAGAATGAGATAGAATACAAGTATAGTGTTTCGTAAAATTTTGGTATACTAGCACGTGTCTTTTGCGCTTGCGTACTACGAATCCTATTTTTATGTGTTATAACTAGAGATCGGATATTCGGATGCATATTTACCTAAAGTTGACATGTTGGCTATTATGGAAAGCACTTTTTTATCAAAAGAATCCCGCGATTTCAGGAAATTCAAATTTAAGTGTACCTCCGTGAGATGTAATTAACCCCAGTTTGACACAAATGACACTTTCTCTGTTACAACGTATAATGGTTGCTTTTCCCTACTTTTATTGTCAGTGATTTTTGACGAAGCAAAAACAACCTTATTACGTTGTAACAAGTGTCAAATCGGGCCTATTAAACCCCAGAAAATGTAAGCATTTTGTAAGAGTGCGAGTGAGACGGCAAATTATACTTGCTTGTGCGCAAGTAGCGACGCGACAATACAACTGCATTCGTAAATAAAAATATACTTAGAAGCCGCTTCCATAATTTGTTATCCAAAAAATAACTTTAGGTAAATATGCATCCGATTATCCGATCTCTAGTTGTAACACCAAATTAATTACTTTCGGGTTTTTTTCCTTTACTTGTCCTGTGAGACCTTGCATTTCGCGAAATTTCATGGATCTAGGTCAATAGGAAGTATCCTATAGGTTTTAATACCGGTAAGGTGTTAAAATTGGTTAAAATATAAGAAATTAAATGACCTTGATTTTTGTACAACTTCAAGGGTATAATTATTTGATGTTAATTTCAACTTGATATATCTAGCATTCCTAAGAAAAAGATCTTGACAGACAACCAGACAGATGGACAACGATGTGATCTTAGAAGGGTTCCGTTTTGCATTTTGAGGTACGAAATCCTAAAAAAATTTGGCACTAAGGCCCCAGAAAAAGCATTTGTATGTAACTACTCCAACAAGACAGTAGATAATTTGAATAATATGTAATAATATGCGGGAAACTGTTCTCATAACTAATGTATTTATAACATGTTTTACATTTTTACAGCCTAACTGCTACTCGCGTGTCGTTGACATCCACGGCCATAAGCACATACTGATCTTCGCCCTTCGGCGCATCACCATAGGCGAAGAACTGACTTATGACTACAAGTTCCCATTTGAAGAAGTCAAAATACCATGCACATGCGGTGCCAAGAAATGCCGCAAATACCTCAATTGATCAAGATTATGGGAGTGAGTTATCTGATTGTGTCAATTATACAAGTGTTAAACTGTGGTTAAAAAGGGTTATAAACAACCAGTAAAGATGAACAAAAATACTACTGAAACAGACATCGTTAAACGTACAATTGCGTCGTGGTATTTTTTACTTGGCAATCTTTCAAGCCCTAAAAACTAGCATAATTATAGAAGTACATACATTACCGCTAGTACCAGATTGCAAATTATCGAAATCACCATAGTTTTTGAGACCTCGGTTCATACAAAAACCGTCCTGAGATGTAAACAACTGAAGGACGGTTTTTGTATTAAAGGGCTACTACAGCTTCAGGACGTTTGTACTGAGCTCCAGAAAATTATGGTCAGCTCGGTAATATGCGACGTAGTACTACGTGAAGTAGTGATTTAGACATAAACGTTTACTTTAATAACGTGAGTTGTGACTGAGACATAATTTGGACAAAAAGTGGTATGGCGCTAAAATATCAATCGATGGATCTCGTGAGAGTTCTAAGCCTATTTAGGATGTAGCTGACGGATGAATGCTTGATGGAATACTGGGTCGAGCACAATAATTACGTGTACATAATTATATATCTATGACAATAAGTCAAATTCACATATCGCGTTACTCCCACCTTCTTATATTGACATTTAGCATTACTGGAGCATACCTCGAGCATAAAACCTTTTACATGAATCTAGATATGATCTCTTTCTTGAATCTGCCCAGTGTTAAGAGTTGTTGGATTTTATAATAATTTTGAATTATTTTTTGTGAAAAAATCTTATTTTGAGATAGGTTTATACATTTTGTAAATATATTTTAGTTATATTGATTTATTGTAATGACGATAGGGCGAATCGCGAACGGCTTAAGTGTGTACACTTAAATGTGATGTGATATGTTGAGCCCCGGCTATTCGGGTACGAGAAGGGTTAGTACATAGGTAGTGTATATTTGTTCCTCATTTTGTTCCATTTCTCTTCACTTGTGATCAGTTAAGTCTCGACTAACATAGCGCGTATGTGTACATATATTGAGGGGTCTTAGGCATAAATAATAATGAAATTAGTACATTCGAAAGAAGGGTAGCAAAGTTACAAGTACAATGTTACTTTTTAGTAATTTTAACGTGTATTGTATAGTAAAATTGTAAATAAGAGGAATTATCTGTCATAATAATGAGTTAAACGACAAATCGTTTTATCGTAGTCATAGTAGTAGGTTGTACTTTATAGAGTATATTTTACGGTGTATATAATAAGTTATTTAGTGTGCGATACGCTCTTGGTTGAAGAGCGCAAGTTGGGGGAGGAGGGCAGGCTAGAGGGGGTAAAGAGTAGGGCAGCCGCGGCACTACAGCTGTAGCTTTGTCCATGCATAGTGACCAGACAAGTATAGTTGAACAACTCCCAGTTATGAAGCACGGTTTAACATAAAAATGCACATTTTTTTAGCTTTAATACTACTTCAGCGAAGCTTAATTGGTTTTAATTTAAATAGATCACGATTATATATTATTGAGGTATTATATTCTAATCAATTGCCTGTGTGTTGTTTTAATTGGCAAATATAATTTTATAGCATTTTTTGTCCTGAAGCATTTATAGACTGAAGTTTAAAGCATCACATAACAGACATCACAAGAAATCAGTCAAATTTTGATTAAAACCTGCTTTGAAGATTCACAATTTTATGAACTTACTTATAGAATTAGATGCAGAAACAAAACGTTTGATGATTTGGATAGCGCGCCGTAATATAACTGATGATGAACATTTGTTACTGCATCTAACAATAGCAGTATTAAAGTAATTTATATGTGTCCTTGAGTATTTTATAGATAACTTCAATAGGACAGATTATATTAAGCTGAAAATAAGGATTACAATTTACAGTTAGTACTTTTTGAAATTTGTACGTTAGAACAAGATGCGGTAAGAATGAAGATGCTCTGTTTTACTGTAGGGCCTTTCATTGCTATAGAACACGACAGAAGAAACAGTTGTATAAGGCTATGATTAACGGATCTTTACATTCGTCCCATAATCCATTTTCACTATGGTTACAGAAGTAATTTTAAATCTTTAGGCAAAACCAACTCTTAGAACTGGCTGCAGCCCGTGACAATGTCTAATGGTGGCAATCATTTAATTGGTTATCCCAGAAGAGCCCGACAATAACACCGAACGAAGCGTTCTTTATGTCTGGGGTGTAGTGAGCAGCTTCAAATATTTATATTTTGGTAGACTCCATCATTAATGCGGGATAGGGACTGTATAGCAAATTATAAATAATCATCGTGGTCAGATATGTTTTTTCTATCGTGGTCTACCTATAGTGAATAAGGGTGCCGTCTCCTCATAAACTAAGTATACAATAGCTAAGGTAAATGTTGTATAATAACAATAAGTCGTACGTACGGTTGATTTAAAATTGTTTGTTATACAGGTATCTTGTTTTAGCGTTTCACTTGAAAATTTTATCAATTGAACTCGCGGTGTCTATCGGAGCTGGATTTGTTTTATTGTAGGTCGTTTGTCTACGAAGTGTAGATAAAAATGATTTTTGCGGTCGATTTTATTTATTGCACTATTTTTGAAATATGAAGGTCAATTTTCATATGGATCTAAGATTACTGAAGCTGGATTTGTCTCTTGACCTACGATATGATAAAATTTGGTTGGTGGGTGGTAAAAAACCATTTCATATTTTGTCAAAGAAGGGTAGTATAGTAGTATAGTAGTGGTATTATAAGTACTAATATGTAATAAAAAAATGTACATGAATTTTTTATTTTGACAAGGTATATTAATATTATTCACATATTATCAAACCCTATTAATAGCTGCTCTTAGAAGTCAAGTTAGTGATAGTACAAAATATTAACATATTGCGTTGGAGATAAATTGTGTATTTGTGATTTATATTATCTGTTTTTGTTTACAAAGAGTTTTTACTATTAAAAAATCAATAATATCGAGATTCGATATTCACACTATAATTTATTTTAGTTGAAGCAGTTGAGCAGCTATATAGAAATGGCTTACTGCACTCATAAAACCAAAGTCCAGATCCAAGAAGTCTTTAGTAAAATGAGAATAACTTTCTGGTTTCACTGTCCCTTTCCCGTAAAGGTTACTTCTATCTTATAGGGTCAGTGAGGTCAAACAGACATAAGAAATTTCACTTCAAGCTGTTTTGAAGTAGGTGTTCGCAGCCTGTTTTTGATTGATCCATATGTAAATCTGATCTTAATGTTATTTAGTTGTTATTCAAAAAAAAAAACCTGAGTAAAGTTTTTTTTCGGTGGTTTGAATCGCATAATATTTTTGGCATCAGTTGACAAACAACCTGGTACCGGTATGCAGAAGCAATACAATGGTATTTAATAATGATATGTTGTAAATAAACTGTGATGACTGTGTTCCCATCAAAGTTTTATATTGATAGCTAATCTGGGAATTGCGGTAGCCTAGTCCAGTCCGTTTTAGTCTATATCACTATTCTAAAATGATGCGAACGTAGCCATAACAGTTAGCCATTCTTTTTATAAAAAAGTTGTTATATTTTGTTTACATTTGATACGAGTTAGTCGAAGTTATAGCCTACATCGAGTTATGATAATAAAAGTACAGGTAATTTTAATCACTTTTGATTTTTAAGATTAACAACATATTTTTAAAGTTTTAGTTTTTATTTTGAAATAAGATTAACACGCGTTTCTTTTTCCTCTCTCCTCAATATTTCTCGAGTGCAGTTTAACCATGTTTATATGGCTATCGGTTTGCCTCTTCAATAGATAGTACATATGGAGCGATAATTGTGTCCAATTCTAAATCAGCCAATGACTACACTGTCAATTTGCAACTGCCGGTTACATTATTTGTCGTCATTAATATTTTTATGACATTCAAGATAGAAATAAAAGTATAGCATCTAAAACACTGTTTCATCTAAGGACTTTAAAATATGATTAATATTGACCGCGCTTATTCGCGTTCATCAAGAAGCGAGACGACACACCGTATATCAATGGTTTTTCTGCACCTAATGTTATTTTACAGTAATAATGAAGGTTATGTCGGTTTACGAGTATGTGAACTATCATTTGTAAATGGTTTATAATAAAGTTGACTTGTTTGGTAGACTCGCGAATGCTTTAAATTGTGTACATGTGCATTTTGTTAGTCCTGTAAACATTCATATATTAGAAAATCAAAAGACCAAATCACAAAGTGATGAATAATTTTGCGTTAATTTTTTAAGTATATGCATCTGCCCTTGATATTATCTGTATTAAAAATAATGCTTTTATTTTTAATATACACAATGCCATTTTGCCTAATGTTATTATAAATTATAATGAAATTGCTTTAAAAGCACCAATTTTTACAATGCATAGTTTCTATGACCTGTCTATACATTTTATTACTTTATTTATTATTTCTATCATTATTTTGTATTGTGGTAAATTTTACCAAAAATAAAAATACTAAAATGTGCTTTACATTTTGTTTTATTTCATACAAACCGCCTCAACGTTAAACAAAATGTTTAAGATGATGTTGGTACCTGCAGATGTATCTATCAACTAAATCCTAAAGTTGATACCTACCTACACCACAGATTACTGAGTAGTTACTACTAACAGATAAATCACTCCCTACAAAGCCGATACCTACCGTTTTAATTACCTACTCCAGGTGCCATGCGAAAATAAACTTAATGTTCGTAAGCACGATTATTATTGCCTCGAAATAGTCACGGTAATGTTACATATCCAGTATTCTAGTATTCTATCTTCATACAAACGATCGGAACGCGAGTCATACTTCCACGCGTCAAGATCAGTATACACTCGGTACACATCTAGTCGCTAATACGCCGCAGTGAAGAAAGAACGATGTGATGGTTTTGTAAGCGTCAAGCGTGCGATTTGTGTATTTGAGTTGAAATAAGTACAAGTACTTAATTTAAAAGAAAGAAAAATGTTTTATTCGTAGACACCTAAGACACAATAACTACCTATAGGACTTAACATGGCAATAAATTTTTCTTGACTTTGAAATCTATTAAATCATCAATATAAATAAATAAAATTGAAGTGTCTGTTTGTAATGTAAAAAATATAGTTTTAGTTTTTTTTAAGCTTATTCCCCTATTCGTTATTTAAGGTATCGTGCAATACCTACTATCCCACTATCCCTACTATTTACATACACTCCCAAAAAAAGTTGACATCGATCTGCTAAATCAACATTTCTCTTCGTCTAAATATGATCAGACCATTAAAGCTAGTACTCTACAATATCTTTCATCACTTCCAACACCAGGGTATCAACCATTCTTTTTTAATCAATTATCTGCTTGTGATGTTAAAGAGTGCATAACGTCGATGAATTCAAACGCTGTTGGCAACGACTGCATCAGTCGTAACATGATTCAACCAATTCTAGATGATATTCTTCCAATTTTATGTCATATACTAAATTATTCTCTCTCATGCAGCATATTCCCAGAGACTTGGAAAGAGGCTCAGATTATCCCTCTGCCCAAAAAAACCAATCCTAAATCCTTTTCCGAGTATCGTCCCATTTCCATACTGCCTTTTCCTATATAACTACTATACTTTCGATAAGAAAGTTCTGGAACGCCTCGTACATAAACAATTAAATACATTCCTTACCAAAAACTCCCTCCTAAATCCTCTGCAGTCAGGATTCCGCCCAGGTCACAGCACTGTTAGTGCATTGATTAACGTCACTGACTTGTTTGGACTGGACAGGTTGGCTATGGAGAATGGAAATCTTACAGTACTCTCCTTACTAGATTTCAGCAATGCCTTTAATACTGTAGATTTCCATATCTTGTTCGGTATCTTGCGCTCTATTAACATATCTCCAACAGTGGTTGATTGGTTTCAAAGTTACCTGTTTGGTCGCCGACAGCGTATGCGCTTTGAAGAATCTTTTTCTTTTTCCTTTATTTTTCGTTCTATCTCCTTTATTTTTCACAATTTTTATAAATTCCATCTCTAAATCATTACTTTCATATCTTATCACCTTTACGCAGATGATCTTCAGATCTATACGCAAGCACCATTGCATAACTTGTCGGAAGCTTTTACCACAATTAACACTGATTTGGCGCAAGTGTGTGAGTGGAGCAGGCAATACTAGAAATAAATCCCTCTAAAACACAGGTCATAGTTGTAGGAAGCCCCAGGATGATATCTCGAATCGACTGGTCACAATTACCGAACATTGTGTTTAATGGTACTGTGTTGCCAATGAGCACTACTGTTAAGGATCTAGGCATTTTAATTGATAACACTTTATCCTGGGGCCCCCAATTGGGAGAGGTCAGCCGTAAACTATTCGCATCAGCGGGGTCTTTGCGAAGACTACGCAATTTCCTGCCGACAGTCACTAAAATTGCGCTTGCACAATCCCTTCTTCTCCCTATACTCGACTATGGCGATGTCAGCTATCTCGATATCACTGAGGAGCAACTTGATAAACTTGAACGCCTCCAAAATTTTTGTATTAGATTTATATTTGGTTTACGCAAATATGATCACGTATCAGAATTTCGCATCTTGCTCAAGTGGCTCCCAATTCGCTTTTGACGGAATACTCATATTCTCACTACACTTTATAATATTATGTTTAATCCCTGTACTCCAACTTATCTAAAGGAACGTTTTACGTTCCTCAATGACACAAGATCCCTGAGATCGTCGGAATCACTGGAACTTGCAGTACCTAATCATTCTACCAGGTTTTATGACAAATCTTTTAGTGTACAGGCTGTCCGGTTATGGAATGCATTGCCATTTACCTATTAGACGTGCCCAATCACTGGCCATATTCAAGAAAATGGTCAAAGAATATTACTTGGCTTCTTAATCTTTCTTTTTTGTCATTTGCTGCATTTATCGGATATAATCTTTTTAATCTAGAAATATATATGTATTATATATGTTTATGTGTGTATATGAATATATTAAATGTTACAAAGTGATTACACTTGTTTCCCTGCATTACCTATCTAATTATATTGTTTATGTTTATAGTTATAATTTACTAGTTTTAAGCTTAACACGTTTTGATTCCCACAACATAACTACCCATTAAATTATTTGATTACTGGTCATTATTTTTCCATCCCAAGGTTGCCTGGAAGAAATTGCTTTTAGCGATAAGGCCCCCCTTTGTACATATCAAAATTGTAAAGTAACCTTAAGCAATATGTACTGGTGTACAATAAAGATTATTCTATTCTATTCTATTCTACCTATGCCTAAAAAACAGTTTTTAAAAATTGCTGTCTTTCTATCCCTCTGTTTGTTCCGGCTAATCTCCGAAACGGGTGGACCGATTTCCACGAGACTTTTACTGGCAGCTGGAGATGGTGTTATAAGGATTAACTTAGGCAACTTTTTTGCGCCGCCGCGAGTGTCGCCGCGTGCAGTGGTACATAATATCAAACAAAACGCGCAAGAAACCGCTTCTACGTGAACGCTCTCATATAATAAGCAGTAATTGATTTGATCGCGCGAGTCTACGCACGACGGGGCCTAAGAGAACCTCAAAAATATTTTTATCTCTGTTCTAAAGTGTAGGTAGTTTTCTTACCTATGTAATCCCTTCTTATATTAGGTACACCCCATATATACATTAGGTATACTGTGCCCCAGTTATAAAACCACATCGTTTTAGTACTAAAACGATGTGGTTCTATAACCGGGGTGTATATATAAGATCTTATATATATAAAAGTGTATATATAAGGTGTATATTTAAGAATAATACTTACGTAAAAAAAATTGCGGACGTCCGTTAAGTTTTTACGTAGCATATTATATCGTGTTGAGCCTTCCTGAGGTTTCCACAAATGAAAAAAGGGCTGATAAGGAAAGTTAATAAGGACATAAAAAAGATATTTCTACAGCATCATTTATTTAGATTTGAAGTGCGAGTCCCCAAACATTAACAATACAATACATGTACTTGTTCTCCCAACGCACGGTGCAGGTGCCGTCAGTAACGGTGTCCCAGTAATAAGCTGCGGCTGTGTGTAAACCTGAGCCGTTCTTCTGCGTTATTGTAATTCTTACTGTAAAAAACAAGAAGTTCAGTTAGCGTCGTTTTCATTCAGGGCAAAATTGTTTTAACCCACATTTGAAATCGTGCTTAGCAACCTAGTTGCATAAAAGGTTCATAGTAATATACTACATATATGTCGGTGAGTACGGCAATTAATGAAAATAAGACTGACAATTGATTTTATTGTACGTGGGCGTTTGGAGCCTTTGGACGGGCGACGGTTAGGTTTTGTGTTCGGACGGTTATTAAGCGCCCCTCTTTTGAAAGCCATCGAGTAGTTCGGACTCTGTACACGGGACCGCTAGTTCACTTGCTCAGATAGTTAAAAATAAAAGTGTAGTGTAGTGAAGTGTAGAGAATTCGTTTGAAATCTACTTTATGTACCTACCCTCCACCAGAGAACCCTACTTATGACCTCTCAGCCGATAACTTATCGCATTCCTCGTTATATAATAATAAATTGTTACGAAAGCCTAAAAGACCCGCGGGCGCCATCTATTGTCGAATATAGGAAGTCGTAGTAGGTTTTCTTTTGGGATAGGGGGCGGTCAGCGAGAAAAGTGCTACGTGTACGAGTGAATAGAATTGGCGCTGTTTTGACGTGAAAATAATTATCATATAATTATAGGTACAAGTTATCTGTTCAACAAAAAAAAAATTGTTTAAATGTAGTTATATTTAAAAATTTAATATTCAAGTCAATTGTCAATTGACAATTACTCGCATAATAAAAGTAAGTTTACATTGTATTAAAAGAAAATATTGTTTTTTAAGTAACCGAATGCATAATAACTTTATAACCGAATTATTTAAATGGGGCTATGTACGGTAAAAGTGATGAACATATTTCGACAAATAATTGTTTATAATCTAACTGGAAAAAAATTTGTAGTTGATCACATGATCAAAGCACCGAGAGCACCTTTCCTCGAAAACGATAGTGCTCACAGTACAAAAATGGCGACGATTTATGACGTCATATACTTCCTAGGATACTGCGGCAGTATTCTGTCAGTCCATAACGGAACGAAGTTATCTCCAGTAAGAGCACTGAACAGTGCTCGCAGTGTATATCGGGACATACCCCAAATAAATAATTTATTTCATTATTTGTGTACTTTGTACAACCCTAGAGTGTCCGGCAGTTCGGCTACATGCACAGACGAAGGTCGCGCGGTGGGCAAGGCGTTCTTAATTTTCGAAAAGCGTAAATAAGATATATTTCTGGTCGCAGCTAACGCCAGGTATTATTATTTCAATTTTGTAGGCTATTATAACGTAGGTATTTTGAGTTTTGTATGGGAGTGATGTATCTGTTACGAAGTAACTATTATCTTATCTGTGCCTATATTATTGAAGCCAGGGCAGCCAATAGATTGACCTATTGAACTGATTAGTGTCGTAAGACTGCAATGTAGGATTTGGTTGTATTCCTGTTAGAAGCTTTACCTGATTATTAAATGTCTATTTATATTATTCTTTTTTGTACCTCAGAAACGAGAGAACTTATCTAATGGATTCAATTTCTACCCAAAATGGTAATCAATGAGAAACAGTTCTAACACGAACATTAAACTTAGTTTGCAAAAAAAAGCTTAACTTACATATATACTTGAAGGGCTTGTTGAGTTTCGCTAGCCTTGCTAACGTTTTTTCTGTAATTACAGAAATCCATTGAGGGGTCCGTGAATGGCTATACGTATTACCACCAAGGCACATTTCAATGTGGTCTCGTACAATTTTTTGCACATCTTGTACATTAAAAACTAGAGCCTAGAAAAAATAATTTCAACGTCATGGTTACTTACGTTTTCTTTCTATTTAGAGGAATCATTAGATTAGCTTTTTTTTGTACTGTCTCGGAAGGAGATGGTTTATTATCGTGTAAAGAGTAGGTATTTTTTTAACAAATATACAGAGGGAAGTTCTACTGCGTGACAGTAAAATAACTTTAGTTAAAATCATTTGAATTGTCTGCCGGGTCTCGAACGCTCTTTTGAGAGGGTTTGTCCATGAGCTTGACAGAATAGGTAATTGGGTATTTCGAGGAAATACGGGGTTTGGTACATTTGTCGGGTTGCATGTCGTTTCTTTTCGGACCAGTTCTGATGTCCGGGACATTAGTAATGAATAGGACGATGTGATTGAGTTACCACAAGGAAAAAGTCCGAAGGCTAGGCCGAAACGATAGGAAGAGTGAGATGAGTTTTTTTGCATATAGGGTTGAAATGGTTACAAAAGCATAAACAAACGTACGACAGGAGTTCACCATCGTCAAGTAGCGAAGGCCGAGGTCAGTTAAAAATTACAATAGTATGCGAGTGTCAAATTTTCAGCTGCGAATCATCATTCGGCTAGGTATTTTGTTGTTTGTTGCCGTTGTACGATTTCAGCTGTCTACCAAAATCATGCAGTAGGCCTAGTGATCGAATAAGTGAGTTCTTGAGTATACGCGTAGTGGCAGCAAAGCAAAAATTGTAGAGGAACTCATCTCCAATCTTCGCCTATCTCAGTGTTAGTTCCACTACCTATAGACCGGTACACTATCGCTCTAGGCTATCCGCTACAGTAAGTATTGATTCTCTTAAAAAAAAAGTTAAAACTAATCAGATAACTAAATATTTTCAATACTAGGTACCTATAGGTGGAACAGCGACCAATAAAACTTAGATTGATACCTATATTACAAATCGATAGGTAAAGAGTACGACTTGGGTAGCTCTGAAATGAACGGTTACTGTACCAGATCACGGAACGATAAATCTTCAGAGGTCTATCTATGACTATCTAGATTCAAGGTCATAGAACCAGTACCTACCTATCCAAATAAATTACTACTGATCTGTCGGAGTCAAAAGTGCTGTTAAGACACCTAAGAGGTATAATATTTAGGAAGGTAGACTTGATACAATACCTCTTCGTCGTCATCTGCTGGAGGAGCTTGTGCCGCCATACTTAATGGTTCACAATAATTAAAATAGGAAGAAAAATGTATTCAATGAAAACAGACTATAAGCAAAATGTAACTGTTTAGTTTACGTCAAACATTAAACTTTTTGGTCAAATGAAAAAAACAAGTTTTAAATCTACTTAGTTAATACGTATTGACAGGTTTCTTTTTGAAAACCTCTATGCTGAATATAAACTATAGAGGTACATAAAAATGTAGAGAGTAAGAGACTTTAGAGGTCGGCAAGATGCAATTTGCTGGCTGATTATAGTGAGAGGCGTGTGCGACCCATCGCATTATCGTCTCCTCAGCTTAAGGCCCAGCTACCATTTTGTTTAGAACTTGTGCGACCTCTACGTAGGTAGCTAGTGTGTTAAGCATGTTTATGTTATAATGAATTTGCGAGGCACTACCGCTTCTACTCTGGTCGTAATTTAATACCTAGTTTATCACTAAAGTAGACTTTTTTACTTATTGCCTAACAACATTCCAAAATCTAGTAAAATATTTTAGAAAAACCCGATCATCTTATGAATTCATGGTAATTTTAGCCTTTTTTCTTTTCAAGACAACGACAGCCAGCGCCCCATTTTATCGCACAGTAATTATATCTATAGAAGGGTTCAGAACTATTTCTCAAGGCCTTAGTTTCTCGGTTACCTTACCTTTTCGTGTTCTTATTGGAGTAATAATAAGAAAACCCTGGTAACATTGGGCAATAAAATTGGCAAAGCTTCTTTTCTACTCTTTGCGGTAGACGTTCAAGTTTCCAACTTATATTTTGCCAAGGTAGGACACAGCATGTCGTAGTTATAGCTTGATAAGGCGACAATGTCTTTACCATGCAAACCTATCCAGGTTTGCCTTCTTGAAAGAAAGCTTTCTGAAGTTGATAGGATCATCAAAAAAAAATTGGTTGTCTGTAAAGTCGGTTTACTGACGATAGTTGAACGTGACAACGTCATAAGAAAATACTGATGGAATGGTTGCATTTTTCAAAAGAAATCGTTCGCACTCTCGCTTGCACTTCAAGCCTTAAATGGAACGCCTCAGAGCGAGGTAACGCCGCATGAGTCGTGTTTTTTCGTGCGTGCAGCCGGCTCTATCAAATTATAAGACGTTGTCACGTTAAAATATTTCCCAGGACTAGGAAATCCTCTCATCTCGATAGCCCTCATGTCAAAAACAATGTCGCTTTAAACTAAGCTGTTAGCTAAGGTTTTTGTTATATAGGCAAACTAAAAATGCATAAAGCTGGAGACTAAATTTAGTCCTTATTTTTTTTAAAATATGCATTTTTAGTCCAACTCAACTAATGTCTGTGGTTGAAGTTGTAGATTGTGTAAATTAGAGGAAGCTGTCATGCAAATGTCAACGACGTGTTTCTAAACGAAAATTTCTCATAACCCACTTGGAGCTTTATTTTCTTTATTGTGTTTTTGGTATGTTTGTGTTGTATTTTAGCTCATTTAGTGTGAGAAAAAAGTCTCGAGTGGGTTGAATTAAGGATAAAATGATTTCATAGATGAATATGTGGTTTACAAAGTGAATGTGAACAGTTTGAAATTTAATGGAGTTGAAGGTCTGGGTCGAGGGAATACAAAGGATTGTTTGTGGGGTTACAGAGACTACAACCTGCCAGGTCAGTATTCTAGATTTTCTATTCTAACGATTATGACATTTGCCACGATTAGTGTACTTTTAGAACCCAACTGCACTCTAAATATTAACGGGCGATGGTTGATGTTATATTTTTCTCACAGGATGTAGTTTTCGCATTAGCTCATGCCACTGGAAAAGTGGGAAGATTTACACTAATAGAACGCTGGCGAAATAATGAACGATTACTGGCACCGCAAGAATATCCTCTCAAGGTATGAAATTCTAAAAATAAGTCCATGAATTGCAGAAATACTGAAGTGACATAAGTGATTCTTTTTCGTTATTTACTTTTTTAATTTCGGAACTTAATTTAAAATCTGTTTGTATCTAAATTTCACTATTGGGTAATTAAGTTCAATTATGATAGGTAATGATAAAATCTTTCTGTGCTGATGATAATATCATTGTTATAAAATAGTACCAATCAATGGAAACATATCATATACTCTAAATTATTTTACAGATTTTAATGAAATGGGGTGAATATTCAAATGACATTCAGTTTATATTGAGACGCTCGGATTCTAGCAACAATCAGAAATCTCAGGCAACAAATAGTTCAAGATCACCAATAGGAAATGGGTTAGTATGTACACACACACACACACACACACACTTGTGAAATTGATGTATTAACATATTATTACCTATATGATTGTGGGTAGATAATGGCAGTTCTGCCATTCTAAGGCAAGAGACAACTTTTTGGCATTTTTTGCCCATAGCATCTACTGACCGTACCTGTGTATATTTATATGTCAGATAATGTGTATTGCACTACTATTATTAATACACATATCAGATCAGAGCGAAATTTTGAGATTTTTTTTTTGTGTAGAGTTAATATGCAAGTGTAACCTATTGTAAGTCAAATGCCTTTTAGACTTGAATTAATAACAAAAAGATTATGATGTCATCTCTTAGTATGTCTATATACTCTTACTTTTAGGGGCCATAACACATCAAATCCTAACATTCTGGACTCACAGCATTCACCGAACCGTATGAACACAACACCAACTTACAGCAATAACAATATCAACAATACATCACCTGGCAACCCTGTGGGGGTGGTCAAAGGCGTGCAGCAAGCCAAAACCCCTGAATCTAACAGCCCCGTGTTGAAAGATGTGCCACCATACAGGTAACTAGTAGAGTTTTTTTTTATACGAAATAAAATAACTTTATTATATTATATTAGGTCATGCACATTTGGTACATTTAGACTAATATTTTTAATAATTAACTGAGGTCAAAGTAAAGAAAGGGGTCTATTTATAAGAATATTACAAAACGTTGGAATTTGTTAGTTAAGTTTATACTATTAGTTATGTTAAATGACTTACACTTAATTATCGGTTTAGTCAAATTGTGCCTAAAATTTTTACATGTTTAAGTAGTTTTACTTTCCTTATGTGAGTCACTGTTCTGACATTTGTGACAGTGACTCACATAAGGAAAGTAAAACTACTTAAACATGTAACATTAGAATTATTGTACAAGTTTTCCTATATATTATTTTAAAACATAGGTAGAAGGTTTAGGCACGTAAAAAAGAATAAGTGTGCAACAAATGACAAAACAAGTATCTAAGGCAACATTATTGACAAGACCGGTAGTCGTAAACCACGCAGAGTATACTATAATCAAATTGGTGACGTTCTGAAGAAAGGGCGGGCTTGCATTAAAGGTTTAATGATTGTCGAAGAATCTCACGAGGTATGTAAGGATAGAAGCAAGTGACGGGCAGATTCAATTTCAAATGGTATTATGTTGTTTTCTGTTTCATGAGACTGATTACCGTTGTTTACATTTGCTACCTCATTAAAGAAATCGCAGAACGTTTCGTAAGGTTCGCGAGATACATCTGACTCTGCCTCCTCATCTCTACTTTTTTTAGCCTTTCGGTGTTGAAGAATAACTGCTACTGATCGGACGAGTCCTCCAGTAGCAGTTAATCTTTTATAATAAATTAATAATAATCTTTAATAAAAAGTATCACCGACTTTAATGTGTTTTTTTCGTGGAAAGTAGATGTATTTTGTTTAAATATAATATGGGTAGGCCAACTAAACGCACTGCTCCAATGAGAAAGCGATGTTTCGGAGCAAACGAAAATATCATCGATGTAAACAATTATTTTTCAAAAACCACTCCATTCATCTCTGGTATGGATCATATGGGATTTGGTGGACTTGCATCTGTGGTGTTTAGAATCCTCTTAGTTTTATCATTAACTTGGGCTTTGATTAACTAGGGCTTTTTCCTCTTCATGCTCCTCTATATTTGCTAAGTTTTGTGAAAATTTGTTTGTTTTTAAATTGTTTTGAATATAAAAATAATAATATTTTACACACACACTGTTTAGACCCAAACTAGACACATAGTACAATCCTCCCTGTCCTCAGGCTTAGCTGACATCAGCGCTTCCACATAGTGTTCTCGAACTACATAATCTAACTTTTGTAAGGGTTTCATATTTCAAAAGAGATAAGATGTGATCACGCGGATTGCGTGGGAACCTTACCTATAAGTTCATGGTAACCAATACCAGGGCACAATAGTAGTTCAAAAACAAAAACAAGCAAACATGTAGACAGAAGAAGAGAACAATTTCTAAACATTACCTTATTTAACAGAGAACCTCCCCCGCCGTACCGATCACCACCGCCACCTTCACAAGCAGTTCGCAAGTCCCCCAACCGCATGAGAAGTACGCGTCCTTCGCATATGTCGCCAGTCAACTTGCCAGAAGAAGCACAAGACAATCGGACTCCTGAGGCGGTTAGCTACAACAGCCAGTACAGAGAACTTGTGTCTTTAGTCAACTATCAGAGAGAAAAGTTGTCCAGTCAGCAAGTAGATCTTATCAAGGTAAGATTTTCTCTTTAAATTAAAATCTCCACTATCCATGAATGTATTATTGGCCGAGTCATTAACTATTTTAACTTACGTATAATCTATACTCACTGAAGAGTTTGTTTGTTTGGTTAAACGCGCTAATCTCAGGAACTACTGGTTCGAATTGAAAAATTATTTTAGTTTTGGATAGCCCATTTATGGAGGAAGGCTATAGGCTATATAACATCACCGACCCTTAGGAGTGGAGCAGTGACCATAAACGCATGAAACTTCGGGGAGGGCTAGTAAAAGTATATTTTTTTAATTCCGACTTCAACAAAGTGTTTTTACAAAGTAAGTTAGCCCTGTCCTCTACAACACTGAAACTCTTGTGAGCGTGCTATCCAGTAGAAAAAGTACAGAACTATGCTGGAGTCCTATCTATATAAAAGTCCAAGGACACTCTTTTACTCCAAGGACATTGGAGTAAAAGAGTGTCCTTGGAGTTTCTTGCCTGTTCTTCTCCACTGGATCTACGAATTGCAACAGGCAACTAGCTTCACGACTGACTTAGTCTGACTGACTACTACTCCTGACAATTCAAAATACCCATAATTGAAATAAATGATTTTTATTTGATTTGATATCTGGTTTTCTGTGTGGTGGAAATACTAAAGCAGTCGGTCTTCTCCAAACTTTTCTTTCTCTATGCTTTCTTACCCTTGCGAAAAAAACGGTAAAGATTACTAATATGTCTATTAACTGTCAAACAAAATTAAAAGCTTTTGGAAAATAAGTACTTTCGGAGCCGACATCACCTTTTTTTATCATGTGGAAATCCCCCCCGGGTCATCACTTCAGCGGGGCCACCGGCAAGGTGGTTGGTCGAACTTGAACCGACTAAAACCTCACGGGGTCCTATTGCAGGGGACTTAGTTGTACCCTAGACAGGGAATCCCTGGGAACCACGGTAGACTCGGCCGCCTGTTATAACAGGTGATTCATCCGTTTTGTGCAAGGGCTTTTCCTTCTCCAATATAGAGAAATAGGGAAGCGAGCGCGGAACACGCTGCGCCGCCATCTCGGTCTGCAGACAGCACCTAAAAGTAGTTTAACATTATAATATGTTACAAGATTAAGATAGATATTTATTAATGTCATAAATGTCACTACTGCATATAAACTATTTTTAGTACGATGCTGAAATTGGATACTGGGAGAACAAGGGTCGCGAACAGGAGCGACAAGTGGAACTACTTCAACAACAAATTAGTTCTGCTGATAACCAACTGCGAATTAGTACGGAACAGGTAACATATAGTCTGGATTTCCGATGGTATGAGTATTAACTGGCTCCTCATCCTACTATAATATAGAAACAACGAAAATTTACAACAAACATTGGAACCGGGCATAAGTGAACGTTGAACCAGACGAGATATTTAATGAGAAATTATTTATAAAATACAAGGTATTGCCCGCGATTCAAATTTATCCCACGGGAACCGATTTTCTGCGTATTTTTTTTTTAATTTTCGTGCCATATGGATCTACAAAGTATTAGAAAACATAACAAAAAAGATGAATGAAATCGGTTAAGTCGTTCTCAAGTTATGGCGTGACCAAGGGAAATAGGGAATAATTTTTATTTATAGAATATTTAATTTTAGGTGCAATCGTTAAACTATGTCGAAGAGGAAGGTGAAATAGTAAAACAGAATGAAAAGACGTTGAAATCAGAGATTGTACTAGTGCGGTCAAAGTTAGCGAATTGTGAGACAGAGTTATTACAATGCAAAAATAAAATACGAAAACTCATGGAAGAAATTCACAATGAACAGAGACTTATTAACAGTCGCCAGCAGGAAAATAGGTGAGCATTATCTTTTTTTATTACTTTTTCTTATGGCATGGGGGACTTGGGAAAAATAGATGTGATGAAAGTACTTAAGTTTGAGACACACTCAGATAATGGTCTCGACTTGGATTGAAGCGTCCATATACCAGTGGGTCAAACGAAAACGAAATAGTAGGTAAGGCCTCACCTTTTTTATTTTGTTATGTAAAAAACTATACAGCGTTTATCACCGTCGCTAATAACTTACAAGAACGTCTGTCTTTGGATACTTATCACAATGCAAATGTCAGTTCATCATAAAAATGCGAGATTAAGGATTTACAGTCAATAGTTTGATTTTGAACTACGCAAAGTAAAGCAACACGCGTACTGTGCGGTACGGTGCATGACCTTCAGTGCACGGCGCAGTCGAAGCAGCTGATTACAAAAATGTTTTTAGTGATTTTTTTTTCGGTAAAATGTTCTGTTTACTCATTGTGAATGATGGTTTAAATACAATATTTCAGGATCAGGTACGGTGTCACTTACACCCTGTATAAGCTCTGTTCTGTCTCGATATAAAAACTCAGTCCCTTTGTCTTGATCAGTCTACCTGTCACAAACAATATGCAGCGTCTCATATACTGCACTCAGACTGCACGGATGGCGCAATGGTTTAAGTGGTCACCTCGCCACTACGCCGCGCCGAGTGTTGTGGGTTCAAATCCCACACGGGACAAAAAATTGTGTTATTATTTGTTTGAATGTTTGTGAAGCCCCCCGTGACACAGGAGTATTCCTAATGCGGGAGTTGTCTTAAAAAAAAAAAAATTGTTTGATGGTGGTTTGAATGTCCGAATATCGGCCTAGTCCTTATTAGGCATTCCACAGATATCTGTCAATGCCATGGTTTATAGGAACAAGGGCGAATAGTCTGTTAAGTCTGTACAGGGACCTGCGCAAGTCCACACATTTACAAACAAAAATACTGACATATTTGGACATTTAACGAGCTGTAAATGTCCTGGTGCAGCGAGTAGCTAAACGCTATAAAAGAAATCTTGCGGAGCGCTGCATAATTCGCGGCACGTAATGATCATCATTACATTTTATAATATAGTTAAAGTTGTATTTAATTAGCTATGTCGTCACAGTAATTTTAAAACTGGCAAGGCCTATTGATTTTTGTATCATTTTGTTTTGTGTGATTTAAGTGTGTTATTTATTTTGCTAGTAATTAAAGTCATAGGCACAAAATTCTGTATTTACTGTTTACGTTTATAAGTGGATGAATATTCTTATAAATAAAAATTAACAGCATTACCTTAACAATAAGTGTATCTGGCATGTTGGATCTCCTAAAAAAGGTCTACGAATGTTTTCAAAGATATTATTTGAAAACTCTTTTCATTGTTATGTGGCTATGTCCAAAGAAGCTTATAAACATAAAATCACGATGTAATTTCATATGCAATTATATTTTTTGAATGACCTTTAAATCATAGTTCTTGAGATAAAAAGCATGACGTTACTAATTTGTTGCCATCAATGGGGTTACGTAAAATAATTACGTAAGACTATCAGCAAAACCGGTTTTCTCTTTATGCAATGCTTAATTACAGTTTTATGGGCACTTGAACATTGTAAGTAGGTACATTCAAATTATTTACGTCTCGTTTTATTTTTCGAATTATAATATCGAGCTATAATCTGTCAATCGCTGGTGATGTGAATTCCGGTTTGTGTATACCTAATTAAGACACAAATATGTATGTATTGTGAGAATATCAATGGGATACATTGTTTGAGTGTGAATTTTAAGACCTTTTAAATAGATAGACTGATTACACTTCATTTGTAGATCAGGGTTTTACAGAGAATATGTAACGTAACAGGAGATGTACGAGGGCGGCACTGAAAATTTCGGGAATCAAGGAAGTGACACAACATTACTATTTAAAAATGTATTTATTGCTTTTCGAAGTATTCTCCGCGAAATTTGACACATTTTTCCATACGATGGAACCAATCATTGAAGCAACCATTCCATTCGGAAGTTGGGGTCTCCAAAATGGCCGTTTTGTAGGCGTCCACAGCTTCTTCAGGTGATGAAAATCTCTGACCACGCAATTTATTCTTTATTTTAGGGAAAGTATAGAAATGATTAGGGCTTAGGTCGGGGCTGTACGGCGGATGGTCTAATAATTCTATGTTTTCTTGCTTTAAAAACTCTTTTGTTCTGTGCGCGGTGTGAGAACTCGCATTGTCGTGATGGAGGATAATGCGGCGGTTGCAGTTCTCTTTACGGAGTTCAGAAACGACCTATGGCAAACAAATGCTAGCATACCATTCTGCATTAACCGTTCTTTGTCCCTCAAGAGAAATAGTCGCAACATGGCCGGTTTTGGAGACAATCGTGGCCACCATTTTTTTTGCAACACTCCGAACTCCAACGAACAATTTTTGTTGGCTTTAACTCATTTTCGAACACCCAAACTCGTGACTGGTTTTTTGTTTCGGGTTCGTACGCGTATATCCAGGATTCGTCACCTGATACGATGTTGTATACAGCATTTGAGGATCCTGCGTGGAATCTTTCGATAGTTCTGACGCACCAAGTAACGCGAGCCGCTTTTTGCTCTTCACAGAGCGAATGCGGTATCCATCGGGAAAACAACTCTTTTACACCTAATTGTTCATGCAAGATTATTTGCATTTGACTCATGCCAATGTCTAAAGTTGCCTGAATTTCGCGGTATGTCACATCTCGATCTTCCTCAATCAGCTTACGCACAGCATCAACGTTTTCTTGGGTGACTGCAGTTTTTGGACGACCTTGACGGGGATCATCACTGAGCTTGACACGTCCACGTTGAAATTCAGCAAACCAGCGATAAATTGTGGTTTTGGATGGGGCTTCATCACCAAATGCAGAAATCATCCGGTCAACGCACTGTTTTTGTGTTAAACCACTTCGAAAGTCATAATAAATCATCGCTCTTGAATTTTCTCGAGTCAATTCCATTTTCTTAACGACTAAACAAGTTTGACAAAACCTTGTGACAAGACCGAGAATCTTTTTTTAAATAAATAAATGGTATTCGATTTTTAAAACAGATGACAGAAACAGTGGAAATATTCCATTCCCTATACTTTTAGTGCAGCCCTCGTATCGTATCAATAGTGTACAAGTGTCTTGCTTTTAGCGATAAGGTCGCCCGCCTTATCGCTCAAAGCAATCGCTTCCAGGCAACCTTAGGATGATCTAGAGTTATTTTACTAAACTGGTGGTAATCGTTGGCATTAAATTAAACCAACAACAACCGTCAATGCTTATCATCATACATTCAATACTCAATAATTATACCTATTTATTAACTTAATCATATGTTTTTATTATTTAAACTCGTGTTTGTTTTGGGCACTTTTGATATGAGAAAAAGCACTGAACTCGCGTGACCGTCACGCTCAGGAACATAATATTTATACTGATGTGTGTGTGTTTTCACTTCTGACATGCGACTGACAGTTTTTTTATACAACTAGGTAAGTATGTTGGCAAAGAAGCACACGCCCGTCTGATGCCATCCCCACCCCCTTTCCAAGAAGCTGAAGCTGGTTGTGACTATATACATATAATACATTTATATCCGATGACTTCTTCCAAGCTGAACAAACTGCAGTACACAAAGCGAATGCTGCACCGGTGCACCAAGTCCTTGTTGCATTGGTTGCAATGGTGGCAGGCGGAACTCGGTTCCCTCCTAGCCGAAGCAGTCATACCCGGCAAGTACTGTCCACGTGAGGATGATCGGCTGTAGTGTCCCGCGGTTACAAAGGGAGCCGCTAGTCTTAACGAGCTGTGGGGTTGTGCTGTGTCACGTGAGGGCCGGCTGTGCTACCTTCCCCTGTAATTTCTTTTCTTTTTTAAACTTCAGTCTTTATGGGCGTGCTCTGACCAACATGCATGCAACTGCCGTCGAAAATGTCTCTATTGATAGTATAAATATTCATGCAGAAGTCGGAAACAAAACTTAAACCTTTAGTGAATCAACTAATTTGTATGAATTATCTTCTCATTTATTACGTTTTTATGAGTTCTATTTACACAGTATGACCCGAACCACTAAAACTGCGGTCGTTTAGCTAACTCTATTAGTAGGCTCGGTTAAATGGTTTATTCATTCGTGCGGAACATTTCATATTACAGGCAAGCGCTGGAGCGATCAATGCTTGCTGAGATGGAAAATTTACAAACACAAATACAGCAAGCGAAACATGCGACCGAAATTAACAATCTCACCGCTGAGAATTTGAAAAGAGAGGTTTGTTATTTGTTCTAATTATTAATGTTTTGGTTATAACCAAAAAGCCAGTCATTTTTGTAACTTCTTTGAAATAGCATAGCACATACACTCTATAGAGTGTATGTGCTATTTCAAAGAAGTTACAAAAATGACTGGCCTGTTGGTCTAGTTGTTAGTGATCCTGACTGCTGAGCCAGAGGTCGTGAGTTCGATTCCCACCCAATTGTGTGATAAGCATGATCATTTGTTCTGTGTCTGGGTGTAATTTATTTAAAATAGCATTAGCAACCCGCTTCCGGCTTCGCACGGGTAGCAGAGACATCTTCAACGATCATCATCATATATCAACCAATTTACAGTAAACCTTAACAAATTATATACCTTCCTCATTCATAATTCCTCATAAAAATCCGTTAAGTGGTATTTGAGTTTATCGCGAACAGACAGACAGACAGATGCGGCGGGGGACTTTGTTTTATAATATTTATATGTATGTATTTAGAAATATAAAAGTATGTTTATCAACAGTCTGGTTACCATAGTACAGGCTCTGCCTATTCTGGGGTCAGACGGCCGTGTGTGAGATGTTTCAAGTCATGTAGTTATTTTTAAGTTAATTAATTATAACATCAAATTTTTAACGCTTACTTTTTATTTTGCTCATAGGTGGGTGTGTTAGAAAACGCCATAATGGAAAAGAAGCGTCAAGTAGAAAGATTGGTGCAAGAGATGAAGGAAGCTAATTTACAAAGTCTCACTGGAAGTGTGGATGAGTTACGACATCCTTTGGACGGTATGTGTTACATTGTTAGTTACCATCGGACCGTGTGCTGACCGGTGGGTAAAACAAACAAACAATTTAGGTAACAAATTTAGGTTTTTTGTCATCAGTCTTCTAACAACCAAGTTGGTTCACCAACTTGTTTCTTGATTAAATTATAGCATATTTTTTACTATTTTCATAAAAATCCCTTTCTTCTGTCACTTTCCAAATTAATATAATGTAAGGACCAGGGGCGCAAAAACAGGGGGTGTCCAGCGTATCCGGACACCCCCTTCGAGGGTGTCCAAATTTCCCCACATAACCCAGAAGACGATGGCGCGAGGAGTCTGCGGAAAATTTTAATAAAAATGTGAATCAAAATAAATTGTAAAATTATTTTGTAATTATAATGTTGTTCGCCGTAAAAAGAAACCAAATCATTTAGTAAGCCTTACTTATGACCTTTATTTTTTTTAGTCTTAATAAAAATTATTTTGAACATCCCCTACTTTTTGAGGGTTGTTACGCCACTGGTTGTTAGGACCCATGTGATTTTACGATGATCAGTCTATAGCTTTTTAAAATGAATGCAAGATAGATGATGTGAGCAATATTATTTGTAAAGTTACTAAAGTATTCAGTAGCGTGTGAGTTCAATTTGACCCAAGCCTTAGCTTAAGTGTATATATTTTTATGTTAATAATTCCAAAAATAAACAAACAAATACTTTACAAAAAAAATATTATCAGAAATAGACATTACAATGCTAATGCTAAGTTGAACAATGCGTAATAGACGCATTATGTTAACGTAGGAATATTAATAAAATAACTCATCACTTGAAAAATTTCATAAACTAAATAAGGAGCATTGTATGAGAGGATTATTCTAAGATTCCCATTATAGATAAAAGCAAAATAAAGGATCACTCGCATTAGTACGGGTACTCATAGTAGTACGGGTGTCCTACGTCCTGGTTACCATTTAACCCACCCGAAGATTGTCTGCCGAGAATATAAAACACAATACGTGTTTTTTTAAGACTACCTGGCGAGCTGCAAACGTTTGCTGCGCGAGGTTGTGCTTGCAAGGGGTATGTCTGTTTGGCACCTCAGTAGTACTTTTTTGTGTACAGGTTTATGTAAAGCCGGGAGTGCCCGCCGGATCATCGGGTCTCCAAGACAGCTGGAAAACGCGGCACCTACCAACAAAAATCCCCACGGAGTCTGGGTGTAAAGTTCAATCAAACATTACTATATGATCGGCCATTTCAAGTTCCCCCTAATTATACGAAGGCCTAATTTAAGTAGCGAAGAAAAAATGTTTAGATCAAATTAGGTATAATTTTGTGCTGTTAAGTTTTTGAATCAAACAGCAATTTATTATCAACTATCTATTTACTTATTTTCTACCTTTTATGGAGAACGTGTAACGTATTTTTTTTACCATCTTATGCTCCATGTCATTTTCATATATTTGTGCCACTTAAAGACAAAAGGTCAGACACAAATGACCCCAACCACAAAAATAAAGCACACTTGGGACTTCATCAGAGACACACTGTTTACATGAGTTCATGATCTGAATATATAGGGGCTATGCAGACTAATTTTATTAAATCTATATATAAACATCAATGTTTGTTTGTTTGTCCTCTATGCATTTCGAAACCATTGATCAGATTGTGATGAAACTTTGGTAGGATGTTTTGGGGACGCCCGCGAGGGTTCCGGGCCCAAAAAACCTATAAAAAAGTGGCACTTTGTTTTTTTATGTACAAAATTTATTTTCTTTAACCAAATTAATTTGATTCAAAAACTTAACAACTCGGTACTGCTATATTACGTACACGATATTACTTGTGTGCTTTGTAGCTGTTATGGTAGCGATAATTTATTAGTTTTGTGTTCAAATTAGTGTCATATTTATAATTATTACCTTGTCACAAATTGTTTCATAAGTTTGTATTGGATTTTTAAATGAAAGTGTACTTAAAATTATCGTGAAGTGATATTTTTATCTAACACTGAAAGTATTATTGTGTCTTGCCGTAAGTTTACAAGTTTTGTTAAATAAAATTTGTTGGTACAAAAATACATCAAACATTTTAAATTTTAGAACTGCGTGTGTATTTGTTTTGTGTGACTTTTTAACCAACTGCAATATATTATACTGGTAGTAATCTTCATGTTTTTTCTTTAGGAACAATGCCAATTGCAATATGAAAGTGGTAAAAAAACCAACTTTGTATTTTATTTCCAATTAAATAATTTTTGAAGTTCATAATATCTTCTAAGGTATTTTTGTTTGGGATTGTTTTAACACAGTAGACGCGCCATCATGGGTAATAGTGTAAGGTTTGGACCGAGTTTTAAGTATTATATCGGCGCTGTGTGTGGATGAATGCAAGTTGGCGTATGTGACGGTTAGTTTACCACTGAGGTGGCAGTTTGCGTGGCGACAGCAACGGACCTAGACAGGACCTTGATTGTGAGAAATAATATACATTATATCGTAATACTATTAAGCCGTTGATGCCCACCTGCACTATTTCTGTTTAAAGACCTGCACTAAAGTTAATTTTATGATAAAGTTTCCTGTTTTCGTCTGGTCACTGTCTGGCGCTAAGCCACCTTTTAACTCATTTTATGTAGAACTTAATGATTATGATAATGTAGTATTTATAAGATTGGTACTTCATATATTAGAATCTCTACGGCCTATTACTGTTATTGTTCATATTTTAAAGTATGTACACGATTAATTTGCAATATAGAGATACTTAATTATAATAATAAATCTAGTCGAAAGTTTAAGCCATTGCAATATTTTATAAACCAATATTAACCTTGATTTAGAAGCATTTTAAATATAACGGCATTTATGACAAATTATTAACATTATAGGGTAATAAATGTACGGATTACGTACCTATTTAGAAGTTCTATACGAGACTTGTATTTAAAAAATAGTACGATTTCTTGCATGGTTACTATTTGTAATTAGACGATTTGTGTATAATTCATATGAAATAAAGGAAATATTGTATACTGAATTGTTTTTTCTTTATGTATCTCCGTTGTAGCGCTGGACATGTACATATATTTATACTAGAATCGATTCCGGATTTGAGTAAATTAAATGCCAAATCGGCGTAATTCTCCTGTGCGTGTTGTCCTCGAAATGAAATTTTGATAGATATTAATGTAAACACTGCATCAGTGAGCCAATTTTGAATTTAATGTTATTTCAGAGAGATTGAGAAAAGGGTTTTCAAACCCGAATAATATTGACTTCCAAATATCGACATAAGAAAACTCCCGTATTAAAACGTATAAACAACGGACACAAAGAACACCCAGACTCAGGTGGGAATCGAACCCACGACCTGTAGCATAGCAGTCAGGGTCACTCACGGAGCAGCACTAACCACTAGGCCAACAAACCAGTCTTACATATCTACTACATAACACTGACTACCATTAAACAAAAGAACCAGCTTACAGGTCGACATTTTAAAACAATTTCTAACAGTTTACTGATAGAAGTACCTAGTATATAATAATATGTATTTTGTGTTATAAGATGGCTACCTAGTTCCCGCTTCCCTCTGAGTTGTTACTTTTGTATATGGCTGGATCTAATGTTTTGCTTTTTTTTATGGGATAGGGGGCAAACGAGCAGACGGGTCACCTGATGGTAAGTGACTACAGCGCTCAGGGGCACCTGCAACAAGAGTCACAAGTGCGTTGCCGGCCTTTAAGGTGGGAGTATGGGAAGAGGGTGGCCTTTTAGGGCCTCCGGTAACCTCACTCACTCGGCGAAATACAACTCGAGCATTGCTTCACTGCCGGTTTTCTGTGAGGCGGTGGTATCACTTGGGTCGAGCCGGCCCATACGTGCCGACGCAAGGCTCTCACACTGTTTATAGTTTCAATAAGTACACAGTATATAAAATACCTAGTAATACACTAGGGCGGGTGTCTAAACGGTAATTATACAGGTCAAATATCCTATCACAGATGGGCAGGAGATAAATAAAATTGTAAATTAAAGCTTTTCCACATTTTTGAAGATCTATTTTAGCCCGACCAAGAAAATAAAAAACCTCGTCAAAACAAAATACTGCAGAAAATAAATGGAACTGATTTCTTGCAATGGCAAGAGTAACTAGTCACGTCATATTCATATTATGTCTTATCATCCATGCTTATTTTTAACCCCCGACGAAAAAAGGAGGGGCGTTATAAACTTAACGCGTGTGTATCTATGTGTGTGAGTCTGTCTGTAGTTCCTATACGTTTGCTAATTCAAATGGTTTGTCTGTATTTAGTGTTGTAATAAAAAACGCAATTGAGGCGACCCTAGACCAGGTATTTTATTTTCATGGTATTGGTTATTTTTCTGTCAATTAAGTAAATAGGTACATTTTCCTTTTTTAACCGACGAAAAAAAGGAGGAGGTTCTCAATTCGACCGTATATATACAGGATGTATATGAAAATAGAACACTTACTTAAATCACTGAAAGGATATGACTATAGCATGCATTTACAATAAACAAAATGAAAAAAAACTATCCGTTTACAAGTTATGACTGTTTGAATTTCCATGCATTTTTACCTCGGTTTCTCATAAAAGCAGGCGGAACGTGTAAAGATCTTAAATAGTAGGTACCTATTTTTTTAGTATAGAACTATTCACGCAGTTTTTGAGAAAATTCGTTAAAACTAACTTAAAAAAATTCAAAGCTTTTATGGATTTTTTTAGTAACGAAATGAAAAAATCCAAAATAAAAAAATATGTACTATTTAGAATCTGTAACTTTACACATTCCACCTACTTTTATGAAATAAAATGATTAATTGCTTCCGTAGAGCCTTCTCCGTTTATACGTACATTTAAAATCATATAAAATTTTGATAATTAATCAGTTTGTTGTTGTTTAGTTCTTTTCCTCGGTTTAATCTTTTGTTAAAAAGTATTTATTATCGTTAATTAACCCACCACTCTATAGTCAGCTGACTTTTCTTTTTCTTCAAGATATTGTGTTAGCTATAATTTGATACAATTCTCAATCGGGAGAAAATGACTAAAAATAATATTTTTTTCCAGCTATCGTTCACGAGGCTTCATGATACAACTCTCTGAAGCATTTTACGAGCTTTCGCCCGAGAGGTAATTGGTCATGTAAATCTGTTGCTGGCTCACGGGCCATTACGTCATCTTCGGCAGCAAGTTCGACAACGACAAATCTGGAGTACGTCGAATTCTGAACACGACGAATACGGAACATACGGTTTTAAATAGTTTAGTTACATTAATACACTGGTTCTGAAAGACTAGTAATGACCTTCTTGGTATAACTATGTAGGACAATAAAACAATTATATTTTATTAATTCTTATATTCAATATAACTTATTCTGATGTAAGAAATTAAATCTGTTCACAACAACCTATCATAAAGAATACTTTTTTTCTGTACAATAGATGCCGTATGCGTAACTTAAGTTATGCCGTACTGTACTTCGAGTTTCCATGTTTGACCACCAAACTACTAAAATATATTTACAACATTTTGTCAAATCGCGGATAGTCAATCAACAACATAGATTCGATGATGATTTTTATCCTGTCCTTATAAAGAGATTCAATTAATCATCAAACAATTGTTGTAACTATTTGTTACAACCACGTCAAAATAGGACAAACTGAATTTTCATAAAATTTAAATCACATTTCAATACTTGAAAGTGTTCGAGGCAAGTTATTTGCCCATAGATGAACTAGAAACGAGTGAATACTTTATGTTATTATATCAAACTCGGGTTGCTGGATTCGTTACGGGGGTGCATTCACATTTAGTTGTTCTTTTCTACTGCAGACATACATAGTAATTGATTTTATTGTAGTAAGAGCATAACAGTATACTACTAGTTCTATAGGAAATATAATATAATTCTATGCCACAATATTGACCAGCGTTTCATAGTTTAATCAGAAAGTGGACTAGAATAGGTATATTGTTGTAAAACATATTCTCCTGAAGCTTTTGAACTGAGTTACATGTTATATTTATTTATATACTGTAATGTTCAAACCTCTTTTGAACGTAGTAGAAGCTGGGTGGTAATATAATAAGTATTTAGTTGAGCCTTCAATATAATTATCTTGATTTACTCTAATTGATATCCTCAGGCTGTACACTTTTACATTAGAACATTATAATTGCAAAGGTGTGGCAACTTGACAGCAGTTCACACTGACTGACCGAAGCAGTCCTCTCCTTGTTCTTTCTTCTACCAATTATACATTTCAAATATATATTACGAATAACGATTCAAGTAATATATTACCAGCCAGCTTCTACTAAGTTCAAAAGAGATTTGAACATTACAATACATATATTATTATGTAGATATACCTATAACAACAGTGTGATCGGCCACAAAACCAAAAATATGTACTATTATAGGGTAAATTAAAAAAGAAAACAGTAAAGTATTAAACTCACTTATCTCTTTTGTACAAAGGTAAATAACTTTGCAAAAAAAATAAATTAGACAGATATCTGTATTGTTTGTTTGGTAACTGAATTGAGTTGCCAGTTATAAAATCAGCACGCTAACTGAGACAAAAACTGAATTGGTTTGTCTGTTGGGGACATTTTATAAATTATTACATTTTATATATAAACTATAATCTACACTGACGTATTACGTATACATACATACTACGTATTGACATCAAGCTTCTCTCTTGTCAGTCATAGACGTATTGTTTAATTTTTTTAAATAGTCTTTTATCACAATAAAATCAATTTTTACTTATTTGTTCAGTTAAATAAGTAAATTTCGTCCTTAGTTGAGTTTATTTAAGTTGATAATCATAACTATTTCTAAGCTAATGGAATCAGAGTATAGTGTGTTTATTCCCTTTATGAAATTTCAGTAAAATGCTTTATCACATAACAATATCTCCCACAAGCACCATTGTCTATTGCATATGTATTCACTAATTTCAAATCCACATGAACCTTACACCTACTGTTTCAGTAAACACTATGCTTTCTCTTCTTTCTCCCTGTTATACCGTTCTAGTTCTTTTAAGAATTGTCCTTTCGGTTTCATGACGTTTGGTCGGTCGCCACGGCATTTAGGACAAAACCATTTGCCTTTAGGCTTGGTTGTGAGTGAGACACAAGAGAAATGGAACCACTCGATGGGGCAAAGGTCGTTGTCGCAGAGAATCATTTCTCCGAAGGATATTTGGTCGCAGAGGCAGTACCGTGGCTCGTCGGGGTCGATTGCGTCTGTTTCTTCTGGCGGTGTCTCTGAACGTTGCGCCGTTTGCCTGGCTTTGCGTTTTTTCTTTTTGCCTATACCTGAGAAATTAAAATAATTAATAATTCTAAGTTTCATTCCCTTAAAAATAATAACATGATTGTTTAAGTTAAAGATAATTATGTTTTTAAATTAAGATAATTTACTTTTATATATTTTTTAATATGCATCTATTTATATGGTGCATGTTAAACAGTACAAATGGACAGACATTCCATTCACACATTCCAAATATATGTACAATGTATAAATGAATATATGTGAACGACATAGCTGCAGGCTGTAAGTAGGAACGATCACAGAGTATATCCTCAGAATACTAGACAATAGAGACAGATTGCATGGACATTTGGAAGTGAAAGGTGTGAATGATGGTCATTTTACCTTTCTTGTTGGTAGTATTATGTGCATGTCTTTCACTGTCACGTTCACTCGAGTCTGCACCATCTGTAGCAGCGCCCGTTGTTGTTGTTCGTGATCGCCTGGCGCGTTTTGACCATCTTTCGCCTAAAAATGTTAAATTAAGTCTGGTTATTTTGAAAATAGACCAGCTGACAGCCGAATAACAGTAATTAAAAATAGTACAGGATAATACAGATCAGAAGATTCATCAGAAGATCAGTAGGATTGCAGTAACAAATTCCAGATTAAGAGTGTTTTACTTATGTTTAACTTACCTCCAGTCTTATCTCTTTCAACTTTTTCTTTCTCTTTCTCAGTGGTACGTTCTGGAGGTGGTGGAGGTGGTGCATGCTGTGGTGTTACAAGTGGTGGTGGTGGTTCTTTGTCTGCACTGCGAGGGGTCTCTGGTACGGGTGCTGGCTCTTCCTTGGTTGTGCCATTTGTGTTTACTTCGAGGCAAGATACTGTGAAGTTTTATCATAATAAATAAAGATAATATGTTTTTATTTCTTGAGGTACGTTACTTAGCATTTTCACATTACAGTTGGATGTTGTTTAACGAAAAGGATTCAATATACACAAATTTGCTTTCGAGATAATTAATTTTAGAGTTCAGGCAGTAAGTATTTCGCCTTTTTTCTCTAGTATAATATTTATAGATTTTTTTTTTTGGATTTTTCTTTTTAATATGATTAATAACAATCTAAGTAACTTGAAGCCATATTGATGCAAAAAATGATGTCCTTTAAAACATGTGGGTTGGTATCAATCAATCAGCCTATCATAGTTCACTGCTGGACATAGGCCTCTCCCAATGTGCCACAGCATCCAGTCCATCCCTGCTACCTTCTTCAGGTCGTCGGTCCATCTGGCTGGGAGGTGTCCTACCTTCCACTTCCGGGTTGGTATGGTATATTGAAATTATCATGTTGCAAGTACTTTAACTTGTAATGTTTTCATGGTATGATAGTATCTACTTGACTGGCCTGTTGGTCTAGTGGTTAGTGACCCTGACTGCTGAGCCGGAAGTCGTGAATTCGATTCCCACCCACGACAAATAACTGTGTGATGAGCATGATCATTTGTTCTGTGTCTGGGTATAATTTATCTATTATATGTATGTGTTTAGAGATATTAAAGTATGTTTATCAGCAGTTTGGTTACCATAGTACAGGCTCTGCCTAGTTTGGGGTCAGACGGCCTGACGGCCGTGTGTGAGATGTGTGAAGTTATTATTACTACAAAGAGTAGTTTAGTATACATAAGAAATTTTTGGAAATGTTGTGGAAATATTGTTGGAATCCTGCCAATCTTTTTCACTAAACAACATCCAGTCATGAAGTGTATACCAGTTAATGTAGTTACACCACTAACAGTCAATATAAGTAAATTGGAATCTTGGAATCTAAAATGTCAGATAACATTGTCTATTGATTTTCGATATAAGACAGTATCATGTGATATAGATATCAATACCCACTTTTATTTACTAACATAAATGCTACAATTGCAGGAATACAATGTTGAAGTTGAAAAGAAGGAGGAAAGTGAATAATAATTAAGAAAAGTGGAAAGTGAATAAATAGTAGTGAGCCGTTGGTTGGGGCTGGTCATTTCCGAACTGCTGTTACTTACATATAGTAGTAGTTAATAGTTTAGAACAATATGTTACATTGTCCTCACATTTAACTTGTGCATATAAGCAATGTAACCAGAGATTTGTAAACAACATGTTAAAAAGAGTGTCTTTGGAGTTTCTTGCCTGTTCTTCTCCACTGGATCTACGAATTAGAACAGGCAACTAGCTTCACAACTGACTTAGTCTGACTGACTACTACTCCTGACAATTCAAAAATACCCATTGTGGGTTAATTGAAATAAATGATTTTGATTTTGAATAAATTAACTAGAGATTGCCTGGTAGTCTAATTTCAACCATAATTTACTAACCTTGTTGAACTTTGCATGTTTTATTTCCTTGACCAGTATAGTTTGAACTGTCATTGTATAGATTTTCAGTGTTATGACAGGTCAATATATTGGACATGTGTATATTTTTAAATTTTAGCTTTGTGCACTTCTTGATGATATACTAACAATTTTTCGGAAATTTTGCTTAAAAAAGGGGTACAGAGAATTTTCTTTACATATATTAATATCTTCTTCAAATATAAATAACTAAAATGTATATGTATAGATGATGCTCTCTTATCTACAATATGGCTTTAGTTGTTTTTTAGGTGCAGTCATTGCAATAATTATATTCATAATGGTTATTAATCATCTTTTGGAGTTGATTGACTTGAAAATGACTTGACAATTCTAACAGTATTAAGAAAACCAAGTATTTACTCACATAACTTTTTGTGGTCAGCATCAAGTGACCGCTGCTTGTTGTCAATAAGATCTTGCAGAATCTGTACAACTTGTAATTTTTCGTCTCCTATCTCCTGGGCAGCAACCAGAACTGTCTGGAGCCGTAGAGCAGCTCGACTCCGGCGACGCTCTTCGTTATTGGGCCCTATACAAACTGCTAGGTGTTTTTCCGCCTCACGAAGGCATTCTGTCAATCACAAAAATAGATAAGTTAATCAAATAGGCGCAATTAAGAGGTTATTTCTGTGATTAGTCTTTTGGAAGCATTTAAATGAGATTAAATTACTGTGCGTAAAGCGTCAGAACTCGTTCTTTTTATAACCATCAATGGAAGTAACACACAAGTAGTTGATTTGGTGTTATTTTGGTCCTCTTGTACTAGCGACTCGTAATCTTTAGATAGGTATGCATACGTAATGAAGTTGAAAGGCGAACGTCAACAATATAATTACAAGCTGTTATATGAATTATCGGTAACGTATATGATCATAGATATTAAGCTGAAGCTATTACAATATTTTAGACACGCTGAAATTGGAAAATTACCTCTGTATGTAACGTCAAGTTCTCGCATACGCGATAAATGTCTTTGCAGGTCATTCGGAAGATTTTCTACACAGTCTAAGTAATTTTCAACGTATGTCGCTGATAGCAACGCTTCAGTGGACGTTTGGTTCAACATGGTTAAAGATTAAACATAATGTTCATAGTGATAAAACAAGAGAAATGAAAAAAAATACTTTGAAAGCGAATAACAAGTCCGCTGCATTCAACAGCCCGTCCCGTCAAGCATCATTTTACGTTTAGAAACTGTGTTCTGTTTTTGCTGCTTCTTTTTTATTACATATTGGGTATCGGTCATTTTGCGCTATTCTGTAAATAATTCATTGGCATAAAGGGTCTGCTTCAAGGAACGGCAGAAACTTTCGTGAATATTGCGGTAGTTACCATTTGATTACAAGTACTTTCTGAACTAATTTCCTAAGAATAAGAAAGTCTTTTACCTAAATCTGGTAGTACCTAAATTATTGAAAGTGATCCTCACAGCATTTAGCCACTCCGTATAAGGACAATGATATTGTATGATCTTTTAATTTTCGTATGCCTTAGGATCACATTTCCTATTTAGTCAATAAAAACAATTAATAATATTGATTTTATTCCTTTATTTTTATTATTTTACATAAATTTATATTTCAGATAGGTACTACAATGCTTCTCAAAACGGATACTACTATGTGTTTCAAGATCATTGTTTCTTATGTTACCACATATTTATTCATATAAAATTGTAGATGCTTATAATAATAAAACAGAGTCGTAGGTTACGTATAAAGTATCTAAAGTACTCTACAATTAAATACCTGTATGTGCAGTTAACTCGTGCAATAAATGATCAAATACATAAAGGATTAAAAATAATGGTGTATTTTTATCAATCATTAATAATAATTATAATACAAATTTATAATCGAATTATTTCATTCTATTTGCTATCCCACATCTATTCCACGTTTACCTTATTTGTTACCATAATACAGTATTTCATTTGTAAAAAAATTTAAATCGGCATTAGAACTTATCACTTCTGACGAGTCAAGCTATGAAACGAAATGAGATAAATGTTTATAGGTCTATCAGAATCTCATAGAAAATAGGGAAAAAAAATTTGTAGTGTGTATTACCAATTGGATTAAACGATCTTGACACTGATTCTTTTTTTTAAATACAAGTATTTA
Organism: Callimorpha dominula; assembly: GCA_949752705.1. Lineage (NCBI taxonomy): Eukaryota > Metazoa > Arthropoda > Insecta > Lepidoptera > Erebidae > Callimorpha > Callimorpha dominula. The sequence continues at coordinate 10,234,623 of OX457011.1, forward strand.
GTATTTTATAAATAAGTAGTGTATTATAGTTAGCTTCTAATCATTATATACCTAATTTCATATTATTAACTGGTTGTGGCCTCGGTTTTTATTATAGTAAGGTATATATTAAAGTTCATGCACCGACTTCAAACAGACCAGTAGGAACCTAGTGCCTTTATAATGTTACCTATTATTTAAAAGACTCACATGTATGTAATCTTTTCAATTAATTTGAAATCGATTATTTTTCAATTTTAGTGCCCTTTTTTAGTGCTTTTTGAAGTCAGTCTGACTTTTTTTTTAAAGTGTTTATTTTTCCATTTTTAGTGTAATGTATGTAAGTACTGAGTAGATATGGTATTTAGAACATTACTTACTGTAATAGAAATTACCGAACTGCAATTAGTAAGATTTATTAACTTTAGTTTAATAAGTGTAATAATTGAGATAAGGTTGTAAGATTTTTAGTATTTCTAGCAAATTGCTGCACTTTATTGAATAAGTTATAAAGACATGTAAATAGACAGTTCTCTTTAGAATACCTATATGTGCAGACTTGTAATTAGCAATATGATTATTTAATTCTAATGATAAAACATTGTTATATGTCTGTAAGTCTCTCTAAGAAGGTAAGTCGGTTAATGACAATAACGTTCTTCACTTTAAAGGTTTTTTTCTTCAAACTGCTTAATTTCAAGAAGAATCAACAAACACATTACATCTGTATCTGTTCTTAATTTCTGAGGGTTTCCCTCGTTTTCCCTCAGACCATCATCAGATTCAGACTTGGTGACGTTGGGATAATTATAATTATATATAATTTTTAAAATCGGGGCATAGATGACGGAAATATCAGTAAACGTACGTAAAAAAAACATACAGCCGAACATAGAACCTCCTCCTTTTTGTAAGTCGGTTAGAACACGTTAGTTGACATTCGAAATTTGTTTTTCCACAAACAAAACCAATTGGTTTTTCCACGATTATAACGGGTTTATTAGGTCGCGTAAGCTATTTAGAATTAGAATAGAAGATGGTGTTAGTCGAAAAATTGTATCACGCTATGGTTTCGGTATGAGAAGGTATGTAAAACACAATCTTTATTTTTTTGATTTTTACTCTTTTATTAAGTTTTATAATAGAATATTATTTTTGCGCTAAAAAGGGCCTAGCTATAAAATAAAAGCAGTTCCGTAAAGTTGGCAACAACCTTAGGAATGTGGATAGCATTAGTCTCAATAAAAGGAACGATGCGTAGCCATATCTACCCATCGACGGCGGCCTCACCATGTTTAACATGCAGACAGCTTCTTTAAGGAGTTAGGCCACAGATAAGATAATAGTTACTTCGTAAGTTAGGCTGGCTCAACTAGTCAGCTTATCTGAACGCTTAATGGACCGCCTATGAGTCTAAATGCGGAAACAGGGCCCTATACCAATACCAATACCCATCGATGGCTGCACCGTTCTATCATTCAGAGATCTGACTGAGACGACGGAGTAGCTGCGCCGATGATGATTTAGTTCCGAATCTATACTTATAATAAAAATGTCAAACTCTGTAGATACATTGAAGAAATTTTGAAATTGTTTTTTTGGGGCACTTTTTAATTGATATGATTTTTGTCTGTCTGTCTGTATCATGGCCGCGCATCACGCTACTGAACTGAACGATTTAAATGAAACTTGGCATGATTTGAGTTCATACTACGACGTAGAACATAGTATGCTTTTTATCCCGAAATTCACGACGGTTTCCTTGAGAGGAGGTATGAAAGTCGAAATGTGTACTTAGTTGTAATTCATTAATACGTAGTCCGATTTCAATCATTCTTCAAGAAGGGACTTTGAAGATTGTCACGTAGTGTTCTGTTTTCGATATCTATATGTACTTATAATAAATCTTTAGGCGTGTTTGATTCTGCAGACATCTCGTTAAATTACGAAATAAAATTGCAAATGTTTGATGCACAAGTTCTGCGTATAATTCGGTGTAGTATTAAGTATTTAATTTATCGCAATCGGTTCTCTCTATCCATAGAAAAAACAATTTAAAATGTACAAGAAAAACACGCAACGACATCTATTGGCCCCAATTAATACTAACTATAAAACTTTTACCTTAAGTGGTTGTTTATTTTTTAACGTATTTATTATTAGCATATTATAATACTTGAATGAGCCGTTATAAATTTTAATATAAACACACTACATAATACCTATAGGTAAACATTTGTAGTGCAATATTCATCGATAATAATTTAATAGTCAATATTACAATCTACATATTATACTTATTTTATTCTATTTAAAAAAAATGTGGGAGTTATATAGGATAACAAACTACCATCGTTAGTATTTGTGTCTGTTTGTCTGTTTGGTTGTGCTCGCAACACTTAAAGCTGAATCCGCACGTTTGCCACTTGCCACAAACTACAAACCTTTACAAACGTTTGGCTTGATTTTGGGAATCAAACATCGCCATCCACACGCTTGCAAGTGCGTTAGTGTATTCTGAAGAGGCAAGCATGACGGACATCGAACTTGTGTCGGCCATAACATTTGGCTTAAGTTATTTTTATTATAAAGACAAGAAAATAAGTAAAAGAAAAATACGGCAAAGAAGATGGTGGATTTTAAAAATTCATAAAAACCGTACCGTTTCTTGGATGGACCAATTACTCATTTTTTTATTTTTACGTATCAGAAATAATCATTATTCGGTACGGACGCACACGTCTGATCGTCGCCAGCGCGCAAGGCATATTAACAATACACAAACGAGTGGATGCATCGCAAGCGTTTGCCGCAAGCTTCCTTTGATTTGGGCGTCAAAAACCGACAGAGTTCGGATCGGCGGCGGCAAGCCAAGCCAAACGTTTGGCAAATCAAGCAAACATACTATCCACACGTTTGAATTTGTGACTGCTTGTTGAGCGTCTGGACGCGGCATAAAAAGTACAAATAAACGTGTAAACCTTTTCTTTGAAAATATTGTACGTAGTTCACTTGACTGTATCCATATCTAGTTCCAGAAAAAAACATATCATAACAATGCTGACTGCATTGTAATTATATGTTTGTTAATATAATCTTTGCTCATTTGTTGGTGGGTAAGCATAAATTTATGTGACACCGCCTTTTCATGATATCGACGTATTGTGAATGCGTAGGCCACTTTTTCTTTTACGCCGCGGGTGTTTGGAGCAGACCTGTTCTATATCTCGCTAAATTTGTGACTTTGTGAATTTGTGACTGTGTGAATTTGTGAAACGTTCCACAAGGACAATTATAAGTGCTATAAACTGTTATTTGGAGCATCAAACACTTTGTATAGTGCCGTATAGTGGATATTCCAATCTACACGCCGGTTAAGGTTGGTGTCTTTTTGCTTATCTGCTATTGTGTGCATTGATTGTTTATACTCCAAATCTACATCCTTTTCTATACAAACTTAAAATACAGTCCATTTACTTTTACATCTCAAACCCAGCGACATCTATGGCTTGAAAACTGCATGTTACTTTAGATCAGTAGATAACGTGTGATTGTTTTTAAATATTCCTTTGCTTTGTAAACTTTAAAATGAATAAATAAAATAAATATTTTTACAAAATAAATGAAAAACGAGAAACATTTCCAGACCATTGATTTTTCTTTTGGTTACAATAGAGTGAAATCTTATGTTACACCGTGACTAAACAAAGCTCAGAAACAAACATTTATATCTATATCTCTATATCGTTGGGTATACCGAGGGGCCCATAGTTTCTGCGAAGCAGCACTGACTGACTGACTACAGAGAGAGTCTATCAATTGGTAGGATGAATCGAGGCCGTAGGTCGTCATTGTACCTACGTCTGTGCGGAGAACATCTCGCGCAAGGAGGTGGCGGAGTGGATCCGGTAGAGAAACTATTAGGCGGACCCTAAGAATGACCGCGGGTGGATAAGACGGGTTTTATGTTCTTTATCGGTAGTAGACATCGCACAGTTAGTAGACGGCTTGCCATAATATCCTGTCTGACTGGCATGGGTGGATCATTGGAGGCCAGACGTCGCAGTACCGACGGTCCACTCAGTACAGGCGCTCTAAGGCACACCGGTGTCCTATGGAGGTGATCAATCAAAACATCTTTCTTTGTAGGCTCCAGGTTGTTTCACCGCTAATACAGCTTAGAAAATCCTGGAGTGTGTGAGAGTGGATTCCCTCCTTTCCGGAAAAGGTGCAACGCATATTATGATAAGCGACATATTGCTGTTTTGTGGCCTAACTTCATTGTCATTCAGTAAGGAGTCGGTACCCTTTGAGAATAATATTGAAATAAAGCCCAGTCTGAGATCATTCATTTGTGAAAGGAAATATGAAGTTATTGTTGTTAATATCATGCAGAAGCGAGGCCGATTTACACCTACACAAATTTCACCCACGTAAGCTTTTAATATTTTGTCATATAGCAGCAAAACCACAGTGCACTGTGCAATCTCGACACCACTGGCTTGTTATATAAATTACTTCTTAAATTCTTTGACGCACGTCAAAAATTTCAAGATGGTGTATTGATAAGGCCAAGTAATCTTCATTTTTATTATTTCGTGTCTCAACTCCAAATCTTAAGTAAATTATTAGTGTTTTGTGAAGTGTCTCAATGTCCTCCACTGTTATATTTGTGGGTCTGCCCGAGGATTCGAAGAGCTCTATTACAAGGTAAGCGATGTTGCTACTGCATGTTGTACGGCAGGCACTTCCTGTTACCCGTGACTTTACGAGGAGATTCTTCAGATATTCAAATTGTCATGTTGAGTTCAACTATAAAAACTCAAAATAAAGTAGCAGGTAAGTAATTTTTGAAAATAAATTGCAAATGAGTATAAATGGGATACTGAAACAGTTTTAGAGTTGGTTTTTTATTAACAATATTGTTTTTGGGACTTAATACAAATCAATGCGAAATTTATTTAATGATGATTCCGCATGAAATCAACGGTATTAAAATTTAATAAATTAAAATTTAAAACTGTTACGCAAAAGTTTTTTCTTCTTATAGACTAGTAACGTAAAACATAAAAATTGGATAATAACAATAACTTCACACATCTCACACATGGCCGCCTGATTCCAAACTAGGCAGAGCCTGTACTATGGCAATGAACCAGATGAATCGGAAGCAAATTCCTACAAAAGTTTTTATTGCTTTAATGGGTTCACTTGTAGCTCAATATGACTATCCCTGTAGGTGGGTTAGTTTACATGATATTAATTAACGAAAACCTGAAGACAATTAAAACTACAATTTTTAATAAATGTGGTACTGGTCCCACTTTGAAGTGCAGTAGTACGGGAACGAGTAGTCCAAATAGGTGCATTTAGTCTCATTCAATGCAAAATATAATGTTCTAAAACTTTATCATGATCATGTTTTCGATATTGTGAGTCCTTTAGAAACTATAACCGTAAATCTGCAATACCCCTTTATGGGCATATTTTCTCTCCTCACTACGTTAGCACAGCTCCGCGGAGGGGAAAAACTGGGATAGTCACATTGGGCTACAAATGAACCCATTAAAACAATAAAACCTTTGTAGCAATTATTTCCGATTTGGAGTTTAAGCCTACTGGTCTATTAGAAATAAATAACAAAATGAATAATTTTGTGTATAACATTACCTGTACTTTCGTAGTTCTTGAAATTTACGAAATAGTGTAATCGACTACGTGTCGTTTTGCCTTTAATGCCCGGTTCCTATATTCAAGAAACGATTCATTTTGCTTACGGATGGTAAAATTTCGTTGAAATTTCAACGAAAATTTTACAGTCCGTAAGCAAAACAAATCGTTTTTTATGCAAAGTTTTAATTTGATAGCACCCCAAGAAACGTCTATTAGGTTTCTATTAATAAAGGTTTACAATTAATGCATACGGATTTCATACGAGGTTAAAATCTATAGGTAAAAAAAAAAAAACATTAAAAATATGCATATGCATAAACCCATTGCAACACGACGCCTGTATTCATTTTAAGGCGCTGTGGACGAGCGCCTTGTAAGAAACGCTAGTTGTGAAACTTTGTGTTGCCATTATGAATACGTTCTTGTCATCGCATTGTGGCAGAATCTGATTTCTATGATTCTTGAAACGAATCCGATGTGTAAATTAGTAAGATACGCAACCAGATTACAGACACTCGTTTTATATCTATCTATGCAAAAATACAAGTTAAGTATATGGTTTCAGTTTAAAAATTTAACTGGAATAAAATATGAAACCCGAATGGAAATAAAAAAGCTAGTTTTCTTTAAAATGTATTTGATCAGGCTACAGCGCCTCGGAAATAGGGGCAGGGTTGGTAACAACGCAGGAGTTACACCACTGGATGTTCTGAGTGTTTATAAGCATCGGTAAATCGTTTACTATCAAACGAGCGTGTTGTTTTTAAAATAAATGAGTGAAAAAACCTGTGTAACTTTAAATTGGGTTGAACCATAAGTCACCACAAAATTTTAAGAAATTTCAAAACCCCGGCACGTGTTCCTTCCCTTTACCTGATTCTAATCTAGTAAGAGTCCTGTCTTTAGTCCCAGTGACTAATTCAATTTTTAAAATCAACTGCAATGGGAATTTTAAACGCTTCAAAATGAAATATAAATAAATACTTATCGAAAACCGATTTATACAGTTAAACGTAGAACATCGAACCTCACACTAACACAGATTTGGACGCTTTATCCCATTTTCGTTTCCAGTTTGGGAACAAGTCGGTACTTATTGCCCTACGGTCAAAGATTACCTGTGTTGTTAACTTTTAAACTTTTAGGTAGGTCTGCCAGATTGTATAACTGGATACAAAATTCGTATAATTCGGTTATCTTATGTATGCTGTTTCTATAGTAGATTGCATTGTATAATTCTAAACAATTCCATTAGTGATGTTATAGCGTAATAAGTACGTCCATACACATAGATATACTTAAAACAAACCTTGTCTGTGGTAAAGTGTAAAACCCTTATACGTTAAAGATAAAACACCTTTCATTGAAAACACCGATTTTGTAAAATAGAACGTGATTTTGTGTATATTCTGAGACTCAGCGGTATAAAATAAGTTGTCCTTACTGGCAGCCCTACTTTTAAGACTGATATTTATTATCACTTAGTAGGTAGTGTGCAAATCCCACATAAGGTTGTCATCTACAGATAGGGTCTACCCCAGTTACAATAAGTTCAGATATTTAACCTTGAAGAGGAAACAAACAACCACAAAATTACATTGATATTTATATAATTTGTAAATGTAGGTAGGTACACAGTACTTTGTTCTAATTAAAATCATAGGTTGTTCTAGAATAATATTCCTTAGTGTGGGCGGGCTTCGCATTGCCTTGAGTGTGCCAATTATGGTGAACAAGATTGTTAATGGTTTATTTCTACAAAATAGGAGTTATTGTGCAATATTATTGTTCAGTGCAAACTCAGAATGTCGTTATACTACTCAAAGCATAGTAAGTATAGTTAAATCATTGTCAATTTGCATATTTATTGGATCAATTTACGTATATGGCGATTTTCAATTTTTAAAAAGTTTTTAATTGGCGTCCTTAAGTTAATTCCATTTTCTAAATTAAAATAAGAGTAAGGTGTTTGTTGATGCTGAGTTTTTTTTAATATAGTAACCTCTGTGTACGTCCGGCCAAGGGCCACATGAAACAACTATGTCGGTCAATGCCCCTGACATCAGATCTATTGTCGAGAGAGTTGTTACACACACAAAGTGGCGACTAAGCCACCAAACCTGGCAATTTCTGGTATCCTCGTCCACTCGGGAGGGCAGCGAAACCTTTTCCCTTTTGGAAAAGCGCGCGCAAAACATAAGCGCGCTGCTTTCTCTGACACGATCGTCGGGTGAGGGTCTAATCACAGAACAGTATGTGTGCTGTGATGGCGTAGTGCCATGAGTTTGGTTTTGCACTGCATCGGTACTTTTCTTGGAACAGACAAACGTCCTAACAATAATCTAACTAGAAATACTTATACATTTCATCTTCTGATACTTCAAACTAAACATTAGTATGAAGAAATGTGATCTTTAGAGCTGTACTTTTAAGCATTTAGAGAGATTTTGTTTAAACTTGTATTTTACCATTTAACCTTTCGTACTAGTATACTTGATTGAAATGGGTAAGACAGCGATTATCCAAAGGACGACCTCTTTGGAATCCATCCAAGTTGCTTTGCAAAAAGTGCATTTGTTCAGTTGTTCAATTTTAAAATACGTTGCAGCTAAATACCTCGGAAAATTCCCTGTCGGGTAAATATGAGGTAAAAACCCGGAAAAATAGCAAAATCTATAATATTCTTCAAACCCCTCTAAAATACCTTTATTACTGAAAACACTTTTATATAGATAATAATGAAAACAATTTATTTAATGATATTTATACATACATGTACTACACTCGTATCATTATAATCTATACTTAAATAAAAGCAAAAACGGTATCCTTTCTCGCTCATCTACTGACTGATGACGAAATCTAAAAAATACTTGAACAAAAAAGATGAAATTTGACAAAAAGGTAGTTTATGCGTAGGAGACGTCAGGCAAAGGATTTTGCCACAGCACCGGATTTAGGGGGTTTAAGGGCCTTCGCAAGTTTGTATGAAAGTCCTTGGTTTTTTTGTATTAGAGACCTGAAATTTGGCAAGGAGGCCAAATGCAGGCAGATGGCAGGGAGGATACCGATGTGACGTGTCAAGTGTAGTAAAAAAATAAAAACTGTACTTTAGAAAGCCAAAAAACAAAGAAAACGACAATTATAAAAAAATGTTCATTGTCACTGTAACAAAGGACAGCTTAAAAAGTTTGTAATTAATTTGAAATGTATATCTAGCGCAGCTGTCCATTTCCGAACGTCCTAAGCAACGCGATTTCTTACATCGTTGTTTTAAAACAAGGTCTATATGAAAAACATGAAGTTATTTTTTTTTTTTTAAATATGTTGCAATCTTTCAACAAAAGATAATTCGGAGAGAAATGGAGGCATATTATAGCACGAGATAGAGGACGATGAATTTTAAAAACAATACATCTTAAGTACTTATACCTAATTTGTTCTGAGCATTTTTAACCGACTTCAAAAAGGAGGTTATCAATTCGATTGGTATGTTTTTTTAGAGATTAGAATCTATATCGAACTAAAAATTAAATATAAATATGTGGTGTATTTGATCGATGTGGTGGTAGGTTAGACTATTCATAATAAAAAATTACGTGTGTTTGTAAATCTAGGCACTTTTCCTTCTCTGACACAATCGATACTACGTATGGACTGTATCATAGCCGAATTAGCTCAAATTGAATAATATTCTTGTGTATTGTTTAACAGCCCTTAGGGATTGTCCATTAATCACGCGAGGCTTGAAAGGGGGGGGGAGGAGATTTGAAAAAAGCACGAAATATCACAAGGGAGGGAAGAGGGGTTTGTAGTGAGATATCGTGTATTTATTATTTCGTAGTACGCGCTATTATATCTGTATTTAAAGATAATATTCTGAAAATTTTATAATAAAAATACACGTGATTTTGGCTGGGGGATGGGGTTAGTCTAAAACCTCACCCACCGGGGGGGGGGGAGAAGGGGTTAAAAAACTGCAAAAAAACCACGTGATTAATGAACGATCCCTTATAAAGTCACGGTTTTAGGTGTTAGCGTACTATGTCTATAGGTTACACAATCACGTTGCGACAATCTCCGTAGTCGCTTTGACAATTCGCACCGCTTGTTCGCGATACGTGAATAACAATAGAATCTGTCCTTTGATTAGTGTTTGTACGTGTTGGCGATAATTTGTCTCTTTCCCAATACTGTTGTCCTAGGTCAGTGATTCCGATTGAAATACTATTGTTGGTAAATCTTTGTATAATTTAGGTAGGTACGGCTGGTACAAAAAGGTCTATGTCAGAAAACACGGTGGCCAGTAGTGACATTTTTCGTATGTATGGCAAATATTTTGCGAGGAACCCTAATTCTTTTTCCAAAATAAAAGTAGCCCCAGTTACTCCTTATAACACCAGCTTTCTGCCAGTGAAAGTCCCGTGGAAATCAGTCACTCCGTTCCGAAGATTACACAAAACAAACAGACAAACAAACAGAATTTTAAAATCTGATTTTTAGGTATAGGTGTCATGCAAATAAAAGTATGAGCTTAAAAATAAGCTATTATTTTGACATTACAAACAGACACTTTTATTTATGTTTATTGATGATGAGGACAACGTCATTAAAAATCGTTTTATATAAAAGACACGAAACCAGAACTCTCTGCGGAAAAGGCTAGGATATCAGTAACGCGCAATTTAATATCGTGCGTCTCCGGTGTTGAGATTGATAACCATTGCACTTACATCAGGTACGTCGTGTAGTTGTTTTCCAATTGTGTAGCAAATAAACAAAAACAAATGTATTCCGGGTACTGAATCTTGTAATAATCGATTACTATGATACTAGAAAAGTACAATCCACTGTGCTGTGTTGTGTAAATTTTTAAGTTCGTGTTTCAAAACGTTCAAAGGTCGATTTTTCTATCCGGCAAGATACGCATGCTAAATTCTACATATTTTCTTTTATTTCATTTCTTTTCATTTTAGAAAATCAGTATATGTGTAGGCGTGTCGATGAATTGTAACAGGATTATCTATGGTTTTCCATGACAGGACTTCGTAACAGGATACCGAGGTGAAGCCCTGCAGTCCGCTGCACTGCACCCCAACATACACACTTATCTGACTGTACTTGCCATCGATGCATAGGTATAAGTTACAGCTAAATGTGATATTGATACTTTTAAATTTAAATAGTTTAGGGGTTCAATAACATTGTTCTCAAATAACGGTTTATTTGTATCCATCGCATATGGTGAAAAATATCATATACAGGTGTTACAAAGATGTGTTCATATTTTAGGGTCGTATACTAGATAATGTAAAGCGCTAACAATTTTATGAAAGTTCGGGGTTTTTAATACAGAGATCTTATTTTGAAATCGACAAAATAAACTGTAAAATTGACCGATAAAGTTAATATTTCGCAAGAGACTGACATGAATGAAACTATAGGTATTTAATGGCAATGATATTGGTGAATACCTACCCTAGAATTTTCTGCAAATGTCTGCGTAAAAAAATACAACGTCAAAATTATTGAAATTGACATGAGAATTCATAATAATATGTTGTTTATAAATCGCCACCTACGCTAGGAATAGCAATTTCCAAAGAAAAAAGAAAAAAAAAATTTAACATTATTTTTTTTCAACCTAAATCAACTATTTGTCGGCTACACATAACGCTCCTAAAATTTGTCCACACCTTTTTTGTAACACTCTGTATATTATAATAGGGTGGTAGATATTTACCTATAATTAAAATTAATAATTTCAAATTAAGTTACATGTGATTTGGAAAAATTAGGTTTGCTACTATTATAAGATTTGTAATTATGTTTTAATTATCAAAGCAAACATTAAAAATAAATGTTTTGACAATTGCAACGTATGACGTTAAAACTCGTTAATTTATGCAATTTTCTCTAGACCCTATCGTTTTGACGTATAATAAAGGGCAAGTGATTTCACTTAACACTCACAGAGATTTATTACAGAGAGCTCTACAGGACTTACAACTGTCTACTGCCCCATTTACAAAAATTTCGAAGTTAACGTTTATGGATTTTTCTGAAAATTTAAAATTTTTTTTTTCATAAATTCTTATTGTAACTGCATGCTAGAGTCATGTTCAGTGATTTAAATATGTGTTCTGTTTACAAATACACCCTGCATATTATACTAGCTACCCGACCACGCGTTGCTGTCTATAAATTGAGATAAAAACTATCCTATCTCCCAAATTCGACAAAACTGCACATAGTGTGCAAATTCTAATTATAATCCGTTAATAAGTTCCGTTAGGAGAAGTCCATCGTGAAACATCGAGACACGAAATTTTTATATAAGAAGATATCTTATAAATAGGGAAAGACAAAACCGTTCAGTATCTTTTTCTGCTCTGTTCGTCAAACGCTTTTCTTTTTTAAACGAATTTTCTTATTTTTAATATCAAATTCATATGTGAGGTTCTACCGCAACTTCTAAATGCCAAATAAAACAGATTTGCATGTGTGGGGTATCGTTAGAGTCATTACATCATCCTTAGTGACTGTAGTCAATAAAGAAGTGTATGTAATCTAGGTTTTAGTGTTCGCAAAATAATAATCTAAACCAAGGCTTAACATAGTAAGCATAAAATCAATAGACACTAAGCCAAACAAAGTTCCTTACAGCAATCTGCCGGAAGGCAATAATAATAATTCCTTACGCGACTCTTTATGAAAGCTCTTTTGAATTAATCCCTTTATCCGAAGCCTATGTTATGTGCAATTTTAAATGTCCTTTCACAATAATCTATTTTTCCTGTGTAATGTGTCATTCATCAAGTGCATTAAGCACACATAAGCAAAAAGTAAAAGCGAATTTAGGATAACCTAAATTCGCTTTTACTTTTATAATATATGTTTAGTGAAATTTAATAACTGATGTCGGGAGATTAGCAGTCGTATCTTTACTTTTTTAACCCCCGACGTAAAAAGAGCGGTCTTATAAGTTTGACGTCTGTGTGTCTGTCTGTGGCATCGTAGCTCCAAAATGAATGAACCGATTTAAGTGCGTTTTTCTGTTTCATTTCGAAGATCATCAGCTCTTTTCTAAGAGATATGTATGGGTATTTTAAATTGTAAATTTATAGTTATTTCTGAACAAGCGCATCCAATTAATTACAATTTTCGTAAATATAGTTCCGAGGTGAGGAGGTTACATACGGTTTTTGAGCCGACCAATATTGCCACTAATATTGGTGTTGCAAATGTTTATAGGCACCGGTAATATGCCGCCTCTCTAAACCAGAGGGAGCAAGGCTCCACGCACTCTATGGTGTGTCCGCACGACAGGCGGCCAAGGTCTGTCAGGGAGGGTTCCCAAGCCCCTGCAACAGGTCCACCTGTGACGAAAACACGTGTGGTTTTAATCGGTTCGATTCCGACGTATCACTTCGCCATGAGTTTCGGTGACGTGATGACCCGTGGGGGTTTCTACACGACAAAAAATGGTATCGGCTATAGTCGGTTAACTGAAGCCCCGGTTTCACTAGGGGACATTTGTGCTGCGACCTTGTCGCTCGACATAACTCGACTGATATGTGCAAGTCGAACAGAGAATGTTTAGTGGTATGTAAATTCAGTAGCGCTCACAAATATTTTAATTTTAAGTATAATTATATCAATTAAATACTGAGAAATTAAAAAGAACAGGGAAATAAATCAATTACTATATTTATGTAAGGTACTTGGAATTACAAATTCGAACGAAAACATAATACTTATGATTTTGTTAAACTAAAAGGAAACACAAGTTATACAAATACAAATACAAACACTTTAATTGCTTTAAATGAGGATACAGAGTGGTGGTAGGTTGTTATTTAAATAAATGTACAAGCTCATTTAGCCATTCAAGTAACAGCATGCAATTTTTTCCTTAATTGCTATTTATAAAATATTAATTAATGATTACATATATTTCATTATTTGTGATATTCTATATTAAATTTCCATTAAATTACACTTTACAATAACTACATTTCATAATATTAACATTGCTCACTAACGTAAGTAATATAATGATTAATAGATCAATAAATAATGACAATTATATCGATCAACCAATATAGGTGTTGCTCATTGCTCACGATATGTAAAAAACTCCTCCACAGAATAGAAACAAATTTCCAGTAGCCAATAGCTTAGGGTTGGTACAAACTTACTTAATGGCAAGTCCTTAAATCGTTTTGGAATTTTATTATAAATTTTAATGCACATTGCGTAACTGTTATTTTTAAATTTTGTGGTTCTGGGTATTATGTCAAGTACCAGCCGGTCTGGATTCCTCATGTCTTCTCTGCCTCTAATATCCTTCGCCTCTTTAAACAAATTTGGGTGCTGTTTAACAAATTTCTCCACTTCAACAATATATAAACAAGACAGTGGAAGTATTTGTAATAATTTAAAATAAGGACGGCAAGATACGTCGGGTGCAATGTCACATATGGACCTTATACAGCGTTTCTGAGCAACAAAAACTTTGTCTATATCTGTGGCATTACCCCAGATTAGAAGTCCATATCTAAGTACCGACTCGACATAGGCAAAATATCCTGTACAAGCCGTTTTTCTATTCGAAACCTTTGCCAGTTTATATAATGCGAACGAAAACCCCTTAACTTTATTGCTTACTTTAATTATTTGTTCTTTCCAGTTAAATTTGCTATTTATAATTAAACCAAGAAATGTAACACTGTTAGGATTTAATAACGGCTGACCTTCGTAATTTACATTTATTTGATTAGTTTTAAAATTATTAAAGTTAATATAATTTGTTTTTGATAGATTAATTTGTAAATTATTATTCTTTAACCATTTTATTATAATTGCTAAAGTATTATTAATTTCCATTTCATGTTCTGACAGTGTTATGTTATCTTTATTAGATGTCACTATGATAGATATGTCATCAGCAAATAATATAGTTCTATGTTTAGTAACCTCAGGCAATTTTAAAAAATTAATGTACAAAAGGAATAATAACGGGCCCAATATGCTCCCTTGGGGCACCCCAAACGCATTTCTTTTAAAATCGGATCTACACACTTGAATCGAGCTGTTTATGTCTATTTGCGTGACATCTACACATTGAAGCCTATTTTCGAGGTACGTTTTAAACCAACTTAGAGCTGGCCCTCTAACTCCATTGCGTTCCAACTTGGTCAAAAGCAAATTATGTGATACTAGATCAAACGCCCTCGACATATCTAGAAACACGACTGTTGTATATCGTTTAGCATTGACATTTTGTCACGTTTCGTTTACCAAGTCAAAGGTAGCGTCTCTAGTAGACTTGTTACGCTGAAACCCAAATCGGTATTTTGTTATGATGTTGTGTGTGTTGAAAAAAGATGTTAGTTTTTCATGCATAACTTTTTCAAAAATTTTTGACAGAACTGGTACGAGTGTTATGGGCCTATAGTTACTTACATCAGTTTTGTCACCACGCTTATGTACTGGTTTAACAACTGAGTATTTGAGTTTATCCGGAAATGTACCTGTTTCTAAGGAGAGGTTGATCAAAATGTGAGAATAGGAGTGAGTTGTTCACAACATGTTTTTACGACCCTCGTACAAATGGCATCATAACCTTCAGATGTAGTATTTGCAAGAGATTGTACTACTTTGTAAATATATGGTTCATCTACCGGAGTCAGAAATATGGAGTTTGATTGATTGCATTTTGTGTTCGTGTTACAAAGTGTATGGTTACTTATATTAGTTGATGCAATGAAATGTTCATTAAAGATGGTTGCCATAGCAAAAGGATCCGTAACCACTGTGTTATTATGACTGATTTTTGACATGTACCCTCTACCATCACTACTTCCTGTTTCACTTTTAATTACAGTCCAAGTGGCTTTACATTTATTTTTGCTATTTAATACATAATCTCTATTGTAATTTTTTTTGGCACTGTTTATAAATTTTTTAAATAGTTTATTATAATTTAAATATTTTTGTTTATTATGTGTCGACCTCGAGGAATAATACAGATAACGAAGTTTCCTTTTAGTTTTACAACTTAAGTTTAGTTATTACAAATCAGAAGTATTTAAAAGGAAAATCTAAAATTTCTTTTATTATCTCATTCAATGGTGATTATCTTCGATAATTTAACTAATTTTCGTGGCGTATCCATTCGATTTTAGGAAAACTCGTAACGTAAGCCACTTTGAATCAACAACTTTTGAAAACGATCAATGGGGATTCGGCTATATATCCCTGATTATTAGAATAACATCTTACGCAATGATCCAGTTCCGCCCAACAATGTTTTATAGGGTTTAAATTGGTACTTTAGCTTGCCACTCCAGAAGTTTTTTAATAAATTACACTTAGCAGTGACCAGTATATTTAGTTAATCCAACGAAAAGTCATAGAGAGAGAAACATATAATATTTCATTACATGCTTAGGGTATGCGAGGTTAAACAGCAACAAAAAAAAAACATTCAGAACATGAAATAATGTAATCAATATGATCTTTAAAAACTGCATGATTGGAAGCTTCTGGTCACGGAGGCGGTGGCTCCCCGACAGACACGCACGAGTTGGCGCCGCAACAATGGCGGACACGCCCGCGCGGAAGCTGCACCACCACCATTACATGGTCCGCTACTCCCGCGCATTGCCGTCTGCGCATGCCAGTTGATGACGCGACGGTCTGCGGTCGACAATATCTCTACTAATAAGGCTATGAATTGCTGCATTCTTTAGAATATTTTTTTTTTTATAATGTTGCTGATTACTACTTCTAGTTTTTGCTTGACTTGAGAGTTTTAAATTGAAATTAATCAGTGTTTGGCTGTAGAGATTTCATATGAGAACTCTATGATAGTATTTAAGAACATACACAGCGCTGGCTAGTCCCAACCAAAGCATAGCTTCTTCTATGTGTTCTAGAACACGGTTAAAATTTCCTAGATTTATATGATACTAGCTGTTACCTACGATTTCGTTCGCGTGGAAGTTTTGGTGAAATCTATCCCACGGGAACCATATAGTTTAGTTTATTTATTCAGAAACAATTTTATCGTCGATAAAAGGAAGCCTATGTGATATTCCAGACTAAAATCTATCTCTGTCCCAAATTTCATCCAGATCGGTTCAGCCATTCTTGCGTGAAAGTGTAACTAACAAACATCCACCCATCCATCCATCTTCACAAACTTTTGCTTATATTGTAATCCATACATATTATAATTATACTTAGTAACTCCCAAACCTAATTTAAATTGATATCTTCATGCACCGTAAATATTTGCACTACGGAAATCGAAACGTCGACCCTTTCCGTTGCAGTCGAATGCACTACCACCAGACCACCACATATATAAGGTGTACGTAGGTGGTCGTCAGACTTTGTGGTTTTATAAATGTACTATTATCTTCTTCTTTGATACTAATGTATGCATTGTTTTTAAAACGATTGCAGGCGCAAATAAGGATGAAAATAAACTACCTAATTATATTACCTACATACCTTTATGTTGACGTAATGTTCGTATGCAAAGGATAACGAATATCACGTGTTTCGCTCGGTCCTCTCGATTTATACAGTTGTATTTTAAAAAGGAAAAGATTTATACATGAGTTGCTGTAACCGGCTAGAGCTAAGTGACCAGTTCTTGTTTTTTAAAAGACAACTGTCGCATTAGGAATGATTCCTGTGTCGTGGGGACTTTACAAACATTGAAACAACAAACACAAAGAACACTCAGACTCGGGCCAACAATTGTGGATCACACATATATGTCCCGTTTGGGAATTGAGCCCACAATACTCGTAGTGGCGAGGCGACCAATGTAACCATTGCGCAGTGCATATGGGACACATTTTTATTAGATCGAAATACCTGTGCATTCTTCTTTAAGTGGCGGCAAGGTCAATTGAATTCATTTCAGTGTTGTCCATAATATTAAATCTGTTCGTTTTCGACTTATGTAATAATAATAGTTTCATAAAGTTTCATAGCTTTTGAGATGGGCTATAGCGAATTCTTCACTTATTTCCTGACAATCCCACTGGCGAAATACGTTGCTAAAAATGGTCGTGAACCTCAATATTTCAGTTTCGGTTTAATATTATAAAGCCAAAACAAATCTTAACGTTGTGTTACAAATGCCGATGTTTGTTTGGCAGATCCCGTAATTCCCATTTTAATATTTTATTTTTGAAATTTGTGTATTGCGCATCCTGGATTCACGCAAGCTTTTTCAGTGGAAAACATTACGCTCCTAATTTCTTGAAAAAAGAATCCCAAGTTAAAGAACAAAATTTTCATTGAATACGAATATATATTTTCATTGATAATGATTAGTTGCAGCTCAGTTACAAAACGTCAGAGAATAAATCCAATTTCTTATCCACCGGGAAACAAAAACAAATGTCGATATTTATTTAATAAACATTTCTTACGCTCATTTAAGCGTATAAAAGCTAAAAGCTCATCCGGAGAATGTTTCATTGATTGTTTGTTATTTCCTTCGTCGCGGTTACGATATCTGTTAATTAAGGGTTCGATATAACGGTTATAAACACAGATAGTGTCAATTAGTGGGCCCTTCATCCCTGGCTTTGTGTCTATTTTGGTTGACCCGTCGAACAAATTGATGTGTGCAGGCTATCAAATTAAGGAAAACTTTATGGCACACAAATTGTTTCTAAATTTGTTAACGGTGTAATACGTTAAAAGTGTACATTTTCGGCCGACCCAAAGAACTTTAGTAGGCGTGTTTATTATATTTTACAAAGGTGTTAGCGTTTGGTATCAAAAAGGTGGTTTTGGAATTTTTATTTCCACTCTTTGAGTTTGCTTTAATGTCCGTATTGTATTATGGGCATTCTAAGTCGTCTTTAGAATATTTCACATAGGCTTTTATGTTCCTTTTACAACAAAATTTATGCAATGTACATTACTTTTAAGCTGGGGCAGCCGTGGTCCAAAAATTGAGAGTATAAATATCACTTTAATCTTCATCTTCAAGTAATCTTCATTTTTATTATTTCGTGTCTCAACTCCAAATCTTAAGTAAATTATTAGTGTTTTGTGAAGTGTCTCAATGTCCTCCACTGTTATATTTGTGGGTCTGCCCGAGGATTCGAAGAGCTCTATTACAAGGTAAGCGATGTTGCTACTGCATGTTGTACGGCAGGCACTTCCTGTTACCCGTGACTTTACGAGGAGATTCTTCAGATATTCAAATTGTCATGTTGAGTTCAACTATAAAAACTCAAAATAAAGTAGCAGGTAAGTAATTTTTGAAAATAAATTGCAAATGAGTATAAATGGGATACTGAAACAGTTTTAGAGTTGGTTTTTTATTAACAATATTGTTTTTGGGACTTAATACAAATCAATGCGAAATTTATTTAATGATGATTCCGCATGAAATCAACGGTATTAAAATTTAATAAATTAAAATTTAAAACTGTTACGCAAAAGTTTTTTCTTCTTATAGACTAGTAACGTAAAACATAAAAATTGGATAATAACAATAACTTCACACATCTCACACATGGCCGCCTGATTCCAAACTAGGCAGAGCCTGTACTATGGCAATGAACCAGATGAATCGGAAGCAAATTCCTACAAAAGTTTTTATTGCTTTAATGGGTTCACTTGTAGCTCAATATGACTATCCCTGTAGGTGGGTTAGTTTACATGATATTAATTAACGAAAACCTGAAGACAATTAAAACTACAATTTTTAATAAATGTGGTACTGGTCCCACTTTGAAGTGCAGTAGTACGGGAACGAGTAGTCCAAATAGGTGCATTTAGTCTCATTCAATGCAAAATATAATGTTCTAAAACTTTATCATGATCATGTTTTCGATATTGTGAGTCCTTTAGAAACTATAACCGTAAATCTGCAATACCCCTTTATGGGCATATTTTCTCTCCTCACTACGTTAGCACAGCTCCGCGGAGGGGAAAAACTGGGATAGTCACATTGGGCTACAAATGAACCCATTAAAACAATAAAACCTTTGTAGCAATTATTTCCGATTTGGAGTTTAAGCCTACTGGTCTATTAGAAATAAATAACAAAATGAATAATTTTGTGTATAACATTACCTGTACTTTCGTAGTTCTTGAAATTTACGAAATAGTGTAATCGACTACGTGTCGTTTTGCCTTTAATGCCCGGTTCCTATATTCAAGAAACGATTCATTTTGCTTACGGATGGTAAAATTTCGTTGAAATTTCAACGAAAATTTTACAGTCCGTAAGCAAAACAAATCGTTTTTTATGCAAAGTTTTAATTTGATAGCACCCCAAGAAACGTCTATTAGGTTTCTATTAATAAAGGTTTACAATTAATGCATACGGATTTCATACGAGGTTAAAATCTATAGGTAAAAAAAAAAAAACATTAAAAATATGCATATGCATAAACCCATTGCAACACGACGCCTGTATTCATTTTAAGGCGCTGTGGACGAGCGCCTTGTAAGAAACGCTAGTTGTGAAACTTTGTGTTGCCATTATGAATACGTTCTTGTCATCGCATTGTGGCAGAATCTGATTTCTATGATTCTTGAAACGAATCCGATGTGTAAATTAGTAAGATACGCAACCAGATTACAGACACTCGTTTTATATCTATCTATGCAAAAATACAAGTTAAGTATATGGTTTCAGTTTAAAAATTTAACTGGAATAAAATATGAAACCCGAATGGAAATAAAAAAGCTAGTTTTCTTTAAAATGTATTTGATCAGGCTACAGCGCCTCGGAAATAGGGGCAGGGTTGGTAACAACGCAGGAGTTACACCACTGGATGTTCTGAGTGTTTATAAGCATCGGTAAATCGTTTACTATCAAACGAGCGTGTTGTTTTTAAAATAAATGAGTGAAAAAACCTGTGTAACTTTAAATTGGGTTGAACCATAAGTCACCACAAAATTTTAAGAAATTTCAAAACCCCGGCACGTGTTCCTTCCCTTTACCTGATTCTAATCTAGTAAGAGTCCTGTCTTTAGTCCCAGTGACTAATTCAATTTTTAAAATCAACTGCAATGGGAATTTTAAACGCTTCAAAATGAAATATAAATAAATACTTATCGAAAACCGATTTATACAGTTAAACGTAGAACATCGAACCTCACACTAACACAGATTTGGACGCTTTATCCCATTTTCGTTTCCAGTTTGGGAACAAGTCGGTACTTATTGCCCTACGGTCAAAGATTACCTGTGTTGTTAACTTTTAAACTTTTAGGTAGGTCTGCCAGATTGTATAACTGGATACAAAATTCGTATAATTCGGTTATCTTATGTATGCTGTTTCTATAGTAGATTGCATTGTATAATTCTAAACAATTCCATTAGTGATGTTATAGCGTAATAAGTACGTCCATACACATAGATATACTTAAAACAAACCTTGTCTGTGGTAAAGTGTAAAACCCTTATACGTTAAAGATAAAACACCTTTCATTGAAAACACCGATTTTGTAAAATAGAACGTGATTTTGTGTATATTCTGAGACTCAGCGGTATAAAATAAGTTGTCCTTACTGGCAGCCCTACTTTTAAGACTGATATTTATTATCACTTAGTAGGTAGTGTGCAAATCCCACATAAGGTTGTCATCTACAGATAGGGTCTACCCCAGTTACAATAAGTTCAGATATTTAACCTTGAAGAGGAAACAAACAACCACAAAATTACATTGATATTTATATAATTTGTAAATGTAGGTAGGTACACAGTACTTTGTTCTAATTAAAATCATAGGTTGTTCTAGAATAATATTCCTTAGTGTGGGCGGGCTTCGCATTGCCTTGAGTGTGCCAATTATGGTGAACAAGATTGTTAATGGTTTATTTCTACAAAATAGGAGTTATTGTGCAATATTATTGTTCAGTGCAAACTCAGAATGTCGTTATACTACTCAAAGCATAGTAAGTATAGTTAAATCATTGTCAATTTGCATATTTATTGGATCAATTTACGTATATGGCGATTTTCAATTTTTAAAAAGTTTTTAATTGGCGTCCTTAAGTTAATTCCATTTTCTAAATTAAAATAAGAGTAAGGTGTTTGTTGATGCTGAGTTTTTTTTAATATAGTAACCTCTGTGTACGTCCGGCCAAGGGCCACATGAAACAACTATGTCGGTCAATGCCCCTGACATCAGATCTATTGTCGAGAGAGTTGTTACACACACAAAGTGGCGACTAAGCCACCAAACCTGGCAATTTCTGGTATCCTCGTCCACTCGGGAGGGCAGCGAAACCTTTTCCCTTTTGGAAAAGCGCGCGCAAAACATAAGCGCGCTGCTTTCTCTGACACGATCGTCGGGTGAGGGTCTAATCACAGAACAGTATGTGTGCTGTGATGGCGTAGTGCCATGAGTTTGGTTTTGCACTGCATCGGTACTTTTCTTGGAACAGACAAACGTCCTAACAATAATCTAACTAGAAATACTTATACATTTCATCTTCTGATACTTCAAACTAAACATTAGTATGAAGAAATGTGATCTTTAGAGCTGTACTTTTAAGCATTTAGAGAGATTTTGTTTAAACTTGTATTTTACCATTTAACCTTTCGTACTAGTATACTTGATTGAAATGGGTAAGACAGCGATTATCCAAAGGACGACCTCTTTGGAATCCATCCAAGTTGCTTTGCAAAAAGTGCATTTGTTCAGTTGTTCAATTTTAAAATACGTTGCAGCTAAATACCTCGGAAAATTCCCTGTCGGGTAAATATGAGGTAAAAACCCGGAAAAATAGCAAAATCTATAATATTCTTCAAACCCCTCTAAAATACCTTTATTACTGAAAACACTTTTATATAGATAATAATGAAAACAATTTATTTAATGATATTTATACATACATGTACTACACTCGTATCATTATAATCTATACTTAAATAAAAGCAAAAACGGTATCCTTTCTCGCTCATCTACTGACTGATGACGAAATCTAAAAAATACTTGAACAAAAAAGATGAAATTTGACAAAAAGGTAGTTTATGCGTAGGAGACGTCAGGCAAAGGATTTTGCCACAGCACCGGATTTAGGGGGTTTAAGGGCCTTCGCAAGTTTGTATGAAAGTCCTTGGTTTTTTTGTATTAGAGACCTGAAATTTGGCAAGGAGGCCAAATGCAGGCAGATGGCAGGGAGGATACCGATGTGACGTGTCAAGTGTAGTAAAAAAATAAAAACTGTACTTTAGAAAGCCAAAAAACAAAGAAAACGACAATTATAAAAAAATGTTCATTGTCACTGTAACAAAGGACAGCTTAAAAAGTTTGTAATTAATTTGAAATGTATATCTAGCGCAGCTGTCCATTTCCGAACGTCCTAAGCAACGCGATTTCTTACATCGTTGTTTTAAAACAAGGTCTATATGAAAAACATGAAGTTATTTTTTTTTTTTTAAATATGTTGCAATCTTTCAACAAAAGATAATTCGGAGAGAAATGGAGGCATATTATAGCACGAGATAGAGGACGATGAATTTTAAAAACAATACATCTTAAGTACTTATACCTAATTTGTTCTGAGCATTTTTAACCGACTTCAAAAAGGAGGTTATCAATTCGATTGGTATGTTTTTTTAGAGATTAGAATCTATATCGAACTAAAAATTAAATATAAATATGTGGTGTATTTGATCGATGTGGTGGTAGGTTAGACTATTCATAATAAAAAATTACGTGTGTTTGTAAATCTAGGCACTTTTCCTTCTCTGACACAATCGATACTACGTATGGACTGTATCATAGCCGAATTAGCTCAAATTGAATAATATTCTTGTGTATTGTTTAACAGCCCTTAGGGATTGTCCATTAATCACGCGAGGCTTGAAAGGGGGGGGGAGGAGATTTGAAAAAAGCACGAAATATCACAAGGGAGGGAAGAGGGGTTTGTAGTGAGATATCGTGTATTTATTATTTCGTAGTACGCGCTATTATATCTGTATTTAAAGATAATATTCTGAAAATTTTATAATAAAAATACACGTGATTTTGGCTGGGGGATGGGGTTAGTCTAAAACCTCACCCACCGGGGGGGGGGGAGAAGGGGTTAAAAAACTGCAAAAAAACCACGTGATTAATGAACGATCCCTTATAAAGTCACGGTTTTAGGTGTTAGCGTACTATGTCTATAGGTTACACAATCACGTTGCGACAATCTCCGTAGTCGCTTTGACAATTCGCACCGCTTGTTCGCGATACGTGAATAACAATAGAATCTGTCCTTTGATTAGTGTTTGTACGTGTTGGCGATAATTTGTCTCTTTCCCAATACTGTTGTCCTAGGTCAGTGATTCCGATTGAAATACTATTGTTGGTAAATCTTTGTATAATTTAGGTAGGTACGGCTGGTACAAAAAGGTCTATGTCAGAAAACACGGTGGCCAGTAGTGACATTTTTCGTATGTATGGCAAATATTTTGCGAGGAACCCTAATTCTTTTTCCAAAATAAAAGTAGCCCCAGTTACTCCTTATAACACCAGCTTTCTGCCAGTGAAAGTCCCGTGGAAATCAGTCACTCCGTTCCGAAGATTACACAAAACAAACAGACAAACAAACAGAATTTTAAAATCTGATTTTTAGGTATAGGTGTCATGCAAATAAAAGTATGAGCTTAAAAATAAGCTATTATTTTGACATTACAAACAGACACTTTTATTTATGTTTATTGATGATGAGGACAACGTCATTAAAAATCGTTTTATATAAAAGACACGAAACCAGAACTCTCTGCGGAAAAGGCTAGGATATCAGTAACGCGCAATTTAATATCGTGCGTCTCCGGTGTTGAGATTGATAACCATTGCACTTACATCAGGTACGTCGTGTAGTTGTTTTCCAATTGTGTAGCAAATAAACAAAAACAAATGTATTCCGGGTACTGAATCTTGTAATAATCGATTACTATGATACTAGAAAAGTACAATCCACTGTGCTGTGTTGTGTAAATTTTTAAGTTCGTGTTTCAAAACGTTCAAAGGTCGATTTTTCTATCCGGCAAGATACGCATGCTAAATTCTACATATTTTCTTTTATTTCATTTCTTTTCATTTTAGAAAATCAGTATATGTGTAGGCGTGTCGATGAATTGTAACAGGATTATCTATGGTTTTCCATGACAGGACTTCGTAACAGGATACCGAGGTGAAGCCCTGCAGTCCGCTGCACTGCACCCCAACATACACACTTATCTGACTGTACTTGCCATCGATGCATAGGTATAAGTTACAGCTAAATGTGATATTGATACTTTTAAATTTAAATAGTTTAGGGGTTCAATAACATTGTTCTCAAATAACGGTTTATTTGTATCCATCGCATATGGTGAAAAATATCATATACAGGTGTTACAAAGATGTGTTCATATTTTAGGGTCGTATACTAGATAATGTAAAGCGCTAACAATTTTATGAAAGTTCGGGGTTTTTAATACAGAGATCTTATTTTGAAATCGACAAAATAAACTGTAAAATTGACCGATAAAGTTAATATTTCGCAAGAGACTGACATGAATGAAACTATAGGTATTTAATGGCAATGATATTGGTGAATACCTACCCTAGAATTTTCTGCAAATGTCTGCGTAAAAAAATACAACGTCAAAATTATTGAAATTGACATGAGAATTCATAATAATATGTTGTTTATAAATCGCCACCTACGCTAGGAATAGCAATTTCCAAAGAAAAAAGAAAAAAAAAATTTAACATTATTTTTTTTCAACCTAAATCAACTATTTGTCGGCTACACATAACGCTCCTAAAATTTGTCCACACCTTTTTTGTAACACTCTGTATATTATAATAGGGTGGTAGATATTTACCTATAATTAAAATTAATAATTTCAAATTAAGTTACATGTGATTTGGAAAAATTAGGTTTGCTACTATTATAAGATTTGTAATTATGTTTTAATTATCAAAGCAAACATTAAAAATAAATGTTTTGACAATTGCAACGTATGACGTTAAAACTCGTTAATTTATGCAATTTTCTCTAGACCCTATCGTTTTGACGTATAATAAAGGGCAAGTGATTTCACTTAACACTCACAGAGATTTATTACAGAGAGCTCTACAGGACTTACAACTGTCTACTGCCCCATTTACAAAAATTTCGAAGTTAACGTTTATGGATTTTTCTGAAAATTTAAAATTTTTTTTTTCATAAATTCTTATTGTAACTGCATGCTAGAGTCATGTTCAGTGATTTAAATATGTGTTCTGTTTACAAATACACCCTGCATATTATACTAGCTACCCGACCACGCGTTGCTGTCTATAAATTGAGATAAAAACTATCCTATCTCCCAAATTCGACAAAACTGCACATAGTGTGCAAATTCTAATTATAATCCGTTAATAAGTTCCGTTAGGAGAAGTCCATCGTGAAACATCGAGACACGAAATTTTTATATAAGAAGATATCTTATAAATAGGGAAAGACAAAACCGTTCAGTATCTTTTTCTGCTCTGTTCGTCAAACGCTTTTCTTTTTTAAACGAATTTTCTTATTTTTAATATCAAATTCATATGTGAGGTTCTACCGCAACTTCTAAATGCCAAATAAAACAGATTTGCATGTGTGGGGTATCGTTAGAGTCATTACATCATCCTTAGTGACTGTAGTCAATAAAGAAGTGTATGTAATCTAGGTTTTAGTGTTCGCAAAATAATAATCTAAACCAAGGCTTAACATAGTAAGCATAAAATCAATAGACACTAAGCCAAACAAAGTTCCTTACAGCAATCTGCCGGAAGGCAATAATAATAATTCCTTACGCGACTCTTTATGAAAGCTCTTTTGAATTAATCCCTTTATCCGAAGCCTATGTTATGTGCAATTTTAAATGTCCTTTCACAATAATCTATTTTTCCTGTGTAATGTGTCATTCATCAAGTGCATTAAGCACACATAAGCAAAAAGTAAAAGCGAATTTAGGATAACCTAAATTCGCTTTTACTTTTATAATATATGTTTAGTGAAATTTAATAACTGATGTCGGGAGATTAGCAGTCGTATCTTTACTTTTTTAACCCCCGACGTAAAAAGAGCGGTCTTATAAGTTTGACGTCTGTGTGTCTGTCTGTGGCATCGTAGCTCCAAAATGAATGAACCGATTTAAGTGCGTTTTTCTGTTTCATTTCGAAGATCATCAGCTCTTTTCTAAGAGATATGTATGGGTATTTTAAATTGTAAATTTATAGTTATTTCTGAACAAGCGCATCCAATTAATTACAATTTTCGTAAATATAGTTCCGAGGTGAGGAGGTTACATACGGTTTTTGAGCCGACCAATATTGCCACTAATATTGGTGTTGCAAATGTTTATAGGCACCGGTAATATGCCGCCTCTCTAAACCAGAGGGAGCAAGGCTCCACGCACTCTATGGTGTGTCCGCACGACAGGCGGCCAAGGTCTGTCAGGGAGGGTTCCCAAGCCCCTGCAACAGGTCCACCTGTGACGAAAACACGTGTGGTTTTAATCGGTTCGATTCCGACGTATCACTTCGCCATGAGTTTCGGTGACGTGATGACCCGTGGGGGTTTCTACACGACAAAAAATGGTATCGGCTATAGTCGGTTAACTGAAGCCCCGGTTTCACTAGGGGACATTTGTGCTGCGACCTTGTCGCTCGACATAACTCGACTGATATGTGCAAGTCGAACAGAGAATGTTTAGTGGTATGTAAATTCAGTAGCGCTCACAAATATTTTAATTTTAAGTATAATTATATCAATTAAATACTGAGAAATTAAAAAGAACAGGGAAATAAATCAATTACTATATTTATGTAAGGTACTTGGAATTACAAATTCGAACGAAAACATAATACTTATGATTTTGTTAAACTAAAAGGAAACACAAGTTATACAAATACAAATACAAACACTTTAATTGCTTTAAATGAGGATACAGAGTGGTGGTAGGTTGTTATTTAAATAAATGTACAAGCTCATTTAGCCATTCAAGTAACAGCATGCAATTTTTTCCTTAATTGCTATTTATAAAATATTAATTAATGATTACATATATTTCATTATTTGTGATATTCTATATTAAATTTCCATTAAATTACACTTTACAATAACTACATTTCATAATATTAACATTGCTCACTAACGTAAGTAATATAATGATTAATAGATCAATAAATAATGACAATTATATCGATCAACCAATATAGGTGTTGCTCATTGCTCACGATATGTAAAAAACTCCTCCACAGAATAGAAACAAATTTCCAGTAGCCAATAGCTTAGGGTTGGTACAAACTTACTTAATGGCAAGTCCTTAAATCGTTTTGGAATTTTATTATAAATTTTAATGCACATTGCGTAACTGTTATTTTTAAATTTTGTGGTTCTGGGTATTATGTCAAGTACCAGCCGGTCTGGATTCCTCATGTCTTCTCTGCCTCTAATATCCTTCGCCTCTTTAAACAAATTTGGGTGCTGTTTAACAAATTTCTCCACTTCAACAATATATAAACAAGACAGTGGAAGTATTTGTAATAATTTAAAATAAGGACGGCAAGATACGTCGGGTGCAATGTCACATATGGACCTTATACAGCGTTTCTGAGCAACAAAAACTTTGTCTATATCTGTGGCATTACCCCAGATTAGAAGTCCATATCTAAGTACCGACTCGACATAGGCAAAATATCCTGTACAAGCCGTTTTTCTATTCGAAACCTTTGCCAGTTTATATAATGCGAACGAAAACCCCTTAACTTTATTGCTTACTTTAATTATTTGTTCTTTCCAGTTAAATTTGCTATTTATAATTAAACCAAGAAATGTAACACTGTTAGGATTTAATAACGGCTGACCTTCGTAATTTACATTTATTTGATTAGTTTTAAAATTATTAAAGTTAATATAATTTGTTTTTGATAGATTAATTTGTAAATTATTATTCTTTAACCATTTTATTATAATTGCTAAAGTATTATTAATTTCCATTTCATGTTCTGACAGTGTTATGTTATCTTTATTAGATGTCACTATGATAGATATGTCATCAGCAAATAATATAGTTCTATGTTTAGTAACCTCAGGCAATTTTAAAAAATTAATGTACAAAAGGAATAATAACGGGCCCAATATGCTCCCTTGGGGCACCCCAAACGCATTTCTTTTAAAATCGGATCTACACACTTGAATCGAGCTGTTTATGTCTATTTGCGTGACATCTACACATTGAAGCCTATTTTCGAGGTACGTTTTAAACCAACTTAGAGCTGGCCCTCTAACTCCATTGCGTTCCAACTTGGTCAAAAGCAAATTATGTGATACTAGATCAAACGCCCTCGACATATCTAGAAACACGACTGTTGTATATCGTTTAGCATTGACATTTTGTCACGTTTCGTTTACCAAGTCAAAGGTAGCGTCTCTAGTAGACTTGTTACGCTGAAACCCAAATCGGTATTTTGTTATGATGTTGTGTGTGTTGAAAAAAGATGTTAGTTTTTCATGCATAACTTTTTCAAAAATTTTTGACAGAACTGGTACGAGTGTTATGGGCCTATAGTTACTTACATCAGTTTTGTCACCACGCTTATGTACTGGTTTAACAACTGAGTATTTGAGTTTATCCGGAAATGTACCTGTTTCTAAGGAGAGGTTGATCAAAATGTGAGAATAGGAGTGAGTTGTTCACAACATGTTTTTACGACCCTCGTACAAATGGCATCATAACCTTCAGATGTAGTATTTGCAAGAGATTGTACTACTTTGTAAATATATGGTTCATCTACCGGAGTCAGAAATATGGAGTTTGATTGATTGCATTTTGTGTTCGTGTTACAAAGTGTATGGTTACTTATATTAGTTGATGCAATGAAATGTTCATTAAAGATGGTTGCCATAGCAAAAGGATCCGTAACCACTGTGTTATTATGACTGATTTTTGACATGTACCCTCTACCATCACTACTTCCTGTTTCACTTTTAATTACAGTCCAAGTGGCTTTACATTTATTTTTGCTATTTAATACATAATCTCTATTGTAATTTTTTTTGGCACTGTTTATAAATTTTTTAAATAGTTTATTATAATTTAAATATTTTTGTTTATTATGTGTCGACCTCGAGGAATAATACAGATAACGAAGTTTCCTTTTAGTTTTACAACTTAAGTTTAGTTATTACAAATCAGAAGTATTTAAAAGGAAAATCTAAAATTTCTTTTATTATCTCATTCAATGGTGATTATCTTCGATAATTTAACTAATTTTCGTGGCGTATCCATTCGATTTTAGGAAAACTCGTAACGTAAGCCACTTTGAATCAACAACTTTTGAAAACGATCAATGGGGATTCGGCTATATATCCCTGATTATTAGAATAACATCTTACGCAATGATCCAGTTCCGCCCAACAATGTTTTATAGGGTTTAAATTGGTACTTTAGCTTGCCACTCCAGAAGTTTTTTAATAAATTACACTTAGCAGTGACCAGTATATTTAGTTAATCCAACGAAAAGTCATAGAGAGAGAAACATATAATATTTCATTACATGCTTAGGGTATGCGAGGTTAAACAGCAACAAAAAAAAAACATTCAGAACATGAAATAATGTAATCAATATGATCTTTAAAAACTGCATGATTGGAAGCTTCTGGTCACGGAGGCGGTGGCTCCCCGACAGACACGCACGAGTTGGCGCCGCAACAATGGCGGACACGCCCGCGCGGAAGCTGCACCACCACCATTACATGGTCCGCTACTCCCGCGCATTGCCGTCTGCGCATGCCAGTTGATGACGCGACGGTCTGCGGTCGACAATATCTCTACTAATAAGGCTATGAATTGCTGCATTCTTTAGAATATTTTTTTTTTTATAATGTTGCTGATTACTACTTCTAGTTTTTGCTTGACTTGAGAGTTTTAAATTGAAATTAATCAGTGTTTGGCTGTAGAGATTTCATATGAGAACTCTATGATAGTATTTAAGAACATACACAGCGCTGGCTAGTCCCAACCAAAGCATAGCTTCTTCTATGTGTTCTAGAACACGGTTAAAATTTCCTAGATTTATATGATACTAGCTGTTACCTACGATTTCGTTCGCGTGGAAGTTTTGGTGAAATCTATCCCACGGGAACCATATAGTTTAGTTTATTTATTCAGAAACAATTTTATCGTCGATAAAAGGAAGCCTATGTGATATTCCAGACTAAAATCTATCTCTGTCCCAAATTTCATCCAGATCGGTTCAGCCATTCTTGCGTGAAAGTGTAACTAACAAACATCCACCCATCCATCCATCTTCACAAACTTTTGCTTATATTGTAATCCATACATATTATAATTATACTTAGTAACTCCCAAACCTAATTTAAATTGATATCTTCATGCACCGTAAATATTTGCACTACGGAAATCGAAACGTCGACCCTTTCCGTTGCAGTCGAATGCACTACCACCAGACCACCACATATATAAGGTGTACGTAGGTGGTCGTCAGACTTTGTGGTTTTATAAATGTACTATTATCTTCTTCTTTGATACTAATGTATGCATTGTTTTTAAAACGATTGCAGGCGCAAATAAGGATGAAAATAAACTACCTAATTATATTACCTACATACCTTTATGTTGACGTAATGTTCGTATGCAAAGGATAACGAATATCACGTGTTTCGCTCGGTCCTCTCGATTTATACAGTTGTATTTTAAAAAGGAAAAGATTTATACATGAGTTGCTGTAACCGGCTAGAGCTAAGTGACCAGTTCTTGTTTTTTAAAAGACAACTGTCGCATTAGGAATGATTCCTGTGTCGTGGGGACTTTACAAACATTGAAACAACAAACACAAAGAACACTCAGACTCGGGCCAACAATTGTGGATCACACATATATGTCCCGTTTGGGAATTGAGCCCACAATACTCGTAGTGGCGAGGCGACCAATGTAACCATTGCGCAGTGCATATGGGACACATTTTTATTAGATCGAAATACCTGTGCATTCTTCTTTAAGTGGCGGCAAGGTCAATTGAATTCATTTCAGTGTTGTCCATAATATTAAATCTGTTCGTTTTCGACTTATGTAATAATAATAGTTTCATAAAGTTTCATAGCTTTTGAGATGGGCTATAGCGAATTCTTCACTTATTTCCTGACAATCCCACTGGCGAAATACGTTGCTAAAAATGGTCGTGAACCTCAATATTTCAGTTTCGGTTTAATATTATAAAGCCAAAACAAATCTTAACGTTGTGTTACAAATGCCGATGTTTGTTTGGCAGATCCCGTAATTCCCATTTTAATATTTTATTTTTGAAATTTGTGTATTGCGCATCCTGGATTCACGCAAGCTTTTTCAGTGGAAAACATTACGCTCCTAATTTCTTGAAAAAAGAATCCCAAGTTAAAGAACAAAATTTTCATTGAATACGAATATATATTTTCATTGATAATGATTAGTTGCAGCTCAGTTACAAAACGTCAGAGAATAAATCCAATTTCTTATCCACCGGGAAACAAAAACAAATGTCGATATTTATTTAATAAACATTTCTTACGCTCATTTAAGCGTATAAAAGCTAAAAGCTCATCCGGAGAATGTTTCATTGATTGTTTGTTATTTCCTTCGTCGCGGTTACGATATCTGTTAATTAAGGGTTCGATATAACGGTTATAAACACAGATAGTGTCAATTAGTGGGCCCTTCATCCCTGGCTTTGTGTCTATTTTGGTTGACCCGTCGAACAAATTGATGTGTGCAGGCTATCAAATTAAGGAAAACTTTATGGCACACAAATTGTTTCTAAATTTGTTAACGGTGTAATACGTTAAAAGTGTACATTTTCGGCCGACCCAAAGAACTTTAGTAGGCGTGTTTATTATATTTTACAAAGGTGTTAGCGTTTGGTATCAAAAAGGTGGTTTTGGAATTTTTATTTCCACTCTTTGAGTTTGCTTTAATGTCCGTATTGTATTATGGGCATTCTAAGTCGTCTTTAGAATATTTCACATAGGCTTTTATGTTCCTTTTACAACAAAATTTATGCAATGTACATTACTTTTAAGCTGGGGCAGCCGTGGTCCAAAAATTGAGAGTATAAATATCACTTTAGTTACTAATATTATAAAGAGGTCCAATTTTGTATGTGAAATTATAGATTTAAATTTAGGGGCTAATCTTAAATATTACGGTTTTGATTTAGAAAATTCTTCTGCTTATAGGTAATATAAGTTTTTTAAGTTAGATATTCTATAGCTATGAGTTTTGCTTTTTAGATAGAACACGTCAATAAAGCGAGATTAAACACTATGTATTATTTATTAATTTTAATAAGTAGTATTATATTTATATGTATTTCCAAGCACAGTTTTCAATAGTGTGGAGATAGTTAAATAAATTAATGTAATGATAAAACAGATAATAGTAATATAGTTTAGGCAATAGACAATCGGAAAATGTTAGTTTTAGTTCATACATTTAGAAATTAAATTTTATAATTCATTTAAAAATTTAATTTTTTTTATCTGTCTTACATCGTCATTAGGTCGGAAAAAAAACTAAGTAGGTAAATTGTGACTATTGTGAGGTTTGTTGTAAATTTTTCGAAAATTTACAACAAACCTTTTATTCCTCCCATATATTGTACTTACCCAAATATTGCCGTGGACAATGATTTTTGTAAAGGCAGAAGTTTTTTTTTTAAATTATAGGGTGCAAACGAGCAGACGGGTCACCTGATGGTAAATGACTACCGCCCGCCCATGTGCACCTGCAACTCAAGAGTCACAAGTGCGTTGCCACTTTTAAGGTAACCTCACTCACTCGGTGAAAAGCAATGTAAGCATTGCTTCACTGCCGGTGTGAGGCTGTGGTATCACTCTGAACGAGGCGGCCCATACGTGCATACGCGCCGAAGCATGGCTCTCCCTCGAAGAACGACAAACCAACGCACAGAATAAGCTCTTTCATGATAGGATGTTTTTTACAAAAATCCCGATTTTTGTTTTGCCAAATTATGCTCATGCACATGACGTCATGATAAGTGAGCAACATGGCTATGTGTGTATATGTCTAGCGTTTTCATCATTTTACGCGTCAGTATTTAAAATGTAGCATTGAAATGCCACTTATCGATTGAATGAAATTTTAGTATTTTTTTTTTCTGTTGCCTCAAGATCAAATTTAAACACTTTTCAAAAAAGGGTGTAATACTCTAGTCGAATCCACCATCTATTAAAACTAAATTGTATTGTTCGAAAACCAAATGAATTCTTAGTGATGGCCGGCATTGAATGAATCTGTACCTTGCCGCCTGCCGGTCGTTGCAGTTTTCACAGTTGCCGGTAAGGCTAAAGCGAAGAGGTGTGATATAACTTAACAAAATAAGTATAGTGCTGAGCTACAACTTCTATCTACTTAAGTTTCGCATTTTTTTTTCGAAGTTGCACCGTGGTGAAGTCAAATCAGATTTTGGTGCATTAGTTAGACCGCTTACATGGGTTGATTATAATTATAAGACTCAGTGACTCTGTCTATTATGTGTAACAGTTTATATCGGTTTTGTGACGATGTAAGTAATAAAATTATTGTCAATAATTTCATTATTTAAGACAGAAAAAAACCTCACCTAAAAGTTTTCAGCAATTAAAGTTTTTTTTTATTTACTTTGAATAACGGTAATAATTAAGACTATTCAATATAAAAAATAATCTTTACAAATGATAAACACTTAACAGACGGCAAATATAACACATATACACAAAAATATTTAAAACGAATTCTAGTGTATTTAACAAATAAATATTAGATGACATGTGAATGGAAATGGCGGCGGAAAGTGAACGGGAGAGGGCTTCCCGTCCCGAAGAAGAAGCACCAGGCACCGGAAAACGCAGAAAGTTCTCTGGCCTCCAAGCAGAAGCAGGCCTGGAACGGTGGCGCGACGTGTTCCGCGCGCGCCTCTTTAAATCGGAAGGGGGGCAAGCCACGCAATGGTGTGGCTACCTTCTGTTTAGGAGGCCAAAATCTGCCAGGGTTTTCGGGGACTTCCTTCCTAGGTATACAATAGCGAGTCCTTTGCAATAGACTGACGGAACACCGTGTGGTTTTAGTCGGTTCAATTCCGACATATAACTTCACCAGTAGCCACGGTGAGGTGATGACGCGTGGGGGTTTCCACACGAAAAAGAACAATCTGATAGGTCGTGTACTTGTAAATTAAACCAAGGTGGCAACACCTTGGTTTAATTTACGTCTTCAGATAAGGTACAACAGACACCCCACAGATTTGCCCGAATATAATGTATGAGCTCATAACAATAATAAAAATATATATACATACGGTCGAATTGAGAACCTCCTTTATTTTTCGTCGGTTAAAAAGAAGAGTTCCTTTGTTCATCAGAGATTTTATCATAACACCTTAAAAAATGAATCTACACCTGAGTATCTCCACACAAATAAAAAGGATTTTTATTTCGGAAAAATTTTGATGTAAAAACGAATGAAAAATACCATCTAATAGAAAGAGTCGTTCTTCTTTCACACCAAGAAATATTCGGACCATGGTGTGAATCGCGGAATGGCCTCTTGTGAATTGGCTGTTTGACACCAAGATCAAAACATGGTCCGAATCAGGACTTTAAAAATAGACGTCCGCGATTCACACCACACACTATGTAACAAGTAGCTAATATAAAAAATATTTGTACGTCTTGTGTACTATCGCGTAGAGAATTGGTAGAGAATAAAACAAATAATTAGATATAACAAAATGTTTACTGGAATCTTTGTTACAATATTAAATAAACTATATATTAAGGCTTGGCAAGAAAATTAAAAAAGAAATATCTTTCCACTTAATTATAATCATAAAAATCACAAGTTGAATGGATATTCAACGTCCATGTTAATCATAGGTATAGTAAGTGAGTAAGTCTAAGTCTAGAATCTACAATATTATTATAAATTGTTGGCACTGTCGGATGTAAAATTGATTATTTTGTCTACCATTAGCTCCTGATCTAAGTCATAGATTTTGCATGCAGACAGAATGGAATGTGTGTTAATGATTACATACTATGGAGAATTATTAATCAAACATTTGAAAGTTATTGTACTTTTCGGTATGAAATCTAGAAAGCATACCCATTTATTAATAGATGTTGTTAATGCGCTATTAAAATCTTAACGCTTATAATGTTTAAGGTAAAAATTTTATTGGTCACCTGGCGGGTCTGCATATAATCGGAATCGGATAATGCCGATTGGGGAAGCACCTACACCAGAAGTAATGACGATGAAAGTAGTAGAAAGTCTCTCTTCGAACTAATTAGACCCTCACTATTCCTTCATAGGACGACTAGACGCAGACAGAGGTTTCCAACCTTTCATTGTTGAAACACCAAAAAGTCGAAACTTTTTGACAGCTCCTTTTTGGTTCGAGTGGCCAAGGTCTGGAATGAACTGCCTGCGTCTATTTTTCCAAACAATTATAATCTTGGAATGTTCAAGAGCAGAGTGAATAGCTTTCTCTTGGATAGGTGTGTACCATCTTCGTCTTCATCATCACTTTCCATCAAGTGAGTTGGAAGACATACGCCTTTTTTTATGGTATAGGGGCCAAACGAGCAGACGGGTCACCTGATGGTAAACGACTACCGCCGCCCATGGGCACCTGCAACTCAAGAGTCACAAGTGCGTTGCCGGCCTTTAAGGTGGAAGTAGTTGAAGGATGGAAGAGGGGAGGGGGGAGGGAAGGGTTCGGACGTTCGGAAACCTCACTCACTCGGCGAAAAGCAATGCAAGCATTGCTTCAATGCCGGTTTTCTGTGAGACTGTGGTATCACTCCGGTCGAGCCGGCCCATACGTGCCAAAGCATGGCTGTTTGCACCAGTTGTGCCATTTGGGCGCTATAAATTAGACTTAAGTATAATACGTGTGAGATCTGTTATGATTGTATTAAATTAAAAAGATTAGTTGCACCGATAACACAGTTGCTTAGTAAATATTAGCTGGCAAATGGACCGATAGTTTGCAGTACTTATTTACGAAATACGTTTCGTAGAAGACTGTTATTTAAAAACTCTCTTCCCCACTCCCATGTGTGGTCGTTTTAAAAATAATCTACTATTTGCCAGTGGTTAGTCTAGAAATGACTAAGTTTCTCCCACTAATGGGCCGTAATGCAGTTTCGTGCTAGTGCGGCACACCTCAGGGCAATATTCCAGATGCCCGTTCTTCAAAGCCGTCCGATGGAACGGTTATTGGCAGTTAGTTACTGTATTACTACATATTATAAAATAAAGTCCCCCGCCGCGTCTGTCTGTCTATCTGTTCAGTGATAAACTGAAAAACTACTGAACGGATTGTCATGCGGTTTTCACCAGTAGACAGTAATTCATGAGGAAGGTTTAGGTGTATAATTTGTTAACGTTTTGTGTAAATTGGTTGAAATATGGTGATGATTGTTGAAGATGTCTCTACTACCCATGCGAAGCCGGGGCGGGTTGCTAGTTTAATATATTTGAATTGCTTTGCTATTGGCAAAGGATGTAATGCAACAAAATTGTTCTTTTTTTTTAAAAGACCTTTGGTTTCAGCGCTTGCATAATAGTTCGCTTGTAAGATCAGGTCGATTAATAAGTGTCACATACTTATTGATCGACGCACATGTCGGGAAAGCATTTAATATATTTTGTCGGACACACTGGAGAGTCGGGATAGCGTTCAGTCGAGCGTATTAAACACCCACATTTAACTATAATTTAAACAATAAATAGCTCGAGAAGGTCATGGTCATACTTGTAACTCGAATTGGGTGTTTCCAGGAAGTCTGAGCCATCTTAAAGTAATTGAAAGTTTTATGTACCTACGTTTTTTGTTTATCGTAACAGTTTCCTTAGTACTATGGTTAAATTGTGATAGTTTAAGGTTAAAAGGGATGATAAACTTCACAATTAATTTCTAAAGTCAAACCTTCTCCGTTCTCGATCACTAATCCTTGTCCAATATAAATACATATTACATATATCTATATGTAATATGTACCTACTATTGTCCAGTCTCTATCTAGAGACTGGACAATAGTAGGTATAGATGTCACTAGTGAAAGTCTTAACTGCGAATAAATATTCTACGAATACATTAGGTAGTTTAAGTTCTGCAGTAGCAGATAGATAGATAGATTGCACTTCAATAAATAGGATACATACGAAAACCACAATATTAGGTAGCAGTTCGATGGGCAGTGTTGATGAACCGATTTTGATTTGGTTGTTTTTACTTGGAAGGTGACTTGCGGCTTCGCACGGGTAGCAAAGCAATAGATTTTTCCAACATCTTCCACAATCATCGTCGTGTTTCAGCCATTTTACACAAAACCTTAATAGATTATACACCTAAACCTTCCTCTTGAATCACTCCGTCTATTGGCGAAAACCGTATGAAAATCCGCTCTACAGTAATTAAGTTTTTCGCGAACAGACAGATGCGGCGGGGTACGTTTTATAATATGTAGTGATTATAGTCATCCAATCTAATTACTCAATGACTGTTTATTTACCTTATTTTTATTGAATATGTAAAAAAAAAAAATAATAATAATAAAATAAAATAAAAATAAATACTTGTTGTTCGGTCAGCACGAGTATAAATGGTCATCGATGTTTATGGACGGTTACAACATTGGTGAGTGATATCTCTCGCATTGGCGCTGAAATTGTATTCGCATTATAAATCCCAGTAGTCATAACACACTTTTAAAAGGTCAAATAGTGGTCTACTGTTGACCTTCGTAATGATATGGCCTCTCATCTAACATCCTTTTTCCTAATCTCTGTTTAGTGCCCGTTCTGGTAACACTCAGAAGGTGGCTAGCAGTTTGGGAAGTTGTGGTACCGTAGAGGAAGAAACCGCCAACACGTTTCCCGAGACAGGGTCCAACAACAAGTCCGTCTTGGATTGCAGGTGAGCGGATGTCTATTTTAGGTATGACCAGGATGGCATTAGTAGCAGACTGTACTTTCTTAAACTTCCGAACAATAGTGTTTTAGGTGAACCCAAATATAATTATGTAGGTATATAGGGTATGGCTTATGAATAAAGGCTGGTAGGGAAAAAAAATTGAAATCAATATGGGCACAGATGGTGAAAAATATAAAAAACAAAGATGTATGTATAACTTATGCAAGTAGGTCTACGACTTCAATTAATATTTATCTCGTGTAATTTATCTTGTTTTTTTTTACATTCAAGTTATGCTCCTGCTATATTCCTGCCGGAACGTAAAAAATATTTTTCCTGTAACCCTATCGCAGCGCCATCTACAGGGTCCAATTGTAAATTTACCATTCTTGAATCCCCCTGAAGACACACAAAAAATTTCATTAACATACACACGCACAGAAGAAATATATATTTTTTATTTTTTTTATTTATTTAAAACTTTATGCACATAGAGTACAGAGGCGGACTTAATGCCATAGGCATTCTCTGCCAGTCAACCTTCGGGTGATGTAGAGAAAATAGGAAGTAGGTGCATTAAAAATATTACGGTTTATTAGGTAAATTTGTGAACTAAATATAAGACAAAAATACATAAACAAAGTATATAGGATAAAATACATATCATAAACATACATACAAATATGTACACAAACATAACATGTACATATACATACATACATACATACATACAAATAAAAACATAGTAACGATTTAGATGATAAATTATCGGCAAGTTCATTCTGCTAGTTGTTCCAAAAAGTACTCCTTTACTTTCACTTTGAATGAGTAACGATTGGTGGCCATCCTGATTTCGAGGGGAAGAGCATTCCAAAGAAGAACAGACTGAACGAAAAAAGAACAGCCTACAAACTCTGTGGTATGAGAGGGACAAAGAAGAAGAAGATTATTTAAGGAACGAAGGTTTCTATCATGATTACTACTTAAATATTGGAAATATGAAGTTAAATACAGTGGGGAAGATAGGGAATTAAGAATGGTAAACAGGGCAGTGAGGGCTCGCAACATACGGCTCTGACGAATAGGCAACCACTTAAGCTGAAAACGGAAAGAGGACACATGGTCGTATTTACGAAGATTAAATATAAATCGAATGCAGTTATTAAGAAGACGGTCTAATTTATCGAGAAGGTCTGCATTCAGGTCATAGTAGCACACATCACCATAGTCGATTACTGGGAATATGAGAGTTTGCATGGGCATTGTCTTGGTTTTCGCAGGAAGAAAATTTTTTAAGCGATGTAATGCATGGAGGGTACCAGTAACCCTCTGGCACAGATTTGTAACCTGATCGCTCCAGTTTAATGTGGAATCAAGATGTAGGCCCAGGTCTTTCACCGCTAGACAAATAGGTATAGTAGTACCGTTAAAAGTAACAGCTGGGAGCGTCTCAGTGTCTACTCTACTCATCAATCGGTGGCTACCGATTATAATGGCTTGACATTTTGAAGGATTCACTGACAAGCCAAACCTTTGAGACCATACTTCTATAGATTTGAGGTCTCTGTTGACCATGTCGGTGGCCGATGATATATTCTCAACCCTTGCTTGAGAGTACATCTGCAGGTCATCGGCATACAGATGATACGCACATTGAAGTTCCTGGGTTAGGAGATTAATAAACAGAGAAAATAGCAAAGGAAAAAGTATACCGCCTTGAGGGACACCAGAGTCAAGATCATTGCAGCTTGATAAAAACTCGTCGACACGAACAGACTGCTGGCGTTTCTGAAGATAAGATGAGAACCATTCCAGTGCATCAGGCGAGATCATAAGATAGGAAAGGATAGATAAGAGAATATCATGATTGACGGTATTGAAAGCATTTGAGAAGTCAACCAGTACTAAGACAGTCAGTTCTGCGTCTTCCATTGCTGCTCTAATATCGCCAGTCACTTTAAGGAGAGCGGAGGTAGTACTGTAACCAGGCCTAAAACCGGATTGTAGATAGCTTAACAGCTTATTTTTATAAGTAAAACTGGATAACTGTTTAAGCACGCAGGATTCTAGCACTTTAGAGAGGAAGGGAAGAATGGATATGGGTCTAAAATGGTTGGGAAGTGTGGGATTTGCAATTTTGGGTAGAGGAATGACATAGGCTTTGCGCCAAAGTGATGGGAAGATTCCGGAATCTAAAGAATAATTGATAATATGAGAGATAACAGGCAAAAGTTGATCAAGGATTGTTGTGACATCACATCACAACCAACGGCATCAGATTTAATGGATAGAATGATTTTTTGATTTCATCTGATGCAACTGGAGAAAAGTGGAAAGGATTAATATTAGGGCAGTCTAAGCCTGCCAAGTAATCAACAGTGCGGTATTTGGTTTGGTGATCCAGGTAAGCAGAGGTTGAAAAATGACGGTTTATGTCATCCAAACCAACTATCTTCTGCAGATTCGTGTGTCGCCGTTTTCCAATACCCAGAGTTCCAAGAAACTTCCAGGTTGGCCGGGGAAGAACAGGTGATGTTGTCGAGAATGTATCGGCGTTTGGCGTTACGTATCATCTGATTACACTGATTCCTTGCAGCTTTGTACAGGTTCCGCTTTTCCTCTGTACGATCTTTTTTAAGTTTACAAAAGGCCCTATCTCTTCGCCGCATGAGATAAAGTCAAAGGTATTGTATAATGGTATTGATAATGAAGTAAGCAAATATATCGACCCCCTTTTTTAAATATGAGTTCGTTCATTCTTGCAATAGACCTGAGAGAAGCATAAAATAAATTATCAAGAAAACTATTATTTTCTTTTTTACGTCAATGGAACATCAAAATTTTACTTCACATTTATAAAGAGATTCACAATTCACCAGTACGGATATATCACGGTAGGAATATATTGAATAGGCGTAAACATAAAATTTCCAATTATCCCTACCGGTAGGGATAAATGTAAAAAAAAAATCATCTATCCCTACCAGTAGGGATGTATCGTGTATACATGGAACAGGCGGTATTAAGCGACCAGTATTACTGTAAACTAAACCAATATCAGAACACAACTAAGAAAGG
The DNA here is from genome assembly GCA_949752705.1 of Callimorpha dominula. NCBI lineage: Eukaryota > Metazoa > Arthropoda > Insecta > Lepidoptera > Erebidae > Callimorpha > Callimorpha dominula. Next base: position 10,276,343 of record OX457011.1, read on the forward strand.
CACGGAAACCTTTTGGGGAAGATTTTTCTTGAATAGAAATTTGACCTTCAACACTTCTCAAATTTCAGTTTAAGAAGTAAGACAATACGTAGACAAGATAATACGTAGTCGTTAATATTTTTCCAATTAAAATGTCTTGATCGATAATCGCTTGATTGAGATTTGCATTCAGTGTTGTTTATAGATTGAGGTGATGTTCTGTACTGATTTTAACTCCCGATGTACATGGACATCTATAATCCTTGACCGCTCACGAATTGTAAAGCCGTAAAAAGTTCTTCCGTTATATAAATTGTTTCTTTTTAATATAAATTCCCGTTTGCTACTGATTTATTCAAAACCATAACAGTAAGTATTAGTAAGTACTATTGTTAAAAAGACAATAAAACTTGAAAGTAAGACTAATAAAATATGCAACTGAAGTCATAAGTAACGATTTTTTTGAATTTGCTTTTTCCGCTCCATATTCCATGTGGGGTGAATTTTGAGTGAAATACTGCCAAATTGGACTTCTGATAGTCACGCATAGTAATAACATGGTTGGTTTAAATATCGTGTATTGGCAGGTTACTAGGCATCCACATTTTGATGTCGCAGTGGCCTATTTACTTCAATCGATTGTAAAATAAGGTCAGAGAAAGGCACTGATCGGCACGACAGTGCAATGTGTGTTTTCCTTTGTGAAAAGAGAAATAATTTGATATAGTCCGAAATATGGAAGTTACATTTAAAAATTGTCTAAAACAAGCAATAAAATTCGTCAATTGGTAAGCAGTTAACGTACTCTATAATATATTATATTACTTACCTAAGTACGCGTCTTTTCAAAATCATGACACTAGTGCGTCTGCCTGTGTCACGCCTGATGCCAATTTACCACAAATAATACACACAAGATTATTATGTAATTGTGTGTAGGGTGTTTACTTCCCGATATAGATGGTTTCAAGTATGGGTTAGACTTTACAAAGATATGGGCTTTTCGAAGAAAGGTTTTTGCATAGTGTGTGCTAACGGGTGTTCCAAATGCTCATAGGCTACGATGGCCACTAATATTCTTATACGAGTAGAAGTAAGGTATAAAATGCTATTGATTTGCTCCTCCGACAAATGTTTGAATAACGGATTAGTTAAGTAAGTTAAAAACTATATATAGCCGTAATGTCAAAGTTTTTTTGCTAGTTTTGCGTATCCGGCAAATTGTCTCGCTCGGACATCGTAAGAACCAAAGCGCGCTTTAAAAAGATTGATTGATATTCATATAAAGTTCAGTTGAAATCTGTAATTTTTGTACCTAATAGGTGTATTAAATCGTAAGGTATTATAGGGTGTTATAGGAACAGTCTGGTAATCTATAAAATATCTTAGTTATAAATTCGCTTCTTGGTGAATAGAAATTTTCATTTTATAACCCACATAAATTTGCGATTTTATAACACTAATAAAATGTTATATTTAATATTTTAAGCCAATTTGTATTCCCATACGGTTATCATATTTGTTATTATAAGCTTTCCGCAATAAGCACACTTCACAAATAGTTCGTCTCTAAATCATCTCTACGCGATGCTAGAGCATCATTAGATCATGAACGGGCAACAAATTTATCACAAAGTTGTTTCGTTTCTTCGACAAATCTTCAAAACGTAGAAATTTCACTGAATCAGATACTCTCCATTTTTTTTGGGAATTACTAGAAGAAATGTTGACCTAAAATTTATAGATATACTTTATATATTTTTCATTAAATGACTTTAATTATTTTTTAGATGCTATTTCTTTTTATATTGGAACATTCTAGTATGTAATCATAATAATATAAAATTGATGTTTTGAAAGTTGTCTAAAACACTAGGAAACATTGGAACTTACATTCCGGACAATGATATAGTTTCAATATCCGCTACTTATGTATTATGTAGATTGAAAATAATAAAATATCAGAGTGCTTGATTACCTAACTGTCTTTAAACTTGTATTTTAATACGACACACAATCTTAGTACTTCCTGAAACATTCTATTAATTTTTAGACGCTAACATAACAACAGATAAATTTTTACAATGTTTCCTAGTGTAAACGTACAGTTTTTTAATTAACTGACTTAAAGGATTCAAATCTATTTCATACGAAATTATGTGAATTAATTGAAATATGTAGATGTATGTTTGTATTACTGAGTTGGCAAAAAAAAACACGTTACTTCTCAATGGTGTTATACTCATCAGTGGTTTTACTTTTTCCACGGTCATCGCACCAAGAGAGATACAATGCTACTCTAGAGTAGAATTGTATCTCTCCGTACTCTGACTACTAGTAGTCAGAGTACAGAGATTCACAGCGAATAATTAGAGTTTAGTAAAACTAAAAAACATGCTTTAATGGCGAACCGAAAGAGAGAAGGCAAAAAAGTTCCACTACACTATCTACCTCCTGGCTCCAAAATCAGATCAACTTCAAGATACCAAATTATAGCATTCTCATCCAATTATACATACAACACTGTTTCATTGCAATACGACAATTAGAAGTAGATAAAATATTGACTTCGAAGATTTATGTTTGTATAGGAACTGAGTTTGTTAGTTACAAGTGAAGCCAATAAAAGCGAGTTAAGGATACAGAGAATCACAGTCGGTGTACGGTGGAGATGTTTCTCGAGTCGGATGACTCCACTCCCAAAGATAATCTATTCTTTTTTTTTTGTGCGTGTGGAAACCCCCTCGGGCCGTCACCCCACCGGGGTTTTCGGTGGGGCGGTGTGTCGGAATCGAACCGACTAAAACCACACGGTGTGCCGTACTGCGCCTTAAGTAGGAAGGATCCGGGAACAGCTTTTGTTAAGACATCCGGAATCAAAGATAATCTATTCTGCCCTAATTCCGGGGCAATTGTATTGATTTTCTTAAACAGGATACTTTACTGTATTTTGGAAATCACTCAATGTTGAAAAAACATAAGGAAATCTCCATATTCCGTCGTAGCAGCCGCAAATCATATATTTAGTACCTAACTAATCACTGTGAAAAATGATTTCGTAGTACTAAATACAAGAAGTTGAAAGTATTTATCTGAAAGTAATAAACATATTAATATTATTAAAGTTTTTTATAGAAATGAGATAAGAAGCTAAAGGAACTAGTCTACCTAAGAATCGGTTGTTATGCTCATGCGTTTGCATGTTGGCAAAACCTTCGGAGAAATACGGTTAAAAATAAGGTTACGCAACTAACGTTAAAGTTGTCATGTGGTAACAATGTTCTCTGGTCCTAGAAGTACACGCGGTCCCATCGGAGCCTGGCACCGCTACTTTATGAACCTTTTGGATACGATCGATAAGACAAATATTGTTCAGTTTGATGGATGATACACTAAACTCGAACATCTATTGTTATCCTCGATTGTATAGAACGTTTGCACTGATTTAGCCTTCTTATACATGCCTTTATTTTGGTGGGTTAATGAGATCGACCTGGTTTGATTTTAATTGCCATTTTGGTTGCAAAGAAATTATGGTCTGGTACCTGGATATTTTTATTAATAGTCTAGAATTATGTTAGTATTAGTAATAGTAATTTATAGTAAGTAGGACAATTTAGGTCTAAAAGGAAAAAAGTTGACAATAGTTGCATGTTTGCTTTGAGTGTTGAGTGTTGCAGCTTAAGTCTATTGATTAAACTATTAATTATCGATGCTTCTAATAAGCCCAGTCAACGAAACAAAAATAGGGGAAATAACTCGTGTAACGAGAAGATATGGAGGGAAGAAAATGGGCAATAAAAAAATATACATTTCATTAAGAATGCCATGCCTAAAAATAAAACTCTTAATTATCTACTAAATCTAAAATATCATCATCATCATTATCGACGGTTTCTTCGATGGGGGCTCCGTTACTGCATGAGCCGGATCATACACCGTAGACACAGGATCTGTATATTTTTTATTGTCCATTTTCTTCCCTCCATACGTTCTTAAGTTTTGATCCCAGCAAAAAAATGTATACTATCTGTTTTGTAGAGAATTTTATGTACATTACTTTAGTTTCAGAACATTTTACTATAGGCCGTCATTTTCGAGTCATTTACGAAATACTTAAAAGAGGGACCTTTAAACCCCCCCTCCACCCGCTAGCTCTACCCCCATCCTACAGTACTTTAAGTATGTTGTTTAATACACCTTTCCCTACAACTATTCCAAAATTGGCTTTTACACGACTTATTTTCCCTATTCGGCCGTTTTTGGTCTTGATGGACGGGCTATAATACTAATTAAAATATTGCCGTAATTTGTTCGATATATCTCCTCTACCATAGACGTCAGCCTATTCTACTTAACAGGAACTAGTAGAAAAAAACAACAATACACTATTAGTTCTTGCTAACTCTTCTGTAGGGGGAAGGACTTTAGCTTAGAGCTTCTAGTTCTCAACTTTAAGTAAGGATTCATGTACCTACGCAAAATGCGTATAAAACTGGGTAAGAGTTTCAAACAAACGTAGTAGAAGGTAATGATGCCAGTCGAAACGTCTAGTTAGCGGTTCTTTAGACAATTTTCATATTTTCATCTTCACTAACAATTAACGCTAAAATAGTTAATTAAATACACGATGTTAAATAAAGAAAGTACTCAAGCAATTTTACGACAGCTGTAAAAATGTATCTTTCTATCTAATGATCGTTTAATAACAGTCTTATCGTTATGCTCTTACTGAAAGCATTCTGCACACCAATAATTAATCATTACTGTTGAAGATAGGTTTACAGTTGCAGTGCAGACAAAGATATTAATCAGATAGACGGGGATGATGGTTCTTTGAGGCTACGAGGAATTTTTTTTAAATTAAAAATATCGAAAAGCGAACTCTATGAATTATTTCAGAGGCAGAGGCAGAGGCGACCAACGTGTAATCCTCACCGACATTGATTGTGAAAAAAAAATCTTAACAAGTATAAATTAAAAATTTCCCCTACTAGAAAATTCCCTTAACGATTTGAAAAGAAGTGATGATCTTCGAACGGATAAACAGATTTTATTGCATTACAGCTAAGAACATTCTCTATTATACCTTTCAAACAAAAAAAAAAAACTAAATAAAAAACGGGCCATCTGTTTAGGAGCCGTGATGCTATAGACAGACAGATACCTTAAACACACGTTAAACTTATAACACCCCTCTTTTTTGCATTGGGGTTAAACAGTATTTTTCCCTACCTTCGACATAGCTTTACTGTGACTAATAATCACTACATATTATAAAACAAAGTCCCCCGCCGCGTCTGTCTGTCTGTTGGTTCGCGATAAACTGAAAAACTACTGAACGGATTTTGATGCGGTTTTCACTAATAAACAGAGTGATTCATGAGGAAGGTTTAGGTGTATAATTTGTTAAGATTTTGTGTAAATTGATTGAAATATGTTGAAGATGTCTCTGCTACCCGTGCGAACCCGGGGCGGGTTGCTAGTATATTGATGAATTACGGGTGAATTTCGACCGCGGTCGGTTACTGGTTTGTTACTATTGTGTAAATTGGTGTTTGCGTGTGTCGGAAATCTAATAGTAATAATAATATATCTAAATAAAATTGAAGTGTCTGATGTAATACCAAAATAACAGCTTGATGGATATATGAATATTTGCACGATACCTATACCGATAAAAAAAAATTTACGTTTTTGTCTGTCTATTTGTTCGTTTGTTCTGGTTAATCTCTGGAACGGCTAGTCCGATTCTCACGAGACTTTCACTAACAGATTTGATAAGAAGTAACTTATGGTACTTTTACTTAAACAAAAGAATTAGGACAAAGGAATTATTCTTTTATTTTCAAGTTCAAGAAAGTGCGGAGAGCACGGCTAATAAATTATAAAACTAATTGTTTGCAACAACTTGAATAGAATTGTAATATTTTGTGTTTCTACAGGATACAAATTAATTCTGTTGAGATTCACATAAAATAGGAGAAAGTTATCATTGCTATCTAGCCGGGCCAGGTCATCTTCGTGGCAAACGTTTCATATTACCAATTGAAGTTAAAGTGATAGGATAGATGAATTTGAGCATTCATATTTCTTAAATTATGCTATGGCTACATATGCGTAACTTTATACGGTATACGAGTATCTTTTATAGGTTTTACACTCTCCTGCAATTAACAAGTTAAAAAGGATAGTTTGGTAAATTCTGACGTTATACGAAGAGAGAAACGAGTATATTTATGTAATAAATGCGGTACATAAGGATCATACAGATGTAACATTTATCAATAAATCGCTGAAAGCAAACGTAGTCTTCGTCAGCCTAGTGCGAAGAACAAACATTAAGTACGAAGGAGCGCAAATATATCGTATATCGTCTGAAATAAAAATGTTGTCATTCGGCGCTTTTAAATCTCAATTGTCAAAATAAATTATTGAAAGTCAGTCACAGAATATGATAAAAACATATTTTTCAGTAAGTAAACCACCAAATGTGATTATTCGGTAACCATTACTTAATGTTTTTTATTATTATTACATTTATATTCTCATATGTCTTTTTTGAGAATAAATTATTAACCTTAGGCTGAGTACCAAAGAAAAAATTATAGCATAAGTGAGGACAATATAACATAATGTTCTAACATATATACAGACCCGCAAATTATTACTGAATTTTAAGTAATAGCAGGCCAGAGATGACCAGTCCCAACTGACCTTCTTTGTGTCCAATTTGGTATATATTCTTTGTTTAAAAAAGCTCTTCCGATCACGGAGATTGTGGATTACTAGCAGAAGCGGCATGTGTTGCAGTATTTGCAATGCAATGCCTTTTTTTATATAGATTTTTTGGGCCAGGAACCTTACTAAAGTTTCATCACAATCTGATCAATGGTTTCGGACAGCATAGAGGACAAACATACAAACGTTGATTTCTATGTATACATACAGACAATAGTGTTTAACGAGAATATTTTTTAGGACATGAGCATAAAAAATTACATAAGTAATAAATTAATTACGTACGCAAATTAATACTGTACAACTGTTTTCCTTTTATAAAAATATATATTGTTTAAATTCTAAGTGTACGTGCTCAATTGTTGGTGTAATAAACATAAGTGGCAGCAACCGTAGTAATTGAATAATTCCTTCCTGTGTGATTAAAAAGTTAATTGTAGAGAGTAAAAGTCAATTAGATATCCAGTGATATTGATTACTGAGGCACTCAGGATCACGGATGTTTGTTCAAGAAACGGATATTACGTTCTGTCCGATTTTTATTGATTCTTAAAAATATGTGCATCTTAATTTTTAATCACACTATTGTACAGGTTTGTTCAAAGCCTCTACAATCACGTTCAAATGCCTTATTGGCTTATAAGGTTCTTGCTGAAGAATTTCTCTCCTACAGAAAAGCATAAGTCTTTTGAAGCAGCTTGAAAGTCGTGCTATGGAGATATTCTGTAGTAGAATTCAGAACTTATCTTCTATTCTGCCCTCCTTTCACCTTGCAGAAGGGGTCTAAGTTAATTTCTAACTATTCTCATGTCAACTCTTATCGCTATCTAGATTTCAAGTCTAGGTTTTGCACTTTTATGTGGCAGGTGCAGGATCGTACTTCGCACCTTCTTGTCTTTGGACCCCAAAATTGAGTTCCAAATTTAAAGGCGGTTGGTGCCCAAGGCCATATGACTGTCTATGATGGGCACTTAAGGGCTTTCTCTCTTAAACTGTTGTCCTAAATATGTAATAGTGAAAAATAGACCTATGCCTAGTAGGTACCTGTGTCCTGGTACAGAAGACTAGTAAAACGGAACAGGTAATGCGATTATTCATAAGCGTGGTTAGTTTTTATAGTAGTATTAAGTTGGAATAATAGCCGCATAGCAAAAATCACCGTATAGTAACATCAGCCCACGTCCCCTACATGGACCTTCGGCGACTCTACGTATCAACAAAAACCAACACGATAACGCGAAGCACCGGTTAAAGTTAATTTTCGATGTTGCCTGGCAGTTCTGAGTAAGTCATGGTGGAAATTCTGCCGTGGTGGCGTGTGTCGGGTCATTCGGCCACATTCAATATGGTTGAGTTGGCCGATGGCTGCCGCATTGTTGCGTCACTGAAGCCAAATCAACTGTTGTGGGTGTGGACACATGGCACAATTATTTGTGTAATTCATAAATAAATAATTGTTCCGCCGCCTCTGGGTTCAGCGGGTAATGCATTCCTGCAAGATTTGCCCGCTTAAGAAAGACAACTTGGCCGTATGCAAAAACGAAAACCTTTATCAAAAACACCATCGACTAGTAGTTTGACAAAGCTTAGTCTACCAGGAAGCTCTCCTTTCTCTTACAAACTGATTCCTGTAAATAAATAACTTTACTTTATAATAGCTGTAGGTGTAGTGTTTGTACAAAGTTAATTGGCGAAGCGAACCTCTTTAGATGAAAAACTCGTGCAGTCGTTAAAAAAAGTTACAACTTTCCTTGCTTCGCAAAGAACAAAATCGAAAGCGGGCGGGCTGCCATCAATTAAAATATCAACAAATTCATATTTTTTGTTTCAAATGCTTAGAGATTATTGCCTTTTATAATAAATCCATTGTAAGATAACTAAACGTCTCTAGTTACAAGTGCTTCCATTATAAGTGAACCACTTTCCATAAAATTACTTATTGTTCATAACTACGTTCACGGTTAGGCGGTATCTTAATAATTCAAAGTAATTTGTGTGGTAGCTGCGTATTTAATGCTACCAAACTCAATCTGCAGGTGGTAAGATTGCCACTGAGATAGCGCCTCCGGTAAGAGTTTTGTCTTGGATTTATTCTTATTTTGGTCTCTAGTCGTGACCAACACCATGCACGTGCTATTCGAAAACAAACCGTAGCACCTTCACCATATATAAATGACCTTTAAAACCGCGATACTCTCAAGCTCTGCACAATACAACGGTGTTCTTGGTTAGGTATTTCTTTCGTAAGTGAAAGACAGACTGCAATGTATGCGTGTAAGTGTTTTCTCCGGTATATTTTTGTGGGTCTGAAGGGATGATTTACAAACTGTTTAGTGTTGTCCGGTGCACTTGTTTCACGCTGTGAGCGTGCTGTCACGATTGCCTTAAGTCGAATAGCTCACTCTATAGGATTATTTACGTATCTAATAGACTGAATATTACTGACTAGATGACTTAAGGCAGCGGTCGTCTTGACCTTATATTTGTACTACACACGAATCGTGAAAAATATGCAAAATTACTTCTGCATCTGGATGCATGGGCATTACGCCTGTGATTTTAATTAGTTGTCCATTTTTTCTCACTTTCGAAATAGGAAATGCAAATAGTATGTAGGAAGTGGAAAGTTTTAAAAAGCCGGACAAGTATGAGAGAACCGAAACTCCAAAATCAGTACATAGGATTGAAAAACCACTGAGTTATTATTACTTGTCAGTGTGAAAACAAACTACTCTGCTACTAATGTTCTATTTAACTATCAAATTTGTAATTAAAAAGAGTTAGGTACATTTTATGGAATTGTTACCGCTTTTATTTTTGTAGCATAAAAACAAAAATTACTAATAGGTTTCGTGTTTTTGCTTTGCTTGAGTAGAGAAGTACTATAGGTTTTAAAAATTACATTTGTGAGTATCGAAATATGTGACACAATGAAACTCAAAATAAAAGAGTACATTTGGGAGCGCCTATAAATTAAGACGGAAAAATCTCTGGATTCGTTAGCAGATCTAAAATATACGTAGTCCAAAAAAACCAAGACCCCTTTACAAAGAGTTAACTTTCTTAAGTTGAGCAATTGGAACTGCTTGAATGACAAGCTGCCTAGTAACTTGTTATGTTATAATACTTATAATATACCACTATAAAATGCTTTCTATTTTATCTTTTTATTTTGGATATTCTATAAAGTAGTTTTAATGTGAGAGAGCCATGCTTCTGCACGTATGGGCCGGCTCGACTCCGCTCGATACCACGGCCTCACAAAAAACCGGTAGTGAAGCAATGCTTGCATTGCATTTCGCCGAGTGAGTGAGGTTACCGGAGGCCCTACCCCTTCTCTCTCCCCTATTCCTGTCCTTCCCCTCTCCCCCTCCCCCCTCTCCCCCCCCTCCCCCCCCTCTTCTCCTACTCCCCCTCCCCCCTCTTTCCCAATCCCCCTCTTCTCCTACTCCCACCTTAAAGGGCGGCAACGCACTTGTGACTCTTGAGCTACAGGTGCCCATGGGCGGCGGTAGTCATTTACCATCAGGTGACCCGTCTGCTCGTTTGCCCCCTATACCATAAAAAAAACGTAACATAAATATATACCTAACATATATTTAAACTGCCAAATGATCTACCAGTTTAACATCTACGAGATGCCAGTATCAGTAGATCTGTTTTCTATGATATTTCTAGATAGGACTCACGACGTATATCACCATGAAAACCTCTTTATCTCTTTCAAATGAATAGGAAACATCAAATAACTTGACTTGTAAGTGAGAAAATCTCGTGTGCTTAATTAATACAGTGATCTAGTATTAGGCTCGCAAAACGGGTTCACTTTGACATTGTATGTTGTTGAGATTGTTTTAATAGGTTAAGTGCTACTATGCATTCGCGTTTAAAAAAATGTGTTTTTAATGCTGTACTTAGCATTACGTTGATATTGGCCTCGAACGTCCGTCACATGCAATAATACATACAATATTAAATTATTAAAACTGCTAGCAAAGACTACGACCGGATCGTGGACCGCTTCATACCAAGTCTGTTTGTCTAAAGAGAGTCCAAATGCGTCCTTAACTATTTTTTTGTCCTCTTTCCCACTGTTGTGCCTAAAAGGCTTCTGTCAAATGTCGGATCCGTTCCATTAAAACACTAGTTTGTTCATTGTTCGGCTCTTCCATGTTCGAAGGACATTTTTCAAACTCGCTACTCGGTTTTGAACTTGCTCCATGTGTAGCACGTTCCTTGAAGCAGATTTTATTTGATCCTTTATTGTGACAGACAACAAAGCAGGCGTCAAAGGTATAAAGCATAGTGAGCGATAAAGGTGGCACAGACTACGACAAAAATGATACCCCGAGATGATGTGATCTAAGGCGTAACTGCTATATCTGTATTTGGCATACCTAAAAAAAAAATTACTTAATTATTTTTAATGCGGAAATAAATATGTATGTTTGAGAGCCCTAAACATATTTTGGATATCGTGCGAGGAGTACAGATCTCCTTTCAGAACGAGGACCGTTAAAACCAAAAATCCAGACGCTAAGTTAGTGGATTTATTTTAACATAGTGAAACCGAAATCATTAATAATGATTTGTGTGTGTATGTTAATATAATGATGTATGCAGATCCGTTGTAGAAATTTAGTATCAAACCTTTCTCGTTTACACTATTATGTATCCGGGAACTCAATCGCCGCATATTTGTCATAATTTGTTACAATTTATCGCTTTTGTTTATGGTCAATGGGAAACATTTAATGGCTAAAGGCAACGTACAAATCAACTCTATTATTCCTTACATGAGATTGTGATAACTCACTTTTAGAAGTTGTGGATTGTGACTATATTACAATCTTTATTTAGGCCATAAGCTTGTAGTTACCTACATACCATTGAAGATTAACCAGCCCTTTTGTATATCTACCTACTTTTCTGTGACTTGTTTTGGGCAAATGTTTTTAAATTCGAACAATCGTTGACGTCTTGGAATATTAGTTTTTGATAATTAATTTTTGTTTCCTAACTATCTATAATTATTACTTTATATATTGTTGAGAAAAATAATATTTATAATTACTATTTTTCTCAACAATATAATATAATGATAGAATAATAAATTAAAATAAATAAATTTAAATAATAATAATTTAATTAATAATTATATACATATATATATATATATATATATATATATATTCATTTCAAATGTTAATTACATAAATAATGTTTCTATTTCAATGTATGTATCCTTGAATGAATTTTATTTGTTTTATAATTTGGTCGCCATTAGTGGTAGGACATAGAGAATTATGGTTTAACTTAAAAAGGAACTCCTTTTGTAAATTATGTTCACAAAGAAATTGAATGGAATTAAAAAAAAATGAATTCCTCTTCGGCGTAGGCGTATATAGACCAGTGCAACCCACGGCGAAGGCGATGGTAACCACCTTCAGTCTTTGGACTAAACTATGATTCGTAATAGAAATTCTCTGTCATTCTTAGCAGCCTTTCTATTAGAAGGATGCCGTATCTGTAAATCTGTCAGAAATAGCTTTCAATAGAACTATATAGTTCGTTTTAATAACCATCTATCCGGCTGTTTATTATTATTCTTTTTAACTGGGATAATCTATTTGCATATATAGGTATTGGTATAGGCTCTGTTGTGGCATTTAGACTCACAAACGGTCCATTATACGTTCAGATAGGCTGCCAGCCTAGCTTCTTCCAGAAGCATAGAAGCCTCCTGGTGCGTTCACAGGCTTCTAGGAGCGACCTTGCATCTCGTTTACATATATTGTAAGATCAATTTATAAATAAATCAAAAACACTTGTGACAGAGTATTGTGTGGTTTCAGTAGTTTCGATGCCGCAATCCCACTTAACCTAGGTAGCCCTTCATTGCAATAACTATGTATATATATTATGATGACTTAATTAGTTATTGCACCACCACTTTTACAACCACATCATTTCTCCTGACGCCATTTTAACACACTTTTTATTTATTTTATTTATTTACACTTCCTGCAAATACATTGCATAAGACGGACTTAATGCCTTAGGTATTTTCTTCCGTTCAACATTTGGGTGACATAGAGACGTACACGGCAGGCGTATAATTAATGTCTTAGACTGACCTATTCGCAGAGTAAAAAATATATTAAGTAAATAACTACTGTTTGTATATATACAGGGGCAGCTGCCCCGCGCGGTTTCACACGCATAAGTTCCGATGCCGTTGGAATATCGGGATAAAAAGTAGCCTATGTCTTAATCCATTAAAGCGTTATCTACCTTTATTAGCTTTTAATTCTAAACTGATTAGAAAATAAACTGCCTCTGTCGCAGCGCATCTTTGCTAATGATCATGGTCCTTTCATGTGTGTTCTTGGCCCTAGCGCCCTGCCTAATGTACCTTAGTTATCAACTTCTCCAACAGTTATGTAGCAATATTCATAATGGTCAATGGTCAGACAATGTGATAAATATCGAAGTTCATTAGTCACATATGCCGATCTTACTTGTCAGTATTCACATTGCCCGGGCATTATATTCGATTCAATTCAACTATTAGGATAGAAGAGGAGCTGTTTAGTTATGCTATTTTTTAAAAGGTTAGTTTTGATACCATTTTATCTGCTTTTGGATCTAGTTTATTTAAATGAGTATTGAACGGAATCAAGATAAATAAAAAAAATCTTAGATTTAAATAAAAATTGCAGGATATGTTAGGTTTTTTTTTATCGTGTGGAAACCCCCACGGGTCATCACCTCACCGGAGCTAACGGTAAGATAGTATGTCGGAATCGAACGTGTGTGTTCCGTCACAAGGAGGTCTATTGCAGGAGGACCCGGGTATACCCTAGGAAGGAGTCCTCCGGGAATCAGGATATGTTAGTTGGTGGTATATATTTATAATAATATTTATTGATAATTTAGTTTATTGAATTTATTATTGCACAATGTTATCACAAAATTTGTTAACTAGTTATTATATTTTATTATTTTATTACATAGTCATTAATTACATGGTAATATGAATATGGAGGTAGGGAAGTCAACTTTCTTCTTCATTTTTCCTATAATGATTATATTAATATTATATAACAATCATTATTTTAAATTATATTAGGTAATTAATTTTATTTTATAAATAGTGCAATGTTTTATCACCTGGTTCATAATGCAGAACATATTAATTTGTATTATCTGAGCAAATGAATGTACATTTAGGTATTTTAAATATCATTAATTCATCATTTCTAAAAGAATAAGTGCTAAATAAAGCATATTGGATCATTATTTACTTATTAGTACCTATATCGTGGCTTTAAGCGATAGGACCAATTGCATCTACTTTCATGCACTTTTGAAATAGCCAATAACAGGCTATTAATATGTTGATAATCGCACGTGTGCGCGGGCCGTTGCGGGAGAGCCGTAATTAAGATCGTGGTAAGTGGTTGTTCACAAAGGACAGATATACAGGCAATTTCTAATTGCAAATGTTATTACATAGATAAGATTGTGTACAACATAAAGTACTCCACACAAAGTACTCAAGTGATTTTCACCGCGTGTAATATATTTGCAGTTTTAATAGGGTTAGGCGTAGCGAGTTATATTTTCCTTACCCTGTAATTAATTGGAAAATTCATCATTCAACAAATTTATAAAGATTAGATTTACCACCTTGTCAAATTCAAATTCAAATTCAATAATATTTATTTCATGAAATTGATCATCAAATTTTCGAAATCGTGAATTAAAAAAATATTATTACTATTATTAAATGTTGTAGATCAAAACACACAGAATCACCGCATCAATAGGTTGCTTTGTCAAATGTAAATTTATAGAAATAAAAAGGATAATATAATATCATATTTCTTATCTGCCTGTGTCGATCTGCATATAATTGCCAGTTTCCAAATGGTTGAGTCTTGCGAGAAGAACTTTTTAAAAACAAAATATCTTACAACTTTAAAAATTACGTGAAAAATGCGTTATGAAATTACACGCGTCCGGTATATGTATACCGGACGCGTGTAACGATTATCTGTCATGGTAAGTAAGTTTATACAATTACAGCACACAATTACAAGTTATACTGGCCAATGAAAAAACCATGGTCGAAATTCGGCCACCACGCGATCTCTAGTTAAAATGAAATAGCCTGTGAATCCAAAACAATTCAATCCCAAGCGTTTTTGTGTAATCCACTGCTTAGTAATAATAGCCCAATAGATCATAATTCTAGATAGCGTAATTTTAAGTGATTTATATATCTCATTGTACGCCTAATCTAATATGACGGTTGTACTAATACTAAATTATAACAACTATTATATTTCTACCTGTAACAAACAGTGAATAAATTGATTTGATTTGAATTATTTATTTTTTGGAGCCTGGAGGCAGGTACAACAAGTTTGTTTATTACGGCTTGATAAATATGTATACCCATGCCAAATTACAGCTTTCTAGTACTAAAAATTCCTGAGCTAAGCCGCGGATACCGTTTACAGAAAACAATGTCGATTATTTGTATGTAACAAATAAAAACTACTTAAAGCTCATAATAAAAAAATGTATTGTTTGTTATATACATTTGAACGACAAGGTCTATTTCTAGACACTACTAGAAATAGACCTTGTCGTTCAAATGTAGTCCACTGACTAGATAGGCTGATTGATTGACCTATGTATTTAAATGATAATAAAAATATTATAAATTGTATTGAATTTGATTAAATGTTACGGTTCCCTGCAAATTTCTGATAGTTTTGTCTATGAAAAATCGATACTTAACTGACGGTTCATTGAGTCCAAATCCATAACCATTAAAAAGGTGAGCTCGTTATTTAATGAAATCACCGTAAATAATTAATTATATCACCTTTTTACCTCACGGCGTGTTACGATTACCTTGTCATCTAGCTTTTAATTTTATTATGCGTAAAGGCAATTCCGCTTTCGCTAATCAGTATCTTACCAACTAGGGTATTTGAAAATATAAAAATACATTCAAATAATAATCATAATACAAATCCAATCTTACGAAGGTTTTACAATTATGAGTTATAATTGATACCTATTAAAATACTTCGTGGACGTCAGCTAAACCGAGTTTAATAATAATAATTGCTTTTAAATAAACTAACTCAAGTATACATATACAGTTATACACTTTCCTAATATATCATAAATATAATGACCAGCGATGGCAGCGAATAGTGGTTTTATTGAATAACGCATTTTTGACATTTCATTTGATCGAAGACAATGGTAAAAAAAATTAAGGTAGGTACTTGTTCTACTAACTTTTAAGCTTTCGCGTTCCATGATATTACTTTGTATATATACGGGCATTCACATGATCCTGCGTTAATTCTCGTACGTTGATGCGTTTTTTCGTATATTTGTGTACATACACCTATTTCTATAATTTTATTCTCTATCTTTATTTATCTAGTAAAATCAGCAACTTAAATAATTTCAAACACTAACTATGAACGTTGTTTTTTACTCCTCTGTATTTTAAAATAGTGCCGTACGTGGTTCATACAGCTCTGACACTTGTTTCTCGTAATTTAGAGATTGTTGCAGAAATTGTCTAACACACTGATTGGTTTTTCCAATTCAAGTACGTAATGTTGTTGTTATTGGAGGTGGGGACAGTAGAGTAATGCGGCAGGAGATTTGCCTTTTACCACAAAACCTTAATTCAGGATTCTGTGTAATTTCATACCCTGTTGCAGCGCCTAGTCGTACTGGATGTTTTAAGTTCTTAACGTTACTTTTTATGTTGTACCTATTGCTGAAATAAGGTTAGATAGAATTTCTCGTTTTGACCTGATATAATCTACAAAAATACCGGTCATGACATCCTAAAAAAAAAACAATTATGCAATTTGACTCCATCAATCTAAATCTAATTCTACTAAAAAAAAAGGCCAACGATAGACGACTTAAATGAATATGAATATCATTACATTAATACATACTTATTAAAATCACTCAAGCGCTCAACTTATGAAGGTAAGAGATGCTGCTTACCTTCATAAATAAGTGTACCTAATTTGAAGCTTTTGCTTGAATTTTAAGTGAAGCTTCAAACACAAATTTGAACTTGAACTTAAGCGGCGGTAGCGTAATGGCTAAGGCGTCGGACTTGCGATCATGTGGTTGCGGGTTCGAACCCCACCCAGTGCACTACCGACGTGAACCCACTCCTAACACAAGCATTTTAGCTTAGCTGGAGGGGTTAACAAGAATACTAGTAATGTGTGACCCACGTTGCTAGTATTCTTTTAAAAAAAAAAAAAAACCCCAGTTTTGGGTTTGAGTTTGTAATATTATAATAGTTGTTCTGAAACTTTCATAGAAGTCGTGATACATTTGTTCATTTGATTAACCAAAATTTCGATCCAATTGCAAATCGTGGTCACGGGTGGACTGATAAATGCTCAATAACACTTCCGCGACTGAAATTTGAATTTCCGAGTTAAATTTTTAATTTGAGTTGGAACGTTGGCGGTCCGTCTAATGGCCTGACTGATATTCCTTGTTCATATGCATTGCCTTTTTGAAGAAAATGGCATCCCACATCCTTAAACCTTTCATCCTGCGAACAGTTTAGTAAATACAATAAGCAAATGACATTTTTCAAGGCGTATGTCAAAGCATAGCGACTTCACGATAAATAATTCGTGCTGATGCCACTATGAATGTCAATAGTTTATACGCTATGGAATTAATGGGAATGTACTGTTATATGATAAGTTTGCCGAGAACATATTGTGGACATACTAAATTATACTACGCAGAATGAATTTATGTTCATAATGCGTCACCTTTGCATACATTATGCGACGTTGCGGATTGTGTTATGGCTTAAATATTTATTGCCTTTATGCTCAGTGCTGTAGTTTAATTTCCATACGGAACTAGGACTTCTGTAACAGAGATCCCACTTAAGTTTATTTGTCCTTCAAGGATAATCTCACTTGGGTACTAAAGTGTTTGTTCCCAGAGTTGATGAATTACTAGCAGTCTTGTCAGCGTCTGTGACTGACTTACACCTGTGACTACTATTCGGTAGAATGTCGCGTAAATCGTGTATGTTTTCTTTTCTATAATAATATCTTCATTGAGGGCAATTTCTCCTACTCCTAGTAGACTATTGTAAATTTACGTTATACAGGTAGCCCTTAACCACGTTGCGACCTCCATCCTTCCCTCCTATGGAGATCTCACGATCCTGTTCACCTGCCAAAAAAAAAACAACAGAACTTTTTTGGACTGCAGGTTCTTTCCCAGTCCCAGTATTTAAGGCCATTGTTATGAATTGATACAATAAGTACGATTTTCACAATTTAGATGTAGAATTTTCTAATATGAACTTGCAATGTAAAAGTAAAGGCTAACGTTAGATAAGTGTTAGAAAGCAAACTGTCTAGTAGTATCAAGATACTAGCTTACAAGAACCACAGTGTTAGGAGAGACTGAGAAACATACGTAGAAGCTCAAAGTTCGAAGACAATAACCGTGGTAGTCTACGAAGACAATTTTACAAACGTTATCGTGGGAGAGCCATGCTTCGGCACGTATGGGTCGGCTCGACCTGTGTGATACCACAGCCTTACAGAAAACCGGCAGTGAAGCAATTTGCTTTTCGCCGAGTGAGTGAAGTTACCGGAGGCCCTAACCCTTCCCTCGCCCCCTCTTCCACCCTTCCCCCCTCTCCATCTTCCACCCTTCCCCCTCTTCATCTTCCACCCTTCCCCCCCTCTGCCCCTCTTCCACCCTTCCCCTTCCCCTTCCCCCACCTTAAAGGCCGGCAACGCACTTGTGACCCTTGAGTTGCAGGTGCCAAAGGGCGGCGGTAGTCATTTACCATCAGGTGACCCGTCTGCTCGTTTGCTCCCTATACCATAAACAAAAAAAAAAAAATGGGCGCAGACAGAAAAAACTATAGGTTAGCTTCTATTTGTGTCTATATTAAATACAATAGTCGCGGTTTGGTACCAGAAACTATTTCTCATTGCCAAAGACTATATCGAGACGCGCAGAGAAATGGTTCTTCTTTGTCTCTTATTTTATTGCTTAACATTTTTTGTAAGATCTCACGTAAAAATATAGTAGAAAAGTCATGTAACTTTTCTACTTTTGTAGAAACATGTAAATATTTTCGTATACATCAATATCACGTAATAGAACAAAACCTCCATGCAGTAACCTCAATAGTAATGTTATTTCGTAACACCAATTATAGAAGCACGCACGCATTTTTATTCTTGTCGAACTATTTCCTGTACTTTCCAAAATAGCCCTACAATTTACACACGTGATTACAAAATGACAACCGTTCATTATTCGCTACGTGCCGTAGGGCCCCGTCGGCGTCGTTCTATTTATTATTAGTTCTGTGACACGTATGCATCTATCTAGTCAACCGTCATTGGCATATACATTATACAATTCTAACGGCTATTTGTTTTAAATAAGTCCTTGTTCGTATGAAATAGCTTTTTTCGAATTGGAGAGGCAGATATAACATAATTCTCTATTTCCAATTATTATACCTAGAAACCAGTCAAAGCATAATCACAGCGTACAGTGGTTTGTTAAAGTACAACAAGGAACTAGCGCAAATGCAGTTAGAGTAGAGAGCTTATAATTAGCGGTGTGATCAAACGCGTTTAATGTATGTTAAGTAAATGGCGACACCTATATATGATTAAACAACGAAGAAAACGTTCTCATTGACAATTCCATTCCGGAGTTACAAACGCGTTCTATGTAAGACGACAATTGCATCGGCTGCTGTTTTATAATCGCCGACGCAAAAAGGGGGGTCTTATAAGTTTGACGTGTCTGTCTGTCTGTGGCATCGTAGCTCTTAAACGGATAAACCGACTTGAACGCGGATATTTTGTTTGTTGTTTGAGAGGTGACTTATCGAGAGTGTTCTTAGATATAATTCAAGAAAATATGTTTAGCCGTTCAAAGATAATCAGCTCTTTTGTAATCGTTGAAGGGATTTTCGAGTCAGGCGTATTTTAATTTGATAAACTTACTAACATATATTTAATGCATTACACCTGTTCAAAGAAACAATAACAACTGTACAGGTACACTGCGAGAAAAGTGAAGGAAGAGCAGTAAAGTATCTTTGTCGCACCTCTGGCTTTCGAAGTTAATGTGCATATAAGAAATTAATTATAAAGTGACATTTATTTTCTAATTTTTAAGTTCACTCTAACGGCTAAGAAATACATCGAGAAGAAACTTTAATCGTTAAGAGGTCCTCATAAAGTTTTCTCACTAGACCAACATAGTAAATAGTTACTACGGCTTAATCCCTGTATGAGAGGCCTTGCCCAGTAGTAGGACAGTTTACAATCAGGGCTGATATCAGTCTTCGCAACCAAAAATAAGACCACCTCGGTGAGGTACTGAACGGATAAACATACCGCAACGAGGTCTAATTATGGAATTCTAAAAGTTACCCAATCACAAGATCCCACTTCACATGATTTAGTTATAATAATGCAAGACGGCGATCAGAGAACAATAGTACAAGAAAGTTATTTCTCCTCCTTGATTGCTGTCGACAGTCGCAAATTAAATTGACCGCAGACGGGTCAGAGTTCGTTGCAGACGTTCAATTACTGATCATAACTCGAAAACAATTAAATTTGATAGAGAATATGATGTATTGTAATGATTTATTGTTGGTACTGAGATAGAATTGTAGGCACGAGAAAAGGGCTTTCAATTACGATATTTTTAAGGGATGTCAGCTGAAAATTGACCTCGAAATTTCGAGCTGCGGAGAGTTGGATATAGAAAGAGTAATATAACTATGTGAAGATCAATAAAAAGTGTATAGGAAAATGAAATCAGGTACCAGAAGAGATTTATTACATAATAATTGGCACATTATTAATCAAATACCTTACTAAATACTTTAGAATTTCTAAAAGTTCAACGCGGAATAACTATAAAATATAAAATAAACTACTTATTTCTCTTCTTATTCTCACATCTTTGTTCTAAAATAGGTTTTAACCAGTAACAATTTTTCTCCTAGAAAACTCCTCTCTTAACGGCATTCAATGCTTGGACCTGTATACAGAATCTCATGCCAACTGCCATGCATACCTAGATTTGACAACGAAGTCTAATGAAAGTAATTATTTGTAACTATTAGTAAAGCCTGCTTATGTCTAGTTGTATTCTTCTTGGTAGACTTCTGCACCTTTTACAAGAGTGAATGCTACATGTTAAAAGTATCTAAAAGTACCCGTTTATGTAGTAGACTATTAACAATATTTTGTGTAAGACAGATACTGTGCTATAGTTTTGTTTCAGTCTTGAATAGCCAGCATCAACGTATAATAGATAAGACATGGAATCGGCAAACTTGTTGAAAAAAACATTACGTCGCTTAAGTTCTAAGATGTCACGCAAGTTTTTAGGAGGGCAAAAAAAATGTGTTTAGATGCTTGTTTTTTAAATATAGAAAGTATAATATATTGTTTCAAATTGTTGTCTAATTTGTCAAACATTGCAAAACTTTGAATGAAATAGGGAACATATGTTGCCCAAAAAATGGCTTCCGCGGAGTTTTGGAACTTTAGCAACGATTTATAAACTTTACAAATAAATTTAATATTAAGACCGCTTAGCTGTAAAAATATGAATGACGAGGGTAGAGTATATCGATTTTTTGTTTTTCCCTTATATTAAAGATTGTTTTTTTAAAAGACCGCATGTTAAGACAGTAGTAAGGAAAATATAAAGGTGGTGAAAAGAAATGCGAGAATGTGCGAATTTCATTGAGTATTATTTATAGAAAAGGCCGTATGTTATAATACATTAACTCGTTTTGAGAAGTTTCGATTTCTAACATTTATTCATATTACCATGAAAACGAATTAAAAATACCAAATCATTAGTAAATGGCAATATGTAATTTAAATTATTAATATACTGTGTTCTCAAATATTAGAACTATACAAATAAGGTTTAATCCAGTAGAGAAGCTAGATCCGTGATATCCCGCGTTTCCGTGTGCACAGTGGCCGCGAACGACGAAGCGCCGCCGACAGATGCATTTGCCGAACAATGCGCTTGCGCATTAAGGTCATTGACCCCTTGGCCATCCCTCCACTCCGCAAGCCGCCACCGCATCCTTCCTGCTAAACAATCGGACATTGTTGTCGGCTGAAACACTACATTTAGACATTAAAGTGTTAAAGAAAGTGAAATCTTCGACAGCATTTCTAAATTAACGTCTTAAATGGAGTAAAAGTCGGAGGAAATCATTGAATTTCTAGATTTTCAATCCCTTTATGCTTGTGCACATATAATTTGAAATTTCCAGATGTTTGTTTCTTTATTCAAAGTATACGTATATTGTATTGAATACAATTTAATAACGGTTCAAATGAGTGAATAAAAGTTACAGGATTGTTCTTATCACGAAGCCCCGTGGCGGCTGTTGTCACCTTCATATTATTTGTGTTGTTTGTAATGAATTGAATCATTACCAATAAAAAGAAAAATCGTTAGATCATGAATTATGAGTGACTATGAGTGTTATCAATACTAGAGCCACCAAGTACCTGGCAAAAGTTACTGGAAGCTGGTTAAATAATCAATCGCACAGGTCCTGAAAACTACAAGTTACAATGACTGGGAAACAATAATCATGTATTTTATTTATGTTTTTATGCACTTTAATGATATTTATATTGTTTGTTTAAAACGATCATGGACCGACGCTATGACGGCAATATGCTTCAGTGTATCGATGAAGGGCTTTGCATTTAATCGATTTTGTAGGAATAAACTTACCGAAACTGGGTGCGAAAACAAATATTGACAGGACGTTATTGTGACAGTTGGCCAAGGAGTCTCTGACCTCAAGTCTTTTTGTCTGGTTACCTGGTTTCCTCACTACGGCTTTTACATGGTAGTTTAACTTTATTTTTAGTTTTAAAAGCTTGAGGATATTTAATACCGACGAGGCAATCACACTAAGCAATTTCCAAAACAAAAAAAATGTTTGTTTCGAAATCCATTTTTTTTTTAAGTCAAATCATCTATTTGTTGGCTACACATAGCGCTCCTAAAACGACCACGCCTTTCTGTAACAATTTGTAAATGACATTTTATTCTTCATTGTTATAGATTTCTTTATAGCAAAACTCCTAAATCAGCGAGACACCATTTAGGTAGCGTATCCCAATGTCATAATAGGCACATAAAATATATAAAGAAATTAACATAACCTGAAAATTTAACATAAGCTTTTTATATTTTGGGTAATATTTGTCTAAAGAGAAGTTGTAAAACTTTGTGTGCAATATTTCATCTACTGTGGTCTTTTGCTATTTAGTTATCTTAGTAATTAGAAATGCTTATCTAAGATAGTACATTTTAATAGACTTTCTTGATGTTTTATACGATTTAATTTCCTCTTGTCGGCGCAGTCGAGATAGTTTGTAGTTTATATACCTGTTTCGTGTTTGTTTTTAAGATATAAATAAATACAAACAGATCGCCGCCCACAGGGTGGAATAATAAATTCCAAGCCGCTGCAAGCTACTTTAAATGACGTCCAAAGTGACGCAGTCGTCCTTTTTGAAGTGTATAGCAGATTTTCCCTGTTAACACGAGTAACAGCTTTCTCTAGGAAGACATCGTTACAATTTACATTAATGTTATTTGTATAAGGTACTTGTTATACTTGAAGTAGTGTAAAGCATAGCGTAGCGTAGCAAAGCATAGTATAGTGAAGTAAAGTGTAGTATAGTACAATATAGTATAGTATCTATCGTATCGTGTATAATACTAAACTATCGTGTTTAGTACGTTATTTTGTCAAAGCAGAAAATTAGGCTCTTTTCTAGGTACCGTGATACTAATAGGAACTTATATAAAAAAAACCTTAATGACCTCACTAAAATTATGGTAGCTATTTTCAAATTGGTGCATAATTTAATTACAGAATACTTTATGGACTCGAAAAACGGCAAGGTGGAATGTCGGACTGGACCAAAGTATAACTATAAACGACACAGTGTTCAGTCACGGGGTCTAATACAGTAGTGGACTGTCAGGTCAAATTACTTACTCTTTGCTAAATGTCAAAAGCGTACGTTCTATATAAATATGTATACAATAACAACTTTCACGTCATACTTAGCTTTTGTCAAACCATTTTCTTTACATTTAAAAATTATAACAAACGGTGAAAAAAATAACGAATCAAATTTTTCGTAATTTTTTATGTTACACTTAGAAAAGAAGAAAGTCCTATGATACCTGGCAGACTTTGCCCTCCGTTGAACAACAGGCGATCTCACTGCGGCTGATTTGATCTACAAAAATAAGCTTTAATAGGCTACATAAGGCTACATAATAATAACATTGATTTATTTGCAACGAATTTATTACAAAATGACCGGAATAATTTTCAGAACTTCTTATCGCGAGTCCGTAGAACGTAGTTAATTGTCATTACACACAAACTGTGTAAAAATCAATCATTACATTTTAATCTAATCGGTAATATTTGTTAAGGGGTCCTTTCCCATCTTTTCTAAGGAAGTCTTCGTGTTCTTTAATTGTCCTGGACCTTGGACTATTAACGAAATACAGGATTGTATTTAGATTCTAATTAGAGATTTTAAATTTGAAGTGAAGGAATAAGTATTTTAATGTTGAGAGTTTCACATTTTATGTTTAAGTACTTCTTTGATCATAAGGTAAACAATTCTTTGCGTCGAAATTCTATAGGTGACATTTCCAAAAAGTGTTTTCTTTTTTAATTATACACTAGGTACTTTTCTACCAATCTTGTTCTGTTTTCTCAGCTGACACTTACGATGTGAATAGATGACACCAATAGGGCTCTTGAGTTCTCACTTCATTATATTAGAAAATAATACAGCTTTCTATCGTTTGAAAGTATATTTTTTTCTCTATCAAAATTACTTGTCACTTAACTATATATTTAAAAATCAATCCCTATTTCCTTTGGTCGCGACATCACGCGTGAACGGCTGAACCGATTTCGCTAATTCTTTTTTTTTGTGTTTGTCATTGTCAGGAGAAGGTTCTTATAGAAGGAAAATTTAGGAAAATAGAACGTTTAAGAAAACTTAACGAGGGACTTACGCGGATGAAACCGCGGGGCGCAGCTAGTTATACATACATAAATAATTAATTCTATTGTTCTTTCTTAGTTTACGGTTTGAGTTTATGATGTAGCTATATCTCAAAGATCAGGAGACTCATAAGTTATTGGGTTAATAGTATCAAAGAATAGTATCATGCAGTCACGCTCCACTTACAGCCCGATGATCAATGTTCTAATACGCATAAATACCGTACAACGACTTCCATGAGCACGCTCGTAAAGCCATCTGCATGAATAAATCGTAAATTGTTTTCATTGCCGCTTATTGCTATTAGCAATCATGTTTAATTTGATATAATCAAACACTTTCTCAAGAATGATATAGCTATCTTTACGTTGAATATAATTACAAGTATAAACATAAAATATTTTACCTTTTGATAGCTTAGCGATATAATAAAATCCAGATAAGTCTTGGCCATGTTGAAACAGTCTTTGACTTTCCTGTTGAATTTAATTCGTTGTAAGTTGTAATTTAAGAATGTTTAGGTAAGTTGTTGTTGATGTGTTCCTTAGTAAGCCTTAATGATAAACTACCGTTCTCGTGTGTGCTCGTGACCCTTCCAAAAGTACTTGATTATCTCGATTTTGGTTATCATTTATTATAAATATTCTATTAACACCTTATAGATTTCAAAGCAATTCAATGAAGACGTGAAGCTATCTTAAAATGATAAACAATATTTAGTTTCGAGGTTTCCAGAGATTCATCTTAAACTGTACCCGACTGACGGTTACTCCCATTTACGTAATCCTGTACATTCTAATGATGACGAGAGATGGCTTCTTCTCTTCTACAAAATTCTTGAAGTAGCAAATGATCCGCCATCGTTTCAGCTCAATTTTACCGATATTGATGAGGTTCGACGCTCCTAGCCGACCTGAAGAGCGATAGTGCCGTAGGCCTGAGTTTAACATCAGCTGAAGTTTTAAAAGACATCGCATCTGGTGTTTGTCCTAAAGTGTACATGAATCGAGAATACATCCGATTCATGCAAAAGGCTATTTTAATTCTACCGACTTAAAATAGGCTTTTGCATTAGTGAAAAATACTAGAACGTATCTTAACTCTAATAGCCCCTCTACACTACTCGCAAAGTTGTTTCGACGAAGTACTTGTCGAAATTGACCGAAGTCTCGAAGTACGTCACTACACAGTCATGCAACCTCGTGCGGAGCCAAGTCGTCGTCCGGTGCGGCGGCGTTGGAACTTCGGGACACTTCGAGTCCTTTGACTCGGGTGCAAAACCAACAACGATCGGAAGTTGCCCGAGACGAGGCGAGGTTGTACGAAG
Organism: Callimorpha dominula; assembly: GCA_949752705.1. Classification (NCBI taxonomy): domain Eukaryota; kingdom Metazoa; phylum Arthropoda; class Insecta; order Lepidoptera; family Erebidae; genus Callimorpha; species Callimorpha dominula. Next base: position 10,302,575 of record OX457011.1, read on the forward strand.
CGAAGCAAAGTGCCTGTCTACATTCTCGTATTCGCATAACTTCGAGCAACTTCGCGAGTAGTGTAGAGGGGCTTTATGGCTTTAGGCCAAAAAAATCACCTTTTTGACTTTTGTGGTAAATACTTATTTAAAGGAAACAATAGCAAAACTTTTACATTTAGCAAAGACATTTGATACAGTTTCTGCCCCAAAATATGGGATTATGGAATAGGGGGCAAACGAGCAGACGGGTCTCCTGATGGTAAGTGATCCGTAACTCAAGAGTCACAAGTGGAGCGTTGCCGCCCTTTAAGGTGGGAGTAGAGGGGGAGGTGAGAGGGGGGGGGGGAGTTAAGGTAATCCGGTAATCTCACTCACTCGACGAAAAAGCATTGCTTCACGCCGTTTTTCTTTGAGGCCTCGGTATCACTCAGGTCGAACCAGCCCAGTTTCAGTATATTATGGCGTTCCTCAAGGAAATAGCCTAGGTCCGGCCCAGGACTTGTATTTCATTAACGACCTATGCCAACCGGAATTTCCAAACGGCAAAATTGTTACTTTTGACGATGACACAGTTCTTCTTTTTACCGGAGCTACGTGCGGTGAACTATTCTCCTAAGCGCAAAAGAGGCTTCAATATAGTTATTAGTTATGATTCAGTCATTAGGGCGTTACTATTTGACTCTTAAAATAGAAAAGACCCAGTATAGAGCCTTTTCCCTACAATTCATGAATTTCGTAACTTCGTCGTATACTATTCAATCTCACATCTCTATCAACCCAGATATTACAACCTGTGACTGTATAAGACTTTAAACCCAACCTTAATATAATACCTTGGAGTAATAATTGATGCCAAATTAAATTTTAATAACCAAAATAAACAGCTTGTAGCAAGAGCTAGAAAACTTTGTGGTAATGTTTAAAAACTTGCGTCATGTTCCGGACAAGAAGTTGATAAAATCAGTTTACTTTTTGGACTCCATTCCATGCTTACGTACTGCATCAAATACTTGGGATGGCTCCACTAAAGCTCATCTTCTAACTTTAGAAAGAGTGCAGAGAGCAGTGTTAAATATGAGCTTTAATTTACCTTATTTTTATTCTACCACTGACCTTTATGTGTTGATTGTCCGCCAACTGTTCACTTTACATACAACTTTAAAACAGAACTCTTTACTGATTTATGAACCTGCTAGAATGAATAAGCAGCGAACAGTGACAGGGTCAGTACAAGAAAAGCCTTTAGCACATCGTTTGCGCATCCATTCTTCCGCTACCGGTGGCAGTGAAGTAAACTCTGCAATAAATAAGGTTTTAGCAATTTACTCGCAAAGTCAAGATAGTAGTAGTAGAGTCAATTGAGTGGGGACCTGTTGAACTGTGTTACAGGTTTTTACCTAGGTACTGTAGACTGCACAGCTCCTCACAATCAGTCTGTTAAGGTTTCTTTATGTAAGTTGCTTATTTTGTACTATTATTTTCTAAGGTTTACGATACGAAACGATTACGATGATAATAATAATAATAATTGTTTTCGAAATAAAAAAAAAGGAGATAGCATTTACCTTTTAGTTAAGGTTGAGGAGCCTATGAGCGCTCGCTATCCTGTTTGACTGGCGTTACCGAGAAAAAAGCAAATGGATTGTTGTAGTACTGGTGCTAGTGATGCTTTAGGCAGTACCAGGAATACAAGGTCTGGTTGGAGGTAATTGTGGTTGGGATTTTCAATGTACTGCACCATCATTCTTATAATTTAAAAGTGTAAGTTGATATTTTCAAAATGGAATCAGAGAATCTAAAATAAAATAGAGGATGAATAGTAAGCTTATTAACGGCCAATTGCTAGTATTCATAAATCATAATAATCTATGTACTCCCGGTGCTCAAGGGGTAGCTAGAGGCTAATGTCCTTGCGTAACGAACCTAACAGATTTATTACTTACACCATGGCTGATACCCTCTCTATTACATTTAGTACGCTTGAGAGAGACAGCTGGTTGCATTAATGCCTGTGTTGCAAATCTTCCGTTGCGTTGAAAATCTAAACTAATAATACAAGGCGAAAAGTTTTGTAGTCATGTTTGTGTGTAAGAGATAAACTCAAATACTGCTTGACCGATTTTAAAAATTATTTCACTAATAGAAATCGACATTATTGGCGACTAACATAGGCTGTATTTTATCAAAATCTTGCTTATTAAAAACATATTTGGCGTGTGCTACTAAGAGTATTGATGTACATAAAATAAACAAATAGGCCTATTAGTGACCTACACATTTTATTGGTATGTGGCAATATTCCCACGGGATCTACGTGTGTGAATTACTTCTGTTGTTTACAACAACAAGTTTCTACAGAAAGGTACTCTTTTGAGGTTTAATAAAGAAAATCCAGCCAATTGCGAGTTGAACATGCGTGCAAAGGAGTCAGACCAATATTTATGCCAAAAACAAACTTAACATTGTAGTTGAAGAGCATGTACTCCCATAATTCCAACTGTAAACTGTAGTTTCTAGTGTTTCTACGCATATTATTGAGAAATTTGGCATGTTTTTTAAGATTTTTGTCGTCAAGATGTATTTTTTTCGCCCAAATTTAAATGTAGAACTTTTTTGGTGCTTATTTATTTCGTCATACATCCTTCTTCCGTTCCTCTCATGCTATCATCCTTTTTGATCTTGTGAAATATAAGCTCATCTTAATTCCTTGCTTGATGAAGATATTATATTCTCTACAGTTTTTTTATTTAATCGAACAAAATATGCTGTCGACTGTAGAATAATATTGCTAACCGCTTCTTTGTGTCGTCGGTCCCAATTTGAGTACGTCGCGGAAGCTTAATGATATAATATAATGATCGTCATTATACTTCACCTCATTTTATACTTCTACGGTATCTTAATGCTCTATCCCTGAATCGTAAGTAAATAAACTTGTTGTCTTAATTGGCGATCGTACCTACAATACTTTACTCAGTAATAATTGGCGAAGTGACCTCTTATGGAATCCTAGTGTCACCCTTGATACCAAATACAGTTGCAAAATTTACGACCGTACATATTTTTGAATTGAATTTTTGTAATATACCAACATCTATTGGTCGGATTTTCATAATATGACAAAAGTAAAAATACTGTTATATAGCGTTCATTAAACTGTTAGTGGAGTGCCTGGGGCGTTTTAAACATGAGAATGACGGATTTCTTTTTTACAGTCAATGAAATAAAAAAAATTGAAATGTTCAAATTTGGTCAAATTTAAGGCTTAAATGGCCCTGTCTTTTGATTGTGTTGACTTCAAACTTAATGTTTTAGTGCTTCAGGGGACTGCAGACATAAGTATGTGTAGATATTAATTTCAACTTACACAACATACACAACATGCAGTTAAATAAAACTAAGTGTCGTTTATAACTAACTATCCAAAAAAATCGATTAATTGTAGGTAGATAGTAGATAGGTACTATACATTACAGCTGCCGTTGCCGTTCTCCCCTCCACACTATCATATTATCTGTGCCTCCACGTTTAATACTGTTCTAGGTCCTACGTCCACTACACTTAATGATCTTCTATGTCTGTTTGAGTGAATTACAACGTTTAGATAAATAGATAGATTACACTTTATTTGTAAACCAGGGTTTTACAGAGAACATGTAACAGGAGATGTATCTTATTCTTATCAATAGTGAACAAAGGGCGGCCTTATCGGTTAAGGCAATCTCTTCCAGGCAACCTTGGGATGGACTGGACTTATTTTATTAAACAGGTGGTAATCGTTGACCTTAAATTAAAAAGTGGTTAATGCTTAGCATCTATTACATACATACAATATTCAATAATTATACCTTATTATAACGTTTAGGTAGATAAAAAAAAAAAAAAACAGAGCGTGCTCCAATTTATTTTTATTTTCAATAAACAAATAAGCAAAAGCACAAATAAACTTTTGGCAAACTTTGCAATTTATACCTAGTACAAAAAATAATTCATTCACTGTAACAAAAATCCGAGGTCAAAACCCTAAGGCGCTCCACATGTTATGAAAAATAAAATATATTTAATGATATCGATAAAAACTAGGTCTCTGCAAATTTATGATCGCACAGATCTTATCTATACGGTAAACGACACCAAAGTAATATAAATCATACCAAAACTTGTCTATTTCGTGATTGTCCTTTTTATTCGTAGAATCTTATTCCAATACCTTTGTAATTGATTTATGTTGAACAAGTAACATTTTTAGAAACTAGAACGTTTACAAAACTGCCTACAACACTATCTTAATGTCGTAAGAACAGTGTTAATAAAAGTGTAATCAATTCAGTTTACAGAACGAGTGACCTATGTGTTCCTCATGTCGTAAGCGGTTAATCTGGTAGATAACCGTTTACGAGTGCTCTGTACCTTACTACTCTCTTCACAAGGAACTTGACGACCTTACTCATTTTTTATAATCTCATTCAATCTATCACTTATCTAATCTTTTAACCCAAATCTCTCTAGTCCAGCTAGTTTATTTCTAGATTGCTTTAGCAGCAATGCATTTTCTTTTCTACAGACGGTAAGAAAAAAAATATCCAATCTGAGTTATTTATAACTTTATCAGCTTTTATAATTAAACAAATTAATTCAAATACGTATAGTCCAATTAGTAATGTAGATACAATTTAAATATGTTTATGGACGGGAGAGATGAAAGGATCGGGGCCACTGGAATGGATGCAAGTGATTTTCTTTTGAACGTACAACTCGGTCAAGTGGGGTTTCCATCTATGCGTTTCACGGAGCGATGATTAATCGCAAAAGCATACACGCATCGGGACCAATATGCATTGAAATGTTGCGTGTACGCATGATCGTGTGACCAGACTTTATTGGTTTAAATTAGAAATGGTATTTTGTTGTGATCTTGAATTTTGTAAAATTTTTAGTATAGACATATTTTGCTTTAATTAATTAAGAATTTCGAGATAAAAAACATATTATACAGATAATAGAAGCATTTTAATATTGTATTGTAAATAGTATTAAAAGTAAATAACGCGTGCAATATTATAATTCCAAATGCCACAACAGTAGACAAGGCAACTTGATATACGCTGATATTTTAGAAAACACAATAATTTTGACATCTACGTCTAATAATATTGTTTGTATGAAGAAGAAGGTATAGCTCAAACAACCAATTATGTAAACGTAAAAAAGGATATATATAAAATCAATTTAAAGTGGGCTGAATCGCGAGCCACACTTATTTCAATAATATAAGTGAAAAAATAGTAAAAATATTTAAAGGCAATGCTGTAGTAGCTGTAAACATCTTAACGTTGTTTACAGCTACTCATAACTCATATAAAAATGAGTGTTTTACAAAAGAAATCTATTTATTTATACAATATACCAAAGGTAAATACATAAAGCGCAAAATAATAATAACAGTATACCTCCTTAACCCACCAAAAACATTTCGAGTAAGAGTAAAGCAATACTATGCGTCTAATACAATTGGCAACCTTCGCATTGTAGCAATCTCTTAGAGGCATCCATGGGATGGAGAAAACATTGCTATGTTTCATGTTCAGTAATATTATCTTGGTGTATTTTCGCTCTGTGATAAAAACATAGAAATAAAAGATCCACTCTAAGGGGAAATAAATAAAGCTTTAAAAAAACTCTGGAAGTGTTGAAGTCTTATGTACATACTCAAACATAACAATAATAACTAAAGTTATTACGCAATACATAATGTACGGATTGCGTGTATATATTACAAGAATCATCGACCTCGGGCCAAGTTGACACGCTTTAAATTAGCTATAATTAATCCGTGGGCGCTCGAACAACGTTTCAGTGTAGTTTTTAGAAATAGGCTATTCACATATTATTATGCTCTTAAATATTCGAAGTTCTAGGTGTTATATTTCAGTTTATCCCATAAATTTTATGGTCACTCTAAACCTGCTTAGAGAAGTTCCAATAAATCATCGTGCGGTTACATACTTTTTTCATGCGTCTAAATATTACAGATGCAGTATGAAATGAAGTAAATAAATTATACCATTTGATTTCTGATCGCGAAAGTCCATACTTAATCTTAGTGAATACATTTTTAATGTTGTTGTTGTTTAATGGTTTTATAGTAAGCTTTATAAGTAAGGCATAGTGTAGTATTAAGGATTAATGTAACGTGCGTTGTTTTTATTCTTGTGTAACACAGAGGGAGTTTTCTAACAGAATCGGAACAGGCTGGCTCGAGTGGAGGTCGCCCTCTGGGGTTTTCTGTGACGAAAAAATACCTGTTATAACTAAACTCATCGTGTATAAACGAGCAATTAGACCACCAATGTTATATGAATCTAAGTATTAGAGGGTAAGAAAGTGTGAAGAGCAAAAAATGCAAGTCACCGAGATGAAAATGCTGCAATGGGCAGGTGGTCTGACGAGCGTGGGCAGAATCCAAAATAGTACATCAGTGGCTCCTTTAAAGTAGCTGAAATGAGAGAAAACCGCCTGTCCTGATTTGGTTTCGTAATGCGCCGTATTGAAGACAATGTGACCAGACTGGTCTTGGCTATTAAGGCAGGCAAAAGAGGCAGAAGACGCCCACCGACTATCTGGACAAGGACAATCCATAATGATCTGATGGCAATAGGTTTAACACTAGAAATGACCAACATCACCATATATAAGTATCAGGAGGTTGACCCCCTATAGGGAAAAGCCAGGGGATTGATAGATTTGGTAGTATCTGGTATTAAAGCTATATTTTTGATTGTGTTATGACTTTGTTTCTACACTGATTGACAGCACTAGCGTGAAGGTTTTTGAGTAAAACAAATATACATAAATGAAAAGCAATATTGTCACTGGCAGACTGTAGCAAATATTTACTTTATGCCATTAAATGGTTTAAAAGGATTCTGAATGATGTAATCATCACTACATATTATAAAACAAAGTCCCACGCCGCGTCTGTCTTTCTGTTTGTTCGTGATAGACTCAAATAATACTAAACGGATTTTTATGCGGTTTTCACAAATAGATAGAGCGATTCATGAGGAAGGTTTAGGTACATAATTTGTTAAAGTTTTGAGCAAATTGGTTGAAATATGATGATGATTGTTGAAGATGTCTCTGCTGCCCGTGCGAAGCCGGGGCGGGTTGCTAGTTGTTAGTATAACATGAAAGAAGAAAGAAAATATTCCTAGATACATAAGATGTCATAGGATAATAAATGTTGAAATTGTGGTAGTACATAGCGAATAACGTTTGTGACCAGGCTGTACTAACTTACTCTTATATGTCTACTCTGGTTATAATTCAATACCGTAGACTAATGGATTCTGCCTTTTGCGAAATAACTATCTCCAGATATGTAAACTCTCTCTTGTTCTAAAAACTTATTTAAGATGGTGATAAAGTGGATTTATTATGTCAGATGTACGTGTAATGTTGTGTACGTGTAATACTTGTGTTCTGTAATGAATGGATGGATGATAACTCGAGGTGAAATGAAAGCTATAATGAGAAACCGCTAAGAGGGTTGCAGCATTAAGCAATCGTTTTAAATTCAAGTATATACGCGTGCGACGAACTGGATATTAGGGCTACCGGAGGTTGTCGGACACTGTTCTAGTTTTAATTGCTCTGTAGAGTGATTTATGTTTTGTATCCGATATTTTAAGCAGATATTTGACAAGTAGCTTGAAATTTTAACTGTAGGTTTCTATGCACTTTTAATTATTAGCATATTATAAAATAAAATATTTTTTCTTGATGCAAATTGGCAAAAACACATTTTTAAAGACAACGGAGGTGAATAAGATTACATTTTCTGCTCTATGCGCAAACTGTAACGCTCTATTTTTTGTTAACGTTAATGTTCAAAGCCGAGTAAGTGTTAAAGAATCTTTCAGTGCATCCCATTGTAATCATGAGAGACGTGAGTTTGTTTGTCACGATAGCATTTATGACATCAGAAGAATACTATTGTGAAACTGACATTACTAGTAGATAATATTACTATTATGCTATTTATTAGGTCTTAGTCATATATAACTGATCATGTCACGAGTCTAATTTATCTTTATTTTATTATAAATAGGACTAGATTTTTGGTGACAACCCTATGTGCAAATCCATGCACGTGGATATGCGTGGACGTTTAATTTTAGGGCGTCTCGTTCCCGGACCCACTAGGAAGTGCAGCGGCCTATTTCAGTTCGGCCCTTTGTTGCTCCGTTTATTTCTGTATACGCCGAGTTTCGTAACTTTACGAGCGAGTCTCGGATGCGCAAGCGCACGCTCTGTTGCAACAGTTATTAACGGCTGCCCGCACCGAACCCAATAAGAAATGTTCCGTATTCCACCGACGACGTAATCGCTCTCTCGTCAACACATGTCTGTTCTATGTTAAATCGATTCCATTAATCGTTTTATAACAACATTTATAAATTAAGCATTGTGAATAATGTTATCGATTAATTCAAATTTGTCGTCCCCGTGTTAGCGACTTCTTTGAATGTTGTGTCTTTATTATCAGTAGGGCTGCCAACGCGAACTAATTTGTTCTCGTGGCTTTCAGACCAGTGCCAGTGTGGTGAACTGCTTATGGATGTAAAATACTAAAATATATAATAATATAACCCTACAGAGGCTTTAATAGCAAAATTGTAGGTGTTATACCTGCTTGACGTTGTGAACCGAACTTCTAACTGTAGTATCATCAACAATGTCTCGCACAAGTAAAGTCATCGTAAATAACAAAAAGCCTGAACTTACCACAAAAAGCCACTTACCTCAGACTGATTTGAAATTAAAAACTAATTATGTAAAATCAAAGTTAATGAACGAATTAGAAATATAATTCTACATAATAAAGATTTTAACAGATTTAATGAGGTTCCTGGAACAAACTTTATTTTTATTAATCTTGAATGTTATTGATACGCTTGTGTTAGGTTTTGGTTAAGGTTGCCTGAAAGACATTGTATTTAGCAATAAGGCCTCCCTTTGTACATTATCTGCCTGACACATGTATGCATGCTTCTACTGGAACAATGGTGTACAAATAAAATGTTATCTATCTATTTCCTTACAATATTTCGGAAACTACGCAGATTGAATCAATATTTATCTCCACCGACTCTTGTTTAACTTTTCCTACTTTTGAATTAGGGCAGCGATTATGCAATTTCAAACTTCATGCAAAAATCGATTCATATCAGAGACATCCTTACTTGTCACCATTTCATGTACATCAATAAGATAAGACGTATTCGCCTTCTATGGGTGCAAATAATTGACCTTTAGCTTATTCCCACATAGATGGCAGCACCGAAGCGTTAGAAAGTCTTATCGATGCGTTTGCGCACGGCAACTGCTAACTTCTAAATGAAGTGCGGTGATTTTTATCGATAATCTTCTACCGTTTGATTAATTGATGGCCGCCGTGGGATTGGAGAGCACTGTATTTGTGTATAGGTTTACATTTGTGGTACGCTGCCGCGCTGTAGTCCGTTTGTAACGCTTGTATCGAAGAACACTAGTCGGTTGAAAATAACGTTTAAGGACTACGCGTATTATTATTGATAGACAGCAAAAAATACCATGAAAATTCATACTTTCACTCTACTTCTATGTGTTTACTCGTATCTGTACTACTTTTTTATGAAAAATGTGAACTTATTTCATAAAAAAAATCTTTTAGTGTAATAAGAGATTGAATAACTAATTTTTATATGAGCGAATGAAAGGAATCAGAGCACAGGTTATTCAAGTGAACTTCTACCACTAGTTACACTTTTTAAGTTTGTAGAAAACTGGGGTCCTTTGCGTTATTTGCTAAACACTTACTTCTTTATCTTCTTTCTCGGACCCTCACTCCTGAGAGTCGCAAAAAGTTTTGATTTTTGGTATTCTGTTGGTCAGGTGGCCTTCTGTTGTAGACTTCTGGTATAAGCTGTTAGACACTGAATGTTTTTTTCTTTTTTTTTTTTTTTAAAAGATAACTCCCGCATTAGGAATGACTCCTGTGTCGCAGTGTCCCAGACTCGGGTGGGAATCGAACCCACGACCTATGGCGTAGCAGTCAGGGTCACTAACCACTAGGCCACTAGTCCAGACCGGAATGTTTCCGCGAAAGCAATTTCTCTCAGACAATCTATTTTAATAGTGGCGATCGGGTTGCGGTCAGTTTCTTTTGTCTAGTTATTTTGTGGTCGAAATTGTCGTCCATGTATTTGACGAATAGTATAGTGTGCCAAATTTTTACATGGCGTAACGAAACTTCCAAACAAATGTAGCTTTATATTAATATCTTCCTGTTTAATGTTATTAATATTAATATCCTCCTTTGTCATTTGATTATAAATAAATTGGTTTTCAGAATTTGAGAGGGCTAGTATGAATGAACATCAAAGACATTGTGGAGGAACGGATGTTATGTCCCTCCAACACAAAGAGAGGGTTCACCGTCCAGGCGAGGTGATGATGCGTGGCGGACCAGCCACAGAACAGCCCAATGATGATGTTGGGAAGTTCTAAATTTACTTATCGGTGAACTATCATATTTTCGCGATGCGGGATCAGTAGTTACTACGTAGTTCAGTTCGTCTTCGCTAGATGATGTTGGAGTATGTTTTTGCTATATGTGGAAATTGCCACAACATAAAAGGTACAAGTACATGTAAAAGTTCAATAGATCTCTTTAACATTATAATTGTTTGTTAATTACATTAAGAAACATATTTTAATTGATAACGAAATGGTAATTTACTGAAATAGACACAAAACCTGGTCAAAAGTGATCGGTGTTATTTATTTAACCACCACGACCACTATCACACGTGGTGTCTTATGGTTGGTATAAGTACTCGTAAATGGGTATAATTACTGTCTTATTGCTTATAATAACTGTAGTTCAAATATTTTAAATAAGTTAAATGGAAAGAATGAATAGTAACGTTCTTGATTATAACGTATAGGTATACGTTATGGTTAGAGTAACGTTAGCGATAAGTATCGGCAATAAGTGATGATGGGGCTAATGATGGAATACTCTTGTCTAGATAATTCAACCGTGACTTCTATTCGTACATCTAGATACTAGGCAATTATTTTAATACTTGCAAGTATTGAGAAGTCTCGATATATTTGTAAATCGTATTTAGGTATAGACATTGTAATAAGTAACGATTGTGCTGTAAGCTTGTTAGTTGTTATCAACATTACATACGCGTTCTAGCCTTTAAACATGATTTAAATTCATTTAACATGAATGTTATAGAATTAGAATAGTTTTTAATTACAAGAATATATATATCATGTCACTTAAAACAGGTTAGTTTAACTGTAGATAAAAAAAAAGTTTAAATATGGTCTATAGACGTTCAAAGTAGATAGGCTATGCCTTAAATGCATAAATAAATTTAAGGCCAGCAACTAGTGTATTCCGTTCCTTTATAATCTAAGCTAACAATAACAAATTGCACAGCTTTCGGATTCAACTTGCGTTCACATAATAGGTTGTTACAATCCATTTACGCATTTCCATGTAACGTCGTAGCAGATTTGATAACCTTTCCATTCGCAGGCAATCGGTTTGAAATGAAAGGCAGCAAGCTTGGCACCAGTAAAGCCTGATTCATACTACATTGCTTTAGTAGGTACTTACTGAGCTTCAGAAAAAAAAATATGTTTTTTTTGTGGAATGACTAATTATAATAATATGTTTAATGTTTTTAAAAAAATTACGTGCAGTAATCGATATTGTTTGGCTAGGACACCGTTGGCACTGCCGAGTAGGCGTGCGTGTCATAAGGCACAAATTGAATGTATGATGGTAGCAAAACCAGGTATCTTTGTCTTTTAGAGAATATATTCGACGCTGGCTTACAAGATACATTAAATAGCACATGTATAATGAGTATAATGACTGACAACTGCACGTGTACATTATATAATGGTTGACAAAGTGACTTAAATAATCGTGACATCATAAAATGGTTTTGTGCGTAAATTCCATTCCGAACCATTTTTTTTATATCAAAATGCAAATGTTAAATCTGCAATCCATTTTTTATTGAAGCTCTTTGCTTAAGTCTAATGACATATGCACTGAAAGAAAATGGATTACAAAAAAGTCCCTACTGATAAACACATTGCAGAAAGTAAAAAAAAGGTGGACACAGTGTCAGTAGGTACTTTTTTGTTTTCAATTTTTTTTTTCAATGTATACCCGGCATTCCTTCGTGTATATATTGTATATAAATATTGTGTAGGAAAAAAAGTTGTGCAGGCTGAAATCGTTATAGTATTAGGTACCAATTTTATAAAAGATGTACACACTTTGGGACAAGGCATAGTATATCTAATTAAATTAAATTTAGCTTTCAATTACTATGTATTTTGTGAAGTCACTCAAGTCTTGGTGTTAAAAAAAAATAAAGTATTGTTACCTTACGTTGCTTTTTAGGAAGCTGTCAGTGTTATTAGGAATCGATCCATATAGTTGTAGGAATCGTGAATGTGTATCGAGCCTAATGAAAGGTACAAGCAATTCTCTGGTAATACGATGAGACTTTAGGCGCTCAACTTTAATCGCTCTAATTCATGTTCCAATGTAACATACAGTTCATATTTCAACGGTATTCGATTACGTTTAAATACATTTGTGAGTATTCTCAGTTCTCTAATGTATATTATAGTAATTAAGTCTCACTAAAGTACGAGTATGTAGGTATGCTATTAAAGTACTCGTATATACATTTCACAACTTTGATGAATGAAATTGTATTACGTGTAATGTAAGTAAATAAATTAAATCACGATTAACGAAATCACAAATAATATTTATACGTACTAATGTTATAAAGCTGAAGAAGTTGTTTGTTTGGTTGAACGCTAATCTCAGAAACTACCTACTGGAAGACTAGGTCCACTCCTCAGTGTAGTTATAAATCTACGGCGGGGTCGACTAATCGTGCCAAAATTCAATGGGCTGCCGCGCGTGGGCCGGGCCGCACATTAGTTCGATGCTCACTCACGCGCTGCGTCGCGTCATCCATTCATACGAATGGATGACGCGACGCAGCTAGACTATCGAGTTATTAGTAACCTACTCTATGTTTATTTGTTAACAAACATAGAGAAGGAGGCACATAACTTATTGCTAATTAAATATTTAGATTAATTAATTATTTAAAAAAGACAACCCTAATGTCGCGGCGTCGTCAGAACACATAAGAGTTACGCGATAGAAAGAGAGGCAATTTCTAGGTGAATATTTCTAGCTGAATTGCGACTTTATTGTGTCGGAACAAGAGTCGGGACTCGCGTCTTAATTTTTAACACAAATACTCGCTACCGGGTGCGATGGACCCAGTATAATATTATATGTTTATTCCAAAATAGCTCAAGAAAAGTAAATGTTTACTTTTGTAAAAGGAAAATATACGAATAAAGAAAGAGAATATTCAAGCAAATATTGATATTTATTGTTTTTACTTATTCAAAAAGTCACTACAAAAATAAAAGGAATGTTAAGACTAATTGTTATAATTTCTGTAATTACTTATTTTAAACATAATCTTTTAATTTTTCTTACACTACCATAATGTACATATTTAGTCGAAATAACAATGAGATATCTATCATTATAGAAAAAATCAAAAACAACTTTGAAAATTAAAAAATTAAAATGTCTCTTCTATGGGATAAAATCCCAAAATTTGAACAAATGTGCTTCATGTGTTCTCCACAAATTGGTATATTGCATTTTACGCAAAAAACCTTGGTTTAATCTATCTTTCTTCCAGTTATATAGGACGCAACACGCTTTTCGTCCACTCATTGGCGAATTGTGAGAATTTATTGAATGCCTTAGTTGGTTCTACTTCAGGAATGTTTGTGATAGAAATTGTTTCTTGAAGGTGTGGTTGAATCAGAGAAATAGGTAACGTTTTGATGAAATCTCTTCTTGTGAAGTTATCAGAAGGTACTGTGGCCTTCTGAATAATATAATAGTACAAGATTCGACTTCGATTGACCTTCCGTCATCGAGTTTCCTATATTTTATGCAATAAAATGTAAAATTTAATAAAACTCTCTCTAACTCTCTCTCTTTCTCTCTCTCTCTCTCTCTCTTTCTCTCTCTCTCTCTCTCTCTCTTTCTCTTCTGTGACGCAGACGAAGTTGAGCGGTAGGTATGGTTGTCTACATTTATTTATATAAATTAAAGGAAATTGTGGGCTATATAGGTACTTATAGTAAATGCCGAAAGAGTGAAACCAAGTAGGCATGTTTCATTTCTTGAAAATATTGATTTCTAATAAAAGAGAAGAAGAAAAAAGGCTGTATTTTCTTCTAAGAAAATACAGCCTTGTTTAAAAAAATCTGTTCAGTCATTTTTTTTGTATCATTGTGGGAGTTTATACATAGGCGATATAATATTCAAAAGATCCTTAGGATGTCAATACTAATTCATCGGTATAACTAAGTCTGCATAAACGCTTCCAAGCTGGTCGTTGTAGATGTAATGAAAAGTATCGGGGCCAGAATAGTACCTTGGGGTAGGCCGCGTTATTGACCGCAAATGTCGTAACAAAATACAGTAATAGTTATAAGTGTTTAAAAATGCTGCGACGGGGTTAAAAACTGTAATCCAACTAGGTACGAAAAAATAAAAGTGATCTAAGAACTTAAAAGGACGAAACAAGATAATATTTCAGACAGAAATCGAGACATGGTACAAAGGTATAGCCGTGGTCGGGTTATTTTATTGTTTTATTTTATTTTATACTTTTTTATTGATATAGGTATAATATGTATTAATTATATTAATATATATTATTAATATTAATCGTACAGCCGTGACGTACGTAGTACAGTTACTTAGGTAATATGTAATATCTCAATTTAATTTTTTTCAAGGTCAGATATTTACGTATAAAATCCACCATATTAAATTTCAGCCTATGTCACCCGAACCATTATAACGAATCTATCGATAGCTCATTCATCAGAATCGGTTCAATAGTTTAGGCGCTACGGTGGAACACACGTGAATAAAAACATATATACATAGACTGCTAGAATCATTACTGTTCCTTTCGACTTTGTAGTCAGGTAAAAAGGCCACAAAATACAATTTTATTTCAACATTATTTCCATTTTTAACAACATTCTGTGTCAATAGTAATCTCCAACCATAATATCAATGTAAATATCTAGCTATTTCATTCTTAAAATAAGGATTTTCCTTTACATAGAGATAGAAAGGTAATCCCAAATAACTTGGGCTGTAAGCAGAAAAATAAATAAGTATTAATATATTGCACTTGACTGAATTGTCACATAAATATGTTTAGATTGACACAAAATAAGCTCAGCCATAAGGAAATGCATGTTGCAAGCGGACGCACTGGTCTTATTACTCGGATAAACTCGGCTACACTCGGCCTTCTTGGTTTCGCGATACGCCCTTGTAATTGTGTAGATAATTATCATCTCAACAATTTATTGCCGTTATTATTTTCTGACCATTAGCCGCTTTTTAATGGAGCGTAAAACATCTACACCAGTCGTGTTATCTTATGATATTGACTATAACACAAACTTACCGGTGAAACTATCTATTTATTAAATAAACGAACTCCACTGTTGCGGTTTTGTAGCTAAGTATGAGAATGTCGATTATAAATTAAATGTGAAAGCGTGTGTTTGTTGGTTTGCCCTTTTTTACGCAGCAAGCAACGGAGCAATGGATCGACGTCACTTTTTGCATAGCGATAGATTTAGCGCTGAAAGGAGGAGCTTTAGGAGCCAAAATAACTTGATTACTAATATTTCTAAATACTCAACAATTCTAGGCTCTATTGGCTTTATGGTAAGGGCTATAGTAAAAATAATAATTATTATGTATTTCAGGCTGCATAGACCCATGGATAAATACCTTAATCTCAATATACATACTAAAACAAACTGTGTTAGTAAACTTAAAACTAAGTTAGTAACACTTGCACTAAGTATTTGTGCAGTCTATTGGTACTTGTCCGCGGAAGCGATGGAATACCACACCTTGCGGCCAAAAGCTTTCATCCAACACCTGGTGCAGATAACAGTTGGGTCGCACCATGAACGCCTTGAAGTTCTGAGCACGGTAACTTCTGTATCAATACCTACCTAGTTTAGTATTTTGATTGTTTTCTTTGGCCTTCTAATAAATCTAAGCACAACTACTAGAAGAATAGGAGGCAGTGATTTTTGTTTGCAATTTTCAGAAGTCCATTACACGGTATGTTTTGCAGTCAGTGTTGCCACAATCAAAACGGTGATTGACGAATGACCTATCGTCTAATGCAGTGATTGACGGTTGCATGATCAGTTTTTAATGTCGATATTATTTCATCAATCACCAACGAACATCCGTCAATCCTGACTTTTGGTAATGATTGACTTTTGCATGAGCGTCTAATGGACGCCTTATACACACTTATTATATTGTAATTGTCTGTATCTTAACAATTAACAAATAAAACAAATCTGGGGTCGCCCGTGCATAGAAAGGGCGGGTCAATACGTGTGTGGGTAAACACGGCCGCTATCTGCATAGCGACAGTGACGCGGTACCACTGTCGCCACGTCACTGCCGCTGTGCTAGAATGCTCTCCGGGTCTCCCATATATTTCAATATTGCATTATGTTATTGATCTATCCTTGAACTGGAACAGCTTGCACGAAATTAAACCTGGAATTATTTATTTAAGCTCGTTTATAATCTCGTAATCAAAATCGTCTTTCAAGATATCCCAAAACGATATTATAAGCTATAACTAAACATACTAGTTTACACAATAACGTAAGACACAAAACATTTTTGAGCAGCTTCTGTAAGCTACAGTGACACATATCTTCTATGTCTATTGCAATTACATAAACGAGCTGTATGGCACGTGTCAGGGGTGCAAAAAGCAAGTTCGTCCTCGCCTTAGGGACGTTCATAATATAACTTCGTAGTGAATTTATTAATAAAATTGAGTAATTTTTATGTAGATAACTTGGATTTGTGATTTTAGGGTACAACGTAATCTAGTTGTGACGTATTCATATGATTATAACGGATGTCGTGATGTCAACAAATGAAATTTCTCATAAAATATAAGTGCTGCTGTACTTCACTGCTACTTGGAACTTTATAACTATATCACATAGCACGAAAACAATTTGACAAGGGAAAGCTTGACTCAGAATTAACTGAAATCAAATCCAAATCCTACTTAAATTGCAGTATTAAATTGTACTCTAGAGAATAGTACTCGAAGATTGGGAACGTTTATAGATACAGCAAAGCTCGTTTATCTCAAACGATAATAATTGTCATCGCATTGTCATTGTCGCCTCCATTTGAAAGGAAAATCTGTCCTGTTTCTTAGACTGAGATATTGTTCTCCTATCAGAGACGGCGATAAGTAAGGCTTATCGACGATTACCTTGGACGTACTAAGATGTCTGTCGCAAAATTGACTGTCTGAACTTTGTCATCTGAGATGTTGTTTTTGATAAGGTATAGTACATTAAAACATTGTCAATTATGTCTCTACAATATGCTTCGTCTGTATCGATGTCGGTTATTAACTATGTGTTTATTAGTTGCTATACCCTTAAATAAGTTATGTTTTTATTACACCAACCGGTTGTGGGTCAATATCTGATTATTTTATATATTTCACTACATATTTTTAACCCCCGACACAAAAAGAAGGGTGTTATAAGTTTGACGTGACTGTGTGTCTGTGTATCTATTTGTCTACGAGTCTGTAGCATCCCAAACGAATAGACCGATTTAAGAGCGTTTTTTTTTGTTTGAAAAGTGACTTGATCGAGAGTATTCTTTGATATAATTTAAGAAAATCTGTTCAGATCCAAGATCATCACCTCTTTTTCAGAAAAGAGCTGATGATCTTAGAACGGCTGAACAGATTTTCTCTAATCGTTGAAGGGATTTTCAAGAAAACACTCCCGGTGTTTTAAATTTTAAATTTATGATTTTAGTGTACTATGATTGTAGTGTAGGCACAGAATACATAATAGTACCGTGTATGCACAATTTTACAAACCGTATTATTTTTCTCAGCTTCTATGTATGGCATTAACTTAAGATTCATAACAGTCACCTTGTAAAGTTAAGATATTATATGAATAAATTATTTTTGTTTATATTCAGGTTCAAGTTGTGACCTCAGTTAACTTCATTACTTATCAAATACTAGCAGCGCCCCGCGGTTTCATCCGAATAAGTCCCGATCCCGTGGGAGTATCGGGATACAATAGCCTATATGTTAATCCAGGTCTCCAGCTACTTACATACCAAGTTTCATCGCAATCGGTTGAGTAGTTTTGGTGTTAAGTGGTGTGGTAGCGAAAAGCTCTGAAAAGGCTCACTCAGAGACGAGAGAGATAGATTTAAATATAAGTCAATGGTTGTTTTCCAAAAACTAATTAAATGTTTTCTTTGTTACAGGTAAGTTATAAACGTTGAAATGTAAGTATAATTATTATAAGTATTTTATGTGATTATTTTGCCAATGGTACCAATAATTTAATTACTTAGTGATTAGAATTAAAATACCATATATACATATTATTAAACACTTCCCGTGATGAGTTCGACTCGCTCGCGTTCGTAAATGTAACCTTCTTGACTGGAGGGTGACCGCTAATTTTACAGTATTGATATCCCTTTCCTACAAGTTTTTCAAATTGTCTCTTTTCCGTTTTGCTCTATTTCGCCAGTCCCCTTTTCACCTGAATTTCATTAGAAACTGCAAAAGATGGTATACCATGACCATACCATCTTGTGTAGTTTTGCTGGTTTCGAAGTCACATTATAAATATCTGGGCACATGCATACATTATACAATAATTAGTGTGAGTTTTTTCGTAATATGTTTCTTGGTATAATTGTATATGATCGTTATAATACAAAAATGATAGATGCGAGCATGTGAATTTTGCTTTGCGTAAGAATTGAACCCACCTATTTTTACAGGAAGTGTTTTAATTTTAATCATGATCTTTAAACCTTTACTTTTCTAGGGGGCAGCACGTAAAAACTTTTGCGAATGAGGCTCCCATTTTGTAGCGAATAATGTAATGCTATCTATTCGATTGCAATCTCCAGATTTACATCAAGATCGTTTTACTTTGAACTTATTGTGCGAACCATAGAATGGAATCAGGACTTCATTATTCTTGTCTTTTGATTTGTAGTTACTAGTGCAATCGATTAATTGTAAACACTATCTCTAAATAATCTTTAATTAAAATATATTTGTATGGCTTTTTCAGTGTCCTCTAATTTTTAAAGAATGTGTTTTTAAAAAACTACATTTTGTTTTTCTCTGCAATAGGATCTTTAACATGTGGTTACTGAATAAGTTGGGAGTAAAAACTTCGAGGGATTTATTTATTTATATTGGTTGGCTAACAAATGTAACAATACAATCACATTTATATTATTGCATAACAGTTATTAGTTCAAAAGTAACATTCAATAACCTAGGGATAGGGGAAGCAAAACCAAAAACTTATTAAATTGAATTATGCCTTTTATTAGGTCTCGACTTGACCTAACAAGACATGCAAGATACGGTCGTGCATAGCAAAGATCTCGTACTAGCAGCGAATTCAACCCCACTTTTAATGCAACTTTGTTGCGGAATTGGAACCGGACACATCGTTGTTTATTATTTAGCTTGTGATTTAATCTGCACCTTCCACGACTCTTAAACCTTACTTAAAAGGAAGGGGAAAGAAAACAACTTATCGGTACATTAATTATTTTTGTTGTAATTATTTAATAGCGATAAATCTAACTTCTTACAAGGAGCTTACATAAACAGCGGAACACAGACTTTCGTCTCAATTCTCACTTATGAATTCCGTTCAAATGCATAAAAATAAACAGAGATAACGAGTAAAGATTTTTGGTTCCTATGAAACGTCACCTGTACATGACTAGTCTGGTTCCTGGGCTCTTGGATCACTCGGAAAATAAAGTTTCTAAAACAATATTCAATTACGCCAGTTAAGATTTTATAAAAAAAAATTACTCACAAACATTCAGGGACCGTATTGCGGTCTGTCTACGTTTATCTAATATCTTTGGTATAAACATTACTGGGTATTAAAACAACATAGTGTTCGTGAGGTATGCCGTACGAAGTTTGTTTGTTTCGGTATGATTGTCAGTGTTTTAACCAATAGGGACCATTGTTCGTTCGTCATAACTGACAGGAGAAAGTGAATTTACAACTAAATCTATAAACACAACCGTGACCTTCCCTAATCCATTTATAAACTTAGCAAAAGATAAATTGAACTTTTGCTAAATATTTTAAAAGTTGTAAAGCTTTACAGTTTATATTATAACTAGCTGTGCCCGCGACTTCGTCTGCGTGGAATTGTGTCTTTGGGTAGAATTTTAATTATTTAGGCTAATTGACGATACTTTCATACAACTTTTCATCCCATCTTTTCAACCCCTTACACCCCTTTTTTCGCATTTAATGTAGCCTATGTCCTTTAATGTAGCCTATGTCTCAGGCTCTAGAGTATCTGTGTACCAAATTTCATTTAAATCCGTTCAGTAGTTTTGGCGTGACAGGAAGACAGACAGACAGAGTTACTTTCGCATTTATAATATTAGTAAGGATTTAGGCGAGCCTGTTCTAATCCATTCATTTGTGTGCTTATGAAACTGTGTTATATTATAAAAGAACAACAACAACACAGGTGTGTGTTCCAAATTCTGGGGCGCCATTGAGTAACAAATATCTTTATTCCCATATAAAATAATGCATTTTCGTTGGTTCTGAATTGTGCCACTTCCAATTTTGCTTAGCCTAAAAGTCTTTAAATCATTAAAAATATGTTACAACATCCGTTCAGCTTTTAATATTTATACTCCAAGAGCATTTAAGTTTCATTTATGTAAATAACGCTTTGTTATTCAGCGCACTTGCTTCAGCGCGCGCCATATGTCGCGAGCGCGTACATTTTACTGCCAAAGAGTTTGTAGGATATTTCTCCTATACTATACAGAGTGTAACTTATTTATGTTCTTTAATTTAACCTGTTGGTTCAAAACAGTTTTAACCTATCGAAGTTTGGGTACCTACTTAAAATACTAGCGACCCGTCCTGTTTCCAACTGTTGTAAAAAAAAACATTTTTTTTAAGGATTAATCCCGATCACGGCAATAAAATACATGAACTTTTATGAAATAAATGTTAAAACAGTTATATTATAATTTATTTTTCTCCGAAAGGACGCATAACAGTGCCCTAAATGATAGCAAGCGGCATTTTTATGGTGACTAACCAAGCTGACAAGGCTTACAGTCGTGAGTCGTGATAGACACTGATGGTGGCCATTAAGGAGGTGATAGCGAGGCGTACGCTCATAGATCTATGCTTTCAGAGTGCTTCTTAATGGCTAGCTGTGCCTTGACTGCTTTACGACAAGCGACGGTCGTCGTATCTGAGTGATTGCGGAGTGATAGGTGCGACCTAACTGCATAATTGTAAGATTTTGACTATTTAAATGTGCGCCATTAATTCTGTATACTTACAATTACGTAAAATGTGCTAATAAAAGTAAATATAAAACATTATTATATATTAGGTGCAAATTTTTGAATCGATGTGGCGATAATATTACCGATCATGAGGGGTCGGGCTCGCGTGAATATTATGGTTAGATACAAGATAGAAAAATAAATAGGTTTCGTAGTAAGTAAGTTTTCGTACAATAAATAACATTACCGTAACTCAATCAATGTGCTATGTGCAAGCTCAGCACACTTACATATTATACACACCACTACTTGCATAGAAGTGTAATACAAAACCATTTTTGTCGATTGTCGAATCGATTACAATCAAACGATAGTAACCAATCGCATCTTATCGATGTTATCTAATCGCGTAAACATTTGGACGTCCCGCGTGTTGGCGCGCGGGGCACGCTCACGAACTCCCATTGTGTCGAGTTTCACGCTTGCGCCTGCGCCGCCTTTCGAAAGTAGGGCCTTTGCGTCGAGAATGCGATTAAAAAAGTATCCGGAACATTGATTACGTTTTAAAATATTTGTTTGATTACATCGGTTTATATGAAAGTTTGAAAATATGTTGAATAGATACTGTCACATTTCTTAAGTATTTATATTTATTTACCGTTGCAAGTCATAATAACGGGACAATTTCACGCCCTCTAATGGCAGTTACTATTTCGTTTAGTTTGATTTATAAATTGATAACTTAAAATTAAACAATTGCATCGTAAACCGAAATACGCAGTCATTTTTGATCACTCGGAATTGAGTTTTGATGCCTTTAATTATATTTTGGTATTTACTTTTATTAGCAACTTTCTTACGTTGCTGTCGTTATTTTCGCTTTTATATTAACTCGTGTGTTTTAACACATGTGTTAAATAATATTCACTTATCATTGATAGATAATCATTATTAATCAAGACCATGACTATACTTTTACTTAATTATTGTTTCGCTTTTCTTGAAAGAATAAGATAATTCGAGAAAAGCGTTAGATATTGTTGATTCTGAAAAATTTATTTAAAGTTTGTTAAGGGAAAATTACGTAACGGGTTTTGGGTGGGTTTAGAATATCTGAATTGGAAAGGTCCTGGCATAAACTTCAATCTATACCGACGCGACGGACAAAAACGGTAGTTCTTAAAAAATCTCTGTAACAATCACTCAGTTAGCCTGCTGGTGGTATTGGGCTGCAATGTTCTACCACCGCGTATCAAGAGCGCGTTTCTTTCGAGCTCAGAAGGGTTCGGTTTCCTGCAAATACATAAAATAAATAATAACTTTACACATCTCACACACGGCCGTCTCATTCGAAACTAGGCAGAGCCTTTACTATGGTAACCAGACTGCTGATAAACATACTTATATATTTCTTACATACATATTATAGATAAATTGCACCCAGACACATAACAAATGATAATGCTCATTACACAATTATTTGTCCTGGGTGGGAATCGAACCCACGACCTCTCGCTCAGCAGTCAGGGTCACTAACCACTAGACCAACAGGTCAGTCAACGAAATGGACGGGTTTGCCAGGAAATTATGAACAGGACTAGCGGGAAGTTTTTTGTTTAGTAGGTATATGCACGCACGGGATGGGGGCGTGTATAACACCTCTCTCAGCAATAGCTTTGATGTCGGAGGCACCACGTGGTTTTTTTGGTCAGTTCGACCCTACGATATAATCACTTTGTAGTGCCTTATCTATTCCTAGTTAAACTTATTCTTTTCTTTTTCCATCTCGGGATCTGTGTATCTGAACACTTTTGAATTAGAATAACCGCTTAGCATCAGGCGGGCCACATATGTACAGCTTTCCCATAAGTGAAGGAGTCAATATTATATTTGGTCATCCTCACAACCTATCAAAGTAAAATAAAATTTACCAAAAAATATATAATATTTAGTCAAAGGATAACCCCTTTAAATCGCCAGCCGCTTTTAGTCTGACCACTAAACAAATTGGAAGCGTGTGAGAATTTCTAACAATGCATGCAGTAGGACCGGCTGTCAATAAGCTAGTGCACCGATACATTAATCATCTACGACGTGAGGTAACACAGGTTGAGCTGATGTGTGAGTGAAAGGTGTTACATGAGTACCAAGAAGATAATTTGTATTATAATACCCGGATATACTATGCCGTCCGATTTTTTCCGTTGCCTTTAATGATAATCTAAAATGAAGCTAAGGATTTGTGTAAGACGTTAGTTAATTGTTCTAAAAAAGAAATACTAAAACTTCTGAACTGAAAAAAAAAGAAATACTAAAACATCTGAACTGAAAAAAATAGAAGTACTAAAACTTGAAAAAAAATGTCTGAGATTTTATTGCCTTGCTGTTTTCTCAATGTTCCGATTTCAATGCCAGATTTTCACTTTCTGACTTACATGGTTAAAATATTTTTTTTGCGGCACTTTCATTTCTGTGGCATTTCAGGTTTACTTACCACAAGTAATTTTTCATAGCAAGTTTTTTTTGCAGGTAGTTGTATCAAATTCCAATTAAGCATAAAAGAATAACCTCGGACTTGGGTTTCAAACCAATTTGTAAGACGCATACAGCACACTTCATTGAAGCTGAAGTAGCGATATTTGTTTTTTTACATACGCTGTTAATAAAACTACGAAGACTAAATTTTAACTTAAACGTAAAAAAACTACGAGTACATACGACACAGAGCACGAAACTGAGCGTTATGAATTATACTTTCTTTGTACATAACCGACTACAATATGTCTAAGGAAGCAATCACAATGATACTGCATTGTGATTGCTGAGTTCCCTAGGAAAACTTACCATGGCGTAACATTGATTTCCCTTTTTGAAAACAGGTTCCGTAGCTTTAAAAACTTAATCACTGCTCCAACGCAAGTAGGTAATTGATAATTTATGAGGGTAAGGTTAGAGTGATGAACTCATGACCCCAAGATCGTCTATCACAATACTTTCTGTTAGTTACGAGCATTATTAATTACTGATGAGACTGATGTTTTAATATGTATGTATATTTCTTTTTACATTGCTATCGATCACTATTAATATCGTTTTTTTACAAATTTCGTAATAGGAGACAGGGTCTGAATTTTATCAGTTTTATTTATTTCAAAGACCTCACTGTAAATATATTTCTCTTGGTAAATAATTTCTTGAGGGTTATTAGAATGTAAAAATGTTAAATAAACAGAAGTAGTCATGTTAAATGAACAGAATTAAAAAAAATACATTCAAGTATAAGTGGCACACTACAGAAACCATTAATCTTTTCTTTCAAGTTACTTGTTTTTTATTACAATTCAGTTGAATAAAATTGTCTTTAAAAAAAAGACTAACCAATTTAATGTGTCTACAACAATCGTTATTTTCGAAATGTGTTCACGATTGACGAAGATATCGCGTAACATAGACCTCTTCCTTTTTTGAAGTCGATTAACAAATTTAAAATGAAGATATTTTTAAGCTAGAACAAGCTTAATAAAACACAGCCTTAGAAAGAAAGAAAGAAAGAGAGAAACATGTATTTGCATGGAATACAGGTGTAACCAGTTATTAGGATGGTAATTAATGAACAAACTGTAATCTACCCGAGTAAGGCATGCAAATTACAAGTAAGTACATGGACATATTATTATTACAATGGCACAGTTAATTTAATTAGAAACACACAATATACAGACGAAAACATTGTTATTTTAAGTAATTTTCATTGTTTTGGTTTTAAGAAAATCTTGCACAGAATAAAAGCAACTGTTAATTAACCATTTCCGTAAACAGTTTGATGCTAATGGTTTTACTCACACATTAACAAATCTATCTTCTTCTTATTTATCCTTTCTTGGTTTTTGCTTCCGTTGGATAACAACCTCTTTTTACGATGATCATGACACACTTTACGCTGTTTCTAGTTGATTACACGAGTGCAATTTACAACGTTCTCGCTCCGATTTGTCAACCGTGATGTGATCAAATGATCTGCCAGCAAATTAATAAATTTGTCATTTGGTTTGTAAGTTGTTTCGGATACAAGATATATCTGCGAAACGTTGACTTTGCCCAACGAACTATCAATCATAATATGAAAGTAGTATCTTTTTACACGCTTTATATTAGCTTCACTTGTATGTTTGTTTGTAACCGACTCTTTAGGGCGCGATTTTGACCCACTTTAAACGGCCAGATTTCATTCAAATTTTGCACACCTGTCAAAGACCGATGACAATGCAATAATTCGATTAAAAAAATAAATAATAGTTTAAAAAATGTAAAAAACACGCTTTTATAGAAAATCCAACTAAAAAACAGAAAATAAATTTAAAAAAAGCGTGGGGTGCATGCATAGTGTCAATAGCTATTAACATTTTATTGAGACTATATGCAAACCACGCTTTTTTTAAATTTATTTTCTATTTTTTAGTTGGATTTTCTATAAAAGCGTGTTTTTTTTAAACTATTATTTATTATGTTAAATAAACATTGTTGGAAGTAATAAGCAGTTGAGTTCTTATTAAAAATGTGTCACCTGAGGCTTGCACAGATTGTAAAGTTCCTACCTTAGCAAATGTGTCACCTGAGGCTTGCACAGATTGTAAAGTTCCTACCTTAGCAAATGTGTCACCTGAGGCTTGCACAGATTGTAAAGTTCCTACCTTAGCAAATGTGTCACCTGAGGCTTGCACAGATTGTAAAGTTCCTACCTTAGCAAATGTGTCACCTGAGGCTTGCACAGATTGTAAAGTTCCTACCTTAGCAAATGTGTCACCTGAGGCTTGCACAGATTGTAAAGTTCCTACCTTAGCAAATGTGTCACCTGAGGCTTGCACAGATTGTAAAGTTCCTACCTTAGCAAATTTACTTTACATTTCGGATTTTGCTTACCTTAAAAGTTGCATAAGAATAGTGTCGGAGTCCAAAATCGATCGTTTGTATGGAGGTAATAGTATTACTTGTGTTTATTTATTGGATTTAGTTCCTTTTAACTATGTTAGTTAGTTAATACTCAAGAAACCATATAATCATAATATCCTCGGTAGAAGAGATGAGACTTACGACCAGAGATACATAAAATTAAAGGTGCTGGAAGGTGGTAGGCACAGCTTAGTACAGCTACTAAGCTTCTAAACATAAACTTCTTAACCAATATACCTAATTGAACAATG
Organism: Callimorpha dominula; assembly: GCA_949752705.1. Taxonomy (NCBI): domain Eukaryota; kingdom Metazoa; phylum Arthropoda; class Insecta; order Lepidoptera; family Erebidae; genus Callimorpha; species Callimorpha dominula. The sequence goes on from OX457011.1 coordinate 10,329,341, forward strand.
AACAAACCTTACTTAAAAAAATGGTATTATAATTATTATAGATTAATTATTTATATAAATTCCTTTCTATAAATGAACTAGCGACCCGCCCCAGCTTCACACGGGTGTAATGTGATATATCTACATGATACTAATGTGGGGAACAATTATAGTCATATGATTATACAAAATAATACTAAACAATATTAAACCACACGTACAAACCTTCCTCTAGAATCGCTCTATCGATTGGTGAATACCGAATTAAAATCCGTTGCATAGTTTAAAAAATCTATGCGTACAAACGGCGGAAGCGACTTGTATTATACTATGTAGAGATAAAGGATTTTTTTTATTTGTGATCACTGTGATCAGAAAAATTAACAAACTTAAATATATTATTAACTACTATTTGAGACATAATTTTCCTAATTTATTGGAACAATATAAACATGAATGACATGTATTATACAGCGGCATCACTTGTATTGTATCGTTGTTCTCTTGATATAGATTATAATATTAAATGATTTCTAGAACACAATTAAGGAATAGTGCCAAACTGATTACCCGAGGACGAGGAAAGCATCAGTGAGCTATATACACTCTAGAAATACCTAGTTGTAGCCAGTAGAAAAAGGGCTGTATCTAGATTTAGCCGAATTTAATCGGTTACACCTGGTGTTAGCCGTCAATAAAAAGGATACACCTAGGTTTAACCAAGTCCCATCGATCGCACCCAGATTTAGCCGGCTAGAACTAGGTGTAACCGGACTTTCAACATAATAAATGACTACTACTACTACTCGCACCACTACAACCGTATGCAGGGGGATAGGACGCAGTGTTGCTCTATTTCCACTGTCCAGTTGTACAGTGGTACGGAGATCTGGCATCCCAATTTGTGAGTAAAACACAGCAATGTTTAAAAGGCTATTAATGCTGTATTAACGGTAATTTTCTATTGGGCGACAACGGTGTCTGTATCTCCTGTATGTCTACCTCCTTTCTACATAAATAAAAAATAAATAAGTAATCGTAAAAAGTTCCAACAGCAATACATTCGATGACCACAAAGTGAAATTAATCGAGAGGATGTGATTCCAGTGCCGGTTAAGTTTCATATTACTAACACACATACTTATTACAGGAAAGAAGGAAATTGCTGTATTATTGTAAAGCGACTCTACGTTTACTTTCCACATAAATATAAAAAAATCTAATATCCGATGGCTTACCGTCAGTCTAATAAATGAGAATGTTTTTCTTTTACTTAATAAATGGGAACTGTGATGTTATTTGGTTCGACGATTGACTTTTTATAATTGCTATAGGAGGTAATCATTAACGCTGACTGGAGTAGGTTTTACTAACTGTTAAACTTTCACATTCCATGATATAAACTTATTTATACGGGAATTAAAGCGATCAATAGGTACTACATACATTTGAATTGCCTGACGTTTCGACTAGGTTGCATTGGTTGTAGTCGCAGGCTGACCCTGAGTCAGTCAGCGTCAGCGTTAATTCTCGTATAAATAGTTATAAAGTAGGTTTTAATAATATTGGGGTTCAAACCATAAGTCTGTACCCGTACCAAGACTGAAACTGTTTTCATATTCACCTAGTAAACTTTTAACTAGCCTCTAACGCAGATTACTGCCAGTTTTTGTTATAGGATTCATCTTAATTTAACGAATGCCATTAAGTACTGAATCGTGTGGATTGTATGCTGCCCGCCTTTAAATTGATCTCCTGGGCGGTATATTATGAAATAGGTGAAATATATTTATTAGGAACAAATTAAAAGAGTTTGTTGAAGAGGTGACTTTATGGAAGTGGGTACCGGATTGGCAGAAAACGACAATCTTTCTGTTTACGACCCTTTATTATCTCTTTCGCACACAGAAACTTGGACTGAGTAACGTGTTGCTCTTGAGATGGCGTAGCACTGGCGTGGTCCTCTCTGACCTGATCTTCGCTGACAGGGTTGTAGCGTGGCCCTCACTGTCGTAGAACTTCCATAGGACTCACAACACTTTTGCACTAAACTATTACTTTATCACTTTCACCTAACTCTTTTTTTTTCCTCTTCCTCTATGCACTTCCTCTTGCTTTCGCTTCCTCAAAATTTTACTGACTGAACCTTCTAGACTCGTAATTTCTATAGTCTTTTTAATCTTCTTCTTGTTCTTCATTTCGGTCGTCTCCTCCTAGAGTGTTAACATTACTCTAAATATTTAAATACAAGTCCGAGATCCAGAACGTTACAAAAATCGAATGATGAAATTTTTAATAGTTAAGTTATCGGCAATGAAGCTATACCATCACTAGTATTATTAATCCCTGTTTGCCACCTTAGTGATATCTAATAATATTTGATAATAGACTACTGATCTATCTGATAATAGAATAACTTGATGTTAGATAGCTTGTTTATCAAGGAATGTTTTGTTTGGCTTTTGAACAATAAATTCCGACACATATGATTGGAACTTGTAGTTCCGTTCGTTACAGTTAAAACAGCGGGGTATAGCTGTGTATACAGCTGATCCCGAGGTGATCATCGCAAAATAAGTTTCGATGCACAGTTGCCTGTGCGTGCTAACTATCAGCAAATATATTTTATGTTCACATTTGCAATGCACGCTATACTACACTTTATCGCATGTTGCGAGAATCGTTATTTAACTCTTTAAATATCTTTATAGAGTGCGACTTTTGCATGCAGTACAGTTACTTATTCTGTGGCTTAAGGCGTTACGTCGCTGCTTTCGATTCTGATTACAAATATGCTAGGGGTTTCTAAAAAAATATGGATCTGCGCACACGCATGCTCATAAATTGAAATGATTTTGATTAATTAAATTATACAAATTTACGATCTTAGATTTAGATTAGACTAGTTGCGTTGAGTTTAAAGAGGTTAGTATTTTATGGTACTCGGCTTAAGCTTCGGGGAGGATAGGCCTGAGAGGGCTGCTCAATAAGAAGATTGCGTAGCCATTCCACTTAACACAGAAAAGGCAAATCATTTCTAAGAAACCGAAAAGAAAAAGAACTGAGTCGTTTCCCGCCATAGGTCACTGTGGAGGAATAGGTGATATTTTGATATTACGCCGCACCTCGTCAATGTAAAGTTAAGACAAGATCTGTGTTAAAGCTACACTGGACAGTTAATTAGGGAAACAATTGTCTAGACCGGATTAAGAACATAAACATTTAGAAATCTTGTCATAGTCATTATAGTACTGTAATTACACAACATGGCAAAAATTCATAGTTTAAGTACGGGCTATTTTTGTTCCTTCTAGTACTTTCCAAGTAAAAGTCTAACTTTCACTCTGTGAGTTATAAAATATCCGAACATTATAAACACTTTTAAGACTTGTTTTAGAAATACTTAGGCAAACATTCTACCTAATAAAATAATACTATAAGACATGCAGTTTCATATTTATATTTTACAAAATATGGTTGTTGAATACGGCTCAGCCTATCCCTTCGGTTATACAGACGTAAGTGTATGTATGTATAGGTCAACTAGAATCTCATGAAACGAAAAAAATTAATACAAATCAATCAACTGTCACTTGTCGTTGAAGAGTTCACTACTAGGTAAGTTGAGTGAGTGATTTTGATTTTGTGATTTCGCCTCGGGACAGAAGAAAATTAACTTAGCCAAGTCCATTTGGAGTCGTTCGAAAAGAAGTCAAAAAAAGGTACTGGTTCGAATTGAAAAATTATCTTAGTGTTGAATAGCCCATTTATTGAGGAAGGCTATATGCTATATAACATCATGCTACGACTAATAGGAGCGGAGCAGTGATCATAAGCGCAGGTGAAAAATGCCTACAAGAAAAATAAAATTTATTTGATAAACATGATATAGTTTTGATTCCCACACGGTGCAAACAAAGACATGCATGGCATGGACTATGTTTGTGGATAAATATTTGATTTCAAAGCCATTAAAAAATGGTATGACAATACCATTTTTTCCTAAAGTTAGCATTTTTCTTCTTTGGTCCTACATTGGTTTCACAAAAAAAATACGGAATAATATATTTTAATTCACTAGGAACATGTATTCGGAATGGACCGTGATTCGTTGCGATTTGCATCAAATCATACAAAAAAATCACATAAGGCAAGGTGCGTCGCCGCATCGTTGGCAATTTTTATTGTTGTTAACTTTGTCTGCAATCACATCCCATCATGTGAATGTACATCAAACCACATAAAAGTTTACCTTTTGTGTAGTGCAATGAATCTTGCAATGCACGACGAGAACAGTTGGTAATAACCACCTGTATAAACTAGCATTAATGTAATGCAATTTTATAGCTTACATAGTTGTCATCTATCATCCCATTTCTGAAATGATGAAATTTAATTAGAAAAATTGGATTTGAAAGTGAAGCATTTTTATTATCTACTCGTATAAACTCATTAGTCGTATATATTATAATACTGTAAAATCAGAGGGATCATCTAGATTAAAATCTTTTAATCTAGATGATTATATCTTGGAGCTTGTTTTCACAAAATCCATATAGATTAAAATTGATTAAACAAACTGTTAAAGTTTTTCTAAAAACCGTTGAGTATGCAGCTCGCTATTTTAAGTACAAAACGATGTAGTTATATCGCCTCTTATTACGATTTTATTAGCTTTAAATTAACGTATAAATTTTGATTCGATGCGTTTGAAGGTAGTCGACCGATTTAAGCGTTATTTCCGAACGCAATAGTCTTAAAACTAAAAAACTGTTAAGGAGCCAGTTTATTTAATGCTCATTCTTACATAGAATGAGTCGGACAACTCAAATTTTTGTTGAAGTCCAAGTACTGATTAATGTTGAATATAGATAATGAAAATGTAAAGTTTGCCAACTTTAAGTGCCACGTCACTGTAGTGTATCTCAATTGTAGCGTGATTAAGAGGCAAAACAACTTCAAAATTGTCAACTAGGACGACCATGAGGAAAGGGACAGATTATTTTAAATACTCGTTGATGATTTTCCTTGGTAACATTTGTCTAATATTAGTATGGGACGAGATGATAACCCCATCTTTTTTTTTTTTTTTTTTTTTTTGTGCGTGTGGAAACCCCCTCGGGCCGTCACCCCACCGGGGTTTACGATGGAGCGGTGTGTCGGAATCGAACCGACTAAAACCACACGGTGTGCCGTACTGCGCCTTAAATAGGAGGGATCCGGGAACAGCTTTTATTAAGACATCCGGAACCCTCCTAGCGCCTGCCCGCAAAAGCGCGGGCACCACCTTCGGGTAAAAACCTCTCATTTAGGCGACGTCCAGGCACACGCGGACGCCGCCTCGTCGCGGGGGCCACTATAGCGGGTGAAGGGGAAAACCCGTCCCGTCCACCCGCGGCCACACTCAGGGCGGCATGAGGCGCTGGTAAGCGCGCCTCCGCCGCCCGGTTCGCCGGCGGCGAATTAGGTCCGAGTGGAGGTCGTCCTCCCGGACCCTTTCCGCCGCCTCCTTCTGCGAGATGACTTCCTCACAGAAGGTTGCGACCGCGGTAAAATTCCTGTCGCTACCGGCCATGGAGCGAATGACAGCCGGTAGCGACAGATCCACTCCGATGACTGCAGTGAGGGCCCGACGCTGCGTCGCCCAACTGGGGCAAACCGCCAGCGTGTGCTGAGCCGAGTCCTCACTGCAGTCGCAGTGGTGACAGGCGGGACTCAATTCCCTCCTAGCGACCGAGTGCAGGTACTTCCCGAAGCAGCCGTGCCCGGAAAGAACCTGCGTCAGTCGGAAGGAAAGGGTCCCGTGCTGCCGCCCTGCCCACTCGACGATGACCGGCTGGAGCGCCTCCACGGCGGCAAAGCCAGCACGTGGAGCCTCCAGCCGGGACGACCAACGAGCCATGGTGGCTCGGCGAGCGGCCTCACGCCATTCGCGTACCTCTTCGGGCGGGGGCCGACTGCCGCTTCCCGCCCGGAACTCAGCCGTTCGCCGATATACTTCGGCGAGCACTTCCGCCTCCAAATCCCACGGGGGAGTCCCGGCCAACGCGCACGCCGCCTCCGTTGACACGGTGCGGTATCCGCGTATGGCTCTAACCGCCATCACCCTCTGTGGGCGCCATAGGCGCGCCCTATTCTGGGCGGTCAGAGCCTCCGCCCACACCGGTGCACCGTACAGTGCCATTGACCGGACAACCCCCGTGTACAGCCGTCTCGTAGCGACGCTGGGTCCACCCAAATTGGGCAAGAGTCGCCCAAGGGCGGACGCAGCGCCGACCAGCCTTGGAGCAAGATGATAACCCCATCTAGCCCAGGCTAAAATTCTTTTGGGTTGAATCGAATCTCTCATGGTTCCGAGTCCCATATTGGATTTGAATTTCTACTAATTTAAAGCTGAAACCTAAAATTAATAATCTTAAAATTAGTTTCATTTGAACTCATATACCGGATATAAATCGCGCGCATGCATATGTACCAATAATGTTGGTTGCAATCTTTGATGAACAACTTGACCCGCGTTCGACCTGTTATTAAAAGTTTAAGCATGTTCCTAAAATTATCTACAGAAAATGGTTGTGTAACAATCTCTCATTTGGTTGATTTCTACACAATGCTTCGTTTGCTAATGTAGGTTGCATTTAATAAAGGGCACGACTGACAGATGACAGCCTTCACTCTCTGATAAGAAATGAAAATGAAACTTGAATTATCTAAACGGGAACATCAGAAAGTTTTATTCTCGAAAGGTTATCTTTACTTTATCTCTCAAAGGAAGAAAAGTAAAGCCGTGTTCAGATAGAATTGCATAAAATGTTCCTTACTTAAAGTATTTCTCTAAATCAACATTAATTGTCTAACCGTTCACACGAGCTCAACTCCTTCCATTGTGAACCTAAATCTTTGCTGTGTTTGCTTTTAAGACGTGAGCTCACAAAGGTTTTTAAGGTTAGATTCTGTAAAAGTCCACAGTTTAATACCATTTTATTAATATGCAAATTAGTTGACAAACAAGCTCATAAAAACATTCGGCACCATTAGTGTCACTTGTCCATTTATAAGTATAACCCAGTTAGCACCACACCAACTGTATGCTGCCATCAGTTCAGTTGTTCAAATTTTTTCAGAGGTGGTAACGAAAACTAATGTTGTTACGTGTTGTTTAAGGTAATCGCTGATGGTAGTATAGAAAATGTCAGAAAACGAACTCCCAGGAGTCGCCAATCTTACACAATTAGCAAGTTTATGTTCACACAAGTAATGGCGTGAGAGAGTATTTTTACCCGTACAGGTTTATTATTAATATTATTATAAACTTCAGATACCATCGGATTGTTCGACATTTCATATTTTTCATTTCGTTCGTCATTTTCGTTCACACGCAGCACAATGTCCATTATACATAAAAGTATTTGGTTGTTCGAGGGTTACGCAACTGGCACTATGCTTTTTTTCGACGTCAAAGAGCATAAAAAGTAATGTATAGGCATTAGCCAAGCTTCCAAGTAGCCGTTCACTTTGAATAGTATCTTATTCCGGATCGAACGAATAGAAAATTATATAAATTGCTTCACCCAGTACACTCGGCCCGTTGTTATGCTTTGATCGTGTACAATTACTGACGCTAAAAACAAAATATTATGCTTTGTTATGTGTGAAGTGTATCATTGCTACAACGTATTTACTCAAGCCTGTATACTTCCAAAAGGTATAGACAGAGGTGTGTTAAAAACTATGATTACGTCAGTTTTATTGTTGAACAAATGTCAAAGGGGCAAGCTTAGATTATATAAAAGTCCCTAAGACCTATATGATAATCTAAGGGGGCGAGGCTATTTATTGTCTTCCGAGCACATTCCCAGACCGCGTGCTGTTAGTAACAATTTCCAAGAATAACGTATTAACTTTACATGAATTGGGAACCTAACTTTAGACCTCACGATTACTCAAGTAAATAATATGAATGGGGTTAAAGCAAAGTGAAATGAGTAAATAAGTGATTATCAAATTAATTTCAATATATCTGTGAAAGAAAGTACAGCACCCTGATTGTTTTATTCTTATAGAATTCTTATCCTGATCTCATTCATACACGCGTTTGTATTAAAATACGAGAAATAATTTTCAGATTTCTTCAGAACATGAAAAAAAAAATCATGTAATTTGAATGGAAGACCGAATAAAATAAAAATCCTTGCCGATTTTTAGTGGAATTGTTTTTTTAGTAACATTTGTTTACTTTTTATTGGTTAGTTATAACTTTTGTTTAAGTTCAAATGTATCGTACGCCTGATACATTTGAATTAAAAAAATAAAGAGAATTATGACAAAAAGCACATAGTATGTGGAGGAGGATTAGAAGGGGGTATAAGTAGCTCGCATTTTCCCCTTACATCGATAACAATTTAGAAGTCTAACATTTACCTACTATTCATAAATATCTATTTATAACCTCGTGTCTACGAGCGTTGCCGTTTTTTACTTCCAAATTTGGCAACACTGGGCTTACATTATACATTCATCTTACATTATACATTCCAATATCTTATAGGAGGTTTCCTTTGCCTATCCGACGAAAATAAAGAACTACCCCCTTATTTTCATCGGCTACCTATTATTAGTTACTTATTTAGTACCGGCAGTTACTCTTAGCCCTACTAGTTATCCCCACCGGTAGGGCTAAGTGTAATTTTATTTATACTTATCCCTACCGGTAGGGCTAAGTGTATTTTTATTTATACTTATCCCTACCAGTAGGGATAAGTATAATAAGTAAATATTACTTATTTTTTGGTGCCAAACTTCTAGAAAATTGTTTGTACGATATCTTTGTCGACAAACGATGTAAATTTCTGTAAATAAACAACTTTTCTAGAATCCTGGCATCAAAAAATACATAGTGAGATTAGTAAAAAAAAGTGAATATACATCAACTTACCCCCCCCCCCCCCCTCGGTGACCAACCTTAGTATATGCTAAGACCTCCCTTCTAATTTTCACGTAGTCATTTATAAATATGGTTTTAAATCATTTATTGCCGAAGTTACGCTTGCTTGTTGCTAACTGTGAGTTTAAAAAGCCCTAAACGCTGCGCGCCATGATTGAATATAGCTCGAAATAGCACGAGATTTCCCTAGAGGATATTCACTACGTGACGATAACCTAAGCCCCCGCTCCTGTGACCAAGCGTGGAATTTGAAAATCCGCCTTCCGCCCAGAACGGGTCACGTAGTATGGGTACGTTCCCTAAGTACATACACACTTTTTTCTTTTAATTTTTTTGTATAATATAGGGGGCAAATAATAATAATAATAATGTTTTTATTTCAGAATTTTTATCCATAGTTTGTTAGTAAATCTTATAACGTATGTTAATAATTTGCAATTATTTTACATTAAAGCGACACTTTCCCAGGTGAATTGTATTCCAGTGTCTTACTATTGGACAATCGACTTTTTCTAAATTGGTATTTAGGAGGCCGCTAGCGCTGTCCCTTTTTATGATTATTGCTTTGAAGCAGTCCGTGCTGGCCTCAGCAAACATTCCTGATGCGCTGCAATAACGTGGAAGCCCTTATTGTAGAGGACTCGAAGGGCACCGAGAGATCTCTGCGTATAACAGACCCAGATGCTGCAGGTGTAAAAAGCTTGACAGTATGTTTTAAATAGTGCAATTTTAAATATTGAAAACCTGCGAGCCAGCATAATGCATCTTAATGCCAATGCCCTTCGCTCGCTCTCAATGTCCACGTCATCGGAGAGATCCTCGGTGACCCAGTGTCCCAGGTACTTAATTTTACTTGCTCTTCTTAGCGGTACTCCACCTAGACCGACTGGCGGAACAGTCTTAGGCAATTTATTCCCTGCCTTAAATATAAGTAGTTCGCTCTTCTTACTGTTATACCTGAGACCATGAGCCAACGCATACCTCTCACATATGCCTATCAAATTGTTGAGAGTCTTAACAGATGGGCACAGCAGCACCCATACATATTAACACATACACCATCAATTGAACAGCCAAGTCCGGTGCCGGTGAGCTGAAGTGAGCTCATCTATCAGCCCATTAATATATAGGTTAAAGAGGCGAGGTGACGTAAGGCCTCCCTGTCTAACCCCACACTTCAACCCATACTCTTGTGATGAGCCCGCCCATTTAACCATATTAATCTGGTTGTTGTACCAGTAACTCAAAAGACTGACTATTCCTTGGGTGCCTCAATCTCTTCCCTGAGTATTCCCATAAGACGTTGTAAGACACCAGGTCAACAACAGGCAAAGGAACAGACAAAATAATAAATTATAATTTATAATATTAATCGGAAGACATAATAACTGTACCTATCGTTTTAATTGAGACTTTAAATTTGCTACCTTCAAACAAGTATAAATAAAATTATACGCATTTATTTATGAACACATTCATATACAGGTATAAGAAACTAGTTATCCCTACCGGTAGGGCCGAGTGTAATTTTATTTATACTTAGACCTACCGGTAGGGCTAAGTATAAATAAAATTACACTTAGCCCTACCGCTAGGGCTAACTAGTAGGGCTAAGTGTAACTGCCCTTTAGTACGTGGGTTGACAATACCGGCAGACAAAAAGGCATCACCAAATAATAAAAACTCAGGTAGAGTAGGTTGGCAACTTGCACTCAAATGGTGACGTACCTTACGTTACCATTTGGGTTACCAATTGATATATTCAATCCATTTATGGTATTTAATATAAAGGAAACTTTTATAGCTAAACACTGCTTTTAAGCATTTGTTATTGTTTACGCACCGGGGCTACAGTTTTAGAACTTTAATTACTTATTTTCCTCAGGTGCTGTTGCTATATTCGTCCTCACGTAGACCGGTATACTTGATCAATATAGATGAAATTACGCTGTTAGCATCCAAAGCTTCCATACATTGCGTGCTTTAATCTCATTAGTTTCTACGCGATTGGAATATGGCCTTACACCTGTTGAGTCAGACCATCTGAGTTTAATGAATACATCTTCACTTTCAGTATTTGAATTTAACAATCAACATTAAATATCTACGTATGTTGTATTATCTTTATTATCAATCAGAAGGTACTTAAGCAAGGATTTGTTAATGTATCATTAACAAGGTAGTGAAAATTCTTTCATCGGTATTGGTATAAATTCTATTGAAGGCGGTTGTATCACGACGTCTAGTATAGTTTACTAGCTGCTGCCCGCGACTCCGTTCGCGTGGAAATTCACCTTTATCTCACGGGAACCGTACATTTTTTCGGGAAAAAACGTAGTAGGTATGTCCTTCCCTAGGATATGTATCTATCTATGTGTTCTCGCCAAATTTCATTACGAACCGTTCAGCCGTTTATGCTGCATTCCTATAACCGGGCATTAGTCGTGAAAAGTTAGGAAACAAACAAATAAACATAATATTGGTCGGTATAGATTCTCCTTTTTATTCTTCTTGTCATAGCCGGCAAATATAAGCGCAAATTTAGGTTGCTTTGGCTATTCTTATATTTTATTATAAAATTTTAAAAACTATGTTTCCCATCCTAAGTTATCCTAATCCTTATTCTATTCTAATCCTAATAAATCGTTTACGAGGTTTGAATAAAAAATATGAAATGGATACTAGATTTATGTGTTTTATGGTGTGGGTCTCTTGGATAAAAACAGCTGTCATAGCTGGGATTGGGAACTATCTGAAAAATCCAATGTATTTTACTGTCGACAATGTGGGTTTATTTGACGTTGTCCAAATTACTAGGCGCACATAAGGCTGGTGAATGCCTGTGAACCATTTGGAGCCGCTAAGCGGGTGCAAAGTTGGTAGGTACAGATTTAAATGTCGTATGCCGAAATAGTAAAAACTGTTGCATTGCATCACAGCTGAATCTACTTGCAGAAAAAGTGCCCCAAGATGTTCGCAGAGTAGTGGAAAGCTCTTGTGAAAAAGTCGTATGGATGGATTTTCAGATACTGGGTGAATAAATAGAGATATACCCTGGAAAGACAACGTCTGATTCTTATAAAATACTAGCAACCCGCCCCATCTCCGGTAGCAGAGACATCTTCAACAATCAATCAAAAATCTTAACACATTATACACCTAAAGCTTCCTCATGAATCACTCTGTCCATTAGTGAAAACCGCATGAAATCCGTTCAGTAGTTTTTCATTTTATCGCGAACACACAGACAGACAGATGCGGCGGGGGACTTTGTTTTATAATATGGAGTGATAAATTAAAAAAAATTAAACTTTGATTGTTTCAATGTTTCCGCCTTATAAAGGTGAGTAAATCACAATTTTACACCTCAAACAAACGTTATCGGTATCATCTTCACGGCTTACGGGTAGAGATATTAACAGCTCCTAGAATTTAATATTCACACAATACGTGGAGTACGAGCCTCAGGGCAAGCACATTAATCAGTGACTCAATGGGCATGTTACAGACAATTAATGTGCGATAAGTCATCGGCGGTGAGTCCAACTATAATTTACGCATTAGTTCTTAGTAACGATTTCGCTGCGTTTTCACGTGTGCATGCGAAAGCGAGATTTAATAAGACCTATATAAACGAGAGCGGTGTTTTGTGAACGTAGCTTAAAGATCAGACCTTTTACACACTGGGTGATCGGGGGAGTGGACGGTCAAACGGTGGAATGTAATCACAAAGTCCCCCGCCTCGTCTGTCTGTCTGTCTGTTCGCAATAAACTGAATAAATACCAAACTGATTTTGATACAGTTTTTACCAATAGACGGAGTGATTCATGAGGAAGGTGCAGTTGTATAATTCATTAAGGTTTTGTATAAAATGTCTGAAATGTGACGATGATTGTTGAAGATGTCGGAAAAAAATCAATATATGCTTAATACCCGTGCGAAGTCGGGCGGGTTGCTAGTATAAAATAAAGTGAATATCGATTTCTAATTTTAATAAACCAACTATAAAAATCGTAAGCTAAAATATGTAGTGAATTGCGGGGCCATCCATGTGCATATGAAGGTCAGTAAAGTTAATCTCATTAAAATATTTCATCAGAAACTCATTCCTCACTCTTTATTAGGAATAAATAATCATAAATTTATAATTTAAAACATCCCCCCCTCGAAAATCCCGTCAACGATTAGAAAAGAGCTGATAGTCTTTGAACGGCTCAACAGATTTTCTAGAATTATATCTAAGAATACTCTCGATCAAGTCACCTTTCAAACAAAAAAAACGCACTTAAATCGGATGCCACAGACAAACACACAGGGCCACAGACAGACACAAAGATACACAAACACGTCGCATCGGGGGCTAAAAATGGACAGATTAGATTGACAGGTAATCCTATAGTGTATTGGTATCAGCGGTACACTTAATTTAAACGGTAGCCCATATGCAGAGGCCCTGACTAGAGTTAACTGTTTATTGACCGCAACGTATAATTTTGTAAATGTCACACGTATACTGGCCGCTAGTTCATAATACACTTACTAAATGAGTTTTCATTTTATATCAGAGAGAAAGCAGAATCAATGATCCTGTAGCGTATGACATTAAACGGCATGCTTTGCATACGGTCGCTCTGAAATTGTTACCGCTATTTTATAAGTTAGGATAGATTTTAAAAGTATGAGGCCACGACTACCCAGCTGTGCTGAGCTAGGGACCATTTTTGTTTCACACACAGGGTATGTACCTACATAAGCACGTATGTTTTTGTAGCAAATAGATTTTTTTTTTTTTTTCTTTATTTGTTTCCACACAAGGTATTACATTCCTATAATCATAAATACAATAAGTATTTATGATTATAGGCATGTAATACCTTGTGTGGAAACAAAATAAATATTTTTCTTTCTTTCTTTCCTTCTCTCTGCTTTTTTATATTTATACTGTTACAATTTATTATATTTAATTACTATTCGTAGTTACAAGGTAGAGAAGATAAAACCAGTTATCCAAAAGTGATGCTATCCTAATAATATATAAATGTAATGTTGTTGTAATGTGAATGTAAGTTTTTTGTTTGTTACATTTTCATGCCCTAACTACTCAACTGATTATTATGAAATTGTGCACACATTCGTGAGGTTCACACATGCTCAGACCCTGTTCACATTAACTGCAATCAAATGAGGTTTTTGTAACAGATCCGAATTCAATGTTTAAGAGATTAATTAATGATTTTTAATCATATCATGCAATTGATATTTGCTAGCTTCTTTGCAACTATCGTTACTGCATAAACTATCAGCTGCATATATTTAATATCCCTTACATACTTTGAATAGACATTACACAGCACTACTGCAGTAGGTACCCTATTAATTTTGCATTAAGACAATGTTGAACATTAGATCTATCGTAACGGATTATTAATACGATCAAATCGCTTTAATTAATCGTTGAGGAGAAACGTTGATCAGTAATATAGACGCTGCAAGACATAAGTCAGCCAAAGAGCTACATACTCGTAACTAGATACTCGGTTCTCTAGGAACAAGTCCCGTTTTCCCGAGGATAAAATTTAATAGGATTTTTCTCGTATAAATGCAGGTACAGTGTACAATGGGTTTCAAGATTAGCCAGAACATATGCATATAAACGTAAGGCTTATCGATACTTCCTTGAAGCATACTTTGTGGATGTTTATTCAACTTTTAAGTTCACACCAACATTTTTTTTAATTGTTTTTTTTTATTTCCCACCTTCTCAAAAGTCTGCAAATTGAGATACAAGCTATAAGGCGATTCTTCTCTAAAATGCTTAATTGGAACATTTAATTTTTTTATATTTATTGTATAATATTTTAATTATTATTGTTTTCCTCTTTAAAACCTACAGGGTCTTTTTTATGTAATCATGAAATTTGGCAAGAAGCAAGCTTTCGGGCAGCAAGGTTGTTAATCTTATTACTTTAAACGAGCAATTATTGCATGTATGTGTTTATTTATTTATGTATTTATATTTCGGGAATCTCGGAAACGGCTCTAATGATTTTGATGAGATTTTGTATACAGATACAGTTTTGCAATTTAAGTTCAACTGTTATATTTTCTGTAAAGCGCAAGAATCTACTCCAGAGCTTGACGACTACCTACGTACAAATTTGTGCGGAACCCTCGATGCGCGAGTCAGACTCGCACTTGTCCGGTATTTTTTTTCTACAGAGATAGTAAATAAACAAATAATTTAAGGCAGAATCCTCTTAATTGAGGAGCATAGTGAACTACTACACTGATTTTTAAGTTTTCCCAAAATTATTGATATCTCTTGCAATTGTTGTAGGTGCAATTTCTCTCTAAGGTGACCACTAGATATTTTCTTTAAGATATCGGGTGATATTACAGAAATGAAAGCTGGAGACCTATCACGATCAAAAAGCACGTGTCTGACTAGGTGCAATTGAGTTACTCATTGCTTTGTAAACTAGTTGATAGCTTTATTACTAGATTCTATAGTGTTAAGACTGATTTACGAGGTCCAAATATTTACAATGTAGTTTCCTTGAGAAAAACAAGGACAAATTGTTTCAAGGAACTATAGTGACGTAAGTCAGAATTGAAATATTCGTAAAATCTATCTATGCTTGATTACGACAATCGGTTCACTGCGGGGTTTTAATTTAATACAAAATAATGTTTTTATTTTAATTTTTTTTTTATTAGTAAAATAGGAGTTTGGGAACGATCTTAACTAGATAAAATGGTATAGCCTGTAAATATAACATAAAAACTACATATTGACTGCACGGATGGCGCAATGGTTTAAGTGGTCACCTCGCCACTACGCCGCGCCGAGTGTTGTGGGTTCGAATCCTACACGGGACAAAAATTTGTGTCATCCACAAATAGTTGTCCCGAGTCTGGGTGTTCTTTGTGTCCCTTGTTTGAATGTTTGTGAAGCCTATTCCTATTCCAAATGCGGGAGTTGTCTTTTTAAAAAAAAGAAAAAAAAACATATAAATAGCATAAATTCAACTTTATCTTTTGAATTCCAATCTCCGACTTCAATAACTACCGATTCCATGACTAGAAATAGAGAGAGTGAGCGAGTAATCCGATTAAACTATTAAGTTTACAAAACAAAGTTAATATTAACGCGCTTAGTATTCAGCGGCATTATTTAGATTAATTCAGTTTGATTAATGAAGAGTGCAGTGAAAGTCCCGACCGTCTTTTGTTCTATGCTACAATTTTGGATTAATTTTACCTACATTTAGTTTCACTTTTTACCGGTAATATTGCCTTATGTAACATCGAAATTATTGCTGTTTTATTTGCTGACATGAGATTGCAATGTTGTCGCAATATTGGTCTGAGATTAGCTGTATAATGAGTTTTTATTAGTTCTTTATATCAGTTAATTAACTAATCAAATTATGATTAGTTACACTCTAAATCTTATATAAGGTAATGCATTTCTTTCTTATAACATTAAAACGGTATGTTAGCTTAATTACATTTTTAAGTGATCACTTTGTCTATTGCCTTGCCTGTAAGAAAAGTGACGTGGTTATGATTCCCAAACAGGCTAATAACCTGTTTGGAAATTATAACACTTTCCTAGGTATCATTATAATTATGTTTCTACATCATACCTAATGATATATTGGTGCCTCATTGTTCGTTTGATGTGAATTTAACACTTTTTTGGATTACCCCCCTATGAAGTACTAGGTGTAGTAGTTTAAGCGGTATCCATCTTTTTCTAGAGATTATATCATCTTTTCCGTGTGTAAAGGAATGTCAAAATCACAATAAATAAGACAAAATGTTAAGGTTTATTCGATTCTACAAAATGTTGCAACTTGTAATGCTCTGTTATATGTACGATGATAGGTACATACCTATATCCGTCCTCTAACAAATACTAACGCTATTTGAATTAGACAGTACAGTTTCATGATTCAATTGCCTTGTATCTTATCTATACTTTGAACTCGGCAAGTGAGAAATTATAGTAGGTAGTAGGTACAGTTGTTTTATTCCCTCGCGATCAGAAGGTCTAAGTAGCAAAACCTCCACCAGCGCGAAACGTCTAATGAGCAGTAAGCCTAATTAACAAGGTACCAGAAAATGAGGAGGGTTAGATTCTTAACAATTGATTGATATAGAAACAGACTTGAAATAAAGAAATAGAGTTCACTATTCTATGATTCCCGTCAAGGAAAATGTTAATGTGCTTGGCGTTCGGACACTCCAGTTTATATAGGTATAACAACTATGCATGTGCAGGCATTTAGTTGCATATGAGGAATTTAGTTTCCATGCAATGTAACTGCATGACTTTTAAATATTTCAAATGTGGTCAATTACACAAAGCTGTTGAGTAGACTGAAGTATTTTGCACACTTGAAGGATTAGAGGCAATTTGTGGACGGATGACACGAATTGTAATAAAATTTTATGTGTAATGTATACTTACATTGGAAAGTAGCAGCAATTTGTGAGATGTGGGTCACTGTACCGCACGGGTGCTGACATTTATAAAATGTTAATTTTAATAACAATTGTCAAGAGCGCTATTCCTTTAAATCTGTGGGTTCCGCAGATTTAAAGGAATAACGTGATGCATAAGTGAATTTTATATTAGCACTCTAAATACTCATAACTGCGTTTCTTCTAAAAAATCGTACGGAATTAGGTCATAAAGTTGAAATTTGCTTGCATAGCAATGTTAATAAAAAAAAAGAGAGCGTGGCAGCTTCTATTGTTTTGACTGCGGCTAAAGGCTCCTTTTTCTTTTTTTGTGCGTGTGGAAACCCGGCCGTCACCCCACCGGGGTTTTCGGTGTGTCGGAATCGAACCGACTAAAACCACACGGTGTGCCGTACTGCGTCTTAAGTAGGAGGGATCCGAGAACAGCTTTTATTAAGACATCCGGAACCCTCCTAGCGCCTGCCCGTAAAAGCGCGGGCACCACCTTCGGTGAAAAACCATTCAATTAGGCGACGTTCAGGCACACGCGGACGCCGGTCCCTGTCCCGGTGGGGCATTAAGGCTTATATTAATAGCTATATGAGCGCGATATATATATATATATATATATATATATATCGCGCTCATATAGCTATTTCTCACAGATGTTTTTAATTAATTTTTAAATAATTGTTTTCTTTTACTAACATGTAAAAGAATCTCTAAGTTTAGGTTTAGTTAATATTAAGTAAAAAAAAAGAAAAAAATAGATGAAACTGTCCCTTACCATGCAGTGGCAACTTGTAAGTAGAACAAAACAACACTCAGCACATAATTTATTGTAAAAAATGTTTGTAAACTCAGTATTAGTGTATGTTTTGTAATTTGTCCTAAATAAATAAATAAATTGATTGTCGTTTATAAAAGGATACGAAAAAAAAAACATTTTTGGGGAGTGCACTAAAAATTGGGGAGTGAAACAAGCTCAATATATTACAGAACATTGAAAAATAATGTACTTTTTTTATTCACCGTAATTTTTTACCAACTTATAAAGGTTAGCACTACATTAGGTACATACTTCTTAACTCATTTATAACATACTAGCAGTGCCCCGCGGTTTCACCCACGTAAGTCCCGATCTCGTGGGAATATCGGGATAAAAAGTAGCCTATGCGGTAACCCAGGTTTCCAGTTATCTACATACCAAGTTTCATTGCAATCGGTTTAGTGGTTTTTGCGTGAAAGAGTAAAAACATCCAGCCATCCATCCATCCAAACTTTCACATTTATAATATTAGTGGGATTAGTGGGATATCAAATACTTTGTAAATAACTTCGTGTTGGTATAGTTCTCAGAATCTAGAATCTCCATCCAATAAATTTCTTCAGGCCCTACGCCCTTGCGAATCTGGCACTAAGTGTAAATGAACATTACATATTATGTATGCGCATTACATATTATGTTTCATGTCATATTACATTTTGATAATATAATAAACTAATTGTTCGTAGTCCAGCTAGACGTGACCTCGGAGAATAAACGTGTTATAAAAATTTAATTTATTAGGGTATCTGGATTTATATGCGGTAATATACTTAGTTTGGTAAAATGGTACCCTAAAAAGTGACAGTAAAAGTCTACCAAATTCATAACAATAGCATATAGCACGTCACTTTGATCATTAGTGCCTCGACAGACGACGGCCAATTTCATCATTATTTAAACCAACCCGTTATCATTAACTGTCATTTCAGCTCGTTTCACGAACTGTTAGATATGACGACGAAAGTGGCGTATTTAGTGCAAAAGTGTGGACTCTTTTGTCTAAAATTATTTTTGGGTTTGATTTCTCTCTCAGAATTTTGATTTTTAAATAGTAACGGGTTCTTTCATTTCAAACCTGGCCTGTTGGTCTAGTGGTTAGTGACCCTGACTGCTATGTCATAGGGTTCCACCACCACCCGAGTCTGGGTGTTCATTGTGTCCGTTGTTTGTATGTTTGTAAACTTCCCCGCGACATAGGAGTTATTCCTAATGCAGATCTTTCCGTTTCGTTCCTAGGGCATGTCTTTTTAAAGCAAAACAAAAAACCTTGAATTGCATTGGAAATTTTTAATACTAATAAATTAATTCTGTCCAGTCGATAAATAGTCGATCTGAGGTCCGCCCTCATTCGAATTCGAAAATATTCTTTCAAAATCTCAATAACCTTCTCAAGAATACAACATCGCTTTTTTCAATTTCATTAAAATGTGCCACAGTCCGTGAAATGTATTGTATCTTGACACGGTCAATGTCACTTTTCCCGCTTAAATATCTGTCATTGTGATAGCGGTGTCATGGTGGACGCTCGCCCTCAATGCGATATTTTTGATGAATCCGCGCAATTAGAGTAAAACGCTGTTAAACAGTAATTTTGGACGAATTTCCCGTAGTTAACTCGCCATGTAGCTTTCTTTTTACGAGCGACGGCCAAGAGGTTAAATAGACTGTAAATACTGGGGCCAATGTAGTTTTTTTTTGTCCAAGACAATGGTATTTGCCTTTTTATCTCCTTTCTAAATACAATGCAACAATGCAGGTAGATAATTTAGGAGCTATTTTAGGATTGGATGGGTTTTACAGCTATGTAATTTCGTGTATTACGCAAAATATAAAGAATGTAAAAATATAAAAAACTGGAGTTCTGACGTTCTTGACAAGTTTTTTTTCGGTTTGGTTTGCTTCGGGTTTCTGTTTGAATTCCTTTCGACTAAAAATAACAGTTAATTAATGTTAAATATAATAAATATATTATTATACTTTAAGAAGCGTTTCTTATCACACAATGACGTTTGGTAAATAAACATGTGTTAGACCGAAATAACATAATTTTGCATACAATTTAATAGTAAATAAAAATATCTTTAAGTTATACTTAAACTACAATTTAATTAAAACATATTTTTATAATTCGATAAAATTTATTTTCTATAGGACGGAAACTGTATCAGTTACCGACTGTCTCTTTCACATTGAAACTCTTAAGTCCACTTTGTTTCATACAAGTGTCCGTCGCCAGGGGTTCAGAACATTCACTGCAACGTTTGAATTGAATGCACGAGTGAAGATTTTCCCGTCACTTTCCTAATCTAATAAGCAGAACTATACGTTGAGTCATCCCGCTATTATAACAGCTAGTTAAAACTGAAATTGAATCGCCATTGTATCTCAGCCTTTATGGCACAGTATTAAGGGTAATTATTGTTTGTATATCTGTGTTTTAATTGAGGGAATTGTGTTCGCCAGAGAATATTGAAAGGCATCAAACGAATGCTGGTAATAATATAAAAGTGAGTACGTTAATAATGATAATTTAAAGGATTTGTAATATATTGGTTTGATTAATAAACACGGTAATATGTGTTTTTCCGTATATTTTTTAACACTGAATTTAAGTTTTATAATATTAAAATTGTGTATTTCTAGAAAGTTATACATAACAATGTCAAAAATATCCAATGGGCCCATTAGACAAGCCTGTCCTGTAGGTAGGTCAACATCAATTACTTTATATTTAACACAAAGGAAATAGATCATTTTAGATTTTTACACTTTTTACAATTCAAGTAGAATTAATTGTAAGACAAATTTCTAACGGTTTTAGCACATATTTTTGATACAACTAAGTTATCTAACAATAGCCAGGATTGTAAGCGTTCACAGACCAAAAAGCACTCGAGAAACAGTTTACAACAGTTGGCAACAAAGCTTAAGGAGTACTGGCGATTGTACTTCTGGTACATCTCAAGGTACGGAGATTCTCCGCATTAAAGTATCAAGGAGAGAATGAACAATGTAATTACATTCTTTAAATAGAAGTATGAGGTCTTTAATGACCGTGTAAATTGGGCTACGCTCTGCTAGAATATATATCAACTGATCGGTTTCAACTTTATGATTTCTCCGAACATTTAAGACTACGCCTTGCCTTCGCATGGATCTCTGTGTCATTCAATTCCTTACGAAATTCAAATTCAATATCTTTATTTGATAAAATTAATCATCAATTAGAAATCGTCGATTGAAAAAAAAAACTAAGTCACGGAAGCCTATGTACCCATGTACTTAAAAATAAACGAAAAGTGTCAAATTAAGTGATTTCGCGGGCAACTTTTTTGGAGATCCCGGTGTATTGGAGTCACACTGGCAATATGGATGGTATTAAATTATCTACCTTGGCCCCTTCTATGGATTTTCTTATCACCAGACATGTAATACTACAACTGTAGTGTTAGGTTAGGGACCACCTAAACTCGCACCTATTCACCATCAATGCGACAGACAGTCCTCTATGCAGAGGATGTTTCAACGCAGAGGAAACGGCCGCCCACGTTATCCTGGAGTGCGAGGAAGTGGCCACACAACGGGCATGTATCTTAGCGAGGTCGCTCCTAAAAGCCTGTGAACGCCTCAAGAGGCTTCTGTGCTTCTGTAAAGAGCTAGGCTGGCTCAACTAATCAGCCTTATGTGAACGCATAATGGACGGCCTGCGGAACTGCTGCATAAAGGCGGAAACAGAACCCTATAAACAGTGTTAGGTATTGGATCGCTTTAATTTTTATTCGCTTATTCTAATCATTATCAGTTGATGATATCAACAGCTCAGATACTGGAGGTCTATAGCTACTGGAAGTCCAATGTTGAATTTGGCGATTCAGCCGTGGACCTTAGAAGGACCGTGAAAGGCTATGCTTCCCCTAAAACCTTTCATAAACAGCGGTTAGGCACCGTCTTCATCCAATTGTTAACTGATCTATCTATAATATCTATCTATATATATGAAACTGAATCCCTATTTCCGGTTATGAATCCTATGAACGGCTGGACCGATTTCGCTAATTCTTTTTTTTTTTGTGTTTGTTATTGTCAGGAGAAGGATCTTATGAAAAAACAATTAAGAAAGTTAAGCGGAAAATTAGAAAATTTAAGAAAACTTAACGAGGGACTTACGCGGGTGAAACCGATTTTTCATATAAATAAAGTAAAGTAAATTTAATATAATAAGATAATACGTATCAATAACTATGTAGTTATGCACAAAGTACAGAAAGGCATCAATATGCTCGGACAGATCTAGATACAACTCGCGTGTGCGCGGTCCATTCGCTGTATTGTTGAGGCGCTATCTCAAACTGGTCAATACGTTTACAAGTACTGTCAAGCACGAAAAATAGCAATAACATTGTAAGAATATCGGGTATAACACTAATTACATTCGAAATTACTCAACAGATCTTTTTGGGCTAAACAAGAGGAAATGTCATGACTGAATTTACGAAAAGAACAAAATAAGATCAAATCATAGATAAAATAGGTTTTTGGGCTTATCTAATAACGACATATAAGCACCATCATACCTTATTACTTTGTAAAAGCTTTTTAATTTAAGTTTTTTAAATGATATAAATATATATTGCATTGGTTATTTTACCAAATGTTATCTAGCAACGATACACCTAGCCCCGTTGTTGTTGCCGCTAACTGTCCATCTGACAAAGTTGGCATTTTTGCAGCTCAGCTACCTATTACATTTATTCAGAGTAAAGAGACGACTTAGTATGTGTAAAAAGTGCAAAATTGTCAGACCCAACAGTTCGGGACGAGAGTGGCGATATGATACATTTAAGTTAGAAAGAAATAAAAGTAATGAAGAATTTATTAGTGGGAGAGTCATGCTTCCGCACGTATGGGCCGGTTCGACCGGAGTGATACCACGGCCTCACAGAAAACCGGCAGGGAAGTAATGATTGCATTGCTTTTCGCCGCATGAGTGAGGTTACCGGAGGCCCTATCCCTTCCCTCTCCCCCTTCTCTCCTATTCCCACCTTTCCCCTCTCTCCCCCCTCTCCCCTATCTTCCCCTATTTCCAACATAAAGTGCGGCAACGGACTTGTGACTCTTGAGTTGCAGGTGCGCATGGGCGGCGGTAATCATTTACCATCAGGTGACCCGTACAGACCTGGCTTTTTTAAATAAAAAATAACCCAATTGGACTGTACATCAGTGAGGGCCATTTAATATCAATAACCAACTGTCAATCAATACGTTACGTTTAACGTGTGTGTTCCCTAAGTCTAGCCACAAGGGGTAAACTTAGTGTCTATTAGTTCGGTTGAAAAACTCAAACTACAGATTGAGGGCTCTTTTACACCGATACTAGGGGTAATTATAATATATAAAATAAATAATTATGTACACTATCAGCAATACCTCTTAAATGATCCCGTTATTTTTTTTTTTACGTTCTAACAACGTGGGTCACACATTACGGGTATTCTTCTTAACTCGGCTAATGCTTGTGTTAGGAGTGGGAGCACGTCGGTAGTGTACTGGGTAGGGTTCGAACCCGCAGCCACTCGATCGCAAGTCCGAAGCCTTAACCGTAACGCTACCGCCATCTAATTCCCGGCAACGCTGAAGTTTAAACTACTATGTTTGTGTTAGATATTCACATAGGCAATGATTGATTAATCGCGCCTTGTAAGGATTTGTATCAATTAGTACAATTTCATTAGTGTGTTAATGTGGCCATTGCTGTGCAGACAGCAGTATCTCATTATCACTCTCACTGTGTTGCCTGTTTGCATAGTAAATGTAAACATTTTGTGTTTCTGCGAGTTACGAGATTTAGTCACAGGAGTTAAGTACTTTTCGTGGTGAAAAACTAAAAATAACTAAGAAAATAAATCGTTATGACATAATTAAACTTATTATGTTATACCCATCGTATATGCGTAAAACCTGACAGACTCTAGTCAATTAATTAAACATTGTTGAAATTACCTCGATCTAAGGGTCAAATCTACTTCATTATGGTATAATTATATACCATAATGACACTTTTCCTCGCCCTATTATAAACATATGTCGGGTCGGGAAAAAGTCTTTTCGTATTATGTATGTATAAAATTGAAGAAAAATCTCTTTGGTTGTACTGTTTGTATCTGGCTGGTTTTAATATCAATAAATATAGAGACATTAAGAAAAATAAAAATAAAAAGTAAAAAATACTTTCCCGCCATTTTTAGCGTTCCGTACCCCTAAGCCTTTACTGTCAGTCCGTCCGTCCGTCTGTCTGTCAGCGGTCTGTATCTCATGATCCGTAACAGGTAGATAGTTGAAATTTTCACTAGTATTCTATTGCCGCGATGAGATACGAACCTACCCTACTCTTCATAGTATTAAATATTGAATGATGGTGCGGAACCCTTCATGCGCTAGTCCGATTCGCACTTGGCTGGTTTTTCAATTGTTTTTCGGTCTGCCAAAATGAGCGAATTCATACTATATACATGTGAAAGCGTCAGTTTTTTTTATGGCATAGGGGGCAAACGAGCAGACGGGTCACCTGGTGTGAAGCAACTACCGCCGCCCATGGGCACCTGCAACTCAAGAGGCACAAGTGCGTTGCCGGCCTTTAAGGTGGGCCCTCCCACCTAGTAGGGGAAGGGGGGAAGAGGGAGAGTGCAGGTAGTGGGAAAAGAGGGGAAGAGGGGAAAGGGAAGGATTAGGGCCTCCGGTAATCTCACTCACTCTGTGAAAAGCAATGCAACCATTGCTTCACTGCGGGTTTTCTGTGAGGCCGTGGTATCACTCCGGTCGAACCGGCCCATACGTGCCGAAGCATGGCTCTTCCACGCACCTGTGACAAGAGTCTCATGGGCACCTGCAACTCAAGAGAGTTGCAGGTGCCCATGGGCAGCGGTAGTCACTAACCATCAGGTGACCTATCTGCTCGTTTGCCCCCTTCACCATAAAAATGCGTTATTATTGATTTTTTTTTCAAAATAATTTAACACTTTTATTCTTGAATGTCCAGTATGAACATTTTCCGTCGTTATTGCGGTCCTTTGTATAGAACTTGATTATTGTTGTTAATTTGTATCGCGTCTATATATCACTACATATTCGTATTAGGACAGCCTACAGTATCTTAGCTTATTCCGCTTATTTCCACGAACTTAATTACTTTTACGGTTTTATTTTGTATTTCTATCGTATGGTGCCTCCTGCTACCTCACTATCTCTTTCTGCTACTACCTACTCGGCCATCGTAGTGGTTTTTATTATTTTTTCTTTATAGTGACGTAGTTCTGACGATCTCCTTTTCTATAAATTGGTACGGTCAGTTTGGAGGAATGTATTTGGCAGACATGATAATGAACTACTTCCTGAAAATATTAATCATTTAGCTTGAATATATTTGAAGTGACGTCAAGTTTTAAGTTTCTCTTTGTGTCCCGAGAGTGAGTTTTCTTTCAAGGTCTTATAATACTAATATTTTCTTTATTGTATTTATTCTACATTTTATTTTACTAGTAAAAACACGTCGTTAAGATTGTTTTTGTTGTTTTAGATGTTTATTTGGTTTCGGTCAGTCGTCAGTGATTAATTTTTATTGTGTACTAGCTGCGCCCCGTGGTTGCACCGGAATATCAGTGTCCATCTACATACCAAGTTTCATCGCAATCGGTTCAGTAGTTTTTCGTGAAAGAGCAACAAACATCCATATATCCTTACATTCTCACAAACTTTCACGTTTATAATATTAGTAGGAAGTAGGATGTTAATGGTTTACAATTGTAACTAGTATGATTTACAAATGTTTCCAAAAATTGTAAAAATAACATCAAGCATATACTCACGCTACATCCCCGAAGGGGTAAGCAGAGATTTTAATTAAAATTCCCACTCATCATAACGCAAGTTTATTGACGTCAACCGGGCACTTTTGAAGTTAAAGATAGGAAAATTTGGAGTATATTAAAAGGGAACGGTAGTTAGAACGAAAGGGATATTGTTTATAGGGGTAGGTCAGGGTCGCGTAGGACCTGTAACTCAAATTGGCTGTTGCCGGAAAGTCCGAACCTTCTGATATAAATATACTATAACAGTTCTATATATAGATACATTATTATATGTATATAGATAGAGATAATTTCCTTTGATTGATTATTCTTAAAATTTGAAATCTTAATGTATTTTATTCTATGATCGATGTTGAGCTTTACATAGAACGCAATCGGATACACCAATCCTATTAACTTCCAAGTTAATTTTCTATAAGAAAGGTTTCTTTCACTTTTATTCAAAGTTGGGCATTTTATTTACTATTACCATATTTAAAATGTTGATTTATAATGAAAGTATTTAATAGCACATATCAATTTTATGCCTACTTTCAATTTCATAAATCATACATAAAATTACGGTGTATTGTTATCGACGGGTTAGTCATTTCAATTACCAATTGTTTAATATCTCACTTTCACATCTATAAAATTACTAGTATTGCCTATTGACGGTAAAAATGATAAACATAAAAGAACAACATTTCATCTCTTACACCGCAAATTATTCAAATGTATTTTCTTATCCTACATCCATCGACAAATAACTGTACATATACAAATTACATTTTTACACAAAACAAACTAGCATTGTGTACTCCAGGGGTTCCTAAACTTTTGAGGTAACGGAGCACTTATCAAATCCCTACATTTTAATGCCACTTTCATTGCCATATCCAGTTTTGTGTTTTTAATTTCGCCAACGCTTGGCGGCCTATTAAACCTTAATTTAGTGAACTTCATTACCAATTAAGTTCATTAAATTAGCTGCCACTCATATCCGAGGTTGTTGTTGCGTGTCTGGGGTAGCATACTTATGAGTATGCTACCCCAGACAAGCCCACGCACCGATGGTGCGGACTATGGCTATGGTCCGGACCGTTTAATTCTCATATAGGGTTACATAACAGTAATGGTGCTTCTCAAAACATATTTTGTGTTATTACAAAATAATGTTTGGATCTAACTATGGACATAATAAATATTTTTTGGAGTTTTCACTTTGGGAGTCGCTGGTATAGTCTATGGGCACTCAACATATTCATATTTTCATCCACAATCGAATAATACGTAATACGTAATAATTATAGCGAAATCGTGTAATTATTGTCTAGGGATTTGGTAACTAAAATGATTTGTTTATTGAACGAATTATGTAATATCGGAGAACGTGCATATTAGTTTGATCGCCTGTGCTTGTGTGAATTAGGAAGGAGGCTGGTGCTTTATCGATATCGGTGAAAGTAAGTTAGTCGAATATGCTAAGTCATTTGATAATTTAAGCGGCCTCGGTGTCTTGTCAAAATATTAAATATAAGAAGAATGTGGCTATCATATTTTGGTGTTCCTGAAATTTTCTCACGGATTTAATTAAGTTTTGTTTGGAATAGGTACAATCACAATTACCAATTGCAATACTAGGCATTACCAGCAGTTTCATACCTACGTTGATATAAAGTTGGATTTTCAGATGGAAATAGAATAAAAAAAAAAAAACAATTTAGTACAACTCTCAGCTATATATATGTAGGTTGGGGAAAGAACAGTTTGCACAAAACTCAAAAAGCAATGAAACATTTTAAAAGCTTGCTAATGTTCCGAAACTCTTATTTACATTTAAAAATAAGTAAAAATTTCAAATAGGGTGAAAAATATTTTTGTAAGTAGTTTAGGGCGAGGGAGAGGAAGGCGTCTACGTGTGACTTGCCCTCCATCATCAAAGCGATTTTTAGAAACGCTTGAATCTCAAATTTTCCTGTTCTCCTAATGTTGCTGTTACCTGTGTTTCGTAATTCTACATTTTGAGTCTTTTCAGGTTTTCTTAAGTTTCCGCTTCCACACTATCGGCCTTCTAAAGATCTTATTTATTATATTCTTTTACATGGTCGTCTTTTAGAAAGCTATTCTTGTTATTAGCAATTTAATATTCGTCTGTTCAATATTAATCTATTGAAACTGTAATATCAATCTCCTTATGACTAATTGAATGCTTAAAATAAAAGAAAAGAATCCTACTAATATTATAAACGTGAAAGTTTGTGAGGATGTATGGATGTATGGATGTTTGTTACTCTTTCACGCAAAAACTACTGAACCGATTGCGATAAAACTCAGTATGTACATAGCTGGAGATCTGGATTAACACATAGCCTTCTTTTTATCCCGGTACTCCCGCAGCACCTGGACTTACGTGGATGAATCTGCGGGACGCTGCTAGTTAATTAATAAATTAATATAATTAATATTAAAATTATAATTAATAAAATAAAGATATGTATAGGCATATCCATTTTACAATTACCAAAACTGTTACATGAATTGCAAACATGTGTTACGTTAAACATTTAATTTTCTTATACACATCACGTGACAGTATTATATAGTAGGTAGTACTTATATAATACTAGCTGACCCGTTTGTACATTTTCCGCGTTTTCCTCCGCTCTTATTGGTTGTAGCGTAATGTTATAAAGCCTATAGCCTTCCTCGATTAATGGGCTATCCAACAGTACAATTGGAACCAGTCTGCTCTTTCTGAGATTAGCGCGTTTACCCAAACAAACAAACTCTTCAGTTTCATAATATTAGTATAATATAAAAATACTAAAGGGGGAGCTAGGAGGGGAGAGAGGGAGAGGGAAGGGTTAGGGCCTTCGGTAACCTCACTCACTCGGCGAAAAGCAATGCAACATTGCTTCACTGTCAGTTTTCTGTGCGGCCGTGTATCACTCCGGTCGAGCTGGCCCATACGTGCCAAAGAATGGCTCTCCCACGAATAAAAGATTTCAACCTAAGAAACAAGGGAAACAAACTGCATATAAAACTACCTATGTCGAACGACGTTCATGCATTCGACTACATCAGATGTCGTGAGACGCGTGAGTTCGACTTACGCTGAGTAAACATTTTTGGAAGGAAGTTCCTTATCGCACGTTACACGTTAACCGCTCGGCGGCGGCGGCGACGAGACGGTAAAAAGTGTAAGCGCAATGACCGCGCAATGAATGCTGACCGCGAGTTGATTTAATTATATACGCCATATGTCATAGTACTGTTTTATACTTATTATCCATATATTAGTTGACTTTCATAGTTGGCGCAATTTTATTTGAGTTTTTACAATATTTTGATATAATTTATTCAATCTATTATAGGAAACACTGTATACTTGTATTCTATCTCATTCTCTCGCAGGCATCTCATTTGATCACATTTTAGTGTGAGTTTTTCGTTTTATCGAATTTCAAATCACAAAGACTCTAAAGAAGTTTCACTTAAAAAAAAAAGTATTTAAATTCCTTTATTGGTTTCCTAAAACTCATATTACAAGCTATACTTACTTTGGGTCTAGATTTCACTGTATAAAATATCTCCGAATATACTAAGTCTCCAACAGTTAAAGAACTTACGAGTTTGTTAGTTTTAATGCGTTCGATTCAAGTTCAACCAATATCATTTGGAAAATTCTCTATTTGTTGGACATCACGTATGTTGAAGACGGCTAAATACTTATAACATTACGATATGACCTATAGGAACGGAGCCATAACTATACAAACTTAACGTAGGTGAAGCTGCGGGTCGCAGTTATAATTTACTCAAATCTATATTTACCCTATGGCAAATATAGATTTGAGTAAATTATAACAAGGTATTTACCAGGAGCAACCACCATGCATATTGTCGGGTCGTTACCGCCACTTTTTACCTGTATCCGACAATCGTTAGTGGTTATGCGGTTACTTGGGAAATGGCGCACTGGTAAAGAAATATGTGAATTTCACTAGAATGGAGAGGCAAATTGAATATGAACTTTCGATTGCAGCGAAATTTACCAGTAATGTTGTGTTAGTTAGATGAAAGCTGGTTGTGTTATTGTTGAGTTGCTATCAAATATTGATGAGATCTTTGTCGGAGTACTGATGAATTTATGAGAGGTTGATTGATCTGCACGCAATGATTACATTTAAATTATTTGGGTTTCTCTTTGTTGTCGTAATATTAGAAGAATTTTGGTTGTACGATGAATTCCGTATTTTTGGTCCGTTATACTAATTTTTCTTTGGCAAAGCTTTGTGTGATTAGGTGACTTGGTAAATAGAAACTCTGATCCCTTTGTATGTTGAACAGGACTTGTAACGTCATGTAACTTTTAACTAGTGTGCATCAAGTGCTCAAATTCAACGATAGTAATAATTATTATGAATGGTATTTTTTTACTTACCATACGTCACTTACCATAGACAGCTATTACTTTACAGCAGGTCTAAAAAAATGCAAGTCTCGTATTTATTTGAATTTACATTAATAAATCTTTTCTAGATTAATCTTACGAGTACTAGCCTATTGTACCGACAAGACGACATTTAAATGGTATTTAGAACTTGCTCTTTGTGGTTTACCAAGACATTACAAGCGCTGTATTATACGGATTGGAAGTGATTTCATATTTGAGAGAAGTTATATCTAACAATATGCTTTAATTAGTTCGATAACTTCTGATGTTTCAATTGTTCTTTTTTATATAATGATTGAGCTTTTGCGCTTCTAACTCGAAAGCACTGTTCCAATTAAGAATTTATTATTTTAGTAGGAAAAGACATTATCTGGTAACGTTCTCGAGTAGCTAGATAATAAATAACTGCATGCAAAAGGAAGCTAGGAGAGGAAGGTAGGTAATTAATCCATTAAAAAAAGGCCTGATTATAATCTGTTAGATATACATGATAACCACTCTAGACCTTAGCAATTCTTACGATTTTTGGTACGCCATTTCATCTTTAACCTGCTTGAGCTAAGTGCTATTGTTGGACGGATGAACCCACTTCGAAATCACAATTTATCTATGGAGGATATAATCCTCGTGGGAGAGCCATGCTTCAGCACGTATGGGCCGGCTCGACTGGAGTGATACCACGGCCTCACAGAAAACCGGCAGTGAAGCAATGTTGCATTGCTTTTCGCCGAGTGAGTGAGGTTACCGAAGGCCCTAACCCTTCCCTCTCCCTCTCCCCCTCCTAGCTCCCCCTTTAGTATTTTTATATTATACTAATATTATGAAACTGAAGAGTTTGTTTGGGTAAACGCGCTAATCTCAGAAAGAGCAGACTGGTTCGAATTGTACTGTTGGATTTTTGCCGCGTGAGTGAGGTTACCGGAGGCCCTAACCCTTCCCTCTGCCCCTCTTTCCCTCTGCCCGCTCTCACCTCCTCTACCCCTCTTCCCCCTACTCCCATCTTAAAGGCCGGCAACGCACCTGTGACTCTTGAGTAGCAGGTGCCCATGGGCGGCGGTAGTCATAACTTACCATCAAGTGACCCGTTTGCTCGTTTGCCCCGTATAATATAAAAAAATGGATGAAGTAAAAAGTGCACGAATATTATAATACTTATGGTGAGTCACAGATTACTAGATTTTCTCTTACCCCTCACATGTAGATATAACTTGCGTATGTAGGAGTTTACGGCGACAGCTTGCCTTGCCAGGTTTTAACGTTATTCCTATGTTTTAGCTTAATAACTAGCGCTGTTTCAAGAAGATTCAAAACGGCTTGTAATGGTTGCAAATCTCGTAATAGCTGACCAAGTCTAAGACACTATTATGACATAATATAGTCCCATTTAAGATTATTACTCTCTTAAATCTGAGTAAAAACGTTTTACGAGCAAATTAATTAAACATTTATTGACCACATAAATGCTACGGTGGAACTCTAAAAGTTTAATCGGTATAGCGGTTTCATTGGTTGTGCTTCTAAATATATCATTTACAGGGGATAAATAAAGCAAACTGATGTTTAAATAATTAAACAAGAAATTTATGCTTCGGCACGTATAGACCGGCTCGACCGGAGTGATACCACAGCCTCACAGTGCTTGTGTTGTGTTTCGCCGAGTGAGTGAGGTTACCGGAGGCCCAACCCCTCTTCCGTCCTTTCCCTACTCCCACTTTAAAGGCCGGCAACGCACTTGTGACTCTGGAGTTGCAAGTGTTCATGTGTGATCGATTTTATTTAAGAGGCAGGGGAGAATTTATTAAATCAATTAGAAAAAAGGTAAAACCTTAATTTTAGTTACAAATTCTGAACTTTAACATATTATTATATAACCCAAGTTTAACATATTATTTTCGGAGACATCCTTCCTAAGTTATACCCGTAGTAGTCCCTTGCAATAGACTTACCTGTGACGGAACACGGTGTGGTTTTAGTCGGTTCGATTCCGACATACCACTTCACCAGTAGCCATGGTGAGGACGAAAAAAAAAGAAGTTTAACATATTATGCACTAGTAAGTAAAGTATAGTGAGGAAAAACTATTGTTTCTACAACAAGGATTTAATAACAATATATTCTGAACACTCTGTATGACAAGTTCTTTTATTGCAACATTAAATTATCCCTAGAACAGTACTGTTTAAAAGTACCTAATAAACTTACATATAATTATTGTGTGATGAGCAGGATCGTTTGTTCTGTATCTGGGTGTGATAATAATAACATATAAGAATGTTTATCAGCAGTCTGATTAACTTAATACAGACTATACCTACCTTGGGATCAGACGGCCGTGTGTGAGGTGTCTCAAGTAATCAAGTTATTATTATTATTAAAACAACAAAGGAATAATGTAAATGGAAGGAAACCAGTGACAACATCTGTCTCTTTGTTGTAGAAATTTACAATATACCATTTATTAGTTCTATAGTTTTCTTAATGCCAAGCTAGTTACCCCCTTTTTAAGGGAACAATAGCATGGTCTATTGTACACTACACTTCACATTTTAACAATTTAACGTTGTTTTAAATTACTTGTGTGTGTAAACTACAGTGTTCCACTGTTACCGAAGCCAACTTTTAACTTAGAGAACTTTGTAGAAACAAAGATTATATTGTTTTTATTTTAGTATAGCGTCCAACAATAAAAAAGTTGTAAACGCACACAACTTATTTCTGAAATGGTTACCCTATCTTAGACAGGGCTTTGGATCTCTGATAAAACTTTTGTTGGTTTGATCATTGTTTTTCTATCACAGTCGTCTGCTGGACATAAGCCTTTCCCAATTTTGCGTCATAGCCTCCAGTCCTCTGCCTCCCGCATTCCAGTCCATCCTATTTATCTTCTTCTAGATATCAAAACATATTCAGTTTTGCTTAAATAGGTAGAGCGGTATGACACGATACATCGCAGAACATCTGTTACGCCTTCAATGATGAGCCTATTTATGTAAGCTAGAGATCGCGTGGTGGTCGAATTTCGACCATGGTTTTTTCATTTGCGGGTATTACTTGAGCTGTCATTGTATAGACTTACTTACCATGACAGGTAATCACATATACTGGACGCGTATAATTTCATTAAGCTGTTTTCACGTAATTTTAAAAGTTGTAAGACATATTATTGTTAATAAATGTTAGCTTTCTGCACTTCTTCTATATATAAACTGTAAATATTCCAAAATTCACGTTACTGCGTTTCTTAAAAAGGGGTACAAAGAATTCTCTTCACGTATATAGTAAAAGTTAAAGAGATTAAGTTGACTTTAGTCCTATCAGTAAATTTGAAGAAAAGACGTCATGGGATATGTAAATGCCCTTGGAATGTTTCGAATTCATATAAGACAGCTAAATCAAGAATAGTATAATTAATAAATATATAAAATATATATTTAATACACTCACATTAGGTATGCGCCATCTCGTACGCTATAACGAAGCGAAATGACTAGCTTCTTCTAATTTTGTGGAAAATATACGGCGAGATATTGTAATAAGTAGATAATTTATCTACTTTTATTAATATTTCTTTAAATAGATATACCGTAAGTTTCTTCTATATAGAAATGCAGGCTAATAAACATTAAATTGAAAAGATCTAATTGAATTTTCACCTTTCGCTCGGAATCACCGTTTCTATTTGTAATGAACTATACTATTTGTGATGACTTGTCCAAAATCGATTTGTTTCGATTGAATTTCGGTATTTCTGTTCGTTCATAATAAAACAATAGTTCAGAAAGCGTGTCAAAGTTTTGTTTGTAAAAACAGTCCGGAAACGCTGTTAATGGATTTTAGCAAGATTATGGCAATTAATATGGAAGATAATATAAATAAATTTTTATGTTATTGGTATATCTTCCTTGTTTGTTAGCCATTCAAATATTAGAGCGAAAGTTAGGATGTATGCATGGCTATTTGATTTTTTACTACAATTGATTAACCGTTACCGCGTAGACTATATTTATTTGCAATATTTATTGTGTCACTGACCCAGAAAACGGTTTCTCATACCTCTCTAATAAAACTGTTTTCGTTGGTTTCGTTCGTTTTAGTTCATGCAAAAACACATCGGAGATGAATTGTCTTTTTATACAGCTATGATGGCATACAAGCTAAGAGCCCGTCTGATGGTAACCGTTTACCCATGGCTATAAACACTCGCAACACCATTGATATTATGATATTATATAAGTTGTTGAAAACCCTGTTGTCCCCCTCCGTTGGGCTCTGAAACTACTTCTCCAGTCTTCTTCTAATATGAGCCGAAACTTGAATAACGTCTGATGTCACGTTTGTCACATTTAGTAATATGATCTCATACAATATTTTCGAGCTGTTTTTAAGTTTTTAATAAGAGTTAAGCTGTCAAAAACTGTAGTTAATTCGATGAATCGTACGGAAGATACTCAGTACAGGAATTGTGGAAATTGGGTAGTACTCGATACAGAATCTGTGTATTATTATCAACAACAAACTCAAGGCGGTTATCTCTAACTGAAAGGGTTAAGGACCGCGGAAATGGGAAGGAAATGGGAATCTTGTTACGTTGACTTTTCCCACTGATGTCTTATAACGGGATATGTTTTGAGTATATACCTACTAACATAAAAGCGCTTTGTATTAGGCATGAATGTTTTCAGTTGAATACTAAAACACTAAAGGCACCGGGAGTACGGAGTTACACTTGCACCTTCTTTTTATTTAAAAAAGAAACAAAGGCTGGGCACTGCCGTCAGAATTGAAAACTTGAAATTTTTTTTTTTTTAAATTATAGTATGAATATTATAATTAAGTATTGATAATATTAATAAATAATTTAGTATAGTATGAATAATAAAAATTTCGTAGCTTGTAAATGACAATTATTAACATTAGTCTGGATTTCATATCTATTGCGTGTACGTGTACACAGGCTGCTGCGATCGCCAGTCGGTAATACGACACATTAGCATATCGGTAACGCGAATCCATAAGTTTTGAATATACCAAAAATAGCTTAACGCGGCTAAAGAAGTTTTCACTTCAATAAGCTCTATAATGCAAACTGTAGAATAAATCACACTGTGTGAATAGAAACTTGCAAACGTGTAGATTCTATATCCCAAAATTGTTCCAATAGTTTTCACCCTCATACTATGAGTTAGTAAGTGACACCTTCTGCAACCAGGGTTGCATGTCATACATGCAGCTTATGCTGAGATGGCGGCCATTTTAGACTCGTACAGAATGGGACCTGTTTTTTTTTTGTTTTCTCTGTCTCTCTGTTTTAATTTAATACGTAATTATGATAGATTTTAGTAATAGTTTTTTGTTTAATTGTATGTCTGTACGTGTTCTAAATAAATATTTCTTTCTTTCTTTCTACGTGAATAACTACGCAAGTAACACAGTATACTATATCTATATAAATAAAAATCAATGTTTGTATGTTTGTCCTCTATGCGTTCCGAAACCATTGATCAGATTGTGATGAAACTGTGGTTGGGTGTTCTAGAGACGCCCGTGACGGTACTCGGCCTAAAAAATGTATATAAAAAAAAAATGGCATTGCAACGAATGCCGGGTGCAGCTAGCTAGCAATATATATAAATAAAAGATAATGCTCTTTTATTAAAAATGTCGTAAAACCACATCTAGGCGTGCCCCTTTAAAAATAAGTTTGATGGTTGTGGTTGAAGTTTTTTGCCATTAGTTATATGTATTAAGAAAGCTAGAAAGTATTTAATCGAAACAATATGAAGGTCTGTCAAACGAGCGGTTCTCGTCACTGAAGAAGGACGTTTGAATAGAGGCCCGGTGTTGTTTTTAATAGCTCCAACTATTAAACTGTCTATTCTATTATACTTTACTGAATCTAATCGTAAGTTTACTCATGGGGTTCACATCTTCTCACCAATATGAAACAAGTAGGTGTACCAGGCTTCACTAAGATCCGTGGACAAGCCGCAGGACATTATTTTATTATTATTTGACTTTTTTGTAATAAATTACTTACTCTTTTTATAAAAAAAAACCCTATGCGGAGAGAGGCTAAAATTCAGGTGGAGCACCAATCTGGGAACAAAGGCCTCCGTCTTTCAAGCTCTCCACATTAAATAAATGCGTGGAGATCAACATTGAAAGAAAAGTAAGAAATCAACTCAGACAGCCAAGCGGCGCTATTGGCACTATACAATTTTGAGAATAGCTCAAAGCTAATACAAAATTGCAAGTAAAACCTAAACACACTGGGGCAATCAAACAAAATTCAATTAAGATGGGTATCATGCCACCCAGGTATCGGTGTCAATGAAAAGGCCGATGAACTCGCCAGAGCTGGTGCAAACAACCGACAGCAGGGTTTCGCCATTCTACGGCATCACCAAACAGCGAGCTTATTCAATCATTCACGCCCAATACATTGATGTAATGGCACTTAAGAGATGAAAGACCACTACTGGTTAAGCCTTAATAAAGGGCTATGATAACAAAGTATCAAAACAACTTCTGGAGATCAAAATATACAAAACCTGTGCAGTAACACGGATCCTCACCGGACACTGCGAACTGAACAAATATATGTTCAACCTAAAGTTGGGTGCGAACACAATATGCAGATTCTGTCGGGAGGCAGAAGAAACTGCAATGCATATTCTATGCTTTTCGTCATCATCATCATCATTTCAGGCACAGGACGCCAACTTTTGGACATAATGGCTTCCAAGAAGACCGGTTGGAAGCAGCCTGCATCCACCGACGTCCTGCAACCTTTACTAAGTCGTCTGTCCACCGCGATGATGGGCGTCCTACGCTGCGCTTTCCGGTCCGTGTTCTCCATTCATTTATGCTTTTATGGTCAACTAATGCGGTACCTACCGAAGTCTTAACCTAGGGTTGCACATCATGCAACCGCATTAAATACAGACAATCACTGGTGGTAGGACCTGGATGTTTTTCGAAGCCATAAGTCTCAGCAGTGAACTATAAAGCAAGAGTG
Source organism: Callimorpha dominula (assembly GCA_949752705.1). Lineage (NCBI taxonomy): Eukaryota > Metazoa > Arthropoda > Insecta > Lepidoptera > Erebidae > Callimorpha > Callimorpha dominula. Next base: position 10,366,884 of record OX457011.1, read on the forward strand.
CGTTACAAAAGACCAAAAATGGTCGTGGGAGCATTAGGCACTCAAAACAACAATAATAATAGGGGTATGAATGGTGTTTTATCTAGCGACCAGTAACTACTGCATTATTATTATAACACAAGGTTCTAATGAACATAAGATTAGTGATTTGATTTGAGCCACCAATATGACGTTTTCAACCATCAATGTAGTTAAAATATTTTTTCGAACTCTAATACAACGAAGCATTAAACGTATGGCCATCCTATTGAGTACAGTTTATTTTACAAAGCAGAGGCGCAGTATTGTTGATTGAATCTGAGTGAGAGTCCTATTCAAATATCGCCATTGTTTCTATCGTGTTTAAAAATGGAACGTCCTTTCAAGTCAACGCGATGTGGCATCGTTGTCATGGGAACGAAACGTCACCTGTCAACTTGACAGAATAAATTATAGACTAATATTACCAAGGAGTAATAAAAAGGTTAGATACATTCACGTAACCGAAAATGTTTGTTGTGCCTTACATCAACGTCAACGGTAAAAGTAATAAGTTAAAAATATCAAGAGAGTGTTTATTTTTTGTTAAAAACGCATTCGTCTTTCTGATGGAGTTTGTTGATTGTGCTTTCTCAAATAGCTTAACATTAACACAAATTAGAGTTTAACGTTAAAGTTAATGAAGCAACATTTTTCTCATTGAACGTTTGCTTACTCTAAGAGTAAGCAAACGTTCAATGACGTTAAACAGTAATTTATTTTTCTGCGTTGATGGTTTGAAATGAGAAATGTGCTTTAGGAGTGACATTTTTGTGTACTTCTTTACGACTATGTTCAATTCAAGTATGATACTTTACTAAAATGCAGAAGTAATTTTGTTGATGACTGACTGATTGACTGGGTTGATGCAAGACAGGTTACATCACGAACAAGGAACGTCAAAAATGACTTTTGATTTTTGCCGAACTTATTTTCATTTTAAGCATGTATGTCACTTTTAAAACATAAAAATTTTACTAGTCTGTACTACTGAAGTTTTGGGACAGGCCTATGTCAAGCGGGTAGCCTTTACATACATTGATGATGAAGAGAAAATCAAAGAAAATACACGTATTTTACTTACCACTTACCCTGATATAGATAATTGCACATTATCGCCCTTAACTAACGACTGACCTTTTTCCTCAGGAATGTCTAATAGGAACTATGACAGTGAGATCATTGCGCGATAGTGCACATATTTATTTATTTATTTATTAAAACTTTATGCACAAAAATGTACAATGGCGGACTTAATGCCGTAGGCATTCTCTACCAGTCTACCCTAGGGTGGTGTAGAAATGGGTGAAGTAGCATATCTTATTTTCTTCTTTGTTTTTACTCCTGCTGTCCTTGCTATGCTAGTATTGTGGTTATTACCGCAACATAGTGTAACTGGTAAGGCGAAGTTCACCATTACATTTAAAACTGAAATACACAGTAGGAGAGCAATTTTCTGCTCATTCAGATTGTATAATCATCATACTCTCAACGTTTCTCTGTAGATTTGATTCTTCAGAACCGGCCAACAATGGTTTTACAGAGCCATTAAAGCGTGCATCTTGTCATATAAACTAAGAAAACAGAAAAGCTTTAAAAAAAGTAGTGAAAAGATGCTGTAACGACTAGATAATAAAAGCTCATCAAGAAGATTCCCACGAACCTCACTACCATCCTCTGAAAATTTGCTAGAAGTAGATTCGGAAAAGAACATGATAAATATACTTCGATTACGTAAGTACGTGATAATAAAAGTAATTGATATTTTGACCCAGTAAACAAGAATTATATTATATAGAAATAAATAATTTAATATGAAACGTCCATAGGCGACGGTGGACGTTTTAAATACCAGCTTTCACCAGGTCACTGTAGCCTATGTTAAAATTTAAAGAAGGAATTACATTTCCTTATAGACATTATTTATAGAGTTTTTGTCTATATTAATAAAAATGAATTGCCAAATATGTTGCTAAACGCAAAACTGGAGAACGGTTCGACCAATTCGGCTATATTTTCTTTTCATATTTTCGTTAAGGCACAAGGAAGGTTCTTATGGAGAGAAAAAACGTAAATATTGCGAAGAAAATAGCAAAAACAACACTTTTCTTTTCCTATACAAACCACAGATTAAATAATAATTAAAACACATGTCCCCAGCTGTCAAAAATTTGTCGTCAATTAATAACTTTTGACAGAACGAAGTCTGTCGGGGCAGCTGGTTAATAATATGTACCTATTGCATGATTATGTGATGCTTGGTTGTATATTTTGCGCTGCGACTATACGCTGCGGATATGCGCTGACACACGAGTCACGGCACAACATTCATTGAACTAAAAGTTCATTAAAACTAACTTTAACCTATATCTAGTATTAGTCATGGTTTATTATCTTAAAATGAGTGGCTTTTGCTATTAACTATGAGTAATAAGTAGACAGATTTAGTATAAACATATCATTTTCATATATATACACACGTGGTTAGAAGTTTACGAGTTATTCCGCAAAGTCGTAAAGACGAAATGCTAGGTCTAAACTAGTAGTTATGTTCGTACTTTTAACTTATATGCCTGTGAACGTAATATTATGTCGTCTCTACGTAAACGTGTACGCTTCATGAACCTTCGAGAACAATATGGAGGAGAACTCACGACATTTTCCTTCACCGCTGAAGCAAGTCAGGCATAAAAAAATAATTGCGTGCTAACTTTCCATATATATATATATATATATATATCCATATTTCGTGCGAGTCATCTCGTAGAAGTTTCGATGAAATTTATTTATTATTATAATTCTGGACCCCATTACTTAAATGACAATAAATTGTATATTGGATGAAATATCTTACTTAGGATTAGGGTTGCCACCCGTACTTTATTATAAAGTATTGTACGTTATTTCGAGTAATTGTACTCTATATTTTATGACAACAATAAAGTACGCAAAATTACTTTATTTCGGGTGATTTGATTTCTCGAGGATTTATTTAACATAAAGCAACGTGGGAGAGCCACGTATGGGCTGGCTCGACTCCGCGCGATACCACGGCCTCACAGAAAACCGGCAGTGAAACAATGCTTGCATTACTTTTCGCCGCGTGAGTGAGGTTACCGGAGGCCCTAACCCTTCCCCCTCTCCCCTATTCCCATCCTTCCCCTCTCCCCCTCTCCCGTCTACCCGCTCTTCTCCCGCTCTCCCCCTCTTCCCCTATTTTCATCTTAAAGGGCGGCAACGCACTTGTGACTCTTGAGTTACAGGTGCCCATGGGCGGCGGTAGTCATTTACCATCAGGTGATCCGTCTGCTGGTTTGCCTCCTATACTATAAAAAAAAAGCATAAAAAAAAAGATTGGTCGGAGGACGGATTCAAAATTAGTCAATAGATTTTTTATTTTTTATTAAAAAAATATTACTCATTTATTTTAACTTGAAGTGTAAAGAAAGTGTGCAGGTTTTTAGCAGGTATAATTCTTTGCTAAAAGTGACGAAAATATATTTATAATAAAGTAAAATAAATAGTTCTTTATTTTAACACAATGTACTTTTTTTGTACCTTTAATAACCAATGTACTTTATTTGGACAAAAAAAGGTGGCAACCCTACTTAGGATATAAGTTGTAAACATGATTCCTAGTGAATGGCGATTAAAACGATTTGTGAGAATTTCTTGTCTTTTTCTTTGTTAATGGCCAATGGTCAGCTGCGTATATGCGTAAAAAATGTACTATTTTTTAAACAACTGTAAAAGCGTTAGAAAATGTGTTTGATGAATCATTTTGTAGTTTCATCGAATTTCCAGAACGGCGGTGTATCTTTGAATACTAGTATGACAAACTGGATGGAGTGATTCGGGTACTTCCAAGAAATTTTGAGATTTAGTCAATATTGTTTATCCACATTTGCCGGTATCATTAAATTTAATATGGGTGTTTACAAAGTGTGTTAAAAACATATGGCCCATACAAAATATAATAAGGTAATATAAATAAAAATGTAAATAACTAATTTAATATGTAACTAATCTTTAAATAAGAACACCAAATTTTAAGTTATATTACAAGACCTTGTTTGTGTCCTCCCTACTACTTCACATCTACAAAATCCATTAAAATTAAAATCTTTGAAAAGGCTGTATCAATGGGAAAAATCTTGAGCACCAGTATCGGCCAGGTGGGCATGAGAAGAGAGCACCTACTTAATAGTTTTAATAGATACTTGTCATCGGTAGTGCATTACCCGACATTGCATCGTGGTCACGCGCCGCGATAACGTCTGCAACTGCGCACGCGTCTCGGCAGAGTGCGTGTCGCGTGGGAAACACCTTACGTCTAATGGTTCTTTAAGTGTTACTACATACTTAGTTTTGTTTTGAGGCCTTGCTCAAGCGTGATTTGATGATAGATAATATTATTGAACAATTCCATTATTTTGTATTCTATAAAAAAGTATGCCGTTCTCAGCTTTGTTCTTGTCTCTGTTCTTGTATGTGATCATCACAGAATACAGAAGTTAATTCTACTAACTTCTGTCCGTGGCGATGTATACCAAACTATTTAGTTAGTGGTATCTTAGTTATTTTTATAATCAAACACCCCTTGTAGCTTTTCCACAAAGACTATATACACATCATCATATATACAAGAATTATTAAAATCCACTTTGCGACTCATAACAACTATCTGTCAGTCAAACAAACAATTGTTATATTATGGGAATGAACCCACTGCTATCGCCGCGGTGGTAGCACAAGCATATGTTTATAACACTAACCAACTAATACGAGTATACGTTTATCGCTTTCCTTTTTATTTTATGGGATTTATGGTCACTTGGTGGTGACTACCACCACTCATGGACACCTGCAACTCAATGGTCACAAGTGCGTTGCTGGCCTTTAAGGTGGGAGTAGGGGAAGGTGAGGAAGGGGGGGTTAGGGCCTCCGGTAACCTCACTCATTCTGCGAAACATAATGTAATCATTGCTTCAAGCCGGTTTTCTGTGAGGCCGTGGTATCACCATAGAGCAACACGGGCCACCGGGTATCACTAAATATCTTCGTCGGAAAAAAAATTGTTAAAACTGATTGGCATCATCATCGAGAGTGAATGTTACACACCACCAATGAATATTAAATTAATAATACTTGAAGATAGCATATATTATTGTTTTAGTTAATGTAAGCATATGTATTAAATACTAAACAACACAAGCGCATTACAGTCGCACCCACCCATGTATATACTGCCTCGCGCTCGCTCCTACAGCTACCCTACATGCTTGTCTGGCAAGGGGTTGGAAGTTTCAAAAATGTCTGGCTAATGAGGCAACATCATTTACTTATTACTCAAGTATTATTTATAAAAATCAGCTTTTATACTATAACGTAAGTAAAATTATAATTTCATGAACATTAAGGGTGTCTGGCAAGGGGTTGCCAGGATGTTAAGTGTCTGGCATTGAATAATGTGATTTTTAATAATATTCTAAAGATAATACCAAAAAATCGGTATTTTACACACCTTTAGTACCGTTTTCCTGCCAAAACCAGGGCAACCCAAACTTCATAATGGTCCATCGTTCTTACCTGTGTTGGGAGCATGCGCTGACAAACTTTCAGCTTTTATAAAATAACGAAGGTCTGGGGTACACGGGCTCTTACTCTACTACGACTACATTATTTAACAAACGTATTTTTAATACTTTTTTTTATCGTGTGGAAACCCCCTCGGGTCATCACTCCACTGGGGCTGCCAGTGAATTGGTATGTCGGAATTGAACCAACTAAAACCACACGTTGTACCGTCATAAATAAGTCTATTGCCAGGGACTCGGGTATACCCTAGGGTATTTTTTAATACCTATACCTCAATCAATCAATCAGCCTATATCCACTGCTGGACATAGGCCTCTCCCAATGTGCGCCATAGCACCCGGTCCTCCGCCTTCCGCATCCAGTCTATCCCTGCTACCTTCTTCAGGTCGTCGGTCCATCTGGCTGGTGGGCGTCCTACTTTCTGTTTGCCGATTCGCGGTCTCCACGGACCCGTCTGCTCCAACGGCCATCGGTCCTTCGGCATACGTGGCCAGCCCATTGCACCTTCAGCATGCTTATCCTGCGAGCTATGTCGGTAACTTTGGTTTTTTGTCGAATGATCTCATTACGAAATTTATCCTTCAAAGACACTCCAAGGTCGGACGCACTGATCGAACACTTTCGTTTTAAGGCATTGCGGTAATGGCGAAGAGAAAACTCGACGTAGTTTGCCAAATGCTGCCCAAGCTAATTGGATCCTTCTTGTGACTTCTTTCTCGAAGTTGTTTTTATCGAGCTGGATAACCTGCCCCAGATAGACATATTCTTGAACAACTTCGAGCGTCGAACCTTCGATGTCAATAGGTCTGGGCATGACATGTTCATTGAACATAATCTTGGTTTTGTCCAAGTTCATACCACCTATACCTACTAAATAGTAATGGTTTTTATTTCTATCGGTGCTCAAAAAATTTTAAAAATTAATATTTTTATTGTAGCTATATATTTTTTAAAGAGTAATAAATTATTATAGTGTAATAATTTAGATATTTTAATTCCTTGACTGGGCTATCCCAGTCAGGGAATTAAAATATCTAAATTTTGGATTACCATGCATTTAAATTTTGGATAAATAGTAAAAAAATGAGCTGATTAAGAATTTCGATACCCGCAGTCTGGACAAGTGGGGCGTATTTTTTTTTTTTAACAATTTAACGAAAAAAAACAGCTTTTTTTTACATTTCGTGTGATATCTCGTTTCTAGTACGTTTTTGGTCATATGTGTTCGAAGCTTTTTTGTTCTCCATTAAATTACCTACAAAATTAGACTTGTTTAAAGTCGTTAAATGCAACAAATTTAACAGCAAATTAAGGTCAAATTTAAAAAAAGGGCGTTTTTTTCAACATTTAATAACATTGAAAGGAAGTCTGAAACTTTCTGAAATTGTAGCTTGTGATGATGTCAAAAAGTGCTATAAATTTGAATGACATCAGTTTTAACCTTTTTAAATGATTAACGATCAGATTTTTTTAGCCTTAACTGCCAAATGTGCCATTTTCTTTTTTCTTAATTACTAAAACTAATCGGACCAGCTTAGAAAATTCAATAAACCATTTTTTAGTTTATGAACCCGTTGATGAAAAAAAAATGATCGTTAATAATTTTAAAAGTTGAAAACTGATCTTGCTGAAACGATGGCATATTAAATGCATGCACGTAATGTGAAACTATCGAGTGCCATTATTTGACGCGATTTTTGTAGGACATAAATTGTTAGGGACAAGTTTTTATTTTATCGCACCTTACGCTAATCCAATAAACTTTATTTTCCTAAACGCTCACTGTTTACGTGTTTCGTAAGGTCTTTACTAAATATAGGCATGTTGAATGAGTTGCTGGGTGTTCTTCCAACTTATCTATACAAATGCAGGAAGTCGAAACTAAACAGACAGTTCGGTGGAAACGATGAAAGGGCGCACGTTTTCATACATTTATAAACTATGCTGCAATTGAGTACAGTGACGTCCGAACTATGACAAGAAACAGATTACTTCGTTTTTTGCGGATGAGGTTTCCTTCTCTTAAATAATTATCACATTTTCAGTACTTGATATTTTAGGAAGAGAAGGTTAATTGCATGCCGTTGAGAGTCTTCTGAATATGCCCACGTACTAAGTACACGATTACAATTCAAATGCAGACTGTCGTTGTAAACCACAAACACTGTGAGTATTTGAGCTATCCTGTTAAAACGTTATCGAGATACTGTTAGTATAGAGTATTTTTTTGTGTAGTAGGTTGACAGTCTTTGTAACACTATTTCAAATGCACAGAAAACAGCTTCGAAACTGAAATTATCCTGCCGGTGTGCAATTTAATGGTATCCTGCCTATTTAGGCTACAGAAATGACAACTTATTCTCAGTTCTGTCATCTTGGCCCTTAGTTAAACAATAATATTAGTCTATGTTAATTATATTTACAAAATTATTATCATTTAAAAAACGGTAACCCACTTTATTAGATATTTTCTGGAATTAGGATCTTGAATAATAGTCTATTAAAACTAAATAAAAAGAGCCATCATCGACTCACGAAAGACGATGATTCAGTGTAATAAAACAAAAAGCACTGTTGATCCGAGAACTTCTTTTTAAAGTTTTTAAATTCACTCACTTTATTATATCCGGTATGTCAGTATTTCTTTGTGCATTCGATAAGCATTGTACTCATTGGCGTGGAAACTTTCGTTTAGTGTTGTCCGTCAATGGAACCGCAAAAAAGTGCGAACAGTGGCACCTGGACCTCATGCAGCGCATGAAATTAACTGTTAAATAACTTTAGAAAAACTTAGTCAATTTTTGTACTCTGTGCGAACTAGTTCGCACGTAGTACCAACGTAGAGAGAGTATATGGCTACAGGTGCAGTGCTAGATAATGACAATGGTTTACAAAAGAAAAGCGACTAGGGAAAAATAAAGAAAATGAAGTAGCTTTTTAGGTTTACAAATTAAAATGGTATATGTAGTTAGGATAGTTCGGATAACTATATGACCATCATCAGGCTTAGTCGGTGTCAGGGAGATACTTTATTAAGGCAGCGGGAGACGGAAGTTCAGAAGTTATCGTGTTAAGATTGAAATGTTAACTGTCCCCAAGATTGTCTCGAGACTTTGGATTATTACAATGTAACTTGAATATACGAGAGAGATTTAGACCTCATCAGTATTTTCAATGTTACGTTGGAAATAAAAACGTTTTTTTATAATAAAAATAAGTTACCGAATCAATCGCACGATCCGTCTGATTATGACCGATAGACACATAAATGTAAGACGTTAACTTAACACTTAAGTCTTGTCACTTTCACAAATAGGTGCATCTTATTGAACGTAAGTAAAGGCTATTGGCCTTCAATTATGAATAGAAATCTCTGTCAGCTATATAGTTTTTTGTGTGTAGTGATTGCTAGTGGTAATGCGTACCAATGAATACTGCAACACTGGTAAAAAAGGAGGTGCCGTTCCGTTTTATATCTTATATTTCACCCTTTACAAGCTCTAGCAATGCAATGCAATGCGTGTCTCAATACCCAATCGGCGCGCTACCCGCCGACAGCACTGCGAGCAGTCGCAGTATCTATTCATTGTTGCCATTATGCAGAATTTTCACATAATAACCGAAGCTCGTACGAAAGCGTTGTCACAGCAAAATGAGCTGTCACTTGAAGTGATTTGACACAAAATAGGCTGCTGCAAAGTTACACTGCATTACAATTAATCCAGACTTTATAAATTAAAAGTTTACGATGATGAGTTTTGTGACATTGGTTGTCACAAAACTCATCATCGTAAACTTTTAATTTATAAAGTCTTTCTGCATAAGTTTTACTACGTCCTATATAGCCATACAAGCAATAAATCAAATCTCAACTGGCAAATCTCAGTCCGGGAAAGCTTAGAATGGCCGTGTAATGAGCCGGTGTTAAAATAGGCAGTGAGTTAGCGTTCTAGACCTGAGATGCCTCATTGATATATGAACAGTAGTCTGATGTCGGTTTATTAATATTTTAAAAATTATTTTGCAAATACGAGGTGTTTAAATCATATATTTCACTATTCAAATACAACAAAAAATATTATTAGGTGTTTAAGAACAATTAAAGTCTAAAATTGCAGTAATTATATATATATATATATATAATTACTGTTAAAAATAACTACACAAAAGGATGTAAATGGGCGACAGAGTTTTGCTCGGCATTTTATTTCTTCTAAAATCTCGATTTTTAAGTAAAGACATATGTATAAATAAAAGCAAAACCTTATCTAAATACACAATGTGATTCGATTGAATCGTGAGGCAAATTTGCGATTTTTCTGTACCCCTTGTACTAGTTTCCACACAGTCCCTCGTCTATTTCCCCCCCCGCCTCTCCCTCTTCCACTCTTCCTCTACTTCCACCTTAAAGGCCGCCGGCAAAGCACTTATGACTCTTGAGTTGCATTTACCACCAGGTGATCCGTCTGCTCGTTTGCCGCCTATGCCATAAAAAAAAAAGCTGTCGGTTCCTAAGAACACTCTCTTCACCAATATCGTTGATGTCACTAGTGCTATACCTACCCTATAAACTTGCTCTGAACTCTGTAGACCCCAATCAGCGTCACTAATAAAACAATACGCTAGGAGTGGTGTTAAACCACGGTCTGTGTTCGCGTACATCCTAATACTAACTAATATTTTAAATGCAAAAGTGAGTACCTATGTTTATTTAATTGTTTGTTTGTTACACTTTCAGGCCTTAACTACTCATCCGATCATTTTAATATTTTGTATACACTTTATTAGGGGCACAGAAAAAGACTAATGCCCGGTTCCTATAATCAAGAACGATACGCACGGTAAAATTTCCTTGAATTTTTGACGAAAATAATACCGGCCTAATGCCCATGGCCCATTAGGGTACCAGTAAAAAGGAGGTACTATTACCGAGGAATAGAAATACCTTTAACGCGAACGAAGCTGCGAGCAACAGCTTGTACAATCTTATGTTGATCATATATTATGATTACCTTAATTTTGGTAACTTACCAACTTGATGTTTTTAAGTTATAGCAGAACAATACAAATATAGGCAATTCTCTAATGCCCGGTTCCTATAATCAAGAAACGATTCGTTTTGCTTACGGACGGTAAAATTTCGTTGAATTTTCGAAGAAAAATTTACCGTCCGTAAGCAAAACGAACCGTTTCTAGAATATAGGAACAGGGCATAAATGGTATTAATAGCAATTCGCTCTGTGTCGAAACTAACGAGCAGTTCGAACAATCATTATCATCACATTATACAGCCTTTTCCTTTTTTTCTTTTTAAAAAGACAACTCCTGCATTGGGGATTACTCCTGTGTTGCGGGGACTTTACAAACATACAAACAACGGACACAAAGAACACCAAGACTCGGGTGGAAATAGAACCAACGACCTATGGCATAGCAGTCAGGGTCACTATCCACTATGCCAACAAGCCAGTCTTTGTCTATTTTGAACAACTTACCTTTCAAATGGTGAAAGAATTTTCAAACAGATGATGGCTAGGCGATTACCCTACACATATAATAAAACTTACAACATTTGCACTCTATATTTGTAATACTTTTAATACAAATATAGATAAGCAAAGATAATATACTACTATGCGATCGGTAATTAAATAGAAGTGACTATGCTGAAATCTTGTAGTTCAATATTCAGCATAATCTCTTCAATTACAGAACTGTTGTCATTTTCTTCATAAAAAACGTGGTAAATGGCAATAAACTCACTACTTGCAACATTAATGATGTAAAAATATGTATAGGACGTGTTTATATAGTACTGTTTAGTACCTAGGTATAGCAAAGCTAAATGCGTGATATTTAGTTACTTGACTTTATCGGCGTGTATTTTATTTTAAGTTTAGTTTAAACAGGTCATGATACTTTCACTTTTTTTCGTGCCTTTTAATCACCGTTTGTGATGTTGTGTTCGTGACTCATCGTTGTCTGATCTCAAGTGTAAACAAAATAGCTTCCATCTTGTATTAAAAAGAAATTTGTTAAGATTACTGTCAATATCTATTCATGATACGGCAATAAAATAAAATTAAACAAAATTCTTTACAGAAGAGATGTTCTCGGTATTAAATAAACTCAAATGGCAGTGGCAAAGGACTCGCACAATACTCCTGTCAGCTTCCCTTTTGATTTTATTAAAGTTCATTATCTGAAGTGATGAGTAGCTGTATGGCCCTGTTTATAGAGCTACGTCTGCAAGCAGCCTATCCCGACGGATGATATGCGGTTATCGTTGAATATATGTATAGTCGCAGCACGGGTATAATGCCAACTTCATATATCTCTTTCTATATTCCCCATTTCACTTTGTCCAAATTTCTTTTCCATTTTTTTTAATCCCAATTCGCACTTTTCATCTGGATAATAACATGATCAGAGGCAACTGCTCTCCATCATTCATCCTTATCTTACCGTAACTAAACCTGTCTTAACATGTGTTGTCTGTTGACAATCATCTGGCAGAACCATATGTCACAAGGAAGAAGAAAAAAAACAAAACAAGGTGCGGAAGTGGAGGGTCGCGCATGCGCGGTTGCGCAGCTCTGGCAGCGCGGGCGGAGGGTGGCACCATCGACTTAAGCGAGGGTCCCGGGCCGCGCGCGCCAGTCAGCTGACAAACGCCGTCGCGCACTCACGCCCACCTTCACGCATTAACGCACCGGTATCGCGCAGTGACCGCACTTTCGTGTGATAAAACAAACCCCTCGTGTTTCTAAGTCTTTACAATGGCAACCTATGCTCAGTTCAAGCACGTCGAGCTCTTCAAAATTGGGCACGGAAAGAACAGGTAAGTTTTCAGTTTCAGGACGGATGCTGCATCAACATTTTCAGTTTCATCCATGTTGGAAATGTCAAGGGTTAGACTAGATATTAATTATTTTTGTACTGTATCAACACAAATTTATTTATTTACGCTCTTCCTCGTTGTGTATTTAATACAAATCCGCAAAAAATAAAATAGTTTTTTTTTTATTAATAATTAGTTAGTTTTTGTTAAAAGCCTAAACCTGCGTCTAAATTTGCAGTTAAGAAAACAACAATTGAAAACATTTTACTAAAAAAGATAACAATTATAGTAATATATCTAAGTATTACAATAAAAGCTTAAATATATATGTCCAATTCAACCCTTCCTTGTCGCGGTCCCGATTTATTAAAATTTCTTTGTCATTGTCATGAACATTAATAATATAAGGGAAACCACGATCAAAAATAGAAATATTCAACGTTAATGCGTAACGTGAAAACTGTTTTTTATCTTTGTTCGGCATCGAGAATTGTGAGTTTTCACGTAAGTGCGTTGAACTCTTGGTGTAATGCGGAGGGTGACAAATTCGATAAAGTAGTTTAAGTCCTATTTTATTTGCAGCTAAGACTTGTTACTTAGTAAAGGGTTTGAACAATCTAGATTTCTTAATAAGTCTATGATTAGATTAATATTGCGTTTTTGGGGATATATATACCTATTAAAAAGGTTATAATTAAGGTTACATATTTGATTTATAAACTTTTTGTAGTTTATAAGTTCATAAATCGGGATCGGAAATATTTAGATATTTAGATCGGAAAAAGTAGTATTAAAATCGATTGAAATTTATTTCAATAGTAATTTTGTAGAGATGTAATAGCTTGCTTAAATCCGAATATAACCTTTGCTGCATGTTTCTTATCGGATAATTAAATAATGACATTGTCATTAAAATCAAGGTAGGATAAATTAAAATTTGTCTTTAATTACTCAAATAATACACACACAAGTCAAATATCTTAAATATAGATTGGAATTAGCAATTCCCTATATGGCGGAAATATTTCTTATGAAATTTATGAAATTCATATTTTATGTCAATTATAATTGTAGTGTGTGATATAAAAACGTGTAAAGCTTGCATATCATGATGGAACACGCAACTTTTTTCAGTGCGTGCCTAATCATTTCACCTAGATTTTTCTAATGGCCACGTTAGTTGGCCGGTTGGTGGTTAGGTAGAATCCAAGGTTGTATGTATATCCCCGGAATAAGATTAAAAAATTAAAACAAAATAAAAAAAACAACGCGTTTGCAAAATTGTTTTTTTTATAACCTAAACTTTACTTTTCGATGACAAGCATCGAGTGCATATCTTATTAATGTATTTGCATTGAACGCAATATTTTCCTTTAGCTTTATGTATTTTTAAAGTAATTATCTACCTCGATTTATATTATACGAGTAAATTTCTTTTTTTCTGAAAACTTTTTATACTAAACTATTCTTGATCGAAAATAAGACTATGACAAAAATAAGACACAAGACGACCACTATGGTCAGGTTAAAACTTTCTGCTACTATTAAGAAGTCTCACCAGTTAGATATCCCAGTCTATATCATCAAAATTAAGGCACTAGTAGGAAGAGACGCGTTTATTTTCTATTTTTTTGCTTGCCTGTGACTCCATTACTTTTTTGCCCTTAAACGAAGCGGAGGCCCAAATTTGTCGGTCTGCATCAAATTACTTTTATAAACTGAACACAACAAAAACTTTTTAATATTGCTCATTAAAATATTTGCATGTATTAACAGCAATTACAATGCGTCTAACGGCTTTTTTTATTAATTTACTACTTTTGTAAATCCCGTTGTTCATTTTCTAAATGTGAAGTTGCGTTTCGAGTGCTTGGTTCGACAATTTTATACGAAATAGTGAAATATTTTTAATATAATTTTCATTTCCTTTATATTTCATACTTTTCGGTCAGCAATAAATAATATGGTAATGAAAATATGGGTTAACTATTAATATCAGTTTCGTTCCTACTCATCGGTCTCTTTGATTTTTTCAGTGGTATGTCATAATGAAATACATTTGGAAAATAAATCATATACATATGTATTTATATTCAAATTTATAAAAGTTTTGTTTTCATTGATTAGGTTATATATATTCTAAATCTTGAACAATAATCTTGACTGATCTATACGGCTATACTCCATTATATATTTGATACTATACTATATTTGCCAGAACGTGTAAAAGATTCAGATTTACACAAATTTTGTTGCGTTAAGCAATATTTCTTTGCTGACTGAATGCTATCTACCCAGCTGAAGATGGCATAAAAAACAGTGTCTCTTCCATACATAAAGACCTTTATTTCTTACATCGATAGCAATCTTCCTTTCATTTCTAACATCTTGTACACCCTAGATAACCATCATGAGCAGGCAAGCCATGTTTATTTGGCAGCTCATCAGTACAAGGATAAGGGTACCGAAACAGATAAATCAATTTCTCCTTTTGGTTTTTAAGCAATACGTAAAATCTTAAAACTTTTTCTTAAAACCAACACAGGAGACGACATCTTTATACCAAGCCTATTAGCATCCCTGAGCATTCCACTCTTCCGTCCAGTGTTATCAGTAACCGTTAGGTCATTGATTACTTTATCGAATCGTGCTTAATTTAAGCCCGTTGCTCATGTTCCTTGAGATCGATCTCCAGTCTTTGAATAAGATTTATAGCCACTTCACTGTAGCAGAAATATTATCCTTCTTTGACAACGAGTTAGGTAAATAAATAGATTTGTTGTTCTTAAACATTGTGGTTGTCGTATTATTGCAAAGATTCTTTCACAAAAAACAAATTATAGGCTGTCACTTATTTAATAAAATATCACAGCCGTTGAAATTGATTTGCATCTTGTCCTAGTTTTTTTTTATTAAAGACTATACGATTTTACTCACGTTTGTATTTCGAAGATGCCCGACTAGTTTCGCGACGGTGTCGCCGTCGCAGAAGGACCGAAACTAGTCGGGCATCCCCGAAATACAAACGTGAGTAAAACCGTAGTGTTAAAAAAAAAAATTATATATAGTCACTATATATTATTTACCGTTTTATTAAATAAATAAAAATATATAATTTTGCAGATATCAAAATTGCATTTTTTTACACTAATACATAAAATTGAAGAGGACCTTTGCTAAAAACGCTTAAAAAAAACCTTGAGACTATCAAGGTTTCACATTTTTTTTATCGGCTATATAACATTATGCTGTAAACAGACCCAAGCAGTCACTATAAACGCGGTTGAAACTGCGGGGACAGCCTAATGCAAAGTGGTCAGACACGACAGACAAAAAACACGCATGGCTATTGTCGTTTAAAAATAAAACTTTAAATTGCCTTTCTTTAGCAATCAAAGTGCACTTATTTCTTTGATTCAATGTAGCGATTCGATCAACTTGAAAAAAACGTGCGTGCGTTGCGTCAGAAAGGGTTATTAACTACCCATGTGATTTTCCTCGGTCTTTCATCAGCTGTAAACTGCTTAACCGATTACGAAATTTGTACAACTACTCTTCATCATAATGCTATCCCAAAATCACCTATCTCACAACAAAGCAAGAATCGTTTGTGGGCTACCTTTTTACAAATAATTTGGATAAAAGAGTTCATTTAGCTGCATGCAGTGCACCTTGGTGAAGTGGTCTCTACTACTGTGGATGCAGTACTCCTCATGAAACAATTCACAATGTGATTTACGGATAGGTTTTCTTTTTTATTTATCCCACTAATATTATAAATGTGAAAGTTTGGATGGATGGATGGATGGATGTTTGTTACTCTTTCACGCCAAAACTATTGAACCGATTGCCATTAAACTTGATATGTAGATAGTTTGAGACCTGGATTAACATATACGCTACTTTTTTTACCCGATATTACCACGGGATCGGGGCTTACGCGGGTGAAACTGCGGCGCGCTGCTAGTTGTTTTCTAAGTCCCAGTCAGAAATACTTCCCTAGTGCCTTAGGTTTTTTTAAAGACAACATAAACATTTATTAGACACATTGTAACTAATGTATAGTACATTAACAGTAACATTATCATAATCTCAGCAATGAGACGTTCACTGCCATTTTAACATAACTTTCTTCTACCTACTTACTTAATCAACATGCAAAATTAAGCAAAGAAAACATCAAAAAAAAATTCTTATGTAAGTATGGTATACCTCAATATCTCCCCAAAATTCTGTAGCCTGAAAAAACCCTCTATCGCTAGACAAACCACATGCATGTTTACCATATCAGTGTAATAAAATATAATGTGACTCTACAAGGCTTATCACAGTTATCACTTATACGACGTTCTTGGAAAGTGTCATGTTGACCCTATTTATAACCGAGGTCACACTGCGAAAAATTAAGCTAGACTATTTCCAAATATACGTTGGCCAGTAAAACAGGCGAAGGCTACGGGGCGGTTTGCGTCGCGTGCCGTACCCAACATTAGCATACCATAGGAAGTGTGTGATTATTCGCTTCGGACAGACAGACGCACAGAGACACCTCTACAGGGTGTGTTCTTACAGTTTAATTATTCAAACACATGGGTATGGTACATAACGTTAAAATACTGCAATGTGGTGGAAAACATCTTGCCTGAGCGCTCATTTTTGTTAGGCGTGGTTTCAGTGGATACTGGCAAAATACCGCAAATACGATTTAAAAAAGTTTATGTAGTACGTAGACTAGGTAGTATATCATTAGACATATTATCAGTTTATAACACATATAAATTGTACTTTGGAATAGCGTCGAGAATTAAAACCTCGACATCTTGGCCAAAGCCACGAAAGTTCTAAAACATCACTGCAAATATAATTTCTGCGTAGTAGTCAGGCAGATTTGCTCCTAGTTTATTTTAAGGGTTTTGTAAAGATATTTTTAGCAATTTTGCTTATGTTAGAGCAGACATTCTATTTACCTCACGGATTTATCTGCATATTTTACTATTCATTACCATTTTTACTTTACTATTCCTGTTTTTTTTTTTAATTACGAACTCTGTTCAGTTTATGTAACTGTCTTAATTATTTTAATTTGTAACATTTCCCTCCAATCAAGATTTCCATAATGAGCAACATCGAGTCGTTTGTATTTAACGGTTTCAAAAGTTTTATGGGTTATTTTGTTCCTCCAATTAAATACCGATGCCGTATGATTTAGAAAAGACACGTTCTTCCGTGTGTGTTATCTAAGATATATAATTCTGTGTTTTTTTAGGCGTTTATTTTACGTCAGCGTCACAATAATTTTGGACTCACCTTGTATATTTGGTATATTTCGGGTGGTGGTAGAGTGCGTCCTTGGCAGCTCTATAAATATTATTATCAGGATTAACCTCATTTGAATTTACGTCTGTGGGAAGAATTAGGGTTGTAACTAAATATTATATTAGTTTATATGTATAGCTGCTTTTAGTTGTATATCGTATTTAATAATCATGACGTAATGCTTCGGCTACGTAGTTATTTGTTTTTCTTTGATCTCTTCTTGAAGAGTGACAGTTAATAATAATTTCAAAATTTTGATTTTAAATTACCAGTAAAACAAGTTATTATTATTATTTTGAAATAAAAAAAAATCGTAGCGTCTGCACTGTGGTTGCTTAATTTTCTATTTAGTATAATATGTTTTTACATATTCTTACTTTCTCTTTTAACAATTCATTTATCTTTTCCAAGCGGTGTATTTGTTTCCAGTATGCTTACGAACCATTAATATATATTCGGGCACATGTTGTTTTTAAACGAATAATGCGTTCCTACCTACTACGTGTAAAATATAAAGTAGTAAACTTGCATCAAGACCAAAATAACTGTTGAACAAAACAAAACAGCTGCCTGTCTTGTAAAAAATATTTTTATCCTTAACTTATTTATATTACCCATACTTTGTACATTATTCATCATTCTATCAACCATTAGAAGCGGAGGTAACGCGTAATGACAAAATTATCGGACTTACAGTTGAGTGGTTGGGGGTTAGTTAACTTACACAAGCTTTAGTTGGAAAGGTTATCGAGATTACGTGTGACCCTGTACCTTGCGTACTTAAAAGTCTTGTTAACCAGTTGGCACTTTGCATAGTGTGATATTTCTGATGGTAAGGGGGTCGCTACATCTCCATGTGGATCCATATTATTGGCAACGTGTGAGTGACGTCACTAATGTTGCAAATGTTAAAGGCACCGATAATCGCATACCGCTTGATGGACTGACCATCTGAAGAAGGTAGCTGCTGGGTACATATGTTTTGTAGAGTCTGATTGATTGATTGAACCGTTTACCTATCAGGTGGGCCGTGTCAAGTACACTGAACACTTGCTAACACACACTTGCTAATTTAATTACATAAAAATATTCACGCAATAGTATAATAATAATATAATTACACAATATTACTTCCTCAATTGGTATGAAATTCGTCACAAGCAAATGTGTACCAAAAGTTCATAAGCAATTGGGACGTTTATGGTGTTAAGTAAGTTTCTACTAATGGTGCTCAAGTGGCATGTATTTACTGGCTCTTGTCGGCGAGTCCCGTTCATCATGCGACAAAAGAATGCACATTATGTTTGTAGTCGGCGAAACAAACAAATGAAATGTACGAATTGAAAACAAATGTTTACATATTTAAAAGTTTGAGATGTGGCTGACCATGTGGCCTTATTTTTATTTTTAATTCTTATTAGGTTTTTGGAAGAAGAAACTGTAGAGGTTGCCCTAATAGTAAGAAGTGACTAGTTTTGTGCACCAAAGATTGAATAAATTCTTAAATTCAGATATATGATGCAGTTGTCTATATTGCTTTCTCGCACTTATCGTACGCAGAACTAAAATTATCATATATCTACCATCATGTGCCTGACATCACCTTTCCTTTATCGGACGTTAAATTTTTTTAACTTCACATGCCTCTCTCAGAAGACTACTTAGTAGTAATAGTAGTAACTTTTAATTTCCACACACTGCAGTAATACTTTCTTTTTAATAACTATAGTTGAAAATAAAGAGATAGATCCATGGATTTGTTTGAGGGTTAATCCACCATCGCCATCGAAAGATTATTTACAATAATTGTGATCAAATTCATTCCCTTTCGAGTACACTTCGGATTCATTCAAATTTTAATATATAAGAGAGATACAGATAAACATACATAGAAACAATTTTTTTCATTAACACACACTTATTATAGGTACATAGAAACATCCAGCCCAATTCATGCATACAAATATTTTCACTGAGCAGGAATCGAACCCACGACCCACGTTGTGGCAGACGAATGCACTACCACCGCGCCACAGAGCAGAGGTCGTCAATATAATCATCTAGCACGTAAATCAAGTAGGTACTTAATCAAGGTGCATAATTTCTACTCATATACAAAAATAACAGCTTAGTATACTCATTCTATAATTCAAAGTAATAAAGTACAAAGATTCATGGTTAGTACTTGTCCGAACAAAGCGGGGCGTAGGTTTTACACCGTAATTTACCCATAATAAGCCTACATTTTAACGCCTACAAAGTCATTTAAACATCATCCTCTAAACACAGATGCGTTGTACAGATAAATGCATTATATTTTTTTTGCTTAAGACCGTTCTGTTTAAACATCGATATAATCGCAGCAAAAACTCAAGTGCTGTACGCGACCGCATTAGAACGGTAATCGATGTATCGATAAAAAATTCCTAGTCCGTTTCTAGATTGAGAGCGTTCGACACATGTCATGTCGTTGAGTCTTGTCCATGGTCTAATGATATTCTAATCACTAGTAAACATTTACAACAATGTGATTGAAGTTAATTGACAAATTAATCACAGGTACATTTATTATACAAGTCTAAATGATGACAATTACCTCTAAATATAAACAACGTGGCGGCTTCAACTATAAATTAAAAAAAAATAAGCTGTTAATAGAATATTTAAATGCAAATCATGTGTCATTAAATGTACGACTTAAAAAGCTTTTTAATAAACTTCATGATGACAAATATATATAGAACACAGGAAGCGTGTAGTTCATGTTTATGCATTAGGATTGATTTTAAAAGAAGTGTCAAACTTTCAGCCATGTTTTATAGACTTGATTAGAATAATCAACTGTACCTGTTTCATCATGACATGACAGTTCTTAGGTACTGTCAACATTAGCATCCCGTTAATAAGCACAGATCAATAAATTAAAGACTGTGCTAAATGTATTCATAGAAACGACCTGATGTATCATATAAAGGAAGTAATGTATGGTGGGGGTAATAATCATACTGCATCGGATCAATCAATTAAGTCATGATATAATATTTACATATGAATGGCGTAAATACCCTACATACCTCTTTAATTATATATGTAAAAACGGTCGCCTACGTTATCCTGGAGTGCGAGGGAGTGGCCACACAACGAATGCGACGGCCCCAGGAGGCTTCTGTGCTTCTGGAAGGAGCTAGGCTGGCTCAACCTAGCCTATCTGAACGCATAATGGACCATCTCTGAGTCTAAATGCGGAAACAGAGCCCTACACCAATACCTCTTTAATTTCCCTTTTGCTGTTTTGATATAAAAAGCTATGCAAATGATAATGGTATCACAACAGCCGTTGCTAATAAAAGTCACAATACACAATAATATTGCATATACCTACATAACATGTATGCTGAATTTTTTATCGATATATTATATCGATAAAAAATTCAACATTGCCTGCCTACGACGTATTTACTTCATTCTGCAAGCAAATATAAGTTCCGCAGAGGTTATACCGTCGCAATAATCGTGATGTTTCGCAGAACAGTATAAATGTCACAGAATGATAGACGACCACGGGAACATACTAGAAGATTATACAATGTTTTGTTCACGAAGCTCATCAGTCTAAAATGTAACTAGAAATGAAATGTTTAATTTGTGTTTTTTACGTATATTGAACGGGAAAAGACAATAAGTCAACTTTTTAACCGACATCTTTAATTTTGTAGTCCATGTTGTGGTCAAACATGTTTTTTTTTATGTTTTTTTGGCTTGTATTATAACGGACTTTCACATCAATTTTAAAAGAACAAAAAATGTATTGTTAACAAAATTGTTCACTTATGATAAACGTGCACGTATCACAAATATACAGACCTCTACTTTTCAAAGTAAGTTTTCCCCTTTTTCAAGAATAGAAATAAAGTAAGGAACTAAATTAATTAATGTCGTTGGAACATCTTTTGTTAAAATGACTTTCATACTCTATCATAAATTCAAAAACCGACTTCTTTAATTTATTGTAAATAAAATTATTTACTGATGATCAACGTGCACGTAGCACAAATATACAGACCTCTACTTTTCTAAGTGTGCCCATATCTCAAGAAGTCATAAAAATAAAGAATTTAAAAATAACCTGTAAGTATAGGTACCTAAGGTAATAATTGTACTAAAGGTGACAGTAAATAAAAGTAGATTAACATTACTAAAATCGGCTCACCGCTGTCAACTCGGTTAATATGTAGTGTGGTGTAAAATGCACGCCGCAATGCGCCTTCAAGTGGCCCTTGTACCTCGTCCAACTGCCTTATTAGCATTTGTATTAGCTGTCTAATAGGGATAACATTTGATAGGAAACTTATCTATAGTTGAAGTTTTATTACAATTTTACTATGCGATGCGTTGGTATTGGTGCGAAGACTATTGCAGTTCTAGCCTAGGTAAGTCATCGACCCTAAGATAAAAATAAATATTTAAATACCCAAGGAATATAAATATTTGTTTACAAAAATCGTACTGCTAACGCAAGCTATGAGTCCAGAACGCTTTTCATTTTATATTTTAGGTTGGTCGTCTTTAGTTTCATGATGCCAATTATTTCTTTCGAGACCAAGCAATATAATAACATACTTCATAAGGTTCATCGGAAGTAATCATAGCTTGTAAAAAGAATGTGTTCGTGGTATTTTCTTTAAAATGGGAAGTCACTGGATACTGAATATGAAAATTTATTATGATCATTTGGATTATTAGAATGAAATTTTGTGGGTGATGTTATTCATAGCTTGAGAGCGTACCAGCTGAGATTGTTCATCTCGGTTTTGAGTACGATTTATTAATACGGGCCTGAGACTGCATGAACGGAACCTAGTGGATAAATAGTTTAGATTAAATAAAGTATGTTGCGGTAGACAATATTTTATAAACAAAAGTACACTTAAGGCCTAAGAGCCGTGTGACCACGAGAACCTCATAAAATCCATTTTAACGGAAGAAATAGGAACTGTCCATCAATCATCGCTGTACGTACAGAGCGTTCTTTAAGTTTTCATCGTAAAATGTAAGCGGGCTTTAAGCTCTTTGATCATTATGTTCATGTTAGGAAATTATTTACGGTTGCAGTACTCCAACAGAGCGTTTAGGCTCTAAACTGCAGTTGGAATTCATCCTTTTGTGTTGTAGATCTCGGTATGTTCTAATATATATGTAATGGTTACAGTACGGTCCACGGAAACCAGCTCATCTGCCTACTCATACTATATGGATCATATCAGTATCAGGCAAAACAAGACAATTATCTAAGACTTGACTTGATTTAAAACTTAAAAAAAAATAGGCAGTCATGGGACTGCCGACAGAAGTGAAAACTTAAACGAAACGACGAACTTAAAACGTCACATTAGCAGGTTGGTGACATTAATTAATAAGCAGCCGACAGAACTAAATTTTTAGATTAGCGCCATCTAGTGGATATCATATGTATTATTAGCGTGACGGTCACGAGTTCAGTGCTTTTTCCCATTAGCAAAAGTGCACAAACCTAAAGAAGTTTTCACTTCAATTAAGTTCAGAGAAATATCTTTTTATCTACATATGATACATTACCTACTTCTATTGGAGCCGCCGACTCTGGGTGTAACTGCCTACAGAAGACTGGTTAGCCAGCACTACATAATGTATTCATCCTTAAAATGTGTGGGACATTACAGTCCGCGAACATTACTATAGGTACTTTATTTTTGACATATATTATATTAGTGTTTGCTTATAATAATAATAACTTGACACATCTCAGAAACGGCCATCTAATCCCAAACTAGGAAGAGCCTGTACTATGGTAACCAGACTGCTGATAAACATACTTATATATTTCTAAGTATATACATATTATAGATAAATTACACCCAGACACAGGCCAAATGATCGTACTCATCACACATCACTAACCACTAGACCAAGAGACACGTTTACTGAATATTAACTGCACTTCTGTTTATCAATATTTGGTCATTCTACTGCTTAGGGACCTTTTATTGTGAATTTTTTGCCACTTGTCCAGTATATTGATATTGCCTGCCAAAAATAAAGGTGGTTTATTTTATAGACTGGACAAGTGACATAAATACTACTGTCATAAAGTTTATCCATAACTATAAACTATTTAAAATACGCGAAAATTACGTTCAGACAACACATGTAACAACAAGAGAACGCCAATAATGAATGAAATAGTCTTATTCAATTAAGTCTCCTTATTAAGTCATTACTTAAAAATTATGCGCATAATGATAAATTTGTTATTAATGGCTTAATCTACTAGCGGAGTAAGTTGTAATAAAAATTAATAGGCATGTTATAGAATTTAAATTACGACTACGGTCTTTTGATGGCAATGGCTATGATGGATAGGCTCAAAACATTTTTATAGTGCTCTATAGTGTTCTTTTTTTATAAAGCTGGTTATGCTCAAAAAATGGTTCTTCAAAGGATGCATTTAAAGACCCGACATTTAAAAACCTTAATTGTAAATCTTAGATAGAATAGATTAGATAGTTAAGTACCTACTCGCTCTTCGTAAACTAACGAGATACAATAATATACACAGTGTAGTAACTCCACATGGATATAGCCGTTAATTTCAATAATAGGGGGTTTCCGGATGAATTCTATTAATAAAGAAAAGAAACGAACGGAACCTAAAATGGTAAAATCTAAAACTTTAACAAAGCTTTTTTAGTCAACTGTAAAATATGTATTCCACCAAATACATATAAATAATCTACATCATATTTAAATATAAGTACACTCTGCATGGCCATATATACAACCGTCTACTTTTGCAAGTAGAGGACTAAAATTTAAAGACGTACATTATATAACCTTTGCATAAAAAAATCCTAAATGATGAATTATTAATAATTCTAATAGGTACAGATAATTCTAATAGGTAACTTGCAACAGCAGATGTGTTCCATTGATAAAAACAAATTCTAAGTAGAATCAGTTTGCTTTCATTACCTGGGAATTCTTAAAACTCTAAATCGATTGTTTATTATTAATAAACCACGAACAAAAACATTGTAGCAATACAACAAAAATGCAGGTTTGATGTACAACCAAGATATAAAAAAACATGCCTTTCCTACGTTTTCAATAAAAATAGATGTACTCTGATAACAAGTAATCACAAAATAAAAGCGTTGCAATTGAGGTGCGCGGGCGCAGCGCGATCGCGATGACGGGCCAAGCGCATCGTGCGATCCGTTATGCGCTTGCTTCGTTTTTTATCGCGGCGCGATTATCGCAGGTCCGTTAGACCACCGCACGCGCACAATTTGCGCGCTCGCTAGGAAAACAGTGGTATTCTGTTCGAGATTAATTATCGTCTTCCATTGTGATTATAAACTTGTAATTATGGTTGGTATCTCTCTTGACTGTACTTATCGTGTCTTATGCAAATGCATGGTTAATTATGTAACGAGTGTTATTAATTGTAAGTATTCATTAGGAGGAAATAGTTTTCTACATAGATACTTTGCTATGTGAATGAAATTACACTTAGCTGATAGTTTTGCATAATTGGGTTTATTTTCTTTGCACATTTTTAGAAGTTCTTGATTTTTTAATTTATTAGTTATTATAGTTTTAGTTAATTTATTAGTATAGTTTATTAGTTAATAGACGAGACTATATGTTATTTTAAGAAACAAAAATCATCTAATTAAAATAAATACTTCAAGCTACCGATTACAGATACAAAAAACATAGGTATATCTCAAGTATCCCTTTTATTAGTTGCCCACGAAATAAATTGCAATTTAGTACTTCAAGTTGATTCTGACTTTCTAATAGCAAAAAGATGTACAAGAACAGGTTTGTTGATAATGAGCAACATTTAATTGATAATATGTATGGGAGTAAATGGACAAGGTGCAGCTCATGACGAACTATAAAAAGGAAAAAAACATTTATTAACCTAAAATAGCGGAATCCTAGTGCAGACAGAAATAAGTACATAGAAAGCAGTCTGTATATTAATTACTCTTGTTATCATCTGTGGTATAATAAACCATTACTGTGATATCTTAAGCGTAAAGACTAATTTGTATCCATTGGTAAAATGTATCTATTGTTTCCCTTCCTCAGCTGCAACCTAAGGCTTCGCTAAAAAAGGTCTTTTCTTGTTAAATAATAATTTCTGCTATTAGTTAATTGTTGGATTGCACGCAAAGATTATGTTCTCTTGAACTGTTCAGATCAATTATCCTTGCGATTTAACATTTTTGTTCCAAAATTATAATGTTCGTCGCAATGTTCTCCTTATAAAAATCACCGTAAAATATAATTCATAATCTAGAAATGTTTACGAGTGTGTATATACATAACGTTCCAATAGTGCGGAATCGTAGCAGTTTATCGTACGTGGATAATTGTTTACTTTTACATGTTTTATTTTCGCGTGTCCCGCAGGCTTTTCCGTTTTGTTTTATTTCAAATTGTCGTTGTAATAGTTGCACTTGGTTGTTAATTGAATGTAAAAGGTAAATTGGTGTTACTATTAGACCCTTTTCCATAACGCCATTGTAAAATTCTTATAATTTCTATTTCAGTAGGTGTGAATTTATAAACAGTGTTAGTAGAATTTCAATACTGAAAAGTTCCAACTGGTACAATTCAAAAGCTCTATTGTTGAGTACATCAGTAGAGTTGATGTTAGCATTAATCAAATTCATCTTTACACATCAACACAATTATGTATATTCACTCATCGTTTCAATTAACCAAACCTTCCATGCCCTTAAACTACACCTACATCTCTGTATTTTTATGACTTTATTTAGATTTATGCTGTATTATCGCCTCGTATAGTTTATAAGCGTGTACCACTGAGCGATTTCTAATGTTTCCTCAATCTGCTCGTGTATCTAAAGCGTTCTACAATTATTGCTTTCAGAACTACTATTACACCTATTTGCATTATTATTGTCAATTAACAATACACAACCAATAAAGGTATGATCAATTCACGCGATAGGCACTGGCTGTATACGAGCATTCTTGAAAAGCTTCGAACATTGAAAGGTAAATAAGGCGAAAGCATTATAACCAGTTTGTGAATAGAAACATTTTCAGTATAATGAGCCATTGTGAGCTAAATGTTACGAATTGTTGGACACCAGACGGAATGTCGCCTTTCATCAATGCACATAGCGGAATTGAAATTTGCAATCTTGTTCCGCCTCGAGAAAGGATTATAACAATAATGAGTCTATTTAGAATTAAGAACAATTTGGGCAACAAAGACTGACTATACTAGATACATTCTAACGTTATTCGTTTTAAACTTTTGAGGCTTTGTGTGTCGAATAGATCTTAACTCTCTAAATGCAATTTGCATCATTTCCTACATTCTTAATAAGCTAATATTGGACGTATTTTGGGGTCAGCAATGCACCTGTCACATCCTTTCTTTAGCAAGCATTAGCGTTTCTAATAAAAAATAAGAGTAAAACAAAGTTGCAATTTCAAACTCTCAGTGAAACTAGAAATTTAAGTAGATGCCTTGAAACATAGTTACTCTAACA
The DNA here is from genome assembly GCA_949752705.1 of Callimorpha dominula. Taxonomy (NCBI): domain Eukaryota; kingdom Metazoa; phylum Arthropoda; class Insecta; order Lepidoptera; family Erebidae; genus Callimorpha; species Callimorpha dominula. The sequence continues at coordinate 10,394,232 of OX457011.1, forward strand.
TGCCATGTTTAAATAGCTGTTAATATCCTCGCCGAGTGTTGGCTGTAATTTTAAAGTAAACTGTAATCAGTATGCCATTTGCAATGTAATCGGATACTTAATCTTAAGTATCGATAATTTTCTTAATGTTTGGTATCCGCTGGTTCTTTTTTTACAAAGTGGAGGTTTACACCTAATGTAGGTGTGTCCCCGTAGGTTATCGGAAACTTAATTTCAGAAAATTAAATTCATAAATTTATTCTATACAAACTGTATGTAAAGGCATTGGCGTAGTACGTGAAAAGATGAGAGATCTTTCGTGTAACTGAATTTTCATTTGTTATGTAAAACCATGCATACATATACATTATCAGAGGCAATGGGTATTAAACCCCCTTACCCCCGTAATAGGGGCAAGCCTATTACCGTCAATCGGGCTTTTTGGGTATCAAGGATGGTAAAATTAGGAGTAGTAAACATTTTTTAGTATAAAAAAAAAAATCGCGATAACTCTAATATTTAAATCAAATCAAGCGTCCGCAAGTATGTGAAACCAAAAAGCTGATTGAATGTCATTGTAATACTAATACACCATACAGAGATATAGTGACAGATGAGTAAAGTTATTGAATAAAAGTACTGTGATGATGAGTGCTGTTTAAAAGAGTGGAAAATAGTTGTCGTTTTGTTTGAGTCCACAAAACCTTATAATTAGTCGCATATTTACTTTCAGTTACATAGTTGTTCGCATTTATTTTGTGCGATTTAGATGTTATTCAAAGTCATTGTTGTCATCTTGATTACCACACTCAATTTAAATGTGAAAATGTTTCTATTTATTTCTTTCAATTTTATTTTCTTCTTTACGTGGGTCTTTTAGTGAATTGAGTTTAAGTCACAAAATAACGTCAGGTAATATTACTATCTGAACTCACTGCGACGTCATAAATATCGTTTGAAAACTGTTAGTTACTTTGTTATCTCCTTTACTAAATACTAGATATGCATTGTAGTTCAAAGGAGTCTTGGTAACTAGGTACTCTGCTTTTATGGGTCGTAGCGTGACGTAATATTTTTTTTTAATAAACGGGTTATCTAACGCAAAAATAATTTAACAGATCTGATTGGTAAAATCTGAGATCATTGGCAAACAAACAAATTAGACAGTTTATTATTGCGTATAAACATAAAGTTACGCGTTTCTTCCTCCGACGTAGACAGAGAGAACAGCTCTCAAATTGCTTCTGTCCTCATACATCTTAAGACTTTCCTCAACAGATTTCACTCACCTTTTCCGGGCGCATCTGACTCATCCAATTTTCAGGAGATCACCAATTTGTTACTTTTCGAGGACAAAATATATCTTTTTAATTTTGTAGTATAATTAAAATCTCAGTGTTTACACGTAGAAAGTGCGATACATTTATCTTTAAATATTTCAACAGCAAATGACAGGCAATATATTTTTATCGAATGTCCAATCAGTACTCTTCACTATGATTTATATAGGACAATAAAGATGTTGAGATATAAAATATCAAAGGGCTCACTGGTACGGTTAGCAAAAAATATATAAGAACAGTATTGCCTTAAGTCGTTTATAGTAGTCATGATTAAGCTGCATTACAGTTTACTTGTAATTTTGTAAGGGATATTATTTAACAAGCCTGAGATTGAAAGAGATAGAGATAACACATGGAATAAATGAATGATGCTAATGATTCGACTAGTTTTCACCAGCATTGGTAAAAAGGTGATAACGTGAAGGTGATGACTACTGTGAAACTTACGAGTGAAATTATTTAAATATATACAGCCTTATTGCATTAGCGAATAATCTCCTCAAATTCTCATCACAGTCATACCGCGATTAAAGGTGTTAAGCTTTGATGCACAAGAATGAACAAGCGCATAGTTTAGTCAACTTATGGCAGTTGCAGTAGCCTTATTGACTAAGAGGAGTTATTGCAACGTTATCAGCTTATTATGCATAAATATTCGTTTGATTTTGTTTACAGAGCTGAAAGTGTTATTTCATAAATCAAAACCACCATAATAATACTAAAACACCAAGCATTAATTCAAAACTTTCTTTACTAACCGTACCTACCAGTGGGCAGCCGATGATTTAATGTGGGCGATCGTTATAAAGATCTCTTCACACTGCTACGGATTAACGTAGCTTTAGGCTTACGATATGTACATGAATATCGGTACTTTAAATGGATCTCGTTTCACACTTAATCGCACTCGTTGTGTTCCCTAATATGAAAAATGCAGACGGTTGTAAAACGAATCTGTAATGATGAGTTAGAATGTTTATGATAGATGTCTTGCATAAGACGTCTGGTGATGTAAAATCACTTCACGTTGAACACGAAGACATAATTAAGAAATTATGTTATTTGAATCATTGAATTCCTATAACACAATTGTGACACTGAGCTAAGTGGCATTAAATTTTATGTTGATGCGATCGTAGTTGAAATAAAGAGGAACATGATGTTTATCCATGTGTATAATATCAACAAACTAACTTAATCGTGACTGTCAGAAGTGCACAATATCTGAGGTCTACTCTGTTTCTCTCCGAGTTCTTCACCAATTTAAAATAAACAAAAACATTTTAGTTCAGGTGTTCCGAGTGAGATGATAATTATAACATGTATTGTTGCATATGCATATGCATAAAGAAATGAAATATTCGACAAATTCTGCATTAAAGTTTGCTCTGTTAAAGGAGTACATATTGTAATGTAACCGTGGGTGGACATTTAGCACATACTTTTTCTTCATTAGCATATGGCGTGGGAAAAGCTTCATGCTCATTATATTTAATGTTAAACTCAAATATTCTTGCGGTGCTAATAATTTAAAAGTGTTACCATTTATTTAGAAATTATTTTTAACATTAAATAGCACTAAGAAATGGTTTGGCATATTGCATTAGTGATATCCTTTTCCGTCAGAGTTCCAAATACTTAATAGTACACGTATAATAATATTTTTACAGTATTTGTCCCCAAAAATGTGTGTAAATACCTGGTACGTATTTATAGAATAAGGTTTGACTATTGACAAGAAAATCGTTAAACATTCCACATTTTAGGGATAGTCAAAAGCTCATTATGTATTGACTTATAGCTAAATTCCAATCCAAACTAACATTCTACCAGTTAAAGTTGACAAACTTGTTGAAGCGACGCGAAAGCGTACACATGTTTGGGGACTAAAATTCACAAAAACAGGGAAAGTGACTGTGTAGATCTATGTGACTTAACTGGAACCGAACGATCGTGACCAGTGCGTGCTCAAGCCACATCTAAATTTACAGGTGCGCCATGAAAATGATCTACATCGAGATAGCGCCGTTTATTACAACTGTGAGTTATTCATCTGTCACGTTAATCTTTACAAGAAGTAGATTAATGCACTCTGTAAAGGTACGGCACGGAAATAAGTAGGTATCTGCGTTATAGTGGCCAAATGAGAGGTTATTATTTTCTTATAAGTCTCGACGTAATGCAGTGTGAAATGAATGAAAATACATAAAACAGAAGTTGATGTGAAACTTACATTGACTAGATAGGTACAAGACGGGTTCAACAGCTCCTGTTCCGTCACAAATTGAAATTCTTCATCTGTATTGTTGAATTTTTACGGTGTTAGTCAGTACTTGAGATTGTGTGCATATTAAAAAACCAATGTATAGATGTATTGGTTTATGTTGTATTTTTTACGGTGTTGGGCGCCTTGAAAATGTACTTGTAAATAAAAAAAAAATTGTTAAAATAAAATTCATATCCATGTTAGTATGTAAAAAAATTAACAGGTTCCCTGTCCTATGAATCGATTTTGATTCACATGACAGTTTTTGTACCATCACTAATTTTTTTGGACCATCATGAACTTGTCATGAATCATATGTGAACAAAATTCAAAACTTGGTATTTCTATCTAATTTTGTGGCAGTAACAAAAAAAACTTGAATTAATTAATGGAACTTTGTTCATCATTACCTACTCAACGCATCGGTCAACAAATTAAAACTTCAATAAACACATATTTTACTTCATGTACATACATAATTACATATACATACATAGTAGTTGCACTACTAAGAAAACTTTATTATATTACTAAAGCTATTCATAAACTACATGTCTATTTTAATGGACTCATTAATAATTTATAATAAAGTCTTTCACTAACACCGAAGTGTTCACGTAAAATAATGAACAAATAATGCCGTGAGATAAAAGATACGAAGATAAATATTTAAAACTTAAGAGCTCTTTTGTACGATGAAAACTAAGATTTAAACGATTCCTATCTACGACAAGAGTAAGTTACGAGCTACGGCTACTTACTTTCATAATATTTTGAAACACGAACACTTAGAAGGGTCATTATCTTCTTACAGTTACCCGTGACACAAATGTGGCCGTTTTTATTCTGAACAAAGCCTTTGTCAATCGTTAGTCATTTATTACTCACTGTTATAAGAAAACACAAACATTTGACATTGGTGCCTATTCTCATGTTTGGAACTAAACAATTTTGGTCTCATTACCTTTTATCTCATTACCATTTATTTATTAGTAGAAATGGGAATGATTAAAAACTAAATACAAGAGGCATTAGATGCATACCAGTCACTTTCAGTAGCACAGGGGGAAACCATGTTGCAGATTGTGAGCTTTTACAGATTACAAAATTTCTTTTGGGGGATTATGCGTTGTTCAACTGTTATTTTAATTCAATTTTTAAGGAAACTATTTTATTTATTAAATTATCTTTACACTCAGGGTAGGCAGTACAAAATTCAGTCCACAGCCAAAGACCTAGGAATAAAACTGAATGAAGGACGGAATGCCATGTGTTGTAATCGCTTCATTTTCAGATTACCAGATCGTACACAGGCACATCGCCACATAATTTCTAGATAAAGAAGAAAATCAGGGTATTTTTCCTCGCAGTGGCGACATATCCCATAAAAAATAAATGTACACTGTTTCCAGAGTTCACAAATAAAAAAAAAAGGTTTTGTTCACAAATAAAATCGCCGCCCTTGCAATATATGTTAAAACATTTAATCTCCTTTCTAATTAAAAGTTAATTTATATACTCGTAATGTATAACAGAATCAACGCCATCTACAATGGAGTTCTGAAAAAATATTAAATTGGTTACAATTAACCAATTGACTTTTTTAAACACTCGCGGTTTTGTGAGCAATTTTGTGGCCTGTAATTATTTGATCGAGTTAAACGAATCACAAGAATTATGGGATTATCTTGACAGTTATAGGGCTATTGTTACTGCTATTTCCTTGTTTCGTTCTCGGTAGCATTTGGCATGAATGAATCAGAATAGAATTCAATAAATGGATTAATAATACGGGCTACGATTTTCGATTGCTTTTAGTATTTAGTGTTTTTGTTTTTTGTTTTTTGTCACTCCATTTTAGTAATTGATATATTACATACTGTGTGAGTGGTTATCGCTCAATCATCTTTAAGCGGCTAATGCGTCGGACTTGCGATCAAGTGGTTGCGGGTTTCAACCCCACCCAGTCCACTACTGACGTGAACCCACTCCTAACACAAGCTTTTAGCTTTTTGGAGAGGTTAACAAGAATACTAATCATGTGTGGTCACGTTACTAGTATTTTTTTCTAAAAATAAACCTGAGTTACAATGATTTTACAATGATTCATTTACGACGAAAAATTTAAGGTACTGGGTGGTCTGCTTTCACTTACGAACACGAGGATTAATAAAATCTTTATTTAATATTGCCCTCCATTGCTAATTATAAAACATAATCATTATTCGGTGTGTTAAATTTTACATGACATAAAAACTGTGTTTTGGTTTCATTGGTTTCATTATTTTCTAATGCACGTTACGGGCAATAATCTTGTAATTCTTATAGAGATGGTATTGAATAATTTTTAATTTTTATTTTTTTTGAATTTTTTAATGTATGAAATTATCTATATAATAGCCTGACGAAGATACACGAATCTTCTGTAATCTATAATCTATGTATTACAGTCAACATCGTCTTATTCACGCTCCACGGCTCTCTTGTAACGGATATGACAAGTTACAAGCGAACCATTCGTTCGGCAACAATCATAGTTCTTTATGCCGTACTAAGCCTTATTTCATTATGAAGTAGCCACCAGAATAGCGTGTTTCTGTAACACTGAAAGTAGTTTATGTGATAGGTTGTATGAAATCATCGATGCATTGTTCCTAGAGGCATTGTTCGTGCAAATATGTTCAAAATAATTTAAAATATCGTCTATTTAACGCATCATAAGATAACCAATGTCCTGGCAAAATACAATACTTACGTTCAGTCAATCAACAACATAAAACTGAAAAGTGAATGATCGTTAATAATAATTATTGTATTTTCGTTGCTCATAATTATTGGGCGTCAGTTAGATGTAGATGTGTTGTTAACAATCATTTATTATTGTGTTCTCCTTTAATTCTTATTACATCTGTATTTGAATGGTAAAATGGTTTTTTTTTAGAAGAATAATTAAAAAATATTACATATCATAATACTTGGAAGTTAGAGCTTGGTGAAAAAACTTCATAACATTTGCGAGCATCTAGTCAACTGTTTATACCTTATCTTCATATAAAAATTAAAGACACTTTTAGCCGGGGGGTCTAATGATCAGTTTATAACGTTCCGTTAATAAGTTAATAAGGGTGACCCTTATCGCAAACGCAAAGCAGATTGCAAGACTGCATAATTTGAAATACATATATTATAAAATATTGGGAGTTAATAATTATTATATAATACCTAATAAATGTTAAGTAGCATATACATACGTTTACGATTAAAATTTACCATCTTTATCCGCATTTACCGTCACCATAGTATGTATATGTTATCGGAAACTTGTAGAATCCGGTATTCTAGACAATATTTAGGCAAAGTATAAAATACTTAAAACCGTAATACCTGGGGCGTGAGAAAACATTACATTTGAGTTACACATTGCCGGTGGACCAACAATTACTAATAATAATTAATTAATAATAATCTTTATTGACATTTTTTTTTATTTACAAGATTGCACTGTGCTAGGTAAAAAACCTGTGTTACAAGAGTCAGTGCCCTTTCCGGCTTTTACGAGAACATATTATAATCCTATGCAACAAAAATACTATTACATATTTTACTAGTTTAGAAAAAAACAAAGTAACTATATAAAGTATACGAAAATCAGTTATATAATAATAATAAACAAGTTTAGTTAGTTACTATATACAATCCATTCATATTCATAATTTTTCATACATTACGCCCCAGGTTTTCTATACATTGCCTAGATATTGTATTATTGATATAGAAACTGAATTATTCATATAGCCGGTAACTTATACATAAAAAAATGGAAATTCGAACCATGAGGCAACTAACAAAACTGCCGTCGGCATTGTGTAGTTACTTAACTGATAATTAGTAAACAAAACCATGCTGAACAACTAATTGTTTAAGTGTATAAATTATGTGTGAACTAATTTGTTGAACAACTTCGCGTGCCTCTTCCCTGATTAAATAAACCTATAAAAACTTGAACAAATTGCAGTAGTTATATCTTGAATTTAACTTGAATGATCACCAGTGGTTTAAATTCGGTTAATCAGTGATCGAACACTTAAACTTGATGGGAGAAACATTCTTTAAGTGATACTGAAAATTGTTTCTTGTTATTAACATCAATTAAAAAAATAGCATTAAGGCGCGGCTATAGTTAAATTGAAAGTGATATAATGCCTTAGGCAGACCACACTCATCACGAAACCACCGTAAAGGCTCATGGCTAAATGAACAGCTATTTTCCTTTAAATGTATTTTTTTTTTGCTAATTGATCACTTTAATTAACGCAAACATATTTAATGTACTTAATAGGTATTATTATAAAATTAAGGGATTTTAATAATTACAGCAATAATAATACTTTACTATAAAATAGTAATTAGTAGTTTTCGACATAATGAATTTCTATTTTAATTAAAATTTTATATTATGTAAAATTGATTATACATAGTTCAAATTTTTTATAAAATTACAAGAGCTACGAATAATGTGTACGAGTAAGTCGTGAATTATTAACTTCCAAATTGGAAACCTCGTGTCCCTGACCTGAATAAAAATTCACATAGAACTTTGTAATGGCGAGTTAGAAATCTTGTACCCTATGAAAGGTCAAATGACATCTACTATCGCTATCAAAAACCATTATTATTATGAGGACATGGTGAATGACCTGTAAACAACGAGGGGAAACTATATACATACAATAAAGGCTTATAAAATAATATAGATAGACGATTAAACACGCCTAGTAAATGATGTATTGTTAACAAAATCAGTAGACATATTGATATTAAGCTGCCGACACGTACACACACAAGTCTATTTAAATGAGTACAAATTTCGTGTATGAATTTTAGTAGGTACCGTTATAGGCATATTTTGCGGTAAAACAACCGTTGATTAGGCGAACAAAAGACAGTTTCACTTTCATTGATATACGATAGCAATGCCACACGGAATTCGATACGATATGTAATTGACACTCGACGAATAATTTCGCTGAACCAAGTAGTTGCTTTTGAGTGACCGCTTGAATGATGGATGTTAGTTTAAATTACATAGACATCAATATCGTATTCGTATTAGTATGTCCATTTATCTCATTTGTTATGCGGTTTATAGCTAGATGATATGGAATGTTATATTATATGTAAATGTAACGTAGTTGCTAAAAGAAATAGTTTCAGTTCTTGCTGTTATGTGTCGAGTTTATATCTAACATTAAATATGTGTATGTGGATTTAAACATCGTTCTATTCAGTGATATTGTAAGCAGAATGTATCGAATTTCTTCGTTAGATTCACTCAGTTTGGTTTGATCCCCCCCTGGACCGACCAAATTAGTTTGCCACTCCCCCTCCCTGGGATGACAAAAACAAATTTTGTCCCCCCTAAGCTAAAAGCTGGGTACGCTCATAGGTATACAGATAATGCTTAGATAAATCTAAAAAGAGTCTGTCCAATTAATTATTATTATTTATTTCTGTTCCTGCTTGTAATACTTAATGCGGATGAAAGTATGTCGCACTGCTATTACAAGAGTGTATCAACTCAAAATGAAGCTTTTTTCAGAAACGGCAGAAAACTGATTACCCGCTTACTGTTAAAGATAAAAGTTAACACTGTATATAGATTATTGATAAAATTAAGGGATTTCTGTATTAATGAATTATTAAAAAGTTTGCAGGCTATCAAGTTATTTACTTTATTGTTTGAACAAATTAAAAAAAAAAAAGAATTATTTTTAGTTGTTTTGTTAAACAATTTGGCTTATTACAATGTATTATTATTACTTTATATTTATTGACGCGTAGGGAATTAATATTTACGTATGAAAAGTGAATTATCTCAAATTTACCCTATTTTGAGTTGATACAGTCTCGTAATAGCAGTGCGATGTGTTAATGAGAGTGTTATGCTCTAATGTTTGTAGACAATATCGACGTAGTAGAGATTTTCTAGTTCAGTTATAACAGTAGCGTTCAAGTTAACGTTTCGTATAACTATGCGAAATTGTGAACAGTATTCTACATCTTGCACTTATTGAGTTTTATACCGTTATTTCTTCATTTCTATAGCTGAATTTCACCTTTTTTGCTCTATGTGAACCAGATCGCGGTTACACGTTGAGCTCCCACGGCAGTTAGTTATTATGCATACCAAAGGCCAAGCTTGTACTGGAAAAAATTGTCTCGATACTAAATATATACCTCGTTGTAAAACTTTCTTGACGCTCAATTTGCTATCTCGATCTGCGAATCGTTTAGGCATTTGTTCCACTAAGAGCGGATGAACAATCTTAGATTCGCAGTATATTAAATAGGTATCTCTTTTAAATATAATAATAATTTAATATATATATATATTAAATTAATATATTATATTTAATTTAATATATATATATATTTAAATAGACAGCAAAGATAGCTAACAAGCACAATCCACAATTAAAACACCACTAATAATCATATTCTAGGACATACATATTACTCAGCGCTAGACCCAAGCTAAGTAATAATCACAATAACTTGAGACACCTTCGCCACCACGACCGTCTGATCCCAAACTAAAATTGATAAAGTACTTATATATTATTATTACTGAATACATACTTATTAAAGATAAATTACGCCCAGACAGAGAACAAATGATAGTGCTGATCACAGAATTATTAAATTTGTCCTGGGTGTGAATCGAAACTACGACCTCTGGCTTAGCAGTCAGGATCACACACACGGTCAACGTAAGTAGGTATAGCTCGTAGATCTAGGCACAGTAGCGTACCAATAGGGTGGCAGAGATGGCAAAATGCTACGGGCCCATGACCCTAGGGGGCCTCCGGCCTGACCCCAAGGCCCTATACAAACGGCACTAAGAGTGAACTTGTGCCACATCCAATAAATTAGCCACGGGCCTCAGATGGTATAGTTACGCCACTGTCTAGGCACCTATAAAAATTATACTATGATTATAGAAATACCAATTAATCAATAGAAGCATATTTATACATACACTCAAGTCTGTATCCCCGCAGGGGTAGGCAGAACGTGCCAAATAAGAATTTCATAGTTGGTAAAATGTGGTCGCACTCATAGGGGGCAAGCCTATTGCCATCAACAGGGCACTTTGGGTATTAAAGATGGGAAAATTTGTAGTAGACATAAAAAGAGAAACAAGCAGGAATAGCCAATGGAAGAAATAGAATATGGCTTATACGGATGGATTGAGGAGCTATAGCTCAAGTAGGTCAGGGCCGCATACCTATAAGTCGAAATGGCTGTTGTTAGGAAGTCCTTGCCCTCAAACTTGGACACATATTTATACAATGCCTATATTGGAAGTCCTTGCCCTCAAACTTGGACACATATTTATACAATGCCTATATTGGAAGTCCTTGCCCTCAAACTTGGACACATATTTATACAATGCCTATATTGGAAGTCCTTGCCCTCAAACTTGCGACACATATTTTTACAATGCCTATATTTAAACTGAGTGGGAATCGAACCCACGCGGCCACGGTGGCTGGCTTTGCAGTCAGTTTCGATCGATTTTGGTTAAAGATAAAGCTAAATCTGTCTACTGTATGCGGTCTTAAATTAAACGAGGATCATCGTTCATAGTTTCTTAAATAATGCTATTTGTAGTATATCGGTTCGGGTAGATGGCATTATGGGTGTATAATTGCTTACTTAATTCTCGTTTCTCGCTATCAATGAAGCGTGTACTTTATGCATTATGAGTCGCTTAGTATAAGATTACTTATTTACATTGCGTATTATTGGAAGTTTTATAAAAATGTACTTAGGAATACTAAAACGACGTATAAATAATATAAACTGAAAGGAAATATGTAAATGTCACAATTGTAATGGATCGGAAGCGGTAAATTTTTCAATAACTCAGCAATATCGTTTAAAATAAGTACGAATAAGAAAAGTAGTGCGTTCAAGCAGTTTCAAAGAAATGTCCTTCTGTTGCCACTCAGTGGCAGTTACTTTAAGGCCTTAGTATTTCCTTGACCTTATGGCATTCTTCAACTGGTACTCTTGATTTTGCGTACCTTTGTAAGATAAGGTGACGGCTTCTTTGCCATCTTAGTGCTAAAAAAACGGTCAATGGATAATCGAAAGTAGTAGATGACTAATCATATCAAGTTAAATACGAGTAGAAGATTTTTTGCTTTCACGGCGTTTGGAGGTAAAGTATGTTTGAGTTGATGTGAAAGTAAAAAAATATGTAAAGTATGCGACGTGATAAGGGAAAATAATTTGTTTGTGTAAAAATGTCATCATAACAACAAGCGATAGAGCAAGGTTCGGTAATTAATTAAGAAAACACACGCTATGCTACCGTACATTTTTGACCCTCTAAAACGTAAAATATAGGTCGCTGTGTTAACACCAAGGACGAACGATGATCCCCCGATGATAGCACAAAGCCTCGTCTAAAATCCAATTAAACTAGCTTCTGTAGCGTAATTAGTAGCGAGTCTGACTTGCGCTCAAGTCAATAGTCTTGCCTACAAGTTCTACTACGAACTACCGGCGATGTGAATACATTCCTTACAAAATTTATCTTAGTTGGATTTAACTTGGTGTTGTAGGAACTAAAGATCAAACTCGTGATGTGACCCACGGTACTAAAAACTTGGTTTCAATATTTTAAATCTTTACAGATACAAATGGTCGCCTAGAGGAGCAAATTCGACGAATAAATTCGAATAAAAATATTGATAAACTAATGTTCTATAAAAGTAAGAAAATAAAAAATAAATAAATCTGTTGACAAACAACTTATCCTTATCTATGTAATTAAATTCCTAATAAATGCTCTGAATGCAAATCTTTATTCTCTATTTGAAGTTACCGCTTTCATGTGCTTTTTATGTTTAAGTTGAATACTTGATGAACGATAATAATATGATGTTCTTGTTATTTTCAGTATCTTCTTGGATAAGTGCCAGAAATGTTTGTCAAAATATGATAAGAATTCCTAATCCATACATATTTAGAAGTTCACTACATATTTTAACATTTATGTTAAATAAGCACTTAAATATTAAAATGGTTACATTTGGTATTAGCCCTATTATTAACTGTCCCACTGCTGGGCACATACCCCCTCTCAGTTAATTGTTATGAGGAGAGGAATGTTACATTATATGTGCGTTATAGAGCAAAATATACTGATGTAAATAGAGCATTCGTTTCACAAAATAAGTGTATCAGGGCAATATGTGGACTACAAATGGATGAATCGTGTCAATTATCCTTTAAAAACCTTGGCTTGTTACCGTTACCTTCATTATATATATACGATATTTGTATGTTCGTTGAAAACACCTTCATTTATTCACCACAGCTAATGTTATAAATCCACGCAACAGGAGAGACTCACATAGATTAGTATTATATGACATTCCTCGATCAACAAAATACAACAAAAACTGTATAGCGATGTGCGTTCGCGTTTATAATAAGATACCCAATCATATCAAATCATTACATTTAAGACCCTTTAAAATTAAATTGCATGAATGGTTACTCGCTAATAGCTTTTATAGTATTAAGGCGTTTCTTCAGAAAAAGCAGATTGTTTAAAAATTTTGCATGCTAGTACATATTAGCAAAACATGTATGTGCTCTAAAAAACATATGTAACACCTTTGTATACCATGTGTAATGCAAATAAATATATTATTGTTATTATTATTATTATATATTACTCAGAATTTTAGTAAATAAATTCAACGAATAAAATACCTATTAAATATAAGGACGAATTCGACTAACTAATGTTGATAGTGACAACTTAATTGGCATTTTGTATACCTGGTAAAATCTGAGAAAAATATTCATTGCCGGCCATTCGTTTTAAAATCATTTTATTAATTTATAAGTACTGTTCCGCTTTTACTAGTCGATTTGCATTACAGATAACTAACACTAATTTCCCATCTGTGCACAAAATGCAAACATATAAATTTTGATAACTTAATTTGCCGCCTGTTTATACCGGTTGTGTCATTACGCGCGCTATCAATTTAATTAGTAATCTTATACTTGCAAAATATTTGCCGTGTGTCAGATGTGTCAAGTTATTATTATTATTTGAAAAACTTGCAATTCATTAATGTAGATTTGTTTAAATATGTGTACTAGAAATAGTTAGTATGTAGATAGCGCCGTATAATATGCCCCAAACTATTATTTTTTATTATGAAATAAAAAACACGACTTGAATACATACATAGTATATATAAATGTCATATAGTATATAGATAGGTACATATTTGAATAATAGGATAAAATAGATTTAAAGAATACACTAGGTACATGCAAATATCATATTATGTTCTTCTTGTCCTGGAAGGATTATTTTAGGTATTACTGAATGTCATCATATCATATATTTCCATTATATTTTATGATCAGTGTTTCCTTTTTGTATATACAATAGAATTATACCCATCACTACGTCTGTTAATATTTGCTAGTTTACTCTAATAATTGTTAGATATAAAAATTTCGTATCACGATGTTTGTTTGCGATTAACTCCTAAATTAATGAACCGATTTTAAAAAAAATTTGCACACTATGCAGTTTGGTCCAACTTGAGAGATAGGATACTTTTTATCTCAATTTTATAGTCACATTTCTTTTACTGTAAAATAGTTAGCCACAGCAACGCGGGGCCGGTCAATTATATATTTTTAATTATACATTTATGTAACCGACGATAAGTAGCAATTAAGTTACTATTGATTTTGTCAACAAATGTATCCAAGACCAAACCAGGCTCATAGTGGGTACTCAGCCGCACCACTAGATATAGCCAAATGCAAAAAAAAAAAATGAAATAAAAGAAAAACAAGTCGCATTAATCGTTGCAGACAGCTTAATTGATGGAAATTATTTTAGTATATTTTTATCATTACGCTTTCACTATCACCTGAGGCAAATCTATCCAAATTGATGATATATTTACACATAATGCCGAACATAAATAATTGTATACTTTTATGATTTATGCCCATTTTAACACACTTTTATTTTATTTAAGGTTGATTAAGAAATCAGATAACAGTTAACACCTGAATATAATAGTTTTTATTTATCTTTTTACGCTACCACATGGAAAGCTGCGATGCTGCGATAGATGATTACGAAAGAAAAAAATATACTTTTATTTTTCATTACATTATTTATGAAAGAGTTAGTGTAAATGATTATAGTCAACAATATACTCTCATAATATAATAAACTTACAGCTAAGTAATCATGCTGTAATGGTATCGGCTTGAAGTCCTTTTAATAGAAAATTGTTGTTGTATAATCGCCGGTAATGTCTACACTTGTTCTGTTCTGTGTGAGCCTTTAAACTAACTGATGGTAAAATTGCACAAATCTATACAAATATTATAAATTGTTTGTTAGAACGCGCTAATCTCAGAAACGACTGGTTCGAATTCAAGAAATCTTTTAGTATTGGATAGGCCATTTATCGAGGAAGCCTAAAGCATATATCACATCATGCTACGACTAATAGGAGCGGAGCAGTGACCATAAACGCAGGTGAAGCTGCGGGGACGACTGGTAGTCTAATATTTTTAAGAAAAGTTTAAATAACTACTATTAGTACAATTTGGTCGGTATAATAAAATACATATTTCCTTGCAATTGAGATGCTCTGTCTAAGATTATAGTTTATAACCATTCATGTCAATAGTTAAAATAGTTCGAATTTTTCACATAGATACCCGCACATGAAAAGCAATTTGGTGTTATTGTAACACAAAACAAGCTTTGAAATCTCAGTCGCTTATAATGAGTGGATTAGTACCTAAAATGTTAAGTATAGACAATATTATAAAAACAAAAAATTATAGTGGAGTTGTCTAACAACTGGTTAAAAATCATTCCTGGTCACGCTCTTTCGATCCTGATCTCACTTTGCGAAATTTATGCGTATATTTCAAATTAATTGTTCGTTGCGTTAATGGGGAACTTAATATCATAAGTAGGCCTGAATACAAGAAAGTTGTTCACCAACATAAAGAGTAACTTATCTGATCTACTAAAAGTAAATAAACATTCCTTAACTTCAAATCATAAAATAACTCATGACGAGGCTTAGGCACACGTGTGCGCTTGGACAGCAGTTGGCAATTGTGATAATTTCGGTACGTCGACGTAATAATACCAGTACCACAGCAGATAATAAGTATGTAGGTACTAATAGCATGTACTGCGGAAGAACGAATGCGGTGCAGATGTGTGGAGGATGGGCTGCGTTTATCGACAGTAATTTTGCAGCTGTAACAGCTTTAACTTTTATTTCAAGCGATTCTAATAATTTCTCTTTGGTTTTGAAAGACAGGTTCACGGCGGCAAAAGATATTTCTGTGGTTGATTTATCGATGGTATTGTAAAAATGTGTTATACCTACTATGTTATATGCATTATATTCTATAGATGTCTATATTTTAATATTATAAAATTTTATTGATTCTTAAAGAGATATTTTACACATGACTGTTCGACATTGGTTTATTTTTTTTTACATTTTTTTTAATAATGCACTTTATAAAAATAAAAAATGTATACAATCTGCTGAGTATTTACCTCGCTTCGTTCTATACTCTGTTAGGAAAGTACTAACAAGGATAAAAGCAGTAACCCTAAAAATGTAATCTTTTAGAGTAGATAATATTATTGACGTAAAATTTCTATACCCCATAAAACAATGAGAACTAACATGTGCATCATATTGCAAATCCTCATTACGTCTTTGATGTTTTCTACTATGCCTGTCAACACGAACGCGTTCTCTTTACAAGCACTATCAAACGCGGGAAGCATTAACCCGTGTTCCTTTCAAATTCACCAACACCGAATGCGTGCAACAAAGCCCAGTGTGCCAGCCCTGCAATTTGTGTTTATAGCCCTATTCAGACGCGGTTATGAATAGCGACGCCTACCCCGTTGCGCGACTCCCTGTGGTATACCAGTGCGTATTCGTCCTAACACAATAGGGTTGGACGGTGAATTTAATAAAGCTTTCCGCCCACTTCGCAATTTTCTCATAATCTAATGGTAAATAACGGGTCTATACGCTTCACGATTGTGTAGAATACAGTCTCAAGTGGAGCCTAGATTGTATCTTATTATTGTATGAATGCAGTTGTAAATAAAATTTCTGTCACTTACAAAAAATGTATTACGTAGAAAAGTGAGAGTGTAAGCTTAATAGCGTGGGAAAAGTGTATCCATTTATATTCAAGTTTACTGAAATGTAGAGTATTTAACACGGATTAAATAGTTTTTGTCGAATTTTGAAATAACTTTCTGTATACTCGTAATATAGACTATATCTTTATACTAGTAAGCCACCCCGCACTTTGCACGGGTAGAAGAGACATCTTCAACAATCATCAACATATATTATTTCAATCAATTTACATAAATCTTAACAAGTTATACACCTAAACCTTCCTGAAGAATCACTCTGTCTATTAGTGAAAACCGCATGAAAATCCGTTCAGTAGTTTTTCAGTTTATTGCGAACAGACACACAAAGAGGCAGACGCGTCGGGGGACTTTGTTTTATAATACGTAGTGATAGCTACCTTGTCAAACGAGCAATGGTCGAGACCCATCTAAAGGTCATCGGTAAATACTTTGGATAGTAAAAAAAATTTAAACCTGATTTTTAGGCATATATGTGTCGTGCAAATAACTATGAGCTTAAAAAAAAAAACATTATTTTGACATTACAAACAGACACTTCAATTTGATTTATTTTTAAATGTAAAATTGCATGGATGTATTGATGATGCATTTTACTATTTTTAGATTTTTTTTATTCGGACGTATTGTCGTAAGTGAATATACCTATGTAAATAAAAAGGAAATAAAATATTAATGCTTATAGATAGAATGTCAATACAAAACTTTTTGCAATAATTTCTTTGTGAGAAAACTATTCTATAATGGATGAGCTACTTACCTGAATAAATAGCCTGGCGTATCATGCATTCTGATGCATATAATATATTGCTTCGGTGCATGTTGGAAAGTTAAAACATTCCTAGAATATGAAATAGCAAACAACACTTTCTAGCATTTTTTTTCAAACTGAATTCTCAAGACCTAACTAAAAATGAAGTTAATCGAAATTCATACTACTACTACTAGTTTACAACTCTAAAGTGGTAAATACCAGTTATATTTTTGGTTCCATACGGAGTAAGCCTAGGAAGGTATCCAGTCACCTGATCTGGGATTTAGTCACTCACCAATAAGACCTATCGCACAAACTGGATGGACTGCACGGATGCCGCAATGGTTTAAGTGGTCAACTCGCCACTACGCTGTGCCGAGTGTTGTGGTTACAAATCTCGCACGGGACAAAAATTTGTGTGATCATCAAATAGTTGTCCCATGTCTGGATGTTCTTTGTCCGTTGTTTGAATGTTTGAAACCTCCCGCGAGACAGGAATATTCCTAATATGTTATGTTTGTTGTAAGTTTATTCTTAAAGAACTTTTAGTCTTTTTTTTGTTAATCTGGTAAAACACTTAAATTAATTTTTTTTTAGTGTAATATTCATAACAATTTAATCTTAATGGACTTTCTCTACCGTTATGAAAAGGAGCTTTACAAATCGTCTTGTCGGATTTGCTTATTTTTAACCCCCGACGTAAAAAGAGAGGTGTTACAAGTTTGACGTCGATGTCTGTGTGTGTACATGTCTGTCTGTGGCATCGTAGCTCTCAAACGGATGAACCGATTTCGATGCGGTTTTTTTCATTTGAAAGCCAGTTCCCTTGCGGTGGTTCTTAGCTATGTTTGGTTAATATCGGTCCAACAGTGTAAGAGTATCAGCTCTTTTCCAAAATGATGTAAGGCATTTTTGTATATTTTTTGTGTCGGGGGATTTTATAAATTTTTAATGTATAGTTATTAACAAAATTCATGACAAGACATTTAATATTTTTGGAAATTAATGAAAATATAGCATCTATCTGTCTATCTGACATCACTGCATCTATTGTCGATTCGGGTCACAGATCCTTAATTTCCTGTTACACAACACGATATCTTCAGTCTGTAATAACCAATTTGTGTTTACAAGGCGTTGTATCCGAAACACACGGTTTGGTAGCTTCACAAGCGTGAACCTCCTAAATTACATCCATCACCGTTTCGTTAGACAGTTCGTTAAATGATCTCCGACATACATCAGCGGAACTATCTTAAGTATTATCGTATTATAAAATTTCTGCAAGTTCTTCGTTCCTCGTCGTTCGTTTCTGAAAGTTTTCTTTTTATACTATTCTCAAATTCTTATAATTAGAGTAAACAACAACCGCTTAAATATTTTAAAATTAATTAAAACTTAAAAAAGCTTAAATTGAGAATTGAAAATTTTACAACAGCTTACCCTCCAGCTAAGCTAAATGCTTGTGTTAGGAGTGGGTTCACGTCGGTAGTGCACTGGGTGGGGTTCGAACCCGCGACCACTCGATCGCAAGTCCGACGCATTAGCCATTACGCTACCGCCGCTAATAACGGGTTATGACGTCACAGGTATTTATTTTATACTAGTTTCTACAGAACGTACCATTTTTACGTTTCATAAATTGAAACTGATTTGACGTGTCTGTCAAGTACCGTATTGGCACAATTACTCTTTATGCTCCGGAGCAGACATCACAATTGGCAAATATCTTTAAATCAAATTCATATGTTACATCAATCAATGAATGTTAGTTGTTGGTACTGATCTTCCGTCCATTGTTCTTAGTTCAGCGATTCTCTATTGTCTTCGCAGTGTTTGTTTTTGAAATCGTTTTATATATTTTAATGCGCAATAAAGTTATTCATTGTGAAATGTTCTTTTCCGGTAATTAACTTCTTTTATTTTTGGGTAACAAGAATATTCAATTAGCTGCGCGTCGTCGTCTTTTGTTTCAGTTAAAGTAAAAATAAAGTTTCATTAATATTTTTATAAACTCTTTACAGAATATTTTTGTGATAGAAATATGTATCTAGAATAACATTATTAGCGAACAATAAATGCACTTTGTTAAGGATACTTCTTATTTTTTCTTTTGTACCTTTTTAATTGATTATACTCTGTTTTATTTTTTCATATTTGGTCTAACCTTAATTTTTTTTCTACCTTTTTTTTAACTTTTTTGAAATCGCACATTAAATTTAGTTCCACATTACAAAAATAAATGTTTCTCGATACACGTTATAGGTAGGAGTAGAATTCACTGTTTGTAATAAAATGTGCATCTTTAGAAACGATTTGCATAATAGCTTTTGTTTGCTATGAAGGTTTATTTCGTATTTAATATTCAATAGCGTTCTAAACTTACTTGCCCATGGTGAATCGAATTTCTATTTGTGTTTTTTATGTGTATTCAATGTCTGTTTTCTCTTTACAGGTAAGCCTATTTACAGTCTACTACCGAACGAAGCTCTTCAATACTAAGTAAGAGAAAATGAATCGATTCAATAGTCAATAAATATTCAACTGCTATAAAACTGCAGTTTATCTATTTTGATGTCGTTTATTCAATACTGAGGTATGATAGCTTTAAATTCATATGGAAAGATGGATGTGTGTTTTGATAATACGAGTAGGTACATAAAAAAATATCTGTATATTTTGGTTTGTAATTTTATTTTAATTTAGGTGATGCTCTTTACTCACTAAACTTCCCAAATTTATTTCGTTAAATGTGCATAATCATATGAACTGGCATCTCAGTATGATTTAATTTTTGATGAGATGAGACTTTGTTTTGTCCACTTTTTTATGACATCGTCATCATCATCGATCAATCAATATACAGCACGATTGAAACAATACTTTGTACAGCACAATTGACGTTGTATTAACACGATATAATGCACATCAATATTGTAAGAGACTGGTATAAGCATATATCAGATCATTAATATTATCCGCTGCATCGCCTTTCTCCTCAGAGACTGCGTGGGTAGCGCTTAATTCATGCCCTGCTAATCCTTATACTCGTACATATTACACACAGAACTTGCATACAGAAAACGGTATTAAATCGTTATTTGCAAGGTATCCGTTATTCTTAGATACACTTTGAAATTGTTTTGTTTATGATATGCACATTTAGTTAATTCGTACCTATAATTTCGTTTTACTTTGGTGTAGAAGTAAATTTTACAAGAAACGTTACCGTTTGAACTAAACTGTATGAATCAGACATTAGTATCTATCTGTAAATTTAGTTTCATATTAGTAGTGTCAACATCAAAGCGCTTGATTCATCCCGCTCATCGCAACAAGAGAACGTTCATGACGTTCATACAAATAACTATTTAATGCAGATCGCGCTTAAAAGTTATTTGTATGGAACCCTCAGTATTGCCTTCATCATTGTCATACAGGCTGTTACAGAAATGTGTGGTCAAGTTTTAGGAGCGCAATAGATAGCCGAAAAATAGTTGAATTAGGAGCACGTTTCTAGACAACATAAATTTTCATGTCATTTTCATTTTAATAATTTTATTTTTTGAATTTGTAGGCCCATATTTCGGACAAATTTGGACGCTCCACGACAACCATTCTAATATTTATTTATACATAGTTTAATTCATGTCAGTCCTCTCTCTTAGGAATTATAAGTTTTATAATACAATTATTATAGCCCTCAAATTTGACCACCAGTTGTTTTTTTTTAATACTTATGTTTACGTATCGGATAGATAGTTCTAATAGTTTCAAATTATGATTGCACTTCTCAAAATTATTCTTTGTTTAATATCAATAGATATTAAACAAAGGCTGAATCCTAAAACGGTATTCAATTGCTTCCTTTACCATTTATACCAGTTACAAATTTCTTAATTTATACCTAGTATTAACTAAGTATAAATATCATCTGTAGTAAGTAATTGGCCAGCTTACTAATGTTTCATGTTTGAGTCGGTATGATCGCTGTGTGCATATTTTATCGATATTGCTTCTAATTATGACATTTACAGAGCGGCTGGTTTTTAATTACATCGATGCTTACTGAATTATAGCTTTAATGATATTATTGAGAGGAAATATTATACCCAATTTAGTACATACTTTAAATAGATTAGGTTTAAAGAATTTAATCTCAAAAAGACATAAAAGTCACTACTACTAGTAGCCACGTGGGAATATAAATGAAATAATCATAAATAATATGAACATTTAGTCATGGTCACCGACATTTCAATTTAAAATTTCAAATTGCGGTTTAATTCCCAAAAGTTATGTTTGTATTGTATTTTTACAATGATATTTATATTTCGATTTATAATAGATAAAATTATTCAATCTATTAGATATGTTGTTTAGAAATGTGCTCCTACACCATAAGAGGGTTTTTCAGACTAATAAAACCTAAAATATGATCACACCGTTCCCTAACACTCTGTATACATTTTCGATCGATAGATGGGAATAGAAATAAAATAATTGATTTTAATTCAATTCCGATTAATTATTTTAATGTAATCATGAAATGGAATCCCAAAAATTTCGATTAGTAATTTTATCTATGACTAGCTGTCCCGCGCAACTTCGTCTGCGTTTTGCAATATTTTTTATGGATGCTCCGCTCCTATTGATCGTAGCGTGATGTTATATAGCCAATAGCCTTCCTCGATAAATGGGCTACCCAACACTAAAATAATTTTTCAATTCGAACCAAAAATTCCTGAAATTAGTGCGAACGAACAAACTCTTCAGCTTTATAATATTAGTCTAGATATCATGAAATGGAAATCCAACCGCTAATATGAGGGTGATTTCTTTGAGTGTTATTTGAAACTGAATGTAATGTAAACAATATAGCGAAAATTTCGATCTTTCGTTGCCATCTAACTAAGGTGCTTACGAGGAGTACATACCATAGTTAGAGTTAGATTGCAATTCCGTCTGCTATACATATAATTCGAACAGAAGCCTTAATCGTGGTGTTACTTTCCTATATTTTTTGAGTACTTCTTGATATATGATATTCTGTTATCGATGAGCGCCGTCATTGGCATGATATGCATAAATAATATGTAATGTCGTGTCACTACTCTATAATCCTCTGGAGTGACGGATGATCAGATACGGCCCGTTACATGTGATGTATCGATGTGGTATACAACATTATATAGGTATAGATACTTTGATTTTTTTATTTAAGAAGGTGTATTCTGTATAAATCATAATAATATTATTGTCTTGTTATTTTCATGCCTCTGATTTTATTCTTGAATAAATATGTGGAATGCCTTTTTTTCTTATTCTATCCGTTATATCTCTTAATGTTAAACTTTGGAGGGTCTTCTAACTTACTTAACTTCTATAAGGAATTCCGCCATTCTCAGTAAATTTATGTATCTTCTTTATATAAGGGAAGTAAGTAAAGTATAAGTCAGAAAGTAGTAGTGCGACTGATATTGATACTTCAAAAGGTAGTAAAAAATATGAAACGAACTTTTTCCATATTTATGGAACACTAGCTGCGCCCCGCGGTTTCACCCCCGTAAGTCCCGATGCCGTGGCGATATCGGGATAAAAAGTAGCCTATGTGTTTATCCAGGTCTTCAGTTATCTACATACCACGTTTCATGAAAGAGTAACAAACATCCATACATCTATACATTTATACATTCTTACAAACTTTCACGTTTATAATATTAGTAGGATAGTAGGATTAAGACTGTCACAGAGACATCATTGATGCTATTAAGACTTAGTGAAATCATGTCTTGTAGCCCAGTTTTATTATACTACTTTAGAGCGAAGATAACCTATCTACCTATTCTGACGTATAAAATCATTGCTATGCAGGTATGCATATTAAGCAAACCCACCTAAAAAACTTGAGATATTTTTAAATATTTGTCAAATGGTTGACTCAAATGGTAGGCTCGCGCGTCCATGACACTCAACTTGACGGTTAAACACCTGGCTCATATTTCAGTAGTATTTACTGATACCCGTGGTTTGCCTCAAGTACTTTCATTATATTAAACATACCTTTCCCTTCCTCATAATATTTACTACTCGATAAATAGCAAACACTTCATAGGCGATAATGTAATGTACACGTACGTATTTGCATCTTCAAAAGGAAACTAGTATCAAAATAAATGGTGGGTGTCATCAGGGGACGCCCGATTCCATAAATATTCATGCACAAGAAAATTAGTGGCGTCTTACTAAGTCCGTTGTAATTATATTGAGATACGTATATTATTTAAATAGTCATGTCGGGTTGGAAAATGTCGGGTTGGAAATCCGTCCCGGAACTCTCTTACATAAGATAGATAGACAGATAGATAACACCTTATTTTTACACCATTGTTACAGTAGACGTATCATACATACATGTATCAGACAGATATTTAAATACGTTATAAAATTAGCTATCAAATGTATGGGTATGAGTTTTGGTTGTCAACATGTTTCTAAGAAAATAACTTTTACCAAGTGACTTTCTTTTATATTCTAGAACTAGTTTCACCCGGGATGGTGTAAGGATTCTAACGATACCCCGAATCCAAATAAGTTCAGGCATTTAGAAGTTATGGTGGGTAAAAAAACTCACATACATATATACATACATGAACCCTAAAAAACATTACTCCTATTTTGTGGCAGTCGTGTAGAAAGGTCATTTTATCACTCAATTGTTGAAGTGTTTAACGAAATAGGTGAATTAGTTACGTAGGCAATTAGTCATAATAGCCGACTACTTCACTTACATCGACTAACTCTATTAACCATAGTGTTTTAATATAATGGTATGTTTATAAGTGAAATTGGCGCTTGTAAGATTATACAAACATCGCACAATTTATGTTATTGGGTGTGTTCTCGTGCTTTTACGTTTGGCTTTAAGTTGTTAACTTTACATTTGCAGTAAACATTTATTGCTTTTAATGAATGGCTATTACATAAATCTGATGTTTATTATTGTAATTGTTATATATGTCATTATTGCAATAAACTACAAACCACTTTATTTAAAGTTTTCATGTAGTGTTATTAGTACATAAATAATGTTTATATTAATTTCTTCTTTCCTTTATAACGGTGTCTGGGAGTTATATATTACTTATTGACCGTGAACCTGATAGCTGTTGTCCATTAATAAAAAGGTGGCTATTTTACATTTCCTTGTTTATATGTCTCTCTCTTTTTCATCTTAACTACGTTGTTGCTTACTACCAAACAAGGTGTGTGTCAGGATGCGCCCTGTGTATGGTCAGCTATCAACCCTGTTGTCCTAATGCTGGCTATGGGCCTCCTTTCAGTATGAGAGGGGTTAAGCCAATAGTTATACATGTATTAACATTGTGACTAACTGACGATGTTTTCCTTTGTTATTAAAGCAAGTGATAATAAATTTTTAATACGTATATTATATTCGAAAAGCCAGATGTGTAAAAATGTTACGTAGGTAGTGCACCGCCACCGCTTCTCGTACTGACCAGAAGAAACAGCAGACTGTAGTAGTAACACCACAGATTATACTAAGTAGTTACTACGTAAGTAAGACTGCTTCACCGAAATCTTCTGTAGAACAGTTAAGATTTGAGGACAAATCCGCCGTGCCTTACTTCTATAACGGTCCCTTACCTAGGTGACAGACCTTTGATTTCTTCAAGAAAACATATCTGAACTACATGCTCGATAAAAAAAAAAAATATCCATTTTATATGCAGAACATAAGCTAACTTTCTATGCACGATACTACACTAAAGATTTCATAATATTTGCATCCCAAACGAATGCGCTTTCAAACGGTTAAATAACCCATCTATAGGGAATAATAAAAGCGTGCGCATACAATAGACCCGTTGTTTCAATATGAATGACTGAATGTGAATGGTTAAAGAACATAGTCGTTCTCAATTCGGTCACGTACAAAATGCATCCTTACACGAACTAACGGGATGTTGATAGGCTATTTTATGGTTGTCCTTATTTGGGCTAATATTTGGTCACCCTTTCACTTATGCAGGTCATGATGTTAGTTCAGTGGGTCTTGGAAAAATTGAGATCGATTTGGACACCATATAATTTATATAATTTATTGTTAGATTTGGAGGTTTTTTTTTTTTTTTTTTTATTTATAATATTTTTTATTATAATAATAATATCTTGATACCTTATACATTGCCGTTTGATCTCAAACTAGGCACTAACTGACTGCTGATAAATATACCTATATATTAGAAAATACATACATAAAATAGGTAATTTACACCCAGACATAGAACACACAATTATTAGTCTTGGGTGATAATCGAACCCACGACCTCTCAGTAGCGAGGATTGTCACATACCGATTTAAAAAATCCTTTTTTATAATTTAATATATTTATAGTTGTCCGATTTTCAAAAAAAAACATATTTGATGGCCAGTGTTTTCTAAAAATAAAAAAGTTAGTCTTGGGACTTATTTAACAATCTAGTAAATAGATCAGGAAAAATATTTACCTATTTGAAATACGTTTATAACAGTACATATTATAATAAAGTAACCTGGTTCATCTAGCGGTGCGTTTGATAAATCTTGTAACCACTTATAAATATGTTAATTTTCCTTAATATCCATGGTTAGCCAAGCAGATGCAAATTCGTGTCGACAACCTATTATAGTGTACTTGATTTTGCCATGGGCTTTGCTCGCGTTGGTTGCAGCTTTTGTTAATCAATTCAGGTAGCTATTCCTTTTTTTGAACAGAACCTTTTTCTGGACTATGACTATGTCGGTTTCCTTGATCGTTTTTGCAAAATTTCATGATGGTTAGGTTAAGAATTTAAGGTGTGAAAGTATTTTTATACTACGGCGCGCCTGCTGGTAAGCGGTTACCGTAGCCTATGAACGCTTGCAATTCTATAGGACTCGCATGCGCATTGTCGACCTTTTAAAAATCTATACACTTTTTTGAGAAACTCACATTAATGTTATGTAGTTTTTCTATCTTTAGAAATTTAATGCTTTTTTGTTCAAAATCGCTTTTTTAAATATAAGAGTCAATGTATGTTTGTTAGTATTTTATGCGCTGCGGTACCGTTCATCGGATCCGAGTAAAATTTTGCATACTGTTGCGAGGGAGGCAGAGAAGCAAATATAAATACCTTACATTTAAAAGAAAATACTCATCACGGCGGGCAAACTACTAATTTATTATCTAAACTAGTATATAAAAATACAAAATTTACAATGGTGTTTGAAAGTGACAGAACACTACTGAATAACGCCAGTAACCCGTACACACTCTCAACACTATAAACATTAAAACAAAGCACCTTTATATTGAATGTGACTATTTACTCTAAAATGTATAGAGTGTAGTGCATATCCCCTGTTTCGATATGCATCTATTACACTATAATCAAACGTATTTTACTATTGACAATGACATTAAAACTTGATGAATATGTGTTCTCAGTTGGGTAACAGTGCGTTAACCTGTATGCTTGTCTGTCATCGATACAGCCTTTGTTCTCGACCCTAGTTGATTTTGTTCATTGAATTGAAGAAAATTACGAAATACGAATAATGTCGACAGTGATTTCTGTGTCATTGACTTTGAATTTTCTATTTGAATTGTTTGTTTCTGGTAGATATTAACTGTACGGTAAGTCTGATGTTACGGTGAATAAAATTGGGACTTTTGATGTGATTGAAACACAACATTGGAATTACATTATTCAAGCAAGTAGCTGATTTCTATGGGATTAATAAGGATATCCTTACTTTAAAATAAGGTTGCCTAAAATACTTAAACATTTTTGAAAACTTCATCAATGCCTAGTACAGAAATAATATAATTATGTTAACAGGAGTTTGACCTTTGAGTCAGCCTGTGACCACGGCCAGCGCAACCTGGTCCCTCCTTCCGATTATTTTACAGAACTTTGCTTAACATTGAGTACTTACTCATTGTTATGATCAAATATGGTCAAAATCGATAATGGCAAACGCAGAAATCAGCCCGTTAATTGTAGCCCAGTTGTAATTGTAGTCTTTCAAAATTCCATATTAGTACAATGTGTAGATATTCCTGTAACTAAGTATTGAAATAAATACAATAATATGCTGCTATTATTACGGAATTATATACGGGATAATCATAATACACATACATACTTGGGTATTTATGCATATAATTATTATCCTGCTTTGGGAATTTCGTATTGAAGCTACGGGAAAAACCTCTGATGTTGCACCTTTAATTATAATAATCACTATCATTCACCACAATTTGCATAATAGGAATAAATAATAACTTATTATTATTATTTACATTTTCATTTAAGGATGTGAAACGTGCTTGAGTTATTTTAAAATGTACTAGCCGTCCCCGCAGTTTCATCTGCGTTTATGGTCACTGTTCCGGTCCTATTGGTAGTAGCGTGATGTTATATAGCCTTCGTTGATAAATGGACTATCCAACACTAAAAGAATTTTTCAATTCGAACTAGCAGTTCCTTAGATTAGCGCTTTCAACCAAACAAACAAACTTTTCAGCTTTATAATATTAGTATAGATGTGATTCATAGTATATCACGATGGCGACTAAGTATTTATCTGATGGTATGGACCCGAAATCTGTAGAAGCTTGAAGTACCATGATTATCCCTTACAAGTACAGCTACTATATTTCTTAGTCATATATATTATTTATCTCGTTGTTAGTTTGTGATGTTGTTTTGTACATTCAATTCTCAAATGCCACTAACAACAAATTTGAATTTTTAACCGACGAAAAAAAGGAAAAAAAAAAGGACTATCAAATTTTATATAAACTTATTTTGAGTCGGCGCCAAATAATAAAATGATTAATTACTTACGTAGGTACATATAAAATTTTGATAATTAATCAGTTTGTTGTTTGGCGCCGACTCAAAATAAGTTTATATAAAATTTGATAGTTTATGTAAATAAGCTCAATACTTAAGACTTAAGGTTTATTAATTTTTTGCTTTTTAGTTCTTTCCGTTTGTTTAATTTTTTGTTAAAAAGATTTTTATATGGAACATTTTTAGATTTTTTTTTTATTATATGAAAATCTAAAATACTCAGATAACTCAGAAATCCCTTCAACGATTACAAAAGAGCTGATGATCTGCGAAAGACTCAACATATTTTCTTTAAATTAAAGCTTTCAAACCAAAAAAAACAAATCAAAATCAGGCCATCCGTGTAGAAACTGGAAGTAATTCTTAAAACAGCCCAACAAACGATTATAAATGTGTACGCTCTCTATCCGCTGCATACAAGGCTCCTTACTCATGATCATTCGTAATCGATCTCCACTCATTGCACTGCATCGAGTGCGCGTACATTCTAGTTAACATGTAATTTTAACATTATCGTGTAAACGGATAATGTCCATTCTGTGATCGGCGGCTGCGCATGCCGCATGCCTCTGTAGCTGCGCGGCGCCGTCGCCTGACATCGATACATAAATTGAATCTCACGATTTGATTCCATCACTGTAATTACACCGCAAGATCGCCGTGCGCTTAATTCATCGACTTCCGTCGATTATCTGCCGCTTGTTATTATGGGAATTGATTTTATTGAGACATAGGTACTTAAAGATGCTACACACTAGAATAGAAAAGTTCAAAAACCGAAACGAGTAAAAAATATATTTTTATTGACTGAGGTCACAAAGTTACACTCATGGTAACGTTTGTTTGTTAATAGATTTTGCATTTAGTGGCAACATTTTCTGTGTCGATTTTAGTAAACACTTTGGGCTATCTTTGGCCCGCCAACCACGATTTATACTTATTTTCAAATCACTCCTAGTAAAGTCGCTCAGAGATAAAGATTAAAAATTCGAGGCTTGTTTGCGATATCTCTGTATCATCAGTATACCGTTTTCCGACTAAGCACTATTGCATCCTATTCCCTCTACGATACTGTGCATCATGGCTGTATCTATGTGACTCCTTTACTCAATGTCCTAAAAGTTCGGTGTACAAGTCAGTGCCTCAAAACCTATTTATTAACAAACGACCTGCTCACAGTGTGAACCTCGCTTGCCTGAAGACGTAAAGACCACGTCAGTACAGAATGCCAATTTTGTTGTCTCCCAAATAAAGGTTAGCAGCAAAATTGCAGTTAATTTCTGATTCAAACAGTTCTATTGAAATCCTCTTAAGAATGTGTTTGTTTCACAGAACGCTATCTGCTATCCGCATCTGTTATTACGTATTTCATGATATTTACCTAAATCGTTCGCATCTAATCATACCTTCGCATAGCGTTGGCCTAGTTATAGATGTGGTATTACTATGTAGCGATCCGGGGATTTGGGACCGAAATCTAAGTATACCCTTTCAGTTCTAAACGTGTCTTTATACCTGTTCAAACTCGTAAGCGCTTTATTGAACAAGCTATCTAGGATGTAATATGTCTATGGACAATGAATATGCTATGCAATCGATTAAGTCTGAGGCAGTTTCTAATAACCACCTCAATTACACTATCAATCGAGAGCCTATAATAAATGTCATTGCTTGGACTCTTATTTAAATGGTTTGAAACGAGCTTCGTTTTCTTTTATAAGCACAATTAAATGGAAGGTTCTAAGAACTAGTGGTAAACAAATCAATAACATTTGAGATACTTTTAACTTAAACAAACAAAGTTCGTCAGTGCAAGGGCAGAAATAATAGGAAAATATAAACGTCTTCAATATTTTATAAAGTGACGAAAAATACAATTGAGTAAAGTGCTGCTATTATGTGCTTATTGATACTTAATACAAACTTACATAGAATCCTAAATAAATCACCAACAGATTTGTTGTCGCCACATTAAAAACTCTTATTTTTTTATTAAAAATAGGGACAAACTATAATCTATAATCTAACAGATTTTTTTTACTCTCCCAAACGACTTTTCTTTTAGATGATTAAACTTATTATTTCTATTTATATCTAAAATATCAACTCATTTGTATGTTGTAAATACAATGTTACCCACATATATCAATACAAACCACATTTCAGAACATACCGCTCACTAATGAAGAACCCGATGTAATACACGCGACGGCTGACAGGAAATTATTTTTAGAAATAGTTTCCCTATATTAAATTTTACCCTTCCCCACTAGTAGCTATAAATCTTTACACCTATAAATATCGGGCTCACGTATTTCTCAATGTTCCGAAATTGTTCACCCTAATATGTAACATGACTTAACCCGGCCATAGCAATCTCACATGTCAATCGAAGCACCCTGACGCCCAATTAAGGGAGCGTGAGATGAGCAGACTCGCGTAATCATTCACCGTCTGCCAGTCCCACTGCAATGCTCATCGAATTAGTCTTACCGTTCTCTGAGATTGCACGTTCCGACACAGCGATAAATAAACCACGACTCATGATGAGACCCATTCTTAACAGACTGCAATCCGCTGACAACGAACGTGACGGTTTCAGTCAGATAGAGCAAAGAAAGCGTTGTGTGACTTCTCTGCGGATATCGTGATCTTCCGACGAACCGCTACTCTTATTGCCAATCACGCTCCACCATTAGCCAAGCTTCTAATAAAGATATAAATTACTAAAAGTTAATTAAAACGCTTATCAGTGTCCCGGTGGCAATGCGCTCGAGTTCTCCATGGTCGGTTGTTTAGAAAATTGAACGATTTATAGGAGAAACTGTTAGCAAACATCTGTTAGTGCTTGATTGATTTACCGCCTGTGACAACTTGTACTAATATTTTGGTAGTTTGTTACTTTCACGTCTGAAATCGTGATCAGTATTGAAACTATAAGTATCACAGCTGAGTATTGTTTTGCATGATACTTGAGATAGCGATTGTGGCGGAGTTTCGTTGGTAATATCAACTATAGCTAAGCGATTTGCCGATAAAGACTCTGAAGAGTGACTGCAGAACAATAAAGACAATTTGCCTTAACGGTAAACAGTCCAGATATCAACACTGGATAAGAGAATCGACAGTAATCAAAGTTGGAATTGAAAAGGAGCTGCTTTGCGATTCAATATCTGCCGTTTCCCAATATGATTGCGAGAGACTACGGAAATGCATTAGCACAATAACTGTCCGTGGGTCCGTTAGCACACATAATATGACGTGGACGGGCGCGATGCGCGCGCGCCGACAAATGGATATAATTCTCACGGGGACCGCTCTCTGTACGCCTCAGGAAGTTATGAGCCATGTGCGAAAAATACATTATTATAATCAAATATGAATAGAGGAAAGTAAACTTAAGAATAGGTGCGCTGGAAAGTGGAAAGTAAGCTTTATAATATGTGGAATTTAATACGTTGACATTTTAAGTACTTCTAAAATAAGTACTCTAGAGATGCTCTTTTAGGAATGAACTTTTAGGGGTTGACCTCAAGGATTTAAAAATTACTGTTCAATTTCGGCATCTGGGTGACATAATTATGTCAATAGGCACACTCGAACTTTGACAGTGTATACTTGTATCCATCTTGGTGTGTGTTCCGATATACACTGAGAGCACTGTAAGGTGTTACGTCAATTTATTGCACTGCGAAGCCGTTCCTTTATAATTAGCTATACTGGTTACTGTGTAAAACAAAACGCAGTCCAGTATACTGTCAGTTGTCAATTCAAGTTAGTCAAATCGCATAATAAAAGTGGTAGTGTGACAGCCATGTGACAGCACTGAGAGCACCTTACCTCGAAAACTCCAGTGCTCACAGTACAAAAATGGCGACGTTTATGACGTCATATATTTCCCTACGATACTGCGGCAGTATACTGTCAATCTATAACAAAACGAATTTCTCCCCAGTACGAGTACTGAACAGTGCTCTCAGTGTATAACGGAACACACCCTTGGTAAAGCGATAGCTGTCAAATTTGACAAGAATATTTATAAAGTCTTGCTATTTCACAATGGTACGCTACACAGTGTTAGCAAAATCTGTGCTCTGTTCGCCTAACGTACCGTGCGTTGCTTCCAATTTATGGCATTCGTGGCCATCCTGCAGAGTCCACAATCGGTTGTTTTATAAATAAATTTACTCTGTAAATCCCGGGCACCCTATATATACTGTATAAATATGTATATAGTTAAATTTCTACTTCCACTAAACTTGAATTGATATTGCTAAAGCCACTGAATGAATCACATCTTGTACGGTACAACATATGACTATAACTAATTGCTGAATGCAATTGATTCCAAGCTACCGTCTGAGAAAGCTGAATTATTGTCGCTGTAACAAATGGCATCGTGCCGCCTCTTTCCGTGGCTTGAGCCAATGTCCATTAATTGTCATAGTGGGATCATGCATCACTGATTCCCGTATGAGGCCTTAGGTGAAAGGAGACGGACATTTCATAACGGGGAAATTGAAGGCATTGATAATCACGTTTTTTGAAGGCAGTTTTTTATTATGATCTTAATATTTGGGAATTTTTAAAACAACACATTAATATTTATAATAGAATAACAGGAAATCGGATGTTTTATGAAAGTTTATCGGAATATATCTTTTATGAAGTCCACACAGGTGTGGGTTTTGTTTTGACACAGTTGTCACGATTTTGTTTTAGAAGACAAATCGAAAATACAAAGCTCGAAATCAGATACTTAAATCTACGTATAATATACCTATGTATAAGCAAAATAATTATATTTATACATTATTGTTGTCGCCAGATCAAAAACTCTTATTTATTTTATTAAAAATAGGGCCAAACTATAATGGATGATAACACAGTTCACTATTTAATAAAAATAAGTTAATAGACATTATTTTGACTGGTTATACCGGTAACGCAATACTATTAGTCGATTGATAAATATTAACGAATAGTGGGATTATAAAAGTGTAGAAATAAGTGGAGATCTATTTATTGACTTGAGTGTGAACAGAGGTACAGGAACTTGGCAGTTACTATTAGTTAGTGATTTTCATAGTGTATATCAGTGGTTTCGAGACTGTTTCTTACATTATGTATGTACACACACATTATACATTAATTTACAAAATTATTTTTTGACATGCAAGCATACGAACCGTAAGCTGCCTTTGTTATAGTTGTGAAAAAAATCAAAGGGAACCGGTAACGACTACCAGTCCATATGATTGCTTAGCTAATTTATATGTTTCAAATATGAATTTGAAGAACAAACCATCGCGTTTATTCCTGTAATGTAATCGTATTATGCAATGATTGCATATTACCGAAAAGATTATTGCTTCAGTAAGTACTCAATATCTACATTCAACCTATATAATACCACCAAAGGCTCAATGATCTAAATATGAACAGAACAAGTCCGCATTTACAGTCACCCTGAACAACCTGTATCAAAAAAAAAAGTGAACATGCATCACCATTCCAAAGTATGGAAACAGTCAGATGACGAAAAAGAAACATGATGTATGCTTCTTCAACAAGCCGCTGACACCTCCGACAGTTCATAAGTAAATCTGTCCACGGATTCGTTCCGCCCGAACACTTAACGCTATTGCCATTTTATATTGCTTGACGCATACAGCCACTGCGTACAACGTAGAAGCTACGTGTTTTTTCCACCAGCTTTAACAAGGAGGAATATTGCTTTTTGTGTGTGTTTCCGCGATTTCTTCTCCATTTGTAAACGGATTTCAATCATTCTTATTTTATTGTATTGGTTGCACCTATTTAAGATTAGTCCCATTTAAATTTGAAGAAAACATTTAACTTTTAATGGTGGAAAATTAAGAAAAGAAGAGTACACATTTTGTATACTTTTTGAAGTGATAACTTGTTATGGGAGGGTAAACCGCTTTCTTTAAGTAACGCGTTACGGCGCCAGTCTGTCTGGCGTTTAAGTTATCATTTCTGTGTTAGGAGTGGGTTCACGCTGGTAGTGCACTGGGTGGGGTACGAACCCGCAACCACTTGATCGCAAGTCCGACCCCTTAGAAATTACGCCTTAGCCGCCGCTTGGTTAAATGTTATACTCTACAGTAAATAACAAAACACAATAAAGTCATTTATTAAATACCTAGAGTGATATTCTATAGTAAACAAACCATTTATTAAAGGTAAATTATTTATATCGTCCTTGCTTACATCCTTGGGTATTATACGGTATTAAAAGTATATATAAATGTTTATCTGTTTTTATATACATAAAGTATTTAATAAATGTTTTAGGTCTGTTAAGAGAATAAAGTAGGAGAACATAAACCATAGCGTGTTGTTGGAATCTTCAGAACTTCCTTTTTAAGTTCAAACTTTTAAGGTCATCGGGACCGGGAACCGCTGAACACCAGAATCGGGACATGACATGACAACCGGAGATGATTGATGGGTTAAAAAAATACAGCAAAAAATTTAGTAATAGCCAAAAAGTCTATTGGTTAAAAAAAAGAAAATTCTCAAAACCCTTCTCATTTTCTGATAGGTTGGAAAAGCATAAAGCTAATGCATCTTATAGATCGATTAACCGCTGCGTTCAGAAACGTTTAATAGCTACTTAAGCTATTCCGAAAGCAAATCTACAGAATATTAACATTTTCTTTAGAAAATCTATACTAATAAATATGTTGCTTAAGCGACCATTAAACTTTATAGAGTTAAGTTCAGCATTAAATACAATTATGGAGCTTTCTAATCTAATTAATATAGTAAAAAGAATATTATCACCAGACATCCTCCAAATTATATAATATTATAAATGCGAAAGTGATTCTTTCTGTATATCTGCTACGTTTTACGCGTAAAGTGCTAAACCAATTTTTTTTAAAGAATACTAGTAAACATCGTCGTCGTCGGTCACACATTACTAGTATTCTTGTTAACCCCTCCAGCTAAGCTAAGTGCTTGTGTTAGGAGTGGGTTCACTCTCTACGGTAATTCTTTTGGTGTTGGGGTTCTGTGGTACGGCTGTGGAATTCCCTAACCTATTTAGCATTTTTTCGACTTGCACTATAATCTATTTTTTTAACTTATTGGCTGAAGAAATAAGAAGTAAGTTTTATAAATTACATTTTCTTTGAATAATTATAGTTATAATTTTATTTTAATGTTGGTTTTTCTAATTGAAATGTAACATTGAGTTTTCCGTGTATAATATTGCCTAATCCAGTGTCAGGTAGTGCACTGGGTGGGGTTCGAACCCGCAACCACTTGATCGCAAATGCGCGTTAGCCATTACTTGCCATTACGCTTGATTAATCTTACTAATATTATAAACGCGAAATTTTGTGAGGTGATGGATGTCGGTACTCTTTCAAGCTGAATGGATCTGGATGAAATTTGAAACAGAGATAGATTATAGTCTGGAATAGCTCATTGGCTTCTTATCCCCGAAAAATGTACGTAAGTCGCGGGCAATCTAATTCGCATATGGGCAGCTAATAAGACATAAAAGTTTATATAAATGAATATTATAAATGTGAAAGTTTGGATGGATAGATAGATGGGTGGATGGATGTTTGTTACTCTTTCACGCCAAAACTACTGAACCGATTGGGATGAAACTTGGTATGTAGATAACTGGAGACCTGGATTAACACATGGGCTTTTTATCCCCATATTCCCATGGGATCGGGACTTGGGTGAAACCGCGGGTCACTGCTAGTATTATAAATGCGAAAGTGTGTTTGTTGTTGTTTTTACGTCTTAACAACTCAACCGCTATAATCATGAAATGTTGTATATACGTTATCAGAGGGTTCAAAAAAGGACATTCAGAAGAAAGTACTGGTCCCAAAGGAAAGATTTACTGTCAAAATCCAAATTGACGCAAGTGATGCAACGAAAAAGGCTAGTTAGTCATCAATATATTTATGGATTTAGACTCCAGACAGATTAATAATAAAATAGGTACTTATATGATTAACAGAAATAATTCAAATATGCTATTCAAATCTTCTACATACATTTATAACTCAAGAGCAGAAATATGAGACAAGACTTTCACTGCTTATGTTAAAATATAGATTGCGGAATATAAGGATCCCCAAGCATTTGCAAATCCAAGCACTGGTGAACAATAACCGTAGCTAGATAGAAAGCCTTCTATGCAACCGAAGTCACGATTAAAAACTAATACAATACCCAGTATGTATTTAATATTTAAAAAAATTTACTTGATACCTTTTTCAGAGATTAGTAACTTTTATAAATATGTTTTAAATTCCACACAGGATTTATTTAAAGCTACGAAGTATTACTGTTAAGCTCTGCACACGAATAGAGTGCGATGCAATCACCTGGATGTCTATAATGTGAATATGAATTACATTTCCTAGAGATATTAGGATATCTCTAAGAAATGGGATTCATATATCCTAACTAATATTATAAATGCGAATATCAGTTTGTTTGTTTGTTTGTAAGCTTTCACGTCCTAACTACTCAACCGATCATCATTAAACATTACTATAAAGTTGTCAGGAGTACAGAAAATGACATAGAATACCTGTTAGCCAGAATAAAGAACTATTCTCGAGAGATACTTCAATTCATTGTCAAAATCTACATTCATGCAAGCAAACCCGCGGGTAAAAGTTATTCAGTTATCATCACTACATGTTTTAAAACAAAGTACCCCACAGCGTCTGTCTGTCTGTTGGCGATAAACTAAAAAACTACTGAACGGATTTTCATGTGGTTTTCACTAATAGAAAGAGTGATTCATGAGGAAGGTTTAGCTGTATAATTTGTGTAAATTGATTGAATTATGTTGATGTCTCTGCTACCCGTGCGAAGTCGGGGCAGGTTGCTTGTAGGTAATGCAATAACGTCTGAATCTTGTTTCGTGGGATTGGCATAACTGAGCGCAGTGGCTCCCAGTACCGTTTACATGTTGCAGAACGTCTTGTCAATGCCAAGTTTCTGTGCTAAAATAGTAGCTCATATGTACATATGTGTACAAGGTTTGCTGTATAATAAATTTTTATGTAAATATCGACCTTAAACAAGTCCCACCGATCCTTGCGCTGCCATCGCGTGTGATATTCATAATACCCCTGTACAGTTTAGTATAAGCTGTAGATATAATTTAGGTGTGCTAGACCGATAGAGCATAAAAGGAGTCCGCGCCATTGTATTTGATGCTTGAAAGTCGAAAGCTTATAGCTTATGTTTATTGTTTTCATGGCCATTTACATAAAAACCTGTCATTAACTGTTCATATGATAAATCTAAATTATAGTGATCTTTTTCAACATAAGTTGCTAATTGTGTTATTATATTATGAACGGGCTGGGTGGCTAAGTCTGGAGTAGGATGACGTCAGTATGCCAACTCTTCCGGCGATTTCTTCATACTACATATTAATTTGGATGATTTTAATTTATGTACAGCGCGTCCAAAGTCCCATCATAGGCCACCTCTTCCCTTGAGAAGGTATCTGAGGGGGTTTCCCACACCTAAAAAGGCGTTAAAAAGTCATTTTATAACATTACAGATTTATAGGTGTCACTTCACTAGGTAGGTCGCCACCCCTCAACTTGTCTATTAGTGGCACTGGACAAGGATTGTAGTGACTGGACAATTTTTAAATGTAAATTGGTTCAAAACGATTGAGCCGTGAATTGTCTGCAATACCACGAAATTATTATTTATAATAACTTATACACTATAGAGATACTTTTGCAAAAGTATAAGACCTAATTACAAGAGTCTCTTTGATGTGAAAGCTTATACACGAAGTCGGGTCAGGTTAGATGTCAAATAATTTGGTGTTTTTGAAAGTATTCACTATGTTTTTGTCAGTTTGATGAATCGATTTATTGTTCAGATTTGTATTGAAAGTAAATTTACTTATTGTGATATGTTTAGAAAATACATATAATCAATCAAATGTTACAAGTTATAAGTGTTAAAACAGTTAGTTATAAAAAGGATTTTTTACACCAAGACTTGGCTATAGTAGATCACTTTTTAGTGTAATAGATGGTGAAAACAAAAATAGTTTAAACTTATAAACAATTTAAAATCTATTACATACATTTAAACCGTTCGTTTATAGACTGCAATCACGATGTTCTTAGACAAGAAAAGAATAATTTATTTGAATACATCGTCGCAAGCTAAACATGGACTCCCCTCAGATTCAGGGCTCTCTTCAAAGATATCCCTAGTTAGCGATATTTTAATGTTATTTGTTAGTAATGGTTGCTTTCTTTTAACAGCTTTATCGTAAGCCAAATTTAGTGTATAAACAGCCCTTAGGCCTGTTTTCTCTTCAACAACGTTCAAACAAACTTCAATCGGCTTCGTCTTTACATTTCATTCTATCGTAAATGGTAAACACTGAGCGGAAAAGCGAATGTCCATATTACACCATATGCGTTGCGCATGCGTCGGGGTCGTCAACACGTTCAGAAATAGACGTGGAATAGACACAGCCACTAATTATAGTGCCGACAAGGATTTAACGCGAGGGGATGTTACCGAAAGTTACCGTATCACTACAGTGGTATATACGGTACGTTAAAACAAATATTGTATTTAGTTTCATTACCACTACGTGTTATGATAGGAAATGTGTTTTGAGTTTATTTTTGTTTTTCACACACAATGTGACACGGAATACAGGGAAGGGTTAACTTTGTTTTATTTAATTTCGTAGGAAAATATATACATACCTACATGTTTTTTGGGGTATTTTATGTCAATCGGTGGTAGCCATATATGAATTAAGAATAAATTAGAAATGCTATGATAATAAATGTTTACTTTTTGTTATAATTTACTAAACTTTGGAGCATTTTTATCAACAGAATAGGTTTACATTTCTATACTATTAAAAAAATGCGCGGGTCACATCACGACCTTGTCTGATACTTACTTCATGAGCTTAACTTCTTAAGTTTGTGAGGATGTTTTTTTTCTCAATCACGCTCTAACCGTTGGACGGATTTATAGGAAATCACATACACGTAGACAGATTGCATCCTGGATTAACATAAATAGCATACAAGAAACGTTATAGAATTAATTTCAAAAGTAGAAATTACGAGAAATAACTACAGTTTTTTCAATTCAGCTACGTTGAGAAGTTATGTTATTTATTTTTGGTTTAATTTCACGGCATATCATACATATCGCACAGGTTAGTGTTGAATACGGGTGTAAATGCATACATAATGCATTTTTATAGAACGCGTCGAGGTACCCTCACGGCATGAGAAAGTAGTGCCATTTGCAAGTCATATTTTAAGTCGTAAGATGGTCTAGATCGTGAGTTAATTATAGTACTTCGTTTTAAGAACAGCTATCATGGTTATGATTACAGTTAATAAGTCAGTTTTTTTAGATATTAGTATAATTATATTTTATAGTTTGAATATAAACAGTATACATATATAGTTTTATACACACGTATACTCGTTGAAACACAGTACGCTTTGGTGGTTGGCTATTGTCTACAGCCTCGACATTATCGTCCGAGCTCAATATCTCTAGAGTATTTTTAGTTATTTTTATTTTACAACTAGTAACCTGTCACACGTTACTAATATTCTTGTTAATCTTTAATATGTCTGTGCTATAAGTGGATTTTAAATAATACAAAAACACTGCTACGCTAAGTCGCCGCATGGTACAACATTGGGAATGTTACGAAGTAATTATTATTTTATCTGTGATGTGGGTGGGGATAATTACACGGGCAGTATCCCGAAAGAGAATTATATTAAATCCTTTCCTATTTCTACATAAAGTACAAGACAAAAATTTCGATTCATTATCGATATCTTGAAACTATTATGATATAATATTATCTACGTACTTACGGGAATTAACGCAATCACGAAAGGAATTACATACCTCTGAATTGCCTGACGTTTCGACCAGGTTGCACTGGCCGTGGTCACAGGCTGACTGGCTCAGCTTGCTTATTTATTTAAATTTACATAGTCTTGTTTGGTTAGGGGCCATCTATAAATTACATCACAAGCTACTGGGGGGAGGGGAGGGGGTGTACGAAGTGTGACATTGTGTGAAAAGGCTACCCCTTTTCACACAGGAGGTCACAAGCTTCGTGAAACACAAAACATTACCTGTAAAGGAAAGATTACATACGCTACTACTCTTTTACGAAAAAATAATAATTTTAGAACTGCTCTTATCAGTTCTAGGTGTAAAATTGCAAAATATGTGACGTCACACCAGGGAGAGGGATGGGGGTTCCACAAATATGACCACCTGCGACAAGGACGGGGGGGTCAGAAATGAATGAAAATCATGAAATCGTGTAATGGAATTTGTGGATGGCCAGAATAGAACACAATATGAATATTGATTGAGTTACCTTCTGCGTTAAGAAGCTTATCACTAACTGACTTCTACCGTCACTATATTCATTCAATAACATGCATAGAAGCATCATATTCCACATATTAAAAATAAATGGAATTATTAGCTCAATAAAGTGACAAAGTCGCGAACTTGTAGCATGTCACGTAAGAAGGCCTATAGTTTATTTTAGTTTTTTAAATTGATTAGGATAATATTATATTTCCAATAATATTATTCCAATTTCCGCAACAACAAAATGCCTAAGTACTAAGTCCGCCTTATGCAATGTATTTGCAGGAAATATAAATAAGTAGGGATTATCTGTAATATTCTTTTAAAATGTTAGACAAAAAAAAATCATATACTTATTTGGTTTTTTACTATTAATAAAGTGGTGTCCGTATGTAAGCGGAACCTTAAAGTCGATGTATTGTAATTTTTCGGAATTCTTACCGAATTGTGATGTTGTTTATATCGACAAAACGCATGTCGTGAAGAAGAGGGTAAGTCTATTCCGCTACACGGTGCCATCCCCGATGATCGCCGATTCAGAAATATAAAAAGATCACAAAACACAACCCTTTGCATAAGCATCGAGTCACGAATCTACTGAAATGTCTTCGGTAAATTATGTTTATAAAACAAATGTTCGGTACAACCTTGAGTTTTTATCGGCGATGTTACCATTTTGGGAATAAACTTTATAGTTTTGCACGTAAAGTTTTATCCTTGTTTGTCAAAGTAATAATAGCTACTTTACATTACATACAAAAATTCGCAAGCTTATTCGCCATTTAACCTGTTGCAATATGTCGCCAAAAGAATTACAAAACATACATTGTCCTGTCCAAATTATAAAAATCTATGAAAAAGCGATTTCAGTTTTCCAAGATTATTATTTTTTATCAAATTTTCAAATTTTTCTCTAGCTAAAAACCTGGATATATAACGAACAAATTAAAATAATAATTAGCAAAATCGGTCTAGCTGTTCTTAAGTTGAACCGCTTACTTACGAACAGCGTATTTTCATTTTTATTTATATAAATAAAAAACAAGTGCAAAAAACATTAATTGCTGCAATACTCGCTGACACTGACCCGCGGTGTATTGTGTTGTGGTATAGAAATTTTGTTTTTTGGACTAATGAGTATATGGGTCGCGTTTTAAATAAAAAATAAAGCGACGAAACTAAAATACAC
Organism: Callimorpha dominula; assembly: GCA_949752705.1. Lineage (NCBI taxonomy): Eukaryota > Metazoa > Arthropoda > Insecta > Lepidoptera > Erebidae > Callimorpha > Callimorpha dominula. The sequence continues at coordinate 10,436,376 of OX457011.1, forward strand.
GTTTTAACTTAAAACAATAACTAAAAAGCCGTCGGATGTTTACAGCGACTTAAATGAAGAACCGCATGCTTCTTAACATGTGATTTAGATTTTTCTATTGCAGATAAACTTGTATGTATTTATACAGGTAGACAAATATGAGTTATTTCACTATATTGCGGTTTCTAGTATATGTGATTTCTCTTTTTTTCCTAAAGGGGTAGGCAGAAGTGACCTTTTGCACGCTTGTGCTAGTTCCATATAAAATATGGTGAGTCTATTACTATATATTATGTATGCGCATGATAGCAACTGGGTATTTACTTACCGACAAAATCAAGAAACGCAATCCCAACTCAAACACCGTCCGATCGGGGAGCCGAACCCAAGGACTCAGCACGACATTTGCATAATCCTACTAATATTATAAACGTGAAAGTTTCTGAGGATGTATGGATGTTTGTTGTCCTCGCAAAAACTACTGAACCGATTGCAATGAAACTAAGTATGTGTATTGTTAGTAAATGCTGGAGACCTGGATTAACACATACGCTACTTTTTATCCCCATATTCCCACAGCGCTTACGCAGGTGAAACGGCGTGGCGCAGTGGGAATATCTGCATGCATAATATTGCATAATATGGCCATTTTCGAGTTTTCAATCATTTTCGGGTAATTACCAAGTTTGTAATGTTTCATAAGTTAACCAATTGTTCAAACATAATTTATTTCAGTACTAACATTACACATAGTATTGTTATATTCTGAAATAGCACAATTTTACGTAAGAACCAGATCAGTCCAGTAGTTGAAATACTTTAAAAACTATATCCTATTCGAAAATATTTTTTTAAATCGAACTTTCGGGAGCTGAAATCATCTCTTACAAGCAAATAACGGATATGTGATATGTTCTATTTTTTTCAATTCTCATCTTTACTTAAAGTTCAATAAAGCTGATGCGTTTGTTTGTTTATATGTTCTAGAGTTGTTGTTTAACTAACCCGTTTTAGATGTGTAAAGATTATATTTATTATGTTTAGACGACGACGGACGTGGCTTCATGTTTAGATTTGTTTGGGAAGAAAACAGAAAACACCTCAACTCACACAGAAACTATTTTGTCTGTAAAGTGTGCTCTTTTGAAGCCAATGTTAACTAGAAAAATACTTTGGATATTCAAAAGTTTTTCACATGTGTTTCTTTCAAAATAATATTTTTGGCGTAGGTACTTAATGTATTTGAAATAAGTGAGGACGCAGAAACAGCAAGCTCCTAAAAACAGCAGACTTAAGCTTAGTGCTTTAAATAGAGTAAACTTGAAACTTAACTAAAAGGATTCAGTAACTTTTATGTCTGTGAAATTCAGCATCAAAAATATGTGATTCTAATCTCTTTTTTAACTTATTTATACTCCTTCAAATGCCAAGAAACAGATCACGATCTCTTCCATAGTAAATACACAATTATACCGTCTATGTCACGAGCCAGATGTACAGACTGTCGTACAGACGATATCTCTCGTGTGCTCGTTCCAAACGTTAAACGAGAGATTTAGCAGACATGAAGCCAGGACAGAAAATTTATACTATGACGTCACAGCTACATAATATATTCCGAAACTTATATTTTACTCTTAACCATCGTAGGTACTAGTGGAGTGTATATTTAGGATCCTAGAGCGCAGTGGTAGTCACAAGAGAGATGACGGCCTGGTTTTATCATTAACAAAATTTTGCAGGTTACAATTTCAAAAAAAAAATACTTTAAAAATTCAGAACAACTGTTAACATTCCTTCTAAGTACATAACTTCCTAAAGTTCCTGTGCCCATACCCCCAATATGAGTTTTAATGGTTCACTTTTGTGACGAGTGCTGTTGACTGTCTTATCTTATTTTAATTGATCGATGATTCCGTTTTCGCCACGATCCCTTGTTGTAATATATTGAAAAAGTAACGACAGATGTAAATTGTAAAACACATACCAGCTTAAGAAACTGTAGTAAACTTAAAATAGAACACCATGCTACAATAATATTAAACATCATGTTGGGTCTAGAGGCGACACGTGTCGATACGGATATATATTACACACTCAGAGGTTATCCTGGATAGTATGAGAGCGTAATTGGACGCATCCGAAGCACGCGCAACCACGCGGCACATTTATAAAATGTCACGACACGGAACCCTGTCAATACGTCGCGTCCGTATGGCGCGAGAAGTTCTGCGTAGATTTTTTACCGTGCTCATAGACTAATGACGGCATTCCGTTAAGAATATAAAAACACAAATTTCACGAAATTGATTTTCTTACGATTTCATACTTTCCTCGACCGTTAACTACTAAGTGAACCCGTGTTAAATCTGTAGCCATGTCACGCTTGTAGACATCGTTAATTATTTCACACTTTCCAGTAAAAAAAGCGCTGAAATTGATGAGCGGCCGCGGCTGCTGTTCCGTCTGATCTGTCGCGCTTTTGCTCTTTGTGTCTACCTTTTTATCAACTGATACACTATCAGCTTTTTGCCGATACTGAAATGCAAACCGAATAAATACAGCATCTCGTTTTTCAAATAATAGGCCTTTGTATCCTTCTCGAAGGTTTCGTTTGTATTTTACACGATAGTGAGACGTGTGTGATTATCTTATCGCGGTCAGATCTTGACTGTGTAAGTATGAATCAGATGCATCACTTTATACAAAGCGAGGAATTTACATTGATTGTGTATTTGTTTCTTATAAATTTTGTCGGCAACTGATCAAGCAAAAAATTTTCGAGTAAGTGTATTATAACGTATTTGAAGCATAATGTCTGACGTGGTATGTCGAATCTTTAATACCCCACTAAATTAACTCTTGGTATAAGCAATTCCATTTTTTTTTACTTATTAGAATTGAATAATACTTGCGTTCATTTTCAATAAACATCACAAATTAAAAAAAAGCAATTGTAATTTGAAAGTTTTGTGTTCATAAATTCTGCTAGATGTAGCGACATTTTGATGTTTAACGCTTTTTTTAAGTCAAAAACTGTGAAAAATTAATCTTAACTAATTCGGTGAGAGAAAAATCAAATGCTCAAGTAACTAAATATTGATTGGATAAAAGGGGAAAGACAACTTGCAAAATGTACAGAATTTCAAACACCTGAAATTTCTAAGCACCAAAAACATTTTCCTTAATTTTTTATTAAATCTTTCCGGTCATCGGCTTAATACTTTTTTTGTAGTTTCTTTGCAATCAGAGCATGACAGGTGTACCGTACCGTTTCTTATGTTGCTCAGTGGCTACTCACTGATGATTAACCGCCTCCGACCGACTGGAAAGTGCATAATGAGTTTATTGTAATTGCGCACATTTACATATTACGCGTTTACATATTACATTTAGATAAACGGGACATAACATGCGCGATTACTATGAGGGTAGTAGGTATTTTGCGAATGTATTTGATATGTAAATGGGAGAAACTTTGTAAATTTGTTCTGGTTAAAATGCTTGCGGAACCGACATATTTATCCGTGTTATATTTTAGTTTATAATAAAAGGAATATTTTAATGTCCAATTAATTATTTCTTTAAAGAGTTTTATTATTGCAAAACATGTTTCATCAATGAATTCTAGTTCTATTTTGTTCAAGTCGACCTAGATTATGAATCCATCGATTTGACGCACGAAAGTGCGTACTTAAGTCAGTCAAGATATGCTCACCACCGAGAATGTCATCTCGGTGGTGAGTTCATTTTATGTTCAGATGGAAAAGACCATAAAAAGCTTTGTAATTAAGTGATAAATCACAGACGACTATAAAGTTTCCCATTAAATTAAATTTGTCTTCGCCGCTATTATTTTACTATATTAGAGAAGACGAAATTATTTATTAATGTTTGCTGTTGCAGCTCACATTTCAATATTTACAGAAAGGTCATAAATCAGAAAATTTTTATGTTTTATTAATAGATAGTATTGTCAAAATAGACTAACATAAATTGGAAAATATTGAGAGTTAGGTTAATAATTAATGTACAGGCGTTTATAGTTTATATTTTTTCTTCTTTCTTGATATTTTTAAAATTAGTTTGGTTTTGGTTTTCATTAGCGAAATATAAATAAATATTAAAAGGTATGGTCAAAATTGTATCTTTAAAACGGGAAAATTGCGCATCAGGCGCTCTTGTCCAGTATTTCATCTGTATTTCTAAAAAGAAAATCAGACTTTCATAATTCACACATGTAGAATAGAATAATCTTTATTGTTCAACAACGACATATTACTTTAATGCCGCGTTCCAATAATCAATAAACGATTCGTTTTGCTTACGGACGGTAGAATTTTCGTTGAAAATTTAACGAATTTTTACCGTCCGTAAGCAAAACGAATCGTTTCTTGATTATTGGAACGCGGCATTAGTGTATTTATGCGCGGAACGCGGCATAAGTGGATATGTACAAAATTGTATCACGTATTAAGGTTTGAATAATATTTTAATAATTTAATTTTTTGGTTTCAGGTATTTACCTACATCCTAAAGTGAAATAGGAAATTAATTCAGTGAGTAGAAAGTGTCACATCTAGAATGGTATCACTATATCAACCGCCGACTTCTGTGGGAGTGGAACACGTGTCTTGCGACTATTATAGAAGGGCCCGAAGCGATTACTCCATCGTAAATTAGTAGCTCTGGCGAACAATTTGCGATAGCACAGTAGTAGGTCCTTTGTAAGTCGTAAATATCAGAGGTCTAAAGGTTCAACTCATCCAGCTACGATACTCCATGAGAGCGTTTACTTATTGCTTTTAGATGACCATAAATCTTTGATCATAATGGTCATAAATCAATTGTTGAGACTAATTGGCTTCAGCACTTTCGTAGCGTTCATGTTTTTTTTTTGTTCAATTTGTACACAGTTATAATTGATGTTTGGGTTGAATGAAAATTGATAGGTATGATTAAAATTTTAATATATTTCTAATTGTTTAAATACAGAGAGACGTAAAATAGAAATTTATATGTCTCTCGGCATTTTAATCCTAGCATTATAGCACCTCAGTATAGCGTTATTTCGACATTTCGATAAAACAGAGAGGTTTATTTGATTATATATTTAATTACATTAAGGTGTCTTAGTTATGTGAGCTTCGTGTTATTTATACTGATACAAAATGTCTGATCATAATTAAAAATCATATTGTAATGTTTAATATAAATGTAGCACGTAGCACACTGTGATTACCCCCCGTAGCCCCAGCTTACACAAAATTGTTGATACATCCGTTACGTCGCCTGTGATAGTAATGACTATCACAGGCTCACAGCCGACTGTATTATAATGATAATAAATAGTATTAATATATTATTTAAAATTCAAATGTATAAACATTTGTATTTATTTTTTGACATGATATTATTAACTTATACTACTTACAATAAAAATAAAAACTGAATGCTCCCAAGGTCTCCCTAACCTAATCTGACTAATATTATAAAGGCGAAAGTGTGTGCCGATGGATGGATGATGAACGTTTGTTTGTTACCCTTTCAGGCAAAAACGGCTGCTCGGATTTGGATGAAATTTGGCACAGAGATCGATTACAGTCTGGAATAGTATATATAGACTATATATATCTCAGAAAAATGTTCCCGTTAGGATAGCTTTCACCAAAATTTCCAAACAAAGTCGCGGGCAACAGTTAGTATTATATTATTGTTTGTTTGGTTGTTTGTTACCCCTTTCACGCTTTAACTACTCAACCGATCATTGTGAAACTTTGCACACACGTTGCCAAGGTACAAATAAAAAAAAAATACCCAGAAAAAGTATTATTTATTCCCGAAGTCGCTGGCGAAAGCTAGTACCTATTCTATGAAACATTATTTGACTGCAGAGATTCGTCTCCTATCGTAAAGATCTGACTCCAACAGAAATAATCACCCACGTATGCACTTATAACGTTACAATTTGCATGTTAAAATCGCATACAACGTAATGGCCCAAACCGAATTAAGCACCATAGCATGTTCATGTCATTCGTCGGTGGCACTCGTAAAACCGTCAATCATGGCATTTCACCTTTGAAATATGACAATGTGTCATGCGAGAGTAAGCTAGCATGCAAATTCGTGCGATATTTGGCGTGTTTGTATATTTTTTTGCGTTTTGACTGTGATGCGTGTATGAGGAAAGAGGTTATAACCGCAAACTCGATTAAGCTTGTGGGTTGGTTTAGTTTGTGCCATTTTTTTGGTGACGTTTTGAGCTTATTAGTAATGTTACTTTTTATGATGACTGCTATGTTTTCTATTTTTTTGTACAGAAAATTGTTGTCTTTATCTACAGAGGCATCCCGTTATCATTGTTTATTTTTGTATAATGTTTAAAAAAAACCTAGTTCAGGTAGTTAAAAAATACGAATGCTGGTTAGTCCTTTAGAATAAATTTCTCTCTTTCCATTTTACACTATAGTTTATATATACAATATTTTATAGTCACGTTCTTAACTTTCTAGCAAGCATATTGGACCCGTCATAGGTCATCACGTCTAGATGTGTACGTTTTCATAGTACAACTACGAGTGTGACTCGCAATTTTGCAAGTAATCCCACATTAGATTCATACGTTCCCACGTTGTAAGCACCTGCATGAGATTGCATAATGTAAAATTAGTTGCTTAGATTTCAACGTAATTCTAAATAAAATAGGTATTTTTAAATTTGAATAGGGTTCGTTGTCTTTGTTAGCGATTACGAAACATATGTTTTTGTGCATGATTACATTTTGCATGAGTGCTACCTATTAACGATACGTCTATTTGAATTTTGTATATTAATTACAGGGGTTCTTTCATTCCTGATACGCTAGGTTTCAGAGCGCTAAAATACGTCTGACTGAACAAGAAGAACTGACAAATTATATCTCAAAATCAGACGTAGTCATTAACACACTACAGACGCAAAATAATAAAACGTTACTTCAATTATACTGCTGGCTGGTAAAAAAAACATTATTCCAAAATTAAAAGGTTCACATGAGTACTGAGTACTAAACATGACGGTAGAGGCTACGTGTTAATCACGATGGAGGGTAAAGGTGGCGAACAGACACGCCGACACTACGACCGACGTCACGGCACGTCGGATATCGTAATTTATTACTTAAATAATTGCACCTAGCGTAACACTTCAGTGGAACTTTCAAAATGACAGTAGTAACACAAAAGTAACATCCGTTGTTGTGTACATTAGAGATGGAATGAAATCAGTAGGTACTGTGATAAAAAAAAACTTGTTAATAAAGGGAACGTAGTATTTGATTAGTTTCAGAAATTTCCAGACAATCCTTCAAGGAAGTTATCTAATATCTACATTAATTGTCCATATGTTTTATACTACAATATATTTATCATCATAAATGTCTAGATTTAAAGTTTATATACTATAAATTACAAAGTAAAAGTAAAAAAAAATAACTAGAAAACCCAACAAAAAATTCCAACAGTTTTTTCCTCTCAATTTGATTAACATTTCATCCACTTTTCGGCAAGTATTAAAAGACGTCAAAAGTGAAATACGATTATAAGTATTCAATGTAGTCATACTATTAATTAAATTTAGTTGGAATCCGTTTCCTGTTTGTTTTGTCTTTTAGTCTTGTCGAATTATAAATTACATTACATAACTAAAACGCGATCAGTTTGTCTTGTACGAAAAAGTTTTTACATTAATTAATTAAGCTCATTAACGTATGTTAATTTGAATCATCCGAGCTCGTGTCACAGGAAATGGAGCGGATATGTTTATTAAAATTAATATATTTAATATTATCTCGCATAATCGGACATTGTAATAAAATGCCAACTATTTATATTTGGATTTCAAATAATATTTCAAAATACATTTATAAATTGTAGGTAATAATATTGATACTAGAGAAGACTTAAAACACTTCGGTGCTGACTTTAAACTTAAAACACTTCGGTGCAACGTCAGAAACCAACATCTGACGTTGGTTTCTGACGTTGCACCGAAGTGTTTTAAGTTCAATTCATCAAAGTCTCGGGCAAAAGGCAATATTTTAAGGTTTAACTAAATTGAAATTGCCCTCTTACACATTTCCGATTCGTTCACAGAAAAAACTTCATGGATGATGACATGAAAGCTGCGTTTTCATAGCTCACCCTCGCCGTTGAATAAAAGCGATGCACGACTGCTCATTGTTGAAGTCTTTGATAGTAGACTATCAGCCTATTCGGCACTGGACTCTCTCTTGCTTAACAGAGATAGTGATGGTTAATAGTCCCTAATTAAATTTGTCATAAAGGTCATAGCATATTGCTACTTGAATTGGAAAGAAATCTTAGAAATCTCTCTAATATTATCGATGTCTTATCTCATCTAGATAATATTTCGATAACGATATAATCGAGTTAAACGACATCGCTTTTTAAACTACAATTTATAAACAAATGTTTATTTTCCTGACGCGTCTAAATTTATTATTTCCGAAAGTTTTAAATTTCATGGCAATAGATTTTTTTATTGATGGCAATTAATTGTAAAATCATATTTTACACTTTGTTATGTGTTTTGGAGCTCGTAACTATTAATCTATGACATTATGTGAAATTAACGCACTTCCGCTTATTTTCAATCAATATTATTTTTATTGGCTGTAAAAAACTGTCCTGCTTCCGTTATGTACTCTAGAACTGTCAGCCGGCATTCCGACGAACGCGATGAGCTTTCCCATCACGTTGCATAAGAATATATCTCAATGCGTAATAATAATAAGGCGGATACAAACTTGGGAAATCCTTACCACAGGCCATTCTAGTTATCTGTAGAATTATAGTATTCCTGTAGAAAGAAGATAAAACAAACACTATTAAGGCAGATAAAGAAGTCTAGGACAACCTCAGACATCAGACCTGCAATGATCTGTTTTAGGAATCATTAATAATGTTATAAATACGAAAGCGAGTTTGTTTGTCTGTTTCTTTGTCACGCTTTCACACTTTAACCACGTTGTCAGGTATACTATAACTGACGTAACGTACCATTTACCCAGCAAAATAGTACTTACTATTCCCAAGAGATAGCGGTATTGATTGACAGATTATACATGAACGCAATTAAATCATTATCTTTAGTACACTATAAAGTATCAAATCAATTAACCTATTCCAGTCCACTGCGTCAAGCAGTGGACTGGAATAGGCTAATTGACGCCTCTACGCCTCTACGCCTCTCCCGAACCAAATAAAGTTTACTTACTATTTATTCTCCATTAATCAATAACATGACTTGATAATGCTATCTCCTATAAAAGCGCAGACAGATTTGTTAATCTGGATTTGTTCCATGGCAGTGGGCATAAGCTCCAACCCTAACCAGCACCGAAAGAAACACGGACATGGCTCATCGGAGCTGCGAGCACTAAAACCTCTATAAAAGAATATTCAGTTGGTGGTAGTGTTGGCTCTCCTAAGTGGAAAGGGTCGCCAGAAATGGTGGCCGGAATCAGCCGGACATTGGTGGCTTAATCTTTCTCCCTCCAAAAGGTCCGATGGCTAAGACACCTTATGGTTTTAGTCGATTTGACACCGACGTATAAGTCTGGCAAGTTAGCTATTGAAATTATAACTAAATCTAACCCAAATTATCAAGATTACTAATCGTATATAAAAATTATATGTTAAAACATATTATAAAACAAAGTCCCCCGCCGCGTCTGTCTGTTCTAAAAAACTGAAAAACTACTGAACGGATTTTCATGCGGTTTTTACTAATAGACAGAGTGATTCATGAGAAAGGGTTAGGTGTATAATTTATTAAGATTTTGTGTAAATTGATAGAAATATGTTGATAATTGTTGAAGATGTTTCTGCTACACGTACGAAACCGCGGGTTGCTAGTAATACTAGTAGACGCTGAAAATCAATACTCAGAAATACTACATGGATGGCGCAATGGTTTAAGTGGTCCCCTCGACACTACGCCGCGCCGAGTGTTGTGGGTTCCAATTCCACACGTGACATCAATTTGTGTGATCTACAAATAGTTGACCTGAGTCTGGGTGGTCTTTGTGTCCGTTGTTTTAATGTTTGTGAAGTCCCCGTGACACAAGAATATTCTTAAGGCGGGAGTTGTCTTTATAAAAAAAGTACAAAAAAAGTTTGTTGCCCTGAACTGAAATGACACATTTTAGCTACTTCGAAACGGGTATTGTAATAAGTATACATTCTTGGAAGGGCGTAAAACTTGTTTTTTTTTATAAGATCGAATGTTTTCGAATTTGTCACTCTCAGACTCTCAGCCTCATATATTTAGGTTAATTAGTTCCAATAAGAAAGAAGCCCAATCACGCCTTGTTACTTTCCAACTACTATAGGTACATCATAAATCTTACCTATCTCGATCGATGTATTTCCACAGCACCTAGAAACAAGTCGCAGATGTCAGCGGAAGCGGTTTGATAATATATCGCCTAATTAAACAAGACATGCTTGAACAAGAGAGCCTTTCTTTTGAAATATCGCTTTGACACCACGCGAGATGTTGTCACTTTAGTTTTTGCGATCATCGGACATCCGACGAGGCCAATTTGAAATAATTACGTGCGTTTAATAAAACAACGGTATCAATTAATGTCACAATTGAGTGAGCAATCGATTAAAATCGATTGACCGATGGGCGTACGTTGTGATTATTCAACTACCCACGCAATAGTTAAATCGATTCGTAAGACGATAATGTAATTATGCGTTATTTACATTCAGTTTAAAATTGACATGAGACGAATTAGGATTGTTTAAATCGTTGTACCGTCGCGTCGTTCAATTGACTCATCCAGCCTTTTTTGTACATTACGCCTTATAGGTTGGCCTCTTATTACTGCACTACAAACCGAACCGACTACAAGGCGTTTAGACTGGATTGAAATGAATGGGTGCTTTCACGTAACCGCGTATTTATTACCGTAATACTGAACGCGTATAAATTCATGATTTCTTATGTGCTGTTTGACCGTTGGAATCAGTTACAAGTGCAAATATTAAAATATCTTCTTACCTATATATTTTTGTTGATATAATATAGGTATCTGTTTTGCTGATTTAAATTGAAACATATATTTAACAAATTATTTTATATTAACCTAGCTGCGCCCCGCGGTTCCTCCCACGTAATCCCTCGTTAAGTTTTCTTAAATTTTCTAATTTTCTGCGCAACTTTCTTAATTTTTTCTTTCATAACAACCTTCTCCTGACAATAACAAACACAAAAAAAAAGAATTAGCGTAATCGGTCCAGCCGTTCACGCGTGATGCTGTGACCAAGGGAAATAGGGATTCATTTTTATATATGTACCTAGATAGATAAATAGAAATTAGGCAAATTGCCCAAAAGATTTCAAATACAAATCCCTTTGTCCCGAAGGAGAGTGTAGCACGCTAGTCGACAATTTAGTCAGATGGTCACGGGTTGATTCCCGCTCATACGAAGATCGGAATAAATGTATCTAGGTGTTTTCAATGGACTGGTGTTTCTGAGTATATTTACAAACAAAAAATATCTTAATTATGTTATCCATTCTAAAATGCGCTCCGCTCCGCTCATATTAAAAGCTATGCTTCGTCTGTGTCTAATACTAGTTATTATTATTATTTCAGGTATTATTATTTCCTATACTAACTTTTAAACTTTCGCGTTCCATGATATAATATTATCTACGTATTAACGGGAATTAACGCGATCACGAAAAGGTATTACATACCTCAGAATTGCCTGACGTTTCTACGTTTTCGTGATCGCGTTAATTCCCGTACGTAGATAATATTATATTATTATTTCTTCGTTGGTAAAATACTTTTATCGCATTTAAGAATAGCATAGCCTTAAGAAAGTGCGGAACACGAGCCCCTGGCGAGCTTGATAAGTTGGCAGATGGCCAGCGAGCCTCCATGCGGATTATTGATTGATGACAGGCTGGCATAGTGCGGAACCGCGGGAAACGTGCCCAGCGAACTTTCCTTTTAATGTACAAAATCATTTTAATATTGTAAATACAACGTTTTGTTGAGAAGAGTTGAGCTTCAAAGATATTTTGTACGACGCCTACATGTGATATAATAATGTATGTAAAAAGTAAAGTAATGTATGATTTAATTTAGTGGAACATAATTTCGCGTAGTTAAAGAATACCGTTCGCGAGAAAACTCGCCTGTTGCATGCTGTATAATGGCCAAATATGTGGAACCTGTAATAGCATTGTAACACCTATTTATAATACTACATTTGACGCAATAAAAAGAGTGAGAGAGAGAGAGAGAGCGAGAGAGAGAGAGAGAGAGCGAGAGAGAGAGAGAGAGAGAGCGAGAGAGAGAGAGAAAGAGAGAGCGAAGAATATATTTTTAATCTTATTCCATGGCTCTCATTTCATAAATTTTTTGGCTGTCGCCGTTTTGATGATTTTTTTATTGAGTCGTTTCTACCTGAGTGATTTTACGAACATGAATACGAAGCCTATTAAAAATGAATGAATTACACATAGAACATAAAAAAGTTAAACACGCTACTTTATACAATGCTTGCATAAAATAATGTATTTGAAATATGAGGGCCTTAAATGTATTAAAAAGCTTTTTTTTAAGTATTTGATGTTTTTTTATTATGAGCGAAGTATAAAGTCCAACTATCAGTAACACAATCCTGTATCGCCCATAAATGTATACATTTCAACAAAATAAAACCCACATAATAAAGCTTATTCTACGTTTTCAACTATTAAATACTAATATAATATTAAATAATTATTAATGAAGATTTAGACCTCAATCAAAATAATTATGTTTTATTCACGGTTCTTATTCACTATTCTGGCGCATAGACTATATCCATCGCAACTTTAAAAGGGTCATTGTTATCACTAGTTTTCACAAGTAATCGTCGATTCACGACTTCATAACCAATACGAATAAAAGTGTTGAACTAAACACTCGAAGGGGCCACACCATTAACCTTTAGAGTTGTAAAAACAAATTAATATATATTATCTAATCATTGTTGTCTCCATTTAGTCGGTCGTAGATGCTATAAAATAGTGACAGCAAAGTTTGTACGAAAACAGTTATGAGTTATGAACTATTCTGAAGACTCTTTGATGCGACTAAAATTCTTTACATTCAAGATTGTATTTCTTCAAGATAATTTTAAAAAGAAAAATTACAAAGACTTACTTAAACAGTATCACATCGTAAAAGTATGTCAAGAAAATGCACACTTGACGTGCTGTGTATCTCTGACGCAGAAAGGGACGTGATCTGTGTATATGCAGTTCATCAACAATCCGCAATTATTTTCTTGTAATTAGTTATCGAAAGAGTTCGCATATTTAACATTGGTATGATTATTAACATCGGCACTCTGTCATATTTAATTGAATGGATAATATTCTCACGTTGCTATTTTAACAATATTCGTGTCCGGTTTGAAATAATGGGTATGTTATTATTTAATACATATAACTATTGTCCTATAACACTGCATGATTACTACATTACTCAATCAAGGTTATTTCCTTTATTGCAATATTCGCAATTCTTTAATAGTGATCAATGTGATCATATATATTTTTTTAATTAATTAGAAAATTAATCATCTATGAATCTATTGCTTACTGTGTAGTAATCCCACGCTTGAACTCCCACTGGGATCTAGGGAGCTTTATAGTCCACCAGCAGTTTCCCACATTTTTAATGTTAATGTTTTAATTTTATTTATGGTCACTGCTTCGCTCCTATGGGTCGTAGCGTGATGTTACATAGCTTATAATCTTCCTCAATGAATAGTCTGTCCAATATAAAAAAAAAATCGAATTCCATTGGTAGTTCCAGAGGTAAGCGCGTTTAAACAAGCAAACAATCAAACAAAAATCTTTATTATTTTAGTATAGATTATGTTCTCACCAGGGAACCGAAGACACTGCTGTTCAGTAATCCCGTGGCACGGTGAATTTACTGGTTGTACAATATGTCAATCGTCTGGTTGCATCATAATAAGCCTATTCAAAATCCGCATTTCAGTTATACATATATAAACTTTCTTATAAACATAACATAATTAGGATATTGTTTAGAAGAAAAATTGTGTTTTATAAAAACGGCCTCGCCACTACGAGTATAGTTATCGAAATACAAATAATTCGGTTGTGAAATGCGTTACGCAAACAATGACTTAATATTGATTGAACAATTTTTTGTCTGCTTCTCTTACTTCTCGTAACATTAAAGTGTAGTTTGTACAAAAAGTGGAAGTTATTTAAATTATACTTAGTTCTTAATCAATTTCTTATTCCTAATTAGAACAAAATAAAAGTATCTGATTTATTACTTTTTATATGTTATGCGCGTCTGCTGAAGATAATAATTAACCCATTTATATAATTACTACGTGTGATTATAACGCTCCTCTTAATATATTTCCGATGTTATCATCTACGCATTCATACGTCAATATTTTCCAAACTGACTACACACAACGAACATTCATTGTTGCCCATTAACGCCGCCCACGAAACCCCACGTAATAATAGATTGCATCGTGCGCATGAACATACATTACTCCACCTATTACAAGGCTATTGAATTTACACTAGACTAAACACTCAATGGATACATTACATTGTGTTACTTACAAATATTGTGTGTTTAAAAGTCAAGGTGGGGTTGTAGACGCCTCGCAGACGGCAGTGCGAAGTTCAATGGCCCCTTTTCGTGTCTGAACTATATATCTAGATTCTAGATGTTTCGATTGAATAACGTTGAAGCTGACAGGGGATTGTGGATCTACAAAAGACTAATACGAATCGTGATGGTACTGGTATAATGGTACTGTTTCATTGAAACCGACCTAGATAACGATAATGAATAAATGCAATTGGTAATTCTTCTGTAATTGACGGTACTGTTTACTATAAATAAATAAAAATACGAAACATTATAATTACTTTTTTAATAATTTTTAGGAAACCGGCCCTCGATTTAGTAAAAACTAGTAAAAAGTCTAGCCATACATATGCCAGTTGACCACAAATTAACCTGAGGAGTGTTTAAGTAAAGATTGAAAGTCAGGACGCACCACTTATAAAAATATTTACATGATTACGATCATCACCGCCATCACCCTACTAGCGGCGGGATTTCCACTGTTGCCTGTGTCTTCGTGATAATCTTACTTACAATATACTACCTTTCGGTAAAATCATAACACGACTATCGGACACATAAACAGTTGATTTTGATAATGTAATCCTAAAGCAAATAACATATCTTATCTTATCTTAAAAACACTCAATAAATAAACAGTAACTTAGAAGTATCAACAAACTTATTCATTTTAATATAATGGTAATTCAATAAGTATTACATTTTCAGTTTTTTATTTTAATAAGCTGTAATTAATTACCAAAAATATTTGAAAAAAAAATTAATATAATCATGTATAGGAGTAGGCTTCAAACGTCGTTGCGAAGGCCATTATAACGAGACCCCCTCGCAAAGGGGTTGAAATTTGTTGGGGTGATTGACCATTGAAACTAGCCATGAATTATACAAGTCGTTAAAGTGCGTTTGCCCCGACGATGGAAGTATGTACTTGTTTTTGTAAGTAATTTATTCATTACATTTGACGTCTATTTTTAGCCGACTTATAAAAAAGAAGGAGGTTCTCAATTTGGTCTAGTAGCAGTAGTCCGGTTGGTAGTCCGGTTGATCGAACTACTGCAACTCTTCAGTTGCATTAGTTCGGTTGTAAAAAAACACCGAACTATTGCTACTCTTTTGAAGCAACAGTTCGGTTAATAATTTAAACAAATATTTTTTTTTTATAATTGAAAGGAAACAAGTAAATTTAAAGAAAACAAATGTATATTTGATAAGGGACATGTATAAAATGCACTGAGTTATTATTACAACACGAATAGTACTTTTCTCACGAGCACTGCTGGGTGCACGGGGAGTAAGTTAAGGTGTAAAGATACAATGAAAACTGTACAGATGTGAGACATTATATTCTCTTTTATTTTTAGAGCCAATTTTATATACCTACTTCCTGATTTAAATGGTTCAACCATTTAAATTTGAAAAAAATACCACACCTAATAGTGGAAAAATTGGATTGAAATATTTTATAAATCTTTGGTACATTTTCTCCTGGTAAAAAGCATGAAAAACGAATTTTGAACTGATTCTAAACTCATGTTAAGGTTTCCATCGCCTTGGTCTTAAACGCAGTAGTTGGCGCTTAAGTCCTGATTTAAAAAGTATTCTGTTATAGACCCTGTCGGAGAGTGTGGCGTATTATTAGCGCCCTCGTGATTGGAGAGCAGATATAAAGAATGTCTTGTCATTGAACAAAGATCTTGTAACCACTATGAAACTTCCTGCCAATCTTCTGAGATCAGAATGTTTTAACAGAGAAAATCCACTTTCATTTCATCCTCATTTTTCATCATTAAATTCTCTCATTAGGATTCCTAACAGCTTGGCAAATAAACGCAGACATTGCATAGAATATTTATTCTGTTAAAACACGGTCGTATAGGGTAGTTTAGGACCCCCAAGATTCTTCCACATGTGGATATAGCACTATACATAATAGACATCGCATTTGCAACGAGCGTTAGATTAAGAGACAGCCATCAAGACATTCGCTTTATTAAATACTAGCTGCGCCCCGCGGTTTCCCCCGCGTAAGTCTCGATGCCGTGAGAATATTGAGATAAAAAGTAGCCTATGTGTTAATCCAGGTATCCGGTTATCTACATACCAAGTGTCATCGTAATCGATTCAGTAGTTTTTGCGTGAAAGAGCAACAAAGATTCATACATCCTCACAAACTTTCACGTTTATAATATTATATGGGATATGGGATTAGGATTCGTGGGTTAACAAGCAGATAGAGACTAAATTAATCTTTAGCAGAATTAATGCATGGGACATTAATTCTGCTTAAGATTACTGTTATAACAGTTTACTGTGTCATCATACCACCAGTCTATCTACACGAGTCTCTGAGGTAAAGATACCTATTTTTCTCAGCGACCAAATCTTATAATTTCATTAATGCCATAATTTCTACGCCTCTTTAAAAAATATTTTTATAAACAGGAAAACTCTACTTCAAAACATTTCTTTTAACACGAATACATGCAAAAACATACATTATCTATTACGTCACAAGAAGACTGTCAAAGGATACCTACCACGAGGCCGCGAAGCCATGAGTGCTATTAGCATTTTATGAAAAGCAGTCGTCATTTTCACTTCGAAAATGAAACACATTTTCTCATACAAATTTTCTTTGCGTCCCATTTTCCTATGTCTCATATCAAAATAGACTTGGATAAGTACCTTTGTAGGTGTGTCATTAATTCATTGTAACTACATTTATCGATTATTGCCAATTAAGCATTGATTTCAAGAATTCCTTGAGTAACTTTCGATAAGGAAGGATATTAATCCGTATTATTTTATAACTGTTTATTTTTATTATTTGTATCTATTGATTGCACGAAGGCAAAGCAAGTAATTTAACCTGTAAAATAGCGCTACCCTCTACATGTGGCTGTATATATCACTTGACACTTGTTTTTAAAATAATCCCAAGCTATCGCCTAACGCTACTGTTAGGTAATGCTTTTAGAAAAAGAGTTATCGTCAATAGCGACGATGAACGGCATTCTAATCTAACACATTTCGTTTTTTATGTGAGAAAGCCATCTGAGTATTGTCGTCGACTTTATTATTTCCTACTTATGCAAATAGATACACTCAAAGACAAGATCTTAAATGAACTATTAGATCAATTGGCAATGTTATGAGAGCTCTTACCTCCAGTTAAAGCCCATCCTTTTAATGTATTCATGTCGGAAGATATCTTGTCTAATCTAATCTCCTGGTAGATGATTGCATCCTGCTGCATAATATTCTGTTTGTATAATCTACTCACCGAATTTGAGAGCACTGAGGAGTTTTATTTCTTGTAATTTAACCTTCTTTGGCCCTAAAAGACGCGTAACTGCATACAATCCTTCAAGAAATTTATTACTGTCTTAACTATGGTTATAAGCTCTCTTTACAATTTGTCTTGTTTAGTAAATACCTCTATCAAATGCAAATTTATTCCATTCATGGAATTATGTATTTACAAATAAATAAGCATACAATGTTAACAGACTACATATTCTTTTATTTTTTATTCTTCTTTTCTATCTTCGCTTATAGTTGGATGCAAATCTTAATAAGGCGCGGATGCCGCAGAATTTCGCAAACTCTATTTACCTACTATCATATACATATACTACTTTGTTATTCGATATTAGTATACCGAATTAAAAGGTTAATCGATTTTTTAAAAATAAAAAAGTTTATATTTCTATTCTATATTTTGTATCTGCTTCTTCCTCTTGTTTATCTATTGATCAAGATACAAATATCAAGCGAGTCGAGGGCGTTTAATTCTAAATACACCAAGGCATTTCTCCCTATCTCACTAAATTATCAAGTACATCTCATATTCTAATTTCCATTATATGTAAATGTAAGTCACAATCTGATTCATAGCAACATTGTTGGTTTTTCTTTCTTGTTGATCTTGATCCTAGTCTTGCAGTACCGGTTTTAACTAACAAACGCATGATATACGGAAGCAATGGTGTTTGAGACTCTTAAACGCGAAATACTCACATTTTTAATAGTCAGGAACTGTGGTCTTTGCGAATTTCAATTTTATTTCTTTCAAAATAGGGATGTTTTTCTTACGTGGCGGCAACTGGTGACTTTGAATGCAAAACAGGTGCAAAATAAGAAAAATACGCAAGCATATGCTCGAACAAAGCACTACACGTTTTTATTTAGCACCTGGTTAATGTATGGAGGGAGGTACTATAAATATGTCCTTATGCACAATCTCTTTGTCTCTATGACCTTGAATCGCACTAATTCTGGTAATGAAACCATTTACGGGTCCAAAATTAGTATTATCCTTATTAAGTTCAAATTGTTCCATTGTTTTCGTTCCTTTCGTAGAATAGAAAGTGATGTTAGAACAATAACAGTCATAAAAAAATATGTTAAATAATGACCACGACTAAAATTAGAACGGACTGAGATTTATTACTGTCACGAAACTACCAGTTAATGACCATTGGATTGACCGAGCCGCGAAACAGAAAATGAACGTGATGTGTAATTATTAAGTGGTACACTTATGTAGTGTACAATAGTATGAAATGGAAAGAGGTGAAAGAACATCTAAGTATGAGTAATTTGAGCTTGCCACAGAGAATGTGTAATTTCATCCAATTTATTTTTTTTATCATATGAGTCGAGGCGTTAAGTACTCCCAGCTCTTACAATCGAAAGGTAAGAGAAACAAGCCAATTATAAAATGTCTGGTTGTGGTTATGTGCTGCTGGTTTCTTAGATTTCACGAATGTAATGTGATAGTTTCCGCAGGATGTCGTTGTTTTTAAAATTAGTGTTATTATTGGACCCGGAACAGCACATTGTATATTTGTATGTTTATGTATTGCAAAGCTGGCGACGGGTCTATAAAATAAACAACAATCCTGATGATTAGTTTATCAAGTTTTTTTAGCGGATTGACGGACATAGAAACACATTTATTGCGTTTAAACACAGAAACCGTATTTATAATGCCTAGGATGTTTACAGGGTTGTCAACATGTGAATGCATATGCTTAGCTCTTAAGATCTAGTGCTTGTTTATCATCTTAAACGCAAGTTTGGAGTGTGGCTCGAACTATTTTATTCGTATTGTTAAAAAAAAAAAGGAAATACATAAGGTACACAACAATTTAATTCTACCAAACTCCAATCTGCTCTAAAAACTCCAACCAGACGAAAAGTGGATTTAATTAAGGAAAGAGCTGGACCGTGCGACATCCAGCTCAATTACTGCGGCGCGAGATTGCGACGATACCCGACCGTGAACAGATTAGACGTAGAGTGCAGTTGAAGTTCGCACGAACATGTACGCGTCTCAGACTTCAAATGTAAGGGTGCTTTATTTAGAGGATACTGTCGTTAAATCAATTACTCAAGAAGCTGATAGGAACAGTAAGTAGACTTTTGCTTGAATTGAAATCACCTGATCCACCCTGCAGCAGACTGATGTTAGACGGCACTACTAGGATAGTATTATTTTTATAGTATAAACTATATTTAAAAAATAAACAGATTTAGTTTTTCTGGATGACAAGTACCCTATGTACGGTTAGGTATACCTGAAATTTTGCAATATCGTTGTCAGGTGTATGCAAAATTTAATGATGATTGATTGGGTAATAGGCGTCAAAAAGAGTAACAAACAAAACTAACTTACATTCATCTATAATATTAGTTACAACTAGTTAGCATGATCAAGTGAGCTCCATGGTAGGGAGGTAGGGAGACACAGTCTCTGGGTGAATCATAGGACTGATTAGGTGATTACACTTACTCGAAAACACGCGACAAAACTTTTAGGGTAATCACATCTAGTCGTGCTTACTAGGTCAATTTTAACGCGTAGCGCAATGCAGAATGTTACTTGAATAATCTTCGTTGATCTTTTCATTTCTAGGATTCTTAAAATACCGATGCTGTAAAAGTAGCGCCAGGTTGAAAAGTTGGGAAACTACTGGTTATAGTGGTGGACATGTATTGTGATGCGGAGGGATGAGAAAAATGTGGAGCAGAGAGTTTTAAGTACGGAAGTTGACGGGTACGGATAGTAGAGGACGACCAAAGAAAAGATGGACTGACTGCGTGAAAGAGGATATGGCTAGGAAGAGAGTAAGCAATGAAATGACGAGTCTGTAGAATCTACGAAAAAAATATATTCAGATGAGATGCAGATAATGACGATGGTACCAGTGCTCATAGAATCCCCATCACGCCGGAGTCCAGAGAAATAATACTTGCGCCTACTCACTAGCAGGAATACAATACTGTATAAACATTTTGATGTGATATGCAAGTACATAGGATAGAGATACGGGTAGTGGTAGTGGTAAGGGTATGCGACTTCTTAAAACGAGAAATTCTGTTAAGCCCTGCTTTCAAGACGATTAGGAATTCGAAACGTCGTTTATATTATTCTCTTTCTCTCGGCAATTTGCGATGACTTTGTGAAAAAGTCTATAGAGTAAAATCAATAGTAGTATTTATTTATTAGACAGCAAACAATTTCCACCAACATTTAACGGTCGCAGGGCCATTAAATTCAAGAAACTACTAATAAAATATGAAGCTGAATACCAAATCACCTACTTTCGACGTGACACGCACTACGAATGAAACAAACACACTCTAACATTGCTTACATGAAACCAGTGTGCGGAACTGATAACCAGAAACCGTAAATCCACTGTTAACACCCTTGATACATTCAAACGGTTGTTGTGCAGACATGTTCGCGCTATCTAAACTTGTCCACATCTTTTAGACGGGTTGCGTATGTTATCTCCAAAGTTTAAGGGAAGTGTTCAAAAGATTTATTTCTTTCAGTTTGCCTATAATTACTAAAACGTTTTATAGTAAAGTATATCATTTTAAAATTTACTGTTAATGACGTAACAAGACAAGATTTTATATAACACTAGCTGACCCGAGCAACTTCGTCCGTGTTTTTAAATTTTCGCCGCTTTTGCAACATTTTTCATTGATGCTCCCACTCCTATTGTTATTGTAATGGTATTGGTATTGTATCGTGATGTTATATAGCTTTTAGCCTTTCTCGATAATGGCTATCCAACACTAAAATAATTATTCGAACCAGTAGTTACTAAGATTAGCACGTTCAACCAAACAGACAAACTCTTCAGCTTTATAATATTAGTATAGATATATACTTATTTATTACGAGTAAAAACGAATTCCAGCACATCCATATGACCTCTGCTCTTATACATCCATTTCCTCCTGCTCTATATTATATAAAAATTGATTTTACTTTAAAATTTAAAATTTAAATGGAAAGCATAAACAACAAGTGGTAGTAGTGGTTTGTTTCTAGCCTGATTTGGCGGGACTTAATTTGAATTTTATAATTAAAAAACTCCAACTTTTTCACTATTACGTGCTTAAATGTATGTATGTGTAAATGTGCCACAATTAACCAACTCCTAAATAAAAAAAAAACATCATTTTGGAGGTACCTGTGGTCAAAACTTCTGTTTTGAAACAGAGTGTTGTATTAATATTACAGTCAAAATCCTAGCTCGAACAAGTACCTACTAATCCAGCTACAATTTAGACCTAAAACAAGTGCGTGCACAAAATAATCAATATTGTTTAAACCTTAGACTTATTGGGGCCCTCGTCTCATAAATTACCCATGCAAATGACTCCATTCTTTATTCACTTACACTTGCCAGATAAAGGGTGTCATTCACCGTAACCTACAATTGATTTTTATTTTAAATGAAGAATTAAATGAGCTAGTATGTTACCTAACGCTTAAATGGCCATCACGGTCCATGAACACAATATATAATTTTTTGTTAAAGTTGAAAAAGTTTGTCGATACGATACGTACACGTTTGACGATCTTACTGAACACACAAACTACGTAGCACTACTTATACATAGTTATTATGTACTATATTTCTTTTCTGTGGTGTTGAGCTATTAGGGTGTTCCCTAGCGCTAGACCTTTTTTTAAAGTACGTATTTGTTTGCTATCTGAACGGTATAAAATTGTAGAAAGGAAAGAAAAAGCAGCGGCCTTTGAACTGCAGTAGGACAGTCCTGGAATAAAATACAGTGCAGCAGTTGATATCAATTGACAAATAGTATCATATACATATTTAACACTAGTCAAACCCATTTCAATCTACGTGAAAGTGCACAATCGTCATTCAACAATGTAACGTTACCTTTCATTTGAAAACGAAGAGCGGTTTCTCCCGCGTTCTGCAAATGATAAAGTTACCTTAGTCTCTCATTACTGCAGATATCATTAGCTTACTCTCATAACTCTGTCGTTTATAGAGCAAAACCACTGTAGAGGCGTAAACTCATTAAACGGCCAACAGCGTTTGATAACTTACACCCTGTTGAATTCAGAATGGTTCGTTAAACAAGCGACGCTATCACAACATCTCGCGCATCTGTCAGTTTACTACCCAGCTCAGTATTAATCGCCAATGTTCTGTGGTTGGACCTACACTGGACTACCTAGTTGCCGCCATTGCATGTTGTAACGCATGCATAGGTTGGTTTTCAAGTGCAAATTTTTATCATGGATATATTGTCGTCTAATGACAAGACTATTGAAATGTAGTGTAATTATCTACCAAACATATTGATGATTAAAAAAGAAAAGGGACACGTACTTACCGCCTACTCTAAATTAAAGTACTATCATACTGATGTAGTTTTGAGAAGATTAGGGTCTGTACAAAACAATCTAATAACTGTATCGAAAGGGGAGTTTTACTGTACATACAACATACAACTATAAATTATTTCTATTTTTAAATTATAAATTGTGCAAAATTGAGTTTTGAAGACATTATTGTTTAGATTTGTAGTAAATACCATTGAAACGATAAAAGATATGAGATGAATACATATTATTTAAGCTTCTGGACGTTAAATAAGAAGTCTAAAAACACCTCAAGCAAAGTGAAATATAATTAAGGACAATAAAATTTATTGCCACCATCCGGTGGTAGTTTTCACCACAGTTTCCGTGACAACTGTTTATTTTAGTAACAGCACGATGTCCGCCATCTTTCGTGTTCTTGCGTGCTGCGCAAGCGCTGCCGAACGAGCTACGTATATCACAATTAAACAATTTACTCTCACGCACTTTCTTACCGGCTAATTATAGAGATGCTTGGTTTGTTTAAATATTTATAATTATAAACATGTATTTATGTACTGTTATATTGTATACGACTGTTATTTATGACCACTATAATTTAAGAATTATTTTGTAGAATGTTTTATGCAGTCAATTGATGTTTAGATATCTAAATAGACTGGAAAATAGCTATATTTGCAAATGTACTTGCAAAATATCAGAAACAGTTGTGAAACTTCACTTAATGGAGACTGGTAGTAGAGACATGTTCAACAATCATCAACATATTTCAATCAATTTACACAAAATCTTAACAAATTATACCTACACCTAAACCTTAAACTCTGTCTATTAGTGAAAATCGCATGAAAATCCGATCAGTAGTTTTTCAGTTTATCACGAACAGACAGACGACAGACAGATGTGGGGGACTTTGTTTTATAATATGTAGTGATGTGTGTTTAGATTTGGACTTGAAGGTGAGATAATCCTCTTCCCCTTGCGAGTGCGCAATACATTCGCACTGCCATCTTTAACCGAAAAAATATTGAAAATATTGGATTTAAGGAATATAAAAGCGGTACGCCTTTTCTATGTCTCGACATTGAAACGATAAGAATGAGATAAAGATGACATCTTAATCTTCAATGATTATTTTCTGGCCTTATTATTTACAATTTTATTGAAAAACTATCCCATTCCAATCAATTGTAATTCGACCTAATTACCTTATCTATAAAGATATATGTCTATGTCAGGTGGCGGGCTAATGCAGGCTATATTCAATCAGTGTGTTATCAGTTGGTAGGGCGTATAGTTCACATGGGTTGTGATGATGCGTAATGTACGCAATTTGCTTTTGCCTGCGGGCGGCACGCGCTCCGACGTGTGTTTCGCCTTGAGCTATACATTCTTAATGCGCTAGATAACGTAGGGCCCCGCTACATGGTATACAACCGGTCTGAAGTTATGTTCACCAGTATTTTTTCCAAGTAGCTCGTCTCTAACGAGATAATCAAAGAAAGATATTTTTTGGTTTCCGATTTAAAACATTGAGGTTTAAGTAAGGCAGCCGAAATCACTGTAAAAGTAAATATTTAATTAGTCATACTTATATATCACCTTAGTCAAAGTTTTATCTCAATGAGAAGATGAAGTAGGGGTAGTAGCGGGCTTTGCTAATAGCTGGAACTAGTAGTTTATGGCTGTAACGATAAAAAATTGTAAATTCCACTTCCAGTCTGGGGGATGCCTTTTTGTACTAAGAGCAGTCAGACTGAAAAAATCTTCGAGAAAATAATAGTGAACTCACTTTTAATGTAATGGAATCCAACAACAGAGGAGCCTGACCAAGGATTGAATGTTAATAGATGCCGCTAGACATCGATATTTAAGTTTAAAATTACCTTCAGCAGAGAAAGTTCAATAGGTGCCTAGAAAACTTTTTACAAATATATTTTTGATACTTAAAATTAATTGTGAAAGAAATCACCGGTGATAGGAAATATTCTATATTTCTTGCATTTGAATAGATGAATAAAACGACATGCAACCATTATTAAAAGTGAAGCCGCTTCGAGCGCAAGCAATAACCTTAAAATATGTTTTCTCTACTTGAATATACAACAAGAAATAGAATCATAAAGGCACATGTGGCGCCGACAAAGACAAGTAATAATTTTGTTATTGTTAGGTGGTGTCTTGACACTACCACTTTATACGAGCACGTAGTGTTGTCATTTGATTATAATTTATATGAAATTACCGTTATACGTTATAAAGGTTTTTCTTACAAATTATAAAATGAAGTCTAGGTATATATCTAGGTATATGAGTGTATATTAGGGGTAATCTTGATAAAAACTCATAACACAAGTTGTTTCTTTAATCTGTATTTCTTTTGATGATCTTACTTCCGTGTCTTTTATATCCTAACTTATCGATCCGTACAGAAAACAGTAGATCGCAAATGCTATCCTCAAATTGTCGCCAGTTTGTCCACCCTGTGCTTTATTGTATTACAGTTTAACTTTATAATGAATCAGATTTACTATCCAGTAAATTAAAAAACGCTTGCCCTCCGCTGAAATTCATTTGCTTAACCACTAATGTCTGGCGGTCTACAATTGTTCCTAATTCCGAAAGCTTAGCTAATATGCAAGTCCAGACTTGATAACACAACTTTGAGTTTTAGGAAACCCGTACTATTGACAGCCCTGCATACTACATAGTCTACGTTGAGTGCGGTCTGTGTTCAGGATAGTAGGTATTAATGTTTAGCCTCTGAATGCATGGCTTTATAGCTAGTAAAATTACGGGTGGCAGCCTGGTAGCTATTATAGTGTAACTTAATGTCTCATCGGCTGTTTACCCTATAGTTACATTAATGGGAATCCTATATTATTGGGCGTGGCTTCACTCTCCTTCTTGCTTATTACATTGTGATTTTGTTTTCTTCATGGCACTGGTAGATTAGGCTTTTTGCTTAAAAGCCTTGTTGTTATTGAAGACCTTTAATGCATTTTGTACTTGCACTTGGAATGATACTTTCCAAATCCTGATTGGTGCTTTCAATCTTATTTTGTATATCATATTTACATTAATTACAATATTATTACAATTAATTTTCGACAACATTTTCTATCAAAGTTAAACGATTATAACTGTTAGTTCCTACCGAGTTTATGTAAAGAAGCAGACGAAAATAACATTAACTAAGTAAAATTTAGCAAATCACTATTTATTGTATGTTATTTCATTAATATAATTGGTAGTAAAATGTGGTGATTATATTTGTAGCTTAAATAAAATACCTAATTTTACTATCCGGTATCCAACCGGATACTTGCGTCATATACTGGGTTTCAGCTATGGAGGTTTTACATCTTAAATGAATTACCGCGAGTTTCTATTTAGGCTAACAGTTATATTAATGCTGAACATAACTAAATAATTAAAATTCAGAGTCGTAACAGGACTGAGTGATTTTATTATACAAAATCTTATATAATCAAAGTACAAAATATAGCTATAATGGTTGACAAAAAGTGGTTCTATAAAAACTCGAGTTACTTCAAGAAAGTAAAAGTTTTGTATAGTGGGTTACATTTCACTGCCGGAAACTCGTGACCGTATTAGGTGAACAAAAGTTTTGTATAGTGGGTTACATTTCACTGCCGGAAACTCGTGACTGTATTAGGTGAACAAAAGTTTTGTATAGTGGGTTACATTTCACTGCCGGAAACTCGTGACCGTATTAGGTGAACAAAAGTTTTGTATAGTGGGTTACATTTCACTGCCGGAAACTCGTGACCGTATTAGGTGAACAAAAGTTTTGTATAGTGGGTTACATTTCACTGCCGGAAACTCGTGACCGTATTAGGTGAACAAAAGTTTTGTATAGTGGGTTACATTTCACTGCCGGAAACTCGTGACCGTATTAGGTGAACAAAAGTTTTGTATAGTAGGTTACATTTCACTGCCGGAAACTCGTGACCGTATTAGGTGAACAAAAGTTTTGCTTCCAATACCAAACGTAAAATCTTTCGCGTATTTATTACTACTATTATTATTCTCTTATATTTCTGCTGCGACTTCGTGCGCGTTGGTATTATCGGTTTCCGTATAAATACTTATGTTTTAATCCACTATTTAGCTGTATCAAATGACCATGCAGGTTCAGACTTCAGTGGTTCCACTACATACGCCTTTTCGCACTGATTTAATCTCTTACAGGCAACCATGTCAGTTTGGTGCATGTTCAGCATATTAATGTATAAAATATCTACTTGTTATTAAAACTTGGTACCGTCACGGGAGTTTGTTTGGTTTTGATTTATTTTTTTTCCTTTTTATGTAGGTTCACATACTAATGTACTATAATATAGTAGGCAAAAGTCCAGTTAGTTAAACATTCATTTATAAATGCATTTAAACCATTGTTACAAAATATTATGAAGGTAAACACATTATGTTCACTGTTCCTATCGACCCCAATATGTCTATTGGGTTTTGATCAGGACATTACTGCGGTCCCCTTCGCGACGGAAACAGTTCCCCTAACCAGGTAGCCACAGGTCTACCCGTCCCCTGTCCAGTTGGGCGATTATTTATGTTAATATTAATGCGTTCGTGCATTGAATTTCGATTAATGTGGGCTAAAGGATGGTATGGTAACAAGATATGACGGATTAATGGTATTGACGTACCCCTATTTATTATAATTTTCATATTACTTTATAGGTCAATAATGATATTTTTTGAAATTAAATATCACACGCAACTTTATAGGTCTTACGCTTAAGTCAAGTACCATTAACGCAATGAATAGCAAAACAAAATATATGTTACCTCAATCACGGTCACCACCTACCTCTATTTAATCCCGCAAAAGGCAAAAGTTATCCTAGTAAGAAATCTCGCAGCGATTATTAATATATTATAATGTGTCGCTACATAATAGACAAACGTGTAATATGTATTGGTACAGACAAAGTGCGGTGTTTAAATTCTTAAAAGAAGTGATCTTCCATAATACCAACGACAATCGACTCGCTGCTCGTAGGTATCACTGAACAATTGATGTCAAGAACGGTTTTACATAGATACCCAATGACAGTTTTTCTGATTGCATTTCAACTTATTCAATCGCTGAATTAATGTTACAGTCTGCAGAAACATTGCAGTAGATACTGCAATGTTTCTAAATTTGTATTGCACGTGCACTTAAATTCGTCGCCCAAACAATTCAAGAAATATATGTGTGTATATATATAATATATATGTACATTATGTATCGGAGTAGTAGTCATCACGTTTCGTGTCTTAATGTCCTACAGAAAATAATTTAAATGTATTTTTGTCAACAGGGTGCCGAACGCCCCTAAGAGCTGCATTGCCGAGATCTTCAACGCGGACCAAGTGGATGGAAGCCCATTGAAGAATGGTGCGGCCAAACCCCGTGTAGTGCGTGACACGCCGACACGTCCCCGTGACACTCACTCCAGGCTTTTCGGTCAAATACGAGTACGTACTTTAAGCACAGATTATTTCTATTTGCGATGTACCGTCGCGTCGTGAGTTAGACAACCATTTGCCGAAAATATCATGTAGGTATCGATTAAACATATGAGGTGTTTGGTTTAGAATTTAAAAAATCGAAGCTAGTACTTATTTACCTTAATTAATTTGTACCTTAATTTGTACCTTAATGTTACTTCAAAAACGAAGGGGCAAAAAACATCGCCGTGTTTAAACTATCGGACTCCTTAATCAAGTCTGGCCATCCTATTTGCCACTTTGCGAGTAGTGTTGTTCTGCTGCGATATTCTGTAGATTAGTTTTAATAAACAAGTTGACAAACAAACATCACGTTGGCTCGGTGTACACCCTCCTATGAGATGACACAATATTATCCTGTGCCCTGCTAGTCTGGCAGGACTGGCAACGAAGGACTCCTAGGACAGTGCTGTTTCCGTTCACTGGCACCAGCAGAAAATTGCACTACGTTTTAGTAGTGTAGATTTACCACGATCTTCTGTGAGATATTTAATAGTAAGGATCCTGCTGGGGCCTGTGTTTAGTGTTATTATGCAATTATCTTTCAACTAGATTGGGTTAACCGACTTTCGTCGCGTCGTGTATTTGGCCAGTCAGATAGCTTTATATTCGTAGGAGAAAAAGTTTTTTAATCACTAAATACTCCATAAAACACATAGTACAAATACATATATTATATCTATTTTGTTGTATTCAGTAATGACGAATGGTTCGAACCCGACGCCTATTTATCGAAGTGAACCTAATACCTCCTCTACACCACTCGCGAAGTTGCTTCGACGATGTACTTGTCGAAATTGACCGAAGTCTCGAAGTACATCACTACACACTCGTGCATCCTCGTGGGGAGCTGTCGTCACCCGGCGTTGGAACTTCGGGACACTGCGAGTCCTTTGACGAGAGTCTGCTGCTGAATATTGTTTGCCCTATTATTTATACAAATTTAATTAGTAAGCTGTTCGCCTTCGACATTATATTATCAGCCTGCTTCTAATAAGTTCAAAGGAGGTTTGAACAATACAGAGATAATTTCGAGAACTCACAAATATCTTTAATGTGTTTCAGGCCGCAAACAACCATGTCTCTCCAATGGTAACTGATACGATTCGCAGCAACATTCACTTCGGCGACAGCGAGATGAACGGTGGTTCTCCATCCAACTCACCCTCTAAGATGGCCAACGGGAGCGCCTCTTCTACTCCCAGCCGAGGTGAGCCGGCCCTCGCTGGACACTGTGAGTCGATTCAAATGTAGGCACGAGAGAGCACGGCTAACTCACTCTGAGGGAATGGAGACGGTGCGGGTGGCAAATACATGCGTTTGGATGTGGAATGGAAATCAAAAACTTCTAGTACCTTTCTTTCTCAGTAGTCACATACGCTAAGTGGCTTACATAATTACTTGGGACATAAATATAATTTTATCGGAATTCGAACAATTCAGAAATTATTTAAATTGTTGTCATATAAAAGTGTAATAAAATAAATAGTTGTTTAATCCAATAAGTGTATCTAAGCAAACCAGTGATGTAATGAAAATTATGATAACTGTACGAGTACGTACGTCGCGTCGTCCCCATTTATTAGATAAAAGAAGAAATAAATTGTCTATTCGTCCATAATTATTCTCTAATTTTCTCTAACAATTTAAATATCACGACCGTTATTCTCAAGAATTTTACGGTCGTTAATTGAGAAATGTTTGTCTATGTACATTTATTATAAAAATAATTGCATAGCTGTCAGATTCAATCGGACTGGAAAGTCATAAAAGTCTGTATCGTGTAGGAAACTTTGATTAAAAAATCTGCTTCTCGATCCATTTCACGTTCAAATGCATAAGATCGGTTGGAAATTGCAATGGATATTGCAATATTTTTTTCAATGTGTATTGCGTTTCTGTTATTGATCAGCAACCGTACTGAATTCCAACCATTTAGCACACATGCACGCTAGGAGGAATTCGCTTTATATTACATATTTATGTAACAATATATTGTTAATATTACATGTCACTTGTGAACTCACGATTTAATAATGTGTGCTGATTTTTGAACTGACAATTACTCATTGTAATAATCATTGACACACCGAACACTACACTATAGTTTCCCTGTAAATGAATGTAGGTAGGTAAACAATATTATTTGTCGTTTTATGGGAACCAAAATTAATTTGGAAGAAATTTATTGAAATATCAATTTTTGATAGGATTGGTAATATGAATAAATAAACAACACCAATTTCATGAATTTAAATATATAGACGGTGACTTTAATATTGGCTTAAATTTCCAATAAATCCTAATCGCCAAAAGTTGCTACTAAAACCGTTTATGGCCTATCATTATGTATATCGTCTGTGGCCATGATTGTTTCTCAAGCGTTTTTTTTTAATTAACGACATGTTAATATTTAATAATTATTGCTTCATACTTAAGAATTACCCGTCAAAACTGCCAGTCTTAGCCACAGCCAAATAAAAAAAAAACACTTGTATTACAGGGTTTCAATATAAAACACCATTTTGTCTAATCCCATAAAGGACAATAAATATTAATTAACATTACATTTGTTTTGAGGCCTACCTACATACTTTTTGAAGCCGTGCTTAGTAGATTCAGGCATGATTACACGATAATAACGAAATAATAATAATAATATCAATTTTCATATGTTTAACTTTCATTAACCTTCAATTTATTAACAGTGTCTATGCAGAAAAACCTACACTTAATTTTAAGAATTAGGATAAACGTAATTTGTCCAGGTTTAATGTACAAATTAGGTCATACATTTAGGGTTTAAATTATAAAAGAATAGGATTGTTAGGCCCCGTGTAATATCGTAGTTCGAATGAAAACCGTTTGTTCTGTAAATGGTCAGCTTCGTACACTCCACCGAAGAGGAATCCGGTGACAGGCGATGGAGTGGCGCTATCGCTGCCTCGCCGCCGCCATCCCGCCGCCAGCCTGCGAGGTGCCGACCAAAATCCCGACGATCCTTACTATAAACTCCTGGAACCACAGCCCACTCACAGATACATCACAAAAGACTGGCCTCCCAAACCAGCTGACTACTACGTAGAATCTGCTACCAAGCCCAGTACACGCACCAGACAGACACCGTACACTCTTCTTGGTTTGAAAACCGATGATCCTGAAAAATCTCACCCTATTATAGACCCTGATTCGTTCTCCCCACAACTAGTTTTGGACAAACACTGGCCACCGTTTCCAGCTCAACATTATTTAGAACCAAAAGAGCCAAAAAATATATACCATCCTTTGCCCCCATATGCGTTCGTGGGAATGCACTCTGCTCTTGGTGAAAAACCCAAGCCAGACTATAAGTACGATCCAGTGCCTGCATTGGGAGGTCCAATTGATCCGTTTCTGATAGCCCATACAGATCCTCCGCCTACTCTTTTTAAATACGAGCGCGATGGACCTATTCCCGATGTGATGCCAATACAAACACCTCTAGCGCCTGGTCCTAACACACTGACAGGTTTTCCTCCTATATTTCACAAACACGTTCCTGGCTACCTTTTTGATCGTAATCGGCATGCAGAAGACTTCAACCCTAAGACGTACTTTGTAGACTATGTTCGCCGAAGAGAGATGGGTGGGTGCTCACTTTAAACTAAACGAATGCTGTTATAACTGCACCAAATTTTACCCAGTGAAGTTTTCTTATAGATCCATAAACGCGAACAGTAAATTCGTTTTGACTAGCTTGGTTTTAATTTACAAACAGCGCACCAGATCGAAACGAAATTGAGTTTCAATTCACATTAAACTATAAAAAATTAAAGGTAATTTTTTTTTGCAACGTTGTCGACATTCAATCCATGTGCCGAAAACCACTCGTACACTACAAATTATGCAAATTCAATACAATATTAGAGATTTTCAAGGTATGCCATAGAAAAATACAAACGTTTTGATTCTCGATCTCGCATGCCGTTATCTATGGGAAATTAATTTTTGGAAATGAAATTATGCGATACTCAGTCGTACTAGAAACGTTTAAAATATCTGAGTCAATTTCATTGGAATAGCTTATTTTAATTTGCTGTATAGAAAAACAATAATACGATTCCTTCGTATCTGTTTATAAATTGAGCACCCATTACGTTTTATTGTTTGCTACTAGGGTGTAGCTTGAGCGTTCTTATAACGAAGCAACTGTTAGATGTCTTAAATGTTGAATAGTGCTTTTTATTGTATTGTAAGCGGAACAATTTTTATATAATTATTTGGCAATTTAAATGGCAAGGCAGTTGCGCAATCAGCAGTATCTTAGTTGTCCGTATCCTGTAGCAGTCTCTTACAACTAACGTTGAAATTAAATCTAGTCTACATAGAGCATATTTTGTTAAAGAATCAAAATCTGCTTCAAGTTTCGGTACATTTAAATTGTGTCATGAATCAAATTTGTAAAAAGCTTTAAATTGAACTCTATTGACACTTTCGTTTTTCCTTCAGTAAAGTATGAGCATAAGTAAATGTACATTTTCTAGTAATCTAGCATTGATCTTACTGCCTTTTGAGATGTATGGCGGATATAATGTCGCAAGTGTGTATTATTAAAAGGTACCTTTGTAGTGCGTTTTAATTGCTAAAAGATTTTGATATGGAAATTGGCCCCTGCTTGCTTTCTACAGTATTGTTGTTGTATTGTGATAAAATGTACCAATTTGTATTGTGTTGTATGTATATATATCTCGAATTATGACTCTTTCTTGCGCACATCTCTTCTTTCTATTTTTAAGTTGTACCTATATTTGTAAATTATTAGAAATTTTCTTAGTAGCTTTTAGTTATATTATGTAGGTAGACTCGAGTTGTTGTTATAGCTTTCCTCAAGTGTGTAAAGCTGTATTAAAATAAATCTTAATCAATATATTTTATAAAGTTTCATATCTTTGTAAAAAACTGTAGTTAGGTACTTAACATATTGTTGCATGATAAAAACTTTGAATCTGAATATAGACTTTTATCTAGTAGTTTCTAGACAAGATTCATTTTTAAGTATCTCCATTTAGAAAATGTCTAGGATCCGCATTGACGATTAACACTAGATATAAATAATTAATAAGATGTGTATGATGTTTTCAGAAGGTAACCCAATCACCGGTGACGGCTACAAATCAATGAACGGCCAGATCAACACGGTGACGTCAGTAAATGGTGCAAGCCTCATGATCCACCACAATAGCCGCGTGCCACCCGGTGGCTATTCCTCCGGGCTCTGGTAGATACTACGCTACTTCGACCCACCTACACATACATCAATGTAGCAGCGAGAGACCAGCTCCAACAATCGCTGCAACACACTGGCATGCGCAGATTTAACCCTTAGAAACCGTCGCTTCAAACGATATTAACTCAGTTAAACTAACTCGTCACAGAAAACGACTATTTATTTCGTGTTGACGGGATTATTATGCCTGAGTGCAAAGTATACTTCGAATGAGCCGACGGTTTTAAAGAAACAAAAAATGATTTATTTCACTTGACTAAATTTTGGGTAGTTTTGGCAAATTCTAGTACCTAACGCCATTTTGCACGTAAATTTCAACGTCCATTGGAAGGGTATATGTTGTTAATTAAATCCTTAGCCTATCCCAGTAACAGTTTCGTTTGAATAATTTAGAATAGATTATAGATATTTTTGTAATAGTAATATTCTATAGATACCTATTGTAAAGTGGATAGATTCCCAGCGTAGAACATGACAATCATAATAGGGTTGCTGGAGGACGCGACAACTAATATACCTGGCGGACATAATTATGATAGGAATGTTGTACGTTGATTTATTTATCTTAAGAACTTTGAATAATAAATAATCTTTCACTTGTACTATGTTATCCCATTGATATTGTGAATTAGGAGTGAGGAAACGTATCAGCAATATACCAAATTGAATAGTGCCTTGAATGTTGATGAGAAATTCTGTAAGAATTGTACAGTGTAGGCATTACATGAACGATTGGAGATTAATGATTATATATCTATATTTCGCGGTATAGAAATAGTAATCATACGGCACTCGAGGTAAATGATACAAGTATAAATTAACTTTAACATTTAATATTTCGACACTAAATATGGGTCACTAATCTCATTTGTTGAATTTCGTATTTAAATAGAGGGATTTATAGAATGCATTTATTTTATTTTAACTTTTTATACGAGTTTTATTTTATTTACTTTATTTTCTACTCGTTTAGACTTAAAGTAAAACGTTTTTGATATTTTGGTAGATTATCTGTTAACATCTGCCTATAACGGTATTGTAGGTGTTGCAGATGTAACGATCCCTTAGACTTAGCGTAGGCATATCATCTTTGTATAAATGTTTTAATGACCTAATACGGAATTGCATAATCACTGGCCTAAATGTAACTAATGTTAATAGATAATAACCATCATTTCAAAATAAAGTTTTTTTATTAATAACTTATTTGGTTTTAATTTTTACCTGTTTTGTTAATCTTCATTGAAAAGAAACATTAATAGATTTTTGTGTACATTTATGTACATTTGTGTCCTTCGATTAAAATTTCCCTTTCGGCAACATAGTTCGATTACGTTGTTCGATCAATCGCACAACGAGGATTTTTAAATAAGTACACACTGTCCGATTAATTATTACTAAAACCACGAGAACTTACTATTTTTCAGTGTTTATTGTTTGATTAATTAGTTGATTTCTGAACACAACAGTAATTAAAAGGGGTAACTCGACGGAAAATAAACCAGACCACAATGAATCAAGCGATAACCCCTTCGGAGCAAAATGTACAAAACACAAAATGAGTACGAAACGCAAAATGAGCACGACACACAAAATGTACCAATCGCAAAATGTACAAGAAGACCCTAAAGTCTCCCTCTCATTGGTGGCATCGCGACGCTTGGACACCTGGAATTCCAGTGTTGTATATTATGCAAATTATATGAGGCGGAGGCGCCTTGTGCGGTATCTCCCTAGCTGATTATCCTACCTGCTACTGTGAGGTGTATCTATTTATCGCGATGGTATGAGGCTCTTCGGAGCAAAGGGAGTGTTTATTACCTGTTATTATGCCTACTCATTCTAGAAAAACTTGGCTAAAACTTGGTACGTCATTAGGGAGACTATAGGGTCTTCTTTTACATTTTGCGTGTCGTACTCATTTTGCGTATTAGACACTTTGCTCCGAAGAACGAGTCCGCAAAAAAGTCACTTTTAACACAAGCGACTCGCTCACATAGATGTTTCATGTTAGGACCTTTAACTTTTACGATAGTCGCGTCACGACCGTGTATTTCCGACACAGCCCCAACCGTTGACCACGTGGAGAATTGTTAGAGGTCTACTGAAACAGCGAACTATTCCATGTTCGAGGAAGTATCCTAATACTAATTACCCAAGACTAATTTCTCCAATGGCGAGCATCATATTTGAATTGATTATAAATTCATCTCGATGTTTATGTTGTTTTTGGCGTTTTTGTAGCATGCCACCCTTCATTCTTAATATAATTGAATAAAATTCTGCATCTTTATACAAAACTTCCAATTAATTTCATAAGATTTGGTCCTTTTCTTCCAACCTGCTGGTTTAATTTATTATGCCAACCCTCTAAGAAATTGGTGGTGCGGTGTATGTCTTCACCTAAGCCATTGCCTCTCGAAATATTGCTTAAATTTATTTAACGATTCGTCATTTGAAACAAATTTCAATTAATAAAATATTCCTATCGGACCAACTAAAAAGTGGTATGGTTAGGAAAGAAAAATAGGTGATCCGTTTCGATTTCAACACATTCAAAAATATTCCAAAATAAAATATATGACCAACCAGTTGGTTAGACTGGAAAAAACCCCTTCATAGAGTTCCATTCTGCACAACCAGTTGGGTGGTCGGAGTGGAAGGACAACTCAAACTGTGCTTACAGCTGCATTTAAACGCAGTTTAGTTGGTGGCCTTTTTGGAACGCCGATCAAACATTTATGGTAGGTATATATGATCGAAGTAAAGAAACAGAATAATGATGCAGATAATGTTATAAAAGCAAAAAAAAATAACAGACACCTACCTACCTAAAATCTTGATGCTTAGCGTAAGCTTAGTTCCTAATGTAATGTATGCTAAGCCTCACGGTTTTATTTTATTCTAATCAATGCCCTAGATTGAAGAGGAGTGTAGTACGATGACTGGTACCTACCCAATTAAGTATTTTTTTAGCTTTTAGTTCATTATCTGTATAATTATTGTTTATTTACAATAAGAATTACTAACTTATAAACTTTCGCGTTCCATGATATAATATTATTAAAAGGTATTACAGGCTGACTGTCAGCCTGTGACCACGGCCAGTGCAACCTGGTCGAAACGTCAGGCAATTCAGAGGTATGTAATACTTTTTCGTGATAGTGTTAATTCAAGTAAATACATAAATAAAGAATTACTAAATTGACAAACTTAACGTATCATTTATAGTGTTTGCTGTTCTAAAAATACTCGCAAATATAACGATATAACTACGTCACAGTCAATTTTCCAACCGCAAAATATAAGTTTGTAATCGCAAAAGAAATGTGATATAAAAATAAATTAACGACTTTCGGTTTTTCCTTTACCCAAATTTCATGATTCTAGGACAATGAGAAGTATACTTACTATAAGATTTTGATTTACATGCGAAGAGTTAAAATTGGTTAAAATATGTACCTATGCATAAGGCTTATCTTTTGATTGTTTTGACTTTGAAGCTTGATTTAGACATCAGTACTTCTTAGATATTAATTTCAACTTGATATGTTCACGCGTTCCTGAGAAGTAGCTCTTAACAGACAGACGCACAACGAAGTGATCCTCTAAGGGCGCCTTTTTTATTTCTTATGAGAAACGGAACCCTAAAGAAAGGTTCTGTGCCTCTGGTATAGATTTGTACAATCACCATCTTAAACTGCAATATCCTCGTACCAAGCATACTTACGCGTGGCATGAGATTCCAGTTTCGGAAAGGTGTAGAAAGTTTTGTTGGTCTATAAATCCATAGTCACACTTAACTGACAAACTCGTACAATGCCATAGCTATATGCGCACAAATATTGTTACATTTTTCTTCATCTCCTCAGCTCCTCAATCAGTTGGGTGTTGGTAGGCCAACTCCATCCACGGAGCAGATCTAAGCCATCTAACCCGGTCTTGCGCTACTTCTATCCAGTTCGACCCTGCTGTATTCTTGACGTCATCCTTCCATTTATGGTCTTCCATTCCATTTAAGGTCTTTTTTCACCCCAAGGCCTCCATTCTAATACCGGTTTGCCCCACGAGCCATATTTACGGGTTGCGGACGGTCTTGCGGTCTCTCAGCGTAATCCCCAAGTAATCAATATAAATAAATAAAATTGAAATAAGCAAAGGCATTTGGACATCAAGATTGAAGGCATTCGGGTGCTGCAGTGGGACTGAGCCAGGGGGCCCGTCATTTCGTGGCCTGTAGCAGTATGGCAGGGGAGTTGACAAAACTCTGGCGACGGCGACAGGCCACAGCGGTTCGATGCCGCGGGCCCCGACATCGCTGGACGTTGCCCGTTTATTTTGGAAAAAGAATTAGGGATCCGCGCAACACATATAAATAAGTACACGCGAGCGAAGCCGCGCGGGAACTGCTAGTTTATAAGTAATTAGGTACCTAACTAAAAAAACACCTTCAACTTTAAAATTTATTAAAATTGACTACAATAAATATTACTTAATTGCTAAGGTCTATCCTATCAACATCTTCTTTTAGCTTATTGCAATCTTTTTCTTGGTTTTGAGGCTCGTTGTTGCGCGTTCTTTCTTTACTGGGTAAATTCGGTGATTCTATTTCAAATGTGACTGGTCCGTCGTTTTGAATGCTCACTTGCATATAAGCTGCAAATTGGCCATCTAAAACCTCAAACATGTTACCTTTTGTATACCGGAACGACAAATTAATAAAATAACATTTTTGGGCATGCTTTTTTTTATGGTATACGGGGCAAACGAGCAGACGGGTCACCTGATGATAAATGACTACCGCCGCCCATAGGCACCTGTAACTCAAGAGTCACAAGTGCGTTGCCGCCCTTTAAGCTGGGAGTAGGGGAAGAGGGGGAAAGGGGGGAAGAGGAGAGAGAAGGATTAGAGGGGAGGAGTGGGGGGAGAGGGGAAGGACGGGTGTAGGGGAGAGGGAAGGGTTAGGGACCCCGGTAACCTCACTCACGAGGCGAAAAGCAATGCAATCATTGCTTCAGTGCCGGTTGTCTGTGAGGCCGTGGTATCGAGCAGAGTCGAGCCGGCCCATACGATGCATGGCTCTCCCACGTTAAAAACATTAGTGAAAAGATGCATCCACACCTCAGTTACTTTTTGTGGAGCAACACTATGCAACACGATAAAATTAGGTAACTATCTATTACTTTTGTGGCTAGTTAGCACCTAAAGACATATATAATACCGGTGTCCAGCTGTACTAAAAAATAACTGATGCATTTATAAACAAGAAGTGTTTTGTTTTAAAAGACAACTCCCGCATTAGGAATGACTCCTGTGTTGCAGGGGCCTTCACAAACATACAAACAACGGACACAAAGAACACCCAGACTCGGGTGGGAATCGAACCCACGACCTATGGCGTAGCAGTCAGGGTCACTAACCACTCGGCCAACAAGCCAGTCAAAAGATTTAAATGTAAGGAAGGTGCCTGAATCTTGAATATTTCAAAATTAATTTTATTCTCAATTTAACAATTAATTCGAAATATATAAATCTAAACTAATATTATAAAGAGGAAACATTTGTGTTTTTGTATGTATGTATGTTTGTAATGTTTTCACACAAAAACTACTGGACCGATTGTGATAAAACTTGGTATGTAGATAGCTGGAGACCTGGATTAAGGCTACTTTTTATCCCGACATTACCACCGGATCGGGACTTACGCGGGTGAAACCGCGAGGCGCAGATAGTATAAAATATTTAGACAGTATTCATGTTATTCAGTATCATAGCACAAAAAAACGTATTTTATAGATAAGAACCTAAATTTACATATTTTTTCTAATAAATATGATTACCTTTGATTTTTTCTGGTATATAAGAATCTTTTAATAATTGAAGAAATTTTTCATAAAATTCTTTTGATTTATCTCCAGGCATTGCATTGTGGAAATCAGGTTTGTTACCCTGAAACAAACAGAAATTACGTATTTATTGAATTATGAAAGATTTTAATAAAAGTGGGGGCACTGGTGGACCAAACATAATTACAAATGAATTTTACAATGAACTACTCTTTACTTCACAGCGATTTTATGAAGTACTCTATAAAGTCCTATCATGTAATTAAATAAACAACAAAAAATACTTATTGTAAAATTTCAAAAGAATTAAAATAAAATTCGTGAGGGGTACTATAATGATGTATTTCATTAACATAACTTGGCACTTTTAATTCTCTTGTATTTATACGAGCAAGCAAGCAAGCAATTCAATCTATACAAGCTGGCGACCCAATCACCTGCCTCATTGGCAGCATAATTCATTAATTATATACAATAACCCCTAAAATATGAAGATACATTATTTTATACAAAGCTTAATAGTATATTTTAAGTAAATTAGTACCTATATTTAGACATTCTGAATATACTAATTTTAAAATATTATATATTTAATCTTATGGAAAAACAGCTTTGTATAAGTGTATCTTCATATTTTGGGCATTATTGTATGATAGGTATTGTACCTGAGGACATTTGTAAAGTAACTTTAATAATATTACTTTCAACCCTATTGGTATTGGTATAGGGCTCTATTTCCGCATCTAGACCCATATGCGGTTCATTATGCGTTCAGATAGGCTGACTAGTTGAGCCAGCCTAGCTCCTTCCAGAAGCACAGAAGCCTCCTGGGGCGTTCACAGGCTTCTAGAAGCGACCTTGCTCCCGCGAGGATACTTGCCCATTTTGTGGCCACTCCCTCGCATTCCAGGACAACGTGGGCGGCCGTTTCCTCCGCGTTGTGACAGCCTCTACATAGAGGACTGCTTGTCGCGTTGATAGTGAATAGGTGTCGGTTTAGGGCCAAGTGGCCGTAATGGTTCCTACAACTATTCTGATGTCAAATAGGTTGAGACTGAGTAGTCTGCACGTTAAACATGGTGAGACCTCCGTCAGCGCCAGTTAAGACTGCCTATAGCCGGGTGTGTTGGCCCAACGGCCGTTGTGCACTTTACGGGTCCGTTGCCTTACCCATGAGCGAAGTTGATTAAAGGGAAGTGGCAGCAGTACAGTTGGACCTGCCACTGACATTACAGATCATTTCCTTACCAGCTCATCCATTGCCAGCCATTTCAACCCTAACATATAGTTTTATTTAAAAGCCCGCTTTCTGTAAAGCTATAAATGTTACAAATAAACCTATTAGATCCCAAATAGACCAAGTTGAGTGCTAAATAGAGTGAATATAGCTGAAATTAGACAAAGACAAACTATTAGGTAACTGATTAAGTACAAAACTGCACTTACCTTCCAAGTATTGTACAAAGTAAACTGACTGACACATAATACTTCTAATTGTTTATCAACAATACTTTTTTTCCATCTCTTATTAGATTCATCATCAAACAACTTTATATTTAATATTTTGCGAACACTGAAAATATAAAATTAACTTATTAGTGGTTGTAGACAACAAATTAGTTAATATATTATGTAACAATGTTACCACCTACTTTCTACTTATTATCCATACTAAAATTATAAATGCAAAAGTAACTCTGTTTGTGTGTATGTTAAGCTTTCACACATTAACTACATACACATTGTCAGGGATACAGAAGAGAAGATACATGTAATACAAACCAATTAACACACAGTAGTCCTGTCAGATATACTGGCCAACACAAGTCATTGATTTATTTTCAATTTGCATTACCTTTTTCTTTCATAAGGTTTTATATTAATGTATAAACATAAATTTTATTATTTTAATAGACAGAAACAATCAAACTATATTTATTGAAAAAAACAGTTACATAAATAAAAAGACAAAAGGCTACCTGTCTGTACTTTCTCTCTGATTTGAGTATTACATTGATATTTGAAGTATATAATAATATATAATAATAATAATAAAGCCTCAGGCATATAATTTCCGGTTGTTCTCGTCTTGCCAACGGCGAGTACTTGCATAGACATAACCAAGTGGCCAGGATAGTCCATCAGCAACTTGCTCTTAAATATAACCTTGTGACTGCGGAATTACCGTACTACAAGTATGTGCCCGACCCAGTTCTTGAAAATGGTCATGTAACATTGTACTGGGATCGGTCTATTATCACTGACAGGACTATTATTGCCAATAAGCCTGATATAGCGGTAATAGACCGATTAGAGCGCCGAGCAATGATTATTGATATTATCATTCCCCATGACATGATTATTGATATTACCATTCCCCATGACGACAACCTCTTAAGGGCTGAAAAAGAAAAACAAATGAAATATTTGGATTTGGCCCACGAGGTGGTCGACATGTGGGATGTGAATTCAGCAATCATTGTACCGATAGTCATATCAGCCCATGGGTTGATTGCAAAGAGCCTCGACCAACACCTTCAGAGGCTCTCGTTAGGCAGCTGGACTAAGGGCCTGATGCAGAAGGCGGTCCTTCTTGATACGGCACGTATTGTGAGGAGGTTTCTGTCTCTGGAACCCTAACCACCGGTAGCTTGGTCCCTGTACCCGATACCGGTGGGGCACTATTTTTTATATTTTTAAATGTATTTTTGATATAATCTGAATTTATTTAAAAATGTTATTTATATGTATATTTAAATGAATAAAGAGAATAATAATACTAAAATACTTACATGTATTCTATGTCCTTTTTAGTGTCATTGGCGCATATACCAATAAATACACAAACACCCTGTTCAATACTACTTATTACCTCACCATTAACTGTAAGTAAAACGAAGTAGTGTTACTTATTTGTAATTTTGTAAAAAGAAATATGATCATGGGCAAAATACATTTCTAGAAGTTCTTTTATGTAATTAAGTTTGCTAATATGCAAAATTAACTGTATCTGTTTATTCGTTGTTTTAGGTGCTGTGTAAGGAAAAATATATTATATATATTTAGCACTGTATTTGTACGACTTTCATGTCTATAACCTAAAATGTAATCAGCTTACCGGTAACTTTAGCATTCATAACACGCTGTATTAATGCTTTCATTGTGTTAATTTTAAGAATGGTAATAACTGTTCTAGAGTCTGCAGTGCAAGTATAATATTTAAATCAAACGATTTATACATTGAATGTTCAATCATAACATTTTCTTTTCAAAAACATATGTTTTCTGTCATACAAAATGACAAACGCTGTACCAGTTACCAGATTAAACATTGAATATCAAAGAATAAAAAGTATCAAACTCCGAACGACTTATCATTTTTAAACTATAAGCTTTATTTATTGAGCATAATTGCACATATAGATAAAATTAATAATCACGCACTTAAAACAAAAAGTAGTTTATTATAGAATTAAATGAACATAAGTGTGGAGTCCCATCTAGTATGGAATAGTAAAAAATATTGGTTGAATAGTTTGTCTATGCACCACTAGATGTCACTTCAATTTACATTAATTGCAGTCGTTAAGTTGCATTCTGTATTTATAATATTATCTACAGATATGATGAGTCGTTCTATAGGTCCAAGGGATTCCAGTTTTTAAGCCCGTAGATTGTAGGTAGATGGGTTTTAAAGTTACCATCGCTGCATCGTTTGTTTCAATGTTAGTGTAAGATATTTTTTTTATTATTTTATTTAAAAAATAACAGAATGCTTAGGTATCAAGGTGTTGTTCAGTACCATACGATCTGACGCCAAGTTTTAGTTGGATCTCAACGTAGAAAAGTAATAATGCGCCATCGAAATTCAGAAGTTTTTATTTTTATACCACACATATACACATGCAGAGACCTGTGTGCCACACAGGTCTCTGCATGTGTATGGTATATCTCTGCATGTATAGACGATGGTCCGTCAGTTCTCAGGTAAAAAATATTAATTTAAAAACTAAAAAACACTTTAATATGTTACAAAACTAACTTAAAAGTGGTCACTTTTTATTCTGATGGTGCGATATTATTGTATTGTCATTGGCCCTTGGCTCTTGACACGTGCAAATTTTGGAGTTAATCTGATACCTCTCAGGTGGTGGTGCTTCCGTTTCTTAGTCATAGATACATGACTGGCCTGTTGGCCTAGTGGTTAGTGACCCTGACTGCTATGCCATAGGTCGTGGGTTCGATTCCCACCCGAGTCTGGGTGTTCTTTGTGTACGTTGTTTGTACGTTTGTAAAGTCCCCCGCGACACAGGAGTAATTCCTAATGCGGGAGTTGTCTATTATAATAAAAATAAGAATAGGTACACGTCGAAGTAATAAAAGCGTGTCAAAGCAAAGATCGTGCTTAACTATTGCTGTGGTGAAATAAAGTAAGTTACCCTGCCTTCCAAAGGAAAACCTTAAGGACATCTGAAAAAG
Source organism: Callimorpha dominula (assembly GCA_949752705.1). NCBI lineage: Eukaryota > Metazoa > Arthropoda > Insecta > Lepidoptera > Erebidae > Callimorpha > Callimorpha dominula. Next base: position 10,480,880 of record OX457011.1, read on the forward strand.
ATAATTAATGATTAATATATTTTGATCACTTATAATAGATATATACTGTCGCCATTTTAACTGTAACTGGAACACACCGGTACTGTTTGTACAAAAATTTGTGTGGTCTACAAATATTTGTTCCGAGTCTGGGTGTTCTTTGTGTCCGTTGTTTGAATGTTTGTGAAGCCCCCCGCGACACAGGAATATTCCTAATACGGGAGGTATTGCTATTGAAAGAGGGTTCTGTTTCCGCATTTAGACTTACAAATGGTTCATTATGTATTCAGATAAGGCTGGCTAGTTAAGGAACTAGGCTGTAGCTTCTTGTGAAATTTGTAAGTATAATATGCGCATGTTACTGTTTGTTACTAATTCACAATAAAAATAAAAATGGCAGATTTACCTAAACAATAATTTCATCGTTCTTTCGTTTTTCTACAAAAGACGATTAATCAGTTTAAGTTTAAGTTCGCTGTAAATATTGCACAAGTTTTTCATTTATTATTTCTATCAAGCGCTTTCAGCAATGAGGTGGTCACGACGACGAGTCAACGACACGCATAGTAGAAGTCCACTATTTTTAATGGAGCGAACATTTTGTAGTAGATATGTCTAAATATTTATTCTAAGCCATAAAAATCATCGACTTGCTTGCATAATATTGTTGTGATGAGACCTCTGTTTTCAACATACAAAGTGTCAGGCATGCGCATTCATGTATTACGAATACCATTTAACACTAAACAAAGTATGTACTTTAGTATTTCCATTGACATGGACAATAGCACCTGAAACCGAAAGGGCAAAGAGCCAGACGCTTGACAGCATCATTTCTTGAGGGCGTTGTGTCTAGGTCAAGTGCGTGAGCGCAGATCACGTTATTATGCCACGTGCGCACCCGAATACCTCCGAACGCAGCGCCGCCCGCGGTGTGGGCGTGAATATTATTGAAACGATTTAATGACGGAACTGAGCATCCTGCATTTGTTAAATAATATTGAAATGCTGGTTTGTTTCTCAATGTTGATTATTCTTTTTTCTGCCTTTGGCGCAGCACCTAGTTGCAAGTCCGATCAATGAGAACTTACAAAATATGGTCCATCTGTCGATTTGTCGGAAAGCTCCCTTTTGCTATTACTCACGTAAATTAAAACGTGTTGTTAGATTGCGTAACACTACTCATATACAATAATCCTACTGTTAAGATTTGGTTGGGGTTGTCAACTTGACCTTTAAGTGTTGGTCGAAAATGTGGGTAGTTTGGCATTCACGTCAAAAGAAATTACTCACTTCAATAAAAAAATTATATACAATTTTAGTACAAAAAAAATATCAACAATGACGAGTGGCACTGTCACACGACCACGAGACCAGGTTTTGCAGGATAATCTTTTTGACGTGACAACGTCTTATAATTCGATGGAGCCGGCTGCACGCACGAAAAAACATGACTCATGCGGCGTTACCTTGCTCTGAGGCGTTCCTATAACGTTGTCACGTTCAACTATCGTCAGTAAACCGACTTTACAGACAACCGATTTTTTGTTTTAGATTTCGCATTATAACATTTTTACTTGACACTAAATTAACTTGCCCCTGTAACTAAATAAGTATGTAAACAAATCTTAAAATTTTAACCTATAATGGCTTCAATTGAAATAAATGATTCTTTTTTTTTTAACCTTCTAATTGTCGTATCGAAATAAAACTTTATACGTATATGTAGTTTAGATGACAATACTAAAATTTGGCATCTTGGAGCTGAACCAGGAGGTGAATAGTGGAAATCTTCAGTGGCTAGCAGTAAACCCCTCAAGTTTCGGCTTTGACGAGTTCAAAAGATTGGGCTTAGTAGCGATCATCGGATGATGAAGCCCCTCCTGGCTTAAGTAGTGGAACTCTGTTTTATTTTTTAATTCGGCATATAAGAAAAAACATAGAAGATAACAAAATCACTTCATATTACAAAACAAAGCCCCCCGCCGTCTGTCTGTCTATCAGTTCGTGATAAACTGAAAACCTACTAAACGGATTTTTATGCGGTTTCCACTAATAGACAGAGTGATTCACGAAGAAGCTAAACCTTCTATGTAAGTGAATAATTTGTACCCGTGCGAAGCCGGGACGGGTTGCTAGTATTCAATAAATTGAAGATTCAATAATTAGAAAATCATGTCGAGGCTTAAAAAAATTGTTAACCTTAGCTTTTTCACTTCTTTCCTTGTTCGCTACATCATTGATAGACGTGATGCTAGCGTTTAAACTGCAGTGATACACCTGGTTTTTATTCTTAACTCTGCTACCAATTAAAGTCAATATATATTTTTTTGCTTATGTATGTTGACACCCCTAGATCTGTCACATGTCGTACAGCATGGCGTTCAAATACTTAAGACATTGCGTAACAATTAGGTATTACCTACGAAGAGCACGTACATACATTTCGCACCTTTGTCGCAGACTGTTACGTCATCGTGCATTATGATAACTTCTGTTCTATCTTAAAAACTTGACAAGGTTTGATTTCTTTAGAGCTGTGAATGCTTTCAACTCCTTTTTTATATGTCTTGTCTTTATTTTATTTGTCTATTTGAATATTATAAAGCATGCCAGGAAGACGAATAGTCTATAATTCTGCATACTTTCTAAGAACCTCAAAACACACTTAGGTATTTATTATAAAATTTCTACTTATGTTTGATAAGATATACAAGGTAAAATTAGAAGTCTTCTTTCTGGCTTCCTACTGTATAGTCAAACAGGCGCGACCGTGTTGGAGGTCTGTGAGAGATCATGTCTAGAATGAAACGATGTACCCAATCTTAGCGTTGCGGTTTCACCAGTATCTGTTAACTTGAGTGACATGCAGAAAACAGAGTAGCATAAAACTCAATCCAATACCACCTCGAAAGAAACTTAATCCACAAAATGAAAAGGTTTTTCTGCCAAATATCTTGGATCAGATTTGCGTTTGGAGAATTTTCTTTGCTTCGCAGTGTATGATCTAAATAAAGCGATATTAGTGGCGATATTAATATATTACCCTGTTGACTCCGTTCTTATTACAGATCTGAAAGTAAAGTTTGTAACGGGCCAGACTCTTATTGGATCTTTTAATAGCGTGTGGCACTTGACAGTTTTCACATCATTCCTAAGATTGTAAGTCGCACGTTCTGTCCTGCCTTGAAAAACTGGTTAGTGTCACGTTCTGTAAGCGACTAATGCGATCTTATTGAGATCACCCATATCCGTGGAACATTTTCTGCACACAATCCACGGATTTAAATCCGGGAAAGTTCAATATTATTTCTGCACTAGGTGGGGCCTCCAACTGCGTCTACGTAGAGTTAGTACTTCTAGTTGTGTATTTTTCATGAAAATTCTTTATTTCTTACCAAAAGTATAGATATGATAATTTTTTATATCACTAAGCTTGAGAAATGATTGGTCTCCTATGATCTATACAAACATCCATCCTTCAAGTTTTATTTTAGCGATACGTCAGGCTTGATGCACTCATTAGCTTAGGTAGAAAACCCCAGGCTTACTCACCCAACACAGATAAGATAATAGTCACTACGTAACTGATACATCCCTCCCATACAAAAGCGAAAATACCTACTCTATAATAGCTTACAAAATTTAAATAATAATACCTGACGTCAGCTGCAATCAGATAATATATATCATTTGCACAATAATCGAAAGTTGAGAACGCTTTGCCCACCGCGCGACATCTCGTCTCGTCTCGTTTCTACGGTTGGGTAAAATGGTTAAAAGAAGGAAAGACTAAAAATAATGAAATTATTTGTGTATTGTTTGTTTTGTTTGATAAAAAAATACATAAGTGTTAAGTTTTACAAAATGAGCTATAACTTTGAAATTTATATTATTAATTTTAGTAGGTAATCGTAGAATAAATTCTGAATCTGATGAAGTACAGCATAAATTTAACTGTGCTATGTTCCTTATCACAGATTTATAAATCAGCAGAAAGAAAATCAAAATAAAAAAATAAAAAGGTTTAATGAAATATTTCTTATTATATTACACAGTATTATATTATTATTAACTACTTATTTTACACAATGCCAGAAAAAACAAAGGCATTATATTTACATTAGAAGTCGGTTAAAAATTGATAACTCCTTATTCAAGTATTCAATACTATAATATAATAGCTTTTAAGTAATAAAAGGCTTTCATATTAAATTATATTATAAAATGCATAATGCAAAAATGCAAGAATAAATATTTTACAAAATAAATTACCATCTAACGTTCAGTATACTTAGTATTACTTGGAGACTACAGATGTCGTTGCGTGAAATATGACATCACGCAATGATACATTTTTTAGAAAATTTTAATTTAATTTTCTATGGATTTTTTTCGATTGCAATGAATTAAAAATTAAACGTTACCCCGAATTAAAACAATATTCGTGCCTAAAACGATTCCACAATGGTTTGTACTTTTTACGTGATGCACAACCAAACAGACAAATTCCACGTCTACAGATTTTTTATATGTATGTATGCATATATAGATATAGAAAACATTAGTTTTTTGTACGCACATTGAATGAGGCCAATATTTGCGTCCATAGTCCGAAAAAAGTTATTAGTCACAGATCATGTGTTCGAGAGACGAGAGTGGTATCTCTACACGTGTGCTCTATTTGAGCCAACCGATGGTTATCGCTATCAAGGCAACGTGACAATCACATTATCAGGCGTTAGTAGTCGTTGGCTATTTGGCAGTCAACGTAATTTTTGAGTGCGGTCAGTAAGTCAGCGAAAAATAATAATAGATAGATACTCTCTATTGTAATCAAAATCTATTTATTATATAAAACTAATTACAAACCAATATAGACAACAGTTCAGATCGCGAAATATCCTACCTGTTATAATTATGTATTTACACGGGAATTAACTCGATCACGAAATACACACATACGGCTTTACTGAAAACCGGCAGTGAAGCAATGCTTGCATTGCTTTTCGCCGCGTAAGTGAGGTTACCGGAGGCCCTAACCCTTCCCTCTCCCCTCTTCTCCCTCTACTCCGCCCTTCCCCTACTCCCACCAGAACACGAAAGTTTGAAACTCAGTATATGCTACCTGATTTGCAATGTCTTTCAGGCAACCATTGGATGGAAAGGATTGAGTGGCGATCAGACAGACCCACGGTGAAGTACAGTTTAATTTATGCAGGATAATTAATTAAATTCTAATAATTATGGTTAGCAAAACATTTATGAACAGCAATGAATTGTGTATGGTAGTATGGTGCCGTTTAAATGTGTCGCGAGTTAGTCAAGGTAGGTAGTATATCGATGGCAAGTGAAAGCAGTTCTTGTAAATAGTGCTTTGCAAATACTAATGCTGCATATAAATTGCTGTTCAAGCTAAATCGCACTCTGTTGCATAGTTCCCAGAGTCGCTATTCGTTTTTATTTATGTGTTACACCTGAGGCCCTGGCAATATGGTACATGGTTTTAGTCGGTTTAAGACCGACATATCACTCTAACGCTTAGCCCCAGTGGTGTAACGACCCGTGAGGGTTAAAAAAAAGCCCTTTTTATAAGCTAAGCTAAGCGGCTTAAGTAAGTAAGCCTTGTGGAAGGAATTTAGCTGGCATCTATTCTGTGACAAAAAAATACAAATTACGTTCAATAATATCAAATCAAGAAATGGTAATCGAAATTATTAATATTCGTTTGTTTAGTGGCTCATCGCGATAGGTAGGTACGTGTTTATGAAACAGTGACGTATCCTCACGTTTCCTTACTTTGACGACCTCTCATAAGTGTATTTATGAATTCGTACCTTTTTACACCATTGTGTAATGATATAGTAGTGATAAACTTAGTTTAGGAAATAAATCACTTAATATCTACGAGAAATAAGTACTTTCTTCATTACTTTAATAAACAGGGATACAGCAGATTTGCGAAAGATCGTTATCCTACATAATACTGATTTAGTTAGAGTGGTAAACTCACGTTTCTTGTATTAATTATATTTTTGTTATAGCGGCAATAGAAAAACACTATTAGAAAATTTCAACTATCTACCTATTACAACGGTTCATGAGACGGCCCCCTGATAGACAAACGGACGGACAGGGGACGCTAAATAAATATGGTTCCGTTCCGCATCCTTTGAGTACGAAAACATTATAACTGTAATCTTCTGTAGCAAGTCCATTCCGATCCAGGTCTTATTATTGTGGATAATTTTAAAAGAACCCCGTGTGCGGCCCGGCCGCAAAAAGAATTAACTTTGAGAAGCTTTTTCTAATTCCCAATCCTAATAACAGTCTGTTCAAAGTTTTTTTTCGAGAAACTATCTGGTTTTGGTATATTATATTAAAATCAACATTCACCTTCATAGTAAAATTTATTTTTGAACAGATTAGAGTTGAGAGACAGACAGAACAGATTAGAGACATTCAATTCATAATAATACAATAATAATAATAACATTTATTGTCTCAAGCGTTTCTAAGTTTACACAATTGTTTTATGCACTAGTAGTTTTGTATTTGTTGCAAGTAGTTGTAGCTTCTGGTACTGAGCTAGGTCGATTGCCTGTATTTCAGTACACAGCGGCTCCCTATCCTGAACACATAGTAAATCAATTTACAATATTTCTGAGCACAAGTGTGTTCAATTAACATATTAAAAATTTAAAATCGACGAATGCGAATGTGTGTGTGCTTGTGTTTATGTGTGTATGTGTGTGTGCATATGTGTGTTTCGTGTACATTGTCCAATACTATGAATAACGATCACGTTGTCAAGCAACGTGCATAATATATGTACGGAAGTTCCGCGATACAACTGACCTCAAAAACAAGGTCTTCTTATGCTCTTGTCATTACTTGCACGTTGTTAGGGAAGTTTGTATCTGATCACTTATCGCAAATAAATATGAATAGCTCGCTGTACCGTCTTGTGAAATCTTTCTTTTTTATTGATACATGATATAAAACGGTTCAACACTATCTACACCAGTGTTACTAATGTTATTCCCCCAGGTGCTCTGTCAACTTTGCTCATTTCTATTTTTCCCCAGCCCTCAAACCTATTTTTTTTACGTAATAACGTCTTATAAATCGATACTCATTGTCACGTTCCGCCTGAGCCGAGCGTGCAAGCGAAAGTGCGGAACAAGCGATAGAGAGGCACGATCGGCCTAATCGTTCGGCTTGTGACGCATCTATCTCTCTTCCACTGTTTTCTTATGACGTTATCACGTAAAATTATCGTCCGTAAACAGACTTTACAGACAACCAATTTTTTTTTGTATACTATGTCAGTGGCAAACGACCATACGGCCCCGCCTCATAGTAAACGGCTATCGTAACCTATGGCGGCTTGCAATTCCAGAGAACTTGCATAGGTGTTGCCGACCCTTTAAAAACCTATACACTTGTTTCTTGAAGAACCCCAAAACAAATGTAATCAGTTGTCTCTTCAAGCCAAGTGGGTTATCTTTTCTAATCATGCGATGTTGCTGAGTACAACGCATAGCATCATAACTAGTCAGGCCGAGCCTTATAAATTATTTTGCATATATTTCAGTGAGTCCTACTTGCTCCCACTAAAGTACAAAATAGGACACTTAGAGTACGAAACGCTACCTAACGAATCAAACAATTATATTATTAGGGAATGGGAACGTATAACGTTAATAAGTGTATCATATTAAGTTATTAATGGTTAAGTTATTGTTGTATGACTTGTTACATTACGGCTTACTTTATGTAAGTAAAGTCATCGTGAATTGTGGAAGTAGTTAACAAAATTTAGAAATGGCCAATTAAGTACCTAATTGTTATAAAATGTTGTATTATAAAGTTAGTTTTTGTTAGTTAAAGTGATAAAAGTTTGTGTTTCAAAATCAAAATGTTGTAGCATACGCAGACTTTCTAGGTTAGCACTCCCTCAATGAGAAAGTCTTATAATAATAATATCTTCACACATCTCACACACGGCCGTCTGATCCCAAACTAGGCAGAGCCTGTACTATGGTAACCGGACTGCTGATAAACATACTTTTATATTTCTAAATACATATTAGAGATAAATTACACCCAGACACAGAACATATTATAGTGCTCATCACACAATTATTTGTCCTGGGTGGGAATCGAACCCACGACCTTTGGCTTAGCAGTCAGGGACACTAACCACTAGACCAACAGGCCAGTCTATCAAATAATCAAATAATCAAAGCCACGAGGAAATGACTTGCATTTCCTCGTGGCTCCTGTTTTTAGGTGAAATATTATTTTCTTCTGTCTTCGGTTATTTGGAATCATTCAAATCGGAGTACCCTATAAAACTTCATGATCACATATATATATTTAATTTCGTCGGTTAAAATACTCAAAATATTTTGTTACAGAAACAACAAAAAACGATATGACATTATAACAAATATAAAACATACAAATTAATAAAAAACATTATGTTGTCGCCACATTAAAAACTCTTATTTATTTTATTAAAAATAGGGCCAAACTATAATAGATGATAACACAGTTCACTATTTAATAAAAATAAGTTAATAGATATTATTTAGACTGGTTATACCGGTAACGCAATACTATTGGTCGATGAATAAATATTAACAAATTGTGGGATTATAAAAGGGGAGGTATATGTTTAGAACGATTGACTTGAGTGCAAACAGAGGTACGAACAACTTGGCAGTTGCTGTTAGTTAGTGATTTTCATAGTTCATATCAGTGGTTTTTGAGACTGTTTCTAACAATTAGAGTCGTTTAAAAAATAAACTTTACGGTACAGATGTATGGTAGATATAATAACAGAAATTAATTATAACATATTATAAGTGTTTGGAAAATTGTTTCTTATTCCTTCGCGTCGTAACGTGAAATAACGTGATTCCTTTATAGCCAACATTTATTAACTTCAGACGAATTATAAATAATTTAAAATTCCAATTCCATATGCGGTTGGTGTGGTGATCATACACGCGTTTGGAATTAATGAAATTCACGAATGTGGACACGTGTAACTGTAATGTTTTATTTCAAGGAAGCCAAAAAATAAGTAATATTAATTTACTGTGTGAATTTTAAGCTCTGTTTACGTGGCAAATGGTGAGAAGAGGACTCAGATTTTGTAGAAAGTTAAATTTACCAAGCAAGAAATTCATATTTAAAGGCAAATCGCCTCACGCCTGTTTTATAAATCATTATAGTTACTTATTTCGGAAACCAATACTTCCATATAACCCGAGTGACCATGTAACCTGTCAATGAGATCTTGTATTTCGACTAACGCTGACGCTGCCTTCTTCCCACGGCTTCCTGCCCTTTTGACCAGGTCATCGGTCTATCTAGTTGGAGGATGTCACCCATCCCGCGGTGCGATAAGACAAATGAATCCCTATCACGTTGTGGTCCCGACGAAGATAGACTTATAGTTTGACAACTGGTATCCGCGCGAAGACGTAATGCAGAACATACGTACGTCAGTAGGAGATACCAGTTAACTCTTTTCTCTCAGCATTCGGTCTGGTACGCGTTACATTAATATTTTACTAAGGCGGGAGTGGCGCACAGTGTTTCTGCAAGACGTTTTAGCTACCGTGCACTAAAAAATAGTTACAAGGTTCAACCCCGTCTTAATTTTTGTACTGGAGACGGTGAATGATATAGATTTTAATGGCCCTAATTTGTGTCCTGGTAATACATTGTTTGCGATAGCTAATTGGGTAGCCAAAGGAAAAAAATTAGTGAGGCTACGAAAAAAGTTAATAAAATAAATGTGCTCTGCTGGCTGTTAATATATTATGTTTACAGTCAGTCGCTGCGATGTGTGTACATTGTTCAACTGTTATAGAGTAGATGCTTATCTAGTTACTATCTGCGACACATGCACTGCACAGTGTCATCACGAGGTCATAGCTTCTAATCTTGTAGTAAAGGTGTGTCCTTCCTTGTATCTTATCAATATTTATTAGTAGCCCTGCAATTCAAGTAAGCGAGTAGGTAGTTAGACAATCTTCATTACCAATTTTTGTTGGTTTATTCCAATTACAGCTCTCTGATTTCGGGTTTTATCTATATTATTACTTAAGTTTTTAAAAATCATTTTTTTAAACACTTACTACAATAAAGCGAGAACTACATTAGGCCGACTCATACGTCGGAGACGTCTTACACGTGTAAGGTTAGTGTGCACATAAAATCGACGCGCATTTTTAAGTAACTGATGATAACAGAGTCTAAAACCAGCGTAAAATGCGCAACACGACGTCGATTTTATGTACACACCAATATTACACGTGTAAGACGTCTCAGACGTGTGCGTCGGCCTAATGTAGCTCTCGCTATATAATTTTTTATTCGAAAAAAAAAACACTTTTTATGTCGCATAACAATAAATTAATGTTTTTTTTTTCTTTACTTGCGTTGACTTAGGAGCTTTATAGGGCCCGTAGACATAAGTATTTCATGAAGAACGGAACCCTAAAAAAGTTTAATAATAACATAAACAACAACACTCTATAGAAATTGTTTACACCATATGCAGTTCATGATTTTACACCAGTAGTTTAAAATAAGCAAATTATAACAAAAACAGGCTTTATGCACAAATACCTAATGCGGAACTTACACTTCTAGTGGCTAAAGTAATCTTAAAACCCGGAAAATATAAATGCAGACATTATTACTCTTAGGAAACTAATTGTGAGTGCGTTTATAAATTGCAATCAATGTTTATTCGCAGCGTCACGTGCCTTGCTTAATAATAGATCTACTCAATTAGCATCTGAACTGATATTATAATTATTGCAACAGTAGCTCTATTTCACTGTTTGATACTTTTTATAAAGCAGTTGTATGGAAGGTTCTTGCTTTTTCGAATCTTTTTTTTTTGTATTTTTCGAGTACTCTGATTTCAATAATCTTTTTTGTAAAAAATAAGTCGTCTATATTGATTACATTTTAAATGGAAAAAGAACCCTAGTCCCCCTAAATAATAGATGGTAAGAAGGAAGAATTACTATAAAATGTAACAAGGGAGCAATATTTCTTCTAGTTGGTCCAGGAGGGCTAATCAAAACCTTTAAGCATGGTAGGCCCGGTATGCCCACGACATTATGTACGCATATGTATCAGTGAATAAACAATGTAAGCAAACATTGATATCGACACGTGTGTATAATGTCCAAAAATTATGACAATCAATAATAATCTACCAACCAAAACAAATTAAATATGTGGTTTGAATACGGCGTATAAAAGTTTTACTGAAAGACAAGAGTCAAATAAAAGAGATAGAGAGCCTATTCGTATAATAAACGAACCGTAGTCGGATAATTTGTCTATACATTCAGACGCTTCCATCCGTAAGCTTAGTATGGATATGACAAGTTGTTAGAATAAACTCTTGTGCAAAGGGCAATTGTTTTAACAGTTTGAACAACTCTATCAAAGCTTAAACTATGCCTAAGTGACATTTTATGACGAATCAGGATGCATCTTATAATTATCATTGTCTATCATTTGTACTTTATTTTTAATTTATTTACTGTCATTATTATTTTTTAAATTATTATCATTGTTATCACTATTTGCTCTAATTTTAAGATTTAATATTTTTTAACTGTATACCTACAAGTTCATAATATTATATGCATGCGGTGTTAACCTTTAATTAATTGTTACACTTATGTAAGTAACTAGTTTGTAAATAATTGTAAGGTGCAGTGTAAACAATTGTTGGTTAACCATAAATAAATAAATAAATCATATCGCTGGACAATGTATCAATTATTCGTAACTCTGTGCTTTGGTAAAACTACAGAGATATTTCTTTTTGTATTTGTGTTAAATCCCTGATGGTGTCAAATCATTGAGGGAACGATGAATTCGGTATGAAGTAATCGGATCCTGGACGTGGCTCCTGAACCCAGCTTTGCAGAAATCAAACCTGTTTTGCGTCTTTTTTTTTTTTTTTTGTGCGTGTGGAAACCCCCTCGGGCCGTCACCCCACCGGGGTTTACGATGGTGCGGTGTGTCGGAATCGAACCGACTAAAACCACACGGTGTGCCGTACTGCGCCTTAAATAGGAGGGATCCGGGAACAGCTTTTATTAAGACATCCGGAACCCTCCTAGCGCCTGCCCGCAAAAGCGCGGGCACCACCTTCGGGTAAAAACCTCTCATTTAGGCGACGTCCAGGCACACGCGGACGCCGCCTCGTCGCGGGGTGCCACTATAGCGGGTGAAGGGGAAAACCCGTCCCGTCCACCCGCGGCCACACTCAGGGCGGCATGAGGCGCTGGTAAGCGCGCCTCCGCCGCCCGGTTCGCCGGCGGCGAATTAGGTCCGAGTGGAGGTCGTCCTCCCGGACCCTTTCCACCGCCTCCTTCTGCGAGATGACTTCCTCACAGAAGGTTGCGACCGCGGTAAAATTCCTGTCGCTACCGGCCATGGAGCGAATGACAGCCGGTAGCGACAGATCCACTCCGATGACTGCAGTGAGGGCCCGACGCTGCGTCGCCCAACTGGGGCAAACCGCCAGCGTGTGCTGAGCCGAGTCCTCACTGCAGTCGCAGTGGTGACAGGCGGGACTCAATTCCCTCCTAGCGACCGAGTGCAGGTACTTCCCGAAGCAGCCGTGCCCGGAAAGAACCTGCGTCAGTCGGAAGGAAAGGGTCCCGTGCTGCCGCCCTGCCCACTCGACGATGACCGGCTGGAGCGCCTCCACGGCGGCAAAGCCAGCACGTGGAGCCTCCAGCCGGGACGACCAACGAGCCATGGTGGCTCGGCGAGCGGCCTCAAGCCATTCGCGTACCTCTTCGGGCGGGGGCCGACTGCCGCTTCCCGCCCGGAACTCAGCCGTTCGCCGATATACTTCGGCGAGCACTTCCGCCTCCAAATCCCACGGGGGAGTCCCGGCCAACGCGCACGCCGCCTCCGTTGACACGGTGCGGTATCCGCGTATGGCTCTAACCGCCATCACCCTCTGTGGGCGCCATAGGCGCGCCCTATTCTGGGCGGTCAGAGCCTCCGCCCACACCGGTGCACCGTACAGTGCCATTGACCGGACAACCCCCGTGTACAGCCGTCTCCTAGCGACGCTGGGTCCACCCAAATTGGGCAAGAGTCGCCCAAGGGCGGACGCAGCGCCGACCAGCCTTGGAGCAAGCTGCAGGAAGTGCTCGTCGAAGCGCCACCTACCGTCGAGGATCAGGCCCAGATATTTTATGTGGGCCTGAACCGGTACGAGGACCGAGTTGACCTCGATAGAGGCGCCAGGGGGTGGACCACGACGGGGCCCATGAAATAACAGGGCCTCCGTCTTATCCAGGGCCACCCGCAAACCCAGCGCCTCGATGCGCACGACCACAAACCTGTTTTGCGTCTGCCCCAAGGACATTTGAAGCCGCAAAGTCGTTAATCGTGCAATTAACCAATACGACCTTAGTATAGAGCAATTCTTTTAATAATACATGTTAATGTTTAGGTATTTATAGAAATTATTAAATCTTATTTTTATCACTCACATATATGTAACTGCCGCGTCAATATGTAGATGAACTGATATGTGGAATAAATAACGTATGCAAGCATTGCTATCGACACGTGTACTACGAGTATGTCCAAACGTGACTCCACTTAATTAAAAGCTACGTTGCGGATTTTCCCAAAAAAAAAAAAAAATATTAAAAATGTGGTTCCCCATCATATAATAAAGTGAGGAGGTACGTAATAATGAAGGCATGGGGCTTGCCATACTTGCAGTAGCAGTACACCAATAATTGACTGGCCTGTTGGTCTAGTGGTTAGTGACCCTGACTGCTAAGCCAGAGGTCGTGGGTTCGATTCCCACCCTGGACAAATAATTGTGTGATGAGCATGATCATTTGTTCTGTCTGGATGTTCTTTATCTATAATATGTATGTATTTAGAAATATATAAGTATGTTTATTAGCAGTCTGGTTACCATAGTACAGGCTCTGCCTAGTTTGGGATCAGACGGCCGTGTGTGAGATGTGTGAAGTTATTATTATTATAATTAAAAAAATGTTGAACCTCATCTTACAAGCTAGTAGTTTTGTAAAATATATACAAAATAAACAAAACTAATTCGAAATCTCTTATTTCTACTTAAAAAAAAATTAACTTCTAAAGTACTATCCAATATGTGACATGGTTAAGTATTTAACAAAATGGCACTCAAAAATCGGAAATCTAGTCCAGTATAGCCTTGTAGATTTTGAAGTCTATTAAGTAAGACCACCAAGAGGAAGAAAAATTCCATCCAAGAGTGCAACATGAGATCTTGCTGTTTTTACTAGGCGGGAAAGCCTAGAATCCGGTTAAGTATGATTTCAGGCATGATATTCAAGATCAAAAAGGCCCGGCCTTTGCATTTAGAATTAACTATTCCATTCAAAAACCCATTAGTTATTAACCCCATTAGTTGCTGGTCTCAGGGCTGACTCTTGTGAGAACAAGAGTAAGCCGTGAGACTACGATTATATTATCATAGTCTGATTATTGTCATACTGTGACAAAGGATTTTAATATGTTTTATGAAATAGTATAATTTGATGGCCATACTGATTAAACGCGTAATGAATGCGTCTGACGTAAGTGATAAAGCAATAATAACGGATTTATTTATAAGCTTATCTTATAAGTTTACTTGTTTATAGTTATTTTGAGATCCTATCTTTGCTTGTTTTAATATACAATGACTATTATATTTTACAATATAACATTAAAATGTTATAGATACTTTAGAGTGACAATTCATTCGCGTTCACTTTTATTCGTATTAACACCAGATTGACAATAGAGATAAGAGATATCTCTTATTTTTGAGTATCAGAATTGTATTGAAACAGCATTGTAACTTAGCTTTATTTTTATTCATCTTTATAGATTTATAAATTTTTAGGACTGTTTTGTTTTCAATGTTCTAATTTCTGTTTTCGAGTCATTGTCAGAAACACAAAAATCTTAAATCTGGAGCGACGCACCTAAGTTTATTTGCTGAGCAAATTAGTACCTACTGATCTTTCATTAAACTATGAATTTTATCTTCCTAATAATGTATCTTCCTTCCTATACTATGTAATTTGTTTTTATGGGATAGGTGGCAAACGAGCAGATGCGTCACCTGGTGGAGAGTGACTACTGCCGCCCATGGACACTTGCAACTCAAGAGTCACAAGTGCCTTGCCGGCCTTTAAGGTGAGAGTAGGAGAAGAAGGGAGGAGGGCAGGCTTGGTTTGATCTCCGGTAACTTCACTCACTCAGCCAAACACGCATTGCTTCATGCCGGTTTTCTGTGAGTTCGTGGTATCACTCCGGTCGAGCCGGCTCATACATGACGAAGCATGGCTCTCCCACACATGTACACCAATTATATTAAAGAAAGAAAGTTTATAGTAGTAAATTAAAAAGATAAAGACAAACTTACACTCACAGTATTTTCCAGACATACAGATAAAATGGTCTTCCGTCAGTCAACAACAATAAGATTTTAGGAAATAGGTCCTACTATAGAAGAAAATACGAGGTAAAATCACATACATAATTATATTTATATTTATTTACAGCATTACATTTAATCTTTGTGACTCATTTCACACATATAAATTTTATAGTAAAAAAAATAAAACTAAAAAAACTACGTTTTTGTTTAGTTTGATTTTTTTATTAATAGAAATATTAATTGTAAACAGAACTACAAAAGTGTGGGTTGTCTACTTTTATAAATAGCTGCCAATGAACTATTTTTAACATTGGATGCCAAGCACCCCACACTTTATACAATCACAATTATTTTCAAATTTTTAGTTCTACTTAGCTTAGTTCGGTTTGTTATTAAAGCGTGCTTTTTAGTTTTTTAAACTATAATTTATTTTCTTACTTTTGAATCTTGCATTGTCATTGGTCCTTGATAAGTGTGCATATTTCCAGTTTATCGGACTTCTTGAAGTTGATGAAAGTTACGTTGAAACATACCGTAACATTGATAGATAGATGTAGGTCAAGCTGATATAAAGCAAGCAATAAATCAAGTTTGTAGTCTACCTTGCGGTAATAGGTAATAACGCGGCCAATTTATTAGATCACTTGTTAACCCCTAATTTTCTTAGTTTGTTTAGTTTGAGACATACGAAAAGAATATAGAATATTTATGTCTTTGGCACAGAAAGTACATAGGTATATAAAATGATGGTGTTATCAAGAAATTGTTTTTGGTCCCTCTACAATCTACCATGTGTTCGGCATGCAGACATTACCATGTCAAAGAAAATAAGTTAAAATCAAATTATTAGCTACAAATACTATACAAATACAATATAAACCATTAAAAGTAGATTAATTCATTAAATTCAAATTATTAAAAAAGAATCACTGAACACATAAAATATTAGAATAATGTCTGATTAAGTTTTTTAAGTAATTTTGAAATCTAAAATTTGTCATTTAAAAATTCATTAATTGAATAATAGTGTTTAATTGAATACAAGTAGATAATGTTTTGTTAGATGTTAGATCACTCTTACATTTTCAAATACTTCCTATCTACAAAGTTTTGTTTGTTTGTGAGTTTTATATCTTTGACTTTTGATTGATTTTGACTTTTTAAACAGATGAAGACAAACTTAGTACTTCATAAACTACAGGCCGTAGCCCACAGAACTGAGAACAAGTAAGAAGTGCGATGTGGGCGAGGCAGTGCAGTGTGTCCAAAGTAAGGACATCATTTTCGTCGCTGATTCCAAAACTTTTCTTTTTAAATAGTATTGACAAAAATTCACAAAGTATTATGAAATTTTTGAGAGAAAACCGTTATGATCTACTAGAACAGTTGGCTAAGGATGGGGCAAACAGGCGGGTAATTGTTAGGCTGCACACTCTTTAGCTTTCTATTACATTAAGAAATCTTCTGTGACGAATTAGCGTATAGTTATAAGTATGTATGTGTAGAAAATAATGATTATCGTATAAGCGTGTGCAACTGGCTACATATGATACTTTCCCATATAAATAATCTCCTTGAGTCAAGTGAGAATTAAGCTCAGTAAGTGCTACAGTATCAATCAAAGAATAAAATATGCTCATCTTAAATACTTTTTCAAGATCTATTGGTATCTCATCATCATGGTCAATACTCAAATGATTGTCGGTTATTAACGATTATAGTAACGTGTCGGAAACCGGTGGCCGCCGGTAATATGTCCAGTTGTTTTACGACCTAGGGCCGCCACTGGGTTTGCTACTAGGTACGAGTGTGCACGCTTAGTCAGTCTTCACGTTTGTTGCGTGGCAGCCCTGACGGCTAGACATATGCGCGCGCACGTGACTGTTGACGGCGAGGTCGACGCTTCCTCGCCTCGCGATAAATTTATTAACAATGAGGTCGACTAACCTATAACTACATTGCAGAAATACTTTACTACTAAAGCTCTGTATACACACCGCATTGCGATATTACTGGCCTATCGATTCCATTTATATTCCGTATTCTCTTTATGCACCTTGTAGTGCTCTCTTTCAACACATAAAGAAATGTTAGAAATAATTATCTCTGTTTTTAAACGAGGAATGTAAGTCAAATTATTGATAGATAATAGAGAAACATTTATCTTAAAATGGAGTGTAAAGTGAAATGTTTATGAAAAAATTGCAAAGCATAGATTAAGGTCTGCAGGCCTCAGTGGATCAATGAGAACTTTCGTCTTGTTTAAAAATAGAAACAGTGGTGGTGATGAGTGGTGTCTATTTTAAAATAGGTACCTACACACATAAAAGGAAGGATATTTTGGTTTTAACACGATTTTTTTAGAATATCTATTAAAAAAGGCTTATTTTAAAAATATCTTACCTGAATCTACTATTCATCCGAGAACAATGTTGGAGTGACCATACTGAACGCCATTATGGTCTCGTGTTTAAAACACATCACTGGTGAAACGTCATTCTTCAATGCACTAAAAAGCGGTTGGCCCTTTGACAGCTTACTTATAGACACAATAACTTGTAAAATAATTTAGTTAAATGTAGTTAAATATTCAGTCGTGCAATGACTACACTAAACTAAATAAATCAGAAGTTTTGAATAATAAATTGTGTGTACCTACATGCACAGAAAACTAGTTCTTGTCAGTTATTACTTTGACTTATCAACTCAATAAGTTGTTTGTTATAATTGGCTTACAATATCTCAACCTTTGGTATTAAAGTGTAGACAATGTCGTACACATTTATGAAAATGTGATTGTTGTAATGCGCAACCAACTACGCAGCTTATGGCAACAACAAAACAACAATACATTATCATTAAATATTATATATGTACCTATTAACAGGTTCACTAATAAGTATTTATCGGTTTTATCTATTAAAGAGGAGTTCCCACTGATAGGAGGAATACATTGCATTTAAATACGTTTTGGAGGCAAAAGAGTACTTGTACGTTGAGATATTTACAAAACAAAAGTTAATTAAATATGCAAATGAACAATCAGAACCTAAAAATTTTAATACGCGTGTGAACAGAAGCTTATTTGAGTCACTGTATACCTACTGCGCATTCAGTGCGTACACGCGTTTTTCCCTTGCAAATAATGTGGTTCACATTAACAACATCACGTTGTACAGAGCATGTTTCAAAAATGACTATAGAAAATGAATTTGCTAAATATTTAAGAAAGATTTTGGCAAATTAGCAAAAGTTCGGCTAGGTACTGTGATAGGTACTGTGATAGGTACTGTGATAGGTACTGTGATGTTAAATTTGTTTAACTAATAAACGCTTTTATTTAACTAATATAATTATCTTTTAAAAAAAAGTATCACCGACTTCAATGTGCTTTTTAGTGGAAAGTAGATGTATTTTGTTTAAATATAATATGGGTAGGCCAACCAAACGCACTGCTCCATTGAGACAGCAATGTTTCGGAGCAAATGAAAACATCATCGATGTACACAATTTTTAGATATTTGTTGATTTAAAAAAAACCGTTCGACTGATTTCGATAAAATTTAAATGGGACCACCTGGGAAGTATACCCTTTGAAACAAAAAAGCATTTTCCAAATTGGTTCAGGCGTCTGCGAGTAATCGGCGAACATACATAAAAAAAAAGATTCCGACGAATTGAGAACCTCCTCCTTTTTTGAAGTCGGTTAAAAATAGGAGTTCCTGCGACTTCCTTATAAGATTCACCTTTGTCACCAGATAGGTTCAGGTGACAGAGCCACAAGGTAGCCTATACACCGACCAAAGGTACAGGATACATACCGTTGCCACGTGTCTGGTTTGCGCGGGACGCCCGGATTACAGGGGTCTGGTGACACGTCCCGATTTACGCCTGATCGGGACGCCAAATATCCCGATTTTTCACTAAACTCACATTAAATTCTACCCAACAGCCTCAGCGGTTGGGTAGAATTTATTTTCAAATTCAGGTGCAAGATTAGATGATCACATATTAACAGCTAAAGTTAAATAAAAAAATCAAAGCTTGTAAAAAATAAATTAATGACCTGATAGATTTGCCAATATGTATCACTTATTACCTACGCAGACTTGACCGCTGATTGCTTATTGTATATTTAATCGAAACCACAAAAGTATGTCAAAAGAGATTGGTTTCGTATTACTCCAATTTATTGTTACAATCTTCACGTGACCATTTACAATCGATTGGATATTAAAACTGTTGTTCCCTCAGACCATGTGAGATCTGTATTGATTTTTTATTGAATGCTCTAGGATGCCTGAAAACTAAATGAACCTCTTAAACCTTGCCTTAAGCCTGACTGGCCTGTTGGCCTAGTGGTTAGTGACCCTGACTGCTATGCCATAGGTCGTGAGTTCGATTCCAACCCCAGTCTGTGTGTTCTTTGTGTCCGTTCTTTGTATGTTTGTAAAGTCCCCCGCGATACAGGAGTAATTCCTAATGCGGGATTTGTCTTAAAAAAAAAACCTTTATTATTTTACTGTGCATGTAGAAAAAAAAAACATTTCCATTATTTAATACTTTTTACTTCCCTTTCAAACAACAAATTTTAAAAAGCTTTAAGTTAAGTATTGACTAAATTATTTGTGACTTCATGGATATTTTATGATACCGTTTAATTCATTCAGTAAATTACTTGACAAAAAAACTACATATTCCTACCTTTACCTATTTAAAAATTTTTCGTTCCTGCTCGCCATTTTTGTGTCAAAAACGCTTAGTGTAAGTAAATTGGACATACAATAAATCCACATTTCTCCTTAGTAAAGTTGTTTAAACGGCACTGAAATTGCAGTAGCTCGAAGAGGCTTTGGACACGTACCCGTATGTCCGTCCTGTAATTGGAAGGGCCTCTAGGATAGGAACATCAACTGGCTACTCTTGCTGGCTGGCTTCACTAAGGTTCAGTGCCAGTTTATTTTCTTCCTTTTTTTCTTTAGCATAGAGTTGTGATTAGGGTGGCCAGTCAAAAGAGCACGAAGCGTGAAAAGAGTATGCATAATATGCCTATTGTAAGTACCACAAGTTAACTATATGGGTGTATATATGTGATGTGACGCTTGACATTGTTATCAAATAATAAAATTAAGCATATCATTTTTGTGGCAACAAGTGTTACGATAGTTGATACGATAAAACATTTACACTACGCTAGTATTTAACGTCATTGTTTTGCGTTTGGTGTTAAAACGATAGATGCCGTCATGGAACAGATTCAATTTAATTTTAATGAAAATATTCACCTCATACACATTTGCCGATAGATTTTTGTGGCAACAAGTGACGTCGAACACGTGTTACGATAGCTGATACGATAAAACATTTACACTACGCTAGTATTTAACGTCATAGTTTTGCGTTTGGTATAAACACGCTAGCTGCCGTCATGGAACAGATGCATTTTAATTTTAATGAAAGTATTCACCTGATACACATTTGCCGAGAGATTTTTGTGGCAACAAGTGACGTCGAACACGTGTTACGATAGCTGATACGATAAAACATTTACACTACGCTAGTATTTAACGTCATTGTTTTACGTTTGGTATAAACACGCTAGCTGCCGTCATGGAACAGATGCATTTTAATTTTAATGAAAGTATTCACCTGATACACATTTGCCGAGAGATTTTTGTGGCAACAAGTGACGTCGAACACGTGTTACAATACTTGATACGATAAAACATTTACACTAATGCTAGTATTTAACGTCATTGTTTTGCGTTTAATATTAAAACGCTAGATGCTGTCATGGAACAGATTTATTTGAATTTTAATGAAAATTTTAGAGATTTTTATAATATTCTTGAACTTTGTAGAGGCAAACTAAGCTTAACTCGTGCTGTATGTCTATGTATACATACACATAATTATAATACATAGAAACGCCGAGATAGTAGACGTATTCTTATTTTCAAATCCTATTTGAATTAAACGGGAATCGAAACCGCGACTCAAACGCGACAAAATTTTATCATCCGTAAGCAAAACGAATCGTTACGGCATAAGTCACGTTAATGTCATAGTCTATGGTTAATTTAATTAACCATAGACTATGACATTTATCCATTAACCTCTTGAGTTGCAGGTGTCTATGGACGATGGTAGGCACTTACCATCAGATGACCCGTCTGCTCGTTTGCCCCCATATAACATAAAAAAATATAAATATTAATGATTTTAGAGTCGCTAATTAAAATATAATTAACACAAACATTATAATTAAAAATGAATTGAACGTGGGAGTACTTGTAACAGATATTATATAAATTACTCTATTGGTTTTTTTTAAACCTACCGTATAAAACGTACTAAACATTTATAGCCTAGAGACTCAACCAATGTGAAAATATGGCAAAGCATTTGAGTTTTATAATTGCTTTATGCTATTAAACGGTTAACGTTAATTAAACTAAACTTACGTACTGTTTAGCGTCTACGCGTGGTTGTACGCACTGGTGATATTGACGTACGTACTTGTTGCATAAGCAAGTATATGCTCAATAGAGTCTGTGCGGAAAGAGAACCGTCGTAGGATTTGAGGTCGCAGCAGTCCTAATTTACCTTTTTACAGTGTTACGTCATTATTGTTTACTGTATTGTACAGTATGGTTTACTGTGGTACTATAACGACGTAACAGTGTTGTCAGCATAACAAAAAAGGTAATTTAGCACTGCTGCGACCTCAAATCCTACGATGAATCTCTTTCGGCACAGACTCTACCTTGGTTTCTAAGTAGTAAAAATATTTAAAGAGGTTAGTTTCGTTTTTTTAATTTTAGGTAGTCTCGAAACAAAACAAAAGTAAGAAACAGTAGAATACCTGCATAACAAGTCTTGAGCTCTAATTCTCCCTCTCGGTTCGTTGTGTGAGGGGATCGTCACACGCTGCGGTTATTAGTGGTTACCTCTCGAGAATCTTTTTCTCTAGCCACTAATTGTTGTGTTGTCGCCACATTAAAAACTCTTATTTATTTTATTAAAAATACGGACAAACTATAATAGATGACAACACAGTTCACTGTTTAATAAAAATAAGTTAATAGATATTATTTTGACTGGTTATACCGGTAACGCAATACTATTGGTCGATGGATAAATATTAACAAATAGTGGGATTATAAAAGTGTAGGAATATGTTTAGAACGATTGACTTGAGTGCAAACAGAGGTACGAACAACTTGGCAGTTGCTGTTAGTTAGTGATTTTCATAGTTTATATCAGTGGTTTTGAGACTGTTTCTAACAGTTGATACTCTGGATTCGCCTGCCCATTGCCACTTCATCTTGCAAATGACCTTTTATGAGTAATAGGCTGTGATTATCTTTGTCATTGCCTTATATTATACGATAGAAATATTGCATCTAGTCAAAAATATAAACAATGTTTAGGCAGAATGAAAGAATCTTCTTCACGTTATGACTGTTCCATGTTGTAGAAGTTCCTGTGTAACTGACCTATTTCATTAATCTTTTCATTTTTATTACACGTGTTACACGTATATACATGATTAATACACCAGTACATAATTTTAACGGCTATATCTGTAAATATGATACGCACATAATTACAGTAAGACCTTATTTGTTACAATTACTTATCAAAAAATATATTTAATGAATACTGTTTTTCGCATTGTGCACGTGTTTTGTCCTGTAAATTTTATGTATCTTATAATATATATATAACGCGAGACATTTAATTGTTCTTATACTGTTTCCTTTAATGTACATTATAATTTCTGTATGTCGATTTCTTTGTATTTAATTTTTTTTAGATATAAGTACATTATTAGAATAATTTACTCTTTCTCTTTTGTCTTAGTACCGAAATAAATGGATTTTCTTTCTTCTTTCTTTCTTCTGTAAACCTGCAGTCAAGAAAACTTTACGACTAAAGGCCTTTTCGTTTTATTAACAGACTTACTTGTATATAACAATGTAAACAAATCTAAAAGGTAAATTTTAATTGACTATTAAGTATCCTACCAAAGTCAAACTTTGTATGATTATGTAGTTCGGATAACAATACTATAATTTGGCATCTTGGAGCCATCTGGATCAGGTGATAGAGCCAGGATGTGTTTAGTGAAACTTTTCAGTGGCTACTTGTAAACTCATTTAGTTTGGGCTCAAATGTTTCGTCTTGAGGAATAAAACAGTTTGAGCTTGCTAACGACGGTCTGATGATTAAGCCGGGAGGTGGATATTTCCACTTTTTTTTACATTTTATTTCAAATTTGCTATTGAAGCTATTTATTTATCTATAATATGTATGCATATAGAAATATATAAGTAGTAGCAGTATTATCAGCAGTCTGTTTACAATAGTACCTACAGGCTCTGCCTAGTTTGGGATCAGACGGCCGTGTGGGAGATGTGTAAAGTTATTATTATTATTAATATTTATATTTTTTCTGATTGTATCATCTATCTGCTTTATGTATTTAAAGAAATAGAATAGTTTAAATCAAAAATACCATTTAGTTGAGTATAAACTGTTTAAAATAAAACGTCACCTATTAGTGAATGATGGTGAATGATACGATACGATATCATACGATACGGTAAGATAGTAGGTAGGTACTTTTACTATTAAGTTAAATATTTAAGGAGGAAATATAATAAAGTTTTAAAAGGAGCTGTTATGATGAAAATAAAAACAGCAACAAGGTCCCGCTTCGCCAGGATACAATTTTCTTTTTAGGGTCTTAATAAATGAAGAACTAATTTTTAAATAGTAATGTATTTTATTGACATTGTACATAGTATTAACAGAGTGAATGGCCCGCATAATATACGTAATACTAAAGGACAACAGACAATGAATATTCAGCTATGTTGCCGCGTTAGTAAGCGTAACGTGTTACGATGACAACGTGCGCGCGCACGTGGCTCATCATGTGGAGGTGAGTTAGTATAAAGCTGAGCTAACGACCATTTTTGGCTCATGCAGTGGTATTTTTAAAAAATTGTAGAATTTTAATCTCAATTAAATGATAACTCTGTTGTAAAATCTTTTTTATAGGTATATGCGGTTAAAATAAATTTGTTTCTTTCTTTATTTTCTTTCTGCGTTTATTTACCTTTCATTCACTTTATTGTTTCTTTCACTTTCTACGGTTTACTCTGCAACGTGGAACTATTTTCTATAGCTTTATTGAAAATGAGAACTATTTTGTATAGCTTTATTGGAAAGTAGAACTATTTTGTATAGCTTTCTTGGAACTATTTTTATAGCTTTATTGGAACAATTTTGTATAGCTTTATTATAACTTTTTGTATAGCCTTATTGGAAGGTAGGACTATTTTGTATAGCTTTATTGGAACTTTTTGTAAAGCTTTATTGGAACTTTTTTGTGAAGTTTTATTGGAATAATTTTATATAGCTCGCTCTTATAATCTCATAGTTTTATAAATGTTTTGTAAAAAATAATGTGTATTGATATAATTAACTAACTGTTGCTCGCAATTCCATTCGCGTGGAAATTCAAATGTATCCCACAAGAACCTATTTTCTTAAATTCCGCAAGAACCGTCTCCAAAGTATTAGAAAACCAAAAAAGGTTAAGTCGAGACAAGTTATGGCGTGACCAAGGGAAATAGGGATTCATTTTTATATTAGATGTCATTAAAAGTAATTCCTCTATTATATATTTTATTATATATTTTTATGTTTTGTTGACCATATTTAGAAATATTAAAATGTTGATATGTTTATCATCAAAGGAAATCTTTATAACCTGAATGCATGTCTAGGGCACACAACAATAGAATCTAGTGTGTAGAGAATTGACACATACATAATAGATTACCCGTGCGAACGATAAAATATACCTAATGTAATAGTAAAGGTTTTGCATATTATTATCGATTTTTCATTTTGTTTTGTTCAAGCAATTTTTAACTTTAGTACATAGAAGCTAGAGTCAGTATTTATTAAAATGTCTTTAACTATTCGGCCTTTTGTATGTAAGTATTTACTATTTGGACTCTACCGAGCCGCACCGTTCTAAATCTAAAATTTAGATGCCTGAAAAATAGTGCTATTGTAGAAAAGGAGCTCTCGTAGACAAATATTCAAGGAGGCCTGTGGTCGTTCGACACTTTTCTGAACCCTCGGATGTCGCGACTTTCACATACAGCAAACACATACTACATTATTTAATGAAGACGAGCTGAACTACGTACTAACTACTGACTCTGCAGCACGCAATGAAAGTTCTCCCGCCGATAAGTAACTTTATGACCGATCGTTACGATGCACTTTCTTTTGTTTTTACTCTTCAGTGTTCCCTAGTTCTCAGTTCTACACTTTTTTAATACATATCACTCGTAATAAAAGTCTGAGGAAATCCGCACGCTGTCTGCCTCGTCAGAAGCCTCGGCAGGTTAGTAAATATACTGTCAAATAGGTCAACGACTTATGCCTATCTATTGTGATAAGGAGAAAGGTTGTTGCTCATTTTATCAGTGTACTATCTGTCTGTCTGGGCTGGCAATATACAAGAGGTAGACCGTAGAAGAAACATTAAAAAACATTCTCTACAGCAAAGTTTATACAATATTGTAGTTTCCGCACGACACGCTGTCACTTCCACTACCATTACACTACTACTGTTACACGCAAGAACACACGCACATACACAATACATTGCTTATTTAATTTGGATTGTGAGTGTAGTCCTAAAACGTGATCTTTGATCTCAAACATGCGAGAATATCACACCAATAAAAATAATCTTTTGAAAAAATTTAATAACAATTGTCAAGATTAAAAGCGTTTATTCCGTTTTGAGACTTACAATATTGTGTTGTTTTTATAATTTTAATGAATTAAGCTAGAAAAATCAATATTTTTCTTAATTAATACCAAGAGTAGGAATAAAACATGTTCAAAAAGGGATAAACACCTTTAAGTAGTTTTGAATTTAGAATGTTTTAGTTCCTTTGAGATGATAATGGTCGTTAATAATTTTATTATACTCCTGACTCCAAAGGTTTGTAATTAGTATTATTATAGTCATGGCGCAAAATAGATAATAGTTATTAGTTAGTAGCAATCTGTGTGAATCATTAATCAAAAGAGTATTTCTAACTCTAATGATTAAATTTATAATCGAGACGTTCAATTGCCAGGATACTCGATAAGTCGAGACTCATTATTTACGACATAGACTGTCATTCAATGACTACTTCAGTATTTAATTACAAATTGTAAACGGGACGAGAACATCGAATATGAAAAAAAAAACAATTACCCAGAAGTTATTTTTAAAACTATTTTGAAGCGAGGTCTGTGTTATCTCCATACGTTTAAAACACGTGCATGTATAAGGCCACAGATAAAGCATGTCTTCATAGACATATATTAAGTGATAAGAATTTTAGTGTGTGACGTCACCGAATTTTATCTACCGTCATGTGGTTTAGTTCCTAGACTAGTCGACTTGATAGACAACAGGTGTGAACATGCAAGTCCTAAGTCAAGTCGTGAAATTACACTAAATTTTGCGCAACTTACTATAGAAACAACAAAAAAACTCTCAATATTAACTCTAGAAGTAATGAATGGTTTTAAACCGAGACTATTGCTACTACTAGTCGTCAGTTAAAATGTGTACGTATGCTGTTCCCAAAACAAGAACCCCCAAGCCTATGCGACATTCAGAATTCATACACAGATTGCACATGCATCCATCGAAAATCTTAACAAGAGATTTGGGTATTGGATAAGGTTAGTTAATGAAATTAAGGACCGTTTAAAATGTTTCGTTAAAAATCTAAAACCTCTAGGAAACCCAGTGGTTCTTTAATACAGTAAGTTATACACGACATAAGCTGCCGATAAAACTTTAGCCCATGAACCAAATGCTAATGTAACCCGCACTATATCGAACAATTCCCAGACGTCAGTACGTTATAATTATAATTTATTCAATGAATAACGATCGAACTTCGGCCTCTGGGCGACCATATATTTATTTTAGTTAGCCACCGCTTTCGTCAGCTAATGTATGGATTACGAAGTAACTATTATCTTATCTGTAGTATGGGGAAGTACATGGTACGCTTACGCATTGTAAACTTAAACTATTAAAATTCGTACTAGGTATTTATCTGTCACGGTTAGAACATAGAACATGTGATCTCTTTTATAACACCTCTTTTACATATAAATTACCTACATATAACATCTTAGGTATATGAAATTTAAATGAAGTACAACATACTTGTGCATGTATACATGCATGCATTGCAATTTATTAAGATAGTACATCATTACTGCCCTGGAAGATGGGTAGACTTTTGGTGTGGGACGCAAATTACGTCGACACCTTCGCGACGTCACGTCTTTCAAGCACAGCTCGTTGTGCCGGCGCTGCTACTGCATCCACAGAAAGCCTTAAACGGCGTAATGTTTTAGAGAATGCTGCCAGCAATTCTCTATGCAAGCAAGCCTTCTGGGAACAGAGGGAATGCTATGCTACCAGTAAGCGATGATGCGGAAGAGTTCTACGATACATGCATGCAAATAGTCCTTAGTGTGTATGTTAATATTTTCAAGTTATGTAGTTGTTTACCAAAAACTGGTTCCATTACAATAAATAGCAAATGTTATTTATTTATAAATGCACTGGACTATTAAATACAATAAATCTTTGGTTTGATTAGCTGTTTCTAATAGGTCACTAATTATCTTTTAAAAAAAAGTATCACCGACTTCAATGTGTTTTTTAGAGGAAAGTAGATGACATGTATTTTGTTTAAATAATATATAATATGGGTAGGCCAACTAAACGCACTGCTCCAATGAGACAGCGATGTTTTGGAGCGAACGAAAACATCATCGATGTATAAATTTTTTAGATATTTGTTGATTTTTGAGAAACCGTTCGACTAATTTCGATAAAATTTAAATTGGACCACCTGGAAAGTACCCTTTGAAACAAAAAAAGAATTTTCAAAATTGGTTCAGGCGTCTTCGAGTAATCGGTGAACATACATAAAAAAAAAGATTCCGACGAATTGAGAACTTCCTCCTTTTTGGAAGTCGGTTAAAAAGGAAGTTCACGTTCCAAAAAATATCCACTAACACTATTTTTTTAACCTCCTAAGATGGCAAACACGTACACAGTGCCTATAAACATTAGCTACACCTGTTATGTAACTTTGTACCATCATCTAGATTTATTAAAATATCTATCTACTTCCATTATTTATAGTTATAATTATAAATATTTTATATTTATAGAGCAATCTCTCTAAAAACAAAACCGGTCGGAATGAGCCGCACACGTTTCAGCACACCTCGAGTTGTACCACGTGCCCGGCCTGGGTCGCTTGTTACTTGTTCACAAAATGTGATCAGAGGGGCGCCTTATCAATGTAGGTATAAGAGAATTACGAGATTAATTAACGTCACGTGTGCGAAGAGGAGTTATGAAGTTCTTACTGAATAATAGGAAGAATACACATTAATGAATTATGGAAGAAATTTCAGGCAAATAAATCATGTGCCTTATTTTTAATCATTTGAATATATATATTATTTATTATGAATTTATTATTTCATTTATCAAAAAGCTTATGCCCAGGTTTACTCAGATGTTTAAGAAAGTGGTTGAATTATTTAAGAATCATATTAAAAAAAATGAGTTTTATATTTCTAAGTAATATATTTTCGACTACTTCGACTTACGACTACTTTCGACTATCATATAGACCACACAAAGACTTAGTGCAAGTAGTGAAGTGTTAGTAACTTAATTTTAAGTTATATTTACAAACACAGAATGTTTTAGTATATTTAGAATAAAGTATTAATTTATGGACCTATGCAAAATGTAATAATTCTGATGAAATGATTATTATTATTATAAAATGTAATAGATCTGACGTCAATATCTCTAACTTTCTTCTAATTAAAAAAAATATATTCCAAGAAGGTATAGGAAAAATAGTTACTTAAAAAGCATCTTTGCTATTGAAACATATCTTTTTATGGCTCGGACAAAAATGACGCTGCGATAAAAACAACGTTATCGCTAGTATCGGTCACAGCCCCACAAACACAAAATTCGAACAATTGTATTGTTATCAACATTATTTTAACATATAAGGCTATTCGTGTTACCTTAACACTTGCATCATAAAATATTGAATGTATTGAAAAAAATAATAAGTTTGCGAAATAAATTTGGCAGCAAGGCATCTTCAAATCAGGAATAAACTCTGTGTTGCCAAGATCTAAATACTAACAGATACAAAATACGACTCCACCTAAACTTAAAACAATATTATTAGTAAATCACATAAATTACTTCCTAATACCAACATAAAAACTATAAAAAAGAAGAACGGTCTATGTTTTACTATTATTGTGGTATTTATTTTATGTGATAATGGGCAAACGAGCAGCATGGTCTCCTGATGGTAAGTGACTACCGCCGCCCATGGACACTTGCAACTCAAAAGTCACAAGCGCCTTGTTATAGTAAAGGTGAGTAGGTCGGGCCAAAGTACAATGACGAGGTTAATAGGATTGTCAACGCACAAATGAAACTGGTGTTTGGAATGTTTACAGGATCGATAACCTTTTGTCATCAGGTTAAGCAGTCTTCAATAGTTATTTCCTATCTCAGTTATATAAAAAAGTATCCTATTTTCCGTTCGTATTGTGTACCCCACTGGAAAAAAACTCTTTACAGGAAACAGCAGATGAGTCACCAATTTGGCAACGCGTGAGTTGTCACTCGCCTCTGTTTCTTCGATTACATGCTCTAGTAATTGTCATCATCACTACATATTATATAAAACAAAGTTCACTGCCGCGTCTGTCTGTCTATCTGTTCGCGATAAACTCAGAAACTACTGAACGGATTTTTATGCGGTTTTCATCAATAGATAGAGCGATTCATGAGGACGGTTAATATAACTATATAATTTGTTAAGGTTTTGTGTAAATTGATTGAAATATGATGATGATTGTTGAAGATGTCTCTGCTACCCGTGCGAAGCCGGGGCGGGTTGCTAGCGTTGTATAAGACAAGAAACAATATCATGTAAACAAACAATACAAATAGAGCTAATAGAATCTGGAAATTCAAATAGTCATACCTTGTAAACGTAGTTTTCTTTTTTTTAAAATAATTTTGTAACTGCGTGCTAAAGTCCTGTCCAAAAGGAAGTCTTCTATTGTCATATACATAAAAAACAATAGAATCTATGCAATGGAGCTGTTCGATATATTGTACGCTCATGGATTTTATGTTTGTGACGTTTTGTTTTATTCATCAAATTGTCGTATTTTTGATTTGAGTACTATACAAGGAATAAAAAGCCGTCTAACTGTAACGACAGTAAAAATGTAAATCGAAGAATAAACTTTTATTATAATTGGTTAATTATAATAATAATTGATATTTCAATGACACGTGTGTCCGGACCGAGTGCTATACCGACTGGCTAACGCTTGCATTGCACATGCAGGGTGCAATGTATGTGTCCCTACAAGAGGATAACAAAGGCTTATGTGGTTAAGCTTCATTTCATGCAGATAATACAAAAGTATGGCACATACAAACGTGAGCGGTCATGCAGAAACATTTGTTTTATATAGCGATGCGGGGTCAGAGCGGCCATCAGTGGGCAGCACGCGGCGTCGCACGCATCGCTACAGGCTGTAGAATTTTGCACGAGGCGGGCGTCGCGAAGCGTCTTTGTAATAAATGTTTTATAATTGCACGTGTGATCCCGCGTTCCCCGCGCCGTGCCGCCACATTTTAGCAAGGATGACCAGAATGCTTTCATGGCGGGAAAATCGCGTGACAGGATTGAAAATGACGCAATGTTTTTGAAGCTTTAGAGGAGACGACTGTTGTGTCGGTGCGGCCCAGCATTCGACTGCAACGTCGTAAATAGCGGGTTCTTTGTATATATGTCTGTCTATATGCATTGGTCTATTCAATATTATTATTTTTATATCTACTCCGACTTCAGGTAGAGATTCCGTTTTTTCCTTACAGCCCGATCATCTCTCTAGATAGATACCGAATTCTATTGCACGATCATTATGAAAGTACATGCTTAATATCAATAATATACTTTGTGATAATACTAAACCTATGTAAATAAAAGTTATATCTATTTAAATTAAGAACTTGATCATTTACCATAAGGCAGGCCGTGATGTTATTTACCAAATTGATAATACTATCTAGTGAGTCTCGTCGAATTTCGACCATGGTTTTTTCATTGGCCAGTATAACTTGAGCTGTCATTGTATAGACTTACTTACCATGACAGGTAATCACGTATACTGGACGCGTGTAATTTCATTAAGCCGTTTTCACGTAATTTTTAAAGTTGTAAGACATATTGTTTAAAAATTTTAGCTTTCTGCACTTCTTCTATATATAAATCGTAAATATTCCAAAATTCACGTTACAACGTTTGCGAAATTTTCTTAAATAAGGGTACAAAGAATTCTCTTCACGTATTAATGATAAAACAACCCAATGACGAATTCACTCAATAGACTTTTTATATATCATACCTACTTATACATCAAATTCAAATTCAAAATCATTTATTCAATTAAGACACTAAGTGACATTTATGAACGTTAAATTGAAGCTAGAGTTAAAAATCATAGATCGGCACAAACAGACGCCACAGCATGTACTGGATTGTCAAGGTAAATTAGGTGAAAAACACCAAAATCTACTGCCTGTTTGTGTCGATCTATAACTTCCAGTTTCCAAAATGCGTAGGGCCTTATGAGAAGAATACTGGCAAAGAAACTCATGGCCACTCTTTTTAAAAGTCAGATCTTCAGCTACAATAGTGTTAGTGTTACACGAGAGGTAAACAGGATGCAAGCTGATGCCACCTGAATTTAATTTTATTGAAATGCCCCAAAAGCTAACGTACTAAAAAATAAAAATCACTCAGTGATACCGTTGAAGGTTTGAACCTATTAAACATAGAAATCATTCAAGGTGCACATCTACCTTCATTCAGTTGCAAAATCTACTGTTAAAAATAATTCGTGACTGGATTAAGAGGCTAGAGTTGCAGTTGATCGAACCAAAATAATAGTATAGGCTAAAGCATCGCTGACTAGGCCGACCAGTCACCCCAAGCAGCACCCGTTCACGAGTATGACGCATGGACCAGCCATCATCTCCTTCGCCATATCAGAGGGAAAGAAATGACCCGCCCCATGACGACGCCGCAAGCAATGACATTTTAGTGAGCATGACAAACCATAGTCGAGATACTGATAAAAATCACTAATAGTCAAATTACCATAATAATCGTCACGCATTACTTTCAACTGACAATAGTTTGTTAATAATTTAGCTTAATTATAAGACAAAGAAGTTTGTGTGTATATACCTAATGACACCTTAAGCCCAAGACTGTTTGTCGTTTATATAATCGTTGATCGTATAGTAGGATTTCCTAATAAGGTGATTTTTTACCGTTCGCTTGAATTTATCTACAGGAAGGTCGATTACATGTATAGGAATTTTATTATAAAAACGTATACCAAGACCTTCGAACGAGTTGTGTACTTTATGTAAGCGATGATAGGTCCCAATGAGTTTAGACTTGTTTCTTGTATTAGTATTGTGTATATCACTGTTTTTCTTATAATAATTAATGTTGTGCCTAACAAACATAATATTTGCAAATATATACTGTGATGCAACAGTTAAAATACCTATATCCTTAAACAACTCTCGAAGAGAGACTCTAGCACCTAAATTGTATATGGAGCGGATGGCTCGTTTTTGGAGAATAAAAATCGTTTCAACATCAGCCGCCTTGTCCCAAAGTAGTATACCATAGGACATAACGCTGTGAAAGTAGCTAAAATAAACTAGCCTAGCTGTGTCCGTATCAGTGAGCTGACGTACCTTCCAAACTGCATAAGCTGCCGAACTAAGCCTACCTGCAAGGCTGTCTATCTGGGCTCCCCATTGTAGTTTACTGTCTAATGTAATTCCTAAGAATACTGTTGAGTCTACAATACTTAACATTTCATTATTTAGAGTTAAATTAGTACCTAGCTGTTTTACATTTGGCATAGTAAATCTCACACACTTTGTTTTATTTGAATTTAGTAGGAGATTGTTAGTTGAAAACCAATATAATCCATCATTTAGTGCCCTATTCACATCGTCGAAAACTGTTTTCTTACGATAGACTTTAAAAATAAGTGACGTATCATCAGCAAATAGAACTATATCACAGAGATCTTTTAAATAATAAGGTAAATCGTTTATATATATGCGAAAAAGTAGAGGACCTAGTATAGAGCCCTGAGGAACGCCCATAGTAACCGGTAATCCAGAAGACCTCGCACCATTGACATCTACATGTTGAATTCTATCCTTCAAATAGGAAACAATTAGTTCCAAAGCAATACCATTAACACCATAATGTTTAAGTTTAAGAAAAAGCGTGTTATGTTCTACACAGTCAAAAGCTTTTGAGAGATCGCAAAATACACATATCGCATCTTGCGAATTCTCCCATGCATTAAATATATGTCTCAAAAGAGTTGCACCAGCATCAATTGTTGAACGAATTCCCCATAAATCCCCTGTATTCATCATATTATTTTCAAATCACTTCATAGTATCTTCATGCAACTAACTCGACTTTGTTTTTGTACCTGGCCACGTGCTTTGCGTATCTATTCATAATAAATTACATAAAAAAACCTGCCAATAGGGTCTCCAATATTACTAAGGAGTTCCGTAATCTTTGACGATCTATTACACCAAAACTTGATACAATAAAAAAAATACAATTATTTATATTGTTTTATGGTAGCAACCAAGGAAGGTTAACTGATAAATATAGGAAAACTCTCTTAGAACTTCCACAAAGAACAACACAATAAGAGCAAAAACAAAAGACATTAAACTTTGTGTTTTTAAGATGTCTTTCCATATCAACCGCAAAACATGGTATACTACAAATAATGTTTTAGAAAATATTTTTCTTTTATTTATCTTTACATTTTAATAATGTGATTTTGAAAACCAGCTATCAAGTTTAATAGGGCTGTACACACACTCCCGCCCACAAACATCCTTTTCATACTTTCTTATCAATAGGCTTGAAAATGACTGCGAAACCCTAAAAAGACAAATAAGAATGGTTTCCACCGACCTTGTTTTCACGTTGCCATGCATGATTTACAACAGACAGTTTCATAAACGAGCATGAGGTTTGTATTTACAATAGCGTACTGTATATATACATATAATCGATAGCCCGAATGTCATGTCATTTGAAAGTTAATATTTATTTAGCTGATTGTAATAAACATGTGGACTTTGTTTAGTTTGTCCCTACGTTTCAAATACCAAAAGTACATAAGTAGAGTATTTCGAAGTTATATATAAGGTCAAAGAAGCATGCGGAATGCCTAACAGTGAGTAGTTAAGAATGTTAAGAATTAAGATATTTGAGCTGAGCTATTTATTTTAGTGACGCGCATAAACTTCGCGCCTTCCAGTCTTCTTATGTGTGCATGCAACTCATGCACACATACGTAAGAATATTCACGTGTTGGCCGCGCATGAGTTCCGTCAAAAGTTTCGTCAAAAATATGACTCACTTAACGCTTACCTGATCCATTGACCTTCTGTGTACGTTTTATATTTAGTATTCAATGTTCTTCAAGACTTAGACTTCGTACCCATATTATTACTTGCTCCCGGTCTTAACTTTTTAATAGAATGGTATTCTTTAGTAATATCTCTACGTGTCCTTTTCCCAATTTTCATTGAGATCTGCGAAGTGTGTAATATTGCAATGGGTTTTAGCTGGTCTTTTTTATGGCCGGCCGCCTGCTCCTCCTCCTTTTGAATATAGTCGTTTTAGGACGGGAAAGAAGGAAGAAGATGAATTTGTATAAGGAAATATGGGTAGGGAGAGAAACCTACTATCAGGCTACTCTCGCATGAGGAAGATACTGAAACTGCAGCAACTCAGAGGCAGGGGTCACGTATTCGAATGTCTTGTATTTCCTGTGACTCTGCCACTAGGACAGGAACACCAGCATTTTTAGGTAATATCGTTTTTTTAAATAACAAAACACTATAAAGACATCTGTTTCACTATATAGTATAAGGTATATGTTTTTATATATTTCATACCAGCTACTGTTCTATGTCGTTAGAACTTCTGGGACAAAATACATATCTATATACAGGCGGTAACATTGTGTCCATCGACATTTCTTGTGTTGTGACTTTTTATAGGCAGCGGTGAACTATCGGCCTGGCATTTGTTTATTCATCGCTATTACGCTAAAGGAATATAAAAAATACAGCATATCTGTTTAACATACAACGTGAAGACATATATGTTGTACAGTAATGCAGTTCTATACTCAGATCTAGGCAAGGCTGGGACGCGAGAGTTTCGGCCGCCGACCTGAGCGCGCTAACTGGGTCATGCCGCGTCGTGCACGTGGCCACGACTGATAAAAACGTGCTGAGAGGCCCTGACACCAAAATAGTTCGTGAATACTACCTCTTACCTCTCGAGCGTGCACTTAGCTGATTACCTCTCAAATAAACAAATTATGAAAATGTTCGTAGTTCCTTCATACGTATGAATATATTCAAGTCAGCTTTCATTTTTGTCATTCATTCACACAGTCAATCCATTTTAATCCTCTTTAAAAAATGTTTTTAAGTATCATAACCTAACATTGTAAAAACGACTGTGTGAATGAATGACAAAAATGAAGGCTGACAGAAATCACAGTAACATTTTGTGTATAATAATTGGAAGAAGGGGAAAAAGATCATTAGTGAGTGCTATACAAACTTTTAAACTTTCGCGTTCCATGATATAATTATGTATTTAAGGGAATTAACGCGATCACGAAAAGTTATTACAGGCTATGACCAGCGTAATGAGGACTCCATACCATGATTGCATATTCTAATCGGCTAAGAACTAAGGTATTGTAGACCAGTGCAACCTGGTCGAAACGTCAGACAATTCAGAGGTATGTAATACCTTTTCGTGATCGCGTTAGTTCCCGTAAATACATAATTATAGTGAGTGCTATGTAGAGAATTTGACTTCTATGCTTTCAAGAGGATAAGGACGGTTTGTATAGAAGAGTTTACCTGTCACCTCTACTACCCAGAGTTGTGGTATTAAACGACGACGAAAGTGACCTTATGTTAATAACTTCATTGCTTCTTGTATTTATGAAATATTTTGAAGATGTTTGAAATAAAAACTCAAAAATATCATCTTAATGACCTCTTCTTTATCTTGAATGAAAATAAATGTAAGTTATGTATATAAAATACTAGCTGTTTCCCGCTGTTTCACCTGCATTTGTGGTCACTGCTCTGCTCCTGAATGCCTAAGTGTGATGCTACATAGCCGATAACCTTTCTAATTGAATACTCTATCCAATACAAAAATAATTATTCAAATCTGACTGACAGTTCCAGAGATAAGCGCGTTTAAACAAACAAACAAACAAAAAACTTAAAATCTTTATTTTATTAGTATAGATTAGAAAGATATTTGGATTCATAATATTCGTTAAAAAAAGTAGTCAAAAAGAAACGAAGGCTATAAAATATAAAGAAGGGAGTCACTTTTTTAAATATTTAAGACTAGCTGACGCAACTTCGTGTGCGTTTGTAAATACTTCCCCGTTTTGTAACACTTTTCATTGATGCTTTGCTCCTATAGGTCGTAGCGTGATGTTATATAGCCTATAGCCTTCCTCATAAATGAGCTATCCATTACTAAAATAATTTTTCAATTCGAAAAAGTAGTTCCTGAGACTAGCGCGATCAACCAACCAAACAAACTCTTCAGCTTTATAATATTAATACAGATGTTAAGTGACTTGGGCTTAGCGCGATCTGCAATCAGGCAAGGGTAGGTACTACAGATTCGATTTGATTAAGATTTCGCCATATCTCAGAGGTAAATCGTTTTCTAGTATACTCGTATTCCTACTCAAGGTTTGTTAAATGTTTGTGATCTCTGACGCGTAAACTTTGACACCATTGAGTTTTTATTGTTTACAATTTGACCTTTCAACATGGCATTCAGCGCGGTCGTAGACACGGTTAGCACTCGACCTAGATGTAGAATTATCACAGGAGAGAGTATTAGCTGATGAAATAAGATTTGCAAAACAAACAGTGCAAACCTTTGTATTTATATTACTTTTTTTTTATAAACACTACTCTAGCATTAAATACGTACCCCTTTGGATCGCTGAACCCATAACTGACACCGGAAATAAACTTTTCTAGTTTCTACTTTATTTTTTAAAACACTAAAGATTTTTTCTTCGTTCAAATTTTGTTTAAAAAAAAAATAATTTGTTTTGTTCCTATACCACGGTTTTTCATACGCTTGTAATCTTATTTTATATTTTACCAGTAATTTTTTTTGTTATTGTGTGTTAATCTTAGAAGATAGACATATAGCTTTGCCATATTGTAATACATATTTCATACAACTCTTACGCAGTAAAGCTTTCAGTCGGCATGACATCTTCAACAATTGTCATATTTTAGCAAACTATACAAAACCCTAATAAATTATATATCTGAACCTTCCTCATGAATCACTATATCCCTACGTGAAAACCGTATGAATTCCATTCGTTACTTTTGCAGTTTATCGGTAACAGACAGACAGACAGACGCGGCGGGGGACTTTGTTTTATAATATGGAGTGATGATAATTACCACCTGCCACCTGTAAATGCAGAAAAAAACTGTGTAAACAAATGGCGAACATTTCTCAAGATGATATTTTGCATGAACAATAATGTAGTTCAAAGCAACAATATGTCTCTCGCTCGCACTTTAAATAATAAGGATCATATTGTTCAAATTTGAACAATAGTTACGTACAAATTTGATAAATAATTTCTAAGCAATAAGGGTAAGCGATTACTGTAACCTCTCCCAGCCCATGTCTGCCTCAGAAGTTGTAAGTAAAGAAGGAATGTTCTTCTTTCGCTGTCTGAACAACACCTTTTCTTTAAAGATAAGCATTTATTTTATGAAAATCTGAAGATTAATTTTTTTATTAATTATTAACAGACCGTCATGACTGTTTTGGTGCTGGATCGCAAAGTCATGGTCGTACCACGAGTCTCGTGGGTCTCATGGATTACAAGAAACATGGTGATATCACTATATCACTCTTGTTGCGAGTGTCTTGTGCACCAGTAATATTCTAACAACAGACGTTCATCAAGCGATCGCCAATCAAAAAGTTGTATAAAAAATAGAAGACACCGGTGTGAAAAAAAAAAAACTTCTTAAAACTTGAATTGTATCAAGGAAATTCTGTTTTACTGCTGGAAATTTTATATTTTAACTGATTTGAAATAACTTAAAATTAATCAGTCTGTTTATAAATCTACTCGAAGCGTCATGTGATGATTTTTGCGCTACGATAACATACAACGAGGAGTACAACCTCTTGCTATCGGTGATTGTAATAAGTGTGTCACGGTTGGTCACAATCACAAGTCAACACGCGACGCGACGTCGGCAACGTGCGAGCTAGGCTAGTCTGTTACTTCAGTTTTTAGCTGAACATAATTTATACCAACACAGAACAGTCTTTAACATTTACTTACTACACGTGATAAACTACGAAACGGGGAAATATGTGTCACCGCATACGCAATGAATGTATTGAGGTCGTGCATGACTATTTATTTGTTTATTTACAGATTTCATATGTTAGTTAAAATAAAAGGATTCAATTTACGTACTAAATTACGTATTACGTAAATAAAAATATCGGCCTCGAAAAAAAAATACCTGTGTTAATAAAAATAACAGCCTAGAAAAAGATTGAAAATCTTATAGCTCATAAAGTTGGTCAAGCTATATTAATTACTAGCAGCACCCCGCGGTTTCACCTGCGTAGTCCCGATCCCGTCTGAATGTCGGGATAAAAAGTAGCCTATATGTTAACCCAGGTCTCCAGCTATCTACATGCCAAGTTTCATTGCAATCGGTTCAGTAGTTTTGGGGTGAAAGAGTAACAAACATCCATATATATATATAAACATTCATAGATCCTCACAAACTTTCACGTTTATAGAATTAGTAGGATATAATGTACTAAATCTAGTCAGTCAAGTCCAGTCAGTGTGAAACTGAGTCATTGTAAATTTCCTTATTCTCAAAAGGTAAAACCACAAACGCGTGTAATTTTAGATAGATAATTTAATAGATCTTAGCTCTGGTATTTTTCGTTATTAAAACATATTGAGGAAGGTTATAGAATATGTACTGGAAATATATTAGTACCTACCGATATCGATTTTCTAAGTTCAGGGCTGCGCGGTGCGCCACAACTTGTTCAACAACACATTTAATATTAAAATAGTGAATTTCATGCACAGCAAGTAGGTATTCTATGCGTTGTATGTGGTGTTACCCATTAGTGCCTACGAGTAGATATCCTACTAATATTATAAACGGGAAAGTTTGTGAGGATATATGGATGTGTGGATGTATGGATGAATGGATGTTTGTTACTCTTTCACGCAAAACTTACTGATCCGATTGCGATGAAACTGGGTATGTAGATAGTTGGAGACCTACATTAACACATAGGCTACTTTTGATCCCGATATTCCCACGGTACCGGGACTTACGCAGGTGAAACCGCGGGGCGCAGCTAGTAACTCATAATCCAAATAACGTATACTAAACCACCTCTTGATAAAACGATAAAAATCCTTCTAATGTTATAAATGTGAAAGTTTGTAAGGACGGATGTATGCATGTATGGATGTTCGTTACTCTGTCACGCAAAAACAACTGAACCGATTGCAATGAAACTTGGTACAGCTGGGGTGGGAGCGCGAGGTGCAGCTAGTTTATCACTACATAATATATTATAAACAAAGTCACCCACCGCGTCTGTCTGTCTGTCTGTCTGTTCGCGATAAACTGAAAAAATACTGAACGGATTTTCATGTTGCTTTCACTAATAGGCAGAGTGATTCATGAGGATGGTTTAGGTATATAATTTGTTAAGATTTTGTGTAAATTGATTGAAAGAAGATGATGATGATTGTTGAAGATGTCTCTGCTACCCGTGCGAAGCCGGGGTGGGTTGCTGGTACTCTATAAATTACAATGACATGGTAAGGCAATCGCTACGCTGTAACATATCTAGCTTAATTTCTACATAGTACACTTTTACATATTTAGCTTAATTTCTACATTGTACACTTTTACATATTTAGCTTAATTTCTACATAGTACACTTTTACATATTTAGCTTAATTTCTACATAGTACACTTTTACATATTTAGCTTAATTTCTACATTGTACACTTTTACCCAGTTTAGTACGTTTGATAAGGGTATGTTTGGATTTCATTGGAACTAGTAACGGGGAGGTCATTGCTTCTATATTCGTATGTCAATCTAAGGATAAAATGTAAATACAGCTGACGCATGACGTCAAGAAACATATTAATAATTTTGATCAAAGGTGAGAATTTCGACTTTTAGGTAAATGGGACTTTGACCGATATGATAAGTAGTAGTAGATACAGTAGCAACAACAAACTCGAATACAGTATTTTGGCATTCTGCCTAAAGAATTGTAATGATAGCCTTCCAAATAGGCGACGTAGCCTCACACAGGTAGTCTATACTACACAAGGTACTTCACCAACCAAATTCAACGACGTGGTATCCATCCATCATTCCATCCTCCGAGCCTTATCGGGTCGGCTTTCAATTTTTTCAATATTTACGTGAAGCGACTACCCTGAGACCATTACAACCCAAGTACTAGGCGATATTGAAGTTCTGTAGTTAGACCAGGTCGAACTTTTTTAGGGTTCAGACTACACGTAACGAATGCCGCTGATGGCAAACAGGACCGACGGCTTAATGTGTTCTTCGAGGCACAGAGGGGTCTCAATGTATTAACAATGCTCACCCATCCTAAGACTGACCTGGCAATTATTACTTAACCTTGCAATGGGCTAACCTACTCAGTTACCACTTAGTCACGAGCCCACCGTGGTACTGCTTTAAAATTGAAATACTCGTTTTTTATACCGTATATTTATCGTAATAATAATCGTCGTAAATACGTTTCACACAATTTACATTTTTAAATGTCAAATGAATTTAACTAGCTTTCGAATGCAGTTTGGTCCGCGATAATGTAGTGAATAAATTCATTAGTTTTTTGGAATAAAAGGTACGTTATGCCTTACAACATGTATTCAAAATTTTCTTCTAACTCACTTTATCATATAAATCCGAAAAGTGAGTTTCACATCGCAATAAACTCCCATGGGGGGTGGTTAACCTTCCATGGAAAAAAAAAAAAAAAAACTTCTCTTTCAAAGACAAGTGTGACAAGGAAGCTTATAAGCTTTATATAAGCGTATATAAAAAACATTACAAGTTATGCTGTTCTGCTAATACCGATATTCTGCACAATTATAAGAAAGAAAATAGTAGTGAATTTATGTGCATAATTTGAATATTTTGTAACAACGCAACGTGAGCATCAAAAATCGTACATGATGAGGCGAATACCTTCGCATTTCATGAATATCGAATAAATATTCAATTTTCAATGTCATACCACGCAGTAGGTAGGTCACACTGACGGTTTTAACCTCCTAGCTAGGTACTCAAATCTTTGCATTTCAAAATTTTGTTTTTAAGAACATCTATTAGAATTCAAGGTGATATAGAAAAAAACATTACTTATTTTCACTACACCTAGCGTACCCTACCTAGCGATTCGCTTACAAATTCTATAAATGTCTCTTACCTACCCCAGAAATTTTGCTGGAAACTTCACAGTTATACTTTCGCCTATTTGCCTTTAGCATACCTATGATATTATATTAATTAACACAATTGAGAATAAATACAAAGAGTTGCAATCACTTACAGAAATTTTGTTCGGTTTTGTTAAAACTTAAAACTAATCGACGCTACAGCGCTGAAACAATCATCATTTGTCTAACCAAACACTAGGAATGGGCAGCGCTGCAGCGCGCTGAGGCGTAAAATTTTTCACGATGAAAAGATCGCAAGCG
Source organism: Callimorpha dominula (assembly GCA_949752705.1). NCBI lineage: Eukaryota > Metazoa > Arthropoda > Insecta > Lepidoptera > Erebidae > Callimorpha > Callimorpha dominula. The sequence goes on from OX457011.1 coordinate 10,523,538, forward strand.
CCGGGATTTTCATGGCGCTTATGTTAATGCTTTCGTTCATCGAACCTATGCTGTATGAGCTCCTATAGACTAAATTAAAAAAAAAACGGATATTTAACTTGAATAAGAACTCGTGTTAAATTAAACAAAAAAGATATTGAATTTGTTTATTAATTTTAAACTTTGACTGGTTTTTACTAATGTAATGTTACAAATTAAATCGAATCATTTATTTAAATTGAACCAATTATAGGTATTTTTCAATTATCAGTAGTCAAGTAGTCAGTCAGACTAAGTCAGTCGTGCAGCTAGTCGCCTGTTCCACTAAGTAGATCCTGTGGAGAAAAACAGACAAGAAACTCCCAGAACACTCTTTTTTCAACACTTTTTTTTCAAATCTCTGTTTACATTGCTGACGACTTTGTGACGACAATGTAACGTATTGTTTTAAAAATATAATCAGTCGCGCAAATTACTACTATACGTAATATTACTACTATACGTTATAGCAGTTCTAAGATGACCAGCTCCGACCAACGGAATTCGATCACGAGCATGACGCACGCGCCAGCCATCGTCCACCTCAACCATATTAAAGGGAGCCGAACGCCCCAACACATACGCCACCATCGGCAGCACTTTTAGGCGAACAACGCCAAATTTCTGTTCTGCAACGTTTTAATCTCTGATAATTAGTTCTTGCTTACAGTTCTTCATTAGTGAAAGCGAAACAGCACGAGGTGCAATTCATTGATAGAAGTGAGATAGAGCTATTGTTTTAATGGCCAAAAACATGCACATGTCTACTAAGAATTTTAATTTGTCTCTTATTTTACTGCAATTTGCTACAAAATCATGTTATAATGAGTACTAATTTTTGTTTTTATTTACCCGAATGTAATATAATGATGAAGAAATAACTCGCAAGTATATTTTTACGTTTTTAACAAATACGAAACGCTCGCTGCTAGCTACACATGCACCAGTGTACACTGAACCACATGACAGTCGAAGAGCTCGTTGTAGCTCCGGAACCACAACTAAGTTCGACAAATGTAGTGTTCCAAACGCCATATCTAGTACGTAGTACATTTATATCGATGATTAACACTGATAAAATCACTCTCAGTGATAGCCACAATGCACTGCACAAGAACTCTGTAGTTGCTTGGAACTAAATGTAAATGTGATTTGTGAAAGAGATCATCCATCCATCCATCAGAGGACGAGAGATACTTAGGTAGCGTTTGTGAGCTTCGTTAGAATTGTGACAGTACCTACTTTAAAACAAGAACTCTTTATCCAAGAAGTGCTTAGGAGTGATAATCACGACAACAAACACAACAAGAATCAATCAAATCAAATCATCCTCTGCGCCTTTTCCCAACTAAGTTCTGCCACAACAAGCGACTGCCATCAGACCTAAACAATCCACGTACTAGGCGATATCGAAGTTCTGTAGTTAGACCAGGTTGTCGAACTTTTTAGGGCTCCAACTACCCGTAACGAACGCCACAGATGTTTGTATGGGACTCGGGACTGACGGTTTAACGTGCTCTCCGAGGCACGGAGGGGTCTCAATGTGTTAAAAGATAGATAGAATATTCTTTATTGTACACCATTAGTAAAATACAGTTGAAAAATAATTATCTTACAAACCGGACTACAATGGCCGGTCTTATCGCTAAAAGCGATTTCCACCATGGAGATAATATCAAAGATATTTAATAAAACCATAGTAGTCGATGGCGTACTATTCGAGATATTGACAAATACTTATATACTATACATACACATACACATTCATACACATATACAGTTACATAATGGAGATAATATAGTATTATAGACAGCAATTTAGATCTTAGTTATCTTAAAGAATAGAATAATAGTATTATAGTGACAGATAATGTTGTTTGTCCAAATTTTTAAAGGCTGTAAGGGTTTCAGCTTCCCGAATTTGTACCGGTAATTCATTCCAGAAACGAACGGACAGAACCATAAATGATTTATCAGAGGAAGTTGTTGAATTAGCACTTTTAATATCGAATTTTCTTAAAAATTGTCACCCATCCTAGACCGATCTGGCTACTACTCGGTTACCACTTAGCCACGAGCCCCTCTACAACGAGACTCAAACTGGATCATAAATAGCTGTACTAGGTCTTTCTAAAATTATTCGGTACGATCTACGAAGGGCTCACATATCAAAGGTTTGATGAAGGTGTGTCGAATTGTGTCTTAATTCGAATAGGAAACTCAATTGAACAAATTCAATATTGAAAGCAAAAATAAGATATATAAAAGAATACATATAATAAATTAATAAAGTATGAGACCATTATTACCATTAGCTTAAGCTAGAATGAAGTTACTTAGCAAGTACACTTTATTTCTTACCTTGTATATAGCGGTTCTCCTCGGGAGGAGGAGAGCCTACCAAGACAGGGAATATGGCATCAAATGGAGGAGGCCTTTGTCAATGAACAACCTGACGAGCAAAAGGAAGAGCCAATAATAAATACAAGTGTGAAGCAAATAGTTAAATGAAAATGCATGCAATCTAATTTTAAATGAATTTATTTACTATTTGTAAATTATGTCGACAAGTCGTCGCACAGAACAGTGATCCCGATGAAATTTATATGGCGAGTGCCCTGCGTAATCGCGATGTTAGACGGTGCCGTTCCGCATACCGCCCGCGCCTCTCCTTGCCTGCGCCGGGCCGTTCGCTAGTGGTTCAAAGCTCCGGCCTACTGTGATGTCGAGGATCGAGGTTTGATTCTCGACATGTTCCCCCTAGGATGAAAAAGCAAGAGTCTTGAGCTGGAAGAGGGCAAATGTTATTGTATGCTCTTCGTATGATGCCTCTCTTCGTCTTTGTCTCGGCGACACGATTAATCCCATCGACACCAGGATAAACCTTGACGATCCTTCCAAGAGGCCACAACAATGGTGAAAGGGTGTAATCCTTAATGAGGACTAAGTCGTTGGGTTTGAGCTCATTGTTGGAAGACGTAAGCAACTTCGTCCGCTGCTGAAGAGTTGAGATGTACCTATTCATTTCTAAAATGGACCCAGAAGGGTTGTCGAATGTACTCAATCCTTTTGTAGCGGTCAGTGATGGTAATATCTCGCTCTAAGACTTGTGGATGTGGATAACTAGTGAGCGGTCGTCCTATTAAGAAGTGGGCGGGAGTAAGCGCTGTGAAGTCGAGAGGATCTGTAGAAAGATGAGTGTTCATCAACGAATGGTGACAAAGACAGTAATCGATTTTTTCTCGGAAGAGTCTTTCCTGCCCTCAGGATAAGAGACTCAGTGGGAAACATCTCAGACTGAGCATATAAAATAATAATATTTAAGGATTGTTGTAATTCTATATTGTTAAGACTATTGGGTAAGCTTTTTTGATTCTTTTTTATTTTTTAAATTGTATATGAACCTTAGTATGTAAGCCACTACTCTTTGTAGTTTATGAAAATTTGAATATTTATTAATAAGGTAAGAAATTATGTTACAGTTTTGATGATTATTATTTGATATTTTATTTGTAGATAGGCATATTTTATCTTCGCGTAACTGAACTCTAATTTAAATTATTTACTATTTATTTATGTTGCAAACTTAAAATTTAAAATGAAATGTCAGTGAAATAAAGGCTATTCTAATTCTAATATATAGCGGTTGCAATTCCTGCATATGTTACTAGAAAAAAGAACAGAATAGGATAAACACTACATTTAATAGTGATCTGTGTTCATATTATATTGAAGTACTATGATTTTTACCAATCCATTTTTAAAGTACAAGTTTATGTATGAGTATACTAGCTGCGCCGCGGTTTCACCCGCGTATGTCCCGGTGCCGTGGGAATATCGGTATAAAAAGTATAGTACCAGAAATGATAGAGGTAGCACGAGGCACTTGAAACAATAATAATACTCTTTGTATATTCGAAAGTAATTATGAATAAGAAAGAGATAAAGATATTACAGAGATAGATAGTGTTGCTTGCCCATATTTTTAAAGCCGTAAGGATTTCAGCTTGCCGTATTTTTACTGGTAATGCATTCCACTAACGGACAGCCAAGGCCGTAAAAGATTTGTCAAAAACGTTGTTGAATGCACCGGCACTTTTAATATCAGATTTTCTGATGATCGTAAGCATTATAGTTACCCACTACTCACCTTTTGGCTTCATCATCAGATCAGCTTCAAGATGCCAAATTATAGTATTATCATCCAAACTACATAATTAGTAGGTTAAAATAGACTTGTAAGATTTGTTTACATAGTTCGCTAGTTTGTTACAAGTGAAGCTAATTTATTTATTTATCATAAAAAACAATACAAGCTTACAGTACATACTAAAGTGTTTATCCTGATAATATTATAAACGTGAAAGTTTGTGAGGATGTATAGATGTGTGGATGTATGGATGTATGGATGTTTGTAACTCTTTCACGCCAAAACTACTGAATCGATGGCGATGAAACTTGGTATGTAGATAGCTGGAGACCTGGATTAACATATAGGCTACTTTTTATCCCGATTTTCCTCCGAGATCGGGACTTACGCGGGTGAAACCGCGGGGCACTGCTAGTATGCTAACAAAAGCGTGTTAATAAATATGCAAAGAGTCCAGTGACATACAACGTGACGACATTCGATCCATCATGTGAATGTAGGTCGTAAAACATATGTCCGAATTCACAGTATTTCTTATGCAGAGTAACGCTTATATATATTATATTATTTAAACATCCAACTAACATTATAAACGTGAAAGTTTGTGAGAATGTATGGATGTTTGTTACTCTTTCACGCAAAAACTACTGATCCGATTGCGATTAAACTTGGTATCTAGATAGTTGGAGACCTAGATTAACACATAGGCTACCTTTTATCCTGATATTCTAATGGTACCAAGACTTACGCGGGTAAACCGCGGGGCGCTGCTAGTATGAAATAATAACAAAACCCAATTACAATATCATACAATTTCTGTTTCTAAATGTACCATAATTGTATCTGAACCTTTTTCCGCCATTGTTTAGAACTATATCTTTAATAAAATGCAGCTAGATAAATTTTGCTCTTTTAGGTAAATTTTTAACACCAAAATCTGTTCAGCCCTTTGAAGATTCAAAGGGCTGAACTGATTTTGGTGTTAAAAATCATCAGCTTTTTTCTAATCCTTGAAGGGATATGATTGGATTCTACTGGACTGACAATAACTTAGTAACCTGATGCTGCAATATCATCTGTAATCAGCAGGATCCAGAACTCGTCGCCAACTTATAGCAGACTAGCAGCGCCCCGCGGTTTCATTCGCGTAAGTCCCGATCCCGTGAGAATATCGGGATAAAATGTAGTGAAGTAGTGCGTCATTTTGAAATCACTAGCAAATTCATACTTTTCAAATTTTTCGTAGGTACCCAATTTAACATTTTACGAGGATAAATATTAATGTTTATTTTCATGACAAGGCTATAATATCGAACTCTGAGTTTTTAACCAACTTCAAAAAAGAAGGAGGTTCTTAATTCGACTGTATACTGTACTTTCGACTTGGTAAACCGATTTTGATGATTCTTTTTTTATTTGAAAACTGGTGCTTCCCATGTGGTCCCTTTTCAATTTGGTCCAGTTGTGACAATGGCACCCATGATAATTGCATTGAGTAAATAGGTAGGATTACATCTTACATTTTGAGGCGAAAATTAATATTTTGATGACACATTCATCACATCCATCACAGATTCATCTACCTACCCCGAGGATTTTGATGAACCAAACGGATAATTTTATATTACAAGTTTTAGAGAGACTCTATTCAGTTTTGTGATTAGTACATTACTTTAAAAGTGTTCCATTTTATAAATACGTATTTATTTTGTTCATAAATAACAGATAAATAAACAAGAACACGTGTTGTATGTGTATGTATTAAATTTGCTGTTTTCCTTTCCGCGTAGTGGTACCAGGAAGAGCCAAGTGACATATAACGTGATAAACAATATTCAAATTATTTTGTTAATATTGGCCGAAAAACCAACCGTCTGTACTAACAGTATCATACTAGTTGTAGTGTTATTTAGTTATAAAATATAAGATAGCTGAAGATAAGGGGCCATCCATTAATCACGTGATGTTTTTTTGGGTTATTCCCCGAGTACCCCGATCACCGAGGCACCTGTCCCGGAGAGCCCCGAATACAATAAATATGATTACATTTCTTGTGTCTTTTGTTTTCAACTTGTACGGTCGACATAAAAAGTGCCTATATGTATGTGTTTAAAATACATAAGACGAAAGTAGTTTAATTGAGTTTTGTACAATGTCGAATAATAGTATTAATAGAGGTAATTACAGTTTGAATAAAATGTATCAAAATATAAAATAAATGTTACAATATTATCAAATCATACTTAACAAATATATTTTACAAGTTATGACAACAATAATTATTTACAATTCTAAGCACAGCTGGGCGAAAAGGGTTTCAAAAATTTTACAGGAGCGGGCACCAACCATTTATAAATAAACAATAGAGCTAGTGCGGTAGATGGTGGACTGGTGGTAGTATTTAAAGTAAAAAATCAATTTTTAAAAACTTTTTAAATTTCTGTATTGTAAAAAAAATATAAAAGTGAAACTGATTATGCATGCTATAAAAGGTTATTTTACAAGAACATATCATTTAAGATTATTGATATAAAAAATAATTCCTGAAAGTGAGACTGTTTTTGCGTATTTTTTAAATTATGGTAATGTTAAATGTAGAGTACATATTTTGATTTTCTGCATAGAAAAAGGAACTATTCTAATAAAGGAACTATTCTAATAATAATTAAAACCTGTGATTACTCTAGGAGACTCTATATTGTATTCTCTAATTATAATATTTACCTTAACCAAGCAAGACTTTATTAGTTTTTCCTGATCTTTCAAGTTAAGTAATATAATTTTAGTAATTAATAAAATTTTATTTAACATTTCATCTGCTGACGATACTTTTAAGCTAAACTGACTTTTAATTGAGTTATCAAGATAAAAATAAATCGGGGTCCTACGGGACGGGAGCCTCGGGGATTGGGGTACTCAGGGAATAATCCGTTTTTTTAGCAACTTTTAACCCCCCTCCTCCTGGTGATACGATGTGAGGGTTTTTTTTATTTGCAAATATATTTAAAAATTTCAGAATATTATAGTAAAATACATATATAATAGGGCATTTTACGAAAAAATAAATACGCGTGATAACTCACAACACCCCCCTCTCCTTTTGATATTTCGTGATTTTTTCGCACCCCTCCCCCTCCTTTCGAGCCTCACGTGATTAATGGACAATCCCTAAGATACGCGACACGAGAATTAATTTGAAAGCATTTTTAACCGACTTCAAAAAAGCAGGATACCAATTCGTCGGAATTTTATTTTAAATGTATTTTCACCTATTACTTGAAGACGCCTGAACAGTTAAACATTTGACAGAACATTAAAAGGAAGGACGCAAGAATGATGCTGTTAGTGTTGCATGTTCCTCGTGAAAATCTCTTGGTACCTTACCGAAAATACTGCGATCTGGTTATTGAGAAAAATCATCAAAATCTTTGTAAAAAATTTTTAAACCTTTTTCCATCGTTAAAAAAGAGTTTACCTACCTTCGCAGAACAATCTTATCCTACTAATATTATAAACGTAAAAGTTTGTGAGGATGTGTGGATGTATGTATGTATGGATGTTTGTTACTCTTTAACGTCAAAACTACTGAACAGATTGCGATGAAACTTGGTATGTTGATATGTAGATAGCTGGAGACCTGGATTAATGTATAGGCTACTTTTTATCCTGATATTCTAACGGGATCAGGACTTACGCGGGCGAAACCGCGGGGCGCTGCTAGTGTAAATTAAAACGGAAAATATAATAAACGATATAATGACGTTTTCGTCACACCTACTACCTATAACAGAGCGTCGTAGTACCTAATCGTAGTTACCTATTGATGTAACGAGTATAAGTACAATAATTTAATCGTAAGGCCTCGGACACGAAGTCAGCGGGAGCGGGGCGGCGGCAGCGCGGCGAGCGGCGCGGCAACGATCTCGTACGCCGCTCGCTGCCCGCTCCCCGCGCCGCTGCCTTCGAGACCGAGGCCTAATAGGTAGGCACCGATAACATAATAGGTATTACATGTACCAATATAGTAATCGTAGTATAATGTTCCGATATTATTTTAACAAGTTACAGACTGTGGCCAATATGCAATAATGAGTTATCTAATGTGAATCGTTATGGACGGGCAGAATAAGCAAGATTAAACTGCTGCTAGCATTCTTTATTAACCTATTAGGTATTTAATAATTTATACTTAATGGCTTAGTTTCTAAATAGAGTGTAATACCTATGGGAAAATAAATGACTATTTTATGTTCGTAGCAGCAAACACCAATAAAATAATATTCGTTTAAATAGTGAATATGAACTAACATGGACGTACCGAGGAGGAGGCTTTTGTAAGCTTACGTAGGACTAAGATAGATTGCCCCCCCCCCCCCCCCACCCCTAAAAAATTAACAAGTTAAATACGAAAGCAACTATGTTTGTTGGTTACCTTATCACGACTAAACGGCTGAACGGATCGTATTGAAACTTGGCAAGGTGATAGATTATATATAATAGGGAAGGACATGGACTAATTTTTGTCCCGGAAAAATTGACGGTTCTCATAGGATAAATTTGAATTTCCACACGAACGAAGTCGCGGGCTACAGCTAGTATTTAATAAACAATGTATTTCATGGTGGGATTCCCAAAACAAAATACTTACTGCGAAATAAATATTCTGTACTCACTTTCTTTACCCGTCGAGCGATAAAGTCCAAAAGGTCGCTGACCTTCTCAAAAAATATCCCATCAAAAACATAAATGGGAAAATGGGAGCCAAGTTCAATATTAAGAATATACGTGGTTATCGACTTCGCCGACAAAATAATTGAGATCTAAATGATTGCCAAGTTCTGTCGATAATCCTGAAAATTTAACTTAGCTCAACTACTCTAGGTCATTGGGAAGTGGGTTAGGTTTTTGATCGATATGTTAGTCAGTCAGTGATAAAAATGCCGATTTTTAAGCGATAATATCTCAATGACTGTTTAAGCTGTATTTATGAAATTTAGGGGTTTTAGTTAATCTAAGGCGTTTTAATAAATAAACCAAAATTCAAGTATTTATATTCAACAGATTATGAGTTATTAAGCGGTCAAAAGTGGCTCCAAATGGTTCGTGTAAATGCCGCGTGTCTAGATCTTTCCGTCGCCCTTTCTGTCGCGTGATAATGACAAAAGCTGTCGCGAATTTCGAATGCGATAAAAAGATTGTTATGGCGTAAATTATTCTAAGTTATTTTAAACTATAAATCATTTCAGTTAGGCCTCTAAGATTTACCTGATTTCTTTGATGTTTTAAATCTCGCTACTGATAGTATGCGAATCTTTAATTGGTTGATAAGGCGATCAATCGTCTTCGTCGTCGCGAAAAATCAGTAAAATTATAGTACCTACTGTTTACTGTACGTTGTCATTGTGAATTATTATTAATCTAAAAATCCAATGAAGTGATGATGTTAAGAAGTGGCCTTTTTACACGCTTTATATTAGCTTCACTTGTATGTTTAATCGCAAACTTGTTTGTAACCGACTCAGGGTGCGATTGTGACCCACTTTAAACGGTCAGATTTCATTCAAATTTTTCACACCTGTCAAAGACCGATGACAATGCAATAATTCGATTAAAAAAATAAAAAATAAATAATAGTTTAAAAAAACTAAAAAAACACGCTTTTTTTAAACTATTATTTATTATTGTTTACCTTTACGTTTGGATGTAGACGTTCATATCATAGTCATTTCACACAACTAACCCAACTGGGAACGTACCTGCATTCTACAAAGGACCTATAAGCATATTATGTTAATATACAACTGACATTTTTTTTTTGTATATGAAAATGTGTGTAGAGTGTTTACGTCATACTCGAAACGAATAATTCGACAAAATGTTCCATGAAGAGCTCCGCGCCTGCGGTCGGGATATGCCTCGTAGTCTTAACCCGCGATAAGCCTTGGCCACCCCTTAAGAAAAAACAGACTCACCGACAACTGACAACCCCTTCGATCAAGGGCACTCCGGAACCTGCAAGCATGCAATCAATTATTCCTTGGTTTGTAACCGGTTTACTAGATTGTTTAATAGAATAAAAACAAAAACATTATGGTTTCACAAGTCATAGGTAACTCTTTTTGCTAATCAATGCAGACAGAGTTTGCTTATCACTTGTTATTTTATATTCAAGTTGATTGTAAGTTAAAGTTCCCACAATACGTGTTAACAAAACCCACACAAGTGTTGCATTCCTAATTGGTATGATACAATCATGTGACATCGTCGCCATTGTGAAAGCGTTGTCACAACGTGAGCCGTGGAACGCCATGTGCACTTCCAAATCGTGGCGGCAACGTGACTTAGGGACGTCACTAATCACTCTAATTGTTCTTACAATGTATGAATGCTTGTGTTAAATTTACGATCTTGTCTCTAATACTGCAACCTCGCTCTTATTACCCGACCAAGGCAAAGCCAATAGAAAGGGTTATGATTTTAGCAGTCTATATATGTATGTATGTGTTTTGTCCAAAAATGTATGTGTATTTACGTGTATTCAACTGTAGCGCCTAAACTACTTAACCGATTTTGATGAATTAGGTATCGATAGGTTCGTAATAATAGTCCGGGTGACATATTCTATTTAAAATTTAACTAAATTTAATATAGTGGACTTTGCTTGTAAATATCTGACCTCGAAATAAGAAATTGAGATAATCATGACGTTTGGTATCAAAAGTAAAGTCTTGACGAAAACAGTACAAATATATATGTCGAATCCTTAGGCACAGGATTAGGCATAATGTGGGCACGAAGTGGGTACGGGCGATGAGAAAACTCCCTTTTGATATTTAATCACTGATGTATTGTAAACCCGCAAAGAAACACTGTACAGTTCCTAGGTTAGTGTTGATTCGGCGGTGACCAAACTGATAGGGAACTCGTCCGCGTGCACGCCAAGCCCTCTCCGCCTAGACTCTGCATAACGCCGATACATGGCGCCTGTTTTCCTTTCCGCTGAATTTATTATAGAGGGCGTTCTTAACATCCGTACTAATGACCGAAGTTGCGACATATAAATATCATATTTTCTAAGTAAATATGTTTAAATTGTTAACAAACAAGCAAAAGTAAGACTGCGCTAAGGACAGCGGCGGTTTATTTATTCGTACTTTACCTTTTTCGGGTTACAGTTTTTTAAACTTGATTCTTAATTTACTAAATGCCTAACTTACATTTTGTTTAGTTGCAGAAGCATATGAAAAGTTATTAGTTGACATGAGTGATGATGAGATGTGTTACCTAAGTGCAAACAAGTTATTTAGACAGTATTTAATGACTAATCTTGCTATTGATCACTTTTAATAGACGCTAAAATTGACACAGAAACAGGAAAACATGTGTCAATAGGGAATATGCATGTTGTTTAAATTTACTTGATTAATTTTCAATTGAATCTTTATTGTCCAGATATTATGCCTAAACAATTATTTTCTGATTTAGTTCGTTTTTAATTGCAAAAAATATTAGCTAAAATTTTCAAAATAAGGGCGCGAAATTCAACTTTGCAAAACGCTTCACCATTGGTCGAAACAAAACATGACGTGACATTCCACGTTCTGTCATTTATCGGCTCCTATATTCGTAGTGTTACGGAGAAAGATAGGTGTTTCTGTGGTTTTTGCTCTTAGCTAGTGCAATTTAGGATTAGAAATCATCTAGGACAATGATTGAATGTAGTTTTGTCAAAGCACAATCGGACAATCTACCGAAAATAGGTGCTCATGATGACTATATATTTTGCATCAAATCCAGATTTTACGTCCGCTGAGGTTTAAAGGAGTGAAAGCCGCAAGGTAATTATTATAATACTTGTTATATTATAATCTAAAGGATAGGTAAGATATGTATAGTTAGTTATATTCATGAAGTTTTATTGGACTTTTGTTACCTAGTTTAAGTAGACAAGCAAGTTTCTTTCTGCTTGATATTTAAAACAAACATAAATTACTGCTGACTAATTCACACTATACTAGCAATTAAATTGTAATATGCTTACATTAAAGTGATCACAACAATATAAACACGATATCTCTTCTCATTAATGTACACCATTGTTTTCGTATTTTACATTATTATTTTGTACAGGAAAAAATACTGTATTGGGTGTATTTCTTATAGTGTTTTTACACTTAGGGACAAGGCAATATCTATAAAATAGTTTTTTAACTTTATCCATCGTCTATTAATTACAATAAATAGTAATTACAACTGGAAATCGGTATAAAATTACTGTAACACTTCAAGTAAGTTTATGAAACCAACACTAAGAGTGGAACGTGACGTCATCCAAGGCCCGCGAAAGATGGCGGCGTTCAAACAGATCAAATTTTACCGATGTTTTCAATGTTATTTTAAAAATTAATTTGAACATTGCCAAGGTTATTTATATTTTTTATTAGGGTAGAATGATGGAACAAGTCAATATAAGATAAAAAAAAATACATGCATATTCCCTATTGCGCGAAGGTTAATATTTCTATCAATAACAACAATGTGCTTAGAAACCTCTAAGCATTAATTCAACCGATAAAATCGTATTTAATTTTTTTTAAGGGTACATCCCTAGCTTTTAAACATTGAGTTTGGGGAACATGGATTCGAGGATTACGAGAGTGTGAGGAAGTGGCTACGTTTACAACGAACATAGACCGTGCGTTCGTAAACTTTTTGTTCGTGGGAGAGCCATGCTTTAGCACGTATGGGCCGGCTGGACCGGAGTGAAACCACGGTCTCACAGAAAACCGGCAGTGAAGCAACGTTTGCATTACACTTGCATGTACCACGTTAGAGTACGATAGGTCACATTACACTGATTTTGCTAATCAGCTAAAGATGTTGCTAAACGCTTCACATGAATACGTTAGCTATTGCGACGTTATTTCAATAGAAACTAACAGTTCTACTATGACAATGAAGTCATTTTTTACCTCAAAAACTTCATAAGTAATACTAATAATAACTTGAGACACCTCACACACGGCCGTCTGGCCGAAAACTAGGCAGAGCCTGTAACTACTCTTATGTAACCAGATTGCTGATAAACATACTTATATATTTCTAAATACATACATGTTTTACATTAATTACGAGTACAGACACAGAACAAATGATCGTGCTCATCACACAATTATTTGTCCTAGGTGGGAATTGAATCCACGACCTCTGGCGCAGCAGTCAGGATTACTAACCACTACACCAACAGATCCGTCAAAATATTTCTCAGCATCCTGCTTTCTCTTCCTAGAGGGAAGGCAGAAATGTATCTGTACATACGGAACATACAGAAGGAACTTCCCACCTTCCTCCATATAGGCATTATCTATCAAGTTGGAAATGAGACGTAGGTAATTTCACTTTTCTATTATTTAAAATAACAAACAGACTACCTAACCTTCGTCTAGCAGTCGATGGCGATAGACTGATGATTATTTTATCAGTAAGGCAAATAAGCACCCAGACCACTTAGATAGTTAGATATTAAGGGTGGCCGTTGGCCACTGGAATGTTTCAGACTCTGTAACTGTCTTTTTGCTATTAATAAAGAGGGTAAGACTCGCGCCTAAGAATTATAATGATTTTGAATGAGTGCTTAATTTAATAATATAAATAAATAATGATAATAAATGAAATTATTAAAAAAACATGTAAATGTTTTCGTGGGAGAGCCATGCTTCGGCACGTATGGGCCGGCGCGACCTTAGTGATAGCAAACCGGCAGTGAAGCAATGCCTGCATTGCTTTTCGCCGAGTTCGTGAGGTTACCGGAGGCCCTAACCCTTCCCTCCTGCCCTCTCCCCCTCTTCCACCTTTCCCTTGATCCTACCTTAAAGGCCGGCAACGCACTTTTGACTCATGAGTTGTTTTTTTGACTGTTGCAGCAGAGTTGGGCTGCGGTAGTTATTTACCATCAGGTGACCCGTCTGCTCGGTTGCCCCCTATACCATAAAAAAAAACCCGACTGCATTACATGCGACTACGTGGCAGGTACGGGCACTACTTAAGCAACAACATAGAACTATTAACTTGCCCCGCCTGCTATACATTTTCTAACTTTTATGTTTATGATAAAATCCATTTTTGTTATTTTATAGAACACAGCTTGTTTTTTGCTTACCAGTTACTATTTACGTACTGCAGACGGGTTTTAATTTTTTTTTATAATTTAATCTATTTTTAGTTGCCATTTATTATTCTTGCCGGTAAATTTAAAGGTTTTGGTATTATTTACTCTGTGGTTTCAGTTAAACGCGGGACTTCTTGAAGCTCATTAGATACTTCTCATACTCATTAGATGCATCGTGAAGTCAGTTTTTTTTAAACGACATAATTTATTGGCCGTTATGTAATGCTTTTGTGTTCACTGTGACCCGAGTGATTTCCTACAAACGTAAGTAGGTACATATGTACGTCTGCCAGCGTCTTTCCTTACCTCCCCACTGACTGCACTGACAGACATAAAATTGACACGTGTTGTTTTGATTCTACGAACTGGTGTAACGCTGTTAGTTTACCATATATGTGGACAGTTTCGCAGTAAGCAGTTTTGTTGTTATTTCTCGGAACAGAGAGAAGAAAACTATATAAGCTTTGTAGTCTGTGTGTGTGTAATTTATTATTATTATTTCTCTTAATTGTACACTAGGTAAATAATACAATAGATAACTTAAAACTAAGTGAACTTAAAGATAACTACATAAAACGATAAACATAGAAATTAAACATTATTAGATAGTTTACCATGGAACGCTGAACCCTCTTCGGAGGTGGGCGGTAATAACTACAACACTAAATAAACAGTTCTCACTAGGATTTATAGGGTAGTTCCTGGTGTATTGAAATAGAAAGAGATTGGATGATAATATTGTGATAGATACAAGTGATACATATCATATCGAAGTATTAAACATGATGAATAAACGCATACTGTACATAGTTGTGATTAAAGCGACTTTATTACGATATTCGATGATTCATAAGTATACGATACGTAAGAAGGAGAGAGAGCTAAGTTAATGTCTTCTCTTTAGACGTCGCAACCAAATAAATACTTCAGATGTGGTGAAATAACACAAGAGGTACTAAAGACTTCATACGGCATCAGATTGTCAAGTTCAAACCAACTAACAAACAAACAAACAAGCTTACTATGTAAACAAATCTTGAAAGTTAAAAAGAACACTCGGTGTTCAACGACGTTATTATATGTATTAATTTATTTTGATGATAAATTTCACAGACAAGTCTGTGAAACACTCTAAATTACTAATTTAGAACGTTTATCAAAATTTTCTATATATTAGTCGATGGTTTGCAGCCTGACAGGAATGACTATACAGTATGTATCCTCCACTTATGTGGGAGAAGCATCACAAACCGGTCCATATCATATTGACATTAAAAGGGTTGAAAAAAGTGTCTGCAAATGATCAACTTTGTAGAACCTAGGTATCATTGCAAACCGGTGTATTTGATACATACTAAACGCCATGATTGTGATAATTGGTATTCAAATCAAATTTAATAACTATTCGAGTTTAATAGGGGGCTGAACAGCTTTCGTCGCGACTTTTATTAAAAGGCTATCCGTACATAATGCCTGAAGCAAAAAAAAACCTGTCAGACGTAGGACTGTACGTCAGAAGTGAAAACACACACACACATCTGTAAGTATATATGTATCTGAGCGAAACGGTCACGCGATTTCAGTGCTTTTTCCCCGTCCCAATAGTGCAAAACGTGCTTAAAGAACTTCAAAAAGACCAGTACGTTATACATCCAAGAAATTTAATAAAATGCTGCGCAATTCAGAAGTGTGCACTTATTCAGTACACAAAAATATGTACATAAATGCGGAATAAATGTAAGTAATTTAAACTGTATATTTTTTGTGCTTTTAACATAAGTTCCCAATTCCCCACATCACAATAGTTCTGCGGATGTGTGCTCTGTAACGTGCGGTAAAACGTGATACTTCGTTACTCATACGTGTTATGTATTATTTAACATTGTTTTTCTGTTATTTATACACTAGTCTGGCTTATATATATATGACCTAGATAACAATATTGTTCATACATAAATGGATAGGTAATGCATGTCCACGGTAAACATTTTATCGGATTTTCTCACAGGGAAGGATTTTTTATGTAGATTGAGTAAAATCTTTGGCAAAAACAGGCACGTTATAACATTTGTTTTCCACACATTCGTGAGCAGATTGGTTATGACGTGGCTTGAAGTGTTCTGTTACTCAGTCTTTTACTGGTCATAGCAGGAGCAATTTGGATTCGTTTAAGTCCAGGTGCTGTTTTGTTGCTCTATACTTTGTACATTACTACATATTATATAACAAAGTCCCCCGCCGCGTCTGTCTGTTTGTCCGTGATAAACTGAAAAACTACTGAACGGATTTTTATGCAGACAGACAGAGTGATTCATGAGGAAGGTTTAGGTGTATAATTTGTTAAGGTTTTTGAAGATGGCTTTGCTACCCGTGCGAAGCCGTGGCGGGTTGCTAGTATAAGTATACTCGTGACCATTTGTGTACTGCGTCTACCGTGTTTCAAGCAAATAAATGATTTTGAAGAAAGAGCATGTGAGAAGCAGAAGTACCCAAAACTGGCGGGCTTGTATAAATTGCTTAATTAGAGTAAAGGAAGCTCGTTAGGGGTGTAAGGATAGAAGGAAGTTGAGAGCTGTTTTCTCTACCTACCCGGAAAGCAGAAAGGTGTGAGTGTAGTTTGTATGCATGTAGAAATCTCTATAACAAAACCTACAAACATTCTGTAAGCCTGTAAGTGATCCTGACTGATAAGCCAGAGGTCGTGGGTTCGATTCCCACCCACGACAGATAATTGTGTGATTAACACGATCATTTGTTCTGTGTCTGGGCAATGATATTATATACAAACAAGGAAATATCATTGTGTGTGTAATTTATTTATAATATGTATGTATTTAGTAATATATAAATATGTTTATTAGCAGTCTGGTTACCAAGTATAGGCTCGGCCTTGTTTAGGATCAGACGACCGTGTGTGAGGTGTCTCATGTTATTATTATTTATTAATTTATCATAACTGCATAACTTACATAACACGTTGACTTTGTCGACTGCATAATATAACACTACATGTTTAAAACGTGGGCGCCGCGGAGAATGCATCGATTGATTATAACTGCATACTGAATACCAACGCGACTATTGTTCAGGACGGACGACAAAACAAGATGGCATTTGACACCCCATAAGTTTTATACATTGTCTCTGTATATTTACTATGGTAGGGTACTTAAAATATCGAATTTTAAGTGTAAATTTCTGGTGGTCTGGAGTCATGTGTGCTGATTCGCTGACGTGTTCTTTGATTATTTTTCCAAAATACAAGTAGCTTAAGTTACCCCTTATAACACCAGCTATCTGCCAGTGAAATCGGTTCACCCGTTCTGGAGATTAGCCGGAACAAACAGATAGATAGACTGATAGAAAAAAAAATTTAACTGATTTTTAGGCATCGGTATCGTGCAAATAACTGTACAAGCTTAAAATAAACATTATTTTGACATTACAATTAGACAATTCAATTTTATTTATTTGTATTGATTGATAATACTCGTATCATGCCAAGCACGTTGTCATGTCCGCATGAAGTGAAACGTGATTTTCAACGGATTACATATTAATAGTAATCTCGACCATATTTCATTATTACGTACGTCGTGTACACTATTTTTCATAGATGTTTAGATATTCGTGTACCGTCTTCGAAAGGGGAGTTTGTTCTCAAGTTAATTAAACCTTGGCTTCCAATCATTTGACGGCCTCTGTGGCGCGGCAGTAGTGCATTCGACTACCATGTTTATGGTTCGATTCCCCTCAGTACAAAATTTGTATGCACGAATATGTCTATTTGTATTGATTTATGGGTTTCTATATATTAAATGTATGTATGCCTACATATGCAACCAAATGAATCTTAGCATGTCCGTGTTCTATAGCTCATAGGTAATACAACCTTTGCTATGTTTGAATCTAGATATCGTTGTTTAACATCCCAGAATATTATTATAGCCATTAAAAAACATGTGAAAAAGAACCATAGGTACTGAAATGATAGCTTTAAATAGACATTGTACCAATCTAAAGGCCGGCAACGCACTTGTGACTCTTGAGTTGCAGGTGCCCATGGGCAGCGGTAGTCATTTACCATCAGATGACCCCGTCTGCTCGTTTGCCCACTACACCAAAAAAAAAAAATTTGCATTAGCAGGTGGGTGACTTTAATTATTAATTAGGACTGACAGAACTCAATGTTTAGATTGGCGACCTCTAGTGGATCTATATATGTATTATTAGCGTGACGACCACGAGTTCAGTGTTTTTTTACTATAGCAAAAATGTCCAAACGTTCCTAAAAAAGTTATCACTTCAAAAAAATCTGCGCTAACCGTTTTAATCAGATCGGGCACGGGTTTATGCAACTATCGCATAATGCACGCTCCACGTGGCTGACCTATCCCAACCCCGTGGCGCAGCGTCGAGAATAAGTAAGTACTTACCTACCTACCTAATACTTTTTAATGACTGTTTTATCCGCCTACACGGCTACACCACGTGGCCAGTCCACGTATAAAAGCTATAAATCTCGTACCTACGTAACAGTATTTTTACTGTTTGTTGCGGTTGTGTGACATCGGCTAAACATGAGAATATAATTCATTCTCTAATCTCTCCACCTGTGACCACGGTGCAGTTCGATCGAAACGTCGGGTAACCAAAAAAAAATCATCAAATGTATTTTCACTACATTACACCTAAACCAACAATACACCTAAACCTTCCTCATGAATCACTCTGTCTATTAGTGAAAAACGCATGAAAATCCATTCAGTAGTTTTTCAGTTTATCGCGAACAGACAGACAGACAGACGCGGCGGGGGAATTTGTTTTATAATATGTAGTGATATTACCGCGATTTAGTCCCGAGTTATACATCTAATAGGTATCAAAGTCGCGAAAGGTTAAAAACAATTAATGTAATTGATATTACAAGGACTGTTTTAATACATACCTTTGCTGTATTTTCAATGAAATGTAGCTTGTGTTGTTTAAACCTTAAAATAAAGGAGTACCAGAACTCTAGGTTTATGTCACATAAACCTAGAGTTCTAGTACTCCTTTATTTTATGTGAAACAGTGAACTATTTTAAGTTACAAGTGGAATGAAAAGAGGATTCTGTCCTCTTTTCCACCCTCCTTAAGCTATAACCTGTTAAGCTTCAACATTTATACTTACGATAGGTTTAAAACACCTAGGTACGCTGTAAATGACATGCTCAAAACAGAAATTTAACGTTTATTTATTTACTTGTTTATAATATATAATGTTTACTATGTTAAACAAAATACAATACTGTGCATAGTGCTAAATAGATGCTTTATACGCAATGTAAACTCCAATACCTACATAATTATATACATATATATATGTAATATGTATTAATCCAATTATATATTATAGAATATGATGGGTCACTCAAATTACATCACACACGCATATACACATACAAACACATACACAATTAGATTCTGTATTCACAGCTCTAAAACCAATATCGACCATCTCATTGTTAGTTAACTATCATTTCAAATAAAAAGATTATGTTCACCGATTACTAAAAGAAAAGAAGAATTTTCCAAATCGGTATAGGCGTATACCGATTTAGCAAATTCCCATGGTCATCAGTTAAGGATCTGATGATGGGATCCTGGAGAAATCGAGGGAATTCTTCAAATTTTATAGGTACATTTGAAGCGATTTGGGTATTTTGTGGCGCATTGATGTCGGTGATACTTTTTTTAAAGATAATTATGTGATCAGTATGATATATTGCATATACGTTGCCAGAGTTACAAAGAAGAACATGAGTACCTTTTATCCAGAAAGAAAGTACTGTTTGTGCCCGAGGGATAGAACAATTAAGCAATAGCTGGAATGAAATAAAAACTACGTATGCTTAACAGTTAATCTCGTTCTAAGACTATTTTGAAAAGGGCGAAAAGAACCAGAGCGTATTTTCGAATTGGAGCCAATTGACTTCTCGATTTCTGTGGTACGAATTTTCCGATTAGACTATGTCAAAAAGGCCGTGGCTCAAGGCCTTGCCAACGGTATTGTATACCACTAACCTACCCGATGACCAGCGGTCAACACAGCCTATCGAATTTTTTAGCACTAGGTATCATACAGGAGACCGGTTTGCCAAACAAATGTTATTAAAACGAAAAACAAAATAAAGAACATATCTTTCCTAGGAAATTCACGCCCTAGAAGTATGTTTATTTTTGATTCGAGTGGTCAAAGTCTGGAATGAACTGCCTGCGTCTATTTTTCCAGACAGTTATAATGCTGGAACGTTCAAGAGTAGAGTGAATAACTTTCTCTTGGATAGGCGTGTGCTATCTTCATCTTCATCTTTCCATCAGGTGAGTTGGAAGACAAACACCTATACCAAAACACATTAAAAAAAGCTTTTAATTATTTTAAGTTCTCTAATTAAGTTTTCTAATTTTAAATTTCACTTAATTTAATGTTTCTTTGTTATTCCGAAACCTACGCTACTGCCAAAAGTTAAAGCTGGGAAATGATGTTAAAATTTAATTACCGTGAGAACATTCATTAAAATTTTGTTATTCAAGATTAGTTGTTACGAATGAGTTTGGCTTTATCTTATATTCGCTTAACATGAAGTGTTCCTAAATAAAAAAAACAGTTTAGTTTGCAGAAACAAAATTCTGTATTTAATTATAATATACTAGCGGCCCGGTCCGGCTTCGCACGGGTATAAAATATATAGCCTATGTCATTCACTGAAAAAAATGATTAAAATCGATCCAGTAGTTATGTAATTATTTACGACATCACATTAGAAACTTCAAAAATAACAGTATTTCTCCACTTTTTAATGGATGTGATTATACATATAAACCTTCCTCTTCAATCACTCTATCTATTAAAAAAAACCGCATCAAAATCCGTTGGGTACTTTTAAAGATTTAAGCATACATAGGGATATAAGGACAGAGAAAGCGACTTTGTTTTATACTATGTAGTGATAATAATAACAGACAGCGAAGCCGGCCTTGCTCTTTTGAACCGAGACGCAGCGGACATATCATATCTCGCCTACCCTGGGTACAGACTGAAACAGTCCTTTGTTTTCGCCGCCTAGGCAATTTTGAAAGTAGGGACGTCTCCATCTTGTGGTTCCATGTGTACCGAAACTGGCCGACTCATCGACCACTTCCAAATCAACATGATGCTGCAGTAAATCCCATCCGCATAGATCGTGATCAGAAACTAAAGAAATAGTAATAATAAGGAAGAGAGGTAGTGTTTTAAAAAAATCAGAACAGTCTACAGATGAAGTCTCTCCGTATACCGTGCAGAATTTTTTAAAAAGACAAAAATCATTGCGTTGAATAAGCTGCTGATGGATAAAATAAAAGAAGCCAAGTCTACGAAATACATAATTATACAGAAAAATTCAATTATTTTTTTAAAGATTAACCAGACATATGGAAAACAGAGACTTAGGTAGGGAATGCAAACTTATTGATTATAATCCAGATAACTGACGAACATTTAGTGAATGAGTGCATTAAAATCTTATGACAGTCTAAGCTTATCTTACCCGTCTTGCAGTGAAATACCTATGCAAATTTATGAGAAGAACCTTACAACAAACTACATCACAAACAGTGAGTTCTTTTGTTATAATGTCTTACAGATTACAGTAGCTACCTGTTTGTGTAATATACAGGTACTTGACAAGAAATTTGACTAACGATTAGTTAATTTTTGCGTTGTTCAGCCGTTCAGAAACCGGCCGTATGTCTCTCGTCATAATAATGATGATTACAAGAAAATCTACCAGTTAGTTTTTGCAATACTATGATGAATGTTCATGTTCCTAAACTTTTGACAGTCAACTACCCTAGACTACACTAAAAAAAATACGTTCAATATTGTTTAAATAAGTGTTTATATAAACTAACAGGTTATCTTGGCTGTTTTATTTGCAGGTGTAAATTATTTTTTTATTAAAAGATGTCCATCTACAAAGTTGAATTGGGCAGCTGTATCGTCCATGTGAATGTGTGTGTTCAGTGATTACAACGTGCGTTGTGAGTCACAAGCGTGCCCACGTTGCGCGCGCGCCGCCTGTGCATTCGTCACCGACAACGTGCGTATAACCTGAAGCTATGAATAAATGGATATGCTAATGTTTACGGGTAAACGCGATCATGTAATGGGTATTACGAATATTTGAATAGCCTGACGCCTTAACCAGGTTGCACTGTGTTTTGTCAGCCTGTGACCACGGTCTTGATTAAAAAAGGTTCCACTCCCTGTTATCGATGCCTATAAATACTTGGACATGAGTAGTTATTATTTTTAGGTTGCCAATATAGTGTATAATGCACATAAAAAAAATCGATTTAGGAATGATAATTTTACGTGATAACGTCACCGATCGTGCCTCTCTATCGCTTGTTCCGCGCTCTTGCTTGCATGCTTGGCTCAGGCGGAACGTGACAATGAGTCATGCTTTTTCGTGCATGCAGACGGCGTTCATCGATGTATAAGACGTTATCACGTCAAAAAGATTAACCCTGACTCTCGGCATGATTTTGGTATGTCGTCCCTTCTTTAGTGATAACCATCTGTCAACTGCAGAAAATATGTAAGAATAGACAGAACAGACGATCATGTGCCGTATCTTTCAAATGGTACTATGTCATATCTATGTCTTTATAGTCAGGAAGCAATTCACTTTCGAGTCTGTAGTCATTAGTTGAGAACCTAACCAACCCAGCCGCGATTTGACAGTCAGATTGTGAGTGTGTGACCTAAATGGTCAACGGAAAATGTTATGTTTGTTTCCGTAAATGTCACGACTTTAATGAAAAGAAATCAGAACTGAATAAGAAAATATACGGACGTTTGCGTGCAATCGTTGGGCTTGATATGATTTGATTCCCTCTCGGCAAATTATTATTGAGCTTTTGTTTGTAGAATCTTAGCTCTTTTCCCAATCTCTAGCTGCATGTAGTCTGCATTAGAAGATTGAAAAGAATAATAAATGACAAAGCTTAAAAGACACACAACTCACATTACACATATTAGACTCAACGCTTATTACATGATACCAGAAATATAGCTGACAAAATATACATGTACTACAAATTTTGCATACCGCTTCTGGGATATACAATTATACAGTTGCAAGCATATTTATAAACAGTTCATAATATCCCATTCCGAAACCGTCTGAACTGAATATTAATAAACTTTTTTGTAATTAGTTAAGGATAAGCTATATAAACGTGACATAAATAAAACGCTTTTTGTACATCCGGGGCCGACAGATAGCACCGAGCGAGCAATCCCAAAACATGCAATCGCACGTGTTTTTTTCACGCGCTCAGCAATTCCGACTTGAGCGGATGTGTACACAAAGGGTTGCTAGTCGAAAAGGGTAAATCTTGCTAAGTAATAGGGAAAAATTAAAAAAGAGCATATAGATTTTCTATTTTTATTTAGTGTAAATGTATTATAGAATAAGGGACGATATGCAGTATAATGTCATATCTTAAATAAAGGTTTTATAAAGGCCATTCAATGTTTTTAATATTAATACGTGTACGTAATGGAAGTGAAGCGCTCCTTGAGAAAGTCTTTGTGTGTGTCAAAAACGACTAAGTACTCTGTTAAATGATGATTTCTATGTTTACACACTAACGTGTTAGAATATTAAACCAAAGTATTTTTTTGCATGAATAATCTACGACAGACAATACTAATACCATTACTACAATAAAAAAAAATTATATTTCTTTTTTTATTCTGAATAAAAAAATACATACATAATATTTTAATGTATGATGTGAACAGACTAGGTATATACCTACTTTAATCTATCGATTATTATCTCTTCTCACTTTCATGCTTTTCCGCAGACCATTTTGACCAAATGTTTCCAGGTTTCTTGGTAATTTAATACATTTGGACTTTGTGGACATTTTTTTTTAAAGACTATTAGGAATATTCCTGCGTCCCGGGGGGCTTCACAAACATTCAAATAACGGTCACAAAGAACACCCAGACTCGGGACAACTATTTGTGGATCACATAAATTTTTGTGTCTCGTGTGGGATTTGAACACAAAACTCAACTACTTACAGGCTGCTTGTCCGCCGGTGGACCTTATAATTACTCAGTTTCAAGCAGTGGGTTGCCGACAGCTGCATCGCGTACACGTTTTATCTTTGGCTAGCAACCCTAGCAAGCTGACTACAAATTATACACCTAAACCTTCCTCATGAATCACACTATCTATTAGTGAAAACCGCATGAAAATCAGTTTAATAGATTTTCAGTTTATCGCACAGTGATGATATCAGACAGACAGACAGACAGACGTGGCGGGGGACTTTGTTTTATAATACGTAGTGAAGTACAACAAACGTAGTTCGAGATCGTACTTTTATATTCTGGAAACACTGTGAAATTCGTAGTTCAAATTGACTTGGTTGTTTAAGTGCAGTATAAGAATGTAGATAAAGTAAGAGAAGAAAAGCCCAGCAGCACTATTCATTAAATTATAAAAAATATCCCTTCAACCCTATTGGCCATTGTTTCCAAAAAGATTTAAAACATTTTCCACCATACAGTGTAATAATCGAGATTTTGGAAAAGGGAAGAAGTTTATTTATTAATCTTTACATAAACATATAACACGTGA
This sequence comes from Callimorpha dominula, assembly GCA_949752705.1. Lineage (NCBI taxonomy): Eukaryota > Metazoa > Arthropoda > Insecta > Lepidoptera > Erebidae > Callimorpha > Callimorpha dominula. Next base: position 10,548,559 of record OX457011.1, read on the forward strand.
AGGATATTTGTTTACTTCAACATTGGAAATTAATACCTACAATTTTTTTTTATAAAAATCTATTGAAGAGGTAACCCTACACAAATTTTAAAGCCTGTTGAGAGTAGGCAATTAAAACGGTAGTGTGTGGTAGGGAGTGATTTATGGATTTTTTACAGTATTGTAGTAACTAAATACAGACACCAAATGAAAGAATTTGGAACTGGAAAAAAAATCGATTGTATGGATACATTTTTTTTTGTTTCTTAATTATCTTTTCTTATTGAGAGTGATAATAATAGAGCAATTTGATAGATTATAATTTCAATGGTTTCAGGGAGGGTAATCAAATCCCTGACACTACAACACCTCACTCTGTCCTTCTCTACACGTCTAGTCTACGCCGACGCTACAAAGACAGTTCACAGTATTCGATTTTCAAACGACGAGAGCCATTCCACGGTTGTTACCGACGCAGTTCGCACGCGCTCTTCGTTCGGAAACGTGAAATTCGTTTAGAAATATATTGAAGTTGTGTTTGACCAGTAATTACAAGCTGTGCTTTTTGTCAATATGTGTGAAAAAAGGATCAGAAAAATCAAGAAAGGTATGTTTATTTACTTATTTTGATTTTATTCAGTACAATCTGGTTTCCTGTGATCATTGACCTATCAAGAATAGGTTTTGCTGCATTTTATGAGTGAAAATACGTATACCGCAGTTGTACTAAGTAAACGAGGTTTACTTTAAATTTTATAATAATAAAAACTAACTTTGTATCATTATTCGGCACTATAAAGTCTAATAACTTTTGTATTTCACATGAGAATCTAGATAACTTTTACAAGCTAGACTTAGATCTGACGTAGGGTAAGCTGAGTACCTAAGTACGATAATACCTTTATTAAATTGCCCATAATTAATACGCTTTACTCCTTGCAGTCGTTCTTTTGCCAAAAGAGAGGTGTTATACGTTTATCGTGTGTATCTCTGTCTATCTATGGCTCCTAAACGAATAAACCGATTTTGAATTAGTTATTTTTGTTTGAAAAGTGACTTGATTGGAATATTGAAAACTGTCCACTAGCTCTATATAGGTAAGTATTTTCGATTTTAATTTTACTAGAGATATGGATGGCATTTTTGAAGGTGATTAGAATTTTAGTTTTGTTCATGTTTATTATTAATCCAAGTTCCATAAAAGTGTCATTCATTATTATTATCATTTGTTCCAAATTGTTTATGTTGTCGGCTATTGCTGCAAATCTGATAAATTATATAATCTCCCCATTAAATTTGATATCTTACCTGTTTCTATAATTTCCAACTAACACTCAATAAAAATGTTAAAAATCAAAGGTGACAGAGGGCACCTCTGTCTGACTACCTGCTTTATTGTTGTTCTTTGTTTGTCGTCCCCAATTTCTATTATTGTTTATAGGTTTTTGTACAGATGGTAAATAATTCTCCGGTCTCTGTGATTCAATCCTACTACCTCTTTCGAAATTTCCATCTTTTTCGTCCAGTTTGCCTTATCGAATGCCTTCTCTAAGTCAGTAAAGGCTACAAATGTTGGAAGGCTAAAATCCATGCGCCTGTCTATAATTATTAGCCGGAGGGCTAATATAGTTTTTCTTGTACCTTTGTTTTGTCTGAAACCATATTGATCAGGCCCTAGGTAGTTCTCTAAATGTGGTATTATTCTATTTTGTACTATTTTTAGTAGTATTCTAGATGCTTGCTAAGCTAAGGGTTCTGTGCTCTTCACATTTAAGTAAGGGTGTTTAGTTTTTTCGGTAAACGCGACTGTTCTACTAATTTCAAAATCTTGCGGTACCGTACCAGTTATATACATCTTCTCAATCAGGTAGTAAGTTTTGTCAAACAATCAAACAAACAAATTGTTCTATATATAAGAGATCATCACCCGGAGTTTTTCCATTTTGGACAGACGCTTTGTTGAATTCCTTCTTTAATATTACAGGCCATATAAAATAAAGAAATGGGCACAATATAGGTAGTATAGGTACTGTGGTTATATGTGTAGAAAGTCAACTTTCTCGTACTTTCTACGAGCTCCTTTTGTTTACTTGTGAAAACTGATGTGTCCAAAAGTAAAAAAAGTTCAATGTATGAATAAGTACAATTTTTTATAGTTCTAGTAGTAACTAGTAAGGTACTAGTAGTACCTATATCAATTAAAATTCGAAGTCCATAATACTCGGTAAATAATAATAATAACAAAAGTCTAATAGGAGACAACGCCATGAACAACACAAACATTGTGTTTGTCAAATTAATGCCCTTAATGCATAGTCACGCAACGGCAATAAAATGCACGTGTATTCATGAGCTATTTGCTGGTTTATTATCCTACTAATATTATAAATGCAAAAGTAACTCTGTTTGTTTTTGTTGTAACCTTTTCACGACCAAACGGCTGAACGAACCGTAATGAAAATTATCAAGAAGATAGATTATATCCTGGGGAAGGATATAGGCTACCTTTGATCCCGGAAAAAATTAGGGTTCCCGTACGAAGTTGCGGTCAACAGCTAGTATCGTATAAAGTTTTGCAATAATTTAAAATAAACTACCTACCTGTTTATGATACAATATAATAAGGACCAGTCAATACAATCAAAACACGGAAACTTTGACAATTGAATATAAATCACAAATATTTTTGAACATCACTGTACTTAATTGCATATTATTATGACAATTATAAAACAGTCCCTTATCCGAGAATTTTGACCACCTGGAAAAATTATTCCTGTTGGATAAATTAGTTTGACAACCCAGTTTGATCGCGGGGTTTTTAATACCATGCTAGGGGTCTATTCTTCCGGTATTGCTTAATATGGAACCAGTTTCGTTCTAAAAATAATGGTGAATTTCCTTTCAGATGTCAAAGAATTTTATGGAAAATTTTCTATTAAACCTTATTTTGTATTAGCACAGAATATACTCTGGCACTAGTACCACTATAAGAGGAAGAAAAGGATAAACCTGTTCGAAAAAATTACATACTTTCGGAAAGTTCATTGTTTCTATTAGTTAGGTATTTTGAAGTAAGAAATACTCGCACTATTTATGACGAAGCAGACCTTGAGAACGTTGCGTATATACCTACCCATAACTGACCTACGGCAAATACGTTTCATAATGCATACACGTACTTCTAAGAAATGGCGGAGTGTTATTAATTTATTATAAAAACACTGCTATTAAAACAACATTTGTTACATAAACTAAGAAATAATTTCGATGCCAATTACTACGTCCAACATAACAATTGATTAAAATCTAAAGTTAAGTTTAAAAATTATAATTATGTAGGTGTAAATACAATCTTGTGATTTAACAAATACCTGCATACAAGCATAGTGTGAATACACGATATTCGTTACATTTGAATCTTATTAATACCACAGATAATAGTTATGTTATACTGAATAGTACTTTAAAAAAGACTAGAGTTAACCATTTGTCTAAGGAGTATCAGTGTTTTGATTGATCTTATCGCGATAACATACAAATTCATACTACATATTCGATCTCTGAGAAAATTTGAGTACTAGTAACTAGTAGATATGTTTGTAGTAAATATCACTATGATAACGGACACCGTTGGAAAAAACGGAATGTCAAAAAGTTTTGCATACCGCATGCAAAACTTTTAGACATTCCGTTTTTTTTTATCGTTCCATTTCCGTGTCGGAATCGAACCGACTAAAACCACACGGTGTGCCGTACTGCGTGTAAAATAGAAGCGATACCTTTACCTACCATTATGTGGTACGTTAGAATCTAAACTCTTTAACTACGTGAGAGTAGTGTCGTATTAACATCATATTAACGACGATAAAATAAGATTTAAGACATTTTTAATCTTTCAGAAAACAATTAAGTACATAGTTTCACAATATTATCTATTGCTCACTACTGTTATGATAACTGCAACAACAGTGCGACGCAAATTTGTATTTCTATACTATAAAGTTAAAACCCATTAGTTAGAAGCTAAAATACTGAACCGTAATGGTTGAAATGTTTCTCACAATATGAGAGACATAACTAATCACGTTGGATGATAACAATTCTCACGAACTGCTTAGAACGGATGTCTTACAGTTATTGCAGTTTATTGACCGGTAATGGTGATATCATTACCGGTTGAGACCATTGTATACATTTTGTACTGTTTATTCCTACAATGAGTATCCTCCATTCAATGTGGAATGTGTCTCTGAAACTAGTGGCTATTTGGCTAACTGTATTTTTTTTAGGAATCGACAACACACGTCAACGTGAAATGTTAAAACATGACGGGGTTTGCGCTTCGAGTATCTTTATAAATATCACTCAATATTTGTGTTTAAATATCATATTATTATAATAATGTTATTGATTTCCCGTTGCCCAACTTTTTTGTTATTTATTCACTAATATTGTATAGCTATAAGTCCTTTACATTTCAAATAAATATATTAAATATGCAAAACAAAATAAATGATCGTGAAAGATTTGTTGTCGGCAACACGCCACACATCTGGTGTTGCAAGTTGCAAGCGTCAATAGAGTACGTTTACCATTAGATGGTTTTCATGAAACTTTCTAATTTCATGGCGGTTCATTACCTTATGGTTATTACGCCCCGTTATAAACACTTAAAAGTAGGTACACTAAAAATTAAATTATGATTAAATGTATCTCGGCCTGGGCATTACCACCTTTAGTGAAACCAAACTTTTTGCTGTCGGAAACAATTCTCAAAGTTCCATAATATACTTTGTGTTAATTAGTTTAATTAGCTGAGAAGTTGGCTGAGTGGTCGTTTCACACGAAACTTTTCCTTAAGGAGGACAATTCGCAAGCAAATAAATTAGATATGAGCGAAACATCTCAAAAAAATTATATTTACAAAAAGGGTTGATTCGCACGATTCGTGTAAATAGATTCATTTAGCAAACATCAAGAGTATGCATTAAATAGTTGATTTGCTAAATAACAAACGTGAATATACGATGAAGTAAACAAATAAGACTGCACGTCATGTCTGAATAAAAAACCGTGAAAAATGCACCACACCGATATAACTACGTCTAGCAATCACACCTGTGCACACAGCAACAACATCAACAATACACAATACAACTGCACCATCATAAGCTTGAACAGCTGGAACGAATGTATTTTATGACCAGGTTTTGTATCACTACATATTATAAAACGAAGTCCCCCGCCGCGTCTGTCTGTTCGCGATAAATTGAAAAACTACTAAACGGATTTTCACGCTTTCCACCAATAGACAGAGTAATTAATGAGGAAGACTGAGGTGTATAATTTGTAAACGTTTTGTATAAATTGGTTGAAATATGATGATGATTGTTGAAGATGTCTCTCTCTAGTACCTGTGCGAAGCTGGGGCTGTGATAAATAAAAAAACAATTCAAAATGAATTGCATGATTTGTTTCACATATTTATTCAAATTTGCTATGTTGTTTTAAATACTGATTCTTTCTACATAATTTGTAGTGTAGGGTTGTCCTCCTTTTTTTTTCGTAGGTTAAAAAATATTATTTATTTATCATACGAAACAATGAACTGAGATAACCGAGTGTCATATTTGCAGGTTAGATGAATATATTTTTTAAATCCGGATGGTAGGTCTACATATTAATTTGCGCGTTCGAAACAAAAATGCTTTAGATAACGTAATAAAACTCCGACAAACAGACTGACAGACGACAACGTAAGTTCCATTCCATTATAGAAATAGAAGAGTTTTAAGAGTAGTAGTTTTAGTTTTGAAAATATATAGATAGGTTGTGTCAAAGATGACATGGCTAGAAGAGAAGTGATTACGACTGACAAAAGTGTCTGACAAAGCAGAAAGAAGTTTAGCGTAAGCTACATACGGGCAATAAAAGCCTTATCTTGACAGATATTCATTCCTCTAGTCTACATAATACATATTATTATATTGTTTTGAATAGAGTATGTATAAGAGATATTTAAAAACACACGGAACCATGTTCATAGTTTATAAAACATGATGGCATCCATTGTACTGATTGTACTCACCGTTTACAAGTTTTCAGTATGTTTAGGTTCCCACGCTGTATTTGCAAACAACTCGTTGGGACAATACACTCGTATCAAGAATGTGAGAGGAATTTAAAAAAAAACTTATGATACGATATTGCTCATGATCATAATTCATTCTCTAATAACATCTTTTTCTATTCAGAAAAATGACATTAATGTTTCATTTCTGTGCTTCGAATTTTTTGTGTTTAATTTAACATAATGCGGGTACTTACGCATCAAAAGAAAAACCTATTAGCTTAGTTTTGTTTTATTAAATGGTTAGATCAGTTTCCGAAAGACCAACAGGTAGTTTTAGCAGTGCGGTTAAATTATCAGAAACTTCTTAGTTTTAATATCAATAGATGGGAATAGGAATAACTTGAAACTGACCTTATATTGGATTCCTGTCATGATTAGGGCCCTAGTCCTGTCAAGTCCTAACTTGACAAGTCCCTACGCTGTGAGGTGGGCACTGAGCACCTACCCTTAGTCCTCCCCTACCGTTTAAATTAAAGTTGCAACCGTGATTCATTCTTTTTTCACTCCTGTATTTAAATTGAATACATGTAATTGAAAGCATAATACTATTACAGTAAAACGCGTTTGTCTGTTGCTTAGGTATTATAATCAAGTTTAATGACCAAGTCTGCTGCCTTGAGAGGATTGTTATTCTGCGGAATTCTTGCTGGCGGTTAAACCTATAAAATAAGTAGATAAAAAGCATGTCTCGTTTCTTTCTCTATAAACAAAAAACAAAACATCAAGTTTACATTAATAATTCTATAGATCGAGATTGTAATGACATTGTAATAAGCCCTACGTTTTAAATTTCCGAATAAATACATATTGTATACACTAGTTATCACATTCTCACGTGAACATTATCCATATCACTCAAATCATTTGAATTTAACTACAATTAATCATATTATTATGGTTATTTTTATTTAACTAACATTACAATTGAAGTAGTATTTAGTGTCATTTTATCTATCACTTGTTCAAGCATACGTCATTATTAAAATTATTTTTCCTAAGAACCTTTATCTAAATTTCAACGTTATTTTAATTAAACGATCGAGATGGCTTCTCTAACAATTATTTTAGACTAAATCATCTGAATAATTATATCATCAATACCATTTCAATTCCTTTGTGAATTTAAAGACAGGGTTCAACAATTTTTTTTTTCAATACAGTACTCAGTACTGTTTTTTAATACACATAAGTTCATATTATCTTTGTTTTATCAATGATTTTTATAAAACGCAGGAAAATAAATCTTGCTGTGAGAAACTGTGCCGTCATGCGTAGAACAGTTCTCTGTGCTACTTTTTAGAAATTTATGGAAATCAAAATAGCGGTTTATTATAGTGGTTAGTGACCCTGTTAAGACAGAGGTTTTGGGTTCGATTCCCACTCAGGACAAATAATTGTGTGATGAGCACGATAATTTCTTCTGTGTCTGGGTGTAGTTTATCTATAATATGTATGTATTTAGAAATATATAAGTATGTTCATCAGCAGTCTGGTTACCATAGTACAGGCTCTGCCTAGTTTGGGATCAGACAGCCGTGTGAGATGTGTGGATTTATTATTATTATTATTAATGGTCAAAACTATAAAAAAAACATGGTATAATAATGCTGTATTAGAACCACGTGAACGCGGAATTTTGACAATCACAAATTAATTACTACGTATTTACAATTTGTCTCGCAGTAATTAATTGAGCCTTATTTTGAGACATGTTCTGTTCCTGGATTGTGTGGATTACTTAGTTGTACAAGTGTGACCGATTTGTGAATGAAATTAATAATCTCCAAATCTTATTTAAAATTTTTAATTTTATCATGATGTTTGTTGCGATTTATTAATAATAATCAAAGTTTCAACCGCTTTATTTTGTTGTATACTTGGAAGATAAATGACATAATTTAAGTTAAATGATTATTGGCCCTTTATACACTGGCTCCTCATTGTCCTCTTCATTGCACGGATAGATGGCGCAATGGTTTAAGTGGTCATCTCGCCACTACTGGTTCAAATCAGTGGACAAAAATTTGTTTGATCCACAAATAATTGTCCCGAGGCTGGGTGTTGTCTTTGTGTTCGTTGTTTGAATGTTTGTGAAGCCCCCCGCGACATAGGAATATTCCTAATGCAGGAGCTGTTCTATTCGGTCTCTGATATTATAGCTCTGCATCATATTACCGTATTAAAAAAAAACATAAACAAAAAACGATTCCTTTTGCTTTCGGACGGTAAAATTTTCTTTGAAAACTTACGTTGTCTTATTAAATTGTTTGTAACCTTGTACACCCTACACTGGTAGGGGCTCGGGAACAATGGCTACACACAAAAGATCTGTGGCTTTTGAGACCATTATCCAAACTTTGTAAACAGGGATATTTACAGGGATATTTGGGTGTTTTGGCAGAAATTATGAAGAAAGCTTATCTGTAAGGTAAAAATTAAAAGTGCCTATAAACATATAAAAAGGCTTTCGAAAACTAACTGCGAGTCACCTATCCTTAAGGCGGTGGGTAAAAAAAAGGCTGTCATGGGCCTGCCGACAGAAGTGAAAACTTAAACAAAACGACTAACTGAAAACGTCACATTAGCAGGTTGATGACATTAATTAATAAGGAGCTGACAGAACTCAATGATTAGATTAGCGCCCTCTAGTGTATCTTTATATGTCTTATTAGCGTGACGGTCACGAGTTCAGTGCTTTTTCCCCATAGCAAAAGTGTACAAAACTGCCTGAAGAAGTTTTCACCTCAAAAAAGATCGAAGTAACTTAAATAGAGCAATGACAAAACTTAAGTTAGTGGAGTAATAAAACCACAGATAACAATTCGCTGGGAAATATTATTGATATCACAACACACACCTTTGTGTGCTCAGTCACGTGTTTACTACACCAGTACTTATGACGTTCACCAGTGCAAGACTCATAATAACACTGCAACCGATATTTGAATCTATCAACAAAGGAACAGAATTGAAATTCCAATAATTCAAATCGTACTTACGCTTTAATTGACAACCATAGTTGCGCGTGTGAAAGTTCGTTAACCCGCTACAAGGTTACGTCATCGACACTCACGTCGTACCGCCTTACTTTGTTGAGACAATTTACCGTTATAGAAGCAAACAAACAATACTGTAGGTGTGCCATTTTTAAGGTAATACAAAAGTTTTTAATTATTTACAGTTCTACCATAAATTTTATCTATAGTCAGACTTCCTAAAAAAAAATTGTCCCATTCCGCTCACTATTTTTTTTATTATATTTCTATGTATAATTTGAAACTAGTCTAGAGAAAGGAACATAAAAAAAGATATAATTAGACTGCTGGAGAAAACAAATCATACTTATAATTTGGGAGAGAAATAGTGATTCGAAATTAAAATTTTTAAAAAATATAACATGTATTCTCAGACTTGAAAAATGAACCAGTCAGTCAGCAACCAATTGTTGCTGAGAAATTTTCAGAGCGGAAGGTTGTCTTGGTGGTTTTCTAAATTTAAGTTGCAGTTGTAAATATCTACACAAAGTATTACACTACCTTTGCGATTTCCTTTGCTTGTCATAATTTTAATAATAAACGGGAATGCAAAGCTTTTAACGCGTATTTTTTTTTGCAGCTATAGACAATCGTAGCAATTTCAGGATTAATTAAATTATCAGTGCGTTTTATTTTTATTAATTTATCTTACCTTTACAGCGACTGTTGTTATTTCTACAAACGTATATTAAAAAAGCATTAATGTTAATAATTTCTTAACAGGTGTGTCAAAGTTTTGAGTTTAACCCACATACAAACTATGTAACGTTGTATATTATTCATTAAAAAAGTTACTTTATGTAGTACTTTGATTCACAAAAGAAAAAAATGTGTATTTCATGCTCGACTCACGAGCTCAATATGACAGACCTCGCCTTATATTTTTAGCTCAGTTATATGCGGGCGATGGCGGCTGACTTATAAATCGATAATAGCTAATGACGTCACAGACTAATTAAACGCTTTACTAAACGAAATGCTACTAGCCTTTATTATCTTTTCCACCTCTTTAACATTTGTTATCAACCTGAAAACTTATTGGAAGTAGGTACCTAATAATGTAAATACTTATGTACCTACTACAATTTGGATATACCAATCTCTAAATTCTTCTTGCACTTTTTATCTGTGAAACAATGACTTTAAGTAAACCAAGACTATGTATTTTACAATACAAACTTACGTAACGTTTCAAGGAAAGGTGAAGGGCTATTGTTGAAACTGTGCGTTTTTTACATCACCAATAAAAATACTATCAAATTATCTCAACCTTTTGCGATATAAACTCTTAATGTTTGATTAACACAATAAAACCGAGCAGTGGTATTATTAGAATTACATACATACTACATAAATATTATGTGTTTGGAAGTAAGTAATTAAACTTCAAAACGTGAACCTTCGTGACCACGATCGGTGGAGCAATTCGATCGAAGCATCGTGTAACCAAAAAAGGTATTGTACCATCTAAATATCATCGCGAGTAAAGGTCATCATCATCACACACTACCAACTATTATGTATTCTGTGACACTACACCGTCACGGTAACGGCACGGCTCCAACCCAGCAATCAATATGAAAAAGCCGACGGGCGGCGTACACAGTACACAGACAACTTAATGGCTGGGGTCGAGCCGTGACGGTATAGTGTGTGATAAGCTTTAGTCCCAAGTTAGGTATCTATCTTTGAACAGGAAAAATCGTACTGCATTTAAATCGAGCTACTCTTTTGAAGTTCCGAAAGTTAAAACTTTCAAATTAACGAAGGACCTAAAAACACGCTTTAGTAATAAATAAAAATAATTTTTACTTTGTCTACATCAGAATAACCTAAGGTTTAACTTGAGATAACGATATGTCAAAGAACCACAGTTAAATCGCGTTAAACGTGACGCTTATTAATTTACCCGCTGATCTTCGCGGAACGATATTACACAATTCCACAGAATTTACATCCCTTTGAATTTCATCACGTTGCAGAACTTCTGCAGTTCTGCCGTTAAACTGCAGTATTATATAATATAATTCTCTCATCCACGCGGCGTACATCACGTGGCCGGTACACGCGCATCGCTGTTTTTGTTGGCGGGTTTTTGAACGCACACAGTGCAGTAACGTGACTTACCGCACTTGAATGTTCTTCAAAAAGAACAAAGCTTTTGTTTATCTTGCAATAGTTTGTCGTTTTAAGTTGAAATCATTTATAATACATTTGTGCAACCACTTTTATAAATTGATTTATAAGGCCTATTTGAAAAAAAAAAAGAAATTGAATTTGAAAAAAATTGAATTTGAAATAATAAGACGCGTTTATTTGCGTTGATTGTGCTAAATTGTTATTACTACTCATCATAAAATAGATTCGAGTCTACCTATTGGTTAAGGAATGCTAAAACATTGTCAAAAATTTAATAAAATGTATTAGTTGCATTCAATGACATACATAATAGGCTGTGGTTTACATGTAATGTCATTCATTGTAATGGCCGGGAAGACATTTATTTTTATATTTGGAATGACAGGCTTAGATTGCTAAACTATGCCTATAGCGTGCTTTGTACTAGCAAATTTAGTAGGTACAGAATTTTCTTTGTGTTTCTTCTTCTTGCACTTTTTATCTGTGAAACAATGACTTTAAGTAAACCAAGACTATGTATTTTACAATACAAACTTACGTAACATTTCAAGGAAAAGTGAAAGTACCCCAGTACAGAATTTTCTTTGTGTTTTCTTCGTGCGATATTCAAATATTTGTTCACATCGAATATCTGTTTACTTACACAATATAGCTGTCTTTACTTTTAAAATTAGTAGGTTTAATAAGTAATTGAAAAAGTTCAATGATCTTACCGTGAAGTTTTATCTTAATCTGTGCCTATATTATATTTTTTTTTTAAATAAATATGTATTAGCGGGTTTATCCTTCATTACCTTTCTAGAACATTAATATTTGTGTTAGTCACACAATATAGATTCAACATAAATACTTATTTGGTATGTGGGAGTGACTGACCGATCGACTTTGAGCTTCCCATTTCCGTGAGATACACTCTGCTGTTAACTACGACTTCCGATTATGATATGATTACTAATCGCGCTAATCTCAGGAACTACTGTTTCAAATTGTATAATTAGTGTTGGATAGCCCATTTATTGAGGAAAGCTATAGACTATAAAACATCACGCTACGACAAATAGGAGCGGAGCATCAATGAAAAATGTTGCAAAAACGGGGAAAATCTACAAACGCAGACGAAGTTACGCGGGTCAGCTAGTATTAAATATACCTAACCAATATCTGTAGCCCTAAGTGATCACGTTAAAAACCTTTCGATGAGACATTGTTAAAATCTTTAGACCATATACATACGAGTAGATCATAAACTTGGTATTTTCTATTCGCTTAAAAACCTTTTGAAGAACCCCTTTTTCTGTCTTTACAGGTTCTCACCTAACCCGCTTGCGAGAAACGAGACGCCTGCAGAGACTACAGCGACTCTCACCACCAGCAACGAGCGATGACAACAACACGACCCCGTCTCCCCCAACGGTGGACAAACATGCCCAGAACAGAGTCATCCTCGAACTCGCCTGGAAAACAATTGCTCTCATGCATAAGAACAGATTGATCCAGCAAAAGATCATAGCATTAAAAAAAGAAACATCTGAATTCGTAGAAACAGTAATGAACAATCCAGAGAATAGGAAACGTTATATAGAACACATTCGCTTGTATGGGACATCACAAACACAGATACAGGCTCCAGAAAAAAATGCACCCTTAAAGATTGATCTTAAAAGATAAATCTTCTGCAATGATCTGAATATACGGAGGGAATGAAAGGAATATGTGCAATTGTTATCATATTGTCGTCTGTATTTCATGATCTGAATGGATTGTTTTTGTATGTTTCTCAAACAAGTTGTTAAGTTAATTAGCGATTTATTTTTACACACGACCTTGTATACCGGCGAGTATATGCACACATACGTGTCTGAAAAAAAATAATATAGTTGTGATCAAATGTAAGTGTAAGGAATTGTTATAATTATATTCAAAATTATTTCACCCGTTGTATTTGAGATAAGTAGTATGTTAAAGTTGTCGCCTTGTAATGCTAGCACCTTTTTGTCTAAAAGTGTGTTTGTACCTCTAGAAATTCAAACGATTGACCCATCTCATAAATTTCTCAAAGAATAAGAACATTCTGGTGAGGAACTAGTATGAACTAATTTTAATGAACTAATTGTAACAAAACTACTTAAAGCCAGCATCATTAATTAAAATCTGATTTGATATCACACACTAGAAGCACATCGTAGCTAAAATGAATACTAAAACGGTTAAGTATTTATTATTTTCTCATAGATGTATCGCACTAATTTAAACACTTTTAAAACATTGATGATTGAAGACATTTTTAAATGTGACATAAATCTGACTGTACAAATAAATGAACGAGTCACACGTCACGTTCCTCAATTGATATATCCTCACCGTACTTAATCAGTCTTAAATAAATTTCAAACTCATAGTGCGCTAAAACAGGACAAGCCGCTTTTAGAAACCAGTAGATAACGCTAAGTCGATGTTGTTAAAGTAACTAAGCAAATTGGCCTAATTTAGGTCAGATGACATTATGATGATTTGGTGTCTACTGCTGAACATAAGCCTTTCCTAGAGACTTCATCAAAGACTTCGATAGGACATGCTTAAATAGTGTTTTGTCAGTCGCTCACGCTAAGCGCGAGATAACCTTCTTGGAATTCAGCTAATGTTATTAGTCAATAATTGAAGTGTCTTAAGGAAAAGTTAGTGTTTCATATTAAAATTTCTCGATGTTTTAGAAGTAAGCTATAAAGAGGTTGTAAGTAAGAGGCTGTTAATGTATTAAGGTAGTAGATCTTCGTACCATTATTTTATTCTAAAAAATGTAAACAGCCGGTTACATTTTTAACATCGTGCCTATTTATTAACAGTTTTCTATCCATGGACGTATCGCTTTGTCCCTGAATGGTTAGATAGTTCTAAACTCGCGTTTGTTGTAAGAAGGGATAAGAAGTTTTTATTGGTTAATACTTAGTTAATGCATACTTTCTTTTCATTATAAAACGTGTTCTAATGTCAAAATGAAACTGAAATTTAATTTTGACGTATGATCGTCTATTCTACAAAAGTGTTCTGAATTTAAATTCAGATTCTAAAGTGATTAAATTACTATTATTATTAATATTGCAAGGGTGTTAAATCAGTGATTGGGAAACATAGATTTAAAAAAAAATATGTATCAAGAGTAGGTCCGTCATCGGGAGCTTACCGTTCCTCCCACTTCTTTCTTATTTTTATATTAAGAACATGTTTGTAATTATGCCTTTTTATAAAGACACTAAAGTGATCTAAAATCATTATGGTACGAAGACATGAAAGAAAAGGTTTTCAAAAATACTCTTAGCACATTATTTTAATTTAGTTTTATTTAAGTAAACATTAGTTTAATTTAATTTCAACAATATTAACTATTTATGTACCAATTTGTTTTGAGTAATTCATTGGACCAAGATAAAATTATAATTATTCATACCACCGAGCAAATGTAAACGTTTTTAGATTTAAAAAAATATTTCGTTTGTATATTTAAATTTGTATATTTAAATTGAAACTCTGTGGCAAGTATTGACAGCAAAATTCATTTTTTTACCGCCACCAACACGATTCTGATTACTGTTTAGTGCAAATATTTGTGTGCATGAATGAATGTCGTATTTGCACTAGTCTGGGTGTTTCATTATTAATATTAATAGCAACTTGGTCCAATAGTGATGAAATTTCGTGTGGTAGAGCAACCTTCATTTAGATTGCATTTAGTAGTAATTAGTTGATCAAGAATGCACAGATCTACCAAACACTGTGTTCATTTTAAAGTACGTAGTTATACTAATTTCAGTATATCACAAATACATTATTATTTAAGCATTACATGCGAAATGATTTTTTTATCTTTGTATAACTTTGTTGAAAGCTTCTTAAAAAGGGGCGTAGCGAAAAAGTGTGATCCATTTCAAATATTGTATTAGTAGGTAATTAATATACATAAATATAATTTAGTGTGATTATTTACTGATAATATAATAGTAACGGTTAAATAATGCTACTAAATTGTATCCTGTGTCTGTGATTAAGGATGGTAAGCTAATTAGACTGTTTCTTAATATAATTTGGAATGGATTAGGTCTGAATATTAAATTGAAGGGAGTGCTATATTGTTGAGAGCGAAATCTTCGACGAGTATTATACGAGTAAATTAAGGTGTTATTTATAGTTTATTGCACAAGGACTTCTGTGTATGTTTAATAATATAATCTACGCTTAAAAATCTTGGCTTCTATGGTTTCCTTAGAAAATAAGTTAATTTTGAAAAATACACTAGTCTCGCAATTTAAGATTTCTTTTATTACTGTCACATCCCATCCCTGAGGCCGTGAAGTCCCGTTAGCGTTTGACAAGTTAAAAAATATAAAGGTTTGGTTTGAGTGTTGCAGTTTATAATCAATGTTCACGAATTCTCAAAAAATTTGATATGGTCCTGGTGGAAACGATTTCAAACTAAAATACTATATTCAGGAAGACGTCACACTTGACCGCGAGCGATATTTAAAATACACCGTAGAACACGACTGGCCTTTTGGTCTAGTGGTTAGTAACCTTGACTGCTATGCCATAGGTCGTGGGTTCAATTCCCACCCGAGTCTGGGTGTTCTTTGTGTCCGTTGTTTGTATGATTGTAAAGTCTTCCGAGACTCAGGATTACTTCCTAATGTGGGGGGAGGGAAGTTGTTACAAAAATATAAAATATTCTTATACTTTTCCAAACTAAAGAGAGCCTTTTTACAAATCACGCTAAGCAACCAACCCTAACCAACATGGCCTGCTTATTCGATAGGGAAATCCGCAGAATCTGCATCGAATTGTCTCAAACATAGAGGGCAATCTAAAATGCAGAATTTCAACTTATATCGACATTGAAGGTGCATTTGCCAAAAAGTACTTCACCAGTATAAAACCAGGCTCTTTCAAGACATGGAGTCGACTCCACAGTTGCCGGGTGGATCGACAGCATGGTTAGATACAGAGCTATACAATGCACTGTAAATAACACGACGAGAGGTGGTGGGCCAGAGTGAAGGATGACGTCAAAGCGGCGTCCTCTCACCTCTCCAGTAGAGCATTGAGGTCTATGAACTCGTAGGAACCATTACGGGCTATTGGGCTCTAAATCAGCATCTATTTACCATCAATGCGACAGACAATCCTCTATGCAGAGGATGTCTCAACGCGGAGGAAACAGTCGCCCACGTTATCCTGGAATGCGAAGGAGTGGCTACACAGTGCTTCTAGGTGCGAGGTCGCTCCTAGAAGTCTGTTAATGCCCTAGGAGGCTTTTGTGCTTCTGGAGCTAGGCTGGCTCAACTCGCCGGCATAGCCAGCACCGCATAAAGGACCAAGGATAAAGGATTTACATATAAGTGTAAATGCGGAAATAGAGCTATCTACCAATAAATACTATAAATTAGCGATTTCGCAAAAAAAATTTAACCTCCTAATGATGAAATTAATAGTTTTTGCTCGGGTTAGATTTCCACCCAGGATAAATTATTGTGCGAAGAGTACAATAATTTTCTGTGTAGTTTATCTATAATATGTATGTATTTAGTTAATATAAGTATGTTTATCAGTTGTCTGGTTACCGTAGTACAGGCTTTGCCTAGTTTAGAATCCGACGGCCGTGTGTGAGGTGTCTCAAGTCATTATTATAATATTATCACGAATACTGTGGTTGTAGCTGGTAGCTACATAATCGCTAAAACACGTGAAAATAGAACACTTGCACAGAAGTGCAACTATGCTAAGTTATGTGATTGATTATTTTCTGAATTCCTGAGTTGACTTAGTTTTCTCTTAGTTTTTTTTACCATTGTATACAATGATATTATAATTTACTTATAATATCATTGATTGTATACGTACATTAGGCACCTCTTAAAATTAATTAATGTAAACAATCTTTACAGTTAAAGCAGTTTGTTTAAGCGCCATCTAGCGCCAAATAGCAAAGACAACCTTCATTTACAAGCTATTCAGTACTCAAGGAGTTAACCCACAAGAAGTTCTCCAATTCCACTGCAGATGGCGTTAAATACATTAAAATAAATGCACGGGACGATAATGGCCTTTGCTTTGTTAAAATCGTTAAACCGACGACGTATGTTTACTAGGGACGAGTTGCGATAACTGGAATTTAAATTAAAAATTATTTTACTGACAAAGCTTCTAAGGAGCATGCAAAATGTATACCTGATTTGGTAGGGTTGTATAGGAGAATAAAATAAAAGAAAAAATTGTTGAATAAAAAACGTAGTAGGTACTTCTAATTAAAACAATAAAACCTTACGACATGAGTAAACAAACGGAATAGAAACAAATCTTCTACGGAGCTTGAAAAATATTTTCTTTTACTAATTACATACTCTAAATATATTTTCTTATAATTTTTGTTTTTAAATTTGTTCCGCTTTTTAATTGTATGAGAAATTCTAAACTTAACGTAAAGTTTTTTAAATAATCTATCGCAAAACAGTCACAGGGCATTTCAAATTTCATATTCCATATGTTATAATATATTGGTGCCTATAGCTGCTCTATGTATATATATTTGTTTGTATGTATAAATTATATAGAAAACAATACTAACGTATAATTTAATTAGTTTGTAAATGAAACTTTATTATCATTACATTTATTATAAGACTGTAATTCTTTCGAGCCTAGAGGAAAATACGGTCACTGTCATCCCATTATTTTTTACAAAAATCGAAATATCTTTTATCTGTGAGAACATTGTTGACTTCTTTGTACCAATTCATAATAAACAATACAATACTTTTATTACAAACAACAAATAATTTCAATATAATATATTAATTTGCTAATAGCAAATTTAAAAGTCTCATACGACCTTAAGGAATGAATGTCATTAATTATTGAAAATTTATTTCAAAACTTTAAAAAATTTAGTTGTTCGGGAAATGTTTTAATTACATTTTTATTAAACATATGAATAGGGGGCAAACGAGCAGACGGGTCACTTGACTGGTAAATGTCTACCGCCGCCCATGGGCACCTGTAACTCAAGAGTCACAAGTGCGCTGCCGCCGGTTGCGGTGGGAGTAGGAGAACACGGGGAGGGGAGGGGGGAAGAGTTGGAAGAGGGGAGAGGGGTGAGAGGGAAAGGACAAGAATAGGGGAGGGGGCAGGGTTAGGGCCTCCGGTAACCTCACTACCGCGGCGAAATGCAATGCAAGCATTGCTTCACTGCCGGTTTTCTGTGAGGCCGTGGTATCGAGCGGAGTCGAGCCATACGTGCCGAGGCATGGCTCTCCCACGCTAAAACGCTGTTTGTGGCCTTTAGTTAAAAATCAGTTAAAGCATTCAAATCAACCAAAGGGCTTAATTTAGGTAGGCTGTTTAAATTTCTCTCAACATCATCTTCCAGCCGTTTTCCTAATTTTCATTGGAGTCGGCGCAATGTGTACTTAACATTGCTAACTGTTCGAGCTAGTTTCTTTATGACCGGCCGCATGTCTGATGCCAACCCTCCTTGGGAATTTAGTCGTTTTAAGACGGGAAAGAAGGAAGAAGGTAAATTTGTATAAGGAAAAATTGGTAGGGAGATGAACCGCAAGTCTCGGATGGGGAATGGGACTGAGACTGCAGTAGCTAGCAGAAGCCGGAGTCGTCAACCCGAATGTCTTGTATTTTCTGTGACTGGATGGACTGGACCACTAGGACAGGAACACCAGATGGCCGTTAGATTTTTAACCACCTACATACCGAAATATGATATATGTATCCACATAAGTAGATATTTATATGGATACAAATACGAACTTAGATAAATTTTGGAGATACCTAATAAAAAATAAACACTTACCATGATTTTTATCGCTGAAAGTTATTTAATATTTTCTGGTCAATTGTTTGTTTTTCCCATCAAGTATTGTGGCATTTTAGGAAGGTAAAATATTTTAAGAGTAGTTAAGTTTTTGAAAAATATTAAGTTGCAAAACTATGAAACTTAGTTCAGTTTTGCGTATACCTACTTAACGTGCAAAAATAATACTTTTAAATAATGGGAAAAATTGCAGTTAGACACACGCTATGTTGCTATGTTGCTTTTATATTATATTTATTTTATTTTTTGTGCTGTCCGAAGTATTTAACCCAATCCCGAATATCTGACCGACTGTCTTATAATTTAATATCCTTACATTTTATGAAATAAAGCGGGTTTTGAGCTCTGGAGAGGGTGATCTAACGACATCCAATTTTTTTTTCTTTCTTTTATTTATTTATTTTATACAAACCTACGTGTTAAATAGTTATACATATTTGAAAGGCTAGTTTACGATTTTTATAAGCAATGAATCAAGCTTCTGTAGTCGAAATAGGCAGAGCCTGTATTTCGACTATCAGAGCCAAACTCCCTTATATACGATATAGTTAGCCTTCTAGAAGTAGGTATGGTACTTATGCTAGATTAAACATATCAGCTAATTTAACAGAATTAGGTATACAGTATTAAACAAGAATTTGATGTGTGTTCTCGTGTTCAAGTGCGCTGTGAGAATGTGACAGTGTATGTTGTGTGTTTTTGCGTGTTGTGTGTATATGCGTGAGAGATTATTAATTATTCAGAACATACTAAACTAGACACCTGACTTCCCAAAACAACAATACAGAACGCACAGCCTGAATCGCTGGATAAATCCTGCTAATATTATAAACGTGAAAGCTTGTGAGAATATATGGATGTATAGATGATTGTTGCTCTTTCTAAAACAGACCGAGTCACAATGTTTCATGTTTATAATTGGCTAAGGCAAGTGTTAAGCTTGATATTGTTAGTTAAAAACGAAAACAAACAAAATAGAATTTAAAATTTTTTCAAAAATTTAAAAAAAAAGTGCACGTTTGACCTTAGCATGGAGTATGTCAAAAAATCCAAAATAATTGATATATTAATAACCTAAGAAGAAATTAGGCGCAATTGTGCGATAACGGAGTTATCATCATTTATTATGTTAACTCCATACAACATTAAAAAAAAAAATGCAGAGTGAGCTGTTTACGATTTTAAACCTGAAAGTTAATTATATAAAGCATAAAATAGGTATTGTTAATCGTTTCCAAGCAAAAAAAATCGGCTCTTAAAAAAAAATCTGAATGTCTATGAAAAGCGAATTTTAGCCCACCGTGCTAAAAACGCGTTCCGATGCGCTCCGGCGCGGCACGTTCGGTGTGAATCGTACTTTAAAAAAATTAAATGCATTTTCGGCGCTTAATAATGGTAAATGTGTACTATTTTTTTTTCTGAATTTTCCAAATCGATAACCGTTGCACGAAATAACAGTTGATATAAAAACACGAAACTGTGTAAATTACAAAAAAACAACAAGCATAAAGTTATAACTTCTTTTACAACAAGGGAAGCTAAAAAAATATCTAACGTGTTTGTTTTTTCAAATACAGCTTAATTTTTTTGTTCGATAATTCATCTTCTGTCAATTACATTACATTAATGTTTTTGTTAAATAATATGAAACAGGTATACAATAAAATAAAGTTAATATTAACCATGTATGTAATTATATAAAATATATTATAATGTTTGTAGATATTTGTAAGACACAGATTATATTATTATGTAGAGTATTATATGTATGATAAATTATATAGAGTATACCTCTATGCTCTATATAATTAAATATAGTCTTGGGTATCCGTTCTTTTTTATCTCAAAATTGTGTTCGAATGTTCAAATATAAAACTTCTTTTTTAATCTACCAATAATAGAAAGCCCAATTTTAAAAAGTTAATACGTATAACGAAACATATATATATTATAAATGTTATAAGCTGTTCCTCATAAGGTTTACTTTGGTATTTTAATAACCATTAGACAGCTTCTATGTGGTTTGAGATAGTATAGTTATATGGATGGTTAGTTTGATTCAGTCGGTGAGGTCGATCGCATGACACTGGCCACTATGAGATCTCGTCTAATTAGTAACTATAATAAAAATTCGAAGGAAAAAATTATTATGTAGAATCAGTGTTGATTGGTATAAACGGTTAACGCGTTCGATATTTAAGAATTTGAAACTTTTAGTGTTTATAGAAGTGTTTTTAACTTTTGATTTTATTACAATTTTGTAAGTATGTACTCTTTCCTTGGAATAACGAGCTAATTTTTTTTATGCAATGTTTTTAAGGCATTCGCATCTTAGTTGCTGATTTATTTACAAACATATTTGGTACTCATCTATATTCCTTTCTTACTTTCTCATATACTTTTGTATAGATTACAATGTAGTTATAGTAGAATTTACAAATTTAAAAAAACTAGCCGTAATTATGCAAAACCTGCCTTTAAGCTATATTTAAGAGATTTATCAGAGAATGTTCAAGAACAAACGGTGCTCAATATTTTAAATTGCACCGTGAATCGGTTAAACAGTATTACTAAAAACAATTATCATTGGTATATATATTTTTGTAACATATCAAACAATCTGAAACAGTTGCGAATGCCTCTTTAATTCCTTTCACTAATTTACAGTTTCTATTTACTACTATTTACATACTGAGTCGCAGGCAACAGCTATTAGACAGAAAGAAACAAATTTATTTTGATCTCTTACACAGGTATACGGGTTTAAAACAGAGTTTGTACCTAATTAAATTATGGTTACAATTTTTTATTTTTAAAAAATATATCTGCATGAGTCGTAAAAGGTCGATAGCTCAGCTTAATGCTACCTCGGGGAAGTAGCGCTGGTATTCTGCTAACACCTAGTGATGTACACGGATAGAGCAGCCAGGCTATTATAGTGAGAGAGAAAGGAGAAAATAACTAAGACCTGACAAAACATATATATAATGAATAAAATTAAAACTGTTTAAAAATAATATGATAAATAGTATAGAATATGCAGACAATAAACAATATTAGATACTAGCAGCGCCACGCGGTTTCACCCGCGTAAGTCTGGATCTCATGGGTATATCGATATAAAAAGTAGCCTATATGTTAATCCAGGTTTTCAGCTATCTACATACCAAGTTTCATCGTAATCGGTTTAGTAGTTTTGGCGTGAAAGAGTAATAAACATTCATCCATCCAAACTTTCACATTTATAATATTAGTGGGATTAGTCTGATAATATAACATTTAAATAAATGAACATAATTAATAATACGTGTAGTATTACATATATATATATATATATATATATGGAATTCTTTGAATTGAACAACCATATCGGTATTACTGATATAGCTTCCGGAAACGAAAACAGTTTATTCTTTGAGACTGTAAACCGATAAAGTTAAATGTAAATACGTCAGCTTAAGTTATTTGGACAAAATATATGATTTAACATTTCGACAAGTGTCCTAATGTTTTTTTCTATATTTCATTGATTTATACTTCATAAAGTATAATATTATAATAATATCTACCTAACGCCATTGTGCAAAATAACAGTTCCAAGATGACGAATAGTTCTTGCCTTGTTTTTATTTTTACATTTTCAACTCACAATAACAACTTAATCTAGCTAAAATTAAAAAAATATCCTACCTATATTATAAACGTAAAAGTTTGTCAGGATGTTTGTTACTCTTTCACACAAAAACTACTGAAACGATTGCGATATAACTTGGTATGTAGATAGCTGGAGACCTGGATTAAAACATAGGCTCCTTTTTTATTCCGATATTCCCATGGCACCGGGACTTCGGTTTAAATAACTTTATTTCTCACTAGCAGCGCCCCGCGGTTTCACACGCGTAAATGCCAATCCCGTAATCCCGCCATCCATCCAAACATTCACAAAACAATTATCACCAGTCAATAAGGCGTCTGCATTCCTGCTATAAGGCGGTGGTCTACAATGACATATTTACTATAGACACACCATACCCGAACATAACTGAATTACACGCTGGCAAAACTTTACTAAAGGTGTATACCAATATTACCAATACATATTATTATGCAGCTCTTTCAGTGCGCTGCGTACGTACGACTTACCGGTTGTTAGACAGAGCTTTAGCTACGCGGAAACGGTAATGTGCGCTCATTGGTCAAAGCGCTTATGACGCTATCAATCAGAGGAATGTAGAGCAAATAGAACACCTAAGTTTATTTGGTTAAGCTAGGTAAATAAATTATAAATAAAATACTAATAATAATCATTCTTGAAATAAAAAAATATAAATATATTTCTTAACAATTATTATACATTCAAATCTTTTGTTAGCAACAGAAACTGCATATAGCTTTAAACAAACAATATTTGGTGAAAGCTATATGTAGCTGTGACTATATTTATTTGTCAATCTGTTAAAAAAAAATTAATCTATGTACCTACCTACTCATAAAATAAGTCATATAATTATGTTATAAACCGCCGTCATAATATATATTCATACCGTCGCGTCGAAACATCACTATAGCTGATTACGTCACACACGCTTAAACTAATGTTATTAGCAAAGCAACGTACTTTAGTAGTATCTTGACTTTTATTTCTGTATGTTTACCTATAGATAACGTAGTGGGCCCTAGAATCACGTGACGTAATTTTAATGTCGAAATCTAAAATATCAAGAATTGAAACATTGTTTCGCGTACTTAAATTTCTTTATTATGTAAATATACATTTTTCATAACTTTTATAAATGCACGATGTTCCACTTAATACTTGACGAATATTTGTCCAGTTGCCTATTACCCCATCTTCCTCTAACATGGCGCCATCGTTTTAATAAATACATTTAAATGTGGAAGCTTGTAATTGGCATCTGCTACAACGAATGTCATTTTATAACTATTTAAGCCGTAAGCATCCCAAATAAAATAAAATAAAATAAAATGTATGATTCTGGCTGTTCGTTTGTAGAATGCATTACCAGTACAAATACGGCAAGCTGAAACCTTTACAGCCTTTAAAAATATGGTCAAGCAATACTAT
Source organism: Callimorpha dominula (assembly GCA_949752705.1). Lineage (NCBI taxonomy): Eukaryota > Metazoa > Arthropoda > Insecta > Lepidoptera > Erebidae > Callimorpha > Callimorpha dominula. The sequence continues at coordinate 10,572,807 of OX457011.1, forward strand.
CTATCATTGTAATATCTTTATTTTTATTCCATTTCACAACTAGGATCAAAATTACTTTAGAATTTACTATGTAATCTCTACTGAATAGCTGGATTATATATGTAAATACGTATATATGTGTTGTGTATGGTGTATGGTGTAAATACTTGTCTGTATTTTCTATATAGTACGCCATCAACTATTGCTTTTATTTAATACTTCTATTATTATCTCCATCTAAAGGTTCTCTGGTAGAGATCGCTATATAAGACCGCCCATTGTACTCTATTTCTAAGCTATCATCTGTTTCAATTAATTTCAATTAATGGTGTACAATAAAGAATATTCTATCTATCTATCTAATAAAGTATTTACTTACGCTTGAAATGAAACATTCTTTGTGCTAATAGTAGCTGTTTAATTCGTGCATCCGCTGTAGACACACGAAGACATGTTTTTCATTAGATTCAAAGCTTTAGGTATATTTTTAAATTATGCCTAGCCGTGAAGGTGGGGAGAAAGTGAAAGCCGGGCATTTACCTTACTTTTATTTTGCCAAAATAGAATGCGGGCAACGCATCTATGTCTATAAAAACATCTTAGGTGGTCAAGTTAAAAGATGTTGCTGTTTCATTAGTATTAAAATATATCATTGTATATGTAAGTGAATAATTTATTTATTTTATTTTAATTTTAAATATTTTGAGAAAAGTAGCTTCTTTTACATCTGTTGGAAGTCTATTATAAATCCGTGCTCCCCTAAAAGTTAAGTTAGGTTTCCATAATTAGTTCTTATTTTAGGCCATACAGTATTTGTTGGCTTTACCTATCATAGTGAAACCAATTTGTGAGTGTATGAGTTTATGATTAATTTTATAAATTGGTATACATGTGTTATATGTATAAAGTTGCTTGAAATTTAGTAGTTTAGGATCTTTGTAAGTAGTTTTTGTAGGTGTCAAGAAGTCGTAATTATGTAATATTTTATTTTGTAGGACTTGGATCGGTTTTAAGTTTGTTTTAGATGCATTACCCCATAACTTTATGAGGTATAGTAGGTGAGGCTTCACCAGGGCATTTTAGATTAGAAGTTTGCTTTGTTTTGGAATCCACCTGACTATTTTATGTAATAAGCCAACTTACACAACTTACACGGGTGAAACCGCGGGGCGCAGTATTAAATAAAGGCTTGAGGTGTCTTTGGTAATTGGGACACTCGGTTGGAACGAAGTTCATTTCGCTAATATAAATATATTTAATGGGTTGATAAATAGTATCAAAATATAGTAAATATTGTAAAAACTTGAAATTAAAATTGCGCCATCTGTAAAAGTAGCCTGAATATGTGGATAATTAGTATTATTATTATAATTACTGACATCAAATTACAGTAGTATCACGGAGAATCGGTCAGCATTTTTCGTTGCACTAACACATTTTCCGCCTAGCTCCATTCGCCGAGCGTCGGAAGTGTAATGTGCGATGAGGAATTTTGTTCCAATACCAGACTTTTATAACATCAAAATTTAATTGAAAGTTAGCAAAGAAATTGTTAAAGGCGAACGAAAAGAACGAAGTTTATGATACTCATATATAGCAAAGACTGGTAATGTTAAGTGTCAATAAAACTTAATTTATATTCTCAGACTCGGAAATCTGTGCAGGTGTGTCCAAAATAAATATTTGTCATAAAAGTCTAAAAGGTGAATCCGAAAGGCATCAAAATTTGTTAACGAATTAGTTTCAGTTAAAGATGAGATTTATTTTTTGTAACTACATATTAAAAAACAAAGTCCCCCGCCGCGTCTGTCTGTTCGCGATAAACTGAAAAGCTACTGAACAGATTTTCATGCGGTTTTCACTAATAGACAGAGTGATTCATGAGGAAGGTTTAGATGTATAATTTGTAAAGATTTTGTGTAAATTATAATAATAATAATGTTGATGATTTTGAAGATGTCTCTGCTACCCGTGCGAAGCTGGGGCGGGTTGCTAGTTTATCATATAAAATTCTCTCTAGGCTGTGTCAAATTAGTTGCTAGGTGTTACATTCACAACAAAACAGATAATTAACAAAAAAAAATTAAAAGAAAAATATGTTGTATCACAACTAAGGAAAAAAATCAGTGTAAAGAATCAGGTTCAGGTCACAATATTAATAATAACTTGACGCATCTCACACAAGGCCGTCTGATCATAAACTAGGCAGAACCTGTACTATGGTAACCAGACAGGTGATAAACTTACTTATATATTACTAAATATATACATATTATAGATATAATTACACCCAGACCCAGAACAAATGATTTTGCTCATCATACAATTATTTGTCTTGCGTGGGAATCAACCACGACCTCTGTCTCAGCAGTCAGGATCACTAACCACTAGACGAACAGGCGCGTCAATGAATGCACATTGTCGGTAAATCAGGTTTCTCTGAACTGATAAGAGGTTGAATTGAGGAATGTATTTTCTACATTCTTGCCGGATTGTTTCATGAGTATTTCCGTTCGTAATATTTATTTGATGTTTACGATTATATGTTCTGGTGAAGCTAAATTTTCAAGCCACACAGCCATAAGAATCAATTAAGCTGTTGAAATTAAAAGAGTTTTGAAATAATGATCGTTTATTTTTGGTTAATCTGAAGTTACTCGCTTAAAATAGGTTTCAAGCAAAATCTCTTTTACTGGTAACTAGCTGACCCGCGCAACTTCGTCTGCGTTTGTTAATTTTCCCGTTTTTGCAACATTTTTCATTGATGCTCCGCTCTTATTAGTCGTAGCGTGATGTTATATAGCCTATAGCCTTCCTCGATAAATGGGCTATCTAACACCAAAATATTTTTTCATTTCGAACCAGCAGTTCCTAAGATTAGCGCGGTCAACCAAAAAATCAATCTCTTCAGCTTTACAACATTAAGATAAGATAAGTTATAGACTATTTCTTCATCCATGGCGCAGTCATAGTATAATTATACGAAAAACCATCATCATGGGCTCAAAAATAAGAGGTATTCCGTGAAGCACACCCAATTACAGCACACCCAGACGAGGCACACCTAAAGTATTCCACTTAGCACACCCAAGGGTGGGCTTCAAATAAAAATTAAAAATAATTAATTTCCTAAAAAATAATTGTAGCAGATTATTTCCGAATCTGCGTACCCGTCCGCTTGCTCGCTGTTTCTACACTGTACCTGGAAAGAGAAAGAGAGAGAAGGTGGTTTCTCAGAGTTCGTTTCGTTGCTATCGGTGCACCACGAGGTTTGGCTTTTAGGTTAAATACTGGGCACCCATAATGTTATTCTCAGCCCTAAATATACTTCTCTTTCTCTTAATTGTCATAAACGTACTTTTAGTTATATCGTCCAAAATTCGGTATTGTCAGCTTTGACATAAATACTTACGAGTACATAAGACACATCACATTGAAAGGTCGGCGGTAGCGCAATGGTTAAGGTTCATGTTACCTGTATTCGTTTTATTTAAACGTAACCTACGTAAGGCACAAAAATGTTAAAACCATCGTTTCAAACATCGACTTCGATTGATAAAGTTATTGCGAAGACTTTACAACTGTATTACCTTATATTTATTCTTCCAATAAAACCTACGGAAATTTCAAGTTCTCCGTAAAAATATACCAGTGTCGTAAAATTTATTTGTATTAGGAAATGAATTGTACGCTCGAGGCTCTTCAATGGAATAAACCACTCACCAAAGCTTTATTGGTTTGTTTTTAATATTAAGCAATGTTATGCAATACTGCGGAATGTATATATATATATATGAAACTATACAGTTCCAAGGTGTTTGACTTAACGTTATAAATATTGTTATAGTTATATATTGAAACAACAGAATGTTGTGTATAGCCAATAGCTTTTGATTATTTTGATTGTAATTGGGACAGCGGACTTTGTAGCCTGCGGAACTTTCTCCCAACCGCCTGTAAAGATCTCGCTTGTACCTACAGTGTGTCCTACTTTATAATCTGTTGTTCAACCCCCTTGCTAGAAAGTTTACTTACTCAAAGAACGTTTTAAGTTCCTACTTGATACATTTTAGAAATTGTTGAGATCATCGGAAAACTTGAAATTTAAAATACCAGTGCATTCTACAAAGTTTGCTGATAAATCATTTACAGTTGAAGTAGCACGTGTCTGGAATGTTCTACCGATATCAATAAATCATTATATATAATCTTTAAAATAAATGGTAAAATAATACTGTCTCGAATGTAAATTGATGTCTAAGATCTAATTTATAATCTAATCTACAATATAATTTATGCATTTAAGTGTATGTGTTTATGTCCATAAATGTATATATATATATATATATATATATATATATATATATATATATATATATATATATATATATATATATATGCACATATTATTACTTAAATTTGCTTAAATATAATACATAATATATATGAAATTTTCTTAAGTATATTTATGTAATTCATCATCTTTTTTGACACCATAACCACCCAAATCATTACACTCCTATGCATCCAGAGAATACCGCCCCTTGTGCATTTATGCGTAATTGCATTATGTGTAATATATGCATTTGTATACATTCATATTTGGTGTAGGTACAATAAAGAGCACTAACTTACTTGGCATATTATTTACATGTAGTTGATACAACCTTGAGATCGGTAAGAAGCTGTAAAAAAACTACGGCTTTACTTCACTTGTTGCGACACAATATTATCATGTATGAGGATGGATTAAATATAAACCGCATGTTTTGTTTTACCGGTTTTTGACGCGCTTGGGTGTTGTTGTATGTGTTGAAAGGTATCAGGTTACTAATAGTTGCTACGTAACAGATAAATCACTCCCAAAGTCCCAACAAAAACCGTCCATACCTACCGTTTTAATTACCTACTCTTTCCGAGCGCCGACCGCTGCATTCGAAAATGATCTTAAATGTTCTTAAAACGCGATTATTTTGCATAGGTATTGCATGTATATTGTTGATACTCCCTCCAAATTCCAAAATTACCTTAATTTTCAACTTTCTTATTTTTTGGAATTTCCCCTTGCTTAAAAGCATAATTGACAATTTTAGGTCAACCGGAAGTACCCTATAGGTTTTGGGTCGAAAACCTATAGGATACTTCCCATTTAGATAGAATCATGAAATTTGCTAAGAAGCAAGGTTTTACAACACAAGTGAAGGAAAAAATCCGAAAGTCGTTAATCTGTTGTTATATCACAAAAAAAAGTTTTTGTGATTACAAACTTATATTTTGCGATTGGATTGTTCACTTTGCGTACATCGCAACCGCAAAGTTAAGTTGGTCTTTCGAAAAAGACGGGCAAAAGTCTTTGAGAATTGATTCCCGCGATAAACTACCAGTAACCATGTCAATTTTCATCTTGAATTTAACAGTATTTAGAAATACATAAGTATATCAATACGATTTCGAATTACTTTTTTGTACTTTACCTTAGATTATATATTGGTAAAGATGCCTAATCCGCGCCCCAAACCTGAAGCCAAAAAATACAAGCGACTAATACAAATACAAGCGACTCACTCGTCACACGCGAGCGAACGTTCGCTGCTGAAGTAAGTCTAGAGCCGCTAATTATATAATATTCAAAAATGCCTGGTTGTGTAGTTACACCCTGTAAAAATTTTATTTAAAAAAATCATAAGTGTCCGAACATCACATTTCACTTGTAAGCATTCTATTTCCTAATGTATTTGTAAACAATAGAACAAAATTTCAAATTAATAAAATTGCGGACGCCATTATTAGAGATGTTGCCAGGGACGTGAATTTCATTTACCCATAACGCATTCTAGCAGTATGTATAATTTTCTTTGCCAAACTTGTTATTTATAGAAAGACGAGAAATATGCTTACTGTTAATGGTCGCGAAACTGGAATACTTAAAATATTGTTACGAATAACCTGCCATCTATTGGCGACTGGGGAAGTAGTATAGAGCTACAAAATAAAGATACACGCCATCTGTTGAGGCAACACGGAACTAAATAGTTAGTAACCCATTAATAGAAAATACTAGTTTGTTTTAGAGGCTTCTACTTGTTGTGTAGAATTTACAAGAGGTGTCGCGATGTTTCTAGAAATACCGTTTTGCTATATAAAGCGTGGCATTGCGGAGTTGTTAGTTAGTTTTCAAGTGAGTGTCAAGTGAGTTTAGTTTCAAGTGAATTAACAGCGACTAAAGTGTAAGTGAATTAAGAAGTTTAGTGATAATAAATTATTGTAATTGTGTTGTTGCTAGTTTCCCTGTGTATTTTGTGATCTATTAAAATAAAGTGTGTCTATTTCGGTAACAATCTGGTATAATTCTCTAATCCCGAACCTCAGCTCGTAACAATATTCCTAATTTCTAAGCTAAGCGCCCGGAGTTCAATGTGTTTAATGATTGTACTCGTATTATAACTTATTATTACTACTCCTAACGAACACAGGTATAGAGCACTTACGACTTGTAAAATTTTGCTAGTTTCTAGATAGTTCATAAAATAAATATATATATATTAGGGTGGGCCAAAAAAACTTTTGATTTTTTTTCATTAGTTACCACGAAAGTATTGTTCAAGATGACGAAGAATATGTATTGATTTTTTCAACTTCTCAATTCGTTGGAACGTGATAAAATAAAAAAAAAAAATGTATATATACATTATATATCAAAGTATTGTTGTAAAATGTCTTCAAATTTTCATGGATTGAGTGGCTGAATGAAAATGCAATAATATTGGGATACAATGCCCCGGTTTCCTGATACATTGAGTATATAAATAGTCCCTACTAAGAAGCTTTATTTTTATTTTACATTTGTCTTTTTAACTAAACGATTAAATAAAAAAAAATGAAATAAAATATTATGTTTCATAAAAAAGTCCCTAAATTTTGGGGGTAACCTCTATGCACTGGTAGTAAAACCGTCACGCACACAAGCGCAGATATTGTACGTTGACACTCGCGTTGGGCGGGATTCACTCACACAGCTCCAAAAAGTGGCTTCAAAGTAAAAGGTGACTTTTGTACTGGTCACGGTATCTGGACATATATATAATCTAAGTACTTTACATTTAAAAATAAAAGCGTGAGTGCGCAGCTGTCGGCAACACACTGCTCGAGACGGCGTATAAGGTCCGCCAGCGGACTAGCGGCCGGTAGTTGTTTAGCGCACGTAAGTACATCGAGTGCTATAGGCCTTTTTTTTTTTGGGCGTGTGGAAACCCCCTCGGGCCGACTAAAACCACACGGTGTGCCGTACTGCGCCTTAAGTAGGAGGGATCCGGGAGAGTGCCATAGGCCTGGTCTAAGGGAGGGGAGGATACTGCTCCGGTTTACTACAGTTTATTTGGGCGTCAGTAGCGCCATGTCTGACCAAGAGGTACATGCGTCTTAAGCAACGAATATTATAAAAAAAAATCTCGGGAATGCGTAAACATTTCAAAAAATATGAGGCTTGTCCATCCGATTTTTCTTCATAACTACGCTCGACCAGACACAGGTGCTTTGACCCGAGAAAAGTTGGGCAACTTTCATTGGGAAATACTGGAGCCACCGCCCTACAGCCCAGACTTGTCCCCGTGTCCGACTTTCATGATATATTTGTACGATTTAAATAAGAATTTGGAGGTTTCGTTTTCACTATGACCACAAAATGGAATCATTTGTTTGTGTTATTGCATATTAATGGTTAAATAAAGTATAGGTGAAATAAATTTTTTTGGACTAACCAAGATTAAATTGATCCACATCCTAAACAGTGTTATTATTATATATTCATACTGAGTAATAAAAACATTCATAAATAGAATCGTAACACCTTTTACATTTTAATGTAGGATTAATAAAAGCAAGAGGCCGGGGTAGTACTAGGTAAGTCAATAAATAAAACAAAATTGCTGTCAGATGTTTGATCTTAGTCAAGGTAAAAAAAATAAAGATTTTTTTTTAAAAACAGGCTTTTATTACACAAATAAATATTACAAAAGTAATAATAAAAGAGCGTTACACCTTCTTTCTTTCTCTTGCCGTCAAAATATAACACGCTTTTATTATTATTTTTAACTTTTTATTAACAAGTAATAAAAGCATGTTTTTAAAAATATGCCCTGCCGGTTGGTATCAGACGTGCACAGTCGTTTCCAATTTTCAAAAAAATGGTCAAAGCTCACTACCTGCAAGGAAACTAGCCGTATCATTGCCCCTTTCCAATCCTACCTATTTCCGTTACACAAGGAAACCCTATCTACGCCACTACTATTTTATTTATAAGGTATGCGTTTACTATATATTTAATATACTCTTATGTTGTATTTATGTATCTTATATGTATCTCTGACATGTTATTTTTATCATATTTTATCATTATGCACCAGACACTGCCCCATAACTCCCTTTGACGTATTCTCTCCATCCCATGGTTGCCTGGAAGAGATTGCCTTGTGCGATAAGGCCACCAATTGTACAAACCTGTCTTTAGTTGTAAGTTTTTTGTTTTTTTTTTGTTTCAATACCTGGTGTACAATAAAGAGTATTATTATGATTGTTATTACATTTATTTTTACTATGAATCAAACGTATTTACTTGAGTTAACGCGATCACGAAAAGGTATTACATACCTCTGACCAGGTTGCACTGGCCGTGGTTGTAGGTTAATTCCCGTAAATACATAAATAATGATATATCATGGAACGCGAAAGTTTAAAAGTTAGTAAAAAATATTTTTACCTTACATACATTTATCATCTGATTCACTACTTTATACACTTATACACTTTTTATTATTTTATTATACATTAATAAACGTGAGAAACATATATGTAGTCTTGTTAAACATTATTCTAGTCTAAGTTGATTATCATAAGTTACTAAAACAATTATTGTAAACCATCAACAGCAGGTTTGACAACATTCTTTATTTTTTTTAAATTTATTGATAAAGGAAACAGCGGTTTTTAATATAAGTCTATGTTATAGTGATATATTTAACATGTGGAACAAAATACAATACACCTACCTGAGGTTTGAAGTTTGGCCAAAGGGCACAGGTAGTACGAAAACACCGTTATTTCCCAAGTCTCGAGCCCCTTAACGTTATGTCGGGCTCCGAATAACTGGGCGATATCCTGACACACATAGACATCGCGACAACCTCTTGAGCAGGTTGAGGACATAAAACCCGTCACATCCACCCTAGCACGCAGCCGCCTAGTCTCCGGCGACGAATCGAATCGGATCGGTACTCACTGCGGCGCCGTTTCCACGCTGCAGTCGCCGTGGTGGTAGATGGGCTTAATTCCCTCCTAGCGACCGAATGCATTTACTTAGAAGATAAGTCTTGATCTTTTGAGACGTGTATACGGTATACACGTGTTTTTTTTAAACATGCCATTTTTTGGGGTTTTTCATTATCATAATGGCGAATCCATTGAGACGTTAACGTTAATTTACACGTTTCACGAAGCATATTTGTTTCTCACGGTTTGTCTTATATGCTTATACATATGTATTATGACGATCGAATTAAAAGTAATAGAATGTGCTCATGTAAATTTGATTACATCACATTTATGATAAAATACAAGAAAAATAGGAAAACGACCAAATACAAAATACAAAAACAATTTAAGATTATTCGAAAAAAAAGAGTATACTAATAGGAAATATAAATCATATTTACATGGTGCAGGGATCGCTGTTTAAAATAACATAATATGTAGTCTAGCACCTTATAGTACTTATTTAGTCAACTTACTTGTACATTAAATGTATGATTCACTCAAAGTTAATTAACGAACATAAAATTACTTGCTTTGTGTCTGATACGAATTTAATTTGTTTATTAATCATCAAGAAACGGTTTAAAAAAAGCAGCGGATACGTAACTGTCTGACCTTGTGATAAAGGCCTCTGTCAACATTGTAGCTTGATTTGATATTAGTGAGTTTTTAATTAGTCATGGTAATTTAATACATATCCAATCGTAAGATGACACAAATGTGAAAGGACATCTATATTTCAGGGTAATATCGAGGTCAGTATAATATACTTAGTGGACATAAGTTCTAGACTTTCTGACCTTTGACCCGTCCTTAATAAGGTTAGGTGATGATTTCAGCGGTGGATACATGCAGATTGCAAAAGCAACGACTTCCTACATTTTACATTGCAAGGCGCGTACTTAATTCCAAATGGCATTTTCTACCAGTCAACCTTTACGCGTAAAAAAACCTAGGTGTCAATAAACTGATTATAGACTCTATTATATACACAAAACAATTTATAACACTAGGTACATAATAATACATAGCCGAATATAGAAATATACACCTAAATACTTGCAGATTAATATATATGTATTTATACATCAAAGAAGCCCGGAGTTGCAAATTGTAAATTGATATTCGTATTTCTGGTAAATCGTCACAATTATATCTCTCTATCCTCTCAGGAGGACAGGAGAGAGACTCCTGTCTTGATCCTGAAAAAAAAGAGCTTATTCACTTTCTCATGGCGATGTCTTAGAAATACTCATCAATTACAATAGTTGTGTTTAAAACATTGTATTACTTCCAGCGCGAATGACTTAGATTTAATTATACAATTAGGCAAATAAGTTTTAGCCTCCACTGTTTATAGTGCAATGGCAGCATTTAATTACTTTTATATAGAATTTCAAGTTCAGTACATGACCAAATGTAGGAGAGAGCGGATATCAAACCGCTACACATCAAATCTCTCGTCTTATGTACTTATATTTGCGGGTATTTAGAGATACTAAAGTCAAAACATTTGGTTTTAGTTTTTGTAGGCATTCATTTCTTGCGTCTTGGGTCTTACATATTTGTAGTGAATAATTTTTGCTTAGCACTGGATTTTTGGAATGCCGTTAAGATTAATGATATCTATGTGGACGGTGAATCGAAAATTCGTACATGTTTGTAAATGTACTCTGTAAAGGCTTAATCCAAGTTTTTTGGAGTAATATCTTCTTTTTCTTGATTTTATTATTAAATTGTATGTAAATAGGAACTGTGAAAGTAGAAAGATTCAAGATGAAGATCTTGTAACACGATGTAATGTGCAAGATAAGCGCTAGTCCTAATCATTCAGTTACCAATGAAGCAATGTTATGAAGTCATAGAGGTGTATTGTAAGTTATCAGAGTACTATCATAAAACATCAGTAAACCTATAATAAACATTGTGCATCGGCAGTGCAAATAAGTGTATAAAATAAAACTGTAGTGCTCATTAGTGTTTGAGTTGTGCAGTGCATCATTTACAATGACAACAACTGAAAATAAAAAACCGATTAGCCGCTCTCGAGTGATTCTTTCACAGGTGAGTTTCATTGTTTTTATTATTAATATTTAAATATGTTTAGTAGGTAGGTACATAAAGGAAATACAGAGTCTGTCGTTCATTCGTTCTATTCAGGTTAAGACGTTTCCTTTAAATACCAATAGAAACGTTAAGTGTGCCCAGACGTACGCATTAAGTGCAGCAAAAGTAAAAATTCTGAACACATGGTGATATTATTTTATATAGGTTTTTTCACTTTAAGGATTTGCAATATCTTTAAAATTTACGAAGTAAACGTCTGGCCACACTAAAGGTTTGGACTCTGTATACTATTTTATTTGATGTTTTTCATTTTATTCATTTTCATTCGAAAATATCAGATTGATTTGTAGATTAGTTACAAGTAATAATTTAAGAAATAATAATACTAGCTATACAATATATACGTCTGTTGCTACCTGAAGGAGTAAGCGCAGGTGCATTACACCCATATTTTGAAAGGTATATTTTTGGACCCACGGAATAGGAAGTACCTAGGTCTGTTCCTATTTCCCAAGTATGTTGCATAACTTCGTGCGTTAAGGATGACCTCTAACTGAAAACTAATTTGCCCCACCAGCGAATTTAACAGAAGATTTTACAGTTGCAAACAAAAATGAGAGGGAATAAAATGAAACAAAATTATCACACGCGCCTAACGAGGTAAAAAAAACCTGTCAGTCGTAGGACTTCTCGTCAGAAGTAAAAACATAGCGTATATATACATATACACACACCACACACATATCTGTATATATGTATGCATTTGAGCGTGACGGTCACGCGAGTTCAGTGCTTTTCAGTCCCCATACGAAAAGTGCCCAACGTGCCTAAAGAAGTTGTCACTTCAAAAATCATAGTATATAATCATTTAAGTTTCAGTATATTTAAAACATATTTGATAACGAGAAATATATAAGTATATTTTTTTACATAAAGTTGTCAAGAAAAGTACCTATATTAAGACTAATTTCAAAAATCTTGAGTTGAGAACAAATTAGTTAACGAGAGGACCTCTTGTGTGGATAATATAATTTAAAAATACCGCTCTTATATATGATGAGTAATATTAACCTTACGTTGGAATTCAGGGGATGAAAAGTGATGAACGTGTTAGGATTGACAAAATCTTCGAATTTGAAAAGCATATTGAAACTTAACTTGAATGTTTACATCTAGCTTCCCTCCAACTCAACCAATTTAAGTGGGCAAAAGCTCAAATGAAAAAGCTCGTTCTCGTGCTCGTTTTTAGCGCGTACCTTAATTAGAAGCGAAGAGATAGAGAAAGAAAGATATGAAAACATAAGAAATGTACAGAAGAAAAAGGCGTTCGATTATTACTTTACTACGACAAACTGTACATCAATACCTTTCATTTAAAAGACAAATTAAGCAAATCGGTTGGATAGAACGGCCCGGACAGACTCGTAATACATTTCATATTTTTCTTTAATATATAGATAAATTGAAGTATGCGTTACTATGAATCAATTGCGTACGATCCAATCAAAAAATTGATTCCGTACGTACTCGTACGTAATGTTCAATACATTCAATAGGTCACTGCTGGCATAAAGCAAACAACGTTTAGCGCAGACCGATTTAAGGTCAATGACATACATATCTACAATTGATACATTGTAGCAATTGGCTATAATATTTATCAATTCAGATGCCAAAGTGTCAGGCTATATTTGAGGGCCATCAACGAGTGTTAAAAGCAACCTAGTCTCTGTATTTTGCCCTGATGGTTATATTATTATGCTCCTTTCCAAGGTCTCTACTTCGTGGATGTTAACCCTAATGGGGAATGCAAACAGTTATAACGATATAGGGAAAGAATCGAATGAACTACACTGTTAGTTTTCGACCTAGTTGTCACATGATATTTGTTCAAATTATATATACATTGTTTGTGATCCCTGGTAATATATGCTATTATAACTTATTCTTGAAGCCTCTTAATACCCGTAAATTTACCTGATAAATTTCCAAACCAATCAAAAACACTAGCCAGCCACAACCCAAATTCTTCAGTACTGTGGAATATGTTTGATCTTATAGTTGAGGTTACTGTCGAGAAGTCTTTCCTTCAAAGAGGTTCCAAGAAGAAGTCTAGAAATGTACTCTGTAGATCGATGAGAAGGAGAAGATGGCATGGTTTGGAAGCACACGATCAAGTCCCGGGACATGCCGCGATTAGTACGACGTTTCATAGAGTGGTGCTACAGGTTTCGCGGTTCCCGTTCATGCAATTATTTGATCTATTAGCTTCCTGTCATGAGTTTGTTATTAATATCAGTTAATTTTATTATTACAATATTTATTAACTTAATCATAAAAAAACATATTGTTTGATTAATGATAATATTAAAATAGTAATTCAATCATACAAAAGACAAGTCACGCGACTATAGAAAATGAGTACAAATATAGATTAAATACATGTAAATACAATAAAATAAAGCATACATTTACATTACATACCTACTGTAATAAATCTAACTGTGCTCTATTAAGGTAGGTTTGAGAACAAACGTAAACAACTTTTATCGGCACCCCTATTAATTTATATTGTATTGTAAACATTAGACAGTCTATAACAATAATAATAATATAGGACATTTATTACACAGCTATTTAGATCACAGAACTCAGATTATCGTTCTATAATCTAGATCCAAACTGCGAAGGAACATGTTAATTTTATAAAATAAAAGATATTGAAATTGAATTTGAAATTGTTCGTCTTTGATAGATAATGTTGGAGTATGTTTTTGCTTTATATGGAAGGCGCCACACAAACTGAGTATAGCGGTTCGAATCTGTGACCCGTTGTATTCGAATACTCGAATACCGCACAATGTAGATCATCAGAATTATGTTCGAATAGCTGTGATCGCGCCTTTGTCCGCGTTGTCCTATATCTATTACTGAAATAATATATAATAATATCCTAATAATTATATAAACATTACACATTGCTATCTCGCCCTAACTAAGCAAAGCTTGTACTATGGGCTCGAGCCCATAGGACTCAGATGGGACATGGATAAACAAACATAGTAAATTTTTTTTTATAAATACATACATATTATTCATAGAAACGCCCAGCAAATAGACATATTCATGCTCTCCAGCGTGGCAGTCGAATGCACTACCGCCGCGCCATAGAGGTCGTCAATATTTGGCTTATGTTGCTTCTGGATAAAATAGCTTTGTAATGGTGAAAGACTTATTAAAATCGATTGAGTAGTTTTAGAATCAACGACAAACAAACATAATATCTTTCCTATTTATATTATTAATCTGTTAGCATAGAAGTATGGTTGTTCGGTAATCTCGAGCTTTGAATGAACTTACAAGTGTGAATGAATCCAAGTCATTGATAGGTAACAATGTATAGAAGCAGATAATTTTATTTGTAAACTTATTTTTTAAATGTTTGTTTCTTTAAACGTATAATTTCACTGATATTGGATAACAACTTCAATGTTTAACAACACAGGGGCGAGGATTATTTTCTTTGAAGAAATCATGCTTTTTTAAACATTTAGAAGGAGTGTAGAATGTTTTTAAGCGTGTGCTTATTCATCGTTGTATATTTTTTACCCCCGACGCAAAAGGAGAGATGTTATAAGTTTGACGTATCTATATATCTATGTATGTGTGTCTGTCTGTGCCATCGTAGCTCCTAAACGGGTGAACCGATTTGAGTGCAGTTCTTTTGTTTGAAAGGTGTCTTGATCGAGAGTGCTCTTAGATGTAATTCAAGAAAATCTGTTCCGCCGTTCGAAGATCATCAAGCTCTTTTGTAATCGTTGAAGTCATTTCAGTCAGGAGTATTTTTTTTATTTATGGTTATTACCCAATAAATTGATGAAAGTTAACCTTAAGGCGACACCTGAACATTCTGAAATTAGCTGTTGTTGATCATGATGAGATTTTAATTTTCATATACATATCTACATATTTAGTGTTGCATAGCATGTAAATATTTAGGGATGACATAGTATGACTTGTCTAATAAGCAGATTCAGATCTTGCAATAACGAGAGGATCTGGGCGGTTTTGGGACATCGTCTTTATAACAGTAACTACGAGTAAGTATATATATATAAACGGTTTGGTTCTTTACCACTTACTACTATATACGTGAAGTGTATTATAGTGCTATTTCTTGTGTTTTTCAATTCTGATAATATTGCATAAGTAGATTTTTTAAACGTTAGCAATGATCAAGCAAGCACACAGCTCACGATGCAAAACTAGGGTATGTAGACATCGCGCAAATGTCACCACCAGCACTGCAGAAATTTAGGTAAGACTAGCAACCCTACGCTTCGCACGGCTAGCAGAGACATCTTCAACAATCATCAACATATTTCAATCAATTTACACAAAATCATAACAAATTATACCTACACCTAAACCATCCTCATGAATCACTCTGTCTATTAGTGAAAACCGCATGAAAATCCGTTCAGTAGTTTTTCAGTTTATAGCGAACAGACAGACAGATGCGGTGGCGGACTTTGTTTTATAATATGTAGTGATATGTGATATGTAGTGATTTAGCGAAATCTATTTTGTAAGTGTCGCGGTAGCATTATGATAATTTACCTAATTAGTACAGTATTAGTATTTAAATAAACATAATAATAAATCACATAATAAAAATAAATTATATGACATCGATATAAATATCGATGCATTTATTTTTGTACGACAGCAACTTTGAAAATTGTTAATTTAGGTCATGGGTCGACACGAGTCATTGTTTTCGTAACGTTTAGTGTTAACACATTGACAGTGTATATTAATATGGACCTAAGTAGTAGGATAAATTCGATTATACTTAAGTGATAAACTTGTTTGTCTGAGTTGAAGAACCTGATTCTATATGGTAAAGGAGAAATATCGAGGGCAAAAACACACTCGGAACTTACCGTAAGTGAATGAAACGTGATAAACGGTCGTTAACATGAAATGTGATTAATCTCTAACCATTTTTAGGGTTCCTTACCCTTACGTCCAAATGGAAAAACGAAACCTTCATAGGATCACTCGCGCGTCTGTAAATCTGTCTCAACGGATTCGCTCCGAATCTACTTTACCGATGAACTGGAAATTTGGTACACATATCAATTCCTGTGACTGACAACGTTAATAAGTGAATTATGAATATGGGGACCACTTTTGGGGGCAAACAGGAAATTAATAAATAATAGTTTAATAAACTAAAAAGTAAGATGTAATGTAATCATTTCAATTAGGATTTAACCGGTTATTTTTCACTTTTCAGTGCCCTTAGTGCTTTTTGAAGTCGGTGTAGTGTTTTTTAAAGTCGGTTTAACTTTTTTTTAAATTTCGTTCGCATACAAAATCCAGCGGAAATAAATGTATTTATTAGAGCGAATGCGAATATTGACTTTTCAACTAAAGAGCGATCAAACTGAACAAATATCTTGACATTTCGCATCGCCTTTTATTGATCCGAGGTAGATACAAATTGATTTTTTTCAAAAAGATGTAATGAAGATTTTTTTTCTAAATGATGAAGATTCTGTTGTGGATGGTTAGAGAGAGAATGGTCTTAGAATATTTGGCTACTCCACGAACCACCAACAAGTGTACCACTAAAAGAGTTTTTAGTAACGCTAGACTGCTTTACACACTTCAGTTTGTTTTTGAGTTTATATTTCATTATCTATTATATTGGTAGAAAAAAGTTTGGGATCATCGACGATTCACACAGCACGTCTTTCAAACGAGTCCAAAGACCGGAGGTGGTATCCAGGTGCTCCCGCCCAGAGATGACAGCTGAACTCCATATCCCCATAACCCCATATACGGACGTTGATTTTTATAATAGAAGTCTTTGCCCCGGGATAAAGTAACTACACTGAGCCGTTTGGATGCCAGCTTGGTATTGCCTTCTAGGTGACATCGAAACTGGAAATGTCCTCACCTAGGATCCCAATACTCTCTAAGATAATATGGATGTCTTTGAATTGTGTGGGGTCACAGTGAATAGTTTTTTTTTGGCAGTGAACGGGCAGCCTTTTGTTTTGGTTAAGAAGCTGAAAACTCATATAAACATTATTTTGCTTTCTAAGTGTTGTCCCAAAAGTTGAGAGAGAGAGAGAGAGAGAGAGACGCATGTAAGTGTGTATGTGTAATATAATTTATTGTACGTAGCGTCGACATAAACCTCCAGTCAATTGTAAACTCCAGTCATGTGTTGGAGCTCACACACTCTTTTTTTCTTTATTTAAAATTAAGTTTTTTTAAAAGGTACAGTACAGTAATTACAAACCAACTAATATATTATAATAATACACTCAGAGGCATTATAACTGTCCTCTCCTCTAAAACTGCATACCGATGGTTTAAGATAACAGACGTAGCGACTAACTTCGTATATTCAACCTGTATCAGCTCAGTTATGTTCTGTTTAGAAATGGTCGATTTAAAACCTGTCAAAAACCGCGAAGCTGGCAAAAATTTCATTTATTTGAAAAGTCAAAATTTGTATTCACATTCGCGAATACTGGAAATAAACATTCGCATCCTCAATCGCGAATGTGCAAAATCCAACATTCGTGACATTACTATACATATTCACCGTACGGAGCCCTCTTCACGAAAGTTTAAACTAGAACTTGGTCGGTTTTCTTATCGTTTGAATATGACGTTTGCTTAGTTATGAAGATATAACTACTAATAAACAAATAAAGCGTACTTTTATATCTTTGTTATTGTTATTTTACATTTTTGCAAGGTTAAGCGGGTTAAGCCACCCATTTATCATTATTTACTTTAATACAGAAATCGGTGTAAACAGGACGTGTGTTGGTATGCATTTGTTTCCGCTGGGTTTTGTATCTAAACAAAGATGCTTGTTTATATAAACACTTTTAAAGAAAGTTTAACCGACTTCAAAAAGCACTAAGCGCACTGAAAAGTGTGAAATAATCGATTTGAAACTTAATTGAAATGAGTATCTATATTACATCTTAATTTCAGGAAAAATCAACAAGCAAACTACATATGTCCGTAATTTCCGATGGTTTTCCTCGTTTTCCTTCAGATACCATCATCAGTTCTGGACTTGGTGACCATAAAACCACTTTGGGAGCATACCACTTCAAACAGAAAAATATTTTTTGTTATCGGTCCATAGATGACGGAAATATCGGTGAACATACATTAAAAAAATACATGAAGCCGAAAATAGAACCTCCTTATTTTTTTTGATGTTAGTTAAAAAGTATCTAATCATTTCAATAGACATTATTTCTCAGATCACCTGTTTCGAAAATTTTTTGTAGTCGTGGATGTTTTATTTTCGCTGAACTCGTGATGAAGGCTAGTATTTATTTTATGATACTCATCTAAACGAACAAAACTTTACCTCCAGCATACCTACTCATTTTTTTTTTGCTACCTTTAAGGCTCACTTGCAACCTTGAAGTTATTATATGGTTTGCTTCAAGTCTATTAGTTAACTGGTTTCGACCAAAGTTGTTGACCTGAATTGATGCAAAAAATCTGTGCAAAAACCACAATATACATATATATATATATAGCTCTGACACAACCACAGTGCAATCTGGTATTTTTGTTCATTATGCCTCTCGTGGAACTGGTGTGACATTATGTCATGATGTAATAAAAATAACATCATTTAATTCTGTTTCTCAAAAAAATTCAACTAACCTATTAAGGTTAGTTTAATTTTAATAAGACAAACATGAAATTTGTTCGCCTTGTAACTTTGACGTCACGCGCTCCTCACGACTACAGGCTAATATAAAAAAAATATATTTAATTCATCTTATTTATTTTATTCACATTTCTAATTTCTGATTTTTAAATGTTAAACTACCTTAACAAAAATAATAATAAGCTTATCTATACTTATAAAAAACTGTAACATGTACAATTCTCTTCATTGAAATTAGTTCGCTTTTTGTCTGCACCGAAATTACTTTAAAATTCTGATTTTGAAATTATTCTAATAGCGAAAAGAGATAAAATGTAAATAAGATGACACCCATCTATAGGAATAGCGGATAGAAACTTGATACAGGCAGACAGATGTACTTCCGAGGCTTTAATTTAAATAAAATACAAAAAAGATATTTTTTCACAGAAATTTAATCACAGAAATGCGAGATGTACCTATATCATCATCACTGACATATGTTTTGTGTGTGACTGTTAGAAACCAAACGTCGTCATTTTTTTACTGCTCTACGTGTTTGTTTAGTAGCACAATGACAAACAAATCATTGTAATAGGTACACTAGGTACTTATTCAATTTTTTTTTTTAAATAATATATGGCATGTTGTTAGGGTTGCTATATCTACGCATAAATTGTTTGGAATTGGCCCAGCCGAGCAGAAAAATAGATTATATGTTGATGAATGTTCGAGAAAAAGATCGCTCGCGTTGGCCACACATGTAAATTGGGGAAGGCCGGCCAGGCAACAGTGAGAAGACAATGTTGGGAACAGGCGGGCGGTAAATCGAATATGTGTAGATGTATGTTCATTGAAAAGCCGTTCAGCTAGCCGCATGTTAAGCCGAGCTAGCCGAGCGATAAAATTCAACTGCCGGCGTAGGCCCTTATCACTAAATATTATAAAACAAAGTCCCTGTCTGTTCGCCATAAACTTAATAACTACAAAACGGATTTTCATACGGGTTTCACCAATAGACGCAGTGATTCATGAGGAAGGTTTAGATGTATAATGCATTAAGATTTTGTGTAAAATGGCTGAAATATGACGATGGTTGACGATATCAGAAAAAATCAATATATGCTTTGTTACCCGTGCGAAGCCGTGGCGGGTTGTTAGTAAATTATAAAATAATAAAAGCAGGAATAAAATCAAGTATGTGTAGTAATGCTTCGGAATGCGACACACACTGGTGCCGATTCTATTGCACACTCATTAAACTAAAACCTGACTTAATTTCTTCAAATGAAAACAACCTTGTCTTCTTCGTAACAAGGTCTATTTGTTACTGGCATCTATTTCTCAGCGCCACTAAATTTCACTAAAGCCTGTCAACGTATACTGAAGTCTATTTCCACATAACGAGAGTCCCCATTTATTCAAATGCCGTATAATTGCCACGCAGCGATAGTCCCCAATTATTCAAATGCCGTATTAAAACTTGTTCAAAACGAACTAAGATGAAGTTATTTAAATCTACACCTACGAAGATGCTTACTAAAAACACAGAGCAAAAGAGATGGCATTCAACGGATAGCGGCTCTCGTTACGTAATATTAAAGTTTATTTAAGCGTGTCAGACTATAATCAACAAATAAATTGCTTACTTCGATAGCGACATATGTTGCCTACTTGTTTAAATTTGAAATAAGACTTATATGAAGAAAATTTAGTCAGAATATAGTTTAGAGAGTGATGTAACAGAATCGGCACCACAGACGAACCTAATAGTTTGTCGACCGCTCGCTTGTGCGTGTAGACCCTTAGTTTTTGGGGCCATAATAAATATGAATAATTTTCATGACAATTACGATTTTAAAATTGACTATAACTACGAAAACAAGCAGTTGCGAAACAAAAGTGCTGTCTGTTTTGCGTTTGCTGAGACGGCACTTCGTGTCCGGAGGCTGTTGCAATGCGCTGTAATGGTGTCACTTAGCGTCAGCGGTCCGCTTGTTACACCGATGCGTAACAAACGCAACATAATATAAGTACTCATAAGTATTCGATATCATTGTTCTACCACTAATTATTAGGTATTTCATTGCAATGTGAATGTGAATATGTATATATTGGACATGTTTGACGGGTATGCATACATGAGAACGATTCGATAAGCGCAGTTTTACCATTTCAAAACCCCGGTTTGTAAAGACTGACAACGTTAAATACCTGTGTAATTTATTTGTATTGAGTTTATTTTTTAACCGACTTCGAAGAAAGAGGAGGTTCTATGTTCCACTGTATATATTTTTTATGTATGTTTACCGATTACTTAAAGACGCCTGGATCGATTTGGAAAATTCTTCTTTTGTTGGAAAGGGTATACTTCCCAGGTGGTCCCATGGTCATCAGGTCAGGATCTGATAATGGGATCCTGGAGAAATCGAGGGAACTCTTCAAATTTTATAGGGACACTTGAAGCGATTTGGGTAGTTGGAGGCGCATTGAAGTCGGTGATACTTTTTTTAAAAGATAATTTAGTTTTTATAACACCGATTATTCCTTGACCGTTGAAAATAATCTCCTACAATAGTTTTATAAGTCAAAATTTAGTAATAAAGAAAATGAGAGTAGGACAATAAACAATATTCCTATTATTAGCCATTAGTAGCACAACATAATATTACTAAAGTCCACGGATTCACGGGAATAGTCTAACTTTTTCTGTTACATTTTTGATAAAATCGTCAAAGATAGAATAAAACTGATTCTACAAAAATGTTATGAATTTCATTAGATATGTTTTTGCAATTCAATCAGATACTTCATGTAAATGTACCTACAAATCGTCAGCAATTGAAATAAACTACCATGTTCCAATAAGAACAGGCTCTAGACTCTAGAGGTCATAGGTACTGGAATAGGTATGGTATCAGTTCCTAAACAGGCTATTTGCAGGTGCAGTGCTATTTTAGTTTTAGCCGAAGTTTCTTGAGTGGGAGATACTTTCTCAGACGGATTAACGGAAAATGAAAATTCACATATTCATTTTAAATAAAAAGAAATAATACAAGAGAAGAGAGACCATTTCAGACCTTATCCACTTATCTTCTAGAGGTTGTTATTTAGGAGGAAGAACATAGTAATCTTTTGCACTCTATTTTTCACATATTTCGCAATTTACTGTCAGTGGTCCCATGTGATAAATTTGCGTTAATGTTTATGCGGGATCTTTATAATTTAGTGTTAAAAAAAATCAAAAAATTTATTCTTATCATTTACAGTCGTGACCTAGATATTCATAAAATAATAATAATCATCGATGACAAAGTTAGAAACATCTACAAACATTTATTCTCGTTAAAGACTTGAAGTTTATTTATATTTGTATACTTTCGACAATATTGTTTTACTTTGAAGGAGAGCCATGATTCGGCACGTATGGGCCGGATCGACCGGAGTGATACCACGACCTCACAGAAAACCGGCAGTTAAGCAATTTCGCGGGGTGAGTTAGATTACCGGAGGTAATAACCTTTCCCTCTCTCCCTCTTACCCCTTACCCTATTGCCACCTTAAAGGACGACAACGCACTTGTGACTTTTGAGTTGCAGGTGCCCATGGGCGGCGGTAGTAATTTAGGGGACCCGTCTGCTCGTTTGCCACTTCCCATAAAAAAATAGTTTTGTTCCCTTACCTTATGCATCAAGAATTTAGTTTAGTTCTATTAGGTTAAAGTATATAAATGGAAGTCCGATATTTTTTCTGTTAAGGTTAATTACCATTCTCACAAGGTAATATGTAAACCAAGTCGTTTATGACTTCCATGATCCAAGTTACGTTCTACTGTAGATGGACAGTGTTCGTGTTAGGTGATGTAACATTATAATGGGAGGGCGGGTATAATGGGAGGTCAAGTATTACGTTTTGCACCTGACATTCGACTATATAAATCGAGACAACCTCAATTTTCCTCCACTTACGGTCGTCTCATAATTATTATTATGTTAATTTAAATTGTTATCATTGGTGGAAGGTATTCCATGTTTTAATTACCTCTTACCCTAGATTGAAGTTGAATTGCATCATGAGATCTGTTATTGTGATAATTATAACTCTATAATGTTGTGTATAATAATACCTGGTCTATACGAAGCGCTAGGTGTTAGCGGATGATATCTTAGTTCGTGAACACTAAATAAATTACTAAATTTATATTTTTAAGAAGAGAACGAATTGTTTTTTATCTGCTACCAATTTGTTGATTATCATATTTTGTATGAAATTTTATGTTTTTTTTATTCATTTTCCATAACGTGCACAACTCCCAATCTTTTACGTAAACAATACTTGACATTTGCACTTCACATTAATAAATAATCACATTAAAGCAATGAAAAATAACATTTAACTAAATCAGATTGTATTGTTGCATTTCTGTCCATACTCGAACACTTCAAAGAAAAATAAAAATAAGTCAAATGGTATAAAATTCTACTTTCCCACGAAAAGTACTCACTTTTAATGGTGATGTGATACACGACATAAGTGGATAAATGCAGTAAAAAACATATGTAAGTATGAGTTTGAAAAACATTAAGAAATTACTAATAATGATATTTGTAATAACTAGTACTATCCAATATAACCAAATTTGTAAGTAAACATTACCTCAAATCATTTTAATTTACGTGAAAGCCGAGTTCAGAAAATACTTTACAGTTATTTTGACATTATAAGCGTTAGAAATTTTCGTTTGAGCTACAATTTTGTCAGTTATTGCTGCATTTTCATGATTCCTAACTGTTTCTTCTACTTTTAAGACATGACCGGATGCGAATAGTTTTTGGCCTTTTGACATATTCTAGCCACGCTGACGATCATTTCTATTTACAAATATTATATATTTTAATTATAATAATAATAGAAACGGTTTGAATATAATTAAAACATTGACGGCAACACGACAACAGTTCTTAAAAGTTTCTTTGTTTCACCACACTGTGGCTCTCGAGTCGATTTGTGCTGCCACCTATAGTTTGTGCATGTTCCCTATACATTATTCCGCCAAACTGCATACCAGTTTGTTGGCGAATAAAGAGTATTTATGTTAAATTTCACCTTAAACGTATAAATATGTAAATCATGATATGATAGTGTTTTGAGTTACAGATATACGTAACAATAGTTCTTTAACTTAATTTTGAAACATTTTTTATTTATTTATTAAATGTTCTTACTACATCATACATACCACTCAGTTAGTCACTCATTATGTCATTACAGACCAAAAACTTAAATTATTTATTGCTTATTATATTAACTTAATTACTTTGATATTTGGTTTATTAGTTGGAGAAGCTTCTTATCGTCTTGTTTATGAAAATCACTAGGCATTTTTTGTTAATTAGTGGTCGTTAATGTTTATTACCAGGCTATTTACGTCGTTTCTGGTTACGTCACTGAGACAAGGCAGGAAATTAGCATTTTGAAACCAAATATCTTTAGTACACAACAACAACACACCCGCAAGTCGTGGCTTCGTAAAGATTTTGTTGTGACCAATAGCGAGCACATATTTTAAGCTCGAAGTTTGAATTAAATTAAAGAAATTGACTGTTTTACTGCATCGCTGTATATTTATGATCATTACCTGGCTATAAACCTGTAGTGGTAACTGATATTTATGTATATATTTTGGTTCCTCGTTAAGAGTACCTCTTCTGGATGAAAAGTTTGTCTATTTAGCTTAACAAACAAACTCATATTCGCCTTATCTTAAGTTAACTTCGATCTTGTAAGTATTTGTTTACTTTACGTTAAATGATAAATATACCTAAATCCTACTGTTTCCTAATCTTATCTGAATTATTGATTTCTTTTACAGGTCCTAGCATGCCTTGCGTTAGACTTTCTGTTAATCGGCCTGGGCCTGTCTATCAGTTTCGTGACGATGGTGTTACCTGAAGTTATGGACGCCAAAGAAGGGCTCTCTATCACCAAGAAACAAGCTTCATGGTTTGGTAAGTTATTACTTAGTGAGCTAATTATAAGTTAATAAGTTCTTATAAGTTAATATTTGAGTTTAATAAACAGACCTATAGTATTAGAGTCCCACTATACAAATTTTAGTTTAGGCGTGGCTCTAAGACAGCAGATATTGCTTTCAATACTGCCTTGGTCATCAAAATAGCAGTAAGTCAGAACAGCCGTGTTCATGAATTATTTTTGTTGTTAGTATCGTCATATTTAGAGATAGAAGCTTACAACTTATTTTTTATTCAAAGTTTGTAAAATTTTTAACCTCAAGGGTGTAAAATAACAATAGGGAATAGGAATGAAAGTTTGTATGGAAATATGTAAGGTTTATATGAATGTTTTATAAGTTTGCGACAAGAGACAAAATATTAGAGCTATTCTGATGTAACATGTACGGAGTCATTACAAAATGTGAAACTGAAATGAACGCGAGTAAGAAACTTGCCAAGCACCGCGCCGTACACAATACACAATGAGCGCTGTGTAGCCTCGCCGCGCCATGACGGCGCGGTGTAGATGGGGAAATATGTCTAATACTGTTTTTTTCATAACTATGCTGTTCCTTTTTGAAGGCAATATAAATTTGATTTCATATTATATCTCGAACTGTTTCTTGCTCATTGCCAAATTAATACAGTTTATAGCAAATGTCAATAATTAATATCTCGAAAGTAACTCTGTTTGTTTATTACCTTTTTATGACTAACGGCTGAACGAATCATAATTAAATTTGCCAAGGATATAGATTATATCCTGGGGAAGGATAGAGGGTTTGTCGTAAAAATAAACCTCGAAGGTGGCAAAATAGGAGATTTAAGTTTGTATGGGAGACCATTGATTGGTCAATTTTATTTGGTTGATATTTAGTACAGAGATATCCAAACCTTGGAGAAAGACATAGGCTGGACCTTGAGGGTGGCAAAATAGGGGATCAAAATTTTAAAGTATAGCAGATCCATCATTTAAGTTATTTATAAAGTTATTTGGATGAATTAAGGTACTTACAGAGATAAACAAAGCCTTGGAAAAGACCATATATGTAGGCTACTTTTTGTATAATAAGCATTGACGGTGACAATATAGGGAATCAAAGTTTATATGGGAGACGTATCATTTGTCAAGTTTAGCTATATAAAAATTCAAGGAATGAAATTGGGGACAGACCAACGACCAAAAGCATGTCACATGTTGAAGGTGATCATTTTGAGTAACAAATATGAAAGGAACAGCAAAGGGAAAACGTGGATTAATTCCCCGTAATCCAAAAATCAGACCGATTTGCCATTCCAGTTGAAAAGAGTACTATAACAGTTCCCCTGAAAGCAAGGGAAACTGAAAGTAGGTGTACATTTGGAATACAATTATTTGTCCTGGGATGGAATCGAACCCACGACCTCTGGCTCAGTAGTCACTAACCACTAGACCAAAAATAACTTACGAGTACCTTGCTTCTCCTCAAAAGATAGAAGAGATTGAAGAAAAAATTTATTACAAATTCTACGCAGACGAAGTCGCGGGTACCAGCTGGTTGTTTATAGTTAGAATTTAAGCACACTCTATTTAAAACATACTTAAAAACATAATTATTAAACAATATGAATATTACCAATTACACGCGAAGCGGTGGTCCGAACACTTGCACCGAGTGAAAGAGGCGGGGCGAGGGATGCGCATACACACCATGCTGCGCCGCCATTTTGTAGCCGTTACAAACGTCACCCGTATAGATGGGTAATCACCCGGGTTTTTACCCAGTCGTGGGTTTTAACCCGGGTGATTACCCATCTTTAAATCTACGATTTTAGATGAAGACTTCTGGTCTATGACAGATTAGTCTATCAGTCTTCTTGAGTCCAGTAACAGACAGTATATTTAAACTGGAAGGCAATAGATTCAACATATACGAAGAATCTTCTTTAGAAATATACGAAAGCGATGGTGATTAATTAGGACAGATAAATCTACACTATATGTACAATAAACATTTTTTGATTATTATAATATGTACCGTTCTGGTGTCATACAAGAACTATGATTCTCTACTATTGTATGATATTTAAAATTATTATGGCGTTGATTATTAGAATTTTTATAATGTTTTGTCATTTTATCTAACTTTGTTTAAAATTTTCTTTTTCTAAAGTTTTGATGTTGATAATAGGTAACCATTTGTGATGAAAATATTTATCAAGGTTATCATTTTAAAATAAATGTGTTCAATCATTAATACTTCTTCTTATATTTCAAATAGGTACTATTAAACAATAAAAAAATATTTGCCCTGTGATTGGGCATTTATTCCGGCTTATATAAATAAATTCCCAGTTTTTGCCATTTTTGCCCGCCGGGCATAAACACAATGCCATCTCTAACTGTAATGCAGCCTGCGAACGATATTGAGTAGAGTTTCATATTACTAAATAAGTTTTTGAACAGCGAGATGATGTTTCCTAGACTATTTTATAGCTTATTGCATTGCTATTGGCAAAATCTTTTGGATAGACAAAATCAATAAAATCGACCGAATTACCCAAATTCAAATTGAATTATAGCTGATAAAACTTAAATAACAAAGATCAGAAGATTTAAATACAATGTTTGCAAAATAAGGATATAAAATAAAAATAAATGCAATTTTATAAATATTAATAATAACTGCAGTCAGAAATATCAGTTTCATCTTTTATATTCTGCAAATTTAAATATGAAAATTGATATGTGGCCAAAATATTAATTCTCATATTGGTTTGAATATTTTATCTAATATATAAAAATCAATGTATGTTTCTTCGTATTTCCGATCATAGCAGTAAGCCGGAAGGTGAGGGTTCCTGACTTACTACTATTTCGTTTACCACGGCAGATGTTGAGTCTGGACAAAATTTTACTGACAAATGAAGTATGCACTCTAATCACTTTCGTAGTTGAGCTTTAACTATATGTGTATCCCGGTGCCGTGGGAATACCGGGATAAAAAGTAGCCTATGTGTTAATCCAGGTCACGAGTTATCTACATACCAAGTCTCATTGCAATCGGTTTAGTAGTTTTTGCGTGAAAGAGTAACACATCGTCTTCATGTGCAACACGACGCGAAGTTTTTTCGCGGGCGGCTCCGCGAGCTTACAGCGCGCCAACTGCGAGTCGAGTTGTATGGTTGCAGCAAGCGCGCTTACTGCCTTTTTTTTTAACGTGTGGAAACCCCCACGGGTCGTCACCCCCCCCGGTCTAAGCAGTAGGGTGGTATGTTGGACTCGAACCGACTAAAACCACACGGTGTTCCGTCACAGTTCACATTCACAGGGCCTTAGGTGTACCCTTACAAGGAAATCCCTGTGAACCCTGGCAGACTTGGCCGCCTGTTAAACAACAGGCGACCCCACTGTGTTGTGGGGGACTTTATCAGTGAGAGACCTGTCAGTGAGAGAGGCACGCGCGGAACACGGCGCCTGGTCTCGGGCCTGCTTCTGCTAAGGCGCCGGATAACCCTGCCCGTCGCCCCCAGGCAAACGCTCATGGAGGCCGGAGATCGACTTGCTCTCTCCGGCACCTGGTGCGGATGGGAGAATCTGCGGGATGGGAGAGTACTAGTTCTCTCCCGTTCCCTTTTCGCCGCCTCCTTGGCATACATTATCTCCTCGAAAATGAGGCAGCGCAATCCCACGCACTCTCGCTCTGGAACAGGGAGATAATCATGGTCTCCAGCGAGAGGCTACCCATACCTACGGCCGTCGCGAGGTCAGCACGCTGCTGCGTCCATGCAGGGCACTCCACTAGAGTGTGGAGTGCGGTATCAAAGCAGCCGTGTCCAGTAAGTATCTGCGTCACTGGTAGGAGAGGCTGACATGCCGCCTCTCCAGCCAATCCTCCATGACGGGTCTTACCTGAGGCGTGCCCTAAGCGCGCTTACTGCCTGCCGTTGGCTTTTTCATTTTGACATTATGAAATGTATTATACTATCAGGTATTAAAACTCAGATTTGAATAAAAACTTAATTGCTGGGGTGGAGCCGTGCTGTTACCGTGACGGTATAGTGTGTGATGAGCTTAAGACTGCTCTTTCTGCAACTATGTATAAGTGTTTAACGTAATAATGTCGTCATTTGCTAATTTATAATTAGGTATAGATGATTTTAGTGAATTAAAAACACGACAACATCAGTATCGAATAAAAATACTAAAAACTGTGGAGTTAATGTTTGAAACTTTAATATTCGTGTAATATAAAAGGTCTCTGAATTTATGTTTAGATAGACTGTGTTAAACATCGTTTTTAATAAAACTAATTAAGTAAAACTGTTAAAAGATAACTAAAAAATAAAAAAAAGCTTATCTCTCATCTTCTCATAGGTAGAGATGCACTACGCTTATTATATGTAATACTTCATCCATTCTGAGCTGAAATAAGTATTTATGTTATTATATTACCATTAGAGAAAGTGATTATAGTAAAATGTGTAGTATATACCAATATATTATTTTATTTGATATAAGCGGTAAGCGCGTTCTTGTGATCATACTTTCGAAGATTAAAAATGAATCGAATGCAGTTACTAAGAAGAAGATCGTATTTTTTGAGAAGATCTGCATTCAGGTCGTAGTAGCATTCATCACTATAATCCATTATGGGGATAATAAAAGTCTGAACGAACATTAATTTTGTTTTAGACGGGAGAAAGTTTTTAAGACGGTTTAGCCCGCAGTGTTGCTGTAACAACAACAGATATTATTATCAATTTCAGTGTCTTTCTTTGTTTATGCGAACTTTTTGGGACAAATCCGGAAACTATATCAACATCCTTAGTGTTGGATACCTGATACCTTTAGTTTTATTTTTGTCAACCCTCTCACTCTCTCACTTTAATGGTCAATTTTCAACTTCACTTTGTCAATTGCAAAATAAGACTTCTGTATTTAAATCACGAATTGTCCTACAATTTAAGCGCTTTACATAGGTACTTACCTTACCTTATACACCGTGTACCTGTTTCAATCTTGATATACACGTTGTTTCATAAAGATTTAGTCTTATACAGGTGTAACAGAAGGGTGTGTTAAAATTTTAGGAGCGATATGTGTAGCCGACAAATAATTCATTTAGATTGAACAAAAAGTGAATTTTGGAATAAAAGTTTTATTTACGAAATTAGTGTTTTCTTGAAAAACGCTTCTTCTAATGTAGGGGCAGATTCCTAAACAACACATTATGATTTTTCATGTCAATTTAAATTGTTGTGTTTTTCTACTTTTTTATGCAGACATTTTTAGACATTTTTAGAAAAATCTGGACCTTCCATCATCATCCTTGGTATTAAATATCTATAGTTTAATATTAAGCCATCTCTCAAATGAAATATTAGCTTTATCGGTAAAGTTTCAAGTAATTTTTTTCTGATATAAAGAAGATTTTTGTATTCAAAATCATGAATTTTCATAGAATTGTTAGATGACCACAATTTCCTGTAAAAACCCGTGTCCATCAGAATATTCCGAACCTACTTTTGCTAAGCCAATGATATGTGTGGTGTTATATTATATATATATATATATATATGTTTATTAAGTATATATATATTATAAAACGGAATAGCGATTGTTGATTCATAAACTGTCTCCGTAGCTAGAAGCTACTTATTTTACCGACCTACTTACCTATACGTTGTTATTTTGTGTAGATTCACATTTAATTTTGTCTCTATACAGTCGCCAATAAACTTGCAATCGAAACACACGTGCATTTGTTTCTCTTAGTTATAAACACGCAATAGTGAACCTTATTACAATCATCATATGGTCGAAATCGAGCCGGATTTACTACCTGCGGTTACGAGTCGAGAGAACAAAAGACAACATTCCACAATAGCGATAAGCCGAACCCTTTTTTTGTTTACATCGCTCACCAAGAATTATAAGTTATTTCAATAGTTTTACATCAAAATGACGACGACTACAACTACAAATGAACAACAACAACTTCTTTCCGTGTTAGAAGATACTGCCCGTCTATTCCAGAAAGCACAGACTAACCTAAGAAAATGCCCGAAGGCTCGCTTAACAAAGGGATATATAGAAGCCCGTCTGAATATCATAGACGATTACTGGAATACCTTTAAAAGTACGCATCAGGAATTAGTAAAGATTACGCCTAAAGAACAGAAAGGAACAATGACGTACTTTTTAAATGAGGAGTTTTACATTTACGAAGATTTATACAATGTTCTACAGGGAGACTTAAAAGATATGATTACACAATTATCTAATAAATCAAATATAGATTCAAGATCTGTTGATATGCAAAATGCTATTGTACATTTACCTAAAATTCACCTACCAAAATTCTCTGGAAGTTCTGATTCGTGGGAAAACATTTCAAGACTTGTTTACGTCGTTGGTACACAATAACAGCTCGTTGAGTGATGTACAAAAACTTCACTACTTGAAGTTAAGTGTTACACAAGAAGCTGAGTCGCTGTTGAAGCATGTAATGGTTACCGCTGATAATTATTTATATGCATGGGATATTCTGAAACAAAGGTATGGCAACAAACGTTTAACTGTGAATTCAATCATGAAAAGGTTATTTAATCTAAAGAAAATGACTACTCAATCCGCTGTTCAATTAAAGAGTTTGTTAGATACAACAGCTGAATGTTTAAATACCCTAGCCAATTTAAACGTGTCTACGGCCTCTTGGGACCCAATCATTATATATCTTCTGGTAGAGAAGATGGACCCAGAGACCCACAAGAATTGGGAAGAGTACGCTCATAAAGAAGAAGACATTTTACCTTCTTGGAATGATCTTAAGAAGTTTATGGAGGTAAAGTTTCGCACCTTAGAATTAACACAGCAAACAAGCACGAAAGACAGTAAATTAGTTAAGGAACGTTCTTTTCATATTGCCACACCAATTAAGGAGAAGAGTTGTGCTATGTGCGCGGATAACCATACATTAAGTCATTGCAAGGAGTTCAGCAAAATGGAACCAGCTCAAAGAAGTGAGTTTGTCAAAAATAAGCATTTATGTTTCAACTGTTTAGTATCAGGTCATTCGG
This sequence comes from Callimorpha dominula, assembly GCA_949752705.1. Taxonomy (NCBI): domain Eukaryota; kingdom Metazoa; phylum Arthropoda; class Insecta; order Lepidoptera; family Erebidae; genus Callimorpha; species Callimorpha dominula. The sequence goes on from OX457011.1 coordinate 10,604,940, forward strand.
TATTTAAGTGTAAAGTACCTATGTCCTGTCGCATATGCAAGAGACGCCATCATTCTCTTCTGCATGAAAGGGAGACCTCACAACCTGGGAATTCATCAGTTACTTCACACCCAGTTGTGACACATGTAGAAGAAGAGCAAGACGTAAAGGTCAATACAATGATGGCATCCCATTTCAATGCTAAGCAGAAGCAAGCACTGTTAGCAACTGCAGTAGTGGAAGCAACAAGTGAGCATGGACACACTATTGTGTTACGGGCGCTAATAGATCAAGGTTCCGAAGCAGCATTTATAAGCGAGAAGGCGGCTCAACTATTAAAGCTCAAGCGACAACCAGTCAAGGGCAACGTTGTTGGGGTGGGATCTACAAAGATTGAAATAAAACATGAGGTACAGCTGCAAGTGAGATCACTATGGGACAAGGGTTTCTGCTTACCAATCAAAGCGTACGTAATGTCTAGAGAACTGACGACAAGGATTCCCATCAAAACAATAAATACACAGCATTGGCCTCACATTCACGGGCTCAATTTGGCTGATTCAACTTACTTCAAGCCAGGTGAAATAGATCTGCTCTTGGGTGTGAGAAAATACGCTGAAATTCTACAAAATAAATTCATAAAGGGCCCTTCAGGAACACCTAGCGCTCAAAAGACGTGCCTAGGGTGGATACTGTTTGGAGAAATTCACACAGAACAACCTCAAGAATCACATTTTGTCATGCACCATACAGTCGACTTGGAGGATATGCTGAAATCAATATGGGAAGTAGATGTAGATGCAAAAAGACACTTGACAAAAGATAAACAACTGTGCGAAGAACTTTATCAGAAAACTACTACTAGAAACAAAGAAGGGAGATACATAGTAAAGTTACCATTTAAAACAAACGATCCACTATGTTCTAAAGGAAACACCAAGAAGGTATCTACTCAGAGATTTATGCAATTGGAGAGGAGGTTCAGAAAATCGCCAGATCTGAAAAAAGAATACATCAAGGTTATTAAAGATTACATAGAACAAGGACACATAGAAACAGTACCTGAAAAGGAAATAAATAATAGATGTGTCTACTTACCTCATCACGCAGTTGTTCGAGTAGACAAAGAGTCTACTAAAACGCGCGTTGTCTTCGATGCTTCATGTAAAGGATCAAACAATGTTTCCTTGAACGACGAATTATTAGTAGGTCCTCAGTTGCAAGAGGACTTAAGAAATCTTTTGATGAGATGGCGAATGCACAGGGTCTGCTTTGTGGCTGATATTCAACAGATGTTCCGTCAAATATTAATAACCCAAGATGATGCAGAGTATCAACGTATCCTCTGGAGATGTCACGAATCTGATCCCCTTGAAGAATATCGATTGTTACGGGTCACCTTCGGAACCGCTCCTGCACCTTATTTAGCTGTCAAAACGCTTCAACAAGTTGCTAAGGATGAGGCTAAAGAAAATACGCTCGTGGCGCAGACAATAATGACAGAGTTCTTTATGGATGATTTGCTTTCGGGCGCGGATTCGGCGGCAAATGCTATATCACTTTCTAAAGCCGTATCACATACTTTGAAAAGAGGCGGTTTCCAACTTACCAAGTGGGCTTCTAACAGCATCGATTTTATGAAGTCTGTAGACAAAAGTGAAAGATCAGCTAATGTTCACATTAATCTGAATCTTGATGGTACCATAAAGGCGCTTGGAATTGTATGGAACCTAAGCACAGATAGATTTCGATATGAATTAGACTTTTCACCTGCAATTCATACTATAACAAAACGAAGCATTTTGAGTGAAATACAAAAACTTTTCGATCCTCTTGGCTAATAATAATAATAATAATATAATTATGGCTAAGATTTGAATTCAAAAACTATGGCTAGAAAAGGTAAATTGGGATGACAAGGTTAGCAACGATTTAGAACAAGAATGGATACAAATCAGAGATGATTTTGCTAACGTTAATGAAATAGAAATAGAGAGATGGCTTGGGACGTTAAGCGTTCAAAAACATAACATACAACTTCATGGTTTCAGCGATGCTTCAATGCGAGCTTATGCAGCAGCTGTTTACTTAAGAGTTGAAACCACAAGCAATAAGGTAGAAACAAAATTGATTGCAGCCAAAACCAGAGTGGCTCCCTTAAAAGCTATCTCATTACCCCGTCTTGAGCTTTGTGGAGCTTTAATACTGTCTAAGCTCATGAAACAAGTCGGAAAAGCAATGAGGATACCTACTTCACAAATGTATGCGTGGACAGATTCTTCTATAGTTATTGCATGGCTCGGTGGCAATCCCAACCGATGGAAAACCTTCGTGGCGAACCGTGTGGTGGAAATCGTTGAAAACATAAACAATAAACACTGGCACCATGTGGAATCACGTCATAATCCAGCTGATTTGGCGTCGCGAGGCATGTTTCTATCTGTACTGAAGGACTGCAGGTTGTGGTGGCAAGGACCGAGCTGGTTATCTGAAAAACATTTAAACCTTAGTAAGCCAGCAGTTTTAGACACAGATATAGAATTGAAAATAACAAAAATTAATACTTACGTTAATAGAGATGTAGAAGTTTCCGAAGGGAGTATTATTTCACAATTTGAAGGTTTCGCAACCCTAACGGAATTAATAAAAACTGTTACTTACTGCAGAAGATTTCTACAATACAAAAAAAATACAACTAACTATTTGTCGACACAAGAATTAGAAGAGTCCCTAAATATTTGCATTAAATTAATTCAAGAGGAAGAATATAAAGAAGAAATAGAACTACTGAAGTCAAATAAACAAGTAAAGAAAAGGAGCCATCTAAGGTCCCTTAACCCTTACCTTGATGACCAAAATATACTCAGGGTGGGCGGTCGCCTCCGGCATGCTAACTTACCTCAAGAAAGAAAGAATCCTATCATATTAGGAACTAGAAACACTTTAACGTCATTAATAATCGCTGATGCACATGATAAAACACTTCATGGTGGAGTACAACTAATGCTGTGTTACTTACGTTTCAAGTACTGGATAATTAGAGCCAAGTCGCTTGTGAAGAAACAAGTGCACAAGTGCATCAAGTGCGCCAGAGCAAGAGAAACTAGTAAAACACAAATCATGGGAGACCTACCTGCCGAGAGAGTAAATCCAGCAAGACCTTTTCTGCACAGTGGGGTAGATTTTGCAGGACCCTTACAAACACTGATGGCTAAGGGGAGAGGGAACAAAACTACAAAAACATACATAGCAATCTTCATATGCATGTCGACCAAAGCAATCCACCTAGAACTGGTAGGAGATCTAACTTCGGAAGCATTTATAGGCGCTTTTAGACGTTTTGTAGCAAGAAGAGGTAAATGTAGTCATCTGTGGAGTGATCTCGGTAGAAACTTTATGGGTGCAGACAGAGAGCTACAAGAGGCTTGGACTGAAGCAAATCTTCATCTCACAGGTCCAGTCCAAACAACTTTAGCAACAGATGGTACACAATTCCACTTCATCCCAGCTTATAGCCCTAATTTTGGAGGATTGTGGGAGGCAGGTGTTAAATCTGTTAAAACCCACCTTAAACGAATATTAACAACCAACCTTACCTTCGAAGAGATGACTACAATACTCTGCCAAATCGAAGCCTGTCTCAATTCACGTCCATTATGTGTAATAGATGATACTGACCCGGAAGTTTTAAATCCATTGACCCCTGGTCATTTTTTGATAGGAGAAGCACCCATAACTGTTCCATCACCCCTTATGAAAACTGAAAACGTTCATAATTTGTCACGCTGGCAACATACACAAAAACTTTTAAGTGATTTCTGGCGGCGTTGGCAGGATGAATATTTGACAAAACTTCAGCAGCGTCCTAAGTGGAAGAAGAGAGAAAAGGAATTGGCAATCGGAGATATTGTCTTAATCAAAATGGAAAATCTACCACCTGGAAAATGGTCATTGGGACGAATCACCGATAAGCACCCCGGTGCTGATGGCCACACAAGGGTATACAGTGTGAAGAGTGGAAATACAATAACAAAAAGAACTGTTACCAAGCTATGTTTATTACCTATTGATCAAGACTGAGATGTTGTTAATGTTATTATTTATTAGCACTTTGATTTTCTTTATTGTAATCATGATAAAAGGACTAACAATCCTTTTGGTGGGCGGTATGTTGATTCATAAACTGTCTCCGTAGCTAGAAGCTACTTATTATACCGACCTACTTACCTATACGTTGTTATTTTGTGTAGATTCACATTTAATTTTGTCTCAATACAGTCGCCAATAAACTTGCAATCGAAACACACGTGCATTTGTTTCTCTTAGTTATAAACACGCAATAGTGAACCTTATTACAATTATCAGCGATAGTTATCTTAAAGTTATCTATTTATATATAAATAAGACTATAAATTTGTGTCATAATACTGTTTGTATATGTTAAATAATAATACTTCTAAAACTTACCTGTTTATATCTATAGGTACAAATAAATAAAATTAATGTGTCTGTTTTTAATGTCATGATAACAGCCGCGCGGGGGGCATAGCTTATAAATATTGTCACACCTCTTTGACATACGTTAATACTGGCGTGTGAGAAGTCTGCACTGAGATACATAAGAACTATTTTTGAATTGTATAAATCTTAATATATAAAACAATGTCGGGTTTGTTCGTTTTCATGGTTTTTGATTTGTGACATTTGTCTCCGTCCCGAATAGCAGAGTAACTATTAAAAACATTGGAAAATTTAGGAAAAAAAAATTATAAGAAAAAACATTTTCACATACAACATGTTCATGGGTTTCGTAACTGTCAAACATTTAATGTTCACCCCGTCGATACGGTAAACTCTCCCCTCAAATTAAAGAACATATTTAAATAAAGGTTTCGAATCGACAAGATAGTATATATCCACAATATTCGGATAATTGCCTATTTTAGAATTAAAAAAATGTAGAATAATGATTGTAGATGTAGATTAATGTAAATGTAGAATAATTTCAGAAACATGGCTCAAACCTCAACTTCTTTCTACACTTTACCCCTTACCCGGTTTTGTTCTCATCCGGAACGATCGGGTCGGCAAAAGAGGCGGTGGGGTTGCCATTTATCTACGTTCCGATTTTTCTTACAACATTTTTTGTAAATCTCCTCCTGATTCGCCTGCAGAGATCTTTTTCTTGAGGTTTGTGTCAAGGGAGCGAAAATTATTCTAGGTGCAGTTTACTGTGCTCCAGCTGTTGATTACTTCACTGAATTCGAATCGGTTTTAGAATCTTTAGGGTCTGAGTATGAGCATCACATCATCATGGGCGACTTCAACACTGATATTATTGCTCACAATTCACCTCGTTCTCCTAAACTTTTAAATTCATTAGAATCCACTAGCTTATATCTCTTACCCCTTCAAGCCACTCAACACAATAACAATGGCGAAGACACCTTGCTGGACCTTATTATCACCTCAGCTCTTCGGAACGTATCAACGCATGAGCAATCTTCGATCTAATCTTCATTAGTTATAAAATTAAACCACCAAAGCCCAAACCGAAAGTGCTGTACAGACGGTGTTTCGGACGCATAAACTTTGAAAGACTGAAAGAGGATGCTTCAAGTATCAACCACGTGGGGCAGCTATCTCCTTAGACGAAAAGGTTCAAATATTGAATGTCAATATTATACGTTTATATGATATCCATGCAGCCGGTAAAAAAATTAAATTAAAGCACCCACCTGCGCCTTGGCTGATGGAAGATATCCGCAGGGCAATTCGACGCAGGGACAGCGCTTTTCGGCAATTCAAGAGAGATCGCTGCGAGGATAAATGGATCGCCTACAAGACTGCTAGAAATAGATGCAATCAAGTGATACGCAACGCTAAGCGCCATCATCACAATATTTCGTCTTCGTCACCTGCTGATGTTTGGAAGTTCCTTGGGACTCTTGGCATCGGTAGAGAGCGCCATACAGATTTCCCAACGAGCATTGCCTTAGATGATCTCAATCATTATTTCATCACACCTACTACATTGGATCATCAAAGCAAAGTTCGAACAATCGATTATGTAGCCAATTTGCCTAGGCCTAATGTTGACGCTTTTCAATTTTCTCCAGTTGCATTAGAGGAGGTCAAGCAATTCGTTCTATCCATCAAATCTAATGCCATAGGTTGCGATGATATTAGCCGCCATATGGTTACCACTATCTTGATTCTGGTTCTTTCCCATCTTTATGCCTATGTCCATTGCCTAAAGTTCCTAATCCCTCTCTCCCTAATCACTTTCGACCTATTTCTATTCTTCCTATCCAATATAAATAATTTTATATATATATTGGTTTTATATATATTAGTTTTCAAATATTTATGCGTGCGTTAAGAAATTTATTTTGTGTATACTAAGGAAATATTATAACATGCTACTTAAATATAGAAAAAAAATACAAATGAACTAATGGGTTTATTAGAAACAAAAAAAAATATCTTTAAATCTACGATTTTAGATGAAGACTTCTGGTCTATGACAGATTAGTCTATCAGTCTTCTTGAGTCCAGTAACAGACAGTATATTTAAACTGGAAGGCAATAGATTCAACATATACGAAGAATCTTCTTTAGAAATATACGAAAGCGATGGTGATTAATTAGGACAGATAAATCTACACTATATGTACAATAAACATTTTTTGATTATTATAATAGGTACCGTTCTGGTGTCATACAAGAACTCTCTACTATTGTGTGATATTCAAAATTATTATGACGTTGATTATTAGAATTTTTATAATGTTTTGTCTAACTTTGTTTAAAATTTTCTTTTTCTAAAGTTAAAGTTAAAGTTAAAGTTTTGATGTTGATAATAGGTAACCTCACTTTGTGATGAAAATATATATCAAGGTTATCATTTTAAAATAAATGTGTTCAATCATTAATACTTCTTCTTATATTTCAAATAGGTACTATTAAACAATAAAAAAAATATTTGCCCTGTGATTGGGCATTTATTCCGGCTTATATAAATAAATTCCCAGTTTTTGTCATTTTTGCCCGCCGGGCATAAACACAATGCCATCTCTAACTGTAATGCAGCCTGCGAACGATATTGAGTAGAGTTTCATATCACTAAATAAGTTTTTGAACAGCGAGATGATGTTTCCTAGACTATTTTATAGCTTATTGCATTGCTATTGGCAAAATCTTTTGGATAGGCAAAATCAATAAAATCGACCGAATTACCCAAATTCAAATTGAATTATAGCTGATAAAACTTAGATAACAAAGATCAGACGATTTAAATACAATGTTTGCAAATTAAGGATATAAAATAAAAATAAATGCAATCTTATAAATATTAATAACAACTGCAGTCAGAAATATCAGTTTCATCTTTTATATTCTGCAAATTTAAATATGAAAATTAATATGTGGCCAAAATATTAAGTCTCATATTGGTTTGAATATTTTATCTAATATATAAAAATCAATGTATGTTTCTTCGTATTTCCGATCATAGCAGTAAGCCGGAAGGTGAGGGTTCCTGACTTACTACTATTTCGTTTACCACGGCAGATGTTGAGTCTGGACAAAATTTTACTGACAAATGAAGTATGCACTCTAATCACTTTCGTAGTTGAGCTTTAACTATATGTGTATCCCGGTGCCGTGGGAATACCGGGATAAAAAGTAGCCTATGTGTTAATCCAGGTCACGAGTTATCTACATACCAAGTCTCATTGCAATCGGTTTAGTAGTTTTTGCGTGAAAGAGTAACACATCGTCTTCATGTGCAACACGACGCGAAGTTTTTTCGCTGGCGGCTCCGCGAGCTTACAGCGCGCCAACTGCGAGTCGAGTTGTATGGTTGCAGCAAGCGCGCTTACTGCCTTTTTTTTTAACGTGTGGAAACCCCCACGGGTCGTCACCCCCCCTGGTCTAAGCGGTAGGGTGGTATGTTGGACTCGAACCGACTAAAACCACACGGTGTTCCGTCACAGTTCACATTCACAGGGCCTTAGGTGTACCCTTACAAGGAAATCCCTGTGAACCCTGGCAGACTTGGCCGCCTGTTAAACAACAGGCGACCCCACTGTGTTGTGGGGGACTTTATCAGTGAGAGACCTGTCAGTGAGAGAGGCACGCGCGGAACACGGCGCCTGGTCTCGGGCCTGCTTCTGCTAAGGCGCCGGATAACACTGCCCGTCGCCCCCAGGCAAACGCTCATGGAGGCCGGAGATCGACTTGCTCTCTCCGGCACCTGGTGCGGATGGGAGAATCTGCGGGATGGGAGAGTACTAGTTCTCTCCCGTTCCCTTTTCGCCGCCTCCTTGGCTTTTTCATTTTGACATTATGAAATGTATTATACTATCAGGTATTAAAAGGCAGATTTGAATGAAAACTTAATTGCTGGGGTGGAGCCGTGCTGTTACCGTGACGGTATAGTGTGTGATGAGCTTAAGACTGCTCTTTTCTGCAACTATGTATAAGTGTTTAACGTAATAATGTCGTCATTTGCTAATTTATAATTAGGTATAGATGATTTTAGTGAATTAAAAACACGACAACATCAGTATCGAATAAAAATACTAAAAACTGTGGAGTTAATGTTTGAAACTTTAATATTCGTGTAATATAAAAGGTCTCTGAATTTATGTTTAGATAGACTGTGTTAAACATCGTTTTTAATAAAACTAATTAAGTAAAACTGTTAAAAGATAACTAAAAAATAAAAAAAGCTTATCTCTCATCTTCTCATAGGTAGAGATGCACTACGCTTATTATATGTAATACTTCATCCATTCTGAGCTGAAATAAGTATTTATGTTATTATATTACCATTAGAGAAAGTAATTATAGTAAAATGTGTAGTATATACCAATATATTATTTTATTTGATATATGCGGTAAGCGCGTTCTTGTGATCATACTTTCGAAGATTAAAAATGAATCGAATGCAGTTACTAAGAAGAAGATCGTATTTTTTGAGAAGATCTGCATTCAGGTCGTAGTAGCATTCATCACTATAATCCATTATGGGGATAATAAAAGTCTGAACGAACATTAATTTTGTTTTAGACGGGAGAAAGTTTTTAAGACGGTTTAGCCCGCAGTGTTGCTGTAACAACAACAGATATTATTATCAATTTCAGTGTCTTTCTTTGTTTATGCAAACTTTTTGGGACAAATCCGGAAACTATATCAACATCCTTAGTGTTGGATACCTGATACCTTTAGTTTTATTTTTGTCAACCCTCTCACTCTCTCACTTTAATGGTCAATTTTCAACTTCACTTTGTCAATTGCAAAATAAGACTTCTGTATTTAAATCACGAATTGTCCTACAATTTAAGCGCTTTACATAGGTACTTACCTTACCTTATACACCGTGTACCTGTTTCAATCTTGATATACAAGTTGTTTCATAAAGATTTAGTCTTATACAGGTGTAACAGAAGGGTGTGTTAAAATTTTAGGAGCGATATGTGTAGCCGACAAATAATTCATTTAGATTGAACAAAAAGTGAATTTTGGAATAAAAGTTTTATTTACGAAATTAGTGTTTTCTTGAAAAACGCTTCTTGTAATGTAGGGGCAGATTCCTAAACAACACATTATGATTTTTCATGTCAATTTAAATTGTTGTGTTTTTCTACTTTTTTATGCAGACATTTTTAGACATTTTTAGAAAAATGTGGACGTTCCATCATCATCCTTGGTATTAAATATCTATAGTTTAATATTAAGCCATCTCTCAAACGAAATATTAGCTTTATCGGTAAAGTTTCGAGTAATTTTTTCTGATATAAAGAAGATTATTGTATATATAGATGACCACAATTTCCTGTCAAAACCTGTGTACATCAGAATATTCCGAACCTACTTTTGCTAAGCTAATGATATGTGTGGTGTTATATTATATATATATATATATATATATATATATATATACATATATATATATATATATATATATATATATATATATATATATATATATATATATATATATATATATATATGGGTATGTTTATTAAGTATATATATATATTATAAAACGGAATAGCGATAGTTATCTTAAAGTTATCTATTTATATATAAATAAGACTATAAATTTGTGTCATAATACTGTTTGTATATGTTAAATAATAATACTTCTAAAACTTACCTGTTTATATCTATAGGTACAAATAAATAAAATTAATGTGTCTGTTTTTAATGTCATGATAACAGCCGCGCGGGGGGCATAGCTTATAAATATTGTCACACCTCTTTGACATACGTTAATACTGGCGTGTGAGAAGTCTGCACTGAGATACATAAGAACTATTTTTGAATTGTATAAATCTTAATATATAAAACAATGTCGGGTTTGTTCGTTTTCATGGTTTTTGATTTGTGACATTTGTCTCCGTCCCGAATAGCAGAGTAACTATTAAAAACATTGGAAAATTTAGGAAAAAAAAATTATAAGAAAAAACATTTTCACATACAACATGTTCATGGGTTTCGTAACTGTCAAACATTTAATGTTCACCCCGTCGATACGGTAAACTCTCCCCTCAAATTAAAGAACATATTTAAATAAAGGTTTCGAATCGACAAGATAGTATATATCCACAATATTCGGATAATTGCCTATTTTAGATTTAAAAAATGTAGAATAATGATTGTAGATGTAGATTAATGTAAATGTAGAATAATTTCAGAAACATGGCTCAAACCTCAACTTCTTTCTACACTTTACCCCTTACCCGGTTTTGTTCTCATCCGGAACGATCGGGTCGGCAAAAGAGGCGGTGGGGTTGCCATTTATCTACGTTCCGATTTTTCTTACAACATTTTTTGTAAATCTCCTCCTGATTCGCCTGCAGAGATCTTTTTCTTGAGGTTTGTGTCAAGGGAGCGAAAATTATTCTAGGTGCAGTTTACTGTGCTCCAGCTGTTGATTACTTCACTGAATTCGAATCGGTTTTAGAATCTTTAGGGTCTGAGTATGAGCATCACATCATCATGGGCGACTTCAACACTGATATTATTGCTCACAATTCACCTCGTTCTCCTAAACTTTTAAATTCATTAGAATCCACTAGCTTATATCTCTTACCCCTTCAAGCCACTCATCACAATAACAATGGCGAAGACACCTTGCTGGACCTTATTATCACCTCAGCTCTTCGGAACGTATCAACGCATGAGCAATCTTCGATCTAATCTTCATTAGTTATAAAATTAAACCACCAAAGCCCAAACCGAAAGTGCTGTACAGACGGTGTTTCGGACGCATAAACTTTGAAAGACTGAAAGAGGATGCTTCAAGTATCAACCACGTGGGGCAGCTATCTCCTTAGACGAAAAGGTTCAAATATTGAATGTCAATATTATACGTTTATATGATATCCATGCAGCCGGTAAAAAAATTAAATTAAAGCACCCACCTGCGCCTTGGCTGATGGAAGATATCCGCAGGGCAATTCGACGCAGGGACAGCGCTTTTCGGCAATTCAAGAGAGATCGCTGCGAGGATAAATGGATCGCCTACAAGACTGCTAGAAATAGATGCAATCAAGTGATACGCAACGCTAAGCGCCATCATCACAATATTTCGTCTTCGTCACCTGCTGATGTTTGGAAGTTCCTTGGGACTCTTGGCATCGGTAGAGAGCGCCATACAGATTTCCCAACGAGCATTGCCTTAGATGATCTCAATCATTATTTCATCACACCTACTACATTGGATCATCAAAGCAAAGTTCGAACAATCGATTATGTAGCCAATTTGCCTAGGCCTAATGTTGACGCTTTTCAATTTTCTCCAGTTGCATTAGAGGAGGTCAAGCAATTCGTTCTATCCATCAAATCTAATGCCATAGGTTGCGATGATATTAGCCGCCATATGGTTACCACTATCTTGATTCTGGTTCTTTCCCATCTTTATGCCTATGTCCATTGCCTAAAGTTCCTAATCCCTCTCTCCCTAATCACTTTCGACCTATTTCTATTCTTCCTATCCAATATAAATAATTTTATATATATATTGGTTTTATATATATTAGTTTTCAAATATTTATGCGTGCGTTAAGAAATTTATTTTGTGTATACTTAGGAAATATTATAACATGCTACTTAAATATAGAAAAAAAATACAAATGAACTAATGGGTTTATTAGAAACAAAAAAAATATCTTTAAATCTACGATTTTAGATGAAGACTTCTGGTCTATGACAGATTAGTCTATCAGTCTTCTTGAGTCCAGTAACAGACAGTATATTTAAACTGGAAGGCAATAGATTCAACATATACGAAGAATCTTCTTTAGAAATATACGAAAGCGATGGTGATTAATTAGGACAGATAAATCTACACTATATGTACAATAAACATTTTTTGATTATTATAATAGGTACCGTTCTGGTGTCATACAAGAACTCTCTACTATTGTGTGATATTCAAAATTATTATGACGTTGATTATTAGAATTTTTATAATGTTTTGTCTAACTTTGTTTAAAATTTTCTTTTTCTAAAGTTAAAGTTAAAGTTAAAGTTTTGATGTTGATAATAGGTAACCTCACTTTGTGATGAAAATATATATCAAGGTTATCATTTTAAAATAAATGTGTTCAATCATTAATACTTCTTCTTATATTTCAAATAGGTACTATTAAACAATAAAAAAAATATTTGCCCTGTGATTGGGCATTTATTCCGGCTTATATAAATAAATTCCCAGTTTTTGCCATTTTTGCCCGCCGGGCATAAACACAATGCCATCTCTAACTGTAATGCAGCCTGCGAACGATATTGAGTAGAGTTTCATATCACTAAATAAGTTTTTGAACAGCGAGATGATGTTTCCTAGACTATTTTATAGCTTATTGCTATTGGCAAAATCTTTTGGATAGACGAAATCAATAAAATCGATCGAATTACCCAAATTCAAATTGAATTATAGCTGATAAAACTTAAATAACACAGATCAGAAGATTTAAATAAAATGTTTGCAAAATAAGGATATAAAATAAAAATACATGCAATCTTATAAATATTAATAACAATTGCAGTCAGAAATATCAGTTTCATCTTATATATTCTGCAAATTTAAATATGAAAATTAATATGTGGTCAAAATATTAATTCTCATATTGGTTTGAATATTTTATCTAATATATAAAAATCAATGTGTGTTTGTTCGTATTTCCGATCATAGCAGTTGAGATAGCAGTAAGCCGGAAGAGGAGGGTTCACGAGTTACTACTATTTCATTTACCACGGCAGATGTTGAATTTGGACAAAATTTTACTGACAAACGAAATAAGCACTCTAATTACTTTCGTAGTTGAGCTTTGACTATATGTGTATCCCGGTGCCGTGGGAATACCGGGATAAAAAGTAGCCTATGTGTTAATCCAGGTCACGAGTTATCTACATACCAAGTCTCATTGCAATCGGTTTAGTAGTTTTTGCGTGAAAGAGTAACACATCGTCTTCATGTGCAACACGACGCGAAGTTTTTTCGCTGGCGGCTTTGCGAGCTTACAGCGCGCCAACTGCGAGTCGAGTTGTATGGTTGCAGCAAGCGCGCTTACTGCCTGTTTTTTTTAACGTGTGGAAACTCCACGGGTCGTCACCCCACCTGGGCTAAGCGGTAGGGTGGTATGTTGGACTCGAACCGACTAAAACCACATGGTGTTCCGTCACAGTTCACATTCACAGGGCCTTAGGTATACCCTTACAAGGAAATCCCTGTGAACCCTTTCAGACTTGGCTGCCTGTTAAACAACAGGCGACCCCACTGTGTTGTGGGGGATTTTATCAGTGAGAGACCTGTCAGTGAGAGAGGCACGCGCGGAACACGGCGCCTGGTCTCGGGCCTGCTTCTGCTAAGGCGACGGATAACCCTGCCCGTCGCCCCCAGGCAAGCGCTCATGGAGGCCGGAGATCGACTTGCTCTCTCCGGCACCTGGTGCGTCTTCTGCGGGATGGGAGAGTACTAGTTCTCTCCCGTTCCCTTTCCGCCCCCTCCTTGGCATACATTACCTCCTCGAAAATGAGGCAGCGGAATCCCACGCGCTCTCGCTCTGGAGCCGTGTTCAGTAAGTATCTGCGTCACTGGTAGGAGAGGCTGACATGCCGCCTCTCCAGCCAATCCTCCATGACGGGTCTTACCTGAGGCGTGCCCTAAGCGCGCTTACTGCCTGCCGTTGGCTTTTTCATTTTGACATTATGAAATGTATTATATTATCAGGTATTAAAACTCAGATTTGAATGAAAACTTAATTGCTGGGGTGGAGCCGTGCTGTTACCGTGACGGTATAGTGTGTGATGAGCTTAAGTCTGCTCTTTTCTGCAACTATGTATAAGTGTTTAACGTAATAATGTCGTCATTTGCTAATTTTGATTAGGTATAGATGATTTTAGTGAATTAAAAACACGACAACATCAGTATCGAATAAAAATACTAAAGACTGTGGAGTTAATGTTTGAAACTTTAATATTCGTGTAATATAAAAGGTCTCTGAATTTATGTTTAGATAGACTGTGTTAAACATCGTTTTTAATAAAACTAATTAAGTAAAACTGTTAAAAGATAACTAAAAAATAAAAAAAAGCTTACCTTTCATCTTCACTTTATCCATTCTGAGCTGAAATAAGTATTTATGTTATTATATTACCTTTAGAGAAAGTAATTATAATAAAATGTATATTATTTTATTTGATATAAGCGGTAAGCGCGTTCTTGTAGATAACTTTAAACAAACAAGTCTTTTATATAGGTATGTTACGGCTAAAAGCCGAAAGACGGTTACATCGAGTTCTAGCCAGCTAAACCTAGGTGCGGTGGTTAAACCCAGATGTTTCCTTTTTATTCACGACTAATATTAGGTGGTTACATTCGGCTAAAATTACGTCTAGCCTTCTTTCTACTGGCTACAACTAGGTGTAACCTTACTTCGGCTTTTAAACGTAACATATATTTCATGTATCTCGGAAACGGCTCTAACAATTTGCATCAATTTTTGTATTTAGATAAGGTTTGGCTTTTTAAATTTATCTATAAAGGTATCCCTCCTAAAAAAACGCGAGTTTTCAAAAACACTGAGCGAATGTCGGTCGCTCAGGTATTTTATTATGAAACAACTAAACCTTAACTATTGATGATTGAAATGTAGAATCATGACAAAATTTTGTTAGTTTTGTATATATAAATGTTAATTTAAATATATTTAAATAAATACATACTTGACCAATACGTATTATATAAAGTTGTTCTTATCGCGATGATTAATTCAGATAACGTCACTTATGAGTATAAACTTTCAGTAATAACTGTCACTGATAACTACTGATAACATAAAATATGTAATATATATTATACTTAAAAATTTTGAATATATTAGAACTGCACGTTCTAAGCATTGGATACAGTTATAAATGCGCACTATTTTTGTTTTTCATGAAAATAAGTTCTTCAATATTCTGTCGTTTGCAAAACGTTTCTAAGTCGCTCGCTAACACACTTACGGTAGGTAACGATCGGGTGGCTGCTTCGAGAAGTACCTGCACTCGGTCGCTAGGAGGGAATTGAGTCCCGCCTGTCACCACTGCGACTGCAGTGAGGATTCGGCTCAGCACACGCTGGCGGT
Organism: Callimorpha dominula; assembly: GCA_949752705.1. Taxonomy (NCBI): domain Eukaryota; kingdom Metazoa; phylum Arthropoda; class Insecta; order Lepidoptera; family Erebidae; genus Callimorpha; species Callimorpha dominula. The sequence goes on from OX457011.1 coordinate 10,620,563, forward strand.
TTGCTCCACCTGGGCGACGCAGCGTCGGGCCCTCACTGCAGTCATCGGAAGGGATATCTCGCTACCAGCAGTCATACGCTCCATGGCCGGTAGCGACAGTAATTTTACGGCGTTCGCGATCTTCTGTGAAGACTTTATATAACGGGTCCGGGAGGACCCTCCACCCGCTATAGTGGCCCCCCGCGAGGAGGCGGCGGCCGCATGTGCCTGGACGTCGCCTACTTGAGAGGTTCTACCCGAAGGTGGTGCCCGCGCTTTCGCAGGCAGGTGCTAGGAGGGTTCCCGGATGCACTTAAGGCGCAGTACGGCACACCGTGTGCTTTTAGTCGGTTCGATTCCGACACACCGCTCCACCGAAAACGCCGGTGGGGTGACGGCTCGAGGGGGTTTCCACACGCATAAAAAAAAAAGATAGCGATCGGGTTAGAAATATTGCTGACTCTAATTCTATAAAATTAAAGTATCCGTTATCACTCAATATAGGACTATTACTATAGGACTACTATACTATAGGACTATTTCTTGGACTGAAAATTAATTATATATTGTCAGTAGGTCGTTTGAGGATTTCTACAACGTTAGGATGGCCTGTCCTAGAAGTTGAAGGAATCTCAGAAGTAAAGTCTGTGTTGTCATTATCTAAGTACATAGCTTTCGTGATTGTGCTCTCGTCATGACTGATACTACGTTTTCTCTCATACTTTTTAAATCTGTAATACTTAAAGGACCTTCCTTTAAGTATTACAGATTGGACCTCAAATACAAATATCATCATCATATCCTATCAATCACACTAAAGATTTGTGGTCGGTGATAACATTGAATTTCTTTCCATATAAATAAGGCCTAAAATACCTAATAGTTTTTTTTATTTAAAATACTATGGCTAATGATTCTAATTCAATCACAGGATTTCGAGTTTCGGCGGGTTTCTAGTTACGACTTGCGTATGCTACTTGTCTTTTACTGTGTCCGGAAAGAACGGCGCCCAATCCTATCTTTGAAGTATCTGTACCTTTTAAAATAAATTTGTTTTCTTCAGAAAGATTAGGATAGCCTAATACGGGTGGATTTCAGAGTGCTTTTTTTGGTGACGAGGTGGAAGATCCTCATGGATGTCCTCCGCCCTTGGGGGGGCGCGTATTTAATGATGACTCACATTCGCACAACCAATTAAAACTTATATTTAAAATAAAACGAAATAGGCACGATTTATTTAAATAATTAGCAATTTTTTTTTTTTTTTATGGTATAGGTGGCAAACGAGCAGACGGGTCACCTGATGGTAAATGACTACCGCCGCCCATGGGCACCTGTAACTCAAGAGTCACAAGTGCGTTGCCGCCCTTTAAGGTGGGAATAGGGGGAAAGGGGGGAAGAGCGGGAAGACGGGAGAAGGGGATTAGAGTGGAGGAGAGGGGGAGAGGGGAAGGACGGGAATAGGGGAGAGGGAAGGGTTAGGGCCTCCGGTAACCTCACTCACGCGGCGAAAAGCAATGTAATCATTGTTTCACTGCCGGTTTTCTGTGAGGCCGTGGTATCGAGCGGAGTCGAGCCGGCCCATACGTGCCGAAGCATGGCTCTCCCACAACAACAACACAATTACAAGTAATTCTCACTATTGGCAATCACTATTCACTTGTACTATTCGCTATACTTCGCGCTTGTTAACTCGCAGTATCGCTTAACTAAAACTGAATGTCCATATGCATGCAACGTTCTTATATAGTTTGAAAAGCATCTCATAGAAAGGTCGTGAACTTTTCTGAAATACCTCTTACAATCTAATTATGTCGACTGCTGTTCGAACTTCTAGAACTCAGTAGATCATTCTTATCGATAGACAGATTTGTTCCGTTATTCGTTAAAAGATGGCGTGCGTCTCAATGTACGGGTACAGTACTCAACTTTCTATGGTTTCCATCTCGTTACTAGATTGCGCCCGAGCGTCAATATAGGCTTCCGTAACAGTACTGTTCCCAAGTTCCGAGTAAAAGCTTCTTCTTTTCACTCGTACATTCTTACCAGTATGGTCGTGGTTGATGTACATGGTCATAGAGGGTTGTTACTTCCGTTTCGGATCGCCTCTCTTGCGATGTTTCTCCACTTGGTACGACATACGGCATTGTAAGAGCATGTCACCACAGAGGTTTGGGTCACTGATTTTATAAGGGTTGTTAAGCGTGTAGGTGATTATATTCTGGACCTCTACCCTTTCACCTGGCCTTGTTTCACCAAACATTCAATAGAGCTCTCGTTTCTAGTACATGCCCTAAGAACTTAATTATTCTCAGTAGCACAGTTGACGAAAGTCGTTCTTCAACATTAAGTTCTTCTAAGAAGGAGTTTTTCTCAAGAGTCTTGTCTAGGACCACATTTAAAGGGTATTAATTTTTCGGCTTAATGACCAGGTTTCGGCTTCGTAGAGGAATATTGGAAATACGAGGCATCTCATGAGTCGTACCTTAACCAGTTATCTAGATCTCAATGAGGACCAACTTGATAAACTTGAGAGGCTTCAAAATTTCTGTATAAGATTCATTTTTGGCTTACGCAAATATGATCATATGTCCGAATTTCGTAACAAACTCAAGTGGCTTCCGATTCGTCTTCGTCGGAATACTCTTATCCTCTCTTTATTGTATAATATCTTGTTTAACCCTACTACCCCTGTCTATTTAAAAAAGCGTTTCGCATTTATGTACGACACACACAATAGATATTTGAGATCATCGGAAAATTTAACGTTGGAAATTCCAACTCATACCACAACATTTTCTGACAAATCATTTGCAGTGCAAGCCGCACGCTTGTGGAATGCATTGCCAGAAGTTATTCGACGAGCACAGTCACAAGCTGTTTTTCAGAAATTTATCAAGGATCATTACCTTTCTTTGTAAGAACCATATATTATAATTATATGAACGTGTAGTGTACGAATATATGTGTGTATGTATATTTCTTTATGTATATGTATGTATGTGTATTATTTAGATAATAATAAAAAATTAGTAGACTTAAATAGACTGATGTTTATTAACTGTATATTTTTCTTATTATTTTGAATTGATGTGCACCGCGAGTTACCTACTTCTATACAGTATAGTCCATCCTAAGGTTGTCTGTAAGAGATCGCAGACTGCGATAAGACCGGAAATTGTACTGATACTTTATATTCAATTTCTAGTTTGTATAATACTTTTTGGTGTGCAATAAAGAGTGCCTATCTATCTATCTATCTATCTATCTATTTTTGGTTTTCCTATCTTTACAAAATTTGTTTAGTTTCTCTACAGCAGACCTTGTAGTAGCTCAACGCCTTTTAATTTCCTTATTGCAACTCTCCGTATTTGAGATTTGCTTAGGTAGACATAGTTCTGAATCACTTCACAATTGGCGACGATACACGTTACGGGCACAGAAAAGGATATAGGGTTCATTTCATTTTCCGGAGAAAAAGATACTGTTCTCGAGGGATATAAAAATAACTTATACGCAAGCAAAGCTGTATGGGCCGTACGTATACGTATGGGCTGGCTCGATCGGAGTGATACCACGACCTCACAGAAAATCGGCAGTGAAGCAATGCTTGTATTGATTTTTGCCGAGTGAGTGAGGTTACCGGAGACCTTAACCCCCCCCCCTCTCCCACTCCTCTCCCACTCCTCTACTCCCAACTTAAAGGCCGGCAACGCACTTGTGACTCTCGAGTTGCAGATGCCCATGGGCGGCAGTAATCATTTACCATCAGGTGACCCATCTGCTCGTTTGCCCCCTATACCATGAAAAAATATATTTTTTCTGTGCAAAGTACTTTTTCTCGTTTATTTATTCAAAACTTTATGCACAATGCGTATAGAGACGGACTTAATGCCAAAGGCATTCTCTGCCAGTCTACCTTAGGGTGATGTAGAAATGAATGAAGTAGGTGCATTAAAAAGTATAAGAATGAGTGAAATAAGGAAAAAAGAACAAACAAAGAAATAAATATATGCATAGATACATGAATATTTAAATATAATTTTTCTACTGTTCTGATGACTCTGCCAATTTACGGAAGCATGAACCGTTGCTTTAAACGATAGGCGACTAGGTACCATCCTGATTTCCTGCGGTAGGGCGTTCCAAAGGAGGACAGACTGATTAATGAAAGAAGAAATGACACATGTTGAAGAATGACTGGTACATAATAGGAGAAAATTATTAGAAGAACGGAGATTCCGTCTATGATTGGAGCAGAGATACTGGAGAATGGAAGTTAGATATGTAGGAGCAGTGGGTGAACCGAATACAGAGAAGTGAGTTGAGCGAAAAGCGAAAACGTGATCATACTTTCGAAGATTAAAAATGAATCGAATGCAGTTACTAAGAAGAAGATCGTATTTTTTGAGAAGATCTGCATTCAGGTCGTAGTAGCATACATCACTAAAATCCATTATGGGGATAATAAAAGTCTGAACGAACATTAATTTTGTTTTAGACGGGAAAGAAAGTTTTTAAGACGGTTTAGCCCGCAGTGTTGCTGTAACAACAACAGATATTATTATCAATTTCAGTGTCCTTCTTTGTTTATGCGAACTTTTTCGGACAAATCCGGAAAATATATCAACATCCTTAATGTTGGATACCTGATACCTTTAGTTTTATTTTTGTCAACCCTCTCACTCTCTCACTTTAATGGTCAATTTTCAACTTCACTTTGTCAATTTCAAAATAAGACTTCTGTATTTAAATCACGAATTGTCCTACAATTTAAGCGCTTTACATACGTACTTACCTTACCTTATACACCGTGTATCTGTTTCAATCTTGATATACAAGTTGTTTCATAAAGATTTAGTCTTATACAGGTGTAACAGAAGGGTGTGTTAAAATTTTAGGAGCGATATGTGTAGCCGACAAATAATTCATTTAGATTGAACAAAAAGTGAATTTTGGAATAAAAGTTTTATTTACGAAATTAGTGTTTTCTTGAAAAACGTTTCTTGTAATGTAGGGGCAGATTCCTAAACAACACATTATGATTTTTCATGTCAATTTAAATTGTTGTGTTTTTCTACTTTTTTTATGCAGACATTTTTAGACATTTTTTGAAAAATCTGGACGTTCCATCAACATCCTTGGTATTAAATATCTATAGTTTAATATTTAGCCATCTCTCAAACGAAATATTAGCTTTATCGGTAAATTTTCAAGTAAATTTTTTCTGATATAAAGAAGATTTTTGTATTCAAAATCATGAATTTTCATAAAATTGTTAGCATTTTACGTTACTCCACTATACGATCCTAGAATATGACCACGATTTCCTGTAAAAACCTGTGTACATCAGAATATTCCGAATCTACTTTTGCTAAGCCAATGATATGTGTGGTGTTATATTGTATAATAAGTATATATATATTATAAAACGGAATAGCGATAGTTATCTTAAAGTAATCTATTACATATAAATAAGACTATAAATTTGTGTCATAATACTGTTTGTATATATTAAATAATAATACTTCTAAAACTTATCTGTTTATATCTATAGATACAAATAAATAAAATTAATGTGTCTCTTTTTAATGTCATGATAAGAGCCGCGCGGGGGGCATAGCTTATAAATATTGTCACACCTCTGTGACATACGTTAATACTGGCGTGTGAGAAGTCTGCACTGAGTTACATAAGAACTATTTTTGAATTGTATAAATCTTAATATATAAAACAATGTCGGGTTTGTTCGTTTTCATGGTTTTTGATTTGTGGTATTTGTCTCCGTCCCGAATAGCAGAGCAACTATCAAAAACATTTTTAAAATTTAGAAAAAAAAATATCAGAAAAAACATTTTCACATACAACATGTTCATGGGTTTCGTAACTGTAAAACATTTAATGTTCACCCCGTCGATACGGTAAACTCTCCCCTCAAATTAAAGAACATATTTAAATAAAGGTTTCGAATCGACAAGATAATATATATCCACAATATTCGGATAATTGCCTATTTTAGATTTTAAAAATGTAGAATAATGATTGTAGATGTAGAATAATGTAGAATAATGTAAATGTAGAATAATTTCAGAAACATGGCTCAAACCTCAACTTCTTTCTACACTTTACCCCTTACCCGGTTTTGTTCTCATCCGGAACGATCGGGTCGGCAAAAGAGGCGGTGGGGTAGCATCGCATCATCATGGGCGACTTCAACACTGATATCATTGCTCACAATTCACCTCGTTCTCGTAAACTTTTAAATTCATTAGAATCCACTAGCTTATGTCTCTTACCCCTTAAAGCCACTCATCACAATATCAATGGCGAAGACACCCTGCTGGACCTTATTAGCACCTCAGCTCTTCGGAACGTATCAACGCATGGGCAATATCCAGCGCCAGGTTTTTCACATCACGATCTAATCTTATATATAAACTTGGAAAGACTGAAAGAGGATGCTTCAAGTATCAACTGGGAACCACGTGGGGCAGCTATCTCCTTAGACGAAAAGGTTCAAATATTGAATGACAATATTATACGTTTATATGATATCCATGCCCCCGTTAAAAAAATTAAATTAAAGCACCCACCTGCGCCTTGGCTGACGGAAGATATCCGCAGGGCAATGTGACGCAGGGACAGCGCTTTTCGGCAATTCAAGAGAGATCGCTGCGAGGGTAAATGGATCTCCTACAAGACTGCTAGAAATAGATGCAATCAAGTGATACGCAACGCTAAGCGCCATCATCACAATATTTCGTCTTCGTCACCTGCTGAAGTTTGGAAGTTCCTTGGGATTCTTGGCATCGGTAGAGAGCGCCATACAGATTTCCCAACGAGCATTGCCTTAGATGATCTCAATCATTATTTCATCACACCTACTACATTGGATCATCAAAGCAAAGTTCGAACAATCGATTATGTAGCCAATTTGCCTAGGCCTAATGTTGACGCTTTTCAATTTTCTCCAGTTGCATTAGAGGAGGTCAAGCAATTCGTTCTATCCATCAAATCTAATGCCATAGGTTGCGATGATATTAGCCGCCATATGGTTACCACTATCTTAGAAGAACTCTTACCCGCTATAACTCACATAATTAACTATTCTCTTGATTCTGGTTCTTTCCCATCTTTATGCCTATGTCCATTGCCTAAAGTTCCTAATCCCTCTCTCCCTAATCACTTTCGACCTATTTCTATTCTTCCTATCCAATATAAATAATTATATATATATATATTGGTTTTATATATATTAGTTTTCAAATATTTATGCGTGCGTTAAGAAATTTATTTTGTGTATACTAAGGAAATATTATAACATGCTACTTAAATATAGAAAAAAATACAAATGAACTAATGGGTTTATTAAAAAACAAAAAAAAATCTGCAAAGGAAACGATCATCATGGCGAGCCGGGTGATTCAAATTACGTACTGAAAACAACTATATAATGCAAGAGAAAGAAATCAATGTTTGTTTGTTCTTTATGTGTTTCAAAACCATTGATCAGATTGTGATGAAACTTTAGTACGGTGTTCTGGGGAAGACCCCGAGGGTTCCTGGCCAAAAAAGAATATAAAAAAGGCATTGCAACGCATGCCGGGTGCATCTAGTGTTAGAATAAAGAAGACTCGCGTCGCAGACGGCAGTGAGAGCAGTCCGTCTTTCAAGAGGCGAGGCTTCGATGAAGATAATGTAAGTGGCAATATTTGTAAAGTGTGATATTGATCAGTTTTCAATATAACCAGTTTTTCTTGCAGCTGTTTCAATCCTTATAATAAAGACACCCCTATCCCTCTTCCTCGCTCTGCAAAGCACGAGGCATCACAATATATATATTTTTAGGACTTTTTCCTCTTTAGTAGAATTGCATATATATATATTTGCAAAAGCATGATCGTGGGTTGTCATGGATCAGTTGGCTTGCACAAGAACCGTTTAAACACCAGATTTTGCGTTTGGGTCTTTAACAAAATATTGTCAGAATTATTGGGTTGCATAGCAAACTTCAACCATCTTATATGTGTTTTTCTAAACAATATAAGTAGGTACCCAGACATATATTTGAAGACAACGTGTAAACTGGTTCCGAATATTAATCTTTAATAATAATCTCGGAATAACTTATTTATATAAACTTATACTTACTTACATAAGCTTGCATATAGATAAATAAGATAAAAGTAATAAATGAGTTTTTGGTTGTTCACACTATTAACTAGTAGGTAGTAGCAAGTTTTCTAAACCTAGGATATGATATGCACGAAATGGCAGCATGTAATTACACTTTTTAACCGACTTAAAAAAGGAGGTTCTATGTTCGGCTGTACGTATTTTTTTCATGTATGTTTCATCGATATTTCCGTCATCTATAGAACGATTTTAAAAATCTTTTTTGTTTGAATTTGCTTCCAAGGTGGTCCAATGCATTGTCACCAAGTTCGGATGATGTTCATGATAGATAAGGGAAAACAAGGGAAATCCTCAGAAATTAATGGCACCTGTAGTGTGTTAGTTGATTTTAATGTTATTGATATTAACCGACTTTAAAAAAGGAGGAGGTTCTACGTTCAGCTGTATATATATTTTTTTATAACTTATTCAAGTGCAGCAAGTTAAGTAGACAAACGCACAATCTCAGCCCTTACTTTTGTAAGTGTTTCTTGAAGTCGGTAAAACTTTTTTAAAAGTATTTATTGAACTAGTTTTTGTTAATAATTCTATTAACTAGGTAGAATAATCGAATTTCATTAAATCGTAGGATTGTAATAAAAGTAATGCAATTCACGCGATTAGGTAATGCTTATCCATCACTGAATAGAAGATTCTTGTGGAGGAACGGGTGTTATGTCCCTCCAACAGAACGGGAAGATCCTCAGACCAGGCGAGATGATCATGCCTGGCGGGCTGCGGCCCAACGGTTGATGTTGGGAAGATGTATTAAATACTAGCTGCGCCTCCCGCATTCACCCGTGTAAGTCTTGATGCCATGGAAATATCGGGACAAAAAGTAGCCTATGTGTTCATTCCGGTGTCCAGTCGTACCAAGTTTCATCGCAATGGATTTAGTAGTTTTTGCGTGGAAGACCAACAAATTTCCATACATCCTCACAAACTTTCACGTTTATAATATTAGTAGGACTAATCGGCGTGAGAGCTTTCATAGTGCGATGCAGGATTAGTAGTTCGGTGTGCCTTCGTTAGATGATATTGAAGTATGGTTTTGCTGTATTTGGAAGTCACCACACTCTTGTTTCGTTTAGACGGTACCTCCAAAAGAAGCGCTGTGCATGCATTTGAATTTCGTGTAGATACGACGTGTGGTTTTAGTTGTCTTAACTCCAATATAGCCACTTGTGATGGTTAAAACTAGCTAGTTGCCTATTTAGTCGGTTAGAAATAGTAACAGGAAATATAGGACATTCGGATACGCGACCACGGCCTCCGTGAGCTACAGCAGTCTCAGTCTCATTCCCCATCTGAGATATGAGATATCCCTTACCCTAGGTTCCTCTCTCTACCCATTTTTCCTCATGCATATTCACCTTTGCCCTTCTATTCCGTCTTAAAATGACTACATTCCCAAGGACGGTTAAAGAAATAAGCCAAAAACATTTTCAATGTTACACATTGCGCTGACCCTAATGAAAATTGGGAACAGGGTATGAAAATTATGCTAACATCTCGGTCATTGTCACCAGTACCATTGTGTGATATATATAACTTGTTTAATATAACAGTTAGGGTACTTCCATATTAGTATTGTTATTGGTATGGGGCTCTGTTGCCGCATTTAGACTCATAGGCGATCTATTATGCGTTCAGATAAGCTGACTAGTTGAGCCAGCCTAGCTCTTTCCAGAAGCACAGAAGCCTCCTGGGGCGTTCACAGGCTTCTAGGAGTGACCTCGCACCTGCTACCATACTTGCCCATTGTCTGGCCACTCCCTCGTACTCCAGGATAACGTGGGCGGCCGTTTCCTCTATATTACATAGCGTTTTAAGATGTACTGCAGATTATATTTACAAATACACCTGTTAATATATAGGGACAATAAACTCAGATAACGCACATCGTAATTTAGTTTGATTGGTTAAGCTTATCGTTCGCGCTCTTAAACACTCCGTGTTATTCTACTTCAACAAATATTGATCAAAATGTTTCCATGTGTTTGCTTGATATTGTTATCTTAATGTGCAATCAAAAGATATAGGTAATTGCCGTCTCCCTCAGCTCAGGACAATAAGTAGGTCGACTGATCTATAATATTTAACTAGTTTCGGTTCAGGTTTGGGCTGCAGGTTTATTCTGTCCGTCAGGAAACCCTGGATATAACCTGAAACTAAGTGTTAAGAGAAAAAAGAAAATAAGGTTTTCGAGGCCTCTTAAGAACGGCACTGCAGCGGCAAGAGGCAGAGGTGCAAGCTCGAAGTCCGCGCGCCGCCCGCGATGTGCAAGCTAATTTCATCGTCTTCATGACATTTTCGCTGGCAGCTCGCAGTCGGCGCACTGTAAGCGAGCTGACCGCGAGCTTACAGCGCGCCGACTGCGAGTCGAGTTATATGGTTATATGGTTACTGCCCGCCGTTGGCTTTTTCATATTGACACTATGAAATATATTATACTTTTATATAATTATTATACAACTTAATTGCTTCGTTGGAGCCGTGCCGTTACCGTGACGGTATAGTACGTGATGACCTTTACACTTTAAACCTAATTATTATTATTTAGGTAAATAAATCTTAATCTGGGCGGCGGTAATTTTTTTCAAAAGTTGTCATTTCAGCACATTTATTTAAAAAATATATTTTAAAATTCGCGCAGAACACTACGTCACGATAATGTTATCTATCCGGTATTGTGACTCGGCGCTGTCCTTAAAATAATTACCTACAGCCGCGCGGTACGTGAACATGCGAAAGGGCTGCCCGCCTACAGTATTTTAATTTCTTCTACCTACTTGAGTTTCTTTCTAGTTTTATGATTGTAAATATTATACTTAATACATTTTTTATTTAAAAAAAAAATAATTGTGAATGAAATAGCAAGTTTTCAATAAAAATACATGTTATGTTTTTTGATTAGAAGATTTAATAAAAAAAAAAACACCCTTAAAAATTCTGCTTACAAAACCATCACACCGTTCCTTCATCACAGCGTCGCATTGGCGACTGGTTGTGTACCGAGTGTATACCGAACTCAAGGCGCGTAGGTATGACTCTGACCGTTTGTATGAAGATAGAATACTGGATATATAAAGTTACTGTGACTACGTCCTCGCCGGTCTTGTACGCTAGCTGATAGGTATTGTTACGAGCTAAGGTTCGGGATTAGAGAATTATACCAGATTGTTACACTTCCCACAGTCGCCAATAGATGGCGGGTTATTCGTAACAGTATCATAAAGTACGACCTTGAGCGAGTGAGGGAGCACTGATTTTGGCTAATGAAGTGTAATTTAATAGCATGTGGTTTGGATCACATTTTTGTTATTTAATATCAGCTTCAATGTAATTTATTCATTGAAGTGGAACTGTAACGCGCTGCCAACGCTTTACCTAGCCCCATAAAACAAAAAAAATCAGCACTTCTGCTCGATACAAGATCTATAGGTATCTGTATACCTACTACCAGTCGAATGGTCTTTAATTCCATTAGAGTGTATCCTAATGTCGCTATAATGATAGCTGTTTTTTGAATATTGTTAAATTTGTACGTTATAACAATTTATTAATGCTAAAAATATATTTGTGAATTTAACTGCTCACAAGTTTGGATAGAATCATATACAGGCTGTTATAGAATGGTGTGGTCATATTTTATGGTCGTATAGTAAACCTCGTGAATAACGTGAAGCGCTAACAGTTTTACGACAATTCATGATTTTTAATACAGAAATTTTATTTTGAAAATGAAAAATTAAACTTGAAAATTGATCGATGAAGTTAATATTTCGTAAGAAAGTGCTGACATGAATGAAACTATAGGTAGTTAATAACAAGGATGAAATGTCCAGATGTTTAGAAATTATTATTATTTGTATATTTAATTAGTTAATACTAGCAACCCGCCCCGGCTTCGCACGGGTAGCAGAGACATCTTCAACAATTATCAACATCCTACTAATATTATAAACGTGAAAGATTTGTGAGGATGTATGGATGTATAGATGTTTGTTACTCTTTCACGAAAAAACTACTGCGATAAAACTTGGTATGTAGATAGCTGGAGATCTGGATTAACACATAGGCAACTTTTTATTCCGATATTCAAACGCCATCGGGACTTACGCGGGTGAAACCGCGGGGCGCAGCTAGTATTTCAATAAATTTACACAAAATCTTGACAAATAATACACTTAAACATACCTCATGAATTACTCTATCTATTACTGAAAACCCTATGAAAATGACTTTGTTTTATAATATGTTTAATATAAAATGCATTATTTATCGGCTACACATAACGCCCCTAAAATTTTACCTCACCTTTCTGTAACATCCTCTATGTATAAGGGGACATGTGATATGCAATTGAGATTACTATTTTTATACAGTTGTACTCATGTAAATCGAAGCCGTAACTAACTGAGTTATGGAAACAACAGGAGCCCGTACACGTATTAAGGAGTACGATGTAAGTTCAGGCGGGTTGGTGCTGTAAAAACCTTTTCTACTAATTATAAATTTCACTTGCTAAGCACTTATGTAGATGCTTTCTTATTATTGTGTAGGTAATGAAATTCCAATGTCTTTAACTTTATATTTTGTTATTTCCAGGCAGCATGGCGTTTCTCTGCCAGCCCCTCGGCAGTTTATTCTCGGGGCCTTTGCTCGATCATTTTGGACGCAAGAAGGCATTGTTTCTAGTGAACATACCACATGTGATCGCTTGGCTACTCCTGTCCTATGCGTCGAATGTACCAACTTTGTTTATTGGGAACGCCTTGCTGGGGATTGGTACGGGTATCATGGAAGCACCTTCCGTCACATATGTGGGAGAAATCAGGTAAATATTAGAAACAATCTCACCACTATTGTTATAAATTTATCAAAATTACTAAATCACAGTAACTGCTCTGTTTTTCGTACCTCAATCAGCATTTAAGTGATTGTTTTCAACTTATATGGCATGCCTGTCCTTTTAACTCCCCACTATTGTCAGCCGATCAATACCGTAGCACTACCAGTATAACTAGTCATAATAATGTCTATAACTCATTTTGACCAAATAGTGATTTTATCATCTACCAGCAAGCCTAGGCGTGCCAGCAAGGCTTTGCACGGGTAGCAGAGACATCTACAACAAACATCATCATATTTCAACCAACTTACACAAAACCTTAACAAATTATATACCTAAACCTTCCTCTTAAATCGCTCTATCTGTGGTTGAAACCGCATGAAAATCCGTTCAGTAGTTTTTTAGTTTATCGCGAACAGACAGACAGATAGATAGAGTTTTATTTTTTCTTATCTAAAAAAATTGTAACTTATGTTTTAGTGCTTAGTAATAGTTTTATTAATTGTTAGTACTCAATGTAAATGTCGCAGCCAACTAGCTTAATTAGCCGTTCAATTAAAAGCCTAGCCTCTTTACTATATCGGTTCTGGCCGGCAGCTGCCGCGACACGCTCGCTCGGCTCGTGCGTTACGGTCACAGTTCTAACCTAATCTAACCCTAGCCATTTCTGTTCAATTGACCTACCCTACTAATGTTAAATCGTCTCCAACTTAATATTATGTTAGACGAATAAACAATATGCCTTAAATATTGTAATAGACGCTACGGCTGAATATAATTCAGGCCGCTAGTTGAACGGCGCCGTATAGTAAAGAGGCTAGGCTCTTAATGAACGGCTAATTAAACCAATGTTGCATATGTAATATGTATTTTGTTGATGCTCCTTAATAAATAAATAAATACTAAGCACAATAGTGTTTATTCTAAGGTATCTGAATCATCTGACGGGAAATGAAGGTATATTAGATTCCGATTTTCTGATTTTCTGGCAACATTTTGCATTAAAATTTTGGATTTTGTTGTTTATCTGTTGTTAGTTTTATGTGCATGCTTGATATACGACGTAATTACCTTCATTCTTCTAAAGACCTTTAAGCTACGGCCGTTTTTTTTTTTATCTAACGACATTAATTACAATCACTGGATAATACTGGATTTGAATATATTATATCGTGTTACTGGGTGTCGTACCTTTCTACACGCAAATATGTGGGTACAAAATAATTACGTCAGTAGTTCTTCGACTGTTACGGCATAGGACGCGAGTTCTATTCTCGCTCAGTGTTTCTGTGTATAAATAAATAATCCAAGAATGTTAATCCTTATTCTAGAACCCATAGCACAAGCTGTGCTTAGTTTGAGTCTAGATAGCATGTCGCAGAAAATTACATTACTAAAAAGCCCTTCTTGAATGTTACCGCACATAGGACTCGCATGTCTCTGGCACTAGCTGGCTTAAAATGTTATTTACTTAGTCTAAAAGTCCACGAATTAATTTGTTATTTAATCATGCGTTTATTTGACTGGACAAGTAATAACCTCCAAAACATCAGACTGCAATATTTTTAAAACTAAACTAAGTCTAAAATGTTGAGATGAAATTGTTTAGTAATTCAATCTGTATTTTAACGTATTTTAAATGTAATTCCACTTAAAGTACTTTAGTATTTTGAGTTTTTTATTTATAGTATACCATTAGACATTGTAGCTACACAATAGATATATCCAATGCAGCAGTAATAACGAGCACTTTCTCTTACCTCTTAATTAATAATATTTTATAAGATAGCTATTATTTGCACAAATATGTTCTTCCAAAATAATGCAGGATGATTAAGTTTTTTTCTTCAATTTTTCAGTGATCCTTCAATCCGTGGCATTTTGACAACCCTAACAAACGGGTTCACGTCTACTGGAATTTTTGCTGCATACTTCCTCGGTGCTGTTCTACCATGGCGTCAAGCAGCACTCGTGGCTCTGACTGTGCCGCTCACCACAATGGTGTTAGTGCTCTTTGTAAGTGACTTAACATTTTACTTTTCTTATCTATTTATGTTATTGCCTTTGGTTTTCTTAACAGAGGTAGGCTACAAGAAAAACATAGCTGAAAACTGACTGGGCAAGAGAACAAGACACCAATAAAGTTGCTTAAGAATGTACTTTTTGCACAGGCATAGGGAAGCTCCCTTATACCCGGTTCCTATAATCAAGAAACGATTAGTTTTGCTGTTTTGCTTATGGACCGTAAAATTTCGTTGAATTTTCAATTCAAAATCATTTCAATGATAGCGGGATAACCTTGTCCGAATCGCCCAAAGTTTGCCGTCTGGATCCGTCCCTATCGAAGTTTGCTCTAAATTCAGCCACGCCTTTCTATAATAAATATATAAATTTTATATGGTAACTAGCGAACCGCTCTGGCGTCGCACGGGAAGCAATAATCGCCAAAAACAAAAAAAAAATTGTTAATCCGATCGCTACTAAATTTCACAGGATCATCCGCTGGCCTAATCTGAAGATTGCCTGAGAATTTAATGAATCGGGTCAGTAGTTTTAGAGTTGATAGGGAACATACATACATACTTCAATTTATACATAAAATTTCTTTTTCTTTTTCTATTCGTTCTATATATACATAAAGAATCGTGTCGTTGGTTGTTCGCTATGAACTCCTAAACTAATAAACCGGTTTAAGTGACATTTTGCACAATGTGAGCAATTTCGTCCAGCTTAAGAGATAGATTACTTTTTTTTATTGCAAATTCTCTACCCACAGCAACGCGTGGTCGGGTAGCTAGTTTATAAGTAGATAGATAAACACATATACATTTTTTTTAGTATTATTTTATTTTAAAACAAAAAATCTTTGAAAAAAGATAAAACCTAAACGCATTTATGTTGATGACATACATATATAGTTGAAATTAATGAATTGTATAAATTTAATACAATTCATAAACATACTCGGTTGTTCACATGTAAAGTATTCTTGTATCAGCTCATGGCAAGGCCTCGCCTGTCATCTACGAGTAATTACGTAGTATGAGCATTATTAATCTTTTATTTACTTGAACTTTGTAGTAACATCATATTACTATGTCAATGTAGATGCAGCAACGGTTTTAAAGACATTTTCTTGTACTTATTTTTAGTAAGTGTAAAAAAAATGTGTACGTAACTACGTATGTGGTATGTATGTATACACAGAAAATACAAGGGACCAACTCGGGATTCCCCTGAACCGTATATGGCAAAAAAATCTAATCGGTTCAGCCACTAAAGGGCTATTATTACTCAATAGTGGATTATATGGAAGATAAAAAAAACCTAAGATTTTACTTTTTATACTTCATAGAAATGTAACGTGACCTATGTTTCGCATCTTCTGTCTTTAATATATTTTTTTTTTTTGACGTGGTAACCTCTTATAAATTCATGAACGCCGGCTGCACACACGAAAAAGCATGACTCATTCACGTTCCGCCTGAGCCGAGTGTGCATGCGAGAGCGCGGAACAAGCGATAGAGAGGCACGATCGGCCTAAGCTTTTGGCTTGTGACGCATCTATCTCTCTTCCACTGTTTTCTTATGACGATATCACGTAAAATATCGTCCGTAATCCGACTTTACAGACAACCAATTTTGTCTTTTAATTTCATTTTATCTCTTTTTGTTTTCAGTAGCATGCTTATTTTTATAATTTTATTTTAGTTTGCTCACTTTGAATCTTACTAACATAATATGGCACAACAAAACAGTGCTGTAATCCATTTCACTAAATATTGTATAATTATGTGGAGATTTATGAGTGGCCGTGAGTTTGTTTACCCGATTTCTTCTCAGAAGGCTCAACTATTTGGAAACGGTCTGTTACAGATCGACACTGGCAGATAACGATTTTAACTGTTTACAACACGGTTTTATTTGTTACTAGTGACCCGCCCCGGCTTCGCACGGGTTTAATTTATTTTTTACTTTGTAACTTGATATATTTTCCTTAGTTTACACAAAATAAATTGCTGAACGCACGCATAAATATTTGACAACCAATATATATGTCAATCCTCTTCCATTACTGACATTATTCTACATTTTTTAAAACTAATATACGATACTAACGTCACTCAATTGTTTTGACTTGACGGAACCTCTCCACTAACACTTGAACTTTATGGTATGGTATTAAAGTTCAAATTGACTTTTAAGTATTATTACGAATCGTTTGTATTGGAGTATAGAAAAGTGTTTTTTTTAGACTTTTTCAGGCAATTTAAAAAAAAAAAGAATTGGCCAAATTGGTCCAGGCGTTGTTGAGTTATGCGCTTACCAACACATTTGCGATTCATTTTTATGTTATAGACTAGCAGTGCCTCTGCGGCTTCGCTCGCGCGTACATATTTATATATTTTGCGCGGAACCCTAATTCTTTAAAAAAAATAAAAGTAGCCTAAGTTACTCCTTATAACACCAGCTATCTGCCAGTGAAAGTCCGATCGAAATCGGTAAACCCGTTCCGGAGATTATTATTCGAACATTACAAACAGACACTTCAATTATATTTATTCATTATTATAATAACTTTACTTTTGACAAAGCACCCTATTGTTGCGGTTTTAGTTAAAAAAAAAAGTCTATTTCAAGCAATTTTTAAAGAATTTTGTGATAAAGATATTTATTCGACTTTGAATTTGAACAATACATTGTGTTCATAGTAAGTTCTTTTGTGGTATTCATTATTTAATTTTTACACTACAAGCTTTGATACTGTAATAAAAAACCAATGCCTGTTATATTTATGTAAATGAACACACATTGATATATGTTAAATGACTACTGATAAAATACCGCTTTTCTTAATTTTAATTTAATCTGTAATCGTATGACATGAACTTCTGAATTGAGGTCTCATCGATGATATTATATTTCATTGAACTTAATATACAACCAATAATAGTAATTTACCAAATTATTCTAGTTTAAGTGAAGAAAAAAGAAAAATCTAAGTAGATTGCAAAGGTATATCGCATAACTTGGAAGTAGAAAGAACGGATATTTGCCGTCGCCCGCAAAAGTATTTCATCAGGTCTTGGCCACCATTTCTAACAACTACGTCCAATTGGAAGTGAGTGAAAACTCAAACTCAAAAGACAAAGAAGGAAAAAGGCTTCGGTGTTTCGGTTGCCAAGAGTTACATTTTAAATGTCTATTCTGTGAGCTTATAAATTATTCTTATCACATTAACTTAAATGGCACAAAATCCTAACTTGATATCATTAAAAATCATATACTAAGCAATATGAAATAAGTATAATATGTAGTGCTTTACACTTGTTACTATTTTTGTATATTATTAAGGTATAAATAATATATACGGTTCTCTTAATGGTAAGCAGTTATTACCGTTCAAAGTTACAGAGTTTTTACTTGCGTTTTGCTTAGTGTACACTTACGTGCTGCGTTTTTGAAGGGTTACAAGTGCGTTGCCGCCCTTTAAGGTGGGAATAGGGGAAGAGAGGGAGAGGGGGTAAAAGCGGGAAGACGGGAGAGAGGGATTAGAAGGGAGGAAAGGGAAGGACGGGAATAAGGGAGAGGGAAGGGTTAGGGCCTCCGGTAACCTCACGCACGCGGGCGAAAAGCAATAAAAGCAGCGTTCTGGACAAAAATAAATAACTTTATACATTTTATGTGTATTTCGCTGGTGAAAAAGTGTACCGCTAAACTTCAGCGATACTCGTTTTGGTGGATGGTGATTTTATTGCATTTTTAAGCATCTAGTAGAAAATGTTGAAGAAAAACATTACATTTAAAAATGCAAGTCTTGCAACATAGTTCATCTACCGTACTTAGTTACTTAACAACATTTTACAGTAGCCGTATATGTAGAATGACTTGGACATCGCACGACAACATATTAACATGAGTATAATCGACTGTTTTTAATAATCCATATTTAAGATAGCGCTACCGGACCAGATTTATGAATACACAAACATTAAAAAGCACTCAAGGTGTTACTATTGGGTAGATTATTGTATACAGATTATATTGCAACAAAATCTAGTAGATAATATAGGATAAGATAAGATTATTGATGAATATGGATGGATAATAGTGGAAATAGGTAGGTATAATAAGTCACAGATGAACGATTTATAAGGTCTATCTATCTATATGAGTAGTGTAAGTGACGAAAAATTAAATGAACTACAAAAGTAACTTTGTAATCGCATATTTCTTATATAGGATTACATCGTTACTAATGCAGTTCACTTAGAAAACGGGTATGAGATTGCGGTATGTTTTAGTTTTTCTTTGATTTATAGGCTAAACACAATGCCTCTGTGTTTTTGCTCAACTTGGCAGTGGCACTTTGGTATTAAAAAAATTTAGGGTCATATTAGTCGATAGCTGTTATTGATTTATTGTAATACTGAAAGGTTTAATTAATAAGTCATTACTATTCAATTACTTCACGAGGAATAGATGGGTAAATGTTAACACATTTGATTATAAAACTACTGACATAACTATATTTAACTTGTTCAAGTGACATTTTATTATTATATTTCAAAATCTAGATATAAGAGAATATAATCGTTTTATAATGTCGTTGTTTGCTGTCGTTAACATACATTAATTAAAAAACTTTGATAGATTACACATCAGGTGAATTATCATTATGGATAAAGGGCAAAAGGCCTAGTAATATTCCTTTGGTTCTTTATCACTAGTAGATTAATGATTTTTTTTTTAATTTTTTTTATAACCTCCTCAAAATCTAACTATGTATATTAACTGTGTACTGATTGATTGTAACCCAACCGCGATACACGGTAGATAATTTTCTTTTTCAGAAATCTACAAGTACTTATGACGTACATAAACTTATAATAGTAGCGTCTAGTGTAATGCGTGTTTAATAATATCGCAAAAAAGAAAAAAATATTTAGGTAATCAAAAAATGAATTCGTTGCTACTAACTTCAGTGTAGGGGACACTAGGGCCATGTTACAAACACTTACTCAGGACTCGGGAACCGCTAAATTTAGTTCCACACGGTATTTGTCTCTTGGGGAACTACTTGACTTAGCTGAAATGAAATTTCTATCTCAAAACTTGATGACACTTCAATAAGACGAATATTTTTACCGCTTTCACAGACTTACCTTGTCAACCTTCTTAATAGCTCTAGATGTACCAACGAGTTACAACTACAACGCCTCCAAACTTCAATGATTCAATATTTCGTTAATCATAAACTGAATTAATTCAAAATTTACGTTTTTCGAGATTTCAACAAAAACCCAATTAAGTTCGTCAGTAGAATACGCACAATCCAACAGCCGACTCGATAATTATAATGAAAATGACCCTGCGCGTAGCTTGGCGTACATGTCGATACCGGTAAAGTGAGCGAATTCAGTAATGAGCCATTCAAGACCTCTACAAAAAAAGTGAAATAAACCTAAATAGTTTGTTATTTTAGTGTTAGATAATTATTTAATTTTATAGAATTAAAATTTAATAGCAACAGATATTTAAATATAGCGTTACTATAACTACTAAATTTACTACACCGCTTCTACATACACATATATGCTAAGTGCTAAATGTACATTTTAAAAACAGTTTTATTCTATTAAACAGATATATTATTACGCAATCACTGCTAAGGAAAGCCTGTTGAAAGAGCAAACATTCTGGTTACTATTATTAACTTGATTTGCACTCTATTTTCAGGTACCTGAAACCCCAATATGGCTACTTTCGAAAGGCCGACAAAAGGAGGCCCTGGCTTCACTCTGTCGACTTCGAGGCTGGTCGAAACCAGCAGACGTGGAAGAAGAATTCAACGAGCTTCTACAATACAATGAAGAGATGCGTCAATGCATACTATGTGGTCACGAAAAACAACAAATTGAACCCTGTGAACATGAAAAATTAAGTCTACTTAAAAGAATACTTGTGAAAATAAAGTATGTCTTCTTTGTAAAGGAAACTATGAGGCCTTTTATGCTAGTAATGGCGTATTTCTTCTTTCATACTATGAGCGGTACATTGCCTATTCGACCGAATATGGTGAATGTCTGTAAGGCTTTCGGAATGAAATATGATCCTAAGAAAATTGTGGTAAGTAAATTATACCATTATTGCCTTTATTTTTAACATTGTCAATATTTTTTATGGTGGATAATAAAGAATTTGTATTGTACTGCAGAGTGCACTATTACATTTTTGAAGGGTAGTCTATTATACTTAAATACTTAATGCTATAGAAAAAGAAAGTTTCTGGCTAGAATCATATCAACTAAATTTGCATAATTTTAAATTTCAGGTGATATCTGGAGCGCTTTTCATCCTAATGAGTATTCTCTCTGCCTTTATTGTCAAGACCATCGGTAAAAGGAAGCTCATCCTTGGTTCATTACTTGCCTCAGCAGGCTGCAGCCTAGCCCTCGGTATCTACGCTCACATCAACATTCCTTCAACAGTTTTCTCCTACGAAGTTCATACTTTTACTGATCGGAAGGATGTATTGCCCGTTGTCTTATTCTTAGCATTAATTTGTTTCAACGGGCTTGGTATACCATGGATCTTGCTATCGGAGGTGTTCCCGTTCAAGTAAGTTTTCAGATAAATGACTCTTTTTTGAAAGCTAGCAGTAGTTATTACCGACCGATGTTGTGCCATCACCAAACAGACAGTCCTCTATGCAAAGGAAACGGCCGCCCGCGTTATCCTGGAGTGAGAGGGAATAGCCACACAATGGGCAAATGCGAGGTCGCTCCTAGAAGCCTGTGAACTCCCCAGTAGGCTTATGTGCTCCTTGCAGGATCTAGGCTGGCTCAACTAGTCAGCTTTATCTTAACGCATAATGGACCGCCTATGAGTCTAAATGCGGAAACAGAGCCCTATACCAATACCAATGATGTGCACAAGTAAAGCATTCGACAACAACGACTGCGGTCTCGGGTTCAATTCCCATTCAGTGTAAATATTTGTATGCACGAATATATGTTTGCTTGGGTTTCTAGAAACTTACAAAAAAAAACCTGTGTTCTAGACCCATGGTACAAAGTATGCGTAGTATGGATTTAGAACCTACCCAAGAAAGGCAGGCGCGAGCTTAACGTCTTCATCGTGGTATGACAATTACGCTGCCTCCGATCACAAAATTTTCCTCTTCATATTTTTTTCATACCGGGCCTTATATGCAAATCGATTCTTAAGGAGTAAACTCCAAAAAAGAATTGGGTATAGTATTTTTTAGCTCCAAACATTGATTGGATTTTGGAGCTCTTACCAGTTGTAACAGCAGGTTTTGTGGCTCCAAAACTTTACTCAGATGTTGTAAAAACTATTCAATTGAAAGGTTACACAAGCACATAACCCAATTGAATACTACTGTAATTTTTTGCAGCAATCACTTACTACGATACCAAAATATTGATTTTTTATTGCTTGTTTAGGTAATAGTAACTGTTTATTACAGATATACGTGAATGTAATAAAAACTGTTTCAGGAGCCGGGGTATCGCCACAGCTATGGCAGCTGCTTCGAGCTACGTCATCTTATTCTTAGCATTTAAAACCAATTACAATATTGAATATGCTCTCCACCTTAGTGGGACTTTCGGTTTGTACGCTATAATTGGCTTCATTGGCACAATCTACCTTTACTTCTTTCTACCAGAGACAGAGAAAAAGTCGCTAGCTGAAATTGAATCTTTCTATAAAAGTGATAGGAGAATATTCGCCGATGACTTTTTAATAAATACATTTAGGAAGAACCGTAGTAAAAGTGAGGCTAATAAGCCGATGCTAGTCAAATAGTTCAAAGAATATAATGTAGACTATGTAATAATTGTGCCATCCAATGCCATACGTACATTATTTTTATGGTCACATTCCAGGACTCCCACTATATTTTTTAAGAAAAGATATGAATTATTTTGTAATTCTTCAATTAAGTTTCCATTATGTAAATTACAAGATGATAATAAATCGAAGTGGTCGAATTTTTGTATTATATACACATTTGAGCTTAAAACAGTCTAAACAGAATGAAATAAAAGGGTCTTTTTTATGCCCAGTAATAAGTAAAGATACCTATAGTAAATCGAAACTTGGAAAAATTTACGATCACGTCGACGCTGGGCTGACTAAGGTCAAGACAAAGTTTAGTGCCGACTTTGACAGAAGGAAGAAAAGTTAACGGTAGCCAACACTTGTTGAAACTTATGTGTTGCGAGGAAAGTGAGGCCTGTCTTCAATAGAAAGACAAGGAAGGTAATAGGCAGACTAGTAGGTATAGTCTAGTTGTTTTATATTGATACTTTTAAAGAACTGTGTTGAATGTATACGTTTTAAGTTAAGTTATTTGAGAAAATAAGGAGAAGATAAAAAAATAAATTTCAAATATTTTAATTAAATGGACGTAATATTACACAAATGATTTTTAAAATTAAGTTTAAAAAGTGTAGTAACTGGTGAATGTCGAGTCTAAACTCAGGAGTTTTCTATAAGGAAACTGCATTATTTTATTAGATACTTATTAAAGAACCATTTATACACTCATGTAAAAATTACTGTACTCATTTATTTAATCCAGTTATTTATCTTCTCTTCTTTGGTTGTGTGGGAAATATTACTTGTTGTTTTTGTTAGTATACATATAAGTTGTTAGTAGAAGCTTGGTTATTGAGTACTTGTTACTGGAAGTTATGTTAATATCTCATAGTAGACGACGACGACGTCTAAAGTTAATATAATCAATAGCAGCCAATACAGAAATAAATGAACATATACATTTAATAAAGTATTAATGTTGAGTTCTACAAGTGTTTAATTACAGAATTATCCTGCACATTTAGCGACTTCTCCAAGTCGATTCAGAACGTTATTATTTTAGTTAATGGTTATTATCCCAAAGTATTAATAGTGAAGTAGCACAGATAAGATAATAGTTAATGTAGTGGTCATAGTTTCAACCGATATAGCTTTCTTTTATCATTTTTGTGTCACTATTTACATGTTGCGAATTGAGTTCTCATCGATTCGAAAATTCCATAGACGAATATGTTCGTAATGGTCTGCTCGATAATTTTTATTAATCTGTGTATTCAATTAACGTAGGCGATCGTCTTCTCCTGTCCTATTCATAAACTTATATATTAAGTTTATGGTTCTATCACACGAATGAGAGATGTGCAAATTGAAAATCTTATTATGACTTATAATGCGCTTATCATCATCCAACCTTTTTTAAAAAAAAATATGTAGTCATGTCAGCATGTTTTTTTTATATTCTAAAATAGTTTACTTACTATCAAGAAATTTTGTCACTCCTGTGTGGGTTCCCTTGGATCTTTGTGATGAATTCTTTGGTGTGGCTTGAATCGATTGACTGTCGTAAGTTTGCTGCATTAAGTTATATTTCTACAGTAATTTCATAAACCCGTAGTCATTTACGTGGGAGAGCCATGCTTCGGCACGTATGGGCCGGCTCGACTCCGCTCGATACCACGGCCTCACAGAAAACCGGCAGTGAAACAATGCTTGCATTGCTTTTGCGCCGCGTGAGTGAGGTTACCGGAGGCCCTAACCCTTCCCTCTCCCCTATTCCCGTCCTTCCCCTCTCTTCCTCTCTAATCCCCCTCTCCCGTCTTCCCGCTCTTCCCACGTCTCCCCCTCTTCACCTATTCCCACCTTAAAGGGCGGCAACGCACTTGTGACTCTTGAGTTACAGGTGCCCATGGGCGGCGGTAGTCATTTACCGTCAGGTGACCCGTCTGCTCGTTTGCCCCTATACCATAAAAAAAAAAAATCAAATCACATTCTGATATCTGAAGTGAAAGTCCCAGTCAGAAAAAAAAAAGGAATAAAAAGCGCAAAAACAATGTGTATTTCATTTAAATTGAGGTACATTTATCTTTATTTGGTATAATGTCACGCTAGAATTCTAAAGAAATCTCTTATTTCCCCTTTTTTTGTTGTTAACCATGAATTAGGTCTGTCACAAAGCAACTTTCCAGTCGATTTTACAGTCGTTAGATCAGTTTCATTTATATCATCACCCTTTAATATTTGTATTTCGTTATTTTGATCTGCTTCTGTATTTTTTTGGCTTGTTGTCTCCTCCAGACATGGAAAATCGAAAGCTGGAAGCAGACATTTTATTTAAGGTGATTATTTACACTCGCTTTTTGCAACGAGGTCCCTATCTTCACTGGTCGAATCGTTTAAAGACCTGATAACATTTGGTGAAAATATGGTTATCTGTTGTCTTTTTCATCTGTCAGTGGGTTTTTTATTGTTTGCAATAACAAATTTTTAAAAATATAAGTAAAGAAGCATACTATCTATATTTTCTAGCTGAAACGTCTCTTTTTAAGTCAAAAAAAGAGAATAATGGCAGGTTACTGAATTACGCTGATGGAGGCGGCCTCTTCAATCAAGGAGGCAACGGAAGCACTTCTAAAGTGTTCCTCCTCTGAGGAGACGGCCAAGCTTCGGCAGTACATTGGCCGCCTTGAAGCCCGACTGACCGAATCTGAAAAAGGCAGTAAGGAGCTACAAGAGGAGATGCGCGCTTTACGGGATGAAATCCGTAAAGAACGTCGCGGCGGGAGCTGTACTGGCGAAACGGCGTCATCGGTGCAGCGGGTGGAGATAACCCAAGATGTGGCTATCTCAAAGTTAATCTCAGAGATGGAAGACCGCATTATGACGCGTATATCCGCCATGCAAGGGGCAAAAGATCGCCTACCGTTATCAGTATCTTATGCAGCCGCGGCAGGAAAGGGCTCTAAAACCCCTCTTAGTGGAAAGGCAGCTGCTCCACAGGCTTCTGCAGCGTCATCTACTCAAGGGAACCCTGCTGCCAAAAAGAAAACAAAAAAAGTTAGTGCTGATGCACCTGCGTTAGCTGCTCCTGTACCGTCCGTGCAGCCCTCAGGGGATGGAAATTGGGAGATAGCGGGAGCCAAAAAGAAGGTAAAGAAGGACAATAAGAAAGCGGCCAAAAAAACCAAGGCTGCAGCGGCAAAGCTGCCCAAAAAACTCCGTGCTCCACGGTCTACAGCCGTTGTCCTAACCTTGACAACGGAAGCCACGGAGAGGGGCATTGGGTATGCAGAGGTCCTCAAGAAGGCCAAGGCCTCTGTAGATCTTAAGGCACTAGAGATAGAAGGAGTCCGGTGCAAAACAACCCGCACTGGAGCTCGCCTCCTCGAAATCCCAGGCACTACGAGCGGCTCCAAAGCTGACGCCCTCGCGGCTAAGTTGAGGGAGTCATTGGACGCAGCAGATGTAAGTGTATCCAGACCCACCAAATGCGCAGATGTGCGTATCCTGGGTCTGCATGACTCTGTAACGGTGGATGAGATGGTGTCCGCTGTTGCTGTTGCTGGAGGTTGCCCAACAGATAAAATTAGAGCTGGAGTAATCCGCTTTGGTTCTAGCGGTCTGGGCACGGCAATCATCAGCTGCCCGGTTGTGGTCGCCCAAAAAATAGCAAATGGTCGCAGCCTCTTGATTGGGGGCTTCCTTAAGGCGCAAGTTCGACTCTTGCAGCCTCGCCAAACTAGGTGTTTCCGGTGCCTGTCGGTGGGGCATGTTGGATTAAAGTGCACGGCGGAAGTAACCGTGGGAGATCGGTGCTTCCGCTGTAGCCAGCCCGGTCATAAGGCAGAGGCCTGCAATGCTACGCCACACTGCTTTAAGTGCACAGCAGAAGACAAACCAGCCGATCACCGGGTAGGTAGCAAAGCCTGTGCCACATCAAAGCCGAAACCCAGGGGTAAACCATCTGCCCCCCGGCCCAACGAGGCAAGGGCAAGTGTCAACGGGGAGAGGCCTAGTTCACAGGGGTGTGCGAATATGGACGTACAATAATGGATTCCGATACCTGTATTCTACAGGGGAATTTAAATCACTGTGCCAATGCTCAGGATCTTCTGCTCCAGAGCATGGCGCAGTGGTCATTCAAAGTCGCCGTCGTCGCCGAGCCGTACTTTGTACCTCCAGGAGATATCTGGGCTGGGGACCTTGACGGCTTGGCGGCAGTCGTTCGGGGCACCGCCGCTGGCTGCCCCCCCTTTACTGTTATTGAAAGGGGACAAGGTTGGGTAGCGGTGTGTGTTGATGAGGTTGCAGTCGTGGCCGTGTATTTCTCGCCGAACCGTGTTCTGGCTGAGTTTGAGGATTGGCTCAATCAGCTGGCCGTCGTGGTCGAGGGGTGTCAACCTCGCCCTGTTCTCGTCCTAGGGGACTTTAACGCAAAATCGACTCTCGATCGTGGACATTTCCTTTGCAAGCCCTGCCTTAGCGCGCCGTGTCCGAGACTGGCGCGTCATGGAGGAGGTAGAGACGTTGTCCGATCATCGATACATTCGGTTCGACGTCTCTACCCAGACCTCTAATGCGCCGGTCGAGGTGGTTCCATTTGGTCCACGTTGGGCGCTAAGGAACCTAAATAGAGAGCTTCTACTCGAAGCCTCCATTGTACAGGCCTGGGTGACTACACCAGTCAGGCCCGTCGATATCAATGTAGAGGCTCAATGGTTCCGGGAGGCAATGTCGCACATTTGTGACGCGGCTATGCCTAGGGTTCAGACAAGGCCTGCAAGGCACCAGGTGTACTGGTGGACGCCGGAGATAGGGCAGCTCCGGGAAGAGTGCGTGGGGGCACGCCGCCAGTACTCCAGGTTTCGCAGGAGGCGTCGCCGCCCAGATGATGCGGCAGCCCGTGAGGTGGAGCTTCTTGTAGGCTACAGGGTTGCTAAAAGAACCCTTCCAGCGGCGATAAAGCTGGCCGAGAGAAAAGCCCGCCGGGAACTACTGGAGACTCTGGACCGAGATCCGTGGGGGCAACCATATCTTTTGGTGAGGGGTAAACTACGCCCGTGGGCGCCCCCATTGACCCAGAGCCTTCAGCGAGAGCTGCTTGAAGGAGTTGTAGGCTCCCTGTTCCCTTCACAGGCGGAGGAACACGTTCCGCCACCGATGGCTCCACCTCAAGTGCCCGACGTGGCTGATGACAACGACGACATGCCCGAAGTCACTCAGGTAGAACTAAGGGTGGCGGTGCAACGGCTTAAAACCAAGAGCACCGCTCCAGGACCCGATGGCATTCCAGGCCGAGCGTGGGTCCTGGCCCTTCAGGCTCTCGAGCCCCGACTAAGAGGGCTTTTTAGCGCATGTATTGAGCGAGGCCAGTTTCCAAAACTGTGGAAGACGGGGAAGCTGGTCCTCATCCAAAAGGAGGGGCGCCCAGCGGACTCACCATCCGCCTACCGGCCCATTGTATTGCTTGACGAGGTGAGTAAACTCTTTGAGCGAATCATAGCGGGTCGCCTCGTCGAGCACCTTTCGGGAGTGGTGCCGGATTTGGCGGATAACCAGTGTGGGTTCCGCAAAGGGCGCTCTACTGTGGATGCGATCATGCGCGTAAAGACTTTAGCGGAGGAAGCAGTAACCCGGGGCGAGGTTATGATGGCGGTGTCCCTTGACATCGCTAACGCTTTCAATACCTTGCTCTAGAGTTGTATTAAAGAGGCACTTGTTTATCACGAAGTGCCTCTCTGCCTCCGCCGCATTGTCGGGGCATACTTGATAGAGAGAGCCGTAATCTACCCGAGTCGGGCAGGATACGGTCGGCGAGATATGTCGTGCGGTGTTCCACAGGGCTCGGTATTGGGCCCTCTTCTGTGGAACATCGGTTATGACTGGGTGCTACGCGGTGTGCTCATGAGAGGTGTCGTCGTAACGTGTTACGCTGACGACACCCTCCTGATGGCGCGAGGCAAGACGCACCGCGAAGCTATCATAAAGGCCACGGCTGGGGTCGCTCAAGTCGTTACAAGAATCCAGCGGCTGGGTCTCAAGGTGGCTCTTAACAAATCAGAAGCTATATAAAAAAAGTCTGTCGGGTTAAATTGACTTGAAGTCTTGAAGTCAAGAACTGGAATCCTTAAATGCGCCAACATTTAAAGTTACTTGCCAAACTCGCCTAGTATTTTTTTTTCAGTATGCTCAGTTAAAGCTGGGCTCAATAATCATTTTGAAATTTTGGTTTGGCAAAAAGTGACATTTACTTCCAAGCTGGAGCTGTTGACTTAAAATTTTAGACCAGACTTTAAAGAAGCAGTATTCGAGATCACATAACAAAAAAATAATAATTAAAAAAGTAAATGTAGTAACAGGAGTGAAAAGACCGTCACAGAGTGTAGATTTTCTCGATTTTTTTTTAAATGTGTATAATTTTTTAAATACGTAACTTAGATTTTTTTTTCATATTTTCTGATGAGTATTATGACTATTACCCGATTCCGGCTTGACGTAGACTTCTGGGACATCCTATATAAATAAGAAAAAACCAAATAAACTAATCATCGAAATTTGGACCATCTTCAAAAGCATACATACATTTAGCATTGTCTGTTGGATCAGCTTGTCTTTATAAAACAAAATAAATAAACCACTTACAAAAAATATATCCAATTTATTTGAAAAATAACAGATGATGAAGTTAAGTTCCGATGAGAACGTCTCCTCGAGCTTAGACTAAACTAAGTGTTCTACGTCTGTCTTCTTTTTAATTTACATAATTTGTATGTTTCTAATTACTTTAACATGGTATGGTATGTGAATAATTTTGTTATCTTCTTAATCAGATGCATAATTTTAGACATAAGATTTTGGACTAGAAAATTTGTCAAGTAATTTTTAGAACGCAATGAGAGAACTCTGACAGCGATTTTTGATAGTTTTCTACTAGGATTTTTTCGAAACTATTACATACACTGATCAATTTTTTTGTGTTTAAACTATTGTATTCCTGAATCTAAATAATAAATTTAATTTGGTTTTCCTTTTATTCTTCCTGTTTTTCACCGTCTCCTTGGTAAGTCGTTATCAAAGTAGTCAAGGTGCTACTGTTCTATTCATCAATCAATTAGTAAGGAGCCTAGTTTCTTAAGGTACGAGGTTCTTAATTCGTGCTTCTCTTCAAAATGTTAAGGTATAGTTGCACAAATTGTAAAAAAGTAGAAACGTAATTTTCACAGGTAGAAGTCTTGTGTTGTGTAATACAAATAGCTAGTACGGTAGTTAGTTAGGCTATTAAAAATTTGACTCAGATATTTTAAATTCTCACATTGCTGTTTGTTGAGTGAACTTTTTCTTTTCTATTTTCTTCATATTATAAATACAATGACCCTTGTATGAATCCGTGAAAGGTCGTGTAGCATTTGTTATAGAGGAATCATATTTGTGCTGACCTACTGCGACCTTGTTCTCTATTCGAACTTTAGGTATCCCACTGTTAGTTAAATGTACACCAATGATATATTTATTTTGTTTCTTACGTCACTTCTATTATCTGGTGAGCATCTTTATAATGCACTAGGTTTAGTCATTTTTTGTTATGTAACAGGTATAACACGTGTTAAGTTTTTAGAAACATCATTCCTACTAACAGTACTACTTAATACTTGCACTCTTTTTCTTATAACAGGAATCACAAGTGGTTATCGTTTTGTGGAGCTGTAACTTTATGTATCATGCGAAGAGCCATTACAGGAGTAGAACATGTCATCACTGTTCTACTTGTAGTTGGATTTAATTCTGGATTTTTTATTACTAAATCAGAACCAGAACAGTATAAGGTATAGGTTTCGTGATACTCTGAAAACGTAGTTTCAAGTATATTAATAGCCTAGTAATGATAGTAAAGTGGTTTAAACGTTTGATTCCCTAAAATTGTGAATGAAGAGTGTTTTTTCAAGATTTGATTTGATGATTATGTTATACAATTAAGTTGATCATCAAGAAAATGCTATATATAAACACATACACTTTAAATTATTTACAATTTATATCGTTATGTAAACATAATTTTGTTGTATTTTTTTTTTAATAATAATTTGCCTTGCAACCTATATATTTTGAGTTAAGGTTAAAGGGATACCTTTATGACAACCATATATATAAGGTTTTTTTCGCTTATACCTTTGAAAGCTTCTTCCGTGCTGTGTTTATTTACTCATGTAATTTAAAACATTACTGCCTGATAGGCTACGCCTAGTGTAGGCGTGTTTGTATACTCTTTGGTGTAGGCTTGGTAAAACTTGACATAAGTTTGTTTTTTTCTAAACGTATTTATACCGATTCTGTTGTTCTATAAACCATGTTATTTATTGGTAGTAACAATTTATTATTATAATTATTATGTAACCGTAGGGTGGGTATCTTGATTGGGAAAGCACTTCTATCTACTCTTGAGTGAAAAGATTAAATATACAATAGCGTTGTTATAGTTATTGCAACATGACTACATTTTTGATAGAATTTGCTTAAAATACGCGGTTAGAGTGGCTGGTTTCAAGTAGAAATGTGTTTTGCCGTACATTTCTTCAAAGAAAACTTAGACTTTACATAAAGGAGATGTCCACTTTTTGTATAGATGTTGGTTTTGTTATTCCGAGTAAAATCTAACATGGACATTACACTGGTATAAAAAGGAGCTAAAATAGGGAATTAGAAATTAGTTAAATAATAATTTTAGACACCAGTATTTCATAGAAAAATCGAAAAGTTTTTAATTATAATAGATGTTTTTATTGGTGGTTGGCAATACAAAATGTTGTACTATGTTTTTTTAAATTGCAATTATTGCCAAAATATTTATCTGTAAAATTATATATACCATTTATTGAGGATATGAGTCTTGTATTAGTGTTCTGTCATTAACTGTCACATTCGCGTCTCCTCATCTCGGTGATATGTTTTCGAAGCAAATAATACTCAATAACACTCATACTTTGATAACCAGTTGATATACTATAATTTAATTATCCCAAGTTACCTCATCTGAGGCTTACAATGATGCGTTTTTAAGTGTCTCAAAGTGTCAAAACATTGCATGTGAGCAATATTCGTATGTAGTTAAATAATTAATTTTTTCTATTCTGTCTTAAAAGTAATAAGTGACTCCTTTTGTCTGAAAATTACGCAGTCTCTAAATTTTTCTTAATATTTAGAGATATCTTATAACTTTTCGTATCATCCTTGTTAGAGCAATCTTATTAATGATAACAAACCGTCAATAAGCACAGACCGTCGGTAACAAAACTGTCAAACTTGTCAGCTTCTTTTTTGCTAGGCGGATGAATATTCGTTCTTTTAAATTCTTTATTTTCCTCCATCATTGTTCTCCTGCAGAAATATGATTAGTCGTTGGTAATTGTTCTAAAATACTATATTATTTAAACCAAGCACATGGTATATTGACAAGGATTTAAATATTTCCAGTTTATTTTAAGATATCAATAAAATAATTTCTTTAAAGATATCTGTGTTGCGAACAATGCCAAAGAAGGAAAAGAACGAAGAATCATTCGGCCATGGATAGTGAAATTTTTTAACATATTCAGCCTAAAAATCACACTAAAATAAAAAAAACACGTTTTTCTCTAAATTTCAAAATATGAGAAAAGCAATTTTAGTTCTTTGTAACTCTATTCACAGACATTTGATTTATCATTACATCTTAAGTATTTTCAAGTATAAGTAATTTTTTTTTTCTTTGAAAAGACTAATCACAAAAATATCTTGGACTTTTCAAAACTACTTAATTGTATAACAACCAAAAACTAGGTGAAGAACAAGGAAAGGAGGAGAACTAGGAAAAATATTAAAATATTTAAAAACTATTTATTTTCCAGATATCATAGTACAACTAACTAACAGAGTGACCAGAAGACTGGTCTTTTCTTGATACAAAGAATTAGAGTCATCATGCGTGACTAAACTGAAAACTTTTTAAATACTAAAGCAATTGATAGTTACGCGGAAAAAATCTGAGAACTGTACGTGAGTGCTGTAAATCTTTAATATTTTGCCTAAAATTTAATGAGCTCAACATCAATTAGGTGTTATGTACATATATTTAAGACATATAATATTTTAATACTTTGTATAAAATATACATTAGAAATGATGTCCTTTACGAGTATGTTTCAATTGCATTGTCCTCCGTATCGGTGTAATCCATGTAATAGGTCTCTCACAACTACGAGTGTTACATTTAGAAGTAGAGAGTTTGAGTTTAGTAGGAGACGGCAAATCATTGTTATCAAGATGTGTCGTATTTTGTATTATTTCTTCGCTTGTCAGATCACGACTCTCTGTCCGGGTCAAATAAGTTGTTGTCAGTCGACTAGTAATACTTGCAGGAATGGTATTGCTTCCAGAACTTGTTGTTTCACTGGTTGTTCTTGTACGTAATGATGTCGTACTGAATATTGCTTTCGTAGGTGTTGTTGTAGTGGTTGTCGGAAACCTTGTTGTTGTAGTATTGGTACTAGACGCTGTGGTTCTCGTTGTTGTGGTAGTCGGAGTTATTGTAACGAATGTTGTGGTGCTGGGAGTAGCAGTACGAGACGAAGTAGTTTCAGATGGATCTTCTTTACTCTCACTATCTTTCACGTTAGGTGTAGGAGGCCGAGTAGTTGTAGTTGATACTGTTTTTATCCAAGTGATGGGCCTGTCACAATTATATTCACTCGTCTCTGGGAAGTGCTCAGAACTATTAACTTCTCTCTCAGCATTCCTTGTATCATTCTTACTATCATTTTTCGCATCATCATTTGGAGAATTTGAAATGGGGGCACAGGTATTTGTGCTACGAATTGTAGTAGTTGTATTAAGAAATACTGTAGTATGATTATGAGTAGATGCTGTAGAATGTAAAGAGATTGTAGTTTTAACACTAGTAGTTGTTTCAGGAATAATTGAGATAGTAGCGGGCATTGTTGTAACGTTTGCTGGGATACTGGATATGGTAATAAGAGTTAAAGGCTGTCTTGTAGGCTGAGATTCCTCACTCTTACTGTCTATGTCATTATGTATAGTAGGTCGAGTAGTAGTAGTTGATGCAGTTGTTATCCAAGTAGTAGGCCTATCGCAATAATATCCACACATAGTTGAGAAGCGTTTAGGATTACTTCCTTCTTCAGTGTCAGTTTTATCTTCCTTACTATCCTCTATATTGTTTTTATTTGAAGTGGTTATAACAGGAGCAGAGGTAGTTATGTTATAAATGGTAGTTGTTACATTATGAATATTAGGAGTATAACTAGTAATAGATGGTGTAGTATGTAAAGTAGTTGTAGTCTTAACAGTAGTAGTAGTTGTTTCAGGCATAGCAGTGATAGAAGTTGTAATTTTTGTTAAAGGATTTGTGGTAGTAATTCTTGGTGTGACTATTGTGATGTAAGAAGTCGATGTAGTTATAGTAGTCGTAGGTTTTGAAGACTGTATGGTAGTAGTTGTGGGGCGAAAAATAGCAGTAGTAGTTCTAGTAGGAAAAAATGAGGTAGGGCAAGTTATCATTGTTTTACTTATCGTCGGATGCAAGTCTGGATAGAGAACTATCAAATTTGACCCAAAACAGAACAGAGTATAAATTTGCCGATAACCTGAAATTGATCACACGTTAAAACAATGTTTTAAAATGCGAAAATATAAAAAAGAGAAGGTAAAATCCACACATTCTGTTTCCATATACAGTAAGCATCTGTGAGTTGACCACGATGTGGTTTTCCACATATACAAAAATGCAGAAAATAGTCTAAAATGTAATATTTAAATTATTAGGTAGCATACCGAGTAGAAATATTACAAAAGTTTTTTTATTATGATCATGTCAAAAGAAATAAGATCCTCAAAAGCGCGTAGGTATACTATTTTCCGCACTGTTTAAATAGTTTTATTGTATTTTATTCGGAATTCTTACAGCTAAGCACTGAAATATACCAGAAGTTAAATATTTGAAGGTTCATTAAAAGTTTTAACAATTAGTATTCAATTCAATTATAGTTAATGACAATTACGATAGATGGCAGCAAGCACTTCAAAATAATTTAGTTTTGTCAGGCAAGTCATACAGGATGTCACTGCCAATGGAACACTTACTTAAATCTCTGATAGGGCATGACTCTTACAAGCAGTTACACAAAGTTTGAGTAAAATTATATCCGTTTACAAGTTATATTCTTTGTAATTTCCAGGTATTTATACTTCCGTTTCACATAAAAGCAGGTGGAATGTGTAAAGTTAAAGATGTTAAATCGTACTTATTTTTTTTATTTTGGAACTATTCACTCAGTTATTGAGAAAATCCATAGAAACAAACTTAAAAAGTTTTAATAGTGTTAATTTTCAGGGATTTTCAAAGTAACGGAATGAAAAATTCTAAAAAATATTCGGTTCTTAAATACACATTTTTTTTATTTCTAATAAATGTGTTTTGTTTTCAATATTGCTTCTATCGACATCTAACCTGCAGTTGTTTTACTACTATTGCCCGAGACTTTGTTATCGTAAATCAGAAGCAGCAACGTTTTTCTCGAATCAAAGGTAAGAGGTGTTACCACTACTTTTGCATTCGGAGTAATACCGACTGAATACTTAGTCACCCAACTTACGTTAATACTAATATATTGATTTTATTTTACTTTTATGAAAGTGCACTTTAAGCTTAAACAAGTTTACTATGTGGGTAACTCATTACTCAAACGTTAATATCGGTATCCATGATATTTTCCTCGCTTTGTCTTCTTTAGTCTGGTAAACCACGTGCTAGGTCGCCCACATTTTTCACATAGTGTTGAATATTTCAACGTAACTTTATTTGTTAATGGCTTTATAACAGTTTTACTGGACTCGTTTTTTAGAGTTTTCACTATTAAAGGGTCTATTATATTGTCAAGTTCAGATTCAATTTCTTTCAAAGAAGTAACTATATGAGGTAATTTTGTAGGATCATTGATAGTAGACATTGATGTACGATTAGCAGGTGTGTTAATAGAACCATTCGAGGTTGTAGGATCTCCGTAGTGAGTTGTCAGCTCTTTAGTGGTAGTAGGGCGAGTAATGGTAGTTGGAGTAAGAGTAGTAGTAGTTGTAGCAGGAGCAGAAGTATGGGCTCTACTGATAGTTGTTGGTAGAGTATTAATATTAGAAAAATGATTAGTAACAGTTCTAGGATAAGTTGTAACTCTGCTGATAGTAGTAATAGTTGGATAAGTATTCGATGTTGTCTTGGTAGATATCGTAGGCATTACAGCATCAATCGTAGTTATAAGATAATTAGCAATTGGGTGTACCAGAGATGTTTCATAGCAATTCTGAGTATAGGTTTGACGATAATCTGAAATTATATTTGCATATTGTTAAGAAGTCTAACTTTCTTTTTAAATTTCATAGATGTTACTAAAGTGCACTAGTATGTACAGTATTTTTAAAGAGTAATAGAAGAGAGATAGTAGAGAGAGGAATAATTGAAGACGAGCTAGACTCGTCTTCAATTGAGTTCTAACGTTAGTACTTGCAATTATTCGGTATTTTGATTATTTTAATTTTAAGCCTAGATGACGCTTTAGGCAATAATTATTTTCCATGCCATGCCATGGTAAAGACCTTAAATCTGGCTGTTAATTTACCTTAGGTTAACTCATACGATGCTTTTGAGAGAAATCACTCCGTGAGGATTTTGTAAATATGTAATAAAATGCAATGTAGCTCGCAATGTTTTAACACTTGCCATGATTTACGTTTTGATGTTTCTAATTTTAGGCCTAGACCGTTATTAGGTACCGAAAGGATTGCTTTCTTTAATAGTAAGATTTAACAGTTAGAATTAAAATAGAGAAAATGTCAGTGAAGTTCATAACACCCATAACTAATTAAGGTTCGCATAGAATCAAATATTTACTAAAAATGTATTTAGTATAAAAGGTTGGAGTAAAACCATTCAGAGTACTTCAAATATTTATTTATCTCCTCTTCTGTTATCAACATTGGAAATCTGGTACACCATCCGTGCATGAGCTTCTCTGTGCTGTTTGTTTTTTGAAGTCTGAAAGATAGCAGATAAAACGTGTTAATTTGTGATATCAGGTTTTATCTGTAGTTTTACTCCAACCTTAGATATACCTAACTACAGATATACTTTGGTCAAAAGCGATAACAGTTTTATATAAATCGTGATTATTAATACAGAAATAATCAAACTCATAAATTGACTCCGCATTTATTTATGAAAATTAATAATAAGTGGTTTTCGTTTATACATCATCACTACATATTATAAAACAAAGTCCCCCGCCGCGTCTGTCTGTCTGTTTGCGATAAACTGAAAAACGGATTTTCATGCGGTTTTTCACTAATAGACAGAGTGATTCATGAGGAAAGTTTAAGTGTATCATTTGTTAAGGTTATGTGTAAATTGATTGAAATATGTTGATGATTGTTGAAGATGCCTCTGCTACCCGTGCGAAGCCGGGGCGGGTTGCTAGTTATGTATAAACGAACAACAACTTATTATCAATTCTCAAATTGTCTCCTTAAATATGACCTTTCTCTTATATCCTACTAATATTTGTTACAAGTTACAAGTTTGGTGTTCGTTGCTGTTTCACGCAAAAACTACTGAACCGCTGGTCACCTGGATAGGATATACTTTTAACCCGATATTCCCACGATATTAAGACTTACGCGGGTATAACAGAGTAGTTGAGTCTCATATACAATCTCAAACTTAGTACCTGCGAAATGACTTCATTTTGAACACGTGTATTTATAGACATCAACAACTGTCAACTATTTTTTTTTTTGTGTGTGTGCGTATAACGTGTGTTGTTTTATTAAATTAGTTCCTCTTAATCAATACATTCATCAATAGAAATAAATAAAATTGAAGTGTCTGTTTGTAATGTCAAAATAATAGGTTTTAAGCTCATACAGTTATTTGCACGATACCTATGGCTAAAAATCTATTTTAAATTTTTTTGTCTGTCTGTCTGTTTGTTTCGGCTAATCTCCGGAACGGGTGGACCAATTTCCACGGGACTTTCACTGGCTTTACAAGAAGTAACTTAGGCTACTTTTATTTTGGAAAAATAATAAGGGTTCCACGCAAAATATATAAATATGTACACGCGAGCGAAGCCGCGCGGGAACACAAGTGGATAATTTTTATGAACGAATGTTTAAAGATATGAAGCATTAGGGATTGCAATCCTGCACCAATTTCAATCCGGTCAGAATCTCACTAATTCAACCAGATACGGATGGACCCGGATTGGGTTTATCATATCATTTTTAGGGTTTCATACCTCAAAAGAAAAAGAGGAAACCTTATAGGATCACTTTGTCGCCTGTATGTCAAGACCCTTTTTCCCAGGAAGCCGTTTACGCATCAAGTTGAAATTAATACCAAATACGGTCTACGGTCCCTTGAAGCTGTAAAAGAATCAAGCTTCTAAATCAACGCTATCAAAAGAATCGGCCATTTTATTCTTAGATTTTAACAAATTTGAACATTTCGGGTAAATCAATACCTATAGAATACTTCCCAGATCTAGAATCATGAAATTTGTTTTTTGAACATGAAACAAGTGAAGGATAATTTGTTGTTAAATAACATAAAAAATATATATTTTGTGATTACTGAGTATTTTTAAAACTACAAAATTATGTTTATCTTTTGGAAGAAACGGACAAACATCTTCAAGGATCGATTCCAAAGATGGACATACTATCTAACTACAAATTTATTTTCTTACGGAACCCTAGGTGCGCAGGATTCGTAGAAGTGGTAACCCCCTCGGGCCGTCACCCGACCGGGGTTTCGCGGTGGGGCGATGTATCAGAATCGGGTCGACTAAAACCACATGGTGTGCCATACTGCGCCTAAAATAGGATCGATCCGGGAACAGCTTTAATAAGACCGCCACCACCTTCGGGTAGTAACTTCTCAATTAAGCGACGTCGAAAAATGCGGTAAAATTCCTGTCGCTACCGGCCATGGACCGTATGACGGCCGGTAGCAAGAGATCCTCTCCGATGACTGCAGTCTGCAGAGGGCCCGACGCCGCGTCGCCCAAGCGGAGCAAACCGCCAGCGTGTGCAAAACCGAGTTCTTACTGCAGTTGCAGTGGTGACAGACGGGACTCAATTCCCTCCTAGCGACCGAGTGCAGGAACTTCCTGGAGCAGCCATGGCCAGAAGGAACCTGCGTCAGTCGAACGGAAAATGTCTCGTGCCACCACCCTGCACTTTTGACGATGACCTGCTGAACGGATGAACGAACCATCTCATCGTTTAGCTGTGATGGTCTGCTCACAAAAACATATTATGAATAATTTATTCCATCTGTTTGCACAAGGTTTGTATAGTTTTTTCCTAAGATGGAATTTTACAAAAACGTTTAGTTAATATATTATTATACGAGTATATAGCTGCTAAAATTTGTAACTGTTACATGCGTAATGGTGTATTTAGTGCCTAATAATTAGGAATTAATGACAGCAAGTACTTAATAGTTAAGACTGTTTTTAAAATAAATGACAAAAAGATAAGAAAGAAAAATGACCTACTTATTGTTGACAAAAATTCGTCTACCAAAACTAGATCTCGTCTTTTTTCTTTTATGTTTTAACTTATTACACTCTGCTACATTGAATACTAGTATAATTTGGTGTCTATACTAAGTGGCACCCCTACTCAAGGAGAGCTATGAGCGATATATGTGGATCCAGTAGTTCTAGACAATTGAAAACCTATTTTTAAATTCATATTTCAAATAAAAACATATTCGACTATACTACTGGCAAAATTTAGCTGAGTAAGCGTTTCTTAAATTTAAACTTTTCTACATTTCTCTTAGTTTTCATGGAAAGAGAACTTTATGTACATTTTTATTTTGTTTCTAAATTTTTAACCAAGGAGTACTATTTATTTTTATTAAAATATTTTTAAATTTTGTATTTTGTAATCTAATCCGACGCCTATCAAAAATATAGTTTTCTTTAAATTACCGATTGTCGTTGAAAGAACAGACACATATCTTAGTCCCCAAATCAACAGATGCTCTTAATTACTCCCAACGTTAAAATTTTGTTTTTCTAAATTGACGAGATTAAGAAAAAACCACAAGCTACGAGCTACAATTTTGTCTCTTTCCAGTTTACTTGAGTGGCCTCAGCTTATTCAAAATTACTAATAACAGCTCACAAACGCTTTTGCCTTCGGTGCATTGCACGGAAGATCTAACTAATACAATTTTAGTACGAACTCTGATCTATTTGAAGTGCCTTGCAAAACTTTTGTTACTTCCGATTGGATGGCCCATGTTTTTCTGCGCACCGATATCATTATGGAGAAGCTGTCAACAGTCTATCGTGGTAATGAGGAACTAAAAGTATGATACGCAAAGATGCAAATAGGACTAAGCAATATGTAATTCATGGCATGGAAGACGAGTAGGCCTTTGGTGTGCTAATACGCTGAATTGAATAACAATACGAATTTTAATTTATTACAGCTAACCAGGTCCCAGAAAGATTGGGGCGCTCCACTGTGGATGCAATCATGCGCGTAAGGGCCCTGGCTTAGGAAGCAGTATCCCGGGGTGAGGTGATGTTGGCGGTGTCTCTCGACATCGCCAACGCATTCAACACCTTGCCCTGGAGATGCATCAGAGAGGCGCTCGTTTTTTACGGAGTGCCTCTTTACCTTCGCCGTATTGTCGGGGCACACTTATCGGAGAGCCGTAATCTACCCGAGTCGGGCAGGATATGGTCAGCGAGAGATGTCGTGCGGTGTTCCACAAGGTTCGGTGTTAGGGCCATTCTTATGGAACATCGGATACGACTGGGTGCTTCGCGGAGTGCTCTTGGGAGGTGTAGCCGTCACTTACTACGCTGACGACACCCTCGTGACGGCGTAAGACGCACCGCGAGGCTACCATAAAAGCCACGGCCGGTGTCGCTCAAGTTGTTGGAAGGATCCGGCGGCTAGGTCTGGAGGTGGCCCTCCACAAATCCGAGGCCATTTGTTTCCATGGGCCTCGGAAAAGGCCTCCAGCTGGATCTTGCCTTATCGTGGGAGGTGTTCGCATCGGCATTGAGTCTTCAATGAGATATCTTGGGCTTACACTCGATAGTCGATGGGATTTCGGATACCACTTCCGGAATCTGGCTCCCAAACTTAAGAGGACGGCGGCTGCGCTTTCGCGGCTGCTGCCCAACTCAGGGGGGCCCGACACCT
Organism: Callimorpha dominula; assembly: GCA_949752705.1. Lineage (NCBI taxonomy): Eukaryota > Metazoa > Arthropoda > Insecta > Lepidoptera > Erebidae > Callimorpha > Callimorpha dominula. Next base: position 10,661,688 of record OX457011.1, read on the forward strand.
CCTGTAGGAGACACTACAATGGTATCGTGCGGTCCATGGCCGTATATGGAGCCCCTATTTGGGCGGATAACCTAACGGCCCGCAATGCTGCCATATTGCGGCGACCACAGCGAGCTATGGCCGTCAGAGTCATAAGGGGATACCGCACGGTTTCCTTTGAAGCGGCGAGTCTCCTAGCCGGAACTGCACCATGGGACCGTGAGGCGAAGACCCTTGCGTTGCTATACCAATGGCGCAAGGAGCGGGACCTGGGACCCACACCTCAAGAAACTGAGGTGCAACGGTCTCAGCTCCGTCAGGTCCTAATGGCAGAGTGGGAAGAGCGACTTGAGTGACCAAGCGCTGGGCACGCCACAATTGTGGCGGTAAGACCCAGACTCATGGAGGATTGGCTCGAGAGGCAGCACGGCAGCCTCTCCTACTGGCTTACGTAGGTTCTGACCGGCCACGGCTGTTTCGGCAAGTACCTGTGTCGCATAGGCCGGGAGCCAACGTCTGCGTGCCATCACTGCGGAGGCTGTCGCGAGGATACTGCACTCCACACTTTAGTGGACTGCTCAGCGTGGACGCAATAACGCTTTGACCTCGCGGCGGCTATTGGAGTGGGAAGCCTCTCACTGGAGACCATGGTTCTGTCCATGGACCAAAGTGAGAGTGCGTGGGAATCCGCTGCCTCTTTTTGTGAGGAAGTGATGTCAGCTAAAGAGGCAGCGGAAAGGGAACGAGAGAGGGCTAGTACTCTCCCATCCCGAAGGAGAGGCACCAGGCGCCGGAGAGCGCAGAACGATCTCCGGCCTCCATGAGCGCTGGCCTGGGGGTAACGGGTGAGGCTGCCCGTTACTCTAGCAGAAGCAGGCCTGAGACGGTGGCGCACCGTGTTCCGCGCGTGCCTCTCTACACTGGAAGGGGGGCAAGGCCCCCCGCTCGCAAGGGCGTGGCTGCCTTTTGTTTAAGAGGCGGCCAAGGTCTGCCACGGTTCTCCGGGATTTCCTTCCTAGGGTATACCCGAGTCCCTGGCAATAGACTTATTTATGACGGCACACCGTGTGGTTTTAGTCGGTTCGATTCCGACATACCACTTCACTGGCAGCCCCAGTGGAGTGGTGAGCCGAGGGGGTTTCCAAAAAAGGTCCCAGAAAGATTAATTACAGAGATTTAATATTAAACATTAACAAATGATTACTTAATATGTAGTTGGAGGAGTTTACCGAGGTAAGTATTAAAGTACGTGTCTCCTCTCCACGCGTATGTGTGTGTATGTGTGCGTGCGCGCGCGCGTGTGTGTGTGTGTGTGGGTGTGTGTGTGTTTGCGCGTGTGTATGTATATGCTTGTGTGTGAACGCGTGCGCGTGTTTGTACGTGCGCGTGTGTGTGTGTGTGTGTGTGTGTGAGTGTGTGCGTGCGTGTGTGTGTTTTTGTATGTATTCCTATACGTTAGAAGAGCGAAAAACAATGAATAGTTTAAATACGTACCAGCTCTATAATCGCAGTTGTATTCATACATGTCGCATTGATCAAGAAAGGTTCGTCTTATACAATTATTCTCAGTAGTCGCACACACCATTCTGTTGTCGTGGACGCAAACTTTAGCCAGATCACAGTAATTCACAGGCTGTTGAAAAATTTATTACTTTTATTTATATATTAATACGCAAGGGGAATTATTTGTATAAATTTTTAAAGCAAACGCGCTCAGACAGGAATTTGGAATTTGAAATACTGAAAGTATATATGTAGAAGATGCGCAGAAAGCTAAAATTTTTGAACAATGTGTACTATAAAGTAAAACATATGAAAAATGGCTACATAAAGTTATAAGTGTCCAGTATATATTTTGACCTGTCATGGTACAAAAGTCTATACGTTAATAGTTCCAGTTATAGTGGACAATGAAATGAAACAAGACATTCAAACGGTCGAAATCCGATGTTTGCGATGATTTGTACTTTAGACCTGTTAAGTTCCAATTATTCGTCTCTAATGCCGCGTTCCAATAAACAAAAAAACAATACGTTTTGCTTACATACCGTCCCTAAGTAAAACAATTCGTTTCTTGTTTATTGGAACGCGGCATAAGTGTGTCTAGAAATAGGATGGAATATTTGAAATAGTTAAGTTTTTGATCACGTATTTAAGAATTTCTTTAATTCACAACCAAATGGCAGATAAGTCAAATGACAAATAAAATAAAAATATAAATAAAATAGGTCTATCATAAAGCGTTAGTATTACTATATAACTTTTAGATTATTTTCCTGAATTTTATAATAATGCTACTACATTATGTAATATAAAAAAAAATCACAAATTGTAAGTGCTCCTGTGTCCAATGCACTGAAGTAATAACTGAAACAATAGAAAATAACTAGTTATTATCTTTAAGAAGGGATTATCTTTAAAGTGATACTCGACCAAATTCAGATTGCTTAACTTTTCAAAAATAATGATGACAAAAATGTTCCTAAGACAAGCAGTTTAGTGTGAGTCCATCAATATTGAAGTGAAGGACACTAGCTACATACATATCGTAAAGGACTATATGAGTGCTAATGAGCCACCTCACAAAGGCTTTAAGCACTGAGTACAGCACTGTAGCAGATTAAGTTAACCTGGTCGGTGGACCTTGGCAAAAGCATACAGTAGGAATTATTGAAGAAAGGATTAGCGTAATGTGAGCATCGCCGATGATATATATGCGATATATCCTGAGAGTTTAAGGTACTTAAATAAGATTAAACATTACTAGAACCTAACGTTTAGCGATTAGTAATATTTTAAACAATACAGCCTTAAATTAAAATTATATTGAATATTTTCAATTTTCATTTGAACAAAAAAAAAATGTCTAGCATTGACTTCATTATTTATTATAAGGGTATTATAAAATAATTATCTAAATAAAAATTAGTTCCTTGTCTCCATTATTTGAAAACCTAAAAATAATATTTAAATAAAATGGCTTACCTAACAAACAGAATAAATACATTTTACTTGGAACTCATTTTATTTGCGTGATTTATTGTTTGTATAGTGTGGCCAAAATATAGAATTTATGTTTCTAGTATAATAAAATATTTATTGCTGTAACAAAATAGAATTTTCCCAGAGATTGACTTTTTATTGATACGACGTTTTTTGTTCAACATAGAAATTATACAAAACTTCGTATTGTATAGTGTATTTTTTTAACAATATTATCTTGGTTAGGGCTGGTCCAGAATCAAATACCCATAGTTAGAAATTTATAAAATAAGGAGGTATGGCACAGCAGATATGTCCTCGAATTGGAACCGGCTGACTGGTGCAGTACCTCCATCGAGGTCCAAAAGACTGCGGTTAGGCAGAGCTACTGTCGCAGTATTGTTTTTTTTTCTGTTGATAAACATGGCCGGCGGTGCGGTTTAAACCTAGCGTCTTCATATAATCCACTAATAAATAACAATAATGCCCAAAATGGGGAAAAATTGGCCTTATTCTCCTAAAAGTGAAAAAGTTGAAATGTGTTACATTTTGAGTAAAATCAACACAGCCAGTCAATGCCTTAAGGTTGGTTGTAAATGCTTCACGAGAACGACAAAAACCACAATGTACTGCTAGGTACCATATCTTAACAAATTTAAAAACATCACACTAATATAGTATGAATGATGTTACCAATTTTAGATCTGTATCGTTTAATACAAATATTTTATGACTAGCAGCGCCCCGCGATTTCACCCGCATAAGTCCCGATCCCGAGGGAAACTTTAGATAAAAAGTAGCCTATATGTTAATCCAGGTCTCCAGCTATCTACATACCAAGTTTCATAGCAATCGGTTTAGTAGTTTTGGCGTGAAAGAGTAACAAACATCCATACATCCTTACTCACAAACTTTCACGTTTATAATATTAGTAGGATTCATCATTGACGCCTTACTCTTAGCGGTAATAAAAACTACTGCACAGTACTTAGGTACATTATTGTCATTATTTTGAAACGTCATTATATTCTTTTAAAGAATAGTAATTATGTCAAATCCCTTAGATGTACACATTTTTTTTATACAGTTATAACATTTTTCTATTTCAAGATGCCTTTGATGCCGTTATATGTTTATTATTTTCCTGTGTCACAGGATCACACTTTGTAAATATTATTTAATTCAATCATTTGCTGTAGTAACTTTAAAAACAAAGGACTGGGAAAACAAAGTGGCTGGCTACTGTTTCGAGACATGCTAAACAATATCCCTACTATAAAACTAGTTGAGCCATTCAAGACGATGTCATTAGCTAACAATAATTTTCTACCTGCACATTTTAGGACTCAGGAATTAGAATATTGGACCTTAACATGTTTTTTAGTGCTCAAATAATAATAATAATAATAACTCCACACATCTCACACACGGCCGTCTGATCCCAAACTAGGCAGAGCCTGTACTATGGTAACCAGACTGCTGATAAACATACTTATATATTTCTAAATACATAAATATTATATGTAAATTACACCCAGACCCAGAAAAAATTATCGTGCTAATCACACAATTATTTGTCCTGGGTGGGAATCGAACCCAAAACAAAATAAAATAAAACCCAAATGGCCTTAGGTATTATTTATTGCTACAGAATGTGCTGATCCAAAATAAGAGTACCTACATCCGCATTCTAGTCTTCGGGAATGTAGATCCAAAGCATGTTTGACGTCATTAACTTGAAATTAATTATTCATACCTAGCCTTATTATTTATGCCTTTTAAAATTTCAGTACAAAATACGAACTAATATAACAAACTAGTCTTGGAGCGACTACCCTTAAATCCAATAAAATCCGTTTAGGCCACCGAAAATACTTAGGACTAAAAATATAAATAAATAAAAATAAAAATGAATTGCCAAATGTGTTGCTAAGCGCTAAACTGGAGAACAGCTCGACCAAATCGGCAATTTTTTTTTTTCATATTTTCGTTAAGGCACAAGGAAGATTCTTATGGAGAGAAAAAGCGTAAAAATAGCGAGGAAAATAGTAAAAACAACATTTTTCTTTTCTTATATAAAAAACAGAGTAAATAATCATTAAAACACATGTTATACACACATTGATATACATTATTATGACTGGTTAAGCCGGTAAAGCAATACTATTGGTCGGTTGATAAATATTGATGAATAGTGGGGTTATAAAAGGGTAGGAACGTATTATAAGTTGATAACATTCATTTGAGTGGGGAGAGAGGTACGAAAAACATGGCAGTTACTGTTAGTTAGTGATTTTCATAGTTTATAGCAGTGATTGTGAGACGGTTGCTAACACTTCATAAGGATCCATGTCAATATTATCTTTCTTTATCTTAAAAATGTTAATTATACATACATTATGTTCACATTCAGAAGTACAGTTAGTGACCTAAAAAAAATTTTGTAAAATATTTTAGATTTGAATTTGAAATTGATATAATTATAAAAAGTATTAGTAAAATAACAGGTAAGCGTTTTTACACTTACACAATGTTGCCCTTAAAATAAAAATAAAATAAACAACATTAGCCCACAAACCACAATAAAAAAATGGAACATTTTTTTTTTTTATTTGTGATGTGGCCAGTTGGTGTACTTGTCCTAGCGGCCTCTCCAACCACAGGATGTATGTACCCCGGCCTCTTCGAGCTATTGCAGTCTCAGTCCCGTTCCCGTCCCCTACCCTAGCTTCCTTCCCCTACCCATTTTTTCCTATCCCAATATACATTCTTCCACTTTCCCGTCTTAAAACGATAATATTCCCAAGGAGGGTTGGCGTCAGGCAAGCGGCCAGTCATAAAAAGAATCATCCAAAACCTTGTGCAGTATGAGAAGTATAACAAGTGTGTCCGACAGAGCTAGGGTTTACCCCGGAGGCGGCAGCAGCACCCGGCTACGCGAACAAGTGGACAAGGGTTGTTGCACCACTCGAGGTGGGTGCAACTTAAGAAGCAAGCCCGAGAGATAAGGTTGAGGTATGCAAGTAGGAATGTTGGGACTATGACTGGAAGAGCGAGAGAATTGACGGATGTTTTGAAAAGAAGAAGGATAAATGTGCATGCTTTGCAAGAAACAAAATGGAAGGGTACGAAAGCTAGAGAGATAGGAGAGGAATACAAGTTTTATTATTGTGGGAGTGATGGGAAGAGAAATGGAGTAGAAGTAGTGGTGCTGGATAGTGTTCTGAAAGAGTGTGTGACGGACGTAAAGAGAGTGAATGATAGAATAATAGTTTTTTTTTTATGTTATAGGGGGCAAAACGAGCAGTCATTTAGTCAGTCAGTCAGCGGTAGTCATTTACCATCAGGTGACCCGTGTCACCTGATGGTAAATGACTACCGCCACCCATGGGCACCTGTAACTCAAGAGCCACAAGTGCGTTGCCGCCCTTTAAGGTGGGAGTAGGGGAAGAGGGGGAGGGGGCGGAGAGTGGGAATAGGGGAGAGGGGGATTACAGGGGAGGAAACTGGAAGAATATTGGAGAGGGAAGGGTTAGGGCCTCCGGTAACCTCACTCACGCGGCGAAAAGCAATGCAAGCATTGTTTCACAGCCGGTTTTCTGTGAGGCCGTGGTATCGAGCGGAGTCGAGCCGGCCCATACGTGACGAAGCATGGCTCTCCTACGAGTTTTGAAAGTAGTATGGGGGAGCCTGATTATGAACATCATTAGCGTGTATGCACCTCAAGCTGGATGCATGGATAAAGTGAAAGAAACATTTTGACAAGATTGTGATACGGTTATGATAGGTATTTCTAAAAGTGATAAAATTTTGATAGGCGGAGATTTTAATGGGCATGTCGGAACAAGGAATGATGATTATGAAAGAGTTCATGGAGGACGGAGATTCAGAAATGGAAATAATGATGGTGAGGCCCTACAAGTTGTAGGTACCTCGTATTGTAGTAGGTACCACGTGTTGTAGCTTACAACACGTGTTACCTACTACTGGAAATACAGAAAAATTGTACCTAAATAGGCAAATATGGCATACGTCATAAAAACACCTGTTAACCTAAAGCGTCTTTCTAAGTCTATCAGGGTCTTCGCTCCAAGAGATGTGACCAAGTAGTCCCACGCAGTAACAATCCCCTGACAGGTAGCACGGCTCCTGAAAAAAGTAATTTAGTAAAATAACTTGACCTGCGATCGAACCTCCCTCAGTAGGTACACTACCGAATTTTACCCACTTCTAACTCCTAAAACAAGCATTTAGCTTAGCTGGAGGGGTTAACAAGAGTACTGGTAAAGCATGACCCGCATTAGTAGTATTTATTCATTTTTAACTGACTTCAAAAAAAGCAGGTTTTTTTATGTATGTTCAGGCATAACGGATTAGTAAAATTCGTTTTTATCTGAAAGAGGTATAAATGATTTATTATTTAAAACAAATATACATTTTAATGATGAGACCTACATTCATATAGAGAGGAATGATCTAACCAAGATAATAAATCAGTGAAATGTTCTGCTAGGCTTTCTATTAAATTTGTATAAAATATAAAACTAAACCAACATATAAAATTATAAGTCCATAAGATAAGAGCACGTGCCACCCAAACTAGCAATGCTAAAAATTATTGACCCATAGAAATTTTGTCATATTTCTTGAAACTTTTTGAATCCCATGTAGGTCCCTTTTTAACGAATCACGTGGGATAAATTGTTGTCGGCTAGTCAACACGGTTTCCGGTCAGGTCGTTCGAAGGTATTTAATTTATGTTCCTTCGTATCAGTTGTCTCTGAACAGCTCGATAAGACTACAGAAGTTGACGCATTATACACCGATTTCGCAAGCGCCTTCGATTAGGTAAATCATGAAATTTTTTATTAAAAATTAAATCACATACTTAGGAAAAAGCCTTCAAATAGTTTCTGTAAATAGCTTTAACTATGCAGTCTCTGGGGTGTCCCAAGGATACACTTGGGACCTATTTTGTTTTCAATATTTATAAATACGCAACTGCAAATGTCTACTTTTTGCTGACGATTTGAAGCTGTACATGCCTCTTTAATCACAAAGAACAGCAATCTCATTCAAAATGATTTCAATAGAGTGGAGAAGTTGTTACCGCCTTAGGTTTACTAAGAAGAAATACTCAGCAGTATCTAAGTATAGGATTGGAGTATCCGAACTACAAAAGTGTCAAAAATCCGTGACCTTGGAGTCATTATTGACGGGGAGCTTCGTTTTACTTTACATGTCGATGCGATCGTAGGCAAGGTGTCCCAAACGCATGGGTTCTTGAAGCGCAACACAAAAATCTTTCGACATAGTTCGCAGTATTTTAGCTTTTAATCTGGAGTCCCTTTTATACCGTACATACCCAGTGAATAGAGAATATACAACGTGCGTTCCCACCAAACTTGGCTTTTATATTAGATGTATTCCACACAGATGCAGCTATAACTAGCAATTTTTTTTTTTAATGTCCTCATTGTCCAACAGACGTACGCTGCATGATATGCTTTTCTTCCAGAAAATAATTAATAACAACATTTGCATTGACATATTCAACCGATTATTGCTAGCACTTTGTTACATGCCATCACGTTACCCTGTAACCATTGAGACCTGATTTTTCTGCACCCCAAAAGTGAAAAATAACCTCGGATAAAATTCACTCATAGTACGCGCGTGTAACGAATGTAATAGGTTAAACGAACTCGATCAGTTAGATATTTTTCATGCTTCGTTCCACAACTTCAAACATAAAATATTGAAATCGTTCGCATAATTGTTACTTTGTTCTAAAAATATGATTATTATATATTAATTTTATTTTTTATTAATTTTTAATTTTGCATCATTATTTTATTTAGGATTATTGTGATTTTAGTTAAATAACTTTTAGCTAAACCTTCGTATATCTATTGTATACTGTGCATATTTTTTGTAGGTCTACATATAAGAACTGTGCCCTATTGTATGTTATTCTTAAATATTGTATATGTATGTATAGTACGTTGCATAGTATGTATTATAATAAATAAATCCGGCGAATACAGTAGTTCAATATTATTGTTTCGTATGAAAAAAAACATTATTTTTTATACACTACTATTATTTATCTTTCCTTTGTTTACTTTTGGATTATTAAAATTCAAAACAACCAAATATATACAATTTTTGTAAATATTTTGTTACTTAATTAAATTAATGATATATTTATTATTATCAAATAAAATTATTCGAAACCAGACAACGTTTGTGTTTTATTTCGACAAGTGCAGTTTTATTCATATACATTTATTAAACGGCTTATCAAAAAGGTTTGGTTCTATAATAAATTTACCCTGTATACAGAGTAAATTTGAATTTGTGTAATTCCTTTAAGTGAGTACATCTATCTTACAGCGTGTCTGTTTAAAAATACGCTTATACATCAAGAGCTAATGATACAAACTATATATAATTAATATATGAAACTGTACATAAAGTCAAACATGACAATATGTACTTAGTAGTAACTGATTATAAAAGAATATCCTACTAATTAATTATTATAAGTCCAAAGAAACGAATTACTATGATGATATTGTCAGACTCGCATTAAAAAGAAACGGTAAAAAATCTTAATCTATTTTCACTGCTTTGCGTTGAAAACGTCTGAGTATCACTATTCGAGTATCCATCACTCTATCGAGGGCATGTTGGATGTATATCGGAGTGCAAAAGACACGAAACTACATTTTGAGTCTAATATCTATTTCCGAAATAATTATTTACACCGTACTCTTCTCACCGTATCCTCACAATCAAAAAACTCTAGTTACTATGTATATATTTTAGTACTATTACTTTCATTTAGGTCGTGATTTTTAAAACAGAAATAATCAAACTCATAAGTTGACCGATAAAACTAATCCTCATTTATTTATGAAAATTGATAATAATAACTATAGCAATTTTCAAATTTTCTCCTTAAATATGACCTCTTTTACGCAAAAACTACTGAACCAATTTCGATGAAACTTGGTATGTAGATAGTTGGCATCTGGATTAACACATATGCTACTTTTAACCCGATATTCCCACGACATCAAGACTTACGCGGGTGAAACCGCGGGGTACAGTTAATGTTATATAACAGAGTAGTTGAGTCTCATATATAATCTTAAACTTAGTACCTGCGAATCACTTCATTTTGAACACGTGTAGTCATAGACATCAACAACTGTCAACTATTTATTTATTTTCTTTTGTGTGTGAGTATAACGTGTGTTGTTTTATTAAATTAGTTCCTCTCAATCAATACATCATCAATACATCAATACGTCATCATCAATACATCAATACAATTAAATAAAATTGAAGTGGCTGTTTGTGGTAATGTCAAAATAATAGTTTTTTTAAGCTCATACAGTTATTTGCAGGATACCTATGCCTAAAAATCAATTTTTTTTTGTCTGTCTGACTGTTTGTTTCGGCTAATCTCTGGAACGGGTGGACCGATTTCCACAGGAGTTACACTGGCAGATAGCTGGTGTTACAAGGAGTAACTTAGGCTACTTTTTATTTTGGAAAAAGAATTAGGGTTCCACGCAAAATATATAAATATTTACAAGCGAGCGAAGCCGCGCGGGAACATGCAGACACCGCCTCCTCCGGTCGCTGCCGGCCATGAACCGTATGATGGCCGGTAGCGGGAGATCTTCTCCGATGACTGCAGTGAGGGCCCGACGCTGCGTCGCCCAAGCGGAGCAATAACCGCCAGCGTGTACAGAACCGAGACATCACTGCAGTCGCATTGGTGACACACGGGACTCAATTCCCTCCTAGCGACCGACTGCAGGTACTTCCCGGAGCAGCCATGCCCAGAAATAACCTGCGTCAGTCGGACGGAAAGTGTCTCGTGCTGCCGCCCTGCCCTCTCGACGATGACCTGCTGAACGGATGAACGAGCCATCTCATCGTTTAGACTGACGTGATGATCTGCTCACAAAAACATATTATGAATCATTTATTCAATGTTAGTTTGCACAACGTTTGTATAGTTTTTTCCTGAGATTATTATACGAGTATATATTTGCTAAAATTTGTAACTGTTAGACGTGCGTAATGGTGTAATTACTGTCTAATAATTAGGAAGCCGTGGCAGCAAGTACTTAATAGTTAAGACTGTTTTAAAGTAAATGACAAAAAGATAAAAAAGAACAATGACCTACTTATTGTTTACAAAAATTCGTCTATCAAAACTAGGTCTCGTCGTTTTTCTGTTATGTTTTAACTTATTACACTCTGCTACATTGAATACTAGTATTATTTGGTGTCTATACTAAGTGGCACCCCTACTCATGGAGAGGTATGAGCGATATATGTGGATCCAGTAGTTCTAGACGGTTCAAATAAAAAAATAATCAATTGTACTACTGACAAAATTTTGCTGTTAAGCGTTTCTTGAATTTCTCTTATTTTTCATGGAAAGATAACTTTTGGTCAGGCGTGTAAATAGCCCGACCAGGGTGTGATTGCTCAACAGTTAGCGTACGAGGTGTAGGGAAGTAAACCACTTCTATCGATCAAAACAATCATGCCAGCACTAACCTGCAACACCGACCAAGTCCCGATCCTCCAGAAGGCAGCGAGCAGCGGCGAGGTTTCTACGGTCTCTTGCAAGGTATTGACCGGCCGGTCACGATCGTAGACTGGAGCACTCCACATACACCTTGTAAAGGTTACAAGCGAGTCCAAACACTACACGGCTATAGGACTAACGGAAAATCAGCTTCTTTTCACGAGAAATATAACTGATGTCCGTGGCGGAACAAAATTTTTATATTAAAGGCGTCTTCTTAGCGAAAAGCGATGAGAGCAGGGTATGTCCGTTTTTTCTTGCACCAATCAGGTGCAGCGCGTTTACATAATTTGAAGACTGCTAACGCCATCTCTTGAGATCGTCGAGTACATTGGCAATATTACAGCAGTACCAGCACTAATTGCATTCGACAAACAGAATGTGGTTTACATATAAAGACTATGAAATTAATAATATAACGAAATATATTATGGTGCGATTATGTATGCATTTTATAAATATATTGGCGCTCCACCATGCACCCCGCCTTGGAACATCACAAGATGTTTCAAAACACGCGAATTTTCTAACTGACCGAGAGTAACACATGCATTATGCGATTAAATAATAAATATGATAAATATAGCGGCCTAAACTAAAAAATAAGGTTTAAACTAAGTTGAATTTATTGTGTAGGAATAGGATATAATTTAGTTAAAACAAACCAACCTAACAATAAAACCTAACAATAATAAAAACAGATCGGCCTGTAAATTGGGTCCAATATGTAATATATCGTTAAGCGAAAGTCCTGTATGCGTTTTAGCACTCGCGTCCAATACGATGCGCGGCATCGGTTTATCAGGTCGGACTACTGCGTGATGCGGTATATAATAACCATCAGAGGACAGCTCAGATTCTTTAACAGGACTGAGGTAATTGTTATCAATATAATCCTGAATAACCTTGTTATAATTTTCGCGCACTATCGGTGCCTGACGGAGCTTACGCTCGAGTGAAACGAAACGGCGATAAGCGGTAGCGTGCGAATTACCTAATTCCGAAGGGTCCCTACAGAACGGTAATGCAACTGTATAACGACCTACGTCGTCACGGGTCACGGTAGCCGTGAAAATATTTTCGCAATCTGTCTCCTCTGGTGACAACAAGCGTTTCATGGGTACTTCTTCAAGTTCCCAGAACTTTTGCACTATATCATTAAGCGCTAACGCAGAAAAAGACGCGGCAGTAGGTAAAATATGTTTACGCGGGTAATCTCCCATAAGTACGTAACCAAATGTTGTAGATAAAGCACACGGTGCGCGCGGCCCACACTCGACCATATTTCCTAAGTATATAAATGGGAATAGCTGGGCACCTAACAATAAATCAATCTTTCCCGGAATATTCCAGCTTAAGTCAGCGAGCGGAAGGTTACGAAAATCTAGGTCGCGATCACAATCGATAAATTTCGAAGGCAATTGATCCGTAATGCATTCTACAACAAGCGCATGTATAGTGTATTTCTGATCCGGATAAATACGGGATTCAATGTCTAAATGAACATAACCGATTATCGGACTTGAAGCGGAACCAACACCTTTAACATAGGAATTATTCAACGGTATTATCGGTAAATTTAATAAACTAGAACAAGCAGATGTTATTAGATTATTCTGCGAGCCATTATCTATCAAACACCTAACTACAGATTTGATACCAGCGCTACCCTTAGAGCGCGCGTATACCTGAGCGGTTGACAAAAGTATATCACCCTTATGACAAGAAGTGTAAGACTGTGTATGTGTAACTGGTTCTGTAGCAAGCGGGGGCGCTCGAATGCATGACGAAGTCGTGTGAGCGCGATGAGAAGGCGCGAGCGAAGTAACGGTCGCTCGATGAGCGGGCGGCGGCGAGTACGCGACGGCGGTATTTACCATAGCCGCATGCGATTGCGAATTATTACTATCAAAATGCAATAACCTATGGTGTCTTTTATTACAGAAACAGACTGACGTACTCTTACAATCCGGAAGTTTATGTAAAGTGCTTAAACAATTAACGCAACCGTACTTCGATTTAATAAACTCATATCTAGCCCTTGCGTCTCGCATATTTTTAAACTGAGCGCAATCATATAAATGTCGATGGTTACCACTACACAAACAACAATTCGCGGTAACTGCTGCGTAAGATTTGGAGGTGTGATGAACGCGCCGGTCGCGTGAGGGCGACGTAACAACAGCAGCGGGTTTCGTATATGACCAATTTCGCGGGTTTGAGCGCTCCAAAATCTTAGCCTGATCTTGTATAAAAGCGATAAGCTGTTGTGTCGTAGGCACTTCCACATCCCGAATCGAAAGTTCAAAGGCTTGGATGGTTTGAGGATCCATCCTTCTCAAAGCGCATTGAAGAAAAATAAAATCAGTTAGATCTGTTATGCCTAATTCTTTTAGAGCTGAAATCGAAGCGGAGTATTTACTAACAAAGGTATCAAGAGCGTTCGCAGTGTGCGAGCAAGTTTTTAAGTCCAGTATATTATTGAGATAATATGTACCTAATGAGCGTTTGTCGTGGTATTTCTTAACCAAACTATCCCACAGTATTTTATATGTTTCACCTGACGGAATAATACCGGAAGTGAATTTTAGTGCGTCGTGGGTGAGTTTAGAAATTAGATACTGTACACGTTGCGAGTCAGAAAGCTGTTGATTCAAATGAATATTAGCTTTAAAAGACTGATAAAAGGTATTCCAGTTTTCAGGGCGTCCGTCAAAACTCGGAATTACTAAAGGTTCTAATTTCACTACGGACTTGATCGAGCTGCTGGTCTCGAGTGAACGCACCTTAGAAGTGGTTAATATTTTATTTCTAACGCGTTTAACTCTCGAGTATAAATCATCAAATGAATCGAGGCAAGAATACTCGGGATTGACCGTAATCTTTGATAACAAATTTATATTATTTATTCTATCAACAATGGACTCAAATTTATCGCGTAACTCATCTATCATCTCCGTTTCAGCCAGAAAATTCTCGTTAGCTCGCGTTGATGAATCGAAAGAAATTATACCTTTCGACGATGTATACATACGATTAATACGTTGAAATAATAATTCTTTCTTTTGATTCAACATAACCAACATGACTTCGCGGCTTGATTCGCTTTCCGTCATGTTTATAAAATAATATCACAATACAACTACAAAGTGATAGGTATATCTACCTAGTTAGTGTAAAAACACAAGTTAAATTTAAATCCTAAAATGACTTAGCGTAAAGTACAGTGGTGGAGCGGTTAATAAGTGGGTAGGTATAAATAAGTTCAACTAAATTGAGTATAATGGATATTATTACCAATTAATACGTAATTCACCAAATCTAACAATTAATTATATTTAAATACGAGTCTTACCAATAATTACGTAGTTCTCGTGCGTTTTAAACACAGAATTTACCAATTTTACGTAAATCTGTGAGCGAGGAAAAATGGCGGCAAGAATTCACTAGAATTACGTGAATCTTTTTTATGATATGAATAGAAAAGTAAATTCACCAATATTTACGTGAATCACTGGCCTATCCGTACTCGTAAGGACCAATTATATGGTCAGGCGTGTAAATAGCCCGACCAGGGTGTGATTGCTCAACAGTTAGCGTACGAGGTGTAGGGAAGTAAACCACTTCTATCGATCAAAACAATCATGCCAGCACTAACCTGCAACACCGACCAAGTCCCGATCCTCCAGAAGGCAGCGAGCAGCGGCGAGGTTTCTACGGTCTCTTGCAAGGTATTGACCGGCCGGTCACGATCGTAGACTGGAGCACTCCACATACACCTTGTAAAGGTTACAAGCGAGTCCAAACACTACACGGCTATAGGACTAACGGAAAATCAGCTTCTTTTCACGAGAAATATAACTGATGTCCGTGGCGGAACAAAATTTTTATATTAAAGGCGTCTTCTTAGCGAAAAGCGATGAGAGCAGGGTATGTCCGTTTTTTCTTGCACCAATCAGGTGCAGCGCGTTTACATAATTTGAAGACTGCTAACGCCATCTCTTGAGATCGTCGAGTACATTGGCAATATTACAGCAGTACCAGCACTAATTGCATTCGACAAACAGAATGTGGTTTACATAAAGACTATGAAATTAATAATATAACGAAATATATTATGGTGCGATTATGTATGCATTTTATAAATATATTGGCGCTCCACCAACTTTATATACGTTTTCATTTTATTTATAAATTTTTAACCAAGTAGGTACTATTTATTTTTATTAAAATATTTTTAAATTTTGTATTTTGTATAGCCGTCTAACAAAAATATAGTTTTCTTTAAATTTCCGATTTTTCGTTGAAAGAACAGACACATCTTTTAGTCCCCAAATTAACAGATGCTCTCAATTACTCCCAACTTTAAAATTTTGTTTTTCGAAACTGACGGGTTAAAAGAAAAAACCACAAGCAACGAGTTACATTTCTTTCCTGTCTACTTGAGTGGCCTCAGCTTTCTCAAAATTACTAATAACAGCTCACAAACGCTTTTGCGTTTTGGGTGGACGACCTCCACTTGGACCTAATACGCCGCCGGTGATCCGGGCGGCGGAGGCGCGCTTACCAGCGCCACATGCCGCCCTGAGTGTGGCCTCGGGTGGACGGGACGGGTTTTCCCCTCCACCCGCTATAGTGGCCTCCCGCGAGGAGGCGGCGTCCGCGTGTGCCTGGACGTCGCCTAATTGAGAGATTTTTTACCCGAAGGTGGTGCCCGCGCTTTTGCGGGTAGGCGCTAGGGGGTGTCCGGATGTCTTAATGAAAGCTGTTCCCGGATCCCTCCTACTTAAGGCGCAGTACGGCAAACCGTGTGGTTTTAGTCGGTTCGATTCCGACACACCGCCGCACCGAAAACCCCGGTGGGGTGACGGCCCGAGGGGGTTTCCACACGCACAAAAAAAAAAAAAAAGAGGATCCTGGAAAGTCAAAAAGTATCGTCCAATGCCAACTTTGCCAGCGCTACGGTCACTCAAAGAACAACTAGGTGAGACCATTGAGGTGCGTCAAATGCGGAGAAGGCCACAAAACCTCGTAGTGCAAAAAAAAAGATAGAGCCACTCCGGCTAAATGCGCTCTTTGCTCGCGTGATCACCCGACTAACTACAAAGGTTGTGACATATACAAAGAAATCCTTTCTCGAAGAAACAAAAATGTAACCCCAAGAGAAACTCAACCCGCCCCAACCACCAAGCCACTGCCAATTAACCCAATCTGTTCCACTTCAACTATATCCGAAGGAACCGTAAGACCCACTCAACAACGTACGCTGAAGTTACCGATGGTAAGGACGCCCAATCAAATCAACAATCCTACAACAAACTGGAAGGTATCCTACTGAAACAAAGCGAGAAAATGGATCTCTTAATACAACAAATAAGCTCACTAGCAGGTCTTATCACTACTCTTGTCTCTAAGCTAACAAAATGACTTCCCCCTTGCCCCTAACAAAAATGAACTAGAGATGCTCATCAAATCCAACAAGCTCGACGCTTGCCTCATTTCTGAATCGCACACTACACCAAGAAGCCGAATATGCATTCCAGGATTTTCCGTGTATCACACTTGTCATCCCGATGGTAGAGCCCATGCTGGCACCGCAATAATTATCAGAAACAGTGTAAAGCATTGCCTCTTGGAATCTACTGCGGCCCCCTATCTCCAAGCCACAACTATAAGGGTGGAGGATCGATCGGGACCCCTTAATCTCTCTGCCATATACTGTCCACCGCGCCACAGTTTAACTGAGAAAATGTTTACTGACTTTTTTATGTCATTGGGCAACCGATTTATTGCTGGTGGCGATTGGAATGCCAAGCATTCATATTGGGGATCAAGATTGACGGTTACCAGAGGCCGAGAACTAAAAAAGAGTATTAAAGTGAATCACCTATTACCTATGTCAACTGGGGAGCCTACGTATTGGCCCACAGACAGTAACAAAACACCTGATCTCCTAGACTTCTTTATCACAAAGGGTATCAGCGTACTGAACACCTTCATAAAGTCAAGACTTGACGGTTGCTCTGATCACTCACCTGTATTAATGATGGTTAGTCCTGTCGCCATACCCAATGACACTTACACAGACTATCTCCATAACCACAAAACGGAATGGCAATATTTTCGAGAATTCCTGGATCAAATATCAACCTTAAAGTCCCACTCAAAACCAAGGAGGAAGTTGACGATGCGTGTCTCTACATCACAAATCTGATCCAAGTGGCGGCTTGGTCTAGTACTCCCGAGCTTAAGGATTCATCACGTGGGGCACCGGTCCCTCTTGCAGTCAAGGAAAAAATCGCCGAAAAACGTCGCTTTCGCAGAATTTGGCAGACCACCCATAAGAGCGCAGACAAAACCAGATTAAACCGAGCAATTAAAGAAATCAAAGATCTCCTGGCTCATACTGAAAATGAATCGCTCAAACAGAGATTAGTGAAGATGTCTCCAAATGCAAATGGGACTCACAATCTCTGGAAGGCAACAAAGTATCTCCCACAGCCGCAACAGTGTTCTCCGCCTATTAGATCTGGAAATACATGGGCTCGAACTGACCAAGATAAATCACAGGTCTTTGCTACATACCTAGCCGGGGTCTTTAAACCCAACGATTCGGATAGTCCTGAAGATCCAGAAATAGATCAGATCCTTAAGCAAGATCTGCAAGTATGCCTGCCGTTGAGCCCTACTTCACCAAGGCCACCAAAATGGACCCTAATAAAGCACCTGGATTGGATCTGATCACCCCTAGGTTGCTGAAAGAGCTCCCTAAGAAGTGCATTGTCTTTTTGACCATTCTTGTCAATGCCACACTGAGAACCTCATATGTTCCTGCACTCTGGAAAACATCTCAAATTGTTATGATTCATAAGCCTGGTAAGCCGCCTAACGAAGTCTCATCTTATCGCCCTATTAGCCTGACGCCTGTGTTGTCACGGCATGGTGTCAAAATCGCCAGGCATTTCGGGCCTGGACGATTCAGTGACGGTCGTGGATGTCCGCGTTGCTATTCGGGAGAAGGCGGGATGCAACGCGGATAACATCAGGGTCGGCACCATCCACCCCGGTCCAGGCGGCCAGTTGTATCGTGGCATCGGCCAAGATTATCAGCGAGGCCGGAAGAATCCTCATCGGTTTCGTGAACGCCAGAGTCACACTCCTGGCGGCGAGACCGATGAGGTGTTTTAAATGCCTCTCCGCGGGACACACCCGCGTCAGATGCACCAGCTGCTTTGACTGCAGCGGACTGTGTTTCCGCTGCGGTCGACCGGGGCACAAGGCGGCGGAATGTTCCGCCGCCCCTCACTGCCCAGCGTGAGCGGCGGGAAATCTTCCCGAAAGCCATCAGATGGGGCAGGGTGGCTGCAAGCCACCCCGCACTTCTCGGCAAACTTCGGGGGCTAGCCAATCGACCCAGGCTGCCTCCGATGTCAATCCTGCGTCGTCGTCGTCGCCCCTGGAGGAGGTTGTAGAGACAGTCCAGTAATGGACCAAGTCTCCAACCTCCTTGTCCAGACGAACCTGAACCACTCTGCCGGTGCGCAGGATCTTTTCCTGCAAACCATGGCGGAGTGGTCGATAGGTGTGGCCGTAGCCGTGGAGCCCTATTACGTTCCTCCCCGTCCTAATTGGCTGGGTGACCGGGACGGCTCCGTGGCAGTCGTCATCTCCACGGCGGCTCATTCCCCGCCCTTGTCGCTAAGAGACAAGGGTACTGGATATGTTGCTGCCGAATGGGGGGGATCACCATATATGGTGTCTACTTCTCCCCCAATCGGAGTCTGAGCGACTTGGAGGTTTTTTTCAACAACCTAGAGACCTCAATGCGGCGACTAGCGTCTGGGCACGTCCTAGTGTTGGGGGACTTCAATGCCAAGTCCGTTGCGTGGGGTTCCCCCAGGACAGATGCACGGGGCGATGCCATGGAGGAGTGGGCGGCATCGGTGGGCCTCTGTCTCCTAAACAGAGGCTCCACCAACACGTGCGTGCGACAGCAGGGGGGGTCGATAGTGGACCTTTCGTTCGCTACCCCTGCTCTCGCCGCACGAGTAAGGAACTGGCGTGTCCTGGAAGAGGTTGAGACGCTCTCGGATCACCTGTATATCCGATTTGAGCTCTCCCGGACCCAGGACCTCAGAAGGGGTCACACGGCGCGGCGTTCTTCCCGCTTCCCGCAGTGGGCTGTTACGAAGATGGACAGGGACCTACTAGAGGAGGCAGCCATCATCTACTCTTGGCTGTCTCCGCAGCCTCTGACTGAGGAGGTAGACACGGGGGCAGGCCACTTTCGTGATGCGATTACTCAGATTTGCGATGCGGGAATGCCCCGCGTCCGAGGTCGTCGGCCTCCAAGGAAAGAGGTCTACTGGTGGTCCCAGGAGTTGGCGGACCTCCGTGCGGCCTGTACCCGTGCCTGGAGGTCCTACACCCGCAGCCGGCGTCGTCACCGCGAGGTGGGTGAAGAGGACCAGCTTCTTGAAGAGTACCGAGAGGCGCGGAAAACTCTGAAGCTGGCCATTAGCCGCGCCAAAGAGGAGAAGAGAAAGGAGATGCTGGAGGGTCTCGATCGTGACACCTGGGGTCGCCCATATCGCGCGGCGCAACAAAAGCTCCGCGCGTCGCCCCCCCCCCCCCCCCCTTACGGAGACTCTCCAGCCCAGCTTCCTGCAGGGAATGGTTGAGGGCCTTTTCCCGCAACGGGCGGAACTTATACCCCCGTCGATGGCCCTATTGGCTGGACGCGACGCGGAGGTCAAAAATGAGGACGTTCCGCCCGTCACAGGGGCGGAGGTAGGGGCGGCTGTTCTACGAATCCGTTCCAAGAACACCACCCTAGGGCCAGATGGGATTCCTGCCCGAGCATTGGCCCTCGCCCTCGACCACATGTCGGACCGCCTCAGGGAAGTGTTCAACGCTAGCTTGGCGTCCGGATGCTTCCCTGACTGCTGGAAGAGCGGGAAGCTGGTGCTTTTAACGAAGCCGGGACATTGTGTTGCTGGACGAGGCGGGTAAATTGTTTGAGAGAGTCCTCTCTGCCCGCATCGTTCGGCACCTTGGCGAGTACGGCCCCGATTTGTCGGACGCCCAATTCAGTTTTCGAGCGGGGCGTTCGACGGTCGGTGTTGTGTTGCGCCTGAGGGCTGTGACCGAAGATGTAGTGAGCTGTGGCGGCGTGCTGTTGGCGGTGTCGCTGGACATCGCCAACGCATTCAATAGTCTGCCATTCAGCTGCATCAGGGAAGCACTCCTCTATCATGGGGTGCCACAGTACCTGAGGCAGCTAGTGGCAGACTATTTAGAGGAGCGTACCGTCATGTACGAGGACCGAGATGGTGTTTTGAGTAGTCGGCCCATGTCGTGCGGTGTTGCGCAGGGGTCTGTCCTTGGACCACTCCTGTGGAACATGGGGTACGACTGGGCCCTTCGAGGTGACTTTCCCCCCCCGCTGGGCGTAATCTGTTACGCCGGCGACACTTTGGTCACAGCTCGGGGGGTGAACTTTCAAGAGGCGGCGCATTTGGCCACCAGGGGAGTCTCTCTGGTGGTCGGGCGCATCTAGGCGCTGGGTTTGCGGGTGGCCCTGGATAAGACGGAGGCCCTTTTATTCCATGGGCCCCGTCGTGGTCCACCCCCTGGCGCCTCTATCGTAGTCAACTCTGTTCTCGTACCGGTTCGGGCCCACATAAGGTATCTGGGCCTGATCCTCGACGGTAGGTGGCTCTTCGACGAGCACTTTCGACAGCTTGCTCCGAAGCTGGTCGGCGCTACGGCCGCCCTTGGGCGACTCTTGCCCAATTTGGGCGGACCCAGCGTAGCTACAAGACGGCTGTACACGGGGGTTGTCCGGTCAATGGCACTGTACGGTGCACCGGTGTGGGCGGGAGCTCTGACCGCCCAGAATAGGGCGCGCCTCTGGCGCTCTCAGAGGGTTATGGCGGTTAGAGCCATACGCGCGTTGGCCATGTCTCCCCCGTGGGATTTGGAGGCGGAAGTGCTCGCCGAAGTATATCGCCGAACGGCTGAGTTCCAGGCGGGAAGCGGCAGTCGGCCCCCGCCCGAAGAGGTACGCGAATGGCGTGAGGCCGCGCGCCGAGCCACCATGGCTCGTTGGTCGTCCCGGCTGGAGGCTCCACGTGCTGGCTTTGCCGCCGTAGAGGCGCTCCAGCCGGTCATCGTCGAGTGGGCAGGGCGGCAGCACGGGACCCTTTCCTTCCGACTGACGCAGGTTCTTTCCGGGCACGGCTGCTTCGTGAAGTACCTGCACTCGGTCGCTAGGAGGGAACTGAGTCCCGCCTGTCACCACTGCGACTGTAGTGAGGACTCGGCTCGGCACACGCTGGCGGTTTGCTCCGCCTGGGCGACGCAGCGTCGGGCCCTCACTGCAGTCATCGGAGGGGATCTCTCGCTACCGGCCGTCATACGCTCCATGGCCGGTAGCGACAGGAATTTTACCGCGGTCGCGGCCTTCTGTGAGGACGTCATCTCGCAGAAGGAGGCGGCGGAAAGGGTCCGGGAGGACGATCTCCACTCGGACCTAATTCGCCGCCGGCGAACCGGGCGGCGGAGGCGCGCTTACCAGCGCCTCATGCCGCCTTGAGTGTGGCCGCGGGTGGACGGGACGGGTTTTTCCCCTTCTCCCGCTATAGTGGCCCCCCGCGAGGAGGCGGCGTCCGCGTGTGCCTGGACGTCGCCTAATTGAGAGGTTTTTCACCCGAAGGTGGTGCCCGCGCTTTTGCAGGCAGGCGCTAGGGGGGGTCCGGATGTCTTAATAAAAGCTGTTCCCGGATCCCTCTTACTTAAGGTGCAGTACGGCACACCGTGTGGTTTTAGTCAGTTCGATTCCGACACACCGCCCCACCGAAAACCCCGGTGGGGTGACGGCCCGAGGGGGTTTCCACATGCACAAAAAAAAAAAAAAAAAGGCTCCGACACATTGCCGCAATCAACCTGCGTCAAATACCTTGGATTTCACCTAGACCGGAGGATGACATGGAAAGCCCATATAATAAGAAAGCGCAACGAAATCAATCTAAGATTCAAAAACCTACTCTGGCTCCTCGGTAGACGCTGTTATTCGCTGAGGGTATATTGTTCCATAATAAAACCGATTTGGACATATGACAAATCCAACATTATGTGCCTGCAGAGAGCGTAAAACAATATTCTAAGGGTTCTTTCCTCGGCGCCCGGGTATGCTCTCAACTCGGAAATTCATGAGTATTTGGAAATCCCAACCATTTTGGACGAAGCAAAACGATACTCAGCCAACTACAAGGACCCCTTGACAACTCACACTAACCTGTTATCCAGTATGCTCCTCCAACCTAATCCAATTAGAAGACTCAAGAGAGCCGATGTGCTGCCTTACTAAGGGGAGATGGAGCAGTGGCTCTACCTCTCCAAACCCCAACCTCTTGCAACACACTTGATTATAGTCTAGACGACTGATCGCAGGTCTAAAAATATAAGAAAAAAAAATTATTCATCATTATTTTGAAACGTCATTATATTCTTTTAAAGAATAGTAGTTATTTCAAATCCCTTAGAAGTACACATTTTTTTAAACAGTTTTTACATTTTTCTATTTCAAGATGCCTTTGATAGCCTCGTTATATGTTTATTATTTTCCTGTGTCACAAGATTACACTTTGTAAGAGGCAATGAAAATATTATTTAATTCACTCATTTGCTGTCGTAACTTTAACAACAAAGGACTGGGAAAACAAAGTGGCTGGTTATTGTTTCGAGACATGCTAAAACAATATCCATATAATCCATACTGTAAAACTAGTTGAGCCATTCAAGACGATGGCATTAGCTAACAATAATTTTCTACCTGCACATTTTAGAAATCAGAAATTAGAATATTGGACCTTAACATGTATTGTAGTGCTCAAATGGCCTTAGGTATTATTTATTGCTGTAGAATGTGCTAATCCAAAATATGAACTAAAGTACCTACATACTTCCACATTCTAGTCTTCGGGAATGTAGATCCAAAGCATGTTTGACGTCATTAACTTGAAATTAATTATTTATACCTAGCCTTATTATTTATGCCTTTTAAAATTTCAGTACAAAATACGAACTAATATAAGTAACTAGTCTTGGCGCGGCTACCCTTAAATCTCATTAAATCTCTTCAGTCTTGAAACCACTTCGCTGGATGGAACAGCGATCCTAGCCTGCTCCGACTTCAAGTACCTCGGTTCCTTCATCAAAGCGGTGGCGAAATAGACCGGACTGTACAGCATCGAATCAATACAAGGTGGATGAAGGGGCGGCAGGTAACAGGAACCATTTGTGATCCCAAGTTTCCTATTAAGTTAAAGGGATAGGTGTATAAGACTATCATTAGACCTGCCGTCCTGTACGGATCTGAAAGTTGGCTCACAAAGAGAACGGATGAGAGACGCCTGCACGTAGCTGAAATGCGAATGTTGAGATGGATGTGTGGTGTGACTAGGATGGACAAGGTGAGAAATGAATATATTAGAGGGAGCCTGAAAGTAGCACCAGTGGATGAAAAGCTGAGGAGTAATAGGTTATCGTGGTATGGAAATGTGATGCGGAGAGATGAGCAAAATGTCGTGAAAAGAGTTTTATGAATGGATGTTGACGGGAACAAGAGAAGAGGATGACCAAGGAAAAGATGGATGGACTGTGTGAAAGAAGATATGGCTAGAAAGGGAGTAAGCAGTGAAATGACAAATAATAGAGTAGAATAGAAGAATAAAACACATTGCACCGACCCCAAATAAAATTGGGACAAGGGCCTACCCTTGTCCCAATTTTATTTGAGATGACGATGATGATGAACACAGTGATGTTCAAATATTTAATTCAATTTTCTTTTCATTGCGTTAAGATAAAAAGTTTATTGACTGTAATAAAGCGTCTATGTGTTACGATTCCCTGCTATTTAGTACAAGGTTGAGTCAGAGATTCTGACTTTACAACCTTAAATATTCGGTTAAATAATTTTTTTACTGTTTGTGAACTACGCATAATCGACGCTGACGCATGCTACGCCATTTTGAATATCGGTTCAATGGGGTTGGACACGGTCGACAGATAACCGATGAAAATGAATAATTTCGAAATGGAACATTTTTCAATGCCATTATATTCGTAATGAACCGTTTGCTTCGACTTTAATTAGTAACGCTTTGTAATCTGTCGACGTTTAACAGCAAACAACAACAACAACACTGACAGTTTATAAAAAAAGGTAGTTAAAATCGTAAGAATAAGTAAATATAAAAATCTTGCGTGACAGGCTGTTTTTAGAGTTCTATTCCTCAAAAAGAATAAAAGAAACCCTTATAAAATCACTTTGTTGTCCGTCTGTCTGTCTGTCTGTCAAGACCCTTTTTCTCAGGAACCCGTGGACGCATCAAGTTGAAATTAATATCAAATACTTATATCTGTGGTCCCTTGAAGCTATAAAAGAAATGAAGCTTCTAAGTCATCGCAATCAAAAGATATGACCATTTAAGCCTAGGATTTAACCAAATTTGAACATTTCACAGGTTGTGATGAATCACAATATGTAAGAGAGTATTCTTAGAACCTCAAAGTTAAGTTTGTCTTTTGGAAAAGACGGGCAAAAATCTTCGAGAATTGATTCCCGAGATGGGCGTACTATATCTATACTTATACAAGTTGGTTTGGTTCCCCTCGGTGCGTGAGTCAAACTCGCAGGTGTCCGGTTTTTGATATTGTTTGATTTTCTATTCTGTTTCCATAATTTGATCGTAGAAATGTTTTTTTTCTCGGGATGCAGGTTACAAGTACTACTAAGTGTAGTGTTGTACATTATGTAGATATATTGTTTTCGGTGATTATCGCGTGTTAGGTATTCGTTTCTGAGTAAAACTATGTAACAGACGTCAATATTATATTTTAAAAGACTATCAGTAACATTAATTATTATCTGTATTGTTGTTAACACGTTCACATAAGTGGATTCACGTCTGTAGTGTATTGGATAGTTTTCGAACCCGCAACGACGTGTTGACCAGCTGCCGTGACGACGCGGGTTTACATATTTTTAATAACATAAGCCCACTGACCTTTATTGTACAAGTAATAGAGGTCAGTGCATAAGCCCCATTAGCAGTTGGTAAAATATTATTCCGTAAGGTAATCTCCAAGTACATGTTTAATGTTGTTAAAGGCTTAAGGTTATTTTGCTCTCCGTAACGTGTCAAGTCATACAAATATATCGGGAGATTTTAGCAGACCTGATATTTAGCGGCTTTATAAAGATCCTTAAATCTGACTATACCTTTCTGTAATACATAGAATGACATTTCCTATTGACAATTGGTTCCATAACCTACACTTATTTGCGTTACATTATATCCGTAAACATAGGTCTAAACAAAGCATTATAAGCTAGACATAATGATGTTATTGTTAGGATCTGCATAAAATCCTGATGATCACCGTGACTACTTATTTCGTATGTTTTGATATCTGAGTCGATTGAAAACCGATTTTCACTATTCTTCTAAATAGCTAGATGATAGTCCTGCCACGGTGTGGTTCAAACCAAAAGAAAAGGTTTAGAAAATTAAGTTGTAAAGTAATTTTAATCGGGTAGTGTTTTAGTGGTGTTATGTTTAATTTTCCGTATTTCGCATTGTCCATTTGTCCATATAAAAAAGTATTTATCAAGTATTTTCAAAAAACTATGGTTTAAAAAATATTAGCAACGTTGATTACAAATTTACAATAATGTGTAATTAAAAATGTATAAAAAGCAAAAAAACAGATTCAAAGAATGAAATAATTATATTTTTATTATATTATATAAAAATATTCAACTTAATTAAAGAGTGATAATAAAACTATGATAAACTTTAACAACCGCTATAATAGTTTATCATAGTCTGCCAATATATTTGAACTAGAAGAAAACCCGGCTTCGCTCTGGTGAAATGTGACACTCAAGATGGTATCCGAGTGGCCAATATGGCGACTGCCATTTGCACCATTAGATTTAAAATACTCGACAATCCGAATTTTGCGGATATATGTTGTCGACTCGGAATCATTATTTTTTTATGTTTTATTATTCAGGTAAGGTTTCAATCAAGTCTACCGTACCCCTTGACGGAATTATTAATATAAATTAAGAGCCACCGCTGGTGATTTTTAATTGGACGATAGTTTAGTCGCTATCGTCTGAAGATCGTGATCGTGATGAAAAGATCAGTCCTGTAGCGGTGCGCGTACTACACCGATTTGATAGTAGAGAATCGCACGTGTAGGCCATTAGCAGTTTCTAAAACTGGTTAGGTATTAGAACTATGGACCGCTTGTTTAGTTTATGAAGTGCGCGCAAACTTACTTCTGAATTTGCAATCGATCGAAAGTCGGGCGATAGTTTAGTTGCATGTGGTGCGCGCGTTTGCTTCGTACTTTATACATGTGTTATACAGCTTGTATAACATGTGTGTGTATATTGTTAGATAGCTTGATAAAATAGGAATTTGGCAGTTATTTCTGATAGTTTGATGGGTCGATTTTTAATCGTCAAATGCCACACAACTTCATACTGATTGCAAGAACGATCAAACTATCGGCTACATAAAAATCACCAGCGTGCGATGGCTCTTAGGCTATCGTCATCTAATAGGCATAAGTACAGTTAAGTTACTTCAGCCGAACAAGACAGGCGCGAAAAGGGAAATAAAATTGACTAACATTTTTGTAATGAAAACTACTAGGAATAGCTAAATAAAATAGTATATATTTAATGTTATACAAAACAGATGTAAAGTGTTTGATACTTTTGTTTTTTTATTATATATTGTATAGGTAAGAGTTGCAGTTGAATTAAAGTGTCGTGAATAAAAAATGGTGTTCAAAATATATAAAATGAATTTGCCAGTTAGTCGTATACGATCAATAACTGCACAGGTGAGTTGACAATGTAATTTCGCTTGGGATCTCGGGATCACTGACAAACATGTAAAATAGACAATGCTTCAATTTAAATGCAAAATCTTAGTCTTAATTTATGGAATTGGATTTATAACTAAGCTGTTCAAAGTTACCTACCTGCTTTAGTAATAGGACAATATATTTTTAATACTACATGTAACTACTTTTAATCATACTTAATTATCTTATTTATTAACCTTAAGCTACATAAGGGGCAGTCTCAACTGTTTATGGTAAAGTGTTTTTATGTTTATATCTTTCAAAAACTAAAAAAAAACACGCTCTAATAACAAATCGCATTAAAGTGGTATTTTTTTTATTCTGATGATCTTAATATTCATAATACAATATGTATTGTCATCGGCCCAGTTAATCAGATGCCTTTAAGTTGGTAAAAATAAGTTGTAAGATACATAGGTAAAGGTTGAGCTAATAGAAGCGTGTTAAAATACTAAAAACCTACGAAATACGGATACAACGATTATCTTCAGCTAGTATTTAAATTAGAAACCAACGAACATTACGTCATTAACATAAATATTAGCCGATAACTTACTGCCGTATAAATGGAGACAAAACAATTTACTTACTTGAAACATTACTAGCCATTTTCCTAGCAATGCAACTTTGCAATTACATGCACAATAAAACAAACACTTTGAAACATGTCAACCGTAATATCAATACCAGTCACCAATAATAATTGAATGTCCATGTCGATCTTTACGTGGTAACACAAAACATGTAGTTTGAAAGATCTTGCAATTCGCAATTATCTATTCTATGCAATTTGTTACATAGGTACCTTTCAGCATGCAACATTTTATTACTGATTTTAATGTGACTTAATTTGTGCAGTTTTTCATTTGTAAACAATTGCAATTTAACTTTGACATTATATGTCTAACACTTACAATATTGAAGTGAAACTTCTTTAGAATCATTGTTATTTGAAATTCGATGAAACGAAAAAGCAACACTAAAAAAGAGACAAATATATTCATAAATAGGATTTAGCCTGCGAGAGAATGAGATAGAATACAAGTTTACAGTGTTTCCCACAATCTTTGAAAAGAGACAAACATATTCATAAATAGGATTTAGCCTGCGAGAGAATGAGATAGAATACAAGTATCAGTGTTTCCTACAACCTTTAACTTTGAGCCTGCGTACTACCAAGCCTTTAGAAAATGTGTTAATGTCAACGTGGTGTCATTTTTGAGCATTTGCGTATTAATTATGCGTTGGTTAATTAATTTATGTTAATTATTTAACACATCTGTGTTAATTTGACCAATAACTTTTATATAAATTATCTAAAGTTAAATTTATTAACATTAGTAAATAATTATTTGTGTTGTTTTTATATTTATTTCTCATTCTCTCGGAGGCTTCTTTTCTGAAGGTTTACTTCTGCCTTCTTCTGTCGGTGAATTGAAAACAATAATAAAGCGTTACCTAGGTTTCCGTAAGACAGTTTTCTGAGGGATGTATATTGTAGGACTTAAGACTGGCTTGTTGGTCTAGTGGTTAGTGATCCTGACTGCTAAGTTTGGGATCAGACGGCCGTGTGTAAGATGTGTTAGGTCATTATTATTATTATTATTACTAATGCCCCATTGGATCGATACCATTGGATTTCCTGCGCTACTAACAAAAATGTATCTCAGGTTTACTAAAAAAATATAAACCACAGGGCTATTTCTGGAATATGGGTAACGCAGCTATCCTGGATAAATCAGTAAACAGACTTGGCCAGCGGCTCATCTCCAGCTATAGAATAGAATAAAAATTACTAAGAGCGCCATACTCCTAAACATAAGGCCACTTTCCAATTCTGGATTGCTTTGCAGGCCGTTCAGAGTGCTATCGCCAGGCCTATTATAAACTTTCTAGCGATAAAACACTTCTTATCATGGCACTCTAGCACCTTACGGCGGTGATGCTCGCTGTTGCCTGTACGGCTGATGTGCTCACGGTAAACTTGAAAGCAGGCACGAAAAATCTACATTTCTCTAATAGATTTAAGGATAAAAGTTTTGTGTATGACAATAAACAAGTATTTGTCTGTTGTACTGACTGATATGTAGACAGTACGTCCATCTCGGGAATTCATTCTCAAAGATTTTACCCGTTTTTTCCAAAAGACAAAGTTAATTTGGCAGTTCTAAAAATACTCTCCCGTACATCGATATTCGACAAAGTCAACTACAATGATATAAGTTTGATATAACAACAAATATACGGCTTTCGGATTTTTTACTTTACTTGTACTAAGTATGAGACCTTGCTTATTACCAAATTTCATGATTCTAGGTCAATGGGAAATACCCTATAGGTTTTCATTGCCTGCGTAATGTTCAAATTTGGTTAAATTTTGATTGCGTTGACTTAGAAGATTTATTTTTTTACAGCTTTAAGGAACCGCAGCCATAAAATTTTATATTAATTTCAACTTAATACCTAAACGGGTTCCTGAGGAAAAGGGTCTTGATAGACACACAAATAGACACACATTAGTTATAACAACAAGTTAACGACTTGTGGATTTTTTCCATTTTTTGTGCTATCCGACCTTGCTTCTTAGCAAATTTCATGATTATAGGTCAATGGTCCAATTTGTTTAAATCTAAGGCTTTAATTTTAACTGTGTTGCCTTAGAAGTTCCATTTTTTACATCTTCAAGGGACCGCAGACATAAATATTTTTATTAATTTTAAATTAAACTTATTGAAAAGGGTCTTTACAGACAGACAGACAGAAAGTCAGACAGACATACAGATAGACAGATACAGATATATGTCCCTTTTCTTCTTTTGTGAAAAGGAACCCTTAAAATATATAAAGAAATTAATATAACAGAATGGATATAGATCACACGTAATTCTTCATCTGAGATACGATGTCTAAACGCTAAAGTGTTTATGTTGGTACTACTAATATAATCTATTCAGTAGGTTGAGGATCCACACCCACTCGATCGCAAGTCAGACTGCCCTGCCGTCTAGTTTATCAACTAATTTAAAATGATTGTATGATTATGGGTTCTTAATAATAAAGCCTTATTTATACACACAAGTAAAGTGAATATAAGTGACAAGGTAGAACAATGCAAAACGCCTTGTCACGACAGAACCGAGTTATTGAGACGGTATTTAAACGGCAGATGTTTTATGGAGACAAAAACTAACAAGATCACCAACATTTACCCGACCTTGTCTTGATGATTGAAGGTTCTTTATCTGATGTACTTTGTTATAACTTCCGTAACGACAACTTGCACCGCAAGGATTTTTGTTATTATGTGTTTAAGTTTTTCCTCTTTTAATTTATTAGTACAGGAAATAAAAATACAAATGGTTACAATAAAAAATACAATAGTTGTGTGCCATAATATTTGTTTTCAACCTGAAATGGTCAGGAAACAACAACAACTCGAAACAACCGTTTAAACCCTTCTATTAAAATGTAGATTGTTCCTCATAACTTACTTGTCTAATAATGAGGGTAAGATTAGCAACATGATGATTGAGCAACAAAGGATCATTAGTGCATCCAGGGCAACGAAAGTAGCAAGACCTCTCTTTTTACTCCAGGGTAGGCTTACCACAAATAATTTAGTTTGAATTGGAGAAGGGACTTGAAGGGTATTTCAAATTATTTACTACTCTGTTTCGTCGTTACGCGTGGTATTATAATACCACGACATATTAAATTCTTTTTAATTTCACCGGATGTATACTATGTTATTAGTATTTTTACCTTAAAGCTAATTAAGGTGTATAAGTTAAATTGTTACATTACATCAGATTTAGTAGTGAAAAGCACTTATTGATTTTCATTAAAATTGGTACAAAGTAGTGATATTTTTATTTTTTATAATAAATACACTTATTTTCGGAACGATTCTCGTTCCCACTATAGTAAGTAGTCGCAGGGGATCTAAAAGTAGTCTGCAAGCGTGATTGGTTCCCATCTAACCTGATAAAACTGCTTAAATTTTGCAATTTCTTAAAAAAAAAAAGCACCGTTACGCTAATAATACATATATAGATCCACTAGAGGGCGCTAATCTAAACATTGAGTTTTGTCATATGTCCTAGGAAGCTCTTATTAATTATTCTTTAAAAATGAAATTAGTTTAATAAAAGTGGAAACAATATAGGTACTAATTTGTTTGTGGAAGGAATCTTTACTTTAATAAACTTGTGAATTAAATACGTAGTGACAAAATTAACGACACGAAATATCCAGGGATACCGGAATCTGGATGTACTTATGATGATGTCACTAGTAGATGGCATCACTTTTTGGAGTGAAAACTTCTTTAGGCACGTTGGGCACTTTTATTATGGGGAAAAAGCGCTGAACTCGCGTGACCGTCACGCTCAGATAACATATATTGTCATGATGACATATACATGTGTCTGTATATATATGTGTTTTCACTTCTGACGTGCAGTCCTTTTTTTGTTTTATACAATTTACAGACCACACTTTAGGCACCCACCAGCCTTTTTTTTAGTAACAATCTTAAAATAATCTTCATAACACGTCTCAAAAGAAGGAGAAATTGTAATTTTTGATTTTTAGGAATAGATTGACTACAAATAATATAGCAAATGAGTTAGAGGGATTAACACAATTCTGTGGCATTTGATGGACTTATGAGTAATCTAAATGTTTTTATTAAGATTTATGCCCTCACTTGATTCCGTCACTTTTATATATTGCCAATCACACTGGACGGTGATCCACCAAATAGATGCAATTGCCACACTGCGGGTATCCCATCTGGCTAGGCAGTTGACCTGACATTGGAGACACCGCGTTGTTGGATTAGTTTGACTTCCACTTAATCACTTAGTTGTGCTCTGCCCGTCTTCTGGGCTTGGCCCACTTCTTCCACGAAGAAAAAAGGGATACAATTAAGTAGAATAACAAGTAAACGTACTTTCTGGTGCTATACGAGTTCCAGTGCCTATTAATTACCACTCGAAATACCTGTGATATAATTTATGTGTTGGTAAATCCCTATCATATAATAAAACTGAAGAGTTTTTTTGGTCGAATTCCATAAAATCCTTTTGGTTATTATGCGGCTATCTAGCGGCAACGTGTCAAGCCAAGTTCAAGAAAAAGGAACTGGCGACGCAGCAGCCGTGTGTAATATTACACTATTAACTACTTGCAGCCACTTTTCACGCCCTAATAATTCAAAATCAATTTAACATAAACACATAAAATTTGGTTGATTTATTAAAGCCCCTTTAGGCGAACTAGAACCCCAAAATTTCATAAATATATCACAAACGGTCATTGAGATATTAACGTCTAAACATCGGCATTTTTATCACTGACTGGCTGATATATAGATCAAAAACCTAACCCATTTCCAGGATACCTAGAAAGTTACAATTTGGCATCCAGCTGCATTATGATTGTGTGTATACAAAGGACAAAATGAGAAAACAGTGAATTTTTACGATTTAAAATATTTTCCAAAGAATCGATTTTTATTAGCACATTAGCGCCTTCCAAAATTATAATAGCATTTTTTTCTTTCGTAGGAGAATAGGTTCCACGAGGAAAAGTTCCTTTAAAAGGTAAAGGAAAAAATCCGAAAGCCGTTAATTTGTTGCTGTCTAAAAAAATATATATAAATATATATATATATATAGATAGCGTTTGGAAAGTTGACTTTGTCGTAATTCGTGGGAGAGTATTTTTAGAAGTGAGTGAGCGTGAGGAGTCAAACAAACACGCACACGTAAACACAGATGTACACACATGCTCACGCAGACGCACACAAACATACACACACGACATAGAATAACCTTCTGTCCGTGAATTGTCCTGATCAAGACAGCACGTAGTTTCTACAGGAAATTACTGTTAACCATGACTATCGAGCGTAGAGTTGCATTGCTGCTTGTGAGTAAGGGATGGGGACACTACTGTTGTTACAGCTGCTTACTACATATTAAACATTGTATGTAACAAATTCGTTTCGTGCCATTTAATATCATTGATTTTCTTTAATATTGAAAGTGAATATACCTCTTTGTACTTAAAATGTAATTCATTAACTGTATAGGTGTCACGGGTATCTATATACATATAATTATAGTCGCGAAACGGGGATACCGACGTGCTCTATCGCTGCTAGGTTTTATAATTTTAGTGAAAGCACAACCTTTGCCAGAGCACTCTAATAACATTTTCCCTTTCCAATCTGACCTATTTCCAGTAAATAAAAGTAAATACACTGTTGCAAGAGGAAACTGATGTTAATAATTTTCTTAAACAATCGTACGCCGGTAACTACGGGCACTAAATATTAGTAACAATAAAAATGTTTCAGTTAATAGCAAGCATGGCGCCGAGTTTCCTTCTACTTGATTTGGGCTTGGCCATCAGTTTCGGTACCATAGCAATACCTAATCTTCTCAACGCGTCCGAAGGTCTTTCCCTCAGTGACAATCAGGCCTCGTGGTTTGGTAAGCTGACTTTGTATCCTTTTATTTCTTTATGTGGTTCTATTAAGATTCTGAATTTCTCTTTGAAATATGTAATAAAAATGTTAATTTTCCGTTAGAGTTTATGGCAGCAATAGATGTACAGATATATAAACGTACGTTGTAGACATCATGAAAGACGAGAAAAACAGCAATGTTATTATTCTGATGCTCTTTGTTGAAGATAACTATACAACTATGTTTTAATTTCAAAGAAAATATTTATCGTTTATGTCTCACGTCGTCGCTTATGTCTCACGGTTACTCCTTCCATTCCATTCCATACCATTTTAGCTTATATAAGCTCTTCAAGAAAGGTTTCTTTAAAAGCGCTTCATAAATAATTAACAAATAAAAAAAAAATTAAAGAACTATAAACATAAAATACAAGAATAAGACTGCATATATCAAAGACAGTATGATATGCACAATTCGGAAAAGTGACATGTAGTTTGTGAAGCGTAAAAGACTTACATGAAAAGTAGGGAAAAGGGTACTTACGCTTAAATATAAACGTACACAACTGGGAAAGAATCTTTACAACACATCAGAAACCTCCATAACTTGTTTATTGCTTACTGTCATTACAGAGTTTGTGACTTTATTGCAGTACTCGCAAAGTTAGCTAGAATGTCTTGGGATAGTGGTGATGATGAGCATAGTTCAAACATCGTTATTGTTAACACTTGCATGATTAAAATATTTGTATATAATTGTTACTCAAATGCACCACTTATTATTTATTAGCATATGTCCAGTGGTCAAAATTCGACTGTAATTCATTACATTATTGATAGCAATAAAGCTCTGCCGAAGGTAGGAAAAAAATCTGTTTTCAAATTGTTTATTGACACCCCTAACCTGCCCTTTCAGAGATAAAAGTGAGAGTGTAGGTATATTAAATATATATGTATGTAAAGCTTGTTAATAGCCATTGAATAAAAAAATAATAAAGAAAATAGGTTGACAAACTTGAAAGAAAAAAGGCTAGTTGTGTATATCCATAGATTCCGAAATTCCACGCCGAGGCAGGGTGAAAGTTCAACTGTCTAGCTGTCTCGTTCCTTTGTATTTCTGAAGCCTAAGTACCATTTAAAAATTCAGAGCTAATTTCTAATTATGTATTTGATACCATTCATATGCTAGGTTTAAGCGCAAATTGCCTATTTCATTTGGTATGTTGTAAACGGCTTGCGCTTACACCTAGCCATCGTATTTTTATTCAATTTATGAATGTATTTTTAGGTAGTCTTCCATTTCTGACCCAGCCTTTAGGAGCCCTGTTATCGGGACCTATAGTGGACTACTTCGGTAGAAAAAAGGCTACGTTTTTAGTTAACATCCCCCATGTCATAGCATGGATTGTCATGTATTATGCATGGAATCTACCTAGCTTGTTTGTAGCAAATGCACTGTTGGGAATTGGAACAGGAGTAATGGAGGCACCAATCACGGCTTATGTCAGCGAAATCAGGTTAGTTACTTTCATCTCATTTACGTTATGTCCATCTTATATTATATCCTACACCTTAAATAGTACTTCACCTTCGTTTCACTGTTCCGCTTCTATAGGTCCTAATATAATGTTACATAGTCCTATTATATTATTAAACATATGTATAGAGGCTTCAAAAAAAAATCTAAGAGGATATTTCGAAATCGGACTCTTAACGGAATTTAAACAAACAAACTCTTAACTTTTGTTCTCCTAATACCAGAATAGATGGATTTAACCAAAAATAAAAAGCAAAATATCGTAGAAATTCTCTGTACCTGAAATTCTTCATAATGTTCTTGATAGTGTTTTGCTTTTTTGTAACCCATCAACAGTCGTTTTCTGCTTTTCTGCTATTCTATCAAGTAATCCGATCCCCGTACTATTTTTATATTGATTAAAGTAGATATTTGTTTTTAAACATCATCTCGTGGCTTAGTGTTTTAGTATTAGCCAAACAATTCGTTTTGTTGTCTTCAATTAAATTTTTACTCATACGTTACTCGTCTAAGTACCTTCCAATTAGCAAAAAAAATAATTATGTTAGAGATTATGTCCCTCATCATAATTTACAAGCTTAATTTCCTTTTACTTGGTGTACTCGTAATTATAGTTTTTTTTTTTTGTAAAAAATACATTGTAAATAATTACTTTATAGTAATTAATAGTACTGATACTCGTAAACATTAAACATGACGTTGAAAACAAACGCGAAGCGAACATGTCTTTTATACTAAAAAATAATGAATGGTAAAGACAATGCTGAATTTAAAACTATACGAAAATTAACAAAGATTTTCAAATTTCAGCGATGCATCAATCCGTGGAACCCTGTGTACGATAACACAAGTCTTTCTGTCCATTGGTGTAACCGGATTGTATGCTTTGGGTGCTGTAATAAACTGGAGAGTTGCAGCTCTTATTTGTCTCTGCGCTCCTGTGGCTACGATGCTTTTAGCTATAACCGTGGTGAGTAAAAGTTTTTGCAGATTAATACGACGACGGTATTTTATAATATATATCTCTATCTATAATTTATAATCCACTTGACTAGTGGTCGCCGGTTTTATAAACCACTTAACTAGTGGTAGGTTGGAATGGGCATTACCATCAATATAATATTAATAAGAATAAAGTTCCGCCGAGAGAGGAAAATACGCTTTTCAATTTTTTTTATTGATAATATACTAAATCTTAACTAAACAATACGTGGGGTACACTGAAAGTTTTGCGTACCTCATTAATAAAACAATTTACATGTAAAGTAATATATTTACTGATTTTCGAAGTATTCTCCATTACATTTTAAACACTTTTGTGGGAGAGCCATACTTCGGCACATATAGGCCGGCGCGACCGGAGTGATACCACGGCCTCACAGAAAACTGGCAGTGAAGCAATGATTGCACTGCTTTTTATCGAGTGAATGAGGTTACCGGAGGCTCTAAACCTTCCCTCTCCCCCCTCCCCCCCTTCTCCCTCCCTCACTCCCTCTCCCCGTCTTCCCCCTTTTCCTACTCCCACTTTAAAAGCCGGTAACGCACTTGTGACTCTTGAGGTGCCTATGTGCTTTACGGCATGTAACAATATATCCATGTTTCATCTCCTGTCACGAACGTCCATGATGGTCCATGATACTTTACCAAATTTTTTTTCCACCAATCAACACGAGTCCGTTTTATATTTAGTTTTTAACTTTTAAATATTGATGTAAGACTTTTTGAATTTAGCCAAATTCAAAAAATCATACCAATCCCCAAATGTCCTCGAATCTCCTCATACCTTTCGGTTTTCTTCAATTAGTTGTCTGACAGTAGCCACATTTTCCTCAGTGATGGCAGTTGAGGGCCGACCTTCACGATTTTCATCATGGAGAGGAACACGGCCACGATCAAATTCTGCATACCAACTTTACGGTGCTCAAATGATGTGCTTAAATCCCAAAAGCATTTTGAAGACGAGCAAGGCAGGCAGTCTTGCGCAGTCAATGAACTTTTAAAATCATAAAAAATCATCGCCCTAAAATCTTTTCGCTTTAATTCCATTTTTGCTACAGACGACGAGCTTCAACTTGTGATAAAAAACAATGCACACGCGATTTCCATGTTTTTTTAATCAATGATTGAGTTTTTTATTTTATTTATTTTAGCTAACACACACATACATGCAGTCACAAACTCGGACAACCTTGCATACACACACACACACACACACACACACACACACACACACACACACACACACAGAGAGAGAGAGAGAGAGAGAGAGAGAGAGAGACAAACACACACACACACACACACACACACACACACAAACACAGACACACACACACACACACACACAACTTATACAGACTCCAATCACAAATTAATGTTTAAGGTGTTATTTTTTTATTATTGAAAAATAAAGATTATGTTTAAAAAAATATGACATTCGAAATTCAAACATTTATGAGCGGCTAGGGGCGCAGAACTTTCAGTGTGCCCTAGGAAATCTGTTGAAAACCATGGGCGGGAAAGCTGCTGAAACTGTTTGTCTCTGTCTATTTATCTATATATTAATACGTGAAGAGATTTCTTTGCACGCATTTTTATGTGAAATTAAAGTTTGTCTGTAGAATAAGTACAGAAAACTAAAATTTTTATTCAACGCAACGGCAAGAAACTATTCGTGTCCAGAATATATGTTGACCTGTCATGGTACGAAAAGAATATACTATACTGGTCAATGACGTAAAACAAAACAGCTTGAATTTAATTAATCATTGTGGAAAATCGATTACCAGGCGATCTCTAGTATAAATGTATATAACGGAGAACAATGTACTTATACGTTCTAATTACATTTATTTAAATTCGGAATCAACGACTGTTTAATCTTTACTTTTGAAAACATTTCAGGATTTTCTACCATTATACCTGTATCTATATTTAAAGGAGTACTTGATAAAAAAATTATAACAGCAACTGTATTCAACAGGTACCAGATACCCCAGTGTGGTTATTGTCTCAAGGGAAAGAGAAAGAAGCTTTAAAGTCACTTTGCTACCTTCGAGGATGGACTACCATCGAAAATGTCAGTGAAGAGTTCGAAGAACTTGTTAACTATGCGAAAAGTTTAAACTGTTGTGTTATATGTAGAAATGAAGATAAAGGTGGTATTCAGGAAAAAGCAGAGACTGATTGCGAACACAATAAAATGAATGTAATAAAGAGGTAAGTAATTGTTACCAACAAAAACAACAGGTTTGCTTAAATAGTTATCATATTTAAATGCAAATGGTCTTAAAACCTATAAAAAAATTGTGGGTGTTAAATATAAACAACCTAATATACGAGTAGTACTACGTAATTTTATAGCAACTAATAATATGAATGCCGATAACAGATAAAATATTTGCTGTAAAACATCACTTTTTTAAAACAATTCTTTTTACTAATGTCAAATACTGATTATTCGATTGCATATTGCTAATATTAAAAAATGATGGATACCTATTGTCCAGAGCATTTCGTATATATATTGATTGACTAATCTTCAATCAAAGAAATCAATAATACTTTTTAATTTCATTATTCAAGATATATTGCCATCTTAAGAGAACCTTTCCAGCTGAAGTTTTACCTGAAAGTGATGTTACGGTATTCAAAATAGGATCTTCATATTTGTAATCACATCAGCAGCGTAATATTCCTCTTTTTCACAGGTCCTTTTTAAAATTCAAAATTGTAATGCTGTGTAAAGAGACTTTAAGACCGTTATTTTTCTGCCTGTCCTACTTCTCGTTCTTTGTAATGAGTGGATTGTACCCAATCAAGCCGTACATGGTGAATATATGCAAAGCAATGGGCATGGCAGAAAACATTAATACGATTATAGTGAGTATAAACAGTTTTGATAAAAGATACTTACACAATTAATTCAACCCTTAATATCACATCATTATATACATAATAGTATGTATATACATTTACATATAAGAATATAATG
Source organism: Callimorpha dominula (assembly GCA_949752705.1). NCBI lineage: Eukaryota > Metazoa > Arthropoda > Insecta > Lepidoptera > Erebidae > Callimorpha > Callimorpha dominula. The sequence goes on from OX457011.1 coordinate 10,701,223, forward strand.
AACACGTACACGCATATAAGTTAAAATATCAGTCGTCTGCTAAAGAAACCAACATGCAAAAATGCAAATACAAGCAAATGAATTCTCTATTTGTTTTAAATATAACATTGGGTGGTAGTTGTCGCTTGCATAAGCCGTTTAAGAAAATCGTAGTGAGTAGAATTGAAATAGTCAAACCTTAAGACATGTGTTTTTACGCATTAGCCAGCTGAATGTAGCAGTTTCTGTAGAAAACTGCACAAAATAGGTTCAAGTGATTCTACCCGTCAGCAACTTATTAGTGGCAAACCAATTTTCTTAAATTCTACGCCTCATTGTCTTACCTGACCAAAAGTTAATTATGGTGTAATTGAAAAGATTGCTATGAAAAATTTTTAGGCATTCAAATATTTTTTGGCAGCATTTTGAATTCTGAAATTTTGACAACATTATTAGACGTCTTATAAGGTTATAAATCCTGTGATACTTTTTCGCTCTTTGTTTTAAATGTTTGAAAACTGTGTTGTTGTTTTAATGTGTTTAAACCATTGAATGAAAATTATGAATACTGTCTCTGATTAATAAATATAATTCGATGTATAACATAACCTCCGATAATATAAACATTGAATGATATTCTATAAATTGGAACTGAAGTATATTTCCATAGTTTTAGTTTTTAAATTTTAAATGCATGTAGTGCAAGTAAATCACTGCCATGCAAACTCACGAAATGATTTACTGTCATTATTAAGAGATTTTTGGGAAATGTTTATAATGTGTGTAGTTGGAAATAATAGAATTTATGATACAGTGTATATTTTAATATTGATATTTATATATTTGAAACTATTCATTACTTTTCGAATGCTATTCATAATTATATTAATAATTTTAACAGATTGTTTTAGAAACTGTATATTCTGTTCACTTTCTTCAAAATAATTTAATCCTTTACAGATAATGGTGGGCGTACTAACATTCTTAGGCAGTATCATAATCATCAGTTTTATTAAGATCCTTGGTAAACGAAAGCTTGGAATCTCCGCCATGTTTGGTGCGGCCATTTGTTGTACGGGCCTTGCTTTCTACGCTTACACACATTTGGATGATAATGTCTTCTCCTACGACCCCAAAAGCTTCCCAAAGGAGAAAAGTGTAATACCTTTGATTTTCTTCTACGGACTTACAATCTTTAGTGCCATGAACCTGTCCTGGAATTTACTCGGGGAAGTTTTTCCATTCAGGTTAGTGTCCAAATCGTCTAATCTATACTATATTAGTGTGATAAAGCTAAAGAGGTTTTTTGTTTGTTTGTTTAAACGCGATAATAACTGAAACTATCATTCAGATTTGAATAAATCTTTTGTATTAGATAGAATATTCATTGAGAAATAACGATATAACCAGGTAATGAAAAATTACGATATAACCCTTAGGAGCCGAGCAGTCACCATAAACGCAGGTGAAACTGCGGGGATGGGGTGTACAATATCGCACTGCTATTACAAGAGTGTATCAACTCAAAATTAAGCTTTTTTCAGAAACGACAGAAAACTGATTACTCGCTTCCTGTTAAAGATTATAAAAAGTGAACACTGTATATAGATTATTGATAAAATTAAGGGATTTCTGTATTAATGAATTATTTAAATGATTGCAGGTTACCAAGTTATTTCCAATTTTTGAGTTAATACTCTAATATCTGAACAAATAAAAAAAAAAAATATTTTTAGTTGTTTTGTTGAAAAATTTGGCTTATTAGAATTTATTATTATTTTTATTTTATATTCATTGACGCGTAGGGAATTGATGATTATGTATGAAAAATGAATTATCTCAAATTTACCCTATTTTGAGTTGATACAGTCTCGTAATAGCAGTGCATTATCAATAATAGTGGAGTCCAAATCGTCTAATCTATACTATACACATAAAAAGTGTCTAGGAATACGGTACGTTTTAGAGTATCGCCGAAATTGGGGATTATTGTTTTAATTTTTTCGGATCACACATTGAAACAAGAAGAGATAATGAGAGCCGTTGGAATGTTGCAACCTGATTCCAGGCAACATACTGTGGCTGTCGCTCTTGGCACTACTACTCATAAGCCGCCTCTGGACACGCTATCGTATTACGAGCAGGGTCGCCGAGCGACATAGAGGACGATCTCACATCACCACTCGCAGACAGGACCGGTACATCCAAAATACTGCTCGACGGAATCGTACCTTGACCGCCATGATATTGGTTACGAGGCTTCACAGCCTTTCAGGCTTGCTAATAAGCGACCAAACCATCTGAAATCGTTTACGTGAAGTGGGTCTGCGTTCCCGTAGGCCGCTGAGAGATTCACCCATAGCACTTCCCAATCGTAGGGCCCGTTTACACAATGGGCTCGCGGACACAGAAATTGGGAGGCAGAAGACTGGCGTTTGTGTTTTGCTTTTCCGATGAATCTCGTTTCGTATGAGGCCGGATACAAGACGTACTCAAGTTTGGAGAACTTCTTGACATCAAGAACGTTTGAATGTTTGTCAGGAAGTTCATTCATTTTTGGATCGGTGGAAGAACCGATCTCATTTGGATGAGGGGTAACCTCAACGTTCAGATTTATGCAGAGAGGATTGTTTTAGACGTGATCATCCCTTCGTGAAGCTGGTTGGGCGATTCGTTTCGACTAATGCACGACAATGCACGTCCACACACGGCTAGAGTCTTAACACGCACTCTTGCCGATGCTTGCATGAAAGTTCTGCCGTGGCCAGCTCAATCGCCAGACCCCAACCCAATTGAGCACGCATATTGGGATATGGTCCAAAGAAGAGCACTGCTGAGTATGAACGCCGTGCATACCGCACAACAACTTTTTGACTTGTTAGAAATAACGTGGACGGCCAACTAACTATTTTAAGCATGTTTGATTCGTGTCACTAGTGGAAACACAGATTATATATTTTTTATCTTTACAATAAAAATAAAAATAAAACTATTTTTTGGAAGTTAAGTGACGACATTAATTTAGGTTAATTTCCCACAATTTGCAAAAATTGCAATTTTCTTATTTTTTACAAAATATAGGGATAAGTTGTTAACTTAAACATTAGGAATTAAAGTAGGAAGCCAGCCTGGAAGACGAGATTTGGTAAATATTAATTGGATAATTTTTTATAATTTAAAATGTACTTGATCCTTAGACACTTTTGATGTGTGTATATTAATGTGATACAGCTAAAGAGGCTTTTTGGTTGTTTGTTTGAACGCGTTAATCTCTGGAACCATCATTCAGATTTGAATCATTCTTTTGTATTAGATAGGATATTCATTGAGAAAGATATGTAAAATTACGCTATAACCCTTAGGAGCCGAGCAGTCACCATAAACGCAGGTGAAATTGCGGGGATGGGGTGTACAATAAATTATACAAAAACTTTAATGAAAACTATTACGATAGTATATAATTAACTTTAAGAAAAGTATATAACCGACTTCAATGCGCCTGAATCATGTTAAAAAATAAACTTATCATCAGATCTATACGAAATTTAGATAGAACCATTTCGCAATAAACCTCTTTCCACCCCCTCTTTTGAAGTCGGTTAAAAATGATTAAATACTATTAATGCGGGTCATGCTTTACTAGTACTCTTGTTAACCCCTCCAGCTAAGCTAAATGCTTGTTTTAGGAGTTACAAGTGGGCAAAATTCGGTAGTGTACCTACCTACTGAGGGAGGGTCGATCGCAGGTCAAGTTATTTACTAAATTACTTTCTTCAGGAGCCGTGCTACCTGTCAGGGGATTGCTGCCGCGTGGAATTACTTGGTCACATTTCTTGGCGCGAAGACCCTAATAGACTTAGAAAGACGCTTTAGGTTAACAGGTGTTTTTATTACGTATGCCATATTTGCCTATTTAGGTACAATTTGTCTGTATTTCTTAATGCCCGAAACAGAAGGAATATCTTTAACAGAAATAGAAACATATTATAAAGGTAATTTTATGATTTTCGCCGATGATTGGCTTATTAACAAATTCAAAAAAAGAAAAGAAAAATGTAATCAAACATGATATTATTAATATAGGGTTTTATTAATTTTGCTAATTTGAGTAAAAATGTAAAAATTCATCAATATCTTCCTACAATTCTCGCGTCATCGGCGCAATATGGTTTGCTTTTTATTTTTGTGTCTATGTGCGAATAAATAATTATATATTATTGTTTTTAAATTATCATTAATTATTTTTTAACTTTTCGATCCACTTGCATCCGAAGACTTCTTGTGACCCGGATGCAATTCAACCTAAACGTCGGGAAATAATAGATATAAGTATTAGCCCAGTTGGGACGTCAAATCGCGAAACTTTAAAGAGGATGAAGAGACGAAGATACGTTCTTTAAAAATGTTCATTAAGTATACATTTTTGATTTATTTCATGTATGATTATTTAAAACAAATATATTTTAATGAGTAGACCTTCATACATATAGAGAGGAATGATCTAAGCAAGATAATGAAACGTTCTGCTAGGTTTTCTATTAAATTTGTATAAAAAATTTAACTGTATCGCCTAGTCAATACAGTTTCTGGGCTGTTCGTTCGTAGGTAACTAACTAATTTATGTTCCTTCGTATCAGATGTTTTTGAATAGCTCGATAAGAGTACAGAAGTTGATACAGTACAGTAATATACACCGATTTTGCAAGCACCTTCGATAAGATAAATAACAATTTTTTTATTTAAAAAATTAAATGACTTTGTCGTAAAAAGTTCCCTACTACACTGGTTCAAATCACACTTAGCAGAAATACTTCAAATAGTTTCTAAATGGCTACATCTCAAGACTCTTAGTATGCGGTCTCTGGGGTGTCTCAAGGATCACACTTGGGACCTACTTTGTTTTCAATATTTATAAATGACATAAAGTCAGTCATACGCAAGTGCAAAGTTCTACTGACGATTTCAAGCTGTACATGCCTCTTAAATCGCAAAAAGACAGCATCTCATTCAAAATGATTTAAATAGGGTGGAGGAGTTGTTACCGCTTTAGTTTTACCAAGAAGAAATACTCAGCAGTATCTATAGGATTGGAGTATCCGAACTACAGACAGTCTGAGAAACCCGAGACCTGTGAGTGACTTTGACTTGACTTGACTTGACTTTACTTTTATATTAGATGTATTCCACACAGATGCAGCTATAACAAGCAAATATTCTTTTTTGAAATTTTTTATTTATTTATTTACATCCAACGCTTACATCTATTATTACAGGCTTAGCCTAATGCAATAGAATTAGCCAACTTATAATCTATAACTTATTATATACAGTGACACACTTGAGAATTCACTCAGAAAACAAGAAAATAGGTCAATTTCCTCCGCGATGTAATTGAGGGTGCGCAGCGCGCGCGTGAGCGGCGCGTTGGCGAGCAGCGCCGTGCGGCCTCGCGGTACGGCCAGCAGCGGAGGCCGGCGGCGGCGCTCCACGTACCGTTCCAGGACACAGAACCCTAGACGCTCCAATATTTCCGGATTTCTAGCCTTGCCTCGCATCAATCTAAATATATAAGCGACGAGAGCCGACTCTCTTCTCACCCGCAACTCGTTGTATCCTACCATGCCTAATGTAAATAAGGTAGGATACATTAAAGGGTAGAAGGGGTAGACCCCGTATTTCCTCAGATATAGATGTCTAATAAATTTATTTTGTATTTTCTCCAACATCGAGATATATTTAGCTTGATGTGGAGCCCAGACGATGGCATTGCAAGCTGACTTCTCACCAGCGCATTGTACAGGGCTACAATAGCAGTCATAATATTAAAATGATTTATCATACGAAGCAAAAACCCCAAGTTCCTGAAAGCTTTTTTGCAAACACTAATCACATGATCACAAAACGATAGCTCTGTGTCCTAGATCTTTAACTTGCGTAACTCGTTTTGTGATCACTGTACCTACTTTGTTATCATGTAATATTGGAGTACGCGATCTCGTGAAAGTGATAGTCACACATTTAGAGGTGTTAAATTGCATCTTATTCTCTGCATTCCATGTTACTACTTTATCAATATCGCTCTGTAATCGATCACAGTCCGCATTATTATTAATCGGCAGAAAGAGTTTAAGATCGTCTGCAAAGAGTAGGCATTTTGAATGTCTGATGACTTTTGGTAGGTCATTAATCATAATGATGAATTCCAGGGGGCCAAGAATGCTTCCCTGACTAACTCCGGATTTCACAGCATATGGTTCCGACCGCCACCCGGCGTATTCGATATACTGCTCCCTATCCCGATTATAACTAGCCAAAAACATCATCAAATGAGGGGTATAGCAAATGCCGGCTAACTTCCTAAGCAATATATCGTTATCCACTACATCAAATGCTTTTCGGAAGTTGAAGTATGCTGCATCCACCTGCCCTCTATTGTCAACAACTGGTATGATTTGCGTCATGTAATTCAAAAGGTTGCTAGTCGTGCTACGACCTGGTCGAAACCCATGCTGCGCATCTGAGAGTTGTACGTTTACTTGATTAAATAGGCTATTTTGTATAGCGGATTCGAACTGTCGACGAAATATCCTCATTGTCAAAAAGACGTACGCTGCATGATATGCTCGTCCTCCATAAAATATATAATAACAACATTGACTGCACTGACATATTCAACCGATTATTGCTAGCAGTTTCTTACAAGCCACCACGTTACCCTATAACCATTGAGAACTGATCTTTCTGTAACAAAAAAGTGATAAATAACCTAGTACAAAATTCACCCATTGGTATTGGTTTCGTTCGTTCGTTTTTCAGGTTCGTTCCACAACTTCAAACATAAAATATTGAATTCGTTGGCATAATTATCACTTTTGTTCTGAAAATAAATGATTATTATATTCATTATATTTTTCATTCATTTTTAATTTTGCGTCATTATTTTATTTAGGAATATTGTAATTTTAGTTAAATAATTGTTAGCTAAACCTTCGTCTATCTATTGGTGCATGTCTTTTATAGGTCTCCATATAAGAACTGTGCCATATTGTATGTTATTCTTAAATGTTGAATATGTATACTGATGGATAGATATAGATATAGTATACTATATGGAGACTGATCTATATTTATAAAAATTAATTCCTATTTCCCTTGGTCACGGCATCACACGTGAACGGCTTTACCGAAATTTTTTTTTTTGGGTTTGTTATTGTCAGGAGAAGGTTCTAATGAAAGAAAAAATTATGAAAGTTGCGCGGAAAATTTCAAAATGTAAGAAAAGGAGCTTACGCGGATTAAACCGCGGGGCGCAGCTATTAATAAATCAATCCTGTGAATACAGTAGTTCCATATTATTGTTTCGTATGAAAAGAACATTATTTTTTATACACAACTATTATTTATCTTTCCTTTGTTTACTTTTGATTCATTAAAATCCATAACAACCTATTTTTGTATAAATTTTTGCAATTTAGTTAATGACATATTTATTATTATTAAATAAAATTATTCGAAACCAGACAACGTTTGTGTTTTATTAACCGACTTCCAAAAAAGGAGGAGGTTCTATGTTCGTCTGTATATATTTTTTTGTATGTTCATCGATATTTTCGCCAATTGTGGACCGATTGAAAAAAAATCTTTTTTTTGGCAAGTGCAGTTTTATTCATATACATTTGTGTCTGTTTAAAAAATACGCTTATACATCAAGAGCTATTGATACAAACTATCCTTACTAATATTATAAATGCGAAAGTAACTCTGTCTGCCTGTCCGTCTGTCTGTGGGTCTGTCGCCTTTTCACGCCAAAACTGATTTAAATGAAATTTGGTACACAGATAGTCTAGAGCCTGAGGAAGGACATAGGCTACTTTTTAATGCGAAAAAGGGGTGTAAGGGGTTGAAAGGTGGGGATGAAAAGTTGTATGGAAGTATTGTCAATTAGCCTAAATAATTAAAAATTCTACCCAAAGACACTATTCCACGCGGACAAAGTCGCGGGCACAGATAGTATATACTATATAAAACTGTACATATGGTCAAACATGACATGTACTTAGTAGTAACTTATTATAAAAGAATATCCTACTAGTTAATTATTGAAAGTCCAAAGAAACGAATTACTGTGATAGTATTGTCAGACTCGCATTAAAAAAAATGGTAAAAAATCTTAATCTATTTCCACTGCTTTGCGTTGAAAACGTCTGATCACTATTCGAGTATCCATCACTCCATCGAGGGCATGTTGGATGTATATCGGAGTCGGAGGAGAGAGGAGGAGACTAGTTTCTCTTCTAAACTCATCCCAAATTAAAACTCTAGTTACTATACATTAACTGAAGGCCAAGGATGTCAAGGTCGAGATCGGCCGAAAGGTGGTATGTATTAGACTAATTTGCAAAGAGTATTTTGAATAAAGTCATTAATAAATTAAGTACGTATTTACACGGGAATTAACGCGATCCCGAAATAGGTATTACCTACAGACCTCCGAATTGCCTGAAGTTTCGACCAGGTTGCACTGGCCCTGGTCACAGGCTGACTGAAACGTTAGGCAATTCAGAGGTATGTAATACCTATTTCGGGATCGCGTTCGTGTAAATACGTAATTATATCATGGAAAATAGAAAAACTAGCTTCTAGCCCTTAATTGCAGTTTTAAAATTTTCTAAGCTGAAAGGGGTGAGAATTGATTAGACAATACTCAATTAATATGACATAAATCGTTGGGTTAATCAACGTCCTACAGAACCTACCATTTATAAAAAAGAAACTGATATAACTGGGCAGACCACTACCATATAACTGACGGGGTTCACAGGGATTTCCTTTCTAGAGTACACCTTAGGCCCCGGCTATAAGACCCGGTGTGGTTTTAGTCGGTTCGAGTCCGACATACCACCTTGCTGTTTGGTAAGGTGAGATGACCCGTGGGGGTTTCCACACATGAAAAAAAGACCACTACAATATTATTAACGCGACAAATCTAGGCACATGGTACCGCGCAAATTTATTATTTATAAACAGAAATCAACATTATTGTGAGAACATAGCAACTTCAGTGTACGTCTATACCACTAATCTGTGGAAACGTAGAATCTTAATGTGTAGTCTCATGTATTCATACAGTGCTTAAGTCATTGATTTTCTCAATAAACAAAGAAATTATAATAAGTGCTGACGTAGTTTTTGATCATAAAGCTTTCATACAACCCTGATTAAATTGGTATCATATCTGAGAGGGGCTATAGTCTTGATGGAAAAGTTTATCTGACTAAAAACTCTGTTTCAGTCTGTTTCGCAGGGCACTTTTGTAGAATTGTTTTCCTTGCCTGTGATAGGCAAACAACAAAATACCTGTCATGTTTGTTTTAGGCACTAAAGTGTGAAATAAACATACTCCTCACCATCCACTGATAGTAAGCTTGCACATTAGCTTTTGAATACTTGCGACACCGATAATAATAAAAATATTCTTGGACATATCAAACACAGCGCTATCTAGACAAAAAACTAAGTAGATCTAGTACTATGGGTCCTAAAACACGAATACATACACTTACATAGATTTATTTTGTAAATACATACAAACACCCAATGCAAATAGTCATATTCATGCACCGAACAGGAATCGAATCCGCAACCCCGGCGTGGCAGTCAAATTCACTACCGCCGCGATTGATTTTATGTTCTTTCTGAAAAATCCTATACTATAACCTCCTGGGAAAACATCATTCCACCGATAGATGTACGCGAAATTTTATTTGACATTGAAATTAAAGTGAAATCATATCCCGGCCGGGTTGTAAATTGAGCAAATATTCCGTTGCGCCGTGCCTTCATGGAAAGATACAAACATTTGTTATTGCCATGTTACATTTCAATAAGGTTAGAGATTATTACATTTAAAGAGACGAACATTTAAAAGAAGCACTGTCGTTGTCTAGTAAGCGTTCCTTCACATTTTAGTTGATTCAGTTGGACGGAACTGGCGTGTCTGTGTTTAGAAAAATAACAGCGCGCCCTAATGTCTTTAACCATTATCTTAGATCAAGAAATAAAGTGATAAAAACAAAATTAAATTAATTTAAAGATTTTAAACTAAGACTGCATTAATTTTATTTTATTTATTAATAGTAATACTTTTTAATAGTAAGCAAAATCATTCAAAATGGTGTACAAAGTATCCGAACTGCGACAGTTAAATCTACCAGTTAGTAGAATACGATCTATTGGAGCTCAAGTGAGTATGACTTTTTATTACTAACACGAGTAAGGGGATAAGGAAATGTAACAAACGATAATAATAAAGGAAACTGTCAACGCCTGATCCTTTTAAGCAGCCGGTGAGACGGAGTTGGTCACAGGCAACCCGGACTATGAGTCAGAGTCCGGGAAGAGTATTAAAGCAGAAAAACCGTATTTCTGTATAAGTGTCTATTTGTAATTTCATAAAACCAGCTTTTTACTAAATACATCTGAATGTTTACACGATACTTCTACCAAGTAATCAATTTTTAAATTGTTGCCTGTCTTTCTGTCTGTCTATTTGTTCTGGCTAATATCCGGAACGGGTTGAACGATTTCCACGGGACTTTCACTAATATGTAGCTGGTGTTATAAGGAGTAACATTTTTTTTTAATTAGGGTTCCACCCAAAAAATATAAAAATGGAGCGAAGCTACGCGGGAGACAGCTAGTCCTTAATAAATATGGTAGTACTGAGCTGCTCATCTACCTTATAGTGGCATTAGTATTGTATTTGACATTTTGATATCTCATTTTAACTCATTTACTATGTGTCTGTTTAAAAAATAACTGCACTACAATTTAGTAAAACGAACTTGAAACATAAAACACAATATTGTTTCAAGGCTGAATTTCATTACACTTTTATATTGTATGCTTGTTTTCACTACAGAGTAGCATACTTAACTAGCATTACTTAACTTAGATCATATATCTAAGTTCATCATCATCTATAGTATTGAACGTCACCTAAGAACTTAATTTTTTTTAATATTTTTGGAGATGAGAAGAGACATGCCCTGGAGTTGTTGACACTTGTTGAGCTTATTCTTTTTTCTTACTAGCTTAATAATTGACAGATACGGAGTATATACATAAAGATGCAACATAAACTCATTTGAGTTCTACCGTGCATTAGTACCGCCAAAGGTGGTAAATATAATTGCGGAAAAATAAGTACACACATATAATAAAAAGATATAAATTATATATATAGAAGATATAAAACCACAAACATCATAAAATCAAAGTAGGAGGTAAAAGTGTAATCGGTGGCCACACCAAGCGTGCGGCGCTCAGACGCACCCGGATCTCTCACTAAGTTATACAGGCTGCTTAAGGAAAAAAGATTACTAATCTATTTTAGTAATTTAATTCTGCAGGAAATGTTGTTTTAATTTGCTTTTTATGTTTGTATTCGTTAGTGAGTTCTTAATTCAGGTCGGTAATTGGTTTATTAAATACTAGCGACCCGCCCCAGCTTCGCACGGGTGTAATGTAGATACTAATTTGCTGAACAATTGTCGTCATACGATTATACAAATTAACACAAAATAATATTAACCTTTACGTATAAACCTTTCCCTTTAATCGCTCTATCTATTGGTGTAAGTAAAGATCTAAGCGCACAAACGGCGGAAGCGACTTTGTTTTATAATATATAAAGATGGTATCATGTATTTAAGTGTTGTTTTCCTTATAAATTTGTGTATCTAGGCAGTAATAATTTTAAATTAATGACACTACGGGTTCATTTATTAAGTTTTTCACAGAATTTAACGTTTTTTAGGTCTTCGTTAAAGTACTTCTCGGTTAATAATGTGAGTTTAACTTTCTCATGTTTGGGGATGATTTTGCAGACATCAAATAGCTGATTGTAATAGTTCTTATATATTTTCTTTATGTTATGCAGAACTATTTGTTTTAATATTCTTAGTTGAAGTACGTAAATTTGATCAAGGCGGGTCTTGTATATGTAGTAACTCTTGTAAGTCTTGTCGTAACTCGACAGTCCGTATGAAATTATTGGCTCTGCCAGCGATTTAAAGAGTAGTAGGAGTGATTGGTAGGGTATTCTATATTTAATTATTAAAAATTTTGTCAGAATTATTCTCAGTTTATTGCAAAGTTTATTGAATTTCTTTTGGTTTTATGTTCTTTCCAATTGAGCCGGTTGTCGATAATTAATCCCAGATAAGTTTGTTTGTTAACGTGTTCTATGGTCTCACAAGCACTTGGAGGAGCAAAATTAGTATTTTTTGTTATCGTGACAGACATTCATGACAATGTGCTATAAGTTTAGGTATATAAATGTTTCTATTTTCGTTGGAACTAATATACATAACTCTGGTCCTTTTTGCATTTAATACAAGACTAGCATCAAGCGACCATTTTGATAGTAGATCAAAGTCACTTTGTAGACGATTTTGACTTTCGGATACGTTAGTTCCGGCGGAGACTAGCCAGGTATTGTCTGCAAAATGATACATTTCAGTGTATTTTATTAAACTTTCTAGGCCATTCACGTAGGTGAGGTAATATAAGGGTAATAGTACAGAGCCTTAGCCGTGCCTTCCGTCACTGGTACCATTTCACAATACGCGTCACCAACTTTAACCATAAACTTTTTACCATTAAGATAGTCTTCACACCACACTAGTAGGTTGCCTCCGATACCAATATCAGAAAGGCACTCTTTAAATTACGGCTAACGTATATGCTTATGTATAAATTGGGTTACATTTAACTGGTTTTAACCTCAGAAAGTAGTCTTGCAAGATTCCTCTGGATTGCAAACAAGCTATTTCTCCGGCTCCCGGCTTTCTTCCTGTGGACTGTTAGTGTCTCTTGTGTAATAGTCTCTCTATAGCAGTAGATCTAGCATATCTTTGATATACGGTGGAAACAAAACACTGTGACTATGTAACTAAATATATACCTATAATGTTATTAGTTATTGTAAAATATTCATTAGAATCTGTGTAGTAAATCCTTTGACACTAATGTGTTATTTTAATTATGTAACAATTCTTTTTGACAGTTCAATAAGTATGTTAAGGTAAAGACACCTATTTAACTTAAAAGGAAATTAAAAATTAAGCATTTACTGTTATATCTTTCTGTAGAGTTGGCTATTCTTATCAGATATTTTTATTATTTTACTCTGGAAAAATAGTAAAAGTTTGACAATTAGATAACTGACTAAATAAGTGTGTTAAGGACGCCATCACATTTTTTATGCGTTCGAGTTTAGGTATCTGAGCCAAACCACTAGACTACATCTATTTACACGTGCACACGTTTAAATCTCTGGACCTTCAAGTTTATACTTCAACCAACAAGAAGATAATATTTTAAGTAACTATAACATTTTTTGGTGTCACTTATCAATTTACTTAGTAAATCTGCAAGATAATATTTATCAACGGAATTAGTCGACATAAAAAAGTAGGATTCTGTCTATCGGTAGTATTGGTCTCGTGAATTTCTAAGAATCTGCACAAAAAAAAGTTTTAAATATACACATATACAAGATTAGAACATATATCAAGAATAGAATCCTATTATCTACTTCGACTTCGAAACAAACCGATTCTTACATAATAATTTATGTGACAACCGGTTTGTTTCGAACGATTTTCATTTTGAAATTGAATGATTGTATTGATCACAACGACATAAGTATCACAAAATATGAATAAAATGGAATTAAAATACTGTATAAATAGATCCGCTGGTTTCGAACACATTATACGTTATAAAAATAAGCATCATCAAAACACTTGAATATAATTATAGCCCAGCTCAAAAGGTTTACGAGCAAACTACTCATCATAAATGCACACAAAATTAGTTACAATAACTCATTTTATATCGATTATTTCTATAGCTATTTAATAGTTTTAAGGTTGTATCGCTGTTTACTGACAATACTGGCCTTCATGGAGGCGGTTTCCGCTTGGTCAGGCGGAAAATGTGGTGTTGCCAGTGAGCAGAAATGATATAATCATAATTTTTATTCTATTTTTTAATGGATTGACAAAAAAGGGTATCACCATATTTCACTCTTAAGGATGCAAATCCGTTTATTGACTTTGGTTTCATAATCCATCTTAGTCTTTGTTTTACATGGTTTATAAAAAGGCACCACATAAAAGACAAAAAGTAACATTATTTTTTGTATAGTTGGAAAGTAATATATATCCATGGTTAATAAAAGCATTTTGGAGATTTTTGGAGTGAGTGAGGCTAACGGAGGCCCTAAACCCTGATTTTAAAAGTTTACTATCTTCGCAAGATTGCACTGCTCATCTTCGAAATGCTTTAAGAAGGGAAGCACCTCATTTGAGCACCGTAAGGCGTTGGTACGCAGAAGTTTATCGTGGCGGTGTTTCTCTCCATGATGAAATTTGTGAAGGTCGGCCCTCAATTGCTATCACTGAGGAAAATGTGGCTACTGTCAGGCAACTGGCTGAAGAAAACCAGCGTATCACCCATGAGGAGATTCGAGGATATTTGGGGACTGGTATAAGCCAAATTAAAACAATCTTACATCAACATTTAAAAGTTAGAAAACTTTGTTGCGGCTGGATTCCTCATGAACTCACCCCAGAACAAAAACGTGTTGATTGGTGTAAAAAAATGTTGTTAAAGTACGATCACGGACGTTCAAATGCTGTTTATGACATTGTGGCAGGAGATGAAACATGGGTTTATTGTTACATGCCGGAAAGAAAGCAACAGTCTTCTGTATGGGTGTTCGAAGGTGACAGCAAACCAACAAAATTGAGGCAGGCGAGAAACGTAGGCAAAAATAATTGATGTTAGTTATTGTAAAAACAATTAAATACAAAGTATTAATAACTTTGGATTTTTATACTGTTTTAGAAATAGCTAATATTGATTTATAAATATGCAGTAGGAACATTTGTTCCCAGCACTTCGTACAGTAGAACATAACTCTTTTTATTGCGTAAAACAATAATAATACAGTTTGAACAAAATACTACATGTACAGTATCATAATGTCTACAAATAGTAATTAATAAACAATATAATTGAATTTAAATAGGCAATCTATATATTTTACTTCCTACCCGTATTTAAGTTTAATTTTACGAACTTTGGCATAGTTACATTCTCAAGCAACTGTCAAAAGTAAAACAAATGAGGAGACAGAGAATAGATTCCGTTAGAAAAGAAACGTGATTTCCATGACATTGACGTTAAGTCTCCATTACAGATACAGAATTGCTGTGACTAATGAACCACATACATACTTCAATATTTTTTAGTGTTCGTTGTAAAAAAAAATCGTACGAAATTTTACCGTCCGTAAGCAAAACGAATCGTTTCTTGATTATATGAACCGGGCATTAACGGATCATCATGAAATTTTCCAAACACGTTGACGAACATAGGGTACCTTTCATCAAGAAAAAAGTACTGTCCTCGAAGGCTACCTGAAATGATTGACAATCTACATTTACAAGAACTAAGCCGCGGGCAAAAGTTTATTGAGTGAGGAATGACGCAATCACGCAGATCTATCAATCACAGAGGTTAAGCAACATTGAGCAGGTCAAACACAAATGCGCATTCATTGATAAAAAACTCAAAAATTTCCATGTCTGACTTATTCCGGTCATATTACAATCAGATCATGTACGAGAGGAAGTTTCTGTAATTGTTGCTAAGTGGTCGACGTGTTTATTTGTTACCGGCAACGTCTCTAACGATATTAATCACTAAAAAACTGACCAACAGATGGTTGAACATATTATGTATCATATATTACATTGAAAGGTTTAATGTACCTTATGTGCCTAAAGAATCGGTCCAGCCGTTCACGCGTGATGCCGCGACCGAGGGATATAGGGACCTTTATATATTTAGATTATATATTTCAAATATGAGTAAAATATATCAGATTTGCTGAACTGCGCGGATTTTATAATAATCTTGTTTTAATGTACGAGTAAACAGCGATGACTCACCCGTTGTTTACAACACAGCGCGCAGCGAGCGGCGACCGGTTTCCTTAAGAAATATAGTTGACGCATAAAATCGTCCTTATGGGATGGTGCAAATAAAGTAGTTGTTCCTTGGATTTAGGGGTTTCAAAAATTCAATTGAGGTTAAGTTTATTTGATAATATTAAGAATTATGATGAATGAATTATTAGAGCAAAAGTACTAGCAGTAATGTACACAGATCTCTGTAATACTAATGATCCTTATATCGATTTTCAGAAGTAGGTAAACAAAGAGGATGGCTCAATATGAATTATTGTGTGTTTTACTAGAACTTTCTCGTTTCAGGTCAAGTAAAATTTGCAATTGTAAATGCGTTCCCAAGCTATGGAGGCATTAGGATAACAGTAGAAACAATTACAGAAACAATCAAATGAATGCCTGTTGGACTAGTGGTTAGTGACCCTGACTGCTGGAGCAGAGGTCGTGGGTTCGATTCCCACCCAGGACAAATTATTGTGTGATGAGCATAATCATTTGTTTTGTGTTTGGGATAACTATATTTGTCAGCAGACTGGTTACCCCATATTACAGGCTGTGCCTAGTTTGACGACCGTGTGTGATATGTGTGCAGGTATTATTATTAACATAGTTGGTAGTAGTCGAATAAAAACTTGCGGAGTGGTATTCATATTAATTATTGAGATACGGTTATACTCAAGTGTATATTTCGGGGATGCCCGACTAGTTTGCAGTCCGTATATCCTAAACTAACTAGTGTACTGCCATAGTAATCGGTTATCATAAAGTTTACATCAATACTACCATTCTCACATGCCTTTTGCCAACTCTGCCTGCAAATACAGTCTACATTTTACCATTTACTTACATAGAGAATTCTTGTTTCAGTTTTTAGCAAGTATGGTTCCAAACCTTCTTTTAATGGACATAGGTTTATCAGTCAGTTTCGTCACCATCGCGGTACCGAGCCTTCTAAACGCGTCTGAGGGTCTTTCCCTCACCGACAACCAGGCGTCATGGTTTGGTAGGTTCTCATTTCTTTTTACTGTTACCATACCTTACCTGTTATAATTATACATTGGAACATTTAGCAACAGTGACTGGTTACTTGTGTCCAATGTGGTAAATATAGTACAGCACTGAGTTGATTAAAATGGCTATTGATAGTGTAATATTTCGGTTGCAACGGCCTCTAAGTTTTAAAAGCAGAATTTGATACATTGCTGCATGTATTTTACTGGTACTGCGATAGAGAGCTTGATTTTTTGTTCATATAATTACTTCAAACCACGTAATCTGGTACTGATTTGAAAGAGCCTCCGAGTGATTATAAGCCAGATTGGTTGCTTTAAAAATGGAAAATAAATTTTCATAATATCCGTATAAAGGTTGTCTTTAAGAAATCGCCACGTGTGATAAGACCGCCAAATATTTGTAACATATTTTTATGTATTTTACTTAAAAGGATAATAAAGAGGGAAATAAAGAAGCAAATTTTATTGTTAAAAAAAATTACAGCTGCAATCACGAATGACCACGATAATTCATTTTCAGGTAGTCTTCCATTCCTAACCCAGCCCTTCGGTGCATTAGCATCAGGACCTGTGGTGGACTACTTCGGCAGGAAGAAAGCTACATTTTTAGTTAACATTCCTCATGTCATTGCGTGGATTCTTATGTATTTTTCATGGAATCTACCTTCCTTATTCATAGCAAATGGTCTTCTGGGCTTAGGAACTGGATTTATGGAAGCACCCATCTTTTCTTATGTTAGTGAAATCAGGTGCGTATTTTTAAGCTTTGTATCTTATTTAACTTAGTTTGATTGATGAAAATTGTTTTAAATTGGTGTACCTATCTGCATTATAGGGAACATTAAGAGCTCAGAAATAGAATTACAATGTTCTATGATACGCAGCATATTATGTTTTTGTTTCTTGGAATTCTACAACTGTGTAACTATTTAAGTATTTAATTTGTAATCTAGGATGTTGTTCTTAGTAGAAGCCAGATTAAAACTGATTGATGGATTACGGACTAGTGAAATGTTTCTACTTACTCTTGAATTATTCGTGTAATACTAACAATATTCATTGTTTAAATGACTTGTATGACAGAGCATCATTTGCGGACGGGACGGCTCTACCGATTTGGCAGATTTTTTGTTGTGGTTGTAATTACTGGGACAAGATTTGCATAATATACATTTTTGGGAAAACCAACGCAAAAGTTGGAAATGTTATTTAGTTTAGGTATTTTAATAAAAAAATATATAATAGGTTTTGACATTTTAATATTAAATTGAACATAACAAGAAAACAGGGCCAGCTTGAGAGTTTTTCTGTCACATGTTTGTGTGTGTTTGAGTTGGTCCCTAGATAGTTTTGATTTACAATTGGATCCGGTAGGTGCTGCTGCAATCGAGTTCTAGAATTTTTTTTGACATATTTGCATTATTATTGAAATCAATTAGGACACCAAAAATAAAATTCATACTTAATTGATTTATAAATACGTTTCGACAGAACAACGTCTGTCGGGTTCACTAGTTGTTTATAAAATAACCTCAATTTACATTGTAAAATCAAGGGTAAATAAAGTCCTTTTGTGCCGTTCCCCCAATTGACTTTGATAATCTTTACAGGTTTTGACTAACTCAATATGAATTTTCAGCGAACCATCGATCCGTGGAGCCTTATGTACAATAACACAACTCTTCTTGTCCATCGGTATATCAGTAATGTATACATTAGGGGCAGTTGTACATTGGCGAGAGGCAGCTCTCATTTGTCTCTCTATACCTGTTATAAGTATGGTGCTAGCATCACTTGTGGTAAGTGTTTTGCTTACTTAAACTACAGAATGTTTAAATGTAACTTTATTTAGAAGTCTCGAATTTCCGGGCCACATCCAGTTCAAGTTAAAGGTATCTCACCCTGACCTGCTCCCCAAACCATCCGTATAAGTAATAACCCTTTTTCTTCCATTCCCTTCTCTTCTAACCTACATTTCCCTTTCACTACTCTAATTTTCCCATCATTAATTCGAAAACTGCCAGGTTTACGGCAGTAGACTTACCCTCTATTACGTGAGTGTGTGATCGTTGGCAAAATGTGGATGTTTAATACACCTCTAGCTACCCCTTCTGGGATACAGGCGACAGTGTATGTTTGTATGAATATAATTACATACAGCTAATACAAGGTGATAACTTCTAACTTCTGCACAGGGGCTTTGGGCAGGGTTATGTATCACGATTTATTTTAGAAAAATGTTTTTGTTCATATAAAGATTAGGTGTATTACGAGTATTACTATTCTTTTTTTTTATGGGGTCACCTGATGGTAAATGTCTACCGCCGCCCATGGGCACCTGTAACTCAATAGTCACAAGTGCATTGCCGCCCTTTAAGGTGGGAGTAGGAAGAGGGGGAGAGGGAGGAAGTGCGGGAAAACGGGAGAGGGGGATTAGAGGGGAGGAGAGGGGGGAGATTGAAAGGACGGGAATAGGGGAGAGGGAAGGGTAAGGGCCTCCGGTAACCTCACTCACATGGCGAAAAGCAATGCAAGTATTGTTTGACTGCCGATTTTCTGTGAAGTCGTGGTATCGAGCGGGATCGAGCCGGTCCATACGTGCAGCATGGCTCTCCCACGTCGATCTCATTTTGGCTGACGATGTAATGATATACGGACTTTAGTATGTATAGTCTCTGTATAACTGTTGGTAAAGGAAACACTATATTAAATAGTAATAAATGTATGTTTCATTCAGCTACCAGATACTCCTGTTTGGTTACTATCACAAGGCAGAAACAAAGATGCCCTTAAGTCACTCTGCTATCTCCGTGGTTGGACTACCCCAGAAAATGTCTCTGAAGAATTTAATGAACTCGTTCAATACGCAAAGACAATAGATTGCTGTGTTATATGTCTTGTTGAAAATAAAGATAGTAAACCAGGAGAAATCGAATGTAAACACAATAAGATAAACTTAATAAAAAGGTAAAATATTGATAAAGATGTAACTCCTCAAGAACTATTAACTTAAAACTGTATCTGTCGCTTTATATTCTAAGGGGTACAATATCTCAGTCAAGTCTCACTACTTTTAAATGAATCTTTATTTTTCAAAAAAGTGATTTCTTACTTTAACCCCACTGGTAACGTCAAAGTTACTTAGAAATATCATTTGTTTGTTATGACAATAGTCAGGGATATCCTATTGTAATTTTAAGTTATTAGTGTAGTATGGTTACTTTCCTAATTTCTCTCAAATTTTTACGTAAATAGGCTAATAAAATAGAGTTTTAATTATGTATTCTAAAATTTAGTTATTGACTTTAAATCAATGCTTTCCAGATTCTTCATTAAGTTTAACATCGTGATGTTTTGTAAGGAGACTTTGAGGCCATTATTTTTCACCCTGATGTACTTTACATTCTTTGTCATGAGTGGATTATATCCCATCAAACCTTACATGGTGAATGTGTGCGGAGCAATGGGTATGGCAACTGAGGGTAAAACTATTGTTGTAAGTATGAAGTTCTTTAACAATTGACAATTGTTTGCGTTTGACAAATATCTAGACAACCATTACAAAGCACCTTTACCATTACCTTTTTGGTTACCCGACGTTTTGATCGGCTCAAGTCCAAGTTTCAGCAACTACCCGAACTTGGTCTTCATTATTTTTATTTTCTTTCACACTGTCGGTAATTCGACACCTTACACTTACGACGTCCGGTGATTGTTGTTGAGTAGCATGCATTTGCTGACGATTGCATTTGTTGATGACAGGATTCCAAGATGTTTACAAGAGGTACCCATCTCCTCTGTTGTTTTCGAAGTGATAACTTCTTATGGGAGGGTAAACCGCTTTGTTACGTAACGCGTTATGGCGCCAGTCTGTCTGGCGTTCAAGTTATCACTTCTGTCGGGCGTCCCGAGACGCACATGGTTTTTTTTTTTATTTTGACTGCTTTCTGTACTATTCGGGAGTCTGTCTTTATTTACCTTCTAATAATAATGGTCGATGGACCTGTGGTTGGTGTAGTTCTATCCAGTAGTTTAGACCTGACTCCAGCAAATGCTCGGTGATCGCTAACTTATCTGACGGTTTTTTACAGCTGTTTGCATGCATGCGTTTGCCGCGCTCTGAGTGTATGCTGTGTCATTTAATATATAATTATTAATGTGAAGCGCGATGTAAGCCGACGCTCGGTGAGTCATGAGTGATACGCTTGTGGCAGCTGGACGTGATGGACGAGGCGTCCACCATCCAGATCTATGTTACTCACATAGAGGACTTCATTGAGGATGACATTGCTGCTGCCAAGCAGCTGGTGTTCCGGTTACTTAATAAAAGTGACCAGATGGTGTCTCGCCGGCGTGACGGCATAAAGAAGAGTGTAAAATACATTATCACGCTGCTGATCCTGACGACGTGCTCACGTTTGTGGTGAAGGACTTACATAAGTTACCTCCCGTCACTTTCAACCACGTCGACGTTACTGCTCTGCTGAAGGATATTGTCTATTTAAATGCAGGTTTAACAGATACAGAAAAAGCTGGAGGCATCCCAGATCACTGTCGCAGACTTGCACACCGAACTAGAAGAGGTACGTAAGTCTGTGCCAATAACTGGGTCACCGGCGCGTGTAAGTAATATTATTATGTACACGCGCCGCGGTGTATGCTTAGATACTTCGCCTGCAAGCTACGCGTCAGCAGTTTTGTCACCGACAGCGATTGCAGAGTCTGCATTGTGCACCACGAGCACGTTCCCGCAGCGCTGCGAGAACTACACGACCTGCAGACGCAACGGTCTCTAAGAGTACCCCTGCTGCTCCACTTGCTAAGTCCTTGACTATAAAGGCAAAGATTCGGGCTGATGAAAAAGGTTTCCTGGCGTCTGTAGAGAAACAACATCCTTCGGTGTTCTTAAGAACTTTACTATCTTTGAGTGCGGAATATAGATATCTTAATAGAGTACTTCTTCAATACTGTTCCAATTTTTTCCATTACTTCTTTAACATGTGGAAGATATAGTGGAGATCTGTCTACATGTACTACTTATGGGTTTCTCTTTGGACACTTTAAGCTATCTCGCTGTTCGTTGCGTCTTAATACTTCCTGAACAAGAGCCAACTCACTCTGAGTGTGTTCACGGTCGCACAAGTCGTAGGATCGCTTCGTCAAAGAAGCCACAACGGATTGCAGATGACTTGGGCGATGGTGTGATCGGTGCAATTTGATCAAACCGTCAGGTAACCAAAAACGTAGTGTGCCTTGTAATTGTTATCGCGATTAAGTCCTGATCTACACAACAATGCCTACACGTTTGTCGAATGTTTGGACATTTGGCAAGTTTCTTAAAGCTATGGTTCCGACATGTTTTCTTAATTAGATTTTAACGTAACGATTACGTATAACGTTCTCAGACACAAAAAAAAATGAAGATCATACTTAGTGTTGTAGATTTCTTTCGTTGAGATCAACTAAAAAAGCAAAATTTCATGAATAGCTTCACAACCACAATTTACTTAAACCAATTTTTTTTTTTGCAGGTAATGGTTGGTGTTTTAACTCTAGTAGGAAGCGTTTTAATTATTGGATGCATTAAACTTCTCGGAAAACGGAAGATTGGTATTTCTGCAATGTTGGGATCAGCTTTGTGTTGTACTGGTCTGAGCGTCTATGCTTATTTATACCTAGGCGAAAATGTCTTCTCCTATGACCCTAAGACTTATCCAGAAGAGAAAAGTATAGTTCCCTTGATCTTCTTTTATGGACTCTCTATCTTCACCGTCATGAATGTTGTTTGGATTTTACTTGGAGAAATATTTCCGTTTAGGTAAGTCGGTCTCATTACTTCAAAACTATGTATTTGAAGACATTTACATTGAAAACATCAAACAATTTTAAAATCTTTTTACAACAAGAACCGGACTCTGCAATGATGAATAATGAAAGTTCGATAATGTTAAAAAAGATTTATCGAATAATGTAAGGCGTAACCGAGAAGCAATTATAGCAAAGATTGATTGACAAGTTCTTTGAGAGTTTCGGCATCATTGTTTAGAGGTTTTTAAAATATATAAAAGATGTTTGCTTCAGCACTGAATCTCAGAAAGCAATAGTGAGTTACAGTATTAATCCAAACAGTTACTATTTAAAGTTTATTGTAATCTGACATTGACAATGTAGAGACAACAGCAATTCGAAACTGTAACCCCATTACATAAGGCGTAAGACTAATGGATCAAACTAAAAACAGCTATGGTGTGCTGTTAAACTATTTTCATAGCATGGACGATGATGTAACAAACGTTAATTGAACAAAAAACAGCCTATCTTGATAATTGTACCAATACCGGTGACTCTGAGGAAAGAAAACCATATTTACGGGCTTTTTGCTTACTGCAATTAATTACCACTATTGCAGTAATAATAAAACTGTCTTTTCAGGAGTCGTGCCACGTCTCAGGGTATTGGAGCCGCGTGGAACTACATAGTAACGTTCCTTGGAGCCAAAACTCTTATCAACTTGGAAACCAATTTCAAATTATCAGGTGCTTTTGCCACGTATGCTGCTTTTGCTTATGTAGGCACGATTTATTTGTACTTCTTCATGCCAGAAACAGAAGGGAAAACATTACAAGAAGTGGAAATCAATTACCAAGGAAAACTCAAGATTTTTGCCGACGATTGGTTTATTAACATTTTTAAAAAGAAAAAATGATTCAAAATACAGTATGTTTTAAAATAAGTACACGTTATACTAGATCTAATTTTTATAAAGCTAAAATATAATTTTTGTGTTTTACTTCATAGCCTAGCTAGCGTACTCTTAATTATCAGTATGTAAGTACTAGCAGCGCCCCGCGGTTTCACCCGCGTAAGTCCCGATCCCGTGAGAATATCGGGATAAAAAGTAGCCTGTATGTTATTGCAGGTCTCCACCTGTCTACATACCAAGTTTCATCGCAATCGGTTCAGTAGTTTTGGCGTGAAAGAGTAACAAACATCCATCCATACTTTCACATTTATAATATTAGTGAGATTATAATTTATAGGCTTATAACATCACTTAAAAAGAAATCAGTTTTTTTATCTATTGTGTAGAATCTTCTATTTTCGCAATAAAAAGTGATAATGTTGACTTAGTATCCCATAAAACTAGAATGAAATGTGAATCTGCCTTAAATGATGTTGATGGTGCTACTGCTGCAAAAGCTGTGGCGGCTGCTTCTGTTAAACTATTGACAATACTGCCGAATGCACGGCTGACGAGATATGGAGATATGTGGTGAGTATCCCTGGTATGTTCTTACTGTATCGAGTTCAGCGTAAAGACAACTAGTGATGTCAGTCATTCGTTCATTCTTGTGAAAAAAGAGCAACAATGTGACAATGTTACCTGTTTTAACCTGTTAAGGACAAAAGTAGGAACTAGTGATTGGTAGTCTTTCTTTACTTAGAGACTTAAAACGAACTCTACAAAATAAGGACAAAATAAAGCTAGGAGTTTAAGTTTTAATACCTACATTTCTCAGAATAATTTCCAGGTTTGTGTCGCCTCTGACTACGAATTTCAGTGAATTTCAAAATTAAATCTGTGTCCACTTCTGTGAAACTATGATAACTTAATAATCAGGCATCTGAGACATTGTTTAGAGTTTCTCACACATCATATCTGATACATATATCTGATGTTTGCTTCTGAATAGAATCGTAAAAAGTGATAGTGAAAATTGATATGTTTGTTTATGTGCAGTATGTGAATAGAGAAAAAGTAAATTAGTAAAAGTAAAAATTTAAAAAAAATCTCTTAACCCTATTCGTCCTTGTTTCCCTCAAATTACTTATAAAAACTTTTTGTAGATTCATAATATTTTCCATCACATTGTTAATTAATCGAGATTGTAGAAAATGGAAGAAGTAGATTAATATTAACATAAAAATAAAACAAATGTAGGGTTGTTATATACTAAAATATTTGAAATTAAAATAAGTGTTAGGTAAGTAGAAATTTAATTTACACTGCAATTAAATATATATATATGTATATATATTGAAAATAAAACCCTACACACACGCGGCCGTGCGCTTAGCACGAGGCAATAGTAATCGTGTTTACGTATATTTAAGTTCATTTTCGCATGCAGCAGTCGGCGCTCAGAAACAGTGGGCAATTAAAATGGTAGGTATCGATATTTTAGTAGGGATCGATTTATCTATAACGTAATAACTATTCAATAAGCAAATGAATCATTTAATCAAATATAAATCGATTTGTCATTATTCTACATTTCATAAAAACAAAATTAATCTAACCGGTGATAAATGCAACAAAGTAGGATGTCTAATAATTATTTTTCTATCACATCCAGTAAGTTGTCAAATGAAAAAATAAGAAAATTTTAAGATTTAAATATAGTACAAGATTAGAATAAAAATATACAAAGCGATAGAAAAACTGACTGGCCTGTTGGTCTAGTGGTTAGTGACCCTGACTGCTAAGCCAGAGGTCGTGGGCTCGATTCCCACCCAGGACAAATAATTGTGTGATGAGCACGATAATTTGTTCTGTGTCTGGGTGTAATTTATCTATAATATGTATGTATTTAGAAATATATAAGTATGTTTATCAGCAGTCTGTTTACCATAGTACAGGCTCTGCCTAGTTTGGGATCAGACGGCCGTGTGTGAGATGTGTGGAGTTATTTTATTATTATTATAGAAAAACTATTTTATTATATTTCAGCCTTTATATTTATTATATTAGCCTACTACAGCTCTCTATCGGCATTACCGAATTTTACTCGTGTTAAAGTAGAAAAGTCTAAAATACTCGAAAAAAAACGTAAAGATCTCTCAAACGACCACGAAAAAAAACCTTCAATTGCATTAACAAAAATATTTGAAACCTCTAACGTTATTGGTTATATTTGTCTATGAAGTTAAAATCTATGTTTTTAACCGACTTCAAAAAGGAGGAGGTTCTCAATACGATTGGTAATTTTTTTTATGTATGTACACCGATTACGCTGAGATTTATGATTCGATTTACATGATTCTTCTTTTGTTTGATGCGGAATATTTGCCATTTGGTCCCATAAAAATTTAACATAGTTTGGCCACGTAGTTTTTATTTTATGAACATTTTTTCTATTGTTGACACACAATCACGGGTTCTCTTTGAAATATTTATTATTTAATAACATTATTCATGTAAACTATATGAAGGCTGCAATAAGAACTAAATAAATCGCAATCTATATTTAAAAATTATTCCCTTGGTCAAACCATAACTTGAGAAGGACTTAACCGATTTTAATAAAAAAAATTTACGCTTTCTAATACTTTTTCTTCTTCTTGTGTAATTCTTACAGAACGAAAAATTTACAAAATTTGCGAAGAAAATCCGTTAGAAAATTTCCACGGGAACGAAGGCGCGGGAAACAGTTAGTATTTCATAAATCAAAAGTCTTGTCGTAGGTAACAAGACTGACCAGAAGAGATGAGATAGCCGGTATCCGACATATTCGGCCTTATCTTACTATCCGGCCGAATAATGGATCGAAAGCGAATCCGGATATTAAAATTAGGTACTTTATTAAAGCCGCATAACAAATATAATCCCCATATCTTCATTTGGAATTAAATTAGCAAATCTTGTTATAGTAAAAGAAGTTCGAACCCCACCCAGTGCACTACCGTCGTAAACCCACCTTTTTTATCTGTTTTTTTGAAAAAAAAAACACTCATGGTAAATTAATACCAATTCCTTTGTATTAAGGATAAACAAACGGTTTCGCTTGTCTTCAAAGACAAGGCCAGCTGTAGATAAGTCTTCCGCAGTATATACTGTAACGCGTGGATACTTCTTCTAAATCACCTCCGGCGTACTCCACCATGTGTAACGCTTCCACCACGTGTAAAGCTTGGGGCTTTAGGGTATCGGGGTACGATAGGTGTTAGCTGGAGGAGGAAAATTAAAATAGCAGGCAAACGCACTATGCGATATAATCAAGATCAGATTATTCATATAACAATTATAACTTCACACAAATTAATTATAAATACTATTTCTTGAATTATTCCGTGCACCTTTGGCACGATAATCGTCCAGACCGTCCTCTGTCTGCCCGGCGACTCTCTTGTCTTCAACATTTATTCTTCATAAAATATTTCGAACGTATTCTAAATTCGAGTTTGGTGCCACCAGTCTGTGCCTCTCGCGTAGTAAAAAGTTATTCTTCCAATCGAAGGAGTATATAAGCTGTGCGAGAGTGCCGTCGCTACAGGAGCTACACCCCCTCGGTGGCGCCATACTCGTCCTGCCTGCCTCACACATTTTCTAACTAGTGGGAACGTCATTTTTCCGAGGCTGCTTCCGCCAATGGAAGTAATGACTGGCCTTTAGCTGAGGACAGACATACAACAATTATTAAACATAGAAATTCATTCATTAAGTCTTCCAAAACTCCTCTGCTGGCAGGCGAATCACTTGGAGTTTATAAAACCCACTTAAAAGCAAACCTCCAGCCTTCTAAAAAAAATTACATACATCATTTAGTTACTTGGTTCTACAACCGCGACCAACACAAGTGTATTGTGAACCCTGACCATATTGACTCCTACCTAGATTAAGTTTTCTTATTTCTTTTTTCTCAGGCCATGAAAAAAAAATTACAACAGGATCAGCACACAAATATAAATACAATATTTCACATAAATATCCTTTATCTAAGAAGTGGTTCAACCTCGTTGGCTCAATGTCAACAAATCTATTTGCATACGTCCTCAATGGTTAGAGATATTATGAACAAAGAAAAATAAACTCCTTATGTCATAGTCTTTGACAACTCTCATCTGTCAACAAATTATCAAAGTTATTAATTATCCCTGGGAAAACACTATTTGCTCTGAAATTGTTTCAATGAATCCATACTATTAGACTTACTTCTCCCCCCGCAAAATTCTTGAAACAATTTAACTTCCTACCTTCAAGTTACACTACCATTCATTGTGAACTTTGTTTATGTTGGTTCTAAGTAAGTGTTTTATTATATTTCCCGAAGTGCATATTTTATAAGCATAGCAACGACCTTATTTATAACAAGAATAAGCCTAGCAACCGATATTGCTACTACTACAACATAATATCGCCTTTTTGACAGGAATCTATTATATCGCGCGATATAATTTAATTTATTTATGCGCGACACCGCGCCCTTTGTATCAACTGCTTCTTCTGTTGTCATAACAAACAACTTCTAACATAACTCTCAATTTCTTTTTCAGCTTCTGAAATGAAAAACCTTTCTCTAAACTTGGATACCGTTTTCATTAGACCTAGATGAACACCTGACCATGTATCATCATGCAACTCTCGCAGGAACTCTGTTAATAAAGACTTTGGAACAACAACTGTGTTCTTAATATAATTTATTCTTCTGACTTTCTTACATAGGATGCCATTCACAACTAGAAATCCGTTGTATACCTTCACATTTCTACTAGCTAAAACAGAAAAAAATCGCCTACAGAAAAAATCTCTACGCTGAACATCCCGCAAACTAACATAGTCAATCCTATGCAATTGTAGTCCATCTTGAACAGGAGCAGGTTCACGTTCCTCCAGCTCTTTCACCAACGGATTGCTACTAAGAAAATCTGCTACAACATTCCGCTTATCCGAACAACAACTTACATCAACACTACCTATACTAGCTTCCGAATTTATTAACGTATTGACCTCATTTTCCTTTATTTTGATATTACTATTTAAAGTGTTAGTAACAATGTCATCCTTCTGATCAATTGTCTTATTGGAACATAAATATTCTATGTGAGGAAGTATGCTAGTTTCTTTTTCTACCTTACAGCTCATAATATCTTTCTCAATAACCAACAAACTTAAAGGTTGAAACTCATCTTCGTTTACAAAAGGTATTATAAAATGTTTTTTCAATAACAATACTCTATCCGCAAAATGAATTATTATTAAGAAAATCGATTCCTAACACCAATTTTATATTAATATCCTCTACTACAAACAAATCTAACTTCACTAAAATGTTCTCTATTAATGCATTGATTCTACACCGTCCCGTGATCTTCACAGCAGAACCGGTTATGCTCCGAATTTGCGTCGTGTTATCATTCTCACATATGTTAAGATGTAACTTGCGCGCTAGTGTCCCATCAATAACACTGACTGAAGCACCTGTGCCTAACATAGCATTGTAATTAACCCCACAAATATTAAGAATAATAAATGGAACGAACTGACCAGATTCATTTGTTTTCAACGTCGTATGGAGTTGTATTTCATCTCCAGATTCGGCATCCAACTCCATTCTCCTCAGATTCTCCTGCCGAATCCTTGCCGAAAATTCTGGCGAGTGGTGCGTGCTGTTTCGTTTCTATAATTTAAATTCTGATTAGCACCCTCTGACCGCGGTCTTAAATTGTACCGTGGTGTATGAAACGCGTCGCGATCACTTCTATAACCCTCATTATCACTTGTAGACCCTGGCGAACGACCATCATAAGACCTATTGATTCTTTGGTTCGATCTGTTCATGATGACATCCTCTTTTCTTTTGAATTGAACAGAATGCTCTAACCCTTGCGGTGGGTATATTGAGAGATTTATATTTTTATTTTCAAATCTACTGGTCTCAGTTACTTCTGCTAATTGAATGACTGTGTCTCTCAATTCTTCTCTCGTCTGATACAGGCGTGAGGATAGTAATTGTTTCTGATAAAATCCCATAGATTTTAAATATGCATTAATAAACTTCTTGTCGTCAGTAATATTTGCTTTATTTGCTAATGACGACAATCTATAAAAAAATTCTGTGTTGCTTTCATGTCTAAATTGTTTTGCATTATAAAATTCCGCAATATCGTCGACAAACGACGGGAACTCTTTCTCCAATTTAAGTACAATTTCCTCAAACATGATATCATCATAGAATATTGTTTTATAGAACATCAGAGCTGCACCCGATAAATACGCTCCCAAAATTAATGATCTGTCTTTCTCATCCTATTTATTTATTGCACAAATTACTTTAAACTGCCTTAGAAAATCTTGGAAGGATTCTCCTCTGGCCCCCGCAAACGACTTACAATCCGCCATAATGCATAAATAAAATTATACAGAGAGAACACCGATAAAATAATTCAAATGGTTATCTGTGATATATAGGAGAGTCGCTCCACTCGACGACTTGACAACCCTTCGACGTTTTTCCTTTTCTTCTCGAACCTTCAACACGTAGGGTTATGTATCTTCACACCACGTCCGTAGCGATCATCAATTGCTTGGTAATACTTTTCCTCTTAGACACCTTAGGCACCTCCTCCATGTGTAACGCGTGGATACTTCTTCTAAATCACCTCCGGCGTACTCCACCATGTGTAACGCTTCCACCACGTGTAAAGCTTGGGGCTTTAGGGTATCGGGGTACGATAGGTGTTAGCTGGAGGAGGAAAATTAAAATAGCAGGCAAACGCACTATGCGATATAATCAAGATCAGATTATTCATATAACAATTATAACTTCACACAAATTAATTATAAATACTATTTCTTTAATTATTCCGTGCACCTTTGGCACGATAATCGTCCAGACCATCCTCTGTCTGCCCGGCGACTCTCTTGTCTTCAACATTTATTCTTCATAAAATATTTCGAACGTATTCTAAATTCGAGTTTGGTGCCACCAGTCTGTGCCTCTCGCGTAGTAAAACGTTATTCTTCCAATCGAAGGAGTATATAAGCTGTGCGAGAGCGCCGTCGCTACAATACTGCTGTAAACTTGGTTAAGTCCGGGTATTGTATAGCATTAGGTAATTAGATTGGTTCACATTCAAAAAAGTTTGTAACTCGGGACTTAATCTTTACCCGGGAGACGTACTGTTTAGTGTTACACATTACATCAACAGTTGTTGTAATGTTTACAGCGATACAGGTTTACGTTACTTACCTCGAAAGGCAGAATAACGACTTTAGATTTAGTAGTCTGGTCCACTCCAGTCTTGATCACATGTCTCATTCGAATAAAATCGGTTATTTTTGTTGCGCCAATAAAATAATAATAATTAGATGGAATTCCGAAAGTCGAGTTACTTCAACTCTAAGTGGAACTTCCCAAAGCCCTTTCAAATAAGGCAACCCGCACCGATAACCGCCATGAGGTTACGGGCATTCCACCACAGTATGGAATACGGTGTCCTCGCGAAAGCCTCCGCAATGGTGATACGCGGGCGTGGACTCAAGGCCTAGGAGACACAAGTACTTTCCGAAGCAGCCATGCCCCGAAAGTACCTGCGTCAGCCGTAAAGAGAGACAGCCATGTAGCCTCTCCAGTCAGTCCTCCATGCCGGGTCTTATCACCATGCGCCACACGGTGGCGTTGCCTTTACTATAGTCGACCTAAAACGTACTAGTATATAATGGTACAACAACTAATTGGTTGGACGAGTCCAGAGAATCTGTAAAAAGTATGTAAATGAAGTTTTTTTTGCAAATAGGTAATTTAAGACACTTTCACACGATGATTTCTTCTTTAAAGCTAGATGGTGCCGGCATCTCCTATTACTAGCCTTGAGAAGAAACGTCGAAACAAAGTCAGGGTTTCAAGTCTACATAAATTAAAACTGTGCAAGTGCCATGTAGGCGTCCTTCTTTTGTGTAGGTATTTGGAATATAAATACTTGAAATTCAATAATCGAACGCGAAATTTTATAACTACTTCATTTAATTTAAAAACAAAATGCGCACATACATCTCGTATTTAAACTTGATTTGTGGAATTGATATGGACGCACGTGTTGTGCCTGGAAAAACCTCGAACATACGTAAATGAGTATTTTAAAACCAGTTTTATTTTTTAAAACAAGTAAAAGTTTTTTACCATGGATCAACTTTGTTATTTATTACTATTGTGCGTAATGCAAAGCTGCATCTAATTAAATCTGGGCACACCTTAAATCTAAACTGTTAGAATTTCGTTTCCATGAGTTATATACGTCGTGATAGAGCACGTCACGAATATTTCATCACATCTTCGCTTCGTTATATATAGGTCTTTACACGAAATAACCATTTCAGTTTTGGGCTGCACAGTCATGACACCCGGTAAACTAGATAAGTCGGTAATCACGGAACGCAACCACATCTTAGGGAGCTCCACGACTCTAACCGATCTGCTGCCGCAGACATTTGAGAAGGCTAATAATTATCACCTCACCAATACGCCTCACCGTAACAAAGAAATTTTATGAAGTAGATAAACGCTGACATAGTACTTGATCATAAAGCTTTGTCCGTGTTGAACCGTGTTCCACTGTTGGAATAAAACTTATTTTATTTATAGCAGTCCCCATCAATAATTCAGAGTCAATCGTATTGCGGTGCAAGTATTTCACTCTTATTCGTGTTCCATTAACTTAAGCTTTTCGAATAAGCATAATTATAGAATTGACTTTCAAACTTAATTTATGAGGTGGCATTATACTAACATTTCATGAATTTAAAACTTCAATGGGATAATCATTCACATCAACATCATTGGTCAGATATAATTTTATCAAAACTAATCATTCTTTCTTCTCCTGATAAACGTTTAAGTACACCATCATCTGTCGTTTTCTGAAAGCGTAATTAAAATATGTTCGTGTAGGAATTATGAAAAACAGCAAGGGTGACAGGAGACAGATTTGTCTGACTCCTGCAAGGACTTTAATGTCAGCTGAGATTAGGCCGTGATAAACTACTCTAAAATAATTCTTTGATCTTTGAGACTTTTAACTCGACAAGGTGTGACCAAATGCTGGACCTTTCCATCGTGTCGTAGGCTTTATCGAAGTAGACAAAGGTACGATATACTTCCTTTTGCCATTCTGCAAGTTCAAGTTTCGTAGTGTGTTTATTTGTTCCTTTCGCAATTGTGGCCTAGATCCTTTTGACAATCTAGGCATTATAATCCTGCTTCTGCTGCTGCAGCTGCAGATGGTAGTGGGAGCAGGGTGATTCCTCTCCAGTTTCTGCACTGGCTTAGATCACCTTTCTTTAGGACAATCATTGGGCCCTTGTTTCAGTCATCAAAAAGCTTCTTTTCACCCATACTCTCTCCAAAAGCGGTGATAACGTTAAATGTTTCAGAAATATTTGCTGACTAACGAAAAACTACTCATAAAGCGGTACTAATAATTTTTTTAGGAAAATGACAGTCTCACATATGAACGAGATTTTTTAATAATATTCAGTATTTAATATTCCTAATGTAAGAAAAACTAGAAAAATTCATTCTCTTGTTACACACTCACACTCTTATTAAATAAGCTGACTTAAGCAAATGTTGCTGAAACATTTAAATTCATTGAAGTTTTGTGAGGTTTTATCTAGATATTGAAAAAAAGTGTATTCTTTTTATTCAGCGACAGGTACACACATAGGATATAAATTGGAACTTCATTGCTTACTTAATTTCCATAAAAAATAAGTTCATACGCGTAAGGAATAGATTGTTAACAAAGGTTTTTAGTAAAGTCAAATCACGTGCTTCAAAATTTTAAGTATAATGTGCTGCTTTGTTTTGTAACACGTGATAAGCTGGTTTTGTCTAATTACTTAGCACGTTTTTTTCACAGTTAAGACATAGTTTGTCCTCAATGTTTTCCTGTGCTTCTAACTATTATCACTTACACAGTACACAACAGTTTATTTAATGAGGTTTATTGAGATTAGTCAAGGTAACCTATTTTTATAGCACTAAGTATACAACCGGCGTGGTGGTAGTCACCATAACATAATTATGGACAATTGCAACACTAAGGTTGGTACTTTTTTTTAAACTAATAGTTGTAATTCTATACCCACATATTGGACAAGCGACATAGGGTAGAGGGAACGAGTTAGGGAGGAGTAAGCCAAAGAGTCAGAAACGTGAGATAAATAGACCTCTTGACTATCAATGCAGCTACTTCAAATATACTGTTTATAAATATTTAAATTCGTCCGAAACCAAAATATGAACAAAAAAATTTTATAGCAAAACTAAAAACCAAAATTTTATTTACATAACGCTATTAGTTATTTTAGAAATGAATATTCATTACGAGTTTAAGAACTTGTGTAGCTAATTCTTTGACACTAATATGTAATGCTAATCACGTGTCTTTTCTAAAAAGAAAAGACACGTGATTAGCATTACATTAACGTTGAGTCTCCCTTACCGAAACAGTTATACAAAATACTAAACATTTTTTGTGGTCGTTATCCTAACTAATATTATAAAAGTGAGTGTGAGTTTGTTTTATTTTTACTTGTTTAGTTACGTTTTTAGACCTTAACTCATTCATATATAAAAACCATAGTTACACAATTATCTCCAAAAAAAAACATCCTCACCAAATAAGCGTCGCGTTTGATCGTCTTACGCCCGGTTCCTATAATCAAGAAACAATTCGTTTTGCTTACGGACGGTAAAATTTTCGTTGAAAATTCAACGAAATTTTACCGTCCCGTACCGTACCGTATTGTTTGAAAGGACATGATAGACTCATACCCATTCAATGATTTAAGTAAGTATTACTGTTGATTTAAGTACCTAAGTGTTGGGCACCGACACAAACAGACCAGCAGGTACCTAGTGCCCTTATAAAGATATCTATTATTTTAAAAGTGTCACATGTCTTTTCAGTTAAGTTTGAAATCGATTATTTTTCACTTGTCAATGCCCTTTCTGGGTGTTTCTGGTGTCAGTTTAACTTTTTTTTAAGTGTTTATTCTTAGACATGTATACCTTTGGCGTTTTCTAACTTTACGTCACTATGGCTTCAAGTAACTAGATGCCAATGTTTGAATTTTACAGACCACAGTTCATAAACGTCACAAGGAAAGATAGCGGTTGCATCGAGAATGCATCTTCTTTCGTCACAATGAACTTGTTTGTTTACATTTTATCATTGATAAAATCACACTTTTTATATTCCTCATAGTGAAATACAGTTTAACTAACTAGGTGGTTTTCCCCTACATTTAGGCGGAATTAATAGGCGCTGTCGTGGTCTTTCGTCTATTTAGAGGTTTTTTAGAGATATAAAATAACACGTTTTATGGACGTGCATAACATCTTACTTAGGGGATGGTGAATGTGACACACAAATAAAGTTATTGTTCCTTTGGTTTAAAGGTTTTAAAGGAGTTTCAAATATTCGATAGAGGTAAAGTTCATTTGGTAACATTTGACAACAAAAGCATTGACAATAATGATGAATTAATTACTAGAGAAAAGTACTAATAAAATAATAATGTACACCGATCTCCGAAACATTAATGATTCTTGTATCGACAATAGGGAATATGTATGTTGTTTAAATTTACTTGATTAATTTTCCCTTGAATCTTTATTGTCCAGATATTATGCCTAAACAATTATTTTCTTTGCAAAACGCGCGAAATTCAACTTTGCAAAACGCTTCACCATTGGTCGAAACAAAACATGACGTGATATTTCACGTTCTGTCATTTATCGGCGCCTATATTCGTAGTGTTACGGAGAAAGATAGGTGTTCCTGTGGTTTTTGCTCTTAGCTAGTGCAATTTAAGCATTCTAGTGATATTAGAAATCATCTAGGACAATGACCGAATCTAGTTTTGTCAAAGCACAATCGGACTATATATTTTGCATCAAATCCAGATTTTACGTCCGCTGAGGTTAAAGGAGTGAAAGCCGCAAGGTAATTATTATAATACTTGTTATATTATAATCTAAAGGATAGGTAAGATATGAATTGTTAGTTAGATTCATGAAGTTTCATTGGACTTTTGTTACCTAGTTTAAGTAGACAAGCAAGTTGCCTTCTGCTTGATATTTAAAACAAACATAAATTACTGCTGACTAATTCACAGTATACTAGCAATTAAATTGTAGTGTTATAAACATTAAAGTGGTCTCTCACAACAATATAAACACGATATTGAAGATACTTCATCTCTTCTCATTAATGTACACCATTGTTTTCGTATTTTACATTATTATTTTGCACAGGAAAAAATACTGTATTGAGTGTACTTCTTATAGTGTTTTTACACTTAGGGACCAGGCAATACCTATAAAATGGTTTTTTAACTTTATCCATCGTCTATTAATTACAATAAATAGTAGTTACAACTGGAAATCGGTATAAAATTACTGTAACACTTCAAGTAAATTTATGAAACAAACACTGAGCGTGGAACGTGACGTCATCCAAGGCCCGCGAAATATGGCGGCGTTCAAACAGATCAAATTTTATCGATGTTTTCAATGTTATATTAAAAATTAATTTGAGCATTGCCAAGGTTATTCATATTTTTTATTAGGGTAGAATGATGGAACAAGTCAATATAAGATAAAAAAAAATCCATGCATATTCCCTATTGTCTGAAGTAAATAGGGTGGGTCAAAATGAAATATTGTGTGTTCTATCTTATTGCAAATTGTACATGACCTGAAAGAAGAACTTTCTTGTTTAAGGTAAAGTAAAATGTTCAATTGTAAATGAAAAATTTAATTTCATACTATTGTAACCAGAAATTAAACTCTAAAGTGATGACGAGCTATTACAGGCCCTAAGCCAAGTCATAGACGCTTGGTCAGCAGTACTTCTCCCAGGCTGCGAGGAAGTACCATAAAAGTAGAAACAATTACAGAAACGACCAAAGGATTAATATCGTTCTGTTAACTAGTGTACTGCGAACCTGATAGTAATCGGTTATCATAAGCAAAGCAAGTTTACATCAATACTAGGGTTCTCACATGCCCTTTGCCAACTCTGCCTGATGTATTTTCATTTTCCAAATATTTACCATTTACTTACATAAAGAATCCTTATTCAGTTTTTGGCAAGCATGATTCTAAACCTTCTTTCAATGGACATAGGTTCATCAACAAGTATCGCAATGCCAAAGCCTTTTAAAATAATACATTGAACACACATTTAGATAGTCACTGGTTACTGTCAAATGTCGTAAATTAAGTCCAGCAACGAATTTACTATTATGGCTGAAAATGATTAATATTAGAGTCCCAGCTCATTATCCCCGTTCCCAAATTACTCCCTTTTACCCTCCGCTTCGTAAAACCGTACTTGGATCTAATTCTCCAACCCCACGTATGTGCAAATTAGCGAACGAAAGTATAAGCAAATTTCGCAGTGACATAAAAATGTTCCTTTCTGACAAACAAGTTATAAGTTATTAATCTGTCAACCACCTTCTGTTGTTTTCATTTAGTTTTTTGCTTGTGTAAAAAAGTAAAAAAAAATCAGAGCAAGCGGTGTTTGCTCAAAAATGTTTGTACATTTAGAATAAGTATGTGTATAATAATTTAAGTACATGAAAATAATAAATGTAACAACTGTCAGCAAACCAAATGAATAAATAAATGGCTATT
Organism: Callimorpha dominula; assembly: GCA_949752705.1. NCBI lineage: Eukaryota > Metazoa > Arthropoda > Insecta > Lepidoptera > Erebidae > Callimorpha > Callimorpha dominula. Next base: position 10,738,684 of record OX457011.1, read on the forward strand.
GATAATGTAATGCTGCGGTTCTAAAGGCCTCTTAAGTTTTAGAAGTAGAAATTGATACATTGCTGCATGTCTTTTGCTGTGGCTGCGATGAAGAGCTTGATTTTTGGTTCATATAATTGCTGGAAAACCACGGGATCTGGTACTGGTGGGTTACTTTAGAAACCTAGAAGTTAATTTCACAATACCCGTATAAAGGTTATCTGGAAGAAATCGCCGTGTGTGATAAGACCGCAGATTGTTTTACCTAAATGGGTGTAAAAATTGCTGGAAAAAAATACAGCTGCAATCACGAATGAACACGATAATTCATTTCCAGGGAGTCTTCTATTCCTAACCCAGCCCTTCGGTGCTTCGGTGGACTACTTCGGCAGGAAGAAAGCTAAATTTTTAGTTAACATTCCACATGTCACCTCCTGGCAAAAAACTGTTCTATCACAAAAAAAGTGTCTTATCACATGTTAGGTACGTTTTGACATTTTTATAGCATTGAATAGCAAATATTGCATTTGGTTACATGTTAGTGAAATCAGGTGCGTATTTTTAAAGTTTACATCTTATTTAACTTAATTTGTTTGATGAAAATCATTACAAGTTGTTTATTACTATACAGCATAGTCCATGTAAGGTTGTCTGTGTAAGAGATCGCAGACTGCGATAAGATCGCCCATAGTACTGTTACTTAATATTGTATGTTTCGTATGTAGCCTATTTTATTGCGTGCAATAAAGTATACTCTATATATTTATATTTACATAATAAGCAACATTATGAGCACAAAAGTATAATTACCTAGAACTTTATTGGTTTGTAATTAAAATCTAAGGCAACGTTCAACGGCAAGGCAATACATAGGATATTATTTCTTTTTTCTTGGACCACTGCATCTGTATAACTATGTACTTTGTAATCTAGGATATTGTTATTGCTCACTTACTCACGTGGGAGAGCCATGCTTCGGCACGTACGGGCCGTCTCGACTCCGCTCGATACGGCTTCACAGAAAACCGGCAGTGAAATTATGATTGCATTGCTTTTTACCGCGTGAGTGCGGTTACCGGAGGCCCTTACCCTTCCCTCTTCCCTATTCCCGTCCTTCCACTTTCCCCCCTCTCCTCCCCTCTAATCCCCCCCCTCCTGTCTTCCTGCTCTTCCCCCCTCTCCCGCTCTTCCCCTATTCACACCTTAAAGGGCGACAACGCACTAGTAACTCTTGGGTTACAGGTGCCCATGGGTAGCGGTAGTCATTTACCATCAGGTGACCCGTCTGCTCGTTTGTCCCATAAATTATTTACCATAAAAAAAAAAATTGTCGAAGCAGATTAAAACTGATTGATTACGGATTAGGGAAATATGTCACTATTTACTCTTGAAATATTTGTGTATCCACTCCGCATTTTACATATGAAGCTACAAGTACGTGGCTTTAAGGCATCTATGCAGTCATTCTGAAATAAAATAGTTTTCTATCAATTAAGTTAATCTAAGAAATTTTGCACAATATAAAATAACTTCTTGCAGGTAATGGTTGGAGTTTTAACTTTAGTAGGAAGCGTTTTACTTATTGGGTACATTAAACTTCTCGGAAAACGGGAGATTGGTATTTCTGCAATGGTTAAAATCAGCTGTCTGTTGTACTGATCTGAGCTTCTATGCTTATTTATATTTGGGTGAAAACGTCTTCTCCTGTGACCCTAAGACTTATCCAGAAGAGAAAAGTATAGCTCCTTTGACCTTCTTTTATGGACTAACTATCTTCACCGTCATGAATGTTGTTTGGATTTTACTTGGAGAAATATTTTCGTTTAGGTGAGTCTCATTACATTGAAATACTTTTGAAATATAAAATAAATGGTAATTGTAATAAAGTTAGAATTATAAATATAATTTTATTCACTGAAGTATAATATTTACGTTTTAGATTGATAAAAATCGAACAACTTTAAATCCTTTTTTAATCCAAGGGCTGGACTCTGCAGCCATGAATAATAATAGTTCGATTATGTTAAAAAAAATTTATCGAATAATACTAGGCCTTATCGAGAAGCAATTATAGCAAAGATTTATTGACAAGTTGGAGTTTCTCTGAGATTTTCCGTACCATTGTTTAAAGTTTCTTACACATCATATCTGATACATACATATCTGATGTTTGCTTCTGAATAGAATCGTAAAAAGTAGAAGTAAATTATAGTATTTTCCAACAGTTACTATAACTTTTTTAAATCTAATTAAATGTTACCACAACAATTTGATACTGTAAACCCAATTACATAAGTCATAAGATCTACTGGAGATCATAATTAAAATCAATATGGCGCGCTGTTAAACTATTTTCATCGCTAGATGTTATAAACGATGATAATGATATAAACTTATCATTATTACTATTATTTTACAATAACTTAACTTGATTGTATCTGTATGGATGACTTTTAGTAAAAGAACATATTTACGGCCATTTTGCTAATATGTGATTTAACTACCACTATTGCAGTAATAATAATAGTGTATTTTCAGAAGTCGTGCCACGCGTCAGGGTATTGGAGTCGCATGGAACTACGTAGTAACGTTCGTTGCAGCCAAAACTTTTATCAACTTGGAAACCAATTTCAAATTATCAGGCGCATTTGCCATGTATGCCGCCTTTGCTTATGTCCCCATGATTTATTTGTACTTCTTCATGCCAGAAATAGAAGGGAAAACATTACAAGAAGTATAAACCTACTACCAAGGGGAAAACTCTAAGATTTTTGCTAATGATTGGTTTATCAACATGTTTAAAAAGAAAAAATGATTAAAAATATAGTATGTTCACAACTAAGTACACGTTAGACTAGATACAATGGTTATAAAACTAAATTATTTTTTTTCTCTTTTACTACATAGTCTAGCTACCGTATTCTTAATTATCAGTGAGAATTTTAATTTATAGGCTTATAATATCACTTAAAAATATGTGTCTTTTATTCTATTGCGTAGGCTCTTCTATTTTCGCAATAAAAAGTGGTAGAGTTGACTTATTATCCCATAAGATTACAACGAAAGGTGAGTCTGCCTTAAAGAATGTTGATGGCTCGTCATATGATAATGCTACTGCTGCAAAAGCTGTGGCGGCTGCTGCTGACGCACCCTGTTCATCTATTGATAACACTGCCGAATGCACAGCTGACGAGATATGCGGTGAGTATCCCTGGTATGTTCCTAATGTACCGAGTTCAGCGTAAGGACTAAACATTCTTGTGATACCCATCTGAAAAAACAGCAACAATGTGAAGATTTTAGTTATTTAACAACAAAAGTAAGAACTAGACTATTGGTCATCTTTCTTTACTTAGAGACTTGAAACAAACCTTAAAAAATAAGAACAAAAACGTCGGTTTCTATCTTGCTTCTGTTTTCCGAGTTGATACGCGTTTTATTGCCTAATATATTTTTTTTATTTGAGGAGGCCTTGTTGTTAAAATAAATATATTTGATTACACGAATTTCTATAGGCTCTGCCACTATTGAGATGCTTTAATTATTGACTAGGTTTTTCTTGTATGTGAACACACTTTGTGATACATTCTTTTATGCGTTACACACTGTGATTACCTACACACGTTTCCTTATAGAATATGGTGAGTTCCATATTCTTTAAGGAAATAACAGCTTGACATTTACCTGATTTATGTTAATTAAAAAAATGTTAGAGTTTACACCTGAACGAGTATTGGTAGATATTTAAGTTTTAACACCTACTTTTTTTAGAACGATTTCCAGGTTTGTGTCGCCTCTCACTACGAATTTCGGTAGTTCCAAATCTGTATCCTCTTCTGGGAAACTCAGATAACTCAATAATCGGGCATCTGTAAGGTTAGCCAGAAATCTTGTAATACCTTCAGATGGTGATGGTAATATTACCATCAATGAGTACTTATTACCCTGAAATAAAAAAAATACTATATTTAACAATGTGTCGTTGCACTTGTTACAAATACAGAAAAAAATATATTTGATAAAATTAATAAAATAATGTACATATTTATTTACGCATCATTCAAACTACATTTATATTTTCAAATCTGTTTATATAGGCATACATTAGACTGAAACAAAATTAGTAAGCCATGTTTTATGGTTCAGATCTTGAAAGTCTTTTTTTCCATGTACAGCAAAGCCGCAGTAGTCCATGTAGATATGTCTGTTTTTATGTACATATGTTTATCAGCGCCTAAACTTCTGAACCAATTTTGATGAATGAGACTAATCGATTTGTAGTTTTAGGTAACATATCATATATTTTATGAAAACACAATCAGAAAAAAAGTGGGATCTCTGATTTATTTTTCTATCGAATCGAGTAGGTTTTCAAATGAAAGATAAGAACATTTAAAGATCTCTCCCCCTTAAATTGGATTTTAAAAACATTGTGAAACCTCTAAGGCTTCATTTTTTTTTTTATATTTTCAAGGTGGGCCGTGGACCGGTTATCCGATATCCGGCCAAACAACTATCCATTCTAAATTGTGTTTTACCTTTTTAAATAATTTTATTTAGAATAAATAAATCGTATTAAAATTTGTAGAACTTTTTTTTTCAACTAAACTTATTTTTGGCATAGTCGAGTTTACTACGAGTAGTACTGTTTTTTTTTTCACTTAACCAATTCTTCAGTCGGTTACTTGTAACCCGGTAGCGTACTGTTAAGTGTTAAAAACTATATCAACAGTTGTTGTAATGTTTACAGCGATACAGGTTTATGTTACTTACCTCGAAAGGCAGAATAACGACTTTAGATTTAGTAGTCTGGTCCACGCCAGTCTTAAACACATGTCTCATTCGCATGAAATTGGTCATTTTCGTTGCGCCATTACTTAGATGGAATTCCGAAGGTCGAGTTGCTTCAACTCTGAATGGAACTGCCCAAAGCCCTTTGAAGTAAATTGCATTTACAAGAACCAATTGGGTAGAAGAGTCCAGAGAATCTGTAAAAATAATGTAAGTGTAATAAATGCTATATCTATCTACGGCCGTACTATAAATGAGAAAGTAACTCTGTCTATCTGTTTGTCTGCCTGTTAAAGTGTTCACACCTGGACTGCTGAACCAATTTTGAATTTGTGAATTTTGATAACTGGATAGAGGGGACCTTGAAGAAGCACATAGGCTACTTGTTGTGGAGGTGGCCGGCCGGCCTTTTAGTGATGCAATAGTTTATTGCACGCAATACGTGATCGTATCGCTACAATGCCGAGCCGAGTGTTGGAGGTAAGCTTTCACATGATACAAAAACTGTGTGATCTACAAATAATTGTCCCAAGTCTGACTGTTCTTTTTGTCCGTTGTTTGAATAATTATAAAGTCCCAAAACAAAATAAAGTGACGTTTTATCAGAATTCGTAAGTTAGTAAGCAAAGGGAGCAACTTTGATTCTAAAAGACGCAAAACCTTAGTCACTATGCCTGAAAAATCTTTCTAAAAAGATTACCATCGACCGGTAGTTTTCTTGCAAATACGCTTTGGATAACATTATCTCGCTTACAAAGCACGAGCTTTGCAACATCTTACCCACTATTAACTACTTAGTGATTCGCTGAGTAGCTGCCAGCGTAAGTACAGTTTTGGTAATGCACCATTACGATTACAGGGTACTACAGGTCAATTTTAACCTGGTCATTTGCAATTCGAATGAATTTTTCTACAATATCTACGATATTTTCTACAGTATCTTCTCATAGTCGCAACCTACTGTGACTCCGTTACGTTAAATAATAGTTTTGAATGGCTAAAATTAAATTTACCTGAAGTAATGATTTTTTCTATTTTATTTAAGGTCTTTGAAGACACCCATTTGTTGATATCACGTGCTGCTAGATCAGGTCTTGCAAAAGATACAGGTGTAATATCACTATCAAAATTTGCTTGTGCTACTCTCTTAAAATCACTGTTAATATTGAAAGCTTCTCCTACATAAACGTTGCTTGCTGTTTTTAAAACACTGGGGCCGTTACGATTCTGGAAATAGTTACACGATTTTAATAACATGTTTGCCGAAAGCTAAAAGAATTGCATACGTGGGTCACACTGAAAGTTTTTAGAATAGGCCAGTAAGAAAAGCAGCCTATGAAAATTTATTTAAATTTCGAATTAGGAACTCTTTGGGAATCTGTAGATGTTTATTGATTTCATATGTCATTTGTTTTTACAAAGCGGCGGTAGCGTAATGGCTAAGGCGTCGGACTTGCGATCAAGTGGTTGCGAGTTCGAACCCCACCCAGTGCACTACCGACGTGAACCCACTCCTTACACAAGCATTTTAGCTTAACTGAAGGGGTTAACAAGAATACTAGTAATGTCTGACCCACGTTGCTAGTATTCCTTTTAAAAAAATAAAAAATAAATAAATAAATAGAAAAAAAATTAGCGGCAATTTAAAAAGTGTCTGTCGTGCATTGAAATGGATTTGACTATTGATTTATTACGACTTTCGTTGCGGTCTTACTTAACAAAAATGTAACGATAGACTTCGATTGGTGGACTTCTCGTGCCACTGTTTACCACTGGTTCAATGAGTTTAAATGTTGTCGAAGCAAACTAGGCTTCTGTAGTTCAGGAACTATGTACTTTTAGGAATTTATTCCTGACATGGATCTATAACGAACTATTCTGTGAGCTAATAGGACTTAGTTCATTTAGTACATTAGTACTGTCAAGAAACATGGAACGACTGAATTGTCAACTGAAATGTCGTACGTTACGTCCCCGCGCGACACTGCGTTGAACGAACGAATAAGAATGAGGTGCATGCTGTCTGCACATATTTTATTTTAGTATTTATAAAAAGTATCGAAAAAAATGCATTGACTTACTAGTTATAATTTTTTGTAATATAAATGTAAATAAGTAAATTAGTGTGGTGATTTTACGGATGAATGAATGACAGTCCTAGGCAAAGTATGAAGAAGATACAAATATTCATTCAATGAAGCAATGTACTACTGAACTAATAGAACTAATAGAACTAGAAGTCCGAACTAGTACATGTGAGTGACTGTACTAGATTGGAGCGCTCTTTTTAGTGACCGAGCAAGAACAAGCCTAAAGCAAACTCACTGATGATTCTCAAAAGAACGTCCTTCTCAGACGACTACTGAAGATAATGTGAGTGTGCGGCTAATGATAGAATCTGATAGAAAGGTGATATATCAACAGATTCGGACAGTTTCAGGCATTGGTATGAGTGAAGTACAAAAAGTCTTACATGAACATTTAGGCTTCAGAAAGCTTTATACTAGACGGTTGCCCCATAATTTGACGGAAGATCAAAAACGCTCTATGCTTAAAAAGTATAACAGGGGTGAACCGAATGCTGTATATGACATCATCACAGGTGATGAAAGCAGGATATTTTGTTACGAATAAATGAGGTGAAGCAGAGCCACTGCCATAAATCTTACTATTTATTTCCGCGTCGCCCCTGTTTCTTTTTATAAGTGAGGAAAAAAATATACTCGTATTTGTAGATCGCTTAAGCTATTGAGAGAAATATAACAAATCATGCCCCACACACGGACGGCAAATTGATCTAGATTGCGTAACATATGCAGTTACGTAAAAACACGTGATGTGCGCTGTGTGGCTATAATTTTGCTAGAAAGTCGAAATCGAATAACTATTAGGATTCCACATTGCAATTTTATCGTGTTTGTCCAAAAGACAATCTGCGCAAGTTTCCATCCGAATTTTTGCCGACAAAAGTAAAGAAGGTCAGAAGTCAAGGGAAAAAGATGATTGCCTCATTCTTTGGACGGACGGGTCATTTCGTAACAATCATTGTAGAAGATAAAAGGACTGTAACTGCAGATTGGTATGTCAGTTATTGTCTACCAGTTGTCTTGGAAAATGTTAGATAGAAGCGCCCCAGAAGTAGGATCCTCCTCCACCAAAATAACGCGCCAGCTCACTACTCCAGACGGACTATCGAATATTTGTCTATCAAAGACTGCACGGATGGCGTAATGGTTTAAGTGGTCACCTCGCCACTACGCCGCGCCGAGTGTTGTGGGTTCGAATCCTACACGGGACAAAAATTTGTGTCATCCACAAATAGTTGTCCCGAGTCTGGGTGTTCTTTGTGTCCGTTGTTTGAATGTTTGTGAAGCCCCCGCGACACAGGATTATTCCTAATTCGGGAGTTGTCTTTTTTAAAAAAAAAAAAAAAGGTGTGGAGCTAGTGAGTCATCCTCCTTACAGTCCCGACCTGGTACCTTGTGACTTTTATTTATTTCCAAAAATAAAAGATAAACTTAGAGGAATTCGTTTTATGAACCCTGAAGATGCCGTGGCTGCGTTTGAAAAAGGCGTGGAAGAGATCCTTAAGGAAGAGTGGGCAAGAAACGATGCTTAGATAGGAACGAAGACTACTTCGAAAAGCAATAAAAATATTAACAGGCTTCAATATCATTCAGTTTTTTATTTTCTTAAAACTTTCAGTGTGACCCCCGTATTTTACCAAAAAATGAATGTTCTTTAATAAGTACTTGTTCTATTCTTACTTTGTAGTCAGTAGTAATCCTAGAATACGCAGCGGCCAAGGCTTCTGGCGTCATACCTAAAACTCGTGTTAGCTCTTCCTTAGTTGACCCGGAAGTTCCCTGCTGTAGCAAACCGAGAAGAGAACTAACGGAATAAGGTGAAACCACTACGTTACCAACCACCATAGAATTGAGAATCTGAAATAATAAAAAAAGATAGTAATCATATTCTATCTATATATATAAATCAATATATGTTTGTTTGTCCCTTATGCGTTCCGAAACCATTGATGCCGGCCCAAAAAATCTATATAAAATCAAAATGGCATTGCAACGCATGCCGGGTGCAGCTAGTTAGTATTAGCCCATCAAAAACATACATGTGAAAATGGAAGCCAAGTTCAATATTAATAATATGCATGGTTGTCGACTTTGCCGACAAAAGAATTGAGATCTAAATGGGTACCAAGTTCTGTAGATAATCCTGAAATTTATTTATAAGAACATACAACATTCCAAAATAAATATAAAACACAAATCTTGTTTTTTTTTCTACTGCAACAATGTTTTGCAATTTTAAAATATAACTTCTTTAATTTGACCAGTTTTTTTACATAAATCAGATAAGATCCGAAAAATTTAAGTTCAAGATTTGACATGATTAGTTTTTACCAGTAAACCAAACTTTTAGAAAAGTAAGATATGTTGACATTATAATGTAAAAACAGTAACTTGTATATAAAACAAAGAACATAAGTTGATTAGCCAAATATAAGATAACTCGTATGTGAAAACTGGCTAAGTCAAATCTTCAGCTAAAATTTTTAAAGTTTAATTTTAAAGTAATCTGATTTATGGACAAAAATGGACTGTTCCTTACATTAAATTCTTTTGTCGGCGCAGTCGACAACTATGTATATTATTAATATTAAACTTGGCGTCCATTTTCACATTTGTGTTTTTGATGGGATATCATTCCTTTTTGTAATTGTAAAGATATTATTATTATTATTCATCATTCAAGTGATCTGTAACACTAATATTTTTCCTACGTTTACGCTGTATAGTTTTAGGTTAGTTTTTTGTGCTATTTTATACATTTTTTGTAGTGATTCTGTACATTTTCAAAGTATCTGTTAAACGCATAGAGACAACAGAAATTGGTTCAAATCTGGGCTCTTGTAAATGACTAACTTATTTATACAAAGTAGCAAGATTGTGTACGAATGTACTTCTTTCTTACCTAACAGAATTGTTTACAATGACGCAATAATGTCAGATCGCTCTAAGCCGGGGCTGCCAATTGCAGTTTGTTATTATTGGTTGTCTGAGTTTTATAAGTAATCTGGTATACAAAGTGTTAATAAAAGCGGTTTTATATTTAACCTATTCTCGTTAATAATAAAAATTGATTACTTGGAAAATATTTCAAATCCTAAAATGTGAAATGGAAAATATTTAAAATCTCTATTTTCTGATTTTGTCGTTTGTACCTATATACACAATTACCTAGCTGGACGCCGAATTTCAACTTCCTAGGTCATCTGGAAGTGGGATAGGTTTTTGATCTATATGCCAGTCAGTCAGTGATAAAAATACTGATTTTTAGATGTTTATATCTCAATGACCGTTTGAGGTGTACTTAAGAAATTTGAGGTTTTAGTTAGTCTAAGCGGTTTTAATAAATAAACCAAATTTCATGTATTTATGTTAAATAGATTTTGAGTAGTGAAGGCGTCAAAAGTGGCTCCAATGGTTGTACACACGACTGCTGCGTCGCCAGTGCCTTTTTCTTGAACTTATCTTGACACGCTGCCGCGTGTCTAGATAATTAATGTGGTGGTAACTCTTACGCACTTGCGTGACATCTTTATATATCTTTAATTAATCCGGATTACCATTATGTTAGCTACTTAAATCCATGACAGCAAATTCTCAAAAAGAACCCAAAGTCATGTCTTCAGGACATAAGAATGATTATATTTATCATACTAAAATTTAAATTGTTTTATGTATGAAAATCGACACACTTATTTTAGAACTCATATTAGGTTTTGTCGATTTATCTGTTATCTCATCACAAAATAAGGCTGAAGGAATATGGAAGGAAGGAAATATGAAAATAGGCTATATTAAGGTGAAATAACTATTTTTTTTATTTTTTACATTTAATTGGATTGTTATTAATAAGGATTATAAATTCCAAAGTGTGTGAGTGTACACGTGTGTGAGTGTGTTTGATGCTTGTTACTCTTTTAAGCTGAAATGTCTACGTGAATTTGATTAAAAGGAACAAAATAACGGTACGAAACGGATGTACGAACCGCAATCGATGAAAAGCTGAAAATACTTTAACCGTTACGTAACGTTTGTTGGTAGGTTTGTTACTCAATCGCGCCTAACTTTTGTCGAATTAAATTAAATTGTAACTCATAAAGATTGTATCTTATATTTACCCATGTATTTACGACAGCAATGAGATCCCAGTGGGTAAAGAATGTGGGTAACTGAGGGTCCATTGATTTATATTGTTCTGTTATCAGTATTGATACTAGAATAATATCTTCAATGAACTACTCAATCCGAGAGGTTAATAAAATAACGTATGGCCAAAGTTATCTTCTAGCAATATTTAAAAACACTCACCTTTAATAAATTAATTCCCACATTAGTTACAGAATATAAGAGATGGTTAAATTGGGAAGCATTGGGTACTTGTTGTTGAAACACTTGTGGTCTGAACGCTATCTGTCCCTCAGAACTTTGCTGCGTTGCTACTGCTCCATTTGACAAAGCATTGTTTGTTGGTTTTCTACCATTCTCTTGTTGTACAGTCGTCGTAACAGATATTTCATTACTCCTTTCTACTTCAACTGGACTTCTCTTGACTGGCAGGTTATCAAAATCTCGTTTTAATACATTTTCATTTCCTTGGACACCTTGTGGTGATAATGAGCGAGTGAACAATTCGCTAGACTTGTCAGAAAAGAAAATATTACCTGAATTTTGATCCTGAGGATTAAACGTACTTTGTGGAAGAAAACTTTGTGGTTGTACGTGATTAATCATGAAGCACAGCGTTAAACCTGTAAAGAAACGAGAAAAACTAATTAGCCTAGATTTGGTTTGCTTTGTAAATGAATAAGCGGTCAATTATGTTTCGGACCATGCGTATTAAAAAAAATTGCCGCAGTCGTATCTTTTTAATGTTTACGATCAACTTAATCGAAAATGAAACTTATACTCATACAATCAGTTTTCACTTGGTGTCTTTGAAATTCAGTTATAATTTGAAATTAACAAAATTAATAGACAAAATAAAATATATAAATATAAAATAAACACCATTCAAAATAACTACCGTATTTTATAAAACTGCTATATAAATAATGTTTTACTTAGGTAACCGTCATTTGATAATACCAATATCAAGTTAAAATAAGGGTCAGCTCACACCGAAACGCAATACAATATGCAAATTATTTACTACACAAAAGGTGAACAGTTCAGTTAGTACGTGAAAGTAGTTTCGACAGCATCGCTCGCGTGACGCCACGTTGTGCCACAGGACGCAGCAAGACGAAGCTGCCGACAATTTGGCATACTCACTGAACTGTGTACCTTTTTCTGCAGTAAATAAGTGCTACATAGCTATCTTAAAAGCCGCGGGGTGCAACCCTCATCGCGTCGCGTTGCGTCTCGGTGTGAATTGACCCTCGGAATAAAAAAGGTTCTTGAGTGACGTCCGAGGATTTCTAGGGACTACCACTAAATGGATCATTGAACTAATCAAAGCGACTGAGAGGAGAGACGTTGAATGGAGCTGGTGCATGACCGCTCTTACTGGAAGTATTTAACGTTCAGCAGTGTAAGACATACTGCTGAGATGATGGGTATGAGTCTTCTTATTTTTAGATTTTTTCCTACAATATTGCATTTCTATTTATAAGTTAGGAAAGATTCTTATTATCTATTCCTTCATTTCAGCAATGGTCATCAAACATTTCTTAATGAATCCCATGGGTCGAAAGATTAGCGTTTGGATATTTTAAATAGAGAATCTCTTTAGCTTCGTAGTAGTTAAGACGTGAAAGCCTAACAAACAAACAAATAAATTCATATTTACAATATTAGTTAGGATTAAAATTAAATTATACATATAATAATGAGTTTTAGCCTTATTAGTAAATATATTGTGTTGTTTGTTGCATAGCTTCAATTAAGTTATGTTAACTACACTTTTAAGTCATTATAAGATATCGGTGAGTACACTGATTTATTCATTTGAAATAGCATCTACTGATATTTTACCACCGTCTTTTTCCTCATGTCTAGTTTGCGTAGTGCAGATAACTATAGTTCTGGAAATTCCACTAATATTATTTTTATTATTCTTAGTTATTACTACTATGTGATCGAGAATACACGATCGAAGCTACTACTGTACTCATTAAGATATTCGACTCTTTTGCACAATTTTATTATATGGGCAAGCCATGAAGACTGCGGGCAATCGAGGGTGGCACTCCCGACCATCAACAGCCTGCTGTCGAGGAGTTATCACCGGGAATGGCTCGTTTAATAAACACCTTTCTGCTGTAGGTGCTACGGTGTGTCGGAATCAAACCGACTATAACCACACGGTGTGCCGTACTACGCCTGAAATAGGAGGGATCCGGCAACCGCTTTTATTTAAACATCCGGACCCCTTCTAGCGCCTACCCGCAAAAGCTCTCAATAGGCAACGTCCATTCACACGCGGAGGCCGCCTCCTCGTGGAGGGCCACTATAGCGGGTGGAGGGGAAAACAAATCCCGTCCACCCGCGGCCACGCGCCTCCGCCCCCGCTTCGCCGGGCGGATTAGATCCGAGTGGAGATCGTCCTCCCGGACCCTTTCCGCCGCCTCCTTCTGATAGAGATGACGTCCTCACAGAAGGTTGCGACCACGGTAAATTTCCTGTCGCTACCCACCATGGAGCATATAACGACCGGTAGCGAGAGACTTCAATGACTGCAGTGAGGTCCCGACGCTGCGTCACCCAGGCGGAGCAAAGCGCCAGTGTGTGCTGAGCGCAGTCCTCGCTGCAGTCGTACTGGTGACAGGCGGGACTCAATCCCCTCCTAGCGACCGAGTGCAGTTACTTCCCGAAGCAGCCGTGCCCGGAAAGAACCTGCGTCAGTTGGAAGGAAATGGTCCCGTGTTGCCGCACGTGATTTGGGTGTAAACCTTTTTTTTTTAACCTAACCTAACCTTCGACTCTTTTGTTTTATTTATTCTGAAAGATCTCGTGTAAGTGGTTGGTGTTATTCTCGCAAGTGCTTCTACTCATTGTTTTGAGAACCAGGCACTCGCTTTAAATGTAAATTGTGAAATATATTTTGATTAGATTTGTATAGTTATTTAAGCTTAATCATCAATTAAAAATAACTCGGAATTATAACTAACATCTACCAGCAACTAAAGTAACTAGTTACAAAGAAGTCTTTATTGACAAACACATGGAAGAAGACAGTATGATATGTTCGTATTATCGATATACCTTAGTTAGGTATATCAACATAACAAAATGACTACTATGGTGTTGTTATTATTTTGTAATAAATGTAGTATTCGATGTATGATTTCATGTTTTTACCCATCTTTGACTATATTAAAATCTAGTATTAACTGGTTTACAAATAACTTAACAAACCGGTTTCTAAAATTTTAATACCTATGTATTTAAAAAATTATTTTGTACTTAGTATTATAAAATCCCGGCTAAGTACCAAACTTCACTATTGAATAGGCAAAAGCACGACCAATTCCAGGTGAAACTAAAATGAATCATAGCTATAATTAAGTACTTACATTTTAATATCATTTTTGCTGCTTTTTGACTGCACATTAAGTTAAAACGTAATAACATTACTTTAAATTGTTATCAACAAGACATTTAACACATTGATGTAATTAAATAAACTATACTATTATCAAAATGTGCCAGAGAAGAGTTCACGTACTTGCACCAAGCACTGACATCGGACGAGTGACTGTAAACAAGAAATGAGTAAATCATTATGATCTTTCGTTTAGGGGATTTTAAATCATATGCTCTTAAAATAAGGTATAGTTTATCATGGCATTATAGCTTTACTAGACATGGGTCAATACCTACACGCAGCATCGGTTTTTCCACGACAACCGGTTGGCAGTCATTATCCTTGACAAACTTTAGCAAAATTTTAAAAATGTAGACAATAATGTTTTGTACTCAAGAGCAAAATAAATACGTTTGATTGTAATCGCCCATTTTAAACTGAGAGAATTCCCATGACGAAGAAGAATACTATGCAGAAGTATATGTTTGTTTTGGTAAACAAACATGAACAAGTTCGCTATTCTATTCATAGAAATAGATGGCAACTGATAGTATTAATAGTGTAGCTTTATTAAAACAACAGAACAAATTTTCACTGATTAAACCAGAAATTATAAGAGATTTAGTAACAAAATAATAACAAACAGCGATGATCCGTATAAGTTCTATAAAAACATGTTTTAGAGAAAGTGGAAGTCATGTCGTACCATCAATAGTAATTGGAGATGATAAAACCGTGAAACTGTCAATACTCTTGTACCAAACTGTAATATGCAAATAAATATATATTTTTTTATTCATACTTATTTTTTTAGTGCAAAATTATTACCTACGAGAACTTTAACGTTTAACAAAAAGTTTAATAATAACGACGCTATTGATACATGGTGTATCAAAACAATGATGTATGTACATAATTGTAATTTTTATCGAGAATGTGGACCAAATTGCGTATAGGTTTATGAGTGTCAAACATAAAGATAGACTTTCTGGTCGGAAATACAATAAATATATGTTAATGATGACTAGAAAAATCAGGTCTAGTAATAAAATAGAACTCGGTTTACAAACGTTCAAACAGCTAGTCGCTCTTCGATAATAACATGTACCTATTATATATACTAAAGTAAAAAGAAAATGACTATCCAAAGTTTCATTATATATGACACGCTTTAGGGTTTATTAGCAGTAACTAAAAGTGGTAAGGTAATTGAATACAAAAGAACTCCAAAATAGAAAATCGAAATACAATAAAATAAGAATACCTAGCACAATGCATGACTTATGTGGCTAATGAAATGTAAAAACCAATGGTAAACAAAACCGGATAAACAACTCTATTAAATTGTTTCTAAATAGTATTTAGAAACCTGTTTAAAATCTGACAAGAAACCACAAATTTTATCTGAAAATTTTTTGTTTAAAAATAAAGTAAAATATACAGAGGTGGTGAATTGATAATGATTGGCAACGATGTCTGTGACTTGTGTACTATTATAGTAGAGAAATGTTGAGATTCTAATAGATAAAAATCGTTGTTTTAATTTGTTAACAATCTGCATTGACAGTGGATTATCTCGGGCCCCTCAGATGCAGAGAAAAAGTCAGACAATGATCGCGTTTGTAGGATCCTTGACATATTACGAAACTCTTCAAACTCTAATGAAATTAATCTTGTTAACTCCCTTCTTCTGCCAACTCTTGATGACAGAAATTGAAATGTCAAAGAAACACAACCAAATTTACTTTTGAGACCTCGATTAAAATTTGTGTATGTTTCGTTTGTGTAAACATGATCATATCTCTAGATTTTGAAAAAAAAAACAAAGTATGAATTATTTGTTATACAATAATACTCATATGCTCACACTTTTATACAATACTAGCAGCCCGCTCCGGCTTCGCACGGGTATAAAATATATAGCCTATGTCATTCACTGAAAAAATGATTAAAATCGATCCAGTAGTTATGTAATTATTTACGACATCACATTAGAAACATCAAAAATAACAGTATTTTTCCACTATTTAATGGATGTTATTATACATATAAACCTTCCTCTTCAATCACTCTATCTATTAAAAAAACCTCATCAAAATCCGTTGCGTAGTTGTAAAGATCTAAGCATACATAGGGATATAGGGACAGAAAAAGCGACTTTGTTTTATACTATGTAGTGACTAGCAGCGCTTCGCGGTTTCACCCGCGTAAGTCCCGATCCCGTCCGAATATCGGGATAAAAAGTCTCCAGCTATCTACATACCAAGTTTAATCGCAATCGGTTCCGGGGTTTTTGCGTGAAAGAGTAATAAACATCCATCCATACCAACTTTCACATTTATAATATTAGTGGATACTATTTAAAGCTTCACCGCTTTCCTCTCTCAAAGAACGATACGAGGTTCTTCATTATATCATTTTCGATTTCTAATGTCTTCGGGAAATCTGCAACTAAAAATGATTCCCTATTTTGTTAAATTTTCTGATATATTACTTTCGGTAATATCAATTCGCTTCAGGTAGACATTATCTGTTTGAACCAGGAAAGCTGTTTTGAAGATCATTCAAAACAGCTATTAGAAATAACAGAGCATTGCCTAACTTTATAAGCAGTTAACAATTTTATCGTGTAATAAAACAGATTAAAATTAAAAGTTATTAAAAGTTAAATTCACAACCTTGTTATTCCTATTAGAATAAATAAACACGTATTCTTATTTCTCTTATAATGTTCGTACAATATTTTCAAGTACGTAATAATCTCCATTTGCATTGCAGGTGCTTCTTTACGAAAGTGTTTTTTAACTTTTTAGAGGTTAGTCTGTGCAGCAATACCTTTTAATAGGATTTCCGCAACTGTATCCGCCAAATGAATTTTGGAAATAATAACAACACTCAACAGTAAAAAAAACGGACAACGATATCGATAAACTCTGTTGAGAACTTATTAAAATATTTGATAATAGATATATAAGACTTATTATAATTAAAGTCTATTGAATTGTTCCTTAACAATGCAGGGCAAGGGGAATTACCAATTTCAAGGAACCGGGAGATTAATAATGTTTCAATATTTCATGTGAAATTATCAACGCAAATATTATGTTTATTTCATCGCGCTATATCATACTGCACCTTATCGTTTTATATGTAAATAATAGATTAAGAATTGATTTTGGACAGTAGAAATTAAAGTATTAAACGTCTTTGAAACAAAGTACCTAACTTTTTATTAATGGCAATTTGTGTTTAGGCAACTAACTAACTTCACGAATAATATTAAGAGCTTATAATTTATTATTTACTAGCTTTTGCCCCCGGCTTCTGTAAAGTTAAGTACTGTTTTAAGGTGGAAGGTACCCTATGTCGTTGCATCGTGTTTGCACAATTTCATGATGATCGGATGAACGGTAAGGCAGCAAATTAAAAAAATTAACAACATTTATTATGAGTACTAAACGTTGTCTAACAATTTCAAAACTATCGGTAAAGAACTTAAGGATATTTGCGATTTCGAACAAACTAAGATTAAATTTATGTATGTATATATACGTGGGTCACGCTGAAAGTTTTTAGAATAGCAAAGTAAGAAAAGCAGCCGATAAAAAAATTATTTAAATTTCGAATTAGGAACTCTTTGGGAATCTGTAGCTGTTGATTTCATATGTCATTTATTTTTACAAATTGGCGGCAATTTAAAAAGTATCTGTCGGCCATGGAAATGGATTATTTTTTGACTTGAGAAAATTTTCGCTCAATGATTTAATATTTGGCATTTCATGACGAAGCCCCATCTCGTGTAGTGGCACAAGATGGGGCACTGCACGAGATGCACAGCACGACGACGTTTTATCTTATTAAACCAGTCTGGTTTACTAAGATTACACGTCATCGAAGTAAACTCACTAATATTCTCGAGAAGGACGTCTTCTACGGCGACTACTGATGATAACGCAAGTGCTGTGCGGCTAATGATAGAAGCTGATAGAATTGTGACATATCAACAAATTTGGGCAGCTTAAGACATTGGTATGAGTCAAGTACAAAAAGTCTTACATGAAATTTTAGGCGTCAGAAAGCTTTGTCTAGTACAAAGCTGGATACCTCATAATTTGACTGAAGATTAAAAACGCAGTCGTTTGAGTTGACTCAATGCTTAAAAAGTTTTTTTTTTATTGTATAGGGGGCCAACGAGCAGATGGGTCACCTGATGGTAAATGACTACCGCCGCCCATGGGCGCCTGCAACTCAAGAGTCTAAAGTGCGTTGCCGGTCTTTAAGGTGGAAGTTGGGGAAGAGGGGGAGAGTTAGGGCCGCCGGTAACCTTACTCACTCGGCGAAAAGCAAAACAATGATTGCTTCACTGCCGGTATTCGGTGAGGCCGTGGTATCACTCCGGTCGAACCGGCCCATACGTGCCGAAGCATGCCTCTCCCACGAACAAGTATGACGAAGGTGACTCGAATGCTGTATATGAGATTGTCACAGGTGATGAAAGCTAGATATATTGTTACGAACCCGAAACCAAAAGACAATCTGCGCAATTTATGTTTCAAGGGAAAAAGATGATTGCCTCATTCTTTGGACGGACGGGTCATTGCACAACAATCATTTTTGAAGATAAAAGGACTGTGACTGCAGATTGGTATGTCAGTCATTGTCTACCAGTTGTCTTGAAAAATGTTAGACAGCAGCGCCCAAGAAGAAGGATCCTCCTCCACCACGACAACGCTCCAGTTCACTCCGCCCGACGGACTATCGCATATTTGTCTATCGAAGGTGTGGAGCTAGTGAGTCATCCTCCTTATAGTCCAGACTTGGTACCTTGTGACTTTTATTTATTTTCAAAAATAAAAGAAACTTTGAGGAATTCGTTATATGGGATTCAATTTTATATAGATATAGAAGATTAGACATTGACTATTAAGTGTCTTCCAGTACGCGTGTTTAGCTGTTTTGTTCAAAAATGAACACATATGATGAAAAACGAGAAACTGTAAGCGAGATATCACACAAAATGTAAAAAAAGTCTGTTTTTTTTCTATTAATTTGTAAAATAAAAAATGACGCCCCACTTGTCCAGACTGCGGGTATCCAAAAATAAAAATGCGTAGTAATCGAAATGACAATTTTTGATCATAACACAGCTAGACTGGGCTACTAGGTTATGTTATCTAGTCGTCATCAGTTAGACCATAGGTAAAACTGAGGCAGGTATGTACATAGTTTGTTTGAATAAAAAGACAATTAACCTTAAAACATTTAATGTACTACAGTCTCCTATAACAATGGCTCTGACAATATAAAACCCAGAGGGCGTTACAAGCGCATTACAATGTCAGGTAATTCTAAAATGTGTTTTGCAAAGGCACACAGTGATAAGTAGTATAAACATGCCATTGCAAAATGCATTTATTTTTTGACAAAATTAATATGCAATTTACAGTCTCAATTTTGTAAAATTAATCTTTTTGTCAAGATTATATTCAATTCGTCTCCATTACATCCACTACAGCTTCATTTTAAGTCCATTAATTCATGTCCGTGTATTTAAAGTCCCATCATTCTTAGGTCAGTCTTTGCACAAATTTAAAGTCAGTATCAATTTAAGATACATGTTTTGAAAATAGGTCATAAATCTATCACGTCACAGTCTATGAGTAGAATGTTTTTGTCAGTTGCCATAGAAAGGAATTATTTTATTTGTATTTCCTGTTCATGAACGACTTCGAAGTAGAAGTACCTTAACATTATTTTACAAATTTTATATTCAGCTCAGCCAGGACATATTTGACAATGTTACTGATTGACTACAAGACTTGTTATTGAAAAGAAATGGTTTTAATCTAGGTATTAAAACCATTTCTTTTCAATAAAAAGTTATTTCGTACAAAAACGAATAGTCGATCTGTGGGTAATATTAGCAGAACACTTAGTAAAATGGCTTCACAGGATAAGATACTAAAATATAAAACAGATTTCTTTGAAAGATACGTATCTAGAGAAATAACCAATGACACTTGGTCAAATCAGCAACATATCATCACAATTTAATTTGCATCCGTAAGATATTGCTTATGTTTATAGTATTGTTTTTGATACAAAATGAACACCATTTCACTTTATTTTTAACAGTCACGGTCAGGGTTTTAATCAAATTAACAGCCTATAATTGTATACCATTAATAACGTCTACCTGTGTTCCTAACATCTAAAACGGGTAGCTCGTTAACAGCAGTGACGATTCTTTGAGCGATAAAACTGGGCGGAAAACTGTAGTGTTCTATCGGAGTTTTATACTCGTAAATTGGAGAAGACACCATTCGAACTGCTCGGCGAAGAACTGAACAAGTAAATGACAAATTTGTTGCTTTCTTCTCTGCTGCCTTGAATCTGAAAGTAAAAATTAACTATAAGTATACTCAAGGCTGGGCAGTGCTTGAATTACTTGTAATTGAAATACGAATACATATTTGTATTTCAATTACATCTTGAAAATATAATTTGTAATTGGTATTTCAAATACCCATCACTGAAATATTTTGTAATTAGTTTGAAATACATTGCAATAGATTTTCACATAAATATATTAAGTGATCTAATCTAACCTCAGCAGCAGGAATAACCTAGCCAGGAATACCTAGGTAAAGAAGATGAGAACATTTATACTAAGTGGGAGATTTTTTTTTGTAAAATTGCGTTTTTACAGGGAATACAACTATGCAGTTCAACTTAAATAACAAAACTGTATCTAAATACAAAATTCCATAAAAATCGTTAGAGCTGTTGCCGAGATATCCGAAATATAAATACATACATACACACAAGAATTGCTCGTTTAAAGTAATAAGATTAACGCGAGGCAAAAACCTTGAGAAAAAGATGAGGAAAGGTTATCCAAGTATAAAAAAACGCTAATACAATTGAATACAAGTTTGTGCTTATCATTTTTTTTTTCGCCATTAATTAATCATTATGCTACATTTTATAAATTCGCCAACAAAAGGTTACTTGTCTGATGCCACATTTCTAGTGACGCCCCATGTGGCAGTCACTCAGAAAGCAAAGCCAAGCTGCGAGTGAATACAGCGAAGCGGTTCACCACGAAGCAAATACTTGTATTATAATAGTCACAAGTTCGAACCCATGCGGGCAAATGGGATGATTCGATCCTAAACTCACAACCGATATTTAACCCTTAAGCTTAAGGAGAGACTTTGCCTCCTTGTGTGTGTTCTACCGCTTGTAAAACCGTGCTCTGAGGAACTGTTTAACTTGATACCAACGGCCACCGCCACACCGCTCCACGCCGAACCACAGAACCTAAATAGTTGCTCATGGTATGGTTCCTTAACGCAATCTACCACGCAATTTTCTCGAGAGACGGAGTTAAGGAAAGAGTTTACAGGGTTTTTAGGTCGACAATGTCGTCAATGGTTAAAATACTGTATTTTGTATATTAATTTCAAATACACAACTTGAAAATATTTTATAAATCCAAAAGTGTATTGTAATTTGTGTTATAAGACTTATAAGCAAAGTATTTAGTTTGCAATATTTAAAATAATTTTTTTTTATTTAATCAATTAGCTATTAAAACTTTTTTTTTTAGTTTTTTAAACTTTAATTTATTATTAACTTAATTCAACGCATACAAGAAATCTTAGATTATCTGTATGTCCTAAATTATCCTCAGACAAACTTAGACATCTCCTAACTTACTGATAGTAAAATACTTTATTATTTACTTTATACTATATTTTTTGTGCTTTGATGACATAGAACAAATTCGATATCAAAATATTGAGATCTTTTTTACGCAAACGTTTTAATACGTAGTTGAAGTTAAATACGCCACCACGAGTAGACTCCTTCTATCGAAACTTCCAACTTGAAAAAGAACCGTACTTACATGTGACACTTCTGCAGGTGATACATCAGGTCTTTCTTCCTCAGTAGATATAAGGCATTCTTAACAGCAGCAATGGCTATAACTGAGGGGTATTCTTCGCAGAGGATTTTTTCTACCATCAAGCCACACATGTATAAGAAAGTGGCAGCTACTTCTATCTCGGCACCATTGTTTTGATCACAATACCAGGAAAGGTAGCCTATGTAGTCTTGCACCACTACTGGTTGTGGAGTAAATCTCTGTAAAAAAATGTGCTTAAAACGTATTTAGTTATTACTTCAGCAGCAATTAACGCTATGGTTAGAGTATGTGGTTTGAATTGCCCTGGGTTTAGATCAGTTTACACTGGCCCTGGTTACAGTCTGTGACCGGTGTAACGTGGTGTAATATGACGAACAGCCTGGTCAAAAACCAAACCAGTTCAAATGTGTGTATATTGTATAAACCCAAACCCATCGCGTTAATTTCCTTTAATGTAATCGTATAATAATATCATGGCATAAGACATTTAAAAGGCCATGCCAATGTCAACCCGGACGGCACCCGGTCCGACAACCCTTACATCGTCCGTTTACAGCCTTGAAACCTGGTGAATTTAATGACAACAATAACACAAGGTTATGGTTAGCATAAGTAAGTTCTTACCATTTTCTTAAGTACAGCTTTCTCAGCGCTCAGCAGTTTTTCAGCCGTAAACGCTTTGTTGGCACACTTCACCAGTTTGGCTGCAGGAGTCACTGGCCCATGGAACTTCTGCGCTATCCAGTAACATGCAGCTGCGGTCAGTTGCAATTTGTCCAGTTGCACATGGACCGTACCTAGAATTGAATCTAGATACCAACAAGCCGTTTGAATTGTGGACGGGTTACCGTCTGCGCCCTGTAACGTAAAAAATAATAGTCAGAATGTCGCAAATTTCTGGTTAACCCTATTTAAATATTCATAAATGCAAATAGTGTCTACATTGCTTGTTCCTACTGATTTGATAACTGTTATTCTTGGATTTTGCATTAATCAATGAAATCAAATGTGTTTACCAGGCCTTAAAATAGACATATTGTTTTATCAATTGGAAACCCCCACGGGTCATCACCTCACCGGGGCTTCTGGTGAAGTTTTATGTCGGAATCGAATAGACTAAAACGACACGGTGTACCGTCATGAATGAGTCTATTGCACGGGACTCGGGTATCCCCTAAGAAGGAAGTCCCCGAGAACCCAGGCAGACCTTGGCCGCCTCTTAAGCAGAAGGCAGCCACGCCCTTCCGGTATAGTTGATAAAATTGACTACAAAAATAATTTTAATTGATTACCTATGACCTAAATTATGATACTAAATTACAAACTAGCTTGTTAAAAAAAAGTTCTCGCCGTTTGCAACAATACACTGACCTGCATACATATATTAACGGAATGTTCAGAAAGTTTGAAAAGATATCGTAAAATAAATCTTGGTGTTACCTACAAATAGACTACATTCACATTTATTATGTTTTCTTAAAATTTGTTTAAATTTTTTCTCCTCAATTGTTAAAAGAACCGACCTCAAAATGTCATAACAAATTCATTTAAATTGACATAATTATAATCTTACATTTGTTACATTAAGATTCAATTTAAATGTCGAGTGTTCCAAAGTTCTTTCAATGAAATCAGATAACTATGACGTCATGTCAATAATAACTAAACAAAGACTTTGTACGTAGGTATAAATGTAAAACCCAAATTTTACTTACATTGACTCTCATAAGCCAGTTGATGACACAGGCTCTAGTTATGCTTGACGTCTTCGGGACATCCAGCGGTTTTGCCTCCACACTCAGCAAGTAATCAAAAATCTCTATTATATAGTCGCGATCCAAGCACCTCATATAAGATATCTTCCCTAAAAAAACAAATTATTTACTACCCACATCACGTATTTTATCCATTTAAAACACGACCACTTATAAAGCTTACTAAACGTTATAAAACAAATTGACTGTGACATACAATTTTATCAACTATTGAGTCACAATTAGCGGGTTGACTGTGAGCGCTTGTAAATATTCGAAAAATAGCATGTGCTAATATCCGGTTTTTAAGAGTAGGTATTACCATACTCATTTGATTACCCGTTAACCTAATACAAGCCAAGGCTTTAAACATGACCAGTATGCAATAAGTTCATTTAAATATTTCTATTTATTTGAATCCGGTGAATTCAGATAACTCCATAACGTAAGCATTCAGAAGTCTTTCATATCATTATTAAATTTTGACCTACATTCACAGATATGAAAAGTCAACTATTAGCACAAACCTCCGATATTGTGTAAAGACAGCCATGTTCTGAAAATTCGTGACGGCTTACTATACCTACATAACTAATGTTTTGTTTATACATCATCAATCTCGTATAAAAGTATAAAATAGAAATCATATTAAGTAGGTGTTCCATGCACTATTCCCAGTATAGCTTGAAACCTAAACACCAATTTTATATTTTTCTTTGTCCACTAGGTACAAGAATATAATATTATAGGAAACAGGAATGGTAATGGTAATATTCTTCTATTGTTATTACTTACATAGATCGGGTGACTGTAATCTATCTTGGAGACTCTCAGTGAACGGTAAACGACGTTTCGCTTTATCACCAAACTTTTCTTGTTTTGGCCCAGGAGACAAACCCTGCAGTTCTCGACTGTGTGGTCTTTTAAGACTTCTCTTTATATTTCTCACGCGATTTGGTGCCAAACAACCTTTCAGATTAGGAGTAACAGAAGAGAGTACCTCACCGAAATCAGTTTTCTCTCCTACAAAGAAATGCTGATTTTCCTTATCTAAGTAAATTTCATCATCACTTATAGAAATGATACTAGACTCTTCCGCAGCTTCTTTGTCTTTAAATACGTTGTAATTCCAATCTAAATCTTCACTCCTTCGTCTTAGAGTAACATGTTTTGTATTAATATTTATAAAAGATTTCGGTTTATTAAAACTCGCGCTTGATCCTGCTTTAGGAGATATTTGATTTTCTAATGTCTTCAAAGGAATTCTCGAAGAAGCATTATCTTGCTTTAATGAGATTTTTTTCTCCACTAGTAAATGTTTTGGTAGTGCCGGTAATGCTCCTATTGGCAAAGGTATTTTTGTTTTGAAAACATTTTCTTTATTCGAATTTTGATCTTCCATATTGAGAACACAAACAAATTGGTAAATAAATATTTATAACACGTTCGATCACGACCTGCGTGACCGTTAGTGTAAATGACAACTTCACCAATTTTATATGAATAGTTAATTTCTGTCTACCCTCATTCGTTTTTATTTTTACGATAAATAAATAAAACAGATTCGCCATTTAAAATAAATAATTTATTCTTAACCATATCACAACATTAATTCAAAAATAAATAATATCTTATAACTAACTTAAAAGCTAAGGCTGTGTACTTTTCATTATCAAATGCGTCTGGTTCTTTTGTAGAAAACTTGTACAATCTCACAGCAAAGTATAAAGTATGTCAAAATGGATAAACACAAATAGGTATCGTAGTAAAACAAGGTGGGCTGTCGAAAATACCGTTGTTCTTCAATCACCATAGTTCGAAAACAGAAACACTCGAAACTTATACAAAATTTATGAACATCGAGAGTACTTAAACAGGAATTGAATCACCGATAGCGAATGGTTTCTCAGGATCCATGACTTTACCAGCTACGACGACCAGATTATCAAGAGTATCGAGGATGTAGAAAATGAAGGGGTGTTCTACTCTAAAACGTTGAATTGATTTTTGCGATGACAATGGCATGGTCTTCGATAATTCCATCACGGTGGCGGCAACTGTCAATATAAAAATATAATTAAATTCAGTTGTACAAATTTAAATAAATAAATACTGAATTTATTTAGTATCTGTATAAATAAAAGTCAATGTTTGAATGTTTGTCCTCTATGCGTTCCGAAACCATTGATCAGATTATGATAAAACTTTGGTAGGAAGTTTTGGGGACGCCCACGACCCTCGTGGCCTGGCCCAAAAAATATATGTATAAAAAATAATGGCATTGTAACGCATGCCGGTTGCAACTAGTTTAAATTAAAATCATGATCGACTTCATCTAACTTTAAAATTGAATTGAAGAAAAACTAAAATGAAAACCGTTCTTCGAAGGAGGCAGATAAACATTTGTTTTTTTTTTAACCTTACAAATAAAAATAAATCAAAAATTTAATGCACTGCCCGGGAATCGAACCCGGGTCGCAAGAATGGGAATCTTGCATGATACCACTACACCAGCAGTGCCCAGAAGCAGCAATCTAAATAAAGGCTCTATTAAAAACAAAAGTCATCATCATACCTGACATCTCAGAAGCCGAGCTATCTGCGTCATCAACGCGTACTGACACATGCTGCACCAGCTCCTTGACAAATAATCCTTCATCTGACGATACGCCAGTCAAGTCCGCATCCCGATTGAAAATCGAGCTGACACCAAACTGTAACAAACATTAAAAATTTACTATTAAGACATCTAGAAAAAAAATAACATTTAAAATAATACAACGACCAAAATACACACTAATTAAAACCCAGAGGATACATTAGGATACATAATAATAGTCAAGAGTGACATACTCTTGACTATTATCCGACTGACTGACTGACTTGATTGTTATTCGCCGAAAGTATTTTATGGCAGTGTGAGTTGAACGGTATTAATTATAATAACAATAAATATCGTTGTATTGTGAATGTTAAATGTTTGAAAGTTAGTTAAGCAGTTTCAAATCAATCGTGAATTTAATTGTTCAACTTCAAAAGTGATGAAAGATGCTATGTATACTTAATAAAATAACAGCTTTTTGGCCTCATTTAGTGGTTTAATATTGTTGTATTATATTTATGGCTTTAGCAGATATTGACTAATTCACTAAGAATATCACAACACAATTTTTTTATATTACTGTTATTAGATTATGCAACAGGTGATAGGTAAAATAGATATATTATTCTTCTTTCACCAGCTCAGATCCGGATTCACAACTTCATCAGGATAACCGTTACAAGGTAGAAATTCCACACATAGACATGAAATGCTAAACTTCCGCTCATTCTCACCGTTATGTAGTAGTGAAATGTCTGGCCAAGTCAATGTTGTTTGCCACCTCGTCAGTGTCAAACGCCATAGTCGGGCATTTTCGAAATCGTATCATATCTTAAAAGTCAGTTCAAAGTAGACAGTTAAGCTTACCCCTATTTTTCGAGCTAAGTTGACCGGACTAATAATAAATATGATAGTTTTTATTTTAATAAAATAAAATTAACGTCATATCCGATATTTATAGAAAAAAAACACAAATCACACATGTCACAATAATGAGGGCTCGATTAAGTGACAACATATAACTAAAAAATGACATTGTCTCAGACATCAGATTCAATACTGAGAAAAGTGACAAACCCACTAGGCCCTGGTCACCATTTTGGTGCGAACCCATTTAAATCAGAATAACCCATGCTCTTTTCTCCAGAAGCACACGCGAAGCACAACTGCTCTTCCCACGATCAGTAAGCCATCAAACCTTTTTTTTTTAAGTTTGTTTCATCGCAACCCTAGTAAACTTTCTTATACTTGAACTTCAAACTTTACCCCTCTTTTTTTTCGATGGATATTTACTAGCATACTAAGATCCCTTGAGTCTAAGGAAACGTATAACATGGTGGTAAGACCCTTAAACAAGCTTAGTTTGTAAAAGTATGATTTTGCTGCATGTGCATATCGCAACAGGGAAAATTAATTTTCAACCCCATTTCTCGTTGAAAAGCTGTCAAAATGATTTTTCACCTTAGCCAAAGCAGCGATAGGCTTTGTTGTTGTTTCTATGGAGAACATAGGCAGGCATACTTGTATTTCCTTTTCTTTCATACTGTCTTGAATGTCAGAGAGTGGTGCAATAGGTAGATCAGCGGTAAGACGAGTAAGACCATCACGAGCTCGTGGAACCACCAAGAGGAGAGCATACCGGCCACCCTAAGGAAAAAAACGTTATTATTTTAGCATTGTGGTTCAAAGTTATTAAACCATTATATTTGTGTGCTCTCAGGTACATATGGCATAAATAATAAAATTTTACATTCTAAAAATGTTCGTTAGTAACTAAAAAATCCCTATATTGAAAAATTGCCTAAACTTAGGAATTTTCAATTAAGGAATAAAAACAGTAACCCAAAACTATATCAACATCAACTAACGATTCTACAAAAGGTCTATGAAAAGGTCATTGAAGAACGTTATCTAAAACAATGTTTGAATAAGTAAAAATCATGAGTGGATTGGTTGTGTTTATAAGTATGTTAAAAACTTACATCGTAAGGGAGTTTGATAGCCTCAGCGTCCAATTCTGGTAGAGAGGCAACCTGGAACTTGCCTTTGGTTTTCATCATAGTCACTTGTTTCTTCTCAGTGTTAGACTTATAGAACACACCGGTATCGATGACGTCAAACGGCTGCTTCCAAGAGCCACGGAAGTACATGCCGTTGAAGATGATCATCAGCGAATCAGAGACTGAAGTTGTAAAAAAAATTAATATCATTATGGTTTCATCTATTGTTTTAACTTCAATCATCAAACTTTATTAGTACCACTCATTATCACGTTACAAATTGGACCCGGACCGCTACTATAAACTTAGTACCTACCGCTTACCATCTGATCAGGTAGGTCGAGGTGCCATTTAATTGCAAAACAAAACTTACATAATTCAAAAGACAATATCAGATAGAGAAAAATCACTAAAAGATATATATTGGTCTTAATAAATATCGGATTAGATTGTAAATCTATATTAATACTAATAATATATAAAGCTGAAGAGTTTGTTTGTTTGTTTGCTTGAACGCGCTAATCTCCGGAACTACTGGTCCGATTTGAAAAATTCTTTCAGTGTTGGATAGCCCATTTATCGAGGAAGGCTATATAACATCACGCTACGACAATAGGAGCGGAGCAGTGACCATAAACGCAGGTGAAACTCTGGGGACGGCTAGTTAAGAACAAAGTAAAATTGTAACCAACAATACCTTATATGCATAAGCAAATAAATAAAAATAATCTTACTTACTAGATTTCTTTCCAACGCTATTTACAGAAAGGCTAGACGAAACATCCCGTATCTCATGCAGTTCTTTTAGGCTCCTGGCATGGTTTCTAGCTTCAACGGCAACCATGGTTTCTTCGTCATCCTCAGATTCGGATTTTTTAGAGTATGTTTTCTCCAGTTTGATCTTTTCTTTAATATTCTTTGCGGGCTTGTATTCCATCTTGTTAATGTCAACTTTTTCAGGAGTATCTTCGACAGCAAACGAGATTAATTTCTCATTAGACTCTTTAGGAGGCATCAATTCAGGGATTTCCTCATTCTTACTGTTTTCAGTTTTTTCGGGGATCTCTATAATAAATTCACCCTCCTCATGTTTGTCTTCAACGTGAATCTCCTGTTCTGGGTTGTATCTCTCAACAGACCTTACTTCAGTCAAATAGTAATCTTCCAAAATCTTTTTGTAATCGTCATTAATTGTATAGTTTTTGTAGATATAGAAATAATTCTTTAATTCAGGCTGGTTGTATTTGTATTCGTGAGTGTTTTTCAATCTCTCCATGATGTACCGGTAAGTCTTTCTAGTAAAGTTGTCATCCTGAGGCAGGTGCAGAGCTGATTCTAATTGTTCCCTCGTCTCTCCACGTGCTCCTTCAGCAAGGATCGCAAGAATTGCTGAATAACCTAGAGGCGAGAACGCGATATTTTTGTCATCGTCGATATAACCCTGCAAATGTTAAATATGTAAATTTTAGTTAAAACAGCATTTGATTTATAAAAGAACAGTAGCAACTTTCTAACTACCATTGCATTTAATGACCTTGTATTGTCTATGGAACTTGTGTTGTTATATAATTTAACATTGATCACTGTTTATGAAAAAATTGACGAACATATAGGTACATATAAAGGCATTCATAATAACTATTCGAGGTTAAAAACCATAAATAAGTACAAAAAATTTACCTTAATCTTCCTCAACATTTAATTAGAGATATGAAGTAATATAGTGTTTAAATTAAGTTATAACTATCTCCCTCGTATAGACAACTATTGGCCTCGGGTTGTATACTGCGATGAATATTTATTTTTATTTTAAACTTCTGTA
The DNA here is from genome assembly GCA_949752705.1 of Callimorpha dominula. NCBI lineage: Eukaryota > Metazoa > Arthropoda > Insecta > Lepidoptera > Erebidae > Callimorpha > Callimorpha dominula. The sequence goes on from OX457011.1 coordinate 10,769,174, forward strand.
TGTAAGAACGTAACCAGCTGCTGAACTGATAGCAGAGGACCTTATACCTTACACATCCAATAAGTGATGACTTTATACCGCCATGTGGGCCCGGTCCTTTGTAACAAAGGACTAGGGCCCGCCAGTGGTAAGTGATAAGATCTTTATTATTGCAATTATCTGTAACCTATCGTTGTTTGGCAGTTTTATAAAGCAGAAAAGGCTGTGAAATTTGATTTTATTAATTACTTGAAAGATTGCTGTAGCTAGCTCGTTAGTAGCTTCTCCCACGAAACTTGTGTCCTTAGAACCACTTGATCGACCGTTGCTCATCCATCTTGCACTAGACAAACCCACCAAGAGTAACACTGAAAAAGAATAAGCACAATTTAAGATACATTGTTTCAGAATAAATAATGAGAAGATAAACAGATACATTTATATACTTTAGGCCACTAATTATGCTTTCGACTGCACACAGTCTGAATTAAAATTAATTCGTGTATTCTTCCAAATCACGTTTTATTCTACTTATTAAGGCATAGTAATGTTTGCATCTGTAATTGTTTACTCTTTATTAACCTTATCGTTAATAAAGACTAGATGATCTTTTCTGAAGACATTTTGCATACCGTACGTCACATAAACCGTACGATTTTTTTAATTCATTATTTCCATCTGTCCGTTTATTGGTGAGTTTATACTTGAAAACGGTTCAGTTATATCAATATAAATACTCACAAGAATTTTACTAATAGCTCATAATACTTAGCCTTAAAATGGCTTTGGCTGATAGCGACACAGTTTAGTAGATACAGATTAGTGCAGAACTGTATTTGGAATTTGCTCGTAGTCTTGTGTATGTTGTGCTCATCACGACTATCTATGTTTGTTTTGTCTTTCACAAGTAAGAGACAATTCCAAGTTTATACATATATAACATATATTTTCTACTGAAACCATTCTTGCACTCCAGTAAAGAGGACTATGTCGTCTGCACTGTAGCAGGTTTAGAACCAACCGGAATTCTTTTAAGTCAATAAGCCCTACGTCCTGTAGTGGACGACGATGATGATTATGATGGATCGATGGATATTATTAACCTTGAAAAATACTACATATTTATTATTAAGATAACCAAAATAGATATATTTGTGGTCAAGTTTTGAGAAAGTAGGATTAACACTTACAGGCTAACTTAAAACCGGTTTTTAAATAAACAACTACAATTTAGCCTCTATATGAATAATCATTTAAATAAATAAATAATTTAATTTGGTTAGATACTTAAATTGAAAAAGTTTACAGCTTAAGAAAAACTAACTTACTTAAAATAGTTGACCTACCGGTCAATTCAATTAACACGTTTCGTACAAGGCAAACTATTTTTCGTTCAAACATACTTAAAAGAATAAAGTGGTTAAGGGTCATCAATTCGTAACTTGCTTTGACAAAGTTTAAATGTCAAGGCAACGTTCTTTAAAAAAAAAACGGTGTTGGTAAGACCCAAGGTGTAAAACAAAAAAACAAACAAACAGACGGTCGGCCTTCTGGGGAACTTGTTACCGCACTGCCATGTTCCCAATCATTCCCACACCTCGTGGAGCTCTAAAAATCTCAGCAGAATAACAATTATATTATGCGGAATTGTGACACACGTGGCCGGGTACCTAATGGTTTAATAAACGTTCTCCGCTCTTATTCTACATATAAATTTTAAGTATATCAAATTTCACTTTTTTTATTCAGTAAAGGAATAGGCGTTTGTCTTTAAACTAATCTGATGAAAGGTGACGATGAAGGCGAAGATGGTACATGCGCGAAGTTTACTTAAAAGGGGATACAAATGATTCTCTTGACATATTATATAGAGCCAGATTCCAGAGCCGCCAGACCTTAGGTACCTACTTATTTTCTGACGAACAAAATGTGTCAAACACAAGCCCAAGCTTGGGCTTTGCCAATTTTTAGATATCAGGTGCTAAAGTTACATAAAAAACATTGGTCACTCTTCTTATATTCTGAGTGCTGATTTTTATACGCATATATAGTACACAATATAACAACTCCCCATGTTCAAGAATGTGTAAAACGATTAACAGCTACAGTGACCAAGTAGATCTTCACTTTGATTCCGCTTCTAAAGTTAAACTTTCTCTCAAAGGTTTACCTGATCTCGAATTCTAATAAAATAAATTAGTAATAATAATTTTTCTCAAACAGATATAAAAATTAAAAATGCATTTTTACCCTCAGGTCTAGTCGCAACATATTCTTTTGAAACCTAGGTAAGGTTTATGATAACAACTGTATTTTATATAGAATTGTAGTGTAAGCTTACTATATAACATTGTTCATTATATATGTGGTGTTTACTTATAAGAAATCGTTACATTATTATTTGTATATTCGCATTTACTTAGTGTTAGTTTTTAATGTAAACAATTGTTGGTAAACCTAAATAAATAAAAAAAAAAAATTTATATAATTATAAAGTTTAGTATCAAAATTGCCAGACAGCAACCGTGGGTGGATATATTATTTACCCCCAGAGGCTTTAAAGTTGCAAAAAATTAACTTGAGTTTAATTATAGTCTGCATCTTGATTCTTATATCTGATGTTTAGAGAACTAATTTAATGCTGTTTGTAAGCAGCCAAATCAAAGCAAATCCTGAGGGGCCAAGAAATCCCCCAGACCCATTTAAAATATCATGTCACCGTGAACATGATCGCGGTCGCCTATACATGGGTAGGTATATAATAGATGTGTCGATATCAGCGTGGTATTTTCGGTTTACGTACAATACATATTCTTTTCCATGTCATTAAATGACTGGTCTGTTGGTCTGGTGGTTAGTTAGTGATCTTGACTGGTGAGCCAGAGGTCGTGGGTTCGATTCCCACCCAGGACAAATAGTTGTATGATGAGCATGATCATTTGTTCTGTGTCTGGGTGTAATTTATCTATAAGATGTATGTATTTAGAAATATATAAGTATATTTATCAGCAGTCTGGTTACCATAGTACAGGCTCTGCGTAGTTTGGGATCAGACGATCGTATGTGAAATGTGTGGAGTTATTATTATTATTATTAAACTTCAAACACACGTACAAATAAAAAAACTATCTTTATTTTGGGTTAAAACCAGATCACTGATTTTATCCAAAGACTCTCCGTCTTTGGATAAAATCAATGACCTGGTTAATGCAATAATTTAAAAAAAATTATGTACAGACTGTCAATAAGTAAATCGTATCCTGCGATAAACAGTTATGAGCGCTTTCATATGTATGTTAGTAAGATGCATCGGAACCGCTATACGTATCGACCTACATCCATTCGAGATGTCTCTAAACCTGTCTTGAATAGATACCAGCACAGGGCAGTTACGTCGACAACTTGAGAATATTGTCTTCATATTATGGACATACATATGAATATTGCATCTAACACAAATAAGACTGATTTCAACCATTAACTGCGTACTTACTGACACGATCTTTAATCATTCCGAAATTGCAATATTTTAGACACTTTTCTGTTTATGCATTTATTTGTATATACATTTAGTAGATTACTTAATTTTGTGCATCTAACGGATTTGAACCAGACCTTAATGTGTCTAAATACAGGTTATACGAGTAGGTACTAGCTGTAATTCTTTGGATAGCCGAGATATAACATGTACGCTTCATGCAAATTGCTACATCCTCCAAAGTTGCTTTTACCGGTTTATAAGCCAGGAAGCGATTTTGTGAAAGTAGCTATTATTATATGAAATGGCTATTAGGAATACATGATTTTTTATATTATATTACATCGCTTTAGGTCGACTGTTAGAAAACGCTTTAGGCTTTCAATCCGACGGTGTACAAATTATAAGTGCTAAATAAATATGATAAATGTGATAATGATAAATAAATATGAGAGATAAATAAATATGTAATATTTATATCGGGAATATTAAATATTTCAGTGTCAAATTCATAACCAAATTAAGTCGAAATGAATTGTTAAAACATATGCAACTACATATGTTTTAACAATTCATTTCGACTTTTGAACTCATTACAATGACATAGTATACGTAATATAGAAATGTAGCTAGGCTATAAGAAATATTTAATTAATTCCCTTAATTAAATACGATTTTCTTCGATAGCTAGCAAGCCGCTAAAAACATTTATAGTTTTAATGAAAAAACATTCTAGGTGAGTGCAATTGTGCTAATTGTAGAAGCGAGTGAATCTGATTACATGCCAGATTATCTGCACGTTGTAGATAGGGTTATCACTCGAACTGATTCCGCAAAACCTTCATTCGTTCGAAAAACTTATGATGAAACCAACAACTTTAATTTTTAAAAGAATACTAATTTCCAGAATTTTGAAAATACGTGGTGAAGTGATACGATGGATTTTGTTTGTTTAAAAGCGGTATCTGAAAGTATTCTTAAAATCTAACATATGTGTGAACTATGGATCCTTCGGTATAAAGCTAAAAATATTTTATTCTATTAGACTTACCTAAACTTGAAAATATAATTCGGTAGTCAGAATAAAAGGAAAATGTTTGAGGTTAAGTGACTTAAGTCTCTTTCCGATCCTATAAACTTTCGTGGCAACCCTAGCGTTGCACGATAGTAGCAGTTCACGGTTGAGATGCTTCGGTGCCATGTACAGATGCAACGGTAAGAAATGATGCCGTAAAGATGAATCTTCTAGCTATCACATAATGCACCTCGCCATATGTCACTAATACCGGAACGTTTTTGCTATTAACCGTATAAACTGAAAATTTTTCTTGCTTAGGTACTGTATAAAATGCTTTTTCGCAGTTTACTGTTTAAAACATAAACTTTAACTGATGTAAAATAGCCTTCCTTAACAAAAATTGTGAATATTTTAATTCGGAGACAGGCAGTACATATAACGTTTAGATGAGTATAAGAATCCAAAATCGAGATTTTCTAACATAATAATTATACACATTAAACGTCAGACTTTTAAATCAGATTACATTAAAAAAAAAAAACAATTATTTCTACCAATCTAAGCTTTCGTATAGACACAAAGCATGAGAATAATAATGGCATGCGCGAGCGCAATATTGCTCCAATGTGAGGTAAAGTAAAGCACGGTGCAGCGGTGAACGCACTTCACTGACCCTTCACTATTGTACTCAGGTACCGACAGCAAACACAAGTAACACTGATCATGGATACACTGAGTTAACACGGATCAGTGGAACGCTTTTTCGCTGTGTGAAACTGATAATTGTCCATTTGCCCGTAATTCCTCTTGGGATTTCTTCCTGTTGTCTAGACGCAAAAAAATCCATAATAATCTTAGATTTAAATTGTATACTGTACTATATTTTTTATTTTTGTATATATATGTTTACGTCTATACATGTACGTATATAACCAAGGTATTCAGAGATAGATATATTGCACCCTCATTTCCGTGCAAAAGTGACCCGACCCATTTCCAACAATTTCTTAAGCTGATCGAAATATCTTCCTATAAGGTAAGTTTAAAGAAAGTTAAGCCCTTTTAGTTTCCTATACACCCCAAAAATATAAGCCTGTTCAGGCATGATTATTGAGAAGCATTGATTCGGTGAAACACAAATTGCAAGCTGGAAACGTTTCCCCTTAACATTATATGCAGTTTCTATTATGAGTACCATCTCCATAACATTTTATACCACTAAGACAGTAAATAAACAAGCGATTACTGTAGCCTATGCATGTGTGCAACACCAAATGTGGAAAGAATGCACTACCGAACCTGAAAACCTTTTGATGCCAATTTTGAGGAGCCTTAAAACTAAAGGTAATAAAGAAATCATGTCACGGAGGTTATACCACAATTTCAACGTATTAAAATAAAATATCCTTGTTCCTTTTGTTAACCTTATAACTGTTACCACGAGACCCCTGTTTAATTGGAATCTCCACTTGCTTGCTAACAGTACAACGCCTCCATTATATAAGTATACACAATTTCTGAGGCAATGCCAAGTATTGTAGAAATGGATAATTAAAAGTTAATACTTTTTTTTAATGTAAAAAAATGACGGATATTTTTTTTTTTTGCAATCCATACACAACTCTCTAAGCGCATACCTCCTGGGAAAGTAATCACGGAGCCTGAGAACGAAATATTGACGTGCTAGTAAAACCATATACATTTGTAATTTATTCGCATGTCGTACTTGCAAATGTAGATTGAACGGCTAGGCACTTATTGTCAAAACTATACCTCGCATATCTTGTCTCAACTTGGAAATCCTTTGTTTGTTTTGTTTCTTATGTTTTTGGATATTTTTTTGTTATCTCGTCATGGAGCAAGCTTACTTCCGATTTTGATTAAAATAAAATACGATAGACAAGCAATTACTAAATATAAAATGTTCTTAGAAGTACAAATAAAACTTTGTGATATTATAAGAAGTAGCATCGATAGTATACAAACGATAGTATACGTTATGCTAACAAATCGTTAATTTTACGGTTTGATCGTTTTGCCAAAAATAGGAACAAATTATGCTAAAAGAACATTACATATGAAGGAACATAAATATATCATAAACACCCGTCGAAAACAATAATGTAGTTTACAAATCAATTATCAAAAGACATTTTTGAAAGCCAGTCACACTAAAAAAGAAAATAACATAATTTTTAGGAATTAAACCGCCGAATATATCTAATATTGTATTGTATATATATATATATAGTATCATGAAATAGGCGTTTATCTTCCAACTCACGTGATGGAAAGTGATGATGAAGACAAAGATGGTACACGCCTGGCCAAGAGAAACCTATTCACTCTACTCTTGAACGTTCCAAGATTATAATTGTCTGGAAAAATAGACGCAGGCAGTTCATTCCAGACCTTGGCCACTCGAACCAAAAAGGAGATGACAAAACGTTTCGTTCGACTTGTTGGTGTTCCGACAATGAAATGGTGGAAACTCTGTCTGCGTCTAGTCCCCTGATAAAAGAATGTTGAGGGTCCAATTAATTCGAAGTGAGCCTTCGCACACTCACCAAAATGAATTGTATAGTAAACGGATATACATATATATATATATATATATTATACACTTCTTTGAAATTTCGGTGAGGGACCATAAGTGAATGTTTATATTATTATTTCATTTGTATTATTGTATAAATAGCTTTTATATCTTTTTTGAGAATAAATTCTTTAAACGTATTATATTTAATGATCATCAATTTAATTAGTAGGTATGATTCGAACGCCAAAAAAAACATAGGTACAAGTAAGCTGGTAAGCGTTTGAGTGGTGGGAAAGGATACTGAGACTATACAAGCCAATAGTTTTACTCAAACCTTAAGGCTGCGTTTCCACCAGAGATGTAGCTGAGTGGTGCGAGGATGCGTTATGAAGCTGTGAAACGATGTGAGCGTTTCCAACAGAGATGCGCTAGGCCGCTGAGCGGTGCGAGAATGCATAGCGATGCTGTGAAACGGTGCGCAAATAAGCGGTGCGAGGATGCGTACAGTACACACCAACTTTTAAACTTTCGCGTTCCATGATATAATATTATCTACGTATTTACGGAAATTAACGCGACCACGAAAAGGTATTACATACCTCTGAATTGCCTGACGTTTCGATCAGGTTGCACTGGCCGTGGTCACAGGCTGACTGGCTCAGTACCTTTCGTGATCGCGTTAATTCCCGTAAATACGTAGATAATATTAAGTACACATCAACCTCTAACAAACTCCGTCTAGCACACATCCTTCGCACCCATCCCTCGCTTGTTTTGTACGTACAAAAACCTGGCTCCGCTAAGCAGTTTCCACATGAGCTGCACTGAGCGAGGCTAGGTAAATGAAGCGATTCTATTGGTTATTAACAAACACATCCCTCACTACGCATCCTAGCACAGCAGCCTTACGGTGGGTACTTTTGTGTAATGGAGATTTAACAACCAGCAGCAATACAGTTAGGCAGTTAATTTACGCAGACGCGGGGTGTTGCGCGGCGCATCGTGCGTCGACTCGCGCAATCAAATCAAACACTGCCTATTATATGAGAGCGTTCACGTAGAAGTGCATTCTTGCGCGTTTTGTTTGATATGTAACACTGAACGCGGCGGCGCACGCCACGGTGGCCGCCACGATTCCCGCCGCGCCGCCTCTCCGTAAACGGAGGGAGTCGCGCAACACGCCACACAACGCGATGCCAGACGCCCCGCACAACGCGCCGCGTGTCCGTAAACGGGGCCTTACGGTCGCGGTCTAAAGTTGAGGTGCTTCCCCGTCGAGGATATTTGTTGAAAACGTAATGATTAATTCATACAATTAACAGACCGCACAACACAGCAAACTGTCTCTAGCAGGTTACGTAATCCTCATAAAATACTTAGTACATATTAATCATCAGCTGTCACTATCAGCACTCTAAACATCGAACTTGTATAAACATTGATCCATATTTGACCTAGCCATGGCAAAATCAACTGTACGTAATAATACACATAGATGATTTTTATTTTGCCCAAGTACTGTAAGTATTTGTGCAAATATGTCATGAACAAACGGAATAAATTTTTATACGACCATCAACCTTTGTTATGTGGTACAATATTAACTTAAATAATAAACATGACATGCTAATGATTGCATTAGCAATTTTTTTTCAAACTGCGATGAGGCTACACTCAAAGCATAGACTATTCACTAAAACAGAGACAGTAATTTTGCTTCACAAACAGAGACAAATAAAAACGGTCACGGTAAAAAATATACTTACCGCGAACGTTAAGAAAAGTTGTGTCGGAAAGAGTTAGAAGTGTAGTTCTTGCAAAGGAGAAAATATGTGGAGACACAAGAGGCTATTCTTATGAGGACTAGTCTCTAACCAGAGACCTTCTGGATACCGCCAGGATCCACTCTTAATTTTCAAGCTCGCTGACTAAAAATTTTGTAAAAATATTTCAAGGCTTTCAGGTAGGTACATAATAGTCATGTACCAAAAATTTTTAAACTATTCATTGACATACTAGTTTATTTACTTTTTTATTTCTTTTTTTTTACTGAGTTTTGAAAGAGTGTTACAATATAAGACAAATTAATTTAAAACAAAAGGACTGAAAACCCTGTAGTCATTGTCTTTTAAAGTTTATGTGAGTAACTTTGTAAAGACAAAGGGAAATATTATGAGTATGTAATCTTTGTTAAAGCATTTTGTTCTTAAGTGAAGACAAGAAAAATAAAGCCTCACGAAGCTAGCGACTAGTCCGCAGACACAGTGTGTCGTTTGTCAAAAGTGGCCATAAATTATATTTCTTTTTCTATTTTGGTAGACGCAAGTGGATACATATCAAAATAACAAATTTCAAATACTACATTATTCACCACACATACTCTTTCTTCTCCCCATTTCACTAGGCCCGGTATATAAATATTCTAATTCATATTTACATGTGTATTTTAATATTTCTTACACATGAACATAATTTACACATTTTTTGGTATTCATTACGTACTGTCAATGTGTTATGCGTAATTTACTATGCTCAGTATTTTATTATAGTGAACTGTATAGCAATCTCATGAAATTGGCATCTTCAGGTAATCGCACCCTCTTCTTTAAGCCGTTGCACATGACATAAAGATAACTTTATAATTTAAAAACCTACCGCAACTTTGAATCAAATCTGCTTAAGCTTCGTATATGATATCCTTAAGAATGGTTTTGGCAACCAAATGAAATTATGTACATTGTATAGGTATATGTTGCAGTCGAAACTGCTAACCAGTCTAAAGTACTTTTAACTAACAAAATCAGATAATTAAGGCCCGAGGGTCACACGAACAAAAAAGGTTACATGTCAAAAATACTTTGGACCACTGTTTTCTTTCAGTTATTTTCAGTTAAAAGTACTTAAGGTACTTTTCAATTCACTTCTTTTATATTAAAAAACGTTATTATATAAGAATAACGTTAATTTATAAGAATAAAGTTTTTTGTAGATGTAGACAAATATTTTTTGATATTGACATTCAAAGAAAACTGTGTAAATATTAAGAAGCTTTTAGAATTTACCTTTCTACCCTAATGATAGGTAAATAGGGATTTTTCGCGAGGATACTGCACTCCACACTTTAGTGGAATGCTCAGCGTGGACGCAACAACGCCGTGACCTCGCGGCGGCTATGGGAGTGGAAAGCCTCTCACTGGAGACCATGGTTCTGTCCATGGTCCAAAGTGAGAGTGCGTGGGAATCCGCTGCCTCTTTTTGTGAGGAAGTGATGTCAGCTAAAGAGGCAGCGAAAAGGAAACGGTAGAGGGCTAGTACTCTCCCGTCCCGAAGGAGAGGCACCAGGCGCCGGAGAGCGCAGAACGATCTCCGGCCTCCATGAGCGCTGGCCTGGGGGTAACGGGTGAGGCTGCCCGTTACTCTAGCAGAAGCAGGCCTGAGACGGTGGCGCGCCGTGTTCCACGCGCGCCTCTCTACACTGGAACGGGGGCAAGGCCCCCCGCTAGCGAGCGTGGCTGCCTTTTGTTTAAGAGGCGGCCAAGGTCTGCCAGGGTTCTCGGGGACTTCCTTCCTAGGTTATACCCGAGTCCCTTGCAATAGACTTATTTATGACGGAACCCCGTGTGGTTTTAGTCGGTTCGATTCCGACATACCACTTAACTGGCAGCCCCAGTGGAGTGATGACTCGAGGGGGTTTCCACACGATAAAAAAAAGGTAAATAGGGATTTAAAATATCCGAATAACAGCTAAAAGGTTTTGTCAGTTAGAATTTTACGATTCTGATACGCAACCAACACAGACAAGTATAAAAATACAGTCACGTAACATTTAAAGGTGCACGCCTACCTTTGTCTCCGCAGTTTTTACTAAGTAAATGAACGGATGCACAGCGTTAAGAATTCTTAAAATGAAGTTTTTTTTTATAATACTGATGTATGCATTATTTAAAATACGTATAAAGCTGTTTTTTTATAAATATGAAATCCGTATTATAGCATATCCTACTAATATTATAAACGTGAAAGTTTGTGAGGATGTATGGATGTGTGGATATGTGGATGGATGTTGGTTCCTCTTTCACGCAAAAACTACTGATCTGATTGCAATGAAACTTGGTATGTAGATAGCTGGAGACCTAGATTAACACATAGGCTACTTTTTATACCGATATTCCCACGGTACCGGGACTTAAGCGGGTAAAACCGCAGGGCGCTACTAGTAACTAATATAATAAAGCTGAAGAGCTTTTCGTTCATGTTAGATTGTTTGTTCGTTTAAACGCGATAAGCTCTGGAAGTATCAGTCAGATTTGTATAATTCTTCTATGGGCTTTGAAACATCGCGCGACGACTCTTAGGACCGGAGCAAAGGTGAAACTACGGCAAACGGCTAGCTTATTTTTTTTATTATAGTAGACTTGTTTACTTATTATTATGCAATTTTATTAGTATAAAATATGTGGAAAAGGTTATGTTTTTAAATTTAAATCTAATGTATTAATATTATAAATCTGGTTTTGCAAATGATGTATTTCTCTCTCATTCCAGCGACAGAAAATCATAATAGGCGTCACTGAAATGATAAAAAATATACTGATGGAAATACATATAGATATGAATAAAATTGCAGTAAAATTATCATACTGCATTGTAATAAATGAATAATAACTTGTTATAGAAACTTATATAAGAATTTATGACTATTTATTTTATTTATGTATAATTCAGTGTGATGGTGTTTAGATTTTATATTAATTACGCTACCACAAGCGTATGCAGTACATATGCAGTGTAACTTACACTATTTAAATTTAAGATAAGAATTCTACTAATATTATAAACGTGAATGTTTGTGAGGATGTATGGATGTATGGATGTATGGATGTATGTATGTATGGATGTTCGTTACTCTTTCACGCCAAAACTACTGAACCGATTGCAATGAAACTTGGTATGTAGATAGCTGGAGACCTGGATTAACATATAGGCTACTTTTTATCCCGATATTAACACGTGATCGGGACTTACGTAGTTGGCGCTGCTAGTATTATATAATAATAATATTATCACTACTCAGGGGGTTTTTGATTTTGTCGGTCCAGGGGGGCGGGAGCGAAACGAAGCCGAAGCGAAGCGACTCAAAATGGGGGACAACTGCCCTCCCCCCCTCGGTACGCCCATGAATATTATGTTAGAGGGCTCGAGCTTACCGACAACAGTTCCAGTTACAGGTATGCGACCCTGACATGGTCAAGCTATTGCTAACACTCCCTTTCCTTCGATTGTCTTCCCTTCTTACCAACCTTTCTCTTTCAATATATATTGCGTGTAAGTTTGAGCTCTACGAAAAACTTACAATAACGTCTTTCTGTTTATACTTAACATAATACAAAATTCAAGTCATCATAAAATTGCGAGATTAAGGATTCATAGTCATTAGTTTCATTTGGCGCTACGCAATCTTACATGCAAAATTGGTAAAATGTTCTGTTTACTCATTGTGATATCACTTTTAAGCAAAAAAAAATGTGAAATAAAAAAAAAAAAGATTAATTTTCCGAATCAAAATGATGGTCTGAATACACTATTTCAGAATTCGGTACGGTGTCTCTTACACCCGGTATTTTCAATTTCTAATTCTCAACGTCCACGGTTGACGTGAGTGGGACCAACTTTTAGTCAGCAAAATGTGAGTGTTTTGTTCGTCTCTATCTATGGGCGTGAGTGTATGTATGTATGTACATATAAACAAATTAAAAGACCGCGCTGCCAACATCATGTGTACAACAGGTCTTGATGGATTTATTAGCGGAAATTTGGTAATGACAACGTTTATTTCATGGATATAATAACGGAAATCGAAATTCTTGTCTCCAAGAGCCACGGATTACTTTAATTTTCGTATTTAAACTAGTTTCAACACAGTAGGTGGTTCAACATTTAGCCGGTTCAGAGATAAAATAAAGTGTGTAAAGAAGTTTGTAATGTAAATGGCATTTTTTTAATTTTCTTACATAAAGAGCTTGTCTATACGTCTGTACAAATAAATTTCCATTAATTGAATTATACTGATTAGTAAACATAGTAAGGGTAAGTAGACGGTTGTGTGAGATGCCGATCGCTAATGTAGTCATCAACCCTCGTCTTATAAATCTGGAATCGGCATAAATCAAAAGTCATTTTCTGAAATTTAAAAATTCTACGATTTTTGCTTTTACCACGCTGCTATGTTGATAATATTTAATGAACCAAAGACGCAAAATCTGTTGTGTTGGTTTTATCTACTTTAATAATCTTCAATAGAATAAACGAAGACATCATTCTAAGGGCTCTGTGTCAGAAAGATTACAACAAACAATTTGTAATGCGATTAACTAACTCCTTAACAGTTTGAACACAACAGAAACATGTAGAAATGCAAATTTATATTCCGATTTCATAATCTCAATGTCTCTCTCGCAATCTTCCGATCCGAATTTCAAAACCCTCCTTAGTGTCATTCGACCAGAATAATATCATACCTATTCTAAAAAGTGAGTAACGTGTGTATATTCAATGTCGGTATTATATACTAATTGCTTTCCTGAAATGAACTATATCAATTAACAAAAACAGGTAAGAAAATCTTGTAAAATTGGCGGCCTTATCTCGATTTGCTAAACTTTCCAGCTAAATTTTTAGACTATTTATTCATAGAGGAATGCCAGCTGTATAAGACTAGGTTATTCGTGCTTTTGTATATTATTAATTCGCTTCTAATGGAATATACCGAATCCTTGAGGCAGTGTTAATCACCACTGCGATTTAAGCGGTGAGCTCATTACTATAGAAAATGTATGTTATTGTATACGGTGACTATATTTGTAGGTAAATTAGTTATACTTTAAATTATACACATACTAGCTGGGGCCACGCGTTGCTATGGCTAAGAAATTTGCAATAAAAAAATATTGTGACTATGAAATGAAATAAAAAGTACCCTATCTCTCAATTTAGACCAAACTGCACATAGTATGCAAAATATTATTAAAATAGGTCCATTAGTTTAACAACGTAACACGATTTTTTATGTATAAATAAAGATATACGTAACGTATATATATAACGTAATATTCTGCGAATTCGAATATAAAATAGCATAAACTTGTCTGTACTGTTTCAATATTTATAAATCACCTTTTTGCGTCGTTTATAAAGAATTGTGGAAATGGTAGGTATGTATGTGTATTTTTCTCGTTCAGTGGACAATAATTTTATTTATCAACATGATAAAGCGGTGATGAAAATTATTCGCAGTGCTATATTAAGGTCACATTTTTTAATGAATAATCAAGTTGCTTTATCTTTTGGATTTCATTTTATTACATTCATACGTAACTAAAAAATGGTCCGTCTTAGCAGTTATCGGTGACTATAACTATCGATAGCTAGACAGTCATAACACCAAACTATCATTTACGATGAAGCTCTGGGAATCGTTTTTTTTTATGTTATAGCCAACGAGCAGACGGGTCACTTGATGGTAAATGACTACCGCCGCCAATGGGCACCTGTAACTCAAGAGTCACAAGTGCGTTGCCGCCTTTTAAGGTGGGAATAGGGGAAGACGGGAAGGGGGGAAGAGCGGGAATAGGGGAGAGGGAAAGGTTAGAGCCTCCGGTAACCTCACTCACGCGGCGAAAAGCAATGCAAGCATTGTTTCAATGCCGGTTTTCTGTGAGGCCGTGGTATCGAGCGGAGTCGAGCCGGCCCATACGTGCCGAAGCATGGCTCTCCCACGTCAAAAAACCGAACGACAATATTATTTATTCTGTGATTCGCGTTCAAAAACAGCTAGAGTTGTAACTTCATAGGCTTTATAACTCATAGGCATGTAGTTTATAGGATATGGTAACATCTTATAATGACGCAGGCGTACGTAACGTAATGTATGCTTGCCACCGACGTGGTATAAAAGAAAATACCCCGACCCTAGTAGTGCCACGTTCTAGAAGAAAGTGTGTTTCTTCATTTATAGTTAAGGCATATGTTTTTTTTTGTTTTATGTTTAATAAATTAAACAAGACTGTAAATTAATAATGCTTGATTGCTTATTCTACAACTTTCTCTTCCGTTGAATATTCATTGACATGCCCTATAATTTAATATCGAATTATAATGAACATTATTTTAAACTTTCACGTTCAATTGTCTGAGTTCGCTTTTCTTTGGGGCGTTGAGTGTTGGCACTAAGCAACCCTTCGATCTTGTTACTAAATGACTAAATCTAGGTAGACACTTCTTTAAGTTCAGACAGTCAAACTACTTCGATTTTATTGTGCTTATGTACAGTCCAAAACGGTAGGCTTTTTGAATGTGGCATCTATCATATATTATGTCTGATTAATGATATGACCGAATTATTAAAACACAGGAGTAGGATACACTGCAACAATTGAAACATTCATTAATATTAAGACTGTACTGAAGAAAGTATTTTTAACTTTTTCAGTTAATAGTACTTTAGTAACGTAGAGAAAAATAGTTTTGACTGAAAATCATTGGTTAGTAGTGATTTTTACTGCAAATAACATAACCTCACCTAACAGTTTTGACTGTTATTTCAGTCAAAATTACTATTGCCGATAGCCTGCGGTTCAAACGACTTTTGACTGGTTTGAGGTTAACTGCAACATTTATATTATACTGGATGGAGTGTGGTCTAAGATGAGGTTGGTGTCTATAGACTAGTATAGACGTGCTTCATAGATAAAGTATTAATGAAAAAAGTGTATGTAAAATGTACTCTGTCTCATCACAACGGACAATTATGTTAACGATGTACTAGCACAATATGCTAGCGATAAATTTTGTTTGCGATATACCAGCACAAAATTATGTTAGCGACTTTCAAATGTCACTGTTTATCAACGGTATCTCTGTGTAGCGGTCGTCGTCGTACTCTTGAACACCATGTAATCAATTGAGAGGCAAATCATATTAATTGTCTACTAAGAAGGCAGCTAGCAAAGTGTTTTTTTTTTAAGAACAAAAGATTTTAGCTGGAATAGGGCCGCTCAACTTGTAAGTTTCAACATACTCGTATGTAGTCAGACAGCTGAATATAAAATACCCTATTTTATTAGACAGGATGCATCTGACAATGGAACACTTGTTTAAACCACTGAAAGGTCATTATATAGCATGCGGTCATAGGCTGACTCACAGTCACACAGTCAGTCTGTGACCACGGCCAGTGCAACCTGGTCGAAACGTCAGGCAATTCAGAGGTATGTAATACCTTTTCGTGATCGCGTTAATTCCCGTTTAAATACATAATTAAATGAATAAAATGTTTAAAAGTAATTAGTATTCTTGTTTTACACTCTTATGTAAATTAGATATTTGCACTAAAACTTTGACCTCGGAAAAAGAAGCGACGAGTACTCTGTTGACCTTTGTTGTCCATGTAATAGCAAATAATATTAAATTGAAATTGTATTTATGTGTTGACCAGAATAGTATCATTACATATAGTCACGGCACCAATACGCGTTTTTATGACTGTTATTTTTGTCACGTGATCACTACAATCATTTCTGGTAATGGTTTCCTGCTTTTCCATTATTTTATTGATGATAATCATCATCTTCCTGCCTCTTTCCCATTTTCCCAATTTTACTTATAAGGGTTTTTGGTTTCTTTTACGGCCGGCTGCCACCTGGTGCCTCCTTGGGAATGTAATAGTTTTCAGACGGGACAAAGGAAGAAGGTAAATTAGGGTAAGGAAAGCGGAAAGAGCGAGGGAAGTAGGGTAACTAGCTACTGAGACTGCTTTAGCTCTGTAGCTCGAAGAGGCTGTGGTCGCTTACCCGTATGTCCATACTGTGATTGGAGTAACCACTAGTAGGGGACCGTCAACTAGCGTTCTATCTTTTTATTATAGTGTAAATTAATAAATGCTCTTTATTGTATAACTAGAGTAGGTATTTGACTTACCTAATAATAAAGGACGCATGTTGCTACTTCAATATGTTATATTATCTGAAACAAGCATAACGTTTTAGTAACAAAGTAGTACAATGGCATAGTCCAGTATAAGTAAAATAAAAGATGTTGCACATGATAGTAAAGTAAAACTAAAACATTTGGTTTTTCTTTAGATATTTAACTTCAAACCCGTTTTTATAATATCAGTTTGATAACAGGGTTTCTAATAGGAACCCCTTTATAATTCGTCTTTCTGTGGAGAAACCTGGTACGACCAAGCAATTATGTCAGAGTCGAACTGACTTGAAAGAACCACAAGGTTATTCTCATATCAAACCAGATGCCAGGAGAGGCATGTAATGCAGCGACATGTCTGATGACCTCTTTCACTAGAAGAAGGGTGAACTCTGACTTCCTACTATAATAAAAAAATATGATATATGCAACGCAGCAGTCGAGTTTTCGACTGCTACGTCTGAGGTTGCGGACTCGATCAGCACTCAGTGTAAATGTTTGTACGCACAATGATTTCTGTTTGTATTAATCTGGGTGTATGTATATCACAATGTATGTCAATAAATGCATGTAAAGTTTATGCGTGTTCTAGAACCGAAACCTAGGGCAAGCTATGCTTAGTTTGGATCTGGGTAACGCTATTTGTTTAAAATTTGTTATCAAATGTTTTAATGTCAACATGGTATTAAAATAATAAATTAAAATGACATTTGTGTTGACGTTATGTGTGTGACCCCTATTTAAAAGTAATTTAACGTCTATTAAAAATTAAATATTTTATGATATTTCTGATTTTGATAAAACTAAAGACTTATAATGTCTTAATAAGTTTTAAATAAAAAATGAAAGACGTGCACAAAAATGTTACCAAAATAGTTTTAATCCACAACAAGTTTGCTAATTGACTGACAGTGTTAATGCCACAAATTAGAATATAAAAGTAGAATGTCATTGGTTTATTGACAATAAGTATTAATGATGATGAAATGTGACCTTGAACTTTTATCAATAACGTAAACGCCTATGCATTAAAATCTGACAAGTCTAATAAAGACATAAATATATTTAAAACTTGAACAAGTTTGAAAATAAAAAATTATAGGTAATCTCTAGTAGATAAGATTAAAAAACTCTATAATGTTTCACTGATCAAAACTGATTTATTGAATTACAAATACCAAATATCTCTCCATCCTAACTCGGGTAAATTTTTCATCGTTTCAAAATATTTTTAGAATCGAAATTCTTATTATTGTAAATTGCGTTGAAATGTCATTATCATCTAAAGTTAAAAAAATACCTTTAGGGATGTCGTCGATGTTGTGTTATTAAAAACATGCATTAAACTATTTCTTAGTTTGATTGAAAATTTATATGAGAAATATTTTTTTTTTTTATGCTTTCTTGAATGTGAAAGGGTCTATGGCTATCTTAGATTGAGACACACACATATATTACTGATTATTTCGATCATAGCATCAAATTATCCCAGTTATTACTGACGCTAATTGACTTTAGCTCTCTTGCAAAACAGTTCCAGTAGTAGCTTGTGTTTTTACCCTAGCAAGAACTAAAAAGAAAAAAAAAACCAAACAGAAATGGTTACACCCAATAACAACACAAATACAAAACATGAAGAACCAAGGTTGTAACATAATTATACAAAAACAAAATTGCCTTTGCCTTTGCCCTTTAGAGCAATACCACAGATCGTAAAAATAAAAACAAAAACCTTCTCAATACTTAGAATAAAGCCTTTGGTCACGGGCAGAGGAAACGTCCAAGTCACATATCTCGCATAAGCCAGTCAATTAATTATAAATAAACAAGCGAGTATTTTGACTTTACGAAGGACACAAACATGTTGAAAAACTAGCAGTTATGTATACTATAGGGACATAGTTGTTACTCGTGGCAAAAGTTTTTATCTTATTTATTTTATTTTAATATTAAATCAAACACTTTTTCTGTGTAAATATACGATGTGATACAATATTTTATTATTGAAGTTAAACTTTTGAAGTGAAAGTGAAACTACTTTAGAATCGTTGTGATTTGAAATTCGATGAAAAGGGACAAACACAATACTATAGGATTTAGCCTGCGAAAGAATGAGATAGAATACACGTATACAATGTTTCCTATGATCTTTTTCTTTGCGCCTGAGTACTACGAACCCTTTAGAAAATGCGTCAATGTCAACGTGGTGCATTTGCGTATTAAAATTCCTTAGTTAATTATTTCACACATCTGTGTTAATTTCACTAATAACTTTTATATAAATTATATAAAATTAAATTAATTGACATTAGTAAGCTATTTGTGTTGATTTTACTTTTTATTTCTTATTCTCTCGTAGGTTATTTTCTGAAGTTTCGCTTCTGCCGTGTGTGAATTGCACACACACAACTTATTTTTATATTGCCGTGAACTCTAAGTGTTGTAATTTATAAGTAATGTACTTCAGTGAATATTAACTTATCGAATTTATCTACAGATATATTTAGAGTAAATAAGTTAATTACTTCTTTTAAGAAGAAGTAAATATCTACCTATATAAATTTTTGTTTCGTGGTGCCTATATATCTATTGTTAAATCAATTCTAATTATGAAAATTAATCAACTTTGTTGCAATATTGATAAATTTAGAACAAACCTATGTGTATTCTACGAAGATATATAAAATACCGTTGTCCTGGAAATGTTTAGGATTTATTTTCATTAAAATATCGTCGTAATTCGTATTGACAAAGGGAGGGCCCGTTAAACCGTTCGCAAGTCGCAACAAAGAAAGGTTTGACCTAAATTCCTGTACCTAAATGTCAACAGCCTTAAAATAGCTACTTACATTCAGGTTGTACCGCAGACACTAATTAATAAATTTAATTATTACACTTTTTTTATTACAAATGTTTAAAAAGCGCGGGAAGCGTGCGGCTGCCCGGGCGCCAGCTCGATAGAGAATGACGTGCCCGGAAGCTGGCTCGACGTGTTTATATCTAGACATTTAACAGTTATGTTTGTAGTAGCCTCAGTAGATATAGAATAGGCACCATGGTGCCGTACAATATACATTTAATAATCTGTTGTACGGTTGCTGTAGATGCAACGATGTTCCTGGACGATGTCTCAAAGCAAATTTAAATAATATACTCGAACGACATTCAAAAATATGATTGAGGTTCTAAATTTAAATCTGACAGACGTTAACACTATATGACATAGCCTTTAAAAAAAGTGAGGATAACCGCAGAGGACAAACATTTGGCAATTGTGTCATGTATTGTAAAACCAATGTTACGATAGAAACGCATGATTTTGTTATTTAAGTACAAAATAATACAGCGTACACATGAAACGCCACACTAATCAAAAAATAAATCTTGCTTCAGACCATAGATTAAGTATTTTTTCCACTTGCTGTAGGCACACTTCAAAACCTAATTGTTAGGTATAGCGAAAATGCTGTAAATAAAAAATTGGATGTAAGAAAAACAGGAATTAAGTTTTTAGAATTATTACCATTTAGCCATGCTCGTAAAATTGGCTTACATAGTAATAGAAACTGCACAATGCGATATTGTAATCATGCACCTCGACGTGTGTTGAAAAAATCACACATAAAGATTGTTGAAGCCCTGCATTCCTCTATTTCTATATAACTTAAATGATTATAAATGGAATGTAGCAACCCAATAATAATGCCAACAAGAAATGTCTTTGGCGTATTTTTATGTCCTGTCTATTTATTATAAGATCTACTCCGTCCCGGGATATCGAGCACGCGAAACCAATAAGCACAACAACAGAAATCGCCAGTAGTAGTAGAAAGGTGTGCGAATTTAAGCGCCATATTAGATATCAACGTATATCATCAATCAATTTCTTAATTTCTAAGACGATTAATCTATTTAAGAAACACTCACGCCTGTGTCCCCGAACAGATAGGCAGAGGTGTATAAAACACCCCAATTTTCCCACTCATATACCTAATAGGGGGCAAGATGAGAATGTTTGGAATGTCAGGACTAAATAAAGGCTTATTTAAATATTTTTCTTAAAAAAAGTATCAATAAAATTAATAAAACATCGAATTTGTTAAAGCTTTGCGTATATATGATAGATAAAAGCGTTTAAAACGCCTTAAAATTATAAATGTTTTTAAAAATATTTTTTTCTTTTTATTACCACTTTGTTTTGTTTCTAAGTAGTAAGATAAGTTTCCCAAATGCAATGTGTTCTCTTATTCCGTTCTAGTCTATCATTAGTCATTTCTCATGTCTTATTATTATTATTTCACTTTTTACTCCTATTCTAACCATATCCTCTTTCACACAGTCCATCCATCTTTTCTTTGGTCGTCCTCCCTTCCCTTTGGAGTTTTAAGTCTGTATGTATACTTAATACTCTCTTCCCATATTTTGCTCATCCCTCCGTATCACACATGTCCATACCATGATAATCTATTGCCCCTCACATTTTTATCCACTGGCGTTGCTTTCAATCTCCCTCTAATGGATTTATTGCTTACCTTTCCAACCTAGTCACATCGCACATCTGCAGGTGTCTATCATCTTTGTCTAAGTAGGCCAACTTCCAGATCCATACAGCGCCACTTATATGTAGAACCCAACACACGACTGGCAAATGTGAATGTGTATTATACACCACTTCGTACTCTTTAATAAATATTAATACAAGGGTAAAATACAAGGGTAATTAAGTATGATGATGGTTTAAGTTTTTTGCCTTTAAATCTTCTTATTCGCTTAAGTATTGACGTGAGACTCCAGAAGACCGTGGTTAATTGTTTTGTTTATAGACACCGGTATTCTCTTACCAACTAAATTGTATAATGAGAAAGTAGTAAAATAAATAATCCTTTTTTAATAATTTTAAATTTTCTCTTAAATTGTCATAATATCGTTTTCGTTTCGTTTCAAAAGCAATAAAAGTTAGAGTAAATGACAATACTACTTAGTAACATTTACTAAACAACAGGGACAGAACGTGACCCCAAAAACACTCGTATGCTCAACTGACAAGACTTGATTCGAAACCGTGATACTGTTTAACCAAGGCGACACTTGTGATGTTGATTGTTGATAATTTCGTATACGTCCAAAGTTTTCTTATGCGATCTCATAACATTAGCTAGTAAGTAGATATAAGTAAAATATTGTAATCTATTTGTTTGTGTACAATAAAGAGTACATCCATCCATCCATCCATCTCTTAGAGTTTTCATTGTTTTCATTTAACATAATGGAAAGCAAACACTCAAACCTGTCTCCTCCTAAATTATACACTGATATTCTTTTCTAATAGATAGTTAAAACAAAGATCGCCACCAGATTTTTTTTTTTATCCACATTGGTAGTTTAAATATGTGGTTGTTAATACTAAGTCAACATAGACTCTTGTGCGGGACTGTATCTGCACTGGGATACCCTGTCACACAAATTAACAGTGAGTTTGTAGGTGTATGAGTTCATGTGCTCAGTCTTTATTCTGGGATGGTCAAACCGTTTTCAATGGTGTTTAGTCAATTCTAAAAGATGAAGTCAGAGTTGTGAGATGAGTTTGCTTACTAGAAAAGTCATTTGCTGAGGAAATAATAGCTGCGTTGCGAGAGCTACTTTTGAATAATTTTGTTGGACATACTTTTGTTTTAATGAGTTTACTAGATGCTTGACTGCTAGACTGTAAAGTGGGATGATAGGAATATGCATAAATAGGATTTGTGAATGTTTGCGCAGAATAGCGTGGTCGGTAAAAAGTTGTCGGGCCGTGAATACCTTGAACTTTGGATGAAAGAAAGGGAGGCAATGCGCTGCTTTGAGAACTGCACATCTTTCAGAACTGTTGCATGAAAGGGAGGATAGCATTGGTATAAGACAAGTGACATCGTTATTGTTACTAACATGTATATTTACTGGTATCCGTTTACATTCAGGGGTGTAGTATCAATCTATACTAATATTATAAAGCTAAAGAGTTTGTTTGGTTGAACGCGCTAATCTCAGGAACTACTGGTTCGAATTTTAAAATTATTTTAGTGTTAGATAGCTCATTTATCAAGGAAGGCTATATAATATTACGCTATGACCAACAGGAGCGGAGCATCAATGAAAAATATTTCAAAAAGGAGAAAAATTTACAAACGCAGACGAAGTTGCGCGGGACAGCTAGTGTTAAATAAAAAAGAGACTATCAGAAATTTTTCGTTTCGCAACATGCGATTTTCTCTTAGAGTCGAGAGAAGTACCCTTTATAATGATGTGGGTTTTACTAAAATAAAATAAAATCTACGTCACTCTAAAAGGGTTTGTGATCAGTAATATTAGTAGTGTGCTTCTCTGTTCAAAATAAAATCTATATAAACATATTTCCTAAGCGCAGACATGAATGACAGCTGTTCTAGAAAAATTGCGGTCTTATTCGACATACAAACTTATTTTTGCTATACCCTTAGATTAAATCAAAAAGTAATAACAGATTTAACTAATTCAGAATAAAATAATAAAATTCAGGCGATGTATCCGTTTCATTGGTGGGGGGAGCTTCTACAGGCTTTCAAAGATGTAAAAAAAAATTGTGAAATGGACTTACTCTAGCGTGTCAGATATTAATAGTGTAGATACCCCACATGTCTCTGATAATGGGGGTAGGTTAATCTGCCCATTTGCTTGGTGGGGGTGGCCGTATGGAAGGGTAGAAAATGGGAAAAAAAAATTATTCAAGCGCGTCAGATATTAAGAGAGGATGTTTAGTACACCCGAACGAAACCCCCATTCAATAATCTGACGATTCGGAAGTGACGCAAGCTCGCAGCGGCTTTTTGAAAATGCAAAAAAATAATCGCCGTTTTGACCAAGTTGAGCGCGTCAGATTTTCATACAAATGGTTCAGCTTAATGTCCTAGACAAGTTGACCAATTATCTGACGATTAACTGTGTCACATGTGCACGGAAAATAGCATGCAAATACAAATAGACTTTATTTAAATACATATATAAAAGCGAAAAGATACTCACTCACTCACTCACTCATCTACTGTCTAATCACGAAATCTGGAAAACTACTTGACCTATGAAAATGAAACTTGGCAGGGAGGTATTTTATGAGTAAGAGAAGTCAGCTTAGGAATGATTCTAAGCTAAAAACGATTTTGTTAATTTACGAATACCATTTAAATTCCAAATTTCTTGAAAAACATATTCCAAAGTGAATTGTTTAGATAAATCAATATATTAAGCGTATAAAATCGCGGGCAAAAAAAAAATCGTCGTATAGTAGCAGGTACAAGTTGTTTTTATTACGTGTGTGAAAGAATGTATACCGCTTTTTTTTACAGAACTGATCTTTGTTTTTATGAAGGTAAAGTAGGTTTTCATAAATAAGTCACAGTCAGGATGTTTATTTCTTTATATTTCTGCCCTAGTGAATCACAACTACCTGAGTTATATAAATATATTAATTGCTCAGATAGTCTTCTTCTGCAGCACGAATATAGTTTTATGCGACATTATACTATGAAAATAACTAAAATAGACTAATGTGACTGTTTCAATATCAGTCAGTTCACGAATTTTTCTAACTGCGTATGCTGCTGAGCTGAGTCTATTCGATAATATTTTTTTATTTTAATTAATAAGAATTTCGTGGTATCAACTAGTTTCAATTCGTCTTATTTAACCATTATAGTGTTTTGTTGTTGTGTGAATTGGATACATTTATTCTTTTCTCCATTAGAAAGTTGTTAATGTTAAACCAACGAACCACTAAAAATAAGTAAGTAAAATAATAAATAAGAGTAAATTATGATGAAGCTAAGGTAATTAAATAATCGAGATCGGTTTGCACGCAAGCTCTCCAGCAACTTTCAAAAAGAACACAAACAAATGAACAGAGTATAGTGTGGGGATGGTATGAGAGAGTGAGAGATAGAGAGAATGTAAAAGGGAAAGAGAGGCGTGGAGTGGGAAATGCATGCTTCAGTGCAGCTGTATGTACTAAACTTTCTTTACGATTTTTGTAACTTGTGGAAATGGGCAAATTATATGTTTTCTGTTATCCTTGAAAAAAAAAAATCAACGATTTTTTGCAAGTTTGTAACCTTTCCACTGCCTAGCGTCACGCTCAAATCGTCAGTTTGTCAAAATGTGTAATTAACCCACCGTATCTTAATCTGACGCGCTCGACAATGTCAAATGATCGAATTTTTTTTGCAAGTTTGTAACCTTCCCACTGCTTTGCGACACGCTCAAATTGTCAGATTATCAAAATGTACACTTGTCAGCATGTAATTAACCCACCGTATCTTAATCTGACGCGCTCGACTATGTCAAATGATCGAATTTTTTTTGCAAGTTTGTAACCTTCCCACTGCCTTGCGTTACGCTCAAATCGTCAGATTATAAAAATGTACACTTGTCAGCATGTAATTAACCCACCGTATCTTAATCTGACGCGCTCGACAATGTCAAATGATCGATTTTTTTTGCAAGTTTGTAACCTTCCCACTGCCTTGCGTCACGCTCAAATCGTCAGATTATCAAAATGTACACTTGTCAGCATGTAATTAACCCCCCTTATAATAACCTGCCGCGCAGGAGTAAATCCAAAAAATCCCTTAATGGCCTCCCCTACTATACAAAACGCTGGCATCCTTTTCATATTCTCTATCATCACATGATACATTTGAATTAAAATAAAAGAAAACTGATAGTAATCTGGAAGTTGATAAATGGACTTTAAATATAGCGTATAAATATAATAATATAATAAATAGTTTAAATATAATAAATGCACAAAAAGTTTTACAGGACCTAATAACTAAAACAACAGTTTTATATTCCCGTGGGTCGTTTTTTTTTTATTTTATACACCAACCAGTACAAAACGAACATATATATAAAATAAACAAATATAGATGTACCATCATCGTCCGTGGCACTGAAAGTAGGTCACACTCATCAGCCTCGAGGCAAGTTTTATCTGATTTTAAAACCTGATTTTGTTTACAGTGTACGATTAAGGATACTTTTACAAGAAAGTTTGACAACCGTTTAATTCAAGTAAAAGTAAACCAACCCAGGTAAGACACAGGCCTTTGTTATTGGTAGCGAAAGGCTCATATCGAAAATATTCCTTTTTTTTATGTGTGGAAACCCCCCTGCCGAGGACTCAGGTATAACCTAGGAAGGAACTCCCTGGACCCCGACAGACTTGACTACCTTCCCATAAAGTGAGATAGTCTCGCGGACGTAAGTGGGAGCAGTGTCCCCTCCAGATATGTATATCGAAAATAGCCATGTATTTACTTCTTCAAGTATCTTGTGATGGTATAAATATCAAATATAGTGACAAAGGTCAAACTTTTATATATATTTATATATATCGCTAAATGAAAGATGGACTTGAGATCATTGGACAATTTGAGGTTATATGGATTCAACATGGATGCACATTCGACTAACTTTATCAACATATCTATTTTCCATTCAAGCTGTTCGGTTGTGGAATTCCTTGCCAGTTTGTATCAGAATTGCACAGTCAGTGTCCATTTAAAAAAAAATAGTGAAAGCATACTACCTGCAAGAACACTAGCCACATCATTGTCCCTTTCCCATCCTACCTATATATTTTTAATGCACCAGACACTGCCCCACAACTCCACTCCATGACGTATTCTCCACACCCTTTAGCTGTAAGAGTTTGCCTTGTGCTGTAAGATCTGTCTACCTGTCCGGGTGTTCAATAAAGAGTATTGTTATTATTATTATTATTATTTTTTTATTTATTCTATTGTCTGTATATTTAAATCCCTCTTAATTTTTAATAACAGTCTTGTCTTATTTCATCGCCTCAATCATATTGTAAGTTTTTTATGGTGATATTTATTACTAAATAACCCGTCTAAATACACAAAATAATATTCTTTGAAAATGATACTGTGATTGGTTATTTATCGTTTTGTGTATACTCATCACTGGGTTGCATATAAAACAAGAAAATGGCCGCTTACCTGCAAACGAGTCGCATTCTTAGGCGACTTTGCCCTTCAAGGAATCATAATTGTCTTGTTTGTTACATAAATTATACAAAGTGTAAGCGAATACCACACACTCTTCGTTGTTTTTCATTTGTTGTTGACGATGTAACATGAAGCTCCTCATAAAATTAACATATTAATAAATAAAATATCTATTGAACACAAAAAGCAATAAAGATTTTAAAGCTTGCTAAAGTCAAATTCGCTCTAGGATAATAAGTACCTGAAAAATAAAGAAAAAAATAACGATCAAGTTCAAGTTGCCAATGCCAGGATGAAAAAAAAGCACATCCGACTTCTACCGATATTAGCGCGCCATCCATTTCATTACAATAGATGATAATATGGACCTTGAATATTTTTTGGAATGTTTTCGGGGTAACTTAAGTTAACTCACTACTTTCGGTTATAATAACAAAATGTTGTATATACAGACGAATTTGGAAACTGTTTTCTTTTTTAGAAGTCGGTAAATCACTCATTGGTGCCGATTCTATTGTACACTCGACTAAACTAAAACCTGACTTAATTTCTTCATATGAAATCAACCTAGTGCTCTTCGTAATAAGGTCTATTTATTACTAGCATCTATTTCTCAGCACCGCTAAATTTCAATGAAACCTGTCAACGTATACTCAACCTTATTTCCACGCAGCGAGAGTCTTCATTTATTCAAACGCTGTATAATTGCCGTATAAAAACTTGTTCAAATCGAACAAGGACGACGTGTTTTTAATGTACACCTACGAAGACGCTTACTAAAAACACAGAGCAAAAGAGATGGCATTCAACGGATAGCGGCTCTCGCTACGTGGTATTACAGTTTATTTAAGCGTATCAGACTTTAGTCGACAAATAAATTGCTTATTTCGATAGCGACATATGTTACCTACTTGTTTAAATTTGAAATAAGACCTTGTTTCTAAGTGTGCAAGGTTTACTTCTTATATGAAGAAAATTTTGTGAATTTTAATTTAGCGAGTGAAGTAACAGAATTGGGGCCATTATCTTTTTTAATCCTAATAAATAACAGTTTAAAAAATAAAGTAGTAAAAAATAACCTTAATTATATAAATAAGATGTTAATACGAGGTCACAAACACATCTTTATAACGAAACGGGTTTTGATGCAAATATGAGCTAAAAACCTCAAATAGAAATATGCGAATTCAAATTGGCTCTCAGACACAATTAACTTTTTAAAGCACCAAATATAGGGCTATGTATGTAAATCGGAGGTTTACGCTGAAGTTCAACTTTGATCTTCGATTAAGGGTTGTCGACATATGTACATACATGACATATTATCAAAAGTCCTGTTCGATTAAACAACTATCATTCCGGTCTCGAGTGTGAGTGTTCTTTATACCCGTTATTTGGTTTTAACTAGAGAAAGAGATATGTCACTATTTATTTATAAAAGTTTAAAAAGGTACTTACTCCTAAATAAACCAATTATGAATTGAATCAAACAAAATACAAGAATACTAATAATGCAATCTATCACACCTTTAAAAAAATAGTAAAATAAAATAACGTACTTGGTCGTTCAATAAACTATATGTACATCTATGCGATTGGTTTTTTAATCGTGTTATTAGCATAGTAATTTTTAAGTAGTGGTATTTCGCTGTCAATCACGTTTATATATCTTCTTGTGAGTGGTATGGTACTTGAACAATCCACAAATAAATTTTGTTCAAATATGTCACACTGAATTTGAGATTCTAATCTTTAGAAATTGTAATTATGAATTTTAAATAAATAATGCTTTTTCGGCAAACATTCTATCGTAATTAGACCCAGGTATGTACTGTCTAGCTACGGAACAGTGAGCAGTCCATGAAGTTTTTAGATGTTGATTTAAAGAAGAATCATGTATATTAAATGTCATAGTTCCATGGTTCACTATGCAAAGTGAATCACGTAAATGATACAGACTTTTATGTAATAAACTTATAGAGGTTTCGTTATCTTTGTAGCTATATTTTTTAAATAATTCGAAGTTAGTTGCTGTTGAGTTAGGGACTTTATGATCACTGATTAAGGATATCCTAGTTTTGTCTTTATCATTTTCTTAATATGTGCACCTATTGTGAAGATACGTAGAGAATACTTGTTAGTGTTTTGTAGAATCAAGGAAAGATCTTTAATGACCCTACAGTCTATTAGGTTTAGACAATGTGCTTGTTAGCAAGATTAAATGAGAGTTGTATGGAAGTTAATTTAATGATTTATTATATTTATATTTATTGATACTGAGATTATGTCTTGACCACATTCTGCTCACACTTTTTTGTAAGTAAAAAATCCTGAAACTACTGAAGGTAAGAAAAAATTCATAAAACCCTCTGTTTTTAACATGAAATGTTTTGTGTTCAAAGGACTTTTGGTTTTATTATCTAGCCATATTTAATAATACATATTTTAATGCCTTGCTAATAAAATAAATACTTCAGGATTTATATTTATTACCAGTCAGCCTGTGACCATGGCCAGTGCAACCTGGTTGAAACGTCAGGTACTTCAGAGGTATGTAATACCTTTTCGTGATCGCGTTAATTCCCGTTTAAAAACATAGGTAATTATTACCTGGTATTGAAAGTGAATTCGTGAAATTCATATTGCGACTTACACGATTGAACAATTCTGAACCTCAAGCTCTTCTTTCTTATTAAGTCTCTTTTCCTATTTGTCTTTAAGGTCTCGACCAGTAGGTATTTTTGTAGGAACAAGCTTGTACTTACAAATTTAAAATTTATATAGGTCTGTGGAGGAACGGGTGTTATGTCCATCCAACACAAAGGGAGGATCCTCCAACCAGGCGAGGTGATCATTCCTGGCGGGCTGCGGCCCAACGGTTGCTGTTGGGAAGTTGTATATTATACTAATCGGCGCGAGAACTCTCATAGCGCGATGCAGGATTAGTAGGTAGTAGATGTTTCTTTTTTTGCTGTATGTGGAATTCGCCACAGGTCCATCCATCATCTAAAGCTGCAGGTTGAATAAATTGTACTATAATAGATAGAAGCAACTTTTGGAACAAGTTTCCATCATTCCCAACTAGTATGAAAAATAAATTTTATCATCCCTCGTAAGTATCTAAGGCAACCCATCAAGCTGCTATACTCCCCATCACCTAAAACAGACCTTGGCTTCAACTCTCCAATCCCCAGACTTAGTAGGTTTTATAACAAATTCGACAACCAGCTAGATATTTTCGACTTATCCATTTACAAATTCAGGAACATTTATCAATTGTTAAAATTCTTTTTTTGTTCTTATTTTATTTGCATATTATTATCTATTCACTGTATTGTAACATTGCAAATATTTAATCATACTTTGAAAAAGTACCCAAATCTCAAATAAGTGTTTAAATGTTTTTAATGTGTCTGGCACATCTTAAATATACTTACCGGACTTATTGGACTTACCGTATGTTTTTCGAGAAAGCTGTGTTCGCCAGTTGATACTATAAGCTTTTTAATAAATCAAGGAACATTTATTAGTTGTAAGAAAAAGTAAAACAGTTGTGGGCGAACCAACAAATAAATAAATAAATGATAATACAATTATTTCTAATGGAAAATTTATGTGACGGAAAGGAACTTGTCATAATAACTTCAAAAACATATGACCCGATAATAATTTCGGGCATTATAATATTCAGAATAATGACATAGACAGTATTTACAGTCTCACTCACAATAACTGAGGTTAGTTAAAATTACACATAAACAGTTCATTGTGTAGCGTTTCCGTTTTTACCTAATGTTGTTATGCCTACACAAAGTCAAGGTAGAAGTCTGCCGGCGTATGGAGTATGAATCACAATAATAGATGCTTGGAAAATTTCCAATATCACCAATTTTTGCTTGATGTTGTACCACTGTAGCATATCGATACCAAATCAAATTTAGTGTTGATAGACGATTTTTTTTTTTGAATATTCAGTTAGTTATTACCAGGTATCATTTTCAAGGGTCTAAAGCAAGGTACGTTGCTACATCAAAGAAGACTCACAACAACAAAGAGTATAAACATCGACAGCTATATAATGTATCCTTCAATAATATGATAGAAAAATGTATCTGATATTAATTAAACATCAACAACTGGTTTTCATAACAATTTCATTTTAAAACTAGCTAATGCCCGTTACTTCGTTCGCGTGGAAATTCAAATTTTATCTCACGGGAACCGATTTTTTGCTCAATTTTCTTAATTTTTTGTTCCGTAAGAACCTTCTACAGAGTATTAGAAAACATAAAAAAAAAATTAATGAAATCAGTTAAGTCGTTTTAAAGTTATGGCGTGATCAAGGCAAACTATAAACTCTTACTAAATAGTCTTGTTTTTATTTATCTTCAACAGATAAAATGACCTACAAATTAATTCCTTTTATCTTGGGAAGTCCATTGCTGTAGAGGCAACCGGTCTTGACGATGGGCTGGGCTGGTCTAATTTGCCGTCAACTTCGATTACAGTTGCTCAGGACGGACGTCAGCCTAGTATTTAGTTTAACACAGGCCACTTATATGTGTATGTTTTATCGCTGGCACAGATAATAATTTCACATGTGTTTTCTCTTTCCATCATGTAGGTAAAGTTTCTTTGTAACTTTTTTATAACATTAGATCATGAATCATCACCACTCTATTCAAGATACAAGCTATTCCCTTGTTGCTGTCTATAACCTTGGTTAGAGGTCTAGGACTTCAAGGCAACAGCCATTTTCAGTAACTGCGTATACAGGGTGTATTTGAAAAAGGAAAACCACTGAAAAGGCAGGACTCTAGCGTGCAGTTATAATAAGAATTTAAAAAAAAATCTGTCTGTTTACAAGCTATGACCGTTTGAATTTCCAGGTATTTTTTACTCAGTTTCTCATAAAAGCAAGTGGAACGTGTAAAGTTAAAGATTTTAAATCGTACACATTTTTTTTTTTAATTATTTACTCCGTTTTTGAGGAAATCCATAAAAACTTACTTAAAAATTTTCGAAATAAGTTTTTATGGATTTTATATTCAACTTTGAGCTTCTGAGTGCTTACACTCACGATTTCTTCCGTATAGGCGATATCCCTTTCCTTCCATTGCCTTCCCTTCTTATCAGCCTTACAATATACTATAACGGTAGTGGGGCCAAATTATGGTTGGCCACATGTGTGTTTAATACGTCTCTGCCTATATACCTCTACGGGGAAACAAGTGTGAGTGTATGCATCTATGTGTGTCTTCAACCGAAAGGGTATATTTTCTGAAAATAATAATACTGTTACGAGCCCGGGGTCGGGATTAGAATATCCAATTTGTAACGAAATAGGCACAATTTATTTAAGATAATCGTAATTAATACAAGTCACAGTTACGGTAATTCTCACTAATATTCACTTGTAATATTCACTAATCTTCGCACTTGTTGCTCCTAGTATCGCTTAACTCGAGCTAACTTTCCGTACCGCAATGCAACTTCCTTTTAATATATAGTAAAAAAATATCTCATAGAAAGTTCGTGAACTTTCCTGAAACGTCCGTACTATCTGGCTCGACCACTCTGGAATTTTCGATCGCACAGTAGAACGTGGCGCCCTGCATAATTGAGTTCTGGTACTCGTTAATAGGTTTTGCCAGCGCGTCAATTTAGGCTTCCGTAACAATACATTCATACTTTTAAATCGCCAATCGTATGAGCTTTAGATACCTATACTTTAATCACATTCATGTGCATGTGAGACATACATGAGAGCGCCATATTACATTACAATCTGGTTAAAATATTATATTTAAAAATTAGTAAATAAGACATATTTAAAATTTTAAAGATTAAAAACAGAAGATGCAGATATAACTTTTAACTTTGAATGGATCTCTTGTGGTTGTTTCGCGCACAGTTGGTGGTGGGGATGGGTTTGAATTTAGTTGACTGCGATGACGTTGAATATTATTTAGAACTTCAAGGTTTGATGGTAAGGCTTGCTGATTTAGAGTTTCTTGATAATAGTTAGTCGTGCTTGGATCTGCTCGGTTTAATGTTGGATAATTCAGGGACGCTTGGTTGAAATTTGTCTGTCCTGATGCTTGGTTTTGCGATATGTGACTTCCGAATGGTTGATTATTTACTTGTTGAGGTACCTGTGGTTGACCTGAAAAAAATAAAATATTACACGATTTTAAAGTTTTATATAAATGCTTTCTAATGCTTCTTATTATACCTAAGCGACAGTACAATCATAAAAATATACATTTTTATACACAAATATATTTAAAAATGTAATCTATAGGTACCTATACTTAATTATGATAATAAAGAGAATAATAAGGAACATTTTGGAAGGTACTATTCGAGAATATCGGACCATGAGTTATGACAACAGACCTCTTTTACCGCGTTCGCCAATGCATAAACGAAATAAAGCGCTAGTGTGTGCCCTTGATTATATATTAGGTATTTATTTAGAAGAAAGTAAAGATCTCAGTGATACACCCTCAATTCTGTACTGTGCGGCTGTTGCAGCATGTCGAGTAGCTGGTGTTAAATTCCCAGAAAATGATACCGCTAATTGGTCAAAACTTGCCGCTCCGGCGTGGCAGTGCAGGATTGGCGAGAGCACTCATTGGCAAGCTTATCAGTTTCAGATCGGGTGACACACGTCCGAGAGTAATACGTTTTGTGAATCGGGCTTTTTTCGGGAACTGGTATCAGTTCCTGTAATTATGCAGCGCGAGTCACAGAGCGCGTTGACTTTCCGAAACAGAAAGTTTATGCATGGGCAAACCGTATACGAAGGTCCAAAAAAAAAGAGTGGACCGATATACCCAGAATCGTTCCTTCCAAAGGGATGAGAGGTGAGTTTATAGAAGGTGGGAGCAGCCTCATTTAGTGAGTGACACACATTTCAAAGATGTTGAAATCACGAATGCATTTTAGCATGGCATCTAGGCGATGCCTGTCACTCACACAGAGGGTGATTGGATGCGATATGTCGAGCGATCATGTGAGTCGATTGATACAATGGAGCCATTATCAATATCGAACACTGATATAGCTTATGCAGTTCGTTCGCTGCCGAACTGGGTATCAGCGGGACCGGACGGACTCTATAACTTTTGGTTATAGTGGCTCTGGAGCTCACATGTACGATTGGCATCTCAATTCCAATCATGCTTAGAATCAGGTTCGCTTCCGACTTTTATGACCACAGGCGTAACTCACCTGCTCTATAAGCCTGGTAGTACCACGGATCCCATGAACTATAAACCTATAACGTGTTTACCTACACTTTATAAATTACTTACGTCTATTCTCAGAGTAAAGATAACATCTCATATAACTAAGAACTCTATTCTGGCTTACTCTCAGAATTGATGTAAAAGTGGGGTCCGTGGCACTAAAGAGCTCCTTATACTTGACACGAACATTAACCAACAAGTTCGTCGTAACCGAAAGGATTTGGCGACATGTTGGATAGATTACAAAAAAGCCTATGACTCTGTACCGTATACGTGGCTCTTGAGAGTGATGGAGTTGTATAAGGACAACTGTATGCACTTTCTTGAAGGCATATATGCGGCACTGGAGAACGGCTATTTACTATCCAGGATGTCGGCGGTTGCAGTATTATGGCAAGTATATAAAGATCAGGCGGGGCATATTTCAGGGTAACAGTTTGAGTCCCTTGTGGTTTTGCTTAGCTTTGAATCCTCTCAGCACTTTGCTGGAGAGTTCAGGACATGAAGTCAGGTTAAATCCCACCTCCTTGTTATGGATGATTTGAAACTGTTTGAATTTCCAATCAATAAAACTACTAGAGGTAACTGAAACCTTTAGTAAAGGTATCAGGATGGAATTTGGTGTAGATAAATGTGCAAAACATGCATGTAAAAATAGACAGGATTGTGGAATCTGAAGGGATGGAACTCTCAGATTCCACACACCATAGATGTCTTTCCGTTAACGAAACTTACAAGTATCTCGGTATGTCACAGTCGTTAGGTGTAAATGAATTGTCTATGAAGCAATCGTTACAGGAGCGCTTCTTTGGCCGCCTGAAAAGGGTATTCAAAAGCCTTTTGTCAGGTGGTTATAAGGTGTGGGCCTATAATAATTGGGTCATACCAGTTCTAACCTACTCCTTTGGCATACTTAGATGGACTTAAACTGAACTAGATGCCCTGGATAGAAGAGTTCGTACACTGCTTACCGCGTACCGAATGCACCATCCACGTTCATCGATCATGAGATTGTATATCCCTCGGAAATGTGGGGGTCGTGGTTTTTTAAATGCGAAGACCCTCCATAACCGTGAGGTTTGCAACCTTAGAGATTACTGGCGCAAACCAGCAGTAGTTATGGCAAGGATATATAGAAGAGCAAGGAGTTGCATGGACGTTTTTATCAGACCTTAAATGGGCCTGATGTAGATTTATAAGCATCAGTATCCTGGCTACAATTTGGTGACCTCTTCGGAGAAACTGAAGGTTTTGTCTGTGCAATTACAGATGAATAATGTTATAACGAATAACTATAGAAGATATATCCTGAAGGACGCCACAATTGACATTTGTCATCGTCCCGGAGAATCCCTCAGGCGTATAATTTCTGGATGTTCTCGTTTTGACAACGGCGAGTACTTGCATAAACATAACCAAGTGGCCAGGATAGTCAATCAGCAACTTACTCTTAAATATAACCTTGTGTCTGTTGAACTACCGTACTACCGGTATTTGCCCGACCCAGTTCTCGAAAATGGTCGTGCAGCATTGTACTGGGATCGATCTATCATCACTGACAGGACTATTATTGCCAATAAGCCTGATATAGTGTTGATAGACCGGTTAGAGCGCCGAGCAACGATTATTGATATTACCATTCCCCATGACGACAATTTCTTAAAAGCCGAAAAAGATAAAAAAATAAAATATTTGGACTTCAGCCATTGTTGTGCCGATAGTCATTTCGGCCCATGGGTTAATTGCTATGAGCCTTTTTCTTTTTTTTTGTGCGTGTGGAAACCCCCTCGGACGTCACCCCACCGGGGTTTTCAGTGGGGCGGTGTGTCGGAATCGAACCGACTCAAACCACACGGTGTGCCGTACTACTTAAGTAGGAGGGATCCGGGAACAGCTTTCATTAAGACATCCGGACCGTCCCTAGCGCCTGCCCGCAAAAGCGCGGGCACCACCTCTGGGTAAAATACTCAAAACCTCTCAATTAGGCGACGTCCAGGCACACGCGGACGCCACCTCCTCGCGGGGGGCCACTACAGCGGGTGAAGGGGAAAACCCGTCCCGTCCACCCGCGGCCACACTCAGGGCGGCATGAGGAGCTGGTAAGCGCGCCTCCGCCGCCCGGTTCGCCGGCGGCGAATTAGGTCCGAGTGGAGATCGTCCTCCCGGACCCGTTCCGGCGCCTCCTTCTGCGAGATGACGTCCTCGCAGAAGGTCGCGACCGCGGTAAAATTCCTGTCGCTACCGGCCATGGAGCGTATGAAAGGGAAAAAGGCGCGGAGGATGATGACATAATAATATGTTTATCAAATGGTGCCGGTTACATTTGCCGGTTTGTATTTTTACACAGGAAAGGTCGGCATTAGTTAATAAGATACTATATTTACCTTCAGGAAAACTATTATCAACAAACTCCGTAGGTTCTTCAATCTTGCCTTCAAATAGTATTACATCGAGCTTGTTATCCCTTATAAAGAATAGGAAGGGTTGGTTAACATCTAATCGCACCTGGTCATTGCTTAAAGGCACGACTGCGCTAGTACTGGCTGCAGCTGCTATTGTACCTGCTTCATCCACTTTCATGTGAACCGAGTGTAACATACTGTCAACATTCGCGTAATCCTCTATACCGAAGATACCTGAGAGATTCGCGTATTCTGAGAATAGAGTCGAAATATGCATCTGAAAAGGTAGTAAAAAGTAAGTAGGTTAGACATCGTGGTTCTGAACAATTGTAGTTGTTTACTGATTAGGGTTAGGTTGATTTCGTCCTCTTCGTATTTCATTAGGAACTTATGTTGCATCGTGAATAACAAACTGTTAAAGACCATTTATAATTAAACCTGCTCACCCACGATTTAACGTTGCATGTAACTTATCGGCGGACTTTAAAGTTGCAAGTATGGTCCGCCTTTACATAGAAGACTAAAAAATCATAATTTATTAACCATACTTATTCTATTCTTATTACATATATGTATTGAGGAAAGACAATCTTTAATCAAGCATCGATTTTCAATTAGACCATATTTTTTGTGGTACAAATTAATAATTCAACAACTATTGAAGAATAAAGCTCATCTCTCATGGTATGAAAGTTTGGGAGAACGTAATTGAGCAAAATATTGAGAAATGAAAGCATGCGCTCAAAAACTTGCATATAGTATTAGCTTAGAAAAGGCATATGCTAAGGTACCCTGAGAGGTTTTGTGGTGGGCTTTGAATGAAGAAAGAATTCCTGCTAATGGAATTGATTCATGCTTTGTACACAGAGTCCAGAATTCATGTACGAGTAAGTTTGGTCGCTGGAAACACCGAATAATTCAGTGTCTCTATAGGCTTGCACCAGGGATCAACTCTAAATCCATACCTCTTCCTGTTGATAATAGATGCTCGGGTATCAGACATACAGGTGCAAGCTATTTGTAGACAACAATGTGTTGGTCGGTGAGGATGGGTGCGAGGTCCAGAGCAGACTGGAGATGTGATGCGGGGAATGAACAAAATGGGGTGATGAAAGTTTTATGTATGGAAGTTGACGTATATAACAGAAAAGGAAGATCAAGGAATAAATGGATGGACTTTGTGAAAGAATATACGACTAGAAAGTGAGTAAGCATTCATGCTCCTCCGCGCCTTTTCCCAACTAAGTTGGGGTCCGCTTTCAGTCTAACTACGATACGAACTTTGATATTTTACGTGAAGCGACTGCCATCAAACCTCCACAACCCAAGTACTTGGCGATATCGAAGTCCTGTAGTTACACCAGGTTATCGGACTTTTTAGGGCTCCAACTACCCGTAACGAATGCCACAGATGTTTGTATGGCACCCGGGACCGACGGTTTAACGTGCTCTTCGAGGCACGGAGGGGTCTCAATGTGTTAGGAACCACCAGTCACCCATCCAAGACTGACCTGGCTATTATTACTTAACTTTGTAATGTGTTAACCTACTCGGTTACCAATTAGCCACTCAAAAAGAGTAAGCATTGAAATGGCAAATAATAGAGTAGAATGGAAAGAAAAAACAAATTGTGACGACCCCAAGTAAAATTGCGACAACGGTAGGCAGATGATGATGATGATGATGATGATGGTACAACATATTCTGCTTGGGAATCAAATTAGATAAGCCCTCAAGGGAAACATAAAACTTGATTCCAAATAACACTAAAACTGTATAAGACAACTCTTAGCTGTATGTATATCATATAAAAGCCTTAAAGGATTGGTTGATTTATTGATCTCAAGAAAGGTCCTAACTGTCGAAAAAAAAACAAATTATTTATAATAATAGTAGTATACTAATAGTAGATAAAGTCTAATAAATAAATAAATAATGTTGTAAATTTATTGAGGAATACGGAAGTGTTATCATTCTTCTTCGTTTAAAATTTTAATTATGTATGCAGTTACAAGAACTATACAAGAATAATAATTTCTTTATCATGCTTACTTTTCTCAAAGGAGCAACCATATTCTCCCTGTATTCCACATCAAACTTAGGCATTCTGAGAATGACCTCGACATTCTCCATGAGGTTGTATATTTGTGGCAGTCCGATGTTGGGCAAGTCCCGAAACAGAGTTACTTCAGCACTGCGATCTTGAGGCACCAGTAAAATCATAGAATAGCGATCACCCTGAAAGTACCGAATAAAGGTATTATTTCAATTTAACACATTAAAACCGTAACATAACGATGAAAAGATATTAGATACTTAACTGCTTTTTTGTTGTTAGTGAAAACTGCTACAAACCGTTACCACAACTAAAACTACACGGTATGCTATGCTACTCTCTTATCTTTGGATAGGAGAGGTCCAAGGACGGCTGTTAGCACCTCCATTACCCATCCCTCAGCTGTAACCCATGTCTCTTTTACAATGAGTGACAATTAATCACAAAGGTACAAATATTAATACCATTACCTGATAGGGCAATTCCAAAGCATGGGTCTTCAATGCTGGCACATAAGCGTAGTTGAGCTTAGCTACGATGTTCATCATAGCGACATTTTTGCAGACACCATTATTGTGGAAACAGTCTATTTCAGTCTTCTTGATGTTAAAGCCGTTCTTCCAGGGTGCCTTGAAGTAGAGGGCATTGGTTATCATCACCTGCGTAGACGGTGTAATGTCACCTATAACAGTGAAAATGACAGATTAGTGAAGTTTTTTTGCGTGACCGACGGTACCCTTTTACAAAAGTCTCTCAACCGTGCCCATCTGGCGTATATTTATTTTTGACTTAAGTTACTGAGACACTCCTGACAAGGCTCTAACATTTAGCCTTGATACAGCTAATATCTTGATCAATTCTTTCACAGGGGTGTGAAAGCGTGCATCTTGCGAAATCCCCGAAAGACTTTGCAAGTTGCATTTATCACACTTACGGATCGCGCAAAGACCACTAATTAGGCACACCTTACAAAAAAAGTGGCCAATAAATCTATATCCGAAAGCCACACATGTATAGGAATAGTGTTCTACTATAGAATACTAATCATAGTCTAATTTAACCCTACCGAAACGAAAGTATATGTGGAGTTTTACAATTTCAATACATCTTACCATCTCAACTGTACACATAATGAGTTTCTAGATATTCAGATCTCAAAGCAATACCTATGTGTCATTTACAGCCTATTTATAGTAGTTTCTTTCTTTCACGCATTTTGAAATCAAAGTAAGGAATAAAAAAATACGATTGAATAGTTTTCAAACGCCGGCAATGTGCTGATGTTGTGGGACTACGTATAGTAATGATACAGATTTTACTGGTAAAAAATGGAAAATAAAGTTTATTGATTTAAGAATTAAAGTTAAAACTTTTGCAATGATGAAAACTCGCCATGGTGCATATGCACATCCCTAACCCCGAATCTCGCATTGGTGTAAACCGTATTGGATGGTTAGTATATTTAAACTATAAACGGATATAAACTAAAGATAATACGCTCTGAAAATTTTCACATAATCTAGTTCATTTTCCTGCAATTCTGTAGTACAAAAAAAAACTTTTTAGTACTTTACTTTCTAACCGCTAAGTAAAAGTTTGTGATCACAAAAACTATTTTTGTATTATGTTGCTGATATAACAACAAATTAACGACTTTCGGATTTTTTTCCTTTACTTATGCTGTCAGACCTTGCTACTTATCAATTTTCACGATTCAAGGTCAATGGGAAGTACCCTATAGGTTTGCTTAAATAACCGTATCTTTTGATTGCGTTGACTGAGAAGCTTAATTTTTTTACAGCTTTAAGGTACCGCAAACATAAGTATTTGGTATTAATTTCAATTTGATGTGTCTTCGTCTTAACCAAAATGCAACAAATTGCTTGAACTACTAACAACTACATTGAATTGAAACCGATACTCACCTTCTTCAACAATAGTAGGTATCAGTCCGTGAGTTTTCTTATCTAGCCACTTATTCACTGCGCCAGCAGCAGCCTTAGGATTATTAAAGTTAAGTTTCACTATTTCTGCCAGATACAAGTTTTGCGCTACTGCCTTATATTGATTCTTCAATTTGAGTTTGTTGGAAATAAATAATGCATTCGCATTTTGTAAACTCACGGTAGGGTTGTTAGCCTGGAATTAATTGAATTAACTTTGTAATATAATTTAAAACAAAAACACTGCTTAACATGTATTTTATCATTTTATTGATGTTTTCCTCATTCATTTACATAAATCAAGTAGCCATTGTCGACGTTTCTTGTGACTAAAACCCGTTTTTTTCCATGCACAAAGAATAAGCATGACATCCAGGATGGCAATGCATCATTGCCATCCTGGATTTAATTGTAATACATTAAATTGTTATAAAAATTTATTGTTTTGGATTTTATAAACCTGCTGGTTTTTAAATCCAAAACTCGGTATCATCCAAACCTGGGTGAAAAAAAAATCAACAGTAAATAAAGCATATTCAAATATATCTATAATATTTATGCATGTTATAAATATATAGAAAAATATTCGTAAACATTAATTGCTTTCCCTGTCCTAGTGGCTTACATTTAGGCTTCTCTCATACATTCTGTTTGTTGGCCAACGTTCAGAGCAATGTAGCACGGCAGGTCGTATAATAGTCTAATATAGTTGTCCTTTCAGTTTAATAGGGAACATGGGATTATATATTGTTCCTGTTACCTGCCACTTCAGACATTCAGTTTTGATTCAATGTTGTACAGACCGCTCTATTTAGCCATCGCTTTGAAGGAGCGAGCCAAAGTACTCGAAATCGGTGCAGACTGATATCGCTATTCCATTCGGTGAAATAGTTTCATGACTGAAGAGACCGCCGAAATCACAGAACATATATTCGCTTCTGGTTTTGCTGATTTTTTTTTTACAGTCAGCACTGGACCTCGCAGCCGTCTCCTCCGATCAACATATGCAAATAGCATGCACCTAAGGTACCAAGGGCTCTATGTCCGATGTCAGAGCATCCATTATGAACAGGAAGAGGTGTGGACTAAAAACCGTTTCCTGGCGAAAATCTACAGACACTGAATTGTACGGTGTTTCCAGTGACCGACCTTACACTAGTACTAGAATCTCTGTATATAGCAACGAATGAATTTCACATACTTATTTAGATATAAGCACTTTTTTGTCTATTCTAGACCAACGAACACGATATGCAAGTATTTCTCACAAAGTTGGTGTACTGCTAATATAGCATCTATTGAACCGCATCCTGACATGGACATATTGGTTTTGTGTAATCGCACCTTCCTCTTTCACTCTTCTCCCAATCAAGTGATTGGGGGGTCTGGAGGGTAAAAGACCTTTTCATACAACAACTTATTGAAGAATATAGTCAGTAACGGATATCCGTCCTGTTTTATTAGCTTCCAAACTTCCACTGGTACACCATCCGGCGCAACTGCTTTAAAATTTTTGATACTTCGTAGTGCCATTCTAACTTTGTTTATACTAATGTCATTCACTAATCCGATACTCACATGCACATCCTTCAACACTCTCATGGTTCACTTAAAAATTTATAAGTAGTGAGAATGAATGAAGCGCTATTCATTCTCCTCATTCATAAGTTTTCAAAGTAGGTCTTTCATCGGTATTTTATTGACACCCTTACCGTTTCATATTTCATACATCTCACATGCATATTTTTTTTTTCTTTTTCTTCCCTACATTTTGAAAGACGGTAGAATGCATTTTCACTTTTGGGATCTTGCAAATGCTTGAATACATTATTTTGAGCTTCAGCTCTGGCTACTGCTACCCGCT
Organism: Callimorpha dominula; assembly: GCA_949752705.1. Taxonomy (NCBI): domain Eukaryota; kingdom Metazoa; phylum Arthropoda; class Insecta; order Lepidoptera; family Erebidae; genus Callimorpha; species Callimorpha dominula. The sequence continues at coordinate 10,811,727 of OX457011.1, forward strand.
TTCTTTGCCTCTTTCTTCTTCTTCCTCTATTTGTATTCACTTTTTTCTTTCACTCCCCTCTCTCATTAGCTATTACATACCCAAGGAGAATTAACGTCACGCAGGCGGCCACCCATACAAGAAACCAGCCACAACCTTTTGCAATGTTAAAATGGACAATAGAAATTCGTGCGATAAGTCTAAGGCGTACCTGTAGACGACGCTCGACAATAGGTGTTATTGTCGGCTACACGAATAAGTAGATAAAGATTACTGCATCACTCAGGGCGGGTGCAACTTAAGAAATAAGTTATATTACATGGGACATATTGGTGCATACTATTTGTAGATCGGCTGCGAGGTCCGGCGCAGACTGGAAAAATGGCTGGCAACTAAAACTGGAGAACGTTCGCTTGAAAATTAGCAGAACCAAAACCGAATACATGTTCTGTAATTTTGGCGGTCTCTCCAGTCTTAAAACTATTTTGCTGAATTTCAAGTACCTCGGCTCACTAGTAGAAAGCGATGAGGAAATAGACCGGTCTGCCCAACATCAAATCAATACAGGGTGAATGAAACGGCAGCAGGTAACAGGGACAATATGTGATCGCAGGTTCCCTATTAAACTGAAAGGACAAATTTATAAGACAATCATCAGACCTGCCGTCCAGCATGGATCTAAAGGTTGGCCATAAAGATTTATATAGAAATGGACATATACAAGAGCAGAGGACGACTAAAGAAAAAATGGATAGATTGCGCGATAGAGGATATGGCTAGAAAGGAAAAATATTTATATATAAGCAGTCAACTGATAATGGTAGAGGAGGATGGAAGAAGAAACACATTGTGCGAATTCCGAATACACTTTTGAAAAGGGCAAGAAGATTTATTTATTTTATTTTATTTATGATGACGGTGATGATGATGTTAAGTTGGTTTTGTCATGCTAGAATTTTTTGTTACATTATCTTTAAGTTTCTTACCTATTTTGTATTTCAAGTTTTGTCCACTACTAAATATTTTCATTTGAAGCAATAGAAAGTAAAAAAAATCTCAAATAGAAAATAAGTAATTTACCTCAAAAGCCTTCAAGAACACTTTTAGTTCTTCTCTATAGTCATAACTCTGGGGAGACAATCTGAGAGCGGTTTTAATTTCTGCAGCAGTTGGTCCGTTCGCTCCTTCTAATATCATAGCCAGAGTGGACTTGATGCTAGCTGGTGAAATCATCACATTGCCTTTTTTATCCTCTGCTGAGTACCGAAGAAGTTCAAGATCAAAAAAGCTTTGACGGTTAATGGGAGGTCCGCTTTGACATTCCAAGATTTGAAGAAGGATGAATGTTATCGCTAGAAAAGAATTAGGCCAATTATTTTCACTGAATGCTACTTATTCTTAACTTAATAATATAAATGCGAAAAACAAGAAACTGTGTGTTCTTTGTTTTTTTGTTACGCCTTATCTATCAAACCGATGAACATAAAATTTTGCATACACTTTTTCAGGGATGTACAAGAGAACATAGGATTTGCGAGGGATACCTGAATAAATTTACTAAATCAATATTAACGCAAGCGAAGCCGTATTTTAATGTAGGTAAAGAGACAATCTCTTGTACTTGAAGACAATACACAAAAATATCAATTAATAATAACTCTCAGGGGTCTAAACGGTGACTATTATTATTTAGCGATACCCCCATTATTTTTTATTTAAATTCTTATTTCTTGAGATTAAATGGAATCGTTTGATAAAAAACTTTTTAACGATATTATTTATATTTTCAAATGCTATTGCTGTCGCTCAATGCTGTGTTAAACGTGCCACCTTTCAAATTGCGATTAAAAACCGCTTTTCTCCCTCTTTCTCTTTTAAGATTTAAAAAAGTGAAAGTCTGAACTGTTCTGAGATCATCGTTAATCTTAGATTTATACTATCCAATCACTCAGTTAATCTTACTACATGTTTAACCCATAACCCTTAAGTCTTTTTGTGCAAGTCGGACTCGAAAAGGAAGGTTCCGCGCAATCGTACAAGATCTAACACTACATACTATTATAATACTTTCATAAAAGGACCAAGAGAGACGCCATGACAATGTCAATATTTGTAGTAACAGACACTTTATTGAAAAGGCACCATAATCCAAACAAAAATTAATATCTTGATATGTTACTTATTTTTGTTGTTAATGTATTTATAAATATAAACATCGTCAATTGAACAGAAAGTGTAACTAAATTTCTTTATTTCTTAATTTTTAACACTACTGAGAGTTCCCTGACCGGTGATTGACTAAGAATAATTTGAAACAAGTCTTATGTATGTTATACTAGCTGCACCCCGCGATTTCACCTGTGTAAGTCCCGATTCCGTGGGAACACACGGGATAAAAATAATCGGTTCAGTAGCTTTTGTGTGAAAGACTAACAAACATCTATACATCCTCACAAACTTTCACGTTTATAATATTATACTAGCAGGGCAACGCGGTTTCACCCGCGTAAGTCCCAATCCTGTTCGAATATCGGGATAAAAAAATAGCCTATATGTTAATCTGGACTCCAGCAATCTACATACCAAGTTTCATCGCAATTGGTTCAGTATTTTTGGCGTGAAAGAGTGACAAATATCCATACATCCTCAAAAACTTTCATTATTCACATAGGATTAGTAGGATAGTAGGATTATAGTAGGATTCTCTTAGTACATTACTTTAAAAAAGGAAAAACCCAATTGAAGCTATTTTAAATTTTATTCATTCAATGGACAAGTTTTTAATATCGTCAGTGGGTCTGCATTATAATTCGGAACGCTGTTTTTGGGTTTTTCTATGCAACGATCATGTGTGGTATTAATTAAAGACAAAACAATAAAAATACGGGTTTATTTCCATTTTCTCCTCTTGCAGATAATAATATGAGAATTTAATAATAGGAGGACCCATTTCTAAATATTTTTCTAAAAACAATCTCTATACAACATAAGAAATTGGTTTTTCATTTAAGATACATGGGTTTTCAGAGATGTTTTGTTTGACCACGTATACTTATCGTAGTGTTATGTGACTATACAATTGATTATATTTTATTTAGTTACAGATTTTTTTTAATTTCAAAACAGTCTTACCAGCAGCAATTGAAGGACGCATTTTTATATGTGTTTATTAACTTCCCAAGACTACGTCACTATTAAACAGGTTATTCTCGCCTTTACAAACCTCAAGAAACGTCCACAATTCAGTTCACATATAAACACACTGATGCGAGAGCTAAAATATTATAAAGAGGTATCAAGGCGACTATCCGGTTTAGTAAATAAGGTGATGCAGCGAAAAGCGTCTTGAGAATATAGTAGTATATTTATCCTTTTCATAGGATTTCGATGATAAATTTGTTTTTTATTTTATTATTTACTGGCATCGTAAAAATATTTTTAACTATAAAGATACCGAATTACATGGATAACTGCAGTGCATTAGTACTAGCCCTACTGACTAACCACCTTTGAAGGTGTCTAACAATAACATAGTACGAAATCTGTATTTAAAATTATTATTTAAGGGCGGCAGTGGGTGTAGTTCGTTTGCGTTCAACATTTATCTTTATGTTACCGTCAAACCCCTTAATCGATCAAAAGTACTTCGACTGAACAGGTTAGTCAAAAATAGTTTGGACTAAACTAACTTGGCCATACTAATAACCAATTTAGTCAAAACTATATTTGAAATCACTAGATTTTGATGGCAAATTTATGGTTAAAAGTGGTTTTGTCTGACAAAAGTACAAGACTTAACACCACTATAGCATCAATCAAAATGACTTTTAACTGATTATAATGTAAACAAGAATTTCTACTCTAATAATAATTTTAAGTACCAAAGTAGCATCAATCAAAATTTACTTTTAATTGATTAAAAGGTTTACAGGTTAAGGTAAATAAAAATATCTAACCTAATCTAATAATACTGTTACGAGCCGGGGTTTGGGATTAGATATTTACACCAATTTATAACGAAACAGTCACAATTTATTTAAATAATTAGCAATTAACACAATTACAATTAATTCTCACTTTTTCCACTCACTATTCACTAGTACTATTCGCTATAGGCAAGAAAGAACCCTCATAGGATCACTTAGTTATCTGTCTGTCAAAACTCTTTTTTCTCAGGAACCCGTGGACGCATCAAGTCGAAATTAATACCAAATACTTATTTCTACAATCCCTTGAAGCTGTAAAATCAAGCTTCTAAATCAACACAATCAAAAGATACGGCCATTTAAGCCTAACATTTGACCAAATTAAAATATTTCGCTGGTAAATCAAAACCTTTAGGGTACTTTTCATGCACCTAGAATTATGAAATTTGGTAAGAAACAAGGTCTGTCGGCACAAGTAGATGTCGTAAATCGATGCATGGGAGAGTATTTTAAGAACTGCAAAATTAAGTTTGTCTTTCGGAAAAGACTGACAACAATCTTCGAGAACCGACTCCCGAAATGGACGTTCTATCGACATACACCATGTATGTCGATAGGTGTTTGCGTACGGGACAATCGGTGTGTGAGTCAGACGCGCAATTTTACTTGACTCGACCGCTGTTCGAATTTCTCGAACTCAATAGAACATTCTTATTGATAGACTATTAGTTCCGTTATTCGTCAAAAGATGATGTGCGTCTCAGTTTAGGTAATTTATCACTTCATCCACTCATTAATAGATGGCGAATTTAGGCTTACGTAACAATAGTTTTTACAAGTTTCATTGGACAAAACTACTTTCGACTTTAATTCCAGCCAAAACTAATTTTGTCGAGAGCCTGCGGTCAAAAGTACTTTTGACTGGTGAAGAGTTTTGACTGCCACATATACATACATCAATCGAGTAGACATACTTTATCATACATGGTTTACATTGAAAATAGTAAGTATATCTACTTTCTTTGTTTTCATAAACTCACACTTTATATCCCCGAAAACATGATCAGAAATCTATTTTAACCACCAAGACTTCGTAACTTATATTATTCGTTTCACGTCATATGAGAGGACAAATCTATAGTCGTGTATTGGTCTTTTTTTTTTAAATCGGCGCTGTCACTAAGAATTTCCTTACTAAAAAAAGCCATCGAAAATTTTCCAAGCCCAGGATCTTACAAGCGCACGCAAGTTAAACCCCGGGACCTAGTTGATCTAGTTAGGTAATCGATGTTTGAAAAAATTAAAGCTAATGAACGGATGAAAAAGAATACTAAATTAAAATTGTCATTATTAGTATATCGGGGAATCCGATAAGTGGCTTCAAAAAGGTCATCAGTAGGGTTCTGTGGTAGAGGGACGATGGCGTAGATTTGAAACCAAAAATAGACTTTTGACTATCACTTTTATTGGAGGGCCCGAACTACTCGATGGCTTCCAAAAATTCTTTTGGCCTCTTAATGTCCGTCCGGACTCTCCGGACTCAAAACGTAACCGTCGCCCCTCCAAACGATTCTGGTCACGAGATTCGTACGTGTAACGTCACGGTGCGGCGATCCCGCGCCTCCGTACAATAACATCAATTGATTGTCTTCATATCGCCAAATTGTCATAGTAAATATAAAACACTACTACATATAAAAATATTTGAAGGAATGGCTCAAACGACGTTCAGCTATTGAAATTGAGATTTTATTAGATTTCGTGGTATTATTTAGTACCTACATATTTACGAGTGTTACGCTTAATTATACCAAGAAAAAAATCTAATCTATGGTCTTCAATCCGATTTTTGATCTTTCTCACACATTTTTTTTAAACCCCCCATAACGTTCTTCCTAACATATACTACTACACAGAATGGCTACAACCTTACAAATTTATAGCTATTCTACTTACCTTATACCGCCTGATTTCAAGACACACATTCTATCCAGTGGTGTAACAATAGGGTGGCAGAGCGGGAAAAATGCCACGGGCCCCGGCTCGAGGGGCCTGGGCACCAAAGGTCCTGAACACTGAGAAATAGCCACGGGTCTCCGATGGTATAGTTACGCCACTGATTCTATCTAAATAATAATGTTTATTTAGATAGAATGTGTCTTTTGCAATATACGATTAAATCTGATCCATTATGTTATTCATTAGTAGTATAGTCCATTAATAATATAATTTTTCTCCCCATAATAATATTTACTTTTCCGGGATAAGTTATTGCTTTTACATTCTTCAAGACTAAGAGAGAGTGAGATAAAGTTTTAGTGTAATATTAGCATCTCTCAATTTGTAAAAATCTTTTGTCAATAAAGATAGAAATATTAGAAAAAATCTAAATAAGACAATATATAAAAAAAAATACCCTGTCATCTGGCTTGTGTCCAATAGTTGTTTTTCATGCTATACAAAACTGACAGATCAAAGTTTAATTTCAAATACATAAATTTCAAATACATTTACCATATTACATAACATGTCACACACATAATCACGTAATCACATAAAGAACACTACGGCATTACAGCTTTTAATCTGTTCAATAAATCTCCTTCAGTTGTTTGAGGGAATTAAGTCATAACTACACAATATTTTTTCAACCTGCACTTTTGCCATAAGGTCAATAATATGCGGGGTAGTCATAACCAAAATTTCTTCTGTACCAATGGCTTCGAAATGTATCTTTCAATGGTAGTCTTTTGGTTGTTTTACTTAGAGGTGTAACTGGTGAAAATGAGCTTGAGCTTGACTGAATGTGGTGCTGATGGACTGTTGGAACTTGCTGGTTTAACTCTCTTTGAGATGTGCTAAATTGAGTTAATGTGTCGTTTGTCCGAGTTGGGCCCGATTTGTTAACTTTTGGGTAGTTTGAAGTTTCAGGATTGAAGTTTGTCTGATTTGTTGACCTTTGTTGAAAAAGTTGTGGTTGACCTATAATTGAGAATATATTTATATTATACATTAAAAGTTTTATTAAATGCTTTACTCTTTCACGTTACTTTTACTTTATTTTTTAATAATCGAAACTCATGACATCAAAAGTGTACGAGATTGATTGTAAACGACCTTGAAAAAGTACAGAAGACCGTGACTATCACACATCTGACATCTCCAATCTACACTTTCGAAAAAATCAATTATATTGGGACTATTTATTAGTACTGTCTTCACTGTATAATAGTTAGAAAATCTACATTTCCTTGATTGTCTTTAAATTGTTACTTTCAGAGTCGTACCTGATGCAGATAAGCTTGAGCCTGGTTGACTGTTGTCTTGACTACTCAAATGACTTTCTTGTTGATTTAAAGCTCCCTGATAAGAACCGGAGTAACTTAAGGCACTCTGGTTGTAATTGGTCCGGACAGCGTCTGCTCGGTACAATGTAGAGTATTTTGGAGATTCAGGATTAAGTTTAGCCTGACTAGACGCTTGAAGTTGTGGATTATAACTTGCAACTTGTGGTTTCATTACTTGTGGAGGCACTGGTGGTAAACCTAAAATAAGAATAGAATTACATTTCATCCATGGTTTAATAAATGTCTACCAGATAGTACATGCGTTTTAATAATTCTGGATACTTCGTAATAGTTGCGGGAAGATTTTAAAATATTTTTAATAGACCAATTCAGAAAGTAGCAGATTAATATGGCTTTACACTTCCTCTACTTAATAACTGCTCCTTTTCTTCCTGTCCGAGTCAGTAGGAATTTGTTTGGAGGGGCGGACACACGGAGCAGATGGACAGACTGTATGACGATGTCTACACTTTTAACTATCACTAGCAGTGTTATTTAAATTAAAACCCTGTGTTCATATTCCTGTGTTCCTGATAATAAAGTGGAACCATAGGCTGACTTATACACAACATAACATTTGTATAAAAAAATAGATCTAAAAAAGGGCAATACGGGTTTCAACGTTTTTACTGCATAGGGCAATGCATTCCATAATCGAAAATGAGGCCAGCGGAAACGTTTAAATGTTTAAGCTATGTAAATAAGCAACTGCGTGATTCAGGGTAAGTTACATCCAATTTGTTCAAGCTTGTGTACTTATTGGACAGCAAACTTAAATTGTAGGTCTTTAAAGAGTCACTATACTGACAGCTAGGAGTATTATTCTAATCCACTTTTCTCACATTTTCAAGTTTAAAGACAATTGTAAACACACAAACACCCATGTGTATTTGTACATAATGGGACAGTAGGGTAAATATCCGCAGCATGGCCCAGAACCATTCTGCGGCATCAGCAAACAGCGAGCGTATTCTATCATAAACGCCAAAAATACATCATTGGCTATTAATAGATGGAAGACCACGACTGGTCTAAGACACTCGAAAGCCATAATAAAGGGCTATGATAATAAAGTATCCAAAGAACTTCTGGAGCTCAAAAGATACAAAATCTGTGCAGTAACAAGATTCTGTCAAGGGACAATGCATATTTTATGCTCTTGTGGCCCACTAATGCGGCACCGAAGTATTTACCTAGGGTTGCACACCATGCAAACGCAGGAAATACAAACAATCACTGCTGATAGGATCTGGAGGTTTCTCGATGCCATAAGTCTGAGCAGTGAACTGTAAACCAGAAGTGCGCTACAAAAGACCAGAAATGGTCGAGGTAGCACTAAGCACTTAAAACAATAATAAATAATAATAATAGGGTAAATATATTAACTACCTTGAGTAGAATTGGTCTGCACAAACTCAGTAGGCTCTACAATTTTGCCTTCAAAGAGTATTACTCCAAGCCTATTATCCCTTATAAAGAATAAGAAAGGTCGGTTCACTTGCAGCTCCACCTGGTCATTGATCAAAGGTACCACAACGCTACTGCTGGCTGCTGCTGCAATGGTACCCACTTCGTCCACTTTCATGTGAACAGAGTGATAGATGCTGTCAAGATGCGCGTACTCCCCTGATTCAAAAATACCTGACAGATTTGCTGATTGGGAGAACAGGGTTGTGATACGCATCTGAAAAATATGTGACTTGTAAATGTAAATAGATTGGAATATTGAAACAAAAGAACTCCTGAAGTAAAGTTGATTATAGTTATTAGAATAGGATAGAATAGAATTTATCGTTTGCTCAATATCATCGTTCGTTTAAACGTGTAGAAGCCTGCAGTATAAATGCAATCATGTGCATTTCATATCAACAAAAACACAGTGTATTTTTAGATTACTTACGTTTTTTAAGGGTCCAACCATATTATCACTATATTCTACATCAAACTTGGGCATCGTAAGAACGACTTTAACGTTCTCCATGAGATTGGATATTTGTGGAAGACCAACGAAAGACAAGTCTCGGATTTGGGCTATTTCAGCATTTTGGTCCTGCGGGACTAGTAGAATCATAGAGTAACGATCGTCCTGAAATTGTGTTCGTAATTTGTTTGAAATAATATGCTAAATTGAACTTTACTTTGATTTGTACTTCTGTAATAAATTAGCTCGATAGTGGAAATACAGCTGTGAGGCATTATTTACCGTTTATTCATGTACTTATTTGCATTACATTTTTCCTATTACCTGATAAGGCAGCTCTAAAGCATGGGCCCTCAAATTCTCCACATATGCGTAATTCAGCTCAGCTTCGAGGATCATCATGGAAACATTTTTGCAGATGTCATTATTGTAAAAACAATCCCGATGAGTTGCTTTGGTGTGAAAACCATGCTTCCAGGGCGCTTTGAAGTAGAGGGCGTTAGTTATCATCATCTCCGTAGATGGTGTAATTTGATCTATGACAGTGAGAAACGACCAATTTTTATTAAGGAAGCAATAATCAACAGACAGCTTGGTTTATAACGGTTTTTATTGTCATAAGTTTTGAAGATTTAGGATGTGTGCTCGTTAATCTGGTTCTTTTCCAACTATAAGTTTCCCGAATCCATCAGAATTTCCACCATTCGTAATGTCAAATATACTATGTTAGAGTCTGTTCTATAAGTCAGTTTACTTGGGTAATTTTAGGAGAAATTAAAAATCGTATTCTTGCAGCACCATTACTTGCTGTCAAGTACTTGTGAAGTGTTGGATTGTTTCTCATATTATATTACAATTCGTGTTTTCAATGTAATTTTTAAAATTCCAAAACCATTAAGAAGTGGTGAAAGAACATTACTTCATAACATTATAAAATATTGTGAACGAGAAAAATCCAAACAAAGAGATTTGTTAGCTAAAAATAAAAACTGGACAAGTACGAGTCTGACTCGTGCACCGAGGGTTCCGTAAGCAAACAAACTTGTATGTATATAGTACGTCCATCTCGGAATTTTTTGCCCGTCTTTTTCGAAAGACAAACTTAACTGTTCGGTTGCAATGTACGACAATGGTCCCAATTCTGTTACTTCACTCGCTAAATTAAAATTCACTAAATTTTCTTTATATAAGATGTAAACATGTACACTTCAAAACAAGGTCGTATTTTAAATTGAAACAAGTACGTAAGTATGTCGCTATCGAAATAAGCAATTTATTTGTCGACTAAGGTCTGATACGCTTAAATAAACTTTAATACCACGTAGCGAGAGCCGCTATCCGTTGTACGGCATCTCTTTTGCTCTGGGTTTTTATTAAGCGTCTTCGTAGGTGTCGATTAAAATAACGTCATCTTAGTTCGTTTTGAACAAGTTTTTATACGGCAATTATACAGCATTTGAATAAATGGAGACTCTCGCTGCGTGGGAATAAAGTTGAGTATACGTTGACAGGTTTTAGTGAAATTTAGTGGCGCTGAGAAATAGATACCAGTAACAAATAGACCTTATTACAAAGAATACAAGGTTGATTTCATATGAAAAAATTAAGTCTGGTTTTAGTTTAGTCGAGTGTACAATAGAATCGGCACCAATGTCAACTTTCCAACCGTAAAATACAAGTTTCTAATCACAAAAACTATTTTAACAAGAAAATAACTGCTTTTGGATTTTTTTCTTTACTTGTTCTGTCAGACCTTGCTTCTTAGCAAATTTCATGATTCTCGGTAAATGGGAAGTACCCTATAGGTTTTGATTTACCTGTAAAATGTTCAAATTTGGTCAAATCTAAGGGTTAAGTGGCCATATCTTTTGATTGCGTTGACTTAGAAGCTTGATTTTTTTACAGCAGACTTCTATATTTGGTGATTATGTGATTGATGCGTCCACGGGTTCCTGAGAAAAAGGGTCTTGACAGACAGACAAACGGACAACAAAGTGGTCCTAAAAGGTTTCCTTTTTTTCCTTTTAAGGTACGGTAAACGGAACGGAATGTGAAATGCAATTGTGTTTTTTTTACATCAGTATTAATGTCATTGTAGTGTATTATAATTAATATAAAATAATGAAAATAAAATAATCATAATTATGTTTAATGTACCTATATTAGCATCACAAAAACTTGGATATAATACTGAAATTTCCGTTTCAGGTATTTCAAGACCCTCACTTACTTCAATCAAAGCAGAGGCTAGATTGAATGATGGTATATTCTGTAGGCCAGGAAAGAAAAAGGATCGAAGTCAAAATAAATTTAGATGACTTTGACAAACGTTTATTGAAAGGACGGATATTGCCGCATGGCGCTTCAGATACTTGAGGGATATGCGAAACTAATACCTAATCTGCCGGGGCCTAGTGTAGTGATTATTGGTAACGCATCTAAACATTGCATGCAAATAAATAAAGCACCTACAGTTGCTGAAAGGAAAGACGATATCAAGGGCTAGGTTAATGATTCAAAGTATTGAATTCACAGATGACATGACAAGAGCTGTCTTATTTTTTAAAAGGCGTTATTCCCTTATCATTGAGGTCATCTATCTTTGTTCGTTGTGCAATCGCAACTACTCCTACCTCTCTTAACTTTGGGCTCTTTTTAAGAAAAGTGTATAACTAACCAGTGCTAGTGAAATGTCTGGAATAGTGTGTTTGGATTCAGACTTCGACTATGATTATTAAGAACTACCTATAACGAAATATTGATGTACGCTATATTACAAATAACACTTGGCTTTTATGTCATTTTTTAAATCCATGCATTTTAATATTAATAAATACACAAAGATATCTTCGCGTCGCGCCGGCTTCCTCACAAGGTAAGCAGAGGCCCACTAACTCTCACGGTCCTGATGCATCATCCGGTTTAATCCACCTAATCATACATTAATTCCACCTTTTCGATTAAAGGGTGCATAGTTTTTTATATTAATTTCCTTGATGATGATCGATGATTCTTTAAGTGTTGCTATAAACTATTTTTTAATTACCTTATTACTTACCTTGTAAACTGACTTATTGAATATACTATAGTGTCTAGCGCATAGTTATTTAATAAATTATGCTCACCTTCATCAACAATTGCAGGTATCAGTCCGTGAGTTTTCTTATCTACCCAACCATTAACTGTGTCTGCAGAAGATTTAGGATCATTAAAATTTAGTTTGTTTATTTCGGCCAAGTAGAGACGTTGTGCCACTGATTCATATTGTTTCTTTAGATTCAGTTTCTTTGATATAAACAATGCATTCGCATTTTGGAGGGACACCACTGTATTGTTTACCTGAAATTTATTTAGAATTTGTTTAAAAAACATTACAATCTGGTTATAAAAAACAAAGACTCTTCAGAATGGCAACCATTAGTTTTATAAATATTTTATGTTACGTAATATATAAGTTTTCTTAAGTAATAAGTGTAAAAAACTGACAAAGCGAATCAATATTATCTACGTATTAACGGGAATTAACGCGATCACGAATAGGTATTGCATACCTCTGAATTACCTGACGTTTCGACCAGGTTGCACTGGCCGTGGTCACAGGCTGACAATAACAACAAAGTTAGTAAAGCGAATCAAGTTTTAAACAAGTTTAACTAAATTAAAATGCAGTAAATTAATTTAAAATGTATATAGCAAAAAATGTTTCGTGAATAAGTTTCCTTAATGCTATTTGGAGTTGAGGTAAAACCCTGTATTAGTATCTATTAATTTTTAAACTAAGTCTTTTGTCTGCAATTTATGCTTATTCTTAACCAAGTTCAAAAAAGATAATTTTCGTAATCAGCGATCGTAATTAGCAAACCTACTAAACATGTCATTCAAGAATTAAATGTTATGCATTATATGAATTATCTGTACATGCATTTGCGATCCTTGAAGAATAACTTTTTGCCACATCAGCATGTCATCCATTATTATTTATTTATTGGTATTTTCTACACAAAATTTTAGAAGGTTGTGTGTGACGTGGAAAATTCGCTATTAAAAGTTTCTATTCATGATTTGGGCGCATCAATGACGGGTTATGTTGTGTTTTTTTTTATTTTATGCTGGATCATATTAAAAAAAAAACAGCTCTAATTACACAAACAAGTAAAATCGTTTTTTAAATTTCAAAACCTGTTTGTTGATCTAATAATATACAGACCGGGAATCCCAAAAAGACAATATATTTGATCTTTTATATCAAATGTATGTTCGTCTACTTCTTAAGTTTTCTTACCAAATTTTTATGTCATTTTTATTTATTTACAACCAGCTAACGCGACAGATGTTCTGTCAACAAAACTACTTCCAGCGTCCTCAAAATTTCCCATTTCCAGGACAATTATGTAAATTTTGCTGTCCCTAAAAACCTCATTCGGACTATTTTTAGCACATAAAAGAAATAATTAGTCAAATTGGTCCTTCATCATATTATAAATGTGAAAGTTTGGATGGATGGATGGATGTTTGTTACTCTTTCACGCAAAAACCACTGAACTGATTGCATGAAACTTAGTATGTAGATAGCTGGAGACCTAGATTAACGCATAGGCTACTTTTTATCCCGATATTTCCACGGGATCGTGCTTTACGCGGGTGAAACCGTGGGGCGCTGCTAGTTATTTATATAGATAGATGAAGTTCCACGACAAGGTTAGGATAAGATAATTTTATAATTGCAAAAAAGGTTTTAAACTTTAAACGACTATAATTTAGAGAAAAGGTTTAAGCAATCATTATAATCTACCTCAAAAACTTTCCCGAACACTTTCATTTCTTCTCTATAGTCATCTTTCGCCGGAGACACTCTTAAAGCAGTTTTGATTTCTTTAGCAGTCGGTCCCTTCGCTCCTTCTAATATCATAGCCAGAGTAGACTTGATACTAGCTGGTGAAATCATCACGTTGCCGTCTTTGCCTTCCGCAGTGTACCGAAGTAGTTCAATATCGAAAAAGTTTAGCCGGTTCATCGGAGTGCCACCTTGGCAATCCAAGATTTGAAAAAGGATGCAAATCATTGCTGGAATAAAATAAGAGTGAACACTTAGATTTAGTGAACTTTGTAATTTGTGTCACCTTTTTTTAAAGGTGGGTACACTTTGTTATAATTTTAAAGTATATCTAACCTAAATTCACCTCACATTTTTTCGAAATTATGCCTTTTAATACCTCATATTTTTAAGCAGTATTCACTTATTCAGATCACCTAAAGCTTATCTGATATAAGTTTAACATCTTGTTGTTTTACGGTTGTTACAACTTGATAAATTTAACTAGCTGCATTAAGGAAAAACCTTGTTTTAATATTTATTCATGCTGTATATTGCGAAGCTTGTACTTGTGGATTGGCATTAAGATTCGAAACCCGGTTTGGGTTTTTCCCTGCAACGATTAAGATTTGTATTATTTTTAGGTAGATTTCGAAGAAAAGTCTACCTATAGGTTTTGTACCAGTTGTCGAGTTTTCCAAAAAAATATTTACAGGAGGTCTATTTATGATCCCTAGACTCCAAAACAACCGCCAGTTAAAAAGTATAATGTATATATGTATGTACCTCAATTTTACCGGCACAATAGAGGTTGCAATTATGCACCGATTGCTTTCAAACTTGGACGACAAAACAACAGGGCAAAAATGAAGGTTATGTTAGTGAATGGGGGATATTCCCCCAAAGAGGGAACTGGGAGGGCAGATTTTCAAAAAAATAAAAAAAACACGAAATCTATCTCTGCGGGCCTGCTGCGGGCCCCAATGTTTTTAGGAATGGAAAGGTAAAAATTTAAAAAGGAAATACAGCACATTGTTATTTTTTCTAATTCCGAAATAAATTAGAATTCAATGATATTCAATCCATTGAATTTTGATATATATTTGTTTTTCTTGAATTTTTAATACTACATATTACGTTATGCTCATGTGCATTAACTTTCAGATAAGTTTATTTTTATGGACCAAAGTCAAAGCATCGTGAACGCCATTTTCACTGAGTATATTATGTACCTTAATAACCTAAACTTAGGAAATAATTGTAATGCACTAAAACTTACCACCAATAATTGAGGAACGCATTTTTGTGTCTGTTTAATAATTGCACGTAACGAAATGACTACCGAACAGGTTATTTTTGCCTTTATAAATTTCAAAAACGTTTACAATCCTGTTCACATGTAAACACACTGACGCGAGAACTTGAATAAATTACAAAAAAGTGACCAAGCGACTATCCGGCGCATTTATGACTAATATAAAGACTTGAAAAATACTCCAAGAATTATACGTAAACACATCCTCAATAAGCATTATTATTTGTTGGTTAGGATTTTTGTCGTTTCTTTTTCCGAATTATTAATTATTCTAAATAGCTGGTTATTCATTAGTATTGTGTTCATTCGTGTTTATGGTTACATAATTATTATGGTTCATGAATAAGATTATTATCAATAATAATAGTCGGAGGTTTTTTTAATACGGTTTTATTAGCTCACTTGTAACTAAGTAAATCAAATATCATCGTCATCCTCCGAGCCTTTTCCCAACTTAGTTACGGTCGGCTTTCATCTAACTACGATACGGCCAAGATTTGATATTTTACGTGAAGCGACTGCCATCAGACCTCCACAACCCAAGTATTAGGCGATATCGAAGTTCTGTAGTTAGACCAGGTTGTCGGACTTTTTAGGGCTCCAACTACCCGTAACGAATGCCACAGATGTTCGTATAGCACCCGGAACCGACGGTTTAACGTGCTCTCCGAGGCACGTAAGTAAACAAAATATGAAAATCAATTATTTTAACCTACTTCTAATTGAAAACTTGTTATGTATATGTAGTTTGGATAACAATACTATAACTTGACATCGTGCAGCTGGCTTGATGATGCAGCCAAGAGGTGGATAGTGGAATTCTTCAGTGGCTACTAGTAAAACCCTCAAATTAGGACTCATATGAATCGTTTTGACGCGTCCAACAATTGGGCTTGGTAATCATGGTCTGATGATGATGAATGATGATGATGATGAAAGCTTAGTTCGTTTTGAAAGAAGTTGGCCCCTAGCCATACCAGGGAACAAAGCGGACTCTTCAAATGCCACTCGTAGGCCCATCTAAGAGATGAAAATATGTTAGCATGTCCTCTTTCGGCAATTAGATCAGTGAAAGGCTCGCTTACAACTGTATTTACACAATATCCGAGATTCAACATTCATATGAGAGACAATCAGAAAAATAAAATTTAGCGAATAACGGAACTAATAATCTGTCAATAAGAATGTTCTGAGTTCTAGAAATTCGAACAGCGGTCGAGTCACTCATATGAATCGTTTTGACGCGTCCAACAATTGGGCTTGGTAATCATGGTCTGATGATGAAGCCAGGACGTGGATAGTGGAACTGTTTACTTTTTAATTCGGCATTAAAGTGTTTTTTTTTTTTTACTTTAGTATAATTTCTTTCGTAAAAATCCCCTGTAGATAATTTTGTTTCAGTACAGTTAGGGACATAAATCAGAGCAATATGATATAATGTATTTTCGGTTGATACCTACAAGTTCTGGCTGCTATACAATGCAAATACGCCACATTTGGAATTATGGGAAAATGGGAAAAAACATTATTGTTGCAGGTGCATTCCTGTCTTACTGTTTGTTAACGGTAATGGCAAATTTACGTATAATAGCAAACTTCACTGCTTTAAATTAAAATTGTAGGTCGCTGGAAATTATAGAGTTTTCTTTGACTTTTCATAGACCCGTCCAAACTGTGGCGTAAATGGTTGCAGTGGGTTTATATCACCGTTCCATTGCATTATCGCGGGTTATCTTTTCCATACCTATATAGAAGACTAGCAGCGCCTCGCGGTTTAACCCGCGTAAGTCCCAATCCCGTTGGAATTTCGGGATAAAAAGTAGCCTATGCGTTAATCTAGGTCTCCAGCTATCTACAAACCAATTTCATCACAATCGGTCCAGTAGTTTTTGTGTACATTGTATGTACATTACAAACATACACACAAATGTTTCCTCTTTATAATATTAGTTTAACATTTTGTTAGAAATTAAAAAAAATGAACTCTGTTTGAACAAAAAGTTTATTTAAAGATGTCAAATTGAGTTGATGCACATTTAATTTTGTGCTCGTTTTGAGTTGTTGCTCGCAAAACTTCTGACTGCGAATTGGTGATTTCTTCTTCAATGTTAGCTTTCAAGACTTCCAAGGTTTTCAAGTTCCATTATTAACTTCCTGGCTCCATCATCTGATCAGCTCCAACCAAATTATAGTATTGTCATCCGAACGGTTAGTATATCGGAATCGAATCGACTAAAATCTCACGGTGTTTTATTCAAAATAGATCTATTGCAGGGTACCCGTAAGAAGCAAGTCTCAGAGAAAACCTGCATACCTTGGTCATCTTTTTGTCAGCAGGCGGCCATAACGTGGAATGCGGGGGGCCTTGTCATCTACCAGATCATAGAAGCTCACGGAAAAGATCGCACCATCGTCTCAGGTCTGCTTCTGTATTGCTAACGGACAGCCCGACCCGTTACCCCTAGACGAGCCTTTAAGGAGGTAGAATATCGTTCTGCGCTTTCCGGCGTTTGGTACGTTTTCTGCTAGACGAGAGAGTAGGCATTGGTGCTCTAGCGTTTCTTTTCTGCCATCTCTTTCAACATCACACACGCAGTCTTGGCTCCCAACCTGTACAGCAAATTTAATATCAAAAACAGCCCAGTCTGGTAAACACCTGTGTCAGAGCACGAAACGAACCGATCATTGTTCGCAAAAAGAGGCTAATGAACAACGCGAAAGTCAACGCCAAGCTCGGGCAGCAGAGACTCAGACATAAATGTTTAAAAGACTAAGCCTGGAGATATGTCCGTAATTAGCATAAGTTACTGGTAAATCAATATATTATGATTTGTTAATAGTTTTAATATGTCGAAAACTAAGTAATAAATTTCTTAATGTATAAAAAAACTATTACTTATTATATTACATAAAAATATACCACCAACTACAATAAAAATATTAACCACTTATTACAAAAAACAAAACCAGTTCATACTTAACTTAAAACTAAAAATAACGAAATAAAAGTATTAAAAAAAAATTAATTGACTTCAATGAAAGTAACTTAAAAACTATGAAATAATATTTTTTATTTATACACGAAAACGAAATCAAAAGGTAGGTGTCAAACGAATTATTAGACTACATTTTTTTTTGAGATCGGTTCCAACAAAACTGCATTAAAGACCACATATAATATCGACGCCAAGAAGAGTTTTCTACGTGTGAATTGAGAATAAGGTTGTTCTGCACTCCATTTTGTAATTGATTTTCGCTTATATTTTGATTAAGTTTTAAATTCTAGGACTTCGCTGGCACCGACCTCAAAAAAAATTGTAGCTCCCTAATTCGTTTGACACCTACTTTGATTTCTACTCACAGTAAAAAATTGCAAGCGTCCGCATTAGTGAAGTCCTCTCCGCATATTAAAGTTCGCTTGCCTCTCTGGTTTTGTCTTCCAACTCAACTGATGGAGACGAAGATTTAATTTTTCCTTCATAAGTTATAAATTAAATAATAATAATAACTCCACACATCTCACACACGGCCGTCCGATCCCAAACTAGGCAGACCTTGTACTATGGTAACAAGACTGCTGATAAACATACTTATATATTTCTAAATACATACATATATTATTATAGATAAATTACACCAAGACACAACAAATTATCGTGCTCATACCACAATTATTTGTACAGGGTGAGAATCGAACCCACGACCTCTGGCTTAGCAGTCAGGGTTACTAACCACTAGACCAACAGGCCAGTCAGTTACAAATGGACAGTTAGTTACATCCTTCATCTACATATATCACTTTCATAACGCAATTTGATGTCTTCACAAAACAGTCACGTAGGTACTCTTATTTACGTATACAAAAATAAAAATAATAAATTAAGAGTATTATGATCACTAACTAAATCTACTTTGAGTTCATATTCCTTAAAGTGTAGGGTCTGCAACTCTGCCAAAAACCAACACCTGCCTTGAAGCCTCATCTTGGATGAAAAAAAAGAATGGCCTGTTGGCTACCACCTCCTTGGCCATGTTTATACCATTATTCAATTTACCAGTTGTCGTAATTTCTGTAAAAATAAGAGGTGTTATTGATTATGAGGCAGTTCTGTCGATAATAAATAGTCTACATTATGTTGTGCAAGGTACCAATAAACATCGAATACCTGTTGCATGAGACACACCAATACCGCGTTCGTTAACGTTGATGAGAGTTCGTTGCATCACTTTAGACAACTTAGTTCGTTTTGAAAGAAGTGGGCCCCTAGCCATACCAGGGAACGAAGCGGACTCTTCAAATGCCACTCGTAGGCCCATCTAAGAGATAAAAATATGTTAGCATGTCCTCTTTCGGCAATTAGATCAGTGAAAGGCTCGCTTACAACTGTATTTATAAAATATCCGAGATTCAACATTCATATGAGAGACAATCAAAAAAAAAAAATTTGCGAATAACGGAACTAATAATCTGTCAATAAGAATGTTCTGAGTTCTAGAAATTTGAACAGCGGTCGAGTCAGATAGTATTAGATGTTTCTGCAAAATTCAGGATATGGAGGAGCTATATAAGGAAGTTACATGGTGGTATGGACATTCAGTTCTAGTTGAGCGATACTACGAGTTAACAAGTGCGGAGTATAGCGAATAGTACAAGGGAATTGTAAATGTAACTTATAATTGTATTAATTGATAATTATTGAAATAAATTATGTCGATTTTGTTATAAATTGGCGAGTATTCCAATCCCGATCCCTGGCTCGTAACAATTTGTTTTACAGATTTTTATTTATTTTGTTCGCTGACAGTTGTAACATTTTTTTCTTACACTTAAATTATTATACACATGTCATACTTATTCGACATGAACAACCATTTATGAACAAACACCGGTTGCTCTGATTTATTACTTTTTAATTTACTAGTTACCATATAAATAAAAGAACAGTTTGGAGTCTCATCAGTAATGTCTGTCTCATCAATACTTTTATAATACTGTGAGATATATTTATTTATTTATTTGACATTTTATACACAAAATAAAAAAATGTACAATGGCCGATTGAATGCCATAGGGTTTTTCTACCAGTCTACATTTTAGGTCAGGGTGAAGCAGAAATTAGTGAAAAGTGAAAAAAGAAACTACTTAAATAATATAATGTATTACTGTTGTAATGATTCTGCTAGGTTATGCGCAAAGTGAGCTCGTAGGTTCGCCTTGAACTGTCAGTGTCAGTGAACTGTCACTAAATCTTTGTCAGTAACTCGGGGTAGTCTTTATTGTTATTGATTAGTTTACAGAAAAATAATAAGTCAAGAAATAGTTTCCCTGCGGGTTTCAAGCTCACATATTTAAAAAAGGCCTTTCACTGTAGGAAGCAACTTATTACGATTTATTTACTTATAATTAATTCCTAATGCCGAATTACGTGTTTCACTTACCTCTTTTAATGACCTTTCCAAATTTAAAGTGTAAGCAAACTTGAACTTAGGCAAACTGGCATCAACGATGTGATTTTTCAGGAACAGTAGCTCAGCGGGTAGTAGCCTTATATTCTCCGCCACATATGATAAACCCATCAGCGAGTTGGGGACTATGAAGTACATCGCAAACTTGTTGCCCTTTAATAATAACATAATAATTAGGAATAACTTGACAGTATGAAGTAAAATCTTCCATGGAGAAGCTTTTATAAAACAATTAATAAAAGAATCAATCCAGAGGTGTCATTAACAGGATATGCCCTCTAACACCTCATGGGAAATACTGTCTGAATAGTACCTCTGCTCTACAGACAGCAGCTAAACAGTTGATGTTTTTTTTGATGAGACAGTACAAACATGTTTTCTTTGGGGTTACTATCGAAAGCGAGACATATAACTGCCCGTGTGAGAAACACTCAACGCTTAAATCTAAGCCTGCAACGTTGAATGTTTGACCCTGTGCCTTATTAATGGTCATTGCAAAAGAAGGTAAATCCGATGGTATTAGAGGAATCCGGGGAATTAAAACATCTTCTCCAGTACCACATCCGGTAAGTATTGTGCACTCTATTATGAAAGTTTTAAGGGATTTTACCTTCAAAATCGAGTACAGTGTTGACTTTGATACTTTCGTCGGTGCATCAATCTTTGAAAGAATCAAGTTATTCTCCTTAGCTACCAGTTCGTTAAAAGGTGACAGAATCACTCTTTCTTTGAACCAAGATATAGTCTTACAACTTATGTTCTTTTATCAATATCGGGATAGATTCTGTTGACTAACTCTTGAATGTTATTTAATAAAACACTTTTGATTGGTTAATCCTTCCATTATTTTGTGTTAGATCTCCATTGCCAACTTTGAGCAAGATCTCTGAAAAAAGCTTACTCTCACGTGAAG
Source organism: Callimorpha dominula (assembly GCA_949752705.1). NCBI lineage: Eukaryota > Metazoa > Arthropoda > Insecta > Lepidoptera > Erebidae > Callimorpha > Callimorpha dominula. The sequence continues at coordinate 10,833,407 of OX457011.1, forward strand.
ACAACGAAACTCTTATGTTTGTTTTAAGTTCCAATTTACTGACGTGTGGCGTGTGTGTGTGAAAAAGATCCAAAGGTAAGATCTTTTTAATGAAGCATTTATTTCATCAGCACGTCATACTCTAGTCACAACTGGTAGAATTTGACGAAAGTCACCTGAGAACAAAATTGTACATCCACCCATTGGTGAGTTTTTGGTGCGCAAATCGCGCATTGTTCTATCCAATGCTTCTATGGAAGTCTTGTTCGACATGATGGCTGCATCCCAAACTATTAGTGAGCAATCACGCATCAATTTTCCCGCACTGCTTTGTTTAGAAATGCTACAGACACTGTTAGTATCATCAGTAACAATCTTTAGCGGGAGTTTGATTGTCGCGTGTGCGGTTCGGCCTCCTAAAAGTGTAGCTGCAATGCTAGATGATGCGACGGCTAATGCTAATTACCAGTAGATCTGACTTTGGCTAAAAGCAAATTAATTAAAAAATGATTTCCCTGCGCCTCCTGGAGCATCAAGGAAAAATAATTTCCCTTCTTTACTTTATTTTCCCGTACATTAGTCTGTGCGGGTGATTCTCTGGTTCTCTGAACCCTACGTCTATCCCGTTCTCTATCTTTTACTAAACGCACTATTCCTTGTGCTACGACTTATGTTTGAAGTACGACGTCTTCCAGACATGACTGAAATACCTTTTACTTTCTGTACCGGAAATAATAAACGATCATCAATAACAAAAGATACTCAGTTCTTTTTCGAACCCAAATAACCTTAGAATTATGATAATTAAAAAAAATATTATTTAGTGCATTTATTTATTTTTTCAATATAATACTTACTATTGAAAAAAAAAAACCGGCCAAGTGCGATTCGGACTCGCACACCGAGGGTTCCGTAAAATATTTTTATTATATGATGTAACTAAAAATTTACGGTTTTCGCAATTTTTCCTTTATCTGTGCTATAAGACGTTGCTTCGTACCAAATTTCAAGATTCTGAATTCACGGGAAGTACCCTGTAGGTTTTGATACCCTTGCGAGTGTCGAAAATTTACGGAAATTTGCGGCATAAACGGCTGTATCTTTGCGTTGGCTTAGAAGTTTGATTTTTTCACAGCTCTAAGGGACAGTAGACTTGAGTGTTTGATATAAATTTCAGCTTGATATCTCCACGCGTTCCTGAGAAAAAGGGTCTTGACAGACAGACAGACCTTCGGACGGACGGACAACAAAGTGATCCTATAAGGGTTCCGTTTTTTCCTTTCGAGGTACGGAACCCTAAAAATGATAATCAACAAATCACAGACCTTATGTAGCGTTATAGGTAATAATTTATTTCTTTGAAATCAACCTTGCCTAAATAGCTAAATAGATAAATTAACCTAAATAGATTATTAGATAAAAAAGGAACATTTTTAATTTTATTAATACAACGTACTGAAGCGACGCGCCGTAAAGCACGTTTTATTTTTATTTTACTGTCTAGAGAACACCGATAGACGCGTGCGATCGCTACGAATTATACATTACAATGCTACAGGGGGACGAGGCGCGGCCTTCGACGCACTATTGAAAGGCACACCCCGCGCCCGCTGACCGCTGCCAACCGGGACGGACGTACGGTCCGCCCGCCAGCCGCTCTGCCCCCGCTTTTTTAAGCTGTGATATCTTCTAAGATATTCATTTTAATGATATGCATGAAAGAGCAATTTTGATCTACATGAAATGCACAACGTATCTAATGTATTTAATTGAATAAGGAATAATACTGTATTGGTTAACATAGTTTGGTAAATAACCAATATTTTTTTCGTAATATGTAAAAGATAAAAATGGTTACTGTGGGTTATCCTTAGGAGATAATCATTTACCACCACGGACTTATTTATCAATCTTTTTAAGATATACAATGCCGTCGTACATTAGCTTGACCTATCTCGTAAGGTTTAGCCAGCGTTTGCAATGTAAGCGCACAAAAATATGTTTGTTACGACATAACATTACAAATCTTTGAATTTCTCGGCTTTTCTCTACTATAATATGCATGTATACTATATATAAACCTTCCTCTTGAATCACTCTGTCTATTGTTGAAAACCGCATGAAAATCCGTTCAGTAGTTTTTCAGTTTATCGCGAACAGACAGGCAGACGCGACGGGGGACTTTATTTTATAATATGTAGTCGCATTTAGTTCGCATTATACATATATGTATAAAAAGTATTACAATCATCGATTATTACTTACTTTTTTTAAATTTACTTTTTACGTTAACACGGTAAAAGCAATTATTACTAAGTAAAGGAATCTCACCTTATAAGGCATTCTCAAAATCTTTGCATCGAATTTTATCGACTCAGCGTAGAAAAACCTTTGAACGACGTTAATTACAGGTACATACTTCGTCGTCGTCGGAGAGACGTAAAACTGGCCGAGTTTTGTTGCGCTCGGTTCAAACTGGTGGCGCCAGCTACCCTCGAAGTAGAGGGTGTTGAGGACTAGCATTCTCATGTCGGTGACGTCATCTTAATATAAAAATAATCATGTGAAGTATTTTATAGCGAAAACCAATACACTTTAACACTTTAACTCTATAGTAATAACGTCGCCACAAACAAATCCTGGCCACAATGATTGTTGACCAGTTCTTTTGAAGGTGAGTTATCCCTAGTCACACACAGAGAAAGACGCGTATGACACAAAAATATCTAAATCTATTGGATGCTCCTTCAAGTCACTACGAAGTCATTTGATAATAACTTTAAAACAAGTTTTCTTCCTCGAAGCCCTTAAGAGGTGTAGAGCATGGTCAGAGCTTGCAAACTTGTATTGAAATTGGAAATACATTCGTTTGAAAAAATACTTATTTGGCGTCAGTCTATCAAGCACAGTAACATCAAAGTTCACATGCTGGTAACACACTCTAAAACTAGGATACTCAAACTAAAAGTTCTTCCCTCAAGGTTAAAGTACTAAAATGACAAGAACACCTATGCTACAAATCAGGTATAAATTCCCTACAGTAATGACCTGGTACTGATTATAAATTTTCCTTGAAAACTCAACGAAATTTTACCGTTCGTAAGTAAAAGGGATCGTTTCTTGATTAAAGGAACCGGGCATAATACACCAAGCATATTCCACTTAAGTATGTTTCGAGACTTAAAAATCTAATTCCAACAGTAATTGAGAATAATTTTCAGGATTTTTCATAAAAAAAGGACATCTGAATTAGACTATTTTGATTTAGATCCTTGTTGGACGATTATACATAAAAATCAGTTTACATCATTACATCGACTAGCGTTCAATTCTGTTTTTACAATTAAACTTATAAATTCCAACTAACCTGGAGTGACAACATTTAAAATACTTCCTTGCGTAACATTTAAAACCTGTAAGTTAATCTCTGTTGCTGTTTCAGTAGGACTTTGTGTGTTGACATTTGTTATATCAGTGTTGTAAAAAACTTTTCCAATGGCTTCGAATCTTGCCCGTTTTTCAACATCTGAAGAAATGAAGATCCAACTATTTAGATACGCGATGTTTTCGGGAGGTGTTTTCTGTAAAGAGATAAAATAAATTATTTAAAAAAGCAAACCATATAAGGTAAGTAAATGAGAGAATTATTTATTAAACATTTTCAACGCTGTTTATAATACACGAGTATTTATAAAAAAAAAACATACAAGAACTCATAACATCACACAGAGTAATATTAGTGGTACTAACTTAGTAGTTAGTACCAATAATATTACTCTATGTTTCTGGTTCTGGAGTAGTCTCCAGAACCAGAAACATAGATCTTCTAAGTCAGTGTCAAATCTTCTAGGTTTTTTTATATGTGGTAAAATCTTTAACCTAATAGTCATGTATTTTTAAGTATTTATATATATAGATAAGTTAAATGAAAAGCTTTCCGCTTTTTACTTGCTACAACAGTGTTACCAGTCGCTTTCGGTGTCATATTGTACCTTTATTTATTCCCTCTCTAATTATATTTATTAAAATTTTTAGCTACAAAAGACGAAAGCATTTGCAACAGTCAGTTTGTTTATCTACAAAATGTAGGTGGAATAGTTAAACTTACCCTTAATAGCTCTGTAATATTTTTTAAATGTACTCGATAGTCCGTACGATTTAAATCCTCTTGGAAAAGTGCCGAGAGTTCAGCCTGAGTCTCTCCGGTAGCTCCTTCTTTTAGAAGTGATAGGGCTAGCTTCAAGCCTACGGGAGACATGAGGAAGTTTTCGTCAAACGATGAAGCTACGCGCTGAAAAATTAATTACCATACTCTGGATAACCTTCGATCATTGCAAAGAGTAGAGTGAACAATGGAAAGAATTCGGAAATAGAAACACAAACAATTAATAATATCAGAAACGAAATGTCTATACTTAGTATAATAAATATATTTGTTTAAAGATAGACTGTTAATGTTAACCTTTATCAGCGTCCAATCTAATCTATCTTGATCCCCAGCATTAGGTATAAAGTCATCATTAGTCAGTTCATCTGATATAAGCACATTACGATCTGTAAGTTCTTGAATACCTGCAGTTAATTTCCCACTCTCGGTCAATGACGTACCCGATGAGGCTAATGCTGAAATGTAGTTGAAACCGATATTTAAATAATTTTCATGCATGTACATAAGTAATAAACTAGATTGTTAATATGGCATTATTCATAACTTCTAGATAGTATGAAGAATGCCCAATATCAGTGGGCAAATAATTAGGATATAAAATCATGCGGCGTAGCGTAATCTGAGTAAATATGTAATGTAATGCTACGCCCAACGAATTTATTTTCCAATATTTTTTAGCTTTAGTACATAACCTGGATGGCTATTATATTTCTTTTAATAAAACCGTTTAACCTTAAACTTTTTATTTTCAAGATTTTAGTGTTTATTAAGTTATTTAATATATGGATTGTTTTCATATTGTTATGTATTTTACTAGTCGATCCCTATCGTTTGATATCCATATTGAGGGAAATTTCGTGAACCGCGGGCGTATTGGTTTTACAATTATACTGGATACACATAATTGTATTGCCACCAAAACTAAAAGGGTGTAAAATTTAACTGACTAAATTTGACCCAAAAACAAACAAGGCAAGCTAAAGCAAGCATTGTAGTTTTAGTTAGCCCCAGTGAGGTGATGACCCGTTGTTATGACTTAGATGGTATTTTGGGTTCCACAGATTGTTTTATTGCAATAACTACATCTATCAGACATAGGCCACTTTTACAACCACATCAACTGTATTCTAGACCGCTGCCTCCTGTATCACATATCAATTATTTATGTAGTTACTAATTATGTATATCACACTGCGCAACTGTTGTATTAGTTTTAAATAACAAAAAAAACCACATGCCTTTATTAGTTATTAGTTCTAAACTGAAAAGAACACAACTGCGCCCTGTAGCAGCGCATTTTTGTATGACCATGGTCCTTCTATTGTTTTTTTATCTTAATTATCACATTGCCAAACAATTATGTAGCTATATTCATAATGGCCAGACAATGTGATAAATAATGAAGTTTATATGCGTAACTGTTACGCACATAGCTCAATTTTCTTGTCACTGGGTATTCGTATTACCCGGCTATTATAAATAGTGCAATGTTTAAAAATAAATAATAGATATTTCTTTTCAAATTATGAAATGTATTTCTTTGTCCTATTTAAGTTAGTAAATCTTGTGATTGTTTAACAGTATCCTAAGTCTCCTTGTAATTGTGCACCACAATCTGCCTATTACCTTTTCAGTATAATCAGTTGAAGGATTCGCAGAGGTTTCAAAGAAATCGCAGCCTGCGATAAGACTGCTCATTGTAACACTGTTACGAACTATTGTATCCAACTGACTGCTTTTGTGATACTTGGTGTGCAATAAAGTATATCAGAATATATCTATCTACTAATAAAAAATATCGAAAAGGGCAACCTTAAAGCCTTAGTACCTGCCAATAGTGATGGGTTTTCTACCGGATAAACACTCAAAATGGATAAATACTTCATATTTGTCTATTTATACTCGAGTATTTATCCAAAATTGTGGATAAATATTTTGTTTGCTACAATAAAATTAATCTTTCCGTTTTTAATAAGAAATTAGAATGGTCTTTCGATAAACATTTGATTTTTATTTCTAATAAGTTTGCGAGATGTTAAGATAAATAAATAATGTAATGATGAACGTGTATAATCTACAGATAAATGTCAAATTTTAGGAGTTATTTGACTTACCTTTAAAAAAAAATTATATTTTTTTTTCTTCGGCAAATGCTTTTCCTAATGTTGCACATACCGAAACCAAACATTGTGAATTTTCAAGTAAATTTCATTAATGTTGTTTTTTAACTTTTTTATTTTTCATTTTCAGAAAAATCTGGACATTCTATCAACATCCTTGATATTAAATACTCAAAGTTTCATTCATGTCAGCTCTCTCTCTCATACGAAGTATAAGCTTTACTGGTCAATTTTCAAGTTAAATTTTTTAGTTTCAAATTAATATTTTATTTTTATTTATTTTTTTTATAAACACAATAATTTTTTAATAGGAATGATTCCAACAAAGAACACCCAGACTCAGGACAACTATTTGTGGATCACACAAATTTTCGTCCCGTGTGGCAATCGAATCCACGACACTCGGCGCATACTCTGCGCCGAGTGTCATGGATTCGAGTGGTGAGGCGACCACTGTAACCATTGCACCACCCGGTCGGTTGTCCCACGAGAATACCAAACATCAGTGACCATACGAGCTCTCTACTGGACCCTCTGCTGACCTCACGTCCGGACGGGTATTCCACCTCAGTGAATGCACCACTAGGCTCGTCCGATTACTATCTCATCCAAATGCAGCTACCATGCACGCGGCCTGACCCACCATGGCCTACTAGCCTAAGACAGTATAGGTCAGCAGATTGGGATGGATTGCATGAATTTTACGCATAGTACCCGTGGAGGTAGCTCTGTTTCATATTAGAAGATCCCAACTCCTGCGCAGTTGCTGTCGCTGAGACGATCCAAGCGGGTATGGAATGTTTTATTCTGGGGTCTGACGCAAAGTGCAAAAGATAAAGCTGATATTCTGGGCCAATACTCTCTTTCGAACTCAACTTTGAACGACGATACCGCCTATCATCCCGCGGTGCGGGTAGTCCATGCCCGGAAATCAGTATTTCGCAAAGAGATGTCTGGCGGAGTTCCTGTATCTAAATGTTCACAAGTTAAGTGGGCCTGACGGAATACCAGCGGTTGTGCTCAAATAGTGTGCTTCTAAGCTGTATCCGGTGCTAACGCGTCTATTCACGCTCTCACATTATAAAAGTCAAATTCCGTCTACGAGGAAGACTGCCTTTGTGCACCCAGTGCCAAAAAAGGCGACAGATCAGACCCACTGAATTATAGGCCTGTAGCTATCACGTCCCTTATCTCCAAGGTGATGGAGCGTGTAATTAACAGGAAGCTCATAAGATACCTAGAAGAACACGATTTGATCAGCGAACGTCAGTATGGTTTTCGCCACAATTGCTCGACTGGTGATCTTCTAGTGTTTCTTACACACCGGTGGGCTTCAAAATCAAAATCATTTATTTCAATTAAAGTGTTTTTAAATTGTCAGGAGTAGTAGTCAGTCAGACTGACGACTGACTTAGTCGTAAAGCTAGTTGCCTGTTCCGATTCGTAGATCCAGTGGAGAAGAACAGGCAAGAAACTCCAAGGACACTCTTTTTCAAAATGTTTTTTACAAATCTCTGGTTACATTGCTTATATGCGCAAGTTAAATGTGAGGAAAATGTAACGTATTGTTCTAAACTACTACTATATGTAAGTAATAGCAGTTCGGAAAAGACCAGCCCCAACCAACGGCTCTCGTCAACGAGCATGACGCACACGCCAGCCATCGTCCACTTCAACCATATGATATCAATTGATATCAAAGGGAGCCGAACGACCCGACACGTACGCTACTCTTCAACTATTGTGAGTCAAGGTTATGTTTTAGCGGTCAGCTAGGACATAGCGAAGGCATTCGATTGTGTCTGGCATCGCGGCCTTCCATCGAAGCTGCCATCCTACGGATTGCCCGAGGGCTTGTGCAGATGGGTTGCCAGCTTTCTGTCCGGCAGACGCATAACACGCATAACAGCCATAGTAGACGGTAGCTGATCTGAAAGCATGCACATTAACGCTGGCATGGAAAAAACGCTGTTTTTGCGGCATATCAATTATATGTTGGCTATTGATGATATCCATATACCAACATAGCCTGCATAGCAATGGTGCTATGCAGATAACAGCACCAGGGATACTTAGTACAAGGGCCGTGCCAACATTCCTCGTTCAATTGTATTAGAGAGTCGCGAACAACTTGTTTCAAAATCGAGAGCAGTCTAGTCAGGGTCTCTCAGTGGGGTTAGAAAAATCTGGAAAAGTAGATGAGTGAGTGAACGAGTATCCTTTTGTATTATATATACGAGTATATATTTCTATAATATAGAAGAGAATGAATTTGGAAGTTGATAAAGAATTTAGAAATTGTATTCATCTCATTCTCTCAATTCAAATGTTCGAAATCATATATATCCACGAATTTGGGTAAATATCTGATAAAATAAGTATATACGAGTATTTATCCATTTCGGATAAAAACACAAGTATTTATAATTTGAGTATTTATAAATCGCCCATCTCTACCTGCCAACTGCTAAATAGTATACAAATACTACCTGCCTTAAGAACTTTCTCACAATCAATAGAGTAAAGAATATATTAACCCAAAAGGAACGAACAATATCTAAAGAGGTAGCTTTTTCCTTAATAATCCCATCATCATAAACAGCACTGATAATAAATTTGGAGTTACGTCATCAGAGACCAAAAATCTACTAACCTTTAAACTTTTTTGTTTCCATGATAATACTCGTATAATTATGTTAACGCGAATGAACGAGATGTAATATACTTATTTAATACGCGATCGTGTGTATGAACAATTTAGTTCCGTCAACATAATTACAAAACCTACTTCCATCACACTTATTATATTAAACTAAACAATTTGAACAATCTTACCAATAACAAATACAGCAACTGTAAAAGACATTGTGTCTTATTGTTCATTCATTATACCACAAAATAAACATTAAGGCCATAACAAATACATCACTTGCCGATTGTTTAATAAAGTTAGGTTATCCAATAATACCTAGACTAAAATATAGTCAGGTATTCATTATGTGTATCAATTCAAATCATATTTACTATCCCTCGTTCATGTTTCATTCAATTTGTCACAAATATTATAAAATAACTTTTTGTAAAACAATTCTAATAAACAATCCGACTCCAAGGTCCAACTGCGTATGTGCTCTCGCACTTATCATACTTACATGACGTCACAGCAGCAAGCATTTATTTAACCGGTTTCATATATATATGTGTGTACATCATAAGGAACTATAAGAAACAGTTATGGCTTCTGATGAGCAGCGAATTCTTTTGTTTTAATACTCAGATACAGAATAACAAATCAATTGCACTGCGGACTTGGCTGTAGTGTCTCGCATCAAACGTCTTTAACCCTTAATGATACCAAACTAGTTAATTTTCGAGTAATATAAATAAGAGTAGCATAATTTACGACAGCGACATTCGTACACGATGGTACCTGTCTGGTGATGTTTGCTGAAGCATTTTAACATGCACTTTTAATATAGGAGTCTAGATGCAGACTAACACACTTATTATGAAAAAACCAAACGGATTATAAAAATAAACATCAGTGACGATAACTTGTTGGTGTTTAAAAAACCAATCGGACAAGAATCTTATTGCTCTGTTATTTCCTTATTCGACTTTACCTGGCAAATTTTCCGGAGATATATAGTTATAGAATAAAATTAATAATCAATAAGGATGATAAATCAACAATCTGAATTAGCATTTCTAAGTTAGAGAAATCTGGGTGACACTTTAAACAAATATAAATAAAATGAAAAACCTTAAAGTATTTATCAACAGTGTATGTATCTGTCGTATATCAAAGGATTTGCAGATAAAGTCGGATAGCATGAAAAGAGTACTCCATAAAGTCCACCCTTACCTTACAAGGGTAATATAAGAGAGAACCTTATGGAGTACTCTTTACCCTTAAGTACAAGATACAGAAGAGCTTAAAAACAGCGAATGATGTAGCTCGTCTAAAGACGTCTGGCGTGCTCAATCTACACTATTATAAAGCTGAAGAGTTTGTTTATTTGTTTGCTTGAACACGCTAATCTCAGGAACTACTGGTTCGAATTGAAAAATTCTTTTAGTGTTGAATAGCCCATTTATTGAGGAAGGCTATAGGATATATAACATCATGCTACGACTAAAAGGAGCAGAGCAGTGACCATAAACGCAGTTGAAACTGCGGGGACAGCTAGTGTGCAATATTCTGGTGTCGTAGTTCGTAATACATTTGATGAATTAACGATTTAAAATATAAACAAGTACTAAATCAATCATTTATCTAATATGACGCTTGCTTCGTAAACGAATCTTTCAACGTGTTAGGGTTGGCTTCGTTTACATCAATAATTGTTATTCTACTTAAGAAACATATGCCAATCGTCAAGCCCCCTTTATCGTGTGGAAACCCCCACGGGTCATCACCTCACCGAGGGTGAAGTGGTATTTCGGACTCGAACCGACTAAAACCACACAATGTTCCGTCACAAGTGAGTCTATTGCAGGGGACCCGAGATACCCTAGGAAGAAAGCTTCCGGGAACAATCGTCAAGCCCCTTGGGCTAATTATTTTTTCATTACCTGTCAATATTTACCTAAGATGACGAAATCACTATATCTTACCACTTTAGTTTTAATAAAAGTATTTAATTGGTCCTACTTATAAATTAACTATATCTTATCTGTCCTACTTACATACGTCATCCATACTGAAAGTGTGTAGGGTCTACTTATAATCTTCTTCTTTATACTTATACCATAGTAAGGCAAAAAAATTCAAAAATTTAAATTATAAGCACGGATCTTGGTTTCATAGCAGAAATCAAGGTTATCGTTTAATGTTTCTAAATCATAAACAAAAACATATAACGCACTTTCTACAGTTTCTAAACAGCTTCGAAATACCCTTGTGGGACAGATGGGTCGGAAATTCTTGATATGAGCAATATTACCTCCGTGGAGGTATCTTGCAGGGTGAACAAAAATGGTCTATTCCCTACAACTTCCACTGTGGTCTTAACGGGATCTCTTATCTTCAGTCCACCTGTAAATATTGAAAAGGGTTACATTTGAACATTATACGTCCTACATACAATATACGTACACAATAAATAAATACTTTGAACAGGCAAGAGTGTTCAGTATTTTTTAATTAAATTATGCGACCATGCGTTTTCATTATTTTGCATTAGTTTCCTTTTGCTTCTTTCATTGGAAGTAATGCTCTACTTCAAGCAATTTTTTTTTGGCAAAAATTACAGCACACAGCAAAATATATTATAATAGAGTTTATTCAGTTAGTTTAGTAGTAGTTTTCATACCTAACGGCCCATCAACACCACTGCCATATTTGTTAACCTCGAAGTCATATCGTTGCATTATATTGGATATCTTGAGCCATTTATTTGGGAGTTTATTGCGACCTATGTGTTCAAACAACGCGTTATCCTCAAATGCTTCTTCCACGCCCAACTAATGAAATCAAAAATGAAAACAATGTTAAAATAAAATCTCTACACCGAGTCAAATGACTGTGAATCGAATTGATTATTTTAAGCTAAATCTGAAATCAACAGTTGCAAGAGAGGACTTGTTTATGTTTTTTTTATAACTAAACGATATTACTCTTTTCTTCGAGTTAAATTTATCTTAGCATATTATCGAGGTATTTCACTGATATATAGAACACTTGGCAAATAGCTCAATAGATGGCTTCACGACTTGTTAACTGGATTATAGATGTGAGGTTGGGGAGTAACACCGAGATAATATACTCATTAATATTTATATCTGAGAGTCAGGTAGGAAACACCGCCGTGTTTATAATACTAATTTATTGCACACTAGCAAGCCACCCGCCTTCGCACGGGAAGCAAAGCATATAATATATTGATTGATCATATTTCAGTCATATTACACAAAACCTTAACAAATTATACACCTAAACCTTTCCTATGAATCAGTCTATTCCTTGGTGTAAACCGCATGAAAATCCGTTCAGTAGTTTTTTAGATTATCACGAACAGACAAACGCGGCGGGGGACTGTTTTATAATATATACTGATTAGCATTGAATGTATAGACTCTCTCAATAACATCATGCATTTTCATCTTTTGAAAAACTTACCTTTTTCAAAATTCCAGTTAGTCGTGACGTATAATCCAACTTAAACTTTGGCAATGTGACATCAACGAACTTCTTATGTAGCTTGTTCAATTCAATGCCCAAATTGCTTAGATTGTCCAACACGTGAGGGAGACCCGTCAAAGTGTTGGGAACTTTGAAGTATATTATAAAACGTTGAGTCTGCAAATATGGAAAACAGATGGAGCTTATAACCATTAAAATATCACAGAAAAAGTGCCAAATAAAAAAACATATTTTTTTTTAAAGTTTAGTCTCTGGATAGGAGAAGGAAACGCTTTATGTACTTGTTATTAATATAATAATCTTACTTTTAAATAGATCTCGTCCTTTCTTAGTTTTCAATCAAACGTTAATATAGACGTAGAACTGTAAAAAATATTTGCCTATATAAATAAATTGTTTTGATATTGTTACGAAATAGACACAATGTGTATTAATAATTCACAGTTAGCAGCAATTCTCACTTATAAAATAGCAGACAGTACAAACGAGTATAAATACTCGCTTGTATTGTCTGCTGTTTTTCGCTTCTTTGTATCGCAATACTGAAATGAATGTCCATACCGGATGCCAGTGCCATTTTATAGTCTCATACTATGTTCGTGATATCTTTTGCTGTAATATCTCTGCCTGATTCGACACCCCTTTAAAACTTCTAGAACATAGTGAAAAAATTTATTTGTTCTGCTGCTCGTTACTAGATGGCACCACGCGTCTCAATTTAGGTGAACGTAACAATTTGTAGCTCCTCTACTCCTTAACAGATGGCGCCACACGTTTCAACTTATCCTCAAAAACATCTAAAAAAAATTATAATAATGTATGTTATATTGCTGTAGTTTGAGGATAAAAGGCTTTTAAAAAAAGAAATACATAAAAAATACTCACATAAGACATTCCTAAAATCTTTGCATCAAATTTGTCTGACTCTCCATAGCTGAAGTAATCGACTACGTGCATGAATGGAACGTCCTTCGGTACGGTTGGGGATATGTAAAAATTTTCAACCTTGGTAGCATTCGGTTCGAAATTTTGTCTGAAGTTGCTCTTGAAGTAAAGAGTGTTGAGGACCAACATAACCATATTTGTAACGTCATCTGCATAAAAAAATGATAAACCGGCTAATGAAAATAGAAGATACAAAATTGTGTAGACCATACAAATCACTAGAACATGTCCAGTTGACAAATATCATAAATTGGAGCTAATCACGACCTTTGTGGCGTGGCGGTAGTGAATTCAACTGCAGCGGTAGTGCTGCGATTTCAATTCCTTCCCGCCATTGAGCAGGGTGAGTGACTGTAAGTTCCCAGCGACCCCTTCAGTCAGACGGTCCGGTATGCATTGCGTGGACAATTTATTAGCAATTATTCACAGTACACCTCTTCAGAATATATACAATAGTAGTAGTACCAAGTCTCAAAGTCAAATATCTTTATTTCATAAAATTCTTCAAAAAATTTTGAAAATGTCTTTTTTAAACTAAAATTAAAAAATAATAGATCAACTCAAGAAGCTCCACTACACATTCATAAACAGTTCAGTTTATCACAATTTGAATTAGGAGATGGTTTGGTTGCCTACCCCGCGTACAAACATAGCAACGATTTTTTTACTATCATATAGGATCCAATGTGCATCATAATAACCAATATTTTAGTAGAATATTTTCTAAAATATGTTATGTACTTACATAAAAATGTCATACCTACATTAAAAATAATTTAAAATTGGAATTCTAAGTATAATGAAAGATATCGATTTCCACACTGCGGTGATTATCCTGCAAGAAGAGATCGTAGTAGCCAGTCGACTACTGTCTCTACTCACTTTCTACAGGTGCATATCAAAGGGTGTTAGGAAATATGATTTGAATTCGTGAAGACAGGTTCGCTTAATTTTGGAACATCTAGACTCCTATGCCGTGGCAATCAATGACGCCACACACCTGTTTTTATGATATTAAAATTTATATAAAAATATAATAACGTTCAAATTAAGTTAAACCCTCTCCAGAGACTCGTAATTTTATTTTTTTTAAATAAATGAAACGATCATAGTTCGTAGTCGATAACTACACAATTACTAATGACAATTACTAATGTGTGCTTAGTGCAATGCATGTTTACCTTAGTTAACATATAATCTAGTATTTCAATTGCTTTGTTCTGTTCGTCATAAGTAGGTTTGAAGAATATTTCTTCTATAACGTCGTCCAAATTTTCGTTTGCGTAGATACATGGTAAGAGGCAAGCTGAAATCATAAAAAATTCTGTACATATTTTTAAAGATTACTTTAAAACAGAACAGCTTTAAATGGTTTCTTCATTTGATTTTTTATTTAGTTACATATATTTGTATGTATATATCAATAACAGTATCTCTCCCACTCTTTCAGGCATGGTATTATTAGGATGTCTAGTGCCCATGATAAAAACCAACAAATAAACATTATACCTATTTTTGTTTATTTTTGCCGTCTATGAAGAAAATATATTTACGTCTTATTTAGAGTTTAAGCCGAGTAAAGGAAACTTACCTATAAAAAACACAATTATTTTAGAAGGCATAATGTACCTACTTAACCCATGAATATTGAACAACAAGCTTAAAAGATAAATGATATAAGATCTTCTTTAACACAAACAGTTAACACAGCATGCCCACTACTTTGGGGTGATGCGACCGCAAACAATAACATTTTTAGAAAATCAAAATCAGTCGTCCACAACGATTTTGTAATAACTGCCCTGACTAGGTAATTTTGATGAAAATAACTTCGTTATCCGTTGTTCCGTTATTAATTATGTTGACTTCCATAAACGTTAATATTATAAATTTAACAGACGTTAGCTACAAAACTTACGTATCGTTGACAACAGGGATCTAAATGGGTCGAGTCAGCGGCCTATCTAGTATATGTGAGCATGTAAGGTGACCGCGGGGCGGCATACCTATGAACATGTTATAAAAAAGCAGCTCTGTATTGCTAAGACGTAATGACCTCGTCTTTTGGGTAACTACATAAAACTTAACCATTACACAACGCATTTGCATAACCATTCAGACAGGTTAGGACCTGTCTGAATCTGAAGCGGTAATTTATTGAAGTTGTCTATTGCTGTCCTAGGGGACATCTTCAATAAATGACCGCTTTGCTAGATTCGATCCTTTGATCGGATTCGCAGTTCAGATGCAGATGCTTTCAATAGCTTGTTGGTGTATGACATAAGCAGAAAAAACACCGGTTTAGCGACTGTACCTATCTTTAAAACAGTGTACTTACTTATTCTATAGAAGTGATATTTATAGACGAACAGTTTGACGAGTTGTACAATACAACTGTGGTACTGCACGTCACTCGTACTCACGTCACAATTTGAAAGATTTAAAGCGAACTTAGAAGTAGCGATTTCTGAAATGCTTTTACTGGACTTTGAAAACGCATTTAATATGCATTTTTATTAAGATAAACTAATATTATGTAAAACCACAGTACTAACTAAAACTAAAATTATACTAGTACGAGTACATAATATAATGCGTTAGTCCGGTCAATTTAGACATTCGAAGCTCCATAAATTGGCACCAAGGTGAAAAATTTAGTTAATAATTTTACATTTGACAAAGCAAACTATTGTTGCGTTGACTGTGTGTATGCGACTGATCATGACAAGTTCTTAAAAAATTTGTAATTTAAACGGTGACTTTAACTGTTTCGCGTCCATGTGTTTTGTATAAACAAATGTTAGTGACCCCGAATGTTTCTTTTGTATGATTACATTTATCATACATACAGCCTTCTTAGAACATATATATTATACTAGCAGCGCCCCGCGGTTTCACCCGCGTAAGTCCCGATCCCGTGGGAATATCACGATAAAAAGCCTAGCCTATATGTTAATCCAGGTCTCCAGCTATCTACATACCAAGTTGCATCGCAATCGGTTCAGCAGTTTTGGCGTGAAAGAGTAACAAACATCCATACATCCATACATCCATACATCCACACATCCATACATCCTCATAAACTTTCACGTTTATAATATTAGTAGGATTGTTTTAAAAGTGTGTATAAGAGATCAAGGCCTTTTCCTAAACGATATGTAGTTACATGAGTAATATATGTAGGTAGATATACACCTGTCACATATGCAATATGTGATCTAGGCACGTCCGTATCGGTACAGTACAGTCACAGGAAGATCCTGTAAAGTCACCGTTTAAATTATAAAAAAAGTGTGTGTGTGCAATTTACACACGGCAGAAGTGAAACTTCAGAAAAGTAGCCTACGAGAGAATGAGAAATAAAAAGTAAAATCAACACAAATAATTTACTAATGTTAATAAATTTAATTTTAGATAATTTCTATAAAAGTTATTGGTCAATTTTTTTATTATTTTGTTCAATAGGTACATATACAGACAACAGATCATTATATACAAAGAATGGCCCTAAAAGCTTGGTAGTACGTAGTACGCAGGCGCAGAGACAAAGATTATAGGAAGTTTATCGTGATGCTTTTAGTTTCATAGAATTTCAAATCACAACGATTCTAAAAAGTTTCACTTCAACAATTTTTAAGAACTTGTCATGATCAGTCGCATATTAGCGTACCTAACAAGTAACGCAGATGATCACCAAAAACATGAAATAGACAGAAATGGATCGAAATACTTTTATAGGTATAATGGAGTTCTAAATGTTCCGTTCCGAGTTATTTATCATTAAATTAATACGTGAAGAGAATTCTTTGTACCCTTATTTAAAATTGATTGGATTGTTGTGTGTTATCATTAAAAAATATTATTATTAATTAAAAAGACAACTCCCGCATTAGGAATTACTCTTGTGTCGCGGGGGACTTTACAAACATACAAATAACGGACACAAAAAACACCCAGACTCAGGTGGGAATCGAACCCACGACCTCTGGCTCAGCAGTCAGGGTTTTATGGGTTATGTTCCTTGCTTACTCCAAAACTGTTTAGCATTCCTACTTCTAACAACAATGTCTCCCAGAACATTCCATTTGTTAGAATAAGCAATATAATAGCATATACTTTCGAGCTTTAGATAAAAATATCCTAATTTAAAAAAAGCTTTATATAAAGGCATGTACAGCCGAAATAATGTATTAAGGTACAAGTCAAGTTATTATTTTATACTTTGTAAATTTTTTTTTTTGGTTATTACTGACTTGTAATAATTTGACAAAACGAAGTTTGATCAACCAGGACTTGGACTCAAGGTTTATACATTGAATAAGGTTAGATTTAGTTTAAGAAATAACGAATCTGTCGTCTGTATCTGTACCTTACAAATAAAATAAAATTACAAGTCGTTGTTCTAATACAATTATATTCTTTAGTACAAATAGAGAAATAAGTTAGATTAGAAATGTCGTAGTTTTGACATAGTAAAAAAATTTGCTAAAATAAATAAAAATAAAAGGAAATGGTAAAAATACTGTAAAATCATTTCAGAAAAAATCCACGTTTTTTTAGTGGTATATTTTATTAATTGAGTATGAAAACATAAAACTAAAGAATAATTTAATAACTCCACATACGTTTTCCTAACACAGTTTTTGAATATTATGAAAGTAAAGATTACAAACCGACATAATAGCTTATATAATTCTAAATATACGATCATGCTTTGTTTAAACGTCTCGTCGATTATCTAAAAGCGTGCGAGTCGGAGTCGAGCAGGACTGGTTTACAGAACTGCGTGGTTCATAAAAAGTCGTTGACTCGTATCGTTATTTTTTTGCTTCTAGAATCAACTATTTACATTACACACAAATATGAAACTCTTTGCATCCAAAATACCAGATGTCCTTTTTCCATATGGAAATATTCGGGTACCTCCCCGCCGAAACCTGACCGCCCTAGCATACGATAAGCAAGCCTTCTTCCAGACCCTAGAACGGGGGGTGCGGCTTAACCTCAAACTCCATTCCTGACCGACTAATAGAGTGACAGGTTGAGGGGTTAACTTTTTTTAGAGGTTTTCTTTTTCGCTGCAGCTCGTGAAGATCCACCAGTCCTGGTCGTTGTTGATCACGGTTATGGCATGGTCAGGGGTGGATCTGTGCCAGAGCATATTCACTGCTTCCAAACGATTTCGAAGGGAGCGGATTCGACGGCCCGGCTAGTAAATATTTTTTTTAGTAGGTAGGATTTCTTCCTTGCAACCCTGAAGACCCTTTTTGGTTTTTGTGAAAAAAAATCAGTTGAATCTTATGAAGTCAGTTGTATTTAAAATATATGTAGATTTTACAAAACTTTAAAAGTCATACCTAGTCAAAATTAAAATATTGAGGAGTATTTCTTAAAACTAGAGATCACGTGTTGGTCAAACTACGAGTTTTCGACCACGGTTTTTTTATTGGCCAGTATAACTTGACCTGTCATTGTATAGACTTTCTTACCATGACAGGTCAACGCATATACTGTAACACATATTGTTTAAAAATTTTAGCTTCCTGCACTTCTGTATATAACCTGTAAATATTCCAAAATTCACGTCAAAGAGTTCTCTTCACATATTAATATGACGATATAGTCCGGTCAAATTAGACCAAAAAATAAGAGTAAAGCTACCTAAATTCCCACCAAGCTGAAAATCAGTAAGATTGTTTAAAATATGATTAAAAATAAAATTTGAAAGTTCCCCATCATTGACCTTGAATATTTTTTTTTCCATACAGGGGAAACCCTGTATGGAAAATTGTAATTTTATTTAATAAAAATATTTAATAATAATATTTTTTAATGATAACACACAACAATCCAATCAATTTTAAATAAGGGTACAAAGAATTCTCTTCACGTATTAATTTAATGATAAATAACTCGGAACGGAACATTTAGAACTCCATTATACCTATAAAAGTATTTCGATCCATTTCTGTCTATTTCATGTTTTTGGTGATCATCTGCGTTACTTGTTAGGTACGCTAATATGCGACTGATCATGACAAGTTCTTAAAAATTGTTGAAGTGAAACTTTTTAGAATCGTTGTGATTTGAAATTCTATGAAACTAAAAGCATCACGATAAACTTCCTATAATCTTTGTCTCTGCGCCTGCGTACTACGTACTACCAAGCTTTTAGGGCCATTCTTTGTATATAATGATCTGTTGTCTGTATATGTACCTATTGAACAAAATAATAAAAAAATTGACCAATAACTTTTATAGAAATTATCTAAAATTAAATTTATTAACATTAGTAAATTATTTGTGTTGATTTTACTTTTTATTTCTCATTCTCTCGTAGGCTACTTTTCTGAAGTTTCACTTCTGCCGTGTGTAAATTGCACACACACACTTTTTTTATAATTTAAACGGTGACTTTACAGGATCTTCCTGTGACTGTACTGTACCGATACGGACGTGCCTAGATCACATATTGCATATGTGACAGGTGTATATCTACCTACATATATTACTCATGTAACTACATATCGTTTAGGAAAAGGCCTTGATCTCTTATACACACTTTTAAAACAATCCTACTAATATTATAAACGTGAAAGTTTATGAGGATGTATGGATGTGTGGATGTATGGATGTATGGATGTTTGTTACTCTTTCACGCCAAAACTGCTGAACCGATTGCGATGCAACTTGGTATGTAGATAGCTGGAGACCTGGATTAACATATAGGCTAGGCTTTTTATCGTGATATTCCCACGGGATCGGGACTTACGCGGGTGAAATCGCGGGGCGCTGCTAGTATAATATATATGTTCTAAGAAGGCTGTATGTATGATAAATGTAATCATACAAAAGAAACATTCGGGGTCACTAACATTTGTTTATACAAAACACATGGACGCGAAACAGTTAAAGTCACCGTTTAAATTACAAATTTTTTAAGAACTTGTCATGATCAGTCGCATACACACAGTCAACGCAACAATAGTTTGCTTTGTCAAATGTAAAATTATTAAAGAAAAAAAACCTGACAGGTGCGAGTCTGACTCGCGCACCAAGGGTTCTGTAAGCAAACAAACTTGTATATTATATATTAAAGACTTTTGCCCATCTTTTTCGAAAAACAAACTTAACTTTGCGGTTGCGATGTACGACAAAGTGAACAATCCAACCGCAAATAAGTGTGTAATCACAAAAACTTTTTTTTATGTAATATAACAACAAATTAACGACTTTCGGGTTTTTCCTTCACTTGTGCTGTCAGACCAAGAAGAAGAAGCAATCTTACCAACTTTCATGATTCTAGGTAAATGGGATATAGGTTTTCGATCCAAAACCTACAGGGTACTTCCGGTTGACCTAGAATTGTCAATTTTGGTTAAAAGCAAGGTCTTACAGCACAAATAAAAAAAAAAAAAAAGAATATTATGCGGTCGAATTGAGAACCACCTTTTTTTTCGTCGGTTAAAAAATAATCCAAACAGGAATCCTATATCGACTGACGATCAGGTGATCACTCCAGGACTGTGGGTTTAGATTTTTTCGGTTCAGTTAGGTATATTATTTGAATATTATGAAAGTAAAGATTACAAACCGACATAATAGCTTATATAATTCTAAATATACGATCATGCTTTGTTTAAACGTCTCGTCGATTATCTAAAAGCGTGCGAGTCGGAGTCGAGCAGGACTGGTTTACAGAACTGCGTGGTTCATAAAAAGTCGTTGACTCGTATCGTTATTTTTTTGCTTCTAGAATCAACTATTTACATTACACACAAATATGAAACTCTTTGCATCCAAAATACCAGATGTCCTTTTTCCATATGGAAATATTCGGGTACCTCCCCGCCGAAACCTGACCGCCCTAGCATACGATAAGCAAGCCTTCTTCCAGACCCTAGAACGGGGGGTGCGGCTTAACCTCAAACTCCATTCCTGACCGACTAATAGAGTGACAGGTTGAGGGGTTAACTTTTTTTAGAGGTTTTCTTTTTCGCTGCAGCTCGTGAAGATCCACCAGTCCTGGTCGTTGTTGATCACGGTTATGGCATGGTCAGGGGTGGATCTGTGCCAGAGCATATTCACTGCTTCCAAACGATTTCGAAGGGAGCGGATTCGACGGCCCGGCTAGTAAATATTTTTTTTAGTAGGTAGGATTTCTTCCTTGCAACCCTGAAGACCCTTTTTGGTTTTTGTGAAAAAAAATCAGTTGAATCTTATGAAGTCAGTTGTATTTAAAATATATGTAGATTTTACAAAACTTTAAAAGTCATACCTAGTCAAAATTAAAATATTGAGGAGTATTTCTTAAAACTAGAGATCACGTGTTGGTCAAACTACGAGTTTTCGACCACGGTTTTTTTATTGGCCAGTATAACTTGACCTGTCATTGTATAGACTTTCTTACCATGACAGGTCAACGCATATACTGTAACACATATTGTTTAAAAATTTTAGCTTCCTGCACTTCTGTATATAACCTGTAAATATTCCAAAATTCACGTCAAAGAGTTCTCTTCACATATTAATATGACGATATAGTCCGGTCAAATTAGACCAAAAAATAAGAGTAAAGCTACCTAAATTCCCACCAAGCTGAAAATCAGTAAGATTGTTTAAAATATGATTAAAAATAAAATTTGAAAGTTCCCCATCATTGACCTTGAATATTTTTTTGTTGCGATGTACGACAAAGTGAACAATCCAACCGCAAATAAGTGTGTAATCACAAAAACTTTTTTTTATGTAATATAACAACAAATTAACGACTTTCGGGTTTTTCCTTCACTTGTGCTGTCAGACCAAGAAGAAGAAGCAATCTTACCAACTTTCATGATTCTAGGTAAATGGGATATAGGTTTTCGATCCAAAACCTACAGGGTACTTCCGGTTGACCTAGAATTGTCAATTTTGGTTAAAAGCAAGGTCTTACAGCACAAATAAAAAAAAAAAAAAAGAATATTATGCGGTCGAATTGAGAACCACCTTTTTTTTCGTCGGTTAAAAAATAATCCAAACAGGAATCCTATATCGACTGACGATCAGGTGATCACTCCAGGACTGTGGGTTTAGATTTTTTCGGTTCAGTTAGGTATATTATGAGTCATTACTCTCTTGAGTTATTACTTCTTTAAGAAAGACGTTATTCAAGCACACAAATACGTAGCTTCGTAGGACACTAAATGTAGCCAAATTATTTAAGATCCATCACGAAATTGCAGCAATCAAGGCCAATTTAGAGGTCGTGGGTTCGATTCAAACCCAGGACCAATAATTGTGTGAGAAGCACAATAGTTTGTTTTGAGTCTGGGTGTAATTTATCTATAATATGTATGTATTTAGAAATATAAAAGTATGTTTATCAGCAGTCTGGTTACCATAGTAAAGGCTCTGCCTAGTTTGGGATCAGACGGCTGTGTGTGAGATGTGTGGAGTTATTATTATCATTTTTATTCTCTTTATTTACTTAATATAAATAATTTTTAATCAAATATATTTAAAAATATAAAAATAGTGTCCTACCGGTATCGGGTACAGGGACCAAGCTACCGGTGGTTAGGGTTCCAGAGACAGAAACCTCCTCACTATGCATGCCGTATCAAGAAGCATCAAGCTCTTCATCTAGCTGCCTAACGTGAGCCTCTGAAGGTGTTGGTCGAGGCTCTTCGCAATTAACCCAAGGGCCGAAATGAATTATTATTATTATTTTGTACTGGTATTTTTTTATTCTACTTCAACACCTGAGTTAACCTCTTTTGGAAAGTCCATTGTCCAGGGTCAGTGTACCTGTAGGACACTATAGCCTGCCGGACTCAACTGGTAGCTGAAGTCTGTTCCTGAGTTTTTTTCTTCATACATACTTGGACACAGAAGACTTCTGTGGTTATACAATTGTTCTGTATCATTACGTCGAATAATGGTTTATAAAACAGATTTTTTACCACATTACCATTTTATGAATATTCAAAATATGTAATGAAGTAAAATAAGTGTCACAAAGACGGGAGGTTTCGAGAACTTAAAACAGAAAACTTTGCCTGTCAGGTACAAAACTACGCTCATTCGACTGTAATAACTTGTCGATCTGAATGCACATCTGCTGCAGAAGAAGCTCGGCAGAAACGATCGAATTTGATTCGCTTATAATGTTAACCATGTTCGGCAACACGTCCACGTATTTACTTGTGGCCCTGTACGTACGCCATCACTAAAGTCGGGGTCTATATTCACAGGATCATGTGTTTACCTAGGGTAGGGAGGCAGACGGAAGACCAGCTCCTCCCCTCTCCTCCCTACTCTTATTGTTGTATGCGTTACTTTTAATAAACTTTATTGGGTACGTAACCTAATTCAGTTTATTAAGAGCAACGTTTTCACATTTATGTAACTATGGAAACAATTTGTTTTCATTTCGTACGTATGTATATCTAATGTAGATGTCTTCGTGTAGAATAAAATGTGTGTGTCTAGTAATAATACAAATTATGTAATTACTGGCTGTTACCCGCGACTATGCTCGCGTGGAAATATCCAGCGTGCACCTTACATTTTTCCGGGTTAAAAAGCTTATGTGCCATTTCACAATATAATCAATCTCTGTGCCAAATTTCATCCAGATCCGTTCAGCCGTTCTAGCATGACTTAGTAACAAACATCTATATGTATCCATTCAAAACTTTCGCATTTATTATAGTAGTAGTGTTTTATATCTTAAGCGTTTCATTGCACAGTGTCGCCTCGTAACAGTTTAACCATACAGAATGGCTATTATTGTAGCGTAATGTAGTTTATTTGTATATTTTATGAAAAGAAATATTTTAATTTCACTAACCTTGTGATTAACGATTTCAAAATGTGTGTCAGTTTTAATTAATTGGTAATTGTATTTTCCATTTTATACTTCAATTAGCAACCCGCCCCGGCTTCGCACGGGTAGCAGAGACATCTTAAACAATCATCAACATATTTCATACAATTTACAAAAAATCTTAACAAATTATATACCTAAACCCTCCTCATGAATCAGTCTATCTATTAGTGAAAACCGCTTGAAAATCTGTTCAGTAGTTTTCCAGTCTATCGCGAATAGACAGACAGACGCGGCGGGGGACTTTGTTTGTATATTTATGACTTTGATAGTATTAAATTCGATCATATTTAATATTTTCATGCCGCTATGTAGGTATGACGAAATGTGTCTTATGCTCATGAGTAATTTGTCATCCCATATACTTACCACATTTTACAAGCTTTAACTTGCAATGTTTGTTTGTATGTATGTATGTGTTCGGCACGAATCTTGGAAACTAAATTAGAACCACTTCCCGATGACCGATTGGGCTTAAATTTGGTGTACATATTATGTATCTTCGGTGACAATACAATAATATGCTACCATGGATGTTCTGATGATGGAGTCAGAAGACGGCAATAGGAACTTCTTAACTAAACAACATAAACCCATCGAGTTTTGGGTTCATTTGTTTTGTCTTGGTAAGTACTTTGGTGTTACATGATATCCAGGGTATGACGATGGAGTCGGAAGGTGGTAGGAACTTCTGAACTAAACAAGATAAACGCATCGAGTTTGGGCTCGATTAATTTGATTTAAACAACAAATCTACACTAAAATAAAACTTAGTTTATATAAAACCTTGTTTTCAAAAAAAATACAATTAATTTATTAATTGTGTTTTCTTTTAATTTTATTAATAAAGTTATTGTTATTATTTGCTCTTTCAGACAATCAAATCCCACTAATATTATAAATGTGAAAGTTTGGATGGATGAATGGATGGATGTTTGTTACTCTTTCACGTAAATATCACAGAACCGATTGCGATGAAACTTGGTATGTTTCATCGCAATCGGTTTCAGACCTGGATACGCATAGGCAACTTTTTATCCCGATATTCAAACGGGATCGGAACTTACGCGGGTGAAACCACGGGGCGCTGCTGGTTAATAATAAGATAAATTCTATCTTACGGCTAGGGTAACTTTGAAATACTTATTACTGTCAAAGATGACTTTAATTAAATTTCGAAGTTCATTATTATTAAATACTAGCAGCGCCACGCGGTTTATTTATTTATTTATTTAAAACTTCATGCACATTTGTACAAAAGCGGACTTAATGCCTAGGGCATTCTCTACCAGTCAACCTTAGGGTGGTATAGAACTGCTATAAGGTAGGTGCAAAGATACATTTGAAATTATTTATAAAACAAACTAACATTTATATTACTTACATGTACAATTTTCTAAATATCATTACTACATAATATACACAGTTTCATATACTTATACATAAACCTACATAAGTATTTATATTATGCCTATACAGAGTACATATATATTCACACATATCATACATATACATATCATATATATAAGTAAATACACTACAAATACCATTATAAAGTCGTGTACTATCGTTGAGGCTATTCTGCTAACTCATTGTGGAGGAGCTCTCGTACTTTCTTTTTAAACGTGAAGCGGTTTGTGGACATCCTGACTTCGAGAGGGAGCGCATTCCAGAGAAGGACTGATTGTACATAGAAAGAAGAGTTGATGAAGTCGGAGCTGTGAGAGGGACATAAAAGAAGCAAATTATTGGTGGAACGAAGATTCCTGTCATGAGTAGAGTATAAGTATTGGAAATGGGAAACTAAGTAAGAAGGTGGCGATGGGGAGTTTAAAAAGGAGAACAGAGAAGTTAGAGCCCGCAAATTGCGACGTTGGCGAATAGGAAGCCATTTTAATTGTGAACGTAAAGCAGACACATGGTCATATTTGCGAAGATTGAAAATGAATCGAATGCAGTTATTGAGAAGGCGATCTAGTTTGTTGAGGAGGTCTGCATTCAGGTCGAAATAACACACATCACCATAGTCAATTATAGGAACGATTAGGGACTGCATTAAGGAAGTTTTTGTCTTAGTGGGGAGGAATTTCTTCAGGCGGTATAAAGTTCGGAGAGCTCCAGTGACTCGCTGACTCACGTGAGTAACTTGGGCCCGCCAATCGAGTGTGGAGTCAATGTATAAGCCCAGGTCTTTAACTACTGAACTTATAGATATATTTGATCCGTCAAAGACAATCGGTGTGGAAGAAGTAGTGTCTAACCTGCTCATCATTTGTTTGCTCCCTATGACAATCGCCTGACATTTATTAGGATTTACTGATAAGCCGAATCTTGTCGACCAGGTTCTTATGAATTCTAAATCCTTATTGACCTTATTAATGGCTTGCGATATATCTTCAACCCTGGCCTGTGTATAAAGCTGCAAGTCATCGGCATATAGGTGATACGTACACTGAAGGTCGTGGGTTATCAGATTAATAAATAATGAAAATAATAAAGGAGATAATATACCGCCTTGAGGGACGCCGGTTCAGAGATCACTCCAACTCGATGACACGTCTTTAACATGAACACACTGCTGACGTCCCTGAAGATAAGTGGAGAACCATTCCAGTGCTTCTGAGGAGATCATAAGATATGAAAGGATAGATAGTAGGACCTCGTGACTGACGGTATCGAAGGCATTCGAAAAGTCAACCAGGACTAACACAGTAACTTTAGTGTTTTCCATGGCCTCCCTAATATCGCCAGTCACTTTGAGGAGAGCGGAAATAGTGCTGTGGCCGGGCCTGAAGCCAGATTGCAGTGGACTTAGGAGATTGTTTCGGTATACAAACTGCGAAAGCTGCTTATGTACACAAGCCTCGAGCACCTTAGATAGAAAAGGAAGAATAGAGATAGGTCGAAAGTGGTGTGGTAGAGAAGGGTTATTTGTCTTGGGCAAGGGTATGATGTAAGCCTTACGCCAGAGAGAGGGAAAGGTTCCAGAGTCAAGGGAAAAGTTAATAATATGGGCTATCACTTGAAGAACATGATCCAGAACAGTGACAATCATGCGACGACTAATGCCATCGTAGCCCACGGCATTGGAACGAATAGATAGGATAATCTGTTTGATATCCTCAGGAGGCACTGGAGAAAATTGAAAGAAGTCAATAACTGGATTAGTTAGACTTTGTATATAGCCCAAGGTCTGACATTTGGTTTGATGATCCAGCTGAGTTGCAGATGTGAAATGTAGGTTGATATCATTCAAACCAATTGTCTTCTGAAACTCGGGACGTTGTTGTTTTCCAATACCCAGTGTACTGAGAAACTTCCAGATACTTGTAGGAGATGAAGCCTCTATATTTTCCAGAATGTATCGGCGTTTTGCGTTACGTACCACCTGATTACACCGATTTCTAGCCGCCTTGAAAAGGTTCCACGTGTCTTCAGAACGATGATTCCTAAACCTATGGAAAGTTCGGTCCCTCCGTCTCATTGCAATTTTCACTTCCTCCGTCATCCAAGGTGCCGGCGAACGCTTTAATTTCACTTTCCTAACAGGAGCGTGGGTGTCGTATAAACTAAGTAAGGTGTCATTAAAGATGCTGACCTTATCATTCACGTCGGTAACAGCTGCCACACTGCTCCAGTCTATTTCGGAGGCATCAGCACATAATTTTTTGACATCCATACATTTATAGCTGCGAACATGAAGAATTTTTGGAGGGGATTTAGGTGGTTTCAGGATATAGGAAAGGAAGAGCAAGTCGTGATGGGAAAATCCAGGAGCAGGATATTGACCATAGGAGGAGACAAGGTTTGGAGCAGAGGTAAGCATTAGGTCAAGCCAGGTATCCTGGTGTTCAATGTTGTGATGAGTTGCTTGAAGGGACAGGACATGGAGACTGGTAGATTGGACGATCTGAAGGAGATTACGTGTTCGAGGAGAGCTGAGTGCGAGGAGGTCCGTGTTGAAATCTCCCATGATGATGTGGTGTGAGTATTCCGACCCTAAAGATTCCAGAACTGTTTCCAGACTGGAGAAGTAGTTGACAACAGGAGGGCAATACACTGCACCTAGAACAACATTAACTCCCTTGACACAAACCTCAAGGAAAAGATATTCCACAGTGGTGGTTGGGTTGGAAAAAGAATAGGCAAGAATTTTATAGGGTAAAAAGCTTCGAAGGTAGATGGCGACACCACCACCTCTTTTATCTAGTCGGTCATTACGAATAAGAACAAAGCCTGTAAGTGGATATGAGGTCGAAGGCAAGTGAGGTTTGAGCCAAGTCTCCGAAATCAGGATGGCATGAACGTCACTGTCGGTGAAAGTCGCAGTCAATTCACTATAATGACTGGGGACACTCTGAGCGTTTATATGACATACGTGTAGATGAGAACGAGTTTGATTGTCAAAAGTTTGCCGTAATCGGTCGCCCAGTGTGTCGGTCAGAGAACAGAAACTATTCTCATCAGAAGAGTCGTTAGCAGAATAATACACTTCATCATCATCACTAATCATTAAAATAATAATATAAACATATAAAACATACAATATATTATAAGGAAATATATTCTACTTAAATTATGTAAGAATATATCATAAATATATGCATACGCCTTTATAATTAACAGGCCTGAGTTTCTAGATCGTGTTTCTACACCACCCGCCAGTTGGTACAGATACATATTACCATCTAATATATATTAAACAAAAAATTGAAACAAAACGACTACAACATAAATCGTATTCATGCTACTGAAGCACAGTGTAATCCATAAACTTAGTTAGTATATTAAGTTTATGGTGTAATCATTTAGAAGAACAAAAAAAAAAAAATTCAATACAGTCTGTGGGCACTCTCAACCAACTAAAAGTATTCGAACGCAAATTGGATGTAGAACGAAAGAAATGTTATTAACTTGACAGATGACATAGATGTCACTGTGGTTTCTAACATTGATGTAAAAATATTGTTATGATAATGATTGAATTGAAGGTAAACAGGAAAGAAGTATTTGTGATTACATCATGAAGATAATAATATCTAAGCCAATAATGAGTAGATGCATAACTGTATTAAAAGTGGATGAGCAGGTTATCTAATAATGATAAAATGCAACGAGCAGCAGTGTCACGAAATACCTATGTTTATTACAGTCTTCTTGAACTTTTCGTAGTTATGCTTGAACTCGCGTTACCGGAGTCGCTTCTGTTGGTGCATGTTACCTTTGGATACTTGGCTATTAAGGGTTTCAGCTCGTCCGGGGATGTTATTTTATGGCGGCTGTTATCGGGGACTTTAATGATTATAGTGCCATCCTGTGTCCAGCACGCTGACATGCCAAAATGTTGTCGAGCCATGCTGAAAGCCGATTGTCGAATTTTAGTCAAAAATTCCCTTACCGAGAAGCCGGAACCCTTCAAAGAAGTCTTCGCTTTCCAGACGGCAAGCCTAACCTCGACCGTTGAGAATCTTACGAGTATGGGGCGACGATGTTCCTTGGAAGGGGCCCCAATGCGGTGACAAAGCTTAATGTGTAGTGGTGTGACATCATTGAGGCCCATCTTCTTGTTGATAATATCAAGCAGGGTTCCATTACAGTCCTCCTTGATAGCCTCAGGTACTCCCAGGAAGATCAGTGCCTTTTGCCTGTGCCGAGTCTCCATTACATCAATCATATTCGTACACTCAATAATTTGCTTCCGAAGAAGACCCAACATACTGAACATTAGTTCCCGAAATGTCCTGAATTCTTCCGAAACCCGGGCCACTGTGTCCTTAGTGTTTCCTCCACTGTGCAACTGAGATTCCAATTCAGCCATTCTCTTTGAAAAGCTCTCCTCCAGATTGTTCTGAGCCATTTGGATCTCTGCGAGTTGGGACATTGTTCTTGTGGATTGAAGTGTAAATTCAAGATTGTTGTTGTGAAGTTATGATGATAATATGTAAATGTGCTGGCAGGTGGTTCAAATACTTTGCTTAATTCATATGTACAGTACAATAACCGTAAGTACTATAAATATAAGCCTTCCTTAACTTTATTTCTTCAAAATTAAGAAAAATATATAATTAAAATTAACTTTGAGCTCTGAAATAAGTGTGTCAACTTTTCAACACCTACCCGAAAGTTTCACCCGCGTAAGTCCCGATCCCATAAGAATATCGGGATAAAAAGTAGCCTATGTGTTTCATCGCAATCGGTTCAGTGGTTTTTGTGTGAAAGAGTAACAAACATCCATCCATCCATCCAAACTTTCATATTTTTTATATTAGTGGGATTAGTGGGATAGTGGGATAATAAAGTTGGTGAATGTTTCTTTTGTTAATGAAAGTGAAAATGATTAAAAACAGCGTAAGCACAATTCTCTATCCGCTTGCAAGCTTCATCATCAGACCTTCGAAGTTAACCGTTAACCTTTATTGTGTTTCAAAGTAAAAAGAAATTATTACATACTTTTACGGCAATTAACGCGATCACGAAAATGGTATTACATATCTCTGAATTGTGTTTTGACGTTGTGACCACGGCTATTGCAACCTGGTTGAAATGTCAGGCAATTCAGAGGTATGTAATACCTATTTCGTGATCGCGTTAATTCCCGTATAAATATAGAGAAATTGTTTTGCACATGAGTTTATCGTTACTTAATTTCTTTTCTAAACAAGACACAAAAAGAGTCTTAACAAGATGACTGAAGGACGGGGCAGACATCCCCCCCCCCGTTATCTGCCCCAACCGGTAAAGGGGTTGCCCATTAATCATGTGATGAGGTTTTAAAGGAACCCCAGCCCCCCTAGCTAAAATCACGTGTATTTAAAAAAAATCAGAATATTATCTTTAAATACGGATATAATAGCACTGTCTACGAAAAAATAAATACACGTGATTACTCCCCCCCTCCCCCTTGTGATATTTCGCGATTTTTTCCAAGTTGAAAGTTACACTTTAAGACAAACAATACAATATTATAGTAAGTTATGTTACAGTTTCGTTATCTAAATATTAATTGACTTTTATTTTGTACAGAAAAGTTTAATTAATGCTTAATAACTAAATGATGGAACGCCATTTTTACAAAAAACGACGTATTACATTACTAAAAAGATATAGCAAAACTAAATACATGTAATTAGTATTGGCTGCTATAGACTTGTATATATGTATATATTCTTGAAATATTGAAAGACACAGGCAAATTATTAAGAAATTTCTTTTCAGTAATAAAATTATACATGATTTCACGTCTGGTAAAACATTTCAGGTCAAAAATTCGAATTCCTATTGAGAATCAAACCCTAGCTTACACACTACCTAATAATGACATACACTTCGACTTTAGACTAGTTTAAATGCGCCATCTATGAGTGTAGGGTCGGAAACTCTTCCCGTCAGCAGCAACTGCCTCGTGGCCTCGTCTTGAATGAAGAACAAAAACGGCCTGTTGGCTACCACCTCTACTTGACTCTCAGTGTCCTCGCCGAATTTATTCACCAGGGCAATTTCTGTAATAAAAATTAAGTTTAAAAAACTCTAACCCGACTACGAAAAACTAGTGACTACCGTCGCCCATGGATAAAAATTCAAAAATTATGTCCATCATTGAAAAATTCTTGCCTGAAATAGTTAACTTTTTACCCGATTCTTTAAAAATAATATTAAGCATGTCAACGTTAAGTAAAAGTTGTCATGGTAGACAATCTATGCAGCTGAACACGCCTAGCGTGTTCTACGCATTGTATGTAAAACATTTTTTTGTGGATATATAAAAATTATTGTAGCACAGGAGCCACTTCAAATTTGGTTAACTTCTGAAATAATTAAGCTATACTGTTATTTTTAATACATAATACTGCATAATGGCTTAAATATTGCCAAAACATTGTAGACACGCCAGGCGTGTTCTCAGCAGCTGGAGGAAATGTGGAAGAGCACACCAGGTGTGTTGCCGGCTCTGAAAGTGTTAATTTCTTAGTATTGATTAGACATCAAAGAATTATAAATATAACTGTACAATAAATAACTGACATTGCAAAGAGACATTTCAATTTTTATTTATTTGTATTGATATTGATAATAGAGAATTATTAACAATTTTCAACTCGTCACACTAACCGTAACATACGCTTAAGAAAGAACAGCGAGGCATTCTTACAAATAATTGAAAAAAAAACGATTTTTTCCATAAAAATCGATTATTTGTGGAAAAAAATTTCGATTTTTCTCTAATCGATTATTATTGTGAAGAGTAAAATTGATTATTTGTTAATCGATTTTTGTCACATCCCTACATTGAAGTCGGTGATACTTTTTTTTTAAAGATAATTATAATATAATTATACAGTCGCGCCGTACGTAGCGCAGTCTTTCTTTTGCTTGTTTGTTTACAATTTAAACATATTTATTTATAAAGACAATTTGATATTTATACATATTTGTATAATGTGCTCGTCAAGACCTTACTTTTGACACCAAACATGTCAAGATTATCTCAATTTAATATTTTTCGAGGTCAGATATTTACGTGTAATGTCCACCATTTTAAAATTTAGTAAGAATTTATACCTCATTCATCAAAATCGGATCAGTAGATTATCCTACGGTGGAACATACATACATGCTGCTAAAATCAATACCCTTCCGTAGTCGGGTAAAAAAGAAAACATATTTGTTCTATGTCAAGCGAAATTATAATGGGATTATATCGATTTTAAATAACTATCCTAACTTATATCCTAAATTAACGTATATTACTAATGCAAAAGTGAGTTTTTTTGTTACGCTTTCGTTGTCAGGGGTACAGGGTACGGGTGTCAGGAGTAAACAACGTAGGGTGCCTTTCGTCCAAGAGAAAAAAGTTCGCTTCCCGAGGAATAAAAAAATAACTTTGTCGTGAGCGAAGCCGCGTTAAAAAGCCATATTAACTGACCAATTATTTTCACATATAAGATTAGTGTGCTTTTTAAAATTCTTTGACTTTGATACATATTAGATGTGTAACTCGAGACTCTCCTGACCACGATCGGTGCAATTCGATCGAAACGTCGGGTAACGAAAAAGGTATTGTACCTTTTAAATACATATTATCGCGATTAAGACACATCTAAAAATAATCTTATCATATTTAGAAAAGGTTTAGAAATGTGGTCCCGGGTAATGTTTTCTACTAAAAGTGGAAATTCAAAGAAACTCTTTTGGACACGTAGAACCTTTAAAGTCTACAATTTTACTGGCTTAAACATTAACACCTAATCTTCATAATAATTTCTTCGTTCACCCTTTTATAAAAAATAAACGTTGTCGATTTTCAAGTAAACGACAACAGATCATAATTTACTTAAGAAAAATAACATCAATCATCATCCTCCGCGCCTTTTCCCAGATAAATTGGGGTCGGCTTTCAGTCTAACTACGATACGGCCGAACTTTGATATTTTACGTGAGGCGACTGTCATCAGACCTCCACAACCCAAGTAATAGGCGATATCGAAGTTCTGTAGTTAGACCAGGTTGTCGGACTTTTTTCCAACTACCCGTGACGAATGCAACAAATGTTCGTATGGCAACCGGAACCGACGCCTTACTCTCCGAGGCACGGGGGTCTCAATGTGTTAAGAATGGTCACCGATTCTAAGACTAACCTGGCTTTTACTTAATCTTGTAATGTGCTAACCTATTCGGTTACCACTTAGCCACGAGCCTCATAATTAAGAAAAATAACAAAAATTGGTATTATACCTGTAGCAGCGTAAGCAACACTACCAAGTTCATTGATCTCAATACCAGATCGCTGCAGCACTTTTGAAATCTTGATTCGCTCTGTAAGATATTGGCCGCGAGCAATACCAGGGAAAGATGCAGTATCTTCAAACGCTTCTCGTACGCCCAACTAAAATAATGAAAACATGTCAATAATAACAAAACACCTAGCTATAGACATATTGTTATCGTGATAACTTTTGTAAGGAAATTCATCAGAGCAGGTTTCTGGTCAACATTTGCCGTCTCGTTTTGTGAAGAAGTGATGTCCGCTAAAGAGATGGCGGAAAGGAAACGGGAGAGATCTAGTACTCTCTGGTGCCGTAGAAGAGGCACTGGTAGGTTTGGCACCAGGCGACGGAGATCGCAAAATGATCTCCGACCTCCGTTCCGCGCGCGCCTCAGATGGAAGGGGGGCGAGCCCCACATACCAACGTAGCACTACCAGTGGAGATTTTTTTCTTATTCTTGGTCTCAGGCAGTCTCAGCATCGGCAGGGGAGGACAGCTGCCCCCCTCCCCCCCCCCTGGCTTTAGGAAGCTTACGTAAAAATTACCTTACTACCCCTGATTTGCCCCCCCTGGACCGACATTGCCCCTTCTTGGGCTAAAAGCTGGGTACGCCCATGCATATATTACAAACCTTATAGCACACACACTAGAAGCTAACACTTTTGCCCGTCTCGTCACCGCCTTCTGAAGTGTAAAGTACGATATGGAACTTCTTTCCAATAAATCCTAACTACGAGGCATGCCTTTTAAGTTTTGTAGTTGGAAGAAAAAAGCACAACTAGAACCTTATAGTACTTTTTATTGTTTTTCAAAGTATTAATTCACCACGTAGTTTAATACACTTTTTCATTCGCTCGAACCAGTTAAAACATTTATTCCACTCCAATGTAGTTAAGTGTTTGATATGGCTGACTTAAAAGCGTCGACTGTACTTCACCGGACTGAAACCCTTGACCCCAAAGATTTTTCTTAATTTTGATGACCGTTTTTTGCAACGACCATGGCCACGGTCTTCTTTGAAGTGCTTCGAGAGCGAACAACTTTAGTCGGATTTGGCTCGTCTTGAAAGATCCAGAATGTAGACTGTTGTTTAGAATGAGAATCGTAGGCATAGATCCAAGATTCGTCACCACTGATGATGTCGTAGACGTGATTTGACTCTCCTTTGTTAAACCTTTGAAGAGTTTTCTTACACCATCATAGAGCAAATGCGGTATCCAACTACACCAAGCACCTCGTGCAAGATCTTTTGAATGGTTGTCCCCGAGATGCCCAATAACGCCTCTATCTCTCGATATGTCACCTGACGATCTTCGAGAATTAATTGTCTCACAGCAAGGGTGTTTTCTTCCGTAAAGGCAGATTTTGTCCGTCCTTCACGGGATTTGTCACTAAAACAGGTATGTCCTTGCAGGAATTCTAAATACCAGCGTTCGACAGTCCGCAGACATGGGGTTTCATCATGGAACACAGATGTTAGCTCTTCAAAACACTGAAGCCGTGTTAGGCCCCTCCGAAAGTTATAAAAAACTATTGCAAGAACATTTTCCTTAGACTTTCTAAGGCAAATGTGCGTGTAATAGTTTTTTACAACTTGTATCTGCATTTTCTTACGTGAACCGACAGATTCCAAACAACGCTGTGACTAAACAAAATCATTAATCCTAATACTTTCAATTGTTTTAAGATTCTGAATTGAAACAAATTCGAATATTGAACGGTTCCAAATTCAAAATGTAAATGTGAATTTAAAAGCCATGCCTGATATACATACGTATAATTTTTTTTTGTTTTTTTTTAAACATATTTATGACAACTTACTTCCTTTAGAATTCCACTCAGCTGCGAAGTGTAATCGAACTTGAATTTGGGTAATTTAACGTCTACGTAGTGCTCCCGAAGATTGTTCATCTCTGATCGCAGAACATTTATATTCGCCATCACGCGAGACAAACCCGACAAGGCATTCGGGACTATTATATACATCGAGAATTTGTTACCCTGAAAAGGTTTAAGACAATTAACTTTAAAAGAGCGAAAATGACTATTAAGATACGTCAAGATAAACCCCGATGAGTTGTTTGGCAACGTGGATAATTATGACAGCTAGAGTCGGCAACTTGGTTTGGCTGCCACTCTCACGAAATGAAACTTCGACACGTGTTTGGCCAGAAAATTGGACATTCCGGCTTCTAAGTATAATTACCAAACCTGAGAAGCATACTTTTTGTTGAAGTAGTTCGGCATGACTTCCTCATTTATCATTTTCGCTTATGATTCCTTGACTGTTGTTTTTGTTGGGGGTTGACACACCGATGGCTACTGGTAGGTTTCGTTTCTCAATATTTAACTATGGCATTGTTTAGTTTTTAAACTTCGATAGAGGCAAAATCATCTTACCAAATAGGTCATCCTTAAAATCTTTGCGTCTAATTTAGCTGACTCGGTATAATAGAACTTTTCGTTGACGTTCATGAAAGGTATTTCCTTTATTGCCTTTGGAGAGACGTAGAACTGATCGATTTTAGTTGCGTTGGGTGCAAATTGGTGGCGCCAGCTGCCCTTAAAGTAAAGGGCATTAAGAACCAATACTGCGACGCTGGCGACATCATCTGAGGATTAAATGTAAAACAATTCATTTCTCAATATCTTTGCGTAATATTTTTTTTTTTTTGAAAAATTGCAGGACTGACCATGCTTGATGGTCAGTCCTGCAATTTTTCCAATATGTGTACAAGTCGTGAATAAAAAAAAATCATGACTGGTACAATGCGAACGAAGCGTCGGATATTCTCAAAGATATCATATCTTTTAATTATTTTCACGATTAAGTCCCCATTTACAAATTTAATAACTATTCAATTTACTATCTTAGCCGATATTTCCGAGATTGATGCATACTTGAAAATCGTATATTCCAGTCATAAAAGAAAACAAATGGGAAAATTGCCATTTACCAGTGATAAAAGGGTTATTGAAACCATTGATGATGTCTATAGGCTTCAGGAAGTATGATATTCCAGTCGTGTGATGACGATCGTAGTACTGTCTAACTAATTGGTATTTCCAATGTGACACAGGAATCGCGCTGCGGTTACTTTTATAACAGCTATTTATATTGTCATAAATTTGTGTATAAGTATCCTGTGTATTGTAGTCATACAAAAGGTATTGTGAGTCAATAAAGTTTCGACAAAACATGCACTATTCATTCTATTGGTGCCTTTGTAGGTAAATTGTGTTTACTGTTACCTTGTGTGGTAAGCTTTGTGACTAACGCGACAATGTAAATTATGTGTCAAAGGTCCCCGAAAAAAAGTATGAAATACATACGTTTAACTTAACAACTTTTAGATCAATCGAATGAGTCGAGGGCTTTCGACACCTCTTATATTATCCGATAAGTCGTTTTGCGTCTTGTAAAATAGATTTAAAAATAATGTAATTTGAATCCTAACTAGGAATTAATTTGCGTTTCCGTACAAACCCAAAAAACATCATTGACAGGCCTTAATATGAGCGTAAATTGTGTTTTATTTAGTATTATACTGACTCAAGTAGTGCATATTTTTTAAATTTCGATTTAAATTCCACAAAGCATCTGCACTTGTCCTAATCAAATTTAGAGATCACAACCTATCCTTAAGGTAAGTTGTTTCTTAGTATTATGTTTTGTAGTATATTCTTATTACATAAACGCGGGTCCAGATATTGCAAAGAAAAAAAGTTTTTCAAAACAGACGCTGTTTCACCGGGCGGTGGAGCACATCCAGTTTCTAATAAAGATATAGGACGTACCTACTTAGGTGTTTAGTCATTTGTTTTTGTTCTATTTAAATTTTTATTTAAATATTCAGATAAAAAATATTTACCAACAAACAAGTTTAGTTTGTTGTTCAACATTCATGTCACGTCTCTACAGTCTCAAGTTAATTCATTTGCAATGCTGAATATAAATATTGTAACAATAAATACAAATTTTGTATTCGATGTAAATCTTCAGAGAAGAAAAACTAAATAAAATACAACACAATCAACATTACATCAATAAAACGGTGATCGGTCGAAAATTTACGGAGAAAATGTAATGAAAAAGCCGGATGAGAGCAGAATTTTGCTAGAGGCTTTTTATGAATGTTTTATGGAACCCAGTGATATGCTGTTATCGGTTATCGCTCACTGTACGTATAAACATTTGCGCTTAAATTAGTATGACGTTTTAATGTTTATGTAAATAACCAAGCCAACGATGCGATGTTATAAATAATAACATTATTAAAGCGATCGTTTAGTTCTATTTGTCATAACTACTGGTCTATACTAATAGCATATTCTTATCATTTTAGGGTTCTATATGAAAGGGTGCACACACTGCACACGGAACCCTATTACTAAGCTTCCGCTTCTGTCTTTCAGTGGGCTGTATCCCATGTACCGTAATAGATAGGCTGTTGAATTTTTTTTATAGAGCGTCTATTTCTGTTGCCGCTAAAAAAAACGAATAATAAAAATTAAAATAAATAAAAAATTAAAGAAAGGCTCCCATATAAGAAATGTAATTCTTTCGACGTCCGTCTGTTTGGCAGCGGGCTGCTAACAGGTAGACAGTTGAAAATTTCACAAAGTGTGTATTTCAATTGCGCGATAACAACAAATAATTAAATTAGGGCTCCCATACAAGAACCGTGATTTTTTCGGCGGCCGAGCTTTATCTCATGTACCATAATAGGTAAACAGTTGAAATTTTAACAGTGTGTATTTCTATTGGCAGTATAAGAAGAAATAATTATAAAAAATAACAAGAACCGTATTAGTTTAATTTTTTTTATCACTTTGAACTATAAAACTACACCATAAGCAATTCCTTCTACAATTGCAGAACCTTAAAGCTTACCTTCACTAACTAAATTCGAGATCTTGCCCTGTGTGACATTCGAGACCCATGAGTTAATTTGCTTGGCAGCTTCAGGAGGATTCTGGAAGTCGACTGTCTTCAGCTCGGTCTTATAGAACTCCTCCGCAATGGCTGCGAACATTTGTTTTGGTCGAACACTGCTGCCAATATAAACCCTGCTGCCTAGGTTTAAAATATATTGAGACGATTTTTTCTGAAAAATGCAAGATTTATATATGTTGGTATCATTTGTAGCTGAACTTATTTTATCATACTCTTTAGTAGTAGCGCTTAAAAGTATGTGGTTTTCCATATTATCCGTAGCTTAAATATATTTTTATTACCTACTTTGACACCACAACAGGGCCAGGACCTAAGATATTTCGTAGTGGTTTAAGAAGTCACAACAAGTGGTCCCGAGTCTGGGTTAATATATACTTGTAAAGCCTTCTCGACACATTAACTTGCAAAATATTCAATTACTGTAGAGTTCTGATTGGATCGTAGAAGTCTGACTGGAGAAATACTTTTTAATTCCAATTTTGAACTAAAAACTTTTCCGAGTGGTTTTCATATTTATTAAAGATATACGGGTTTACGCATGCGTGTATTTCGGGAATGCCCGACTTGCTTCGGACCCGACGGGGTCCTTTATCAAGGAGTGAAGCGTCCTGCTAGAAACCCTCGCGACAAGACGCTTTACTCAAACTAGACGGGCATCCCCAAAATATACACGTGAGTAAAATTTAAGAGTCTCTGGTCTCTGGTTTTATATTTAAATTTAAGGTTGTATCAGTCACAAGTACCTACTTTAAAGATTCTACACATACATGAATGGTCCCTAAATCTATTTCTTTTAAAATAACAAAGCGATAGAAAGTGACCACAATGGCATTCATTAATAGATTTAAAATATATAAATAAATAAACTGAAAATTAGTTTAATGCCAAATAGTATTTAACAATGTTGTGTGTTTTACTGTGGCCCCACACTAGGCAAGCCTGTCCTGTGGATGCCAGATGCAATATGACTTCAGAACCGGTTAAGGCGTGATCTTTGCTCTTTTCAAAGTGAACAAAGAAGACACAAAAATAATAGTGTGGTGTTGTTAATCTTTCGGACGCCCTTCCGTGAATACTAAATATACCGTTAACCACGGTATACTACTGACTATTTTTGTGATCTCTCCTGATGCACTGTACACTGCCTTATTATATATACTCGGACATTCTAAATGGCGTAAGCGGTCAGTATGCAGTACTTCAGACTGATCTGCTGATCTCATGTGCTGTATGCGCATTGGGACTAGATATCCGCCAAGAGTAGAAACATACCTTCATAAGTGTTACTTTGTAACATACAAAAGTTATTTCCTAAGAAGGAAAACGACATCTTAAAAGTAATGAAATTGAACTATTATTTATTTTTAACGAAGTTCTTTAAAATTTGCTGACTCAATGGATAAGTCTAGTTTAAACAAATTGTATTACAGAATTATTAAACCGACCCGTTTGGAAAATCATATGACGTCAATGGTAGCACCAATATTTTCGCTTCCATCCTTATTTTGTTATTATAAAAAGCAATATTTATAACCATACAACGTTTACGTAAGACAATCACGAAAAGTCACACGTTAATGATAATTGTGAGTGGTTTTCAATTGAGTTACAGACACAGGTTATCTGCGTAAATGAAGTAATAGCAACGGGTGTCGGTCATTATTTTAAAACATTTGTAACTAATAGTTTTTGTTAATATGAAAGATTAGAAGCGTTTGTGTGACATTTAGAGGAACTTTCCCGATCACTTCTAATTTGACTCGAAATCTACTATGCTTTGCCTACCTCTAAACAAAATAAAAAATATATAAAAAAACAAAACTCACCTTTAATGATTCTATGATGCTAGTAAACTTCTGTCTAACTGAACTTTGGTCTGCACTGAAACCCAATACGGACAATAATTCATTCTTAGTGACGCCTGTAGCCGCTTCTGTGAGAATAGCAAGCGCCAACTTCAAACCCAAAGGAGACAGAAGGAAGTTCTCTTCTGATGACGAGGCTACACGCTGAAGAAGTCAATATAAGTTATGTTAGAATGATGCATATAGATATTAACTTTTTCTTTTATGAAATAGGGGGCAAACGAGCAGACAGGTCACCTGATGGTAAGTGACTACCGCTACCCATGGGCACCTGCAACTCAAGAGTCACAACTGCGTTGCCGGCCTTTACGATGGGAGTACGGGCTGAGAGGGAAGAAGGGGAGAGGGAAGGGTTAGAACCTCCGGTAACCTCACTCTTCGAAACACAACGTAATCATTGCTTAACTGCCGGTTTTCTGTGAGGCCGTGGTATCACTCCGGCCCAGTGAGATACACATGGAACAGAGATTTAGCTGACTAGTATATTAGAATATTATAAGTATAGAATATTATAAGTTTTTGTTAAGTCTAATCCTACCATATTTAAACGTCTTCAATACAAAACGAAACGGTATTGACGAGATAATGATAGGTTATGCATGCAAAAGACTCAAACTGCACTAATGAGCAAGAGTACTTTTTGCATGGCACCTAGAATTTATAACAAAATACCTAGGGCCATAAGAGAACTCTAGCTATATTTATTTAAAGTTCAGTTTAAAAAATATCTCATTAACAAATGGTTTTACACGACTGATGAGTTTTTGAATGACCGTGATAATAATATACTTTGACAGTGACATTTCCATACTATCTATAATTAATTCATTATTATTATTTGACCACTTAATTATTTTTATTATATATTGTTCAACCCTGTACTATTATTCATGCCAATAAATGATTATTATTATAAAAAAAAAAGTGAATATTGTTTACGGAAACCATATTGGGGTCGCTGCTATTGAGGTGACATAGATAGTTGTGTATTGAGACTACTAATAACAATACGCTTACAGAGGGCAAACGAGCAGACGAGTCACCTGATGGTAAGTGACTACTGTCGCCCATTGACAACTGCAACTCAAGATTCACATGTGCGTTGCCGGCCTTTGAGATGAGAGTACGCACTTTTCATGAAGGTTTAAAAACATTTTTTTTCAACATTGCAAAGGCTTGTTTCTTTTATGGCCAGCCGCCTGCCTGACGCCAACCCTCCTTGGGAATGTAGTTATTTTCAGACAGGACAGATAAGAAGAATGTAAATTGGGGTAAGGAATACAAAAGCTAGCTGTCTGCAAATGTATGACGTAGTATTCTACCAATATTCAAACTTTTAATGCTAGTTTTTCCCCGCGGCTTTTCTCGCGTTGTTTGCTGTACCCCTGACAGTATAAATGTAAAATTTCATGATGACAAACAAACTCACTTTCGCATTTATAATATTACTTAAGATTTCAATTTAATTCGGAGACATTTTACATCAAGCAAGTTATGGTATAAGTATATCAAAATAATTATACATGGTGATTAAATATTATTAACTAGCAGCACCCCGCGGTTTCACCCGCGTAAGTTTTGATCCCGTTTGAATATCGGGATAAAAAGTAGCCTATATGTTATTCCAGGTCTCCAGCTGACTACATACCAAGTTTTATCGCAATCAGTCCAGTAGTTTTGGCGTGAAATAGTAACAAATATCCATCCACCCATGCATCCATCTAAACTTTCACATTTATAATATTAGTGGGATTAAATAAGGAAGGAAAGGGGGAGATGTACCAGTGCCAGTTTTGCCGGCAAAAGTTGCTCCCGACGCCGTAGAGCATGAAACGATTTCTGTGAGCCTAAAGCGACAGGTAGATCTAAGAAGAACGGGTAAATTACCTTAGTTAACGTCCAATCGAATCCATCATAATCAATTGCAGGATTGTTATAATCATCTATCTCCGAGTATTCTGCCTCCACGTAGGTTTCGTTATCAGGTACAGGCGTGACAACACCTACAGGCTGGAAGTGGCTCGCTGCAGCTTGAGACTCGCTCGCTTGTGGAACATAGCCAAAGACATCATGAAGGACTTGTTCGTCAATCGGCAACGTTGAACAGGAACATAATGAGACGGATGCTGAAATAGAAACATATATTCAAATGAAAATGCAAAGTATACATCAGTGTTTGTGATACCAGGACCCCATGGTATTAACTGTGGATATTGACATCATGATCATTCTCTTGTTCTTGTCCTACTGGCCTCTCCAACCATAAGACATATTGTCATAGGGATACGCGACCCCGGCCTTTGCGAGCT
This sequence comes from Callimorpha dominula, assembly GCA_949752705.1. Classification (NCBI taxonomy): domain Eukaryota; kingdom Metazoa; phylum Arthropoda; class Insecta; order Lepidoptera; family Erebidae; genus Callimorpha; species Callimorpha dominula. The sequence continues at coordinate 10,876,529 of OX457011.1, forward strand.
ACTGCAGTCTCAGTCCTGTTCCTCACAAAAAACCTGCGGTTTCCCGCTTCCTTCTCCTATCCATTTTTCCTATCCCTAAACCTTGTTCCTTGTTTCCGTCTTAAAACGATAATATTCCCAAGGAGGGTTGGCGTCAGGCAGGCGTCCGGACATTAAAAGAATCAGCCCAAACCTTGTACAGTATGAGTAAAATTGGGACAAGGGTAGTTAGATGATGAGAACTTCATATAAACGATTTGACCGTCTAGAAGAATAAGAGACCTAACAAGATGCTCTTTCCTTTTCGAGAACGAGTAAACACAAACACACTAAGTTCTCCTACCTAGTGATCGAGTCAGGATCTGAGTAAATTTTTATAGAGATTTTCTTCCTCACACCAACGATTTGGGCTTAGTGTTGGCTGAACGTTAGTCTAGATATCACATGAAATGAACATGACGGAGAAATTATCCTAGTAGCCTTTGGGACTTTTGAGTGTTGTGGATTCGAACCCCACACGGGACAAAAATATCCACAAATAGTGGTCCAGAGTCTGGATGTTCTTTGTGTCCGTTGTTTAAATGTTTGTGAAACCCCCCGCGACACAGGAATACTCCTAATGCGGGAGTTGTTTTCTTGTGGTTTTCTTCCCCACAGCCCTGAGCAGCTTTCCTCTAGATTTGATGCCAACCTGATTTACGAATTTAACGACAGGGAGGGCCCTGTGACAGACCAAAATAATCAGGGGAAGGTGGACCTATCCGGTTTATCAGATAATAATAATAATAACTTCACACACCTCCATACGGCCGTCTGATCCCAAACTAGGAAGAGCCTATACTATGGTAACCAGACTGCTGATAAACTTACTTATATATTTCTAATTACATATATATTATAGATATTTCACACCCAGATACGAGTACAGAACAAATGATCATGCTCATCATACAATTATTTGTCCTAGGTGGGAATCGAACCCACGACCTCTGGCTCAGCAGTCAGTCACTAACCACTACACCCACAGGCCAGTCAGATGAACATCGTATCTATATAATTATGTATTTACACGGGAATTAACACGATCACGAAATAGGTATTACATACAACTGAATAGCCTGACGAAAAAAATAAATAAATGTATCTATAGCTACGAAGTGTGAAGGAATAATGGGAATGAACTAACGATAACGGTCTGTTTCATGTACATACATACAAAATAGTGCAATTGTATCTTATCTACTGTAATTTATTTACTTCTAATATCCATGAATATTACTGACTGAAATTTTTCATTTGTTAACGTACTTTCATTGTAAACCTCACAAACGTGCAATTACAAAATCTATATTAATAACTCGGTCAACGGGTACGGTAGACTCGATTGAAACCTTACCTGAATAATAAAACATAAAAAAAATAATGATTTCGAGTCGACAACATTTATCCGAAAAATTCGGATAGTCGAGTATTTTGTTTAATTCTAATTCTAATTGAGGTCGTTAAGGCCGATTCACACATATATCTTGAGTTCGTTAAGGCCGATTCACAGGTATATCTACCTACATTTTGTAAAAGATTGTGTATTATGTATGAGTCACATTTCACCCGAGCCGAAGCCGGGTTTTCATTTAGTTCATTTTAAATTTATATAGGTTACTTAGTAGTATCTAATATTTTAGCATATTAACTACACATAAGGAATTTATTTTTAGACATGAAACAAATCAGTGACCCCTGTCATAAATTAGAGTTTCCGACGGGGAAAACCTTTAAATTTTCCGACAGGTGGCATTTATAATAGAATTACGTCAATCGACCAATCGCCTCATGAATCAGACTATACAGAACGCCCTTTCCGACCAGTTTTTGGACTTGAACGAAACTTGTAAACAAATATAATTATATATAGCCTGGAAATCACAGCCTTGAACGAAACTTGTCTGTAGTGAAAGAAAATTATTATAATAAGAGTGCGATATAAGAGAGGTCCATATATATTACGCAAGTTCTTCCCTGCATGTTTTTAGTAGGTTCAATTATGGTATGACTACTACGGGTACGTTCCCTGTACCCTTGATGAAGTATTGTAGCACTCACTCGGCTGTGAGAATTGTACCAGAGGAAAGCGGTGTGTTGACAGGGAAGTTAAAATCATACAAAGATAGCTGTGATTAATTATTATTATATTTCGTTATCTAGCTACTACAATAACTTTATTGTATATTTATCATTTTATAGCAGGGGCCTGACAGCTCTCTCTGACATCCAAGACGAGCGTCCCCTTCTCTTGTTTTTATTCTATTTATTACACCAACTTATTATTTATCACACATATGACAGACAAAAAATGACATGCCCACCAGATAGAGATTGTGTGAGGGAGGCAGGAAGATTCTGCTGCTACCGAGGGACCATAGCTCCTATGGTAACGAGACCCCTTGCGCTATATTCAACCTCCTTCTATAGGAACGAAAACTCCTTGACAAGGTATGGAGGTCTTGGCTGGTAGCACCAAACTCGAATTAAGAATAATCGTACGTTTTTAGGAAAGTCAAATGTAGAGAAGAGCCACTTTTGTGTCGGGTTGTATACTCTTTGGTGTCGGCGTGGAGTCGGCACTGTCTTCTCAATAAATGTTGATTTGTTCAAGAATTTAAGGAATTGTTTAATAATGTTAAGTGTGTTAAAAGCTTAACATTCATTATATCGCCTTAAGAACTTGCTAATGTTTTAATTGTACTCCTCTCTACAGCGATATCCCGATCTATGGCACCATACGCAAGCCCCCAATATTACAATATATTTATTACAAGCCAGCATCCTATGTGCTCGAAGATGGTTTGAACACATCATGCTCATAAATTGCAACTGATTACTAAAGTCTAACATCTGATAACGGGGGCCAATTTTATTCACTATGTTTTTTATTTCAGGCGTGAAATAATATATAATTGTAATTTTTTATTACCTTATCTACAAACGTGATCCGTTACCATTAAAATAATAAACATTCGGATTCGAAATGGATCGCGTTATCAGATACTATGACTTATTTTATGTATAAGTCCATGAACCCTATTTAGAAGGATTTATTTAGTGTGACCACAACTGCTAGGTAATGACTGTAATGTAACAATATGTCTGCAATGGATCGCAGATACTATGTTCTTCTTAAAACTATTTGGCGTGAGAAGAACCGTAGGTAAAAATATGAATTATTTATTAAAAAATAAAAACAGTTACATGGTATATAAATTTAGTGTTACAGTATAATGTGGCTAGTTAATTTATTGTTGCCATTTCTGTATTCTAATACGACAAAGACTGCAAACAAGCATACACTTGCAACTGCACTTAAGGTCAGCGTTGACAACTGTACTTGTATGAACTGTGTCACAGTCGCCAGCGTCTTCCACCGAGAAGAATCCATACACATAGGTATATGATTTATTATTGTTAAGTTACGCAGACAAAACTACAATAAAAAAATCAATTTACAAAATCAAAATCTTTGACTTTACACGTTCCACCTTCTTTTATGAGAAACGGAAGTAAAAATACCTGAAAATTCCAACGGTTATAACTTATAAACGGAAAGTATTTTTCAAAAAATCTTATTGTATTTAAATGCTAGAGTTATACCCTTTAAAACACATCCTGTATAACTGAGTGGGCAAACAAGCAGTGTCCGCCTATTTTTTTTTTTGGTGTTATGTGGTGAAGCAGGCTTTGAACATTTACAACACTGGTGGTTTTGCTAGGAAATTTATATATAATATAATATCATATCTAACTATTTAATACCCCTCAAATAAAATTAATAATAGTATGTTCAATCTGTTTTTATCACACAATTATTATACACATGTAATGAATAAAGATATTTTACGATTCGGTTCTCGTATCTATTATCTACTTATACACAAATAATTATAGGTACCAAAATATTTACTAATTATTATTGATGGAAGTTCAATAATATTAAGTGCATCGAATACATTAGGTATTATTTTTTGCTTTATTAAGGCATCATTATTATATCACCACTGTTAAAAAGAACATAATAGGTTCTTTTTTAACCCCTGACGCAAAAAGGCAGTGGTGTCATAAGCTTAACGTGTGTATTTGTGTGTCTCTGTGACATTGTAGGTCGTAAACGGATAAACCGATTTAGATTTAGTTTTTTTGTTTGAAAGGGAACTTGAGCGAGACTATTTTTAGCTAGAATCAAGGAACTCTGTTAAGCCGTTTGAAGATCATCAGCTCTTTTCTAATCCTTGAGGGAATATAAGTGACTTCTACTGGTCTGTGGTAACCTTGATCTGACTCTGCAGCATCATCTACAGTCAGTCAGTCAGTCAGTCAGTAGAATTCCCAACTTATAGCAGAGGTATACTCTTTAAGCGCTTTGGAATAATCTCAATGATGATTTGTACATAGAAGACGGGTTTTTTTGCTTTTCTGAAATGTGTTTTTAAATTTTAACAACTTTACTTGTAGCCCCTGACATAGTCATTTCAACATTCTCATTTCTGCCAAACGTGTTTTCTTCTCCGAAGTGAGTGTCATTCATTATATGTGTACACGCTAATGTTCAATAGTACTATATTATAATAGTAGACAGACTGATTTGATACATGCAAAAAAGAATAATTGTTCTGTGGTTTACATAACATATTTTTATTATAGTTTTAGTAAATTAATAATATTGCAGGGGTTCCCGGAGGACTTCTTCCTAGGAGGACCCGGGTATACACCCGGGTCCTCCTGCAATAGGCCCACTTGTGACGGAACACCGTTTGGTTTTAGTCGGTTCGATTCCGACATACCATCTTACCGTTGGTTCCGGTGAGGTGATGACCCGTGGGGGTTTCCACACGATAAAAAAAAGAGTAAATTAATAATAAAAGAAACTAATACTTTTTATTTGGAAACAATTTTTGAGAGTCACTAACATGATCTGACACGAACCTTCGTTTTGCTCAAACCAAAACTCTGGCAGTTCATCTTTAGTTACAAGCATGGGCGCGATATAAAACGGGGAAACAAATGAGATTACTAACGATATTTCTAAAGTGTGTACTTTGTTCTGTGTTGCATTTCTAAAAGTATTTTTTTATTATATTTACTAACACATAGTATGTATATTTAGATTAAGATATTTAGCTATGCAACCTGAAGTAAATGATTTACTATTTATGTGTACCTGTTTAGATCCAGGTCTCCAGCTACATACCAAGTTTCATCGGAATCGGTTCAGTAGTTTTGGCGTGAAAGAGTAACAAACATCCATACATCCATACTCACAAACTTTAGTATATTAGTAGGATAAGTATGTTTATCACCAGTCTGGTTACCATAGTACAGACTCTGCTTAATTTGGGATCAGAATGCTGTGTGTGTGTGAGATGTGTCAAATTATTATTATTTTTAAGTCAGCCACAGAATGGTCACAGCAAAAAAATACCAGATCTGGAAGATATGATGAAAGTTACTATTAATATAACAAATATGGTAACTCTGTCCCTCAAAGGAAAAACCACCACCAAGAGAAGAGGAGCCTCCAATTCTTTTGATTTTCAACAATATAAATAATTTACTATTTATATCGTTAAACTTACTAAAGTTTTACAATAATCGTATGAAGTATCAAAACACACGTGAGCCCAATCGAACTTTTGATAACCCCGCACATTAGTACTACTAGCGTATATGACAAGCTACATCATATATCTATTCGTTGAGAAATAACTAGACTTAGCTAATGTACTCTAATTTTAGCTTAATAGGCAAGTGCCGATAGCTATAAAATAGGCAATACAAGAAACAAATTAATAACAGCATGAAAACTGTTCAAATGTGAAGAAACATAGCGAAACCAACAGAAAAAATAAATTATAGTTGATCCGAGTTACGAGGCTTAAATGGAATGAAATTTTATAGATGGAGCATGGTTTTTCACGATTTCCATAACTAATATAGTATGTTTATTTTTTACAACATCTAAAAGTTATAAATTTCAAAGAAAAGAAAGATCGCTGTTTTTTTTCTTTTTAATATATTTTTTTTCTGTAAACTCTGTTATGTAGAGGATATGAAATATTTGGTTCTGCTTTTGAGTATGGTCGCAAAAACTCCATGGGGAGGTTACATAGGGTTGGCAACGTGCATGCTACACCGATATTGTTGCGAGTGCTTACAGGCTGCTGTAATTGACTGCACGGATGGCGCAATGGTTTAAGTAGTCACCTCGCCACTACGCCGAGCCGAGTGTTGTGGGTTCAAATCCCAAATCCTTTGTGTCCGTTGTTTGAATGTTCGTGAAGCCCCCCGCGACACAGGAATATTCCTAATGCGGGAGTTGTCTTTTAAAAACGAAATAATAATAATAATTATATGACAAAAGTAAACTACGAGTAAAATTAAGTCCTTTTGCCCTGTATATTGAGTAAAAAGTAGCCTATGAGTTAATATAAGAATAAGAATAATGTTTATTTTTTCACAAATGTATACAAGATTACAAACTATGGGTAGGCTGTAATTTTTGAGTACAAATAAGTTTAGAATCTATAACCGAACTAGGCAGAGCCTGTATTTCGGCTATCAGCGCCAATCCTCTCGGATATAATAATCTCTAGCTATCATAGCCATTAACATTAACTTAATAAGATTTGTACATAAAACTAAGTATTATTAATTTTACAAAGTAAAAAAGAAGTATGCATCCAGGTCTCTAGCTACCTACATACTTACCAAGTTTAATCGCAATCGGTTCCGTAGTTTTTGCGTGAAAGAGTAACAAGCATCCATACATCCTCAGAAACTTTCACGTTTATAATATTATATAGGATGTTGTTTAAGTTAATAAGTTGTATAAAATTTTAGCTTTCTGCACTTTTATCTTTATATATATAATTCTTCTGTACGTGTGTATGTCACTGAACTCCTCCTAAACGGCTGGACCGATTTTAATAAAAATTTTTTTGTGTGTCTTCAGGTGGATTCGAGAATGGTTTAGATTTACAAATAGACCCGGTAGATGACGCTGCGATAGGGTTCCAGGAATAATATTTTTTACGTTCCGACAGGACAACGTCTGTCAGGTCCGCTAGTATTATATAAACGTTTAGTATTCACAAATTCTAAAATTTCACATTCCGGGGTTCATCTACTTAAAAAATGCGTAAAATGCGTTTAAAGTAAGCGGATAAAAATCCCATTAACATGTGAAAACGTGTAAGATAAACAAACCTCTAACAGGTTTTTATTGACTAGCTTAATTGATCTTCTAATAATAGATAATAAAACCGTGATTGCTGACTATGTTATGACTTTAAGAAGACATGGAACGTAAACATTTGTATAAATAGATTTAATAATTAAGTTTAATGTTGATTCTTCTTATAACTGGTCCTTATAACTGCAGACCTTATTTATGAAGTCCCAAAACGTCGAACCCTTTGTAACTAGTGATGTAACAAGATCTACTATCCGGAAGATAATACCAGTTTTAGCAAATTGTTCCAAATAATTGAAAAAATAAAAAACTATATCTATATAAAAAAAACTTGCGTTAATGGAGTTCATTACAAGAATACGATTCTATTTAGGTATATGTTTCGCTGCCGACTAGTTTTGATCACGTCAGATAGCCTTTACCAAGAAGTGACCTGTCGCAAATGTGTCAGTTATTGACACATTGATAAAGGGCCCCAAACCAGTCTGAAGCTTTTTAATAAATCGGTAAAAACTTAGCTGAAATGTGTGTATGTGTGCTTAGTACGAAACAAGTCGTTTTAGATAGGGATTTCATAAATTAACTTCCGAAGTTCGATAGAACTTGATCACATCACAATTGCAAATATTTGACGATTAACTACTCCAACCAAACACCAATCGCATTGACGAAGCCAAAGAAATAAATAAATCCAATTTATTGTTAGAAGTAGTCAAACTAGAAAAAAACGTGTTTTCAAATTGGTTCTGGTCCTGTTTGAACACTGCGCCATTAATATTGGCAAAACTTTTGACCTACGAATGTTGACGTCAGGGAAATTTTGAATAGTTTGAATTCCTAGGGATTGGTATCAAATACAGATATTTGGTCTATTGATTTCGGGGCACTTCTTAGCGTGAAAGTACGTCAGAAACAAGACACAGAATAAGCTTTTTCGAGAAAACAGATGACTTGAATTGTAATATAATTTTGTGTGTTCAGAATAAGGTAGCATCATGTGCGTTGTTATAACAAATACGTTTTTGTTCCTTTCGTGATTTTTGTCCCATGTCAAAATACAGTACATAGTCATTAATAATAATAATAATAACTCCGCACATCTCACACACGGCCGTCTGATCCCAAACTAGGCAGAGCCTGTACTATGGTAACCAGACTGCTGATAAACATACTTATATATTTCTAAATACATACATATTATAGATAAATTAAACCCAGACATAGAACAAATTATCATGCTCATCACACAATTATTTGTCCTGGGTGGGAATCGAACCCACGACCTCTGGCCTCTCATTCAAACCAAATTGAACCGTAATAATAAAAACAATCACGGGCATTTTTGCGAAGTGCTGTTTTGAGATGTATTTATTTCAATAGATGCTCATTCAAGAGAAGTGCATCAAAATTTATATTTTTATCTCTTACTCGTTTTCCGAACTCTCAATCCAGTAAAAAAACTGTCGATAAAATTTAGAGATGAAATGGATATACGACCACGATCCGGTATCCGACTTATCTAAATGTACTAATTAGCCGGATACCGGATGGTGAGCAAGTATCCAGACGGATAACGGATAATAAACCTAGGTACTTAATTTAAATCATGTTACCAATATAATCGCCATATTTTCATTTACAAGAAATTTAAGACTTATACTATAAATAAAACTTTTACTATACTATCGGCAAATTATGGTATATGAATACCATCTTCCGCGCCTTTTCCCAACTAAGTTTGAGTCGGCTTTCAGTCTAACTACGAAACGGCTGAACTGCAATATTTTGCGTGAAGCGACTGCCATCAGACCTCCACAACCCAAATACTAGGCGATATCGAAGTTCTGTATTTAGACCATGTTATCGTACTTTTAAGGCTCCATGTTTTTAGGATTCAAAGGCATTGACAGATGTTGTTTTTTTCACATTATGTATTGAGTATTTTATTGAGAGAATAAAAAGAAGAAGAGTACAAAAAAATAAATTAATATTAATCATTTTCTTTACAGTTCTCAGACTACAGCAAATAAAAACTATTTATATCTACTCTCGCGCCTTATTACTCTCATTTGACCATTCTTAGCCTTTCTTCACTATATTACCGACCTGGACAGTATATGTCATTCGCGGCCTACCCGCATCGACTCAGCCACTCACAGGAGCCATTATCATAAAAACCGTAGTATTCGGTATTCGGCCGAATAGTACGTGGATATTCGGTATTTTGCTGAACACATTTAAATTTCTACAGAATCATCTTCCAGGATCATCAACCCTAACGTAGTTTGTCCAAATTATGTTACGTAGATTAGTTACACTGCCTTAAGTTGGAAAAACTTTCTAATTCAGTCTACAACAAGGCCCTCATGCTCATGATAATTTGTTCTATGTCTGGGCGTATAATCCTTAGTTCTTTACTCAATTTTATTTTTTTCTACTTTTTAAGGAAGCGTCGTGACATTACTTTCGACATCCAATGTCTGGCCAGGTATCCGGCGGCCGAACATCCGGTATCCGGCCAAACATCTATCCCTTTCATCTTTAAAAATTACGTTAATTGCTTTAGGTTGTTTATGTTCCAGTTACTACAATAATTGTTGAATACTACACACAGATTACAACCGATTCTACGAACCTCCTTAGAACTATGTAATTTTAAAGATAAACTCCAATAAATACCCAAACAATATAGGTATTCATGTTATCTGCTTAATAGATAATAAATAGTAAGAAATAGTGACCAAATAGTCGGTATTATTGGTTTTTTAACTATAGGAGTTCCTGATTAAAATAAATAGATCTCATAAATGTTATCATATGTCAAGGTCAAACTCAAATTAAGACTTGTTATACTATAATTAGAAAATATAAGTGAACAACAAAAGCGAGATTATCAACTTTGGAGGGTAAACAACGCCGTCAAGTCCCAGAAATATGTAAACACAAATTATAATTCTGTTCATGTACACATGGTACGCAAATTTTCAAGAAATCTTTACAACCTATAGACAATTCAAACAAACTTACCGACAAAAAACACTACGATTCTCGAAGTCATTGTGGCACGATTCTATAAGGAAAACCACAAGATGAAAAAAACAATACTAAATTTCAAGGCAAGAAGATCCGAACTTTATATTCTGAACATTTGGCTAATATGGCTTGAATTGCACTGGCACTTTTTACTTCATGTTCAAATGATGCGTGTTCACAGCGGTGCGCGCAAAACGCGACTAACATTGACCATATTGTTTGCAGGAAGGTTTTATTTATGACTGACACCGCACAACCGGTTTATCAACGTGCTCTGTCGCGGGTACATAAGGTCCACTGTATTTTTATCTCAAACATTTATTTCAAGTGAGTATTTTAAATGGCGTCCACACGGCAGAATTTCACGCATAATTTAACAAGATTTTCAATCGAATCGTGTCGTGTGAATGCAAACCATGCAATTCAAGATCATTTGGAGGTCAGGACGGCCTGACTTGATCAGGTGAAATCGGTTCGCGTGGACGCTAATCAGCCAATTTTATCATGTTAGTCTGCTTGCAGGCGGTATATTGAGTGGATGTTCTTTTTTGATGGAATCTTTTTTTACACTGGTGTGTTATTAACGCGTTTTATCAGTGCGGTGGTTATATTTATAGTGGCCTGTTGGTCTAGTGGTTAGTGACCCTGACTGCTAAGCCAGAGGTCGTGGCTTCGATTCCCACCCAGGACAAATAATTGTGTGATGAGCACGATCATTTGTTCTGTGTCTGGGTGTAATTTATCTGTAATATGTATGTATTTAGAAGTATATATGTATGTTTATCAGCAGTCTGGTTACCATGGTACAGGCTCTGCCTAGCTTGGGATCAGACGGCCTTGTGTGAGATGTGTGGAGTTATTATTATTATTTATTATTAATATATTTATAAGATACCTAGCAGCGCCCAGCGGTTTCACCCGCGTAAGTCCCGATTCCGTAGGAATATCGGGATAAAAAGTTACTTAAACGTTAATCTAGGCCTTCAGCTATCTACATATCAAGTTTCATCGCAATCAGTTCAGTGGTTTCTGCGTGAAAGAGTAACAAACATCCACCCAAACTTTCACATTTATAATATTAGTGGGATTCTTTAAAAAAAACTTCCTACAAACATCCGCCTAGCACAGAAAATAAAATTGTGTACCTATATGTAGACGATTTCACGAAATCTGTTCGTATTTAATCGCAAATCTGATCAGTGATAAAATTGTATCGTGTGTAAACCGTACATATAATATAGAATCACGCTACACCATTTACCTCAACGGTGAGGACTATGTCATTTCATTACCAATGGCAGGTGAACCATTTATGAGTCATAGACTATATACTAGATAAATATTTATACCCAGGTTTAGGTTCATTCTTAGATTTTGAAGTTTGTGGTTTAACCACAATAGCTAAACTTGTCAAGCACCAATAAAAACAGGAAAACACTAGACTAAAAATGTATTTAAAGATTTTTTTTACTCCCACTGGGCTGCGGGTGATTGATTCTATATTCTACCCTGAACAATATTAAACAATATCAAAAGTTTGAGTTTTAATTAAAGAGTAAAAAACCCACCACTCATCCTCGGTTCGTAAACCCCATTGATGACAAATGGCAACTGTCAAGAATATTGCCATAGACAGGCAAGCCTAACCGAAGCTCCTAAATAGCAATAATCCACTTGGCTGCCGAAGCGTTATTGAGATCATGTCTACGGAAGTTTGCTAATTACGGCTTTGGAATACCGTGGGCATGTTTAAAAACTAGATTGCATACATTACAAAAAATTTAATATCTAATGTAAATTCTTGACATACGAAATTTATTAAAAAATAACTCACTCGTACTCACTCAGAGTACGAGTGAGTTATTTTTTAATAAATTTAATTCCAATTCCAAAAATCATCCCACTTCGTCAATCCAATTGGTCCAATCAAGAAAATTATTGCCATGTATTTAAAAAAGTTGGTTAAAAAATACAAAGGCCAAAGTATGCTCTTATGGTCAAGCTAATACTATATAACTTGTTAAAACTCTATACGTAATGTTTTATTTACTATTTAAAACAATGCTACTACAGTTCAATAAGTTATATACCCAGCGACGGCCCTGGGGTAGAACGAGAAGAGCGCACTAGGCGCGAAGGGCACGGGTGGCAATGGGCACCAAAAACCCAAGCGTGGAAAACAATTTCTAGCGAAAAATGTTGATCGCGCCTTTTAAGAAGCATTAGTTATTACAATATCTATATAAGAAACAGATTTAATTTATGACACCAAAAACTAATTTCATTATACATAAAGCAGTTGGAGTATTCATAGTATTAAAGAATACAAGCACGACTGTAATATTAGACATATTTAATTTAAATTCAATAAGCGATGCTATTTGAAAATTTGGTAGCTAATTATTATAACAAAACCGAAATAGTCGACCAAAGGGCGCTGAAAAACTACCCTGATCAAGGGCCAGGGCTGGATCCGAATATACGAGTAGTAAAAGAAATAAAAATTACGTAATCAAAATACGTTATAGCCTTATATAATAGTATCGACCAAGAAATATGACAAGTTTACTCGGTTATTTATAGCGGCATGAACAAAAACACACTTTTTTAATCGCTAGAGCTTAGAGACGGGGAATCGGTCTGACTGGTGACGTACGTGTCTGGGGAATATCCCAGGTAATATTTAGGGAAGTTCCCGAGTTTGGAAGTGGTAGTTTTTTTTAAATTTCTCCCATGAATGTTTGCAACGACCTTATACAGTAATAATTTAAAATTATGTACGAGATAGTGATAGAAAATGATTTTACCATTCATAAATTCATTAAAGGTTTAGTTTAGTTTTCACAAGTTTATTTAAAGTATCTTAACAGGAAGACGTTTTTAATAAAAATTTAACACTGAAAATTTGTGTCCACCGATTCCAAAACTAGTGGGAAACTGGCTTTAATGACAAAAAAATCTTAATAAAACTAAATAGTTTTATTTATAGAATAGAATATGAAAAAGAATTAATAGAACTACCTCAAATTAGGTTTACGAACGCTTCCTCCTTTTTTAAAATAAAAACTTATTTGTATAACGATCCTATACTTAAGTGGTACTGTAATTAGCGTGTAAGCGTTTTATTAATTGATCTAAAACATTATCGAAGCCATATTTCATTTTAGTCTGTAACATTTGCCATGAGATTTCCGAAACCATTATTAACTAAATTATTTAGAATTATACACAGATATCTCAATCAGAAATAAGTAAAACAAAATAACTTCTTACAAGTATCTTCCTCTACCGGTGTACCTTACCGAGAAAACGTGTGTCCAACAAAATGTAAAAGATTATAACGGACAGCCTCCCACAGAAAACTATATATCTGTATACTATGCCCGAAGCACGTACGGGCCGGCTCAACCGGAGTGATACCACGGCCTCACAGAAAACCGGCAGTGAAGCAATGCTTGCATTGCTTTTCGCAGAGAGAGTGAGCTTACCGGAGGCCCTAACTCTTCCTTCCCCCCTCTCTCCCCCTCTTCTACCCTTCCCCTACTCCCACCTTAAAGGCCGGCAACGCACTTGTAATTCTTGAGTTGCAGGTGCCCGTGGGCGGCGGTAGTCATTTGAAATCAGGTGACCCGTCTGCTCGTTTGCCCCCTATACAAAAAAAAAAAAATTGCCATAGATGCAAATTTATCTTATTATTATGACCTATAGACACAATCTCTAAATAGAAGACTTTCAAGCAATGTAGGTAACAGTAGGCGGCTTCCATACAATCAAGTACATATTTGAATGCAGAATAAGTAATTTACGATAGTTTCAGACCTAAAGTTTTTCTCTTTCGAAATGGTAAGGTTATATTCGATAATACAAAACGGTATTTATTAAAAAGATAATAATAGTTAGTATCTTAGAAGTCCAATGTACATGTATATAGTGGAGCGATGCGGTATACAAAGGATATTAGCTAGCTAGACAAATTGCAAGAAACTGGACTGGGCATTGGGCATCCTGGAGCGCGGTGTATCAAATCGCTTTTAACTCTCCTCAAGATGCCCTATGGGTTGTGTGCTTTGTCATTAATTTAGTATTTATAAAATCGATGAATTGAACCCTTAAAGTGTTCCAAAGCAGCATAATTTGACTGGCCTGTTGGTCTAGTGGTTAGGGACCCTGACTGCTAAGCCAGAGGTCGTGGGTTCGACTTGGACAAATAATTGTGTGATGAGCACGATAATTTGTTCTTTGTCTGGGTGTAATTTATCTATAATATGTATGTATTTAGTAGGTAATATATAAGTATGTTTATCAGCATCCTGGTTACCATAGTACAGGCTCTGCCTAGTTTGGGATCAGACGGTCGTGTGTGAGATGTGTCAAAAAACTATAATTACATTGCTATTCAACATATAAACTTTCAAAGAACTGAGCGATGCAGGTGCAACATCAGTTTTTATGTGCACACATTGTGTTTAAATCCGGGTAGGTTGTGGTTTACGCTTATTCTTATAGCCTGTCATAATTGATCATAAACATCAATTTAGTTGGCTTCTGATTCTCTAATGCATCAAATGCTTAAGTATGAATCGGTGCTTAGTAAAGTGCTTTTACAAACTTATCTGATAGGTGCGTGTTCTTAATCTTAATAAATCTGACAGCGGTCAGTAGACAGTAGTCGCTACAAATATAGGTTTGTGTTGTACCTATTGAATTTAATCTGGAGTTCTAGTTCTGACGTCAATATTACGAGACGGAGATACCCAACTAGTGTAGATATTTAGCTTGGGCAGGTGCATTATACATTTTGTGACATTTATATTCGAATCACATATATGACACTTTTTTAGTCAGTTACCCTATAAAGTAATACGTGAGTAATAAGTTTATCTACTACGTTAGTCAGAGCACGTGTTTAAATTCGTATAGCAGGGGACTCGTAACCAGGAATTCGAAGTGAATGAGGACATTTCTTTGTTTTACAAGTCAATAAAACAGTAAAGACAAATGATTGAGTGCCTTTTGCTACTTTGTTTGTTTACTGATTTTCCTTTTTACGGTTCCGTTCCTCAAAAGGAACCTTTGTAGGATCACTTCATTGTCCGTCTGTCTGTCTGTTGTCTGTTAAGACCCTTTTTCATCAAGCATCAAGCATCAAGTTGAAATTAACATCAAATACTTATGTCTGCAGTCCCTTGAAGCTGTTAAAATCACTCTTCTAAGTTAACGCAATCATAAGATAGGGCCATTTAAACCTTAGATTTTAACAAATTTGAATATTTCGCAGGTAAATCAAAACCTATAGGGTACTTCCCATTGACCAGAATCATGATATTTGGTAACAAGTAAAGGAAAAAATCTGAAAGTCGTTAGTTTGTTGTTATATCTGTCTTTCTGTGTGTCTATTAAGACCCTTTTTCTCAGGAACCCTTGGAGACATCAAATATACAGAGTTGAAATTAACATCAAATACTTCACACGTGACGTACCTAAGTCAATCAAAAGATACGGCCATTTAAGCATTAGATTTTAATAAATCAAAACCTATATATGAACTTTCCATCGACCTAGAATCACGAAGGTAATAAGCAAGATACAACAGCACAAGTAAAGGAAAAAATCCGAAAGTCGTTCATATGTCGTTATATCAAATAAAAAAAAAGGTGTTTGTGATTAAAAAATTAAATTTTCCGGTTGGAAAGTTGACTTTGTCGTAAAATGAAGTAGGGGAATTTTTTTTTATATACATACAGCCCGTCTCATGGTAAGCGGTTACCATAGCCCAGAGACGCTTGCAATTCCAGAGGGCTCACATGTGCGTTCCCGACCCTTTAAAAACCTATACACTCCTTTCTTGAAGAACCTCATACTGTAGTCCCTCGTAGTCCCTCAGGAAAACCTCGGCAGGGAGCTCATTCCATAGCCGCAGCGTTCGCGGGAGGAAATTCCTCTGGTACCGTACCGTGTGCGACCATTTAGGTTCCGAGGTGTGAAGATGAATAGGGAAGGAGGTAAAATGCGGCCGTCATCATGTCAATCAGTTGCTCGGAGCACAACCCATTATACAACACGCACGGGGAAGCAAAGTCTCTCCTTAGGCTTAAGGGTTGAATATGGCTTGTGAGTTTGAGATCGTCGACGATTCTCACAGTACGTCTTTGTATTATAACATTAAATTAAAAATTTAAAAAACCCCCTACGCCTCATTTAACGATTACACTGGCACGCATTAAACACTTAATGGAGTAATCATACGCCAAAAATGCCTTACATAATTTTGGAAAAGCTGATACTCTTACAATGCTGGACCGCTATTAACCAAACATAGCTAAGAACCACCGCAAGGAAACTGGCTTTCAAATGAAAAACCGCATCAAAATCGGTCTATACGTTTGAGAGCTACGATGCCACAGACATCGACGTCAAACTTATAACACCCCTCTTTTTGCGTCGGGGATTAAAGAGGATCCCTTATAGGTTTCCTTTCAGTATTTTTAGAACTGCAAAGTTAAGTTTGTCTTTCGGAAAAAAACATAAATCTTCAAGAGTTGATTCCCGAGATGGACGTGCTATCTATATACGAGTACAGACAAGATTGTTTGCTTAGGGAACCCTAACTAAAGTCTAACTCTCGCACCTGTCCGGTTTTGTTTTGTTTAGTAGCTATCAACTATTGACGGATCATTACTGTTATCAATAAATTGAATGTAGTACTTACCAGTAGTAAAGATACAGCATACAATTACAAACGGATACATCTCATACTGCATTCTATTATAAATTTGGCGTACATTATATACATACGTCGAGTCAGTAGGTAAATGAAAAAAGTAGGATGGAGAATAAATCAAAAAGACTCTTGTAGAGCACATTAGAAGAGAACGCTTATTTTTTTACTAGTAGACTTTTTTAAATGAGGCCAAAACGTCTTATATAAACGAAACAATGGAGTCTGTCAGTCCATATTAAATAAATACCATAGATAAATCACTAATGCCCTTTTCTGACATTGTAAAAACCCCAGTCTTTTTATCTAACTTGCCTAGAGTTTGTTGATTGAATACATATCAGAAAATACCCGTCAAGCCTGCCTGCATATGTAACAATTTTTCTAGGCCGAGTTGAACAGATAATATTATCATCACGTTCTGCGGTTATTATAATGCATTTTCTTAGAACTATTCAAGTCTAAATTGTAGTTTGCTTAAGTAATTACGTATGAGTAATCATTATGCACAGTATAAATATTTAAATAGGCACTTTTTGAATCCATAGATTACCCGAGGCGTGTAGATCATAGAAGACGTGTTAGGTATTTTAATTGTAGGACGTTAAGTAAAAATAAGCTGAAATACTTTAAACACCTAACCCTGCATTGTCTTGATCATGCCTGGCGGACCGCGGCCCAACTGTTGATGTTATGAGGTTGTATTGTATTGTACGAGTGTATCGTTATCGGTGAAGTTTTATTGCGCGATGCAGGATCAGAACGGTGGTTATTACGTAGTTCGGCTCGTATTTGGCTTTATTTGGTCACATAACTCCCTTCCAAAACTGGACTTTATCATAACATAAGTCAATGTATGGAAGAATAGGTATTTTAAGATCAAAGTTGTTTTAGTCTTATAATCGATTTCCTAGATAGACTATCTTTATATATACTATATAGTTTGTTTGCTTACAGAAGCATCGGTTTTGGTTAAACGCACTAGTCTCTAAAATGACCAGTCAGATTTGATTATTTTTTTTTGCATTTGACAGCCTAATTGTTCCTTAAAGGCTATTAAACATCACGCTAGGATCCTTAGGAGCCGAACAGTGACCATAAGCGTAGGTAAAACTGCAAAGAACGGTAAGTATATTTATCATCCCGAAGTAGTCAATGATTAACTGTGCACATTGTGTTTATATGAACAAATCGCATTGATAGACAATGGTGCCGATTCTATTGTACACTCGACTAAACTAAAACCTGACTTAATTTCTTCATATGAAATCAACCTTGTGATCTTCGTAATAAGGTCTATTTGTTACTGGCATCTATTTCTCAGCGCCACTAAATTTCACTAAAACCTGTCAACGTATACTCAACTTTATTTCCACGCAGCGAGAGTCTCCATTTATTCAATTGCTGTATAAGTGCCGTATAAAAACTTGTTCAAAACGACCTAAGATGACGTTATTTTAATCGACACCTACGAAGACGCTTACTAAAACGACACCAAAAAGCCTTTTATAACTCCATAATTCAATAGACACACATACACTCCACACACACACACCATTTAATGTAATCTAGTATTTAAAATTTATATACCTATGTACCTTTTCTTAATTTTGTGGAACTCAGTAAAGGATTGTTCTTAATATAGGCTATTTGAGTAGCCTAGCTAGAACGTCTATGACCATAATGTAAAGGCTATATTTTGTTGAAATAAATTTATTATTATTATTATTAAAAACACAGAGCAAAAGAGATTGCATTCAACGGATAGCGGCTCTCGCTACGTGGTATTAAAGTTTATTTAAGCGTATCAGACTTTAGTCGACAAATAAATTGCTTATTTCGATAGCGACATATGTTACCTACTTGTTTCAATTTGAAATAAGACCTTGTTTTGAAGTATGCAAGGTTTACATCTTATATGAAGAAAATTTAGTGAATTTTAATTTCGCGAGTGAAGTAACAGAATTGGGGCCAATGTAAATAAACCATACAAATGTCATTATAAAAGGTACACATTGCACACGAGTGTTCTTTAACAAAGTTCTTGAAAGCACAAGCTCTTGTCTTGTAGGATAAGTAAATAGACACAGTTTCAACTATTACTTGGTCATAAAAAAAAATCTCAATATATATATATGGAATATCTACAAACAATTTACCATTTATTAAATAAACTCATGATTTTATTGAGTGCGGTATGTAATTGTAGATAGATACACATTTACGAGAAATGTCTAATGCATTTTAAAACTATAGAAGTATAGATATTTTGGCTCATTTAGCTTGTGTTTAAAAAAAAGTTGTACCAATATTCGCCAGACTTCTTTAGAATCATTGTGATTTGAAATTCGATGAAACGAAAAAGCGTCCTGATAAAGTTCCTTTAATCTTTGCCTTTGCGCCTGCGTACTACCAAGCCTTCAGAAAATATGTCAATGTCAACGTGATGTAATTTATGAGCATTTGCGTATTAAATTTATTTTAGTTGGTTTTTTCTCCATATTTAACTTATACTTAATTGATTCTTTACAAATTTACATTTAAATCCAACCTTAACCTATATTGAAAGCAAAGTATTGTTTGTTTTGAAAGTTGTGTACAGTTGTAACTGGACTTCAAGTTTCCCTACTGTTTATTATTAAAGCCATTCTTTGTGTATATTGATCTGTTGTCTGTATCTGTACCTACTGAATAAAATGAAAATAAAATAATTTGACCAATAACTTTTATAGAAATTATCTAAAAATAATTTTATAACATTAGTAAAGTATTTGTGTTAATTTTTTCTCATTCTCTCGTAGCCTTACTGAATTTTTTCTGAAGTGTCACTTCTACCGTGTGTAAATTGCACACACGCACTTTTTTTTTAAGAAATACAAAAAAATATATTTTTGTCGGACTGCTTAAGTATGATAATTTTTATTACATTTTTCTCTCTAATAAAAAAAATTAAAGACTCCGTGCGAACGTTCGACGCCTTTTGCCGCTCCTTTTTTTGCCGCTCTGACTATTTGCCCGGCTTGTCCCCAACCCTCTCCCGCCCTTAGACAGGGCCCGGTCTATAATATTCTGTTTATTCATTTGTAACAAGTTACCGACCTGAAAAAAAAAATGGCATTTTGTTACTTTGTGATATGCAAAGTGCGTATAGTTTTTAGCTAGGTATACCAATTTTTTTTTTCAGGGAATACATGCATAAATATAATTCAACGACAACTTTTAAAATTGAACACAGTCTAATATTACAGTACATACAGTACAAAACATTTTTAAAATAAAATATTAGGTACTGATAGTGTGGGTCACGTTAGGTACGAGATTTTTTGTTAACCCGTCCAGTTAAGATGATACATACCTACATATGAATATATGCTACATGAAGAACTAGGTTAATGCTGATATACTATTCGATAATACCTCTTTGTATTACCTACGCTACCGCGCCGCTGCACTGCCTGAGGAAAGATATTTTTTTTTTATTTCAGTCCGGGGGCGACCCGTACTACAGTACACATACGGTTTTTAAGCTCGATAATAAAAACAGCACACACGCATAATTAGATTACTAGTGCTGTAACGTTGTAAAAAAAAATAGTAACTGCTGTGTTTACCCTGATCTGAATATTTTAGAACGCCCCTATAACATAGGGACGTATCACAGCTTACTTAATTATTAAAGTTACGTCGCATCACTCTAAAATTACTGGGTACATGATAAAACACTAATTTCACTAGATACTTTCAACATTTTAAAATCGATTATAAAAGTTATCCCCGAATGTATTATTTAAAGACCCAAATAAATTTATCTAAAATAAGGAATTTCAATACTTAAAAATCAGACTGTGTAAGTCATTGCGCGAGGTCTCTCAGTAGCTAATGTGAGATATGTAGTTGTGATAATATGATTGAAACATAATCGTAAATGTTTATGATGAGCCGCCATCATAAACATTCACTATTATGTTCCAATCAAGGGGTCTGTAAATCGCACAAACCCACTGGCGCTGGCATGTATTGGCACCCGAATAACAAAAAAACAAAAGTACAAAATATAATAGTTGTCAAACATTTAGTTTTAAAATTATGTTTTTATTATGTTTTTAATGTCGTTATACGATCTTTAACACAATAACCCGATAAGCGTAAGTAATCGAAACTTGTTGACACCGTTTCGTTTTAATTTCATCGTCGTTTTCCTGTTCTAAATACCGTTGTTTGTATGTAAAGGTTGTATTATGGAAAATGTTTGTAAATATTACCTTAAAAAAATATTTAGCCAAGACCTCTAAACATCTTTCTGAATATTACCTATATTAAATGTTATGTACATTTTATAGAATATAGGGAAAACACACAACGAGATAATTCCAAGATATGCTGCACAAATAACGTAATGATGCTCACGATTCTTTACGATGTCTTGTGAGGCGCAATACGCGAAAGAGGATTCATCGGCTTAAGTAACTAGTATCGTTCCAAGGTTTTTCCAAGAGACTACAATATAAGGCTCTTCAAAAGGATCAAAAGGTCAAGGATCCGGTGCCCAACCCACCTATTTTACAAATTATATGACGATAAAATATTTTTAGATAAGTAGATTTGTACTTTTTCGTATTTATTTAATTTGTCAAAATTCTTATTAATCCTTAAATACATTTTGTTTATTATAGTAGAGAAAACTAGAAGAATAGAATGTTTTCATTATACAAGTATACATTTTCTACACGAGGGGGTAACTTAGCCACTAACCCCGACTTTACCGATTAGGGTTGGCCGGGTCTGGTCTGTGGCAAACCATGTCCACTACCTCGGAACATGTTCAGAGAAACAAAACATTTCCAATTATTTTTTTTTTCACGCAGCCTCAGAAAGCAACTGATTCGGTGCGTGCGTCGCCGGTTAGGACCATGGTTTATGTCCAACGGAGGCTGCAATCTCTGAATTCTTACGAAGCAATCAGAATTAACACGCGAAAAACCAGAGTAGCCGAAATATGGTCTACTATAGAATAAAATTGGTCTACGGGTGAAAGTTATATTTCGACATAGATCTTGTTTATAATAGTCCTTATAGAAAATAACTATACTTTGCTTAGAATTTTTTAATATTGTCCTCTTGAGAAACTGTTTATATACAGGGTGTATATGACAATGGAACACTTAGATACTTTAATCACTGATAGGGTATGCATGAAGTTGCAAAGTTTTTTTTAAAACTATCGATTTACAAGTTATGACCGTTTGAATTTCCATATATTTTTACCTCCGTTTCTGATTAAAGCAGGTGGAATGTCTACAGTTAGAGATTTTAAATTACATTTTATTTTTATTTATAATACAGGATGTATCTGTCTGATACATCCTGTTTTATAAATATTTTTATATTTCCATGTTAAAGCTTTTATAATAAAAACAACCCGTGCGATATCGGAGAAATTTGTATGGCGCCTTTTGGAAAGTAATCCAAATCGCTTAAAACAAGAATTAACTTCGTAAATCAGTCCACAAATGCGGAGAAATCGCTATAAAAATATGCACAGCGAAATAAAACCTGATCTTATAAGAAGTGGCATATCAATAATATCAAGTATTTTTATTCTACAAATAAAGGTGACGATGGTGGAGTTGTTTAATTGGCTCCCTCAATAATTGCATCCGCTTGAAATGTCGTGGGTTCCATCCCTATATCGGATAACTATTTCATATCTTCCACGTTAATTATTCTAAACTTAATCTCTTCTTGAACCTCTTAACACAGGACCATTTTTAAATGGGGCTGATGATTCACTAAACACGTTGTTTTGGAGACCGAAAGGCCAAATATTGTGATTAACTTTTTTTTTTTTACATTTACTTAATTTACAGTAGATTATAGTTTTCTATTTGTAATGAAATCTATTATTACATTAACTTAATAAGGAGTAACTCGGTCACTGATTCGGAACAAACTTGTTTCAAGCAAAGGGAGTCCTAAGATAGGAAATATACAAATAATAGGTAAGTTCTTTGAAAACTGGTATGAAATAAGTTAGGTACTAACTCTATCTTTATATCGATTTAATGCTTTAATTTGTGGTGGAGATGTGTATGCGAACAAGCTTCTTTATACCTTCATATTGTTTCTAGGTAAATAGTGATCTCTAATAGATAAATATTTTTTTGTTTTTATTTTATTTAAAGCACGTCAGAATGACCTCAATCCGCCTGATGGAAAGATTAGGTTGGAGGTAAAATGGAGGTAATTTTAGTACTTGACTTTTCAGTCACATAATACATTTTACCTCGAATTTAGTTATATAATTTATTCATACTACAAGAAAGTACCCTACTTTATACATAATAATGACATGTTTATCCCTGATTTTATAAATAAGTATCTACTGTTGTCATAACCTTGTGGAATTAGTTAACCTACGGAATGTTTGTTAATATGCGCATATTAGTTATACTGCTTTCACGTATAGAAGAGACACAAGCATTTCATTATGTTGAACTGCCGTGGTCACATGCTAATTAGTCAGCCTGTGAACAGACCAAGCCAGTGCAACCTGGTCGAAACGTCAAAGGTATATAATGCTTATTAAATAGGTATGTCATCGCCTTAATTCCCGTCAACATAATTATATTATCATGGAACGAAAACTTAAAAGTTAGTAACGCATTTACCTAAATATGTAGCTTGAATAGCTACAGATTTATTTACGTAATAGTTAGAAGCCTTGAGATGTAAGTGGAACCTCAGTCCTAATCTAAAGCCATCTGGATGAACACCTCCACAATATATTCATGACACTCAATGACACATACAGTGCCGTAACTATACCATTTGAGGCCCGTGGCAAATTCATCGGATGTGTATGAGTCTGACTAGCACTTGGCCGCTACATTTTTGAAGTGAAAAATTCTTTAGCGGCGTTTTGCACTTTTAGATGGGTAAAGTATGTTAAACTCGCGGCAGGACACGTGACCCTGATGTCAGACACTGATGTCAGACATTGATGTCCGTCCCCATCGACAATTCATACGACGGAGCCGAGTTTGTTATTTTGTATTTTTAAGAAACAGGCCTTAGTTGCTCAAAAAAAGGTCTGACTGATTGCCGAACTTTTTATTGGTTACCTCTACCAAAATATAATTTAAAATAACGAACGGACCGACCTTTAATTGAAACTGTCAAATTGCCGAACGAATTAAAACAAATCTAGGTGCCATATTTGTCGTGATTACTTTTTGAAGTGAAAACTTCTCCTGAACACGCGTGACCGTCACGCTCAGGTACCTACATATATACTGTGTGTGTGTGTTTGTGTGTTATGTTTTCACTTCTAACGTGCAGTCCCACGACTGACAGTTTTTTTTTACGCATGTGTTAAAATCTTGTTAATTAATATAACTGGTGTTTTTTATTAGGTTCATTAAATTAGATAACTTATATCTCCGAATCGTTTTGATCCATCCTAAGGTATGTTACTTCCATTATAAAAATAGTGATCAAATAAACAGTTATCTATCTATCTATATTTATTAAATACAAAATTAATATTTTTTAAATACATTTTGTAATTAGCGCCTCCTGTGTTCGCTCTGCCACCCTATTGTTACGCCACTGGACACTATACATGGATGGAGATGTTAAAAAATCTAGTTTGTAGATTCGAGAGTGGTTAAACTGTTCTACTTAGCAACAAAATGATGGCGTTGAGAGGAACCTGTTATCGTAGTCTATAGAAGCAACACGAGCTTATTCGACTAAATATGGTTTTGAAAAGTATTTTAAAAACGGTAATCTATAACTTTCGCGATTATAGTGACTAAATTATATTATTCCGCCGCTAACTCACAAAAGAGTTGTTATTCTACTTCTATGATTTATGATCGAGTTTGAAGTGAGTGAGTGAATAATTTTACTATATTATAGTAAAGCAGCCTTCACAGTGTTAGTTCGTTATTACCATTAAATACAATAAAAGTCAAGATTTGATGATAAACATTTTATTTAACCCTTGTTTCCATTACGAAACAAAACTATTATCGAAAAAAATTGCCTATTATAAAAAAATAAACAAACTTTACGTCAATTAAGATAACAGGTACGAAATACAAGGTACATCACTATGGCCAATGGGACAAGGAACCGGTGAGTCTAAAGACTTATTTACACTTACAATTTTATATTATATTACATGAAAGTAGCACCACAAAAGGAAATAAATACTTACGACAACATTTAGTAAAAATATCAACATAAAGATACCGGTGTTGACCTGTATTACAGTAACGGATATTTCACAAAAACCGTCCGAAACCTTTAATAGTGAAACTTCTATCGTGGTTATTAGTTATTTATTTTTAAAAATTATTTCAATTCCTAGAACGGATGTACATCACTAGTATATAACTCAAATGTGTTCCTAAAACTCACTCGAGTTATAATCTAGTGATGTCCTAAAAAGTTACGTACGTCCAAAACCGATACTTACCTTTAACAAATAAAATAATGCCTCATTTCAAATATAGTAATCATTCAAAGTACAATGATTGTAACAGGAATGTCCATTTAACAGAGGCATACGAAATGTATGACTCCAAATTTCGCCAAACTTTGTTAACCTTGGATATGATTGATCTTTCTTTTTTTCTTTCTTTATATGAGCTATACTTTTTGGTCTTAGCCACCAACATTTTAACGAACCATTTCTTTTTTAGATTAGGTATACGTAGAGATAAAGGAATGCCGATTGTGGGCATTACAATAAAAGGAAAGCGTGTTGTACTTAAATTTTGCTATCTAAAATTATAAGTTATGGAACAAAAAAACAAAGAAAATTTTGTTTAAACTGTAGAAGACAGACTGGCAACATGTCTAACCTACAAAAATAGTTTATAGTAAAATATTCAGATACCTATTTATTGAGCTTCAAATTCCGGAACTCTAAATCATTATACCTAATTTTACTTTCCACCCAAGGCTCTAGGTATTTTGGGACGTGGGCATTCCCGTTTACAAATTTTGCTGTCAATATTTCTTTGTAGTATGTAATTTTTTAAACATTTAAAATTTTATTGCTTTATTTCTTACGCTTTAATATAAAATACCCTCTATGTGAATAAAATGTCGGCTTTGTTTATATTTTCAGGCTTTAGAAGGCCTAGTGACGAAATCTTCGGGAGTGCTTGTGCATAACACGGTGAGGACCCAGAAATGAAGACAGACCTGTCAACAAAAAAAAATATTAGTTCAAGGAAGTTTGTACCTTATGGACTAGACCCGATGGTTGATATTTATTTGTATTTAAAAAGTGTGGTTTTTGTATAAAATTACTATCGAATTTATTTTGTGTTATTCTTAAGGTATTTTACATTTATGAAGCCTGTGAAAATTGTTACGCACACACAAGACGCACAGCCTCTTACTGATGGACATCGCAGTAAATATTATTATATACTATATAGGTATAAACTTTTAAAATAACAGTGTATTCATAAAATGGGTAATAATAATAAAAATTGATGGATCTAAATGTAATATGGTGTTGTACCCAATAACGTGTAGAATCACTGCAGTTATACATGCTTGTGTGTAGGGAGCGAAAGGTTAAACTATTGTCTATTGGAATCAACTTTAAAATCCGAAAAATAATTCTGTCGAACGTCATTATGTGTTATATGTTGTAAATTATAATATATAAAAATAATATAGTATGCACTGACCATATAAGCAATGATAAACACCCTCACGACAGGGTACCGCTTGACCATGACGCCGAGGCGCACGGACAGCGCGGAGAGCGTGTCAGTGGCGAGGCCGGTCCGGGAGCGGAGCCGACACTCGGTGTCTTGCAAGTGGACCACGCTGTGGGATGAATTTGTACGGACTGCCGATAACTCTTTTTTATATTTTGACTGGAAAAATAAATATACATTCGTCAATTATTTGAATTTTTAAGGTAATTGACACTTAGTGTTTCTTCTAGTTTTATTTCTTTATTTTATTATTTTCTCTTATTTCGTTATCGCCGATTTCTCTCTATCTCTCTTTCTGTATGTCAATCTTTCTTTCTCTGTATCTTTCTTTATTATACGTATAAAGTTTCAGCTTCACCTTGGTACAGCTCGAACTTTATGATAAGTATAATCTACTTAACAAATAATATTAACCAATAATAATATTAACCAAAGCACAAAACCAAAGCACCACTAAATCACTACATATTATAAAAGTCCCCCGCCGCGTCTGTCTGTCTGTCTGTTCGCGATAAACTCAATAGCTACCGAGCGGATTTTCATACGGTTTTTACCAATATACAGAGTGATTCACGAGGAAGGTTTAGGTGTCTAGTTTATTAAGATTTTGTGTAAAATGACTAAACTATGACGATGATTGTTGAAGATGTCGGCAAAAATCAATATGTGCTTTGCTACCCGTGCGAAGCCGGAGCGGGTTGCTAGTTAGTGATAAATCTAAGTATAGATCAATGTTACCCGACCTAGGTCACTCATTTTCTTACCTCTAATTTTTCTAACTGTATTTTCAACATATTATTATCAGCTAACAACTTGTCTATCTTCGACTGTCTCAGGACAAGTGTCTGTGTCAAGTGCTCTATCTTGTTACTGTCTATGGTATCTTGTTTCACGTCATAGTCGGCTACATTCAACGCACTCGTGTCTGTGCTGCGGAGAGTGGAGGACGTATCCCGAAGCCGATTTAATTCATTATCTTTATCTCGTAAGGCCATCCGTAAGCTTGCTATTGTCTGGCCCGTTTCTATTTGTAAAGCTTTCAAATCCTGCAAAACAAAAATATTTGTTTAAGTAGCAATAAAAAATATATTTTATCAACATATTACTCTTATTTTTTTTTTTGTTTTATTAAACAGTTTCTAAGCATCTTTAAAAAATCTTTACTATAAAAATCTATAAATAGGGGACATTTCCCTTTGGCAGGAAAATCTCCGGTATTGTACTGTGTTTACGGGTCCTTCTTCGTTTTCAACGATATTTTGGTGTTCTTTGTTATTCTTATTGTAGTCGGTTTAAAAATTATCTTTTAAAATATTATTATGGTACTCAATGGCGGTTGAGTAACGAAAAAATAAGTACTTTACAAAAAAAAAGCCTCTGTATATTTTGGTATTAATTTTGATAAAAAAGACGAACTACCTCATACGTAAACGTACGTTGAACCAAGACACTATCACCTTGTTTATGGATATATATCGGCTTTCACTATATTTTCAATACATCATTCCTTGAGACTCATAGTTGTAGTCTAAACTACCACTACGAAATGGATATTGTAAGCTGTCCTGGCAACATTAGAACCACGTCACGATTATTCAATTATCTCCAATTAGACACACTTAAAACTCCAATAGACGACTTAAAAGCAAATCAAAATTAAACTATACAATGGCCGTGATTCTATGACACACTCACTAAACTATAATCTGACTTAATTTCTTCATATGAAATCAACCTTGTCTTCTTCGTAACAAGGTCTATTTGTTACCGGCATGGCAGCGCCACTACATTTTACTAAAACCTATGAACGTAAACTCAACTTTATTTCCACGCAGCGATAGTCCCCGTTTATTCAAATGCCGTATAAAAACTTGTTCAAAACGAACTAAGATGACGTTATTTTAATCGGCACCTGCGAAGACGGCTACTAAAAACACAAAGCAAAAGAGATGGCATTCAACGAATAGCGGCTCTCGCTATAAAGTTTATTAAAGCGTGTCAGACTATAGTCGACAAATAAATTGCTTATTTCGATAGCGACATATGTTACGTACTTGTTTAAATTTGAAATAAGACCTTGTTTCAAAGTGTACAAGGTTACCCTTATTTGAAGAAAATTTTGTCAGATTATAGTTTAGAGAGTGGTGTTACAGAATCGGTACCAATATCACATTTTGACTATAGAACCCTAGCACTATTACGTAATGTGCCATTCATTCATTTATTCTCTCACCACTAGTATGCAACAACGGTACCTTGGTGACAGCGGTCCACTGAGCATCGGCTCTGTTCCGCGCCGTCCGTTCCTCGCGCAACGCATCCCTTAACGCGAACACAACGCGCTCGGCCGCGCCGTGCCGCGCCTCCACCTGCGCCATGTATGACTTCAGGTCTTCGCATTCGTTTCGCATCACAGCTGTCACGTCCGAGAGGTCGTCACGTTCTTCCCTGGTTTACGTGAACACGATTTTTTTTATTAAAAACTATTTGCTATTCCAATCTATCTACCAATATGACTTTTGATGTTACAGATGGGGAAAATCATTTTTCTCCCATAAATATATATTATGTAAACCAATGAAGTGTAATTAATATGGAGATGGAGAAAAAAACAATATTTTAAAACAAGCTTTTCTACAATCTAAGTTTTATTTTAGTGTAGATTTGATGTTTAAAAGAGTACTCCTCAAGACGAATCTATCGAGCCCAACCTCCATTGGTTTATCTTGCTTAGTTCAGAAGTTCTTATGGCCACCTTCCGACTCCATTATCATACCCTGGATATTATGTAGCACCAAAGTACTCACCAAGACAAAACAAATGAGCCAAAACTCGATAGATGTATGTTGTTTAGTTAAAAAGTTCCTATGGACGTCTTCCGGCTCCATCTCCATATTATTGTATTGTCGCCATGTGATATGTACACCAAATTTGAGTAAACTCGGACATCGGGAAATGGTTCTAATTTAGCTTCCAAGATTTCGTGCTGAACACACACACACACACATTGCAAGTTAAATAAAAGCTTGTAAAACCTTGTAAATAGACTACTCGAAACGAGTCGCGGACACCGGCTACTTCCTATATAAATTTAAACCTGGTATACTTTACTAAATGTGGAATAAACTTACTTCAAAATTTGTATTTGCTGCAGCAATTCCTTTGTGTCCACAGATATTTCCATTCCCTCCTGTAGTGACTTTATCACGTTGTCTTTACTAATTAACATATTCTTTACTCTCAATTTGTAAGCTTCCCAGTCCCTCTCTAATCGTCTGCATTCTTCATTACTCTTTTCTAAATTGCTTTGAAGATTCGAAATAGTAGATTGTGCATGTCTTAAGTCATTCTCTAGTTTTATTTGTGCTGTTTCCTTTTCATTTAACTTGTGACGTAGTTCTGTACGCCTGAATCGTAGAATAAAATTAATTACAATTCAAATAACTCATTATTTGTTTATTTCTTGTAGTAAGTAAGCAACCGGGTTACTACTGGGTAACCGTTTATGGACCTAAGCGTTATGCAAAGCTAAGGCGTTCCAAGAGCTAAAGGAATATCAGATCTTCAGAATAATCGCAAAGTAGACAACACTTCGTGCGATCGGGATACGCAAGTTCGATTGTAAACAATAACTCTAAGGTATGTTTAGGGAAGAAGATAGTTTTGTAAAGGGAAATAATTTCGGCACGAGTCTTAAATTAATTTTAAATAATCAAAACTGCATATTAAGACTTACTTCTCTTCTGAATCCGCCGCCTTAGTCCTCACTAATTCAATTTCTTCTTGCAAACTTTTGTTGAGTTCTTTGTATTTAGTCACTTCTGCATTAATGTTTTCTGCCAGTTTGAGCTTCAGCTGCTCCACCTGAGAAGACAGGGCCTCTTTCTGTGTGTTAATTTTTTGGTACAGTAAATCAGCTGTCTCCAATTTGATTTGAGTTTTTGCTACATCTATAAGATAAAAAGAGAAATTTTGTTTAATAATTGAGATTTCAGACTCTATAATAAAACTAATAAAGAAAATACTTTTAATAGTATGTACATAGAAAAACAATGCCCATTCCAAGCTCAAGTAAATGTTATCTACCTTGACTATCTACATTATTACCGTCTTGAGTCAAGCGCAGCTTATTAGTCAATTCTGACACCTCTCTGTTTATCACATTTAGTTCATTCTTCAACATTGCATTTTCCACCTCCAAATTTTGCATCTGATACATAAGGTCATCATCCCCGCTGTATAGTTCCAGGTCCGATGGCAAACTAAATCCTGTAAAAACAATCTTCTTTAGATCATAATCAAGTGAGTCTGTGGCACATATGAGCCAGGTAGAGAAATATTTTGCTCTAAGAAAAATATACTGTATGACATAAACAAGAAAATTACTGGCCAGTATCTTTAATTTTTTTCATCCAACATTAGTATAAAATCTAATTTAATATATAAAATAAAATTAATTTGCTATTGCGTACGCTAAATGCTCTGACTTGTTACTTGAATTTCTTAACTTACGCTGAAAATGAATAAACGACGTAATCTGAATTCTAAAAAATTCGATGGAAAATGTTATTACTGGCAGTTGGTCAAGCACTTTTCAGCTGAAAACTGTTGTATACAAGATCTTCCAAGCACCTCAATTTGCAGTATTACGCTAAAGGCTGTATAGAAAGGTTAATAATATAATTAACTTTTCAATCAACAATGGAGCTTATGAATATTTTGTAGAAGTGGTCCTGGATAAGATCCTTGCGAAACACCGGCACAGAACAACACACAGCTACTTTAATGTAGAAGATAAGGATCTTCTCAATTAAAGCCTGTATGAGGGTAATGTAAGCATATGGTACTTTGGAGCTGTTCTGTTGAATCAATACCCTATGATATAATGCACTTTATACCTAATATTTTCTGCAAAATCGATTATGTGTCATTCCAGATTTAAGTCAAATGCTTCTGCATTTGACTTAAATCTATTGTGATTGTATCTACACTCACAATAGATTTAAGTCAAATGCATAAGAACATGAAAAAGGAGTAGGTATAAATTGTATACTATGACAGACTGCACTACAAGCATGAACCAAAAACTGTAGTTATAGGACATAAAAATGTACTAATTTCAAGGTTGCCACTTGTCATGATGGACACAAGTAATCAATTTAACATTAATATAACATGATATTCAGTAATTAAAACAATATTGTCATGCCCTGTACAAAGAATTTTTTTTTAGGTAGTTGAAGTCATTGGTACATTTTGTGCTCAAAGTCAATGTGTAGGACCATGACCTCAAACTCACACATCATCCTACAGAACTATTAACCATGAACTGTGTTTATCTAAATTTATATATATTACTGCAGATAGTGAAAAGAAACATAATGGTTTAGTGAAAAATAAAACTGTGTAATGTACTTATCCACCACATAAAAACTTTCTATTGATAAACCTACAGTTTCCATATAAGTACCTATTTGCGTTTTAAAGATAATTGTTTTGAGTTTATCTTCTAGTTGTAGGTTTATAAATTCACTATAAAACAAGGACCATTCCCTACTGTTTAAGTTATATTCTGAAAAATGGAATAAAAAGATAGGAAAAAGAAAAAGGCATAGACTAGTCGTGATCGAATTAATACCCTTTTAAATACATAATTATATCATGGAATGCAAAAGTTTAAAAGTTAGAAAGGCATAGACTATGAAAATAAAACATTACAATACCTTCCAATAATATCTACAAAGGTTAAAATCAATAGGTCTCATGTGATATGGAGCTATTAAAATAAATTAATTAAATGATAAACTTACTCCTCTGCTTAATAGTATTACGAGTTTTATCTTTATGATCAGCAACTAATGTGTTCGGGCATTGGTTCAAAGTATACTGTGGGCTG
The DNA here is from genome assembly GCA_949752705.1 of Callimorpha dominula. Classification (NCBI taxonomy): domain Eukaryota; kingdom Metazoa; phylum Arthropoda; class Insecta; order Lepidoptera; family Erebidae; genus Callimorpha; species Callimorpha dominula. Next base: position 10,909,141 of record OX457011.1, read on the forward strand.
GATTTTCTTGACGCAGATTTTTTCGGTTTTAGTATTTTAATCTCTTGATTATCTCTGGAGGGTGAACGAGACTGATGATTGGATAAGGGTGAACTCTTTCTTGAAGGTATTGAAGTCTTGTTTTCGACAGCATTTTTTTTCAAGGTACGTGGTGGTAGCCGCTTTCTTTGCCCCCAAGTTGCTTCAGTTTGTTGAGCGACGGTAAATTCGCTTTTCTCCCACTTTTTTTTCGTAACATTATGGTTACGCAGTGCCGCACCGGTTTGTTCATCTAAGTTATTAAGGAGATTTTCGGCTCTCCCGGCGAGGTCTGCAAACCATGCCATCGCATTTACTTTTATTCTAAAAACAAAATTATGTATGGTGGATCATTACACTCTCACAGTGGTTTCACAGTTCACAATATTGACAAAAACGGAATATGAAACACATTGCACGTACCAATCATAGGAAATTTGAAATTTGTTTCTAATTTCAGCTTTAGTTTCAACATTCATTGCAATTTATTTTTTAGGCAAATCAAAACATCTCGACACGTAAACATTAGCAAACGTCAATGACAGCTAGGGTTGCTACACTGATAATGTCAAATCGACAACAACATTACAAAAAAAAATTTATGACGTAATCGAGTCGATTATAATAACGCAATTTTGGCAGCACTAAAGGGAAGGTTTAAACTTTGCCCACCTTTTTAAAGCGCTCGCGCATTTTGCCGTTCAAATTGAGTTGACCCCAAGTCGTTGTCAAAAAAAGGGAACACTCCGTAGAGTAACTTGCTAGTTTTCAGGAGACACCATTGTCCACCAAAAGAGTCCTTCTGGTGGTCGAGCCCATCGAGGCACTTTGGGTAAGGCCTTTTTATTTCAAGGGCCTGTCGCAGTCCACCACTAAGTCCAAACGGAGTGGTCTTCGACTAAGGTACCTACCTTAATCAAAGACCACTCCGTTTTCCTCCGTTTGTATTGCGCAAATACCACTGCGTTTCTCGAAGGTGGCGTGCACTCGAGTAGAACTCACCAATGTTTATCGTAGTGTGGTTTAGTTTTGTGGTTTCAGGCGAGGACTCACCGCAGCATACACATGTAGTTTGGCACTGCCGGATGTTTACAATTTTCGAGGATATCAATAACACACCTTCAAAAAATTCCTCTTTTGATGTCTGTTAAAACCTAAACTTATCTTTATTCGGTTTAGTGGCTTCAATATAATATAAGCACAAAGAGATTGTATCCTAGAATAGAATTACCCATAGGTACATAGGAACCGAGATCGAGTTGAGGGTAAAATGCATAAGAACTGTAGTAAATTATTAAACCACGTGTCTTTGGTACACCCGGATGGAACGAATTCTTTTCGCCATATAGATAAACGGATTGACTAAATTGTATCAAAATATAGTCAATATTGTCAAAACTCGAAATAGAAAATTGCGCCAATTGTAAAAGTTGCCCTAACTAATATACAAATAATTAGTGTATAATGTACAAGATATTACAGTAGTATTTCGTAGAATCCACAGATAGCGTAAAATAAAAAATAATTAACTCGCGGTCAGCATTTTTCGTTGCACTGACACTTTTCAGGCTAGCTTTCCCACCGGTAACATGCCATAAGGAACTTCGTTCCAATAAATAAAAAGTTTATATATTTTTCGTAACTTGTACCTATAAATCTAAAATATCAAAACAATAGGTTCGATAAATTGATATTTATCCATACAAATGATTAAAATCCTACTAATATCCTACTAATATTATAAACGTGAAAGTTTGTGAGTATGGATGTATGGATGTTTGTTACTCTTTCACGCCAAAACTACTGAACCAAATGCGATGAAACTTGGTATGTAGATAGCTGGAGACCTGGATACATATAGGCTACTTTTATCCCAATATTCCCATGGGATCGGGACTTACGTGGGTGAAACCGCGGGTTGCATCTAGTACCATATAAACATATATCAAAACTATAGATAAAATCATGTTGGCATTCAAAAAGTATACACTGCGTTAGCATCTTGTAACTGCACTACACACTGTTACGGGTTACCATTACAGTAAGTGGGAGACCGACCTTCGCTCGGTAGCTTTTTTTTTTTTGTAGAATTTTGTTTTTACAGGAAATACAACTATGCAGTTGAACTTAAAATGTAAAACTCTATCTGTATACAAAATTTTATTAAAAATCGTTAGAGCCGTTTTCGAAACATAAATACATACATACAAGAATTGCTCGTTTAAAGTAATAAGATTGATTTGTTTGTTTGCCTTTGCACCAGACGAGCAAAGACTTATGAGACCCATCAATCATCAATGTGCTGGTCTAGAAATTTTAATTGCTGATAAAATAGAGCCGTATGGATGAATATAATAAATAAATGTAACATTTGTCGATACCAGCACATACCTATTTAGTTCGGTTTCGGGGTAGGTTAGGGTACCTATTTCTAATCCTTTTTAAGGATATTTTGAGAACTGATAAATATGAAATTTGGAGTACACACTAAAGTTTCCATGGAGAGGAAGTGTAGAAAGCAATGGATTTGGACAGTAATAATAGATATTAAACATTTATAAAAATAACTTCCTTGTCAATTTAGTCAGTGATGTCAATTTCCTGATTATTTTGCTTTTAAGGTTTGTTCTTCAAAATCTTTTGAACCAAGAAAACCTAGAATAAACGAACGATGATTCTAATAAAAGACTTTGCGACATGATCATGACGTTTTGATAGTCTATCTGACTCTAACACTATTATTAGTATTATTTGCCAGTTATACGAGTTTTAAAGATCAGATTTATTGACTTAATGGGACTTGATTCGATTCCAACACAATTAAATTTTGATTTAATAGACTGCAATAAGGTCAGTTTGTATCATCATTATAGTCATAATTATTTCATAAATAAATATAAGTAGTTGAAATTAAAATAGGCTTAATTTGTAGGGTTTGAGAATTTTAATTGAGCTCAATTTCTGTTTGTAGAATATAAGTTTTTTCTTTAGTAATGAGCTAACTGAATGATTTCTTACACTACAGTACCAACACTGTGGTAATGGTATTGTAATTTGGAACTGGTTTTCGGTTTTCCAGATTGATAAAATATGGAATAACATAACCTTAAAGAAATCGATCGACGATTACGATAAATCGAGATTAGCCAAGTATGTCACATGCCTATTATTTGAGATAAAGTTATGTGGATTATTATCGTAAACAGTAATTAAAATCATTTAGATTTTTAGATATTTTAGGAGTATTACATCTGTTAATAATCATGGATTTTGAAAGTCCTGATGTAGAGAAAGACTTCCCAGGTTTATATGCGTCTGAAAGTGGCAGAAAAAGCAATGAAAGCGATTGTAAGTACCTATTTATATTATTGTTGTAATTAATTATGTAGTTCTTAGTTTAGTCTTATTTAACTAGAAACTTGAAAAGAAAGTCGAAGCAAGGAATTTGGAAAACAATTTTGAACTTAAAACCAATTACATCTCTCAATATCTCGTTCAAAAAGTTGGTGGATTTTGCAATTTTTCGTTTGGTTTAATTTTGGTGGGATAAGGTTTTCGTTGTTTGTACCAAGACAGTTTACTTTCCCTGGACCTAGCCGAGAGGACTGCCAAGTTTACCCTAGGAGTCATAGCAGTGCAAGTGTATCCCCATACCTCATGGGAAGATTAAACACTATCTGGACAAATGACATTAAATACTTAATGGATTTCGAAATTGTTTGAGGGGCGGGATAATAAAATAACTCTAGGGTTGTATTGTAACTCCAATTACTGAAGATTAAGCGCCACTAAGGCAAGTGAATTAAATTTATTTATCAACAATACCCCAATGATCTGTATCACTACATATTAAAAACAAAGTCCCCAAACAAACTAAAAAAATATTGAACATATTTTTTTTGCGGTTTTCACTAATAGACGGAGTGATTTATGAGGCAGGTATAGGTGTATAATTTGTTAAGATTTTGTGTTCATTTATTGAGATATGTTGATGATTGTTGAAGATGTCTCTGCTACCCGTGTGAATCTGGGGCAGGTTGCTAGTTATAATTAACCGAGGATTAAGTTTATTAGCTAATTATTTAATATTTAATGTACATTGCGGCTTAATACAGGACAAAATAAATATTTATAAATAATTTTAATATCTAATAAATCAAGACTTATTAAACATAACTTTACTTAATCTGACCATCTTCAATTAAAACATATAAATTTTAATGTCACCGCCAACTACCTTCAACTAGTGGCCTGAATGATATTCAACCATTCAATGGAACAGATAGGCAAATATCTTGGGTTGATAATGTTTAACTACTTGCCTAGCCCGCATATTTCAATGATTGATTAGTAGTTCCATTTCCTGATTGACGCAGAAACCCACTGCATAGTGTCAATAAAGCGTCTGCAAGCCACGATATGGATGTTCCTCACTGTTTGAATGGGGAAAAATTTGTACTATGGAAGAGTATGGTGACAAGAATAATGTGTTTACCCAAACATCGCAAGAATCTTATGAGGTTATAAATTTTATAAAGTTCTGGACAAAAAAGGACAGTCATTGACTATTACTGAATGAGCAAATAAGATATCATGAGAAGTGCAATTTTATTTTATTATTAATTAAAATTTACTACTCCTCCCACAGTATGTGTTTTACCTAGAGAACACAGTGGGCAAAATAAAATATCTACTGTATGACTGAAAGTATAGATATTATCACAAATCATAGAAAATTAAAAAAAATAAACTGTACAAAACTTTCACTGTTACCCCAATTTATACTATATTCTTTATGATGCCGCGAACTGCGTTAAACGCGCTAGGCGTGTCGCCGGTACTGGAAGCTGAAATAACTAGACACGCTAGGCGTGTTCACCGGCATTGTACAAACGCAAATTATTGCAATTTTCTGTGTTTTACAGATGTGTGTAAAACATGTAATCTGTTTAGGGTATATAAAAAGTGTTTTACCATAGTTAAGTGCGTTTAAATTTAGAAAAATGTCAGTTAATAAGATAGAAGAAAAACAATTTTCGTAATTATGGCAGGAATTGTAAACATTTTCCCAGCACCAATAACACCTCTTACTTATTCGGAGAGAGGTCATAAACGTACCGTAGCTTTTTACTGTCGATCTCGAAAGATAACACATACAACATTTTTCAAGACATAGCATATTAACGTTTTTAGTTTAGTAAAAGTTGCCATGTTTGACAATTTATACAACTGAACACGCCTAGCGTGTTCCCGGCTCAGTAAATTTATTTTTTTGTCTAATATAAAAATCATTGTAGCACACGAGCCACGTCGAATTTGGTTAACTTATCAAATAATTAACTTACACGTATTTTTATTACATAGCTAGCTACCCGCCCGGCTTCGCACGGGTAGTACAGACTTCTTCAACCATCATTATATTTCAACCAATTTATACAAAACGTTGACAAATTATACACATGTATATAGCATACTAAACCTTCCTCATGAATCACTGTCTATTGGTGAAAACCTCATGAAAACCGTTCAGTAGTTTTTCAGTTTATCGCTAACAGACAGACAGACAGACGCGTTAGGGGACTTTGTTTTATAATATGTAGTGAGTATAATATATACTGCTAATGTGTAAAATATTGCCGAAACATTGTGGACACGGTAGGCGGTGTCTGGGCACCTGAAGAAAATTTTGAAGAACAGCCAGGCGTATCGCCGGCACTGAAAGTGCTAACATGAGTTACTTTCTTGCTATACGTCCGTACAACTTTTCTTCTACCAAACGTCTCCGAATAGTGCGTGCTGAGATCGCTGAAGGGTTATTTTTATAGATGTTCATCTATAGTTATTTTCTCCAAAATATTTTCATATCTCTTTAGACCCCTTAAAAGGGTCTTGTTTTGCCAAACTCATAATATTTCTATCATCTCGCCGCTATGTCTTTCTCTAATTAGGCGCGCGCGACATATTTGAATTCGTTTGATATGTATCAGCATGGAAAACCATTGTTTTCAAACAATAAAGATGAAGAATGGAGCTCAATTTCTGTTGAAAAATTTAAGAAATAAATGGAATCAATGCCTCGCCGCTGCAAAGTAGTTATTAAGAGCCGTGGACATGCCACAAACTATCAGTTATAGTTTAAACTATATTTATGTAACGAATTTCATATAATTAATGTATTTCAACAGAATGTAATGATATTTTATAACAGAATGTAATGGTACTTAGCCTATGTTTCATCAAAATCAATACTCAACAATTCAATGTTTATTTGGACATGGACATCTGTATATTAAACATATTACTATATAAAACGTCATTTGTAACATCACAATGATATGCTGCTTGTTACTCTAATAACTTCTTAATATTGTGTGAATTTTAATAAACTAGAATTTAAATACTAAAAATCCTCTATCTCTTTTGAAAACTCTTATTAACCTGCACTGCTTATCATGGTATTTTATACTACTATTGTTATTAAAAAAAAAATCAAGAAAAACCTGTAAACCTGTTTCTTTTTTTTTAGTCAGTGATGGGGCTGAACATGAGAAGCCCAGTAAGAAAGACCTACTAGGAAGACGTAAAGATAAAAAAGAGTCCAAAAAGGACAGAGGTTATGCTGCTCTTGAAGGTGAAAGTTCACCAGAAGAGGACACAGATACCAAGTTAGTATTTTAATGTTATATTGGTAAATTATTATCTGTTCTAGATATTAAGTATTGACTTATATTCCTGATGTTTCATTTGGAAATTGATATACACAAAAAGCCATGTATTACAAACATACTGGTTATTTCTTTTCTGTCATGGTAAGTACATTATATTGTTAATTAAAGTTAACTTGTGCTGTTCAAGAATAACACCATAATAAGGATAACTTTTTTAAAAACGGTAATGGTTGTTTTATAATATAAAATTATTTATAATGTAGATTGTTTTGAACTTTTGTAAATATCATTACATTCTGTTGAAATTTGAGGGTTAGTTTACCTACTCTTTCGTGATATATTCTTTTGCAAATTTTGAGCACGGTGATATAATACATTACATCTGTGCTCAAGGTCACACATATATATATCATAAAAAATGTTTCACCCTAGTTTCACCCTTCGATTACGTTCTTATTCGACGTGCGTCGCTCAGTATTTTATAATAAAACATTTTTAACAGAAGTCCATCGAAATCAAAAAAGACTAAATCATTCAAATTCCCAACAAAAAGTAAAGAGAAGCGTGAAAAATCTCGTGATAAAGAGAAAGTCCTGGAAGACGCGATAAAACAAAAAGAACTGAGTGAAAAGGAAAAGAAGAAAGAAAAAGAGAGGGAGAAGGAGCGCGAGAAAGAAAAAAAAGAAAAAGAAAAGCGGGAGAAGCTACGAGAAAAAGATAAGATAAGGGTTAGTCTATTTAATTTTATTATACATTATTTTCCCGATACTTTATCCAGTACTAGCAACCCGCCCCGGCTTCGCACGGGTACAAATTATACACCTAAACCTTCCTCATGAATCACTCTGTCTATTAGTGAAAACCGCATGAAAATCCGTTTAGTAGTATTTCAGTTTATCGCGAACAGACAGACGCGGCGCGGGACTTTGTTTTATAATATGTAGTGATGGTAAGATTAGACACACGAATTCAAAGGCTGCTGGAATATCCTGTAGACAGACCTGTCACTATCTGTCGCTATAGAATTGGTGAATAACAATGGTGCTTGCAATATTAATCATACTTTGTTCAGATGACTGTGAAATTCAAGCCAGTACAGTTAACCATTATAATCACATGATTATGGTGTAGCATTCACGGTTAATTTACCCACTGTGTACTGAAAAATTACAATGACAACAATATAACATTATTCTATTCTTTTTAGTACTATATCTGATTCAGAACTTCCTTTTGCATAGATGGAATATTGAGATTATACCTCCCTTAAACTATGTGTGACAAAGATTTAAAATTTTTAGGGTACCGTTCCTCAAAAGGAAAAGAAAGGAACTCTTATAAGATCACTTTGTTGTCCGTCTGTCTCTCTATTTTTTTTTTTATGGTATAGTGGGCAAACGAGCAGACGGGATCACCTGATGGTAAATGACTACCGCCGCCCATGGGCACCTGCAACTCAAGAGTCACAAGTGCGTTGCCGGCCTTTAAGGTAGGAGTAGGGGAAGGGGGAGAGAGGAGGAGAGATGAGGAGGGGGAGAGGGAAGGCTTAGGGCCTCCGGTAACCTCACTCAATACAACATTGCTTCACTGCCGGTTGAGGCCGTGGTATCACTCCGGTCGAGCCGGCCCATATGTGCCGTAGCATGGCTCTCTCACGACGAAAACTTGACTCTGTCTGTCAAAACCATTTTTCTCAGGAACCCGTTGAGACATGAAGTTGAAATTAATACGCTTCTAAGGCAATGCAATCAATAGATACGGCTATTTAAGCTCTAGATTTGACCAAATTTCAATTCGCAGGTAAATCAAAACCTATAGGGTACTTCCCATTGATCTAGAATCATGAAATTTGGTAAGAAGCAAGGTCTGACAGCACAAGTAAAGAAAAAAATCCAAAAGTCAAAGTTAATTTGTTTTTATATCACAAAAAAAGTAGTTTTTGTATAATTACAAACTTATATTTTGCGGTTTGAAAGTTGACTTTGTCCGTAAATCGATGTATGGGAGAGTATTTTTAGAACTGCAAAGTTAAGTTTATCTTTCCAAAAAGACCGGCAAAAAATTTCGAGAATTGATTCCCGAAATGGACTTACTATCTACACTACAAACAATTTTATTTGCATAAGGAACCCTCGGTGCGCGAGTCAGACTCTTATTTGTTCACTTGTTCGCTCACTTCACCGATTGTACGATGACGTGTTTATGTCGGACTCGAACCGACTAAAACCACACGGTTCACGTCACTATAGCCTATAAATCCTGTAAGGTTATACACGAAAAATATCAGCTGCTATATAATTTATTTCACCGCGACAGTAGTTGGCGCTCCTTGTGGGAGTCCTTCATCCAGCAGTGGATGGTGATAGGCTGATGGTGATGATGTAATTTAAGAAATAGTCGTCTTGCTCTGCTACTGTTTTATTTCTTTTGTTAACTGGCTTTTATGTCTGTCTGTCTGTTTGTATGTCGTAGTTTTATTTGCAATTGACACACAGACAAACAAAAATTTCAAAAATTGTTTTTTTTGGTATAAGTATCGTGTAGATACACATTCAGATGCATTAAGTAAAAAGCTATTAGGTATGACATCACAAACAATTAAAAAAAAATTCAATTTTATTTTTTTTCTACTGAAAAGACAAACGCTAGCATGCAGGCTGGTCGATCACGTAGGGCAATAGATACATTCCTTACCATATTCTTACAAAAGAATTCAAATAGAATTATAAAAGCAACGCGAGACCGAGTGGTGTACATAAATTTTGTCTATGTCAGGTTCAATTTTCCCGGTTCAGCAGTTGATACGTTTTGCATAATTTCGCTGTTCAGTAGGTGTATGGCCTTGGATAAACACAGTCGAGAACGGCCATGGTTTATTCAGTTCAGTTGGATCTTGAGTACGCGTCATGCATCACCTACGCAGTGTTTTCGCGAAGGTGGTGAACTTTTTCGAATTATTTTTCTTATAAAATATTCTCTGGAATCAATTACTTTTGGACTACTGCAATATTTTAAAATTATAAGGCAATGAAATCAAGTGTTGTGTAAAATAGGTCACGAGCGTTATTGGATATACAAAGTGATTTGCAGTCATTGTTTTAGGATTTTATTTAGAATATAGCTATGATACCATAGTATTAAAATACTTTTGATATATTTACATTATATCCAGTGTGTCGGTTTACGATTCGTGTTTAACATAAAATGTTATTTAAACCTTGCCATATTGTCTTTTTTATAACGCATTACTACTTACTAAACATTTTCAAACTACCTAAATCCACACAGATTATTTACTAATAGAGAATTAAATCATGCAGGAGAAAGAAGAAAAAGCCAAATTCAAACTCGAATCTAAGGAAAAGCTAAAGGATGAGAAAAAGGAGAAGACTAAAGATAAAGACAAGGAAAAGGTAAAAGAAAAGGAGAAAGAGAAAGTTAAAGAAAATTATAAAGACAAAAAGGATAAGAAGTTGACGAAAGTGCCGTCGACAGTGACTTCGGGAATACCTTTTGAAGAAATATTTACATTAGGAGGTAAGTGCAACACTTTTGATTAAACGCGGCAATTTTCACTGATTTTCGTATAATATGATTATTTGAATTACCAATTTACGCTCGTAGTCGTCTCGTCTAGACGAAAATGAACGAAGTTTGCCTAGAAGCATAATAAAAATCGTTAGTTCCTTACTATCATATTATAACCGCATAAGGGTATTTGCTGTTTAGCGTTTACGTCAGAGTGTATAAACGGGTTAATAAGATTTTTACATAGGCACATAATGGTTTATAGGGTGGAGAGTGACACAGGCTCATTACTTATTATGCACTAGTCGTCAGCGCAGGTTCACCTGCGTTTATAGACACTGCTCTGTTCCTATTAGTCGTAGCGTGATGTTATATAGCGTATAGCCTTCCTCGGTAAATGGGCTATCCAACACAAAAATATTTTTTCAATTCGAACTAGTAGTTCCTGAGATTAGCGCGTTAAACCAAACAAACAAACTTTTCAGCTTTATAATATTAGTACAGATTATATTCCGAAAAAATATATGTTTCCATTTGGAAAGCTCTAGATGACTAGATGCTAAAAACCCGCTAGTAATAATAATAGTTTAACAACGTACGTTTGTTTTAAGCTTAGTGAAATGAAACTTAATACAGAAAAGTAAAATACGTTAAAACCGCATTACTATGTATCCCCTTACTTTCATGAAATAAATTGCATAATTAAATATCCAATAGCAGCGCCCTACGTCGAATTTGTAGTCCCCACTGATCAGCTCACACAAGTGATTGTTATCAACTTACAATGCAAGTCTAGCCTTCTATCGCCGTACACGCCACTATTGTCAACCGTCCAATAGCGTTGCGTTACCGGTGCAGCGGTGTAACTAGTCATAATAATATCTATTAATTCATTTCTATTAAATAGTGATAGGGGGGGTGGTGATAGGGGTAAACTATAATAGATGATAAACATCTATTAAAGTTTACCCCTATCAGCGAAGCCGCACGGAAACTGCTAGTATTTAATAAAATAAATATGAGTTTTTGATGTGGCCATAACATGCAGCGACGACGAGGTGGCACCAGTTTTGAATGTTAAAGAAAAGCTAAAGGCGGCGCCTTTTCATACAGTAAACTACAATTATTAATATACTTCTGTATGATGTTTACAAACGACTATTGTTGGCTATCGTTAAAAAACCCTGACTATTCTATGTCTGCTGTGTCAGAAGACTGCCTTGTATTGAGAAATTTCTGCTTCTTGCGAATAGTATTGTCCAAACTATTCGTAAGAAGCAAGAATTTCTCACATACTTACTGCGAACATAATAGCGAATTGTCCAAGTGATGTTAGTGAAAACTGCATTAAATACCGTAGGTACAACAGATTAGAATGATACGCGAACGAGTCGGCACATTCGTCAGATCAGCTATTACTGCCTAGTTTTATGAGAGCTTTTTTTTTTTATATTTGAGCTGCCAAAATGACTGTGCCCCGCCTGATGGAAAGCACAAGCAGAATCCAAGAGTAGTGGTCACCATCCTCACTGCGAACAAGGACAGTGCAGCATGGTGACCAGCACTCTACCAGCTTGTTATCAACATAATGTTAGCCGTTAAAAAAATAATATCGAGCAATGGTTTGTTGTTAATATTACCATTATATTACTAAACATGTTAAATGTGTAACAAGGCAAGCGGAAAAACAACATACTAAATATTTATAGTTGGATATTAATCTGATATAATTCGAAACTCACTAGTAGTACTCACCTACATTAAATCAGGTCGCATACGTCCGCTATGACGTTTCGAACAAATATCCCATTCGCGGATGGTTCAAATTTACCTATTAGCACGCATAAATTGTGTATTTTGTTTTACTCAAATTTCACTTTCACATGAGCCGATTAATAACCAGAAAAATGAGATTGAAGGTAAGCGTTTGGTTACCTATGATTGAGGCTATGATGAACCACTCAGATCGCAACTTTGCCTTGAACCTCTAGTGACCATGCTCACCAACAAAAATAGAACAATGCGCTGGTAGTGTAGTGTAGTGTAGGTGTGGTAAATCTCGATCTCCTGAAGGGTGGAGATGATGCTTCTTCAGTCGGGCAGCTAGAACTGAAGCATAACTGCTATTAACACAAAATTCAGTTTTTTCTATAAGATATAAATCTTCAAGGTACAGTGTAATCTTACCTAAGTACTAAAACAATGTCCTACAAAACAGTGCCTACAGGCTGTTTGATTGTGGGTTCTAAATTAAATAATCACATAACAAATCTTGTAACCTAAATAGAATGCCTATTATTATTTCTTTAACTTACTTTTAAATTTAGTTTTGTTGCTTTCATCTCTGTTGATCTATTTCACCTTATGAACCTTTACGATAGTTTTCGATTGTAGAAAATTTGATAAGTCGCAGCGTTGCCGTTGTAGCAGTAGTTATATGTAGGTATATAGATGAGATGTTCTTTATACTTGTGGCCATCAATGTTGTTATTTCTTCTCACTACCAACACTCACATAATTCTTAAAACCAGTGCACGTTATCTGTCTATGTCTGAGGTGACATTCTTTTATACTGTGCAATTTCCTATCATTCAAAGCAACGCCACCGGTCGTTAACTGTTTGTATTTTACAAATTTTTAACGCGATGTCCAAATTGCCATATTCATATAAAATTATCTGTGAAATCCAAATAGAACATTCTTTGTTTAGACGAATGATAAGAATGTATGTAAACAAGAATTCTTTTGTACTGTTGTTGTTATGTCTTAGTTTGCGACGGATAGTACACCTGTTCATGCATACTTTTATTATTTTTTTGTGTTAATTATGAACCCTTTCCACCAGGACTTTACGATAGGCGGTGAGTATTACTCTAAATGTGTACCATTTAGAGTATTGTCGTTTCTAAATTATATTTGTGTAGTTTTATAAATTACTAGCTGCGCCCCGCGGTTTCACCCGCGTAAGTCCCGATGCCGTTGAAATATCGGGAGAAAAAATAGGCTATGTGTTAATCCAAGTCTCCAGCTATCTATATACCAATTTCATCGCCATCGGTTCAGTAGTTTTTGCGTGAAAGAGTTAGAGTTTGTTCGAATTCCATAGGCAATCGAATACGAGCTAACGACCAAGTGTAATTTCGCCATTACGCGGGTGAAACCGCGAGGCGCTGCTAGTTTGAAATAATTGTCAACAAAGTACAATATAAAAGTAGCTAGTTACTTCATGGCCATTACAATTATTTTTTTTGATCTGATCCCAAACTAGGCAGAGCCTGTCCTATGGTAACCAGACTGCTGATAAACATACTTATATATTTCTAAATATATACAACAAATGATCATGCTCATCACACAATTATTTGTCCTGGGTGGGAATCGAACCCACGACCTCTGGCTCGGCAGTCAGGGTCACTAACCATTAGACCAACAGGCCAGTCGATTATCGGCAGATTATCGATTTTGAATTTTCCGGCAGAAATTTCCAATGATTTTCCACTCAGAATGGTGGTCTGAATCTACTGTTTCAAGATTCGGCAGGCATTCCTTACACCCGTTATATCGAGTAACTTTGATTGGATGAAGATTAGCTATCTAGGGTTTAAATAGAAATGATACGCAGCATTTATTTGTATATTGTGTTTTTACACTGATTATAACTTTATCTGTCGTGCATGATGATTATGATAAAATTTCAGAAAACAATCTTCCCACAGTATTGAGTATATATAACGGCTGTATTGAGATTTATGGTTTGAGTTGCTAAAACGCTTGTTTGAATAATTTTCATAACCCTATAGTTACGTAGTTTGTGGTTTAAGTACGGTAGGCCATTAATTAAGGATATAATTGACTCAATGATAAAACCTTGCCCTTAGTTTAATGGTCACTAGTCCTATTTCAAAACAGGACTCAGGACACACAGTGTCGTCTCATTTTTATTGCATGCACCGCATGCGACCCTCAGAGTTTACCTTCATTGTCTACAATCTAATACCTTTAAACGAGCAATTATTGTATATATGTATATATATAATCTGAATCTCGGAAACGGCTCCAACGATTTTCATGAAATTTAGTATGCAAGGGGTTTCGGGGGCGATAAATTGATCTAATTAGGTTTCATTTTTAGAAAACGTAAAAAGAAAACCGAGCAGAGCTCGGTCATTCAGGCACTAAGAATAAATAATAAGCATGGTCAATGCAAGCGTAGACATAGCTTTCTCTTGAGGACCTACCTGTTACAAATTTTTATTTTTTGTTATATTCAACGGCAATTCGACGGATCATTAATCTAAGTAATTACAGCAATGTGCGTATAAAACAGCCGTTGGTCGAGCAACACAAGAAAATAAAATGGAATTATATCGCAACATTATATGTAAACAGAATTATTCATTTGCTATTCCTGTAACATTGAGCATGCAGTAGGTTCATCTGCTTCTGACATTTAATAAATGCGCGCATTTAAGTGTTTGACAACATAAAACCAGACAAGGGTCTGGTCTGTCTTGCGCACCGAGGGCTCCGTAAGAAAACAAACTTGTATGTAGATAGTACGTTGATCTCGGGAATCAATTCTCGAAGATTTTTGCCGAAAGACAAACTTAACTTTGCAGTTCTAAAAATACTCTTTCATACGAGTCCATCGATGTACGACAAAGTAAGCTTTCCAACCCCAAAGTATTAGTTTATAATCACATAAACTATTTTTTTTTTTATATGATATAACAACAAATAAACGACATTCGGATTTTAGTAGACTGTTAGACTTTGCTTCTCACAAAATTTCATGATTATATGTCAATGGGAAATACCCTATATGTTTTGATATACCTGAATGAACGAAAGAAATATTCAAATTTGTTAAAATCTGAGATTTAGTTGCCGTATCTTTTGATTGCGTCGACTGTAAGTAAGTAAGGCTTGATTTTTTACAACTTCAAAGGACCGCTGACAAAAGTATTTGATGTTAATTTCAACTTGCTGCCTCCTGGATTACTGAGGAAAAGGGTCGTTACAGACACAGACAAACAGGCATATATAACAATAAATTAACGACTTTCGGATTTTTTCCTTTACTTGTGCTGTGAGACCTTGCTTCTTACCAAATTTATGAATGGGAAGTACCCTATAGGTTTTGATTTACCTACATTAACATAAGTATTTGGTATTAATTTCAACTTGATGCGTCTACCGGTTCCTGAGAAAAAGGGTCTTGACAGACAGACAGACAGATAACAAAGTGATCCTATAAGGGTTTCCTATAGGGCGAGAACTTTTAGTCACTTATAAGCGCTTAACATGACCAGATGATGGGTTAAGAAATCAGTACAGCCGATTGAGATACACCTAATTAAAGATTTGTAGGTCGAAAACCTATACACTACTACCTACCCGACCACGCGTTGCTGTAGCTAAGTAATTTGCAATAAAAATATTGTGACTATAAATTGAGATAAAAATTATCGTATCTCTCAAGTTTCACCAAACTGCACAGTGTGCCAAATTTCATTGAAATCGGTTTATTAGTTTAGGATTTCAACGCGTACAAACAATGAAACTTTGACTGGCCTATTGGCCTAGTGGTTAGTGACCCTGACTGCTATGTCATAGGTCGTGGGTTCGATTCCCGCCCGAGTCTGGGTGTTCTTTGTGTCCGTTCTTTGTATGTTTGTAAAGTCCCCCGCGACACAGGAGTAATTCCTAATGCGGAAGTTGTCTTTTTGAAAAAAAAGAGAAGAAACAATTCTTTATAAATAAAGATTTCCATTTATTAGTGTGTCATTTAGATTGCAATGACACTAAGTACGTGCATCAGTGTAGGCGCAGTACCACGTAGGTGTGTATTACCATATCCAATCCTCTACAAGGCAACATAATTAAGGACGTCCCTATTCATTGACAGATGTTGATTTGACTTGTATAATATCTTGTACTTAATTGGGTACTTTTCGGATACATATATACTTATCGGACATTATAAAATCTTGAAATAATTTGAAAATAATTGTCGTCGCCTTTTGTTTAAAGTTTTTGTTCATACAAAATTATACCTACTATTTTGACATTTACAAAAATGATACTGATTTGACTTGGCAGTCATCCATATTGATTTTAATGTAAGAAAAGCAGAAAATTAAAAAAAAATTGTAAACCTATGTAGAGTAATATTCTTATATGCATATGCAACACCAATATGAACCTACCTACCTAAAATGTAAAAATATGAGAAAAATTGATTACGCGAATTTCGTTGCGGATTCAGTGGTCACTTTACCAATCTGTGCTCTCACCCGGAGCTTCGCCCGCTAAAATCTCGATTCCAATACACCATGCAAACTCAACCAATTCTATTGCAAGAAGTTTCGACTTCATTTATTACGCGTTAGCAAGTATACTAACACACTTCGCATTTAAGAGGATTCCGACGACTGGGACCGCAATAAACTCGAACCGCGGTCCCAGTTGCCGGATCCATTTCATTTTAATGATTTTCTTCCGGCGACTGGGACCACTACTAAATGAATAAATAAATCTATATAAAAACATTTGACTGTACTATTCTATTCCGCGGTTCTAGTTAATTGCGGTCCCAGTCGACGGAATCTTCGCATTTATAATATTAATGGAAATTGGTGTTAGTATTATTTGTTTTTGAATCAATAACATCCGAAAAATACTTCACTAAGTCTTATTCATATTTTGAACATGTGATCTTATTGCTGGTATAACTTTACACGATATTGCCAATATGTTGTCTTTAAATAACTAATAAAACTCGCTTACTTCACGTTGAACGTCATAAAACGGGTTGGTTTGAATAATGTTGAGTCGAATTATATTTATGTACATGATTATAAGCCATTCTTCTAAAAGGTGCACTTTAGTCCTTGAGCATTTTTTTTATATTTCTTAAAATGTAGGTCGTATATATAAAGGTAAAACTATAATGTACCTGGCAGTCTTATCTTGTTAAATGTGTATGATCAATTGATCACTGAGCAGCTTCAAGAATGATTAAGTACTTTACCTACAGCGCCTTGTTACCGGAATATTGAAGTGATGATATTTGTTGTTAGGAAATTGTCTTATGTGACTTAGACAGAATAACACTGGCCGGCACGCCTTACACTGGCCAAGACCATAATGTCTTTGTCATTTTAATTCTTACCAATTAATGTGCACAACCAACTATGCATATTCTGTAAAATACAAGTAAAGTTTTTCCCAGTTAAAGAGGATTTGAAAATAAATCTAATTGGATTTCTAAGATCCTGGTACCAATATCTACACCATTATCTACAGATATGGTTGGAATGGAAGGTGTTGATTTAAACGACAAATGAAAACTGCACATATAGCGCAGTGGCTTAAATGATCACGTTTTTAACTACCGCCACGTCGAGTGTTGTGAGTTGCTTCTGTGCCGACATAGGACATACTATATTTGTATTATTTATGAGTATTTTTTTATCTGAGTTTATATCCGAATGAATGAATACCTACTACCTATACCTACCTATAGTAATCGTGGCTAATACCTACCTATAGCAATCGTGGCTAAGTGGTAACCGAGTAGGTTAGCTAAAAGGTTAAGTAAGACTGACCTGGCTAGGTCAGTCTTAGGATGGGTGACCATTCTTAATACATTGAGAACCCTCCGTGCCTCGGAGAGAACGTTAAGCCGTCAGTCCTGGTTGCCATACGAACATCTGTTTCATTCGTTGCGGGTAGTAGGAAAAAAAGTCAAATCGAAGTTCGGCCGTATCGCAGTTAGACTGAAAGCCGACCGCAACTTAGTTACAAAAAGGCTCGGAGGAAAGGAAAGACCCATAGCACCCAATCGTAGGTAAATGTTACTAAAATGGAAACAAAAATGACCAGGTATTGCTACGTAAAAAAAATACGTTGTTGATGCAAGTCTTCTTATACGCACACACATAAGTAAAGATTACTATCTTGTTCGTACTTTAGCTGCTTGTTATACTGTTTCAGTGGCACTTCCAATATTCGGTGTCCCACTTCAACAGTCGGTGGAACGTTCGAGATGTCACGACGACACCAGTCTGCCCCTGGTTGTAAGAGATAGCATCGATTATTTACAAGTAAGTGTATCCTTAGTTAATAAAAGTTTCTTATTTTCTACGGTAGCCAAAATTCTTGTGCCAAAGGGATTTATACACGACCGTAACGATTTTCAAAACTAATATAATTTTTAATAAATGCCTTCTTTTTTATATACCTATGCCTGTATATCTTCTCCACCTTTGCCCAAAATCTCTTCTTTCTTCGGGATAGGGGGCAAACGAGCAGTCGGGTCACCTAATGGTAAGTGATTACCGCCGCCCATGGGCACCTGCAACTCAAGAGTCACAAGTGCGTTGCCGGCCTTTAAGGTAGGAAGAGGAGGAGTGGGGGGAGGGAAGGTTTAGGGCCTCCAGTAACCTCACCGTTGCTTCACTGCCAGTTTTATGTGAGGCCGTGGTATCACTCCGGTCTACCCAGCCCATACGTGCCAAAGCATGGCTCTCCCACGACTTCGCAAGACTCTTAGACTGCGTTTCCACGAGAGATGTGCGAGGTAGCTGAGCGGTGCGAGGACGCGTAGTGACCTTGTGAAACGGTGCGCAAATGAGCTGTGCGAGGCTGTGTACAATCCACATCGACCTCTAACAAACACCGTCCAGCACACATCCCTCTTACAAATCTCTTGCGCAAATCTCTCGTACACATCCCTCGCACCCATCCCTCGCTTGTTTTGTACGTTCAAAAACGTCGCTCCGCTAAGCCCTTTCCACAGGAGCTGCACTGAGCGAGGGTAGAGAAATGAAGCGATTCTATTGGTTCTTAACAAACACATCCCTCGCTACGCATCCTCCATCCATCCATCCATCCAAGAATTAACAAATTTAGAAGAACTAATAAACGCTTGCCGGCACAGTTAGTAAATATAAAAACAACAATTATTGAAAGCCGTACACAGTTTTAATATACGTAAAACATTAGAGATTACTGATAACTTACAGACCATACCAGTTGGATAAGTATATTGAGCAAGGCTATGTGTAACATGTTGTTCATCAATCGAATAACATGTTACACATAGCGATGAAATCAGGGACTTCGCAACATCTGTTATTAGTTATTAAATGGTTACTTTACTCAAGAGCAATGAATTCTGGTTGTGAATAATTTATTGCACTAAACTAGCATTCTTATTTTCCAAGATTTTCAGGTATCTTTGTGTGACCCGGATTCGTATTTTAATGTGACCCGGATTCGCATTTTATGTGACCAGGGTTCATTGCCCTCGAGTGTATACTTTTATGGCTATTAATATACGTAATAGAGAGGCACCCATTGCTATCTACCGACAAAAAAAAAGAACTGTCGTACAGTAAACCCTGTTAACTGATCCTCGTCCTGACTGCTACCGTAATGGTTAATGTAACTTCGTTGATTTCCTGGAATTTGGAAAAGAATACCTTAGATATTACGGTATATACATTATATATACTTGTTTGTTGTACCCTCTCTCATATGCTTGGTTTATGAGCGGATTCATGTTGGTAGAACGCTGGGTGAAGTAAGAACCTGCAACCAACTGGTCACAAGTCCGACGCCTTAGGGTGAACTCAGATTGAGTGAAAAAAGGCTGGAGCACTTTCAAAATGTGAATAAAATATTAACTTTTTTCCTTGAGCTGGAAATCGTAGCGGCTCTGCTGGACTACGTTATACTATTTGCATACGATTAATGTTATTCACATTTTAAATGTGCTCGAACATTTTGCCGCTCAATCTGAGTTGACGCATTACGCTACTCCGCTTCACAATTTTTTATTTAATTAAACATCATCGTTCCTATAAAATGACTGGTTTTTCAGATATAATAATAATAATAATAATAACTTCACACATCTCACACACGGCCGTCTGATCCCAAACTATGCAGAGCCTGTACTATGGTAACCAGACTGCTGATAAACATACTCAATACTCAATCATTTATTTGCATTCCACAATGTGTACTTAGGTGGTAGGTTAAACACTGTATACATACTTATATATTTCTAATTACATACATATTATAGATAAATTACACCCAGACACCGAATAAATTATCGTGCTCATCACACAATTATTTGCTCTGGCTGGGAATCGAACCCACGACCTCTGGCTTAGCAGTCAGGGTCACTAACCGCTAGACCAACAGGCCAGTCAGATATAGTAGGTAGAAAGTAAATATTTCTTAAAAATTGTCATTCCAGATCTCATTATAAATAACGGCCATAGACTAAAGAAAATGTTACAAGGTCACGTTGGCACTCCTTCATGCCTTTCAGTTTCTTGAAAATCTTGCACAAAGTTACGGTTCGCGGACTATTAATGACTACCTACATATCCTTCCATTGGTGTACCTAGACCGGCACTTTTGATTCTTTTTCTGGCCGAGGAACAATGTAATATGTAGTAATTCTTGCTCGCATACATAAATTTGACTCTGTACCAATTATCGAGATGATTACTTAAACCAAAGTCTATTATAGATTTTGCCTGGCACTAGATATCAAGTCAACCTACATGCGACATTTTTTTAACAGTATCTCGGTATAAAAGAGAGCGTTAGTGATTTTGTCATAAACGTCTGTTTTAAATGGTTACAATGTATTATTGTCAATGTACCGTATGTTCTTAAGTGTTGAAATAATGACACTCATTTGTTTGACGTAAAACTATTAGCGTGTTAAATTGTTTGTAATATTCTTCTTAAGAATATATCCATAACATTATATTCACTTCTAAGCATTACAATGACACTAATATCTTCCAGATTTTTGGTTTGTAAATGTCAACAGCAACTTTACCTAGATTCAATTTAATCGGATTATGTAAATAATATTTTTTAAACTTTATAAAATAGGATGGTATTTTCCGGTTTAGGAACAATGGTGCTTCCTCTTTAAACTTTTCTGTGCTATCTTCAGTAGGTACTAAAATGAACAACTTACACACGCCTGTCTAGTAGACGCGTGTGGCCCGCTTCAGTTGACGCTGGCATCCCGCGTTATGGTCGCGCCGATATGCCAGGCGCCATTCATATCCACGGGCAGCGTCCACCGCGCTACTGACGCTCACGCTTGGGGTGGTTTGGCCGCAGCCTAAGAACCCTAATTTTTCTGCTTTTTTATGGAATAGGGGACAAACGAGCAGACGGGTCACCTGATATTAAGTGATAGCCTCCGGTAACCTCACTCACTTGGTGAAACACAAAGAAATCATGGCTTCACGCCGGTTTTCTCTGAGGCCGAGGTATCACTCTGGTCGAGTCGGCCCATGCGTGCCGAAGCATGGCTCTCCCACATATAGCGCTGCTCCCGGTTCAGTCGCAGTATCCAGGCTGGAAACATAACCAAAAATATAGCCAAAAAAAAACATTGGTTTCGAAGACATACAAGCGTGAATATATAAACAAAAAACCCTAGAATAGAACTATATGTATGTATATAATTTACAGGCGAATGGTATAAAATCGACTCTAATCTATCGTTCGGAGCCAGACAAAATAAAGTTGCAACAGTTGAAGAAACTATTTACGGACAGGGGCCCTACATTCCCTTATCATTGGGATGTTCCTGTCGCTTGTGCTATGCTTAAAAACTTTATAAGGTAAAAAAGATTTATTTTTAAATTCACAAACATTGACACATACGTACATCACATATGTACATCATTTGACTGCACTGTTTAAGTCGTCACCTTCGCTACTAGCCGAGTTTTGTGGGTTCAAATCCCATACAGGACAAAATTTTGTGTGATCCACAAAAGCTGTCCCATCTGTGTGTTTAAATGTTTGTGAAGCCCTTCACAAAACAGCAATAAATATAATGCGGATGTCTTATTTGAAAAAAAACTAAAATGAAAAACATCAATCAGAGCCATAAAAAGATTTCTTATTAAATTTCCTGCTCTCATCTCTATCGATATTGCCATTGCTTTATAAATGATCCCACTGCTGGGCATATGCCTTCTCCCAGTATAAAAGACATTCAAGCCATAGTCCACTTTAGTTTAATGAAAATAGCAAACTTTTGAGAATATTCAGAGTTCTCAGCTATGATGGTTTTGGAAGTTGTAAAGGAAGTTTTTTTTTATAAATAAGAATCACACAGTGGGTCACACATTACTAGTATTCTTGTTAACCCCTCCAGCTAAGTTAAATGTTTGTGTTAGAAGAGGGTTCACGTCGGTAGTGCACTGGGGTGGGGTTTGAACCCGCAACCAATTGATCACAAGTCCGACGCCTTAGCTAATACGCTACCGCCGTTTAAAGTGATTAATTTGTAGTACGGGAACTCGATCTGCTAGGCAGTGCGAAATGTCAGCTGATAAATCATTCGCTCCACCCGACTCGTGTTTACTGAATGTATTATGTTCCTGTTAAGTTAAAGTTAGTGTATCTCGCCTCGCCTATTTTTTAAAAACGAAAAAAAATTATATAGACCTAGGGACACGCTATGCTCCATTCGTAACGTAGGACGACCTTCCTCAATCATACATTATATTTATTACTATTATTTATTGTACCAAGTTTTCTTTTATAATTATTTTAATATTTGTATTATTTCCAGTGAACTACCCGACTCTATTCTCACACAAGAGTTGCACGGTCAGTTCGAGCAAGCGACGGCCATCGCGGAGCCGCAGCGCGAGGCCTCCGTGCTGGCGCTAGTGGGCCGCCTGCCGCCGACACACTACAGCTTGTTGGGGTGGCTCATGAGGCATTTCGAGTGCGTCGTGGCGAATGAACAGGTACGATAACAATCATTATTTAAAAGAGATGTAAGTATACAAAAAAAAAATACAAATATATTGTAGTCAACAATATGTTTGTAATCACAAGAACTAATGTCCTATGCAGTCCGTGCAGAAACATTTTAAACATTTCTCTGTCATTCAAACAGATTTCTACATAACGCTAACAGTAGCCAATATCAATGTTTTAGTTAAATACTTTAGATATGTAACGAATAAAAAACCGACCGATTAATTATTATTTGATTATTACTGATTAGTCGTTAATATACCCTTTATCTAATAAAGAATCTACTCTATATGAAGATGATTACTTCAAAATCTCAATTGTGCATAAATATGATAACTGTAATTGAAGGGTTGTAAGTCTAAAGGGTCTAAGTGCCAAAAAATCTAAAATCAATATTTACTATTAAACGAAATTAAACGAAATACTATTAAATGTCAAGCCTAATAATATCCAAAGAGAGCCAAGTGCCTGTTGCTTTTAAAATTTTACTCATACACAAATAAATTTGTGGCGGGGTCTAATCCACCACTGCAGTTCTTCAGATTTTTTTTGCCTTGCACATCCAATATATAAAAATATAATGTATAAATAAAATAATAAGCAAGCTATGAAAAGCTATGTAAGCTGATTCAAAAGAATCTCAGTCTCCAGCTAGTAACAAAATAACGGTGGCTATGGATATTCAACAAGTAACTTTCATACCAACACTGACACATAGACAAATCCCACTAATATTATAACCCCGCTAATATTACAAATATGAATGTTTGGATGGATGGATGTTTGTTACTCTTTCACGCCAAAACTACTGAACCGATTGCGATGAAACTTGGTATCTAGAGCTAGAGACCTGGATTACCATATAGGCTACTTTTTATCCCGATATTCCTACGGGATCGGGACTTTTCTCTAAATAATAAAATTAGCACTTAGACCCTTTAGGCTTACAACCCTTCGATTGGCCGCCCACGTTGTCCTGGAATGCGAGGGAGTGGCCTCACAACGGGCACGTATCCTCGCGGGAGCGAGGTCGCTCCTAGAAGCCCTTTGAACGCCCCACGAGGCTTCTGTGCTTCTGGAAGGAGCTATGATGCATTCAGATAGGCTGGCTCAACTAGAGCCAGCCTATCTGAATGCATAATGGACCGCCTATGAGTCTAGATGCGGAAACAGAGACCTATACCAATACCAATACCCTTCAATTGGACTTGGAATAATGAAATTATGCATCATAATTATCAGAGTTACCAATTTGAGCTACACTTTTATTTTGAAGATTATTGAAAATCGGTTACCCTCTGCCGAAAACCGATTAAAAAAAACATAATGCATATGATATAGCAACTTCCTACTGCGTTTATCAAGTCAGGAAAAATAAGTAATAAATTAATAGTAAAAAATACATTTTCAAGCTTTTATAAAATGTTTTTTTTTTTAATTTATTGTCATCCAAACTCAACATGTCTGCAAAATTGCAGCATAATCGGTTGAGGATAACTGCTTTAAAATTCAGTTGCAAAATTAGATCCGAATACACATACGTACAAACATTGTAAGTTAAATAACAGCTTCTAAAAAAGAAGACTTCTTAATAAATTATTGCCATTTTTTTCGAATCAGTCATAAACAATGTACGTTAGTAGTACACAATTTGAATATAAGTTTTATTTAATTACAGATAAATCATGTGAACATACAAACAATAGCGACTACTATGGGACCTGCACTGAACATGTCTTTGAATTTACTGACATATCTCATCAGTAAAGCTGAAAAACTGTTCCCCGACGTGCACCTCACAAAGTAAGTCACAGCATTCCACAAAAAATTTTGATCATTCTTTTACTGTTTAAGCTTTACTCTTGTGGAATGCATTACCAATTAACATTAGGCGAGCACAATCAATAACTATTTAAAAAAAAACGGTTTATGAACATTACCTTTCACTGTGTATGTAGTTACTACTTATCATTTTAGGTATACCGTATATGTATGTATTGTACATAATATAGTTTATGTTCGTATATTTGTTAGTATATTTATAGTAGGTTAATGTAGAATATCTGTATATTTTTAATATTTATTAGAAATGACGAATAATTTTTATTTTTGTGCTCTTTTTTGTAAATACACCATCAACTGCCACTGTCTCTCCGAATCATTTTGACCAATCCTGATTCCAATTGACCTGCCTGGAAGAGATTGCATCTAGCAATAAAGACGCCCTTTGTACATTATAGTAAATGTATGTTACTTCCATTGTAAAAATAGGGTACAAATAAAGAGTTATCTATCTATTTAAGTCGTTCCGAAAAAAATATAAACCTACATAAATTCCTTTACACTACAGTTTCGCTTGTGATATTCTACAATTGTTTTTACTCTTAAAACTATAAACTGTTAATTTACAAACGTCACTGTAGTCCATTGCTGGGCTAAAGAAGAAGGTTTCGTATTTATAATATTAGTATTTTTAAGGTGACAAACGAGCATACGACTATTGAGACGCAAAATGTGTCTTTTATGTCTGAACAGAAAAAAAAAAATTGCTGCAAACGAAGATATGATACAATAGTTGAAGACATTGAAAGAACATTTTACAGTAGTGATGATCTACCACCATGGCGCAGCGGTCGCGCAGCACGTCGGAAGTAGCTGATTTTATTTCAGCGCTTTCTCGGGGACTTCCTTCCTAGGGTATATCTGAGTTTCTTGCAATAGACTCACTTGTGATGGAACGTGTGGTTTTAGTCGGTTCGATTCCGACACACCACTTCACCAGTAGTCATGATGAGGTGATGACCCGTGGGGGTTTCCACATAAAAAAAAGTGCAAATATTCACATTCTTTTGGATGTTGGATGACTGGCCTGTTGGTCTAGTGGTTAGTGACCCTGACTGCTAAGCCAGAGGTCGTGGGTTCGATTCCCACCCTAGTCTGGGTGTTCTTTGTGTCCGTTGTTTATATGTTTGTAAAGTCCCCCGCGACACAGAAAGACAGAGGTCGGAAAAAATCAATATAATGCTTTGCTACCCGTTCCAAGCCGGGGCGGGTTGCTAGTTATAGAATAAATAATGCAAGTCCGCTTAGTTTGGGTCTTAATATATCGTTATATGTCCAAGATTATTATTATCTTTAGGCATCGGCTTCGAAGCTAAACTGACCTATGACACAAGCATATAACTAACAACAAAAAATACAACAACAACTCATTATTTTACACAAACTTAGTTTTCTATTAAACGTTGATTACTGTTACGTTTTAAACCGTGACCTTTGTTCCAGATATGTACCGCCCCTTGCATCAATTCCAGCAGACTTCCCAGACTCCGCTCAGGCAATCAGCTTAGAACTGCGCAAGCAAGAGTCGCTACTGAACCAGATACACGCTGAGATGCACGCCGGGTTCATCACGCCCGCCAGAGATCAACAGCTTTGGGAAGCGCAGAGGATCGTCACACAGCTTAAAGTTCGTATCAAAATAGGGATGTAATAATACATATATATCGATCAATTTTATCGATTACAATGGAGTCGCCGACTTGCACCAAACCCCGGCCAAAGACATACCCTGTTCAGCTTGAAGCAAATTTTTTTTATCCATTTGTGACTTTATTACATAGCTACGATATTAAGCTGTGTTAGTTGCCAATAGAAATGAACTATTAAATAACTAATGACTAGTATTTAAGCAAATTTTGGAGATCGACAAAATGTCGAAATAGCAACATCCGATCGTTAAACTATGATGTCACAGATTCATAACTAATTGGCATGACGTAACAAGACTAACTTGTTTCGAATAGAAAGTAACAACTCCGGCGCCCAATTAATTATTGTAGCTTGTGTAGCTGTCGGTTAGAGAAACTGTGTACAATCGGTTATGTGAGAATAATGGACTTTTCTAGGAGAAAGTTTATATAATATAAACATTCTTATTTTGACCACATCAAATAATGGCCTATGGGCCTTGACATTGATTATATTAGTTGTTTACATGGCTGTACACATGTTTAATTGAAATAGTAAACTAACGCAAAAATCTTTTAATTAAAATTAAGTTTAACCACAATAAGAAAAAAGTATTGTGTATATTTTTTATAAATTTTACACATAATTTTAGCGTTTGTTACAAACAATCAAAAATTGTATTTTAGAAAATAAAATTATAACTCATGTTCTCTTTGCAGAGAAAGCTCCGTTCTGTCCAGAAATCCGTGGAACCCCACTCGTTACAACAACAGCAAATATCTTTAGATGAGAAACAACCCGATGAGGAACCGACCCGAAGACTTTCACAATCACAACCACAACCAAAGTCCACTACACCACAGGATACAGAAGCCAAAACACCCAACGAACTATTCACTAACCAAGAAGTAAAAGAATCGCCGAACGATCCAACTTTCGAGGCCGAATTCGAAGATAATTTCGATAATTTGAAACCAGAAAAGGAAGTCTCAGAACAGGAGCTCCCCCCTATAGAACCTATCAAAGAAAAACCCAAACTAACAGAGAAGGAATTAAAAGTATTAAGGCTTGAATTGGAAAACGCCGAGTATTTGCAACTTAAGTCGTTATTACAAGCTAAAATTAACTCAGAACAGTTTGAAATCGTCAAACTTAGAAGCGCCGTTGCTTTGAAAAATAAACAAGAAGGAACCGTGTGCACCAAAGATAGCAAAGAGTGTAATTCTCAAGATGAACAGGAACTGAGACAAAAGTTAATTAAGGAGAATGCATTACTTGAACAGAAAAGACTGAATTTGATTAACCAAATATTCCAAGAAAGAGTGGCGTGTATACAGTTGAAAATTGAGCTCGCCATGAAAGAAATATTGTCGAAATCGTAAATCTCAGAATACGGTTTGACGGCAGTGTCATGTCATGTAAATGCGAATGTTCGGCCAATGCTGGTTAGCTATACAATTCAGCTGATTGCAGTTTTGGCCTAACGAAATAAATAACCACTACGAAAACTAAAGTTGTTTCTATAGCATATAGCAACTAATAGGATTTGTTATTAAACGTCTGTTACGTCCTTTCAACAAGCACTGTAGATGGTAACAGATAATAGACATTTCATATGAAATGATAGAGATATCCTTCACTTTTTAGTCCACTAAGTATTTGGTTGACAATTCTTGTGAAATCTAAACAGCATGGGATTCGTTTACAATGACAGCAAATTAATGCTGGGAACGACCGTCTGCTGTTTCTGGCGTTTCTAAATAGGAATAAGTTCTAAAAACATTGTAATAGATTATTTCGTATATGGAAAAGATATGAATACTTACTTGGTGGGTATTTTTTAAAGAAGAGAATGTTTTTCACTTGTAAGCCTTTTTTTTTTAATTAGCCTTTAGCCACTATCGCGATGTCGCAAATAAATATAATGTAAAATATCTCTATAATCAATATCTTTTTAATAGGCTAGCTGACACTAAATAATGATTAACCATGCGAAATAACACATGCATGCAAGGGACATAGCTTGGGCACAATGGACACCCTACCAACTGTACCGACTTAATGGAATTTCTAGAGCTAGTTCGACTGAGCAAGGTCTTTATTGAACAAGTATAACTAAAAAAAAACAATCGTATATTTATAGAAAGTAATGGAAAACATAGTAACGAAGTTGAAATCCGCTATACCTAAGAATAATTTATTAATAAAGGCTTTGCCTTGTTTGTAAATAAGCTGGAAGTGACAAAAGCAAGGTCTAAACATACTGACAACAAATCTTCTGAGTTGGAGAATTGATAATTCCAATGAAGTTATATAATTATTTTAAATTATGTAGACTTAAATGTTAGTATTAACTAACTACGTTACGTATTTGATAGCATTATCAAAGATAATGCATTTTTATCTAGCATGACATAAAACTCGTCGTTGTCATGTTTAAAAATAAATTCAACTTGTATTTATTGACATTATGAGAAAGTTGTATTTCATTAAAAATTGTTAACAGCAGTAATGTTTTTTTTTAATATGCCTTAACATCCACTCGCTGGGCGACCGAGCCTAGCTCGCGTGTTTCAACGTGTGTATAGATAAACTTAAAGCAAAACCTTATCTAAATATAAAATTGATCCAAATCGTTACAGCCGTTTCGGAGTTACAACGTTAGGTATGTCTAAATATTCAAAGACGCTGTTGAAATAATAAACTGACAGATAAATGAAACGAGGGTAGACCCCAACGGGCTCGATCTGTAATCGATACTGGGGAGGAATACTTAACCCTTTGTCCAATAAGACCCTGGTTCTGTAAGAGGCTATCGACGGATCATGTTATTGGAACAATAATCATTTCCACCATATTTATCCAATAATCGAATGTACTTATATTAATAAAAGAATTGCTCATTAAAAGTTAGATAGATATGCAACTAGGTAATAGTCTGATACTCGTATAGAGTAAAACGAAGAAAACAAATATACATAAGGTCCATTTGAGAACCTCCTTTTTTACGTCGTTTAAAAAGGGAAAAACAAGCTAAATTCATGATCAAGCTTAGACTATGGGTTGAGGAAGTCCCTACTACTGTACCTATACCATACAGGAAAACATAGGTGACCTTGTAGATGCCGTGAATAATTCTTACAACTTATAGACGGTATTATAAGTAGTTACTATTAATGTAAGTTAATTACACGCGGTCTGTACTCTGCCACCATTTTGTGATGCGGTTCTTCCTTACCGGCAACTTACAAGCCCTGTACGAGCGAAGGAATGATAAGTCGAATGGCAGTATACCACTTTTATTACATGTCCAGCAAATTAGAGCACACCGAATTCAGTAATAGTACCATGGGCGTACCCAGCTGGGGTGGAAAGAAGCCCCCACTAGTACAAAAGAAACGCGGGAAATCGGGCTTAAGAAATGTTTGCCTCCTTAGGAGCTGGGTACGCAAATGGGTACCGTTTACTATAAATAACAACACTGCGGTCTTTTTAATGCGGAGGCTGCTCCTGTAGCAGCTCTGTTAGTACACAAGACTAGTCTGACAGCGAATATTATTTAAATAAAAAAGTTAAGCAATGGTGGTTTGACCCTGATACTTTTATTTTATATTCACTAGGAACGTGAACGTGTTAGGTAGGGAGTATAACTAGATAGTGATGGATTCAGTTCGACCGGGCCACGCCCAATACAATGAGGCCGCGTGACTTATTCAGATAGTACCAAATAGGTAGCATTATTTGAAAACAAAAAATAATAATGTTCGTGTGTTTTCACTTCGTTTTAATATATTACTGATTTGCAAGCTTTTGTCTATATTTTAATTAAAATATATAGAATAAATTACTTACATATAAATAATTAAGTAGGAATTAGTACGATACTAATGCTATGTCTACATGTAGCACTGGTTTTATTAAGCTTGGACAAACTATCGTCGTTTTAGAGGAAGGAAACCGACTAGCAGCCAGGATAGTAACAAAAAATATATCACTACTGGTTTGCGTAAATCGGCCTACTATAAGAAAATCAGCCAGTAGTGCCAGATCTATATATTCTCGAGCATTTTCAAGACCATTATTAACGTATTGTTGATCCGGTTGTTGATGTGAAACCAGCGCGTAACTGCTCGACATCTATAGCCTACTTGTCTTATTGTCGACTTGCTGATAGAAGTAGAAGCCTCTGGTGATGGGCCCATCTATCCACCCATTCTCTCTGGCAGAACATTACACTAAGTATACGTGCCTAATTATTCTAGAAGATCATATTATTACAAATTATTTATCAAAGTGCTCCAATTGCATAACTTTAACACTTTATCACCAAGCTTATCAATATTTTATCGCGATAAAAACATATCATAATTACCTGTAAATTTCTTCAAAAGTAATAATTCTGTATAATATTTCCTGCAATGGAATGGCCACATGATTTATGTGATAAATATTTTTTTTTTTAAAGACAGCCCCCGCATTAGGAATTACTCCTGTGTCGCGGGGGACTTTACAAACATACAAACAACGGACCCAAAGAACACCCAGACTCAGGTGGGAATCGAACCCACGACCTCCGGCTCAGCAGTCAGGGTCACTAACCACTAGACCAACAGGCCAGTCAATATTAAACGTCAGATCAGATCATGACCCACATTATCAAGAAATCGAGAGTCAAACGAGTTACGAGTTGATTAGTTTAAGATATTCTCTTTTTACACTCAGTATTAGCTTTACCTGTATCTATCTATCTATGTTAAGGAATCTTTCTTAGTTTTCACCAACTTCAAGACTACCAATTAACTTGAAAATTTGCACACGTATCAATGTACGGTGACAGTTCAAGAATAAAAAATAAGAAAATAAATTACAGTGTAAAAAACTTAAATTATATCTCTAATAGCAAAAGTAAAAAGTATTTTTTAAATATAAAGAGTTTGTAAAGCCCAATGGTGCAGTGCCGTAACAATAGGGTTGCAGAGCGGGCAAAATGCCATTTTGCCAATTGCAATTGCAAAATCGTTCGAGCCGTTTTAGAAATTCAGATGATATATATAGATATATACAAGAATTGCTCGTTTAAAGGTATGAGAAAAGATATCTCATTTAATAAACCTAAAAAAACACACGAGTTATATAAATTAATTATCACGATTTTAACACATCAGTAAGAAAATAACGGCCAAATGCGAGTCAGACCCTCACACATCCGATGAATTACCCATGGGCCTCAGATGGTATAGTTACGCCACTGCCTGGCAATGATTGTTCAAAAATGGGTATTGTGTTCTTGTAATCTATATTAGGTCTTTTACGACACAGTGGTTCTCCTAGTGTGGGAGCACAAGTGGCTTCTATGTAATCGCGGAGAAGTTATCTTGTGTTTATTTATTTCACAACCAATTACACGATCAGCGTCGGCCCTGGCCCTTGCTAAGGGCAGAGTGGAGTGGCGAATTATAGCTAAAGCTAACTAGGTGCGTGACTCAGGGCGCTAGGCTATAACGCAGCGCGCTGAAATTTTTAAACGTAGAAAATATAATTAGTCACATTAATTATGTAAGTACTAAGTACCTACTTTCAACAAATACAAAATCATTGTATCTATAGAGATGTAGAGCTTCCAAAGCGCGCCACGTTTACTTGGTTACTTCTTTCTAGCCTATTATGATGCAATTGGAACGTTCCTTCTTGTCGCTTCACTCATCACTAAATCACTAGTGTGCGGAGACTTTATGGAAAAATATACGTTCTTATTTAACAACAATAGCTCAAGACTCTACTTCTCTCTCGTAGCTTTCTTAATTGCTGAGGGCCGTGCCCATCTTGGCAAGCCTTAGTCGTGGAGCTGACTAGCTACTTCCATGCCACACCACCCTGTCTTTAGCTTGTCTGAGAGCAGCAATAACAGGAATGCCCGTAACCTTCATAAAGAAATCAGACCATCGTGCAACAGTAAGAATCTTCCCTTTAACAAGCACAACCGTAGGAAATATTCATGCTTTATTAAAAAATAGAGCAGCCATTGTTTTCTTTACCGATCGGGACATTATCACAGACATGGGCTGTGGATCATCTTCAAGGCAGTAGTTGTTCATCTTAGTAGTAACGTTGAAATAATACAGCTAGGTTTCATCACATGTAACAATCGAGTTCACGTAGTAAAATCATTAGTCTTTTTAAATTTTTTTAACATATCACTCGACCACGGCACACGCTGCTCAGCCTCAGCGCATCAGTCATCAAGTGCGATACCCAGGATGAACAAAGTTTCCGTCCTTTCAAATGGTCGTGAAGGATCCGATGAACAGTTGGTGCACTTTTCCTCGATTTTTCGATATGTCACACGTCCGTCTTCCTCCAATCGTCTCCAATCATTTTCGTCAGGAATTATTATCGTTAGTCACTTACTACCATCCTACTGGACCTTGCATCATCCCCCAAATTAAAATTTCCGCGATTGAATTGAATACACGCGAGCACAATCAAATAGTAAGGTATATAGAACTGTAACTATTGGTATATATAAGCAAACTACTAAATATACAAAATATCTGTATATTTTTATGTTTCTTAGTAGGTAATTTTAGTTTTCAAATTAAAATACGCCTTCAACTACCACTGTCACATTTTGATTCATCCTAAGGTTGCTTGTCCTTTTTGTACATTATCTGTCTGTTACATGTATGCATGATACTTCTAAGTTAACAATGCTGGATCAATAAAGTGTTATCTATCATTTATATAATGCATACATTATTTGTACTAGCTTGTGTCTGAGACTTCGTCTGCGTGGAATCTCTCCTAAACAAACTTTCACCACTTTAGAGTTGTATGTTCGTGACAAAAAGTAGCCTATATCTCAACAAAAATGTATGAAAATTGAATCAGTGGATTTGGAATTTTGAAAAACCATTTGGAAAAACCCCTAATGTACAACAGACAGACAGAGTTTATTTTCTCATTAATTAATAAGTACTTAGTATTAATATAGATTTAATACATATTAAATGTTTTGTAGCACGGAATAACTAGCGTATTAATTAGTCTGTAAATACATTTGCGCCAGAGGAAGTCTGATATCAAATCCTGTATTATTAAAATTATACTGTACCTACATATAATTTTCCTGTACCTAGTCATCCTTCTGATATTTTAAATTCCTACAATACATTCATAATCCTAATGCAATATACTAGCTTTATTTGCTAATTATAAGGACACTGTGTAATTTCAGGGCATAAATACTTATGCCCTGATTTTAATTAATAATAAAATAATTATTTTTAATTTCTATGGTTTCAGGGTTGTCAAAAATGTCAGTGTTCTCTATCTCAATGGAATCTATCTGTTTGAATTGAAACCTAGGTCGGCTGGTCCAGTACCTACCTCTACCCAGACACCGTTGTTACACTTGTTACAAAGCTCTTACCAAACAGCAATACACATCAATGGCAAATCAGTGATGGAAGACCACGACTGGCCTAAGGGACCCGAAAGCCTTAATAAAGGGCTATGATAACAAAGTATCAAAGAACTTCTGGAGCTCAAAAGATGCTGTGCTATCTAGGATTCGTGTAACTAATCCTCACCGGACACTGCAAAGTAAACAAACGTATGTTCAACCTAAAGTTGGCGATACACAATATGCAGATTCTGTCGAGACACAGAAGAAACTGCAGTGCATATTCTATGCTTTTGTGGCCTGCTAATGGGAACCGAAGTATTAACCAAGGGTTGCACATCATGCAACCGCAGGAAATACAAAAATAAAACAATAAAAAATGTGTGTGTCAGCTCTGACGCACGACTGGAGTTTACAATTTACTGGAGTCTCTCTCTCTCTCTCTCTCTCTCCCTAACCTCCCTCCCTCCCTCTATATATTCTGTATATATTTACACATATATATAACATAAAGGTATACACATATCTACTTACATGCGTCGAGAATAAGGAGTAAACTCCAATAAAGCATAAAAAGCACAATAAAGCGTTACGTTCATATTTTTTTCATACCGGGCGCCTTATATGCAAATCGATTCATAAGGAGTAAACTCCAATAATAAAATACAATACGTCTGAGCCGTGAACTTTAAAGCAAGAGTGCGCTACAAAAGACCAGAAATTTATCGTGGGAGAGCCATGCTTCGGCACGTATGGGCCGGCTTGACCGGAGTGATACCACGACCTCACAGAAAACCGGCAGTGAAGCAGTGTTTCATTGCTTTTCGCCGAGTGAGTGAGTTACCGGAGGCCCTAACCCTTCCCCCTCCTCTTCCACCTTTCCCCTACTCCCACCTTAAAAGCCGGCAACGCACTTGTAACTCAAGTTTCAGGTGCCCATGGGCGGCGGTAGTAATTTACCATCAGGTGACCCGTCTACTCGTGTGCCCAATAAAAAAATCGTCGAAGTAGCACCAGGCACTTAAAACAATAATAATTATAAATAAATACACAACCCTGTTAGCTTGGTGCTGGTTTGTTTCTGCTGATAGGTATGTTCGCCAAAGCTTCATGAGAGAACAGGGTTAGGTTTATAGCCACTAATAACAACTTACAGTCAGAAAATATGCGCCGTGTGCTTGTTTGCGAAGTTAATGGTTTCATTACAAATAGAAGCTTAGTAAGTATTTATCTAAATAAAGCTTCTATTGTTGTCTGATTGATTCCCACCCAGGACAAACAATTGTGTGATGAGCACGATCATTTGTTCTGTTCTGTTTCACCCGCGCAAGTCCCGATGCCCTGGGAATATCGGGATAAAAAGTAGCCTATGTGTTAATCCAGGTGTCCGCCAACTGTCAAACGACTGACAGTTATGTCAAAAGCGCTAAGGTCACATTAGAAAAGTTAATATGGTCGTAGAAAAGTTTTCTTAAATTTTTTAAGCAACTTTCTTAATTTTTTCTTTCATAAGAACCTTCCCCTGACAATAACAAACACAGAAAAAAGAATTAGCGTAATCGGTCCAGCCGTTCACGAGTGATGCCGTGACCAAGGGAAATAAGGATTAATTCTATATAAGTATATAGATAATTATGTATGTATTTCGAAATATATACCTAAGTGTGTTTATCAGCAGTCTGGTTACCATAGTCTCTTAGTAATCTGTGCAGGCTCTGTCTAGTTTGGGATCAGAATCAGATGGCCGTGTATGAGATGTGTCAAGTTATTATTATTATTACCATTGTTATTTTCAAGACACTTTTTTTTACTATTTTCACACTAAAACATAGATGTATTTATAGTTCATTAGAGGAGTACGACTCATATTATTCTTTGTTTGAGCCGACTTTGTTTGAAAATTCACTATAATATTAGAACACGTTCCACTTATTATCAAATTGCTGATGCTTTGTTAGTCACGCAAACTGATAGAATAAACTGAAATAAAACGCCAATTTGACTGCGATTTTAGGTAATTATGATTTCTGCCAGGAACGAATATAATATCTCATAAAGATATAAAAAAAATATTTATTCGAAATAAGTTGGCTCTGGAAGTACATATCTACCAAAAACCAATTTTTTTTTAAGACATCTGCCGCATTAGGAATTACTCCTGTGTCGCGGGGGACTTTACAAGCATACAAACAACGGACGCAAAGAACACCCAGACTCGAGTGGGAATCGAACCCTAACTTTGGCATAGCAGTCAGGGTCATTAACCACTAGGCCAACAGGCAAGCCAATTAAAAAATAAATAAGCGGATTATTCAAACACCGTGAAAACAAAGGCTCTAAGACACTTTTTAACTAATTCAAGCCAACCGGAAATGAGCCTGGCCTGCCTACGGACAGATTTATCTTCATTTAATGCAACTTACGGCATGTAGAGGTCAAGATTATGTAGAAGAAGGCTCCAGAACTATACACGAAGCACTAAAACTAACACGAAAAGAAAGAAAGAAACTATGCATCCATGGTTTCCGAACTAATTTTTGATTTCATGGTTATTTCCGCAAAAAAATACTTTACTGGTGCTGTATCATAATTTCATAATGAACACGTCAAACATGACGAAGTCCAATAGCTATCTATGTATTGCACTCTGTCATGTGTCTAGCCAAAGATAAACTTAGGCTTGCCTCGAATACAAAGGCATTATTTTCCCTGCACGAATATCTTTCTTGATTCCTTTCTTGTTAAAAAAAGAATTAATTTGATTGTAGGTTATTTTTGTAATAATACACCCCACTTATTTTGTTAATAACTTAATTTTTATTTTAAACTTATTACATTTTTTTTAATTACAATGAACCAGTGTTACACTTTTCAGTTCGGTTTGCTAAAAAAAGCGTGTTTTTTTTTTCAGCTTTTTAAGCTACATGTTACCTACTAGTATTAGTGCTTAGTGCGCTGGGTGGGGTTCGCACCCGCAACTACTTCATCGCACGTCCAACGTCTTAGCCATTACGTTACCGCCACGCGCGTGCCGCCTTAAAACAGTTAATTAACCATTTATCTGCTTATTACTGTTCTATGCAAGTCTTTTAGTAATCATAATCATACTAGTTTGACTCTTCCTGATCGCCTTTAATCGAAGTTGACAGTGACCGGCCCACCGTCAAGACCGGCTTCCTCTACAGCAATAACAGCGGACTCTCCATAACCATGGGTACAGTCTCCAAAGACTTGAGACCGCAGATGTCAATAAAATAAGACTAGCAGTTGTCCGCGACTTCGTTCGGGAACCGTATTTTTTTGTGATAACAAGTACCCTATGTGCCATTCCAGACTATAATCTATCTCTGTGCCAAATTTCATCCAGATCCGTTCAGCCGTTTTTGCGTGAAAGAGTAACAAACAACCATCCATCTATCCTCACAAACTTTCGCGTTTATGATATTAGTAAGATAATGATGATTATACATACAGGATGTGTAAGATCCGGTGACCTCGTTGGCCACGGCACAAGATCATGCGTTGCAATAAAATTTTCGGTAAACTGCTAAGTTAACATCTCTTTTACTATACGGCTATTACGGGCTGGGGCTCCATTTTCCTTGAAGAATAATTGATAATGAGAATAACATATGAAGCAGTTTATTAAAATCCAATATATTTCTTAAGTTTGCCGTATGTCATTACTTCATAGACTTCGTTCCTTATTGGTGAATCATGGAATGGTGTTACAATACAGTGTGTTTTGTTTTTTCAAAATCAATGGGTTCGATTCCTCACTACGAATTATATGCATTTTTCAAAAATCCAATGATGCAGTCTTAGTTTTCATTAAAATCGGGCCGGAGACTCCTTTGAGTTCTTTTCGCATTTGCTCATAGTTTCGGATATATTATTTATATTATTTTTATATTGATTTATTATTTGCTCACGGACGGTAAAATTTTCGTTGAAAATTCAACGAAATATTAGCGTTCGTAAGCAAAACGAATCGTTTCTTGTTTTCATCAAAAGATAGAGTGATTCAAGAGGTAGGTTTATACGTATAGTTTAATATTGTTTTGTGTTAATTTGTGAAATATGAAGATAATTGTTCACCACATTAGTATCTACATTACACCCGTGCGTAGCCGGGGTGGGTCGCTAATTATCTATAATATTGATTTTATAAAATAGGTATCACTAGATTATATTATCTATACGATACCGATTAAACATTATAATATACTACAGGGTTATAACTAGATACTTTAAGCCTGTACTGCGTGTAGGTCTATTCACATTATAAATAACTAGCTGCGACCGGCTTTTTCACCCACGTAGGTCCCGATGCATTTGCAATAACGGGATAAAAAGTAACATATGTGTTAATCCAGGTCTTCAGCTATCTACATACCAAGTTTCATCGTAATCGGTTCTGTAGTTTTTGCGTGAAATAGTAACAAACATCTATACATCCTCGCAAACTTTCACGTTTATAATATTAATAGGATTCTTAGCGGTATAGTAACAAAGATATAAAAAGTTAGAAGACGAAAATTAAGGATCGTTGACACCTGTAGTTCCGGTTGGGTAAGCATTCGATTCTAGACACGTATCTGGCATATTAGTCATACCTTTAAGCATAACGATTAGACAAACTTGACTTCGCGTATGTATCAAGAAATCAGAACCCATATAAAACGTATACATGCCTATAGTCTGTAATAATTTGCTCATAAGGAAAATAAATTTAAATGTCCGTATATAAAATAACTAGCTACCCGGCCACGCGTTGTTGTGGCTAAGTAATTTGCAATAAAAAAAATATTGTGACTATAAATTGATATAAAAACTATCCTATTTCTCAAGTTAGACCAACCTGCACACAGTGTGCAAAATTAAATTATAATTGGATCGTTAGTTTGAGAGTGCATCGCGAACAAACAACGTGATAAGATTTTTTTATATTCATAGATGTGAGTACAACACTATTAACTTCGATTTAACCTATGCAGTCACAAATAATATGCCACAAAGAGGAGCACGAATACCATCAGTGGTGATGCAACAGCATTGTTGAAACTGGAGCCGAGTAAAATTATAAACTTCGAACCTACGCTATCAGATTTCCAGGATGCAAAAGATGTTCACTTTTAATCAAACCATAGACCGCAGCAAGTGTCTTTATGGAATATCGTTCAGACTACTAAAAATTCTGTTAATTGTTTAGAAAATTAAACATTTTATACATCGACAAATAATGACATACCTACTATTGTGACATGTCATTAAAATAACAGAAACATTCAATGAATTGCACCAGCATTGTCCGCGTTGGAGTTTGGACGTAGGCGTGAACGGCCAGCCATGGCCACAAAAGCAGAGGCCAAACCCCAAATGTGTATGCAAATTAAACGTCAATGAGATCACCGCATTGTTGGACTTCTCGACCTTCGCATTTTACCACATTATCCGACTAATCAACAACATCAGTAAATGTTTAGCGTCATCTTGCTTTGAGGCATGGTTCAACGATTCTATGACTGTAGAAAATCGTTTTTGTATTCAATAATACCTCGATAACGCTATCTAGTACTTTGTCTTGCTTTATCGTTATAAACCTTGGACGTAACTGCATAGAGATACGGATATTAAATATATATGTATTGTTGTAAAGAATTACATGATACAAGTATCGGTATGCAGACTTTTATTGTACTGTAATTAGATACAAAATAGTATCAGTAATAGCTTAGTACTTCCCAATCCTGGTTTTTGGTAGGAACCTACAGTATTTGATACTTTAAAGGGAGCGTTGGAAACATGTAGGGACGCTTCCATGAGCACTGGCTTGACAAGCGTCAATTTATAGGCAATGTTGAACATATAATCTGAGCTTTAATTCTGAAAGAACTGTATTTATATTTCACCTTCAAACCGTAATCTTCGTTTGCCACCATAGAGGTGTGATAAGAATAACTTTGACTGCAATGTTTCGTAGTTTAAAGCTCCAAGCTCCTTATGTCAAACATTCTTCAAAAATCAAAACGTCATAAGTTTGAGTCTTATAAGCTGTATGAAAACAGCTTATAAGACTCAAACTTATGACGACTTATGAAGATTACAAGCCTGCAGTTACTCAACGAGTCCCATTCTGTGGAGAGATATCTCCTTAACAGTTAAACAAAAAAAAAACGACCATGATTCAAAGACACATCAAACCTTTCAATGTCCATGAAATTAAAAAAAGTCAATAACATGCTTAGACCAAAGGCTTTGACTAAAAATAATTATGTTTTGTTACAGGAGGTCATTTGCCTAACAGTTGAGGAAAACTAGAAGGTCATGTAATCATGTTACAATAAAAAATCAAAGAGTTAGGGAAAACGTCTAAAAACTAGTGATAGTGCCGATAAAACAAGTGGAAATGTTATCTAATAATAATTTATCACTACCAAGAATGCCCGAGGTGTTGGCTGTTGTCATAATAATATTACTATTTAGTTCTTACATGTGATATAAATTAACTAAATAAATAAATAATAAATAATAATAATTTATTAATACATAATAGTAGTGCAGTGCATACATACATATTACTAGTCACTGCCTCATTACCGCGGTGATGTAAAAAAGTCTACGACTATGACTAATGCATCTTAGACCTGCTCTAATCTCATTCAGGGCCTCATTAGCATTAGTGATTAATCAATTAGCTACTCCTTCGTAAAACAAAGTACCGTTGTTCGAAATATGTTCAACACACCTTGAACAATAGGGCTGAGTACTTAAAAATAAGTTGCAACATATCTAATAGACACAAACACGACTTCTGAACGTAAGTAGGTGAGTAGTACTACTTGCACAATGTGGGAGTATTTTCGGATATCCGCGGGATCGCGCTGTCTTCTTCTCCATTTTTATATTTTTATTGGAATAATTGTGCCATTGCTTTGTTTTCTCTGCTTCATCTCAGTTATTGGCAAAATTAGGAGTTTTAACGGAACCCAACTGGTAGTTTGTCTGTTTCAGACTAGTCACAGCCGTTTCATTAACATAAGGTCAACCGCTGACCTGTTCACCTAGTTTCATTAACATGTACAGGTTGTAAACAAGATTATATGAACATACAAGATGTTCGTCTTTAGAAAGAAATGCACCTAAAAGAATAAACTGTATACATATTATAATATGCCTAACCGGCTAGGAAATTTATATTAGCTAAACAGTTTTAAATTTTATCTCGTAACGATTTTATTTCTTCTTTCCAATCGATTTACAAACAAGACAGATATAGAGAGGGACATATCGGTTGAGATTAACCAAAATGTTCTTCGATTCTCATCTCGGTTCTAGCTCATCATTGCTCTTGATAACATGCACAAAACAGGCCTCAGAAATATGACCCAATTCAGTTTTATGCTACAAAACTCCCTTATGTAAGGCAATTGTTATCGTCCGAACTACTTGGAAATCTAAAGATTTCCATACTGACGCAATACGCTATCTTTAATCAAAAGATCATGATTATAACCCTTGGTTGAAATGTATAAAATGGTTTGAAACGATTATCTAATTGCGAGTTTTATTGTCACATGCGGAGTCAGTGAGTTCTTCCTCACTCGCCCCTCGAGAATTACATACCTACTGAATATACCTATAAGTAATTGAATTATCGGTAACGTGTGTTGTACAGCACAATCTTTATCAACTATGACTTATAACAGTACATAGATAGGTGCCTGTTAGGTACCTACAATAAACTAAAAAATACGAAAATCGTAAAATAAAAAAAATATGTAAGTAACCCTAACTACTCACTGGTACTAAGGAACACTTGGTAGATACCTACTGTAAGTTTACACTAGACGGTAACTCACAAACAAACACTGAATGGCATCAAAAACTCAACTTTTCCTATACGTTTATTAGTTTCGTCATAGCGGAGTGAGAACGTAGACGACAAAAATGGTTATGCAAATAAATCAACTGACTTGAAAAGGTAACCTGGTGATTTATCACAATTATCACAGTCGAATTGGTTAGTGGAGATACCTCATAAACCCTGCCTTCAAATTACCTATGATACTTTTCTAAAAAAAAATTATGCACTGTCATTGTGAGCACTTAATAACTCTAATCAAGTGGGAGCTAGTACGCTTGCTCCTACTTACATCATTATATAGATAATCAAAACGAAAATTTCTACGATAATCTGGACGTTGAATCAGAGCGAAATTCTTCACTTTTAATTAAACTACGCGTACGCTTCTATCGTACCGTGAACCCGTCTAAATTTATCCCAAGATCTATTTTAACCCCGTCAAAAGTGAAGGGTGATATAAACTTAACCTTTTACGTGTGTGTTCTTATTTATTTGTCAAAACTTAAAGGGATAATATTGTATTGTTGTATAAAATAATCATCATCAAGAATAAATATTTATAAGTGAATTCTAGGAATTCGTTCTTAAAGAAAATCTGTTTTGTGTTAATAGCATTGTGAATCACGTTGGAATTAAAAAACTTCTGATTATAGCAAAAAGTAGAACTGACTTGAATTGTGTTCTGAATCCATTGTATAGCTCAAATATTTCTCACCGCGAACGCAAACAACTTCAACAATTTTAGTTCTAACGGTTCTTTGAACGAAACTCGTGTGATGTAAACACATAGACAGCCAAACTGCATTTGAGTGTGATCTCTAGGCGAGTGCAATACTTAGAAGAGTTCTACATTCAGGACGTGGTTAAACTGTGCTCGTACCTAATCTATGGGTGTCTTGTCGGCAACAATAATCTCGTTGTGTGTGAGAATCGAGTTTCTATTCAATTACCAATTTACCTAATGACTGTGAATTATTAGTGATAAAGACTAATCTCCGAGTAAATATAGACATTATCGAAGTACAAACAGTTTGAATACACAAATTGGCATTCTACAAAATATAACAAGAGTGTTAAGTCGTTTCAACGAATTTAGGACATTTGTTTTAATATTCATTACATAATGAGGCGGTCGGCGATCGGTTGCTGCCTCGCGCGCTTTCACTCGGTACGCTATTAATTACGTACACGATTGTGTTCAGTCGGTTATATTTACTCAACTGTTTCGACTGCTGAAAGATAAAGAAATAGCTAAAGTGGCGCGGTGTACGACGCCCGTATCTTATCGAATCCACTCTATTGATCACTCGACACATATCGCGAACGGCTCGCCTTATGCGGACGACCGTGCCACCTTTATTGTCCAATTTAACATATAGCCGTGTACTGTTATAGCCGCGATGTTACCGGTGAAGTCATAATGTGCGTCGTTCAAAAATAGAAATACAGTGTTTACAGGAAAATAGTATCAATAACAAAGTGTTGCGGTTTGTAATTGAACGGAAATGGCGGCCAAATCGCCTACGATGAGTGTGAAGTCGCGGGAAATGATCGGCGTGGATCAGTTCAGTCAGCG
Source organism: Callimorpha dominula (assembly GCA_949752705.1). Lineage (NCBI taxonomy): Eukaryota > Metazoa > Arthropoda > Insecta > Lepidoptera > Erebidae > Callimorpha > Callimorpha dominula. The sequence goes on from OX457011.1 coordinate 10,952,499, forward strand.
ACGCGAAGTGTTCGGCAAACACGATACAGTGTTTTTGCCGCCGGCGTCGCCCACTAACTTGGTGCCGAGTTATAGGGAAGTGGAACCGATCATTACCTCCAACCACGGTAAAACGACGTCCAATTTCAAACGTAACACTCCTGGATACTCCAGCATGAGGGAATCAAGGACGGACGAACGAGATTTCGATTTTCGACCGAGGAAATACTCCGATAACTTTACATCAGAATTAAATCAAAGTGACGATGTGGAATACAGACATACCATGACCGACAGAACTCGGCGTCTGTCAAAACTTCGCCGAGACTTCATGACTTCAAATTTACACGAACCAAGTACAACCAGCCCTTTTAACCGCTCCGGAACGCGGGCTTCGATGCCAGTCAACAGTTCACCTGTGAGATACAAGATTGAGAGCCCCAATTTATATAAATTCCCCTTTGCCGAACCTTACTCGACTCCGACACCTGTGCGCAGAGTGGTTTTGGATCTAGGTCCGTCAGAAGTTGACGGCGTTGAAGGGAATCAAAATCCGGAAAGGGCGAAACATCTAAGTTTGACAAACAATAATGAGTCCCCAACTAAAATCGACCAACAGAAGCTGTTTGAGGAACTGCTAAAGAGATATTCACCTCAACGTAAGCCCGTTGACTGGCAATTGCCTCCGACTAAGCCCAGGGTTGTAGCATCTGTACCTAAATCTAGTTCTAGTGTGGCCGACAGTATTGATAGTGCTGATAAGAAAATTAACGATGACAAAACTGATGATGACGTGTTTGAAAAGACGGAGGATGTTAAACCAGTTCCCGTCGTTGTGAGTGAAAATTCCGTGGAAACCCATAGTGAGGTACCTGAAAAGAAACCTGAGGAAATTAAAACGGAAATCGTAGAGAATGGAACTGATTCTTTAAGTGCGGCTGGCGTATCGAATGAGAATGATTCGAAGACATCTAAAACCGAATTAGAAGAAAAGGAAGAAAAACAGGATATAGTACCAGAGCTGTCGAATATTCAAAGACAAATAAGTAGAGAATCAGCCAAGAAAAAGCCGATAGACGTAGATTTAAGAATACCAGAACTAATACAAAAGATGACTGCTGAAGGTGAGAATTTGGAGATTAACAAAAAGCCTAAGAAAGTGAAGAGAAAACGCAGTTTCCTTGACAAGTTACTAGGCCGTAAGAAAGATAAATAGTATACCGATATATTGTGACATTGATGTGATATTGAAAATAATTCTGCAAATACTGCAGACTAACCAAAGATTATTAGAAGCATGACGTCATTTCTGTAATCTTTTGATACGTATTTATTTCTTTATAACGAAAAGGAATAAACCGATAGATTTATTTATATCAATATAATTAAGGCCAGCAGTCTTCCTCTGTTTTTTATCGTTATGCATTGGTTGGGTTATCACTAGCTGATAAAACTAAGTGCCATGTGACACTCCCTATCTGCCAAATTCTGTTACAAAATAATATGAATAACTTGTTCACTAACTCGTCAATAAGTATTTATTTTTTTACCTGTAGCTACGTACTCAATATTTTATCGAAATGTAAACAATCTTTTCTGTATTTACTATTTAAAATTGATTATGTATTTAATATAAAATATATAAAATGTTATATAATAAAATGTAAAAGTTACGAAAAGATCGTTTACAAATTGATCCTGATACCTACTTGTTTAGGAAGCTCTATGAACTATTATTTGTTTCATTATTATTTTCCTAGTGCTGATTAATATATCCTGTAAATTTTCCTCCCCGGCTGAACCAACATTTATCACATTATAAGTGATGTCATTACCCAGAAATAGTATTAACTTCAGCATAATAATAATGTCGTATATCATTTGTAAATATTATAGAAAACCTACGCTAGTGAGCCTAGAAACCAAATATTTTCTTAATAAATTTATTATGTTTTAAAAATGTTTTTTTATTTTAAAACAAATAAAACAATGCATTAATAATATAAATTATATTTTAGTAATAATTGTACATATCACAGTGCTTTTTTTATTGTATTTAAAACAACTAAAAATATTTTTGTTGATAAGACATTTGATTTAAGTAATTTATTTAATGATACAAATTATGAATGACAAAATTTCATTCAGTTTCGTCAAGATTGCATTCTAATATAATTTTAATAGGTATTAAATTACATTACATAAATACAGAATTTAGGAACATTAAAATTGTTAACAACCTTGTCGCCTCCATTAATGAAAAAACCAGTGTCGTAAGGGCTTTACATATACACTATCACACAAAGTCGATAAAGATTTAAAACAACAGCAGGGTCATCGCATACTTCCAAAGGCTATGGTGTTTACTATCATTCTGGCGAAATGCTTGTTGCCGTCTTAAGTTTTATAAACAACCAATTTTGTGGTCCTACTCACGTGTGTGTTCTTTGTAACAAGGGGTTCACCCATGGAAGAGCTAATGGCGGGCCAACATACATGTGAATACAAATGTATACATTTAATAACTATGAATACCACTCATCACAGTTACAACTTTTTAGGACACAGATAAGTAGTTGCCTCATGTAAAGATGAACCTACTACACATACAAGACACTGTGCCATCCGTGCAATTCCCTATTTGCCCTATTTCACTGTTTTAACCTTTTTTTAATAACAATGATACTTCTGTTTACGTTCCAATTTTAAATAGGTACAATTTCCAGCAAAAAGAAAAAAAGAAACAACAACTTTATTCGATAAAAAGATTTTTAAGAGTCAGTAGGTATGAATAACTAGTCATATAAACAAGAGTTTTATTTTATTAGTCTTGCAAAAAGCCAAAAACGTTGACCGGAATAATAACGTTACATTTCATTGTATCTACATTATTTGCGTAACTGCGACTAATTCAATGACACCTCTTTGTCGAAATTGAGTACATCCAAACAATGTAGGTAGGTACATTTTTAATAGTAATAAAATGCAACGCATTAAATTTATATTTTGATACATTAATAAGTACTAAGGACTAGGTTATGGAATGTAATATTATAAATTTTATATAATATCGCAGACAAGGACATAACTGCACTTTTTGTAATTAAACGGCATTATACAGGAGCCATTTTAAATTCAATGTCGTATAATTTTATTATGCTTATATGACCTTGATGTGGTTGTTATTTGTATGAAATAAGCCCTGTACTTTAGTGATTCGTGCTTGTTCTTAACAGGAGTTAAATATTTGTTATTGCATTTTTGACATTTATGCCATTGTCTTACCGTTGTAAACTAATAAAAATGTCAAATTTACAAATAAAAACGTGTTACTCACAATTTTTTAAACATAAAACGTGATATTAATATCTGCCTACAGTAATTGTATACATGACTGAAAAGTTTTTACAAGTATAGCTTGTACTTTGTGTTCAAAATAACACGGATAAATTTAATACATCCAGACATTTTTATGAGTATATACAAACATATTATACACATAGAACCTTTACCTACCTACATATTTTTGTATACAAATATTTGCACTAAACGGCAATCGAACTTGTCACTAAGGAACGTGAATCGCCTACCAGGTCTGCAGAACAGTAGCGTAAGACTGGGAATTACATTCTTAACACTAGGTTATATGGGCTATGAGCACCATATTAACACCTGCGTGATACTACAACATAATAATATGTATGTAAGTATATTTATTATTGTTAATAATAATAATAACAATCTCACGCACGGCCGTCTGATCCCAAACTAGGCTGAGCCTGTACTATGGTAACCGGACTGCTGATAAACATACTTATATATTACTAAATACTTATATTTTATAAATAAATTACACCCAGATATAAAACAAAACAAATGATAGTGCTCATCACACAATTATTTGTCCTGGGTGGGAATCGAACCCACGATCTTTGGCTCAGAAGTCAGGATCATTAGCCACTAGACCAATAGGCTAAAATGTATACTAATTGTATACATAAATTAAAAGTTTTCACAAGTAAGTATAGCTTGTACTTTGAGTTTGGAAGAACACAGATAAATATACCCAGACACATATTTTGTAAATACAAATATTATACATATAGAAACATATTTTTGTATTCAAATATTTGCACTAAACGGCAAACGAACTTGTCACTAAGTAACGTGAATCACCACCAGAGCTGCAAAACAGTGGCGTAAGTCGGTATAGCGAGAATAACATTTTTAATAGTAGATTATACGGTGATGGATACCATATATTAACACCTACGTGTTCTTACAACATACAGGGTGTTAGTGAAACGCTCCCGAAAACGAAGACAGACGATAGTACTAATGGTACAATGTACAATGGTACATGGACGATAGTACAATGGTTTGATGATGGTCACAAAAAAAATCGATCCTGATGAAAAAAAACTATCTTTTTACAGTTTTTATCAGCATTTTTCATGCTAATAAAAAACTGTTAAAAGATATGGAGCGTACAACATAGTAAAAATAAAATAAAATAAAAAATCATTAGGATCGATTTTTTTTTTAAACTTAGATTTTACTAGTCACAGAAAATATAATACTTACATTCACGGTTTACTCATTACAGACAAATAAATAGGTAGCGACTTTTATGACTACGTAATTGTGTGCAAATTAACTCAACAAAAAAACATATAGGTACAATAACAATTTTTTGTTTTGACCTTGACAATGTCACGATACGACGACGTCTTCTGATTTAGAGGAGATAAAACTAATTATCATTGAGCAAACAAGTCACTTTAAGATTTTCTCATCACACAGAGTATTACAGTAATACCACAACATACCTACTACATTGAATATTATAAGTATGCAAACGTTACTCTGCTTTTATTTTATTTTTTACTTTTCACGGTTAAACCTTTGACCAGATTGTGATATTTGGCAAGAACATTTAACATCTACGATATCACTACATATTATAAAACAAAATTCTAAGCCGCATCTGCCTATCTGTTCGCATAAACTGAAAAACTACTAAAACGGATTTCATGCGGTTTTCACTAATTAGATAGAATGATTTATGAGGAAGGTTTCAGTGTATAATTAGTACCCGTGCGAAGCCGCGGCGGATTGCTAGTGTACTACTAAAACAAACATGGGTCAACGACCTTACGATTTAAAAATCGTACAAAAGGTGCGAAGGATCTATTGTCCAGAAGAAAATATCAAAACTATCGTTGAAGTGTTAGAAACTTATGTAATTATTACAAGAGTACAGTGAATAGGTTTCTCTTGGATGTACCATCTTTGTCTACGTCATCACCTCCCATCAAATGAGTTGGAAGACAAAGGCTTATTCCATCAATACAAATAAATAACATTGAAGTGTCTGTTTGTAATGTCAAAATAATAGTTTCTTTTTAAGCTCATACAGTTATTTGCACGATACCTATACCTAAAAATCAGGTTTAAACATTTTTCTCTGTCTGTTTGTTTCGGCTAATCTCCGGAACGGGTACCGATTTTCACGGGACTTTCACTGGCAGATAGCTGGTGTTATAAGGAGTAACTTAGACTACTTTTATTTTGGAAAAATAAATAGGGTTCCGCGCAAAATATAAAAATATGTGCACGCGATCGAAGCAGCGCGGGGGAACTGCTAGTTACACAATAAAAAACAATAATAGGCTGAGGCGAAACCAGATACAGATACATCTGATAAACGAATCTGACTGCGCGGATGGCGCAATGGTTTAAGTGGTCACCTCGCCACTACGCCGCGCTAAGTGTTGTAGGTTTGAATCCCACACGGGACAAAAAATTGTGTGATCCACAAATAGTTGTCCCGAGTCTGGGTTTTCTTCGTGTCCGTTGTTTAAATGTTTGTGAAGCCCCCCGCGACTCAAGAATATTCCAAATGCGGGAGTTGTCTTTTAAAAAAAAAAGAATTACCATTAACTGTTGACGCTGACGAACTAAGAATGAGCATTAACGAACCTGTACACACTTAAGAGGAAGAGTACGTCGTAGGGCACTGCAAAGTACTATCGAGTCGAAGACCACTACTGTATACAATAACACTGTTTCCAATCGTACTGCTAAATAGTTTTACTATTTTACAGAAGAATTTTTCCTCCCGCATTAGGAATACTCCTGTATCGCGAAGGCTTCACAAACATTTAAACAAGGAACACAGAGAACACCAAGACTCGAAAACTATTTGTGGATCACACACTCGGCGCGGCGTAGTGGCGAGGTGGCCACTTAAACCATTGCGCCATCCGTACAATACAATTATGGACAGGGAGAACAAGAAATTGTCAAAAGACAAAACACAAAATAAAAAAAGGTCAAAGAGGAGGGGAGGCCTTGCTCTGCAATGAGTCAATAACAGACATGTGAATACGACACCTACAGACGAGTGCGCCGCGACTTTAATCGATCATTATCAACTGATACCACATTCCACTTAACAAAATATCTGCTTGTTTGATAATTTATTTACTAAGTTATCGGATATTTCCAAATATTATTTTAGCCATACAAAAATTATGATAATATTAGAGTATTAAACCCTAAGCAAACACACTAGCAGTTAGCATAAAACATTGACAACCACAACAGAAACCATCGTATTTGGTTTTTATCGGAGTTTAGCTTAAAACCTAATCCAGGATCATATAAGGGGTTACAAGAAACAAATGCTCTATAAAAAATCACTTAAGTTCAATATTTCTGGATTCATTCAGAAGTTTTGTTGTGGGTTGTTACGACTTCCAATTCGCTTGTACTGGACTGTGTGAGTCAGTAGAACCCTGCATCCCGCCAATTCTGTACGATAACATACGGCCAGAAACCTTTCTGAGCTGCGAAGAACAATTCATTTTATCCAATCTCCTTTTGATTGAGCTACCTGAGAGCCGACGTAGAAGCTATCTTCCGGAACTCTTTGTAACAGTTATCATATTTATCACATCATAATAGTACTGTACATCCATATTGATTGATAATTTTCCCATGCATGGCGTTAGCGTAGGTATGAGGCCTGCAATTACAAGCAGTATCTTGCCTGGCCATGTTTGCTTAGGATTTGATTTAATCGAACTTGTCAAAATTTCCTCCGACCTCCGGACCTCCGAGAATTAGAGCACCGCTCACCTTTTTTTTCCCCTTGCGTCATTATCTAACCAGGGCTAACTGTGAAGTCCGCACTGGGTGATGCCTTATACACTTATTTCATACAACGAATGTTAGCAAAATTTAAAACAATATGTTATTACATATATATGTATATCACATCATTAAATAACAATTGCATTTATAATAACGAACAACTTAACGTATCTACAATTCAGGGTCCCTATTTCGAACAGCCTCCTCTAGAGCAAAGAGATGTTCATCTGTAACTCCGGGCGCTATAGATCTCATAGCAGCTGCGAGGTTGTACACATACTCCTTATTAGGACCACTGGGACCGCTGCATGATACCACTTGTTTTGCTATATCTTCTATGGCCGATGGACCTGGAATATATAAATTTACATGTGAACCTAATTTAAATTTAAAAATTTTAATTGAATCGATGCCGTCTGAATAAACTCGTATTTTACAACGCAATGAGTTTGTGAGAGACTATACTCTATCTGTTTTATATACCTAACGTTTTTAAAACACGGAAGCAGGACGTTCTCAATTCAAACGTATTCTTTTTTTTTATATTATATGCAGCTTAGATCATAATTATAGACCATAGATGTTTGATGGTCGCCCAAAAACTAGCACCAACTAAACAGCTCAACTTGTGCTTATATAAGCACAGTTGAGCTATCATCACGCTAACACCATGTGACGATGTGTGTTTTAGGTGCAGCCGAAAAATGCTTTAGAAATGCAAAGAAGGCATTAATTGTCGTACTTTCGATACGGGTACGGAACTCAAGTTTTTTTCTCAGTTAATGTCTATCTATACTCGTGACTTTGACACGACTGTTGACGTTGGGGACTAACAACACGACATGTTTCAACTTGCAAAGATTTGGGGTTTGCTCTCGTTATAAACATAGTCAAATAGTATCTTATAACCAGTGGTCGGCGTAGGTAGTGCCATTTGGTGGGATTCGTACATCGTGGCATAACGTGGACATACCCTCTCATCTCAAAATCCTAAAGATTCAACTTCGATCAAATATTACCGATATATAATTCAGAAATCCGCACCCTAAAAGTGTCGACTTTTTTATATATATATACCTAGTTTTTATTAATAGAATACCAGTTTAATGAAAACTAACCGAATAGCCTTACGACTCATTAGTACTCGTATACAAACACCGTTTTCAATGTTTTGCGGTTTTAACATTTCTTATACTAAATATTGTTTACAACGGATCATAATCGTGTAAATCTAAATCAATACTAGTTTATTTCCGCGGCTCCGTTGGCGTTGTATTTTGCAAAAAAAACCATCTCTGACCGGGATAAAAAGTTATCTCTCTCTAGTTGGGATACCTAAGCAATAGACATGTACAAAATTTTATTAAATCTGTTGAGTAGTTTCGGAGATTAGCGTGAACGAACATCACAAAAGCTAAAAATCTTATTGCGTTAGATAGCACCACTGTTGGGCAGTTCTAAAGGCAATTAAAGATTAACAATTTATTAATAGTTAATTGTCACCATAACAACTAAAAAATGACCAATTGTAATTGTGGAAAATTACACACATAAAATATATTTAAATAAAACATGCCGACACTCGTTCATAAACATCGTCTTGAAGGGATTAAAAACCTTAAGGTATATATTGGATTGGTATATAAATTTTGATCTCCTTGGGCGAGACTACAGACATTTTAGGGCGCTATATTGGGCACTTTTTGGTGAAGCCATTAAATTCGGCTACCATAAGAAAACCGTATTTGGTTGCATGCAAAGTACTGGAAGAAGTCAATGGAGGTACAATATCACAATTTGTAGGTGATTGTTTGGAGAACTTATGGAGTGAGCAATATGAAACTAAAGTTACTAATGTTTTGGTGTTATGTACAGATAGTGTATCGTAAATGTTGTCAGCTGGACGAATTTTAAAATCTTTTTACCTAACACGAAACACGTGACGTGTTTAGCTCATGCTCTGCATCGAGTGGCAGAGAAAATTCTCTGTGAATATTCAGACGTAGATTCACTAATAGCGAATGTGAAAAAAATATTTTTAAAATCTCCTCAGAGACAAAAAATTTTTAAAGAAAAGTGTCCCAGTGTGCCCTTGCCTCCGCAGCCTGTAATTACGAGGTGGGCTACATGAAAGAAAGAAAGAAAAAATATTTATTTCTTAAGTGACGTTTAAAAAAGTGCTTACAGTACAACGTGATAAAACATAAAAAAAAAGATATACAAATAAAAGTAAAGGAAAAAAAACAAAATAGAGCGACAATTGCCTTGCACGCATTGACGCTGATGGCGCCGGCAAGAAATGTTGATTAATATTTTGATTTATTGGTATATCGCTAACCCTCAAAAAATCCTAAATACTAAAATCCTCAACACTATTTTTATTATATTAATTTGCGTACACTGTGTACAGTTTAAAACAGTTAACAAAGGTGAGCATTAAAACCGATTGACTATAAGGGTAGGTACTGTACATATAATTAAAAAAACAAATTTCCTATAATTAAGTTCAGAGGGAAGTCTAACTAAGTGAACTCGATAATTTTAAAATGCAGGAATCTCCTGGTATATCCATGTTAACATAATATTTGAGGTCATTCATCCTAAGTAGCACTACCTACGCCGACCACTGCTTATAACTGACAATATTACTGCCAACTTACGATATCAGATATTTAATATTTAATTTTAGCAAAATATATTTGGAATTTCATAAACGTAATAAAATATAATAACTCAAAGATAAATAAAAGATTCCTTCAAGATCCGCCAAAAAGTAACGGATACCGGACACACACGGATACAGATCCTTTCTCTTCCTTCGATATCCGCGGATACGGATATCCAAGGAAGACACTATACATTGCAGTTTTTGTTTCAAACTATTATACCATTTATTCACAGGAACAATAATAGTATGGTCTGGTTGGTTGAGCCTGCCGGGTACTTGTAGCTTTATACTAAAAGTGCGGAGTGGACCTGGCGTGCCTAACGTAACTCGTTCAACGGTAAAAAAAAACTACAATAATTTATTAATTAAAAATAATATTAGAATTAAGATTTTGGATTAAATCGCGGTGTCTAAAGATACCCCCACCTTTTTGATTAACAGAATCACGAATCGTGAATTCGTGATAGCGTTAATTCCAGTATTTATACAAACTAGTGATGTGCCGGAACGTTAAAAATGTATATCCGCTGATGTTTGGAAGTTGTATATATATATATACTAATCGGCGCGAGAACTTCTATAGCGTGATGTAGGATTAGATACTACGTAAATGGTGTAAAAGTATGTTTCTGCTATATGTGGAACTCGCAACACACATATCACAAACATTTAGGGTTTGTTAGTAACTCACTACATCAGATATTTAATGTTTAAGTTTAGCAAAAGAAATTTTGAATTTCATAAACGTAATAAAATATAATAACGTAAAAGATCCATTCAAGATCCGTCAAAAACTAACGGATACGGATATACAGACACCTAAGCTCCTACATTTATGAGCTCAGTTTGGTTCAGTAATAAATATCTAAATATATGATCAACAACCAAATGTATGATATACATGACAAAAGTCATATTATCATGATATCGGATACGGTACTACATGGACACTTGCATTTAAGAAAATGTTAAGTAGCATTCAAAGTTTATGGCAAATACAAACTGGACAAATCTGTTAATGATCCAATTATGTGTCCATAATTTGGTTTTTGGTATGAATTGATTGCTTTTAAACTTAAAGTATTGTACATAAAAATTGTTACATGTCTTAGTAGTATATAAAGAACTGCAGAAAGTTAAATACCCTCCTTTACGACCCAAAACTAAACATGCAAAAATAACCGAAGCAACACAAAGACATGACAACAAAAACCTAACAAACAGTGAAAAGACATACGCAGAAGTAACAATCGAAAAACCTAAACCACACACCCAACGGATCGAATCGCCTGTTCTACAATCTACGTCAAACTCTTCAACTAACATTAAAGAACTCATGCAATCACTTATGAACCAGATGACGATAATAACAAAAAATGTTGGGACACCTCATGACCATGCTACCAAATTTAATACATTAAAACTATGTAACTGGAATGCAAATGGCCTATCACACCACTCGCAGGAGTTAAAATGTTTCTTAAGCAAAAACGAAATTGATATAATATTAATATCTGAAACACACTTCACACCAAAAAGTCATATGGAAATCCCAGGGTATAAACTCTACCACACAATGCACCCTGATGAAAAAGCTCATGGTGGGTCAGCCATCATTATTAAAAGTAACCTAAAACACCACCAGTCGGTTCCCTATTGTACAGCCTCTATACAAGCAACCACTATCGTTATTGAAAGTTGGGTTAGCTCGATATTCGTCTCGGCCCTATACTGCCCACCAAAGCATGCGATTAAAGAGAAGGAATTTACTCAATTCTTCAACTCCCTTGGTCATCGATTCATAGCTGGCGGAGACTTTAACGCGAAGCACATTCATTGGGGATCAAGACTAACCCTCCCAAGAGGTAGAGAGCTTTTTAAATCCATTGAAAAACTCAAAATGGAAATAATTTCAACAGGTCAGCCCACGTACTGGCCTACTGACAGGAAAAAAGTACCGGATCTAATAGATTTTTGTACCATCAAAGGCATATCAAAACATTATTTCCACTGTGAAAGTAGCTATGAACTCTCATCGGATCATTCTCCAGTCTTGATCACTCTCTTGACACAATTTAGAAAAACTAACGAAAACACACCACACTAAAATCCATTCCATTCCAATCCACCACAACACAATAAAAGGACAAATTGGGAAAAATTCAGCGCAATGGTAGACTCAGCTTTGGCGCCTACTGTAAGATTGAAAACAGAAGAGGACGTAAAAGATGCAGTAGAATACTTCAATTGCTCCGTCCAGGATGCTGCATGGCAATCCACTCCTTTAAACTGTCGTGACAACAGCAGGAATTCGATCCCTCGATACATCTTTAGAAAAAATATCCGAAAAAAGGAAACTAAGAAAGCATTGGCAGCAATTCAGATCCCCAAATGACAAAACTAAATTCAATCGCGCTGCTAAGAAACTCAAAAAAATGCTGGACGAGGAAAGAAATAAAAGCTTCCAGACCTACTTGAGTAACCTGGAAGCGACAGCCGCCACCGACTATTCGCTTTGGAAAACTACCAAAAAACTCAATCAGCCAAAAAATATATCTCCACCACTTCGACAGGCAAACGGCTGCTGGGCACGTAGCGATCTTGAGAAATGTACTACGTTGGCCGAACACCTTAAAACTGTTTTTCAGCCACATCCTCACGAGGGTCCTCCGAACCTCGAATTAACCATAGCTGAAGACGTAGAAAGCTACGACCTACCAACTGACCATAGTATTGAAAACTTCACAAAACAGGAGTTAATAAGAGTCATTAAAAACATGAAACCCAAAAAGTGTCCCGGCTATGATTTGATTACAGGTACAATACTACTGCAACTAACTATGTCTGGCTTAAAATTTCTGCTAGCAATATACAACGCCATGACCAGACTACACTTCGTGCCTCCACAGTGGAAAACGGCGCAAATATTAATGGTTAATAAACCTGACAAACAGCTTCAAGATCCAAAATCGTATAGGCCTATTAGTCTCTTGCCTATTACATCAAAGGTATATGAAACGCTTTTACTTCAACGGATAATGCCTATTATCAAAGAAAAACGCCTAATACCTGACCATCAATTTGGATTCCGACAGAAGCACAGTACACAATTGTACTGTGCTTCCACCAGGTACACCGGCTCGTTACCAAAATCCACAAAACATTTGAAGACAAAGAATATTGTGCTGCAGCATTTCTCGACATTTCTCAAGCTTTCGATAGGGTTTGGCACAATGGCCTCCTGTACAAGCTTAAGAGAAACTTTCCAAGTGAGCTCTTTTTAATCTTCAAATCATACCTAAAGGATAGATACTTCTTTGTAACATCAGGTGAAGCCACATCAAAACTGTATCCGATTGCTGCTGGAGTTCCACAGGGAAGTGTGCTCGGTCCAATCTTATATTTACTACACACTGCTGATCTCCCTATATCAAAGACAGCTACCACAGGAACCTTTGCAGATGATACAGCTGTACTGGTGTCCCACAAAAACCCTGAAGTTGCAACCATTATGCTACAAAGTTGCTTGGATGACATATCAAACTGGTTGAAGATGTGGAGATTAAAGCCAAATGAGACTAAGTCAGTAAATGTCACTTTCACAAAAAGAAGCGATACATGTCCTCCGGTCACTTTAAATAATATCCAACTCCCGCACGCGGAACATGTGAATTATCTTGGGCTGCATCTAGACAGACGTCTTACATGGAAAAAACACATTTTCACCAAACGAAAGCAAGTTGGGCTAAGACTTAGAGATCTCTATTGGATCATTGGCAAAAAATCGCAACTCAACTAAGAAAACAAAATATTGTTGTACAAAACCATTATTAAGCCCATCTGGACCTATGGTATCCAGTTATGGGGGACAGCATCACACTCCAATATAGAAATCATTCAGAGGTATCAAAATAAGCTGTTGAGAATTATAGTGAATGCTCCATGGTATATTCCAAATGAAGCTCTGCATCATGACCTAAAAATTCTCACCATAAAGGCAGAAATAGAAAACTGTATTCAGTCATACAAGGAAAGAATACTCCATCACCCTAACATTCTGGCAAACCGCCTTATGGATGAGTCTATAGAACTCCACAGACTTAAGCACAAGATACCACAAGACTTGATACCAAACTAGCAAGCTGCTATTGATTCATGGATATGTCACAGGATGCATACCATACAAGACAAAAATCCGCCATAACAATTACCAAATGTCTTTTGATAAAAAGACAGATTGTAAGATAACAGAAGGGACAAAAAAAAAAAACATGTCTTACCAGCATATGATTCATTCTCCTCAGTGGCAACATATAGAGTTAAGTCAAAAGGATTGTGCGTTATATCTTGCGGGTGGAATGTAACAGTCTTCTTTGAATACCCATTTTTTTCCCTAAAGTCTAAATGTTTAGTGACTTCGTCTATGTCTTCTGTCTTTATTTTGTAAGCTACGCCCCATACTGTGCTGTCAGCATCACTGCTTTGGATTAGTGTCACTACACGGCCAGGCTGGAATGTTCAATAAACTTGTGTTAAAAATTATAATATCTTGAGAGATTTTTTCTTTTACACCTAAGCTCCTACATTTATGAGCTTAGTTTGGTTCAGTAATAAATACCTAAATATATGATCAACAACCAAATGTATGTTATACATGACAAAAGTCATATTATCATGATTAAGAAAAGGCTATTGATGACTGGTCAGTTTTCAGGTGATCTTTGTATACCATAATTTCTGAACATATCATTAATATGTTAATATCATTGTTTAACTTTTCTTGCATGGCAACATTATTTTTTGTATGGCATTTGTTATGTCACAAATCTTTGCTTCCACCTTTTCCCATAGTCAATACATGCAGCTGTTCTACAAGTACAAAATAAATGACTCAAATAACTTTCATGCATATTTTCTCATATACTATGCAAAGTAGCAACTCCCCGTGAGAATGTACACTAATATAATAAAGCAAGAAGAATACTATAATACTAGACAGAGACTAATAAAGGTTGACTGGTAGAAAATGCCCACGGCATTAAGTCTGCCTCATGCTATGTATCTGCAAGAATAAATAAATAATGTAACGTAAAAATAATGTAAAGCTGTTCCATATGTATACATATTTATACGTACGGAACAGCTTTACATTACAACTACAATCTAGACCTCAACCAGTCAGTACTGCGGTTATACCAGATGCATGTCCAAATTCGCTGAAAGCTGTGACTGTCCTACGCCCAGGTCCATGAAGACTGCCTACTGCGGAAACTATTTTAGCTAAGGCCAGTGTTTTCTATTTGTATTGAGACGTAAGGCAGTTGTGAGAAGATTGGCTACATCAATTAAAAGATGCTAACCCTGTGGTGGGTGAAGGGAGCTTCTCCTGCCGCAATGTACATAAATAAATAATTAATAAAACATATCTAATATATGGAACTACCTAAGGGTTTGAAAAAATGTTTTGGTTTTGAAAAAGGTATAGCCTATATAATGTCTTGCGACAGCTCTTACCAGCAGGGGACATAAATTCAGGTGAAACAGCAGTCTATACGGTAGTACTTAAGTAACATTGCACAGCTTATTATTTTACATGAAGGGATGTAGGAAATTTGCAGTATAATTTAAGCTCTGCTTTGTTAGTTCAGAGTACACAAATATTGCTGCATACTAATATAAAAATGATACTGATGAATTTGACGATGCACATCAAATGCATTGTCTTATTAGTTATGATATTCTACTACTAAACAGACCTATGAAAACCTAATGCAAAACCAATACGTCAACAGTCACGTGCCTAAAAAATGCAATTTTATGACCGGATTTTCACCCTTCCCTGTTCCCTGTCATCTGTTGGTTAGCAACAGATGATAAATCTTAGTAATCAATTGGTATAGTTAAAAACCTTAAAGAAAATTTTACCTTCTCCGGTACTCCACGATGATCAATACTGTGTTGATAGAATCTTCTATGATAACCTTTAATAAAGCCTACGAGCTTACATTCATACTTAAAATCTACTTTCCATACTAAAGATCCATAGCCAAACACCCACATCTTCGAAGTGACATAAACAGGAACGATAGATAGGAAATTTCATTGAATATCGTTACATTACATATTGAATGAAACCCACAAAATTATTAAAAATACACATTAATGACCGTAACATCACAAAAATACAAAAATAATTTGTAAATTGACACTTGAGTGACTTGAGTTTTGATTATAGGATGAGTCAAATTGTCAAAATGTCAACCTTAGAGTCCACAGATAATTATATACTAGAATACTAGTCAGTTGTCAACTGTTGACAAGCCTAACTTTTAGTGATGGGCTGATGGACTAAGCTTACTATTTTAATTTTACAACTTTATTAGGCTTCTTACCTAGACTTGACATTGGTGGAATTCGTGTGTGCGTCTCGGGACGCCCGACAGAAGTGATAACTTAAACACCAGACAGATTGGTAGTCCGGTTGATCGAACTACTGCAACTCTTCAGTTACAGAAATAGCATTAGTTCGGTTGTACCGAACTAATGCTATTTCTGTTGTAAAAAAGCATTAGTTCGATGAACTAATGCTACTTTTTTGTAGCAACAGTTCGGTTAATAATTTAAACAAATCAAACGTTTTTATAATTTAAATGAAACAAGTAAATTGAAAGGATACAAATGTAAATTTAAAAGGAACATGAAAAAGGTCGACTTCGTACAAGAATATTTCTATGGAAATTTACCCACAAGTTAATTACAATTGTGCATCTCTAATGAAGATGTCTCGTTCAATAGAGTTCTTACTTCTTTTCGTTAATGTTTCTTTTCCAAATCATTTGTTCTTATTTTTTTTTAAAGTTTGCTAGAGTAATACCATCCTTCAAAATGTGCATATTTAATTAATTTTATAATTTATTTAATTTTAATTGAATTTTTTTTTATTTTTAATTTAATTTACTTAGTCTAAGTTTACTGTCAGAAGCGCTCGAACGTATTTCACCTACTTACATTCTCAAAAAAAAATGCATAATTGTGTTTTTAAAATGTGTACAATGTACAAGTCATTCAAGAGAGAAAACATAATTGTGGTGTGACATTTCATCAGTAAGTGAACAAAACTTTTAAGGTTACGGAACACTCATGAAATCACTATAATTTCATGGAAACCTACATTCGTGGGCATATTACTTACCCTGTTTTTTATTTCTCCCGCGCTTGTTTAGCCTCCCCGGGGGAGCGGGGGGGGGAGAGTTAAAGATTTTCTCAAACGTTACGTTAATAAACTTATGAGGAACGTAAGCATATTAAGGGGGAACGGGGGTGGGTCAGCTGCTCTCTTATGTCCGACAGTTGTATGAGTATATCTGGGTAAGCATAGCCCGGGCCGATAAAGATGACAGAATTGGAAATAGGTTTATTAAAAGAAAAAGTAGGTAAGAAGTAATCAAACTATGGATATAATAAATAATTTGTCGGAACCCTGGTGACTTTTCCACGGAACCCTTGGGTTCCGCGGAACCCAGTTTGGGAAGACCTGCCTTAACCTACTCCCCTTGCACCTTGCAGTGCTCATGAGGCGCAAAAGTACTATTCGTGTTGTCTACTCTATACGCTAGTAATAATAACTCAGTGCTCTTTTTACATGTTCCTTTTAAAATATACATTTGTTTCCTTTCAATTTACTTATTTCCTTTTCAGTGCTCTTACTAGGGATAATTTCGTTCCGTTATGGACTGACAGTATACTGCCGCAGTATCCTAGGGAAGTACAAAAATGGCGATGATTTATGACGTCATACGTCATAAATCATCGCCATTTTTGTACTGTGAGCACTGGCGTTTTCGAGGAAAGGTGCCCTCAGTGCTTTGATTTTTCTGATGTTTCAAGAGGTTGCAACCAAATAGGGGGTAGATTAGGTGCCTGTTTTTGAGAAACAATATAATTATTAATTATATTTTTTTTAATTTTCCATCAAAAAACATAAAACATATTTATACATATTATTACATATTTTAGAAAAGCTGAACAAGTTAAAAATTGGTTAAAATTATTACCAAAATACGTTTTAATGGCCTTTTATCATATAGAATATGATATATATAAAACCACACAAGCAATTATTACACAAGTATCTAACTGAATATGAGATTCGAAGATTTGGTCGAACGGTGAAACTTTAATTTACATTTAAGGGTGTAGTCATATAATGAGGGAATACAATACATGGTGTTGACTTGGCTATGTGGTAACCGAGTAGGTTAGCACATTACTAGGTAAAGTAATACTAGCCAGGTCAGTCCTAGGAACCATTTTTAACACATTGAGACCCCTCCATGCCTCAGAGAGCACGTTAAGCCGTCGGTCCCGGTTGCCATACGAACATCTGTGGCATTCGTTACGGGTAGTTGGAGCCCTAAAAAGTCCGACAAAACTTCGATATCGCCTAGTACGTGGGTTGTGGAGGTCTGATGGCAGTCGCTTCATGTAAAATGTCGAAGTTCAGCCGTATCGTAGTTAGACTGAAAGGCGATCCCTATTGTTATAATAACAAAATAAAATGGCAACGAAAAAATCAATCGCACAAGAAATGAAATGTTTCAAAGATGTTAAGACCTTCCATTTTGATACTCCACTCGATAGGCTTGGGAGATTTTCTTTCGAAAACAGAAATTTTACCGCCAAAATCCCCCCCGTGGGTATGTTTAAACATACCCAATGACACTCGTGCAATAAAGGCGAATCTAACGACATATCATTCACCAAATTCGGTTCAGCCGTTTAGTAGTTACGAGTAAAAAGGGTTCGTAAAAGTAGTCCGTTAATCTACAAAAGTACTTTTCATTTTATTACTGACTTACTTATCTTATGTATCTTACATATGTATATAAGTACCAAATAAAATATTAGGTACATCATTTTCAGTTCAATCCGCAAACGTTTTCAAATACAGTAATTATATTTGCAAATTCCAATTGACACGATAATTATATAACTTACGCTGAACTTGTAGGGTCCTAAAGGTATTGTAGCGTATGGTATATTCTTGAAGATGTACAACCCTACTGGGTCCTTGCGACCCCGTACCGGACCTTGCGGAGTTTCTATTTGTCGCCATTCTCCTTCATCGCTTTGAACACCTACGGCCACACATAACACTATACACAACTTCCACATCGTAACCTCAGTTTAATACTAATCATAAACGCACTTACACGGAAGGCAATGTTTTGAGATACTGTTTCTGATGACGAATAGATACGCATACCGAACAAAATAGTGCAAGTCATTACTTATCTAATTTTATATAACTACGAATAATTACGTTGTGAAATAATATTTTTAGGGTTCCGTTCCTCAAAAGGAACCCTTATAGGATCCTATTAGAAGTCCTTTTTTGTTCGTTGTTGTTCGTCTGTCTGACTATCTGTGTGTCTGTCAAGATCCTTTTCCTTAGGAACCCGAGAAGGCATCAAGTTGAAACTAACATCAAATACTTATGTCAGCGGTTCCTTGAAGCTGTAAAAAAATGAAGGTTCCAAGTCAACGCAATCAAAAGATTCGGTCATTAAGAGGCCGTATACAAAATCGAGACGGACATAATTAGGTATTCGGCACGTACACTCACACACGCGAGAGAGCTTGCTCGCGTGTGTGCGTGAGTCCGAAGTCGTCGATGGCCAGTAGGGTGAATAAAAGGTTTTGATCTTTTGATATTTTTACGTGAAATATTAAAATATAGATAGATAGATAAACTCTTTATTGTACAACAAAGAAAGAAATTAATACAAACTTGTAAACATATACTATATAGATTCTTACTAAACTAAAACCTGAGTACAATGGAGAATATGCATGTATTTTTTTTTTTTGACTTAATCCATCATTCCCTTCTAATAAAAAATATAACAATGTTCAAATTATTTTTTTAAATAACATTGAAAATATCGATAAAATTTGATCTGTTTGAACTCCGCCATATTTCGCGGGCCTTGGATGACGTCACATGCCACGCTCAGTGTTTGTTTCATAAACTTAGTATACTTACTTGAAGTGTTACAGTAATTTTAACGATTCTTAGTTGTAATTACTATTTATTGTAATTACTAGACAATGGATAAAGTTATAAACCATTTTATAGGTATTGCTTTATCCCTAAGTGTAAAAACACTATAAGAATTACACCCAATGAAGTATTTTTTGAGAGAGTTGCGAAAATACGAAAACAATGGTGTAAATTAATGAGAAGAGATGAAGTATCTTCAATATCATGTTTATATTGTTGTGTAGATCACTTTAATGTAAGTATTTCTCCATAATCTGCATTTTCCCTATTAAAATCGATGCGCCGTTTGGTTTTCCAAACCTTTCTTTTCGAGTTCTTTTTCCTTTTCCTCGGTTCAAACTTTTTTACAGCGAGTGATGGACTTTTTGCAGTAACATTTTTAGGTAACGCAGCTATTGGAGTACCAGTGTTAAATGCAACGACAGCAGCGTAGCACCTCAACGCATACGAATTATTCAAAGCGAAGTTGATGCGCTTGCTTCCAGCATATTTTGCAACCAAGGAATTGAATTGCTCAGTTCTGAAAAACAAATGTGGTGTTATTCAATAGTAATATTTTTTACGCAATTTTACATTAATAGGTACTTCAAAAACGTATCAAATTGCAATTTTTAAATATTAGTTAGATATTTATTCTAAAAGCGATTACTGCTATTATTTGAATTGTGCAACAACCTGTTATTATTTAAATTGTGTATCAAGCTTTTAGCATGAAAAGCCAGAGAAGTTGCATTTGCTGAAAGCTTTTTCAGCAATACTGGTATATGAGGTACATATTTCGGCTCCAGCTTTTTTAATTTCTGCAGTAATATCCTTCACAGTTACTATGGTCACGAAAAATATCCAAGGAACTGTTTAGGATATCTTTTTGCAATGTTTTTATTTGTTTAGCTGTTTGTGAGTACTCAGTTTTTCGGAATCTTACTGCCACTTTGACTGCAACCCGTAGAAGAAAAAAAGACAAGGTACTCGTCACGCTGATAAGCTATGCATAGTCCCAAGTAAGACAACTTTAATGCATAAAAACATATTCTGCAGGTATATATATATATATATATATATATATATATAATAAGATACCTAAGGAAATAAAGGCTATTCAAAATATAATAAGATTCAAAAAGTACCTTCACGAAATGTTATGTTCTAAATTTTACTATTCTTTAAATGAATTTCTAAATGATGCTTTATAATAATAAATATTGTATTCCAACCATATTGTTGATTCATCTGATGCATGTCAATTTAAGGTTGCATACTAGTGACGAAAGGACTCCGAAGCTTTTAAGTCTTTAAAAAGAACTCGAATTATGGCGGTTTGCAACTAAATCGAGACCTTAAACCCTGAACTCTAACCTTCGACTCACGACTCAAGGTTTAATCTTAAGACTTAAGTCGTTTTAAAAAGACTCCTATTTTTAAACGAATCAAGCCCAACGAAAGGATCCGAACCCTTTTGAAAACAACTCAGTTCGTGAGTCGTGCTTCGTCAGTCATGAGACGCGCGCTAGTACGCATCAACAACATATAACAATGATTTATTGAATTGAATGATTTATTTTTGCACCTTAATGTAAAACTTTGCCAGAGCCCCGTTTATTATTTGTGAATGTAACGTGTTATCTTTGACAATTGTGAACCAATGTTAATAAATGTTTTTGATTGAATAAACATTGAAATCGGTTATACTTTTTTAATATATAGCATTAGTTTAAAAAAATATTTTATTTGGGCAACATTTTTTAAAAGTAAAAAAATACTATATAAAAAAAATACTATATACTTTACTACCACATACTTTTATATCCAAAATTAAGAACCGTCCTCACAAAATTATTTGAATATCGTTGGTAAAGGATTGAAAATTAAATACATTGTTCTACTCTATACTATGATAACAAACATGCCGATGCCCTTTATTGGATTTTTTTAATTTAAAATTATAACAAAATAATTATCTACACTACTACTTGTTGTATTTACAAAGCATGTTAAAATCATTACAAAATATTTAAATATAATAACTTACCCAAGGTATCAAAACTCACGTCGCGCTATATTCGTCGCCGGCGATGTGTGTTGACTCGGTGCAATTTTCAGAGCGCAGAGCGATACGTCCTCCCTCTAAAAGCGCTTGGCGCAGACCATGCTATGGCAACTTGGAACATAAAAGAATTGCCCTTTTTTTATTGAGTCCAGTGCCATCCCAAGGATAGATACCGGAACTAAAATTACTGTGTTACAATATTTAAATTTATAATTTGTATGAGGGGAAATTTATTACCCTCAAATGTATTACGATTTAAAATTCGCATTTGTAAATACCAAAATATTGTGTATTAAATATCTAAAACCACTTTAAATTCTTTACAAACAACAATTTGTTTACCAACACACAATAGTATTAATTAAAAATACAATCGAAACAATCAAAATTTTTTTTTTAATATTTGGAACTTATTAATATTAGGTTGGCAACACTTCACTTATATTGCAAATGGCTGCGTATGAGTACCGATTGCTGGTTTCTTGTGCTTTTCTTTTTGCAATAAAAGTTTTGGTTTGAATATAAAAATCGGAGATTAGTCATAAACATACATTAATTAGCTACAGTATAAAATTCTCATGTTAGAACCAAACCAAAAGTTAAAACAAGAAACAGGTAACAACAAAACACATTCATACACCGTATAAGTAGGTACCTATATATTGTTCAATTGTATATATATATATATATATACCTATAGATATGTATATTATATTAGTTTTCGGTATCTGACCACCAGGCAGAGTTTTGTGTTGTCAATAAAAAGAAGCAGAGCTGCCTGTCTATATCCTATATACTATTGTAGTCTTTGGCGCAGACTGCCTAACCGAGGCTTGCTTCGAGTATTATAATGCGAGAATAAGGTTGTTTTAAAACATTTTTTATTGATTAAATTTTAAATTTTTTTGCATTTTTTTTTCAGGAAATGGATTGACTGTGAAGTGAATTATATTTTCATTGTTTTTATTTTGTAAATGAGAGTTTTACGTAGCCGAAATCAAAGGCAATACTTTGCCTATTTTCTGTAAAATTTGACTAAGTTAAACATTTTTTTACTCAAAAATTTCATATGAAAGTGGTAAAAAGTGATACAAACATTGTATAGACGACTTTTACAACAATACATTGTAATTTTTTTATACCGTTTAAACTTCAAAACAATTCGTAAATATGTGATATTCTGAACCTCTTACAGCAAAAATTCACAAAACATGCGCCGGTTTGATGCCGATTAATCAAAATTAAATAATAATAACAAAAAAGTAGCTCAAACATTAGATAATAATTGAAATGATCTTTCATTTCGTGTATTTAAACTTATAGAAATACATTATTTTAACGGTAAAATCAAGTCTGTAAAATTACCTTACTTCAGCGAATCGGCAAAATTTCGTATACGGCCTCTTAAGCAGTTTGCAGGTAAATCAAAACCTATAGGGTACTTCTAATTGACCTCGAATCATAACATTTGGTACAAACAAGGTCTCACAGCGAGGTCTGACATCACAAGTTATGGAAAAAATCCAAAAGTCGTTTTTTATTGTTATACCAATATCCCACTAATCCCACTAATATTATACACGTCAAAGTATGGATGGATGGACGTTTATTACTCTTTCACGTAAAAACCACTAAACCGATTGCGATGAAACTTGTTATGGAGATAGCTGAAGACCTGGATTAACGCATAGATTACTTTTTATCCCGATATTCAAACGGGATTGGGACGCTGCTAGTATTATAAATTAATGTGAAAGTTTGGATGGATGGATGTTTGTAACTCTTTCACGCCAAAACTACTGAACCGATTTTTTTTTTATTATGACACGTCAGAATGAAGGGCGAGTATCTCAAACCACCTGATGGAAAGCTATTGTGAGGTCCAAAGACTGAGGACCACCATTAAAGAGATACGGATGATACTAAAATGGTGGCCCTCAGCTTGACGGCTTCGAGAGACGCTTTTCACGCCCCGCTTAAAGGACCCGGGATTATATGTCGAAGGGAACACGTGTGCTGGTGATGCATTCCACATTTTAATAGTGCGGCAAAGAAAGGAACGTTTGGTTCTAGTTGGGATTGTTTGCCCTGTAAGGGGGTGACACCTCAGCCCGCCACGTGTTGTTTTGGATAGAAAAAGAGATGGTGGGATCAATTGGAAGAGCTCTTCAGAACACTGGCCATGGTAGAGGCGGTAGAATACTGCCAAAGAGGCTACATTTCTACGCAACTACAAGAATTCAAGGGTGTTGGTGACCTCAGGGCTCCCAATGATGCGGATAGCACCCATCCCAGAGATGAGAACAGTACTCCACGCAGGAACGGATCTGTGTATTATACAAAAGACGTCGCTGCTCCAGCGTGAAAAACCGCCTCACTCTATGTTCAGGACACCGAGTTTCCGAGAGGCCGTTTTATGACGATGTAGTTTTTATTATTTAGTTTACAGCGGACATCCATTCCGAGTATGTTGAGATTGTCCTGCAGTGATAGTGGTGCATCCCGAAGAGCTGGAAGGAGTAGGAAGGAAGATACCTTGGCAGTAAACGCGCATGCCTTTTTTCTTGGTATTGAACTCGACCAGGTTCTCGGAACCCCATTTAGAGATGCGATTCAGGTCCTGGTCAAGTTCAGTGACAACTTTTAGTCTTTTTTCTTCGATTACAGTCTGCCTCGCCGCAGGATGTCCGTGATACCGCACCGTGCAGCAATGGACAACATATCATTTATATTCAGAAGAAAGAGGGTGGGCGATAAGACGGACCCTTTGCACAGTCGAGGGAACAGACCGTATGCTATAAGTTTAGAAATAAGCGATTTGGGCCAAACTCTATAGAAAGCTTTGGCAATGTCTAAGCTAATAACCAGAGACTCGCCGTGCTTGTCCATAGCCTCACCCCAAATGTGAGTGACATACGCTAGAAGATCACCCGTTGATCTTTTCGGTCTAAAGCCATATTGTCGATCGTTAAGTAAGAAGTGATCCTCTAGGTAGCGCATGAGCTGTTTGTTTATTAGGTGCTCAAACACCTTGCAGAATACTGAAGATTGCGATGACACTTTTTATCCCGATATTCTCACGGGATCGGGACTTACGCGGGTGAAACTGTGGGGCACTGATAGTATCACATAAAAAAATAGTTTTTGTGATTATATTATACAAACTTATATTATGCGGTTGGATTGTTGACTTTGTCGTACAACGCAAACGCAAAGTTTGTCTTTCGAATTTCGAATTGATTCCCGAGATGCACGTACTAAATACAAGTTTGTTTGCTTACGGAACCCTTGGTGCGCGAGTCAGACTCGCACTTCTCTCTCTCTCGTACTTTATCTGTGCTATAAGACGTTGCTTTGTACCAAATTTCAAGATTCTGAGTTCTAGGGAAGTAGCTTAATGAGCTTTATATGAGTGTCATAAAGCTCATTTTTGCACTTCATCAAACTGTCGACTGTCAAAACTATCGCGCATTTCTCGGAAATCAAACCGTGCTATCCTACCTTGTCACTTTGACAGATTACATAATACATGCGCTTTTTTGTTGATGGTGTTGTTTGTGTGCTTTAAAGAGAAAAAAATATTCGCGACTTTTTTCACTTCACAAATCGAAGAGCGCCACTGTCGCCGAAGTGCAACAGGTGAGCTCTTACCTGAGTGTCATTGGTGTCATATTTCACTGTCGCTGAAGTGCAACATTATGGTGGGACTAATTATGATGACATAACCTACAATATCAAAACACAATATCTTTATTTTACGGCTCTCTCGACGGAAAATGACTACACTTATGGAGTCTACAAGTGACGCTGAATCGTTCGACATATTTTTCGTTTATGTGCACTCATCTTTTATGTCAGACAATTTATATTTAAAACTTAACGGCCATATTAACTTTTCTAATGTAACCTTAGCGCTTTTGTCAGTCGTTTGACAGTTGGCGCAATTGTTCAATATTCATAGTTAAGACAGGACAATGTCTGTCGGGTCAGCTAGTAATGTAATAAAGTTGTTGCCCCAGCATATCTTACCCAGAAATTATTTATGCTTTAACATACTTACTCATACTGGTACTGTATTCTGTGCTCATCCCGCATGCGCAAAAATGCGCAAAATTCTGATTCTGATTCGAATAATTCTAATTTCTAATTTCTTTTAGAATTATTCGAATCAGAATCAGAATTTTGCTCATTTTTATTAATACGAAATACTGACATATGAAAAAAGAATCAGTATCAAGATCGTTCAATCCATTTTCCTTGTAATTACAAATTTTGATTTCTCTATTTATCATGAGATTTTGATAGACCTACTTTTATCGCGTTCGTTATGCGCAAAATTTCATTAAGTCAAGTACTCAAGTTTGGAGGGACTCAGGTCCCATCCTACTCGCAATTGTCCGGTTTTATTTATATATTTTTTTATATAGTAGGAAAAATTGTAAATATAGGTAGGAAAGTCCTTCTCTTTGGAATTATTCTATGTAGTTTCTGCTCCAGGCTCAAAGTCAATATTATAGCAACAACAAACAACCTAACCCAGAATCATGATTTTAAAACAGAAAATGAACCCTAAAAGAATAAAGAAAAACTTATGAACAGCCATGAGATGAAATCCCGACCTTACCTTAAAAACTGATTGAAATGTGAATTATTTTGTTTCAAAACATTAGGCTCAATGTCTTTTCATTATAAACTAGACGTAGAGCCTGGTCTAAAACGCTCCTCTCTGCACACACGCTCGACGATTTCATCGCGATACAATTCTTCAACATCAGGTAAAACTAAAAGCATAATTATTGTTCCAAGGGAGAGTAGAATTAACCGTTCATGTATTGTTGATAAAGAAAAAGTACTGAATAGTTCTATCAAGCCCAGACACTACATTGATAGTAAAAATGCGAAGGAAATTGAAAGCGAGGAAACGGAAGCAAGGAAGTACATGGAAATTGGTGTCAACACCCGTATCAGTGGCCCTTTGAAATGCCACCATCATTGTCTAACGCATTTACGTAAACGGATTAGTTGTGATTGTAATAAACGACCTAATTGCAGAATGAGGGCAAAAGAAATTCAAGCCACTATTCCCAGGAGTTATTTTTTTACTGATAAAGCATGTGCTCAGTGGATTGAAACATCAAATTGTGGAACGCAATTTTTTGAACAATTTCTCTCTCCATTAAAACCTGAACTTGACTCTTACGCAACCACGGATAATGTTACCACGATATCGACGTCCGCGGCCACTGACATTGAACAACTGGCGTCCGTTGCAGATAATGTGTTGTCGAATAGATACCAGGTTCAAGCAGTTTTGCCTTCTCTAAGTATGGATAAAGAAACTACAATGACTACGACCTATAGTGATAATGTCGAAAATTGTTTGCCCCCAATGCGATTTGTTTATTTCAGTCCGAGACGCAGATATTCTACACGTTGGGCCATTTCACCTTATTCTGTTCGTGGTCCTGACTTCTAATTTTTTGTTACTATGAATAAATGTATAAAACTAAATATGTTTATTAAATTAAATAAAACCTGCCACCCGACTGGCAAAGCATCTCCACCTCACAGTACACATACATCTATAAATTTACGTCACGCTTCGGGCTATCGTCCACACATACAAGATCCTACAGGTGAGCCTGGTCGCCAAGGCTATAAGGCCTCGGACATGAAGTCAGCGGGAGCGGGGCGGCGGCGTGGGGAGCGGCGCGTTTCAATGCATACATTTATATGGAACTGGCCTCGAAGGTAGCGGCGCGGGGAGCGGGCGGCGAGCGGCGTACGAGCGGTGCGTTGAGTTGTAGTACCTATTCTTTTTTTTGCTTTTTAACGACCGAAGTTTCAAAATGCCCGCTGACGTGTTCGAGCAAAATATTACAATGATTTTTGATAGAACACCAATATGGAACAGCAAAAACAAAGATACTAATTTCTCATAACACAACACTACGCCGCTCTAGCGCCGTGCGGTTTGCACGCTGACTTCCAGGCCGGGTCACAGATTACTAAGTAGTTACTACGTATCAGATAAATCACTCCCTACAAAAACGTCCATACCTACCGTTTTAATTACCTACTCTTTCCGAGCGGCGACCACTGTATGCTAAAATGATCTTAAATGTTCCTAAAACACTATTATTATTGCCTCGCAATAGCACACGGTTGCGTTGCCGTAAGTGCTTTTAGGGTTACCTTTTTTATGTAATATTCAATATACCTATATTTTTATAAAAAAAGCCTAAGTTAATTAAGTGAAGTTTCATTACACAAAAAATCAGGTGTGTTACCTGACTTAGAAAAGTGTAACACTGAATACCACGTCCCCGTAAGTTTACTAATACGAAACACTTAACAACGAAGGCACGCAACCACAAAAAACTTAAAGCCGTAGCCATGCAATCTCGCTTAACCAAACCTTTAACAAGAAACATCAATAAATTATTAGAACAATTAAATTCACAGCCTCAAGAAACCAAAAGAGCAAAGAAAATAGACAAGAAAAAACTACATTATTTTACTATTATATTATATCATCATACATAACATATATCCGTTCCATATGTATAGCACATAAACTACCAGAAACCATGTCAATTTTCACCTTGATTTTGACTGTATTTAAAGTATATCAATACGATTTCGAATTACGTTTTTGTACTTTAAAATTAAAAAATAAAAACGTGAGCGCTCGATGCAGCTGTCGGCAACCTACTGCGCGCGAGACTGCGTATAAGGTCCGCCAGCGGACGAGCGGCCGGTAGGTGTTTAGCGCACGTAAGTACATCGAGTGGCACAAGCCTGGCCGGGTGCCGTTGCCGCGCCGCCGCCGCCGCCGTCCCGATAATCTAATTTTTGAAAACGGGCCCGTGACTGCGAGTGACATGTACATGACTTTCTAACCAGGGTGTAGCGATAGCCATAACGAAATCGTAGTAATTAGCGATATGTTTTGATCGGCGCGGGCGTGCACAATTCCGAGTGGGCTGTCTTAAGTTGGCGGGGAGAAGTCGTTTTTTTACATTTTTTTTGCTCTTTCAACTGTTCTTAACTGTTCGATCAAAATTTTTAATTGTTCGATTTTAGTTTTTTTTAAATAAAATAAAAAATTACCCTTAAGTTGGCGGGGAAAAGTCGTTTTTGTACATTTCTTTTTTTTGCTATTTCAACTGTTCGTTAACTGTTCATCATTGTTCGATCAAAGTTTTTATTTGTTCGATCTTAGTTTTTTTTTTAAATAAAATAAAAAATTTGCTTTCTTAACTTAGCGGGGAGAAGTCGTTTTTTGACCTTTTTTTTTTGCTACTTCAACTGTTCGTTAACTGTTCGTCATTGTTCGATCACAATTTTTATTTGTTTGGTCTTAGTTTTTTTTTTAACACGATCCCGGACGAGCATGCTATAGCATTCGTATTGGACAGTTTAATTATGTCGCGGATGCTATAGCATTCCAAGTTTATTGCGTGTTTTTGCCAGTTATGCTTGAGCAGTTGCTTTTTCCCTATAAAGTATAGGTAGTTTATTTCTTATTGTCACGGCTGACACAACCACAGATCGCTTACTGCCACATGAGGCCTTTTCTGCACACAAAGATGATACAGTGTTTACCCCTCCCCTACAAATCGCCCGGCATACCTCGCGTGTTAGCGTATGCTATAGCATGTGTCAAATGTATTGAGATGCAGTCAGTGTAGCGGCTACTGCCGCACGTAGTGGTCGTCAGTGCGTTGCACATTTTTGTTTCGCGCCAACATATTACAAACATCGTAAGTATAACTATTTTGATGATTTCTTTAGTTTTTTTTGTTATCATGATGCTCTTCACAATGTATTTCAGTAATTTGACGTTAAAGTAAAGATAATAACGCTAGATAAGTCGAAAAAAATATTTAATTCGCACTATTTACATTCACAGATGCCACCCAAAAAACGTCCTCGCAGTTTCAATATTTCAGAATCAGAACAAATCCTGAGGTTGTTTGAAGAAGTTTCAGATGATTCTTCGGCTCCCAGCTTTGAAGAATGTGAAAAATCCTCTGATGAAGGAGAGAGTAGCCAAAGAAAACCTCAAGGTAAATCAAACGTTCTTCTACCGTCATCTGAAGAAGAACATGATCCCTACAGTGATGCTGACGGAGAATTCGGGTCCGATGGCAACTACAACCCTGCTGAAGATGAAGAAATGCTGTCTGATTCTTCATCGTCATCAAAAGGTACACAAACAAGTGTGGTACGCCAATTGCATGAAAATAGTGACTCCGATAAAACAGTAAGTGACTCTGAGTCTAACCCTCCAACAAGACAGCTAGTTGTCCATCCACAAATACACCATGTTACAGATAACTTAGCTCCTGCTGCTTCAGTCAGAATGCACCCGACTTCTTCGCCTAAATGCTATGGCAGACGACTGCTATGGCAATCGCGTCGCATTCGATGGTGTTGGTTGGTATGCATCATGACAGAAATGCTAGAGCAATCGCAAAAATCCCATACAAAAAAATAGTGCTAAAGTAGGGTGACCCGGGAACGTGTTAAATAAAATAAAAAATTACCCTGAAGTTGGCGGGGAAAAGTCATTATGTTTTTTTTTTTTTGCTATTTCAACTGTTCAACTTTGTTCGATCAAATAAAATTCGGTTCTGGCGTTATGGTCGCAGTTCTAACCTAACCTAAACCTAGCCATTTCTGTCGCTCACTTAATAATTCAGTCGCACGCCTAAAATTTCAATATCCAAAATAGATTATACGCATCACGCGAGAGCGGGCGACATCAGAGAGGGGACTTTAATATTAAGTTAGAGACGATATAACATTAGTAGGATAGGTCAATTGAAAAGAAATGGCTAGGTCTAGGTTAGATTAAAAGGGTATATAGGGACTTCCCAGGTGGTCCCATTTAAATATTGTTACAAATATCCCGCCATCTATTGGCGACTGTGGGAAGTAGTATATATATATAGAGCTACAAAATAAAGATACACGCCATCTGTTGAGACAACACGGAGCTAAGTAGTTAGTAACCCGTTAATGGAATATTCTACGATGTATTAGCGGATTCTATTGTTGTGTAGAATTTACCAGAGGTGTCGCGATTTTTCTGGAAGTACCGTTTCGCTATATAAAGCGTGGCATGGCGGAGAAGTTAGTTAGTTTTCGAGTGAGGTAGTTATCAAGTGAGTGTCGAGTGAGTTAGTTATCAAGTGAGTGTCAAGTGAGTTAGTTATCAAGTGAGTGTCAAGTGAATTAACAGCGAGTAAAGTGTAAGTGAATTAAGAAGTTTAGTGTAATAGTGATAATAAATTATTGTAATGTGTTGTTGCTAGTTTCCTTGTGTATTTTGTGATCAATTAAAATAAATTGTCTATTTCGGAACAATCTGGTATAATTCTCTAATCCCGAACCTCAGCTCGTAACAATATTATCGAAATCGGTAGAGCGGTTTTTGAAAAATCAACAAATATCTAAAAAAGTTTTCAATACTTCGTTTGTATAACGTGGATAATTAAGTTGGTTGTGCATTAATTATTGTTATGTTATTATTTACACTGTTGTAATACATAGTGTACAACTGTTTATTGCCCCAATAAAAAAAAAAAATTGTATACATCGATGATATTTTCATTTACTCCGAAACCTCGCTGTCTCATTAGAGCAGTGTGTTTAGTTGTATTTATTATATTTAAACAAAATACATCTACTTTCCACTAATAATTTCAAAACAAAATTATTATTTAACCGACTTCAAAAAAGGAGGAGGTTCTCTCCCGGTGTCTACCTTTCGTCAGAAATTAGATTTCTCAATCGGTGCATTTCTGTTAATGCTTGTTTATTTTGGGGTTTACTTAACAATTTGGAGGGTTCTAAATCAGATAGAGGTATTCCTTTTATAGTTTTAACTCTGCTGAGAGCTACGTATACTTGACTGCACGGATGGCGCAATGGTTTAAGTAGTCACCTCGCCACTACGCCGCGCCGAGTGTTGTGGGTTCGAATCCCACACGGGACAAAAATTTGGGTGATCCACAAATAGTTGTCCCGAGTGTTCTTTGTGTCCGTTATTGCAATATTTGTGAACCCCGCGACACAGGAATATTCCTAATGCGGAAGTTGTCTTTTTTACAAAAAAAAAAATACTTGTCCCATCGCAAAGTTTTAAAAATAATTTATACTCAAAAAGTTTTAATTAAATGTAATTTATGGATGGCTCCTTATTACAATTTGTCATGATTTGGCACATTGAAGTCGGTGATACTTTTTTTAAAAGAGATTATTGCTGATTGGCCTAGTGGTTAGTGACCCTGACTGCTAAGCCAGAGGTCGTGGGTTCGATTCCCACCCAGGACAAATAATTGTGTGATGAGCACGATAATTTGTTCTGTGTCTGGGTGTAATTTATCTATAATATGTATGTTTATCAGCAGTCTGGTTACCATAGTACAGGCTCTGCCTAGTTTGGGATCAGACGGCCGTGTGTGAGATGTGTAGAGTTATTATTATTAAATATTCTCTTTATTAACATCTAGAAAACATATAAAATAACATTTTTAAATACATTATTATATAAAAAAAATATATTTAAAAATATAAAAAATAGTGTCCCATCGGTATCGGGTACAGGGACCAAGTTACTGGTGGTTAGGGTTCCAAAGACAGAAACCTCCTCACAATACGTGCCGTATTAAGAAGGACCGCCTTCTGCATCAGGCCCTTAATCCAGCTGCCTAACGTGAGCCTCTGAAGGTGTTGGTCGAGGCACTAGGTCCAGGTCCAGGTCCACATCCCACATGTCGACAACCTCGTGGGCCAAATCCAAATACTTCATTTGTTTTTCCTTTTCAGCCCTTAAGAGATTGTCGTCATGTGGAATGGTGATATCAACAATCATTGCTTGGTGCTCTAATTATTATATATGTTATTATGTATTGATATCCAATGGTTACAGTTACGGGGCTCCATAGGTGTTAACTAGAACTACTGTTACTAGTATCTCCACCTCATAGTATATAAAATATAAAGCTGAGCTACGTACTAGTAAGAACTACTGCTTGTTGACATTTAAATTTTGAACCCTACCATGGTTTATCCAGTAGACAATAACATAAAAGGGCCTCCTTATTGCAGATTTGGCGATGCTCCATGATATCGCTGTTGTGTACATTCCCTACTAGTTACCGGACAGGCTGTAGGAGGCACTGTTCACCCTTGCTAATACAGGAAAAAGATTACTCTGTGTAATATGCAATCTCTTTTGAGGTACCTATCTAATATACTGTTATTATGGATTTGTATTTAATGTTAAGTAAGTTCATGGTTGTAATTAATTTTCTATCGATATAGTCAGAAGTCCAGAGAAAATTCCCTAGTGCCATGGAACCACGCCACGGGTAATAAAAATTGCCCCTGGACCCGGTAGCGGGTCGACCCACCCGGACAACGGGTAAACAGTGGTAGGAGGTGGTGACCAAGTAGAAAGTGAAACGGGACCACATTAGATAGTCTGACAGCCTGGTAACAGTTGTGAGGAGCTTTATGCTATCATTCATTCAGTGATATGTTGCTTATTAATTGAAACATATTATCCTATTTAATATCAGCCATGTTCATCGGCTGTCTATAGACTCTAAGGTTGTATCCATAGAGTATCCTTTACATATGTAGGTGTGACATATTGAAATGTCTGTACTGAAAAGTAGGTTTCAAGGATGTTTAAATATAAAGCAAATTTTGAAATAATAAAAAGGTTTATTCCTAGTCCACTACGACTGCATACAAAATTAGTGCTTTCATCTTGTTTTGTACCTAAAAAATAATACAATAATGTGTAAGAGACAAATACATAATAACATTTAAAAGGCAAAATTTCATCAGTACATTTGTAAATTTAATCATTTTAAATATCAATGGATATGTCAGTAAACATAAAATTAATTATTACAGTACAAATCTGTAGAATATATCCTCATAATCACAGAATTGTACCGTTCATAGTAAAAGTCAAAATACAGGCACACTATAAACAATAACAAAAAGTAGTACTTATAGTATTCCTTAATACTATACAACCAAATAAGGAAATAGAGATCCATATTGAAATTGCCAGAATTTCCATAAGAACCTTGTATATTTAATACCTTTCTGAACACTATCAATGCACAGCCAGTGACATTCTTATTTTCCTATTAGTCTATTCAAGCTTATTTTAAAAAGAATATTGCTTGTTAAAGAAAATAATTCTGAATATCAGTGCACCAAATCTTAACTATGTTAAGAATTCATTTTATACATCTCTGCAATAAAATACACTTTATGCGTCAACAAGTTAGAAGCAGTGATGCATGTACCAGCTATATTTAAATATAAAACTGCACTACTTATTGTATATTGTCCACAGTGGGCCTGCTCCAGAAAGTTAAGGCTCACATGTTCTGTGGGGCAGGACTGGCCGGAGTGGGCTGAGCTTCCAAATTCTTAATGAGCTGAGCCAACCAGTGTTTAGTTGAGTTATCTTCCTGTAGACATGCAGCAAATGTAGAATCTCTCAACTGGTCTGGTAGACACTGCCTTAATGCCTCTCTAGCTCTTGGATTGTCTGACAAACGCAAATAGCACCTGACAACATGCTTCAACAACCGAGCAGATGGATCTTTGGCAAGTGACAAAACCATTTTTCCTAATATCATAGCCACATGAGAAAATCTGTCATATGTTTGGCAAATATAACAAAGCCCACTATCATCTAGCAATATCTTTTGTAAAATGAAGGTAGCAACAGTCTTGGAGAGTTCAGATCCGTTTTCCATAATACGTAAACACAATGGTATTATTTCAGTGGTCAGCAAAAAAGTAATGACTTCCTGCTCATCAGTTTTAACTAAGGCTCCAATTACTCCAAGGCTAGTTAGGCGTAAGTATTCGAAAGGACGTGTTTTGGAGACAGTGTGGAGGAATGGATAAAGGAATAACGGAACGTGTGCTTGTAGGAAGGCCGAACGGGTCTCAGGGTGCGACGCAACGCATTGCATGAGCGCCAAAGCATTACAGACTCGGTTGCTCTGGTGAGCCGTGAGGGTGGGCGGAATCATAGCCACGTAGATATTGGTGATTTCTTGTAGCAGCGCAGCAATGGTACCGAAACTGTGCCACAACATAGGGGCCAAATCCGGTACATTCTCACGTTTTTTACTGAGCTCCAGTAAGGCGTTTTCTCGAGTCTCAGGATTACAAAGCTCCAGGATCCATGTGAATATCTTTTCTCTGTCCACGGACTGCATGTTCGCCGGGCTCTGCTGGGCACTCATGTTAATCATTGATCTTGTTCTAAAGCTCTGGCACAGGCTTCTTACAATACACGTAGGCTACGTACGAGGTTAAATACATGGTATTTTGCTTAAAACGTAAATCTATTTACTAAACCATGTGTTACTTTATAGTTTGATTGTTTAGAAATATATTTTTGAAACTTAGTAACGAACGACGAAACCCCACCGTCAGAAAACAATTTCTCGAAAGCGTCGGACAAGCGACGACATTGACGTGAAATTTGACAGTCACAGAAATTCTCAACATAGATAATAAAATTGTAGAGTTGTATTTCGAAAAGCATAAAAAGAAGATGAGTTCGCTCGAATGCCTAGTGACTTCTTAACTTATTTTTTAAGGTTCCGTTCCTCAAAAGGAAAAAAGGAACCCTCATAGGATCACTTTGTTGTCCGTCTGTCTGTCTGTCTGCCAAGACTCTTTTTCTCAGTAACCCGTAGACACATCAAGTTGAAATTAATAGCAAATACTGAAGAATGATTTTGCAGCTCAGCTCTGAAGATGGCGGGGAGAAGTTTTTTTTTTGCTATTTCAGTTGCGTTTCCTCTCACATCTAAATAAAGTTGCTAACACACAACATTCAACAATGATTTTTAAATATTTTCGTGACTATAAATAAATACGAATGTATGAGACATGCCTATAAGATACAAGCTTCCCATTACTATAGGTTACGAAGTAACTATTATCTTATCTGTGCTAGCGTGCGCTGGCGCGGGCGTGCACAATTCCGAGTGGGCTGTCTTAAGTTGGCGGGGAGAAGGCGTTTTTATACATTTTTTTTTGCTCTTTCAACTGTTCGTTAACTGTTCTTAACTGTTCGATCAAAAATTTTAGTTGTTCGATCTTAGTTTTATTTTAAAAAATAAAATAAAGAATTACCCTCAAGTTGGCGGGGAGTATTCGTTTTTTTTTGCTATTTCAACTGTTCGTTAACCGTTCGTCATTGTTTTATCAATTTTTTTTTGTTCGATCTTAGGTTTTTTTTAATAAAATAAAAAATTACCCTCAGGTTGGCGGAGAAAAGGCCTTATTTTTTTTGCTATTTAAACTGTTCGCCATTGTTCGATCAAATAAAACGGTTCTGGCGTTATGGTCACAGTTCTAACCTAACCTAAACCTAGCCATTTCTTTTCAATTGACCTATCCTACTAATGTTAAATCGTCTGTAACTTAATACTAAAGTCCCCTCTCTGATGTCGCCCGCTCTCGGGTGATGCGTATAATCCATTTTGGATACTAAAATTTTAGGCGTGCGACTGAATTACTAAGTGAGCGACAGATATGGCTAGGTTTAGGTTAGGTTAGAACTGTGACCATAACGAATGTGCCAAAACCGAATTTTATTTGATCGATCAATGACGAACAATTGAGACAGCAAAAAAAAATGTAAAAACCCCCCGCCGCCATCCGCTTCTTCTCCCCGCCAACGTGAGGGTATTTTTTTATTTTATTAAAAAAAAAAAAACTAAGATCGAACAAATAAAAATTTTGATCGAACAATGACGAACAGTTAACGAACAATTGAAATAGCAAAAAAAAAATGTGAGAAACCGACTTCTCCCCGCCAACTTGAGGGTAATTTAAGAAAAAAAAAAAACTAAGATCGAACAAATAAAAATTTTGATCGAACAATGACGAACAGTTAACGAACAGTTGAAATAGCAAAAAAAAAAGGTTAAAAAACGACTTCTCCCCGCCAACTTAAGAAAGCAAATTTTTTATTTTATTTATAAAAAAAAAAAAAGATCGAACAAATAAAAATTTTGATCGAACAATGACGAACAGTTAACGAACAATTGAAATAGCAAAAAAATATGTAAAAAAAACGACTTCTCCCCGCCAACTTGAGGGTAATTTTTCATTTTATTTTTAATAAAAAAACTAAGATCGAACAAATAAAAATTTTGATCGAACAGTTACGGACAGTTAACGAACAGTTGAAAGAGCAAAAGAAAAGTGTAAAAAAACGACTTCTCCCCGCCCACTGAAGACAGCGACACAGAATACATAATAGTACTAGTACAGAAGGACCTCTTCGCAATACCATTTAAATAATTAGCGACTCTTGTTCTGACACAATAAGGTGCAATTCAGATCGCACACCGCTAATTCCAAATGGCTTATATTAACCTAAAACTTGCCTCTCTTTCTACCGCAT
Organism: Callimorpha dominula; assembly: GCA_949752705.1. NCBI lineage: Eukaryota > Metazoa > Arthropoda > Insecta > Lepidoptera > Erebidae > Callimorpha > Callimorpha dominula. The sequence continues at coordinate 10,989,892 of OX457011.1, forward strand.
ATCTCTTATCTGTTCGGATGCCGTTAAGGTTGTCTTCTGTAAGAAGAATTAATCTAAATATTTAATAACCAGTTATGTGCCTATTACTTTACTTCTGTGAACAAATGAAGTTTTAAATAAACCTAGACTAGGTGTTTACCTACTTAGTAGTACCTACGTAGATGTAACTTATATTAAAGAAAACTATTTTATTTCACAATCTCTGCATAGATACTTTAATATCTAAGAAGATAGGCATTTGCCATAACGTTAGTGTGTGTTCCTTGGAATGAAACTATCTCTTATAGGTGTTTAACTAGGTAGGTATATGCAAATCACTATACTATGTCATATATCAATATACTATACTCCTTATAACACCAGCTATTTGCCAGTGAAAGTCATATGGAAATCGGTCCACCCGTTGCAGAGATTAGCCGAACAAATAGACAGATAGACAGACAAAATTGTTGTAGTCCTAAACGTATCAAAGCTTAACTTGACTAAGTTACTCCTTATAACACCAGCTATCTGTCAGTGAAAGTCCCGTGGAAATCGGTATACCCGTTCAGTAGATTAGTCGTAACAAACAGACAGACAGACAAAAATATGAAAAACATTTTTTTGGTATAAGTACCGTGTAAACATTCAGATGCATTTAGTAAAAAACTGTCATTATGTCATTACAAACGGACACTTCAAATTTATTTATTTACTAGCAGTTCCCACGCGGCTTCGCTCGCGTGTACATATTTATATATTTTGCGCGGAACTTTAATCCTTTTTTCAAAATCACAGTAGCATAAGTTACTCCTTTTAACATCAGCTATCTGACAGTGAAAGTCCCGTGGAAATCGGTCCACCTGTTCCGGGGATTAGCCGAAACAAACAGACAGACAAAAATTGTAAAACATGTTGTTTTGGTATATGTACCCGTATATACATTCAAATGCACTTAGTTACTCCAATCAGTCACTTCAATTTTATTTATTTCTATAGAGTATATATAGAAGATGTGTATCAGTTGTTGTGGTCCTAATAAATAAATATACTTATCATAGCTAAACTTGACCTTGTAAATATCTAACTATACTGATTATCATTAATAATATAATCTAACAACGTAAATACGGGAAACTTAATTCGTAATCAACGAACGGACGAAGCGACGTAGCTCGTGAGTGAATATCGAAGTAACGTAGTAGCCGGCCGGCGCGTGGCAGCCCACTGAATTTCGCTCGACTCGTCGCCGCTGCTAGGTACCTGTAACTTCATAACTACTGACCGGCTATCTGTCATCTGCTATCGATAACAAATAATCAGGATATTCTACAGAGACATAGGGGTGTCCACTTAAAAAAAACAATGTTGAACATCGGATCCCAGCATCGATGTTTATTAGTATGTCGCTTAAAACATCGTTATTTTTTCAAAATTGAATACTTTCCATAAAAGTTTACTATATTTCCAGTCAAATTCAGAATGTTTGCTGTCCTTGATTTCATACGTGTGAATGTAGAACCAAAGTTACATAGCTATATTACTAATCGTCTAATAATAGTGATTTTCTATGAGTGTAACTTGAATAGAAATTGTACAACTAAGATAGTGGTGAGATAAACAAAACGACAAATTAATAGAAATATTTTATTACATACCAGAACACTTCAAAACAGCAAAAGCAAAAAGACAGAAATTTACTCTTAATCTATCTGGAAAATCTTATTGTCACTTTACCCATTTAAGGCGAATGTTCTTCAGACAAACTGTGCAAAAATAAAAGTTAGCTAAATCTTTTACCTTTCATTCTATTTCTTTGTTGATTTCACTACCTGTTAATGACTTTTGAATTGAATGATTTATTTAATAGTGCGTTTACACGCTCGCGTTCAAACCGACATTCAACGAGCACAAGCGCTCGCACAAGTATGTGAACAGGCTATTTGTGCATGCTTGCGTGAATAAGTGTGCAGGCTGCGTGGCAGGCTGCGTGTTTTGCGTGAGTGTGAAAGCACCATAAAGTTGAAGTTAACAAGTTTTTAGAGTTAAAAATTTACTTCTGTTTTTATTTTAATTATTAGTTAGTCAGAATTAGTTTTTTAATAGATATAACAAAAAAACAAAGTTTCGATGTTTCCATAAATAAATATATTGATATATCGAATAGAATAAATATTTGTTAAAACATTGATTCAATCCGGTAAATCGTATGGCAAAATTTTAATAAGTTCGATATATCGATGTTAAGGGAATATCCCTCCCTATACAGTATAGTGACATACCGTACTCTGTGGAAATACAATATATAGTTTATCTATGACATACCCCTACACTGCAGGGCCTGCAGTGTGTATTATTGTGCAGAGCGAAAGGATTTTTGTAATGTTTGTAATGTCCGCGATTTTTACCGTAACAACTTTAGTGGATATGCAAAAGTTACATTATTAAGTTATATTTGTGTTTTGACGTTAAACTGCCTACCGTAATTATATTATGTGAAAGTGTGTTTCGGACAATTATTAAGCGCATTCATTGGTTTGTAGTAATTTTTCTTATCTTTTTTTACTACATTACCATAATAAGTTATTTATGAAATCCTTTAGCATGATAGACCCGTGACCCTGTACTAATTCTACAGAAATATCAGTCTCCGGTTGATTCATCGGGAGTTGACGCCATTGCCGTGTTTAATTAGCTATAATAAACAAACTACGGTCTTGTTACTGGGTTGTGGTAGTTGTTCTCTTTACGAACCGGGCTATGTTCTGTATGATGCCATATGTTTATCAAGAGCAGAGCATTTGGTAAACACTAACTTGATAGTACTTGGCAGTCGGAATAATGTTGAATCAGTAGATTGAACTTACATTTCAGAGAATACTTGTGTTACTCATTCTGTTTGATCCAGTTACGATTCTTGAAAGATGTTTCAACAGTGTGATATGAATTTGTACTGTTTGGTAAGAAGTTTTATCTGAGTTCAAGTAGTTATATTTTTTAAATTGAATAATCTGATAGTAATAAAAAAAAAATAAGGAAGAAGTCAATAAATGACAACTCCTGAGAAGTTTAAAAAATATAAAAAATATAAAAAGTGTATTATATTGTGGTAGATAGTTAAGAAATACAGTTTTACTTGCAGCTACTATCAATCATTTAACTTGCCCTACGAAACAACACCCACTTTCACGAAACTCTTATCGCAGGTGGAAGGAGTACTACAGTATGTATACCAGTAAATATAAGTATCACCAACCAACTATTGATTGCTATATATATGAGGCACTTATTTAGACAAGTAATTCTGTACAGGTTACTTTCTGGTAAACTACCAAATGTGTAATGAATGTGTGGTTAATGTATATAATTTATTTTAGACAATGGAGGTATCACATTCACTAACTCTGAATGAGTCGGCTTTGCAGCAGTTGCCTGATGATAAGAAGCCACATTTTATATTTGAGTGGCTCAGATTCCTTGATAAAGTGCTTGTAGCTGCGCACAAGGTAAATATCCCATTCTTATTGGACTTTTTTATATCATCAGTTGACCTATATTATTATTGATATATACTGCTAGCACTCTTTAATTTAAAAAAGACATTAATACATATTGGCTCCCTAGTTTAGATTTTTATTTCTCTGTTAAGAACAAGACTGAGAGTCAGGGAAAAAAAATATTTGTAATTCATAAACATTTCCTAAATAAATCTAGACTTTCAGGTTTAGTAAAAAGAGTATTTATTGTAAATTTACAAGAATTTTAAATTAATGAAAGGAATCTGGGATTTGTAGCTCAGATCTTCCTATTTTAAGTACCAGCCATAGATAAATTGTAACTGAAATAATGTACGTTATTGTATAGTCTGTGTAACAATCTCACTATCTCACTAATATTATAAATGTGAAAGTCTGGATGGATGGATAAATGTTTGTTACTCTTTCAAAACCACTGAACCAATTGCTATGAAATGGTATGTAGATAGCTGGAGACCTGGGTTAATGCATAAGCTACTTTTTATCCCATTATTCATAAGAACAAATGCTTAACACCTTAAATAGGTATATGATATGAACCTTACTATGCCTACAGCTAATTTTATTAATAGTATCTTCCTAATTACATATTGTCACTTGACTAACAGTGTTCAAGGCAACTTTGAAATACAAATTGTTTTATTTTGATAAATTGCTTTCTTTATAATTATTTTATTCCAATATTCATATTTGCATTTCATAGCAGTAATTCTAACCAGTTTTTATTCAGACCCATCATAGCTACTAGTTGTTTTTTTTTTTGAATAATATGAATGAATTGTATATATTTTATTAGAATTATATCAACTGATCAGAAAATCATAAATTGTCTGAGTTTCATACTACAATTTTTGTCAGTTTTTGTTTAGATTTTTATTTTTTTATTAAAAGTAATAACTACAAAGTGGTCCAAATTCGAGCATGTCATTAGATTTAAAGTTTTTGATGACAAACAGAGGAGGTATTGGTTCTTAACTGTTTCATATAATTATGCCTATATATATATATATAACATTTTTGTGTTATATTGTTTGTTTGTGTTGAAAACGTAAACTAATGAACCTATTTTAATGAAATTTTGCACCATGTTTGCAGTTTGTTTCAATTTGAGAGATGAATAGTGGTTTTTTTTTAATATTTTTATATTGCAAATTACCTACCCACAGCAATGGGTGGCTGGGTATCTTATTTAGTTTTAGTTTAAATATAGATATGATATGATAATTTAATTTGAAAAAAAAAGACAGACAAGACTAAGACAAATAAGACTAACAAAAAATATACAAATCAGGGCCTTTTGAAATCATTAGCAAATTCAAGGTTTAAAAAAAAATATTTTTTTTTAAAACCCTTCCAATTGTTTATACCATAGGTACTATGGAAGTTAAACAATTCAACGGAAATAGAGATAACTTGTTAAACGCAACCAGCTTTGTGTGAATATGATAAGCCAAAGTGTGTGATGGTTAGAGGTTGGTTAAAGGTTTGCCTCAATAGGAAGTTTGACTTTTTGAAATTGATTATTTAAGGTATAATATTTATAAAAGTTAAAGAAAGAGTTGAAGCAAACACCTGCTTGGGCACTAACTCAATAGGTTCATACATGTGTCTGGTAGGATATGCTCTGTTTGAAGCCACTGAGTGACAACAATAGTGCTTCTAGAAATCTACTGACTGACTATATAACACTGAAATGACTATAACAAGCAATCTCGCACTTTATGTAATTTTATCTCTTATACCATGGTCATATGATGCGAGAATTGCTAGTTTTTATTAATGGATATTTTTTTTGTATACTGTTCATTAAACAGTTTTGAGGTAAGAATTGTAAATTTTGCCACTTTAAAAAAATTCTGTTAGAAATCCTTTAAAAAATGCGGAGCTAGTACCGGAGGCGGTAGTAAAAAATATGCGGAACTTCTTCAGATGCGGAAGCAAAATTAGATGTCTGTTGTATTACTAGTAAAAAGTGCCTTGGTAATAAAATATAATTTCCATGACAAACAAAAGTAATTAAAAAAAAAACATTTCTTCAGCTATGATATTTTTGTCTAATGAAGATATATCTTAAACCTTGATTAGATCAATAAATATGTTATTCAGAGACTGATTTAGTACAATGAATTATTCCGCTATTCAATTTGATTGCATTGCTCAGTAATGTTTTTGTTACTGACTACTGTAGAGTATGTAGTTAGCCCCATAGGTATTGTCTTTGTTAAAGAGGTTTATCTTCAAGAGCCCTTTTACTGTAGTATAATATTTGGTATGTGTTTTAAGCAACTGCAAATAACTTTTATACAGTCCGACATCAAAAGCTGCCAACAGAAGCTAGTGGCCCAGTTAGTTACACTCCTACGAGAGAACCTTGGGGCCCCTGCAAGAAGACTACTGGCAAGGAACTTGGCTACATTATTCTCTGTTGGAGACACATTCTTACTATTTGACACCGTCAATAAGTGCAACGATATCATCAAGGTTAAAGATGATTCACCGTCATACTTGCCCACTAGATTGTAAGTATTTTCAATATATTTTTCAATGAGCGTGATAATATTTGAATCTTTATCTATCTATATATAATTACGTGAAGAGAATTATTTGAATGCATTTTTAAGAAGCTTTCGCGAACGTTTCTGACGTGAAATTTGGAATACCTACTTAAACGTTATGTATAGAAGAAGTGCACCTAAAATTTTAAAAGAATATGTGTTACGAATTTAAAGGTGTTCCCGTCTATTTCTATTTCAAGAGTTATAAACTTCAACGGCTATCGGTTGTTCGGTTGATGTGATCAGCGCATTGTCACTTGCTCATATTGCCTTTATGTTGCTAACTGGTTCGTTGACGGATGACGACAAAGATCGTAAATCAATATGACTTTGCAAATAACTAGACATAATGTCGGCCATTACGATCAACATTGGATCAAGTGCGAATCTGTCCAGGGAACGTAACACAGTTATCGCAACGATATAACACTATTTCAAACTTTAAGTTATGACTATAACTAATTCGTATGAATCCCGTAATAACTCGTTAATTACTGGAAACATTTATACGTGCGTTATATTTTATTTATAGTAAATGTTGCACATAAAATACGAATCAACTATGCGTCTAATGTTTTACTGAATGACCTGGTTACGTTAGAGCAGCCACTCGGTCTAATATTGGTATTAGTCCATGTAGCTGCTGATGAAAATAAAGTAGAACACATATCTCGTAAAAATATATCGCATTGCTATTATTGCTTTAGGGTCAAGAATACTAGTTATTCTGGTTACAGATATATCTTTAATACTCAGTTTGTAACTGTCAGTTCGATGAAGAGTAGAGTATAGACGAATAGTCCATGTCCGCTAGACTAGCGGCTTGTTTAAAAGCCTCTTCCAATGCCCTTTAAGAAAGAATTTAAGGTGACCGATGTAACACTTCCACAATTGATTCCAGTACCTTTAATTAATACATTACATATTGCTCGCAACTTTAAACAACCAGCACATTCTGCAAAAGTTCTACGTATCCTTTATTAGTGTACTTTATCACAGAAAATACTAGATGTAGAGAAAATACATTGTAGACTGCTGCTGAAATGAAGCGGCCTATCAGGGAAGTACCTCCGCTATACGGAAGATGGTTAAGCAGCACCTCTAGTTTAGTGGTGTCTTGCTGTGGTGACGGTGATCTTACTGACCAGCGGACCATTGGTAGGATTAGGCAGCAACTCAACGTATTTTCTCACTTTTGTTTGATAACATAGATAATTTAATGGATTTAAATCTGTACCCTTAATTGACATTGTTATACGACACTACAACAAATGTCCATTTTTTACACCACTGAGTTTAGAATTAAGTGAATTAATAATTTTGTAAATAAGTAATAAACTAGGTATTAAATAAAATACAAGTTCCTATGGCAATGTTTCATCTGAGTCATAAAACTCTAGACATAAATCCAATGATATATACAACTAACCCGCGCAACTTCGTCCGCGTTTGTAAATTTTCCCCGTTTTTGCAACATTTTTCATTGATGCTCCGTTATATAGCCTATATATAGCCTTCCTCGATAAATGGGCTTTCCAACACTAAAAGATTTTTTTCAATTCGAACCCGTAGTTCCTGAGATTAGCGCGTTTAACCAAACAAACAAACTCTTCAGCTTTATAATATTAGTAGGTATAGGTGAGGTAATGATTAGTAAACCAGATCATGAAACCACTTCCATGACAGGATGGTAGGAAACTCCTCAGTTCTATTGACCCTACTTACCAGGAGAAATACAAAACTACGTCTCAGGTCTGTTGGATCCAATTCTATCAGAAATATGGTAAATCACCCCATTTTGACTTCCAAAGCAAGTGTTAGGCATATGACTTAAAAAAATATGTATACACATATTGTATTCTCAATTATATATATTTTTAGAGCTGCTATATGCTGTTTGGGCAGTATGTACGAGAAACTCGGCAGGATGATGGGTAGATCCTATGAAGAAACAGTAAATACTCTAGTCAAATCTTTGAAAAATGCCGAGTCACAGACACGACTCGAGATAATGAACACCCTTGAAAAGGTGAGTTTTACAAATCACTTGTAGTTCTTTGTTCTGATCTCGAACCACATTCTAGGTCCGTTTTTTAATAGGTCGACCGACCTATGATATAAAAACGGACCATTTTTACACACGACTTGTTAATATTATAATTTACTTATTTTTTTACACCTATAGCTTTAAAAATGTGAAGAAACACTATTCGTTCAACGTTTCAGTTCTATTCAGTTGATTTCAGACCCATTTTAGTGTTACCAGGGAACAAAACTCGTCTCTAACATTGTTGAATGAAAACAATTGTTGTTTTCTTGAGCATACAAATACATTGTGTAAACATAAACATGTTGCTGTTATTATTTTCTAGTTATAAATGTTTTTATTTCAATCTGTTAGAACAAGCTAAATGATTTTATTGTAATTCACCTTCTGCTCTCTATTTGTTGTATCTCAATAATTAACTATCCCAATTTTACCTAGATCTGCGTAGGTATGGGTACTGCCGCACCGGCCGCAGTCCGGGAGGTGTGGCGTGCGGCCCGTAACTCTCTAGTATCAGAAAGAGCTCCAGCAGTTCGAGCCGCTGCCGCACATACTCTGCGGCATCTTCTGCCGCTGATGCGTCTGACGGTTGCGGAATTAGACGCTGTAGCCGCTGCTTGCCTTAAAGCCGGCCACCCTAGTGACTATGCATTACGGTAAGACTTAGTTTTCATTTCTACACTAACGGCTTGGAATCTGTTAACTATCAGTATGTTTTAAGTCCAATTTATTTTATAACATTTGTGTTATTTTGTTAGGATTAAGCTAAACCAGCACACAAAATAGTTCAACGGCCTCTAACAAAGTAAAAATCCGTAAGAAGTACATGTTTATATTGCCTCCTAATGACTAAGATATAAGGATTAACAAAAATACTTGTTATGTATGTTACTGGAATTGTTTTTCTTTTCATAGTTATTTCAAAAAGACAATTTTTATCATTGCGAACTCATTACTGTTCTCATGAAGCTATGACCGTTTTCCTGTTATCCACTATTCTTCTCTTATAGAGAGAGAATTCCACGTGTTAAGATAAGGTTAGAAGAGTAATCCATATACGGCGTAGAATATTTATGTAGTGAGTCTGGAGAGTTTAACCCACGAAGTTCGTTTTGTTCATCGTAATATCAATGTAAGAAAAATGTACTGTGTTTTTATCGGTCGTCAATCAGACTGTAATGTTTATAAACGGCTTTATCCGTTTCATCGTGTTTGCATATCGTACGATTAACATCTTTCAGCATTTCGGTTTAAATATAGAATTTAAAGACAGGTGTGAACTTTATTTTGTTCAAGAGTTAGGTTCAAGATGTGGAATAAGTCCATTTATTTTATTTTTGATACAAATCAGATGGCCCTAAGCTGACTCGGCTGATGGTATGCGGTTCCCGGTACAGTTAACACCTGTGGTCTAACTCTCTTCTTGCCAACACTATCCTCTAACTTCTCCTGGCAGTCCTAGTCGGCAGAAACACAATGGCCTTGTATGAGTATAATGTATAGTATTGTTTAACTTTGGAAATAGAGAGGCAGGCAGGGCAATGGGCCGAACCCAATTCAACTAAAATCTGAACACTATCCCCTACTAATCAAAATTAAAAATTTATTAAACACTAGCAGTAGCCTGCGATTTCGTTCGCGTGGAAATACAAATTCATCCCACGGAAACCGACTTTCTGCTCAATTTTCAAAATTTTTCTTTCCGTAAGAACCTTGTACAAAGTATTAGAAAATATATAAAAAAAATAATGAAATCGGTTAAATCGTTCTCAAGTTATGGCGTGAGCAAGGGAAATAGGGATTTATTTTTATATATATAGATAATGACTTTTTTATCTCACACAGTTGGTTCTCATTATTTTTGTTTACAATTTAACAGATGCGCTATAGCGGAGTTGTTCGGTGCGATGATTGCGATTACACAGGCTGGCGAATTAACTAATATGAACACTAAATTGAAGACTCAATCAGGTGATCTTTTATTTTTCAAGGCATGGTACTTTAATTTTTTCTTAAAAAAATATATTTGTTATATTTTTGACGACTAGTTTATACAGGGTGTTAGTGAAACGCTCCCGAAAACGAAGACAGACGATAGTACTAATGGTATCTTTGATGATGACCAAGAAATTTTTTTTTAGCACTTTTCACGCTCCATCATGTTAGTACAGCTAAATGAAACGATATCATCAAAGGTATCATTAGCACTATCGTCTGTCTTCGTTTTCGGGAGCGTTTCACTAACACCCGGTATATGATGACTAGTCCACCTATTACCTTTACAATAGTAATATTTTTTTTGAAGTGAAAACTTCTTTAGCGGCGTTGTGCACTTTTTGATGGGTGAAAAATGTTAAACTCGCGTCAGGACTCGTGACGACGTGACCCTGATGTCCGAATGTCCTCTGTCCTGTCATTAAAGAAAAGAAATACGCGACAGTTTTTGATTAAGTGTGAAAATCAGCTTTACGTCACTCAGATAAAGCTCACGTTCGCACCACTTCACAATAAATTACTTTGGTATAAATAATTATATATTATGTGCATTATTAAATAATGAGACAATTTTTGCCATAGTTCTTTAGGATGATAATTTTGACAGCTCACGGATGAGGGTAGTGTATAATCGTTATTAAACCTATTCAATTTTTCACTTCTGCCGGCACTCCTGGAGTGCAACCCGTTTTTTTTTATAAAATGAATACTAGTAACGTGGGTCACACATTACTAATATTCTTGTTAACCCCTCCAGCTAAGCTTAACGCTTGTGTTAGGAGTAGGTTCACGCCGGTAGTGCACTATATTATATACTACGTCGTTTTATTTACTTACTACTTTCTTTTACCTGCGGCTTCACTCATGCTAATTTAGATTTCGTCAATAAATTCAGGTATGCATAGGGAACCGTTCTTTTTTCTGTATGAATTAAATCAATCAAATCAAAACCATTTATTTCAATTAAACCAATAATAGGTATTTTTGAATTGTCAGGAGTAGGTGTCAGTCAGATTAAGTCTTTCGGAAACCCGTTGCCTGTTCCAATGAGTAGAATACTAAAGCGACATAATATCCCTTAGCTTCCTATAAAAGAGTGTAAATAAAATACTCAATACAATAGGAATGTTAACTAGGTTACCCGTTAGGGTATGACAAAACATAAAAAATCTTTTTCTTCCTTTTGTTATCATACCAATCATTCTGTTTTTTATAGTTCAGCAAAAGAAAGACCCGCCCAAGAACGTAGTATCCTTAGACGAAGCATTAAACTTGCTAATGGGAGCGTTCCTCCGAGGCGGCACTTCGTTCCTCAAAGGGGAGATTATCAAATCGGGTTCTGGAGTCAACAGGGAAGTCCGTGTTTGTGTTACGCATGTAAGTATAATATATAATCGATAGGGTTATGTATTTATACAAATCGAATGACAAACCTACTAAGAGTTTTCACTAGCTCGCCAATACTAAATCAACCACCCAATAGCCTGCTGTCATTGGCATAACTCTTTCTATTATTTATTTAGACAAGAATGTCGTGCCGTGTCGTGAAAAGTAAAGATATATTTTGTGTGAAATCTCTAAGAATCACTATAGATTGAAAAACGCTTCAGGATAACTGGTGTTTTTATATTTCGAATATCACTACATATAAAACAAAGTCCCCCGCCGCGTCTGTCTGTCTGTCTGTTCGCGTTTAACTGAAACACTACTAAACGGATTTTCATGCGGTTTTCACTAATAGACAGAGTGATTCATGAGGAAGGTTTAGGTGTATAATTTGTACCCGTGCGAAGCCGGGGCGGGTTGCTACTTATATAATATTTGGTACTTTACTAAAAGGTAATAAGTTTTATACTTAGTTCTCAAAATTAACTGCTATAGGGACCTAAACAAGTTATCAGAATTTAGTGATGTAACGAATTATCACCATCATCATGATTTCAGCCATAGGATGTCGATTGTTTGACGTAGGCCTCCCTCAATGACTTCCAAGGAGACCGGTTGGAAGGAGCCTGCAACCACGAACGGCCTACGATCTTTACTAGATTCTTGACGTCCTACGAATAGAATTTGCTAATTGATTTGTATTAAAATATACATTTTTTAGGCCTATGTGGTGTTCGTGCAAAATATGGGAGGCGTGTGGTTGGAGCGCAATATGACCACGTTTCTAAATCACGTTTTGGACTTAGTGGCCAATCCTAAAGCCGCTAGTTCGCACGTCGATGCTGTGTATTCTAGGTAAAGTTGATTTTGATTAAACATCAATAAAAATAAAAGTAAAAGAGAATATTACTCTGTAAAGAATTTCCCCAAGTATATATACGACCACAGACCTTCAGCAGAAATGTCATATTATTTTGATATTTTTGTAAGAAGTTGTACCTTTATATATAAGAATTTCGTGTTACGTTGTTTGTTTGCGATAAACTTCTAAACTAATGAACCGATTCTAATAAAATTTTGCATACTGTGTGCAGTTTGGTCCAACTTTGTGCCAACAACTTTTTATCTCAATTTATAGTCATAATATTTTTTATTGCAAATTACTTAGTCACACAGTAATGCGTGGCCGGGTAGCTAGTAGTATATAAATATGAATTAATCGAACAATAACAGAGGAATGATAAAAATATAGTTTTTTTTTAAAGACAAATCGCGTATTAAGAAATTTCTTGGGTCGCGGGCGCTTTATAAACATTTAAAAAACGGACACAAATGACACCCAGACTCAGGACAACAATTTGTAAATGACACAAATTTTTGTTCCGTGTGGGATTTGAACCCACAACATTCGGCGTCGTGGCGAGGTGACCACTTAAACCATTGCGCCATCCGTGTAGTCAATATAGTATATTCTTATTCGGCCAAATTTATCATCATCTTTTGAATTGTAGCATTTAACTTATATTTATCAATCAATATCTGATCCCCGAATACTATCTGGGTTTATATGTAACCGTGGTAGTATTTGTACCACTAACTATCACTCCACATAGTGACTTTTCACTACCAGTCCCTCATTAAAGCTTCAGGATTGCATAATTCATTAAAAAAGAAAATACTTTCCAGGAAATGCATAAACTTTATACTTCGCAACACTCTTGGCAAGATGTTGGGCGAAAAGGCTCAGGCATCCGCTTGCAGGGAGATTATACAAATAGTTATCAAGCAGATGAACAGCATTGATTTCAATCCGGAGAACGCTAAAGATTGTAACCAGGTAAAACATCATCTATCTATAACATTAAATTTTGTGACAAAATATTTTATTCCCCTTTATCTTATATATTTTTTATTACTACGTATATAATCAAAATTATATACGTAGTAATTTTCAACCGGACATTGATGATGATGTTTATGATGTCCTCCCAATATATCTAATCCAGAGTAATAAGCTAAGGGTGTTGCCGTCGACGGATACGTCTGCGAAGACATCATCATCGTCACCATCACCATCATCATCATTATCATTATCATTTTGAGCTGCGAATCGATAGAAGGAAGTATGCCATTTGACCAAAAAGACAATCACAATTGCCAGGATATTTGAGAGTAGTTTCATGAACAACTTTATTATTTTCCAATATAATATGTTCCTTGCTTATTAACATGGTAATACTAAAGACATTCGATAACCAATTTATCGTGTCGGTATTGCATTGGACTGCCACGTTAAAAGTCGCTGGTTCGATTCCGCTCGGTGCAAATATTTGTATACATGAATATGTGTATTTGCATTAGTTTGGGTTTTCCTATGTATAATATGTATGTATTTACAAAAAAAAAATGTTTATCTATGTTCTACTACCTATAGCACAACCTATGCTTATAGTCTAAGACAGGTAAAAAATAAAAAAAAAATGTACCTGTTTGACCGCCAGCCCACGCTTCCAACCCCTTGAGCGACTTCTGGCAGTAAGTGCTATGGGTTTATCATTTTGCAAGGAGTGTTTTTAGACAAAAAATTTCACTGCGTCTTATCATTTCTGATTTTGGTCCGCTCCAGCTCTCCGTCTATTAGTTCGGTTCTTGAAAGTTCTGTATAATATGTCCCAGGAGGCAAGGATATTATATTATGTATTATATTTATATACTTCCAGGAGACACTTTTTAGCCAGCACCTTTTGGTATGTGCTTTGATGGAAGCTGGAGAGCTAGCACTTCAACTTGGGACCTCAGTGCAAAACCTTGTGTCGGATACTTCATTGAACATGATCGATGCCATTTGTACGGTGAGTTAATTTATTTATAAGCATCTCCTACATAAATATAATTTGCTTTTCTTATAAATGCGTGCATGTACGTACACGTAACGTTCATAGTTCATAAGTTTCGTGACGTCAGTGTAAAAATTTAAAGTATTAAATATTACACTTACCATATGGTAATTACACATTACCTGTAAAGGAAAGATTTCACAGGGTACAGTACGGTAAAAATATGTGACATCACACCAGGTCGGATACTTCATTGAACATGATCGATGCCATTTGTACGGTGAGTTAATTTATTTATAAGCTTCTCCTACATAAATATAATTTGCTTTTCTTATAAATGCGTGCATGTACGTACACGTAACGTTCATAGTTCATAAGTTTCGTGACGTCAGTGTAAAAATTTAGTATTTAGTAGGTACTAGCGCCATTCTGGTAGGTTCTTTGACTATTATTTACTGCTTTCAAGATGGTGTTCCTTCATACTTATTTGTTATTAACCTGTTACTATTTGTGTAGGTGTTAGAGCACCCGTGCGTGGCGGCCCGCCTGGCCGCGGCGTGGTGCGTGCGGTGCGTGTGCGTGGCGCTCCCGTCGCAGATAACGCCGCTCATCGACAAGTGTGTGGACGCCTTAGATGCGCCTAGACCCACGCCACATCACATTTCTGGTTAGAATGAATTGTTTTTGCATCTCTTAATAACAATTTCTCTCGGTACATTTATTTCAAGTAAAAATAAAAAAGAAAATATTAATGAAAATTACTAATCTGTGATAATATTACTTTTAGTTTTCCTCTTGTCATGTATCTCTTACAAAATGTTAGATTCAACAGTGTAACTATCTCTTGTGCATGTAAATATAGATTTGTACAGACTCCGAAGAGCACCATTTAGTGTCAACCTATAGCCATTGATATGAAATCAACACTGGGCACTCAATTTAAGGACTAGACTAGAGTAACATTTTGACAATCTTAACATGGTTATCTATCTTTATTCTAATAATATAATTCTGGTCAGGAATAATTAGAAATACAAAGCAAAATACTTTATATACCTTTACATACCAGTATTTTAGTTCTATTATTATACTTAAATTTAATAAATTTTTCAGGGTATTCTGCTGCCTTAGCAGCTATACTAGGAGCAGTGCGCCTTTCCCCGCTCGGTGTGCCTCACGGGCGAGGCAAAGTGGCTTTCAACGCTGCTGAGCAACTACTGAGGTCTGCGGGACAAAGCAGTAGGCTCACTGCTGCGAGAACTAATGCCGGTTGGCTTATAGTCGGCGCGATATGTACGCTAGGTGAGACAGTAATGCATTTTGATCTTATTTTAATTTTCAATGTAGTATTTTATTAAATCAGTAAAGCAAAGTTTCGTTTCGGTGTGAGACTGAAAAAATCTTATATTATCAAAATAAACAAACATAATGTAAGCTTTGTTTCTCGCAGGTGTCCCGGTCGTCCGCGGACTATTGCCACGGATGTTGCTGTTATGGAGGAACAGCTTCCCAAGATCAGTGAAAGAACTAGAATCTGAAAAGTCCAGAGGAGATGCTTTTACTTGGCAGGTGAGTTATACAGGGTGTATATGATAATGGGACACTTACTTAAATCATGCAGTTGAAGCAGAAAGTGAAGGCCTCCTCTAGACATTTCCACATCTCCCTATTGTTTACCGTACTGCCGGGCACCTGTAATATGTCGTCTGCCCACCGCGCTGTTGGTCTGCCTCTATTGCTCGTACCTTATGGTTCATTCCAAAAAGTTAGTCTCGGAGTCATTCGAGCGTCTGTCAGTCTAACTATATGCCCATCCCAGCGCCATTTTAGTTTTTTACAACAGGGCATCGACATTTGTCTTTTTTTCTAAAAACTTTGTGAGAATTTTTTTGAATTCTTTTAACTTTTAATATGCTTCTCTCCATACTGCTTTTAAATTAAAAAATATAAACATGTTTTAATTTTTAGGTGACTTTAGAAGGACGTGCAGGTGCGCTGTCGGCGTTGCACAGTCTACTTATTCATTGTCCGTCGCTTGTCAACAACGATGATACAGCGAAACGTCTAACACAACCCATCGATGGTGCTATTGCTGTTCTCACCAAGTAAGTAGCGATGTACAATATGTACATTATAGAGTTCGGGAATATTTCAATTTTGTGCACTTTATGTTTGCTACTATAAGTATACAGCGTGTAAGTATCACCGTCGCGAATAAGTTACAAAAACGTCTTGCTTTGTATACTTATCACAATGCAAAAGTCAGTTCATCATAAAAATGCGAGATTCAGGATTTACAGTCAATAGTTTGATTTTCCGCTACGCAATGTAATTTTCCCGTAGAAATTTCACATGATTTTCCACTCAGCTTTGCTGTATAGTAGGATAAGAGTTATTGAATTAGAGGCAAAAATGCAGGTAAATTGTTTATGTCATCATTTATTAAGTTATTCGTATGTGTGTATTCCTCATAATATTATAATTTTTGAAGTAACAAAAATATTAGTATAGTAAAAAAAACACTCAAAATGTTAAAATAAAATGTTGTTCTTGTTTTCTTAGAATTATTCGTTGTGATTTAAGCAAACTTGGCCCTTATTTAATCTTGAAAATAACGCAGTTTTTGTTTATGTGTTGATTGCATCTTTGTGGTATTAATAAAGCGTGACTTTGGACTATAGCCAGTAACAGAATGATGAATGTCGATGACCAGTTTGCATTTATTGTGTCTAGTCTAAATATTTTTTCTTTACTATAAATAACTTTTAGTTTACTAGTTCCTTTAGGTTATAGAAAAAACCCGTTGCACAGAAAGCAATTTTGCCAAAATTTAGTATTAAGTAATAAATAAAAGAAAACGAAAAGAATTGATAGAAGCGAAACTTTTTAAAAACATACGCCTCTCTTTCTAATTAAAAAAAATTAAATATAAAATAAAATAAATAAATGTTGTCTACGTTACATCTTTCTTCTGTCATGTAACAAATGTCCCTAAACGTGACGCGTTCCTTCAATTTCACTCTTCTCGTTGCTTTATAGATTATCGAATGACCGCCTAAGAAGTTTCACTTCAAAACCTCTTTCCTCAGTGTTGAGGGTAGCCACTGTACACTTAGCATTACTCCATTTAAAGTGACATAAATGAAGTCGTAATATATGTTAGCGTGAGCAGCGTGGTCCGCTCGTACGGCGGCGCGCTGAAGGCCCCCGCGGCGCTGCTGCGCCTGCGCCTGTACCAGGCCTGCGCCGCGCTGGGCGCCGGCGCCGCGCCGCCCGCCGCGCCGCTGCTGCGCCTGCTCGCTGCCGAGCTCGCCGGCTCCGCCGACCCCAGCGGGGCCAACGTGGCCACCGGTAACCACTCCATATACTTATGCTGATCTTTTATGTCACTTTGGATAACAAACTACAATACAAATTAGCAATGATAATTATTTATTTGCACGGGAATTAACGCAATCACGAAAAAGGTGATCGCGTTAACCGACAAACTTAAAACGTCACATTAGCAGGTTGGTGACATTAATTAATAATGTTGTTGTGCATGTTTAATTTTTTTTTGAGGCCTGATTATTATTAGGCCTTGATTAACGCCCTCTAGTGGATCTATATACAGCGTGTAAGTAACACCGTCGCAAATAATTTACAAAAACTTCTTTCTTGGGATACTTCAGTTGCGGATTTATCAATAGGCTGAGTAGGCTGAAGCCTAGGGCGGCAGATTTTAGGGGCGGCGAATTTAGGAAAATATGTTTTTTGTCTTACAAAAATTAAAAAGATTCATATTTACATATATACCTAACTACCTAAATGTCAATAGGTACACAAACAATTCAACATGTAAAATGTTTCACCACCTATATAAATGTTTGTACACTTTTCGTAATTCGAAAATTGTGCGGGCGGGAACGAGTGACACGACCCTTCACTAGTGTGTCGGGCCAACACAGTTTGGGTGAGAGAAGATTTTGTAATTTAAAACACAATTGAAAAGTTATCTAAAAATCGCCCTTAAGCCAAGAACTTTCATAATTTAATCTAATTTAATTTCATCATCGTCATCAGGCGGATTGTTACCAGATAATTAAATATAAATTTTTAAATCTCGAAAGCTGTTCCCCGGGAAACGCAAACAGCAACAGTCCAAACTCTCTCCCAAGACTCTCGACCTTATGTGTAAAATGGGCGAGCTGTCAGCCACTCAGCCGTCTGGTCAGATAGGAGAGCCAAAAACTGTTATGACGCGATCTCCCAAGCTTCAACATTCACACAATAGAGAATGCAATTGAATGGAACATGGGGTTAAGTGTTCGTTCAGCACTTGGCCTCCCCATCTGACGAAACTCAAAACTGAGAACGGCAGTCAATTCAAAGTGCCAGATTCTCAATGAGATGGAGCAGTTTTATAGCTGTACGCATCACGGATAATAGAACCAACGAGACCCAGTGATGATGATCACAGAGCGCCATTAGAGGGAGGACATACCTGAAACTGTCCACAGCAAGATAGAGATGGCTCTCGAGCAGCTAAATAAACGGATCTCCTGGGGATGACGGAATTACTACCGAGCTCTAAAGGTAGGCCAGATGCAACTCCTGAAAGAGCTAGAGAGTCTAAGTTAGGTAGCAATGAAAAAGCCGATGAACTCGCCAGAGCTGGTGCAGACAACCAACAGCATGGATTGGAACCATTCTGCGGCGAGCTTATTCAATCATAAACGCCCAATACATATCGATGGCAATTAAGAGATGGAAGACCACGACTGGTCTAACACACTCGAAAGCCTTAATAAATGGCTATGATAATAAAGTATCAAAAAAACTTCTAGAGCTCAAGAGATACAAAACCTCCTTCTCAATCGTCACCGGACCCTGCAAACTGAACAAACATATGTTAAAATCTAAATGTGGCGAGAACACAATATGCAGATTCTGTCGAGAGGCAGAAGAAACTGTAATGCATATTTTATGCTTTTGTGGCCCACTAATGCGGTACTGAAGTAGTAACCTAGGGTTGCACATTATGCATCCGTGATATGATCTGGAGGTTTCTCGAAGCCATAAGTCTGAACAGTGAGCTATAAAGCAAAAGTGCGTTACAAAAGACCAAAAATAGTTGAGGTAGCACTAGAGACTAAAAACAATAATAATAATAGGTAGTAGTTTAGTTCCGTCAATTTTTTTATGTTCGTGTGGAAACCCCCTCGGGCCGTTACCCCACCGGGGTTTTCGGTGGGGCGGTGTGTCGGAATCGAACCGACTAAAACCATACACACGGTGTGCCGTTCTGCACCTTAAATAGGAGGGATCTGGGTACAGCTTTTATTAAGACATCCGGACCCCCCCCTAGCGCCTGCCCGCAAGAGCGCGGGCACCACCTCTGGGGAAAAACCTTAAAACCTCTCAATTAGGCGACGCGGACGCCACATCCTCGCTGGGGGCCACTACAGCGGGTGAAGGGGGAAACCAGTCCAATGGAGATCGTCCTCTCGGACCCGTTTCGCCGCCTCCTTCTGCGAGATGACGTCCTCACAGAAGGTCGCGACTGCGTGTTTCTCTCTATGATGAAATTCGTGAAGGTCGCCCCTCAACTGCGATCACTGAGGAAACTGTCACTGTCAGGCAACTAATTGAAGGAAACGGGCGTATTCACCTATGAGGAGATTCGAGGTTTCGATTCGATTCGCATCGGTATGAGCTAAATTCAAAAAAAATTACATCAACATTTAAAAGTTAGAAAACTTTGTTGCCGCTCGATTTCTCATGAACTCACCTCAGAACAAAAACGGACTCGTGTCGATTGGTGTTATAAAAATGTTGTTAAGGTACTGACGTGGCCTGGCATGGTCGTTGGGCAAACGGGTCCTAGAGTTGAGACCGTGAACTGGTTAAAGGAAGGTAGGACGCCCCCCAGCCAGATGGACTGACGAACTGAGAAAGGAAGCTGGGATTGATTGCATGCGAAAGACGGAGAACCGAGTGCTTTGGCGCACATTAGGAGAGCAGTAGACTGCTATAGACTGATCGATTGAACGTTTATTGAATGTACATGTGTAAGTAGTATTAAGGCACACCTTACTTCATCTTAACAGTAGTAGATGATTCGAGCTTTTTTATTAGTTCAGAAATAAAGGTAGCATAAAAAAAAAAACAATCAATATTAGCTAAATCTTTAGGTTGTAAAAAACATCTAGAAACTGAGACATCGATCTCCTAATTCACAATCATACTAATTATGGAAAAAATGATTTGTGTACTAATTACACCAGTAGTTAGTGCACAAATCATTGACAAAAAAAAAGTTGTAATCGAAGAGGAGGTACGGGCTGCAAAATTTAACTAGCCTACAGGCGGCAAATGTGTAGATCCGCCACTGGGATACTTATCACTATGTAAAAGTCAGTACATCAATTTTGCATTACGCAGTGTAACGCGAACGCGTACTTGTGTGGCGCGGTGAATCACCTTCAGCGCACTGCGCCGTCAAAGCAGCTGATTGCATAAATGTTTTACATTGCAGTTTTTGGCCGTATGGGGTATTTACTGATTTTTTTTTGTAAAATGTTATGTTTACTCATTGTGATATCACCTTCAAGAAAAAAAAAAAAAAAATTAAAAAAAAATAATTTTCCAGCAGAAATTTCCAATGATTTTCCACTCAGAATGATGGTCTGAATACACTATTTCAGTATTCGTTACGGTGTCACTTACACCCTGTATGTATTATTAGGGTGACGATCACGAGTTCAGTACTTTTTCCCCATAGCAAATATTCACAAACGTGCCTTAAAAATGTTCACTTCAATACAATATAAGTTTTATTGCGACCTATTTATTTTTTTACCATACCGTAAGAACGCCCAAAAACTATCCATACTCATATGAGTAAGCTCACTTAGACCGCGAATTTAATGAAACTATTTGTCATCGAAGCCAGGCTAATGAATTTTATTTGATTATATACATAACCACTATTATCTTTTTCTGCGTTTCAAGTTTTTTTTCAACATCTCATCATCACTATAAAATTTGTTTACCGCTTCAAATCGACATTCGATTTAGGGTGTGTCTTTTTATTTTATTAGGTACATTGAGAAGCGCTATGCATCCGCGTGACACTATACTTTTGGGCGAAGAAGGATGGATCTACGACACAGATCAAGCCGAAATCGAAGAACAGTTAATATCTCCTCTGAGCGCTAGCGGGTCGGGGGCACTGGAGCATGACCCCTGCTGCCTGTACCGCGGGGTGACGGGGGCCCAGCCGCTGGGGGTCGCGGTTATTGACGCTTCGGTGACGTTGTTCCCACAAATTTTCTCAAGAGCCGCTAATAAACATAGGTGGGTATGACGCCGTCCACGCAGTTTCACCTGCGTTACTGCTCCGCTCCTATTGGTCGTAGCGTGATTTTATAGCCTATAGCCTTCCTCGATAAATGGTCTATCCAACACTAAAAGAATTTTTCAATTCGAAACAGTAGTTCATGAGATTAGCGCGTTCAACCAAACAAACAAACTCTTCAGCTTGTTGAAGTTGCTAGTATATCTATACTAATATTAGTATAGATATACTAGCTTTCGGCCACGGCTTCCCTGGCGTTAATGTAGATTTAGCCAATAAATTCATACCCTATGTCTTTTTCTGTTCCCCTGACTGATATATGTTAAATAATCAAAATTTCATGATGATCGGTTGAGTAGTTTAGGCGTGAAAGCATTACAAATAAGCAAACAAACTCACTGTCGCATTTATAATATTTTTAGTAAGGATGATATTTTAAAAGTGGATAAGTAGGTTTTTTCTCTTATATACTTAGGATAGTGTTTGGTGCTTCACTTCAAAGAAAACCTCCAAAACGTATTTCACAATGGTTTTTTATCTCCGCTAGCTAGCGCGTTGAAAGAGTGAGTAAAAAGTAATGTTTTGTTCGGTACATGTGAAAAATATATAACAGATTAAAAATGATCGTAGGCGTAAAGAGATAGGATACTTTGTTTTTGTGTCTTTTTAACCCCAGACGCAAGAAGAGGGGTGTTATAAGTTTGACGTTTCCGTGCTGTGTGTCTGTGTGTAGCATCATAGCTCCTAAACGGATGAACCGATTTGAGTGGGATTTCTTTTTGCTTAAAAGGTAACTTGATCGAGTGTTCTTAGATTCAAGAAAATCTGTTCAGCCGTTCGAAGATCATCAGCTCTTTTGTAACCGTTGAAAGGATTTTCGAGTCGAATTTTGAAATTATGATTATTCATTAAGGGTACTAACTACTAGTATCGTTGTTCACCCCTCCAACATCAAGCTAAATGCTTTTGTTAGGGGTGAATTAACGTCAGTACTGTACTCGGTGGCGGTTGAGCTCGCAGCCACTCGCTACTGTTCTACATTAAATGTTTATGTAAAAAGAGTTTAGAGTATGTATGAGTATAAAATATGGCGTGCCAATTAGCACCATGATGGCTATTTTAATTCTCACACGGCATTCTTCTTTCCGAAACACTTAGCAAAGCCTTGTGCTTAGTTCACACAAAAGGATATTCACCTTTTTGGCAATTCAGTTTCCACAATAAAATTAAGGTATTTTCTTACAGTATACATATTTAAAAATTCTCTTTACAGGCAACAAATGCTAGAACATTTCACAGAAAGCATCAAGGTCTGCAAGGGTGCTCGCCAAGAAGCAATACAAATTAACGTTTACACCGCAATGTTATTGGCATTACGAACTCTAGCTGAGTTGAAGAGCTCCCTTGGACAGGAAGCTGTTAAGAATATCGCTACTGAACTTGTTATTGTGAGTCTTATTTATACTTGCTTTAAGTTTATTTTCAGAATGAGTCTGAACGTAACTATGACCTTTATGGGCGTGGCAGTAGTACCAGAGATTGTGGAATCGATTGTCGTTCAATTTGCGTGAATGCGTGAATATGTATTCGCATTGGTCTTAGTGTTTCTCTGAATTGTTTGTGTTTACATAAAATTACGGCCAACTGCGAGTTGAACTCGCGTGGAGAGGGTTCCGTATGATGAATTGCAAATGTAAGTTTGAACGCGCAAAACTTGAGAAATTTATCATTTAAAACCATATAATTCTAATAGGTTTTCCTGTAATCTGTATGTAAGAACTATTTCTTGTATTTTTTTGGAAATATTTTCCATATTGCATGTTGTGGTCGCCTGCTGATCAGGCGGCCAAACTCTGCAGGGGTTCTCGGAAGCTACCTTCCTAGGGTATCCCGTGTCGATGGAACACCGTGTGTTTTTAGTATATATATATATATATATATATATATATATATATATGTAATATATATATATATATATATAACAAATAATAACCGTTTTTTTAGAATGGTCTATCAGCAAACAGCGCAACAGTCCGTGCAGCGGCTTCGTCGTGTGCCGGCCGGTTGTGTGGATGTATCACTGAAGCGGAGAGTCAAACGCTCAGCGAGAAGGTGATTGCTCTGGCGAGGACGGCCGTCAACAGGTCCGTGCGGGCGGCCGCTGCAGCCGCTATAGGCGCCGTGCAGAGGGCGAGGGGCGCTACTTCAAGCGCTACAGCGCTGCCCGTGTTACGGGCGTTAGCTCAAGATACGGCGGCGGTAGAGTTACAGGTCAGTGACAGTGAAGTAGTTTGGTCATATTAGCATCATTGCACTTAGTTTATTTCATCGCTTTGATGACGTCAGGCCGTCTCTTTTTATGAGACTATAATATTTATTTATTTATTACTAGCAACCCGCTCCGGCTTCGCACGGGTACAAATTTTACACCTAAACCTTTCGCATGAATCACTCTCTCTATTACTGAAAACCGCATGAAAATCCGTTCAGTAGTTTTTCAGTTTATCGCGAACATACAACAGACAAACAGACAGACGTGGCGGGGGACTTTGTTTTATATGTAGTAATTAATAATTTTTTTCTGTGAAGATAACCATGGGATTATCAGTTATTGCAGTTTTGATTGCAAAATTTTGTCTCAGTTTAAAAAAACTAAAAAATTGCACGTTTATTTTTGATGGTCAAGATTGGAACAAGAAACTATCATACAATTTTTTCTCCATTTTGTTTAGGTGTGGTCCCTCCACGCACTCTCTGTGCTAGTGGATGCCTCCGGGCCAATGTTCCGGGGCCACGTGGAATCAACTCTGAACCTCGCGCTAAAACTTCTGTTCAGTGCTCCGCCTTTCCAAGAAGACTTGCATCGCAGTATCGGAAGACTTTTGTCTGCTTTGATCACTGTTGTAGGACCGGAGTTGCAAGGTAATTTTTGTTGACATATGCAAAGATTATTCTACTCAAAATGTAAATCTTAACTAATATTATACTATTATTTATAGTTATTTATATATTTATAGTTAGTTATCTATAGTTTGAATGTGAGTTTGTTTGTTACGCTTTGACGCCTTAGCTACTCAACCGATCATAATGACTCAACATCATGATTTTCATGTTTTATTTTCATGATTATCATGAAGGATAACTTTTATCCAGTAAAACGCAATGTTCTCGAGGAATAGAAAAAATACTTTATCCTTTTGCACGCCACGGTCACCTATAGCTGACAAAGGAAAACGTGACCACGACGCCAAAGTCGGCAATAACCAAAAAATAAACATACAAATCGCATTAATTCCCGTGTAAATACATAATTATATAAAAATTAGTTTTGTGTTTTTTTCGCAATGATTAAAACATTCAATAATCTATTATTTGTGCTTTCAAAGGCAAAACAATCTTATTTAATAGTATAAAAACGATAGTTAAAAACATAATCTCGAAATCCAATATTTGACGTGCTCACCACGCCACAGTCGGCAATAACTGACAGTTAGTGATGTGTAAGAAAAGAAAAACAATATCTAAATGTTATCGAAAAGTTTATTCGACCTTGTTGCTCAATACATTTTTCATTATATGTATTTTTTGCGTTTATTTAGTTTAAGCTCTCTACATTGGACCCACTTCCTAGAATAACAATCGTATGTATATAATTATTCGTAAAATTTTAGAACATTTATAATTTATTTTATTAAGCCAGTTATATATGATTTTTATAGATATTTCAGGTGAATTTATGACTTGGTGTGAAGGGGCACGCCGATGCATTTACGCTCTGGCGGGCAAAGGGTTAACGCGATCGAATCCGCAGGCAAAAGTTAGATATAATGATTATAATGTTATTGTATGGCCGTCCAGTGGTAGCGGTGGGCAGGTTCGTGTGCGCGTGCTGCGCGCTGGGCGAGTGCGGGGGCGGCGCGCGCGCCGAGGCCACGGGCTGTCTGCAGCAGCTACAGATGTTCGCGCCCGACCACATCAACTTGCACACTCTAGTGCCACACTTGTGTGTAAGTATATGCCGCCTACGTGAGCGCGTGCTGCGCGTCATTCATCATTTTATTAAGTCAAAATAATTTATTTCCCTATTATCGCATATTTAATGCAGGATCTTTGAAGTTATTTTTTAAATAAAGTACTATTACATGTAAAGTTATCCGCCACTAGGCTATTAGATTAAAAAAAAACATTCTATATTTTTTTTTACAGCGCGATCTTTCTCACTCGGACTTGACAGTACGGAGGGCTGCATTATGCTGTCTACGGCAGTTGTCTCAGAAAGAAGCTGCTGAGGTGTGCAAATATGCGCTCATGGCTAAAGGCCATGTACCCGCGAAACCTTATTGTGGTGAGTGTACTAAAAAACTTTAATATCTATTATTATGGAATAGAGGTCACGGATTAGATTGTTACTTCTACATTTTTTAGGTTGTTCAAATCTAGAATGCAAGTTTAGGCCCAACATTTGAAACTTCAAAATCAGTAGTTACGTATGTATGTACATAGATAACTGTACTGTACACCAATATTAGTACTCTTTTTATTGGTCGATATGACTCGGACACTAGATGTCCTGAACAGGGTGAAGCGGTTTTTCACCCGGAGCAGCGATGTCTATTGTATAAGACACACTGTTCTCATCTCTGGGATGGCTCTGCACAGTACCTTCTTGAGGCTCTCGACAGTTGGCAGTGGCGTGCTATCTGCATCAATGGGAGTCCTGAGATCACCAACACCCTTGAACTCTTGCAGTTGCGTAGAAACGTAGCCTCTTTGGCAGTATTTTTCCGCCTCTACCATGGTGAGTGTTCCGAAGAGCTCTTCCAATTGATCCCACCCTCTCCTTTCCTATCCAGAACAACACGTGGCGGGCTGAGGTGTCACCCCCTTACAGTGCAAACAATCCCGACTAGAACCAAACGGTTCAGCACTTCCTTTCTTTGCCGAAAATTTTAGTGTCAATTTTTTAACTAGTTTATTTTTGAAAATTTGTGCTCACGACTCGTGCCGGTATTTGTACATATGCGCGGTACAATATATAATAGGTATCTAAAGATACTTATTTGAGACTAGCAGCGCTCGCGGTTTCACCCGCGTAAGTCCCGATCCCGTTGGAATATCGTGATAAAAAGTAGCCTATATGTTAATCCAGGTCTCCAGCTATCTACATACCAAGTTTCATCGCAATCGGTTCAGTAATTTTGGCGCGAAAGAGTAACATTTATTATATTAGTGGGATAGTGGGATTGACAGCTTCGGATATTTATATCATAGTATAAGAATACTAACAATTGAAAATAGTTGTACTGTCTTCCTACATGCGAATCAATCAATTGACATAAATTTGTCAAAAGACATGAAACCATATAAGATAATAATATCAAACGTGACTCTTAGAAGTGAATATTTATAAGGTGCGACGAATTTATTCGACTTTGGTTGTTTTCACCGGTCGCAGTCATGAGTTGCTAACAGCTAAGCGACTCTGTTGTCATCTAGAACAATAATACAATGTATGCATTTACAGGAGTCGTGATCACTGAAACAGGATTACCCGGAGCCCTGTTCACATTCCTAGACAGCGAAAGGGATGAAACAGCGTTGTCGTACGCACGCGATACTTTGACATGCTGTCTTCTGGCTGCGGCTACACATCGGAACGTCAGAGACTGGCTAGCGCTGGCTAAACGAGTCCTTACTATTCGGTTAGGTATGTATATCATATTAATATTATGGCATATTAATTAAGTTATTTAAAATCGCTATTTTAACGTGCTGTGAAGGGCCTTCAGCAGCTCCATTGGCAAAAGAATACCGTCGTCGACTCCAATAACCGTTATAATACACACGTTCCAAGTTAACCTCTAAGTGCAAATTAACGGCAAGTTATGCGCAATACCTGTGTTTATGTCTAAATGGTTTTAAAAGACCGGGTGCAGTGAAAGGTTACAATTAAGTATCATGAAGGTGTGAATGCGCCCTATACCAGGCCCACTTCGGTCAGTAGGTATGAAGTTACAGGTACCTAGCAGCGTCGATGAGTCGGACGAAATTCAGTGGGCCGCCACGCGCCGGCCGGGTAGCACGTTACTTCGATACTCACTCACGCGCTACGTCGCTTCGTCCGTTCGTCGCTTACGAATTACGTTTCCCGTATTTACGTAGTTAGATTATATTATTAATGATAATCAGTATAGTTAGATATTTACAAGTTCTGTTTACAAGGTCAAATTTAGCCATGATAAGTATATTTATTTATTAGGACCACAACAACTGATACACATCTTCTATCTATACATCTATTCTATACTCTATAGAAATAAATAAAATTGGAGTGTCTGTTTGTAATATTAAAATAACCGCTTTTTACTAAGTGCATTTGGATGTATATACGGTACATATACCAAAACAACATGTTTTACAATTTTTGTCTGTCTGTCTGTCTGTTCGTTTCGGCTAATCCCCGGAACAAGTCGACCGATTTCCACGGGACTTTCACTGTCAGATAGCTGATATGTAATTTTGGAAAAAGAATGAGGGTTCCGCGCAATATATATAAATATGTACAAGCGAGCGAAGCCTGCCTGAAAACTGCTAGTAAATAAATAAATTTGAAGTGTCCGTTTGTAATGACATAATGACAGTTTTTTACTAAATGCATCTGAATGTTTACACGGTACTTATACCAAAAAAATATTTTTCATATTTTTGTCTGTCTGTCTATTTGTTCCGGCTAATCTACTGAACGGGTATACCGATTTCCACGGGACTTTCACTGACATATAGCTGGTGTTATAAGGAGTAACATAGTCAAGTTTAGCTTTGATAAGTTTAGGACTACAACAATTGTGTCTGTCTGTATGTCTGTTTGTTCGGCTAATCGCCGCAACGGGTGGACCGATTTTCATATGACTCTCACTGGCAAATAGCTGGTGTTATAAGGAGTAGGGTTCCGCGATTTGATTTGCATATACCTACCTAGTTAAACACCTAAAAGAGATAGTTTCATTCCAACGTACACACTAACGTTATGGCAAATGCCTATCTTCTTAGAGATTAAAGTATCTATGCAGAGATTGTGAAATAAAATAGTTTTCTTTAATATAAGTTACATCTACGTAGGTACTACTAAGTAGGTAAATACCTAGTCTAGGTTTATTTAAAACTTCATTTGTTCACAGAAGTAAAGTAATAGGCACATAACTGGTTATTAAATATTTACAGAAGACAACCTTAACGGCATCAGAACAGATAAGAGTTATGCGATAGAAAGAGAGGCAAGTTTTAGGTAAATATAAGCCATTCGGAATTAGCGGTGTGCGATCTCAATTGCACCTTATTGTGTCGGAGCAAGAGTCGCTATTTATTAAAATGGTATTGCGAAGAGGTCCTTCTGTAGTACTATTATGTATTCTGTGCCTATACACACTGCATACTCTGTTAAGCGACACCAACACCACAACCGACACCACAAGCGACATACGCAAAACCGACACCTTCAATCCCCAACTATCGTCTGAGCCATGTACCTCGGCCGTCGAATGTACGGAGTGGCCGTGGGGGGGGGGGGGGGTGTCGGTTTTTATGTGCGCTGCGATCTCAAGGTTCGAGCTCTGGCACATCTGGCACATCCTGTCGTGCCAAACGTGGAGCAAATGTGGCTCAAACTCACTGTCAACTCACATACAGTTGTCATAGGCACAGCATATAGGCCACCATGGTTAAACATTAACACCTTTCTAGATGCGATCACAGCCTCCCTCACATCATTCAATTGTGCTGATAAAACAGTACTTCTTGGCGATTTCAACATTAATTGTCTAAAGAGCAATGAGAACAGCACGTTATTGTTTAACAATTTTCTGCAGTACACTATTCTTAATCAAGTGATCCAGCAACCAACACACTTTACAGATCACAGTGAGACACTAATAGATATTGTGTGCACTGATGCTCAAGTCAATAATATTTCTGTTCAATATAAACCTGAATTAGGGCAGCATGCCATCTTATCCCTGACTTGCCTATTCAAAATCAATAAACCTACCCCGCAGTGGATAAATTACAGACCACTAACTTGTATAATGTCGGATATTTTCCAGGATGACCTCTGTAAATTAGACTGGCCTTATATAACAGCCCAGCAGAATGTAGGGGACATGGTTACACTTTTTAACACTTTTGTCACAACTCTTTTCGATATTCATGCACCAATTACTAGAATTCTAATTAGAGAAAAGTCTTACCCATGGATTACAGACACAACCAAAGAAATGGTGTCATTGCGCGACAAGTACCATACACGATACAAACACAGTAAATCTGACATACACAAAAATAGTTACAAAGATCTGAAAAGTATTGTATCAAGTGCCATTGACCATGAGAAAAGGGCCTACTTTGAGTCGTACATAAACAGTCATATCAACAATCCAAAGAAACTCTGGTACAACTTAAAATCTACAATTAATATAGGTAAACAAAGAATGCATGATTTGCCATATACACTTAAAAATCCGGAAGACCTTAATAAGCATTTCAAAAATATCCCAGGCAATGATACAGTTTCTCTGTCAGATCTGATATACTTTGAAACAAATCGCTTTCATTCGAACACCTTGAGGCTTGAGCCAGTTAGTGAAGAAGTAGTCTATTTGCACATCAGGAGTCTCAAATCGAATGCCCTAGGTACTGACAACATTTCACTTGAAATGCTGATGAGGACGCTCCCTCATAGCCTTCCATTCATTACAGCAATCATAAATAGGTCAATTACTTCTTCTACCTTTCCTCATGTATGGAAAACTGCAATTGTCAAGCCTATACCCAAGATCCCCAATCCAACCACTCCCAAAGACCTCAGACCAATCAGCTTGCTTCCCTGTTTATCTAAAGTGTTGGAAAAGGTGGTCAGCAATCAGCTAAGGAAGTACCTCGAGAAATATAACATAATACCTCACAAACAGTCTGGGTTTCGACAAGGACATAGTACAACCACCACTCTCCTTGATGTAGTTGATGATATTTTAGAGGCTAGAGACCAGGGTATGGGTACTTTGCTAACTCTGCTTGATTTTTCACGTGCTTTCGAGACTATAAACATTTCTCTTCTTCTAGCTAAACTTTCATACTATGGGTGTGACTCAGCAACAGTGAAGTGGTTTCATAGTTATTTGTCTGATAGATCTCAATTTGTCCAACTGGATAATGCCAGGGATGGTAACAAGGCCAACTCCTCTTGCTGTCAGGTGACCCGGGGCGTTCCTCAGGGATCAGTTCTCGGCCCTCTCCTCTTCATATTGTACAGTGCCGATGTTACCAACCATATCCACAACACTAAGTATCATATGTATGCCGATGATCTCCAACTATACACATCCTTTCATCCAAATGATTGTCACGACGCTGTGAATATATATGTACTCTGTATAGGCATAATATGAATACTTATGTATGTTTATGTATAAGTATATGAAACTGTGTATATTATGTAGTAATGATATTTAGAAAATTGTACATGTAAGTAATATAAATGTTAGTTTGTTTTATAAATAATTTCAATTGTATCTTTGCACCTACCTTATAGCAGTTCTATAACACCCTAAGGTTGACTGGTAGAGAATGCCCTAGGCATTAAGTCCGCCTTTGTACAAATGTGCATGAAGTTTTAAATGAATAAATAAATGGAACAAATGCAGATTTAGAAAGTATTTCACGCTGGGCAAGAAGGAATTCTTTAGTACTTAACCCCACTAAATCAAAGTTTTTAATTTTAGGGTCTAAAGAATGCATCAAAAGGATACAAGAACTAAATCCTGTATTAAGGGTTGATGGATGTCCCATAGAGCAGGTCAGTGAGGCTCGCAATTTGGGTCTGGTTATGGACGGAGAACTGCATTTTGAGACGCATGTTCTTGAAGCTGTCAAAAACTGCTTTTACCGTCTTAAACTGCTGTACCAAATTCGCCAAAACCTCAATACAGATATGCGCATACTACTATGTGAGACTCTTATACTTTCAAAATTAAATTATGCTGACACTGTATTTGATGCATGTATATTACAAAGAACTCGAAATTAAATTCAGCGGGTACAGAATGCTTGCGCTCGATTCTGCTATAACATCCCACCTCGTACACATGTCACCTCATTTCTAAACAGAGGGAATCTCATGAAGATGACTACTCGCAGACACCTCCACCTATCAACCTTACTTTTTGGCGTTATTCTATACAAAGATACCTGTACAATAAGTTGAAGTGGTCTAGTGAGATCAGTCAATACAGCACAAGGGCCGCTTTACATCTTTTAGTAACTTCGAGGCACAGGACGACCGCTTTTAGAGGCAGTTTCAGGTACGCCGCTACTAAATGTTGGAATGATCTGCCACCGCCTCTGCGTAACCTAAAAACATTACGTTCATATCACAATAAGTATAAGGAAATTTTATTAATACAACAAAAATTATCACCTTAGTCAATATGTGTGGCAACTTTACTTTTATGATATCCATATCATAGAAAGACATAGTTTCAGATATACACTAACATTGTTACTTTCAATTACATAATACAATAAACAATTGCTTATCTACCAATCCAATAAAAATAATATATTAATATTATCTGACAGATGACAGAAGCGTTCGAAAATACACTTATGAATATAGAAAAATTATAATTATTTTATTTGTTTTGTTAAATAGTGTGAAATACAAGTATTTATGTATAGTAAATGTATAGTATATGATTATTTATATAACATAATTGATATTATTATATGTAAAATATGAATATAGTTACAATATGTATATTTATTAATGTAGATATTTAAATTTAATTGGGGCCTGCGAGAATACCAGCGTTGCAGAGCGATTTGCGACACTAGCTGACGCAGGTACCCTATTTGGTCTTCAGTACCACCCTAGTCTTAAGCCATATGATTTTTATTGTTATCACTGAAGATACAAATAAAATATTTTTCTTTCTTTCTTTCTTTCAAATGTCTGAAAAATCTACTTTTTACTCTGCATTGCGATGAATAGGAAATAAGTATGTATGGATTTCGATGATAGGAAATAATCACTGTATTTAATTTTTAACCGACTTCAAAAAAGAAGGAGGGTCTATGTTCCACTGTAATTTTTTTTGAAAGATGATTTTCCAAATCGGTCTATTTGAAGATTTTGAGGCGCGTTGAAGTTGGTGATACTTTTTAAAAAAATAATTGTTAGTTTATTTGTCTGGAGTTGGATTGTTTGATTATTCTGGGGTTTCAACTATCCTGTGTTTACTGTATTTAAAGTCTGTTTTTTTACATTTTGCAATGAACGAGTGAACTACATAACCATTAATAATTATCATCATAAAAAATCTGTAGAAGACAGTAACAATCCGGAGACAGACTTCGATGCCGAGGGTGACGATGACCAGGCCGAGTTCCACGCTGAGTCCGAACAGTCCACCCATCCAGCTGTGCAGTCTAGGTGGCCGACACGGGTATGTCAACGTCATAATACACTTGACGTTTGTATTTTACGGAATATCGGGCAGTTATCGTTATTTTTAGGAAGAAAAAAATAATTTCAATTTAAATTTCTATTATATACCTACTCTTTAAGATCTTATAATTAAATCTTCTTTAAACAAGTTTTTTTAAACGACTTCAAAATCCTTATAAAAAAAACTTCTCAGGAGGGTCTCAATTCGTCGGAATATTTTTATGTATGTTCATCGATTACTCGAAGACGCCTGAACCAATTTGGAAAATTCTTTTTTGTTTCAAAGGGTGGTCTTCCCAGGTGGTCCCATTTAAATGTTATCGAAATCAGTCGAGTGGTTTTTGAAAATTGTATATACGTCGATGAAATTTTCGTTTTGCTCCGAAACATCGTTGTCTCATTGGATTGCGTTTGGTTGGCCTACCCATATTATATTTAAACAAAATACATCTACTTTCCACTAAAAAGCTCATTGAAGTCGGTGAAACTTTTTTTAAAAGATAATTATGTAATAGTTTATTGCGAACATTTAAATTTAAAAATAATATGTTCACTTAAACTAACGTTTTGACATAGATTGGTCGAACGAATACATTGTATACATCTAATTGTAACACGCACAAACTAAGAGATGATCATAACCAGCAATCCCAACACAAATTAATATCGAAATAATATAAAACTAAACTGATTTGCTTTATTTTCGTTTTAGGTGTTTGCAATGGAGTGTATACAGAAAATAATGGGTGCGTGCGAAGCCACAAGCGACGGCGCGCACTTCGATCTTGTCAAAGCTAAAGAAAAACTACAGAACAGTCCTGATGGTATGATTATAGAATGGATCTATTTTCCCCATGTTTTTCAAAATCATTTGGCAAACTTTCCTATAAATATGTATGACGGCTTCTTTACATCAACTATCACCTAGAAATGACCGAGTGATAGAATTAGTGTTGTACTATATGTAATACAAATTCACTAATGATCTATTAGAAACACTTGCTATTAAAAAAAGAAGCGTGCTCTTTACGAATATTAAGCTTCTAACGGATTGTTGTTTTTTTTTATCGAGACATCCCACACGGCCTAACTATTTTAACCAGATTGCTGATAATAAAACCTATATATATTACTACAATACATATTGTTAGATAGGTACATCAATTTGTTACGAAAAAGACAATTTATCCTAATAATTAGCAATTAATACAATTACAAGTCATATCCACGTACTATTCACTCCACTGTTTCCTATACTTCGCACTTGTTTACTCGTGGTATCGCTAACCTAGAACTGAATGTACATACCGCCAAGCAACTTGCCTTATATAGTTCGAAACACATCTCATAGAAAGTTTGCGTTTTCTTGAAACATCTTGTATAATCTACTTGACTCGACTGCCTTTCGAACTTCTAGAACTCAATAGAACATTGTTATTGATAGACTATTAGTTCCGTTATTCGCTAAAAGATGGCGCCGTTTTCAATTTAGCACCTGTTACTCGTGATTAGACGGTGCCCGCGTGTCAATTTAGGCTTTCGTAATGATATAAAAGATAAATTACACTCAGACATAAAACAAATGATTGTGCTCATCACACAATTATTTGTTCTGGGTGGGAATCGAACCAACAACCTTGTGCTTAGTAGTCAGGATCACTAACCACTAGAGCTAGACCAACAGGCTTGTCAGTGTTTAAAAATTAAATTAATTTATTTATTTAAATAAATAAATAAAGTTTATAGACTCGAGTGAAAACACTATTACATAATAGGAACCAGAAAATTTTAAGCACATTTTAGTATCAACTCCTTCATCAATGACCGGTTTTTTATTACCCTATTTCATTATTCAGGCGAGTACCTCTCCCTTCACCTGTCGGATCTGGTCCGGATGGCGTTCGTGGGCGCTACGGGCGAGTCCGACGCGCTGCGCCTGTGCGGCCTGCGCACGCTACAGATCATCATACAGCTGTACGCGAGGGCACCAGAGCCAGACTTTCCCGGACATTTATTATTAGAACAGTATCAAGCTCAGGTATGACTCTTCAAGATTATTGATATGTTTTAAATTCTGAAATTTTTATTTGACCATGCTGTTTTTCAGTATAATACAGTATTCATAAAATGTAAAGTACGTGACCCGACCAGGTGGGTGCGGCGGTGCGGCCGGCGTTCGCGGGCGACACGGCCTCGCACGTGACGGCGGCCGCCTGCGACGTGTGCTCGGCCTGGATCGGCTGCGGGGTCGCCCGGGACATCAACGATCTTAGAAGGTTCTTTAAACATTTCGCTAAATTAATAATCATTTATGTTCTTGTCCCCAACTGAGGAGTTTTAGAGTTATTATTGTCTATAGAAATGACTATTCATTGAAGTGTTCGTAGATGAGATAGCAAATAGTCGAATTTGATATTATAGACAGTTCAATCGGCAAAAATAGTTTAAACTTCTGCTTCGACAGAATTCTTCCGGTCCTTAGTCAAATAAGTAGAACTCACTGAACACTGACGTGGACCTCGTATTGCTAAGTAGCATTTTATTTAAAAGTTGCTTCAGCTTTCATCACTGCTGTCAACTTACCATAAAGAAGTAGAGAGGAAATGTAATACTTTTCCTAAATTAAATAGAAATTTTACGATAATTTACTATAATACTTCTATACTATTCATTAAAAACTTATAAAAGTAAAATATTCACTATTGCGTAGTTAAGTGATTATACTTGTATTTTAATTTACTTTCTTTTTGTATAGAGTACATCAGCTGCTAGTGTCAAGTTTGGATAAATTAAACACAAAAGGCAATACAACCCTTATTTACAACGAAAGCATGGCAACTTTGGAAAAACTCTCTATATTAAAGGCATGGGCGGAAGTGTATATAGTGGCTATGGTAAGCAACAACAGCGCTCCCGGTAGCTACGTCAAACAACTTGACACGAAGCCGTATAATAACCAAGCTGAACTGGCCAAATGGCGCAACCAGTTGTTACAAAACAACAACCAAATAGACAACTCTGAGCCCCAGACACCCGAAGATGAAGAATATGGAGAGTTTGAGTCTAAAGGAGAAAGTTTGCTGAAATTGGTTGAACCAGAATTGGAGAGTTTAGGAGAAAACTGGATAGCTGCGCTGAAAGATCATGCGCTGTTAAGTTTGCCCCCTGGTGAGTTTAAAATTCGATATACAATATATTTTTACCTGATTGCGCTGCAGCTAAATATTTTGGACGGATTTTAATTAACGACATTTGTATCTTTTCGTTTACACAACTAAAGCATACCTTTAACAAGTATTGTCTTAAGTAAAACACGAAAAGAATGCTTCCGGTAAGGGAGGTCGCTATAAGTACGCGGCGGGCTCGACGAATCGTGCCAAATATTCAGTTCGATGCTCACTCAAGCATTGCGTCGCGTCATTCATTAATATCTAGGCTATCGAGTTAATTAGTACCTAGCCTAGGTTTATTTGTTTTTGAAAATGGAGTAATAGGCACATAACTTGCTAGTAATTAAATATTCAAAATAAATAATTATTTAAGTAAAGACAATCCTAACAGATAAGACCTACGCGATCGAAAGAGAGGCAACTTCTATATATGTGTGTTTATATATGTGTAGGTAGTATAACTATAGGGGTGTCGGAGCAAGAGTCGGTATTTATTTGAATGATTTTGCGCAGTGAGACTTCTGTACTTGTACTATTTATGTATTCTATGCTCTCAACACATTCGGATATTTTCATTTAATTTTTTGTTCAATAATGTGAAACGCTTTAGCTTGTAACACTTCTATTGATGAACCTAATTTGAATTGATCACACAATACATAATACGAATACCTATAGTTAAGTAACCGCCGTCCTCCACCTCCTCGTCGTTATTTTTTAATAAACCAGATTAGCAGTAGTAAATCAAGATAAGTACTGTCTGTGCAGAGTTCGCCTCGCAGCTCCCGCACGGAGGCGGCGCGTTCTACTCGGCGGAGACGGC
The DNA here is from genome assembly GCA_949752705.1 of Callimorpha dominula. Taxonomy (NCBI): domain Eukaryota; kingdom Metazoa; phylum Arthropoda; class Insecta; order Lepidoptera; family Erebidae; genus Callimorpha; species Callimorpha dominula. Next base: position 11,027,056 of record OX457011.1, read on the forward strand.
GGAGGGCTCGCGCCAGCACTACGCGCGCGCCTGGCCCTCGCTGCTGTACGCCGCCTCGCTCCGGTTCAACGCCAACATCGACCAGCCGCAGCCCACTACTGGTATTAGCTTATATTTTACTTTAACGAGACATTTACATAAAAGCAACTCTTGCAGTTGCACGCCCGCGAACATGCACTAGAGCGCTCAATCTGCTTCCAAGATTAAGTGTGGATTTCTTGTACCTTTAAACTTAGACTTCAAACATTTTTTAACATGCACTTTACACACAATATAAATCAAATACAAAATCGTACTAGTCATTGGATGGCACTTCAATATCCAATTTAATCATTCATAATTTCGTTTGGCTCGCCAAATTTTCACCAATGTATATAGGAGTATTCGGTAAGGTCTTAACATTTCATCATTGTGTTATTTATTAATGATTACTATCTTTTATCATGTTTAATAGTAACTTTAATTAATTACAGATAAACCTGAACCACTAGATAATAGATCTACGAAGACCGAAAATGGAAACTTTGAATTTTTCGAGCCAGTGGATGAAAGATTTCATTTATTATTTGGTAAGACGTTTGATTATTTGATTTTATTTGATAATTAATGTAATATTTTGTAAATATAAAGTGGTGCAAAATAAGAGTGGTCGTTAAGAATGTTTTTAAATTGTTGTAGGTATATGCATGGAGGCGTTATGTGCCCAACGGGACATGAGTGATGAGAATACAATTTCGGTGTTACTGTCATTGATGACTCTATTAGACGCAGCTGAGAATAGAGCCAGGTTGCTTAGAGACAGGTAAATATTGAGATTACATCGAAAATTAAGCCAATGTAAATAAATATGTTTTACTTTACTTTTACTGTCAACTCCTTTCAGATCTTTAGCCATAGAACTGTGTCAAATTATCCACCGAACTGGCCTCACTCAAGAAAGTATTGAAGCACTGTTATTGGCCGCTGATGTTCTACGACTGGTGATTGATGGTGCTAGGGAGCAACTGCATGCTAATATGCAAGCTAAAATCAAAGGTATGATTAAAAGTTTGTTAAATAATAAATTTATTTGCATAAAATGTGGTACAAAAGATGATAAATAAAACAATAAGTACAGAACACGTTTCGTCTTTAAAATAGAATGCAAAAATTTTAGTTAAACCCGCATGATGTTCCAAAACACTATTGTTATTTATATACTAATCTATCATATTTATGTTCGTATTACACGTTAGGGTAGATTACTATGGTTAAAATAAATTGTTTAACAGTCCTCATAAACTGTATTCGTTACAGTTTTCAATTTTGTATTTTTTTATTGTAGAACCAATTATTAAAAATCAATATTTTGACAATACTCAGTTATGACGTCATAACTCATTATTTCATATACATTTTAACATTTAATAAAGAGGAGGAAAAGTGATTTGACTGGACAATCTAATACCGTATTTTCATCGTAATATATTCCTTCAACAGAACTAGCCCCCAACGAATCCACAGACGGCTCAACCCCTCAATCAGTTCTGGAAGTAGTCCACACTCTCGGCGAAGGAGGTCCGACTGGAGATTTGCCGCCCGGCAAGTCGCTAGTGTTCGCATGTCTTGAAGCGTGCATATGTCTCTTAGTACGACGACTACCGGCCCTATCGCCTAAGAAACATGGCGGAGCTGTAGGAGTGATCGGGGTGCCCAAAGGTCTTGGAGTTCATGGGGACACGTTGTTAGTGAAAACTTTATCAGCTATGTCTGAATTGCCGAGTTTGACGAGCCCTCAAGGTAAGTGGACCTTAATCCTCCTCTTACGTACGTTTAAAAAGTGTCCACACCCGCAATGAGTATAACTAATGTTTAATAATAATTAATATTTGGGGGTGTACTGTGATTAAAACTTAGTGTTTTAATTGAGGTGTTTTAAGGGTGTGATTTTACTATGAAACATGTTGTATAGAGATGAGATGATATGTGTCAAGTTACTATATTTATTATTGTTACTATATTAATTAATTCTCACTATTTAAGTTATCATTTGTACTTCGCACTTATCACATTTGTCCACTCGCAGTATCGCTCGACTAGAACTGAACTAATACCGCAATATACCGCCTTATAATATATTCTGAAGTTATTTCGTAGAGAGATCGTGACATTTCCCGAAAAGTTTGAACCCTTCCAGAATCTTCTAATATAATGCGAAATATTCTATAAATATACTATAGTTCTGTTTATTGTCTAAAGATGGCTTGCAGTTAAATTTAGGTAACCTTTTATGACTTCCGCTAATCGTCAATAGATGGCGCCAGCGATTCAAGTTTAGGTTTCCGTAACCATAATATATGTTTATCGAACCGTACCATGATTTCTCTAACATACCATTTACTATTAGTAGTAGGTTAGTCTTTTTCGGCACGTATATTTAGTGGTTAACTTCTGTTTCAGGTGCCTTATCTATTTTGCCAACAATTCTGTACCTAGCTACAGAAATTCTTCGTGAAAGCAAAGGGGAAGGTGCCGCAGCTGAAGCAGGCGTAGTTTTATTACAAAGGGCTGCTGAATGTCGAGTTGTTCGGGTACACGAACATACGAGGCAACAACATGCACAATTGTTACAGAGTGCACTTGCTAAGCTAGTTGAAAGAGTTAAGAGTGGTAAGTTATTCGAAAGTTGTTATCCTGATTGATATTTACTGTAAGCTACCCTACATAGGAGGAATAAGGGAGGAGGAAGCTCACAGTGAAATTTTTAAAGACCCAGTATCTCAGTGTCATTAATTATGTTTTTCTTTACGTTTTCAGAGATATTTCTAGAAAGTTTTTTTCTTTTATACTCTCTCCCGTTTCAAGTACGGCATTCTTGTTCGAGCGCGATTTAAAGTACCTTCTATTGCAGCCAATGATGCCAGATGGCAGCCAAAATAACCTTTTCTTTTGTTTGTGCTTATGTTCTTCATAAAGATATGTTAAACTGTTTGTTGCGCTGTTGTAGGTATTCCCTCTTTTTGCAAGCGCTGTGATCGCTTATGCTACGTGGTTACCATGACTCACGGTTACTCTGAGACGTGTATTGTATTGTACAGATGAGCCAGAACAACGCATCGAACCTGTAATAGGCGCTCGCGGCATGGCTGTTGTATTGAACAGAGCTGCGCCTGCGCCGCCACTGCACTATCCTTGTATTAATCACTTCAGACAGTGCTTGGAGACGAATGATAATGAGGTAATGACTTATTTAAATGTGCTATAATTTTTTAGGAAGATTTTCCGTGTGGTTTGTATGGTGGTGGGTTTTAATGTGGATAATGGTTCCCTTTGTATCACTGGTTTAATGGTGCTTGTAAGGATGATATATAATAAAAAGAAAAACCTGGGCGTCTCGCGACGCCCGACAGAAGTGATAACTTAAACGCCAGACAGACCGGCGCCGTTACGCGTTACGTAACGAAGCGGTTTACCCTCCCACAAAAAGTTATCACTTCAAAAAGTTACTCTATTTGAAGTAACGAAAGTACTGAAAAACACTGGTATTTATATATGTATTCATGTGTTTTTATAGATGTTTTGGAATTGACTTGGTTACCATTTAGAATGATTATTAGTAGTATTAATAATTAAAACTGAAATAAAAAAATATATATTTATTAGTCCAGAAATCTTACAATTTACAGTACACAGTATTACAATATTTTTTATTTTTGTGTGATTCTGGTGCCTAAAGTAAGATCTAGGCCTGTATTTCAGGATACCAGGTTTCCACTCTTCGGCACTTATGCAAAGTTATTTATTTCATTACCTATGTCATTATCATATGTATGTTCATTTACACTGCGGTGATACGAATCAATAAATATTTTTGAGCGACAGCGAGTCAACTCGCTGTTGTGCTGGCGCTACGTCTATCCTCTTTATTTGTAAATGTTTTAAGGCTTAGTTGTCTGATGTATAGAACATTGATCGATATCACGAGTTCTCATCGATTCGCAAACGACGTAGATATTAATTTTCATAAAAAAAAATTTTGTTATGAAACTTTTTATCCATTTTATTATTGATGTTATACGTTTTCGGTTCCTAAACGATTATAAAACGTCGGGTGTTTACGGGATAGGCGTTCGCGTCGTGTTGCGGCGTGCTCCGCAGCGTGTGGTCGAGCAGCAGCAGCGCGGCGTGCGTGTCATGGTGGGCGCGCGGGCTGGCGCCGCGCGTGGTGGCGCGCGCGGCGGCGGCGCGGCGGCCGGCCGACATGGCGCACACGCGCTCCGCCATCGCCGCCTTCGCCGCGCTCGACGACCTCGTGCACGCGGCGCCGCTCGAAGCACGTGAGTCCTGCACTATCAAAATAGTCACTTATCATACAATTTTAATTAAATTCTAGGTTACAATTCCACCGCATCACTCATATTTACCGTTCCGGCAGTGAGACGTCGGTGAATCCTTTGTTCCAATTTGCAGGGATTAAATAATTCTACTGTAACTATATACTATATCGCGGTAGATGCGCGGCATGCTGTCATTGATTTTACATGCTTCAATATACGACTGTTATAGCCTGTTACCGAAGCAACCGTGATACCAGCTTGAATATTCGCAATTGTTTAAAAGTACAAACGCAGTTTATGAAATCCTTTATTTTTTTACACTTCACGATGGACACACATAATATGTGGCAAGCAGGAGACCATTTGACTGCAACGTCGAAAGTCTCGGGATTGCAATCGCATACATTTGTATGCATGAGTATGCTATCCTATTATGATATGCTTTTAATATTCTATGTAAAAAAAATGTATGTACTTATGTTTACCTGTGTTCTTAAAACCCACAGTACAAGCCATTCTTAAATTTGACTACTCTGACTCTTAGAGCTACAAATATGTGTAATAAGTTAATTAATGTTAAATATGTATGAAAAATACGCCCACATTATTTACATACATCAAAAAAATATGTGAAATTCATAAGTACAAATTTAAAACAAGAAGTAATGTGTCACAGAATTTAAACTATAGTGCTTGTGTTATACAACTACTAATTAAACAACACGTATCTTGAATACAAATGTTAATTTAAATTGTGTTTGTTTTTGCTGCTGATTGCCTAATAAATCTTTCCCTTTTTTTTTAAATTGTACTGCATATTTTCATAGATTAACATATTATTTAACCGTATAATATTTATATAGAACATTTAGAAAAAAATGTAAAATACAGTGAGAATCGTGTTTAAAGTTTTGTAAAATACTCTACACTTTATAATACTGTTGTATGCTGCCTTGCAGAAGATGGTCCTACAGGTAAACATCCATGTTAAAATATTTTTTTTCCATAATTTTATGCAGACAAACTTGTTTAAATAAATCATGCTCTCCTAGTGTAGGGTTGCAATAATAGTGTGACAGAGAAATCCTTTAATCATTATTTAAATTTACTTCTTTCCTACCTTAGCTCCGTCAAAAAATATTTTCTCGTCGGCAACATTTCTTGGCGATATTAACTATTTAAATATATTAAATGCAAAAGCGAGTTTGTTTGTTACGCTTCCACGCCTTAACTACGCAACCGATTATCATGAATTACACGTTGACGTTAAAAGGGTTAAAGGCTTCTATACCCCTTTTGGGGGAAGAGGGGGTTTATCCAGAAAAATACGCACTGTTCCCAAGGCATAGAATTATATAGGTCTGTTATATTTTGTTTGTATTACAGGTATCAAGATGCTTTGGCTACTGGTGCCTATCGTTATCTCATATCTGCGTGAAGGCGCGGAGCTGGCGCGAGCTCCGCCTCACGTCCGCGCCCTACACGAGTTTGCATTGCACTGGCTCACACGAGTTGGACCCAAACATCCGCAGGTAATAATCCCATACATTTTGAAGTAATTTATGTCGATATATGTATTGTTAAAATTGTTATATATATTGTAAATTTTATTCAACGTCTTTGGAATGATGCAATTTATTATGAGGCTACTAAAATGAATAAACGATTTTTAAACAAACTTAAAAAAAGAGAATGAGCTCATGACCTTTCTAATCTTACTTAATCTCCTAACCTAATCTTACCTTATCGTTAATTCGACTGCGTGGTTTTTATTTTTGTTACCTCATCCATATGAGGTAACAAAAATAAAAACCACGCAGCAAGCAATAAAAAGCAAGCAATAAAAAGCACGCACAAAAAAAAACTTCACTCCTTAAATGGTTAAGGAGTGAAGTTTTTTTTTTTTGTTTGTTTTTAAATTATTTATTTTTGATGCGCAGTTAGCGCCATCATAATTCTCTCATTTTGGTGATAGTAGACATAAAATGATTTTTGTGACAATTCAGACAAGGGTTAAGAAGCTTGAAGCTAATAGTCAAGGCTTGACATCTAATTTATTGTTAGATTGTTAGCCTTAATAACTTTTAAAGTTTCGCATTCCATGATATAATTTTATTATCCATGATATAAATACTGGCCGAAACGTCAATACGTCAACAATCGTCAACAATAACGGCCAGTGCAGCCTGGTCGAAACGTCAGGCAAGTCAGAGGTATGTAATACCTTGTCGTGATCGCGTTAATTCCCGTGGAAATACATAATTAGATTGTTAGCCTATCATTATTCGTTTGTTGGTCGCCCTTAGGAAAGTGAAGCTGAAGACTAAGATATTATTTGTGTTATTGGGATGGGAAAATCTCTTTTTAACACGGTTTTATTAAGTTAACTTGTAACTACCCAACCTAATAAACTATGTACACAAATATGAGAAGTAAATTTCAACCTATTTCTAATTGTCGGATCTAAATCAAACTTTGTATGTGTATGTACTTCGAAAGACAATACTATAATTTGACATCTTGGAGCTGATCTGATGATGGGGCCAGGAGTTGGTTAATGGAACTCTTCAGTGGCTAATAGTAAATCCCTCGAGTTTAGGTTCGTATGAATCGTTTTGACGAGTTCAACAGATTGGGGTAGGTAACGATGGTCTAGGTTAGAGACCCTGACTGCTGAGCCAGAGGTCGTGGGTTCGATTCCCACCCAGGACAAAAATTTGTGTGATGAGCATGATCATTTGTTCTGTGTCTGGGTGTAATTTATTTATAATATGTATGTATTTAGAAATATATAAGTATGTTTATCAGCAGACTGGTTACCATAGTACAGGCTCTGCCTAGTTTAGGATCAGACAGCCGTGTGTGAGATGTGTAAAGTTATTATTATTATTCAGCCAGGAGGTGGATAGTGTAACTCTGTTTTAATTACTAACGTACGCATTTCTCTTTTTTACAGGAATTCAAAACAATGATGCAACAATCTTCTGAACTTCGCAACAAGCTCGAGAACGCTTTAAAAGCAAACCAGGCCAGCGCGCGGTCCGGCCGCGCCTCTCAGACACAGAGGCCCCTGTTCGACGCCAAACCTGCTAAACCTACAATACAACTGAAGACCGACTTTAGTGATTTTAGGTAAAATTATTTTAACGTGAAGTAATTCATAACTGTATCGCAAATATAACTATTGTGTAAAGCGTTATGTATGTCAATTGAAGCAAGGGGATAAATACGATAAAGGAATGTGTCTGTAACGAGATGGCGATTATTTTTAGTTAGAGTTCGTATAATATAATCAAAATCAATATGAATAATTTGCCCACAGAGTAGTTAGTGTACAGGACAGGTAAGTTATCACCAGTAAAATTTATTGCACGGTCTAAGTTAAAAATTCAATCTAAGATAGATAAGAGAGTGGGTGTGATTGCATTTGATTCTTAATCTCGCCCACGTGTACCTACATATATTTTACTTGATTTTGATATGATCTGATGACAGAATCTCATTTTAGAATAAAATAAATTCGAGCAGATGTTTTTCAAAGTCTGCTTTATGTAAAAAATCGTATCTACAAAAATACTGTGTCAAATGAAATACGCAGAAAGCAGTGCTATAAACAAAGGGCATCCATGAGCGTCCTACAAACACATTTTTTTATTGTAGATATTATGTGGTTAAAACGGCTATCTGTCCGTTCTCAGAAAAAGGAATTTGTAAATGTTTAATGTCATGTTTGTCTAATAGCTGCCGCTTTCGAATGACATGTCCTAATGTAAGATAATCAAAATAATCGAATGTTTATTTCAGGAAATTTAACCAATAAGTGTACAGAATAAAATATATTTCTATGATATGTCGACTGCAGCAAGCCCGAGGGGACTGACGTCATATCAATCGATCTACAGCTGTTTGGTGTTCGAAGGCGATTTCCGTACTTTAAACTGTACGGTTACACCAGAAAAAAGTCCACCAATAGTATTTATTGCTAGCGAAAAATAATCATGTAATTCTATTGGTTGATTTTTAATTCGCTCGCCACTTAGCTACCTCTCACAGCTTTTGTGGAAACGCAAATTAAAGGAAAATAAATGATAAAGTGAGTTACAAATAATAAAAATAAGTACGGTGTTTTCAAAATTTAAAAAGTTTATAGACAAAATGTTCGTCTGTTATTCATAAACATGACTGCTATTCAATGTTGGATTTTTCGGTGAGGATCAGTGGCGAATAGTGACAATAGTGGCAGCTGGTTTTAAAATCTCGTACCTAAGGCAATCTAGGTTATAATACCTAATTGCAGGAAGTGCCTGAACAAATCCGGGAATAAATAAATATACGTAAGACCTTTATTGACAGGGGAATTAGTAAATATTTTCTTTTTTGCATAGTATTATAGGTGACAAAGGGAAACCGGTAGGAATCGTGTTATACGGATACTTCGCTATTCGCTAGAATGACGAAGGAAAACTATACGATAGAGAGATGCTTTCCTCGTCTTCAAGGCGAGTTTATATAAGTAAGTTATAGCGAAAATTATTTGTGACGAATGCTGAGTAGACGAGGTTGATAGACATTTTCCAAGTTTCCAGTAGTCCAGTGATATTTGCGAACTTCATCATCATTAATATATAATTATGTGTTTCAAAGGCTAGGAATTATAGTGATTCAGTATACGGATTAGGTTGGCAAATAGCTTTCAATATGTTGAAATTAGAAAATTATACCAGTGAAGATAAGATTTGTTTTTTAACATACCATATTAGCATGACTAAAATTGCTTAGGGTGGACACATTTTTTTTTTTTTTTTATAAAAGACAACTCCCGCATTAGGAATTACTCCTGTTTCGCGGGGGACTTTACAAACATACAAGCAACGGACACAAAGAACACCCAGACTTAGGTGGGAATCGAACCCACGACCTCTGGCTCAGCAGTCAGGGTCACTAACCACTAGACCAACAGGCCAGCCAACATTATGGACAATATTTTAGTTGAATATAAAATCATTGCTGTCGATAAAGGCTAGGTAAATAGTGATCATTTAAAATTCTTGAAAAATCTCATTAATATTATACTTGCGAAATGCGTTCGTTGTATTTTTGTTCAGTTTAGATGAATATTTTTACACTGATACACTGTTTTCTCGTTTAACATTTCATAGGTGTATGGACATTGAGATTAAAGATGAAACGGTTATCCGGCAACTAACCGGTATCCGGCCTATCGTGCCTAAAGTATGTTTGTCCTAAATATAATCTGAGTAATCTGAGTAAGTCATGCTCGCCTAGAAGTCCTGCCGATGGTGGCGTATGTGTCGGGTCGTTCGGCTCCCTATATGTTCGGCTATCGATATGGTTGTAGTGGACGATGGCTTGCGTCATGCTCGTGAACGAGTGCCGTTGGTCGGGGCTGGTCATCTCCGAACTGCTATTACTTACATATAGTAGCAGTTTGCGCGACTGTTTATGGTTTAGAACAATACGTTACATTGTCGTCACTTTTCATTTGCGCATATAAGCAATGTAACCAAAGACTTGTAAAAAACATGTTGGAAAAGAGTGTCCTTGGAGTTTCTTGCCTGTTCATCTCCACAGGATCTACTTAATGGAACAGGCAACTAGCTTCACGACTGACTTAGTCTGACTGACTACTACTTCTGACAATTCAAAAATACCTACAATAGTTTTATTTGAAATAAATGATTTTGATTTTGAATGCGTAGCGTAGTTAGAGTGCATGTGGAGTTTAAACGACTTTCTAATTCGTTTCTCAACGAAGCCTCTCTGCGTGGTAAATTAGGAGTTCATCTTTTCAATTAATATTATTTAAGGCAGCAACGTGTGGCAACCGACAATGTTCAGCCGGGTACCCGGTTTCAAGGTTGGCCGGATATCCTGTATCTGGGTAAACAGCTATCCGTTTCATCTCTAATCGGACAAAAGGAATAACCATAATTTCTTTTACTGTAAAGTGACATCGAGGCCATTATTCCTGGTAGTTATATCAAGAGAAGAGAATTTCGAATCGACTGCTTTATATCTACTCAAACTCTCAAATTTTACCATGTTTGACTAATCTTTTCCACTTACTATGTTATCTGATCGGTAAATGGCTGACATGTGATGACTGTTGTATAGTCGGACAAGTATCTCGTATTTTACGTGTTTAATTTATTATAGTCAAAATATCGTTATTTTGGTAGGTACTCTTAATGTTTTATTTTTTAAACACCGGAGAAAAAACTGAATTGATGTACGATGAATTGATGAAATTAAACCATGCACAATAAAATAACAATTAATATGAAATAACCATTCCATTCCATAACAATATTTTAATGAGTTTAACATTATGTAAAAGTATATTAATCAATTAATTCTCTGTATACGCATCATTTTCTCATTGTAATAGAATATTTATTGATAGATTATAGATTTATATTAAATTGTTAGAGAGAAGCTTAGCGTTCTCTGTGGTAGGCAAAAGTATTCGTAAAAATCATATGATTATATAATTATATTAGTGAATATAGATTGTATGAAATACTAGCATCTATAATGGATAAGCTTTTTTCAAAATTGTTGATCTAACTTATGGATAACTTGCTTGTAATATTTTAAGAGTATCTGACCCGCGCAACTTCGTCTGCGTCACATAAGAGAGTTAGACAGAGCTCTCAAAAGGAATAAATTTCCCCCGTTTTTGCAAATTTTTCATTGATACTCCGCTCCTATTGGTCGTAGCGTGATGTTACATAGCCTACAGCCTTCCTCGATAACTGGGCTATCCAAAACTCCAAGAATTTTTCACTTCGAACCAGTAGTTCCTGAACAAACAAACTCTTCAGCTTTATAATATTAGTATAGATTTAGGAGCTTGTTACTGAAAGTCTGGAGTTAATTACATTTGGTTGAAACCAGTGTTCTATTTGTTCATCGTCATATTTAATGTGTTTTACAAGTCTAATAATATACAACATACAATAACTTATAACTTTTATAATATATTACTTCTATCTATTCCGATATATAAGTGTAAGGAAAAGTTTGAACATGTATTTTGAAAGGAGCTAATATGAGAATGGACCGTTTTATGAACGATGCAATTATTGAGGGTAATGCTGTGATAATTCCTTTGTACAGAATTAATAAGTATGGAGGTGACATGGTTTGATTAAGCAGTATCTTTGAGCAGAACGCAGTTTAATAGCACCATGCTGTAAAAGATGTTTACTGGAAATACAGAGTCTAATAATGATTTTATTAACGTATTTCTCACACAGCTATCAATTTAGAATCGAATGAGTTTAATTCGAATTAGTGATACTTTGATTCTACATAAGTGCACAGTCGAACTGTAACCCATCACACAATGTCCAATCAGAAACTACTGACAGTACAATTAATGGCAGTCATAACTCTTGAAAACGTAATAATTTGATACCGGTACCATATTCGATTAAGTTCTGAATTTAGATCAAGATCAAATCAGTCGCTACTTTCACAGACCGAGGATTACAAATAAAATAACATGGACACATAAAAGCTACTGTTTAAGAAGATATTAAACGAATTAAAAAGTTAAGTGCATATCATGAGAATTATAAGAAGTTTGCCTTATTAACTTCAATTTGCTGAAAGATCAACTTCAGCGAATAACAAGTTCGTCCCAAAATTTATATTACCATTAACTGTCCCCGCAGTTTCACCTGCGTTTATGATCACTGCTCCGCTCCTATTAGTCGTAACATAATGTTATATATAGGCTATTCAACACTAAAATAATTTTTCAATTCGAACCAGTAGTTCCTGGGATCAGCGTGTTCAAGCAAACAAACTCTTCAGCTTTATAATATTAGTATAGATTGAACTAACGTGTCAGATGCAACTTGAGTGAAACATGTCGCCACCATACAGTCCCAATATTAATAATTTCGGTAAAACTGCAAATGTAACGCAATAAACTATTAAAATAATATCTAATATATCCCAAATTATTTATTAAATAGCGGAAAATATCTTCGTTCTTTTGAAACTTATTTCGTTAAGGGTTAGATTGCATTCGGCAAAAAGTATTAATGCGACAATAAGCATATTCATCTTTCTACCAGATGTTTATCTCTAATAACTGCAGATCGAAACTAGTATCCCTGTGGAACTCAGCCTCTTACACCACTGCTACAATGTTTATTACGTTTCGTTTGCAGCAACAAATATAAGATTCATGCCAAATTTAAATAAAACTAATAAATATTAATATAAATTATGCTTCCATTTTTGAGATTTGATTTTACCAACTTGTTCCTGAACAATCTGCTTTAGAATGAATATTAGTTTTAATTTGCTACTATACTATTATGTTAGAGAAAAAACTAAAGATGTGACTTTTATAAAAGTATTATAGTAAAGTGTAGTAATACTAAACAAATTTTCACTTTCACTGCAGAAAATTATGACACTCATAAAAAAAAAAACGGAAGAAGAAAGGATAAAATTGTGTAAATTAATGTACCTACTATGTATAAAAACGTCGGTCGGTTCTTTGCATAATGGTAAAGTAGCAATTTTTAATGTCCTGGCCGTCTTATGCATAAAATAAAAAAAAATTAGTTTATTAAACTACTTACTACTACTATTAAACTTTGGAATGTATTGTGAATTGTTATCCTATTTAAAATGTGTTAAAATACGAAAAACTTCACTAGAGTACGGCTATAACGAGTTTAAGAATAAGACGAGTAAGTTTGTTTGTTTATGTCTTAGCAAATTAATTTTAATATCGGTTTAACATATATTTATTTAGTTTAAGTTGCCAATTTATTGTACCTACTTTGTGCTTTTGGTTTAATAAAGTGTTTAATATAGTATTCGAAGGGATTTTATTTTTTAAATAAATTGCTTGTTTGGTCCGAGGCCGTGAGTTGAAAATAAAGGATAACAGTTAGGTACTGGCTTACTTTTGTCAAATAAGAGGAACCTGTACATTTGATTGATCAGTAAAATGAAGAGAAATAATAGACGTCTGACGTGGGTAGTTGAGTATAAACAGGTAAAATACCTGGACAAGAGTCGACGTCCAGGTTAATTTAAAGATGGATGATATTTGTATTATCTAACACTTGTAATAAATTACTAGCGACCCGCCCCACTTTCGCACGGGTGTAATGTAGATACTAATGTGGTGAACATATATCGTCATATGATAATACAAAACAATAAAGTAGTAGTAGTTTAAAAGATCTAAGCGTAGAAACGACGGACGGCAGAAACTTTGTTTTATACTATGTAAAGATAACATACTACATTGATTCTTAAATGCTTGGTTCTTTTAGTTAAATAGTGAAAAGTTCCGTACATACTAACTAGTACTATGTATCGAGGTTGCACTTCATAGATGCTGTATGTCCGGCCTGCGCCACTTGTTCGTCTATTACTGCAGGCTCGATGTATGTTAGAAACAGTCTCAAAACCTCTGATATAAACTATGAAAATCACTAACTAACAGCAACTGCCAAGTTGTTCGTACCTCTGTTTGCACTCAAGTCAATCGTTCTAAACATATTCCTACCCTTTTATAATCCCACAATTGTTAATATTTATCCATCGACCAATAGTATTGCGTTACCTGTATAAACAGTCAAAATAATATCTATTAACTTATTTTTATTAAATAGTGAACTGTGTTATCATCTATTATAGTTTGTCCCTACTTTTAATAAAATAAATAAGAGTTTTTAATGTGGCGACAACATGTATTTGTTTCCCATTTGGTCTCCATCCTCCGTATGAGTCAGCACTTTCCTTGATGCAGAGATAGTTGTTCTAATTCTGACATAGATAACCTAGGGATATATTTCTAGTACTGGAGTTGTTTTAAAACTGACAAAAACAGACATAAATTTATTAAAAGAATGTAACGACCCAAAAGAAACATTGTTAGTTTGAATATGTTTTATTAACTCTAACATATTTAAGTAATTAACTTCATTTAAACGTCCTTGTTGCCATTTTCTGTTGAAATTTCTTCAGAACTTTCTATTTTTGATTTCTTCGCCTTGGCTGAAAAAAAGAAAAATATTTTAAAACAAAAAAAATATTAAATAAGGCAAAGGAGTTTGGGTACCAGAAGTTCTAGACACAAATGTAAGTATTTTTTAGCAAGCAGCAATTATAGTATGCTAATCATTTGGATTTAAAGTTAATTAGTATAGAGATATCTTACTCCTAGCAAAAACAGGCGGCAATGTCGCTACAGTGAGATAGCCGGTATGTCCAGGAGTGCTCTGGGGCCAGGCGCCCACTACGTAGCTAGTTTCGCTGTTAGGTTTTTCTTCAACTGGACTCACGGAACTCTAAAAAAAAAAGAATAATATCTAGAAGTATTTGTATAGTAAAACTGGGTATGAATATCTACTACAAATGTGTGATCAACTTTCCCAATAGTCTTAAATAATAAACAGAAGAGACTTGATGGTATAAAAAGGCATAGGTACTCCATGCAGTCGCGTAACAATAGGGTGGCAGAGCGGGCAAAATGCCACGGGCCCCCGGTACGATGGGGCCCTCGGCACCAATGGCTATGAACACAGGAGGCACTAATTACAAAATGTATTCAAAAACATTAATAAGTTACCTAATGAACCTAATAAAATACAGTTAAAAAATAAAGGCCAAGTTCGAGTCACACACAGACATCCGATGAATTAGCCACGGGCCTCAGATGGTATGTATAGTTTCGCCACTGACTCCAAGTATGCCTTTTTTCTACAATTAAGTTGGCAAACAAGCGATCCGCTTTAAGATAAGCGGTTACGGGTGCTTATAAACTCTTGTAACATTAATGGGGTTAGAAATGTTTGTTGCTTTGCGTCGTCAACCCTATCCCTAGGAAGCTGTGATGACCACACTCAACAGCAGAGATAGATGACACTACAATAGTCGGTGGTAAGAAAGAGCCCTGGTACTATAGCGCGAGTGGCATGTCCGCGGAGGCGCACGAACACGGCTTCTTGTATTGATTACCACCAAAATCACACTCACTTTAAGGCAGTAGCGGCCCTAGCTACATTTTTAGGTGGTGCGAGACCCTATAAATTCAAAAAACCTCAGTTTTCCTATGTTCGCCGTAAAAAGAATTTGATGACCTTATTCTTTTTTTTTAGTCCTAATAAAAAAATATTTTGGTCACCCCCTACCACCGCCCTAGGGCCGCCGCTGCTTTAAGGTAATTATGCATCGCTCTTTAGCGGTAGGCTAGTAACGAACGTCGAAGCGATGACGTCACCTAATCATCGCTTGGTAAACGAGTAACAGACGTGAAGTACGAGTCATGAGCCATTAGGGCCCTGCCGGCCAAATACGTGCCTGTACAGAGTGTACAGTCGTCGACTAAAGTGGTATGTAGTTCTATTAGAGGTACGTGGATATAAGGGTTAGGTAGTCAACCATTGAAAGGTGATGACAAGAAAGAGGTTTCTCTACCTGTTAGATTGTAATTAATTAAATTAGTTGTATTCCCATCACGACCAATCAGATCCACAATCCAAGTACTAGGCGATATCGAAGTTCTGTAATTAGAGCAGGTTGTCGGGTTTTTTTTTTAGGACTCATACTACCCGTTACGAAATGCTACAGATGTTTGTATGGCAACCGGGAGCGATGGCTTAACGTGTTCTCCGAGGCGCAGAGGGGTCTCAAAGTGATAAGAATGGTCACCGATCCTACGACTGACCTGGCTAGTATTCATTAACCTTGCAATGTGCTCACCTACTCGTTTATCATTTATCACTTAGCCACGAGACCCTTAAATACAAGGAATACCTATATGAAATAGAAATATTTAATAGTTAAATAACCAATTTACTAAATATGTTGTTTACGACGGTACCTCCGATGCATCAAGGAGGTCAGGGCGCGGCATAATTATCGATGTCATGGCTAGGGCTTGTTGCATCTCGTCCTTCCAGTATCTATCAGAAATGTTTGATAGCTGTCTGTTCAGGAAATTATTTTAATGTTATTTATTGAAAACTTCAATGAAAAGATATCTTCGCGGAGCGTAGAACGAAGGAGGGAGCTTAAAGAGATTTTCTTCAAGACGAGTTAAAAAGAGAAAAAAATTATGGATATCAATATTACCTACTACCTATTACTGGATGATAGCTAAATCAATGAAATTGCAAGCCAAAGAACGAAATGGATGTAATAGCATTTGTAGATACCAAAGACCTATTATAAAATGGTGCACACCATTCAACATTTACATTCGTTTCAATGCTGATACATGCTTTGCAATCAAACGGTCCGAAATATAGCATAGATGTTTTTCCTACAATGAAATGTAGCCTATTTTTTTGGGACTTGAAACCATGGCGAACGCTGGTCTTAATACTATTTATCAATAAATATCCAATAATGACACTTGACATATCTAGGAATATATCCTCGCATATTTTCGACTAGAAACTTGCGAAATACAGTGCGAGTGCCCCTTTGAAAACGAGAGTAGGTACTTTTATTTCTGGCTGGTCTTTCCTATTTCAAAAATTCACTCAACTCGCTATCTACCTATCGGGTTTTCTAATTTACTAGATACAAAACAAAAAGTGTCTTTGCCATTACACCTCTCATAAATAAACATCAAATATATTATGTCATAGTCGGTGCCCTAAACAAAAGCCGTTGGCGCATTGCAAGCTGCAGTTGTGCAGTAATCTCGCTAATGAGAGGGGACATCTCTGTGCCGGTACACTCTGTGATTACGCCGCCGCTTGGCGCCACCACAAGCGCCTTGTCATTTGAAGGATGCCTAGATTTAGGTGCTACGGTAGGCGGTCGGCAAACACTGTACTTTATATTAAAGTTTAAATAACAATTGAACTTATGACGTCCGTATTTCAAGTTAAAAGTGGGTTGCAGAAAGATGGCCTGGATAATAGCTTGAATTTGTTTTTCCCGTGACTTGAAATCACAATTGTAATTGACCTATATTACAAAAGTTTTTAAAATCAGAAAAAAAACGATTATTCGCGAGATCACTGCGGCTGAAGTGAGAAAGGCTCAGATGATAGAACCTCTAATGGGCATCCGTCTTTTTCTACCCACATACATTCCTTGATAAACCCTACATCATTCACCTTATTGTTGCAGCAATACTATTTAGGTAGTGTTATTTGAATATCGTGTTTTATAGGATAAAGCGCTTTTCTAGGAAGGTAGCTAAAGTTTGGACAGAAAAAATTGTAGGCCTTCGGAAACTTGTGTTTTAAAAAGAAACCACAGCAATACGTCTATCACGTTTATTTTCGCATACATTTTCTCATTACATTTATTTGGTAGGTAGGTAAGTATTATTGGACTTAGTGCAAATTACAAATCTTTAGATAATTGACAATATATTATTGTAGGTAAAATAAAAATGTGTGTGGTTGCTGCATATTTGCGGATAGACCAACAAAATATATTCTATTTTGTTGGTCTATCCATAATATATTCTATATTAGTACTATATATTGACATATAAACATTTTAAAAATTGTTCCGGTAGTAGAAGATAGAGAAGGAAGGAAAATGGAATGGGAACTTTAATGCAACAGTAATGGGAAGTATCAGACGGAGAAGAAGGTATAGCTTAGCACAAAAATCATTATAGAAACAGCGTTGATAACTGTAAACAACTTTCACCTATTTAGATATAATTATATTTTTACTTGTTTTGAAGTTGAGAAATTGAGTTATTCTTGGAAAAACTTGATTGTTTAACTTAGGACCATAGGTCCAGGACGTTTAATTAGACATTATCATAACATTTATGGTAGGTACCACAATACAAAATACTGTAGAGATATCGAATGTCTACTATCCAGCCAAATATTTTGTACAGTCCTTTTTAACCGAATCACACATATTGCTTGTTAGTCATTGTCATGAAACATTCAAATATAAATAAAAAAACGATTTGGTTGCCCATTTATTTTTATTTAGTCACAATTACAGTGCTGGGACCATGCAAATAAATCGAATGACGTTTTACGCGAGACTAGCTAAAGTACTTAAACGCTCAAGTGAGTGTGTGAGCTCACTCATGTAATAATTTTTTTAAAATCGTATTTTCATGGCTTCTATTATGAAGATACTAATTACTTTAAATTTGTTGTTTATCGCGGAAAGCGGGTCCTCCATGGAGGTGGGCGTTAATAGCTTCAAACTTTTGTTTTCCTTACAGATGCACCATAGATATCAAAGTCACGAAATGCATCAATGGATGATTTTTTCATTAAATTCTTTGGCGTTGCAGTATAAATATTCTGAAGAGTCAGAGGTCATTCACCATATATTATTATTTCTATAAAATTTATTCAAGTACTTGTGCCGACGACTAAACTCAATTGTCTGTAATAACCACGTAAGTGTATAAAGTCATAATTGGGAACCTTGACAGAATTGTGGCGAAGATTACACTAATTTAAGCCCGGCCTAGCGAGTGTCTCGTAACCGCAGCTGAACTTCGTATGAAGGCCTTGGCCTCAACTAAAACTTTTTATATTTAAAAACTTTAGAATAATACTTTGTACAAATAAATTACTCACCGAGTCTAAATATTAAGACCCTTCATAAAGTGTTCAGTATAAATGTTTGCACGCTCGGTGAGATTCGCAATAAAAACAAATACTTATTGAAAGTGTGAGGGCCTTGCTCAACGCAAATAATAATTAACTTGCATTGCACTGGCACATTAACAAAGATATCAAGGCATTAACTGTTGAAAAACAACATAATGTCGAAGGCATCGCTCGATGTTTACGCATGCACGGGACCGGCGCGCGCGCACGCACCGTAATTACGTAACATACGAGGGGTGATCAAAAAGTAATGATAAACGGATATTTCTAGTAATAATAAAATTCTAAAAAAATATTTTTTCAACTCCCTAATCCTTCACAACTTCCCTGACAAAAAATGGTATAAATAGGACGTCATTTTTAAAATATACATTCATTTGAATACTAGCAGTCGGAGTGATAACATCAAAATGGAGAAACATGAAGTGCGAAGCGTCATCAAATACCTGTGCTTGAAAAAAATGTCCACCAAAGACATTCATACTGACTTGGTGGAAACATTGGGAGACTCTGCTCCTCCATATTCTACAACTGCACGCTGGTGCAAGGAGTTTAAGATGGGAAGAACATCCACGGAAGACGAACACCGCGAAGGCCGTCCGTCCTCCTCCCTCACTGAAGAAAACGTCAAAAAAGTTCAAGATCTGGTTTTGGCAGACCGAAGAGTGACCATTCGTCATTTAGCTGAGAACACAGGCATTTCATTTGGTAGCATTCAAAGGATCTTAACTACCGAGATGAACATGAGAAAGGTCTCTGCACGTTGGGTCCCGAGAATGTTAACCGACGAACAAAAGAAGAAACGATTCGACATTTCAAGGACCAATCTTGAAATGTTCCAGGCGGATCAAGATATTTTTTTGGCTCGATTTGTGACTATGGACGAAACGTGGATTCATCATTTTGATCCCGAAACCAAACAACAGTCAATGACATGGAAAAGGCCATCTTCACCGACTCCCAAGAAATTCAAAGTTTCAAGCTCTGCCGGCAAGGTTATGGCGTCTGTTTTCTGGGATGCTGAGGGAATAATTATGGTTGAATACCTTGATAAGGGCGCTACCATAACAGGCTCCTACTATGCTGACCAAATCAAAAGATTGCGAGAGGCCATCAAGGAAAAAAGACGGGGTAAACTGCGCGCAAAAGTTCTGTTCCATCAAGACAATGCACCTGCACACAAAGCTGAAGTTGCGATGGCTGCCATTCAAGAAGCTGGCTTCCAGCTGCTTGAACACCCACCCTATTCTCCAGATCTAGCCCCCAGCGACTTTTATTTGTTTCCTCGGCTCAAGGAACACCTCCGGGGCCAGAAATTTGAGGATAACGGCGAAGTGATGGCCGCTGTAGAGGCATTTTGGGAGAGTCAAGATAAAGATTTTTTTTTGAAGGGTATCGTTGGTTTAGAAAAGAGATGGACTAAATGTATTGACCTATTAGGAGACTATGTAGAAAAATAAATTTTATTTTTAAGTATATAGTTATTTTAATGTACCCATTCTCATTACTTTTGGATCACCCCTCGTAAATTCAGACTCGGAACGCGCTGTGATCGATGGATCGTTGCGTTCCGAAACACAACAAAACCATGTCCACTTGTTACATTTTGATTTATTATATCAACTTTATTTAGATCGGATTGTTAATTTTAGTCTAAGCATATCTAAACCACGTTTTATTACGCGGCAGTAAACCCGTCAGGTATGCGTCGAATGTTTTAGATTGAATATATTATAATACAATAGGATACATTCAAATTCACCTCCATCACTGAACATAAACTAGATAAGCTTTTATAAAAAGAAAACGGGCAACATACCTACTCTTCCTAATATAAGCGATGAAACGGTCATAAAACCCAGATTAAAACATAAAACCTTCATGCTGTCAACACAGAATTTAACCTCTCCACTGGATGACATAAACGAAAAAGGAAATAAAAAAGGTTTTGAAAAAAAAATAACGAGCAAAGAGGCGCATTAAGAATTGAGATAAGAGAGATGGACGGGCACTCAGCGCGCGGCGGACTTTATTATTTATTGACACTTAAAATAATTACTGGCCGCTTGGCCCGTGCCGAATGTGGCCACTCGTGTCGAAGACCTTATGTTGATATACGTTTGAACTAGAATTGATTTATATCCACGGCGTTAACATAAATAGAGGTAGTTTTTGTCACTACTAGTAAATTGTAGCGCGCGCTTTTGTTTTCATTTTAACATTTGGCTGTTGAAATTTCTTTGTAGGGAGAGGGTAAAGGTGTTGATTATATTTTGTATAGGTACCGAACGAATGGCATCAATGAAGCATTTGGTATACTGTAACGGTTTTTTTTCCACCGGTAAGTATAATACTCGATATACTCTACAAAAACTAAAATATATGTAATAGTAAAATGGGTATAACTAGGTATACATACTTGATAAGCTATTAGAAGATAGTTGCCTTCCAAGGTACAATATTTCAAAACTTTTAAAAATGTATCATAATAAAAATATGCAAATGTGCCGACAACCGAAAAGGAACATCGATAAAATGTCACTTGGCTGCCAAAACGGTTACAATAAACAACTGCTATCTCCGGGGCATGTATCTGTCGCCGCCGGCCGCTGACACACTGACGACGGATTTAGACATTCATCCCGGACACTTATAAATGAGAAATAAATAAAACTTAACAGTAGGATTACCAGAACGAAAAATAAACATCAGACAAAAGGGAGATCCGATGAAAAAGATCTTAAGACGGTTAATTTGAAATTGTTTTACCGTGTTCAGGATAATAATGGTCTAGATTTCTTAATATATTGACTAGCAACCCGCCCCGGCTTCGCACGGGTAGCAGAGTATAATATATTGATTTTTGTCGACATCTTCAACAATCATTGACATATTTCAACTATTTTATACAAAACCTTAATAAAATTATACATCTAAACCTTCCTCATGAATCACTTCGTCTAATGGTGAAAACTGCATTTAAATCCTTTGCATAGTTTTAAAGATCTGAGCGTACAGAGGGACAGGCGACAGCAAGCGACTTTGTAGTCGTTAGATCAGATCGCAAAAAGGTCTTTAAAATATCTATGACGTGATTGGGGCTGGCGTGATCGAAGTTATAATTTAAAAACTTACCGATAACATGAAATATCTAGAAACGTCTAGGAAGTGATGACCAAGGAACTGATTAGAATAGCTAAATCAGCCCCATTACTTAAAGGTTATCTATTTATGTGCAAAATAAATAGATAACTTTTTATAAAGGTAAGATAAATAGACAACTTTTGTATGTCTTTCAAATTTGTCTATCAAATTGAATACTTGTGGCTGAATATACTCAATCCTCGATTATGTGCATTATTTCATCAATATTACAATTTTAAGTTTACACTCCTTTTATTTTTTTTTACAGACGACACAAGGTCATACTAAGGTTAGATGTTTCTGTGTGTTTTATTTAGCAGAGGCAATATTTAGAATCGGGACAGGTATCTTTATATATTTTAGAAGAGACACCCTACGTGTGTAAGATAATCGTAAAAAGCGTCGGTAGCGGTCGAACTCCATGTCGTTGATATCAAACACGCAACTACCACCTGTAGGCAGCTGGATTGATGTTTGTATTCGATATTTGAGCACTTGTATTAAATTCTTTTAATGTCACCAAAAGAACCATCCTTTTCAGTGAAGCTAAATCACGCTATAAAAGCTTGTATCGATAAGACAGCAGAATGGGTTTTAATAGAAGTATCGAATCGAATAAATTTCCAGGGTCGAGATAGATAATTTTTTTTATGCGATAGTGAGCAAACGAGCAGACGGGTCACCGGATGGTAAGTAGATGGTAACTGCCGCCGGCCCGCAGCCCATGGGCACCTGCAACTCGAGAGTCACAAGTGCGGCCTTTAAGGTGGGAGTAGGGGAAGGGAGGGAATAGCGGACAGTGAGGAGAGGTGGAAGAGTTAGGGCCTCCGGTAACCTCACTCACTCGGCGAAAGGTTGTGTTTTTGCATTGCTTTACTGCCGGTTTTCTGTGAAGACGTTGTACAATTCCGGTCGAGCCAGCCCTTACGTGCCGAAGCATGGCTCTCCTACTAGTACAAGATATTTCTAGAGCAACAACATCGCGATGACTTTTATATCTTTGGACATCTTACTAATATTATGAGGAAGGATGGATGTTTGTTTCTGTGACCACTGTTAATAATAGGGAAGTGTTTATTGGTGTGTCTTCTTTTCAGGCTGGAATGGACGGATGTGCTTTTTTGCATATGAAGTTAATGGGAAAAGAGCGACAGGAATACGTAGGGAGTAGTATAGTAGGTATACAGGAAATTAAATTTGGTTTGAAGGTGTCTTTGAAACACCTTTTAGGACAGTTAGATAGCATGTTTGCTTACCGCAGGAAAAGGCTACTAACATAATCTGTTAATACGAATTTCGATGTAAAGGATTGTGTTTTGGTTCCGTGGCTTTATTATGCGTGCGAGGAGAACCTGGATTCGATTTCCGGGGCGGAGCAATTGTTATTGTCAGCTTCTGTTGAGTCCTGACCTGACACGTGGTCGGAAACCTAACAGGCGCGCTGCCTATTACGTGGGACCAAGAAATGTTGTTGTGAACATCTTTTCCTAGCCCTTAGGGGACATAAAGACGTGAATATATAAAAGTAAAGGAATGATTATTATTTGTATGCAAAAACATCCTTACTCATAACTCTCAGACGTGTTCCAATCGATAAGGACGATATAATCTCGCAGCGTCAAGCCCAGCGATACTTGATTACGCAACGATTAAATCGAGCGGTATCGTATATCAATCGAACCATTACGCCGCGGCTGTCAATAATAAGAGTGTATGAATCATGATACGCCCGCGCCATCATGCACACACACTGAAATTATATTTGAGACATACAGCGATGGGCTGTAGTGTATTTTTGATTGCAAATTCTGTGACGATTGTTTTGAAGCTTTTTTAGAATAACTTCATTGTAACATAATAATATGCGTTCTTTTTTATTTGAAAACACTATTAACATAATGTTTAACAAACTCCTCCGGAGTACAAAGACATTTATAGAGACAAAATAGGCATGCTGTTCACACGAAAAATAAGTGACATCTCGAGTCTCATTTACTCATTTGCAAATTATTAATTATATCATTGGCAAAGAAAACTTATCATGTTGATGTTTTAGCTACTAACTACGGTGACTACAGTAGCGAAAATAACAAAGGCGGGGATTAGAATAAGGAGGCTGTAAGACTAGGTACACTTACTTATTTTCGTCTTGAAAATAAATTTAATATATTAAATCAATGGACACGTTGTTCGTAACTGAATTGTAAATGATACACAAAATACTTTAAAATTCTGGCTACTACATTTTCACGCGTCAATTGCATCTGATTAACTGTGAACACAAACCATCGCTTTCCGAAGTGACATTCCATGGAGTCGGTCCAGCTGCCAGCCACCGCTGACATATACTTTATCACTTAACTTGCCTGCTTTAATCAGTCATTACCGTAATGACTCACAGTATTCAATTAAGAGACATTTGCCACGTGCACGGCATAGCATAAATTCATAGTTTTTCTAGTTGCGTTGATTATACCTCTCACAAATTATTTGCGGCTAATTCAGATTTTCTATTTTTTTTTTAAATTAAGAAAATATGTATATAACGGCGCGGCGGTCTTTGCAGAGATATGAATGCTGGTAAAAGTCCTGTTTCTTAGTACATACCACATAGTATGTACGTATACTAACAATCTATGCTAGTGCTTTTCGTCTATCTTAATAAAGGATAGTGGACCTCCCTTTATGAACGAAGACGAAAAGTATTGGATTTCGTACTAGCTCGATTTAGGAAGTTTGAAACGAAATTATATGTAATTGTGTGTGTAAATGTATGCGGTATTTGAACGCAACTTATTGGTACAGTCACCCTTTTTTAGGTGCGTGTGGTAAGAGCAATGGGCCGTAATCACCGCCGTGGTGTTGGAAACGACGACTAAACTGACACGGTGTGCCATACTGCGCCTTAAATGAGAGGGGGCTTGAAAACGACTGTTGTTAAGACATCAGATCGCATAAAATTTGCACAACCCATCCTGTTATTCATAACTTATGTTCTCGGTGAATTAACACCGTTATTTACAAAGTTATGTCAATCGGGCAGCGCCATCTAGTTAATAACAGAGATACTAAAATGGGCCAATCTGCAATTAACTTATCTTGTCATTATCAAAAAGATGGTAGTAGTATGAATGTTATGGGTGGGCTAGAATAAGTACTAACTCAAGTTACTTTGATAAAAGCTAATCATTTTTTAATAAGTAGATAAACATTTGTAGAGGATGGAATAGTTTATTTGGATGTCTAGTACTTACCGTTAACAATTATATTATTGAAACGCATTTTTGTAGACAATTAGCAACATAAACCAAATCCATACACATATATTGATTTTGAAATATAGGTACATGTATATTTTGCTAGTGAGAAACTAAAATGAGTAAAAGTAGACCTAAAAAATTAATTTCAATCTTTTAAACTACTTCGAATAAATGACAGCTCGGTCAGAATAAGTAAAATATTCTTTAAATGGCAAACACTTTTTTTTTTTTCTGGTAAAGATATGTTCTTATTATAAAAATCAATATCAGAACACGGCACAGGCAAGGTAATTAATATGATATTTCGACTTTAAACGCTCGACGATCCATCTCGTACACGATCGTGGTTAAAACGTCCTTTAATTTCGATAAGCAAAGGTTTGATTGATACGCTCTCTTGAAACAATCCGAAAACGCTAAACGTTGCACAACATTACCTTTACTTGTGTACCTTTTGTATAACAAATAAATTGTAATTGTATTAAAAAGTTCTATAAACTAATTAGTATAAATGTGTACTTGTAAATAGATAAAAGATCCTTGAACTGATCGTGGCAGATAAGTTGAGTAATGCTTTAAACTTGACTTAGTAAGTTTTGTATGCCAAAATATGAAGTGCAAAGGCATGAGTACCAAGACCCCCCGTGGTGCTAATACGATTATGAACCAACCGATCGATTATCGCTTGAATCGATTGGTAATAAGCCAACGCTTTCACCGAGTATGAATGTCAAATCATAAGTAGGAAGTCTGGATCGAAATGTAATCCGGACGAATGTTTGTATCGATTTAAAATCCTTCTAGTGACGGTTGGTTGGTTAATATGTTTCTATTGAGTTACTAAAAATAAATCTACTATTATTTTTAAAAAAGGAGGTGGCAATTACAGCTAGGATATAGGTATTTATAGTCTGTAAAAGTGTAAAAAATAAAGTACAGTAAGATAATCAATATTAGGTAGGTAGGTATACTTAAGGATAACAATTTCATTAGGTATTATTTTTTAACTACAACATTTTTTATAAAGGTTTTTTGTTTTTTATTTCCATTATAGTTTTTGTATTAGTTACTTCTACCTCTACCTTCTACATAATATGGTGATAACAATAAAAAAAATATAAAAATAATTGGGCGTCAAACTTAAACCATGTTTAGAAGTTGTTTAAAACTGAAGGAAGAAGCCATGCTTATTTTTATTAAGGGAATTCATATAAGAGAAACAGTAATCATCGCAGATTTATAACGCTAGTAGATATCACCATTAAACATCAATATCTAAACACCGCCTGGATAGAAACGGCCAAACGTAACAATTATTTTAATAGATGTAATTTCAACATGTTAAGATAAACGTGTGCACAGTTTACGTAGACAGGCAGATAAATGAAGTCTAATGCCCTAATGTTGTACTACGCAATGTACCGATGCAAACTTGATTAATAAGTCATTCACATGTCAGAAGTACATGATCAATAATTATGTATGTAACTTGTACAAAAATGATTATCTTAAGGACGGTTGTGCACTAGTCAGTTTGACCAAAACTACAGTAGTAAAGTCTCCAAATATAGTAAACGAAAGGGATGAAGAGGGGTCCAATTTTGCCACAATAAACTAGTTAGGTATCAGTAGCTTACATTACTTACATATATATTATACTAAATAAAATTTCTAGATTTCCTGAAAAATTTAGTTAATTATTTGAATTATTTTGGGCACAAAAGAATAAATCAATCAATCATAAAGATGTAAAAGCTAGTAAGTGTGTTCATAGTAATTTTGCCCATATTTTGTTTTAAGTGGAATCGTCCGAAAAACTGTCGATGTGAAACATGACGTTTGTAGAAGTTAACCCTAAGAAAAACCCGCCATGGTTATGATATTAACTGTTGAGACTAAGCGTATCGAAAATAAAATTATTATATCAAGATTATAGCTATGAAGGCTTGCTTAATATCTCCTGTAAAGTACTTTGAATACATCATTTGAAATTTTTGTCGTACAAGTATAATATTTTGTTCGACCTTTCCTTACTAATTAATAGTCCGGTCAAAGTAGACAATCAAGCTTGCAAAAATTCCCATACAGCTGAAAATTGATTGTAGGAACGCCATTATAAACAAATTGTGAAAAGTCCACATCGATCCAGTGTGTGCAAAAAACAAATTATATAATAATCAAAATCCCGTATAATACCAACTACATTACAGTAGGGTATGTTTTTTGTCTTGAAAGCTGGTTAAATTGAAATTCTTAAAATCTTGAATAACTCAGAAATAACCAAGTTTAGGATGGAATTAAATTAGCTCCCAATGTGCTCTACTATAATCCCTTAAAAGGAATGTATCGTATTTCCTGTCACCTTGTATAGGCGGCGTACTCTTGCATATTACAATTTTTATCAGACTTCTTTAAGAAAAAAAATACCGTTTGGCTGAAAAATGCAAAAAAAAAACATTTTTGCGAACTTTAGCCAAGAATATCTTTTTTTTGCAATGTGGGGTCAATGCACATTTGATTTATAATAATATGTTCCCAACCTACCAATTTTTGCAAGCTTACCCCCTGTTTTTGATCCCAAGTATTATAATAGTCCGGTCATGTTAGCTGAGCCAACCTAACCGGACTATAATATTAACAAAAAATATACATATTAAATGAGAAGAATATTTAATTGTTTTGTCAACTAGTGCCTCAGTATTTGGGACCTATTACGGCCGCTCAAAAATTGCCATAGCGGACGGTATTTCACGTCCACACGGCGGGGTATTGGTAAAGTTTTCAACTAGCAATAATCGCACCTCGGATAAACCTCATTGGTTACGATATTGCCTCTGCGCAAAGTTAACATCTAGGCTGCTCCGAGATGCTTTATGCTATTGGTGGTAACGAAACCATACCGCGATTAAATTTTTCCGCATAGCGCCATCTATCGAGCCTGAGGTAAACACATATTAAGTGAACGCGTCGTTGATGTTTGTGAAATTAGATTAAATAGACAACAGGTATAAAATTCATACTTAATCATGATTTAACTTAAATCTTTAAATCTTTCTGGGCTTTCTTTTCTTTCTTTATATTTGTACTTTAAGCTCAAGGTGGACATCTTAAATGATTGAACACGGGCAAGAAGTTAATAGTATTGAATTTTAATGGCAATTATTAGCTGATTTATTCTATCTATGTTGGATTGAAACTGTGGCTATATATATATTTATAAATATAAATACACACAACATTGTAACTTAAAGCTTCAGGTGATAATCCTTTTCAAGAGCCGTGGTAAAAATCATTTCAATTGATATAAAAAAAAGCTGAACACTATTGATACTTTTTGAACAAAAAAAATTTTTTTTTTGGCAAACAAAAAAGTTAACAAAGTATCAAACTCTCAATTCAAATAAAAACAGTGATCTAACTTTTTTAATTGTCGGTAGCTGTAACAAAAGCATATTTCGGAGCGCATCGAATGCTCTTAGCTGCAAAAATAGTTGCACGTAGCCTTTTCTCAGCCAGTTTGTTGTGAATGGACAGAGGTCGAGTCACGAGCGTGTATTGTGACGGTTTTTTGTCAGGTCGTGACGCTTTGCCTTCCGTGTCGGAGGTCGACCGAAAGGGGATTTGTCCATTGGTGCTTTGTGTCGACATTTAGAATATAAAGTCGTATCATTGAACAAGTTTTGTTAAGGGTGACTGTTAATGTTGCAAATGATGTAACTGTTAATTCCTTTTCTTTAAATATGTTATTAAAAATAGACTTAAGTAGCTATAATCCTACTAGTGTACGAAAGCTAACAAAAACCTGTACAAACTTTAAAAAAATACTTAAGGTATAGCTTACAGTGTTATCATTAAAAATATTATTGATAACTTATCAATAATATTTTTCTAGATATTTAAAAGCAAATAGGGCAAAAAATTTCATTTTAGAGTCAAAACGATATCAAGTATACTAACTAATATACTTTTGAGTTCTAGTATTTTTTGGATGTAAACAAATAATAATAAGTAAGGTAATCTATTCAACACAATCACTTGTATTCTAAAATGCTAATAATTCCAGTATTCTTCAAACAGAATACGTGTCGACACTCTGGAAAACACCAGGTCGTTGGTCGATGGCGGGCGTGACCTGATGCGCTCGAACGGTCACGATGACACCTCCTTCAAACTCCTCAATGAACAGCCAGATGCGACAGTTACATCCCTTTAAATAAAGTCGAATTCATAAAAAGCCCTCGGAATACTTTAACAGTCGACTGATCTTTTGATTGTTGTCTTTACCGTGGAATCACGACCAATTCTTTTTGATAGGGTAAAAGAAATAAGATTCAATTATTTTATCTGTGTATTTTAGAAGGAGTGTTTCTTGAAAGACATTATTTATTGAGAATGCACGATGGATTCGGTGGAGTGATTTCGCAATTTTATTTATTTTTACGAATTGAAATTGAGTTGGTTTTGATATTTATTATTCAATGAAAGAAAACGAAACAACAATTTAATTTGTATGGGTAGAAAATAAAGTATTACGGCTTAATTTTTCTCAAACTTGCAATTAGGTCAGTCTAAACAAAAAGGGGCTAAAGAAGGTAAACGTTACACATGATAATGTATGAAAAAGATAAAAACACGATACAAAAATAAGGTGATGAACAGATTTAAAAATATTTATATAGCTAAAACAGTTTTAGCTATTGATGTTTCAAGTGTTCATTTGAGGTTTTAACGCGCTCTTATTATATTAACTTCACTTGTACTATCTAAACAAATTTCGGAAATTAATTTCAACCCACTTCTGATTTTCGCATCGAAATGAAACTTAGTGTGTTCAGATAGTTTGGATGACAATACTGTAATTTAGAATCTTGGAGGTGATCTGATGATGAAGCCAGCAGATGAATAGTAGAACTCTTAAGTGGTTTGATGATATATTTTGACAAATCCAACAGATTGGTCTTGGTAGCGATGTTTTGATGATGGAGTCTATAATGAAACAGACACAGCAGTCAAAATGTAAACATTGTCTTTTGTGTTTAAAAAAAAGGCGTTAAGTTGCATGTCAACCGCCTCTTCGATAACCATAGTACATAATTAGAAAATGAATGAGAAATAATTACGTGGTCAAAAAGGTTAAAAGGGGTCCAATAAAGTAACAGGCTGAATTTCCATGTTTTAGGATTGCAAGTGACATTTCATGCAAAAGACGAGCACCGGTGCCTATACTATGGTCATTGTTGTATCTGTAGAAACGAAAAATGCCATAGTTTGAACATCGACGATACTAACAAATGTATATTTAACAAAGACAATTGTAATCGTAACAGATAGCCGTCAGATACCAATCATCCTTCAGCGCAATCTCGTCCATACAATATCATTAATCTGGCACTCTGGCTCGGAGACAATGGCTTCAAATGAGATCATTTACTCTGGCGCAACCGTTGGGCTTTTGTTTTATAATAATATGTTTAATGTTATGAACTAAATGATTTGATTCAACTGCGATTTGTCGTAATATGCTTAATTGATTTTTGCTGAGATTGAATCAGAACAACTTAGGTAGGTACTTTGTACATTCCAATGTAATGGTTATTACTAGGGAATTTTTATATGGCCATTAGATATCTACAAAGGAGTTTTATGATCACTAGTTTCCATGACCATAATCATTGTTATTGTTTTGATAACATAAAAGCTCGCCAGCAGCTATTAAACAAAAAAATAAAACGCGTGAGATGTCTTTAGGACACCCGGTTGCAACGAAGTTCCTTTAGCTACATATTATATACTTGATGGATTGAATAAACTGTATCAAAATACAGTAAATACTAGCAGCGCCACGCGGTTTCACCCGCGTAAGTCCCGATCCCGTGTTAATATCGGGATAAAAAGTAGCCTACATGTTAATCCAGGTCTCCAGGTATCTACATACCTACACACACACTATCATACACTTTGACATTTATAATATTATTGGTATCGTAAAAACTTGAAATTTGCCCTAACAAATTTATGGATAATTAGTACGAGTATACAAGATACTGTGGATACTGGATTAGTATACAAGATACAAGATACGAGTACTGTGGATTCCACAGTATCTTGTATCTTGTATACTAATTATTCATAAATTAGTTAGGGCAAATTTAAAGTTTTAACAATACCAATAATATTATAAATGTCAAAGTTTGGATGGATGGATGTTTGTTACTCGTTCACGCGGAAACTACTGAACCGATTTCGATTGGAGTATCGCGCAGAATCCACAGATGGCGTAAAAATAAAATAAATCAACTCGCGGTCGGCATTTCCCTTTGCGCTAACAGTTTTTTCCGGCTAGCCGGCCGACCACCGAGATGTAACGTACGTTAGGGAACTTCGTACCAAAAAGAAAATCAGTAGATAAACAGGACTGAACTGTTTTGCCTTTACCCCTTCATACATAATTATGTATTTGTGTGATTAGAATACATATATGGAAACTGAACACATTCACAATTAACAACATGAATGGACCGGACCTATCTTGTCCAGAACGGTATGCGCAGTAGAACATGGTGGGTTCCATTCATATAGTAATGGGACTATCGTGTAAGTGGATGTAATAGCTCGATAAAAAGAGAACGCTGCTATATGATGTCCCTCTATCCTTGTGTAGGGTGTGTACGTGGCGTGTGTGTGAATATTAATGAGCAATGTCAACGTTCGTTAATTCGCGATCGCGGCTAAAAAGAGACAGAGGGACCACGTATGGCAGCATTCTCTTTTTATTCGTCTATCGCATATCACACGCCCTCTTCCACGATCTATTCTTTTTTGTCTATGGTCCCATCGCGTAAAGGAAAAGACATCTAAGATTCAACTTCCTACTATTGATATTTTATTTTTATTCTACTACTTTTACATTGTAACACTATTATTATTACTAGGTTCTGTTTGACATTTACCTTTTTGACATTTATTTTGTAATCGGTTGTAGTATTATATTGACATTATTAATTGTCCGACATTAACGTCGTGATTGATATTCTTATGCAACCATTTTGTTTATATTGTTAATGATATTTTAAAAGTACTGAGACTACTATTAAAATTATAAGATGTCCTCTTAAATTTGCACACCTAATATAGGTTATATATAACACAGCGCTCTTATATTATTATTATTTTGTTATTTAAGTATCTGTGTTATGCAAAGAAAGTATTTAATTTGATTAGTAGACTTTGATTTTACTGACGTCATGTCGTTCGAGCTCGTCATTTTTGCCTGAGCAATTCTGAGCTAAATTTTGCTACAAAACGATAGGAAAGTAATTAAATGATTAGGATTATCAATGGATTGAATGTGTCAGGTACCACGTTACACAAGCATTAGTGGGTGAATTCTTTAATGTTAATGGGTGATTTTCTCATAACCAATATTAAATCATACAATAACCTCAAACTATTTGAGATAATATTTATTCACTATAGACTCAATATTATTTAGTGTCAGTGAATTATTGCTAATTGAATTTAGAAATACTTAGGTGAGTGTACATTACGGTGTTTGCAAAATGTTTAATAAGAACCTATTGTATCCGAAACCTTAACTTTTAAATAAACTATCTACTCTGTTTTATTGATGACTCAGTAACGGCTTAGGCACGTTGCATCGTTTCAATCTATACTAATATTATAAAGAGGTAAAGTTTGTGAGTTTGGATGTTCGGGGTAATCTCCGGTACTATTGATCCGATTTTGATAATGATTTTAGTGTTGGATAGCTCATTTATCGAGGAAGGCTATAGGCTATATATCTGACATCACGCTACGTCCAATAGGAGCGGAGCATCAATGAAAAATGTTACAAAAATGTGATCACGAGGATTTTTATGGCGTACCTACAGTACTTATTTTTCAAGAAAACCACAAAAGACATCATTTTTACGATCAAATTAAAATTATGGTAGATCGAGTCTTTTAACACTTACATTATTTATCCTATAACCCTAGTCCTAGTATTGTTGTTGTTAGAGGTCTTGGACTTACCGGCACCAGCCAGTTCGTGTTACAGGTATGCGGCAGTGACCTGCTCGAGCTTGCTTACACTCCCCAATCCATCCGTATAAGCAATATCCTTTTCCATCGATTACTGGCTCCAGCTCGAAGGACCAATGTAAGTGGGTAGCAGAGTAGTTGAAGTAGTGGAGTGTATTATAAGAGTTTAATAACTGTACTATTTGGCTTTAACAGTCGCGTCTGCGGAACGTAACAAATTTGAATTATATATAATATAAGGCAAATAACGTGCGGGCGTCGAGGCTTGTAACAGCTGACTGTTTGATCGTCGATACCGGCATGCGCGTATTGTATAACGTATGTGTAAGCAAAATGCAATATTACATCAACAGTAGGTACCTATTCCATTTAGTTGCATATATGACTGTTATATCTAAATTTATTTCGTTTTCATGTAATTTCACAATACAACAAAGATAATTTTGACAGCGCACCAAGTCAGTCAAGATAGTAATAGCATTGCAAAATGATTGGCATATATTTAATAAAAAAACTTCACGGCTAATTATCATATAATATATATCTTAACAGACAATTTGGCATGCTTGTTCAAGTAAATTCACGTAATAATTTCGTCATTGTAGTTTTTAATACTTGGGCAATGTTCGTATGCATGACTGAAGTGTCAGAGCGACACATTTCAATTATAGATACCAAAGCTTTATCCGTATGAACGCTATCAGTTACCGCAAGTCATAAGATTTTAGTTGAGAATCTAACCAGTTAAAAAAATTGCTTTCCAGGCGACTGTAGAAACTGGTTGCAATAAGTCATCATTATGATTGCTACATAAATTACATAACATACCATATATCGTTTGAAAGTAATTTCATCGTAATGCGCGGTACGAAATTATTATGATAATGTTCTGCAAGGGCCTAGGCATCAAATTAGTTACCCGTTCATACGAATCCAATTGTGTTCTTTAATATGTCATTATTATTGTTGTGTCAATCATTAGGGTAATTTATTTTTAAATAACTTAATATATCATTTGATTTGTGTAGCAGATACATTAAGTAGTAAATGTATGCCTTGTATGCATTCAATGGTTTCTACAGTTTTGTTAATTACTTTACTGTTCGGGCTTTTAGTTTTTACAGATTACCTACTAACTTTATTCTATAAAAAAATATTTGTAAAATTGGCGTATACTAGCTTAAATTACACACAAACAAAACCTCAAGCGTTTGTTTGTTATCTAAAACAACAGCAAGTTCAAGCCATATAAGTTTATGGCCTAGACCATACTCCCAAGTATAGACAATGGGTAGAGCGCGCGGTTAGTAGATCGGGGTCAGGGCGGGTCACGAACTGACGGTCCCACCAGTTTTGGGGTCACAACGCTACCATGTCTCAGTCTCTAAGTTTCACTTACTTAGGGTTGTTATAACACACTCACTTTACTAGTTTACTTTATTAGTTGTTATAAAATCTTTTTAACAAAAAATTAAACCGACGAAAAGAACTAAAAAGCAAAAAATAAATAAACCTTAAGTCTTAAGTATTGAGCTTATTTACATAAACTATCTAATTTTATATAAACTTATTTTGAGTCGGCGCCAAACAACAAACTGATTAATTATCAAAATTTTATTTTGTTTGATTGTGATTGATGTGATTGTATTTTGTGATTTTGTTATGTACTCAATATTTAAGTTTGTTAAATATCGAGTGCTTAGTTGATCCCGATTTGAAGCTTATGTTTTCGTATATCTTAAGGTCTGGATTAAGCGAATAGTAAATGTATTTTTTTGTTAGGATATTCTTCATTGTAGCACAGGCTCCAAATGTGTCTGACGGACGGTAATCGGCTCACTCCCTTATAACGTCGGACCCGAAAACTCTGGCGATAAGATACACCTCTACTTACCTCGGAGAAATCCAGGCGTGACTATATAAAAAATATTCCTTTATTGCATTTTGTTTTACTGTTAAGGTAAATGGTGGTGCGAGCACGATCTGCTTTACAAACGGATACAGACTTACAAAACTCTTACAAAGTTGCACAATTGGAGAAAGCGTACTAAAACCTTTTCATTGGGATCTTTAATAAATGGTAGTTTTCACTTAATTGAAACAATTTTATTCTGTCAGATACTAAACTAAACTTTATCGATGATGGCGGATTTATGTAGCATTCAAGCTTGTTGTTGCATCGCTTCTATTTATTATTATTTCTCGACAGTTCTTAAATAGTTACGTTTAAATTTTAAACTTAATTAGACCATAACAATAAATATTTTGTTGTAACTTAGTTGAATCTCTCTGTACTTTGTTGAAGATTGGCAGACTAATTTTTAGATTACACTGGAAAGATCAAATGAGAATATTGTGTCATCTTTAGTAAAATATAGTTTAAGCACAGTTTACAGCAAGGTAGGTTTAAATAACGATAGCCAAAACTTATCAGCAATATGGATAAGGACAGGAATATATATATATTTTTTTTGAATTTGGGTGCTAACTTTTAATACCCTTAATTACTAATAAAATAGACAAATATCATAGTTATGCTGGTCATTATATCTTAAATTAAACACTACGCTCTTCAGTATAAGTGGGTAATAATTTAATAATAAATTCATATTTAGTTAGTCAATAGAGATCGATGCTTAAACCTTAGAGAATCAGTATTTTTTTATCTTATCTTAAAACGACTAAGAGTTACTACCAAATTAGACTTAATCAAATTGTGTGGAGAGTAGCGAGTGTTGAGTCGGCCCTCGCCACCGCCAGGCTTCTCAGTAGCAACGGATAGTAGTTGTACTTAGTTTTAAATTTATGTGGAACCTAAACCGACATCTTCCTCCCCTTTTCCCAATTTTCATAAGGGTCGGCGCAATGTTTAACATTCCAAAGGGTTTTGGCTCGTTTCTTTTATGACCGGCCGCCTGCCTGACGCCAATTCTCCTTGGGAATGTAATCTCTTAAGACGGGAAAGAAGGAAGGTAAGTTTGTATTAGGAAAAATGGGTAGGGAGAGGGACCTAGGATAAGGGATACCGCAAGTCACGGATGGGGAACAGGACTGACACTGCAGTAGTTCGCAGAGACCGGGGTCGCGTACCCGAATGTCCTGTATTTCCTGTGACTAGAGAGGACAGGAACACCAGCTGCCAATGAACCGATACAACATATAAACAAGCATATGCTTGTGTGAGTTTTTCTTACACATGTCAATTTTCATATCATTCCTTACACATTTGTTATATAAATACATAGATAGATAGTTACTCTTTATTGTACACCAAAAATAGAATACAAACACGAAAAAATTACATTTAGAAACAGTTTAAAACAATGGGCGGTCTTATCTCAGTCTGCGATCTCGTACTGACAGCTTTTGGGTGGACTATACTATACCAACTATACGGTACGGTAATAGGTTATTTGTGACAAGAATTTAGTAACGAACACTTGTTTGTTTACTTAAAACAAATTTATGGGGTACTCGGCTATTTAGTATAATAGATATAGTGTTGTACTAATGATGACATAAATAATATTGTTCTAATGTTCAATACTTGCTAGTCATGTATCAAAATTATCCTAATTACGCCGTTTACTTACTAATAGAACAATTATATTATGATAATATATACAACACAGTTATAAATGGCATTATTTAATTAATGATTTATCACTTCGCTGCAATAAGTTGCCGGTTGTAACATTTCCTAAACAAATAAGTTCCTAAAAAAAAAAGTGTGTGTGTGCAATTCACACACGGCAGAAGTGAAACTTCAAATTAACACAGATGTGTTAATTAATTAACAGAAATTAATTAAAAAACTAATTTTAATACGCAAATACACAAAAATGATACACCACGTTGACTATGACCCATTTTCTGAAGGCTTTGTAGTACGCAGGCGCAAAGACACGTGCTAGCATACGAAGATTATTGGAAACACTGTATACTTGTTTCTATCTATCTTATCTCTCGCAGGCTAAATCCTATTTATGAATGTTTGTCTTTTTTTAGTGTGACTTTTTCGTTTCATCGAATTTTAAAATCATAACGATTCTAAAGAAGTTTCACTTCAATAAGTATGAGAAAAATACATACATACACTTTTGCTTTTTGTCCCCAAAGGGGCAGACAGAGGCGTATGTGAGAGGGCGCATGAGTGGGGCCAAATTACATTTGGCAAAATGTGGGTGTTTAATACGCCTTAGAAAAATATTTCTAAATATATATTGTTATTATAAAAATTATTTACTAATTAATAAATCAGAATAATAGTATTCTGGGACAGAAAAACACAATAAGGATAATACAAAATTTAAGGTAGTAGGGAACAGTAGATGTCTTACATAGGTAATGCAGTCAGTCGACTGGTGGCACTTTTAGCAGCGATCATAAAATAGGACTGTTGTTTTCTCTGAGTAGGAACAGCAGAGTTCAATGGGGAGTTAGGATAGCAAAGCTAGTGCGAGTGTTTATAGGCACCGGTAACCACTTACTATCAAGGGGGCGGTATGATGGTTTGCCTATATATTAGTATAAGAAGACATTTTATGCAAGTAATATCATATTCAGAGATGAGACATTATTAAGACAAAGACATTTATTGCAAACAATTTAAGCACAAAACTAAAGTAACTCTAAAAATAGTAATACAATTTAAGCTGCGGAATGTTAATAAACATTTTAATTTTTAACTGAATTAATTACTTAATAACAACTTAATCAGAGTGCAGTTAAACACCTCCAATCTACGCCTACAATGTCTCAAAGACCGGCATTTCGTCAATACAAAGACTTTCATATCGTGATCCTTGTATTAATAGTTGGTTTAATTTCTATCCGGTCCACGAATGCCATTGTTTAACTATGTACGAACGATCAATCACAATTACGGATGTGGTGCTTAATCATATTTATTCAATTAATTAATTTCAATGGGCTCAAGGTGAATGCTATTGTTCGTGTGGGGTTTATAATTATTGTTATTATTTAGTTTATTTTTTGTGTAAAACATCAACGAATTAGTGTAATATTAAGACATCAGAACTTTTAGAGTCGTCAGTTTAAGTTTTTAACAAAGAAGAACGAACGAAAAGGGCTAAAGATCTGTGAAATTTTAAAATATTTTTGAATAACTAATTAATAATATATATAAAAAATGCATTTTATCATCTATCAATGATGCAAAACAAAGTGAAGCGGCAAATCCAATTTTGCGTAAATGTTGATGTTACCTACAATCTTGATTTAGGAACAACATATTATACCGAGGACGGTTGCTTTTTCGAAGAGGAATATGCTTTTCCAACTAACTTATGTAATAATCATAAAAAGTAGCCCATAAACTTAATACAGCATTAAAATTAGACGCATAAATTATTTTTAACGTACACCGCTTGTAAGTGTGAGCGTCCGAGTGACAGCTAACAAAACGTAACAAAATGTCACATAGAGAAAATAAATCGAAGTGGAAAATAAAGCGTTTCGCCCGTGTCCCCGTTTCGAGGCGGGCTGCGCGCGCGCTGTTTGCTACACCACCATCTTGATACGGTTTCGCGTTCGTGGGAACACTCCTCTCTGGCGCGCTAATTTATTACCTAGCGTTGAACTACATGCGACTGACGACTCTATCCCGCCTGCCATGGCTAAACGTCGTAAATTCACATCGCAAATGAACCAAGCCGAAATACTGTGCTGTCAAACGATGCTACGTTATGCATTGTCTTCAACACTTGCTTTGATTTCAACATTGAACTAAAAGTTATTACTAACAATGGTCTAGTAATAATTTTTGGTGTTAACAATGTTTTGTGTTTCATAGTAAACAGAAAATAATTTAGCATTTGCTAATTTGGAACAATATTTTAGAGACGTTTGGTATTTTTTTTTTTTTTTAAAGTTTCAAGATCGTAGGAAATTTAAAGTGAGGGGTGGATTGAACATACATAGACTAGATATTAAATAGCAAAATGTTTACACACTTACAATGTAGGACTAATTAGGTCTAAAATATTGCTGTGTTATATGCCTCGGAAAACAAAATGGTTCACCTTTTTGTTTTATCACGTACGTCACATTTTAATGTCATACTGTGAAATTATTTATAGTTTAGATTTTGTTCGCAATTGTTTTTTTAACCGACGAAAAAAAAGGAGGTTCTCAATTCGACCGTATAATATATATATTTTTTTTTATGAAACTATTATTGATTACAATAAGTGTACCGATCTATATAGGAATTTTAGTATGACGGTAAAATTTTTGTTGAATGTTTTAAGTTATCATGTTCCAAGTGAAACAAAATTGCAGAGCTGGCGTTGTCTATTGAGTTATTCTGTCGTTACAACAAATAGTTAATGTGATTATGTGGTTAGAAACGATCATGGATTTTCATTTCGTCATCGCTTCATGTATACATTTGATTATTTATAATATTTTTTATGTCAATTATTTGCGGCGTACGCAATGCCGTTTGCAATGCTCGGCTGAAATTATAGGTTGCTGGTTGTCAAGTAAAATAACTACAATTTTGTGAAGTACACTTTGTTTTATAATTTCGAGGTAACAAAGCATACCTACCATTACCGAGAAGAGTTTATCTACGTACAATTGAGGTCAATTGTATTTGAATGTTTTGACATGCAGAATTTTTTTATAAATTTAACATGGCGTACAAGCTTACTAGTTACGACTTATCGAACGGTACGTTTGTATTCTTGTGTGTTTGTGTTTGCTATGGAAATTTGGAAGCGAATTAAAATTCAAAACCTTATTTCATAAAATTGAGCGTCAACTATTCGAAATCGTCAAATTATTATAATTAAAAATTATTAGTTTTATTTATCTGTATAGTGGTGTCCTGCAGGAGGACTAGGATCCTGGGCTTCTGTTAGGGACAACTTATCTTATGTACTACTTATCTTGTGTACGTACTTATTACCATTTAACATCATAGACGTAATTCTATACAATTAGATAAGGCAATCTTACTATACAAACAGGATACCTACATGACCGAATTTTATTTTTATTCAATTATACAATATGGCAGCTAGAATAATTTTAGTTCCTACGGGAAAGGGGGCCCTGGCTATCACTATTTGTGGACCGAGCTTCTAATTATAGCTTTATTTTTATCTATGTATAAAAAGTTAAGAATATTTGATTTATTTTTTCTTTTAATTCACTAAAAAATAAACAACGTAAAGTACACGGTGTGTAATTAGGTTTATGTATTGTAATTATAACATTATCATTTTATGGGGTGTTTGAAGGTATGAGTTTATAGTACGTTGTACATATAATTATATTCAAAAAGCGTTGCATTTTACAGTTACACATTGCAAAACCTTACTGTAATATTATTTGAAATAGCGAAACTAAAACGATATATCACAGAGCATCATCCCTATAACAGTAAATCAGATTAAGCAGTGAATCGGGTCTATCCATTCACTAACCAGTGGCATAAATAAATACGAACGTGCCAAATGATGCACGAACTGCACTACACGTTAATCATTTACACAATAGTTACATGTAAAATCGGTCGCGATACCTTAAGGATATGTTCTCTGTGGGCTGAAAGACTTTATTGGCACATCTTTTGCTGACAAATCGTAAGATATGTAGAATTGTAGGAATATGCAAATTTAATTTTAGGCTATACTCGAAAGTGTTTGTGGCTTTGTCTCTTTTTTAGGTAGTATTAGTGTTACAAGCGTCCATAGGCAGTTGGTCGAAATTATCCCCAAACTTGACAAAATGACTTTTTCAGGCAGAGGGTTCAAAAATATTTTTAGAAAGATTGCGTAATGTGGGGATCGAGAGAAATTTCTTTCAACAAACGCTTTCATAAACAATTGACATCTCTGACATTGTTGTCCCAAAACACTACAGTGGGGTTCGGATTTTTTAAAATCTAAATACTGGTTTTTAATTTTTAATATTTAAACTAGTAGACAGTTTTTTGCAAATCTATTGTTTAGTTGGGTGTGAGCCTTAAGAATAGTAACAGCTCATAAATATTGTTCTACAATATAATGATTGCGATCTGTGAGTTCTATGACGTAATGACCCTTTCACTGCAACCTCTCAGAGATCATCGCGGATGAGACGAGAACATCACTCGTATTGTTGCTGATAAATAGTCTTATTAAATACTATAAAGCACACTTGTTATCGTTGACTGATGGAGTGCTAGAGATTGTTTGTAGTGCACAACCTAGTTCAAATGCTATTTTGCCTTTTGTGCGATTTGAGCTTTTGAATTAAATTAGGTATTAAAAAGTCAGGGGTAATAAAACAGACAAGAGAGAACGCATAACAGCAAAAAAAAAAACTAAATTAAGGTAATGCAGAACCATGTAAAAATGTTTGGTAAAAAAGTACAACAGATATCGAATACATGGAATCGATTTCCGCACTCAAACTCACAGATTTGTTTCACATAGCTTACCTTGACATTCACATTTGCGAGCGTTGTACTAAGTAAAGGTGGGTTTATATGAAACTACAGAATGAAGTGAGTCTATTTTATAGTCTTGTAAAAATTATTGATATACAGAAAACTCATATACTTAAATTTGACGATTAATATTGCAGCAATGACGGAGTAGAAATTACTGAAGTATAGGGCTCCATCTCACAGCTTTAAAGAGAAATTCCACCATGCTTTACGTATCTTATAGAAGTGGATCATACGCAAATTCTATTTATTATATGAGCAATAATATGGTAGGATGAAGATGAAAAAACAAAGTTTGTCAGGAGTTGGAACGTTTTTAGTGGCATTTTTGGTGATAAGCAAAAAGTATTCTGTTTACAATAACTTCAACCCAAGCGGTCATAAATTTATTTTGTAGGGCACTTTATCGGCGCGAACCCCTCCCACCGCAACTAGCAGAGCTAAGACCCTTTTTTATTTTGCTAAACGAAGCGAACAGGCAAGGCAACTCATATGTTTTTTACTGATTTTAAGTATCCAATCATAGAACCAGTATTATATCTTTTACTTGATTGAAAAGTAATGTTAACCTTAGTCGTCGGAGTACAATATGTACATTTCAATTTCCATGAGATATCTAATGCTTTATATGTTGCTGTCAATCACCAAGAAGTAAAATAAAGTGACTACTGATTTATCCACCACACTCTTCAACAGAGAACATCAGCAATTTCCACAAATTACTATCGCAGTGTTCCATATTAACTAGGCCTTACGACAAGATATAGCCGACACTAGTCGGTATGATTCGGTCCGTGTCGCGCGTGTCATTGATGTAGATGTCGATTCCGACACACGCGTTAGACACAAATACATTTCACATGTTTGTAATACGACACGAGTATGTACGTGGCGGGAATGAACTTTTAGAATTGCACTAAAATATGTGGAGCTATGAGTTTTGTTTGGTTTTTATCAATCATTAATGTTGCACACAAAATTAATACCTACTACTATACCTTTATTCTTATTGTATCAGTAATTGACACTAGTATAATTCAAGTTTAAAGTTCAAGGATTCAAAATCACTTAACCAATAGAACGGTTTCCAATCCCTGTTGCCGTGATCACTCACATATTGTCAAGAGAAAGACCCAACGCTTCTCATTACACGGTTGCGTTTTATCATCTCTTGATTCTATTTATTGTGATAAAGTTATTACGATATATGTACAATTTTATATCTATGCATATGTTTAATCCTATTTTTATAGCAGGGATCTGAGGCAGTGAGCGCGATGAGAGCTGAGGGAGCGACACATTAGAGCGAGGGGTTCAAGGATATTCTTAGGTCCGAGTGGTTTTCATCAATTCGATTTTGTTATAATGTTGTTATTAGTTTATAGAAGAAACGGCAACACAGTTAATTTCGAAAATTACCTTTAATTACTAGTTCTCGTTGCTTACTCTTGCCACAATTAACTTAATAAACAGGTCTAAATATTTGTTTTCAAAATATTTACCTTCGCCTGAAATAACTAATATTTTAGCATCAAGTCGCATATGCATAAAATCAATGAAAAGTAATAAATGTAATAAATAACTTAAACGCTATTCAAAAACGGTTATAACTATATCCCCTCATGCCTAGTGATTTCGAAAATAAATACACTTACTAACAAAATAAACCAACGAGATATAATATTATCTATAAATAATAAGCATAACGCAACGAGTAAATGTCATAGTTATGGCTTCGATGGGCTGTTTTATGTGCGTTATAGATCATAATATTTAAATTACACATCACAAAAGGCGTTTCAAATCAGAAGATGAACGCGATCGATGTATTTTTGATTGCACTATTTTTATTGTAACTGACGTGTCAGCGAATGCGAAAGAAGTTCTGGCGGTCTTAGACACAAACACGAACATAAATAATACTATAATATTTTGCAAGTAATGATGTCTAGATGCGGATTTCTGTAAGAGAACGATGCAGGCCGTTTAGAGAGTTCGTCACGACTCCGAAGGTCTGAATCTACCACTGTTCGATGACGGGGCTCGGAGTAGTTTTTAGACCTTAGTCTTAGAATTTCGTTCATAGCGGGGTGCTTCTATCTGTAATGTACCTCTACTGATCTGTAACGTACTTGCCCAATTCGGAGATTGAAATTTAAAATATCCTTTATGGCTTATTATATCACCTATCTTCTACATTTTAATACGCGAAGAGAATTCTTTGTACGCGTTTTTTTAAAGAATTTTGCTAACGCAGCAACGTGAAATTTGGAATACTTAATGTTTATGTATAGAAGAAGTGCAGAAAGCTAAACTTCTTAATTTAAAAAATACGTGAAAAACGGCTACGCTGCGCTACATTCACTACTTCGATCTAAAGCCGCGCAATGGACTGTCATATCAACGTTGGATTGATCACCAAGAAAGTTAGTCGTCTCCTTGTGTCCTGTGTTTTTTTCGGGGATGAAGTCGGAGCCCAATAGTTAGTCGGTTTTATAAAACTGAAAAGTGTATTTGTCTAAATATCAGATTCTATAAGTCCGATTTCAAAAATAAATTTAAAGCGTGTGAAACTGCGAGGAAGATGTTCAATTATAGTCTGCAAAGTGGTGATTATGAAGTTGAAATAGTGTGGCTAGTCGTGTTTATATTTCTAAGGAATTACTTTAAATGGCGTGAGTCTCCTAGACGTATGTGGTGATCCTACTTTGTGGTCGTTGATAGAATTATTCGCAACGAACTTGTGTTTGTAAAGATTTGTGAGACAATGAATTTTCCAGACCGTTACAATAACATTAAACTGTTGTACTGTGTGTACTTTCTATTACGAGCCTTTAGCTTCTATTAAGGTATCTGATTGAGAAGAGTAGACTCAATATATCTTTCTGGGCGTTAATGGCGTCGAACTATCGGCTAGCCTATTATTTTGTCAAGTTGGGATTTATAGATCGAACGGAGTAACGGTACTGAGATGTTGGAGCGTAGGAACATTTGCCAATGTATGGTGTCCCTATACGGTACCCGCTGAACAACAATTAAAGCGTAACCTCGTGTTAA
Source organism: Callimorpha dominula (assembly GCA_949752705.1). Lineage (NCBI taxonomy): Eukaryota > Metazoa > Arthropoda > Insecta > Lepidoptera > Erebidae > Callimorpha > Callimorpha dominula. Next base: position 11,071,955 of record OX457011.1, read on the forward strand.
GACATTGTCGATGCTCATCCACGACGTACTATTTGCGAGGAATACGTCATACGATACGATTAAATATTATAAATCCTTAAATAATAAATATAATACTCGGGTATTTATTACAACATTGCAAATGTACATATTGATACTTAGAAATACGCAGGAATTGAACCAGAAACCCATGGTGTTGCAGACGAATGCTCTACTTTTACGCCTCTTGTTTAGGTCTTTTGTATAGCAAATACTTGAAATATAAACATATTCCAACTGGAAGTATTTACTATAATAATCTAATAAGGTGAATCGAGTTTTAGGATGGCAGCAATATTTTGTCATTTAGTTTCTGGCCACCTCCGACGGGGAGGTGTTTAATTAGTTTCCTTTTTTTAAGTCACCTTTCGATCTAATCAAAATCTAAGTGCTTAGTGTGCGTTTCTTACATATTCAAAAGTCAAAATTAAGTACAAGTCGTAGACCTGTATTTAATTTTTTGGGACACAAGATCAATTTAGAATACAATAAGATAGTGCTCTTTTCATTCCACAGAAATCGTAGTTAACATTAATGCAACTGACTCCGTTAATAACACACTATACAATCTGATGTAGGTTATAAAAAAACTTACAAACTCATGCTATGGATACAAAAATAGGTATTACTCTATAACTTTTTTTTTTTAAATACTTGAACGTTTTTCTGACAAATACTTGAATGCTATGCTACATGAGCTGGATGCCTAGGCTAAAGAATATACAGACATATAAAATACTTTTATAAATACAGAATTATAGTTTTATAAGTAATCATTAAATGTGTTTTCAGAGTATTTAATTCTGTCCTACACAATGTTTAGCGATTGATTTGACTTTATGAAAGCTAGGTGATAAATATACGATTTCCCCGTCAATAAAACTAAACTCTCAAACTATTGGTACTTCAAGTAAGTGTTAAGTATACTGTAGCTTATGGACGCTTATGGCTCCAGAAGATCGCTAGCATTTCGTGCACTTTTCAAAAGGTAAATAGGTATAATTTGAATTGCAAGGAATAAGAAATTAGTTCTTCTGTTGATACTATTCTAAAGTGCTTGGAGACACTACTCATCACAAAAACACACGCGAAGAAGTTCTCTTACGTTGTAAGCGCTTATTTATAGGTCGATGCTTATAAATAAGCACTTACTCGTACATCGTAGAAAATAAGCAGTTGCCGATGTTACTGCTTACTGTGAGGCGGGTCATCGTCAGGAACGTTTCCAATTTTATAAATAATTCGGTAGCTCAGTGCACTCAGCGTACATTTTATAAACAGCCTATTGCAAGCTAATGACAATTTATTTATAGTCTTTCGTTTTCAATACACACTTATCAAAAAGATCTGTTGGTTTACTAGACACCTTCTAACCTGCGTCAATATCGGAATTTACATTCAATGATTTGAAATGCTAAAACTTTGTATTAACATTCCACAATCGATTTGCTCTAATTTCGGTATTTAATCGAGTATTATTTGTGGTGAAACATAAGAGGTAAGGCGAGGTGTAAGAGACGATTTCACGGCGCAAGCGCATCCTTTCGCCACGGCTGTCGGCCCTCGATCACGCCGCCATCTTAGCCGCACATGCGACAGATAAGTTGCGTCACATGCGCCAACAATATAGAGAGGATCGTGTTACACTGCCCTAAATCTTCTTTGTTCTGTGATTTGCATGTGTCTGGTCTGATCTACCTTATGTTGTAAACTTTTCAACTGGTTAAAAGATTACAATTAGGTCATGGACTTAATGTACATAGTAACTAACTTAAATAAGTACAGCTTTTAACACCTATTGAACACAAAGACACTAGTTAGTTTTACAAAACTTTTTTTTACTTCTAGTCAGAGCTTTGTCGAAGTTTACAAAAATATTTTATAAATTTACCTATATGTACGGTATCAATAACGGTAGATTGCAAAACTCAGGAAATTCCAATGAACACTACTCAACCACTTCGAAATTTTGCTACCAATCAATCTAATACTGATTACAATTTCAATCAGCATCTAAATCAAGTCGTACGGGGTACCACAGGGGACAATGTTTGGACACGCGACCAGGGAGCGCGACGGCGACAATGAGTGCGTCCCGATCGCGCGATTAGATCCTATCGTTGAGCACGCGCCGCCCGCGCTGCCCCAGCTCCGGTTTAGATTGGACCGTGAAATTAAGTAGGTACAATTTATACCAGTAATCATTTACGGATTAATTGTTAAGGAAATGTTTGAACGTGGATTATTTATTTGAGTGATTTGTAGAATTTAGTCAAATAGATAAGTCTTATTTATACGTATTAATTGAATGGTATTGGTAAAAAGACTACAAATTCCTACTAACGTAAGAAATAAAACTTTTTTTTTTGTAAAATGTGTTGCAAAAAAAGCTCACCTGATATAATCTTATACGTATAAGGCTGTGCCCACAGTACCAGTCGATAGCTACATTTTAGATGATAACAATGTGTGCCTGTTGGTTAAGTGGTTAGTGACCTTGCTTGCTGAGTCAAAGGTCGTGGGTTCGATTCCTACCCAGGACAAAAAATTGGGTGAAGAACACGACCATTTGTTCTGTGTCTGGGTGTAATTTATCTAAAATTTGTATGCATTTAGTAATACGAGTACATAAGTATGTTAATCAGCAGTCTGGTTACCACACTAGGCAGAGCCTGTACGGCTCTGCCTAGTGTGGGATCAGACGTTCGCGTGTGAAGTTTGGTTACTATATGTTTTCTTAATCAGAGGGATCTTCGATTATGGGTTATATCTTTTATTTATGACGAAAAAAAAACAAAATTGGCAATGAGTAAAAAAAATCAAGTACATCTTCCTATCAAGTCACTAAGAGTACGTAACTCAATCGAACTACAATCAAACATGGCAGTATTTCTTTTCTCCGTCACAAGAATGACAACACGATGCTATTTGATTGTGCTGTTCGAACTCTTGACTTGACAGTCGCTAAGATACAGTCAGTTCCACTATTTATCGGTTCACCAATCTTGAGCTCTATTGAATATCCAAGCTCCTCAAAGTTTGAAGGGTCCTTACAACGTGAATTACGAGATAAGAGATATTATTGTGTAAGATTTAGGTTCAAGTGTATATTTTCCTTGTGTAAATTGATAAATTAACTATTGACTTTTATGTTGTAAGCTGTTTTAATGTTTATGAAAATAGAATTTCGAGAGGCATCTCAACGTCTATTTTATCTTTGAGTCTTATGTATTGTAATTTTTTTTTGTTAAAATTACATTGATTAAAACACAGTTATAGAGAGCATTTTAGTGTTTATAAATATAACTAGCCGTGGAACGCTATTTCACCTGCGTTTATGGGCACTGCTCCGCGCCGGGAATAGCGTGATGTTATATAGTCTATAACATTCCTCAAAAACTACAGCTATCACATGCATTTTTTAAGTTTGACTGTTAGCTGAGACTAGCGCTTAAAAAATAAAACTCTCCAGCTTTATTATTGATAGATAGATCCAAAAGAACATAATTATTTAGATCTGTTTAGACTGATATGGATATGAGAAGATAACACAATGAAGGTGCATTATACACCAATCAGTCATATCTGTAAGTAATGTGGGAATGTGCTGTGCTTTGTCCGAAATGAGCAGATCTCGGCGCAGCTGCGCAGACGCACATAAATCATTTTAGTAAACAATGCCTTATCTAAATTAGGACAGACGCTTGTTGAGATTGTAATTAGGGAATTATGTATGATTTATTTAGTTATCCGTTTCTATACGCACTAGGGTGTATTGAGTGTGAAATGCTATTAAGAAATGACATATTTGAATTGTAAATGACGTAATCTTGATATTACAGAACTAAAATAAACTGAAAACGGTTTGCGGGGGTTTTCACAGTATCTCAAAAGTAGAAACTTTATTAGTGGTGATGGTGTTAGTTTGTTAAAAACGGACTATGACAGTAGTTTTGGATAACCGCAATCCTAAGTAGGTTAGGATATTTCAATAGTGAGGTGACTCCAAATAAAGAAGAAATCTGCTATGCCCTAAGTCTTCATAAACTATTCCTCTCTGTGAACATTTTATTATATATGTATTTAACTCAAGTTTGGACCTAAGTACAAGATAGATCACGACTAAATCTAGATAGAAACTACCGTGTGAGAGGAATTGGTAGATCACAACAAATATGTATTGTAAGGTTAGTTTTCTCTCTCGATAATACCATAAAGAAACAAAGTACAAGTACAATGGAAGCGGTTAAGATCTAAACCAATTACCCACGTCGCTGTTAGAAAATAGAAAGCCGAACACACAAGCCCTAAATTTCAAAACAAAGAAAATCTTTCTAAGCCCATTTAAAACTGAGAGCCTGCATGCAGAATAGGGCTACATTAGGCATACGTAACTTCCCTCATACACTAGACCGGTACAAGGCACCCGTCCTATAATGGTGACAGGGCTAATAGGTCCGTTGATTTGCGATGGAGCACCGCTCTCGTTCGCAGGTGGCCTTATTAGGCTTGTAAATATATGAGCATAAGTTTTCTTGTCAAATCGAAAAAGGAAGATGTTATGTGAACGATAATCTCTACTATTCTCATATTTTAAGCATGATCCATGTTAAACGAAAATTGAGTAATATTTCAATCGGTACAGGATTAAGAGTGAATAATTTTACATGAGGGCAGGGTTGGAGTGCGGTGAAACATTTACAGAATACTTTTATGGGAAGTAATTTATATTACAAAGGCCGGAGTCCCTGATAAAGATAGTGCAAGGGCAAGGCAAGGTGTTTAATATCGGTAGGTAATTATTTCTTGCCCAGCCATGTCAAATGAAAAACTTATGAAAAGTAAAGCCGGTGACCATGAATTATGTTTAATGTAACTAACATGAATTAGAGCCATTTCAATGGGTTCCTAACTTGTACCAACTGTAGACCGCGGTGAGTTAGACAGCAGTACTGGTAGCGGTGGAACTGGGTGTAACATATCTATGATATGTATGTACTTAGTCATTTATAAGTATGTTTATCAATCGTTACTATAGTAAAGGCTCTGCCTCTTTTAATTATTACTGGTGCAGGGCTCTGTTATGGTTAGTACCGCACAAGAGCCATCACAGGACGGTGTTATAGTACCAGGTGTTCTATAGTGGTAGTTTTTCAAATTAGTTGTATAAAAAAAATAGATGGCAATTATGAAATAATGACATTCTTTTCATTTCATTAATCGGTTAAAAACTCAAAACATATTTTGAAATACACCTGGTGGTAAACACGACATAAATAATGTTCCTAAAGCAAATTCCAATAATAATAAACTACTTTAACCGAACTAAAAGCTTGATCACGTAACATTAATCGGAATATTTGCTGCACAAACGCACGTGTGGTGGAAAATATATTGGCGGCATGAGTTTCACTAAAATTTATGAATGCTAAATACCGCAGTGGGCTAACAAGATCTAGTTTCATAATTTATCAATGTCCAGCTACTCAATTGTGCAGTTTGGCTACTTTCAACCTTATCAGTGATACGTTGCTTAAGATTTAAAGCGATATATATACAGAAGGGATAGTAGGCGACTGGCTGTCTGCGGCGGTGAATGATTTAAAAGCTGTTGTTGCTAGGTTTGTTAATTTAGCTGTGTTTTATTATTATATTATTCTCTTAGTAGTGTCAAGATAATAATTTTCAATGATAAATCAAGCTGGTTGTTGAGGAACTCCACGTCTAAACTAAGTCTGGTAAATGACAAATACCAACAAGTTAGAAACAAAACCAGTCAGTACATTTTCAGTGTTACTAAGAAATTAATAGTTTTAAAGGTAGGTTACAAAGTAACACTTACAAAATGCAGAAGCTACTTCCATTATGCAGAGCAGGCTAAAATAGAACAACATTTTTAATATAAGGTTTTTCAAGTTCAAATTGAACAATTGCTAATGTATTAATGATGATATTAATGATAATGAATAGGCGTTTGTCTTCAAACTCATCTGATGGAAAGTGACGATGAAGGTACACTCCTTTCCAAGAGAAATCAATTTAAACAACAATAATCCTGGAACCATGTTGGATTTATTTTGTTAAAAATTAATGTTATGTATCAAGCTTTTAGTTCGATTTAATTATTTTTTTTTTAATTAATAAAAGACTTTATTTTTTTTTTTCATTCAAGGTTGTAGTAAGGTACTGCAAAAATAAACACGAAAAAGTATGATTAAGAATTGAATTTCGGTGGGGTTTAATTGTGATTTGATTTTTGATTGTGTAATAAAAGCATCTATTTACCCAGCCCGCACTATTGTTATGATTACCCAGGACAAATAATTGTGTAATGAGCACGATATTTTTTTCTGTGTCTGGGTATAATTTAACATTCATATGTAAATAGGTAGCTCGAAGTTTGTTTGCTATTTTAATTGTAAAAAAAAAACTCGGTATTCAACTCCATGTTAACTTATTATAACTCTAAGTCAAGTTAAACTTAGGTTAATGATGTATATCAGGTTGAGAGCACCGCAATACATCGACGTACTACGGCCATATTCATAAATCACATTAACCTAAATAGGTAAGGCACCATAAGAAAACTTAAACTTAATGCAGTCTTAATATATGAGTATGGGCAGCCAGCCTTTTAGCTAGATTTAAAAACCATCTCAGATTTTCCCACGGGAGTGAGCTTTGTTCTTAGGGACGGCTGCATGCAAAAGAATTTTATCGATAAATCTTATTTTAATCGCAATGTTAGTACTTGTGAAGTGTGGAGACTTATTTTGACTGCAAATGCTGCATGAGTAGGTAATGGCGAAAATATGTTCTTTATATTTTGAGCAAAACGGTCTTATTATACTAAAATAAAGCAATAATACTAAATGTTTAACAATGCAAACTGCAATCTACAATAATTGTTGTGTGTTGTGGTTTTCATTGAAGTAGCTTATGGTAAGCTGTGAGGAAACTGTTTGAATATTTGTAATGAATCGATGTGTTCTATCGATATTACTAAATATGTTGTATCGACAGCCCTCAGCTACCGTTCGCGAAACGTGACCGCTCGCGACAAACGGCGCGCGTGACGTTTCCGAACGCAGCCCGATACGTCGCCGATACGAATACATATTATGACATAGGATTCCGAACCCTATACTACATACTATACAAGATATAACCCTCTGTATAAGTCACGGTGTTATAATTTTTCTGTATTATGTATGGATAATACAAAGTCTATCTTAAAAGCGTTACTATCTAATTTTCATAATTAACGCTTTTCAGAATTTATGATTACATTCGAACAAGACGTAAGTTCCAAGGTTTGCATTGTTTATGCTGATTCAGTTTTATCTGAGAGTAATTTACGGTTGTAGCGATATTGGTGGTCTGTATAATTTGACCAGAGGTGGTCGTCGTAAAAAAATATTAGTGCATTATTGATCTGATAATAACTTGATGAACGTTAGATAAAAAACACTGATTACTATGTATGTCCATATTGGGATATCTACATTAATATAGTGTTTCTAAGATTTCATGTAACCACTGCCGCACGTATTTAAACATCGTATAAAAAATATGTTGAGTATAAAATTTATCCGCACAAATTATACTTTTGTATTTATTTCAAATCGTATGCGTATAGCGTAATGGCTAAGGCGTCGGACTTGCGATCGAGTGGTTGCGGGTTTGAACCCCACCCAGTGCACTACCAACGTGAACCCACTCCTAAGACAAGCATTTAGCTTAGCTGGAGGGGTGAACAAGAACACAAGTAATGTGTGACCCACGTTGCTAGTATTAAAAAAAATTAAAGTTTGTTCCGAAGGTAACAAAATTTCGAGTGGTACGATATTTTATAATTGGTTAAGTATGTAATAGGTTAAATTGTGTTTCTACTGGCATAGCGTCAAGTCTAGTCTGAGTCCCGCATGAAAGAAGTAATTATTTTGTATAATCTGTGCATGTGCGTTAATGAGCTTGACGTATGTATATTTTACCCATACAGATTTTTTCCTATAGCTTCTTAATTCAGTTAATAAAATATATTATTTTGTCATACTAACGATGTTTATTATCATTCCGGTAATTACATGTTTCAATAATTGCGTAAGCCCAAATCATCGTATTCAATGAGCATTTGAAAACACTACGCATTCCTTTCATAAAATGCTTTAACGGAGTAATCAAATTGTCACTATCTCAATTTCCAGGCCAATTCAGATTACGATAGTACGGTCCTCTGTGAATAGCAACGAGTTGTGACAACCGCCGACAGGCGTACGACTATCAATGAGACAATACGGTGTTGATGCTGAGCTCCGTCTGATATAGACGACACCTGGCCTGAAATGTATACTGCTTTGAATGCGGCATCATTAGTTTTTATGTACATAACATAGCTATAGTACTATATCTAAAAGTTTATTTGTTTAAAGGGTCTAATCTCAGATTAGTTTACGGGTACGATTTGTAAAGTTACTTGTAGAGGTTAGATAGCCACTGTTGATAAAAACAATGCTTATATGATTATGGTGCTCCTCATGAGAGCTGAGAAGCGACCATCAATTCGTCAATCATTACCAAAAGTCATGATTGACGGATGTTCGTCGGTGATTGATGAAATAATATCGACATCAAAATCTCATCATGCAACCGTTAATCACTGCATTACGATGACGGTAGGTTATTCGTCAATCACCGTTTTGATTGTAGCAAAACTGACAGTAAACCTACCGTGTAATGGGCGCCTTACGCGGGATCCAAAATCCTTTCTGCTGCTAACGGTCTTCAGAGTTTTACAAGCTTGGCAATGAGTAATATCTCTAATGTAGCAAGCGTTAATAAATTGAACAAGACTTGTTGGACACGTCAGTTGAACTTTTTCATTTTACTTTCCCTTAAAATGCTTTCAACATAAATGGGAAGGAAATCTGTCTGAAGAGCTTGACTTTGAAAACTAAAATAACTACGAAGGCACAACTAGATAACATTGAACACGCGCATTTAAAGAACATAAAATAAAATATTCTTCCATATATTTCACGGTAGGCAATCAATTTACATCAATCAATCAACGGGTTTACCCAAGTACTCCCATTTAATTCGAAACACGATCACTATTCACGGTGATGGGCGGGTTAGTACCCCATCCACTTCAACTTTCTGCAACTTCAATCTACGTCACTCGAGCACTTACCAACGGGCCCCTAGACGAGCGCCTTCGGTTTTATAATAAGGATTTTGTACGAATTGAAAAATTGTGTAATTAGGTCAGTAGGCAGTACTTACTTACATGCATACATACATTCACGCCTTTATCCCCGAAGGGGTAGGCAGATGCGTATTAAACATCCACTACGTTATTACGAGTATTAAATACAAACGATAATTTTGTCCCACTCATGTAATAAGGGGCTAGCCTAGACTTTGCGAAATGTGCATTTGGCCCGTTTGGTGATAAGCCGTTCAGACCTATAAACACTCAAAACCACTGCAGCGTTGTCAATCCTATCTCCCACCATTGATTCTACTCTCCCCAAGCGCTCTTAGGGACGTATGTATTAGCAAATGTAGTCGATTCCGCTAAAAACAATCCTAATATTAACCCTGCTAATACCATAAAAACTAAAGTTTTGTGTGGCTGTTACTTGATAAAGGTTTTACATTGGTTATGTTACTGGTGGTTAAAAACGAAAATAATAATTAGAATGAAATCTATATCCTTACTAATATTATAAATGCGAAAGTAACTCTGTCTGTCTGTCGTACTTTCACGTCAAAACTACTGAACGGATTTAAATGAAATTTGTTACACAGATAGTCTAGAGCTTGAGAAAGGACATAGGCTACTTTTTAATGCGAAAAAAGGGGTGTAAGGGGTTGAAAGGTGGGGATGTAAAGTTGTATGGAAGTATCGTCAATCAGCCTAAATAATTAATAAAATTCCACGCGGACGAAGTCGCGGGCACAGCTAGTAATAAAATAAACAAGTTTAGTGGCCACGCTGTTAATAGCTACTTAGTACCGTATTTATTCAGCATTACGCGTTTCACGTATCCACGTAGTCCAATTAAACGCCGAATCGACTGAGTAAACTCGGAATCCTATTCATATCCAGGTATTATAAATTATGTTAAAACGTACACGCGGGTTATTATGATTGTATTAAACTTTCAAGAAATGTGGAAACGCAATTCAGGGATCTAACGGGCTTGAATTGCTTTCGACTGTTGAGTCAAATTAGATAATGGTGCCGATTCTATTGTACACTCGACTTAACTAAAACCTGACTTAATTTCTTCATATGAAATCAACCTAGTATTCTTCGTAATAAGGTCTATTTGTTACTAGCATCTATTTCTCAGCGCCGCTAAATTTCACTAACACCTGTCAACGTATACTCAACTTTATTTCCACGCAGCGAGAGTCTCCATTTATTCAAACGCTGTATAATTGCCGTATAAAAACTTGTTCAAAACGAAGAAGGATGACGTGTTTTTAATCTACACCTACGAAGACGCTTACTAAAAACACAGAGCAAAAGAGATGGCATTCAACGGATAGCGGCTCTCGCTACGTGGTATTAAAGTTTATTTAAGCATATCAGACATATAAATTGCTTATTTCGATAGCGACATATGTTACCTACTTGTTTCAATTTGAAATAAGACCTTGTTTTGAAGTATACAAGGTTTACATCTTATATGAAGAAAATTTAGTGAATTTTAATTTAGCGAGTGAAGTAACAGAATTGGGACCATTGTATTTAAATTAAATGTGACGTAGGATGATTTTTAATTCGCATAAAGAAGTACTAATATCCGTATCATCTCAACTGAGCCATGTACATAACTATACATATAAAATTACCGATGTGTCTAATGGCCTTAAAACGCGGGTATACACAGTAGGCTATACCAAGTGATACTGTCAATTATCTGCTCGTTAGTGGCTGATCGATCCCCGACGTGTGCTTGAAGCGGCGTCGTAACTTAGCTGACTTAATGTGTCAGGGAGGTCAGTGTGGCCCAGATCCAGCTATTAGCAAATTAACTGATGTAGATAACTATGCTTTGTTCCTATGAATATTTAAATTTGAAATTGGAACAGTCATAATTTATGAAAATTCGATTGTATTGGTAATATCAATTGTGATAGGCAAAATCATTAAATACGTTGGTGTGGCAACACAGCATACGATGAGTATACTTAGTACCATCTAGCGAAGACAAGCTGAAATACTTTAATTCTCTCGAATTAACCTGCCCTATATTTAGTTAGGATTATTTGTGGCTAACACGTAATGTAGGGAGGTACGAAAAATGTGTATGTACTTCCTGCATAGGACGTCAAAACTTACCTTTTGTTTAAGGAAAGACAAATCTCTCACAGGAACAGTTCTCTTGGTGACCTTGACTTCTGTCTGCAAAACTTCCATTGTAGATATCTCCTGAAAGCCGTGCTCTTCAAGCGCAAGGCATGTTCTCTGTACTTGTTCTATGCAGGGCGAGAATGAACAGAATCTGCCTCCTGGAAAAAGACAATTTATAATTGGTATTTAATTTAACATTACCCTGAAACATTTAACTTTTTAAACAAAGGAAATCAAGGTCGAATTGTCGAAATAAGGTACATATATAACTACATATTATAAAACAAAGTCCCCCGCCACGTCTGTCTGTCTGTTCGCGATAAACTGAAAAACCACTGATTGGATTCTTCACAAATAGACAGAGTGATTCATGAGGAAGGTTTAGGTATGTAATTTGTTAAGGTTTTGTGTAAATTGGTTGAAATATTATGACGATTGTTGAAGATGTCATAATATGTGATTATATAAGCTTAAGATGTTGATTGCCGAAGAGTTTGTTTCTTTGGTTGATGGATTGAGTTATTTGCTAAACAACAAAGATGTGTACATATTTGGTAAACTATGAAGAATAAGATCAATGGAATCATGTGTATTCTTTTAATATGCGTGCGAGATATTCATTGGCCTAGGTCTCCTTGTTTCTAAACATAATTAGGCTTCGCTGATCGTTTATAATCATTAGACTTAATGACATAAAAAATGTCTGGGCCTAATAACGGTCTATGTTTTGTCACCTCACAATTATGTGTACATAATAAGGCAGGTCTAATCGATTATTTCGAGTATTAATCCATATTGAACTAAACTATTGAAAAAGAAAACATAATTGATGACAGGCATGTTTTCTTTGTAAAAACAGGGTCAAGTAGAAGATAGCTTTTCAAATCCATTGAGGTATCATGGAACAACGAACTATGTATTAAGCTTATGAAGTTTTTGGTATACATACTGAGTTTAAGGCACGTAGTGTAGTGTAACGTACAGATGTATGGTCATGCAACGCCATTGCACTTAAAGTTGTAGTTAATAAGTAATAACGTGGGTCACATATTAGTAGTATTTTTGTTAACCCGTCCAGCTAAGCTAAATGCTTTTGTTAGGAGTGGGTTCACGTTTGTATTGTACCGGGTAGGGTTCGAACCTGCATCACTCAATCGCAAGTCCGACGCCTTGGCTACTACGTAAACTACATTTATACATAAACATTTTATTTAAAATAATTTAGTAAATGAATGAATAAAGATTTCTTATTTTATTATTATCCAATACATCAGCGATTTATAAATTCTGAAATTTACATGGTTCATCTACGTAGTAGGGGATAGCAATTCTTCAACCGCGGTTTTCTGTTGGCGGGAAGTATTGGACCAGTCAAGCGGTACTAATTCGAGAATTCTTGCCCTTTTTCTTTTAGTCTGATCCCAAACTAGGCCTGTACTATGTTAACCAGACTGCTGATAAACATACTTATATGTATTACTGAATACATAGATATTATAGATAAATTACACTAAAACACAGAACCAATGATCGTGCTTATCACACACTTATTTGTGGGAATAGAACTCGACCTCTGGCAGTCAGGATCACTAACCACTATAATAATAACTCCACACATCTTACACACGACCCAATATGCACACAAAATTTCATGAGAATCGGTCAAGCCGTTTCGGAGGAGTACGGTAACTAACATTGTGACACGAGAATTTTATATATAAGATTACACCCAGACACAGAACAAATGACCGTGCTCATCACACAATTATTTGTCCTAGGTGGGAATCGAACCCACGACCTCTGGCTTAGCAGTCACTAGACCAACAGGCCCGTCAAATATTTATTTTTCTTAAAGGTGTCAAGTGTTAATCGAGCCGTGTTCTGCATTGCATTGCACCAAATAAATGAAATAAGGTACATTTATACTATTGTGAATATAAGGAGATCGATATAAATCCAAATTAGTAGATAGATCTTCGGTGAGCAACTGTGACAATATTCCAACGCTTGGCTACACTATCAAACATTTCGTTATTGTGTTAAGATCTATAACAATGATTGGGAGCAAATAATGTCCACAAGGATTTCTCTACCCCGTTTCCGGACCAGTTCGAGCTTATAATAAAAGTTTGAACAAGCCAGCGGCGATCGACCTCGCATTACACAATTCAAACAAAACCAAGACGTCTTACCACTTCATAATGCGCGCTCACGTAAAAAGACGATCCAGACATAACAAAATGTCGACAGATGTTTTCATTCCCATGTGATAGATACGAGATGGCCGAATGCAGCGTAAGATAGCCGTACCCTTTTTGTTACCGCGATACCGTTTTGAAATTTTTACAAGTCGAAAACGACCAGGAAGAGACACATCGTCTTTTATGTGGCCCGCTTAGTCTTATCTGTCAAATCTTATCTACCAATAAGGACAGCGGACGTCACTCACTCTGCCAATCTGAGCGGTGCGGGCGCGTCACCGCGGGGGGGCAAATTTAAAACTGTTCTATTTTTAAAATGTGTATCGCGTGCCTGGACGGTATAACGCGCGCATTAACATAATACACTAAGGCTCAGAAGTACTAAATGAAGCCATTATAATCTTCGGGCCTTGACACACTGCGCGACTGAAGTGTTGGATGCATTTATTAGCAAAATAATAATCTGTTATCCACTTTCACGAATTTGTATATTTCCATATCTATGTAGTTTTACATAAACCGTAACAGGTAAACTTTGCCAAAAGTGTCAAAATCAGTCTCGAGAATCTTTCACACGCTCTAAAGTAGATACCCATCACATTTTCTTCGTAATATTATGTGTTCCAAAAAGTTTTGTGTCGTTGTTCGCAGGCTGTTACTACAAAAGGTTCTCCTAAAGGTCGTGTAGGTGGCGAAATATGTAATACAGTATCTTAATGCATCGCGAGTCACGTCGCCGATGTCGAGGTGACTCGATAGCGACTAGCGCATTTGAGTTATCTCAGTAACCCGATGTATTCAATTAAAGTTAATTAGTCACTGATGATGATTGGATTATTTTGAGAAGATATTTCGAAAGTTTATCTTCCGAATACCTAAAGGGTAGGTAGTACTAGTAGTAATTGTAATTTATTTACATAGTGTTTTTATTTATTTTTTATTGTATTTAGAATTTATGACTTAAGTTAAAAATATTGGGATTTTATTTGTTGAGGTATCGAATGACATTCTGTACTATAGTTACTATGAAGAAATAGTATATGTGTTTTTGACTCTAAATGTTAGGTATTTTTGTCACCCCCGGGGAGGCGCTTAGATACATACATACTTTTCAGAGCCCTTCGAGTCGGTACTTCTTGAAAACTTAAGTTAAATCCTAAAAAAGATTTCGTCTCCTTATGTAGACATATATTCTACTTCTTTTTGTTCTACTTTGGTTCTGATTAAAAAAAAAAAAAAAAAAATCTAGACAAGTGCGAGTCTGACTCGTGCACCGAGGGTTCCGCAGCCAAACAAACTGGTACGTAGATAGTACGCCCATCTCGATAATTAATTCTCGAAGATTTTGCAAGTATTTTCCGAAAGACAAACTTAACTTTGAGGTTCTAAAAATATTCTCCCATACATCGATGTACCACAAAGCCAACTTTCCAACCGCAAAATATAAGTTTGTAATCACAATAACTATGTTTTTCAACTTGATGCCTCCACAGTTTCCTGAAGAAAAAAGTCTTGATAGACACACAGACAGATATAACAACAAATTAATGACTTTCGGAATTTTTCCTTTTTCGGACTTGTTCTGTGAGACCTTGCTCCTTACCAAATTTCTTGATTCTAGGTCAATGGAAAGTACCCTATAGGTTTTGATTTACCTGCGAATTGAAATTTGGTCAAATCTAAATGGCCGTATTTTTATTGCGTTGACTTAGAAGCTTGTTTTCCAGCTTCAAGGGACTGCAGACTTAAATATTTGGTATTACTTCAACTTGATGCGTCCACGGGTTCCTGAGGAAAAGACAAACAGACAGACAGACAGACGACAACAATGTGATCCTATAAGAGTTCCTTTTTCGTTTTGAGGAACGAAACCCTAAAAACCGTCGCCGTTATGCGGTTTATTTACAATTAAAAATCGAAAAAGGTTCTGTACTGTCTGGCTTAAACTTTCTTCTGCTGTGATGTACTGTGAGCTCCTTGCCATTTTTTGCCCAATTAATTGTAATTATAGCTATCTGTTTTCATATATACTGTGAACTCCTTGCCATTTTTTGCCCAATAATTGTAATTATATCTATGTATAGTTTGAGGGCTCGAACTTACCGGCAATAGCCAGTTCGAGATACAGGCACGCGACCTTGACCTTCCCGAGCCGTTGATAACACTCCCCAATCCATTGGTATAAGAAAAATCCTTAACCTTCTATTACCTTCCCTTCTTACCTTTCCTTTTCAATATCCGCCCAATTTTGCCAAAATACCCAGGAGGCGGCAATAGGCTTGTTCCCTATTACGTGAGTAAAACCAAATTATAGTTGGCAAAATGTGGGTTTTGTTATACGTCTCTGAAAACCCCTTCAGAGATGCATGTATGTATATCACGATGACCGCATTTTAATCAGGGAAGTCGTTTACTTGTTTTCCCTTCTAGTGGTAAAAAATAGGGAGCGGTGTCGTTAACGATTACTGGTCACTTTTCGTTACAAAATTATTGAAACTAAATTACCCAAATTCATGTCACATAATTCCATTGCCTAAATTTTGTATCTAATCTAATATTGAGTGAAGGCTTAGAGGCAACAAGAGGCGTGTTATTAAGTGACACTGACATAGCCTACGTCCTCAGCAATCTGTCAATTAGGCGGCATTCCTGTGCCCTGACCCACAGCGTACACTCTTGCGCAACCGAGGATGACTAACGGTTGTACACTTCACCCTTAAGGGCTTTGCCATAAGCACGAGTATGATAGTTTGAGATATAGATGTTAATACTTTATAGTGTTAAAAAATAACGCTTTCCATCAGTTTGGAATATACAATGTTATATACAGATTTACACGTTCTTTTACAGAGAGGATTTAAAATAGAATAAGTCAGAAAGCAAACGGTGATAACCCGAAAATGTTAATTCCCTTCTTATGGCTACGGTTTTCAATGCACTAAGATGGTAAGCAAATACAGCCCACCATTTTTAACCGACTTCAAAAAAGGAGGAGGTTCTATGTTCCACTGTTTATATTTTTTATTGTTTATGTTTACCGATTACACAAAGACGCTTAGACCGATTTAGTAAATTCTTCTGTTGTTTGAAAGGGTATACTTCCCAGGTGGTCCCGTGGTCATGAGGTCAGGATGTAATGATGGGATCCTGGAGAAATCGAGGGAACTCTTCAAATTTTATAGGCACCCTTGAAGCGATTTCGGTATTTGGAGGCGCATTGAAGTCGGTGATAGTTTTTTCTACTGTTAGGGTTTAGTAGAGTCTGGTAGACTGTACATAGGTATACAGATTTAACCATGACGTTTACAGATATTTAAGGTAGTGATAGCCAGATGACTAACCATTGGGTCATTTAAGTATTTCAAGTTCAACCCATGAAACCCACTCTGAAATTCTAATGTAGGATAACATGGTGGCCGCCAGTTCACCAATCTTCACAAGCCCTGTGTGGACTATGAGTGAACATACACGAGACCAAAACTCACTCGTAAAACAATTTATGAGCATGACTGTTACAGTTGCCTATGGTGAATGGAGGTATTACTCACGCGTTGCCAATTTCAAAAACTTTTTAATGTCCTTTGTGAATAACTCCGTACAATTGCGCTTGGCTATAACATACTACTAGCTTTTGCCAGCTTCGCTCTAGTTAATGTAGACTTATGCCCCGTTCCTATAATCGAGAAACGATTCGTTTTGCTTACGGACGGTAAAATTTTCGTTCAATTTTACCGTTCGTAAGCAAAACGAATCGTTTCTTGGTTATAGGAACCGGGCATTAGTCAATCAATAAAACCGTCGGGAACAGTACTTTTTTCTCGATGAAAGGTATCGTACGTCTTTCTCGGCACTCGACAATCGGTAGTTGTTGCAGTAGTTGAAAGGGGGAAGCGTAACAAATTTAAATAAACTCTCTGTCGCGTTTATGCTGGTAATATACTTACGGTTAAAACAGTTTAAACCACTGTATGTATAATATATTATAAATGCGACGGAGAGTGAGGGGCTCGTGCAAGGTTAAGCTATGCTAACCAGGTCAGTCTAAGGATGGTAGACCATTCTTAACACATGGAGACCCCTACGTGCTTCGAGAGAACTTCGATTTTCCCTAGTACTGGGGTTGTGGAGGTCTAATGGCAGTCGCTTCACGTAAAATATCGAAGTTCGGCCGTACCGTAGTTAGACTGAAAGCCGACCAGAACTTAGTTGGAAAAAGGCGCGGAGGATGATACAGTTAGGTTTCAAGTGTATACGTACTCACATTTGTCCTTGAACAAGTACAAACGAATTTTATTAACAGAATAGCGCATTCCAATACATAAATCTCTTGATTGTACTTTCACTTTAAGAGACTTGAGATCAATAGTATAGAGCGGCTTTCAAGTTTAAACGCTTCACAAATGTCATCGTATTTAAGCCAGTAATTTGTACAGTTTAGTTTCGTAAGAGAACTAAAGAGTTGAGAGCACCGATCTAAATGTCAAGTCTAGTACAGTGCCATCGACACAAGTCTAATCCTTAGTGTAACAATATTGTAGACGTTACGTAACAAGGGCTTTGTGCTATAAGTACCCCATTCACTCTTGGTGTAGTGTTGTCGAATGTTACTAGGTTAGATATCGATAGGGAGTCATCGATACATTTTTGTGAAATACTATGCTTATAAGGGCAAGAAAAGTAACGACTTAACATTTATTAACCACAAAGTGATAAAGATGTTTTTATTTTCTTTTATATGTTTTGCTCAATATTCGAGTGTAACCTAAAATTTACCAACTTAACAAGTAACTGTCTATATATATACCTATATACAATTTATTGTTCTGGTAACTCAGTATTTTAGTAACTAAAAATATAAATAATAATCTATATCCTCTATTAAGAGATATACATAATAGAATAATTAAAACATTTTTTGAATATAATAGTGAATTGAAAATTATTTGGATCTCAATAGTGTGATGATAATGAATTCATTTGATTATTTTTTAAGGAAATTAAATCAGTTAAATCTAGCTAACTCCACTACGGTCGGTAAAATTGTAAATTACAAATAAATAGTAAAACCGAGAGATGAGATTGATAGGAGGCCCGTATCTATACAGGATTAATATTATTATTAAGAGATTTTTTTTCGATATCTTTAACACCACTCTAGGCGTCTCTAGGACAACCACAACAAGACATCACAATAGCTTCGAGTCGCGTCACTAACAATACTGGACAAGCCATTGATGTATTAGCAGAGATAACACAGTGAAATCACATGTGTGTGCCCTGCCTGTACGCAATGTAATGAGGCCGCGCAATCTACTCGTGCGCATACCGTATTGTTCTATCAATGATCCGATTGTAATTAAGTTACACGAGTAACGAAGCTGTAATGCGTTGGGTAATACGAATATTTTAACCTGTGTTTTTAGTAAAATACTATGTATTGCATAATATAGTGTAATTTGGAAGAATCCGATTTTTTTAGAGATTAGAACATATTAGAAATCTGCTCGTATTGTAGCCACCCGTCGGGAAATCAAAGGTTAGTTTTATTTGCATACTATGATATTTCTGTAGTTAGTAGCGAGGGTTTCACGGAGAGGGGAATAGGGCATGTAACAACTATTGAGTATTGACTGGGACTTGTAACCCTTGACCAAGCAGGCCGTATTCTATGTCATATAAAATATAGAACTATGTAGTATAAAAGCTGCCATTAAAATGAACCCAAGCAACACAATAAGCATCTATGAGTATTTTAACTTACAGTGGTAGATTTATCAAGATAGTGCTTTCTTATTTAAATGTAAGTTCTGTGAGTCATACACACGTTAAGGCTTCTACTGCCTCAATAAAGTTATAAAATTTTATCAGAGTTGCGGTTGGCAGGACAACATTTGAACGCAAACATGTTATTTACAAATATGAATAAATGTATATTTTATTAGAATTTGTACATAGTCAAGGTGTTGTGCAAATCCCGCGTGCGGTGTGGGGCGTCGTCGTCGGGGTGGCCCGCGCATGCGTCGGCTCCGCCCCCGCCCGAGGCTCTGCGCTCGCGCCGCTGTCTCGCCCGACCACAACTCGCGACTATTATGAACATACCACCTATAAACCCACTGTTGTAATTTAATGTAAACAATCATGGGAAGTGGTGAGGATTGTTCTGTCATGTTTGTTTGTGCTCGATATGATATTCATTTATTCGTACATTGTGGGATAAAGTCGCATAGAGGTTCGAGCGGGCTTTAGTTAAGCTGTAATAGCTATGTTGGAGAAATAAAGACAGTTCTAGCTATAGACTAATGTAATTTTGTAGTACGTTACGTCACAATTTACTCAGTTATTGTTTAGTCAGTAAGTACCTAAGGTTTTTTTATATTACGTTGGTGGCAAACGAGCATACGGCCCGCCTGATGGTAAGTGGCTATCTGAGCCTATGGACGCTTGCAATGCCAGTATTCTTTATTGTCTGCCAACAAAACAAAAAAAAAGAAACAGTTATTGTGTACCATATAATCACAAATAAGTATGTAATATCTTCCAGGCAACTTTCTGATGGACAGGAGTGTAATGATTAACATGGGTGTTTCTGGTGCCAACAGGTCAAAGAAGAGCTTAATAGGGGGGGGGGGGGTAAAGCAATCTATGGATTGTATAAATATAAAATATTTAAACATAAAACATTTTATATCAGTGTATACATGTATACACTGATGTACAGTGTATGCATATATAATTATACATAGATGCATACATATTATATGTAAATTTACATTTATTAGTATAATAAATAAAATATAATTGATACGTAAATAACGTAATTTAGTTACAATACATTTAATAATTTAATAAATAGTACTCTTTTAACATCCTAGTAATTGAGCTAGCTCGTCTGATAGCGACCGGGAGACCAATGCAGAAAGCGTACTGCTTCTACTGTGAACTATTTATCCGCGAACTTTGTTGCATGCATTGAAGTTGAACAGATTTTGATTAAACAAGAGCTGTAGCTAGATAGGCAAGACTTGTTTTAAATATTAGATAGATAAATACATTCTTTATTGTACAGCAAAGAAAGGAATGAATACAAACTTGTATACATATTTGTAGATTCTTATCAAACTAAAGTCAAAACAACAAAGAAACCATATTAATGCAACTTAAGAGGGTTAATCGATCAAAACTGGTGGATGCTTTGGTAACAAATTAGAAATGTTATTTACACGCATGCAGTTGTTTTCCAGTTGATGAAGACTACAACAAGCATATAGAAAAAGTGTATAACAAGGTCAAAAAAGGCCCTGCAACTTGTAAAAATTTAATGTGATCACCATCTTACAGTCAAAAGTCTCAGTTACAAAACTTAATTTTTGTATGGGTTATTATTTCAAGAGACTCTCACGAGTACAGTGTATTATCCTATCTCTTTAGCTGGTAGTGGTAGTTGGTAGTGTGTAGGCTTGTGAGAGTGTAGTGAATGGTTTGGTGATAAACTTTTCATAAATGAAAAAATTGTCATCAGTATGAAGCGACATTGCTTGCTTAATTGCACTCTGCATTAACATTGAGCCACTCAAAGATGACATATTCCGATTAAAATTTTTGAGTGCGTAGCGGCTCTATTCCTCATGAACACAGAAGGTAGCTCAAAGCCTAGGGGGCCGCTTCGAACAAAATAGTGTATTTTGTTTTTTCCTAGACGTATTCATTATATAGCTAATATATCTATCTGGAGATAGATATATCATTAGTAGTCTACAAGACAACATTTTGAATCAATGAGCGGTATCAAACACTTTCAGAGCGGATTAATGCACCTGCTGAAATAAATATAAGATGTATTTTTAGTTCAAATAAATTAAAGACTAATACCAAGAAGGCATGCGATCAAGGATAATAAAATTCCAAGTACGATGCGTTCAATTAATTTAAAAAACATTCGTTAATTTTATTAATGCGCGAGAGCCTAAATCTACGATCACTGCAGATGTGATCGCGAACGCCTTCTCATTTTCGAAATTAGCAAATGAATAAAAAACAAAATGTTGGTAACCGCCAACAGAGTGGACAAGATAAAGAAATATACGAAGAGGTGCCTGCGTTCGAGGCTCCAGATAACACCATTAACGCCGGGGTGGCTGGCGGACAAAACAATAGAAAGGGACGCTAAATTGAGCATACTTCCGAAAAAGTATTTTTTTGAAAATCGGACATTCAAAAGTAACTTTACTTCCATAGACATAAAGTTGACATAGCAACAGAAGGTAAGGTGACATACTTCTTGATGTAGTTGGCACGAAGGATGATACAACTGGAAGAGTAAAAGGGACAATACATGATGGTATTGATAGCGGAATGAGTGGAGTAAGTTTTTCTCAGCCACCCAGCCAGCAACATAATTAATGGTGCTCGTGTTGGAGACGAATTTATAAATTGGCTTGATTCCATTTTTAACAAAGGGTGGGACATATGTGATAGGTCTGATAGCCAATCTACCAGGATGCGACATAATTAGCAGATCATTTCGTAGATTAAATTTGATAGCTGAAAATATGCCCTAGTTTCTTTGAGTTACGAATTTTAAGACAGTTGCTAATGCATATTAATCAGATTAGACTTGAAATCAACTGACCCCGAAAGTAAAATCAATAAGTGTGTCACAGAATAAAAAATGATTTCGAACGACTTCTATAGCCAAACAATGTTATTCTTTAATTAATTTTTTATTATTATTTTGTGTTACAAAGAAAAATGTATGTAAGTAAGTTTATCCTTATTTTAGAGTTCAAAGAAGTCATGCTTAGAATTAGATAGCAATACAGGAGATATTGTTTTTTAGCTTTGATGTAGTTTGGCATACCTACTACAAGACTATTTTATAAACACTTAAAAAATTTCCTGTAGTACCGAACAACTCAAAGTTTGTTTAAATACCAGAGTTTCGAGAGACGACATTTAAATTTAATGGGTTAACTTTGAAGTCGGCAATTACGCATATTCTTTATTTAAACAAGTGCCACTGACGTGACGAATAATTAATAGATTATTTTTAAAGCACTTGGTAAGTTATTAAAAAAACACAATCTCATATAATAGTTAGCTCTTGTAGTTCGGTTACGGTAAGTGTTCTTTTTGTGGTAGACCACATACCTAACATACTACATAAAAAAAGAGGAAAATCGAAGCGTAATACCTCTACAGTTCCAGTCCAGATTTGTACATCTATATAAATAAAAATGAAACGCCAAATGTGTTGCTAAGCACAAAACTCGAGAAAGGTTCGACCAATTCGGCTAATTTCTTTTTCATATTTTCGTTAAGGCACAAGGAAGGTTCTTCTGGAGAGAAATAACGTAAAAATTGCGAGGAAAATAGTAAAAACAACACCTTTTTGTCCTATACAAACCACAGAGTAATTAAATATTTAAAACACAGGTCCCCAGCTGTAAAAAAATGAACGTCGATCTTCACCACTTTCAGTACCACATGTTTTTATCTCATTTTATGACAAAGAAAAATGTACTTATTAACACTATATAATAATAGTTTCAATGCATTTATAAAGGGCGCTTTAAACATATTATTAATACCAGTGCATAATAAAATTTTGGGATGAATGTTACGTAGAATAAATTTCAAATGGCAAAAAAAGAGAAGACCACAAACGCAGTTTCACGTAGCAAAATGCTAAATGGTACACAATACGATTTTGGGATAAGAAAATAAGTAACAGACAAAGGTTCACTATAATAGAATTACAATTTGCTATCGTAATAACATCTTAAGCTGAATTAATTCCTCAGATCTCTTTCATGCAGCTTTACTTGGAGTTACTTTTTCGTAGCTACGGGCGTACTATTAGGAGGTATAACGTCTATAACTATGTGTTATTCTAAATGAGACTAGTGTAAGAACATTTGTCTTTAAGCAATACTTAGATTTAATCAAAATTATAGAGTAATATTAAAATTTGTACTTAATGAGTCGGGTTTCGGGTAATTTAAATAGTAAAGCATCGCTTGCTTTTTTTATGGTATAGGGGCAAACGAGCAGAGGAGTCACCTGATGGTAAGTGACCAACCCCGCCCATGGGCACCTGCAACTCAAGAGTCACAAGTGCGTTGCCGGCCTTTAAGGTTGGAGTTGGAAGGGGGAGTGAGGAAGGGAGAGGGGAAAAGGAGGGGAGAAGGAAGTGTTTAGGGCATCCGGTAACCTCACTTGCTCGGCGAAAAATAATACAAACAATGCTTCACTGCCGGTTTTAGCCGGCCCATACGTGCCGAAGCACGGCTCTCCCACGATGTTATTTTACAAATTTTACAATACAACATTTTTTTGTTCGAAAGCAACTTTTGTCTCTCCTAAAATTTCTTTCTAATTAAACAAATTCTTAACAGAAATTGTGTATTCTCTAACATAATTTTACATATTGTTACTATTTTGAACTACCTACTGTTTTTAGGGTTCCGTTCCTCAAAAGAAACCCTTATAGGATTACTTTGTTGTCCGTTTGTCTGCCTGGCAAGAATCGTTTTCTCAGGAACCCGTGAACGCATCAAGTTGAAATTAATACCAAATAATTATATCTGCAGTCCCTTAAAGCTGTAAAATATCAAGCTTCTAAGTCAACGCAATCAAAAGATACGGCCTTTAAGCCTTGGATTTTAACAAATTTGAACATTTCGCAGGTAAATCAAAACCTATAGGGTACTTCCCATTGACCTAGAATCATGAAATTTGGTAAGAAGCAATGTCTGACAGTACAAGTAAAGATAAAAATTCACAAGTCGTTAATTTGTTGCTATATCACATAAAAATGGTTTTTGTGATTACAAGCTTATATTTTACGGTTAAAAAGTTGGCTATGTCGTATATCGATGTATGGAAGAGTATTTTTAGAACCGCAAAGTTAAGCTTGTCTTTCGGGAAAGATCTGAGAGGCAAAAACCTTTGAGAATTTATTTCCGAGACGGACGTACTATCTACATACAAGTTTGTTTTCTTACGGAACCCTCGGTGCGTGAGTCAGACTCGCACTTGTCCGGTTTTTTATTGTGTAATGGAATAGGCGTTTGTCTTCCAACTCATCTGACTGAAAGTTATATTGAAGACGAAGATGGTACACGCCTATCCAAGAGAAACCTATTCACTTTTTTTTTTTATAAAAGACAACTTCCGCATTAGGAATATTCCCTATGTCGCGGGGGTCTTCACAAACATTTAAACAACGGACACAAAAAACACCCAGACTCGGGACAACTATTTGTGGATCACACAAATTTTTGTCCCGTGTGGGATTCGAACCCACAATACTCGGCGCGGCGTAGTGGCGAGGTGACCACTTAAACCATTGCGCCATCCGTGCAGTCAAGAGTCACTGTAGACTTGAAGGTTCCAGGATTATAATTGATTGGAAAAATAGACGTAGCCAGTTCATTCCACACTTTGCCGACTCAAACCAAGTGCCTTACTTTTAATCTTTTGAATTTTGCTAACTGCATTTATTTACATTGTTTAATAGAAAATATAATTTTTAAATTTCTTGCAATTTGTTTCATGGCACTGGATAGCAAAAAGTTTTAAGTATGATGTCTTGCATTAAGGGCGGTTACAGCGTAGCTTATAACAGCCATGTGAGAAGCAGAAACAAATTGTAATCAAAGTCAACCGTGAATCATCTTCACTACTACGACCAACTTCCAGGGATCATAAAGCGAATTTAATCCACATTAATCACAGATTAATTATAAAGAAAGATTTCTTATTTCATGTACTATGTCTGACATAACAAAGGTCTAAACAATACTACAATCCGCAGTAATAATCAGTGCAACGTAACAGAAAATATTGATATTATCTCAACTGCCTTCAAATTCCTTTCTCAGCAATAAATAAAAACAAAAATCACAATCCGGATCGCAAATGTGAGAGAGTATTATTTGCTTCGCATATAATGGCATATTTAGTGGGCGATATCAGTTAATACGAAGAGGTTGGCATAAATCGGCGCAGGCGATATCTAACATCGCAGCAGCCCCTCGCTCCGCCCCCCTCACAAGTAACTCACTGCTATCTGCCCCGAATATTGTTAATCAGTGTATCATTAGCTCGCCGGGTCGATACACACGGTTTGTTTCACGAGTTATTTTAATTAATATTTCTCTTCGAACATGTACAGCAATATCAAAGATATTTTTTAATTAGTGGATCGCAGTATCTTTATCATTTCCAATTAGGCTAGGAAAGTCATTTCCCAAGGAACACAGCAAGACCTTCCTGCGGACGCGGAAGTGGTAATGTCTCTTGTTTTTTGAGGGGAGACGTTCTGTTCGTATACTCTTTTTTGGTCACCGTGTTTCTCCAACTGTCCTTCTGATTAGCAGAGGTAGTCAGAAACAGTGGCCAGAACCTATCGAGGGTTGATAGTTTATATAAATAAAGGTTCCTTGACCATTCTAACAGTCACCGTTCGCCTTGTCGCCAGTAGAATCACCAATCGCTTGAGATTTTGCGATAAGCTCTAAATCTGTCCTCAAAGTCGCAAAGTAAAGAAAGTAGTTAAAGAAAACTTTTTGAATTTCACCCCGTATGTATCACAGTCGTACACCGAGCAGATGACTGTGCGCGCGCTCGATAGCTCCATAGCGCACAACCGCGATATAGATAAAACTAACGGGGAGGCGCTGCTATAAATCCGAATGCGAACGAATGTACGCTGTCCCACTCGTGCTAAGAAAAACTTTCCTTTTATTTCTTTAGCTCTATACCAGTGTAATTTTTTAACCTATGAGATTGAAACACCTCCTGAATCAAACTTGAAAGTTAATCAAGGATCTTGTCGACATACAGGACGCTTTACTACTGCGATAAAGGTCCTTAGTATTAGCCGGTTACGTTTTTGTAAATACGTGAGTCACTTCATAATGCCAAAAGTGAAGGTTATATTTTGATGATTTGGGACCAATTTATAAATTCCTGCGAAAACCAATATGGAGAATATTGGTGTTTACAGGGGGTTCCTTCATAATTTTACCCACGACAGCATTTACAGTGATTCTTAAAAAGTGTTGTCAGTCTCAACATTCCACTAGCCGCGCTTTGTTCCCTACACAGAGAACCGCAGCTAGTTGAGACGTTTATGGAATGTCCGGTTATATTACCGGTAATATTACCTAATATTAATATTACCGATAATATTACCATGGAAATAATTATTTGAATTAACGCAATAACTGATAAGACAGACAGTTATAGTTACTATTGGCTCTTCGAATGAATATGACAGAGACTATTATAGGATAGGTTAGTTCACTATATAAGTTGTACGACACAAAAATATGTCAGTAGTTTGAAGTTTAAAACGATCTTCCGTAGGGTCCAAAGCGCTGTGCCCTATCAAAAGATAGGGTACAGCGCAAGAAATGAATAATTTTAGGTGAGATTATCAATTGCAATGTTGCGAACCCAATGTCTTCGCTATTACATTACCCGCTTTAATAAATTTAGAACTGAAATACATCGATAAATGGCAAAGGTGTTCGGTCACTTCCACCCGCCCATTTACAATAAAGTATTTTACAAGTGATACAAGTATTGCAATCAAACGGCCGGATCTGGCGTTGTTTTAACCTTATAAATACTGAGCTATTTATTTCTGGAAATCTGCCGCCTCTCATCAATGCTGTTTGCATGTGGGGTTCCGAGAACTTGAGCTTTGTAAAGATAATATAGGCGTGACGTCATCATTTCATCAATGATGTTACAGTCATTTTTAATTTGTTTGGAAGTAGGAGCGATTTCAGCTAAAGATGTTTTTCTATATGTGCTATAGGCTTGGGTTAAAAAAATCAGTGCAGTACAAATCCCTGTAAATGCTGAGGAGGTACACAGTGCACAGTCCTCACCTTATTTTTTATATATTATATACTAGGCTTAAGTTTTCTTAAAGCTGATTTCTTTATTTGTTATGTTGGCGAATGTTGAGATATTATGGGTATGTTTCGTTATACACTGAGAGCACTGTTCAGTGCTCGTACTGCAGAAAAATTCGTTCCGTTATAGACTGACAGTATACTGCCGCAGTTTCGTAGGGAACTGACGTCATATACGTCGCCATTTTTATACTGTGAGCACTGGAGTTTTAGAGGTAAGGTGCTCTCAGTGCTGTCACATGGCTGTCACACTACCACTTTTATTATGCGATTTGACAATTGACTTGAATTGACAACTGACAGTATACTGGACTGCGTTCCGTTATAAACAGTAACCAGTATAACTATAAAGGAACGATTTCGTAGTATTCTGAATTGACGTCATACCTTACAGTGCTCTCATTATATATCGGAACGCAAACTATGAGCTAAGAATGTGTTCAATTTTTATTTTCTATTCCGCTTTTTTATTATGACTATAAAATTTTAAGCTGAAATAAATATTTATTTTATTTTCATTTTAAATTCCGCTTTCGCTTAAAATTTGTTTATTTTCAAACCAACGCTAAATGCAAAAGAAAAGCGATAAACTGAGGCAACCGTATATCAATGTGCGTAGTGTACGGTAGCGACAAGCGACACAGCCGGCCGGTGTCGCGCGTCGCGCCTACATGTCCTCGCCTTATACGCAATGAATGGACGCAACTGCGTCTACAACTTACATGGAATAAAGTGATATAATTAACGAAAGGTTGCTTTATTTTTGTTGGGTCAGGAAAATGGACTATAACTACTGTTAATCTTGGGAGAGCCATGCTTCAGCACGTATGGGCCGGCTCGACCGGAGTGATGCCATGGCCTCACAGAAAACCGGCAGCGAAGCAATGCTTGCATTGCTTTTCGCCAAGTGAGTCTTACAAGGTGCAGAGTTCACGAAGATATTTGTGAGATAGGCTTGGTGTAGCTCAGTTGGAGTATTTGGCATGTAATGGATTTAAAAAGACGCCCCGAAACAAAAAATAATTATTCTTTATTTTGAAAAAAAAACAAGCAACGATTGAGATTACATTTTGCTCTTATAATAGAGAATATTTAACAAGATTCCATATAATTTTCTGGTTTTAGTCCACGTTTGGTGTAGTGATCAGTGATCCTGACTGCTGAGCCAGAGGTCGTGGGTTCTATTCCCACCCAGGGCAAATAATTGTGTGATGAGCACAATCATTTGTTGTGTCTGGATGTAATTTATCTATTAATACATATAATATATCTGTTTATGTATTTATTAATATATAAGTATATTTATCAGCAGTCTGGTTACCATAGTACAGGCACTGCCTAGTTTGGGATCAACGGCTGTGTGTGAGATGTGTCAAGTTATTTTATTATTATTTATTAGGAAAAATAATAAATATGATGTAAACATTTTTACAGCACTTAATTGTGTAAATGAAAAGACTAATATTTTATCTTTTTATAAAATTTACTTATAATTTACTTAACTTCAGAACTTGAATAAAAATGTCGTTAGCTATTTTTTCTTGCTTAATTTTTTTTTTTTAAAGACAACTCCCGCATGAGGAATTACTCCTGTGTCGCGGGGAACTTTATAAACATACAAACAACGGACACAAAGAACACCCAGACTCAGGTTCAGGGTCACTAACCACTAGGCCAACAAGCAAGTCATGCTATACCATATGCCATAATGTTATACTCAACTATTAAAAACACATTATACTAATATATTTCATTAAATTATTCCATACATGACAAAGTTGAAGTGATGAAATGTAATGAATTTAATAAATGATTTGATCACCTCTATAGAAAAGACATCAACGCGCGGATAAATTCTACTAAAGTGTTTAATTGTATATTACTTCATACCAAAGATATGTAAGGCATGTCTGAGATGAGAAAAATTTAGGGTAATAATACCCGTAGTAAATAAGCCGCACAAAAAGCATTAGTTAGACACACATTGAATGTCGCTAAGAGATATGATTCGGAACGATAACATGCGTAGAAGAATCGATGTGATCGACATCTCGCTCGTGCCGTTAACCGGTTGATGTGACAATAGGTCGGTCATATTGTCCCGGAGAACCGACCACCGAAAGGTCTCGACTGGTGAAAATGGTCTGGAAAACGCAGCACGGGATGTTCTCTCACTAAATAGACGATCTTGCAGCGTCATAGTCAAGGCAGCAGGCAACCGTTAGTTGCAGGTGGAAGAAGCACGTTAGTTACACGTGAAAGTCTTTAGGAGACGCCTTTATTCAGAAGTGGACTCTATATGGGAGCCATGACCACGATGATGTGCCCTATCTATACTTATATTATAAAGCGGAAGAGTTTGTGTGTTTATTTGCTTGAACACGCTAATCTCAGGAACTACTGGTTCGAATTGAAAAATTATTTTAGTGTAATAGCCCACTTATTGAGGAAGGTTATAGGTTATATAACATCATGCTACGAATAATAGGAGCGAAGCAGTGATCATAAACGCAGGTGAAACTGCGGGGACAGCCAGTTGAAATAATATATGCGAACTTTACTAAGAGAAATGTGTTAATGTTCTGTATCGGTATTCTGTGCTATGAAAAGTGAAATGATTCCGTACCTAACCATGACAAAAACTGCATTGTGTTAACAAGTTCCGTACAAAAGATTTCAACGCGTCTATTCGAAAATATACTTCTCTAAAACATAGTCCACCTAATCTTCCAAAGGCTATAGCAAAAAGTACTGCATGTCGTAGTTTAGTTTATGTTAGGCTAATGAACTGCGTATTATGGTCAATATCTTGACAGAAAAGATCAACGAAATTTTATGTCATAAGTAAAAAAGAATTTTACGATTCGATATCGTACTTCCAACACTACTTTATCGAGCGTATCTATATCAGTACTACACAGACAACATTACACATAATTTCTAAGCAAACGCCTACTTTAAGTATCTGTAGTAAATCATTAAAAGACGTGGCAATGCCTCCCGCCACAGAAGCCGATAAGGCAATAAAACTCATTCACACGTTCGTCAATTTAATAGATGCCTTATTAAAAACTCACCGCACGAATTGAATCGATTCACTTTACGCGATCCATGGATTCGATTTATTCTCATCGTTCTCAATTCAAATTATTATCCGCGTTGCGTTTATATGCAAAGCGGGTTTGATTTAGATTAAAGGTTTCGAATTTCGAAAAAGTTGATTTTAAATCTCACTGTGTAGTGTGTGGTATCTTTGCCCAACAAGCTGTACGCGAACTTAATTCGATTTTTATTTTGCTACCAATTTAAAGTTGTTTTCGATTCGAACTCGATTTCAAAGTCATAATGCCGAGCTTAATCAAACAGAAACCAAAAGTTGAATTACGTTCGAGTATAACCAGCATCGTATGATTGTTTGGCTCCATTGCATCACTGAATTTTTGATGGGACCTTTACGGTAGTAGAATATTTTTCTACCAGTGCAGGACCGCATATGGATATAGTGCAAAAGAGGTGTGTTTATGCATTTATGAAGTTTCATACACACATTATCGGGTTTCTTTTCGGGAGACGCAAACGACGTTCATTTAATGTCTACGCTAAAGGTACAAAAAAAATTCTCAGGGTCAGGTTGGCTGTTAACATACAAAATTATACTAAACATATAAGACAAGCTTAGGGCTACCAGTCCATTTAAAAACATTATGCTTCAATTGTCAGTTTTTTTCGGGGCAATTTTTTTGTATATATATAATGTACAGTTTTGGAATAACTGTCTCTTTCATTAGGATATCTATTTGCTTTGATTTTATATGATTCAATCAATGAATAGAATCTTAAGGTTAGCTTATCTTGCCTGTGCTGGCGTGAAATGACTTTAGAAATGATGGTGACCGGTTGGTGGATATTCATTCTCTTTATATATGAAAAGATTTGACGTTTAAAGTAAGTAGTAGACATATATTTATTTATTTGTTACATATATAAAGTTATGTACAAATAATCACGTTGGCGGTGCTCAGCTTGGCGGCGGGTAATACCGTGGCATGTTTAGTGTTCAATAAAATATATATTTTACACACAACTTTAGTTTCAAATATATGAATACATATTTTAATGTTATTGTGTTTCATTTGTGAACGCTTAACCTATATTTTGGATTTCAATTAAGTACAAAGACTGTATAATTTATTCCATATATTTAATTGATCATTTATAGGTTTTATAATAATAACTGGTTTATGCAGAACATTCGAATGCACCTACCAATTAGGTAATATTCGATAGTAGCAGTATTTGGTCTTGGTTAACTATCTGTTAAAGTTGGTAATAAATTAATTGAACTGTTAAGTAGAATATGGGGTCTATGTTAGTGTGGTATTAAACAAACTAATATTTAAAACGACCCGTGACTGACACGTTACAGTAACTCGCCTAACACCTTTAGAAAAATCGTCTTAGTATAGAATAGTTTCCATACCGTGACGATAAGAATCATCATCATCATTTTCTTACCCTAATCCCAAATTTATTTGGAGTTGATGCAATGTGTTCCCTTCTTCCACTGTCCTCCATCATTCGTCATTGTGGGTTCGATTCCCACGCTGGACAAATAATTGTGTGATGAGCATGATCATTTGTTCTGTGTCTGGGTGTAATTTATCTATAATATGTATGTATTTAGAAACATATAAGTATGTTTATCAGCCTGGTTACCATAGTACAGGCTCTGTCTGGTTTGGGATCATACGGCCGCGTGTGAGATGTGTGAAGTTATTATTGCACTGCTTACTTCTTTCCCAACCTTATCCTCTTTCGGGCAGTTTATCCATAGAATATATATATCGATACGAATATCGCAGATAATAATTATATCAAAGAATATTTTGCCACCGTGCCCCGGCCTGGGCACGGATCCTACTTCTCCTCATGTAATATGAATTAGTTTTTACATAACTATGCTAAGGATCTTTGGCAGTGCAACGGCTGGGATACAATTCGGCCCGAGCTGGTGTAACACATCATTCAAATTTATAAGGAATTGAGACTTAAGTAGAAAACTTCTGTCTCTTTTTGTTTATAAAAAGTTGAAACTTAAAAGTCAAGTGATTTCATTCAATATTCGAGAATAATTTAAGCTTAGAGTTCGATCAGTGGAAAACAATGAACCTTTAGAATTTTATATTTATTATAAAATTTTAAAATATTATTACATCTCAATAAAATATTCCATGAATCCGATAAGTATTTATTCTATGGTGCCTGACACGCGTGCTCGCTGGCTTGAGTGGCAAATATGCAGCGATCTGCGCATGTAAGTGAACCCTTTTGCTATTACAAAG
This sequence comes from Callimorpha dominula, assembly GCA_949752705.1. Taxonomy (NCBI): domain Eukaryota; kingdom Metazoa; phylum Arthropoda; class Insecta; order Lepidoptera; family Erebidae; genus Callimorpha; species Callimorpha dominula. Next base: position 11,104,812 of record OX457011.1, read on the forward strand.
CTGAGGCAGCAGTATTCAGCGCTCTCGCGTAGTTTTCTGTTCTTAAGTGCATACTTACTTTCGGTGTATACTTTTGCATAGTGTTCAGTTCTATTTGAGAAAAAACTAACATAAATTATGAGATAATAGAAATATATACACATTTTAACAAAGAGTTACTCCGTTTGTTTTAGCTTCCTAATCTCGAGAATTTCCCAACGGAAAAACCAATTAACTATTTTCAAGACAAAGGAATTAAACGCCAGTTTATACCAAAGAATCCACAGAATTTTGTTTTATCTTAAGTCTTTCAATCTTAAGTGTCATATCGTAGTCTTACTCTAATCTAAGCATTGTAGATGCAATGACAACCAACAATTCGCAAGCAATACGCATTTAAAAGAAAAAACAAGTCCAAATCCACCTGCGAGTGTTGGCGCGTGGGAACTTTTCCCTAATTACCCAGGGGTCCAGATAACAAGTCTAATTCGCGGGCACGCAGGCAACGCTCTCACGCACGCATTGTCTTCGGTAATTGCCAATGCTGTTCAATTTGCTCCTTCCCCGCACTGTGATTCCTTTAAGTGGGACTCAATTGGTAAATAAATCGCATGCAAGTACGCAAGCTAAGCGATACTATTTCTCATACGTTGTTAAATGTTAATAGGATGGAATGCCGGAGTCGATTTTGTATGGTCTATAACTTCTCAATGTATATTATGTTCTTAAGTTCAACGTTCTTGGGTTATATTCCGTTTTCAAATTCAATATCTTTCTAAACCTATAATATAGAGAGGAAACATTTGTGTGTATGTTTGTAATGTGTTCACACAAAAACTACTGGACCGATTGCGATGAAACTTGGTATGTAGATAGCTGGAGACCTGGATTAACGCATAAGCTACTCGTTATCCCGACATTCTCACGGGATCAGTACTTACGCGGGTGAAACCGCGAGGCGCTGCTAGTATTTCATAAAATTGCTCATTACCATTATTTGAAATCGGCAACTTAAAAAACAAAAATTATAATAAAAAATATACATCAACAGAAATAGCACCGCAACAATAGGTTGGTTTGTCAAATGTAAAATTATAGAAAATGTATAACAGATAATACCGTATCTGCCTATTTAATCAACTTCAAAAAAGGAGGAGGTTTTTAATTCGACTGTATGTTTTTTTGTGTGTATGTTCACCGATTACCCAAAGGCGCCTGGACCAATTTGGAAAATTCTTCTTTTGTTTAAAAGGGTATACTTCCCAGGTGATCCCATGGTCATCGGGTCAGGATCAGCTGATGGGATCCTGGAGAAATCGAGGGAACTCTTCAAATTTTATGGGCATACTTAAAGCGATTTGGGTATTTTGAGGCGCATTGAAGTCGGTGATACTTTTTTGAAAAGATAATTGCTTATTTAGTTCCAAAGTTTTAGTAATTTTAGTAAAAGTTTTAGTACTTACCTACAAACGGTGAAACGTGATCATTTTTAATTGGAAGGTGGTCAGGTTTGATTACAAGTAATTAATAATTCCTGTACAAAATAAGTATGTTTTTAATTTTTTTATTAAAAAGTGCGATAAACTTTTTTATACAACAGAATGCGATAAATTTTATTATACAACAGAACATGGCCCATCTGATGCGTCTACCAATTAAAGCCTCAGATCTTAAACTTGCATTTCACATAAATATTGAAAACCCGTGGCACTATAACGATTCTACACACTATCGGAAAAGCAGCACTATACTGGCATAGCCGATTCATTGCGGTCTTTGAAGGGTTGGGAAATCTTTGAATGGAGATACGCTCATCCTTCGAAAAAGTAAACGTCAATTTTTTTTAAGACCACTCCCGCATTAGGAATTACTCCTGTGTCGCGGCGGCCTTTACAAACATACAAACAACGGACACAAAGAACACCCATACTCGGGTGGGAATCGAACGAATTATGGCATAGCAGTCAGGGTCACTAACCACTAGGCCAACAGGCCTGTCAAAGGTATTGTATCTCTTATTCCTCCTTTTAACGGATCTGGATAAATCTTTATTTCATCTCAAATTTAAATTACTGCTTGAGGAAAGCATATTGTGAGAAACTTTGGTTCATACTAGTTTAGTAGTTTTGAGTGCATGAAATTACAATAGAAACACCATATTAGCGCCGAAAGCACAAAAGCTATGTTAGGTGCGCAAGCGCAGGGCGTTACGCCCCCAGGCGGCTGATGAAGACATCACGCGGCGCGCCAATTGATTAGTTGCGCGACGGCCGGCGGTGTTAGCAAATGTGTTATTATGCGACGTTAGACACGCGTCCCCGTTACGGGGATGATGCTAGAACGCCTAGAATTTATGTGAACGATGTTAATGGGGTTAAGTGTTTAGGGGTTACTTTAATGCGTCATGACAGACTATTTAGAACACACAGCGTGTGAATTTGTCTTCTGAAATAAATTTTTGGATATTGGATCACTATTTTACCAGGCATCTGAAATAAGACGTGTCAATAACACTATTATTTTTTAACAGTCACGCACTGTTGTTGCCTTCATATCCACGACTTAGACGATATTTTTTACTCGAGTATTGTTTATACTTAGGTTTGATATTGGTGCCGATTCTATTGTACACTCGACTAAACTAAAACCTGACTTAATTTCTTCATATGAAATAAACCTAGTGTTCTTCGTAATAAGGTCTATTTGTTACTAGCATCTATTTCTCAGCGCCTCTAAATTTCAATAAAACCTGTCAACGTATACTCAACTTTATTTCCACGCAGCGAGAGTCTTCATTTATTCAAACGCTGTATAATTGCCGTATAAAAACTTGTTCAAAACGAACAAGGATGACGTGTTTTTAACCTACACCTACGAAGACGCTTACTAAAAACACAGAGCAAAAGAGATGGCATTCAACGGATAGCGGCTCTCGCTACGTGGTATTAAAGTTTATTTAAGCATATCAGACTTTAGTCGACAAATAAATTGCTTATTTCGATAGCGACATATGTTACCTACTTGTTTCAATTTGAAATAAGACCTTGTTTCTACGTGTACAAGGTTTACTTCTTATATGAAGAAAATTTAGTGAATTTTAATTTAGCGAGTGAAGTAACAGAATTGGGGACATTGGTGCCGATTCTATTGTACACTCGACTAAACTAAAACCTGACTTAATTTCTTCATAGGAAATCAACCTAGTGTTCTTCGTAATAAGGTCTATTTGTTACTAGCATCTATTTCTCAGCGCCGTTAAATTTCACTAACTTGTCAAAACTTGTCAACGTATGCTCGTCTTTATTTCCACGCAGCGAGAGTCTCCATTTATTCAAATGCTGTATAATTGCCGTATAAAAACTTGTTCAAAACGAACAAGGATGACGTGTTTTTGATCTACACCTACGAAGACGCTTACTAAAAACACAGAGCAAAAGAGATGGCATTCAACGTGGTATTAAAGTTTATTTAAGCGTATCAGACTTTAGTCGACAAATAAATTGCTTATTTCGATAGCGACATATGTTACCTACTTGTTTCAATTTGAAATAAGACCTTGTTTTGAAGTGTACAAGGTTTACATCTTATATGAAGAAAATTTAGTGAATTTTAATTTAGCGAGTGAAGTAACAGAATTGGGACCATTGTCTTTATAAGCGACATTATTAAAGTTTAACAACATCGTTTCCGTTTAACTCACAGGTCAAGTCAATCTGGCCTTATCTAATTTGCATTAAGATACAATCCACATAATGAGCATTCAATCCCAAATAATTGCGCAAGAGTCATTAAAATTTAATGACACCGGTGAATGAATTTATTTCCTATTCACTTGTTAATAGTATTACTTAACCTAATTCCGTGAATTTAAGTCACCAGTATAGCACTGGTGACTTAAATCTCTACTAAATCTTAATCTCTACTAATATGATAAAGTTGAAAAGTTATCTTGTTTGTTTGTTTAAAAGCGCTGGAATTATCAGTCAGATTTGAACAAGTATTTTTGTATTGGACAGAGTATTCATTGAGGAAGGTTATATGTTATGTAATATCACGCTACGACCCTTACGAGCGGTGCAGTGACTATAAAGCAGGTGAAATTGCAGTGAGCGGCTATTGAATAGTAATTATAATTATTTGCAACGAAGACTCTCTCATGAAGCCACGAATTAAGTTTATTTATATTTTTTTTTTTATGGTATAAGGGGCAAACGAGCAGACGGGCCAGCTGATGGTAAATGACTACCGCCGCCCATGGGCACCTGCAACTCAAGAGTCACAAGTGCGTTGCCGGGCTTTAAGGTGAGAGTAAGGGAAGAGGGGGAGAGGAGAGAGAAGGGTTAGGGCCTCCGGTAACCTCCTTCACTGCCGGTTTTGTGAGGCCGTGGTATCACTTCGGTCGAGCCAGCCTATACGTCCCGAAGCATGGCTCTCCCAATTTTGCCCGCGGCTTTGCTTGTGTTAATGTAGATATTACCAATTAAACAGGTATCCCTCGGGAACAGTAGTTACTTTTATTTCTGGATGAAAGGTAATCTATGTCCTCTTCGTCAGAAGAGGACATAGAGTATGTCAATACATGCAAAATTTCATGATGATCGATTGAGTAGTTAAGGAGTGAAAGCAACAAACAAACAAACAAACTCACATTCGCATTTATAATATTAGTTGGAATTAGAATGTCTCGATCTTCTGAGCGAAGATATTTTAAGCCAGAAGAAAGAATTTTATACCACGAAAACCGAAATTTTTCTGCCATAAGCCTATGTGTTATTCTAAACCTGTGCCAAATTTCATCCAGATCCGTTCAACCGTTCCCGCGTGATCGATTAACAAACATTCATACATTCAAACCTTCGCATTTATAATAGTATATGCTCATAAGTAACATGGTGCGGTCAAACTAGAATCGTATGCTGGAACGAGACCTTACTGCCGGTCTCTAGTTCTAGATTAATCTTTTTTTTAAGTTTTCTCCTCTTTCCAAATTGGTGATGGCGGTTAATAAATATAGGTGCTCTTATTTTACTTGTTCAATCGAAATCATCTTATAATAACAATAACTTCACACATCTTTCGCACGGCCGTCGGATCCCAAACTAGACAGAGCCTGTTCTATGGTAACCAGACTGTTGATAAACATACTTATATATTCCTAAAAACATACATATTATAAATAAATTAAACCCAGATACAGAACAAATGATCATGCTCATCACACAATTACTTGTCCTGGGTGGGAATCGAACCCACGACTTCTGGCTTAGCTGTCAGCGTCACTAACCACTAGACCAACAGGCCAGTCGATTATAATCCTATTTTGTGAATTTTAATTTATACCCTTCCTTTGTTGTGTTTAATATAATATATAATTCTCACAGAATATGCACAAATAGACCGCGGTACTCATTAAATTCGCGAACATAAATGATTCTTAAAGGCTATTTATATTCAACTGTATTATAAAGTAAGAAACTCAAAGGCAAACAAGTGGGAACGGGCTGAGCGTAGATATAAACTCATTTAGCTCGCCGAGGTAACAGTTCAATAGGGAATTATTGCTCGAATTACTGTCTCTAATCGATAGTCACACGCACTTGCGGGTTGCCATAGAAACTGAGTCAATCGTATTTAGAGGGAACCTTTAGGGTGCTTCCACATTGGGCAGAAAGTGTATGACAAACTGTTTGTTTAATTAATTTCTTCTTGCTACTGTAAGTTTGACATAATAAGCTGTTTTTATTTTCGCACAGATAAAAAATGTACATAATATACTAAACATATAATTTTCTAGTATGCTTTGTATAGCATGCACGGCACAAACTTGGTTCTCCGGTGTAGTTTTTGTAATTTATAACGTTTTATGATTATTCAGCTAGTAATGGATGAGTAATAGATGTATTGATTTATTATACATATATTCCGTAACCTTAGAAGTAGACGATTAAATCACTTTTTTATTATTTATTTAGTACTAGCAACCCGCCCGGCTTCGCACGAGTAGCAGAGACATCTTCAACAATCATCATCATATTTCAACCAATTTAAACAAACCCTAACAAATAATACACCTAAACCTTCCTCATGAATCAATTCAAAAAATTCAAATAAGAAAAAAAAGAAAGAAATCGCTCTATCTCTTGGTGAAAACCGCATGAAAATCCGTTCAGTAGTTTTTGAGTATATCGCGAATAGACAGACAGACGCGTGTGCGTTCGCGCAGCGGAATGTTGTTGAATTTAAAGATTTTAATTATGCAGATATTTAGTGTACGACGTCGTGTAATTGTGTATGGTAAAAAAAAAATTGTGCATGCAGCCATTGTGGAGAAATTCGCTAAAAACTGATTCCGCTGGGCGTACGTTGTCCTGGCGGAACTTTTTTTAATCCATGGACTTAGAAGAAAAAAGAATGTGTCCAAAAATTTGTGTGTATTTGTGTGTAATTGTGTATGTATGAATAAAATTAGTGCATGCATAAACTTCGGAGAAATTCAAGTTTCCGCTACGCGAACGTTTGGCCATTAGCTAGTTTTCATATAAAGCGCTTATATAGAGAGCTGTAGATTTTTACATACGTTATTTTGAATTTGATATATTTGTTTAAAAAGCAGATTTAGAAAAAATCGTAGGGTTTAAAAGATAAAAATATAAACGTAAAATACGCTTATTAAGTCTTAGTTCGTAAAGTATGCACTTTGGGGTCTAGATTTTCATGTTTATACAAACCTTGTAAGTGTCTGCAACATGTTGCCAAGTATCAATGATGTTCCGTTAGTAATTAAAGAGTTATAGGACAATTTACCATGAATAGACCACTGTTTACAAAGCAGTCAAATATCGCGACGTTCTAAAGGAATTGCATAGTAAAATGTATTCCAATAATTAGTGTATTAATTCAACTACTCACATGCAAAATTTCATCTCATTAAATTCAGTAATTAAAGAGAAACAAAATACTGACAAAGCATCGAAAACCTACATAACCCGACCAAGTTCGGATGGCTACAAATAAATCAAAAAACTAAATACAAATAAATAAATCATTCAAGAAATACAATTGTTTTATTTTTTCCTAACGCTTGTGTACGCAACTGTACTATTTTAATAAATACTATACTGGAAGGTTAAGAACGTTACTTAGATATATGGCACGGCCGCTTATTTGTAGCCATCCGAACTTGGTCGGGTTATGTAGGTTTTCGATGCTTTGTCAGTATTTTAATTGTTTCTCTTTAATTACTGAATTTAATGAGATGAAACTTTGCATGTGAGTAGTTGAATTAATACACTAATTATTGGAATACATTTTACTATGCAACTCCTTTAGAACGTCGACGAATATTTGACTGCTTTGTAAACAGTGGTCTATTCATAGTAAATTGTCCTATAACTCTTTAATTACTAACGCAACATCATTGATACTTTGCAACATGTTGCAGACACTTACAAGGTTTGTTTAAACGTGAAAATCTAGACCCTAAAGTGCATACTTTACGAACTAAGACCTAATAAGCGTATTTTACGTTTATATTTTTATCTTTTAAACCCTACGATTTTTTCTAAATCTGTTTTTTAAACAAATATAAACAAATTCAAAACAACGTATGTAAAAATCTACAACTCTCTATATAAGCGTTTTATATGACAACTAGCTAATGGCCAAACGTTCGCGTAGCGGAAACTTGAATTTCTCCGAAGTTTATGCATGCACTAATTTTATTCATACATACACAATTACACACAAATACACACTAATTTTTGGACACATTCTTTTTTCTTCTAAGTCCATGGATTAAAAAAAGTTCCGCCAGGACAACGTACGCCCAGCGGAATCAGTTTTTAGCGAATTTCTCTACAATGGCTGCATGCACAATTTTTTTTTTACCATACACAATTACACGACGTCATACACTAAATATCTGCATAATTAAAATCTTTAAATTCAACAACATTCCGCTGCGCGAACGCACACACAGACGCGGCGGGGGACTTTGTTGTATAATATGTAGTGATTCTAAGAGAAAATTGTAAAAAATCAAATACGACGTTTTTAAGTTAATCTCAATCGTTGCTTGTTTCTTTCGGGCTTTTCTTTAAGTAAGAGTGAAGTTTGTACAAGCAGTATGTAGCTAGACCCATTTCTTACGTCAGAAGAAAACTTGCATTCTTTGAGTTTATCATAAGTAAAATTCGAGTCACTATGTACTAATATTTATTTTTATTCTACATTTCTACAGTAGAAATTGAATTGCTAAATGCATAAAACTGTTGAAACCACTAGTGTTTACCGGATGAGTACTGAAGCTGAACAATCAGTCGTAAATAATTTGCCTAGTCGGTATGTGCCGTTAGCGGGAACCTTTGCGTTTATAATGTGTAATTAAGCCTTTAAGGATGCAATACATCCCATCTACTGATAATTAAGGAGTTCAACAAACGGACAGTATTTTGCAGAAGACATTTACTACGATACGCAGATAAAGACAGATAGTGAGCCGGCGTATAATACTACATTGTTAGTAATTGACAGTTTCTCGTTCGATCATGAATTACAGTACGCAAAATGTGGAATTATATGCACAGAGCCTACCTTTATCTTTCAGGATGAATTACCGAACAGCACAGTTTTGGATTGGACTCATGAACCCTGACCATTGGGTGGATGGGCAATGTTGATATCGTCCTTACAAGGTTGGTTTCTTTTATAGTTTAAAGTTTTTTAAAGCTTTTATAAGCACGAGGTAAGATTGAGAGCATTTTCGATCAGATGAAGGTTCCGGGACAGAGTGGAAAAGAAGGAGTATAAAATAAAGCAGCATCTCTTAAGAAGGATTTCTACTATTAGTAGTCATCAACTAAAGCAACAAGCTTTTGATAGGCAATTATATTGGTCGTAAGATTCCATAGGTGGAAATACCGGATTGCAAAAAAAACTATTAGCCGACATAAAACAGTAAACAAATAAATTAAGTATGGAGTTTCTCAAAAATAACATGAATAGGCCATTAGGTAAGCAGACATAGACTAGGATAATCTTTTTCCATCAGGCTGTTGATATACTTATTTGTCACCTTAGTTGTATAAAAAGAAAAAAAGCATTGTCAGATGTTCAAACACCTGATACTGTTAAATATATAAACACATATATGTACACAAGAAACGAACGTTTATTCTGTCAACTTTGTCTAAACAAGTGGTTCTTCCACCTGCTTCATCAATCATCATCACACCTTAAATATTACGCACTCGGACATCCGAATATGACCGATAATTGCCGAGTCTCATAATTATAATCATATTCTACTATATTATTAAAGTCTTTTTTGTTCTAATTCGTATTAATTAGCAGTCACTGACTCTTAGGATAATAATAATAATAATAATAATAATAACTCCACACATCTTACACACGGCCGTCTGATCCCAAACTAGGCAAAGCCTGTACTATGGTAACCAGACTGCTGATAAACATACTTATATATTTCTAAATACATACATATTATAGATAAATTACACCCAGACACAGAACAAATTATCGTGCTCATCACACAATTATTTGTCCTGGGTGGGAATCGAACCCACGACCTCTGGCTTAGTAGTCAGGGTCACTAACCACTAGACCAACAATCAATTAATAACATGCCTGAACAACTTGTACAACTTTAGTATGAATTGTAAACATAGAATTACACTCGTAAAATTGATATACAAGTATGATATTAGGCTATTAACGATAGCAATAAAATATCGTGTTTGTTTGTGGAATTAAATAGTTCTTAGAAGCCTTTTATAGGTTTAGGTGGGTAGTTGAAGGTCTAACGTAATTTTAAACAAAACATCTGGGACTAATAAATTACCTTAAGGCCTTTTGTACACACACGTAAAAATCTAAGTTTAATTCGCTGTGTGTAGGCATGATCTTCAGTGTTGTATGGATCACTGTGAAAGCTTGTTGACATACGGCGGTGGCGCTACGGTACGGCGCCGGTGCCGTGTCTACCCCTCGGCGCGCCGCGTATATGCACGGCGTGATTATCATCAGTGTTGTACGGCAGTCTATGCGAGTGTGTCGACGGCACCGGATGATTTCACGGCGGCAATCGTTTTCAGGACAGTTTACATACGCTGATTGTTTTAGGAGTGAAGAGTAAAATGAACATAAAACAAGAATTACTAATAACATTGATTCAAGACAGGTCTATAATATGGAATAAGACTATAAATGATTATAAAAATAAGCGGCTTTAGCACGATTCCTAATCTAACGCCTAAGCAATGACAATCTTTTTCTAATGAGGATTTGTGACGCTTGGCCAGAAAAAACGCAACTAAGCCGTACTGGCCGGTGTATCGACCGGTGGTTTTGCCGTGTCATATACAAGCTGGCACGCTTATTAACCGTACAGCTAACACGCCGTACGGTTAAGAAACCATACTGTGAACAAGAGGCCTAAATGGCTAAAGTAGGTATCGAACTTGCAGTGAAGACGTTGCATAAGTGATCTCCATGCATTACACTAACAAGTATTGAGTTTGTATTAGAAGTGGTTTCCGGAACTAGGAACCGGCAGATTTTCGATTCCTAAGTTCGTCGAACTCTGTCGAGTCCGGTCTGAGGAGTTAGGGCTAGGGTATAGGTTTAGGGATGAGGGAAAAAAATATTTCATATTCCTGGTACTGTTATTTGCCAATACCTATGCTAACTTTAATGATAATACTAATCATCAGATCATTCTTGTCTGCAGGATTAAGTCAAGTTAAATAAATATATTTTTTATTATAATAATATTATTGAAATACGAGCAACATCTGTGAAAAGAAATTATGTTCTGCTAAGGGGAGACATTTTGAGCCCCTCTTCCTGTCGGGTATACCAGATAATAGAGAAACGGTGAGGAAGCGAGTGAGTTCGCTGTCGGTTGATTCGTGGACATAACCTGGCAGAAATTATCGTCGTGGTACTAAAGTGCCACTAAAGTGGTACACGGACGTATATTTCCAAAAAATTTATGTGTGACCTTAAAATACCCTCTGTTGCACTTGAAAAACAATTGCTGTAACTAAACTCCGTCAGATTATTTTATAGTATGTTTATGTAGAAAAAAATCTATGAAACTGCAGATGCAAACTATAATCTATACTCACACACTACTTTTAGCCAGAAAAGGTTACAGTATTATCCGAACTAATATCATCCCGTCTTCTTAACAAGACATAAGCATAGTGTACAATAAAGATTCGTCGTTTTAATTTTACATTGAAAATTCCTTTGCAACCAATCAAAAGAGAATTTCAATACCATAGCATGCCTCATTAATTTGCTCATTCCCATACTTTCTTCTTATATTAATATAATAATAGTTTTCTAAATAGTAACACTAAGTTCTCATACGAATCTCAATATAAATTGTGTGGAACATTTGCGGATGGCGTGCTTATATCCATTTGGCATATTCATAGCACAGTATGCGCCATAGCCTCGAGGAACGCTTTGAATGCAGGGAAACACCAAACAACGGGTATTAATTGCCAACATAAATGTATTTAATGTGAAACATTAGTCCAGACATTCAATAAAATTGTGTTTTATGCGTTCTAGGATTTAAGTTATAGCATTTATTAAAACCAATACTTTTAGTTAATTTAAGGACACGATGTATAGCTGTCTCTACAGTCGAATAAAAAGGGAGGATTTCCTATTTTACGTCCTTTAGATAAACTCAATACTTGATTGCTATGTAAGTTGTACAGTTGGTAAAACTCAAGCTAAGTATCAATTATGGACCCTATCGGGAGGTAATTATAGGGGTATTAACGTTGCAAGTGAGTCTGAATCATATTGAAATATTAATTACACCTATTGGAACCCAAATTCCTACTAGTGTTTACCTATTTACTGTGAATAGGTTAATAGGCATACTGTTGACAGGAATTGGTTTCAATATGATTATGAAAGAACCACTCGTTTCGGAATCTACGAACTAAATATGTTTTGTTATTAATTTATAAAATAGGAGTGATAAGTAATAAACTAATAACCTTAATTTATTTGTGATATGAAAATTGTTTGAGATTTCAGTTTTTTTTAATATATTCTGGATATTTTACACAAAATGGTGTTTTTTTTTGTGTTTTAAAAGACTCCCGCATTAAAAATATTCTTGTGTCACGGGGGGTTGCACAAACATTTAAACAACGGAAAGAAAGAACACCCAGACTCAGGACAACAAATGTTAACCCACAACATTCGGCGCGGCGTAGTGGCTAGGTAACCACTTAAACCATTGGGCCATCCGTGCTATATTAGGATCATACTAAAAATCACTTAATATTTTTTTTTTAAATGCGTTAGTACGTGTGCTGCCTAGCATTACCATAAAAAGGTTTCCTAGTCAAACAGAATTGGTGTGAACATGACTTTGGTATGAGTTACAACATGCTATTTCTTCCCAGTTAATATTAGAGGTCGTAGTTTACGATACTAAATTATACTTGTAAACATGACACACACATGTTTTTTTTAGAATATTAGCTAAAACAATATGCTTTGCTGTAGACATTAGATCCCTCCTATTACATGATTGGTACGTATCCGGATAAGACAATATTACGGTTCAATATTTAATTGACTTCCACATTAATAACCACTTCGAACCATAACATATCCTTGTTAGCTAATCTAACAGTCAATCAACCAACAAATTACACATCTTTAACAAACCAAAGGTCGTAATGTTTTAACGAGAAAAATATCCATATATTACAAGTAACGTATTGCTTAACATTAAAATAAATTCCCTTGCAAAATCACTAGGTTTATTATATAAGCAGTACTATAATAAACAAGGGCCAATCGGTATAAATTAAGCGGTGGCCGACAGTCGCATTTACACCGACGTTTGCGCATATTGAAAGTAAATCATTTCAACGTGACCCGGGCTGTACCCGCAATGTTCGAATTACGATCATGAAAATTCATGTTATGCATTCCATTGTATTCCTTCTATAACAATCCAGCTGTATTTAAAACCAACGCAGCAATGGACAGTGAAATGTCACTTTGAAACAATCTTTCACGGCGTACTAGTAGACACTCCGAACCACATACAAATAACATCGCAAATGAAATTTGATTAAAAACTGATTTATTATTTTTAAATAATGTATCCGGCTTAACGCTTGTTTGTAGTTGTTAATTTATTTGATTTAGATATCACGCTTTCAAACCTCGACAGTTAAATCTTTAATGATAATATCTAAGTAGTATTTAGCTTTTCAATTGTTCAAAAAAAACTTAACATGACAACAAAATTACGGCAAAACACTTCACTAATTAATTAGAACTTTGATTATATCGATTTGAGTACATACTTTTTCAATTGCGGACCAGTGTATCATGTCAACCATTGATTAGTTTGCATAATCGAATTCTAAATTTGAGATTATGATCTAAAAGTTGAATTGTATTGGGCGGGAAACGTTGTGTAGGACGGCCCCCTACTAGGTGAGTGACGGCTCGGCGCGAGGGACCCTCAGAATGGAAGCGGTCCAGGGTCGATTATTTTACGTTTTAGTTTATGACTTATTTTAAAACTATTAATGTGTTTTGGCTATATATGTACATATATGGCTATATCTGCTGGTTAGTATCATAGGTGAAAACGATATTTTTAGTCAACGAATCAAATATTCAATATGCATGTTCCCTCCATAGACTTATAAAGGCGTAACACGGCCAACGCAACAGCCAGTATGCAGTAAATCATTTGGAAGAAAAGATTCATCAATAAATGTTACTAACCACAGTAATTTTAAAGAATATTTTAAGAGATTTGACAAGAACGTCAAACAAATCAAATAAACTCAAACTTAGATACATGGAATCTTTGTTACGAGATCTTCAAAACTCCCACTCGCCAACGGACGGCAATTTTTTCTAACCTTTCCCACATTATATTTTTTACTGCTGTGGCCCATTGCCATCAGCAGAATAGTTAGGTATTCCTATACCCACATTTTGATACTTCCATTTCGGAACACAAATTCGAAGACAAGCAAGAAATCTCTAAGACCCGACCTTTGAAGTCGCACACTTCAATGACCTTAAAACAAACGAAATGTCCACCGTGGATGTAGCATGACAAGATTTGCTACGTTACAACGCTCTCAGCTTCAGTGATGTCCTGTTTCCCGGCATTCCCATTCACCAACAGACAAAATTTGCAGACTACGCATATCATGTTAGATAAACGTGGTATTCTGTAGATTAGAGGTATAGTTGGTTAGAGATATAGCTTTAATTCTAGCAGAAGTCTGTTGTATTCTACCTCCCTTAACTTTTTACTTTCTCTAGTTTCATATATTTTTCTGACTGTCAAATAAAACAAACAAGATTAATGTACACACTTTCTACATTGTAAGAACTTTATTAAAAAAAATACCACAGAGGCCTTCTCGATCATAACTATAACAACAGATTATAATTATAACAATGTTAGCTATTGAAAACAAATATAGTGCGCGGGCACAATGACGTGTGGTACGGTATGCGAGCCGCAGGGCGCGGCGAGTCAAGGTAAGGGGTCAAAGAGAGAAAGGAACGCCTAATGTATGTGTTAATTTCATACTTTACTTATTAATAACTGGGGATTTGTTACAGTTTTTAGTTTGACTGATTGTGTTGTCAATTGTGAAAGGTATGCGGTTACTAACATATATTTTTGGAGGTAAGTTACATTCTGTCTGTTACTTAACTCATATTTGTTCTAAATATTTAGTGCCAGTTATTTTACGCATTCATTTGCATCAACATAACGTAATGGAATAAAAACAACGGCATCTATTGTCAATATAGTGTCACTTATAATTCCAATACAACTCGTAATTAATCTAAGCTGTACTGTATACCTAAAAAACATTCATAAGGTACTGGAATTATCTTAAAAACAAGGATTTGAATGCTAGTTTCATGTCTATAGTGGCTGTTTTACGCTTTCGTTATACTAACTCTGCATTCATGAAATGAGATATAATAAAATCTTTTTAACAAAAAATTAAACCGACGAAAAGAACTAAAAAGCAAAAAATAAATAAACCTTAAGTCTTAAGTATTGAGCTTATTTACATAAACTATCTAATTTTATATAAACTTATTTTGAGTCGGCGCCAAACAACAAACTGATTAATTATCACAATTTTATTTGGCGCCGACTCAAAATAAGTTTGAAATGAAAAGTAAACAGAAACACTATTCGTTCCTACAATTTTCGAGGGTTTCTCTCAATTTTTTCAGGGTCCCATCATCAGATCCTGACTTCCTTGACATGGGACCACCCTTGAGGTATACCCTATCTAACAAAAAAAGAATAATCAAAATCGGTTCATAAATAACGGAGTGAGGGCTAAACAGACATAAAAAAAAAAACGAAAATTTAACTCAAAAAGCAACAAATCAACTCAGATGCTTTGATTAAGATTAAGATAATAATATTTCTAAAAGTTAACGTTTCTTCTGGCGACGGGTAGAAGATGGTTATACTGCACGAGTCCACCTATAACCACGATTGTCGCAATTCGATCGAAACGTCATCATTTAAAAATCATCATCTTGGTATAGGCAATTACGAGGTCAAGGCTGAGTTTTCCTTAAATATTATGAAATATTATATTTTTTATTTTAAATAGTTTTATTAATTACTAACTTACTTCCAAAGCACAGTGTTTCATTTTAAGTTCAAGTCAGTCATTTTTCTGAAACGATGAACACTTTAGGGGTGTTATATCCAGTTATATCCCTCTGTAATATATTTCTATGCATTTGGTTAATAAAACACAACAGCATTGTATCATAGATTCTGCTATTGATAACCTCTGCTGTGTATGTATGTATGACGTCATACACATTAAAGGTCAAGCAGTCTAGATATGATTACAGATAGAGTATATTAGGTACTGAACAGACGCATAAATATATGTTTTTATTGTATCCAACATGGTGTCTATATTTCATTCTTAAGCTACAATGAACCAATCAGTACCAACACCAGAAAACTTTAGCTACAATTAAGACTTGCCTAAAATATAGTAATAGCTAATATAGTTTTCACAGAACAAGACCTAGTATTTTCTTAAACAGTTTTCAAGAGTATATCCTGTCAATTTTAATTTTCCTGCTGTAGTACATTTATGTAATTGTAGTTCTCTAATTAATATATAATTGATGTGTTTCTTTAATTATCTTTCTGATAAGTTTATTGCAAAAATATGTTAAATGAAGATGAACAGAGAGAAGCCAATGAAGTACATGTTATTATTATTATTTTTATATTTTTGAATTTACTGGTGGGATTAATTTATCAACGAGTATAAATATACATTATTTTAATAAAAAATATTACGATGTATGTTCAAGATTCGTGACAGGTCCGCTATAAAATAACTGCATTTATAGTAGTCGATGATTGTGTAAGAATAGAAGGTGAGTTTATTGCTTGATGGTATAGATTTGCAAATTGATCTTAAGCACCAAACATAAATTTAAGTCAAATTAAGACACTTGATGGATTTAATCAATGAGTAGATGATAGTCTATTTGACATTTAGTCGGACCATAAAGTTTTGCAACTTATAATACCTCCTTTAAATTCTCAATTGGAGGGAACCGAATCGAGTTGCTGTACAAGAAAACTACGTCTGCACGTAAATTACACGACATTTATATTGTACAGCTTAGGACTGTAACTATTTCAAATTTATTTTTAAGAATAAGCTTTAATCTTCATATTTAGATAAATATGAAGATTAAAATCTATACCTCACCTATAAAGTTATACCTCACCTAAGTAATCAGATGATTACTTAGGTGAGGTATAGCTGAGTAGACAAAGCGATGAAGAAAGTTATGAGTGACGAGTGACGGGTGAGTTTGACGAAACCGCCCTTACCGCAAAGACACATAGGTGTCCTGGACAATAAAAGAAATTTTCAGCGTCTTTAAGAGGCTTTAACCAATATATTATTTCACAATGTCGCGCCATGTAATTACAATATTATGGTGATCACGTCTGAAAAGCCAGTGTCAGACACGTAACTAAATTGATTTTCTTAAAAAATCCATAAGCATTTTTGAGTAATAAATAGCTCATTTATTACTCAAAAATGCCTTTGAATAAATCAGATACGCAGGCTCTATTCACTAGTGTTTTTATTTAAAAGAAAAAACTTACGAATAAAATCATCGAACGTCTAGATCTTTAAGATTAATCTCGAAATTGGTGGTTACCAACCGCACCTTTTGGTCAACACCTACAAGGCTGGGGGCGTGGTTATTGCCACACCAATTACCCTACCGTGTCATTAACGCTATTCGCAGTGTCATTACTGAATATAAATCATAGTAATGCATTTTAAATTTTAATTTGTAACCATACAAATTAATTAAATACAGGTCTTTATTATGTTGTACGTTTAGTGGCAGCAATTAAAATTCATGCGCTTTTTATTATTACAGAAAAAAAACTTTCTTTTAAAAGACAAAAGCAGTCAACGAGGACCAATAAAATCATCGCTAGGCGTCGAGGAGTTCACAACCTATGTAAGCATGTGAGGATCAAACACTCGATGCAGCTGCAATTGGCGAAGAGATCACCGAAACCACAGCCGAAACTGCCGCCTGTGTTCATTGAATTGAATTTGTTAGGACAGAATTCTGTGTGATATGTTACATAGAATATTTTATAACAGTGTCTGGTCAAAAGAAGAATCCGCACCATTATTTTGAAAGTAACGACAATAAAATATGTTGCCTACGTGTGCATTTTATAATTGGTTGTTAGGTAAAATGTCTTTTCCACTACATTTTGTATCGGTTATTTTGTTGCTGTTTTAATCAAGTTTTATATTCAATTTCCACGGCTTTGCTGGCATCGAACCCAAAAAAAATTAAACCCCTAATTTGTTTGCTACCTTATTTTAAAAATGAAAATTTTGTTTTGTTGTTTAATTTAGTGTAAGTATATATGTTATGGACCAAGTCATTAAAAGAGCATTACTCATACTGTCCAGACTTTTTGAAAAATTTCCAATATGAGTGGGCAATAGGTATGATAAAAAGGTTTGTAATAAATAAATTGAATGGGCTGTATGAATGTCGCCCACCTAATAGGCAGGGTAATAAAAATATGTGTAAATTGTTTTAATAGTAACGTACCTTTTTATTATTCTTATATTATATATTAATTCGAGATGAAAACGATAAAACCCGTCCGCCTTTGTTAGCTTTTAATTCTAAACTGAATAGAAAACAACTGTGCCCAGTAACATCGCGTGTTTGTAAAGGATTATGGTACATTCCATGTACATAATATGTTCTTGATCCTAGCGTCCTGCCTAATGAACCTTAATTATCACATTGCCAAACAGTTATGTAGTAATATTTATAATGCCCAAACAATAACAATAATAATAAATAAGGAAGCCTATAACTCTGTGCCGCATACGTGGCTGCTGAGGGTCCTGGAGTTGTATAAGATTGATTTAACTCAATGCACTTTCTTGGAGGCATGTATGCAGCAATGGAGAACGGTTCTTTGCTATGCAGGATGTCGACAATCTCAGGATGACGGCGAGTATATACAGATTAGGCGGGGTATATTTCAGGGTGACAGTTTGAGTCCCTTGTGGTTCTGCCTAGCTTTAAATCCTCTCAGCACTATGTTAGAGGGTTCAGGACTAGGCTATCGTTTGCGGAGAGGAGGTCAAGTTATATCCCACCTCCTTTTCATGGATGATTTGAAACTTTTTGCCTGCAGCAATTTCCAACTGATAAAATTACTAGAGGTAACTGAAAACTTTAGTAAATCTATCAGGATGGAATTTGGAGTGGGTAAATGTGCAGTCATGCATGTAAAAAGAGGTAAGATTGTGGAATCTGAAGGTATGGAACTCTCAGATTCTACACACCTTAGATGCCTTTCCGCCAACGAAACTTACAAGTATCTAGGAATGTCACAGGCGTTAGGTTTAAATGAATTGACTATGAAGCAATCGTTACAGGAACGCTTCTTTGGCCGCCTGAAAAAAGTATTGAAAAGTCTTTTGTCAGGTGGTAATAAGGTGCGGGCCTATAACGATTGGGTTATACCAGTCCTAACTTACTCCTTTGGCATACTTAGATGGACTCAGACGGAACTTGATGCCCTAGATAGAAGAGTCCGTACATTGCTTACCGCGAACCGAATGCACCATCCACGTTCATCGGTTATGAGATTGTATATCCCGCGGAAATGTGGAGGTCGTGGTTTTTTAAATGCCAGGACACTACATAACCGCGAGGTATGCAATCTTAGGGATTACTTCCTCTCTGTTGACGTGGAGATGCATCGGGATGTTGTGGTAGTGGACAACGGACTCACTCCGCTTGCTCTAGGTAGAGAGAACTGACGCAAACCTGCAGTACTCAATATTACAGATCGCAGGGAGATATGGAAGAGCAAAGATCTGCATGGACGTTTTTATCGGGCCTTAAATGGGCCCGAAGTAGATCTATTATCATCTGTGTCCTGGCTACGTTTCGGTGATCTCTTTGGAGAGACTGAAGGTTTTATCTGTGCAATTACTGATGAAGTTGTTATAACGAACAACTATCGGAGACATATCCTGAAGGATGGCACAGTTGACATTTGTCGGGCATGTCATCGTCTCAGAGAAAGCCTCAGGCATATAATTTCCGGTTGTTCTCGTCTTGCCAACGGCGAGTACTTGCATAGACATAACCAAGTGGCCAGGATAGTCCATCAGCAACTTTCTCTTAAATATAACCTTGTGACTCCGGAATTACCGTACTACAGGTATGTGCCCGACCCAGTTCTTGAAAATGGTCGTGTAACATTGTACTGGGATCGGTCTATTATCACTGACAGGACTATTATTGCCAATAAGCCTGATATAGTGGTAATAGACCGATTAGAGCGCCGAGCAATGATTATTGATATTACCATTCCCCATGACGACAACCTCTTAAGGGCTGAAAAAGAAAAACAAATGAAATATTTGGATTTGGCCCACGAGGTGGTCGACATGTGGGATGTGATTTCAGCAATCATTGTACCGATAGTCATATCAGCCCATGGGTTGATTGCAAAGAGCCTCGACCAACACCTTCAGAGGCTCTCGTTAGGCAGCTGGACTAAGGGCCTGATGCAGAATGCGGTCCTTCTTGATACGGCACGTTTTGTGAGGAGGTTCCTGTCTCTGGAACCCTACCACCGGTAGCTTGGTCCCTGTACCCGATACCGGTGGGGCACTATTTTTTATATTTTTAAATGTATTTTTGATATAATCTGAATGTATTTAAAAATGTCATTTATATGTATATTTAAATGAATAAAGAGAATAATAATAATAATAAGTTCACACATCTCACACACGGCCGTCTGATCCCAAACTAGGCAGAGCCTGTACTATGGTAATCAGACTGCTGATAAACCTACTTATATATTTCTAAATACATACATATTATAGATAAATTACACCCAGACACAGAACAAATTATCGTGCTCATCACACAATTATTTGACCTGGGTGGGAATCGAACCCACGACCTCTGGCTTAGCAGTCAGGGTCACTAACCACTAGACCAACAGGCCAGTCGATAACAATGTAATAAATAATAAAGTTTAAAAAAGTAATAATTAATATTTATTCTTGAAACTTCATTATTAACACAGTCCGGTTTTAGTTGTCTTTGTTTATATTGCCCGGGCGTTATAAATAGTGCTCTGTTTATTCACATATATATATATATATATATATATATATATATATATAGAACTTTATAACTATACTAAGGCTGTTACAATTTGTCATATTGCAACTACGAGTATTATATCATTATAACAATCATTTTTACATATATGCTATTTTCCATGTATGCAAATTGTTATATTATATACTCGCTTCGACAATATTACCCTACTTAAGATTATTTATTTTATGTCCTATGCTTACAAATTTATCCTAAATAGAATGTTATGTTCAATATATAATGTTAATTTTAAATTAGCTTGAGATAACGAATTAACAGTTGCACGAGAACGGATGACTCTTGTTTACCACATAATTAAAGTATTATAAATAGAGTAGACTCTATTCGCAATATTCAGAAACAGTATAAGTTATTATATGGGGCATAGCTTAGTCAAACTGGTCTCGAATGTGGATCAAAGCACAATGTCAAACAGCTGGTCAACTTGGCGAGCTTTAGTGCTTGGTTTAAAATTAAACGTAGTGTCGTTAGATTTATATGTACCCAAGTCTAGTCAACTGAATATTCTTGAATTTTGCGTATTTTTTTTTTCTGCATCCAGTTTAACGTACATCACTCATACCACACTAAAAAAGTTATTTTGAGGTGCAGATAAGCAGAGGGGAGGTGTGAAAAGAGGTATGTGTTGCCACTGAAGCCGAGAGCAGTGGTTCTGTAAAACTATTATAGCGCTTCTACATCTAAAATCTGATAGCATTCTTCTCGTCTCAATTATGATTGTTTCCATGGAAGCGGAGCGAGGCAGAGAAGAGATGCCAATTTCAGCCAATGTGATTGGTTGCTTCCTGCACGTGTCATCTTCCCTCTGCTCGTCTCCACTTTCATGAAAACGAAATGGCAACAGACATTCGCGCTATACCGTTTAGCAATATGTAAACGGTATAGTTTAATATAAATTTAAAAAAAGACTGATAACCGTTAAGTTACAGAAAACTGATTTAAAGCTTGGAGTTAAAAGTTGTATGTTGTTAAAAACCGGCTGACCTTTTGTTGTTGGCACTGAGTATACTCTCTATTATTATGGTAACGAGCAAAAAAAGTCGTCGACGAACTATATAAACGAATAAGATATTGTGAACTATAATATCGTCTTCTACTAATTCCATTTCGCTATAGCCAGCTGTCATAACTAGAGCGATACGATTAAATGAACAAAGAATGAATACATACATATCAGAAGGAATGCACTGCATTTTAGAATTATTTGACATGTGGCAACAAATCAATGTACAAAGCCGCAGGCTGTAGTATTTCCATGATCTAAGTCAATATAATAAATATTATAACAATATTATTATGCAATCGAACGATAAGATGGAAAACAAGACTATAAATTTTACACTTCATAATAGTAGTACATGATCCAGTGGCTTTGCACGCGATCGAATTCTAACGACAAGGTAATCCTTTATCATTAAACATTTGACAAACATATTGTTTCTTAATTAAGTTCAATGCAAATTGATCATTAATTTAAACCTTCATAATGCATACCTGAATCTACTCTTGTTAGCATTCGAATATTTTCAGTACATAAGTAAGGAATTATAGGTACGAGTATAGTTAACCTTTTTTTTAAAAAATGTGTATTCCGCTGAAAATTGTGCGTATGTCCGCAGTACTTCGAAACCAGTGAATACATATATGCCACACGTGTATCTGCTGAAAGTATTTTTCTTATTATATTTTGTAAGATACGTGAAGTAAGCTCCAGCAAAATTGAAGACTACAGATTGAAGAAGAATTTGTAATTTTAATTGAGAAATCTAAGATTTTTTCCCATGATTGTCTGTTGATCAGGAATTGATTTAGGAGTGAGAGCAGAAGCATTTTTGCGGTTTACTTAGGGAGCGTGCTCCATACAGATCTGTCAGCATTACCGTAAAACGAAATTCTAACGACTCTCTACTTAGCACCGTACATACGCTCTGCATATATTTACGCATCACTCTAAAGGAGCCTAGGTGTACGGGGTAACTCTTGTGAATTGTAATGTAGAAGATTTTAATAACGACATTTTAATAATGGGTTAGTTTTATTCTAGACTTTGCTTGTGGAGAGCAGAGAACAGTAGTTTCAGGAAGACATACCTGGGACTGATTTCAGCAAGATCCAGTAACACTTAAAAAACCTTTATAAACTTGTGAATTGTTCAGGTAATTAGTTACGGTCACGGGCACTGGGTACAACCATAAAACGAGTAACTAGATTTACAGCAGTAAAATGTCCGAATCAGTGTAATGTAACACACATTTCATGAGATGTATTATTTTGAAACTGTGTTTGATGGTATTTAAATTATTATATTTAACATAACCGGTAAACAATTATGCGACTGATGGTAAGCAGCTCTCCCGTGGCGGCATTACAAGAAAGTGTTGCAGTAAGAATAAAGACGTCTTGTCAGTTAGGAGCGTTTCTTTTACAAGAGCTTACTTACATACAAGAGCGATTTTTACATTTAATTCTATTCTGATTACATTAGATTGCACTAAGCTAAATTCCTATTTCTCAGCCACACAAGTTTGTACCAAATTTGTTTGTCCAGTTAAGAACATAACACAACACCTTTGATATCAATAGAACTTTCGTACTACAAGTCCAGTTGTAATTCAGTTAGACAAACAAAATGCAGTATTAGTCATATACCTATTGTCCATAGCCGTCGTACGCACCGCTTTATCTTAATTGACTGCCATTTGATTTAGTAGCCCAAAGATTGACCAACACACATTTGCCATACACTAACACCAATACACCAACCAAATTTATTACCAAATTTATTTCACCAACAGCATATACAAGTTGGCGTTTAAGCGCACGTGCCAATTTGGTGGTACGTTCCTACCAATGTGTATCATTTAAATAACAATCTTGTTATGATTAAAATAGAGATCTAGTTTGCTTAATTCGGGTGAATTTATGAGGTTGTCAAAAGGTATTGTGTGAGCAACGCCTAAGGGGACACGTTATGTCACACTGCTATTTCTTGTACAACACGTCTCGGGTAGGAAAGCGAAGTAACAAGGATATAAGATATGTATCGCGTTATGCGGAATTTGATTGAAGTTCAGGGGGCACACTATGAATAGTATGAATACGAAACCAATTTAGATGCAATAGAATTTATAATAGGTCATGTCATTGTCATTGTGAAATTAGAGCAGGCGGTTTTGTATAGCGTCTGTGAAGATTAGGGATTTTGAATGTTGTGATCGCTTTAGTCCACTGTCCCTCTAGAATCAGTTTGCGAGTAAGGGTTGAATACAGTCCTAACTGTCCATATTTTACTAGGCATCGACTTAGGCCAACTCAAGGGATGTTTGTCCCACTGTACCCTAGCCCGAGATCCCTGGTAAACCTCCAATTGCAGAAATGAATAGGTTCGATACGAAAACATTTTTTCGCGCTGTATGGTCTTTCAGGTTTGTGCGGCTTCTCCAACGATTGGTGCATTTATCATTGAGAATGTGGTGCGGCAGCAGAGTATTTGACTGCAAGTCAGGTGTCGCAGAGCAAATATCTGTAGGTCTATTTGCACTGATGGTCCGGATGTTTCTATGTAAAGTATTTATAAGTAATTATAATATATTATCTAAGTATTTTATCCGTGTTCTAGAATAGTACAAACTATGTTTTTTTGGATTAAGATAGCGCTGTGTGATATGTCCTAGATTATTATTATTATTAATTAAGAAGTGTAGTGTGACTAGGATGAACAAGATGAATACATTCTCCCTCTAAGGGAGTAGAGAAGTAGCGCCAGTGGATGAAAAGTTGAAGATCAACAGATTATCGTGGTATGGACATGTGATGCGGAGGAATGAGCAAAATGTGCTGAAGAGAGTTTAAGAGCGATATAAGAGCAGAGGACGATCAAAGGAAATATGGGTGAACTGTATGATAGAATATATGGGTAGAAAGGGAGAAAGCAGTTAACTGACGAATAATAGAGGAGACCCCAAATAAAGTTGGGAAAAGGGAGAGAAGCCGATAATGAATTAACAATTTCCATAAACAGGAACACTTTTCAAGAACTGTGTACGCATAGTGTAATAGGTATGTAATGTGCCTACATAAATACATGATTGAATGAAATGTGCGTACAGTTTATTTCTTGATCCTTATCAGAGACGGTGGTTTAGCAAATGAAACTTGTCAGTAAATAAATTTATCACGAGTGGCCCGATAAGATTTGTACTCCTGTTTATTAACCGACTGTTCAACGTATAATATAAATATATTTTAAAACAGGTTCCTAGATATTTGATGATTCATTGATACGATAAAGTTCGTGAGAAAATGTTTGGGTTTGACCCTTGAATAATACCTATAATTTGATCCTATAATGATAATGTAATTATTTATGTTAGATTTAAACCGCGGTTCGACTGCTAGTAATTTAACGTTTGTACGTAAATTTTCGTAACAACAACATAATAGGTAAATACGTAATATTTAATTTATTAGCGCAATGGCTAAGTTGTCGGTCTTACGATCAAGTGGTTCCGAGGACGAAAATAACTCAATGCAAGTTTTTAAATACTAGCAAAATAATAACTTAATAAGTAATTATTCTGAAACATAAATGAATTAAATCTATACATTGTAACAGGTCGATGACTGTACATGGAGATAATTAAAAATAAATTGGAGCAATAGAAGCCGAATCAATTATTTTTTGAAATTTTGTTTGTCTGTATGTTTGCATCCCGTAAAATCTACTGCACGAGTTTGGATGCGGTTTTAAAGTTGTATTGCTAAGTCTAACTTAAAACTTCGTGCATGTTGCAGCTTGATACGCCGCCTAGAAGTCGCCGATGTATAAATATAATAAAAATGTAGACCCATCGCATTTAAAAAATAAATTATACATATTTACGAAAAATTTAAGATGATAATTAACAAGCAACAGAAGTTATACCAATCATTTTTGAAAAATTGTCAGTTTGTGTGTACTAATCTCAGAAACTGCTTAACTGAAAGATGTATAGTGGCAAACTTGGGGTAATATATAGTGTTTGCTTCATTTCAATCGGTTCACAAATAAAAAAATATGTCAATTCAAAGAATCTAACATTTTCTTCAAATGCCGTTCAGTTGTTTTAGCTGACATTTTGATTACTCATAGTCCGTAAAACGATTGTCGAAAGTTTATATGAACACAAAGTCGATAAAATCTTTTTAACAAAAAATTTAACCGACGAAAAGAACTAAAAAGCAAAAAATCGGCGCCAAACAACAAACTGATTAATTATCAAATTTTATTTGGCGCCGACTCAAAATAAGTTTATATAAAATTAGATAGTTTATGTAAATAAGCTCAAAACTTAAGACTTAAGGTTTATTTATTTTTTGCTTTTTAGTTCTTTTCGTCGGTTTAATTTTTTGTTAAAAAGATTTTATTTTATGGTTTTTTTTATCATCATGATAATGATGATGAAAAATGATGATGATTTCTAAACGCAATACCTGATAAAGTAATGAAAAGTAAACAGAAACACTATTCGTTCCTACAATTTTCGAGGTTTTCTCTCAATTTCTTCAGGATCCCATAATCAGATCCTGACTTCCTTTACATGGGACCACCCTTCAGGTATACCCTATCTAACAAAAAAAGAATAATTAAAATCGGTTCATAAATAACGGAGTGAGGGCTGAACAGACATAAAAAAAAAAAAAAAAACAAAATTATACGGTCGAATTGAGAACCTCCTTTTTTTTTCGTCGGTTAAAAAACGTATATCTTCAGACATATATATTACGAAATTTACCCCAACTTACATCCCCAATTTCTTCAATCTTCAACATGGATAATTTGATGGAACGATTTGATAAAACCCAAGACGAATAACTGCTTAGCACCGAACTGTCATGTCTGTTGGTCACATAGTATGTTTTATTGACCAAGACTATAGGCAGTAGAGTACAAAAAATGTGCTCAACACCATATTTCCCCATAATTGATAATTAATATGCAGGTAGTATTACACTAATTAATTTTATAAAACTAATTACACATATAAAACAAAATAGTTCTACTTGAACAGAAACTGATGTTTCTGTTTGTTTCACTGCGTTCTTTATGTTTTTTTTATAGGATCCCGTATCCCAACAGACGAGCAGACGGGTCACCTGATAGTGACTACCACCGCCCATGGGCACCTGCAACTCAAGAGTCACAAGTGCGTTGCCAGCCTTTAAGGTGTTAGTAGAGGGTGGGGGGAACGGAATGGGGGGAGGGGGGGGGGGAGAGTGGCTCTCCCACAGTTATAATTTGTGTGTGTTAAAATGTTGAACTTATTTGCTCTCAAAATCATAAGTCGCCTAGGAATGAAATTTCCCTATTTCATGCAGGTGTCAATAAGATAAGATTCAAATGCTAAATGAGTTATATTATATTACATGTGCCATAATGTACACCATTAATATTAATCAGGGTCTAGATTTAAATTAAGTTTCTTTGTTTAATAAGCTGAATATGATTACATGGTATAATATTATTAGTATTAAAGTTATAAGGCAATTACATTTAAATATATTTTATAGCCTGCTTAACGAGAGTCAGTAGATATGCAACAGTCAAAACTCAAAATCGGCCAAAACTACTTTTAACCTGTCTAGTCACAAGTAGTTTTGACTGGACAGGTTGGCCAAAAGTAGTTTTAACTGTAAATGATCAAATCAATTTATGGTTAAAAGTAACCACTTTTAATCATTAGTAGGACAAGTCAGTCGTAGGACTGCAAGTCAGAAGTGAAGCCATCTACTAGTGACATCCATCAAACTGACGTACGTTTGGACAAAATTTTGAATAAAGGTTTTCGCTATTGCGCACTTGTGTTTTTGTTTATTTTACCATATGAATTGCGCAAACCATGAGTACTTTATTGAACTAATTATATTTTTAAAGATTAATTAATAAGGTGCTGCCAGAACTCAATGTTTAGATTAGCGCCCTCTAGTGGATCTATATATATGTGCTATTAGCATGACGGTGCGAGTTCAGTGCTTTTTCCCCGAAGCAAAAGTGAATAACGTGCCTAAAGAAGTTTTCCCTTCAAAAAAAGACGAACAAGACAACAACAGACAACAAAACAAGTAGGGGACGGGGGGGAAGAGGGAATGTGCGGGAGGGGGAGAAGAGAGGAAGAGAGGGAGAGGGAATGGTTAGGGCCTCCGGAAACCGCACTCACTCGGTGAAATACAATGGAAACATTGCTTAACTGCCGGTTTTCTGTAAGGCCGTGGTATAACTCCGGTCGAGGCGGCCCATACGTGCCGAAGCATGGCTCTCCCACTGTACTGTCTGCTCGTTTGTTCCTCTATCCCATAAAAAAGTTTAGAGAGACATATTTTATTTTAATATTGTCTCTAACGCATTGTACTACTTAATACTTTTTCTTATTATTCTTGGACAGCATGCTTACATTTTCATTAATAATTAATCAATACTAACTAAATTATAAATCTATGGCTGACTAGTAATTGACAGTGAAACATTATATACATTTTAACCAATAAACGATTCAGTGTATAAAATAATACATACACTAGTTGCAATAACGTGAATGTAACACGGAAGGACTTCACCTGACGTCATGATAAATGCTAGACAACGCTTGTAAACCTTTAATTATCGACATATTTATCGCTACCGAGAAACAATAATTCAGTCAGGAGATAATAAGGTCACAGCCTAAACCTTTACCGCCATTAGTATTCACACGATGCAATTAATAACTAATTATAACGCTGTTTTAAGGACGCGTAATGGCGAATGTTTGCAAACTTGGTTAAAATATAAATTTTATTTAACTTTTTTGTGGGCTTGAAAATAGAACGCTGTAATCGCAGGGGATAATAAATCGAATAAATAGATCAATCACTTAAGTCTACTTCCAATCTAAGAGTATTAGCGTCGAGACATTAAAAAATATGTAGACTCGAACGCGAAGCTCTTTGGGCATTTACTGGTTAGGAACTTAGGTCAGTGCTATACCTACCATGTCCACCGCTGCGAATCGAGTGAACGCCACATTTCTCTACTGAACCCTTGATATCAGAGGACACGGCGAGAAACAGAGTGGCCCAAACGTAGGAGAAACCCACTTGGGCAAAAAATTTACCAAAAGCAATAATATATAGCCAAAAAGAAAAATTGGCAATATGTTATTGCTTCGTTATTGCTGTCGTTCCAACTTAAAATGCCTGGAGTGCACTAAGAAGAGATTTTGTAGCCTAAATAAAATTGAAGTGTGTCTGTTTGTAATGTCAAAATAATAGCTTTTCTTAAGCTCAGACAGTTATTTGCACGACACCTATGCCTAAAAATCAGTTTTAAATTTCTTTCAGTCTGTCTATCTGTCTGTTTGTTCCGACTAATCTCCAGAACAGATGGACCGATTTTCATGACATTTTCACTGGCAGATAGCTGGGGTTATAAATAGTAACTTAGGTTAGTTTTATTTTGGAAAAAGAATTAGGATTCCGCGCAAAATATATAAATATGTAAACGCGAGTAAAGCCGCGCGGGAACTGCTAGTAATACAATAAAAAAGTGGGTGATATAATTATAATGCAATAAAGTAAATATATAAGTACCCAATTATTTATTCTCAATAATTACTAATTAAATCGGATCTGGGTACAGTGGGTAGGTTAACTTCCACTATTGGAGGTGTTATCCTTCAATCTACTTAAACGAGTTATGGAAGCATTAGAAAGAGCCATTATAAGTACATATGATTTAGCGGATATAAAATAATATAAATACATACGACTTAGGACATTACTAAAGATGTTAAACACGACGTAATCGGATCTGGATTTCAAATTTAGAGCTGCCCGACTTTTGCTTGCGAAGGTAAACCACGCTACTTCGAAGTAAGCGAACCGTTTCGAATTTCAACTGATCCTGCATCGCGTAAGGAAAATTCTTACGGTGTTTATATACTTATCTAACTCAAAATTACGCATGACAGCCTTGCGTTTTCAGTAGACCTGTTCTTCCACTTCGACCATATATTTGTACCTTCACTAATCGCGACATTTGAATTAAACTTAATCTCTCAATACAAGTCGCAATTCTTAACTTTCCCAAAATACTTCATCGCTACTTATTCCAATACAAACTGACGAAACCCTACGAAATCTTGTCTAATGCCGCTAAGCGTAACTAACAAACTTTCCGCTCTTGTTCAGCTTGTACAACTTTATTTATTACATGTCGCTCGCTGTCCAAATATGTCCTATTAATAAATGGACCGCCGTGTTTCAAACAACAATAACTATTACAAATGTATGAGAGTGTACCAAGTATTCTCTTTAAAGTTCACTAATACAACTTAACTTTTGTATTATTATACGTAGATGAATGTCCCGTTATTATTCTGTTCATCTAATAAGCTAGGCTGATATATGAGTCACTTGCTTTGTTGACTATATTTGTCATAATTATACTTATTATGTATTTATCATCTACATTTCCGTTCATTGGTCATCTTTTTGGTTGATGTTTGAACTAACGAGTGCAGATGCACTGCTTTGGCATTCAGTACGATCATCTCTTTGGATAGATTTTGATTCACTTTGTAACTGTACTCCTTTGAACCCGTCACTCCCTGTCCATAGTTTGTTAGCATGACCGTCGATTTCATTATTTGTGACATCTCTACAGTGTACACCTTTCACCAGTGTGCAACCAAGTTATTCAAATCATAATGATGATAAAAGCGAGTTAGCTAACGAAAAAAGCATCAGTCTGCTCATATAGGATACAAAAAGCATTCTAAAACAGCTAAAACCATGGTATTCTTTAAACGTATGTAGCAAAGGTACATCAACATAAGCTTAAACGCAATCTAAACATTTAGAAACAGTAATAAATGTCGGATAGAACACCGTGACGTATCTTAGCAGAGTCTGTAACAAAAACCTCTACCCGGTGGTCCTGCGCAGAACGGACGAAAGTCTAATAAGACAGGCCTTTAGCTTGGCTGTCTGCCCTAAGACGTTATCTAGAAGTGAAAAATAGTGCCCTTTGTGGATTACTTGAAAGCTTGCACGATGGACTGGGAAAGTGGCCTGGCATTTAAAAATACTCGGTACTGGATAATACTAATGTTGTACGTACTTAAGTGGTTTAATGTTTTTGGTGATAAGATTGGTACCGTTTTATAAATTATAATATTAAGTGTCTTTTTTTTAAGGATATAAATGTATATATAACCAACTATCGGGACTGAGATGATTCAAATATATTCCGAAGATTATTGAAGGAATACATTTATAGTTATAGTTGCATCATCAATCTGTTTGAAGACTGCAGCCATTTGGGAAAACCATGGCACAAAGGTCATTCCACAATTTGCTCGAGACTATAAATAGTCTGGCACATTGTCAACCCTGGTGGTCTGGCGCTCCTACTCAATATTAGCGTACCCACTACTAGTTAATTGACGTCTTCTGTAGAAAAGTTTCCTAACCAGTCCGGCAGCTCATATTCAAACAGAAATACGATATACTTCTACTACCCTACTTCCTATCCTCTCTTTTAAAGACAATTCTACTGAAACTAATGACAGCATGATAATCAAAGGAAATAAAACTATTTCTGGTCACAGAATAAACCAACTCAAACTGGGTAACAGATACTAGTCAATCAAATAAGACGCCGAAATCGCCAATGACTTCAAATATTGTGATAACTTCTACTCAATTTCTTAAACATCAATTACCTGCAAATCGCTCAATTATTAGCAACATCTTCACAGTACATATCGGAGTATAATTTACCTTACACAACGCTTACGTCAACCGCATATTACGTTTATTTGCCTGCATATATTTGTATACGCAATATATAATTATATCTATATATGTTTGTAACATGTTTCAAATACATCTATTAACAACATTATCTGCTTTTGAGCATATAATGGCGTAGGGAAGTCTTTGGATCGTTTATGGAACTAGGCCCGTGGAACGTTGAGAGAAGGGTGATTAAGTTACTTAAGTATATTGGACGTAATTATAGTAATAGTCTACAAAATATGTGAATTATGGCCGGATTGGTATGTGCGGAGCAAGACAAGATCTAAAGATAGTTTTACCGTTTATCGTCAAAATACGTAGACCTTTAGAGATCATATTTCCAATCTGTCTCAAGAAAGGAAAATTTTGCTACTACCAAGTCTTTGATTATATACTTGTCTAAATGACATATTCGGCTGTACAGAACGGCGCTAACAAAGTCGACCATATTTCGTAGACTCGCGTGTGACAGACGTTATTGTCATTTGAATATCTAAGCGGCGACGAACTTGCGAAAGACAATTATCATGCCGCTTTGTGCTATTAAATTGTGTCGAAACTATGCTAGAAAACCCTAAATATTGGTAAATTTTGTTTTAATTTATACTATTTTCTGAGAAAATACGATGCTTTATTTCAAAATTTACTTTGATATGTTAGTATATTAAGTTTATGCTTTAACATGCCATGGTATAAAAGTCTATGAGATGGCAGTTCAAGTTAAACTGGTCATAGAAATAAAACAAGAATAAAACGGTCAAAATTAGACGGGCAGGCTATCTCTAGTATGTGTTAAAAGGTATGAAGAGTCCACCGGTGCTTTGGCATAGAATTTAAGTGTCCTCTTTTACTTTATGTACAAAATCAAAATAATTTATTTCAATTGAACCAATTATAGGTATTTTTGAATTGTCAGTCAGACTAGGTCAGTCGTGAAGTAGTTACCACCCATCCATACATACAAAATGTACTTTATGGGCATCGGCATTACTAGACAACGCCTTTAGATATGACAGACATATCTCAATCATTATAATTTTCAATATGTAATGGTCACTTAATGAAAAAAGTTTGGTCAATTTTTGTTTTATGTTACGTAATATTACGTAACTATTTAATGGTAGTCTGTAATAAAAGCTCTGAGAATGGGGCCAACCTCTTTGGCGACCCACGGACGTGACAATGGGCTAAATTAAAAGCAATTCAAGGATAAGCTTGGCAACGTTATTGTGTTTGTCGCGCGACCACTTAGCGATGCGTATCTAACTTAGTTATGTTATAACGGATCACCAATTAGTAGAAGCTTTAGGGTTAGCAAGTTCCATTTTCAATGACTTGATAAAGATGAAGAATATTTGCATGTGTGTATAATTAACCTCTGAACTGATTGGAGTACACCAAAGAAAAATATATGAACTTTTTTGAGGTTACTATTTTAGTAATAATCGGCATCCATGTGGGCACAGATTTAGTTTTTTACTTATTTATTAACGGATAAGCAGAGATGTGTTATCCCATTTAATTTATATCCCACGATATGAGGGGTAACCCTATTGTCCTTTATCATTCAAGTTTCCAGTCTCCGTGCTGCAAGTGAGTATTTCCTTTAGGAAAAAACTTATTACGATTTCACAAACCGGTAACCGAATCTGGAACTTAACGATTACACACAAATCTAATGACGAATTTATGCCACGGGATCAACTATGCAGTAAATGTTAGTACTGAATTATTTAAAAATGGTCAGGGTAGATGTAGTTTGTTTCAACACTGAAAAGGAAAAGTTATCTTAGAAGAGCGAAAGTAGGAGACTCGAGAAGAGTTTAGCGCCCTTATCCATGCTTTGAATGATATTATCGTTTTTCAAATACCCACAATCTAACAATTCAGTCGACAGCCCTGTACAATGCCAGGAGTTCAACTACTTTCAAATCTATAACTCGATGTAGCGATATAGAATTCATTATCTGTACTATCCAGATTAATGAATAGAATCGAATAACTTACACACGGATCTGAATAATCGACACGGTGTAATCTGATCGCAATCTGTTTCGTCGATTTATAAGGATCCGTCCTTTTCCGCTTAAGTCAAACGATTTCTTATCGGGCTATCGAGAAACCATTTATAAATTGTTTGATCTTGTGTGCTCACAAATAGAACTAGAGCTCTCCATGAAGTATTAATGGTTCTTATGTAGCTAATAAGTACTGTGTGTAAACATCGTTTGTTGTCTCTATCGATTATGCAAGAAAGAAAAAGAGATGTAGATAAACTTACTTTAAGTAAGTTTATCTACATCTTAATAAAGTACTACATTTAAAGTAAGTTTAAGAATTCTTTTCAGAAATTTCAGAAGTCAGAATCAGTGAAGTATGAGCATACTTCATTGATTCTGAACATGTCTCACCTGGAGTATTTGTAAACAGTTCAACAGATAAGTCGTCATTTTGTTACTGTTCTGTTTCTTTGGTCATATAACAATATTTTATCAAACCAAACTGGAATGTTCGTAGATTCAAGCTTAAAAAAAACTCCTTAGATAAATAATGTTCATATAAAATAATGCATTAGTATATATTAGTAGCATTCACGCATTTCAACCATCATAATCTTTTCATTCCCGACTAAGTTACTTGAAACGAAATTGAAAATAAAGTAAATTTTAAGAAAAAAAAACAAAAATTGAGTTCAAGACTACACCTACATGTACAAACTTAAACTTAAAACATTATCTGTATATATATTTTATGTTTTTGTATTTTTTTAAAAAAAAACGCTGAATAAATTTTCACCACCTCATCAAAATCGATCCATAATTGGCGGAATAATCGCGTAACAAACATACAATCGAATTAAGAACCTCCTCCTTTTGAAGTCGGTTAATAACATTTATAAATGGTATCTCTAGTTTTGATATAGACAAATGAAAACATTCTTACACGGTAATATACTATCGAATAGTTGGTGCAATAATAGGGAATATGCATGTATTTTTTTTTATCTTTTATTGACTTGTTCCATCATTCTACCCTAATAAAAAATATAATTAACCTTGGGAATGTTCAAATTAATTTTTAAAATAACATTGAAAACATCGATAAAATTTGACCTGTTTGAATGCCGCCATATTTCGCGGGCCTTGGATGACATCACGTTCCACGCTTAGTGTTTGTTTCATATACTTATTTGAAGTGTTACGGTAATTTCATACCGATTTCCAGTTGTAATTACTATTTATTGTAATTAATAGACTATGGATAAAGACATTTTATAGGTATTGCCTTGTCCCTAAGTGTAAAAACACTATAAGAAGTACACCCAATACAGTATTTTTTCCTGTACAAAATAATAATGTAAAATACGAAAACACTGGTGTACATTAATGAGAACAGATGAAGTATTTTCAATATCGTGTTTATATTGTTGTGAAGATCACTTTAATGTAATCATATTACAATTTAATTGCTAGTATAGTGTGAATTAGTTAACAGTAATTTATGTTTGTTTTAAATATCAAGCAGAAGGCAACTTGCTTGTCTACTTAAACTAGGTAACAAAAGTCCAATAAAACTTCATGAATATAGCTAACTATACTTATCTTACCTATCCTTTAGATTATAATATAACAAGTATTATAATAATTACCTTGTAGCTTTCACTCCTTAACCTTAGCGGACGTAAAATCTGGATTTGATGCAAAATATATAGTCATCATGAATGCACCTATTTTCGGTAGATTGTCCGATTGTGTTTTGACAAAACTACATTCAGTCATTGTCCTAGATGATTTCTAATATCACTAGAATACTTAAATTGCACTAGCTAAGAGCAAAAACCACAGGAACACCTATCTTTCTCCGTAACACTACGAATATAGGCGCCGATAAATGATAGAACGTGGAATGTCACGTCATGTTTTGTTTCGACCAATGGTGAAGCGTTTTGCAAAGTTGAATTTCGCGCCTTTATTTTGCATATTTTAATTAATATTTTTTGCAATTAAACACGAACTAAATAAGAAAATAATTGTTTAGGCATAATATCTGGACAATAAAGGTTCAAGGGAAAATTAATCAAGTAAATTTAAACAACATGCATATTCCCTATTATGTGAACTAGTGTTCGCCTAATAGTCGAATATCGACCATAACCAATAATATTATTTAAAAAGTAACTGTTTCCAATCCCAAAACAGCGGTTGGCAAACAGGGAAGAAAAGGGTATTGAACTGCTTCGTCTTTGTATACAGATAGGTAAATTGCGTTGTCGCGTGTGACAACATCCGTAGCGTGGAGTCTTTAGAGGAATCGGTACTGATGAATGATGCTGTTTACCGTGATTTCCAGAGTGTCGTTATGGCCGTTTGGTGCTAGTTTGGTAAAACTGTTTACATCCCTTTAATGTTTCCTGATTAACGTCCTATGAAACCATTTAGGAAAAACCTATAAAAAAATAATAGGTTTGGTGAAATAGACGAACGGCTGGCGCAGTAAAAATAAACATCTTACCTTGATCTTTAATAGCTGCAAGTGCATGGAAGACGCCAATCCAAGGACTTGGTAGGTCAAGGAAAACTGCATCGGCTTTGCTATTTAATTCTTCACCAAAACCATCTGTTAATACGTCACGATGTTTAGCCTAAAAGTATATCAGTTTTATTCAAGCCATTTTCAAATATTTGAAAAATGAAGGAAGATGTCTATGTATTATGTAGTTCAAAAACTTAAAATTTTGTTTTTCCCTAATTTAATTTACAAGGGCACAGGAAGCTTGAAATTAAGCGATTACACACATAACACTCGCAACACCGATGGTATCACTAGCACGTTGTTAATCTTATCTCCCTTACTAGAAAAAGAGAACAGAAGTTTGCAGTTAACCAATAGTAGTTGCTAGTACTATTGGTTAACTGTAAACTTCTGTAAGGCGAAATTGCTCCTTTAATCACATGGCACCGGTTATAGTAGTAATCTTATCTTATCAGTAATATGTACATCTTGCTTCCAATGTCTCTTTTCTTTAATGGTTTTAATTTCGATTTTTTTAAAAGGCCCGGCATTGCTTAACTACTACATAAAACTAATTACTTGAAAGTAAAACTCACTAAAATATGAGATGAATACTTTTTAGGAAACTTACACTGACAAAGTCGGCTAAGCCATGCACTTCAAATTCTTCTTGAGCAATTTTCGCTCTGTGCTCATGGAAGTCAAATGTGTGGACGTGGCCATGAGGTCTCACTCTTCTAATTAATGCATGGGTTAGTGAACCACTCCCAGTACCTGAGATATGTTTTTATTTAGTTTACTTACGGTAATTGCAATAAATAACTTTGTTACCGAAAACAAATTATATATTAACTGTAGTTTATTTTTTTTGTAGTATCAATACTAACTAGTTTCAAATAAGAAATAAAGAAACGTAAACTTACAATAAAATTATACACATTTGAAGTCACAAATGAGGAATAAAGAAAATTAAAGTTACAATAAAATGATACACACCTGCCTGTCTACACGCTGATTTTTTTTTTATTTATTTTAGTAAAGGATTAATTAGGTATTAGGTTAACATATAGGTAAGTCCTTACCTGCTTCAATGACAACCGACCCTGGTACCAAATCAAGTTGCAAGAGGATCATACTGATATCAGGGGTGTATATAATCTGTGTTCGATGTGGTAATGTTAATGTCCATAGCTCCGGAGTAGGCTGTAAAACATGGCCCCAGCCTTTGGACAGCTCAACCTTATAATAAAGTTTATGAATTAATGTAAATAAAGTATTAAAAATTATGTTCAAGTGGTACTTAAAAGATTTGTAAATTTAAAACTTTTAAAAGTGTATTTGTAAAATACATTTCACACTATTTCACTTACTGAGACAAGATACTTGTGTCAACTATAAAGATTTTAGGTGCAAATACTTTAGAAATTACTTCTTGCATATAGAAATTCTGAATATATAAGGTTAGAACAGTTCATAACTAAGATTTCTCATGTTCCTTTTATTTGATACTGAATGTAATAAGTACTTTAATACTTACTCGACTTCCATAGTCTGCTCCAATTAGAGTTCTGACTTTCAATGCACCAAAAGGAGTTTGAAAAACATTGTCAACCAGTTCACCCTTTTTATTCTTTATTTCACGTTGTACGTCGATTGCATACAAGTTATTACTAAGATAGAGAATAACTGTATCACCTTCGTTTATTTTATCTTGATAATTTCTGAAACTCATTTTATTATTCAATATTACTTTGTACGGCCAAAGTTTGTAAACAAACTATACCACGAGGGTTAACTTCGTGACGTCGCGTTTCGATGCTTGCACATCTTTCTACATTTCAATAGGAAAAAATATTAGGTGCATAAGTACTAAGCGTACAGTGTCTAACATAAAAAAAAGCATCTTAAAAAAATTGAGTCAAAACAATAATTATATTAGACTACTATGTACTAGATTAAAAATTATAATTTAATAATAGTATAAAATCAATAACCAGTTTTTGGTGAACATGCGAAAACTAAACGTACCTGAAAGTACTGAGATTCCAAGTTAGTTCTCTATGTTACGGTTCTCTTCTGTATTAAATGCTCATTGGTCAATTCATTGAAAATTTGTGTGAAGCAGCAAATAAAATGATGAGATATCAAATATGAATTTCAAAAAACATATGTTGTACAATGAAAACAAACCAATTCAACTTAAAGTTGACGTTGCGCAAAGACTACAATAGTATATAGGATATAGACAGGCAACTCTGCTTCTTTTTATGACAACACAAAACTCTGCCTGGCGGTCAGATACCGAAAACTAATATAATATACATATCTATAGGTATATATATATATACATTTGAACAATATATAGGTACCTACTTATACGGTGTATGAATGTGTTTTGTTGTTACCTGTTTCTTGTTTTAACTTTTGGTTTGGTTCTAACATGAGAATTTTATACTTTAGATAATTAATGTATGTTTATGACTAATCTCCGATTTTTATATTCAAACCAAAACCTTTATTGCAAAAAGAAAAGCACAAGAAACCGGCAATCGGTACTCATACGCAGCCATTTGCAATATAAGTGAAGTGTTGCCAACCTAATATTAATAAGTTCCAAATATTAAAAAAAAATTGTTGATTGTTTCGATTGTATTTTTAATTAATACTATAGTGTGTTGGTAAACAAATTGTTGTTTGTAAAGAATTTAAAGTGGTTTTAGATATTTAATACACAATATTTTGGTATTTACAAATGCGAATTTTAAATCGTAATACATTTGAGGGTAATAAATTTCCCCTCATACAAATTATAAATTTAAATATTGTAGCACAGTAATTTTAGTTCCGGTATCTATCCTTGGGATGGCACTGGACTCAATAAAAAAAGGGCAATTCTTTTATGTTCCAAGTTGCCATAGCATGACGTTGCGATTTGGTTGGAAGCTGTATGGATAATGTAATATGTGAATAAAATAATCAATAAACCTTTTTCTACTACAAGAATGACTAAGTGTTGAAGTGGATACACGATTATTTATTTGTATTATTCAGTGGAATCCTGTAAAATATGGTTACAATGGATGCGTCAAAAGTTACAAGTAAAACGAGCTCTCTGAAGGCATTGATCCTCAAGGCTTGGAGAGAACGATGGACGGATATACAGTGGGGTATCAACATTAAGACGATACTACCGAGAGGCGTGAGCGGAGATCTGTATAACCTCGCCGATTGTATTCTTCAGCAAGCTATGGTTGGCTGTGGAGCGAATCAACTGGTAATATCCTACTTGAAGCATTCCCTGGCGTCCCACTTGGTGTCTTACGCTGCGGTTTTGCAGCGGATTGCTAAATTTGATGCATTTCATAAACCCCATTGCATACTCAGCCTACTTGAATTTATGGAAAGCTTTCTTGATGGTATAACATGTCGGGGTAAAATGGAAGAAGAGGTTTTGGCATTCGCCGTTTCGTCTATAATCTTATGGCTATTACAAGTGTATCATTATTCCCTTAGTAAATATCCATCGTCAAACCCTATTCAAAGTCAAGAATTACTGGAAAAGTCAACATTGCTACTAAACTCTATTGTGAACACAGACTTTTTACTTGCAATGTTCTACCTTGCCAAGCAAAATGACCCTAATGAATATAATGAAGTTACAAAGAAATGCCAAGAGATCACTGCATTCATGATGATGAATACACAATTCAAAGCCCCAGTCACTATTCATGAGACATTACAGAAAATTTGTAATATGGATATTGACAAAATTGCACCACTGAATACTAAACCGGAGCCAATCACTCACTGTTTACAAGCTTTGATAGCTATTAATGTACTTGCTAATCCCAGTGCCGATTTGCAAACACTGTCAAATCAACTTCTTATGGTACAAAGAATTAAGGGATATTCTCTATCGAGACTGTACTGTGAACTGATTAGAGCCTGTTTCATTTCATTGAATGATTCAAGTAAAGATTCTTTAAAACAATCTTTGTGGGCAGCATTTACTTTTCTGAAGATACCACAAGTGATCCACTATTTACATAATACTTGTGGGAACACAAATAAAGATAATGAGTACTCCATTGAGGTTGTTGAGGCTTTTGAAAAGTTGTTGCAGTCTACCCCACTGTTGGATATTGTTGATACTAAAAACTCATGTAATAGTATCATATCATTATTAGAACCCATGATGAAATTAAATATAGTATCAGAAAATCATATGGCTTACTTCAGGCAAAAGAGAGAAAGTAAAGATATTAAATTACAAAAGTTGGAACCAACTGGGCTTCAAGGCTCTGTACCACCATTTATCACCAGGGCTGAACCAACTTTAGCTGGTATTCTAAAAACAATGGGAGGTGATTTTCATAAAACTCATGACTCTTTGTATGCAATGCTTTGTCAAATTGTTGGTGGTACTACATTAGACACAATCCTTGCAGTTGCTATAGTAGAAGGAAAGATAAAACTGTTTGTCTCAAGGTTGATTAAATTTAATGAATTTGCCTTATTAGCTGCCAGTGAGAAAGGTGCTTCCCAGTCCAAAGTCAATATCTTTGATATTTCATTTCTAATTCTTTGCTCTATAGTACAAGATTATGGGGCAGATGCTGTTCTTGATGAAAATGGAGATTCATTTTTTGATAAATGGGTAAAAGAGTGTATGGTTTACCAAGGAGTTCATAAATCTCCTGACCAAATTCTTCAAAAGTGTGATTCCCAACTTGTGGATGTATTTATTCACCATTTGAATGCTCCAGACTTTGATTTTAAAAATACAAATATTAAGCCTCATGACCTTTGTATAAATGTTAGTGGAGTAGTAAAAGAAATTCTTTTTGCTTGGGAGAAATGTTCTCTTTCATCAGCAGATGTTAAGTCTATGTTGGATTACCTAAGACAAAAAATGCCTTCACTAGCAGTATGTGCTGCTGTGTGGCTATGTTCATATATTAATGTAGTTCATCAAGATGCAGTTTTGAAGCCTATTAATATGATTCAACAGTTCTTAGTGTCACCTACTGAAGTTGAAGTAAAACAGTTAGATAATTTCCAAGAGAGAAGTGTTCTGATGGCTCAAATTATTAGGAAGATGCAGTATGATATTCACCCTCTTTCTCTTTCAAAAGCCAAGGTATTGACACTTTCACATAACATAATTTCAAGACAGCCTATTTTAGAGCAATTAAAAATTGTCTGGGAAGATATTAAAACTAGGGGTTACCTACATATTGATGCTACCCATGTAATACAAAGTCTTTTGAATACAACTGGAGCTATCTGGTTTGTTACAAACTTAGTGAAGGAAACATTGAAGTTTCGTTACCAAGATGATCTGGATAGGTCAGTGGATATAGTTCTTGCTATGTTTCATTTGGACATTGAAAAATGTACTGAGGCTTTGATACTGCATGTTTTACCTCAATATTTGTATAATGCTAAATTGAGTGAAGATTTAGTAGAACCTCAATCAGCGATATTGGCCAAACTTGTAGTTTATTGCATTTACGCTGCTCTCGAACATAGTAATTCTAACAAAACTCCAACGAATAGAAAACGGCGTCACGATGAGTCTGAAGATTTAGATCAGCATTCTTCAAGTAACAAAATAAGACGAATGAATGATAACTCTACTGATAGTACTATGTTCTACTCACAAGGACAGAGTATTTCTGGAACTACTTTAAAGGAGCCCCTACTATATGCATTGGAAACTTTGTTTGCTTCGTTTTCGCAATTAGCGGGAAAAAATGGCGATGTTACACCTCAAACAGATTTCATTTTGCAGTTTCTCATATATGTGGTGCAATGTGGACACGACAGAACACAATTAGTTTTGCAGAAAATGCCCAGTGAACTTGTTCCAACTTTGATTAAATGTCTTCCAGGCGGTTTTAATATTGGTTTAATACTTAGATTGTATGATCTGTCCACTCCATATGGAAGAAAAGATACTGCAAGAGATCTATGCCTTTTGAGGAACATGCGCCTTAGACCCGATTAACCAGTACCTAAGTTATAAGCAGTACTGTCGTCTCTGATAATGTAATTATGTCAAGTAAATAAAACTGTACTGGTAAAGTAATCTCTTTTATTTTCAACACATTTGACGGATTAAGGAAACAAAATATTCAAGGTCGTAATAATCTTTACTTCACAAAACGCAATAAAAAAAAAGTGATCATAAATTAAAAACTAGATACGTCTCCTCTTACAAGAATTCTTCCTGTTTCATAATTTACAGACTATTTTGTACAATATTCTTAATTCTACGAGTTCCAATACTGGACGGAGTTACACGTAAGGGTCATCAAGGAATCTAGCTTTTACAATACAATAATAAAAATACATACAATCTGGTATCCACTGTTCTGCCTTTTATTCGCGTCTTAGAAATAATTTGAAGAGAAAGACACCCGCGTGAAATATTCATCCTATTTCCAACAATAAACACGGGGTAACTATACTTTATCACTTTTATCTAGATTTCATCAAACTAACTAATCAATGTCCAACATTGTTAGGAAATAAGAATTACGTGCGGTTTGCATAAATGTATGATTTTGAGCAGAAAGAGAAATTAGACCGAGTTAAACCAGAATGCCTATTGTTTTATTCAATAGGGAATTGCAGCTTCGTATTTGAACGGTACTAAAAGCAATATTGCATTCGTGTATAATTTATGAACATAACCGGGAATACCAATAATACGAGGAAGCAATTGGACGGTGTCAGAGTACCTATGTACCTACTATAAACTTACTAAAAAGTATTTACAAAAATAATATATTTCGTACACACAAACAAATCACATTGTATGTGAATGATAATGCTTTACTTTTTAATATTAGCTAAGCACCTACTATTTTATTTTGTACAAAATTCTCGATATTCGACAATATATACAAACAATTTATCATTATACAATAAAATCTTAATAACGCATAGATCACAGGAGAGTTCCAGAGCTTTTACTAATATTAATAAAATTTATTATTACAAGGTAACAAATTATTTATCTATTTATAAAAATTACATGAAATTATGCTACGGTTATAATGCAGGCTTTTTGGCATCCGGCGAATCTGGATGTGGATGATCTAAAACAATAAGAAAAAGTCTATGTTAGTATATGTTGGCAATTTATCTAGTGTTAGTAGTGTAGAGGCATTGCTGCTGCGCATTTATCTTGCTTTATTTATGTATCTACAATCTCTGCACTCCGAAACAGATTCCAACTATCTTAAGATACGAAATATTGGTTCGAACAGTAGATACGATAACTGAAAATTCTATTCATTGAATTCGAATGTATGTAGATACTTACCAATTTGCCTTCTAAGCGTATCCTCCCTAGATGCATTATACGCTGGCGGTGGATTACTGACCCTCATTGGTAAACTTATTCTATTAGGATTGGAGTTTTCATCTACCGAATTCTCCGCATTATTTGCGAACGTTGTCCTTTGACTCCTATTCCATGTTTGTTGATAGGAACTTTCTGTAGTTATAGTGTTACATCTATTATTAGTATGAGGAACATATTGTTCTGGAGACCAATCAAATACGAACGTATGACTGTAATTATTATGTGTATAGGCTGTGGGTGTTCCAGACGGAGTAGGAGGTGTCGTCGTCACGTAAGGACTCAAGTCCTGGTGGCAGACGTCAGGCACCTTTTGTAAAGCTGATTCTGACCACGTGGGACTTGGATTCCATTGGTCAACCATTTCTGTTTCTGTTATATTGAAATTCTTCGATCCTGGTCGCCTACTTGCAATTGACCCTGCTGAAACTGCTACAAGTGTTTCTCCGCCAGAAGTGACTGTTGAAGGTGTGCAGCGAGGAGACATATTTGAAATCGGCGTATTTGGTTTTTCATCGACATTTTTTCCTTTCCGTTTAGCATTAGGCTGGACCCTCGTATCCTCCAGCCGTATATTGTGGTATCTGGAATAAGAATCTAAAGTTACACATGTGGAATTTCTTTTGGTCTAACTAAGGCAGCTTGTCACAATCAATCAAAGAAACAATCTAAAGACGAAACTAATTACATACGCATTCCGAAAACGACACATTTGATGGACGGTATGAGGTCAGAGTGCAATTAGCAAAATAATTTCTAGGCCATACTCCATACCTAAACATTACGATGTTAGGTAAACTGACAATTTAAAATTAATAGAATTTGAACCTTGAAACATTTATTCCATTTGCGTAAGTAACAATTGTTGACCATCAAATCAGAAAGTAGAATAATTTACCTGTTTTCTTGCAGTGAGACTGAATAGTCCACGGGTCCGTTATCTGGTCTTTCATAGGCGTAATGCATTGGTGCCAAATGGGGCGGGACATGTGGAATGTGAGGTTGGATACCAGGATTTGGCATCATGACGGGTTGGTTGCCATTGATGCAGACAGGTGGTGTAGATGTGTACTGTATCGTTGGAGGGTAGACTTGGATATCCGGTGGTGGAGGCCCATACATTCTCGTCGCCGCTTCATATGCTAGACCGTAATGCAGCTTGGATTGAACTGCGTAGTAATGGTAAAGCCAAGGGTTGGCTTTCATCACTGCAGCCTCTTGTTCACTGTTGACAAAATATTTAATGTCAATATTATATTTTTATACAAAGACTTATAGAAAAATAATCGTAAATACTACTATGGTGGCAAACAAATATAACGGATGCCGAACTTGTAGCATCAACCATTTAAAGATTTTTTTCGTGCTGCATGGTGGCAAACAAGCTCACA
Source organism: Callimorpha dominula (assembly GCA_949752705.1). Taxonomy (NCBI): domain Eukaryota; kingdom Metazoa; phylum Arthropoda; class Insecta; order Lepidoptera; family Erebidae; genus Callimorpha; species Callimorpha dominula. The sequence continues at coordinate 11,149,707 of OX457011.1, forward strand.
GACCGGTTAATAGAACCGGTCACAAAACCCTAAGAGCACGGTGCGACAAGGAGCTTAGGTTGATCAATCGTAAGTTCTTCAAGGGCATAACACACTGCCCCAGATATTATTTATAAGTGGTTGTTTTAATTATTTTTGTACCATTGTAATGGTAGAAAGTACCTAAGCTAATTTAAAAATACCATTACTATGTAACTACATTCTTGAAAAATAAAAATTATTATTATAAATATTATTACACGGTAAGTAGCTGTAAACCTAGAACCTATCAAATTCTAGATAAAGTAAAGATTTAATGAATGTGGATTAGAGTATCTCTAATATTGTTTGCTGATATGTTTGACTACAAGAATATTTTGTAAATCTGTATCTGTGAATAATCAGCAACCAGACGTCCAATGCTGAGCATCGACCTTTCTTAAAGACATCCACAAAAAGCGGTCTCGCCTCATCTTCATCCAATGACTCCCTGTCACTTTGACTCTGTCCTCGGTCGGTATGATCACTGTGATAGGTAAATATTATCCTATCAGCCTATATTTATAGTGAAAGAAAAGTTAATATAATTCTTTGGACCTGACGATCTCAAACTGTTAAGTAATTACCCTTTCAAGTGTGTTTGAAATAAAAAAAAAGCGACTCAATTATCCTCAAACGCAAAAGAGTTAAGTGTATCTATTTATATCTATAAACTACCTACGTACCTACCACAAATGGATTCGATACAGCTTCAATAAATAAAGTGTGAGTTGTTCAGTCAATAGAAACCTTGAACTCGAAGTAGACAGTAAATAATGAGCGACGTAAACAATTAAAATAGCTTTAAAATGGCTATTGGATATAACTGGAAAGAATTAGCTTTAGTTAATGCGACACTGTTACAAGCTTTAGCCATTACTAGTAACAATAAAGAGGACCAGTAAAGTTTAATGTTTATATTCACTGCTATTTCTTAGGCCATATTAATTATGTACCGATGTAGTTTAGGGTTTGTTCCATTACACTAATAGGCGTCAGCCACATTAAATTATTCTTGTATCTAATGTATTCAACAAGTTAAAGTTTCTTCACATACAGTTCGCTATGCAGATAAGAAAATTATTTAACTTATTTAAATGCTTGACGCTTTATGAAAACGAAGAGCACTTTAAATGGAACTTTTGCTCCAAAGTAACTTAACTCTATAGACCAAAGTGTTTTATTTCTGCTACTGAGTAGGGTCCGCTGAAATCAATGGGAAGGAGAAACGTGCTGTCATCGCTAAGTAAGACTATCAGACCTCCTTAGCGAATAGGATTAGTATAATACAAAGGAAAAATCAGGCGTTGCGAGTAGTATCTGCTAAACGTTAGGCGGTTTTTGTGCTTTCTTAGCTCCTGAGTGCTTCAAAGACTTTCCTTACTAGCATTAAGTATGAGCAATGATTCCATTACGTCTTGTTACATACACTAGGCAGAGGTGATTAAATACACATTTTGACCCCTTGCCGGTCCCCGTCGACTCCTGGGAGTCGGTATAGACCACTTTGAGTATGAGTGCTTCATTACTTTTAAAATAATCTGATCTAACAGGTGTTAGTAACATTCATTAAAATACTTATCCTTGCAACCAATTCTTTCACATTTACTTATTCGAATAATACCTATAATAAAGAACTTATCTAAAATAAACTTTTATTATCATCCTCAACAATCAAAGATCGCCATTTTGTCAAAGTAAACGATTTACCAATAAAGTTAGATAACAACGTAATGTCTTGTCTGCTAACGAATGATACAAACACACATGTGTATGTTATCAACGTCATACATCTCCGATTGTAGACAATAAATGAAGAACATTTAAACACACGGCTTGTAATGACTGTGGGTAAGGCAAAGTGTACACACAGTATTGAATTTGCAGCTAATGTAACCTTTTGCGGGAGTTCAGTTAGCGTTTGTGTTTGCAACCTTTAGATAGTAGATGCAGGGAAATGTCACATAGTTGGACTCAGCTCTGGACCTATAAAAGTACAGAAGGGTACAGAACGCTTAATGTAAGTTACTAGACAACTAGAACTCAATTATGTAATGCGTACGGTACATTGCACCGCCAATTGACAGCTGGGATGTACTGTTTACAAAAATACACAATCTGTTCTGCGTGACAAGGTGATCATTATTAGCATCATCTTTAAGCCACGTTTGTCACTATTTTAACCAGTTTGCTGGTCCATTTGGTCCCGCTGTTTGTCTGTTCCGTGATCTATATAATATGATACGTCGCTGGCCAGAAAAAAAATTAAGAATTGTGTCCCCACAGAGATCGCCCTTTTTAGGATAGCCTTTCAAGGAGACAATTGAGAAGTAAAAATACTAAAAATGCATTTAGTACTTTTGCCCACGACAGTACATCAAAGTTTAGATATGTGTTGGACGGCGACAAATCGGTTTTGCATTCGCATTAAGAGGGAGAAGATATCCAATGTGAAGGGTAGGAATCAAATGGCGAATGGATAAAACGTTATCTTACGCTGTTTACACACGTTCTGCATAATTTGAACTTGACCTCACTGAACTAATGCTGATTTACTACATGCTTTTGCAAACATTTTATTTATGTTAAAAGCTTTACGACTGTACGTCTAGATATCGTAGAAACAGTAAGTAAATTATGCACATTAGAAGCCATTAATTTTATGTTCGTAAAATAACTGTTAATTATAATTTAAAATAAAGTGGTTTTAAAAATAACAGTTTAGTGTCAAGGAGTGAAAGTCATTTTAAGAATCACACGCTATTTTTATTTCTTACTAGCTGTGCCCCGCAGTTTTACCCGCGTAAGTCCTGATGATGTGGGAATATCGAGATAAAAAGTAGCCTATGTGTTAATCCAAGTCTCCAGCTATCTACATACCAAGCTTCATTGCAATCGATTCAGTGGTTTTTGCGTGAAAGAGCAATAAACGTCCATTAGTACATCCTCACAAACTTTCACGTTTATAATATTAGTAGGACTAGTAGGATGATTATAAGCTCACAACATGGCAGTTTGTTATACTGATTATGATATTATTTGCTCGAAACCTAAACTAAAACGATGGTAACTAATTAGAATTCATATTATTGTAATTATATTCCATCTTATTCAGACTACGTGGAGTGACAATAATGATTTATAGTTCCATCTTAGCATTGTAAATTTTGCCACGTTTTTAGTTTATTAGAATGCTACACAACTCTAAAAGCAACTATAAAATGACGTAGGTAGATCCTAGTTAAGGCTAAGATCCTTAAAAGATAATTTTCAAGGATCCTTTGCAGTCTAGTTAGTATTTTTTATTATCTACATAATACGGTGCTTGTTATGCATAACTAAGTTAATAGAATGTTGGAAATCAACGTATCCGTCCGTGTTCTCAGTTTCCCGCCAATTTGTGCGTCCGCGCAGCCCGAACGCATAAATCTCGGCGACATGACGTAGGCGGCCGACATGTTGACAATTTGTTGTCGTTCACCGTATCACAGATACATAACATAGGTGTTTATAAACAAGCGTGAAATTGCTTGTACAAATGTTTATGTTCTTTTAACAATGTGAAGTTTCCTTCGATAAATTACAGCGTGACCACAGCAGAAAAAAAACTAAAAACCACACTTGTTCATTATTTGATACACCATAGGTTTTTATGTCAAAAGCAATGGACGAGTTAAAACTAAAGTAGTTGCCTATTTTTTTTGTAAAAAATAAAAAAAAACTAATCTCGAGTCGCTTTAAATATTCGTGAAATGTTTTCGTTTGGTTTAAAATGAATATAAAGTAAAGATCTCCGGTATTAAATTTGTTATTCACGTAAGCTGGGCTCATTATTAAAGGAACAGTATTTCTGAGAGGAGAGCACGAAGTAACATGAGTAGGTTGCGCAAGAGCATCAGCGCAGAAACGTGACAAATGACGCAATCCCGCGAACAATGCAACTGAGCTTGTGAGCACAGCGGATTTATAGCCACCACCGTATAAAATTTGGTTCATTTTATAAAATAAAGCGATCACTTAATGGTTAGTTTTCAATTGTTAGAAATCAAATTGGGATTACGAATGATTCTATATCTGGTTATATTCATCCGCAACACCTGTTTATATCTGAGGGTCGTTCGCCATGTCGTCCCCAAACTTGGTTTTGTTAAGTTTAAATAGGAACTAAAGATAAAGTATTCTTGTCATTTATTTTTATACCTTGAAAAGTTTTCTTCTTAAGTGTACTAAATCAAATTTTAAAGAATTTCAAGAATGGGACGAGATGACGAATGAAAAAAATATAAATTTTGAAATGCGTCAACTCGTCCCATTGGGTCGAGTTTGTTTTGGGACGAGATACGATACGAACGACCTAACTCGTGCGTGGTAGCTAAGCAGTAAGTATTTAGTGATGATTGCTGATTTTTTTATAGATAGATATACCAACCACGTATTCAAATATTTTATTTATTTAATCAACGTGTGCACAGAACGCCGCAAGTTTAAAAATGTACTCCATTTTATTTTATTGTATAAATATCACTAACTTTAAATGTTGCATATTGATCCTTTAAACTACCTACGAAGGCTTATTTACATTGTACCTAAAAACAACTTTAGGTATTTAATCTAATATGCTTATAACATGCACCGCTGTTAACAAGAGCTAAGTGCTTGAGGGCCGCGCCACCGCCCTTTGTGCCCACTGATTGTTTAGGTCAGCCGGACTGTCACCCAGTCGCCTTTAAAATTAATTTAGATTTATTATCTAAGGCCCTTCAATAGACGAGCAACTTTTTATCCCATGAACTAGTAACACGAAATTTTTACTGTCTGATTTAGAACTAGCAGGTTTGTAGCGTGTTCTCAAAATATTCTCTGAGAATGGAGTTCTAATATTGGTTAATTGAGATTTCGTGAGATTTAGTAATTGCCCACTCGAAGGTTGGAAATTTAAATAAAAACAGTATCCTATAATCACTTGTCATTTAAGGGTGTGGAGGAACTGGTGTTAGGTCCCTCCAACACAAAGGGCGAATCCTCCTACCAGGTTAGGTGATCATGCCTGGTAGACCGCGGCCCAACGGTTGATGTTGGGAAGTTGTATATAGGTTTACTAATCGGCACACGAACTTTCATTGTGCAATGTAGATTTTGTAGTTACTAAGTAGTTCAGCTCATCTTCGCAAGATGATGTTCTTGTTGATGATAGATGATATGTGAAAGTCACAACAAGGTTATTAAATGAGGGACCTGTAGATACAATTTCCGTCAATGCGCAAACAAGGTAAAGATACCTACAGCTGGAAAGGGGCACTGAATTAATTTGTACTTAACCTTCTACAGTAGTTCATCATAGTCTTGTGCGGCAATAATAAAGTTGCAAGTGTGCAGAGGCCTTAACTAGCACTTACCGTAAATTATTATGAATAGCTCTGTGTCATTGTAGGCTGAGCTTAATGACTTTGTTCACGCTGATTATTATCTAGATGCCAACTCCAGCTGCTGAATGGTGTTAAATTTAGCGAAACAGCATAAAATAGCCAAACTAAAATGAATTTAATGCAGATATGATCTTATTAGCACTTGATTAAAATATACCAGAATCTACTTGCGCTTAATTGGAATTATTGTAATAAATGTATTTAATGTTTTATAAAGTCTCAGGGATATTTAATATGAACCTTGTTTATAATCACTCCCACTACTAAGTAGGAGAACTGAGACTACCTAAACTATTTGACACCCGTCTAGCCCTTACCGAGGAGGTCAGGTATCTAGGAGTGATACTGGTCAGTAAACACCTGTGGAACGGGTACCTTGACGCAAAACAGAACAAGGCCTGCACCGAGTTTCGCCGAGTTAGTGAGGTTACCAGAGGCCCTAAGGTCCCCCTCTCCTCCCCTCTTCTGCTCTTCCACCGATTCTCCTACTCCTACCTTAAAAGCTGGCAACGCACTTGTGACTATTGAGTTGCAGGTGCCCATGGGGGGTGAAAGTTTCTTACCATCAGGTGTCCCGTCTGCCCTTATGACCCCTATATAAAGATAAATACTTTAAAATATCAGAAGTGCAACGGGGGATCAAACTCCGATCGCCGGCGCCGGTGTAAACAGCCATCGTTTAGACCAATTGGCTATTACTGCAATATCTAACTAGCTAGTAAGCAATTTTAAGCATAAATTATGTATTTTAAAGACTTGTCTAAGTAAAGCACTATGTTAACAACACAAATACAGCCTTTATTTATGACGTGACTTAGTTATTTTTTTTTATTATACTAAAAATATTATAATCTATAGATATCTATATATGTATTGGTGTAAGTGGCTAGGAGCCGTTCTGATTAAGATTAAATAAACAAATATGGCGTAATTATGTATTAAGAAATGAATGAAACGGTAATTGCTATAACAGACTATAATCTATCTCTGTGCCAATTTTCATTTAGATCCGTTCAGCCGTTCTGGCGTAATTGAGTAAAAAACATCCGCATTTATAATAGTAGTAAGATAATAATTAAACCATGTTTATTCTAAATCATTATCTTAGGATTTTATTTTATAGATGTTTCACCTTTCAATCAATATTTATAGCCGTAGCATTAAACCATCTTTGTGATATCTATCTATCAGATCTATCTCTTGAAGACACTTTTTATTTTGCTATTCTGCTTCCGCACACATGTTTTTATATGACCTAGACATGTAGTCAGAAAAAAATATCAACTAAAACCTTAACATACAAAACCCAACACAAAAACTATTTAAAGGAGTCAAAAGTATGCAAAAAATTTAATCTAATTACCCAATATTTTACTCCAAGTCAGTCTAACTGTTAATCTCAATTAAATTTAACCAAAAAGTATAAAAGTAAGTCAGTTACGATTAAACCATGTTTCTCATTTATTTTCTTCAGACTTTTAGTGAGCCACACCTAGAGCCATACATCTCGTGCAAATTCACAAAATTAGCAACAGTTTTCGTGTATTTTCGTGCTATAAAACATAGACGGTTGTATCCGCCGGCCCATCGATCAAAAGCGGCGCTTGTTATACACCGTTTCTCACATCACAACAATAGCCCTTTGCAGGCATATTTCAAGCCATCCCGATAGTAACATCGGCCGGCCGATCGGCTTGCAAGCCTCGCCCCGACTCAATAAATCACCCCCTTACAATATTTATTCTCTGAGAAGCTTCACTACGATACCTCTAATGTTTTACGATCGAGTTTTAACACTCGATTTAAAAAAATGTAAAACGATTCCATTCGATAAATTTCTAGAAAGCCAAATCAGCAGCAAAAACTGATAGTTTTTGATTTGATGAAAATTATGTATTTCAGAAACTACATCCTATATGAAAATTGGTATAAGTATTAACACTGATTAGGCATAACTTTTGAAGGCTTTTAATTACAAACATTTTTGTAGTAAACGCAAGAATTTGGTATGGCTTAATACCAATCTATGGAAGTAGGTAGGTACTACTAATATTAAGCAATAGAAAGTCAATTTTTTTGTGCTAGGTTTGGTTTTAAGTAATTAATAGTTGCAATATATTATCGTGCGTGAATGCGTGATCTCGTTGATTAATATGGTATTTACGTAATATGTAAAGCAACAGAAAGTGTAATTCAAATGTAGGGTATTCCAATCAAGTCGTGTAAACAAAATAGAACATAATTGGCCTTCTAAAATTGCATTGGCCATGATTGTACCTATTAACGTCAATTAACAAGACATACAAAAGTTACGCTTGACTCATGAGCAGCCAATAAAGTAGATTTTCTTTTTTATTCATAAAATATGAATATTTTTTTAATCTATATTGTTATCGTGAATAGTAAGTTTGCATATAAATAGTCAGATTAATATATACTACATGTTTTTGGGAAAATGAAGCAAATATACTCTTGCAATTCGAATGTGAAATATAAATTATGTTTTTATATGATTTCTGTTGTAACATGGATATATTATGTTTAGATCTATATTTTAACTAAATATGTAAAGAAATTACTTACCTTCAATTTACTTAATCTGAAATCTCACAAAAAAAACGGAAGTGCAAAGAACAAAAATGCATTGAATTCTATAAATTTTCCTTTTTAACACCCGACTCAAAAAGGCCTCCTTTTTAAGTTATAAGTTTAACATATGTATTTGTGTATTTGTGTGTCTGTCTGTGGCATTATCCCACTAATATTATAAATGTGAAAGTTTGGATGGATGGATGGATGGATGTTTGTTACTCTTTCACGCCAAAAGTACTGAACCGATTGCGATGAAACTTTGTATGTAGATAGCTGGAGACCTGGATTACCATAAAGGCTTTTCCGATATTCTCACGGGATCGGGACTTACGCGGGTGAAACTGCGGGGCGCTGCTAGTAGTTCCTAAACCGATGGACTAATTTCGATTTAGTTTTTAGAAGATCATCAACTCTTTTCAAATCGTTTAGTTTTTTGAGTCGGGTATACTTTAAATTTGACATTTATTAGTTTAAATTGTTTTCTTTGGATATAATAAAGTCGAGCCAACCTTACCTTAGTAAGGGTTGTGTTTACGCGAGAGGCGTACGTCGTACGACGTCATCTAGTATTGATATCTCAATAGGGAAGTCTGTAAGTGACCGCGTTAAGTTATGGCTGTAATTTTTCAAAGTCTGGCGCACCGTGGGCCCGCGGAATTATCGGCTCGGTTAATAGTGTGGCTTTGGGCTCAATTAGTTGCCAACTGAATAAGAGATATGTGAGTTTATTGTTATACCGTACGCTCTTCGTATAAAGGAATTCTTTTGTGTATACGACGTTACTACCCTTTTTATCTAGTAAGTATATGCAGGTAGTATTTTTTTTTTACAAATCGAAATCGAAGTAGCGAACATTTTAATAGTTATATGATTTAATACATTTTCATTGATTATATGTATTGCTTTTTACACGCTTTATATTAGCTTGACCTGCACCTGTCTATGTAACGGAATGTTTCAACGTAATTTTCACCAATTTCAAGATTCGGATTAACTTGAACATTTGCACACGTATCAAGGACCGATAACAATACAAGAAAAAAAATTATAGGTAGTTATATCATTATACATAAAGGATGATGCAAAATTAATGAAAAAGCGTGGGCTGCTTGACATTAAATGTTACAAATAGTTCATTGGTCGTTATTCATAAAAATTGAGTTATTATAAAAAATATAGTAAAATGAACTCCACGCCTTTTACAATAAAAAATATTTTATAATTTGGTATCGGTTTCCTAATAAAGTGTATTTTATAATTTATTGTTGGCAAGACTTAACGTCAAAATTGTTTCTTGAACGCTTTGTCTAAGCAATGTATGTTGTGTGACGGTACTTTGTAAGCTAGAATGATGGGTGTGGTTCTGTTTATAATGAGAACTGTTAGGTTGTCTAGAAACCTCTGAGGTCTAGTAACTGTCATGCGGTTATAATAATACCAAAAAAAAAAAAAACTAGTTTACAAATAGAGCCGATGAATGATTCCTCACAAACTTTCAACAAAATGGTGACCGTTTCATGTTCATGGGTTATTTATTCATTGGCCATTAAAATAGTGGAGAGGAAATGTGAATTTTAAGTGATCAAATCTACTGTAGGTAAACAAAATGAAAGTAGTCAAGTCATGAACTCTAACATAGCCTTATTTTTTCCAGTATTTTATTCTAATAAATAGTACCTACAACTAGTAATCTTACTAATATTTTATAGACGAGTTTGTGAGAATGGATAATAATAATAACAATAACTTAACACATCTTACACACGGCCGTCTAGTCCCAAACTAGGCAGAGCTTGTACTACCAAACCAGACTGGTGATAAACATACTTATAAATTTCTAAATACATACCTACATATTATACATAAATTACACCCAGACATAGAACAAATCATCATGCTCACCGCATAATTATTTGTTCTGCAAAAGCAGAAAATATATTACTTTACATGAAAATTGTTTTATTTAAGAGTTACACAAAACTTTCGGTGTACCCCACTTATAAGTCGGTCGTGAAGCTAGTTGCCTCTTCCAATACGTAGATCCTATGGAGAGGCAAGGCAGGCAAGAAACTCCAAGGACACTATTTTTCAACACGGTTTTTTTACAAGTTACTTGTTTTATTGTTAACTGGCAACCCGCCCCCGCCTTCACACGGGTAGCAGAGGCATCTTCAACAATCATCATCATATTTCAACCAATTTACACAAAACCTTAACAAATTATATATATTATAGGCATAATATACAGTTTTTGTATGAACATAACTCTGACGTTTGACCGGATTCCACTCGGCTACTGCAATCTGGTTGAAAGTCACGGCCAAATCATGGCCGAGGTTGCTATAGGTAGAAAATATCAGAAATGTAATTTTAAATACGTATGTATAATACGACTTGCGGATGCAATTACATTCAAGTTGTTCTTCAATACTCTGCGATGCCATCACACCTTTCTGCTTCATTTGTTAAGCCAAGGTCAATAATGATTTTATTTGATAAATTAAAAGCATTGTCGGAAGCAGCATGTGTGATTTTAAACTCCAACTGTAATTAGTTGTATTTTTTATTACTTGGGATGTTAACATTGATCGAATATCGTCTAGGCCAGTATTTCGCAATAAATGCAACAATTTCAATTCGTATAAAATTTTATTACTGCCATTGACGTAAGATGTTAAGATAGCTTCGACAAAATGCTGTGTTAAAGATTTGTACCTATCGACTTTTACGATCGACAACAGTTAATATTTATTTAAATGGAATACTCCATTAGGTTTTGGTGTATATAATAACTGTAAACTGTGAAACATTAAAAGTGATTTAAAGTGAATTATTCGCGGCAGGAGCGCAAGCGCTGTGGCGTGGACAATTTGAGCGGTACCTTACTATTAATAAGTACCATAGTACAAGATTTATTTATAGATAATTATAATTTAATACCAATAAGGCACGTTTTTCATTTCTAATTTTACAATATAATGATAAAATAAAATACGGTATTGAGCTGTTGCCATGGCTAAAGCTATTTGCGAACCTGTAAGGGCCTAGATACGTAAAAAAAAAACTAATACTTACTTCTGCTTGATTCTTTTGACTTCGTATTAATTAGAAAAACAAGTGATATTAATCCAGATATGTGTATATTACACATATCTGGATCAATATCACTTAACGTTTTTCTTTTGTATCGTCGTATTAAACGTAATTTGAGATCCCTTGCCAGAACACACTGGCCATGGCCTTGTATACAAATTTGTGTTATTTGCTAACAGTAGTTTACTTCTTTTGGCTTTATATTTATCAAATTAACTTAATATTATTCCTTAATATTTTACAGAAAATATTGATAGAATGCCGGGTCCCAGGGAGCCTTGCCGAACTTCGACAGGCCTTCACAAATTCAAACGTGTGGATAGGACGTTTGGTATGGCTTGTCTAGGTTTGCTAATACTTGGGACCGATCCGGTCGAGATTCGGTTTTTTTAAACAAACAAATCAAAGGAGCTTTATGAAGCCCTTGCGAATCATATACACTTTTGCGCGGCTAGGAAGCTTGGAGTTTGCGGCACGTGCCAAACGTGTGTGTGCCAAATAATATAGAAAATAGTATCTAAATACGTGCCGCGAACATGCAACTATCCCATAAATACGATGCTATGCTATTTCAGCCCCATGAGACAAGTCTCAGAAGATATTAGGGACCTTCGAATGATTGTCAACACATCTTTTATAAATTTACCTCTTCTATTTTAAAATTACTTGCTAAATTCTGCCAATTTGATATGTGTCTAGTGTTCATTCATATATCATAATCAAACTAAAATCAAAACGATTTAACCCAATTAAACCAATTATAGATATTTCTGAACTGTCAGGAGTAGGAGTCAGTTAGACTAATGCCGCAATCCAATAAACAAAAAACGATTCGTTTAGCTTACGGACAGTAAAATTTTTGTTGACAATTCAACGAAATTTTACCGTCCGTAAGCAAAACGAATCGTTTCTTGTTTATTGGAACGCGGCATAAGTCAGTCAGAATAAGACAGTCGTGAAACTAGTTGAGTACAATCAAAGACGTAATTAATCATACTTCCAAAGTTTTAACCTACAACAAAGTTATACGTACATATAAGTTATAAAATTGAACATTTGATTTGTTCACATAATAATTGCGGGCGTCCGCCATGATAAAGTGATTACACCCTTAATTGGCGCACGATTGAGACTTGTTTTGACGTATTAGCGAGTAATAAGAGATTCAGTGATGGCCCATTATTATACGTTGGTAAACGAATTTATAGTTTGATATAATGGTAGTCAAAGTAAGACACCGGACACAGACTAACTACTTAGAAGGTAAAGTAAAAATTGGTTTTCCAACTATGATTATTATAAAGCAGATGAGTTTGTTTGTTTGGTTGAACGCGCTAATCTTAGAAACTACTGGTTTACATTGAAAAAGACTTTTAGTATTGGATAGACTATGTATCGAGGAAGGCTATAGGCTATATAACATAACGCTACGACCAATGTGAGCGGAGCATTAATAAAAAATGTTTCAAAAACTTGAAAAAATGACAAATGCAGACGAAGTTGCGCGGGTCAGCTATTAGATAATATTGTGGTTTGTTTAACTTTCCTTTAGAATAAACCAATGACTTACTATCAAGTATATTTTACTTACAAATTTAAAACAGTCGTTAACACGTGCCTCAAGTTACCTAATTATTCCAATCAAAAGTTTTGTAACCGCCTACGGCTCTTTCGAATAATCAATTTGACGCATGCGTATCATTTCATTATAGTTTTACTTTTACTGTTGTTTAGCTATTAAATATACAATATTAATAAAAGGAATTTTAATATTGTAAGATCTTTCACTCCAGAGGACCTCCATCCCCTAACAGCTTGCTGTTAATCAGACCTACTAATAAACTAATAATATTTATTTTTATTTTCATATTTGAATGTATTTAAAAATGAAAACATTTAAAGAAATAAACAATTTAATATTAATAATTTATTAAGCAACCTATTTTACAATTTTGTATAAAATATAATTTTATTATGACTTAATCTATCTTAGTATAACTGAAATTTAGTAATGACAGACTAATGTTGTGTTGCAATTTGCATGCGAGTTGGGCATAATCTCTATTATCTTATTCATATGTTAAGGAATTGTCCTTATTTGTAAATTATTAAACAAGCTTCCTTGTAAGAGCTCAGGCGATTTGCTCGGTTGACAAGAGAATCGTCCGTCACCGACCTACCGCTTGACGGGTTTTTAAGAATCTTAAACGTCTTATTACCTTAATACTTGGTTAGTGCACACGATGACAGGTCGCTGTGAGTTCTCCAGGTTGTCTTTGAGCTGCAGCACGGCATGCACCCAAAGAAACTGGCCCGAACGCCGCTGCAGCCGCAATAATGCGATACAGGAACGCTCTTGTTCTGATTGGGTTACTGTTGAAAAAATATATTTGTTTTTAAATATCAATCACGCCTAGTATCATATCATAGCCTAGTATCATATCATAGCCTAGTATCATATCATAGCCTAGTATCATATCATAGCCTAGTATCATATCATAGCCTAGTATCATATCATAGCCTAGTATCATATCATAGCCTAGTATCAGTCACGTTGGGTGGCACTTGAACATGAAAAACGATGTATTTTATGTTTCTTTTTGGTCATGATGTTGAAAATTGTACGTGAGAAATGGTAACATTATGTTTCTCAGTACTTGTCTGAGCAAGGAATGAGAAACATGTTTCCATGTATATCAGGAGACGCACAGATAATCAATTCCATTTCTAGGCCACTGTAGAACTTTGTCACAATAGCTTATCGCTATTATAGTATGATAGATAAAATAATGACAAACGTAGTAAATATGTAACTACAAAGATATTGTAATAAGAAATAATTAAATGGAACAAAATACACGACTGCGTTAAAAATACTGAAAATTAATAAATATATAATTTGTTATATCTTTGTAAACATCTTTGAAAACCCTTTATTTTGATACGCCACTCCATAAGTTTGGGAGAAAGAAATTTTTCGAAAACATACATTTCTCGCCAAAAATTCGCCATTTCGTTTTTAATATACCTAGTGACACTGGCGCAATAAAGAAACATGTATCATTAAACAAAATCGTTCAAACCGCTTAGTAGTACCGAGGAAAGATAGGGACGGACATATATACAAACATACAGGTCAAACACATAACCCTCCTTTTGTGGCTTCGCCGCAGTCGGGTAAAAAGAATCGACAGCGGCCGAGGAATCAACTTGGCCGTTCGTACAAGTATCAAGTAATTGTCCTAGCCGTATCAACGTTGGATGAAGCCCGAATCATTTAAGGGATGCGCGATCTTTGTACCTATTACCGTTACATGTGAAATGAAACCTACAAGCAGTCACAAATGCAATCCATTTGAATTGATAACTTTTCCAAGAATCACTGAATAATAAAGAAAAGGAATATGAATAATAATTAATTTTTCAACTATACCTACATATTTAAAACTTGTTTCTTTTAGGTTAGATATAAATGATTGTATGCAGCTTAATAACATCAGTTCCCGAGTCTTAATAGTACCTAATTAAACTGTTTGTATATGCTGCAATCAATTGTCGAATCAATCAATCTACTGACAGTCCGTCAGAAATACAGGAAATGAGTTGGACTTCTAAACGCATTTAACGTATGACTAGGGAAGCTAAGCGTACGCACATTTTTAAGGTTAAATATTTATAACTTGTTACATGTCTAACACTTTTTCTCCACTAAACACTTTCAAGTACACGAGCTTCATAAATGAAGAACACGAATAAGAAGACAGAGAAATGTCTACAACCTATGAACTAGTGCCTCATTGGTGCCGATTCTATTGTACACTCGACTAAACTAAAACCTGACTTAATTTCTTCATATGAAATCAACCTAGTGTTCTTTGTAATAAGGTCTATTTGTTACTAGCATCTATTTCTCAGCGCCGCTAAATTTCAATAAAACCTGTCAACGTATACTCAACTTTATTTCCACGCAGCGAGAGTCTTCATTTATTCAAACGCTGTATAATTGCCGTATAAAAACTTGTTCAAAACGAACAAGGATGACGTGTTTTTAATGTACACCTACGAAGACGCTTACTAAAAACACAGAGCAAAAGAGATGGCATTCAACGGATAGCGGCTCTCGCTACGTGGTATTAAAGTTTATTTAAGCGTATCAGACTTTAGTCGACAAATAAATTGCTTATTTTGATAGCGACATATGTTACCTACTTGTTTCAATTCGAAATAAGACCTTGTTTCTAAGTATGCAAGGTTTACTTCTTATATGAAGAAAATTTAGTGGATTTTAATTTAGCGAGTGAAGTAACAGAATTGGGGCCACTATCAATATCTTGATGAGTGTTAATAGAGCATAGGACTTTTAGAATAAACCTACAAGTATATTATAATCGCAAAAGGCCCCGTAGGACCGCAGGCGATACGCACACGGTTGTCAATATTTACTTAAGCAACTCATCATAAGAACTCAACATAAGATTATTTTGGCTGCTATCTTCTGTAAGATGCAAGTGTTTTTACAAAGCTTCCCATTATAGTTATGAGTCGGTGGTGCGACTTGTCCTCTGATAAAAGTATGGGCATATGACAGGCGTTAAGCGCGCCTTGAGGGCGAGTGGGCCTTTTGTATATATATATAGTAGCATAGTACATAGTGTTTACATGGCGAGCCTTGACACGTTTACGACTTAAACAAAATTCATGTATTTGTTATAGCGCGTTATTAAAACGCGCTCTCAACGCCCGTCTTCTGAACATAGCTTAAGTGTTTACAAAAACTGTGAGCTCATACAGTATTTCATTTTTTAAGGTTGAAGTCTTCACATAAAGTTGGCGCATAATGGAGCCCTAAGCCCAAAAAAGTGGTTCACCATCGGCAGAAGGTGATTTTTTTTGTCTTTTGTAGTACCACTGAAGCCTTCCAAGCTGAAAAGATTTTTCTAGATCAGGGCTCATACAGAAACTACTTTATATTAAGCGATGGTAACCCACATCAAAAAAAGGAGGAGATTTTGAGTTCAGCTGTATGGTTTTTTTTTTATAAGCCGAGTAACGATAACCACGTAAAGAACAAAAATATGGGCTATAAATAATAAACATTCTTAAGGTATATACACTCGGAACATATTTATATAAGCTTAATACAGCTTTCGAACACTATTGTTGATTGTTAATACTGCTCATCAAAATACCAAATTAACGAATGGGACGATGATGACTGTGTTTTACGCTATTCTTTCACTTTTAAAAATGATTTGGAATTATAAGGTCACTATCTAGTGTCACTCATGTAATCACTACATATTCCAAAACAAAGTCCCCAGCCACGTCTGTCTCTTCGCGATAAACTCAATAACTACAGAATGGATTTTCATATGGTTTTCACAAATAGACAGAGTGATTCATGAGGAAGGTTTTATTGTGTAAAATGGGTAAAATATGATAATGACTATTAAAGGAAAAAAACACAATATATGCTTTGCTACCCGTGCGACGGCGACGCCTGGGCGGGTTACTAGTTCCATATAAAATAGTCTAAACGCACTGATGCCCTGATGCATCGCTTAGGAATATAGACAATCGAAGTAAATTTCTTCAGTATTTTAATAATTTCACATATCACAAGCAACTCATACAATGTTATTTTATTGATTCATCACATCTATAAATTGATACCTGTTATGTTTTTATCAAACAGTTTTTATACAAACAACCTCTAAATAACATCTTGAAATTATAATAAATGAATTTAAACAAAAAATCTATTGTTAAAATGATATAACAAACTAGCAAGCGCTAATCCCGGTGTGAATTGTTGTAATTGAATAGAGCCGAAATTAGAACGATGTTAATTTGAAGATTATTGAGGCACCTTTAATGCATGAACTCTGATGCATACCGTAGGTCATAAATACCAAACTTTTCGTACGTGTAAATCAAACTCTAATGCAAAGAAACAGGGCTTTAAATTGTCAGCATAGGTCTTACGATTATACAAGGTGTTTGACTTTGACAATGATGTTATAATAGTAATTTAGATGTGCCAGGAATGGACAGGGCGATCATACCGGGCGTGAGTCGCGTTTCCGTATAAGGTATCAATTCTTCGACCGAGGAATCGTCATAAATGGCCCGCGTTTGTTTGTCCATCATACCAAAGATAAGTTTTGAGTGTCGATTCGTATTACCGATGTTTACGCAATCAGTTTGTTGTGTTTATCGATACTAACGATGCTAATCGCTTGTTAGTTTTATTTATTTATAGTTGATTTTATTGTGTTTGTACAGCTTTCTCGTATGAAGTTATTCATGATTATCATCTAAACGATTTAATCGATTCAATGATTACTTATTGGTTTTTAATAGTCGTTCGCCTTTTATAGTTTCAAAAGAGGCAAATAGTGATTTTGTAATTTGAATACATTCATTTTAAATAGGTATGTAAATAAATACGTTTTGGTTTGCTTTTGAAGCGTTTTTAACTGTTTACGTTAATTATGAAGGCAGGGCATGCGGTAGGTCTCTGAGTATCAATACAAATGATAAGTTTTTACAAAAAAGAACCAAGAAAATTAATTGACGTAATGAATTTGATTTGTGTATTTGCATAAACATGCGACCAATTTCTTGCCAAATCTATAGGAATCGCGTAAATTTATATTTATCCTGTTACGAGCTGCCCCGACAGACTTCGTTCTGTCAAAAGTTATTGATTGACGTCAAATGTTTGACAGCTGGAGACATGTGTTTTAATTATTATTTAGTATGTGGTTTGTATAGGAATATAAAAGTGTTGTTTTTACTATTTTCCTCCCAATTTTATGTTTTTTCTCTCCATAAGAACCTTCCTTGTGCCTTAACGAAAATATGAAAAAAAAAATTTCCCCCTTCTCGAGTTTTGCGCTTAGCAACACATTTGGCGATTCATTTTTATTTATATAGATTATATATTAGGCAAACGTACACTGATCTTAAATATGAGATTAAAATATTCACTTAACTAAATCGATAAGTGATTGTAATTATGCTTCAAATGATTGTATTCATAAAATATCATACACCATCATTTTTCAGGTGTACATGACAATTGAAAAGACATATAAAGTTAAATATCTAGGTATTCTTCATCTTCGGTCTTTTAAGCTAACCTGGGTCATAAATTGCTTTCAACAAAGTACAGATTTAACTTGTTACACGACTGCCCAGAAAAGAAGTGTAATGATTTCTGGGTTCATGTATGTATGTCTTTATTACACCATAACTCTTAAATGCCTGATCAGATTTGGATGTATGGGTTACCGCGAGATACCTTACATCATCCCGAGTGACACTGGTTATATTTTTTCGAAAAAGTCAATATTGCGGCTGTATGGCACCCAATTAGTTTTTTGGCAGGACAATTATGTTTTTTTCTTGTGTTAGTAACTTGTTTTTAACCGACTTCAAAAAGGAGGAGGTTCTCAATTCGATTGGTATTTTTGTTTATGTATGTACACCGATTAAGCTGAGATTTATGATCCGATTTACGTGATTCTTATTTAGTTTGATGCGGAATAGTTGCCATTTGGTCCCATAAAAATTTAACGTAGTTTGGCCTAATAGTTTTTTTATGAACATTTTTGTTTACGTGGATGATGTAATCTTATGACGTATGCTTGATAATATCAGCGGGAACAATTTTAATAATTAAAAAAAAAACTATTGTCGTCACTCCTACCGTTTGTATGTACTTATTAATGTAATTAGGATTTATATTTGTCCAGTAATAGTGGGTCCCAAAAATAACGGAGTATTTTGATCAATGGAATAAATAATATTTTTATGAATTTGTCGAATTACTGTGCTGTAACCTTTGTTATGGAAGGTATCCTAAAACAGGTAAGTATTTTACACACTTTAAAGCAGTGTTTTTCAGCCTTTTAGAATACGCGACCCCTTTACAAGTTAAAAGTTGTAGTGACCCCCTACGGCAAGAAAATCGTAGATTTAGCTGCTGACAGCCTGCATGCTTCATATGGAATTTCATACTCACTCATATATAAGTATTGACGTCTACTGGATGACAAGGACAAGAGACGAGAGCTGTTAAAGTAAATACGCCTCTAAAGTATTAGTGCCTTTCGCTGGTTCTTTCCCATGTGCACTGACGTTCTCTTCAATGGCTGTTTTACGCACGACCCCTCGAGTAAGGCGTCGCGACCCCCCTCGAGGTCGCGACCCACAGGTTGAAAAACACTGCTTTAAAGGATACCTGTTTCTTCTGATATATTTCATACGCACTTGTCTGAGATAAACAACATAAAACATTTTGTTTTTCGCTGATCGACTTTTTCTATTACGATTTTTTTTGGATCTTTTTAGTCCCATAGGTATAAACATTTATGTATTATTTGTATTTAATTCATTATCTTGTATTAAAAAGTTAAGAAGTTAAATATTGTAGAACTATTTATGAAACTGTGGGCCGTTATTTATTTATACTTGATTTACTGACTAAGGTCCGGTTAACAGATCGGAGGATACTTTACAGTTCTGTCCCATTCATTCATCAATATGTACATATTAATAGTTGACAACAATTAATATTGCAATCTTGGTCATTCATAGCCTGCCTACATAAGATCCGTTTTGGATGCTAATAGTTATGTAACTTATAGGTAATTTTAAAATCCGCAATCTATGAAACTTTTAACGATGAAATTAAGTTAAGAAACCCTAGGTATTATCTTACTCACGTTTAAATTACATATTTTGAGTGCAACAGATTTTTCTTTTTGTATTTTATCTTTTATGAGCAATTATGGGATGTCTGATTATGTCATATTATTTTTTTTTCGTCTAGGTTTGGAGCTACAGGACAAAGCCTCGTTTTGCCAGTTTATGTTTAGGTAGTCAGCAATCGCCAACTGCCAGTCCTAACCCATGTCACCATCATACCTGACAGGTTGTTGCATATCACAGACATAGCAACCTGTCAAGCTTGATTCCTGTAACATTTTAAACACTGCAACAGGAATTAATGCTTAGCTTACGACCATTTGACATCATCGCCGGCTATAGCGTGCAGTAATTTCAAGGAATTAGTATGTTAATGAAGTATTTGAAACGACAGTAACTGGTCGCTCTCTGACAATTAATAGGCAGGCATGATATCTGATTGCAATAAGTAATAAATCCATAATGTATTGTGATACAAAATTCTAATGAGTATTCGTATCTCACAAGATTATCTAAATTAAATTAATATGGACTCTGTTAAATGATTCAATTTGACATAAATAGGACTAGATGAGGAATGGCTTGATGGGCAATGGTCGCAGAATTATACATACATCCGAAGAGTTTGTTTGTTACGATTTAACGCCTTTACTACTCAACTGATAAACAAGAAATTTTGCATGTAATACACGTTGTCTGGGGTACAGAAGAAGGCATAAAAAGTACTGTTGTTGTCACCGAGGGATAGATTGACTGATGCCCGGTTCCTATAATCAAGAAACGATTCGCTTTGCTTACTTAAATCAACATAAACGCGAAGGAAGCAGCGGCAAAACCCAAGTAAAACATAAACCTGCCACGAAAAAACAACTAATCGATGTATATAACAACCTGGTTGTGATTCGATTTATTAAGAAAAAAAAGTTCTAGGTTCTTTTAGACCACGACACAGAATTTTTTTTAGCTCAAACCTTAACCCTAGAGGGTAACGGGCAAGATGAGTGCAGTTACGAGGATGAGAACCTCCGAAACAAAAGAATTTAGTTAAAACATGTATTGTTTATAAATTATTATAATAACAATAGGTATTATTAGACAAAGCTTTATAACTTTTTGACAAATTACCTCTGAGGGTAGGAAGTAGGAGATTATAAACTGTTATTCATCCATGTTAATAATGTAATTGCCGGGTATCGAGTATGCTAGAGATAGGCCAAAGCCAAGTATGAGTTATGGACTTATTATCCTACTAAAATCAAATGTCTCTTAAATTACAACATTTAAACATGCTGTAATACAATTATTTTATTAGTATTCTAGTGTGATAATTCACAGAGAATTATGATAAAGTAGATGTAATGAAATCACGGTAAATTACACGCCATTACATTTAATTTGCAACTCCTGCTGAGAGTTGACAATGCTAAACGCTGTCTGCGGAAGGTTACGTTAGTGGGGTTTTTGAAGAAGACAACTATTACTAATGTTTACGAGGAATCGTAGAAAGTAAACAACGATAATAAACTTTACATTGTTGGATGCAATATTTTTCATAGTACGTATTTAAAAAGTACTATGTAGCCTTATCAATATTTCGAAGTAAATTAGAAATGATAATAAAATTGTAATACTGAATAAAAACTTCTGTGAATGTTATTCATACTTTTTAAAAAACATACGTTTGTACTAGGGATATTGTAGACCCAGAAGTTTGCTGATGTGGATTTTTTAAGGCTCACATCCGCTGATGCGGGCAAATGCGTCGGATTTTGTCACCGAAATATTCGCTTCTATTGGTCAATCAGCCCGTGCACACACTACTCGTCAGCCCCACCCACTCCTTTTTTTTCGCGACTTGCACTAAATCTACATCTGCATGAACATTCGCATTGATTATTGCGGATGCGGATGCGAATATACGCAACATTCCTGGTTTGTACCTAGTCCCCATATTGTCGCCCCTGTCTGGTTTGAAACTAGTCGGGCTTAGCCGAAACACACGTGTGAATGCAACTGTATATCTATGAAGTTCTCAAACATTTGATGGATAAAATAAATTTTATTGTACACCATTCAAATATTGCTTGCAGTGAATACAAACTTGAATTACTATGTATAAAGAGCGGCCTTAATCGCTAAAATGCAATTTCTTCCAGGCAACTTTAGGATGGATAAAAATTACAAGACATAAAAGAACCTAATGGGTAGTTTTGGTGTGGAAAAGAAATAAAGAGATATAGCACTTCAGTTAAGAGGAATCAGAATGTGGAGCTTAAAAACTAGGTATCGATCATATTATTTTTCTGTCACAATATGTTCAGACAAAATAATTATTTTCTTTAATGGTTTTCAAACGTTAATGTTTGAAACAAAAAACTATGAAGAGTAGAGAAGCATATGCCACTACATTGTTACTCATAACACGTTAAAAATTATTTTGGATAACCCCATGTTTCTATCTGCAGTATCAAGCATCACTAACAAAAACTAATAATGTAATAATCAAACTAGTCGAATCAAATCCAATACAATTTCCAAAGGTCACCGCACACAGGCACAAACCCGTCTTTGTCATTACCGATTATCAAATTACTCGAATGATGACTCGACTACGATGCATTGCCAAGTACGTTTCGAATTTGACAAACTTAGTTAGTCGATTCTGCCAGTCGAATATACATCTTATGTCAAAGTGACAGGTGAATAATTTTCTATTTCGAAGTATGATTGCAGTTTTGCTAAAGAGTAATAAGGGTTAATGCCAGGCGATCATTTGTGCAATCTAGACTGTTGGTTTTAGAGAGATTGACGACTGCTGGGGCTACGATTGTAGGTCGGCAAAATGTCTATGCACTTATTCCTGGTCTGTTTGTTTGGCTCAAGTGAATTTGATTTGCGAGTTGTATTCAGAGTTCTGCCTACGCACGGTTTAACGAATGACATAATGATATGAATGTAAATTGTAGTCATTAATTATCATTTTAACATGGAATAGGCGTGTATTTACACTAAATGTTATGAAACCCTATTCGATCAGCTGTTTCAGTAATTCTATATATTCATCGATTTTAGAGTGGTCACTGTTTGTACAATTACAAACAGTGACCACTCTAGAATATCAATTATCAAATAGATATCTATTTTTTTATTAGAAATAAGACTATTTAGAAGTAAATAAAGTGCATATTTCTGGATCATGAGGCAATTATTATTAGTGTTTTAATGTGTATTTTGTAGTTCAAATAAGTAATTTCGTTAGCATAAATTTTATTATGTAATAATAACACTACAAGTTATAATTTACTACTCATCTTTTACATTTATTTAATAAAAAAATAAGTGTACATTGGTAAGTAATATATTCCTAGTATTCTGGTTACCCCAAACTAAAACGCGAAATGTTCTAACGTTTTGCTACGATCCAATCGCTTTAAGAAGTACAATGAAGTTGCCATTACTTAACTACTGATTAATTAATAGCACATTTACTTTATTATACTGCCAAAATATCTTTGAAACAAATAAGTAATTTTAAATATAATAGGGAAAATACTATGTTTCGTAATTTAAATTATTCATAGGCAATGTCGGATATAAACACTTGTGGATAGTTTATAATTTACTACAGATTAAGTCGAATGCTTGATTTAGTCGATTTAATCGGTCACGTAAAGGTAGGCGTTCAGTTCACACACGTCGTCACGTCGCGTCAACTCGACTTTCTCTAACGTGTAGGGTTGACTTAGATAAGTTCGCGTTAAACGCTTTTGTATTGTCATAGGTTATCCAATGATCGCTCGCGATGTCCCGGATAGTCGATTATAATCTTTTGCAACATGGCTTTTGCAAGTATGGTATACTTGTCCTAGTTTTGCCTTGTAAATGTATTACTGTTATGTGAGTTTGTCATCGCCTTATAACAGTCGGTCATGAATTTTGGTAAATACTTAAATAGTGTATATGAATAAAATAAATGCCTCCACCGTCTCAGTCATACTGAATTTTATAGTATTTTTTTTTGTATAAAAATGCCGCTATTTTCGATACTATGTCAAAAGGTTGATAAATGGAGTCAAGAAATTTGTTACACAGTGTTTTTTACTGGACAACTATTTTTATCCGTGTCTTGATTTCATTCGAGATCCTTGAGGGATGTCGACAGTTCGGATGACATCGGTCTCTAATAACTGTGCGCGTACTGTAAAGTAACAAGGCCACATCGAAATACGAAGGACGATATAACTACACCAATTTTTCTGTCATCACCTAACTGTATCTACTTATTGGGTCAAGAGGTCAGCAGGCTTGTCCTAAAACTAATTTTCAACTGAATTTGATTCTATTACAACTATTGAAACAAATAATATTTTCTTTTTGTTTTTGAGAAACCTTACTTTTACAATTCTCTTATGCTGTTTGTTTGCTTGTATGCCAGTTTTTGTTAATAGGTAACTTGCCAAATTATTATTTACGGCATGGCTGACGACAAGCGGTATATAAACATGAACGGTGCATGTATGTATATATACCATTACAATAACAATGGTGCTAAGTGCTAACTTTCCCCTATTTATCTTCCCTTCTCCTCCCCCCATTCGCACCACACGCGTACGTACACCACGCGGAAGACTAATGGTTAACCGTAGTCTTCTGTAGGAGCTGTTTTCTCATTCAAGCGGCAGGTTGGCTATGCCTTACGTCATGTAAATTCTAATTCATAAATAAAATGGTTGTGTACTCACTTAATCGATGCTTGCTCTGCGCCTCCTTGCAACAATCGGGATGAAGTAAATGGTACCAGCTGACACCGTGTAATGAACTCCGTTCCCACCCCAAATGCCACTCGCTACTAAACATAAAAAAAACAATGTTTATTACATCTGTTATTTTAAATAGGTACATACATATTATATGTTATTAATTAGGTACGTATAATCGCACACTTAGATCTAAACAGGTATTAACTCAAAAAGCAATTACTTTGTCCCTGTGCACTGCATAAGTTTTGGAGTTTTATATGCAGCTCTTCTTCTCTTGTGTTTTAATCATGTTTGCTGCTGATAGCTATAGTTAGATTTTTCTAGTTATTTCTCTACTGCTTGACGATGTATGTATATTTATTTTATTATTTTGAGTTGAGACCGTGTTGGTGAGTGTAGCGTCTGGTCAATATGTCGGTAGATAACTCAAAAAAAAAATTAGCTCTCTTTAGATCTAGGTATACGACACGACATATTTTTTGTCATCTTGGTCATGTTCGATCCGCGAAGTAAAAGTTACTCGTACCCATAAAAGAGTACCTAATTTTTATATGGAATAGACACTGCGACTTTTTAGAAGACTCTATGCCACTTATGAAGAAGTATCTCTTAAAATTACTGTTCGTTTTAAGAGGTATACGTACTTTAAGAAAAAAAGAAGAATATCGAAAAGATAAGGTAGAAAGACAGCATAAGGTAATAAAGAGCTAAGTTTGTAATAAAGAATAGAATTCATTAAACCTACGTATGTATACCTAAATACCGATGCCGAGGCGCAGATGTTAAGGTTCCTTGAATTTAAAAATGTCATTAAACCTTTAATTATGTAAATAAAACAATAAAACGTAAATATTAGATAAAGTTCTAATGAAAAGAGAATGTTACGCACATAAACAACATTACAAACAATCTAATTCCTAACATAACGAACTAACAAAAGGAATAATTAATATGAAATAAGGTTAGTTATTATGCAAACGTTATGGAACAGAATCGAACCCGCTATTGTGCCGTTCAAGGATAGTGTGATTGATTGATGCGATGACCCGCACAGATTGTGTTATGTCAAGTTCATATTAGTTTTACTTTTAATCTATCTTACGTTCGGTCAATTGTTTGTTGGTTATTTTTAACCTTTCTAATGTATTGCGCCACCTATGTACATATTTAATTCATAAACTTTGGGTTGGGGATATCATTCAGTCTTTTAAAATATGATCATTCAGTTTTAGCGCCAACCTGTTAGTTTAAAATCACATCAATCTCGCGCTGGGCTTTGACTGCTTTTAGTTCAGCAAACGGTATTTTATTTATATGCTTTATATATAAAAATGAATCCCTATTGATGATGATCATCGCGATCATCGCGTGATGCCGTGACTAAGGGGTCACGGCATCACGCGTGAACGGCTGGACCGATTTCGCGAATCCTTTTTTTTTGTGTTTGTTATTGTCGGGAGAAGGTTCTTATGACAAAAATAATTAGGAAAATTGCGTGGAAAATTGGGAAATTTATCGCGCGGTGATACCGCGAGGCGCAGCTAGTCATTATTAAAACCTTAAAAGTTATATTCAAAGCTTTGTGAGTGGTGGAAGAAAAATATAAAACAGTGTGGGAGTGTATGGGATACATCTAGGTTTCTGTATTTTATTTCTACTTTTCTTATTCTGGAAGTGCGTTTTGCATTTATATATTTTCGGGAGCAATATCATTCCCTATCCTACCAAGATAGCAAACAAGTACTCGGCCGGATGGGAAGTAATACCGATTGAAAGACCAACCTCACATTAAGCTCTGGTAACTGCGTTCGCTAGGAGTTGTGTTACTGCTGTTTGCTAGTTATGCTACTTCATCATCGTTCTAAGTAGTTCCCTAGTTTAAACCACTATTAAACAGTACGTCCCTTGTGTAGTAAACAGTCTCACAACCACTGATATAAACTATGAAAATCACTAACTAACAGTAACTGCCAGTTATTCGTAACCTCTATTCGCACTTAAGCGATCGTTCTGCACTTATTCCTACCCTTTTATAACCCCACTATTGCCGCCGATGAGCTGGCAAGGAAGGGATCCGCAACGTCAGTGGCAGGCCCAACTATACTACTGCCACTTCCCTTTAATCAACTTCGCTCATGGGTAAGACAACGGACTCGTGAAGCGCACAACGGCTGTTGGGCTGACACACCGAGCTGTAGGCAGTCTAAACTGGTGCTGACGGAGGTCTCACCACGTTTAACTTGCAGACTGCTCAGTCTTAACCGATTCGACATCAGAATAGTTGTAGGAACCATTACGGGCCACTTAGCCCTAAACCGGCACCTATTCACCATCAGTGCGACAGACAGTCCTCTATGCAGAGGATGTCTCGACGCGGAGGAAACGGCCGCCCACGTTATCCTGGAGTGCGAGGGAGTGGCCACACAACGGGCAAGTATCCTCGCGGGTGCGAGATCGCTCCTAGAAGCCTGCGAACGCCCCAGGAGGCTTCTGTGCTTCTGGAAAGAGCTAGGCTGGCTCAACTAGTCAGCCTATCTGAACGCATAATGGACCATCTATGAGTCTAAATGCGGAAACAGAGCCCTACACCAATACCAATACCAAATACCCCACTATTCATTAATATTTATCAATCGACCAATAAATAGCATTGCGTAAAATAATGTCTATTACCTTATTTTTATTAAACAGTGAACTGTGTTAGCATCTATTATAGTTTGTCCCTATTTTTAATAGAATAAATAAGAGACAACACTTGTTAACTTATCTGGATGCATGGTTGTTTACTACCATAAAGGTATAAAAAACTAAATACATTCACAATACTATTTGATCATAGGTAAACAAATATGTCTTACTGTAATATTAAATTGGCATTTACTCTACATATCTTATCATATCTTATAAATCTTATAATGCAAATGGGAAGTCTATTAAATAGCTAATTATGTTACTATCGTGGGCCATCTCTTATCAAAATATATCTACAGTCAAATTTTAGAATGACAGAGGCAATTTCATATTTAGATAAATGTAATGAGTTAATAATACAACTTACTAGCCTGTTGCCATTGACCTACTTTAAGAAGAAAACTCTTGACCTGAAGTACTTGACGGCAGACAAAGATAAAATTAAATATCAATATAAATATTTTGGGCCTTATGTCTACAATGTAAAGCAGTTTTTTCCATGACTCTTAGAAATAATAAACTATGAAAAAAAATATTAGACGCGTCTCCTGACATTTTGAAAAAAATAATATGAGCCCCCAAGTGTTATGCTATAAGGTCAGGTTTAAAATATTTGCATTAATCATAAACAATCAATCTTTTTTTTTAATATTAACTTTAATCAATTAAAAAGCGTAAGAGAATGAGGACAGTCCTTAAAACAGATTTTCTTACCACGGTAAGTAATTCTAAAATTGTTGTGTAACATGCGCGACATTACACTAATGATAAAGTTAATATTTATATATGTATCTTATTGCTTAAAAATGATATTGTTATACTTTTGGGCACTAAAGGATTGGCCTTATGAATCTCTCGGCCATATGAAGGGGCTTATGGCGCACCCTTATTAGATACCATACTCAGGTTTGTGGCAGCAGCTGACACTGTGATAATCTTACTTCCAACTAATATTATAAATGTGAAAGTTTAGGTGATGGATAGATGTTTGTTACTCTTTCACGCCAAAACTACTGAACCGATTGCAATGAAACTTGGTATGTAGATAGCTGGAGATCTGGATTAACATATAGGCTACTTCTTATCCCGATATTAAAACGGAGTCGGGACTTACGCAGGTGAAACCGCGGGGCGCTATTAGTATATTATAACGGCAAAAGATTGTGAGAATAGATAGATGGATGTTTGTTACTATTTCACGCAAAAACGGCTTGATGGTTCCGGATGAAATTTGGCGGAGAAATAGATTATAGTCTGGAATAGCATATAGGCTTTTTATCGGAAGTCGCAGGCAACAGCTAGTATTCATAAATGCGAAAGTAAGTTCTGAACTACTGGATCGACCATCATGAAACTTTGCATACACGTTGTTAGGGATACAGAGAAGGACATAGGGCCTTTTATCTAAAAAAAGTAATGTTCCCGAGAGATAGCAAAATAACTGACGAGCGAGTGAAGCCGCGGGCAAACGCTACTCTTTATACAGTTTTTCGAATAGCCAAGAAGTCGTCAAATATGATGAACTAAAACTACTTACAGCATGATACGGTGGTCAGCGGTTAAGCTATCTGTGCTTGCATGCCATCTTGCCAGAAATTCACGAGTTTATACATATGCTAGCCGTACCCCGCAGTTTCATCCGCGTTTATAGTTAGTGCTCCGCTTCTAGGGTTCGTAGCGTGATGTTTCATAGCCTATACCTTCGTCAATGAATACTGTTTGCAATAAAGAAATATTTTTTTTTTATTCGAATAAACAACAAAAAACTCGTGAACTTCTCATTCTTCTCCAGTCCTCGCGCCCTACGATTACTTTTTTCCTACATACAATGTTTTTCAGTGTTTGTTAACCTTGGTAATAAAGAAACATGTAGAACTAAAGTAAATAAATAGATGCCTTGGTAGACATGTTTAGTGGGAATAAGGTTTGTATTAATTAGTACCATCAAGATTCCAACACAAAAGGGAATCTACAAATTAAATTCATCTGTCCCATTTACTAATTATGTTGTAATATTAAGAATAAGATGTACCTACATTAAAATGTTAAGCAATGTTTAATAAGCGCAAGTCATAATAACATCATAACTAACTCAACATATTTACGTCGCTAACCGACTCATAGAAATCTACATAATTGTGTCTAAAGACAGCACAATTATGTTTACTACTAAGAGATGCAAATGAACCTTTGTGTGTGAATATGTAAATGTTTTTGTACAATAAAATAATCAGACATTTTGTCAATGGCATTTGGCGCAAAATTATTTTAATATGTAGTGGCTGTCGTGGGTGCGTAGTTACAGCAATTCATTATCGTTGACGCAGCGAAGTAGTTATGTCAGTCTCAAATTGACTAAAATTACACAGTGTTCCACTAAACACAGGAGTTCCAGTCAGCCTTAAAAGGAGTACTTATTGCTCATTTTCAACACAAAAAGTATTTGGAACTATAAATTAACAAAAAACGGACAGGCTCGTCTTCTTGTTTCTTTTCTTACATATTCATTTTCCGTGTCCTATAAATTGAAAAACTCTATAGAACCTTAGGTACTTCCAGAACAATCAAAACCTATTATTATTTCATTGCGAGCCGAAAACTGTATTGTACGCACATCATAATACGATACGAAGTGAAAGGCAGGATAAATAATTTTGGTATTGTGTCTTTTTAAATTGAATTTTAAAAGTATTTATTTTTCTTCAGCTTTTACGTTTTATGATAGCAAGCTTGCCTCTGAATAAGAGTGGGATACAAATTTCTCAAGACAGATGACGTGTAAGAAACGGACCAGGGGGCAACCATTCCTTGACTTGGATGATCAATATACTAAAGAAGGTTTAAATAAATAAGCATTTAATGTCTTACAGCAACATGCATATACATATGTCTATATATATTGTGACGCATGTACGAACGTGATTCGCTCAACATATGTATCTTTTAAAATCATAGATTAGTTTATGATACTTATGTACGAGTTTATAACCCTGTTAGTTCATTAATTACGTATCATCACGCATATGTACAAAGATATTGTAAGACATTCATGGACGTGATTCGCTCAACCTCAACATATCTTATAACGCCACAGTTTACTTTACGAGACTTATGTACTATTTTATAACCCTGTTAGTTAGCTAATTATGTGTCATCGTGCATTTTATGTCGAGTAAATCGAAGATCAAAAGCTGATTATATATAATAAATACCGCATTAAAATTATGATCTCAAATAAGGTTTATAGGAATAAGGAACGCGTTGATTGCAGAAAATTATTAGTCCAAAGAAACCTTAGGCAAGAAATTAGTGCTGAAGAAAAATAGTTTTCAAAGTTCTCGTATCCGTTTTTTCTTGTCTATTGACTGTTAGAAATTTAAATGAAAAAACAGTTTGTAGTATAAATAAAACTCAAACAATAACAATTACTAGTAACCGAGAGGCATGCTCAACTTTTAGTAAGGATTATCACACACAGGATGGGCTTGGCAACCGCAAACAGCGATTTTGCAGCTGCATCGTATTTTTGGTGCATAAGGTTTAATAAGAGTTCGTTAAGTTTGTTTGACACTGTAGTTGACAGAGAGACATATAAATAAGGTTATATTTAAGTGTCCTGATTCGATATGTAAATAACGTGGACCTACATAATTGAAGGCTTTACATGAGTGTTTCTAACATTTTATTCTACACATCCTACAGTATCATTACTGTGCTTGTCATAAATCATATGTAAGTACAGTTTCATCGCAGTCGTAGCTTGATAGCAAGAGTATATGTTTATAGGTATCACATACCTGAAAGTTACATTTTATTCCTTTACTTAAGAGTGGAAAGCACGTCGGCAAGACGATTTGGGGTGAGGTGAACCGACCAGATTAAGCCGAAGCCTGTGCCACAGTAAGAACGTCCTGCAGCGCAACTCTACGAGGCTTTAAAGTTCCTTTTAAAATAAATAACTAACAAAAGCACACGGCCACAGTAAGTTGTTATCTTAAGGATATACCGTGAAGCTGTCTCGAAAGATCTCTCAGTAACCCGCACTGCAAATGTACTATCAAAGGTGTATCAAAATATGTAGAGGAACGGCCTGTCATCATCATTTTGTGCAAACACCCATGCCTACACAAGGGAAATGCTTAAACGCGTTTCTGTGAAGTAGATATCAGTGGTGAATCCTCGCAATACCTGTGTTGTTCTTCACGCACTGGCAACACCATATCCCAAAGCGCTTCAACGACCCTACTTATCCGCTCTAATACCACTGTATAAGATCGGATAAGTACGGTCACAGTAACGCTATTAGTAGTATAGATAATGGCTAGTGCGGTTTCACCGCGTTCTTTTATGGGGTGGAGGAGACTTCCTGGTGGAGCGGTCACTACTTTTTTCTGTAGTCGTATCCTAAAGACATTTTTCTTTATTTCTGTACTGTTTTTAAAGCTAGCTTGCAAAGACAAAAACATTTTGCACAACAATTAAACCGAAAAGCAAAAAATAATTATTCTTGATAAAAAAGCTTAATATAACAAATTTTTAAAGAGCGGTAACAAGTACTCTGTAAAGTTTTTTTTTGTTTTCTGTAATAAACATCATACTCAACTATTCGCTGCGTAGTGTTTAAGTAAGTACCTACAAAGTAATGAATTGCGTAAAGTATCAAAGGTCTGAGCTCACCGCACCGCTCTAATACAAACTATACAATGTTTCACAGTAGCTTGTAACGCTGTCATTGTATGCAAAGTTCCTCCGACTCCAAGCAGGTGACAGGCTTGTGTTTACATTTCAACACTTGGACAGATATCACGGAAATACGTTTTACGCGTTTGGCTTTAATAAAGCTGTACATTCCTGACGTTCTCCAATAAATTCCTATATACTCAAAGATCTGTGAACATAATCTATTATCACTATATATTTTAAAACAAAGTCCCCCGCCGCGTCTGTCTGTCTGTCTGTTCGCAATAATCTCAAAAACTAATGAACGGATTTTCATGCGGTTTTCACCAATAGATAGAGCGATTCATGAGGAAGGTTTAAGTATATAATACTAGTGGTGCCCGTGACTTCGTCCGCGTGGAAGTGAGAGTGAGAGAAGTGTATTTGGGTAGAATTTTTTATTATTTAGGCTAATTGACGATACTTCCATACAACTTTTTATCCTCACTTTTCAACCCCTTACACCCCTTTTTCGCATTAAAAAGTAGCCAATGTCCTTTCTTAGGCTCTAGACTATCTGTGTACTAAATTTTATTTAAATCGGTACAGTAGTTTTGGCGTGAAAGGGCGACAGACAGACAGACAGATAGACCGACAGAGTTACTTTCGCATTTATAATATTAGTAAGGAGTAAGAATGTTAAGGCTTTGTGTAAATTGGTTGCAATATGATGATGATTGTTAAAGATGTCTCTGCTACCCCTGCGAAGCCGGGGCGGGTTGCTAGTGTTCACATAATATGTAGTAGACAGGCTTAGGATGGATAATCATGAAAATCAGTAATTTTTAATTTTTTAAGCCTGATTGATTTTGAAAGTCGTCATACCCATTTTCTGAACTTTCTTTTCTTTTCTATTTGATGTAAACGAACCATAGTAGCCTTTTATCATTAACTTTAACGGTTGCTTACTACAGTTGACGTGGTTTTAGGCGATTGCTTTCTAAACAGCTTCAATTCAACGTTCACTTTCCTTCTAAATCAGGCGCAGACACTAATTGTTGAGATTAAAGTTTTCAAAATATAAGCGATCAATGTTTTGGAATTCTAATTAAATTCAAAAATATGTTTCCATTAGACGGAATTAAAAATTGACCATTTCAGAGGCTTCTGGTGTAAAAAAAATTTAAAATGTATGTATTTGCTTTAGTATATGAATGACGCTACATGTGTTAAGCTGTTGTGAACATTAGAACGAGACAGATATGAATTTATGAATTTTAACCCCCCACTTCTATGAAGCTAAAATTTCAAATATTAATCTATAACATTCATTGTCGCTTACCGTATCGGTACCGATACGGTAAGCGACAATGAATTGCCGGTAAAAGCACATACAAAATCTAACATATAAGAACATTTAATTCTACGTAGTCAGATTCACGCACTAATACAAGGATTAATAATTAATTATCAGTGCGTCTTGTACTTAGAGGTTAGTCTTAGTAAATTAGATATTTGATAGACACGTTAATGGATTGAGGTGGAAAATTTTAATTAATATTATTATCATTTTAATAACTTTTTAAGTATATCGATATGATAACAGGAAACTCGTTAAAATAATAATCGTTGAAAAGGTTGATAAACAGATAGCTTTTATTTTATCGTCATTGAAAATCATTGTTATGTACCCAAAAGAGTTTATATTTTTTTTATACCGACCAACACCTGCACATTTTTTACACATAAATGCATTACAACCAGACAGCTGAATAAAAAATGTCAGATTATTTGTACTCAACTGAGAGAGACTCTTTACTATTGCATATTATCGGTCTCGTCTTATTATTTCGTGCCATTGAGTCGGCTGTGCGAGTGACGACACGCATGAATATGAAGATTTTCAATAGAGATGTTGTCATGCATCTGTCTCCCTTTGATGGACAGTAGCGCACTGTGACAGTTATGTATAGTACCTATTGTTTATTGTTTACACTGCCTTGCATCAGTGAGAATTATGCGATACTTGTTTTAGTATTGGTGATCTAGTTTCTGGATTTGTGATGGATATTTTTAAGACTTATAGCTTCTAAAGATGGAAGAGATCAAACATCTGTGTAGATAATTTACTTGACAAGTTTAGTTGATAGGTTTTTGTGTTTTACTTGAATTAGCCGCTGCTCACTTCGAGCTAAGGCATTTTAGATTTTAAAACAACCTAAATAATACTTTGTAAGCTTTTCAATTTTGGAGCCACGGGACTTACAATGCTGACTATAGGGCTCCCTTAAGGTCTTGAGCCACTTTCATTCAAACGGCTCCCCTGTATTACACGAAAGGCATCGTTCTTTGTATAAGTAAATATCAAAGTTTTGACTCGAACTCGGACTCTTTTTCATTTTGTCTTCAGGTTGACAGATCATTTGGCTGTGAAGTGACCTATTATTTATTGAATCACCACGCTAGGAGTCATTTGTTCGATCAACATTTGCTTTAAACTATTTAGATGACTCCATTAACAATTTTATCATTTAAATCATGTTTAATAGTTCAGAGAATTGACAGGGTGCTGAAGGATGAAAGCATTGGCAGACTACATTGTTGAAACCTTTGAGAGAGGCCTAAGTTGAACATTTTCCTATGACAGAAGTTTTTCTAACGGCTAATTCAAAATATATATCATGGAACTAACTTCATAAGCGAAACAAAAGTTTAACTAGGAAATAGGGGACATTCGTTTTAATTTTCAATGGACCTAGCGTCGAAGTGGACCTAGTAATATTCTTTCGGTTAGTACATCGTTGTTGCAATATTGACTTTGGTGAATTATTTGCTATTAGCAAATAAATGGTATAAATGGTAAGGCAATCAAGTAGCTGCAAACTAAGTTATCGCAGTAAAATATATTAGAGATCTGACTCCGCATTTGTGCAAGTTTTAAAAAGTATTGTAAGTAAGGTAAGAATTTTGATTAAATGGATGATGAATACGTAAATGTGGTTTTGCGTGTGGGAGTATAAGTATAGTAGGTTAAAAAGATGTTTGAGCCTGTTATCTAAAAGCAAAGTATGATGTCGTGTCGCAGATAGGTTTTTATTATAAAGTGAAAATGGTGTCTGAGAAAGCTAATTCAAAGATTTTGTCACTTTATATTGTGTGTTGTGTGCGTGAGGTTGAAAAGATGTAGGTTTTTTTGCGTAATATTCTAATATTACGGAAATTAATAATATGCAGTTGTGATCGTTAGTTTTTTTGTACAGAACTCTGTTGAGACGACACAAGTAAGCCTTTCTCAAATCAATGCATATGGTATTAGCATTATGCATACCGCATTGTACAAGATGGGTGTTACTAGGTCACACTTCAAAATTACTACAATTATACGGTTGTACTGACGTAGGTATATTTGTGGGTCGGGATTCGACTTTCTTCGAAAACAACTGGTGTCTATTATAAAACAGAAGGTGGGGTATTACATCAGTTATCAGTTTAGAGTCTTAAGCTAACATGACAGGATGCCTTAAACCTTAAAAAAAAAGTTTACTGTGGGAAAGCCAGACTTCGGCATGTATTGTTTTACTACCGGTTTTCTGTGAGGCCGTGGTATCATTCTGGTCGAGCCGGCCTACACGTGCCAAAGCATGGCTCTCCCACGAATAATACCTACCTTTGACTGGGAATGGAAATTTGGGAGTATATTGAAAGCAATTTTCCCTTCTTTAATTGCAAAAGTGCCAGGTTGGCGACTACAGGCTTGAATTACGTGAATAGGGTCAAAATTATAGTTGGCAAAATGTGGGTGTTTAATACATCTTTGCCTACCCCTTCGGGGATACAAACGTGAGTGTATGTGTGTACGCCCAAGTTCTAGAAGACGACATTATCAAGGAGATAGAGTACTCTCTTAGAAGAAGAATACTGAACTAAACTTACTTGCTGTCAATGTGCAGAATCTTCATATCCATTGCGTGTACAGTGGTAAAGACATTGGTGGCGCCGTGCACGACACATTCCCGTGTCTCAGGCATAGCCAGCGGCGTGCACATGCATAAGAACACCGGTTCGTTACGACTGCACAGGGGGAGGTACGACACGTAGTGACCGCGTACTAGTATCACCTGGAACAAGATTGCAACGTGATAAAACAAATACATAAACCAAATAATGTTCAGAAACTAAGACCATTATGTTCATTATAGCTGACAATAATTCGGTGCGTAGTTTCTGAGAGAACGTGAATATACAGTATTTGTTCTTTAATTTGCAGTTGTACAGAAGTACTAAATCATCTAAGTTAACTGTTTATGCTAAGAGTGGATATAGATTTATTTTTAAGCATTCGAAGTTAATGTTCGTTTTTATAAACCGATATTGTACCTCCGTAACTGCGGTAAGAAAACTTATATAACCTGTCTGTGATACTCAGTAAATTTATGTTTTTATACCACTCAGATGGCAAACAAGTGCATCGTCCCTGATGGTACGGACTAATAATATTACACGAGCCTTACAAACCGTAACATCCCTGTTACATAGCGGTAGTAGGTAGGTGTTTCACCAGTAGGACTTTAATGAATTGTTAATAGTTTAAGGATGAGAGGGTTTTACATCTACTTGAAGACTTGTATAAAATATTGGACTCGAAATTCTTAC
The DNA here is from genome assembly GCA_949752705.1 of Callimorpha dominula. Classification (NCBI taxonomy): domain Eukaryota; kingdom Metazoa; phylum Arthropoda; class Insecta; order Lepidoptera; family Erebidae; genus Callimorpha; species Callimorpha dominula. Next base: position 11,186,314 of record OX457011.1, read on the forward strand.
CTATTTATCTTCACTATTTATTTATCCATTACTTTTTTAAAGTGTGGAAACCCTCGCGGCAAGTTTGTATGTCAGACTTGGATCGACCAAATCCATACGGTGTCATGTGCCTACGGCACTTCAGTGTTGTATTGAATATTATATTAAACAGACGTGTTATTATATATTGGAAGTGTTATTACAATACCACTGTGCTGTTATATGTGTATAGTATGTTTTTGGTGACGAGTATTGTAATAAAACTTCCAATATAAGATGACACGTCTGTTTAATATAATAATCAATACAATGCTGAAGTGCCGTAGGCATAGTCTTATTGTCGGAACCTTTGGTGAACCCTTGAACGAATACCCCTGTAAACCCCGGCATAACTATAGGTACTATGAACGATTATGAGTAGGTATTCAGTGACAATACGTCGATAGGTATTAAACCTCCTATAGGTATTACACCTCCTATAGGTATTAAACCTCCTATAGGTTTGTTATTTGTAAGTAAGCGTCAAGGTTCAAAATAGCATTCAGAACAATGTTGTCATATAATAACGGTGCTCTATATGACACTCCGATACAATCTGACCTACAAGCCAGACATCATTTAAATATATCTTGTTAAACAGATTAAAGTTTTTACGCAATCGTTTTGCAGTACTTTTTAAATCTTATTGTTTCCTTCTTATTCATAGTCAAAGATGTACCGTCTCGAAGTATACTAGATACGAGGATACTTAATAAAAATCTTATTCCTCCGCCGTCTAATCCCATACTATAAATACATAATATATGATGAATTACACCCAGACACAAAATAAATGATCGTAGTTATCACACAAATATGTTCCTCGGAACTAGGAAGTAGGATGCATGAAACTTTATTTAACTTTGTTTAACAATGCTTCTAAACACACGCAATAACAATATCAAACTCTGTTCGAACGGAGTTTTGTTGTGTACCCTAGCAAAGGAATGCAGCACTGCTTTAGAAGTGTTGTCTAGGGACTGAGGCATTGCACCAGTTCGACGGTTCCGAATCGAGCAGAAATCTCCCCTACCCTCTTCTCTCCTAACTACTGTACTGTATTATTGTATTGCTTGTTGTAGAGATTGATTACAGTATCATATTTAAATAACAAAAGTCACATACATGCGTAGTGAACAACGTGGTTAATAAGCCTTAAATCTCTTGCATGTTATGTGACCTAAGTTTATTTTAGATCTTGGCAAGAGATCATGAAAAACTTTATTCGTGTTCATAAACATTTTAATTTGCTTCAACATAGCTATATACAAACACAGATATGTACATATAATAATAATAACAACTTGAGACACCTCACACACTGCCGTCTGATCCCAAACTTGGCAGAGCATAGACATACTTATACATATATTTCCACATGTTACATACATATTATAGATAAATTGCATCCAGACACAGAACAAATGATCGTTCTCGTCACACAATTATTTGTCCTGGGTAGGCTACGAACCCACAACCTCTGACTCAGCAGTCAGGATCTCTAACCACTAGTCTAAAAGCCCGTCAAAAAAAAATGACTACAATATTTAACGTAGCTGTGGAAACTATTCTATTTGTAATCACAACCTACTAAAATAAGATATACGTATTCTTATGCGGGACAATGCTTAAACAATAAATTTCGTCAGTCTCATCTTAAAACGAACATGAAATCAATACTATGAATACCGATACAATAATATATCGTCCAAGGCCGCACGGATCCGGATCGAAGACTGCCGCGTCAGTGAACGGCTGAACTATGAACTTATTGTAACAAAACTATTGCATTTAAAAGTTTAAGGAATGTCATAGAACCACGCCCTCACGGCTCGTTGTTGAGTTGATTGTAATGGAAGCTTTTTCAGTTAGCCTTGATGTCACTTTTTATTTTTATAAGGAGGCGCTTAAATAACTGAATGAGATCATTTTATTTAATCTGTAACGTACGAGTATATTACAAAGCTAATTTATTTTTATAGTTTTGGTTGAACTCGAAAATCTCTGGAATTTCACTTGGATTTGTTTCAAGGTTTCGTCGTCAGTCAGCCTGTGACCATGGCCATTGCAACCTGGTAGAAACGTCAGGCAATTCAGAGGTATGTTTCTGTAACCTTTTTCGTGATCGCATTAATTCCCGGATATATACAAAATTGTCATAATATTTTTTAATTTGATGGCATTTTTGAGGAAGGTTATACGATATTTAATATCACGCTATGATCTTTGGGAACGGAACAGTAACCACTAACGCTCGTGAAACTGCGGGGTCTGGAAAATCCAAGACATATAAAGGGTCTTTCAACAAGGACGGGTCGATGTTAAAATTGAATAAAACAAGATGTGTGTAAGATATTAACGAAATTTATTTTTAATATGAAAGGCCCATTTATGCCATTATGGATGGAATATGACATCGTTCAAATGTCCGCCGCAGCTTCGTATGGTGGCACGAATCCGAGTGGTCCATTTTTTAATGACTCTGCTGCATAGATCCGGCTGAATCTGAGCGATGGCCTGCGTTATGTTGACTTTAAGGGTAACGGTCGATTGTGGCTTATTGGCATAGACCTGCGACTTCAGAAAACCTACAAGAAAAAGTCTAGCGGAGTCAAATCACACGATCTTGGTGGCCAATTCACGTCACCTCTGCGAGAGATAACCCTACCCTCAAACCGTTCATGCAGAATATCCATTGTGTCGTTCGCTGTGTGGCAAGTAGCGCCATTTTGCTGGAACCACATGTCGTTCACGTCCATATTGTTCAATTCAAGCTAAAAGAAATTGTTTATCATTGATCTGTAGCGCTCGCCGTTGACGGTGATGGCCTCGCCAACGTCGTTTTCGAAGAAGTACGGACCAAGGACGCCGCCAGACCAAAATCCGCACCAAACAGTAACTTTTTGTGGATGCATTGTCACCTGGTGAACCTCATGTGGGTTGTGGTGTTCCCATATTTATTTTTTATTTTACGAAGCATGGTATTCCACATTCACTACAGTTTTGTTTTTATGCCACATTAATTTATGCTGTTATAATATACAGTCACAGTATGCTAGCATAACTGTATGAACATATAATTAGAACAAATAGGTGTAATACATCAATATTTCATCACAATATAGTATTTACATCATCAGGTGGATAATATCAATATTTTATCCACCACTAGCCATTACAAACTATCTGTCAACGCACATCATTATCCAATGGGAGGTCTATAAATAATATTATTAAATCAACCCGTTTCGTTGAGGCGTGAAGACTTATTTCCATATTCCCAGATTAAAACTGATTACAAACAAGTACTCAAGGGATTAATAACAAAAATAATGTAAGTATAAACCGATTGGTTACGTCAACGGTGTCCGCCCACCGGACAAAATATAACGACGATAGATTAGCCGGATACGATTGAGATTATCGCGTATGACGATACGCCCAAACACACGGTATGACGTTTGGTCTAAGTCAGGAACTAATGTAGTTAATGGATCTAATTTTAGTTGTTATTCTACGTCTTACAAAAGAAAGGACAACCTATAAGTCGTAAATGTTTCTTGAGATATTTGAAAACATGAGAATAGATACAATTACTACAAGTAATAACCATGAGCGGCGGTAGCGTAATGGCTAAGGCGTCGGACTTGCGATCAAGTGGTTGCGGGTTCGAACCCCACCCAGTGCACTACCGTCTTGAACCCAGTCCTAACACAAGCGTTTAGCTTAGCTGGAGGGGTTAACAAGAATACTAGTAATGTGTGACCCACGTTACTAGTAGTCTTTATTAAAAAAAAAAAAAAATGAGAGCTATGTCTTCGTTAATAGGTAATTATAAGGCAATGAATGTTTCAAATTACCAACAAAAGTTGAATTGTAACTTAAAAGATAAAAACTTAGTCCTATAATAAATTGGTAATAACATTACTAACAATTTCACCTTCTACGTTCTTTGTTGATGACATTTTTAAATAAATTTTAATTAACTAGGAACCCGCCCCGGCTTCGCACGGGTACAAATTATACACTTAATCTTCACTTAACCTCAACTAAACCTTCCTAATTAATCATTCTGTCTATTAGTGAAAACCGTATAAAAATCCGTTCAGTAGTTTTTCAGTTTATCGCGAACAGACAGACAGACAGACGCGGCGGGGGACTTTGTTTTATAATATGAAGTGATTTCAGTACTCTAGGAGGGGTAGGTCATAGTAGATTTCTTTTCATAAGAAAAGCTTCAACTACGACAATAGTTCTAATCTTTCAGAAGACCGTGGTTAATCAATGTACACATAACTGTTTTTCCTTAGGTGGCTTATATAGTTCTTTTACCGAAACTGTACTAATGTGGGGCCATATTTGGACTAGAAATTTAATTTTTATTGAGAACTTTACCTTTGCTCAGCAGCCATTGTTTATAGTGATAGCTTAAAACCGTCGATGGATATTTGAAATGCTATGTATAAATTATATGTAGTGCAATATTTATCTAGGTCAAAACTTGGTTTATCCATTCAGTTCATTAAGTTCTTCAATAAACTTGGAAATTGGCGACTATTTATTATTATTAAAAATATAAAACAATTACATTGATTGTACTGATCTTTTATAGAATATTGTTATTATTTAATCCCCCAATATGTGTTCCACATGCTTCTACTAATTATAGACAAAATGCCTACACTGTGCCAGCGAGTAGATCTTTCAAACAATTACGCAAACAACATGATCTTGATCCATTTGAAATTTATATACCTGCAGCAAGGAGATGCTTGAGTCTTAATTTTTTCTCTAATTGAATTACATATGTATACTATTCTAGATATACATAATTATTTTTGCAAATATGTTATCTTTCATTGCTAACTGTACTGTACGATTAACCTGAACAAGTCATATTTATGTAAATGTTAGTAAAGTTTATAAAAGTGAAGACCTTTAATTGGATTTCTAACACTATTCTACTGTTCATCTCTATCTGTTCGATTTAGCTGTAAGTCTTCGATAGAACAAATAAATAAATAAGGCCTAGACCTATCGTGACAAACAGTAGTTTCTGTCTCGAAGAGCAAAGTATGTGTCAGTAAAGTTACTAAATTACGGTACAGTCTACTGTAGTACTGTTTGTAGGCTGTCAGACAACTAAAGCTATAGCTTTAGTTGTCTGACAGCCTGGAAATAACTTTATAATAAAGCGCCAAACAATAACTCTATACTTCCGGTTGTGTTTTTCAATCTTCGTGATTGCAAGCTAGTTCATTGATGGATTTGTTATGCATGAATAATTAATAAAGCAATTTATCAAGTTATTTCAAGGCGTTCATAAATTTTTACATTGAGAATGTTAATTTTCTGTAACATTGAATTTAGTTCAAGGTAGTCAGGACCATCCTGTGTTTAAATTAAATAATTTTACCATCTACATTCTGTATCAATTGCGGCCAAATTGTTAATTTCTTTGTATCGTATACCGACAGATTAATTTGTTTTTTAAGATTCATCAACAGTTCTCATAAAATATCTTCAAGATATTAGTTTTTCTATTGCTGGGCCAAATGCAGATGAATGCAGATTCTATATTTATGCGGCGTTTATCAGACAGTGTCCAAATTAATTAAAAGATTTTCGAACCCACTGTTGTAGAATCATTGTCTTTATAAAGAGTTTTTATTATTATAATCATATTGCATCTTAGGAACTTCCTTCTTCTTATTATCATAGAACCTTCCGAGTTACTGTGGCTTCTAATACTATTTGCCAATTTTATTACACAGAAAAGGCTAATGTTGTATTTTTATAACTAAAACAAAACATGCAACCAAAAAAATATTTTATTATTTGGCGCCGACTTAAACTAAGTTTATATAAAATTTGATAGTTTATGTAAATCAGCTCAATACAAGTCTTAAAAGGGTTATTTAGTTTTTGCTTTTTAGTTCTTTTCGTCGGTTTTATTTTTTGATTTTTTTCATCATCAGTTGTTATAAAAATGATATGATGACTTCTAAACGCAAATACCTAATAAAGTAATGAAAAGTAAACCGAAACACTATTCGTTCCTACAATTTTCGAGGGTTTCTCTCAATTTTATCAGGATCTCATCATCAGATCCTGACTTCCTTGATATGGGACCACCCTATACCCTATCTAACAAAAAAGAAAATAATCAAAATCGGTTCATAAATAATATATATATTCGAATTATTGAGAAAGTCCTTTTTTTTCGTCGGTTAAAAAAAGCTTTTGCAATAAGGATCTTTGTAAATTTCAAGCGAGACATATATATGTCTATTTTGATGTACTATCTGCTCACTATGTGACGTTTAAATCGCTTTCGGCTGTACCTTACATATATGACCGCAACAGTATAGAACAATCAATCGTGACTTATTATCTGTCGCGTAGAGCCAAAATCCATCAGAAGCGTAACGTCATGAAGTCAACAATGAACCACTTTCTACTCAGATAAGGTCTCGTTAGACTTATTAATTCGTGACTTGGTATACATCTGACACTGGCGCTAGTTGTCGTACATTTTAATTGTGAAATTAACGCACTCTTTAATCCTTTTTTTTAATTTTAATTTTATTGTTTAAAGCTTAAATGTTCCGTAATAAAAATTGTAACTTGTAAGGCGTTACTGAAATTGACGGTGAGAAAAGTTTGTTTTTAATTTATTCGGACATTGAAATTTCTGGTTTTAAAAACATATTATGAAAGAAAACGCGTGAGCTGTCTTTGGGACACCCGGTTGAAACGAAGTTCCTTTCGCTATATTTATGTATATTTAATGGGTTAAATGAATTGTATCAAAATTTACTAAATATTGTATAAACTCGAAATTAAAATTGTGCCATCCGTGAAAGTTGACCGAACTTAATATATGTATAAATTAGTTTACAACTAACATCAATTTACATCAGAATCCACATATGGCGTAAATAAAAAAATCAAATCGTGGTCAGCATTTTTCGTTGTTCTAACATTTTTTTCTGCCTAGCCTCTATCCGCCGAGCGTCTGTAGTGTATCCTGCAATAAGGAACTTCGTTCTAAAAAAGAAAACAACAACAGGAACTCGTATGAAGTAAAGGTACAATACTTAATTTGGCTTTGAGTTTAAAATTAGTCTGGTAATAAAAAAAAAATGCTATATCTTGTCATGTATCATTAATTTGTACTAGAATAGATAAATTTATGTATGTACACACCATTGAAATGGCAGAATGTGAGAGGACTAAAAACAAAATCAAAACCAAGATGGAATTACATTCTAGTGAATAAATGATTTATTTTTATCCTCTTTATTCATTGAAAAAAACCGATAAATTACATTTTTAAATATGTACATAAAAATATATATTTAAAAATATGAAAAATAGTAGACCACAGACATCGGGTACAGGGACCAAGACACCGGTGGTAAGGGCTCCAAAGACAGGAACCTCCTCACTATACGGGCCGTGTCGAGAAGAACTGCCTTTTGCATAAGTCCCTTGATCCAGCCGCCTAACGCGAGCCTCTTAAGGTGGTGATCGAGGCTTTTGGCTATCAATCCATGAGCAGAAATGACAATCGGAACAAAAATCACAATCTTGTGAGACAAATCCAAATATTTCATTTGTTTATATTTTTCAACTTTCACGACGTTCTCGTCATGAGGAACAGATGATCTTTGCATCGCGCTCTAATCGGTCTATCACCACTATATCAGGTTTGTTGGCAACAATAGTTCTGTCAGTGATGATAGATCGATCCCAATACAATGTGGCTCGACCATTTTCGAGAACTGGGTCGAGCACATACGTGTAATATGGCGTCTGCAAGCACAAGATTGTATTTAAGAGTTGTTGATGTACAATCTTGGCCCCTTGGTTGTGTCTATGCAAATATTCACCGTTGGCAAGACGAGAACAACCAGAAATAATTTGCCTGATAGATTCACCGGGACGGTGGCATACTTGACAGATGTCCACCGTTCTATCTTTCCGATAGTTATTCGTTATAACAACTTCGTCCATAATCGACACCGAAGGTTTGTCCTTCGCAAGGACAAACCTTCGGTGTCTCCGAAGAGATCATCGAACCTACGACATAACATGTACAATGTAGTGTCTCCTTAGGAGTTCTAGAGACAGTGATATAGCAAATGGTGGTCAAGCGAAAAATAGGCTTCTAGATCCTACTAATATTATAAACGTGAAAGTTTGCGAGGATGTTTTTACATCCTTATTATGAACCGATTGCGATGAAACTTGGTATGTAGATAGCTGGAGACCTGGATTAACACATAGGCTTTTTATCCCGCTATTCCCATCTCACTGGGACAGGTGAAACTGTGGGACGCAGCTAGTATGTCATAAAGCAAACTAACTAAGAATGAGTTGAATTTGACTAATTACTCAAGTAAAATGGTTGTCTCATCTAACAAACTATAATTTGTTGTCAGGGTTTACAACAGAGTGGTTGTAAAACCTTTTATTAGCAACAAAGATGTTGCCCACCACTGGGTAAGCATCGTTATCGTTGTTGCGGCAAGTATAAATATAAGATACAGAATTTCTTCTTTATCATGATGACATAAAGAATCATTTTTTTATTTATTAATAAAATCACTGTGTTTTATAATACCTACTTATATTTATCGAAATCTGTTTTTGTATTGTCTATGCACACGTCTGAGGGCAGACCGTTTAAAACACAATCTGGCTGGTCAGAAGAGTCACGATCGACGTGTGCAGTCACGAATAGTGACGTCACGAGACACACCTTCCGACACTTTTTTTTTCCAAGTTATCCTTTGTAACGGTGCCCGCACGTGTCCGGTTGATCACGAATGTCGTTTACGATTTTGTTATTACTATATAACAGTTGATTGATTAGTATTGATATTCTATTGATAAAATTGAGTGATGTAGGTAGATTTTGATTGCTACTGGACGTGTAGCGTGTGGTCTTGTTTGGTTTGACCACCGTTAGACTGTCACTACATGATTAGATAATAATTTTGTGGATTGAGTAGTTATAGCTGTTGCTGTACTATTGTAGTTTATTTATTTCCTCCGTTAAGTTTCTGTGGAGTAACTCTCAGGGACATATGATAAGATAATAGTTTTTGTAATATGTTTTTTTCTAAACAACAACGTTTGCAAATAAGACTCGAACCGAAGAAACAGCTGATGTTAAGCGTTTACCTTTACCCTCAACCAGCAAAAGCGGTGTCACTTTTGCTTAAAACTTCTAATGGGAGGGGTCCTTAACACAAAGACTATGCTAGTAGTGCTAATTAAACTTTATCATAATGTTATAACACAATTTGAACAGTCCTGCAGGCTTTAGAATCGTGGGGTCTTATTTATTTGTTAGTCGCACTCATTCGTCATTTAAAGCATTTTTAGTCCACTTTTATTTGTATATTATGTACATTATATTAAGAAGTTTAAAGATAAAACATTTAATTATAGTTAAAACATATTACTGATTTAATGCTTAATGCTTTGTATTTTGGTTAACGCATTAATTAAGTTAGTTATTTGATAAATGTGCATCAAGACTGAATGCTTAGATCAAGTTTAACATTCCATCGAAAACTGAATGTATAAAAAATTTTTAAATATAAAGATTTAAACTATTGTTTAAAGCAGTATTACTTTTTTTTGGATTTAGTAGACAAAGGCGACGTTTCTGATTTCCGATAAAGGTCTATTAAGTTGTAGATTAGGTAGATTACGTAACATAGTTTTTGTGCTTCTTAGAATAAATTGGATATATGCGCGCTGTTTCTAAACTGTTCCAATGCTGGCATGGGAGTATGCGAGGGTTAGGCCATGACCCACCTCGCTCGCCTAGTTTGGGTTGGCAGATTTTAAAAAGTTTTGATAACATTTAGTTGCAGGAGTAAGAGTGGAGTGGAGTAAGTTTGAGAGCAAGTGACAATAATTATTATTTCAAATACGAAGTTTCAATTTCAAATACGTTCCATCGATATTTATAAAGACACCTTTTTATCTTGTAAAATTTTACAAATTTCCTCTTTTCATTAAAAACAACCAGTCTGATTAAAAGTTGGTCTGGTTAAATTTCCGTTTCAAATTGTGTACCTAGTATGAAACTAGGTACACAATTTGAAACTAAAATTTGAAATTCAAAATTCCTCTTTATATACGTATAGTTGTAAGTATTTGATTGTCCTTAAAAATGTATCTGTGTTTTTTATTAACAAATTATTGGTACGATAATATTAATAGCTGTAAAACTAATTAGCTGATGAAAATGTTCATCTCACGACCCTTTTCGAGAAACATAGTATAAAAATCAATGTAGTTCTTTTACATGAATTTCTTATGCTTCATTTTATTTACATATTTGACCATGCAGCATTCAAACCAACGCACACAGCTCTCCTATTAAAAATATCTTTTACTCTTGCATTTAAACCTGACAAGCGAACGAAGAAAGAAATATAATCGTCATCATTTTTCAAGCAAGACATCCGTTAATGCTCCGTAATCTTTTACATACGGTCACACGTTCACAACATACAATATGCAAATAATACATCTTAATATAGAGAGCAGTGGCTGCAGTTTTGTTATTACAATCAGATGAATTTACATTTCATAAATAAATGCATCTCTGGCGGTGCCTAACGACGGCACAGTGAATGTTTTTGCTGTAGAATAAAGTGTATGAGTGGCTTAATTTAAATAACTCAGAGCTCGCTCTTCGAGTTTATTCTAAGGTGGTGTGAATAGTATGTAAGTAAAGCATAATGTGCTGCTGTTATTTTGTTAAATGATAATTTTTAAATAAGAATTCGCGTCTCATTTTTCCATTATCATAGGAAATATATTCGAGTAAAACAAATTTAGTCAACGCCAATGCTTCGATACCTTTTTATTTAGGTAGGTTCCTCAGTAGTCAGTTGTCTAATGTGAGATTGATTTTGAGGGTTTCGACAAAAATGTATTAATTTTCTAAGGGACACTGAAAGCAAAGGCATACCTTGGTAATGTATTCGTGCATAAGTCGTGCATGTAAACTACAATAATTTACTTATCATGGTTGTTTGCACTTTTCCTTAACAATAGCTCTGAAGTTATTATATTGAATTTACAATATAATCTATATTACATTGGAATTGAAAATGCCGGTAAATAATTGTAATTCTAAAGTATATAAAGTATATATAATACATTCTTGATTATAGCTTTGATTTACATTTATATACTTTTTGAAGACAGGTTAATGAAACGAGACGAGACTGGATAACTGATTCTCCAAATAACCGGGTTTTATTTTAGAAGTGTATACTGTTTCTGGACAATCTTTGTTTCTCAGGACACGAGGAACACCCAACCATCCATCGTGCCAGTGCATCTAATTCTGCATCGATTTCCAAATAAAAACAATTACATGATACACCTCATACAGTCCCATAGGAACTCTGGCGACCCTACTCACGAGCAGGATAACATTACTACGACGGTAGTGTAGGGTAACCACTGTCTTATAGGGTGTAATTATTTCGATTGTTCGGCGGCTTCAATGGCAAATCAAAACTTAAAACTTTCAATCCTAACTAATACTATAAATGCGAAAGTGAGTTTGTCTGTAACGCTTTCACGTCTTAACGATTGAAAGGATCATCATTAATTTTTTTATACACGTCGCCAGGAGTAAAGAAAAGGACATTGGGTCATTTTATTCAGAAAAAAAGGTCTGTTCTCGAAGGATAGAGGTAAAATGCTTCGGCATGTATGGGCCGGATCGACCGGAGTCATACCACGGCCTCACAAAAAACCGGCAGTAAAGCAATGCATGCATTGCTTTTCGGCGAGTGCGTGAGGTTACCGGAGGCACTAACCCTTCCCTCCCCCTCTTCCACCATTCCCTCCAACCCTCCCCCTTCCACCCTTCCCCTACTCCCACCTTAAAGGCCGGCAACGCACTTGTGAGTGTTGAGTTGCAGGTGCATGGAATTGTGAGAGTTGAGTTGCAGGTAAATGACTACCGCTACCCATAGGGGCGGCGGTAGTCATTCACCATCAGGTGACTCGTCTGCTCGTTTGCCCCCTATACCATAAAAAAAAACCTTTTACAAGCGGAGAGATAGACATACGAGTATGTCTGGCCTTAAACGGCTGCCTTTATCAATTCTCAATGTGAAATCTCTAAAAATGTATTATACTAATATTGAATATAGAATATGTTTGAACAGCCCGGACGAAAATATTTAACTGGCTGTAGGAAGGTACCTAATATATTCACTGACTATAAACTGCATAATCTTGTAGACTTGAATCTGTTTTGAAATCGAGTTATATTTTCTGTTTAAATATCTTCGAAGATGGCATGACAGTGTACTGTAACTTGTATACTGTAACCTATGTATATAAATAATTAAGTTTATAAACCTAACATAAAAATTCTTAGCACTAAAAAATATGCTCTTATCCATTGTTTCTTAGCAGCTGGAAAGATTATAATATATGTTATAAATGTACAACAATTCAGTGTGTTAATAAATTGCTTAATTTTTTGCTTTATTGACAGTTGCAATTCATTTATCGACATGTGTAAGCCTTTATATGGACGAGCTTTTAAATTTTTCTACAATGCAATTTTTATTTACATCATAATGGAACGTAAGATATGTAATTACAAATAATTAAAAATTAAATAGGTAACTGAGAGACCGAGCTTCGCTCGGTAGCTTTTTGTACAATTGTCATTTATTTTTTGCTTTTTTAAAGGAAATATGTAGTTAAACTTAAAATGCAAAACTGTATCTGAATACAAAGTTTCATCAAAATCGTTAGAGCCGTTTCCGAGATACTTACCTGAAACATAAATAAATACACATACATAAATAAATACGTACATACAAGAATTGCTCGTTTAAAGTAATAAGATAAGTATGTTTTCTGTATATGAGAATAGTGATCCATCTCTGGATAGTAACAAAAATATAAATAATAATTGTATTACATTGATGTACATAACGATATATTAAGATAGATAGATAGATAGATAGATACTCTTTATTGCACACCATAAATAGGATACAATTAAAAAGAAATACATTAGAAACAGCAGTACAATACAACACACATAAACAGGCAACCTGTAGATGGACTATACAGTTAGGAACAGGTAATTTGTGGTGCACATTTGTCTTATTAGCACTTGAGTGTACGATCAGGGAAGGAGAAAAATTCGATTTTATATATATCTAAGATATATTAAGTTTTCGACTGAGGTGCTAAAAACCTTTTGACCCTTTGTAGTGGCCCGTAGAATGAGACTGTTACCAGATTCTTAAGAGGTCGTGCATATGGTTTGGAACACTAACCATTACCCGGCCGATCTGTCACATTAATTGACAACGAACAGTAACAGAATTCTGTTTGGTTGCGAAGAAGAAAAAGTCTGTAAAAAATCATTTGACTGGCCTACAATGTGTCTTTCAAACCCGTCTTGTACTCGTCCCTTCAGAAGAAAGGGGAGTTTGTTTTCTTCAAAATAGATTAAGAAACAGCGTCTCCTGGTATTAGGCCTGGATTCAGACACATTAAGTCTGACATGACTTCAATGTCGTACTTGAAGCCAGGTATCTCACTATTATAAAAGAAAAGGAAGAGAATTAAATAACAATTGAAGTGAAAGTGACACATGTTTTGCATTATAGGTCAGTGTTTTAGGTATATTTTAGTTTATGATTAAAGGCGCTATGAGTAACATTTCTTAACCACTTCTAACCATAGACATATAAGAATAGACCACACTAATGATGGGAGTATCGTGTAAGTGGATGCAAAAGCTCAGCTCAAAAAAAATGTGGCGCTATGTGGTCTCTCTATCCTTCTCTAGGGCGTGTACATGCCGTATGTATGTATGTATGTTGATGCGTAATTGCCAAAAATCGTTGATGCGCAATCGCGGCTAAAAAGAGACAGATTGACCACGTAAAGCATCGTTCTCTTTTTATGAATCTATTGCATATCACGCCCCCTTCCGCGGTCTATTCTTATATGTCTACAATACAGTACTACACTAAAATTAATTGTAATTTGTATTCCTACCATTTAAAACCATACCATATTATTATTTGTCAGCTATGTGACAGGTTTGTAAAAAACATTATAAAGTATTCGTTCATTACATCTGCTCATTAATTTGTCATTCAATCTATGTATGAATGTTAGCATTATTGATGAGTATTATATCAACAATAATGCAAGCATTTGTAGAATATTAAACATCAGTTGGTAGGTAAGTGAAATTATTTAGTGACGATTTAAAGAGACAAAAAAATCTTCGTTGTTTACTCAGCGTGGGTACGGTGTACTTCTGTACTTCTACAGTCCTTTGCATGAATCGGGTAGTTGTCTATTGTCAAAATAGATAATTTCGTCTAATTAGGCAATATGTTGTCTTAAAATACTGTGATAGTTGTAGTCTGTTTTAATTGTAACGGTTTTATCTATTGTTTAATTTAATGGAACATGATTTGATGACAATAAGCCTTGACGTGACGTCATACCTTATTATTTTATACAAAAATATAATAAGATAGTGATTTATATACATTTAAATATGAACTTTAGATAAAAAAAAACCGTCATTCGTAGGACTACACGTCACAATAATAAAAACACCAACCAAAGAAGATACCTTTGCGTGCTAAATGCAGCTAAGGCTCTGAAGCAGGTCTGCCACGAAGAAAGCCAAGGTAAAAATACGTATTAAATTACATGATATTAACACAGTATCTAGTGCTTCCTAAATATTATAAGGATCACGACCCGACTTTGATTAGAACATCGAACAAAAATGCCCCTTCACACACACGTCTTGTGGCACACTGACATAATTTAAACCATTTCACACTTAACTTTCTATATTGAAGGAGTATATAGATATGGAGGCTATAATTTTTTAAATTAATGTACACTGTAATTAGAATTGACTCAGAAGCGGTTCAGAGTTCATTTGCGTAATATTGTAAGCTGTGTTTAATTGGCAAATATTGGTATATTTTTAATATGTACTAAGAATTGGGTTTCACTTATTAACGAATTGGGTTTAACGTAAGATTTGCATAACCGTATAATTGCAATAATTGGTGTAAAAATTGTGAAATTGTTGAAAAAACTATTTGGACTTCTTTTCATACGTAAGAATCTACACAAGATGCTTTTAAAAGTTGAATTACTATTAAAAGTACATATGTAATTAGTAAAAAAAAAAATGAAAACTAAGTTAAAAAAATTAGTGTTGAAATGCACATGCGCACCTTTATAAGCTTATAACTTTTAAAATGGCTGTGTTGTATTATTCTTTTTATATGCAAGCACCACATTTGGATATTTGAAACTTGTGAGAGCGTAAATTTCTTTTTTGTAAAATTAAATACAAAATTTTAATTTCCTTTTTTTTATACTACGTCTGTGGCAAACAAGTACACGCCCCGCCTGATGGTAAGCGGTTACCGTAGCCTATGAAGGCTTGCAATTCCAGAGGACTCACATGCGCGTTGCCAACCCTTCGAAAACCTATACACTCCATTCTTGGCTAAAACCTCGGCAGCTCATTCCACAGTCGGAGCATTTACGGGAGTAAATTTCTCTGGAACTGGTACGTGCGTGACCGACCGAAATACCGAATACAACATAGGTTCTCGAAAATTTTAACGAGTCTAGTACCGACCTACATAATATCTCTCTAATTTTTTACCTACTTACAATGTTTGATGCGTTATTGATAGGTAATAAAGATTGCCTGGAGGTCGAATTTCTCACATATTGTCCTGGACGCCTATAGTTAAGTGTAGTAATGTAGTCGTATTCACGTAATTTTTAAATTTGTAACCTACCTAAACTTTAGGTATTTCAAATTTCATGTGACTGCGTTCTCTAAATTTTCTTAAAAATGCGTGAAAGGAATTCTCTTTACGTATTCTCTTTACTGTAGTTACTAATATATAAATAGATAATGAATATCAATGATCAAAAAGTGTAGGTAAGTAGATAGTGTTATAAAAGGCTACGAATGTGTTATAAGTTAATAACGATCACTTAAGTGTTGCTAGAGGTACGAACAACATGGCAGTTACTTTTATTTAGTGACTTTGATAGTTTATAGCAGTGGTGGTGAGATTGTTGCTAACAGTAAGTAAAAAACTGAAGCTTCCAAAGCAGTTAAGTTAATAATTACAAACCGCTGTTTAAAAAATATTTTATTAACATTTTAAAATATTGCAACGATTTCCATAAGAGCGTAAAAAATAGATTATAGAGTATGTGGTTTAAATCGTCATCGGACAGAAGACGTCAATCCTCACTTCATGCCATTTTATTTCTTTACTACCCTTGAAATTTTACGACTCATTGTAGTATAGTAGTAGTATTTATAACGACCAGACAAAAGTTTCGGTATTTGTAGATGTTTTAATAAACATTATAATCAATAGACCCTGGTTGATGTTGTATTTGGCGGTTTTGGTAGCGCCTGTTTTAAAAGAGATTTTCAATTCACAACGATATATTTTTGATTATTTCACAATTAAAACTAAGTTATCCGTCTAGTTTAGGCACAAAGCAATGAAGGAGACCGCTGTTTACTGTGCTTGAAGGAACTGATAACAGCTTACCATCAGGTAGGTCATGCTCTTGTTTACCAACTTAGTTGTATAACAAAGGTACTCAAATCAATATTACAGCAAAAGCCATTGAAGCAAATTGAATGAAGGTAACAAATCAAAAGCGAATAAAAGCCAAACTAATAGGCATCGGAGGTCACTAAAATGTCTGACACCGCGACTTATTATTACCAATAATTGCCCACAAATTGTTCCATTCTATTCACATTAGCAAGCGTATCAATTACAAAGAAATTCGTATGAATGATCATTGAGCATATTAGGCAAAAATTTCACATACAGAGACATATCATTTGTATGTTCTCACGGACACTATAAAAATCGAGTGGCCGTCATTACATGAAACCTTTCGATCTGACACGTAGGTATATTAATTCCAATAATGACCGTCCGAATGAGGTTTCTTTCGTCACAGCCCGTATAGAAAACATCAAATACATATAATTAGAGGCATCTATAAACTACGGTAATTGTGATACGTCTTCTTTAATTACGAAGGCCGGTCTATACAACCTTCGAAGCTCTGTGCGCTTATGAAACAGGCGTATGTTTTATATGATGTACTAGACATGTATTGACACACAAAAAAATTAACACGATGTATTTGTAAAACACAGCACAGTCCCAAACAAGCATACCTACGATCCGCCTGATATGAGGACGTTATGAATGCTTTATTAATATACACTTATAACAAAAGTGGTGTTCTTACTATAGGCCTAACTTCTGACAAACAGTGCTGATATCTCTATAAAATATTACTGGCCATCTTATTCCCTTTGAATGTCACAGAGAAATGTTGGTCAATGTGTTAATAGTCTTTGAACATAAGCACACATCGGTATGTTCACTACTCACAATAATCGTAGCACATTCCGATATACAAAACATCAGCTCGGCTCATCATTATACAATGACAAAAGAACCTTGTGCAACTCTAGTTAAAATGTATGCTCTCATTGGTACGGTGTGCAGCAAAATACTCTGAAGAATTATCGGAATAAGCATATTTAAACTAATATTATAAAGAGGAAACATTTGTGTGTATGTTTGTAATGTTTTCACACAAAAACTACTGGACCGATTGCGATGAAACTTCATATGTGAAAGCTGGAGACCTGGATTAATGCATAGGCTACTTTTTATCCCGACATTCAAACGGGATCGGGACTTACGCGGGTAAAACCGCTAGGCGCTGCTAGTATTTCATAAGCTGGCCCATTTTATGGTAAGTTTCAACTGTAGGAAATTATTCGCCCCTTGCTAACCCTGTACTGCTAAACTAATTCAGACCTATATAAAAAAATCCAAGCTCTAGTATCCAGAAAAAAACGGACAGGATTGTCATTCCACGATCTGACAGAGGAAGAAATATTGCGTTACTTAGATTCTGAACTTTATTGTGTTTCGGGGGTTTTAACCGTTAAGATTTTTGTAAACATAATTATTATTAAAAAAACATTTACTATGTGTGTATGACGGTATTCAGAGGCTGCATCTATTTTGAGATACTACGTTTATTGCTTAATAAATTAATTAGTCCAGTCATTGAAGACATAAAAAGAGTTTTGCTACAAGAGGTGAAGGAGAGTTCTAATTTGGCAGAGTGTTACAGTTTGGTGTCCTTATTAATATTCCAAATTCGCGACCGCGATACAAATATTTGATAATGTTCAGCGTAAGAGGTACAACTATGTTCGATAGTTTGCTCGATATATTATTGCTGACGCTACCGATCGGTTCCACTGTTCTAACCTTATTCCGCATCACAATAATGGCTCTGATCATTTCTAAGCATATTTCTTGCAATTGCAGACAATATTACAACTGTATTGTTTAATGTCTAATGATGTTTGAGAGTACCGATTTGATGATATTCTATGTAAATGTGTATTATAAGTAGGCCATTATTGATGCAGCTTTTCTCCGTTGGCTCTTAAAGAATTCCATTGATATAAGCATCATTCGTAGCATATATAAATTAATAATGAAGAATTCTACATTTTGTTGGTCTGAAATTTTACAATATAAGTCTTACAAAAATTATGAGAATCTGTTGAAACTTGAGTAATTTCTGTTTCTCTCACTCCACCTAAGCTCCAGAAAGGGAAGGTAAAACCTCTTCAGCGTTGTTGGGAGTTCAGTGAATCAGCAACCTTTGAGCCAGCGTGTTTGTAATGGTCTCTTATTATAGCAGCTTTCATTTAACCTCTAGCGTAGCTGCTTGGGCATTACATTATTCTTTAGCTTTCGCTTAATTATGTTTGTTTGTTTTCTTTGTCACAGTTTTTCTTTTATATAGGCTTTAAAACCATACAGGAAACCTCGTGACACTATGCTGACTTGTATGGTGTCCACGGGCCTTATGATGGTTGTGGATATCCCAGCCCACGGTATCTCCTTTTGCTATCTCACTTGTTTGGTTAACACTAGAAATTATCTCTATGTCAGTAAGATTTCTGCATCTCCGTTTCTATATCACAAATTGATTCATTAAATTATTTTTTCAATGTTTCAGTGTACGGGTAATCATGACCTTGTCACAAGAAGAGGAGAAAAATTTCGTGCTTCACTTTTGCTCCTGAAACCACTAAGATATGTGTTTTCTTATGAGAGGAGTTAGGTTTAAAGAGCGTTATTTCTCTTAAGAACACACAGTTCACTTAAAAAAAAAACAAAAAAAAAATATATATATATATTTTTATACCCACATTTATGGTTCAACTTCTAGTACCTCCCTATAAATACCTCTTACGATGTCAACAATATTCAATGCGCTAATAATATTGCTAAATATACTTCAAACTTTTACGACAAAATTGCACCAAATCCTAATGGAACCGTGTCGGTTACCTATACTTAACCATGATTAAAATTATTATTTTGTAGGTCTTTACAATCAACGAATTTAAGGTGTTCAGGAAATATTTAACCCACTTCAAGTAAAGTACGAAAGTACATAATGTAAAGTTGATACTTGTATGTAGGTATCGTGCGCACAGGCGTCCATTAGTCGCTTGCGCAAAACGCATTTAGTCTACTAATGCAGCTATTCTGGGGAAATACTAATAACGTATTTATCTTAACATTGTTATACATTATTAGACACCGCAATAAGTACATATACAGCCTTTAAAATTTTAATTATATATTATATATACTTAGGTATGTGATAGTAAGCTTATGATGATCATGTCTACGTTTATGCATGTATGTATGTTTATGTATGTATATGATATGTATTTATATATAATATAGATATATATATTCGGTTTTTCTTTTTTTATTTATTTTTCACCGGAGCTAACGGTGAAGTGGTATGTCGGAATCGAACCGACTAAAACCACACGGTGTTCCGTCACAAGTGGGTCTATTGCAAGGGACCCAGGATACCCTAAGAAGGAAGCCTCCGGGAACCCTATATATTATGCTATAAGATACATATATTTGTGTACTATGGGGATAAATGTTAGTTTGTACTCCATTTACTGTACAATGATTTAACATAATTTTTATTTGCACCTACTTCTTCTTTTCTCTGCATCACCCAATGGTTGACTGGTAGAGAATGCCTTAGGCATTAAGTCCGCCAATGTACCAAATGTGCATAAAGTTTAAAATAAATACATTTTTAGAAAAAGATATATACTTACTTACATATACAGGGTGTAAATGACAATGGAACACTTACTTAAATCACTCTCATGCAGTTTCAAAAACAATTTTTGAAAAAACTTTCCACTTTACTTAAAAAACTTTACAAGTTAAGACCGTTTGAATTTCTAGGTATTTTTATGGTCATAACTTGTAAACGGATCGAATTTTCAGAAACTATTTTTGTAACTGCGTGCTAGATCTTCAGTGATTAAGATAATTGTTCCATATACACCCTGTATAATATATTATGTTCTAGATATATATGAAGATATTTATTATTAACTTGATTACATTTACACACACAAATACGTTAGTTAGCCGACAAAGAACAAAAAATATTACAACTAAACATTGATATATTGGTGCCGATTCTATTGTACACTCGACTAAACTAAAACCTGACTTAATTTCTTCATATGAAATCAACCTAGTGTTCTTCGTAATAAGGTCTATTTGTTACTAGCATCTATTTCTCAGCGCCGCTAAATTTCACTAAAACCTGTCAACGTACACTCAACTTTATTTCCACGCAGCGAGAGTCTCCATTTATTCAAACGCTGTATAATTGCCGTATAAAAACCTGTTCAAAACGAACAAGGATGACATGTTTTTAATCTACACCTATGAAGACGCTTACTAAAAACACAGAGCAAAAGAGATGGCATTCAACGGATAGCGGCTCTCGCTACGTAGTATTAAAGTTTATTTAAGCGTATCAGACTTTAGTCGACAAATAATTTGCTTATTTCGATAGCGACATATGTTACCTCCTTGTTTCAATTTGATATAAGACCTTGTTTTGAAGTGTAAAAGGTTTACATCTTATATGAACAAAATTTAGTGAATTTTAATTAAGCGAGTGAAGTAACAGAATTGGGACCATTGTCTACTTAAAAACTTTTTAGTTATTTTTTTTTACTTTTAATAATAAGGTATTAGTTTAAGGCTACAAATATAAACAGTCACTTGACAGGAATGTCAAATTGAATAATGAAATATTTATTAGTTATTATATGTACATTAATACCCAACAAAGAATGTACAATAGACATAACATTACCAGAATTTGTTTACCTATCTGACCATTTAACTATTGAAGAATGTCATCGACTGTTCGCGTCGTTACATTTTATAACATACAATCTCCCACCAACCGTAAACAATGCAGAGAAAAGGGTTCCTAAAGATGTCCCATGCATCAGACTGCTGCTAAGATGGAATACTGGCCAAGAAAAATGGGAAGGGAAAAGAAAAACTCATATGGAGGTCGAGCACAGATTGCGTCAAATAGGTAGAGGTGATTTAGCTGATTGGCTTGGAGAAGCAGTTTTTAATAACCTGGCTAAAAGTGTAAATAACACCTTAACGAATAGTACATATTTTCAAAGTCATAGAGAAATAGTGCGTAATAAGTTGTTGAAAGATAAAGAGTTCAAATATGATAATGAATGGACTGCAATCGATTCAATATTATGGGCTGTATTTATGGCCTTTCTAGGAACCCTCCTGATAGCTTTTTGTCGTATTCTAGTTTTGACTTACAAGAAAGCTGGTGGTAGTCGTAAAGACGGTGAAGAACTAATTGATTTGTTAAGTGTTGCTTCTGTGGAGAGTGATGTTGAAGAAACAATTTATGAATACCGAATTGAAAATGAAGCTGATAAAAACAAAAATACTATTGTTGTTCCTAATAAAATAGTAAAGAGCTAAGCCTCAAGTGACTTACAAATGTATAAAATTTTTTGTCCTATTTGAAACTTCTCTTGCAATAGATCCACTTGTGACTGAACACACTGTGGATTTAATCGGTTCGATTTCGACATATCACTTCACCGTTTGCCCTGCAGGCATGACCTAATGAGACATGATGGGGTAACAATCAATAGCAACTAACTTTAAACGTTAACCAATTGGTAGGGAACACGATTCCCAATAACCAGACAATTATTATCTATGTAATTCTGGTGCACTGATGAAAATAGTCTTGTCTTTAATCGCGTAGTTACTGTGATATCTTTGGTATAATGGGTTCATTCTATAGGATTTAGAACATAAAGTCAAAGTTGTATCTGTAGATTTTATGTGACGCGCAAATAAAGAAATCGACAATTATACTTGAAAATAAGGATTTATCTAATATAACTGAAATCAGATTCAGAATGCAAAAGGGCTACAACTTGAGGACTATTTTCCGCAAAACAAAATTAATTTACTTTTTCTACTAACAACAAAAAGTGCTTGAAGTAATAATTAATTGATTAATATGTATTAAATAAATAATAATAAAGGTGTACGATATGTCAGTTACATTACACGGTATTGTGACTGTCTCCAATCAATCGTCGTTCGACTCCCACCTCCAATTACCTACAAATAATTGTGTTATGAGCATGATCATTTGTTTTGGGTCTGGATGTAATTTATCTATAATTTGTATGTATTTGGAAATGAATAAGTATGTTTATCAACAGTCTGGTTGCCATAGTACAGGCTCTGCCTATTTTGGGATCAGACGGCCGTGTGTGAGGTATTTGAAGCTATTTTTTATATGTAATAGATAGACTGGACGAAAGTGACAAAACCATTATCATCAAATTTTAATGTATTACACAGCAATTAGTAGCATGTCCTTAAAGCAGTATTACAACAAACAGTCACATTATCAATCCAATCAATTAACATTTTCTACTTTAATTCCTCGAATCAAAGCACCCTACGTCCCTACCTGTCCGCTAACAAGGCTGTGTGTTGCGCGTACGCAGGCATCGGCCGTGTCATCGCGCCGTTGGCTCGATAAGCCTCATTAGTGACCGTTCTTCTTAACTTCATCAACTGATACCATTAACTTGGGATATCGGTCCAGTAAAGTGGCCAAGCTAAATGGCAAGTCTACTAACTATTTATCTAAGTTGCAGTAAAGTAGGCAATTTATTAAAATGGTTTTCTGGTATTGTTTAGTGTTATCTGTGAAATAAATTGTGGTTTGTAAGTTGATTTGAAAGTACATTATGTGATACAATGTTTCGTGTTTATTATGAAATGTTGCTGTCATAATCTTATTTTTTTTTTCACACTTTAGGGCTGCTAAAGGAATCATATTTTTAACATAATATGGTGTGGCAATGTGACAACTGACATCTGTAATAACCTGAATTACAAATAAAATGTACAAGGAGTCGAACAGATATACATTTGTTTAACTAATAGAAAAACAAATCTAGGAAAATCGAAGTAGTATCGAAGTGTTACGTGTTAGTTAACTTTCGACTTTAATTACGTAGGAAAGTCCAAATCTGTCTCAAGTGTGCCTCAAATTGTCGTAGGTATATGAATCATAAATTCATAAAGGAATCTGAAGCATTTTGTGAGATAAGTGGGATCTAAATCAGAACCAGGCCAGAACCATCCGCACCTCATAGTAGGGTCGCCTTGCTCAACAGACGGCCAAGTCTGCTGGGGTTCACAGGGATTTCCTTTCTAGGGAAACTCTGATGCCCCGGCTATAAGATCCGGTGACGGAACACTGTGTGACATACCACCTTGAATTTTGGCCCCGGTGAGGTGATGACCCGTGGGTGTTTCCACACATAAAAATCTGCTCTTATTATCGCTTTGTTAATTTTAATATAACGGAGGTGATTTCTTAGTATCACTGTTAGTCATTCGTAAAAAAATCCGGTTTGCTGTAGGTTACATCAAAGAACAAGCCCTATATTCCATGAGATACTGGATAGAGTAACACAATTACATATTACAGGTTATTTCGTCTTCAAATAATTATGTTTGTGATTATTTTTTTGTGGGATTCAAATAAACATTATTATTATTATTATGTTAATTTTTCAATAGTTAGGAAACTTCAGCGAAGACTCGTTAATCAAAATAAACTTCTGATTATCTGACACTTCCATTCGAGGAAATAATACGTTGTGATTTAATTCTCACAACACAAGTTAAAAGACATTCTCTACGCAAGTAAGGAAACAAATGCAATTTCAATGATAATAAGGTAGTAAATAATAGTAATTTCAATCTGAACGTTTCTTAAGAAATGTAACTAATAACAAGTTATTGTAAGCAATGACGTCAACGAATACGAATAATAAAATAATTATGTTCGAATTACTAGTGTGAAATTACGTATATGTAATTCTATTCTAGTTGGTGGTGAATATATATTTGTTTATCTCTTTAAAAAAGACAACGCCCGCATTAGGAATGACTACTCCTGTGTCGCGGAGGACTTTACAAACATACAAACAAAGGACACAAAGAACACACAAACTCGGGTGGTAATCGAACCCACGACCTATGGCGTAGCAGTCAGGGTCACTTACCACTAGACCAACAGGCCAGTCAATATTGAATATGTGATAATCGTTTATGGCGCTTTACCTAAAGACACTTGCACTAACACCCCATGAGTAAATTAAAAGTAACAAAATTTAAATATAACGAAGTGGGGAGGCGAAAGGGGCTAGAAGTGTCTCTGTTGTTCATAATCCGGAGAAAAATTAATACGACAAGGTCTCCATAGGTACTTAGTGGAGCCTTTCATACTCAAAAATCTTGGAACTCTAAATTCGACTTTCACTTGTCGTACTCGTACCGTACGATTTGAATCTTTGCAAATATATGTAAACCGATGACAATACAAAAATAGGTTCCATCGAGCTGATTTGATGGAATCAAGAGATGGATAGTGGAACTCCTTAATGGTTATTAGTAAAAGTAAAATCATGGGAGAGCCATGCTTCGGCACGTATGGGCCGGATTGATGCCACGGCCTGACAGAAAACCGCCGAGTGAGTGAGGTTACCGGAGGCCCTAACCCTTCCCTCCCCTTTCTTCCCCTCCTCCTACCTTAATTGCCGGCAACACAGCTGTGACTCTTGAGTTGCAGGTGCCCATGGGCGGCGGTAGTACATTACCATCTGCTCGTTTGCCTCCTATACCTTAAAAAAAACCCCTCGAATTTGGCCTCAATTTCTTTATTTTAACGAGTCGAATACATTACACTTGGTTATGAAAGTATATAAAGCGTATTTTTTAGTTTTTTTGAGTTCTTATCTTGAACCTGTTGATACACAATAAATGTAATGCTAACATGTAGCAACAATCTCACTACTATTGCTATAAACTGTCAAGTTCACTAAATAACAATAACTGCTATGTTGTTCGTACCTCTATCAGCACTCAAGTGATTGTTATCAACTTATAATGTATGCCTAGCCCTTTTATCACCCCACCATTGCCGGTGACTAAAGACGATTCCGGTATAACTAGTCATAATAATGTCTATTACCAATTTTTTATTAAATGGTGAACTTTTTATCATTAGTTCTTATTAAAAATCAGAGCATGCGGTGTTTGCTCATAAATGGTTGTACATTTAGAATAAGTATGTGTATAATAGTTTAAGTCCATGAAAATAATAAATGTAACAACTGTCAGCAAACCAAATAAATAAATAAATAAATCATCTGTCATATTTCCCCTATTTTTAATAAAACAAATACAAATATTTGAAGTGGCGACAACATACACACAAATACTACCCTAGGACATGCACATATCGCACACCTAGATCTAAACAGGTATTAACTCAAAAAAAAAACACTTTTTTCAGAAAATTCGATGCCGCTTTTTATATGCAGCTAGAAGAAAGATATTGTAGGAATCTTGTGTTTTAATCATATTTTAGAACTGAAAATTATTATTGGATTTTCGTAGTTATTTGCATATTGCTTAACAATGTACGTATAATTGTTTTATTTTTTTGAGTTGATCCCGTGTTGAGGAGTTTAGCGTCTAGCGTCGAATAGTGAGGGTATTTATAAATCTCTTTTATTGGTTGGTAGGTATTGAGATAAGGAATTCGATAGATAGAGATATAAGTACAGAATCCTTCTTGTTGAGGGCCACACAATAACAGGAGTATACATATATTCATTAATGCAATGTGCCTTAGGGTATAAAAGCGAACATACATACGTTGTACGACAGAAAATACTTATAAAATTATTATCAACGTCACGCCTACCTTTCGACCTGAGCTGGTAGTTGGTGATCGCATTAATAAGGAGAGATATCTATTTATTCCACAGTAGAAGTATAGAGCCAACTTAATGTAAGTATGTATATTCGATATTTGTTGTACCTCGTGTAATGGACATACTCCCGAAATAAACAACGTTTGTAATGCCTGTGATTCCCTAAAATGATAATTGTCTAAAGAAAATCATCCTAACTTCAACACAATATTATCACTTAAAAGTAAATGAGCGGATTAAGGCTGCCATGTTCTGTACTTTCAAGTTTATCTATATATTTATTCGTGAAGAGAATTTCTGAACTTTTCAACCCGTTTTCAAGAAAGTTTCGCGAACGTAGAAACGTGAAATTTGGAATACTCATAGTTTATATATAGAAGAAGTCGTGGCTAAGTGGTAACCGAGAACGTTAGCACATTGCAAGGATAAGTAATACTAGCCAGGTCAGTCTTAGGATAGGTGACCATTTCTAACACATTGAGACATCTTCGTGTCTCGGAGAGCACGTTAAGCCGTCGGTTCCGGTTACAGAAAGCTATAATTTTTAAAGAATATGTTTTACAAATTTAAAAAAATATGTGAAAATGGCTACATCAAGTTAGACGCGTCCAGTGTATGTGTTGACCTGCCATGGTACCTAAGTCGTACGTACGTACGTGGTTGCACCCCTAGGTTTCACCCGCATAGGTTTTCTTAGTTTGTTTTAGTATGTACCTATATTTAGATTAAGGTATTTATCTATGCAGCCTGAAATAAATGATTATTATTATAAGTCCCGATGCCGTGGGAATATCGAGATAAAAAGTAGCGAATGCGTTAATCCAGGTCTCCAGCTTTCTACGTTCCAAGTTTCATCGCAATGGGTTTAGTGGTTTTTGCGTGCAAGAGCAACAAACATCCATACATCACACATCCTCACAAACTTTCACGTTTATAATATTAGTAGGATTAGTAAGATTCAACGTTCATTAGATTTTAAACTTTCGCGTTCCATGATATAACTATGTATGCAGACGGGAATTAAAGGGACAAGAAAAGGTATTACATACCTCTGAATTGCCTGACGTTACGACCAGGTCGCACTGGCCGTGGTCAAAGGCTGGTTGGTTCATTCGATTATTAAAAACGTTCGAATTAATATTCGACACATTTACAGCTTTTAACATATACATACATATTGCCATTTTACTTCTTTAGTACACATCAGTTATTAAAGTTTCGTATACGAAATATCTGTAGTAATATATTGGTATGTTATTTATTTTAGTGTATCGACGGCAAGCGTTGGATAGGCATTGACAGCTTTTACACCTTGTCTTGTTGTTCCGATCTTCAAAGTTCTTGGGCCGAAGAAGTGTCAGTAAACTGGCTTTAAAAGGTAATAAAGATAACAGTCATACTAATTGCGACTTTATACATAAATCATAATATTATTATTATGTAGTAGATTAGTAACACTCCACTGCATAGTTCAATTTAACATTTTAAGTGTTTGTAATTAATACTTGTCAGTTAGCAAGTGTCGTTAGATTTCTTTAATTTTTTCCTTTCGTTCATTTACAATGCATATCAAATTTAAATTTAATACAAAAGAAAATAAGTAATAATAGTTTTTCATTTATTTTAACTATTGATAGAGAATAATATTTTTTTTAATCTAAAAATGAAGTAGTGAGTTTGTTTTATACTATTAAATCTTGATATTGTATAAATCTGATGATTCAGTAGCGGATATTTTACGGGTGGGGTGACTAATTTGATTTTATAATGTTTAAGATATTGAGCAAATGAGTCCATGTCTTGGAATGTATATTAATTCGCAATCATTGTAAACATCTAGCCCCCCAGCTAGTTGATTAAGCGCAACACTCCTTTCCGTTGTATAACAACCGAACTGTGCCTTCATTATTTCGTCAGCTTCAAGAAACTGCCCGGTGTACGAGTGCCTTTAGGCCCCTGTCGCACCATATAACTAACGCTCCTGACAAACATTACCAATAAGATAGATAAATCTACATTTCTAGATCAAACCAAACACTTAAGAACATGGTCTAACAAATAGTTTTCACAACGCACGTGCGCCATATTAATTGCCTACAACGTACATACAGATAGTAGACATTTGTTATTATCAAGTATTTTAGTGGCCATTTGTACTCGGGGTGTCGGAGTCGAAATAATCTTTATTTATTAAGTTTATTTGTAAGTTGGATACATAAAATTATATAGTATTAAATGCTACAGTGTATAACTTCAACTGATCGCAATGTAATGATGTCAATATGGAGAAGTTCGGATATGAAATAAGCAAAATTAAAAAAAAAACACATGCTAACCTGAAAAATGTTAACTTCGCTGAATGTTAAAACTTCTTTTACTTGAATATATTTATATAGAAAAGGTCCTTAACATGAAAAATAATAATTAAATATAAATATATATATACCTATAGGTATATGTAAACTATATGAAT
The DNA here is from genome assembly GCA_949752705.1 of Callimorpha dominula. Taxonomy (NCBI): domain Eukaryota; kingdom Metazoa; phylum Arthropoda; class Insecta; order Lepidoptera; family Erebidae; genus Callimorpha; species Callimorpha dominula. Next base: position 11,215,176 of record OX457011.1, read on the forward strand.
CAAAATAACAATGTTGAGTAGTAAGGCTCTCATGGTTGATGATAATGAAGTTTAAATAATTTAAGTAATTAGTGCTACGACAAGGCATTACATAATTGTACAAATACTTAGGATAAGAGATTGAGACATGAGGAAGAGAGCTAGTAAACTATCTTTTTTTTCTTTTATGGTATAGGGGCAAACGAGCAGACGGGTCACCTGATGGTAAATGACTACCGCCGCCCATGGGCACCTGTAACTCAAGAGTCGCAAGTGTGTTGCCGCCCTTTAAGGTGAGAGTAGGAGAAGAGGGGGAGGGGGGGAAGAGTGGGAGGAGGGAAGAGGGGAAGGACGGGAATAGGGGAGAGGGAAGGGTTAGGGCCTCCGGTAACCTCACTCACGCGGCGAAATGCAATGCAAGCATTGCTTCACTGCCGGTTTTCTGTGAGGCCGTGGTATCGAGCGGAGTCGAGCCGACCCATACGTACTAAAGCATGGCTCTCCGACGTAAAAAAAGTTATTCTTAACAAAATAAAGAGTGGACACTTTTAATTCAAATTGTCTTTTCAATTGTCAAAGTGACATCCATCTTACAATAATATGATTCTCCTGGCAAAACTGTCATTCCCTACTACCTAATGATTAAGAGGTCGTGAATAAATTAAAGTTTAGCGGTAATGTGTCATTATTGAATGACGTTCAAAGTAGTTATTGAAGTTAGCCGTGATATTTATTCTAGTAAAGTTATAAAAGTATGTAATTTTTAATCAGAAATGTAAGCATAAGCTTGTTTAACTGGCCTGTTGGTCTAGTGGTTAGTGACCCTGACTGCTAAGCCAGAGGTCATGGGTTCGATTCCGACCCAGGACAAATAATTGTGTGATGAGCATGATCATTTGTTTTGTGTCTGGGGGTTATTTATCTATATAGTATGTATGTATTTAGAAATATATAAGTATGTTTATCAACAGTCTGGTTACCATAGTACAGGCTCTGCCTAGTTTGAGATCAGATGGCTGTGTGAGGTGTGTGAGTTATTATTTACAGCAATAATAGCCTGGGAGTTCACTTTTCAGTTATTTCTCAAACTCAAGGGAAACATAAATCCTTCTCAATTGGCTGTAGAAAGACTATAAACAAAAAAGTGGATACGCTAAAATAGCTTCCGTTATAAGCGGAACTGAGACTCGGTCTTCAAAGAAGATAGCGTCTTTTTCTCACGAGTGAGAAGTGTTAACAGTAATAAGTATAAGTTCGTTATATCCATCAGATAAGGCTGATTACCAATGATCAGATGGTTTTATTGCTACAATATAATTACAATGAAAATAGGCTACTCAAAGATTATGGATCGCTTTGATATAAGCAGTTAAGCAGGGTTAAATGAATAGATGAGTAATTAATATTATATAAAAAACTAAATGTTGTATCGTGATGTGCTGGTTTAAAATGAATTATTAATTTTAATAAAGTTGTTGGTTCAGTATTAACGTCTTGTTAACTTTATGGCTTTTTAGTTATTGGAAATGGGAGTAGGTAATTTAATGAAATATACTTGTACTAGCTGTGCCCCGCGGTGACCGATTTTTGATTTATAATACTTTAGTATAGAAAATACTTTAGTGACATTTTGTTGTGGTATTAAAATACATTGGTTTTAACCGCCATAACCATGTTCTTAAAGTGTCAAGTTAAAGTGACTGCAAACGATAGCTTTACGGGAAATTGTATTTTTTTTAAACTAAATGATAAATTTGAATCGGAGTTATAACAAAGGTCGGAAACCGAAATTATGTAGACCTATAAAGTGTCGTGAATGACTTTTAACGAGTGTTAGATGTAATACCAATAAATAGATGTATATTTTATGTAGTAACAGCATACAGATGAATCCGTTTTTTGTGTCAAAACTATGGATCAAAGTACAGACTAAGGAGGATAGTGAAAAATCCGGACATTTGGATCCATTGATCCAAATGTCCGGATGTTGTACCGAATGCTGTATATCGGGACCTGTCACCAGACCCCTGAAAATCGGGACACATGGCTCCACTAGGTATAACTACTGCATAAAAGGCTCATTTAAAGGCTTTAAATATTACTGAATACGATGAATTAATTAAGCTGAAAACTGAGAAAAAAACACGACTTCAACTTTACATGATGAGGCCAAAAGACAAATGTCTCTGAACTACTCAATAAAATTTAAAACTCAGTAATTTGCTATCGCAACTTACTTACGTAAGTTATGTGTAATACCTAATTAATATTTGAGTTATTGCATTCTGATTAAAGATACTGATTAGTGTTTTATAGATATATGTTTTTATTATTTTATTACGTTTACCCTTAACGGTAGCGACGGTTCTGATTTCGCCTCCGATTCCAATTCCGACCCCGACCCCGATTCGGATAAGTCAAAGTTAAAAACTCCGATTCCGACACCGGTTCCGGTAAACTCACCTAACATCCGTAACGTAATCCGTAACGTATTTTCTCCGTAACATCCCGAGTCCCAACGATTCATTTATTGTAACGAACGTCGGTATGTGGACGCCTGCGTTGTGTGTTGCGAAGTCTTTTTCACGCCGTCGTCATCTTTATCTTGTCTTGTTGTCTTTAAAAGTTTTTATTCCAATTTTTCTTTTTTTTACTTAAATCCAAAAAACTAAACCGCAGTTAATTAAAAAGCTTATTTGTTAAATGAAAGAAAGGAAATAGGGGTGCTGTCTTTTCAGTTTTGTAGATGGACGAGGCTAAACAGATCGCACGGGGAGCTACTGATGATGTTACGAAAAAAGTTAAACATACATTTTTTTAACAAGTACGAAGTTATTTTTGTGTCGAGATAAAGTCATCTCTACTATTAACTAATGTTAAATGTAAGTATAGTTTCTTGGTTTCTAAATATAAAGTAAGTATTGAGTGAAAGCTCTACAACTTACGCTGATGATGGAATGAAGCAGTACCCACGAATACATCATATAAAATTATGATGTATGAAAAATATTTGTGCAAATTCATTTCGAATAATTTAAACGTAGAAGGATATTGAGATTCTAACGCAGAACGTTATAATAATTTTCTGTATCTTGTTAGAAATAAGGTTGAATTTTCTTTAGACTAACTCAGAAACACGTCTGCTTTCCTGCGCGTGAGCATTCAATTACGTGTAATAACCTGTGTGTATCGAAAGCCTATCAATTTGTCAGTCTACCCGTAACCTCTTTATACCTACACATTTTATATTCACTTAGACATTTTGAAAGTAAACTTGTTAATTATGTTCTCATTGATTTCTGTTATAATATTGTATGGTGAGTGGTGAGGTCTTACTGTGAGCGATAATTATTGCTTGTCGGGATCACTTAATACTTTTAATCGATTATTGCCATTTCATTATTTTAAGATTAAATTTTGATGAACCTACATCTACCATACCATTTCATCTCTGGCAAAATTATTTGTTTGTGTTAAAAATCTTAAATAGTAGTAGCAGTAGGACTAAGAATATAGCATAAATATGTGTAATACACATTTATAAGTGTAATAAATATGTGTAATACACATTTATAAGTGTAATAAATATGTGTAATACACAATTATAAGTGTAATAAATATGTGTAATACACATTTATAAGTGTAATAAAATTGTAGTACACTATCAGTTGCTGCTTTTATTATACTTTATTATTTACTATTCTATCCATTGTCCTCGTATGGGAAGACATAACACTTACCAAAGTTATAAAGAATCTATCTAATATAGTGGCAGTGGCCGTGGTGACAAGCTGCAACCTGGTTAAAACGTCAGGCAATTCAAAGGTATATATAAACTATTACGTTAATTCCCGTTAACATAATCACATATATCATAATACGGTAAAGTTTAAATTAATCGGCATCTATTCAAACGTTGCAGGGTTAAATGTGTATGTTATAAGTATGCTAGGGCACTTAGTTTTCGGAATTATCGTGGGGGAGCCATGCTTCGGCAGGTATAGGCCGGCGTGATACCACGGCCTCACAGAAAACCGGCAGTAAAGCAATGCTTGCTTTGCTTTTCGCCGAGTGAGTGAATTACCGGAGGCCCCTACTCTTCCCTCCCCCTCTCCCCGTCTTCCACCCTTCCCTACTGCCACCTTAAAGGCCGGCAATGCACTTATGACTCTTCCCTCTAGTCCCGTGTAGGATTCGAACCCACAACACTCGGCGCGGCGTAGTGGCGAGGTGACCACTTAAACCATTGCGCCATCCGTGAACTTTCATTATGTTTAAGTTCGTTAGTTCAAAGTTCGTTAGTTAAACTTTTATTCATTAACTATCTATATCGGGTTAATCGTAACTGGACCTTATGAAAGAAAATATACGTTACCGATATACATAGGTTATATACATAGGTATGTGTGTCAAAAATATTTCTTATATCTTAAACATTGTGGAGGAACGAGTGTCATGTCCCTCCAACACAAAGGGAGGATCCTCCGACCAGGCGAGGTGATCATGCCTGGCGGGCCGCGGCCCAACGGTTGATGTTGGGAAGTTGTATATATACTAATCGGCGCGAGAACTCTCATATCGCGATGCAGGATTAGTAGGTTGTAGATGTTTCTTGTTGCTGTATGTGGAAGTCGCCACAACATAATACAAAAAACTGTAAAAATGTTAGTGCTCAATTGAACGCGTTATATAATATGGAAGGTAAAAGTTTTAAATATACTTAAAATATGCAATAGCTGTAACAAAATATACTGTACTTGTTTGTATTTGTTCATTCTTCTTTAGAATTTTCTCCTTATCTTGTATAATAAATTCATTTTGCAGTTTTTTCCATAAATATTGTTTCTTATCTTCCTATTGTTTAGACAAAAGTTGGCTAGAGGAACCGATTCCTCTCGTATATATACGAGTATTAAGTATTTGTTTGCACGACAAAGAAAAAAAAATCGTAAACTCAATTGTTGTTTTAGCAAAGTGTCTATAAATATACACAAGATTTATATAGACATAACCAACTTAGAAATTTCTACTTTTGTCGTAAGTAATTTCAAGGTAATTTCTTCATATTTAAACTATAAAATGTATGATATAAATATAGAAAATCACGAAGTTAATTAAAATTAGAGTCTAATTCTAAAGCCAAAAGGTACATTAGGGAACTTACTTTTTGATCACCGAACCGCATCTGACGCCTGGCATTCCTCGCTACGTTCATGCGACATAGGAACACTCTATCTTCTCCGTCGGTCGGGGCCCGAGACAGCTCCGATCTGACAGCCTGTTGATCCTGTTTGTCTATCACGTCGTACACGCTGTCACCATGGATGAGGAGGTCCTCCTGTTCAAAAATAAGTTTAAGGCTTATATTTTATGAACATTGGAAGTGAGTCCGTTGGTAATAATAAATATACTTTCAAATCAAATCGAAGGTACGTGGCGTAGTGGTAAAGGATTCGACTACCACGTTAGGGGTCGCTGGTTTGATTTAAAGCTCATTGCAAATAGTTGAAAACATGAATAGGTCTATTTATGTTGGTTGGTTTGTGGTTTCTATGTATGTAGTTATTCGTTTTGTGGCTCCCATAGTTCTATGGGTACGCTTAGTAATTACAAGCTGTGATTAGTTTGGGTCTAGAGAGGTCTGCCGTTGTGTAATTATGCCCCTGAATATTATTCTTATTATAAAATATGCCCAAAAAAAAAACTTCAGAGCCCACTTTTGAAATAGATTAAAAAGCATTAATATTTCTCACAAAGAGTGTGCAACGATTCCATTCATCCTCACAAAATGAACCTACGAGGAAACAACGCTTAGGTGGCGGCTGCGATTAAAATAATACAGCCTGTGGTCGGAGCACTGATGAAAATGTCGAAGCAATCTCTCTAAGTATACGTCAGTTTAAAAATAAAAGCGTTTGCTTTAACTCTGCGGCGACGGATCTGAGGATGATAGTTCCGCAATTAGCATTCCGTGTAGAGTACTATGCTGTATTTTGTTAGTGTTGCCAGCAGCAGCGGTACTGACAGTAAATAATTTCTTTTTAAATTCTGTAGCCTATATATTTCCAACAGATTTTTTTTAAATTATATTTAATAAGGGGACCCCTGACATAAAACAGAATACAATTGTTTGACCTAATAATCGAACCTAGAATCTTACAGTAGCATCCAAACAAAAGCGCTAATTTATACCACGGGCTACAACTCAAAAAATTCAAACAAGAACGCCAACAAACTTGTGTTGTTACTATGAATCATATTCCCCGTTTGCAATAATTGACCGGATTCTTCTTCTTCATGTGCCTCTTCATTTCTGAAGGTTGGCCGTCAGCTTCCTACACTCATCCCTGTTAATGGCCAAACGGAACAAATGTTTAACGGAGGTAACACCAGTTGGATAACCGAATTTAACAGTCAACTTATGTACATAGATAAGCAAAATACTCATTGGGCTTGCAGACACGAAGTAGTAATATAAAATTAGTTATGGTTGTAGAGCAGTCTTATCTTTCTAGCCTGTCTTAAGAAAAAAAATCACCAAAAAAAAGTAAAACAACCATTTTCTTCATAGAGTACGGATCATACTTACTTATACCTATGCATTTGAGATGCAGAAAACACACGACAACAAACACAAGTATACAATAAAAATCTAAAATACCCCAACTCAAAAATCCCTGCCAAGATTAGGAAAGAGCTGATGATCTTCGAACGGCTGAACAGATTTTCTTAAATTATAGCTAAGAACATTTTCGATTAAGTCACCTTTCAAAGAAAAAAAACTAAATCAAAATCGATTCATCCATTTAGGAGCTATGAATGCTTTTTGCATGATATGAGCAACATAATTTGTATGGATACATGTGTTCCTTTAGTTTAGTTGAAAATGAAATCAAATAAGTACCGTTCGATTAAATGGCAAAAATTTTTGTTTATGAAATAATAAAGCACGGCCGCTGCTTTCTGGGGCCAAATCATTTACTGTTAATGTTAATTTCATCACGAAATTAATCCAGTAAAATAATAATGGACGACAGTTTTCACAATATTACGTTCTTGTTCTAACGCCCATGGGCTAGGGCAATCATTTATTGCTTCCCGCTTAAGTGACACAGTTAATATTGCCATATCTATAAATTAAACTGTAGCTAATATACCTACGTCCGATCCAAATGTTGCCTTTAATAAATAATCATAAGATGGTATATCATGATGACGGAGGTGTTTGCTATCAAAACTCCTCGTATTTTGCTTCATCTTACATCAGACTTTCAACTTTGTGTAAAATAAATTACGTATTAACTAAACCAACAATTAGTAGTTTACAACTTCCTAAGGCTCTGGTGCTGGAACTGGGGTCACGTGGGGTCAATAAAATAGTACCTTAATTTTCTTAGCTCTCTAAATAAACAAATTTCAATTAACCTCGGTTCGCTTTAATAACTTTAATTAAATCATATTTCTCCTGCAAAGTAAAGCACACCAGAATTTTCTCTAGATTACTAGTATTGCACTTTGCTATAGGGCTGTCCGTAACTTAACAATAATTAACAAGCTTATCAATACTCAACACAAATAAATAAAATTGAAGTGTCTGTTTGTAATGTCGAAATAATAGGGTGTTTAAGCTCATACAGTTATTTGCCGGAACGAGCCAGAACAAATAGACAGACAGCCTAAAATTATAAAAAAACTGATTTTTTGGCATAGGTATGCAAATAACTGTATGGGCTCAAAAAAATACTATTATTTGCGATTACAAACAGACACTTCAATTTTATTTATTTGTATTGATTTATGCCCGGTTCCTAAAATCAAGAAACGATTCGTTTTACTTACGGATTTTTTAACGAAAATTTTACCGTCCGTAAGCAAAATGAATAGTTTCTTGATTATAGGAAACGGGCACTAATAGTTTCTGTAATATGTTACAAGTTAGAGGGCTCAGACTGCCCGGCGGTAGCAAGTTCGAGTTACAGGTATGCGACTCTGCCCTTCGCTTGCTTACACTCCCTAATCCATCTTGCCCACCTTACCATTTTAATATACTCCCAATTTTCTCATCTTTAATAAACCATTTGCCCGGTTGGCGGCAATACGGTTGCTTCCTATTACGTGTGTCGGATCAAATTGTACTTGGCATAATGTCGGTGCCTTCTCCTCCGGGGTTAGAGACGTGAGTATATGTTAAATGTTCACGGGGCAGCAGAATTTTGTTTAAATGGGATTTGCCCGACTGAGGAAGTATTGCTAGCTTACGAAACGTCACCTTCATAGTGTTGGATTTATTCTATCACTAGCTGTAAACAGAGGTTTCAACCGCGTAAGTCTCTATGCGTGGGAATATGGGGATAAAAAGTAACCTGTGTTAATCCAGGTCTCCAGCTATCTACATACCCTGTTTCAATCAGTTTAGTAGTTTTTGCGTGAAAGAGTAACAAACATCTATACATCCTCACAAACTTTCACGTTCATAATATGAGTAGGATTGTCGTTGCGATAGGGTTGGTAATGAATAAATAATTCCTCTGGTGTTATGGGTATTTACTGGTAAGATAGGAGGTGTTTACTAGTTGGGGTAGATTGGGGAGGGTAGGAGAAGGACTGGTGCTATTTGTGCAAAGAAAAGGAAGTCTAAACATCATGTAAAGCAATGAATAACTGATTGAGCGTATTTTATAACATATTTTAAACCCAAACTAATAGACTAGCTTATAGTTTCAGGCGTATAAAAATAAATATTAAATAGCCAACAATATGATTTCACGTCACCCCTAAAATTGACGTCAAGTCGCGTCATAGCGCCCCTCCCATCTGTCGCGAGCCCTGCACGTTAAGACATAATTGTGCGCGCGCGCTGCCGCCCACGTGCGCAGCCTGTGGGGGGCAACTCTTTGGAAAATAATAATTTGAGCCTAGTTTTATGAATTACTTTCAATTATTATGTTCAAACAGATTATCATTATTCTGGAACTTATTACATGTCGCTATTTAGACCCAAAATAAGCAAAAGTTGTACTATGGGGTCTAGAACACATGCACTTAGATTATATTCATGCATACAAATATCTACACTGAGAGGGAATCGAACCCGAGACAGTCGAAAGTCGCATTACCACCGAGCCACAGAGGTGGTCATTATTCATCCTTTCTTTTCGTGCTAGTAATAAGTCTTTTTGGCTGAATTAATAAGAAGGTGGTCAATTCAAATTGTTGTATTGTAAAGTAGAAAAAAATTGTATTGTAAAGGTCTGATGAAACTTTTTATTGAGTAAGAGAGTGGTCCCATTAAAAATAAATACTTAATAATTTTTATGTCCTAGGTATAACACGGGGTTCATTTTTCAGATGTTCTCGGTTAAAGACACTAAAATGTAATTATAAGTTTTTGTTTTAACAATTAAATAATGATAATTATAGATAAATAATCTTGGTGACGTGTGCTGTTATGACCGGAATGCAGAACTTCTCGATAAGTTAGACCGTCTTCTTAATAACTGCATTCGATTCATCTTTAATCTAAGTAAATATGATTATGTGTCCTCTTTCCGCTCGTAGCTCAATTGGTTACCTATTCGTCAACGTCGAAAATTACGAGCCCTCACTTTTCTATTTACTATCCTTAATAATCCATCTTCGCCATCGTATTTAGCTTCCTACTTTCAACTTTTATGTAGTAATCATGACAGAAACCTTCGTTCCGCCAATAATCTTCTTCTTCGTTGTCCCTCACACACTTCCGAGTTTGTCGGCTCATCTTTTTTCGTTCTTTGGAATGAGCTTCCCCTTGAAATCAGGATGGCCACCAACAAGTACTCATTTAAAGTAAAAGTAAACGAGTATCTTTTCAATCAACTGGCAGAATCAACTTGCCCATAACTTGTCATCTATTGTTGTTAAGCATCTATATGCGTATATGCATATAGATTTATATGTATATATGTATGTATGTGGTATATATATGTATGGTATTTATGTAAGTAACGTATTACGTAGTATATTTAGTGTAATTAGATAACATTTTGTTATATAAACTACTTTTAGTTAAAACGCACCTACTTCCTGTTTTTTCTGCATCACCCAATGGTTGACTGGTAGAGAATGCCTTAGGCATTAAGTCCGCCTATGTACCGAATGTGCATGAAGTGTAAATAAATAAATAAATAGAATTTGGTGCAAGTGAATAATTAAGTTTTACCAGTTTCCTACCTACGAAAGTGAATATGTGGATCTACGTGGCTACTCGTTTTAATCAAATCCTTAAATTAGTTTTGATTGCGTGCGAGCTGGTCTCGCGCTAAATTCGTTGAAAATTTTGTAAATCACATCACGGACCATCGTTGGTTATTCAGTTTAATAGCCTTGATAAATGTATTTGCCATTTTTTCCAGGATACATATAAATAATAATTATGGTATAATGAAAATAAAATTGAGTCATTAAAACTACTGGAATATATCAATCATCATAATAACTTTTATCATAAACTAATATTATTCTTAATCGTTATTTAAAACGAGTAAGTAAATAAAGTATACGCTTCTTGCACGACTTCAGAATGAATAATAATCTTAAATGAATTAATTGATATAGCTCTCTCTCTAATATTCACGATTTAGCTAAATAGTAGTTGATTGAAACCAATAGCATCTTAAAGAGTACCCATATAAGTATTGAAGAGCAGTTATAGATGAGACAGCAAGTCAGATTGCTTACTTTTGCCCTGGTAGTTTTAAAGATTTAATTAATTAAAGGTATTTTTTTAGATTTTTGGTCTGTCGGTATCCCATGAGTGGCTTAGCGTTGTAACAATACTGTGTAACATAAAAAAGAAAATTGCTTAAGAATGAAAATTTAAAATGATAACTACTGGCAACTTTAATTTTCAACGTAAATAGATAAAACTCTTACTAGGGGTGCAGGCAAAGGAAGCTCTTGGCATCAGGCATACCTGTGATGTATTTGTTTTCTACCTTGACGGTATAGAAAATAATAGAAATCTATCAATATATTGGAGCAGGCAGTCTTGTTTGTTAAGTCTATCTGCGTCTTTTTAGCAATAATTAGATTGATCGATCATTTGGCTAGATATTTGATGAAAGTCAGGATCACAACAGGAAATATCCTCATCTTTGTATATAGTGACTACTCCACAAAATATTATTAACTAAACACTTCACAAACGTACAATTAATTTAAATAAAGAATATTATACCATGACTCTAATACTAATAATTATCAATAGTTCGATAGATTACAAGTTACTCTTTACATCAAATAAGTAGGCACATAGACCACATTAAAAATTAACGAGAAAAAGAAAAGGATATATACATTTTTTATAGTTAAAATCATCTCTTTAGACCACCTACAGTGTTGGAACTTTACATGATGAAATAGTACAGTGAAATGAAGTTAAACGCACAGGTATACTCTAATTGCTCTAGGCGGGTTCGCCCAACGAGTGATGAACATACGTAAAGACGGTGTAATTTATGCAAATATTTCAGTTAACTGACTCTAATTGTATACCCATGTTGGTTATGAGCTTTTAAAAACCCTTTTATGAATATTAATAGAAACATGTTTATTTTGGAGGTTTTAGTGGCAATCAATAGATTCAGTAATTTGGTCACGGTCTTTGTCTGTCATTGTTCTTTGCTCGAATTGGAATTTTAAGATTACTTCTTGGCTTGCTTACTCGAATTTTCGTGAAAAATTCCGAAATACCACTTTACCTTTAGCCTCGGTTTCTACACGTCAAAAAAGGGAACTTTTCATCGTCCATTATCTTAGCAAATTTTTATTTTTCAAAAATGACATCTCCAGCATTAGGAATATTCCTGTGTCGCAGAGGGCTTCACAAATATTCCAACAACGGACACAAAGAACAGACTCGGGACAACTATTTGTGGATCACACAAATTTTTGTCCCGTGTGGGATTTGAACCCACAACACTCAGCGCGGCGTAGTGGCAAGGTGACCACTTAAACCATTGCGCCATCCGTGCAGTATGGATATGTACGTGATGTGTAGGACCAAACGAGTTTCAGAACAACGATTACAAACTGACTCACTTTAAAAGGTATATAGCTCCAAGAAAATAATTGTGTGTTAAAACAGCACGTTGCTGGATTACACCATATGATAGCCGTGGGCAGCCATAAATCCTTAGTATTAGGCAGGTACCGTAAATTATGTGCTAAATTCTCCACGGCACGATTTCACTAGAAAATAACCACTTGAGCACATTAATCCATAAATCTAATCTTAAGTGAATTTCGTCATTCACACTTTAGTAATTTGCTTTTGATTTTTATTGAAATAGATTGATTTATATTCCTTAGTTTTAGCAAGTGTAAGTGAAATGTGTATAGTAGTCATAACATTTCATTTGTGTATTGAATAGTTGCATTTATAGGTTGTAATGTATCCTATTTTTTTGTCGTGTGTAACCCCCCACGGGTCGAATCGACTAAAACTGCATGGTGTTCTGTCCCGTAGTCTTATTGCCAGGGCATCAGGTGTACCCTCGAAAGGAAATCCCTAAGAACCCCGGCAGAGTTGGCCGCCTGTTGAATAACAGGCGAAGATTGTAGTGTAACCTAAAAATATACATATACGAACATACGCACATATATGCATATACCTATATTGTATTTTAACGTATAAAAAATAGTAGTACGAATTAAAAATACAATATTTCTCTCATTTCAAAGATGCCAAAAAAGCGGATGGAGCCTGGTTTTACTGAAAAAACCTTGATCGATAACATTGTCGATGCTATAAATCATAATCTTGCATGGACATATTACGTATCGGTTAAATTCAAACACTCCTAGCACATGACACAACTGATCAATATATAATCGGTTACTGGCACGCATCACCGGTACCTATAAACTCTTGACATTGGAGACACTACACGCACATGTCGCGCATTGCCTAAACTATACGGTTTCCAAAGTATCTGGCCTATAGATTTTATGGTTTTTTACACACTAATTCTAACACTATGCTATAATAATGCATTAGAATGCTCAACATATTATTATAAAAAACTAGGTTTTTTTGTTTGGTTATAAATACGTTTTGACTTTTGTTGTAGAGGTATCTATATATGTATGACAATCACAAGTAAGTAAGTATTTTATTTCATTTATTTCAATAGTATCAAATTTTTGTGACTCAGATTGACGGACAAAAACACTAACAAAGTGCGCCCCCACGTTCCAGGGAGTTGACAATCGTACAGAGCTGGGTTCTAACTCGATTGACGATAATTCCTACAGTAACGACAACGTTTTAATTGGACACATTCGTTTTAATTTTACTCACTGAAGATGGTTTAGTTATGCTTCAGTCACATCTTGTGTACCCACAGCAAAATAAAATAATTAAAAGGTACTAGCCACTCCCTACAGTTTCATCCATGTCTATTGTCACAGCACCGCTCCAAAGAGTTGTCGCGTGATGATAAATAGCCTATATTCTGGATCCAGAAATGGACTGTCAAATTCAAAAAGAGTGCGATTGGTAGTTCAATGCTATTAGAAAAAAAAACATGTAGCTACACTTCAATTTGATTATTATTAAAAACTATTCTGTTACTGTCTCTAATTCAAAGTACAATTTACGAGGCAGAGACATGGAGTAAATTGATTTAAAAAACAGTACTACAATATCATGGGTCTTATATTAACACAGAAACATAACAACGAACAAAGCTTTAAAGGTAAGATACCGTTGCGGACCAAATAAAGCTATTCTGTATTACAAATGCGTTTTCGCTCTCAATGACCGAACACAATAAATAAACAGTGAGCGAATGTTCATTACTTTACGATTCTGTTTATTTTACAACATTAATACGAGAACTACTCCACGGTGGGCCTATTGAATTTATCTCTGTACCCTTTGAATTATTTCTACTAGTTGCTTTCGCTTAGTGATGGGAAAGTGGTTTTACTTACTTTCGACTGATGTATTTTCGTACAGGGATAAATAAATGCTTTCCTTAGATGTCTACTGAAATACGTAGATATCTATAATTTGTAAATTTTGTATTCTCATTACTATGCATCTATTGTATAGTTTTTAATTGATATGAATACATATTTGTATAAATAACATTGTGAAGACAATAACTCGGATTCAATAAGACAGTTTGTTACTTAAAATACACCTAAACTGAGGGTAGAGGGTAGTAGTATGTCAATTACACAAATAATTGTTTTGTGTGAGGACAGAACCCACAATACTAAACGCGGTGATAGTAAATGAGATGTCCACTAAAAATAATTCCGTGTTACCAGATTTAAAGAACTATTTTAGCCCATTGTTCTATTACCAAGTAGATAAGTTGTTGCAATACTCAAGTTGGTTTGGAATTTACTCCCCATCACTAAATATATCAATTTCTATCGATATCAATATTTTCGATTGATTCCCAGGTTCATAATGAACCTTTAGCTATCGTTACTAGAACATTCGGAAGATATGAATCATCAAAATTGCTGCCCCAGTTATGTTCAATTGTTAGATTTTTGGAATTGATTTCTATAAACTAAATGTATCTGTTATTGCTAGAATCTTTGTGCCCATCTTGATTACTTCGAAATTCAATCTCAGCGCATTTATACAACAGTTTGTATGAACCTACTTCTCATAATCAATTAATAGTTATCAAGAATAGATAAAAGATTAGTATCAGTATGTATAAAAGTGCTCTTTAATTACCATGTTATTTTCCATATATTCTCACCTGTCATATCGTTCCCCGAAGGGATCGGCAGATATGTATTACACAACCACATTTCTCTATCTATATTTTTGTTTTCACGTAATACCGAAGCTGAGGGCGCGTTTTAAAGTTTCGTGCGAGTGGCTCTTTTTAATAGAAACTGAACTCTAGGACTATCACGAGATCAACGAGCCAGTGTTAAGTAACTACCTGTGACATCCTTATATTTTTTATGTTAATTTTATACGGTCTCATACTTTGGTTTCGCTTGTAAAAAATTGCTGATGAATTGTAATTAAATTCCTTTTTATATTTATTTGATATAAATTAAAATAAAGAAATGTCTCTCAATTGATTACATTGAAGGTGGTTTTTATTTAACTTCGTTTTATGAAAAACTATATTAATAGAACTGATAGTCTGTAATAATTATCTTTTGTGTTCGTATAGAGACATTTTAACCGACTTCAAAAACCGGGAAATTCTCAATTCAGCAGGTTAATTTTTATATATTTCACTAATGTAAGTAAATAATATTACCACTGGCAATATTATTAAAAAACAAATGGATTATATTGCGTTAAGTTTGTCAAGTTATTAACGTTTAATTACATATCAAAAAAAGTTTAAATAAATGTGATGTTGCCATAACAAGAATATCACTATTTACAATAGTATTCATTCATTTAATTAACACGTTTCAGGATATTCATTCGCTTAGAGGTATCTAAAATCACAAACAAAAAGAGTCCGGAGGCTTTAAAAAACCCTTTAGAATGAACATATACTTATTTCCCAGATTTTCTTTTTAAACGACACATGTTAAAAAACAGGGATGTTTGAAGCTTAGTTTATTGAAGCCTTAGCTGCCAAGCCACCAAGGTGTATGAAGCCTTATAAAATATAAGCCAGTGGCAAAATTGTTTCAACGTGCGATTAATAGCCCACTCTATTGTTCAGTTATAAATTGCTTTCAACAGTTTAACTATTACTGCAATATCTAAAAATACTACATTCATCTAAAGGCTTTCGAATTTAATATTATATACATATCATACTTATCTTTTCATCAACAAATATTGTAACGACCGTATGTCTGAATAAAACAAATAGTCCAATCTTGATTAATATGATTTATAAAGAATTATTACAACGTCTTACATTTAATAAAATAAATCAGTGTACAACTACCTATTAAAATGTTTACATAGTAAGTACGTAGAGGTGTACTCGTACTCGTACTGGTTCTAGTCGAGTCCCCAGAGTCACTACCTAGTTTAATATTCAGTCGACAAGTAACAAGCGATACAATTAGATACCGATACTTCAACTGATTGACAACTAACATACTTAGACACTAGCGGTACCGAGTGTGTAATTAAATTCGATTTGTCTTC
Organism: Callimorpha dominula; assembly: GCA_949752705.1. Classification (NCBI taxonomy): domain Eukaryota; kingdom Metazoa; phylum Arthropoda; class Insecta; order Lepidoptera; family Erebidae; genus Callimorpha; species Callimorpha dominula. The sequence goes on from OX457011.1 coordinate 11,231,296, forward strand.
ATCCTTATTTATCAAAATGATTTACGGATGTCATTTAATTCGATGTTTATTGGTGCACTACTTAATTAATAGTGGTATAATAGTATTCCCACTGTCAAGCAGTACATTTTTTTTTTAAATATTAATTGGTTTTAAGGAACTTAAAGTACCAGGTAATACAAGGTATCATACTTTATATTACAAGACTTAAGAAATTTGTGCAATTTACTGACACTGTTAATATTTCTTTACTAAAATTTTATATAATTTGGCAGTGTAATGTTACCTACATTACACTACTAAAATTACATAAAATTTTAGTAGTAGTTCGTACGTGCGAGATTCGCTATTTGTGTACGAATTAATGACAAATTATTTTATTTTCTTTTTTTTTTTAAAGACTACTAGTAACGTGGGTCACACATTACTAGTATTCTTGTTAACCCTTCCAGCTAAGCTAAATGTTTGTGTTAGGAATGGGTTTACGGCGGTAGTGCACTGGGTTGGGTTCGAATCCGCAACCACTTGATCGCAAGTCCGACTCCTTAGCCATTACGCTACCACCGCGTTTATTAATTAATTAATCCGTTTATTTTAAAACTTTCATGTAAACAAATTTCAAACCCGTTGTTTTACTCATTAAGAATTTGAATTTGCAAATTCAAAATCATTTATTCAATTAAGACACTAAGGGCCTCGTTCACCATCTCCAAGTAATGTGTTGATTAGTTAATTGTCAATTAGCGTTACGTGCCAAGTAAAAGTTCTGAGTAACTTTAGTCAATTTCACAAACGAAATTAAAACTTCGAGTAACAACTTGCAGGTTAATTGAATGATGTAACAAAACATACGTTTCAGTCGTTCAAATTTACGTCAAGTGTCATCCGTCAAACGTCATTGCGATTTGCAGTTGTCATTTTTGTGTTATTATTGTCTCTGTCGGGAGAAGCTTACGCGTGTAATTTAATTATTATTTGTTATTCAAGTCGGAGTTAGTGAAGTAGGATCCAGTAGCGAGATACCTTAACGTTAATAGTAGGCATGATTTTGTTCAAACTGCTTGATTTCTGAAATTATATTTGTAAGGGATAACGTTATGTACCTATTTGAAATTTACTAACTACACTACTACACTTTACAAAAAATATGGGTAATGCCACTCACCTTGGCGTTTTAGGCATGATTTTGTGTTTTATAAGGTTATGCACTTGGGTTACTGCAATCTTCGACAGACGAAATCTAGCAAAGAAATCCGTTTCATCTAGATCCGTTAAATAATTAACACGGAATTTAAATACACGCATCCTCCGCATCCTTTGCGTTGAAGAACGTTCTAATTCATCCAATTAATGATCAATCAAATCAAATAAATCCATTTTTATGGTGTATGCGTTAGAAACACGCACAAAATGACAACGTGGTATAATCACGCTTACAATCACGCTACTTGGTAGATGACGTGGCAAGTAAGTTACTGGTCGGTTAATCCTATGAGGAGCCCTACTCAAAGGTCGTAAAATTGACACCTTAAGTTACTGGTTACTTTAACCGGTGAGCAGTCTACTCGACACTTTACTTGAGGATGGTGAAAGAGGCCCTAAGTGACATTTATGAACGTTAAATTGAAGCTAGAGTTAAAATCATAGATCGGCGCAAACAGACGCCACAGCATGTACTGGATTGTCGAGGTAAATTAGGTGAAAACACCAAAATCTACTGCCTGCTGGTGTCGATCTATAACTTCCAGTTTCCAAAATGCGTAGAGCCTTATGAGAAGAATACTGGCAAAGAAACTCATGGCCACTCTTTTTAAAAGTCAGATCTTTCAAAAATCGTATCATACGTAATATATTATAATTGAAACTCTAGGTAACAAATTTTAAGGATATTGATACAATATCTGGTTTCTGCCCAAGTGTCTGCATAAAAATTTAAAATCCTTGAAATTGATATAAACATTAATGAAACGTGGTTTAGAAATATAAAAAAGTAAATAGGGAATTAAAATAAGGAAGGAAAATTATTTTTTTAGTGTCAACATATATTTATCGTTAATTTTATCAATTCTCTGGTACATATAACGCTAACTTTTAAAATTTCACGTTCCATGATGTATAATTTATACGGGAATTAACGCAATCGCCAGGTTGCACTGGCCGTGGTGGTAGACTGACGGGTCATACTCTACATAATTATATATACAGCTTTCTTAAAATGTGACTAAACTTTAATGTAAAACCATGTAGGTATATTTTTTTCCAAACAATTACAAAAATAAATTAAATTTGCACAGGTGTCATGCCATTTTAGTTTTGAGTAATTAGATAAAAATGAGTGTTAATTAACACTTAGTAATTGTCTTATCTATCTTCCTACAATTAAAAATTACATACAATTCATGTCCTTAACTCTTACTTTTCCTTCTATGCTTTTGTCTAAAGTAGCTCTGAACAAGTATATGACTGACAAACAAACAAGGCTTTGGATAAGTAGATTAATGATTCACAAAATAAAGAAACACAATCTAATTGCGTTACAAATATATACACGTCTTTGATTAATAGAGCTATACTCAACATTGAAATAGACAGTTGTCGGAGCATGTGTAGAAATACATTAACTCGCACATATGCTTACATTAATAAAGTTAATCAGGTCACTTAGGGCTGTTTAGAATTATCAAGGTCGGCGTCTACATCTGATAATTATAGTTGAATTTACAAGAGCTTAGTTATATTCATTACAAGTAAAACATTATTGCTAGTTTATCTGAAAGCCGAAAGTACTTTGTTGGGAATCAACCTACCGTCCAATCATCAAATCCATTCAATAACCGATTGCAATAGTTTTTATCCATATTATGTTTTAATTTATTCACTAGCTGACCCGACAGACGTTGTCCTGTATTTAGTATGAATATTGAATTCGAATTGGTATAATTAATAAAAAAATAATTATTGGAAAAACATAGTTCCGACCGATGCATCTGTTTTAAGCGATATTTGCAGCGCGCATTCTGTCATTCGCGCCAACTGTCAAACGACTAACGGTCATTTCAAAAGCGAAAAGGTACATTAGAAAAGTTAATATGGTCGTTAAGTTTTCCTAAATTTTCTAATTTTCCGCTCAACTTTCTTAATTTTTTCTTTCATATGAACCTTCTCCTGACAATATCAAACACAAAAAAAAAAAATTAGCGAAATCGGTCCAGCCGTTCACGCGTGATGCCGTGGCCAAGGGAAATAGGGCTTCATTTTTATATATATAGTTTTAGAAAAATAAACAATCACATAGATGTTTACAAACAAAACATGAAAAAAACTGTAATACCTTTAAATACGTTTTCTTTACTATCATGCATATCATCACTGTTCTTACTAAGACGAATTTAAACACACTCAAACGAACTTACTAACTTAAAAAGCTGCATGTTCAAATAATTTAATCTTCCATATTGCATCTGACACATTCCATATTTCAATGTGAATGTGTTGCAATAACCTACACCGCCACTGCCGTAATGCCAAGAGCTATAAAGGAGTAGAACATCCGTCTACCGTCAGATAGTATGGCCATCCTAAAAACCCTGGAGGGCAAAGCTATGAAATCAGATCTCATTTGTGAATGCCACTAAACGTTGTAGCGTGCAGCCTAAGCCAATGGGGTATTAGACAGTCTGAACTAGTGCAGAGTGCTGATGGAGGTCTCACCACGTCTGTCTTGCAGACTGCTCAGTCTCAACCGACTCGAGATTAGAATATTTGTAGGAACCATTACGGGCCACTTGGCCCTGAACCGGCACCTATTTGCCATCAATACGTAGGAAATAGCTGCTCACATTGACCTGGAGTGCGAGGGAGTGGCCACACAACGGGTAAGTATCCTTGCGGGTGCGAGGTCATTCCTAGAAGCCTGTGAACTTCCCGGTAGGCTTCTGTGCTTCTGGAAGGAATTAGGCCCAATCAACTAGCCAGCCTTATCTGAACGCACAATGGATCGAGTATAAGTGTCAATGCAGAAGCAGAGCTCTATACCATTACCATTATTCTCGGTAAAACTTAATAAAATATGATCTAGCTCACATCCATTACATGCAAAAATGAAGAAAAAGGAAAGTAGCTCATGGTACAGGGTACGATATGTCGAAACATGCTTTCTTTATCTTATCGCTTCGACTACTACTCAATACTGATAGGAAGTTCGCCGTCATACTTTAAAAGTGGAATGGTTGCGAATTTCACATCTTTTGACATTGTTAGACGTATTTTATTTTTCTTCCAAGTCACTTAAATTTTAGATTCACGATTTTCTCTGACTACTGCCTGCCATGTAGTGTTCAAACTTTATCAGATAGTAGTCACGCCAACATTAGATCAAAATTTGACTTTTCTGCCGGTGTATGTGTTGTTTGACAACTGTAACTTAGGTTCAAGGTACGTTCAAGTCACTATTAGATCGCTAACTCTACGTAGAAAGATGGAGTACCACCATACTCATCACATCCCATCGAATAATAAAAATACATAGTAAATATACTGATTAAATGTAAGGTAAAAATTTAATTGCGTTAGAAGATTCTATAAGAACAGCAATATGCTGTGCTTTTAAATGTGTAGTTAGTTATATATCAAATTCCTAATTGCTAAATCTTCTAACGTCACTTATAAATCACTCAAAATTTCACATTGACCGTAAGAACTCATCTGACATTTGAATCTCCGATAAGAATTGACATTAACGACATTTCATCGGTGGTGTTAAGTCATTTTACTTCAGTACCACAAAGGGCGCACATACAATGGCAAATGATAAATACCGTATTGCTTAAGGCAAAGGCGAGGTAAGAACCATTCCTAACTTGGCGAACCAATTTTTCATGATCTGCCTTTCCCCTCCCAAGAATACAAAACAGATGTAGTTATCGGAATATGATTGCTATAGATAGGTCGTGTTATGTTGGTCAGTTTTATTGCTTAAGTATTTAATATTGAGGATCAATAAATCGATACAGTGGTTAGCGACGAAAGTGCATTGTCTGTAGCATTATCATTACATTGTTCGGTTTGCATATTGTGTGCGTTCATCTATTGTTTATAGGTTAAGTTTGAGCTACGTGTGCGGCAAATGTAGATGGAATTATCATATTGTGTAGAAGTTTGAACGCATTTCCATAGCTTCCTTGGTGTGATAAAGTCTGAATGACTATAAGGTATTGGTAAAGAACGTACGTAGAAGTCTGAAACTATCTGAAATTGTAGTTTATAATAATATAAAAAAGTGCTATAAATTTCAGTGAGATCGGTTTTAAACTGTTTAAATTATTAATGATATTTATTTTTTATCCTTCATTGCATTTTCTAAATTACTAAAACTAGTCTGACCAGCTTAGAAAATTCAAAAAACCATATAAGTTTATGAGCCCATTGGATTTTTTAAGAAATATCGATTCCAACCGATTTTATAACGATGTTTTGAGGTATAGGTAAATTTTTTTACGCGAGGACGTATAAAACTACTTCTCTTTTTTGTTTCAAATAACCGCTTTTTAACATCTCATTAAATATATTAGATAATAATATTGTGATAGATATAATAGCTTCATATAATGTCGAAGAACAATAAGTTGAACGTATACTGTAAAACTAAAAGATTGGACAAGGTTTGCTTTTTGACAGAAATAGAGAAGACTGGAAAAAGACAATGATGACACTAACCAGATAGTGTGCTTTTACTAACATTTTAAAAACGGGTTACGATTGAGCACGTCTTATATTAACCGGCTGGTATTCCACAACTGCACAGCTTGAACAAATATATGTTTATATAATTTTATAAACGACAAAGTAGAATAATTTAAATACACGTCTACATACTTTTTTAAATGCTTTTACTACTTTTCGTGTTCGTGTCAAATAAATGTACAAAATATCATACCATTTATATGCTTTAACGATTTAACTAAATGTGACCAATTTGTATAGCACTAAGGTGATGAATGCGATGTGCTATGGGACAACCAGCAGACACTGTCGTATAGGTAGATGAATAGGATGTATTAGTAGTAATAGGAGAATATATTTATTCAGAATCTTTAGGCTTCTTATTTTCAACACATTGCTAATAAATGTAGACACAGCTATTACTTAAAGATCAACAAAGAAAGATAACAGGAAAACTTACATTCCGTCGATGTGGGACATTATAAATTACTTAATTAAAGGTATTATTCAGCTTCGAATAATTGTTCGTAGATAATTATATTGTCTCCTTATTACTAAGACAACGCGTAATCTTTGATCTTTCTCTTAGTTATCTAATGTCGTGTTAACGGTTGTTATAAACATTTTGTGTTAAACATGGCGACTTTCTCTCGGCGGGAATAATTTGAATAAATAGTCATTTACTACGATTTTGCATATTATCCTGATTGTTACGGTTACAAGCTAAACACTTATCGATACTGGGAGAAGTAATGGACGCACCGTGTAGTGTACACGGTGCGTCAATGATCATAAATTGTTAGAAAAAGTATTGCTTACATAAATATTATGAAAAAATGTCGTTTAGATTATGAAATCATAACTAAAAGCCATTCTGTTAGGAAGCACGTCTTAGACGGAGATATCGATCAGGGTAATATGTAACTTTTAAAAAAGTATCACTGCCTTCAATGCATCAAAATCATGATAAATTGTAATATGCTGTTTTTTTACCCCTTATTTTCTACCGTTATTTTCTTAAAATTTAAATAGGACCAATAGATCAGATTCAGTACAATCAATTCCATAAATATATAAAGACAAATGGCCAAGATATCGTGTAAAATAGTCATGACAGAAAAAAAAAACATAAAATTTAGTTGAATTGAAAACCTTTTCCTTTTTGTTGATATTACTATTATAAAAGAGGATTTTTCTTGTTTTATTGCTTTCTCATAGTACCTTTAATTAAATTGCAATCTGCAAATATATTTTTCAAAGAAGTAGGATTCTGCTGCGGGACTTACTATACTACTAAGTCTCGCAGCACAAGCCTGAGCCTAAAGTACGGTCAAATTTTAAACAAAGTATTCACTCAGGTACTATTTTATTGATTGGCTTACGGACAAAAAGTATATTATATATTATACTTGTGTATTGATCTTCCACGTTCCGTAAAGATCAAAGACAAAAACTCAATGCAATGAAACTAACTGTGGAATTAACAATTTATGTGGTACCAACAGCAAATACTAGATGAAATATAAGATAGACACACAAACTCTTGCATTTCTCCTTTGGGGGTAGGTAGGGACAACAGCCCGCTGCTTGTTTCTATTCATACATAACTCACGAGCTTCCTCTACTGTAAGTAGTAGTAAGTCTATGATGAGTTTATATGTAAATTACCTATATAATACACAGCGTGTAAGTTTGAGCTACGCGAAAAACTTACAAAAACGTCTTTCTGTGGATACTTATAATAATACAAAAGTCAGTTCATCATAAAAAGTCGAGATTAAGGATTTATAGTCATTAGTTTCATTTGACGCTACGCAATGTAAACTTAATAACTGTAGGTATTATGTTTGTGCGGTACGGTGAATGATCTTCATCGTTTGCCGCCGTCGAGACCAGCTGATTGCATAAAATGTTTAAATGTTGTTTGATTGATTACATTGCAGTTTTTGGCTATATGCAGTATTTATTGATTTTTTTCAGTAAAATATTCTGTTTACTTATTGTGATATCACTTTTAACCAAAAATGATGAATTATATATTATATGTAAAATTATAAAAAAAAAATATGAATTTTTCGGCTTTCGGCAAAAAATTCCAATGATTTTCGACTCAGAATGATGGTCTGAACACACTATTTCAAGATTCGGTACGGTATCTCTTCCACCCTGTATACTCGTATATTGGCCACTGCATTTAAAAAGATGTATGTTGTAAAGCTTGGGTATTGGTTTAATGGTCGTTATATTCCTTTTGGTGACTGTAGAGTCCTATGAGAGCACGGCATTTTTTTCCACATCATTTACAAGTAAATTGTGAGTCTATAGGTGGTGGTAAATCACGCCGAAGCCTATTCTGCTAAAGGTTGAACAGCCAGTCTTCGTCGTGCCTAGTGACTGCGCCATTAATGTCATTACTGGCGGTTGACTGGTAGAAAACAGCTTGGGCATTAAGTCCGCCTACGTACCAGATGTAGATAAAATGTAAAGAAATAAATATAATTAGACCTTTCATAGAAGCCCGCCGGTTTTGGTTGCTTCCGATATGCTCTTTCTCCTGAACATCATGTTCTGCGTGGTCGACCCCTACCAGCTTACAGTATAAGATATAACTCAATATTAAAATATAGACAGCTGTTATCATAATAAACGTGCTCACCAAGGCACGAGCTTCAAAAAAACATTTATTTCAAGCCAATTAAAGTTCAAATGATCTGATAAAAGCCAAAAGGTACCTACAATTGTAAGACTATGATATGAGTTATTTGAGTGTGGAAGAGATAATGACTGCTTTGTTTGACATTTTCGTTATAAATTATAAACAATGGGAATACAGTTAGGACACACCCACGCATCAATTTGATAGGAGTATTAACGATATCGACATTGTATTGTAGGGTTCCGCATGTATTGATTACAAGGTGCTTGAATCACTTGTGTACTAGGACTGTCCTAGAATATTGTGAATGTAGGGCAAGTATCTCGCCGCTCAAGTTTTTATTTTGTCTGCAATATGGCAGACAAAATAAAAATATATAGAAGTTAAACAACAGATGTAAGGAACACTAAATTAACGAAGATTAATGCATGAGTCAGGATTATTGTACAAAGATATCGGTTTCAATAACGTTCAGATATCGGTCCTAGTTAGTGTAATGTTTACGATTTCATAACATATAATGAAATCTATACCTAATATATAAAAAAAAAATGATATCTTACAAAAGTAAAAGAAGTACATACTTTATTAGGTTTCGTTAAGTATATAGATAAGTATAATAAAGATTTTGAAAGGATTATAACTAAAAATGATTTTGGTCATACATTTCATAATACATCTATCGCAATCAAAATCATATTGGTATTGAACAGATGTTTTGAACTTGAGACTTAAAATTATTCTATTGTGAAGAGAAGCTAAACAAAATTTCAACCTTTATAACACTATTAATTCTCTGAAAATATTTGCTTAACATTTATAATCATAGATGATGATGATAGATGATCATAGAGGAAATATACCGCATGTTAAAGTTACAAACTCACATATATATATATATGAGTTGTTGTAACTTCAACTTTTAAGCAAATCAATAACTAAAGGCTTCTTTTAACTTTAAAATTGTATTCGTCTTTTCCGTCATTTGTTCTAACTAAAGACTCTCTTAGTTCTTTTACTATGGTATTGGTTCGGTTGAAAATATTCCTGTGCATTCTAGAAACCATAACGTAAAATGGGTTAGAAGGTACCATGTCTCTATTAATCCCTAGTAAATAACAAACCTAATTGGTCACATATATATTTTTAACAGCAGTGCAACAGTTTATAACAGGACTTACGACACAAAAACGGATCAAATAATATTCATAGTAACATGTTAGGTAGAAAAATAGTAAATTACATGAAATGGTCTGTAATGATATACACCGTAGTATCCATATCCACTTATGTTTAGCTTATGACTAGATAAGACGAAGAAAAAAGTTGAACTAGTACAGAATCCGAACAATGCTTGTTAATGTCCAGCCAACCATTTTTTAACTAGATATTTGGATTAAGTACTTACTTCGTCTAGTCTTATCATTAATCTTAATTGCGGAATAACAATAAAATATTGCTTCGAGCTTGCTATTATCTCGTTAAATATTAGTCTTTATCTCTGTAATATTAGGGTTTAATTTCGTTTTTTTATCAAGATAATAATAGTTGGTATCGGTCGATACATTACGGGCTCATAAGAACGGTATCGTGGGAATTCTACCGATGGATGAGTTATAGTCAAAATATGAACTAAGGATTTATGTGGCTGTGTATTACCGGATATTGTTTAGTCATTATTAGCTCTGATTGTAGGTTAATAAAGGACTTTTTAAAGTAAAAGCTTTGAAGGCAAGCTTTCAAGGCAGCGCATTGGCAGTCCTTCGGCAGTCAGGTAATAAGGTAAACTATTAAAAAATCTTGATTTAATGATTGCATGAAGTACAATATACATACTAGTTATATATAGTTCAGGAAGTAGCTAATGGGAGATTGAGAGTGATATTTTCATGTATTTTTAAAAGGTATCAATCACTGCAGTAAAATAGTGCTTTCTATAAGTGAGCTGCCTAAACAGCCAACCGTTGGTTAAAGAATCTTGTAGGGCTGAAAGTTTTTGAATCCGATAAAAACTTTGTATGTGTGTTATGTATGAAGGATCCTTAATCAATCTATGAGATAGGAGTATAGTTTTTTTTCCAATAGATTTACTTTTCTTGTGGGTGTTCCTTCTTTACATATTTTATTATTATTTTAATAAAATAAAAAAAATAAACTGAGTGGTTTATATGTATATGTATGTACCTCAATTTTACCGGCACGATAGAGGTCGCAATTATGCACCGATTGTTTTCAAACTTGGAAGAAAAATCAACAGGGCAAAAATGAAGGTTAAGTTCGTGAATCGGCAATATTCCCCTAAAGTCGGGGACTGGGGGGCAGATTTTCAAAAAAAAATAAAACAACACGAAATCCACCTCTGCGGGCCTGCTGCGGGCCCGGATTTTTTTTTGTGCATGCAGGCTACTTCCAAGTGAGTTTCTTGGAAGTCATTGAGGGAGGCCTATGTTCAGCAGTGGGCGTTCTATGGCTAAACTGATGATGATGATAAAATTTTACGACTTGTGTATTTCAGGGATGTCTGAATAGTTTCAGACCCAATCAGGGCCCATTACCAAGGGGTGAAGAGACCTGCCGCATCCGTGTTAGGCGACACACTATTTTTTATTACTATCTAGATATTATTAATTTGTACTTACTTTGACACTATAGAATACACTAAGTGTCAATAATGATCTAGATATCTCTTAAGCAATGTTATAAGGGCACTTCTAGGACATTTATTAGATTAGATAAATAGGTATGTAGAATAGTCTAGGCTTTACTTCTGCAAATAGCATAAAAAGAAAAAGACATCAGTCCTGTACCATAGGAACACTAATAATATAAAAAACAAAACAGTAACAATTTCTGTAAGTTACATAAATATTTTTATAGAAACTACTTAACTAATGGTAATTCGTTGTTAGTGCCTACAAATACTTGCACTGAGTGTTTCTATCGCCCTCTGTATGGAGCTGTCGTAACACTATACCTAAGTTGCTATTACCATAAGCTCCTGCACTATGTACCTAATGGCCAAGCTAAGGGATCTCATAATACAACGAATATACACGTATACAAACTTTATTACAGACGATGTGACTACTGAAACGACTGTCATCAAAACCGATCGATATCAGTCCCTGTTTATAAGCTCTCCCACCGTTGGGCATGTGTCTCCTTTTAGTAGAAGAGACTACACAAACATTCAAGAATAGTAAAAAAAATAATACTGAGGTATCAAAACTTTCTCACTATGTTTTCCTTCAACGCTAACAAGTGATAATTAATATCTTATACGCACATGAAATTCGAAAAGCCATAATCGAAATCTGACGATATTAGATCAGGTTGTATAGCCAGTTGCAGCTGCATTTGCATCAAAGAAAAGTGAGGTGTGATGGCGACCGAGTATAGCTTGAAGCATCAATGTAAGGAGATGCGCAATTGTTAGACTTCTCGAATATCCCCTGCATGAGAACGTTTGCGACAATTGGTTAATTTTGTCGGTTTAAAGACAAAAGGTCACCAAAAGGTGATTCAACATACGGGAGCTTTAAGTCACATCCGGCTATCAAACAAAGTTCTAACAACAAAATCCTTCACAAGTAACACCAAGGTTTTAAACGGTACTTTTTTAATCATTAATCATCGGTTAATTGAGTGTGGAACATTTGCCACAATAATTGATACCAGATTAAGTTTCTTGTTCACCCTCGAGGGACTCAACTAAATGATATATTTGCAATCAAAGACATTATATTAATGAAAATATATCCGTCTCGTACGTCATATTTCACTTTCACTTTTTACTGGGTTATTAATAACTGCTTTAATTAATATGTCAACGGTTCGTAATTAAACGGATAACGAGTCATTGTGATAAATGCTGGAGTTAAGTGTTATCTAAGCTTAGATGTCAAGGTAAAACTTAATTGTAGGTATTATTTTAAGGCGCTTATTATAGCCAGTTGTACGTAACGATAGGTAAAGAATCAAGGTTATGTGAGATATGTTGTTGTTGGAATGATCATCGTGTACGTATGTAGTAGTTAGTGTTTCGAATTAGAAAAATCTATATTCTTATAATAAAAATGTAACAAGTCCAATTCTGTACATTGAAGATATTTTCAAAATTTTTTTTGGGGGCACTCTAAGATCGATACTATTTTTATTATTATTTTTGTCTGTCTGTCTTTTTGTATCATGGCCGCGCATCACGCTGAAACTACTGAACGGATTCAAATGAAACTTGGCATGATTTGAGTTCATACTACGAGGTAGGACATAGGATACTTTTTATCCTGAAATTCATAACGGTTTCCTTGAGCCCTCTCAAGGAAACCGTTAAGAATTTCATATCAAAGTAAAAATGTGTACTTCGTTGTAATTCATTGATGCGTAGTCCGATTGCAATCATTCTTTTTTTGCTGGAAAGGAGACACTTCGTAGATTGTCACGTAATCTTTTTTTTTCTATATCTGTGTGTATAATAAATTTATAGACATCGAGTTTGTGTTTGGTTGCTTCACGTTAAAAGTACAAAATAATTCAGGAAACGTATTATGCACAAGTATTGTGTGTAACTCGGTGTAACATTTAGTATTTGATTGATCACAATTGGTTCTCTCTATCCATAGAAATAATAATGCAAAGTTATAAGTTATAAACACCGCACAGCGACATCTATTGGCCCAAAGTAGTACTGACTATAAAATACTTACAACGTTAAAATAAATGGTCATTTCTTTTTTAGATATTTATTATTAGTATAGAACACACGCATCTATACTTATAATAAAACTGTTACAGGTCCAATTCTGTACATTGAAGATATTTTGATGATGAGATGTAGTGGCGAGGTGACCACTTAAACTATTGTGCCATCTGTGTATAATATAAACAATAGAATAGATACTGATAGATAGGTAGTTTAAATGAATATGTGTAGTGAAATATGAACGCTAATATTATAAAGAGGAAAGATTTGATTTCCTATTTGTTTCATTGTAATGCCTATCCATTACCGAAATAAACTACTGGACCGATTTTAATAGAAAGCTACATTATCAGAAATTTATTTACATATTTTATTCCAGTAATTATAAGATTTCAGCCTGAAATAACGGAATTCGTGATGCAAGCCAGGAGATAAAGCGCTTCCGAGCTGCTTTATCCGCATGCGCTGACTAAGTGGTCAGTCGTACATAAAAAATATGTATTACAAAAGTGTTGGTCTTTAGTAGGTCTAAAAATCCGCGGTACCATATACGTATCTCTTATAAATAAAGCACAATAACGCATCTCTTATAAATAAATAACGCATTTTCTGTCGAAAATAATTTAAAAATTAAAACGTGAACTTCAATCGTCATTATAAGGCATAGCATATTAACCTTTACAAAAAGATAGGCAGTCATGGGACTGGCAACAGAAGAAATTAAAATGACGTGTCACATTCCGTTTCAAGTTCAAGTCAGATTTGATAAAATAAACATTATTTTTGGATTGTTATCATTAGGAAGTATTTTATTAGAGAAATTATTTTTACCAACGTACCTATTAATTTAGTAATAAAATTTTCACATTTTTACAAAAATAATGATTATTATCTTTGTAATGCAAAATGTTTATAATCAATGTATTTTTTTTAAGACAACTCCCGCATTAGGAATATTCCTGTGTGTCGCGAGGGGCTTCACTAATGTATAAACAACAGACACAAAAAATACCCAGGACAACAATTTGTAGATCACACAAATTTTTGTCCCGTGTGGCTCCGTAACTACTGGACCAACTTTAAAAACTCTTTCTCCTATAGAAAAGTATATTATAGTATATATCAGCGAGTAACATAGGTTCAGATACTACTTTTAAAACAAAAATATTTATTGTATGCCAAAAATACTGACTTGCACACTAAATTATCAAAAGTTACAAAGGAATTTATAACTTGCTTTACAATAATATAATTATGTATGCACGACCAAATTTATTTCTACAGACCATACATATTATATGCTAGCCGCTAGGTTTAGGTTAGGTAAGAACTGTGACCACAACGGATGAGCCGAGCGAGCGAAGCGAGCGTACCGCTGTAGCGGCCGGCGAGTGCCAGAACCGAATCCTATTGTAAAATCACAAATTTTTGTAACAATCATTAGATATTTTGAACACTCGATCTATTAGATAATACGTTTCCATAAAATAGATATCATATTTTATTTTGATTCAAATAATTTTTAGATTTACTTTTAGATAATAATAAACGTACGATGTAATACACTAACACAATGGATTTTTGTTGTCCGAAAATAAAAATAAAACCGACCAAGTGCGAGTCAGACTCGCGCACCGAGGGTTCTGCAAAATATTATTATTATATGATGTAACCAAAATTTTACAGATTTCGCATCTTTTCCTTTATTTGTACTGTAAGACGTTGCTTCGTACCAAATTTCAAGATTCTGAGTTCACGGGACAGTAAAGCTGAGTATCATAATAGTACATTTCAGCTTGATACCTCCACGCGTTTCTGAGAAAAAGAGGCTTGACAGACAGACAGACGGACGGACAACAAAGTGTTCCTATAAGGGTTCCGTTTTTCCTTTCGAGGTACGGAACCCTAATGATTATTATAACAGATAGTAAATCAGGTTTGCTTCATCCATTAAACAGTATATTTAATTTGTGTGCATATTTAGTGTGCAATTAAGTATTTTTGGTGCTACTTTCGAATATTTTGTAAAAAAAAGGGATTTATAGTAATACGATTAAAAACTACCCCTTAAAAATTGGGTACCTTAACAAAATGAAAAAGGTTTATAGTAAAAATAATAATAGTGAGCTGTCAATCAGAAACGTTTACATTTAATAGACAAACAAAATTACTTTTGTATACCTACTATAATATAATAAAATATACATTTATGCTTCGGAACTTAATTTAAATTTTTGACGTTTTCTTACTAAATTCTATCGTATCGATGTATTGTAATTAAAAATTGACATTATGCTCCTTATGATTAGCCAGGCAGAGTTTAACGTAATATGCAAGAATTTATTCCAACATTTCATATTTCAATGTGTTCAATTCCCTAAGGTAATTTTTTTCTGAGAGAAACAGTATTTATATAATTTTTAACTTTTTCCACATTATCAAATTTACTTTATTACATGATAACTATATAGATAACCAAATTAGGTACAGCTTTTAAAATAAATAATATTCGAAAATTATAGCACCTTTGTATTAAAAGAAACGTGTGTTATTATTGCACTGAACCTCTACTCTACGTCTAGAGAACACGAGTGAGATAGACGTGTGTTATAAACCCACATCAGTATATGTGTATCTGAGCGGTCACGCGGTCACGCGAGTCCAATACTTTTTCCCCCATCCCACAATTGCACAACGACGATTTCTGTACACATATTTGTAAATATGCATCTGAGCGTGACGGTCATATGAGTTCAGTGCTTTTTCCCCAACCCAAAGTGCACAACGTGCCTAAAGTAGTTTTCACTTCAAAAAGTTAGAATGTAAAGATAATCTTATTTAAATAAACTTTGTCATTTACAACAACTTATTTAGACGCGTAGTTGAGGAGATAATGAAAAATAAATACAGCGTGTAAGTATCACCGTCGCGAATAACTTACAAAAACGTCTTTCTTTGCATACTTATGACAATGCAAAAGTTAGTTCATCATAAAATTCAGAGATGAAGGATTTTTACAGTCAATAGTTTGATTTGAACTACGCAGTGTAACGCAACACGCGTACTGTGCGGTATGGTGAATGAGCCGTCGAACCAGCTACTAATTACTGTTTTTTTTCGGTAAAATGTTCTGTTTACTCATTCTGATATCACTTTTAAGTAAAAAGAAGAAGAAAAAGTGAAAAAAAGAAGAATTATGAATTTTCCGGCAGAAATTTCCAATGATTTTCTACTTCTAATGATGGTCTGAATACACTATTTCAGGATGCATTACAGTATCACTTACACCCTGTATAGTCTTTGATACGTATAAAATCAAAGTGCCGCTTGATCGCGTGTTCTGCTGCCGAGTCCCTGCGCCGTGATCTCCTCCCGTACCACCCGGGGAGTTGACGTCTATGTATAAGGTATTTGCACAGCTCACTCGCGCGGTTTGCTCCTTACGCAATGCACCAGAACAAAATAGTGATTTTTCGTAAGAAAAATTGAACATTCGATTGAAAAAGTTCTTTTACCAAAAGTGAATGAAGTAGTGTCGATAAAAAAGGCTTAACATATTTATTACATAAAAAAAAAGTTTGTGTGTGTTTTGTTACTGCTTTTGATCAAGTGGGCCGTGTGCTTGTTTGCTAACTAAATTGTATACAGGTTGATACAGAAAGGTGTGGTCATATTTTAGGGTCGTATAGTCGATAAATAACGTAAATAACGTAAAGCTCTCTCAATTTTAGAACAAAAATATGATTTTTACAAAGTAATTTTAGGTTGAAACTGACAAATTGAACTTGAACATAATAACTTCACACATCCTACACACGGCCGCCTGATTCCAAACTAGGCAGAACTTTACAACTAAGGTAACCAGACTGCTGATAAAAAAAAAAACATACTTATATATTTCTAAATACATGTATGTTTTTAGAAATATATATTATAGATAAAGTACACCCAGACACAGAACAAATGATCATGTTCATCACACAATTATTTGTCCTGAGTGGGAATCGAACCCACGACTTCTGGCTCATCATTGACCGATATATCGTAAGAGACAGTACTGACAGGAATGAAACTATGGGTGTAATACTACATAACATACTTGTATCATGTATAAAAAAATTAAGCCTGCAAAGTGACATACTGGTCACTTTGCACGCAGGAAAACAATATCATTGAAATTGTCAGGAAAATTCATAATATGTTTATTAGAAATGTGGACCTACACTAAGAAAAGCAATATCCGTAGAAAAAAAATCAAATTCATTTTTTCACGCTGAATCCGCATTTGTCAGCTACACATAACGTTCCTAAAATGTGATCACACCTTTCTTCAACATCCTGTTTGATTCAATAACTATGAGATAATAATAAGTGATTCACCAATGCCTACGAAACAACCTATCATTTCATTTATAAAAATAAACACCATTGATTAAAAACAAAAGCGCAACTTCCTAGTATCTGTTGAATCATTTGTACATAACAGCCGGATATCATTGCGTACATTTGGCGTATAATCAGTTCCGACAGTCCGATCAAAACAGAGCTACAGATGCATTTAGGCGTAAAAATAAAACAAGATAAGATTCTATACTGTTCCTTTAGTTGATATGCCGACACTCAGTTGTTGTAGGGTCTATTAATCACAATTTGAACATATTGACTGGCTATCATTATGTTTGGGTACATGTGTAGTAGCGAGTTTTCACACGGAGCGACTGCCAAATCTGATACACAGGCGGATGAAATTATTATGGTAGTAGCTTTTGCCCGCGGTTTCACTCGCGTGAATGTAGTTTTTGTCAATCACAAGTGCAAGTATCCCTTTTTAACAGTACTTTTTTTCTGGATGAAAATTTCATGATGATCGTTTTACAGGAGAAGGCATAAAAGCGTAACAAAGAAATAACCAAAACATAAACGAAATAAATTGTGAAAAAAAATTATGTACCACTACCTTACCTACTGAAAATATGTAGAATAAGTTTTAATACGTTTGTGAAATAATAGGGAATATGCATGTACTTTTTTATCTTTTATTGACTTGTTCCATCATTCTATCCTAATAAAAATATAAATAACCTTGGCAATGTTCAAATTAATTTTTAAAATAACATTGAAAACATCGATAAAATTTGATCTGTTTGAACGCCGCCATATTTCGCGGGCCTTGGATGACGTCACGTTCCACGCTTAGTGTTTGTTTCATAAACTTACTTGAAGTGTTACAGTAATTTTATACCCATTTCCAGTTGTAATTACTATTTATTGTAATTAATAGACTATGGATAAAGTTAAAAAAAAACATTTTATAGGTACATATTACCTAGTCACACAGGTATATATTACCTTGTCCCTAAGTGTAAAAACACTATAAGAAGTACACCCAATACAGTATTTTTTCCTGTACTAAATAATAATGTAAAATACGAAAACAATGGTGTACATTAATGAGAAGAGATGAAGTATCTTCAATATCGTATTTATATTGTTGTGAAGATCACTTTAATGTAAGCATATTACAATTTAATTGCTAGTATAATGTGAATTAGTCAGCAGTAATTTATGTTTGTTTTAAATTTCAAGCAGAAGGCAACTTGCTTGTCTACTTAAACTAGGTAACAAAAGTCCAATAAAACTTAATGAATATAACTAACTATACATATCTTACCTATCCTTTAGATTATAATATAATAAGTATTATAATAATTACCTTGCGGCTTTCACTCGTTTAACCTCACCGGACTTAAAATCTGGATTATACGCGATATTACGCACACATCATGAATGCACCTATTTTCGGTAGATTGTCCGATTGTGCTTTGACAAAACTACATTCAGTCATTGTCCTAGATGATTTCTAATATCACTAGAATGCTTAAATTGCACTAGCTAAGAGCAAAAACCCCAGGAACTCGTATCTTTCTCCGTAACACTAGGAATATAGGCGCCGATAAATGACAGAACGTGGAATGTCACGTCATGTTTTGTTTCGACCAAATGAAGAACGGTGAAGCGTTTTGCAAAGTTGAATTTTGCGCCCTTATTTTGCATATTTTAATTAATATTTTTTGCAATTAAACACGAACTAAATAAGAAAATAATTGTTTAGGCATAATATCTGGACAATAAAGGTTCAAGGGAAAATTAATCAAGTAAATTTAAGCAACATGCATATTCCCTATTATAAAAATTGGTCTATTGCTATTTAAGAAAATCGCGGACATACAAACGTATGTACGGGTCGCATAAAGCTCACTTTCACATTTATAACATTAGTTATGATAAAAGAAATATTTAAGATACGTAAGTAATTTTCTCATTGTACATATCTTCTGGAACGGGAGTTGGTGAAGTGTACTACTAGTGTACTATTACACTATACAGCTGGTACATAGTATCGATAGAAGTCACCCTTAAAGGGTGTATGAAAGCGGCGAGTGATGTGAATGATACCAGAGGTATTACGAGTGTTTATAGTTAGCGACAATCTCTAACAATTGGAATGATCTTTCAAGTTGATAAATAATATCAACTATGTTGTAAAAAACAGAAAATGTAAAACATAGTATTATTAGATTAATAGTCAATTCTTATAGAGATTTTTTTTTAAATACAGATTTGACATGTTGCATACTCGCTAAAAAACTTGTTACACAGAACTGACAGTTCAGTTATAGCGTGATATGTGTTTATTAATATTATACCTACTCACATTACATTAATATTATAAATATAACAACTAAAAATACAACGCTGTTAAAAAAATAAATAAAACTTAAATGATTTTAACTCAAAATTACCTTGTTGTGACAGTTTTTTCGAAACAAGGACATCAAGGATGTGATTCTATATAAAGACGTCAATGAGATTATCTACTGCTAGAACGGGTTATGCAGTCAAAATCAAATCAAAGTTAATTATTTCAATAAAACCAATTATAGGTTTTTTTCAATTGCCTGGAGTAGGAGTCAGTTAGTCGTGAAGCTAGTTGTCTGTTCCAATACATAAGATCCTATGAAGAAGACCAGATGCAAGAAGCACCAAGAACACTCCTTTCGACATGTTTTCTTTTACAATTTTTGATTACATTGCTTATAAGTGGAAGTAACTAGAATGAGTCAAATTTAATTTGTGGCCATGAAAACCAACGTCACAACTGCACCAACCTGTATCTCATGCAAGGCGGGCGCGGCTAACAATAAACCATAGTGATTAATTTGTGTGCGCTCGCGCACTCTAACGAGGAACTATTTGGGGTCAGACAGTACCATTTATTTGAAAAGACCCACCGGTGCGATACAAAAATTGAAAGTAAACTATTTATTGATTTTGCTAGAACTAAATGTCTAGAGCTTTTATCGCTTGATGTAAGATATTTGGGTGTTACTGCCTGTAAGTGCGGTATGGTTTGTTTTTCGTGTTATAACCGATAAAGTTTATTAGTGAATTAGTTATGTTTGTATCTGTTTCGCGAATCCACTTACTAGTTGTCTTAGGTATCTATCGTATGCCAAATTACGTATAATTCACGGGTGTCCCTCAATATCCGTGGAGGACTTGACTCTCTGTAAATTACGAGATTGCGAAACAGCGGCATTATTTACCAGTCACTCATACCTCCAATTAAATCAACTTTGAATATGCCTATTATATTTTCATAGATACGCTCTAAAGGAAATAATGTTAATCAGATCAGTAGTCTGAGTTATAAGGCCAGAAGTTTAGGTAATGAGCTATTTATTGTGTTTCATGATATTTAGAGAGCTATTTTTAGGATATTTGGATTGGATTGGATTTTTCACAGTTAGTGGGTTTTAAGTGCCGGCTTAGGGGTCTGTTATATTCTGTTGGAAGTTCTATTTTAACATGTTTACCGTTTGATTTTAAGTACCTACTACTAACTAGTGTATACCATGATATGCTAATTTAAAACTTGTCCGGATTTTTTTTTTTATTTTATTTTATTTGGGAGGCTTACGGCTTAAACAGTATTAAAAATAAATTTGTAGTAGCAGATGCCAATTACAAACTTCCACATTTAAAGTAAATTAATTAAAAAATAATTATAAGTGAAATTATTCTGCATTTGCATGCATCATGCATTGCAGAAATCTGTAAATGTGTACTTATCGGTACATAGTAAGCAAGAACGCCAGTATCTAACATTCTTTGGGGGTCATTGCCGCACTCCCATTGCATGTCACTTCCATTAGTAACCCCACTTAGTCATGATGAGCTTGTATTGAGGGTTTCAAGGCTATAGTTGAGTTTCTTTGCCAGTATTCTTCTCATAAGGCTCTACGCATTTTGGAAACTGGAAGTTATAGATCGACACAAGCAGGCAGTAGATTTTGGTGTTTTCACCTAATTTACTTCGACAATCCAGCACATGCTGTGGCGTCTGTTTGCGCCGATCTATGATTTTAACTCTAGCTTCAATTTAACGTTCATAAATGTCACTTAGTGTCTTAATTGAATAAATGATTTTGAATTTGAATTTGAATATAAAATAAAGGTAAAGGAGAGTGAAACTTGCAAAGTGTTTTTTAATCAGGCAGCTGTATGTTAGTCTAAGAAGGGGTGACGTAACTATTCTAGGCAAATGAGATTAATATTTTAACATAATTGTTTTGAAACTTTTGGGACTTCGATACATATTAAATGTATAACTACATAATAGTACCAGAGTATAACTAGGGACTTCATCGCGATAATATTGTAGGTACCTTATAAATATTATCGCGATTAAGTCCCGAATTACACAATAGTATTTTTTATTACACAGCAGCATCAAGTATCTTGTGCTATGGGTTCTAGAACAGGGATATACAATCTTAATTTATTTTTTGTAAATGCATACAAATTATAGATAGAAACACTCAGACCAATACAAACAGACATATTTAAGCATAAAAATATTTGCACTAAACAGGAATCGAAGACACTACCGCCGCCCCACAGAGGTCGTCACATTATTATATTATTTACCATAGAATGTCCGAGATATTCAGCGGCGTTATCCGATATGTATAAGAGCTTGCCATTCTGCGTCATCATCATGAGAAAGCCGTTTAGTGCCTGCAAATAAAAATGCTATTTATAATATAAATTTAAAACATTTTTTCCAATAAATGTCTGTATCAAATTTCTCAATAAAAACCAAACAAATGCTAAGTTCTTGAACTTATGATATTTGTTTGAAGTTTCAACACGAAATAATTTAGTGTAACATTGAATTACAATGTTCAATATTCATAAATATGATTATCATTTTCACGGAAAACAATAATTTGACGGTCACGTGTGGTGTAATCAATTTGCAAATAGTTTATTGTTTGAATTTTGATTCGCCTTGAATTATTTATTTGTATGCGTGTCATTTGAAGTTTACCTGATTTATTTGTTGCAATGTTTCAAATAAAATAAAAAACGACCAGTCGCAAAACAGGACTTGAATTTGTAATAGCCTTCAATTTTGTAAAGCTGCAAAGGTGGAATGATCTAATTGACCACCTCATCTACTAACACTGTTATAAGCTTGTGGATAGAATAATATTAGCGTGATCTTATTGAATTGGTCAATAATGGTTATTCAATTCTAATATCACTTCATTTCGAAATATATAAAATACCTAAAACAAACTTTTCTAGGCTAAAATTTTATTGTAATATACTAAAGTCAGGAAAAGGATTAAAAATTAATTCTTGTGCATTCACGAATCATAATCCAATTGTGCACACAAATAAAATAAAACTCAATAATGAACATGTACCAGTTAATATGAAAAATAGCTTCCAACTTATGATTAAAACCCCCAGAATTAAACATAATGAGTGGTTGCAACTGACCACACCCCACTAATACGGCCTTACGCAATGATTCAAATGTATTTCGTGTCTCTGTCTTACACCTAACGACAATGTGCGTTGGAAAGGGATGGGAGTATTTAGTACTTTGAAAATAACAGAATTTGTAAATGTGAATTGACGCGGCCGTGGGAAAAAGCTCTGAGAGTAAGGTTCAATTAATTAGGGCTTTTTGTTCGTATTTTTGCCGCTAATTATACGGGATAGTGTTTACTGATATTAGTAGTTATCAAAACATAGAATTATAAGGTCACGCCTTTTTCTAAGCTTCCCTATGGATTTGATTACAGTTTTTGATTTACTTGCACCCTTGTCATAGCGCATAATCGTTTTGTGTAGAATGTTTTATCGTTTCTGCCTGGCAGGAGTTACTTGGTTAACTGTCATTGCTTCGAGCGTTTGATCCCCAGATCAAACTACTTTGTGTCATTCAAAGATAGTTGTTGACTCTGTTTAAACTTTGTATCGTTTGAGATACAGGGTTAGTTGCCTATCGCATCAGTAGTTTTTAAAACAGTTTCATTATTTGAAGGGAACCTTTAATAGACGAAAATATTGAAGAATGATTCAATATACAGGAAATATTATTTTTATTATTGTGCTATTTATAATATATTTTTTAAAAAGTGGTAGTGGAAGAAAGGGGAAATCTATACTTATATATAAAGCTGAAGAGTTTGTTTGTTTGCTTGAACGCGCTACCTTAATGAACTACTGATCCGATTTGAAAAATTCTTTCAGTGTTAGATAGCCCATTTATCGAGGAAGGCTATAGACTATACAACAATACGCTACGGCCAACAGGAGGGGAGCAGTGACCATAAACGTCGGTAAATCTGCGGGGACGGCTAGTGTTAAATAAAAATATACTGACCTTAGAAAATCCAAAATTAAGAGTAGTGGACGGTTGTTGATTGATGTCAAAGCGCTTGAAAACTGAAACAAAAGAAAACTAAATAAAATATGTGTAACCAAAGTATTGTAATCAAAAGAATTGAACAAATGGAATTTAGAAGGAGATAGAGCACCGCATTATTTATTGAATGAATGATTGATTAAGTACCACCACCTATAGTACCTCCGCTTTATAAAAGACCTTAGTATAATGTATACAGCATTTTTCCTACTAGTCATTACGATCACAAGAGATCCATGAGACAGATGACTTAAAACTGCCACTGTTAATAAAAAGGTATTCACTCATACCATCCGATTACCACTCACCATCAGGTGTAGGTACTGTGTGCCTGTCCGCTAACTTAAGTTAAATAAAAAAGTATTTTCTGTGTTACAACAAAGTATTCTAGATGACAACTTTGGCTAAAAACTCTGTTAGTTTGATGATTTTAATAGGTAATATTTAAAATCGAGCTTAATGTCAGCTTTTTCCATATCTTTCTATCATATTATTAAATAACTACGCACTGGCTTTGTGTTCCTGAAGTTCAAACTTGAAATCTTCTAATACAGTACTACAACACTTTGTCTATTTAACATCTGGGTAATCGTGATCAGGGTGGTAAGATCACTAAATAAATGGTATTAAAATAATAATCACTCAAAGACCTAAGTCTAGTAGTTAGTTCGATCATAACAGATTATGATTACACTAACTAGGTACTACATAAACATCATGTACAGTCAGAGACTCAGAGCTGATATAACGACTAGAGCCCATAAAGATTGGGTACGACGTGAAATACATGCATTAGGGATATTTCACACGAGAGAAAGTACATTCTTTTTAGGTATCGTATCTTATAAAGTTTATAAGATGTATATCGCGTGTCGGTCCATTAGTCCCACTTTACACACTAATATGGAGGTAATACTGTTTGTAAGATACCTTTACTTCCATTGTCCTTTAGTCATTTATGGGTTTGGACTTGTTTCAAAATCAGTCATTTTATGTGTGATACCAGAAAGGTCTACCAAGGTCGCGGTGAAGTGGTTATGAAGGACAAATTCAAAGCTTACGATTATAATTACATGGATTGAAGCTAGATACGGCATAAAAATTCTTACTCTATCGACAGAATGGAGTCAATTATGAGTAATTTCAATTGGAAATGAAATTAATTAATCAGACTGCTGATAAACATACATTACTTCATACATACATATCATAGATAAGGTAGAACTATGTACTTGTCTTGAAATTTCGCTTATTTTATTGTGTTGTGTACGCACTTGTAGTATAATACATTTACACCGTGTACCGGATACATATTTATCACTAACGTAAAACTATAATCGGTAAAGACTGGTGCATAACATACCTACCTTTTTGTAACAATCAAATGTGTAAGCACCCTAATACTTATTAGAGTAAAATTCCAACAATCGATATTGTGGAGCGGCCACGCCGATACACATCTGTATTGAGAATCTATGTAGAGTATTGTGTTCGTACTCAACGCTCTATCACTGTATCACTCATAAACTGATTGTGAAACCTTTTTTGTGGATGTGAAAAATTACGACATCATGCACTGTCTCGAGTTAGTAATACACGAATAGTGCGCATATTATGCAAACTGTCTTTAGTATATTAGGTTATTATTATTGTCTTATACTTAATTAATTTAATTTTTTAGTGTTGTATACGTCCGAATGAAAATAATGAAACCTTATAGGAGCACTCGTCTGTCTGTCGGTGTGTCACAGCCAATTTGCTCCAAATCTACTGGACCGATTAAGTTGAAAACTGGTACACATATCAATGACCCAAACACAAATGTGCCAAATCAGAAAATTAAAAGTTGCTTACTGTACCGTGTGACACATCAAACAAATGAACTATATGTAAGGATCTGATTTTAACTTTTTGTAAGGATGCTTTAAGATTATATACTATTTAATATTTTAAAGTTATTTCGGAAAATACATGAAAAATATAGAAAAAAAAATCTGAAAAACATAACATAAATAGTTTTATAGCTTACTATCAGGCGGGCCGTATGCTTGTTGTCGGTGACAATGAAGTGTGATCTTCATATTAGTGATGTCACTGGTCAGTAAAAAAGTAATAAGAGAGAATTGATAAACTAACTTTTAAACTTTCGCGTTCCATGATATAATATTATCTACGTATTATCTATGTAATACCTTTTCGTGATCGCGTTAATTCCCGTTCATACGTAGAGAATTGATAAATTGAGCCACACAACAGCACCCGCCACTTTTATCATAATTTGAGAACGACCTCTTTGACCCATTACCCGACACATACAACTGTTGCCATGACACGTTTATACCGTTTTAAATATATAATAACTAAGTGATTAATATAAGAATGCTAATGAATTCTGTACAAATTAATCCGTTATATAATTTAATTGAAGAGATAATATAAGACCACTAATCTCTTAAACTGTTGTGACATACCCTGCGGCGTCCCACGCCATATTAAAATCGATGTCATTGCGCACTTACTCGACAAACATACTTCGTAATTAATCGATTGTATCGATGCATACTTTCTCGACCGGCGGCCAGGAAGCATCGATAAACAATAAGCGACCGACCACCCGATTATATCGATAAGTTATCGTGGAATAATTCCCCTCACTAATGGGTCTGCTCGATGTAAGGAGATTTACACTTTCTAAACTATCTCAAAAGGGTTTCTGTGGAGGATGGATTAGAATATTGATAAGTTATAACTAAGCCTTGTCTTACACTGTACACGGCAATTCCGTCGTTCAGTAACTAAAAGTAGGTCGAATTAATATAAATTGTATTAAGTTAGCTTTTTAATACAACTCGTTTATCAACCCAACTAGCACATTTATCACTTGATGGTTAGCGGTTATCGACACCTATAAATACTCGTAACACAATTTAATAATTACCAAAAATTATTACTGTTAGCACGAAAGTATCAATTCGAGCTCATATTTAAACGTGATTACAGAATTTTCTTCTACTCTTCATTTTCATAAAAAAAAAATTGACACATCTCACACACAGCTGTCTGATCCCAATCTAGATAGAGCCTGTGCTATGGTAACCAGACAGGTAATAAAGATTCTTATATATTTCTAAATGCATACATGTTATCAATAAATTACACATAAACACAGACTAAACGATCATGCTCATCACACAATTGTTTGTCCTGGGTGGGAATCGAATCCACGACCTCTAGCTCAGTAGTCAGGATCACTTACTACTAGACTAAACCAAAAACCCAGTCAGTTCCTTTTTCTGTATGAGATGCGTCTAATACTTTACTCTAGCACTTCTGAGTTCAAGATATCTGTTTGGCTGAAATCCTCGTGGATAAGCACCGGAGCACCGTTACAAATCCTTTCCAAATATTAAATTTTAATAATGTAATTCTCACCCGCTATATTGTAAAATATTTATGAGAAAATGTATGTTACATTCGAGTCTCCTAAAGTTCATTTTCTTTAAACAGAGGTAAAAAAGTTATTCGCATTAATATAAGTACCTGGATGACCGAGCCTTGCTCGGTTTTTTTTTTACCTTTTCTAAAAATGAAACCTAGCTAGAAACCCTCCGCATACTGAATTTCATGAAAATCGTTGGAGCAGTCTCCGAAATTCAGGTTATATATATAGATACATATATACAAGAATTGCTCGTTAAAATATATAGTATAGATACAACTAACGGACCCGACAGACGTTGTCTCACCCAATCATAGAGTTTTCTTTTAAGTGTCATAATGAAGTACACTAAAATTTTTAAAAATAACAGATATTTACATTTAATTTCGAGGAATCCACCCAAACTGTCTCATGCACAAAAAATACAAAATTACATCCATATCGTAGCAGTCGTTTAGAAGAAGTTCATCACAAATACACATACAGAAAAATTTTACATGAAGAGCACAATGCTGATAGATTTCCAAGGAAATGAATTGAAATCACCGTTCACTTTGATTTTCCAAACATCGTTCATTTAAACCTTGTCCTGGCAATTAGAACACAACAAAAAAAATATCAAAATCCAAATTAATCAAGCCTTTTTCAAGATCACTTAATCATCATGCATCAGCTCCGGAGACACATGTGGCAATTGATTTTTATTTTGTATATATGCATAGATATATGTATACAAAATTGCAAGAGATACATATAACAGATACTTTTAAATTTAATTAAAAGGGAAGTTGTAGATAAAGCTAAACATAGCTTACTTGTTATATATTATAATAATATAAACAAAACATAAAAAAACAACAAATAGCTATTTTTTTAATGATGAAAATAAAAACAAAATACCATTATCAATACCAAAAAAAATAATAGTATTTTGCCTAAAAATCATTTTTTAAATATTTTTCTGTCTATCTGTTTGTTCTGGCTAATCTAAAGGCTGGTGGTGTTATAAGGAGTAATTTAGGTTACTTTTATTCTGTAAAAAGAATTACAGTTCTGCGCAAAATATATGAATATGTATACGCGAGCGAAGCCGAGCGGGAACTGCTAGTTACTAATAAATTTGTATTTTAGGATTTAGTAGTTTTTGATTTTTTAGTTGACTCAAGTTAGGATAATAAATCTCCTTCATTTCTTTGTAATATTATTCAGGTTATTGTCATAACATCACCGCATATTCTTAATCGCTGCAATTAATTTGAATAAGTAACAGTTACGCAAACTCAATTTCCTTACAGAAACACGTGTTCCAACCATAATCTAAAGTAAACACACTGATGTAGAAGTAAGACGGATCGCTCTCACAGTTGCTAATGCGTACGATTGCAGCTCAAATGGCCCACTGAATCACTGTACAACGAGATAGTTTGAGTAAACGACGCGTTGAAATAAAGTCAAATATATTGAAGTGGATGAACCTAAGGCGATTGCAGGTCATACTGTCTCATGGAAATATGTTTTAGGCTTGGAATATTTGCATCAACTTACTCCAAATGTTAAGCCCCACTTACCGAACTGGAACTTGACAGTACATGACATGGTCATATATTTTGGTTTAGTTAGTTTACAATGTATATACATATACATTAGCCGGTTGGTCTAGTGGTTAGTGACCATGACTGCTAAGCCCGAGATCGTGGGTTCGATTCCCACCCAGGACAAATAAATGTGTGATGAACACGTTAATTTGTACTGTGTCTGGGTGTAATATATCTATAATATGTATGTATTTAGAAATATATAAGTATGTTTATCAGCAGTCTGGTTACCATAGTACAGGCTCTGCCTAGTTTGGGATCAGGCGGCCGTGTGTGAGATGTGTGGAGTTATTATTATATTATTACAATGTATAAGCTTTGATAAAGGGAGTAGTTTTTGTATTAGTCTCAAAAGACTTATTTTGTGAACAGCGAGGTTCAAAGCGGAGAAATTTACGGCACAGCAGAGTTCTGCTTCTAGTAGAGAAGCACCTCTACGATATAAAATTAAGTACTGGCATTGTGTTGTATTTCGATTGAGCTGGCAGGTAAGGTTGCCAAAATCTAAGTAAAGCTTGGCCTAATTATTTAAAGAAATGATAGAAACTTGAATAACGGTTAACACTCCATATCCTCATTTTGACCCCTGTTCCGAGTCCTGTTTTTAGGTGTATAAATATCTATATATGCAGCTTCATAGCAACATGGGTCCGTCAGACTTCGTATTCACGGAAGATCTGCTGTGTTAATCAGAGTGAAAACATTTATTGCGCGATGCAGTAAAAATGCTCATGCATATCAGTAGTTACTAAGTAGTTCAGGTTATTTACGTTAAATGGCACTATTTCAGTCCTTATAGTGCTTCTTAGTCTATATATGTGTAGCCGTTAGTCTATTACGTAAAAATTAAAACATGTGAAAGAAATGAATTGTCTCCAACTGTATAAACTACTATGAACCTAAACTTCGAAATAAATCATCAGCCAAAATTAATTTCCACACGAATTCGAGAAGGCACTAATTAGTTAAACGCTTTCTAATAAGGCAGTTTATACCTACAAGATTAAGTATTACCAATAAATAATGTGTTACCATAAAAACTCGAAACGACTTCACCTAATATCAATATAATAACCACTCGCCCGAGGCATTTGTTCGAGTCAAGAATAAGTGATTCAAATGTGAGGGGCATTTGCAGCGGGAAGTCTCACAGTTTCACAAATTGTTTCGTTAAGTCAATTTATGTTAACATAGAACATGATGGCAGTAGTAATTAAGTACCTGGTTTAAGTACGTGACTAGGAAGGGTGATTGTACTTTACTTGCATTTTAGTAAAATAATATTGCAGGTAATAAGCTCGATCAATTACCACTATTATTGAGTGACTGTCCACTGATCCACGTCATTCTTAAACAATATCACGGAAAGTTTTCATTTTTACCAAGTTTTTTTATTAGCTTCAGTTTGTAACTTTGTAAACAAATATTGGATCTTGAACCTACATCTAATTATCGTATCAAAATTAAACTTTCTATATCCTACTAATATTATAAACGTGAAAGTTTGTGAGGATGTATGGATGTATGAATGTATGGATGTTTGTTACTCTTTCACGCCAAAACTACTGAACCGATTGCGATGAAACTTTTTATGTAGATAGCTGGAGACCTTTTTATCCCGATATTCTTACGGGATCGGGACTTACGCGGGTGAAACCGCAGTGCGCTGCTAGTACATAATAATACATATATGTAGTTTGAATGACAATATTACAATTTAGTATCTTGGCTGATGCTGATGATTAAGCCAGGAGGTCAAAAGTGGAACTCTTCAATGGCTTCTAGTAATCACCTCAAGTTTGGGAGTATGATTCGGTTTTACGAGTCTAATAGATTAGAGAGCCATACTTCGACACGTATGGGCCAACTCGACCGGAGCGACACCACGGCCTCACCGAAAACCGGCAGTAAAGCAATGCTTTCATTGCTTTTCAAACTGCATTTTCGGTAGAGCGGCCAATTCTAAAGCCATATTGGTAGGATGATAGTAGATTATTTGCCTGTAGTTACTGACACTGCCTCTGTCACCCGCCTTATATATTGGATGTACCACTGCTCTTTTAAATGCGTCAGGGAAGGTGCTATAGACTCTGATGTTAGTTTTAAAATCTCTGCACTGATCTGATCCCACCCAGGAGCGCAATCACCTTACAATAGCTTCATCGTTTTTTCAACTTCTTCGTTGTCCGTTGGTAAGAGAACAAATGATTTTAGCGGAGATTTTGAAGATTTTTTGAAGTGGGGAAGATGTCAGGGTATTAAGTCTGACAATCGTTTACCTACCTTTGAGAAATATTCATTGATTTTGTTGACTGATGAATTAGGATCTTTTTCAGTTAATAGTTGGAGTGGTTGTTGTTTTGTTGTATTGTTATTGGTAATTGATATGATGGTAGCCCATAGCTTTTTTGTGTTGCTTTTTGATGTTATAAGCTGATCACGGAAATATTGATTTTTAAGTTTTTTAATTAGATTGTCACAGTGATTTCGGTATCTTAAATACGTTATTTTCAATATGATATTATCCGTATCTGATTTAATTTTATTGTCCGAATACAGCGAACGATGCCAAGAGTAATCCAAGGTTTAATTATATATTTACTTCTAGGAATCAAACGTTTTATTGAGTTATTTGCAATTAGTTGTTGTAAAATATTTATGAAGTTGTTAGTAGCGGTGTTCAAATTTGTTTCCCGATAAATTTTGTGGAAGTTATAAGTAAGACATTCGGATTTTAATTTTTCTCGGTCAATTTTAAACTTTACTTTCATTTTAATAGGTTTTGTATTAGATACTTCAGTTTTAATGCAAAACAGTATGGCTTCATGATCGGTAATACTAGTACCCAATGAAAAAGTGAATGCACTAAGTTTCGTTTTTAATATAACGTGGTCTAGGCAGGATTTATCTCTAGTAGCGGTATTGATGGCAGGAAGAAGACCGTGGAATGATATTGTATCTAAATACGTTGCGGTTTCTTGACTAGTTCCTATTAGGTCTATATTTATGTCACCAACTATGATGATGTTCTTAAATGATGAGACACTCTGTAGTAGGCCGTGTAAAGAGTCAAGGAAATTTTCGAGTGATTTAAAACTTAATTTTAATATATATAGTGTATAGTATATACATATATAAATTTATATATATATAATCTGAATCTTGGAAACGGATTTTCATGAAATTTTGTATACAGGGGGTTTCAGGAGCGATAAATCCATTTAGCTAGGTTTCATTTTTAGAAAACGTAATGGTCATCCAGGTACTGTTATTTATATACAACACATAACTTAATCACAAGAACTTAAAATTGTTTTCAGAATACGGAATAAGCTTGATAAAGTAAGTCTCGGAAGACTGAAGTCTTAATAAATGAACCAACTCTCACAATTTATCACGATAATTTGAACACCATAAAACAGTCCATTAACGAAACCTATAAAATTCATCACAAATATGGTATAGGTACATAAATAAAATCTCGTAGGCGCGTGCGCTCCCATAATCGTTAGTCTAATTAATTAGAACGGGCAATGGTTTTGAAATACGTTCGAGGTAACCTAATCATTTCTCACTTGAGAAATATTGCTTTCTTGTGTATTTAGATTCGGAAAGCGTTTTTTTAATTAATTAAATAGATTTCTAGCTCCCTAGAAATCTATTTAATTCATTAAGCTTAATATACAAATAATTATCTTAAAAAAAAAGTATCACCGACTTCAATGTGCTTTTTAGAGGAAAGTAGATGTATTTTGTTTAAATATAATATTTAAACAAATTAATAATTAATAATAAATTAATAATATTTAGATATTTGTTGATTTTTAAGAAACCGCTCGACTGATTTCGATAAAATTTAAATGGGACCACCTGGGAAGTATACACTTGAAACCAAAAAAAATATTCTCAAAATTGGTTTAGGCGTCGAGTAATCGGTGAACATACATAAAAAAAAAGATTCCGACGAATTGAAAACCTCCTCCTTTTTGGAAGTCGGTTAATAAAAGCATTGGTCTCTTCACATGTTTTTTTTTGTAGTTTGACAATAAATCCCTGAGACTGCGGTGATTGTTTTAGGGTCAGTCTCGGTCTTTGGTCCGGTAATTATTTTGAGATTTCCGGATAAATGAAAGAAAGAAAGGAAAAATGTTATTTTGGCAACACAAAAAATACTGGTAGGTAACATAAACAATGTTGTAGTTTGAATTATCGTCATTGCCAAAAACGGCCCTAATTCGGCATTGTGTCAGCACAACCAGGTATGGTTTTCTTTTTATTTTAAAAACGATAACTCCTGCACTAGGAATGATGCCTGTGTTGCGGGGGATTTTACAGACTACGGAAAACTATTTGTGGACCACACAAATTTTTGTCCCGTGTGGGAATCGAACTTCACACACAAGATTGTGTGTGAAGATTTGAGTCCGTTTACTTGTATGTTTGTGAAATTATCTCGTATCTCGATCCGGGAATTATTTAATCTCTTGTGAGGGAGTTGTTTTAGAACCAATATTTTTGTAGAAGTTTTAAATTTATGGAAAAGTCTACAATAATTCCACATGATGCTCTGCTACATGAAATAGTCTTGTAGTGAAAACATATAGTGTATATCTTGTCTTAGAAAATTCACTTTATTTTTCTACAACGAACGATTTCAATACAAAGTTTCTATTAAATAAACGAGACAAATCTAACCCCGAATTCCTTGAAAATAAAGCAGAGCTTATTTCTCGGCCTCAAGGCAGGTGGCTAACTAAATTGAGATGTTCGTTAGCCCCTAATGGTATGTATCTCGTCAATCTGGCCAGTTATTTCTGTCGCCCACAGTATGCACTGTAAGGACACTGCTGGCTTTTTTAATAGGGAAGGCTTTATATCGTATTGTTGGAGATAGATTTCTTTTAGCGACTTATAGAATTGTGCGACGTGTTTAAATTCTTATTATTGGTTTGCACAAATTTTAATAAAATGTTGAATATGCTGATAAAATGTTAAGTTTTATTAAAACTTTCTGTTGTGCTGCTACGAAAGCGATCACAGTTACCGAGGATGTGATAAAAGTGTCTATAAATACGGTAACTTAGAATCATTAGGCAACTCTCTCGTAACTTATCTCTATCTCTTTAAAAAAATGAGCTTCATCTAAGGGCATTTTAATTTCTCGCTTACACGTTATTATATTTCGTTTCTTTGAGCCGTTTTCAAAGAATGACGTGAAAATTTAATTACTTTTCCTATCAAACAATTATTTTAGAAGCATTTGGAAGAAGAAGTTCTAGCATCAAGTTTTAATACTAACTGATGTAAAGAAATTATCTATGTTACACATCAAACTTAGAATATACAATGACATATATCTAATACCTTTACACTAGCAACTCTTGTATATATGTATAATATATGCTATGTCTGTATAGTGTAGTCTGTCTGTATAGTATGCTATGCAGATTATATATATATATAATCAATCTGCATAGCATATTATACAGACAGACTATACTATACAGACATAGCAGATTAGGATCACTTAAAGGTATTTTATTGTGGTTTTATAAAGAAAATATTTCTATTATATTTTATTATTTAATGACAAATAACAAAACTTACAAAGAAGCTGCATATAACAGTAAACTTAACAATAAACACATGGCTTTAAAACATTAGTCTCCATTAAAAATGGTTAGCGGAACTGGCAGTCACACCCCACTTATGCAAATAGTCGAGTCAATTACTATGGAGGAAATTGTTGCGAGGCTCACGAGGCTTCGGTCGTGCGACGCCTTTTCGGGTTGCTCTCAAATAAGTCTATTGCCTGTCACCCAGTATGTGATTGTACCGGGTGCAAGTGTGTGAACTATACTGTTCATTAGTTGTACTATTTCAAAGTATACTTCTTTAAACCTCAAGGAAGTTACTCAAGCATTATGCTTTTGATGTATCAAGTTTAAACAGCGGTATTTTATTAAATAATAAACCTCTAAAATTTAAAATACCCCCGATCGAAAATCCCTTCAACGATTACAAAACAGCTGATAATGTTCAACAGATTTTCTTGAATTATATCTAAGAACACTCGATCAAGTCACCTTGCAAACAAAAAAAACCGTTCATCCGTTTGGGAGTTAAGATGCCATGTATGAACGATCATTTTCAACCCCCGACGTAAAAAGAGGGGTGTTATAAGTTTGACGTGTCTGTCTGTCGAAGATCATCAGATCTTTTCTAATCATATGTATGTATTTAGAAATATATAAGTATGTTTATCAGCAGTCTGGTTACCATAGTACAGGCTCTGCCTAGTTTGGGATCGGACGGCCGTGTGTGAGATGTGTGGAGTTATTATTATTATTGAAGGGATTTTCGAGTCTTGGTCGGGGTATTTTACACTTAAAATTTATGATTATGTAATGATATCGTGGTGCATTCTCAAGCATTACGCATTTGGTGTGAAGTAACAAAATGATGAAAGCCGTACAATTCTACAAGATATTTAATGCGAATAAATTAGTGATGGTTTCGCACACGCACATATTGTATTTACTAGGTATTATTCACTTGTGTGGCGCGTAGAGAACCATTTAAGCAATAGCTAATTGAAACCTTAATAATATTGAATTGCAGTGATCCAACTGCTCCTTCAACTTACAATTTATTATTATATCAAGTAACCACCAAACTAAATGTTTGTTATTTCGTAAAAGCTAAATATCTATTAATAAAAAAAGGTCTCGTTGTGGGTTCAAAGGTATTAGAGCAGTCATGAAAAGGCGCAAGATAGATCTAACGCTACTCTTTTAATTTAGTTATTTTTTTTAATAATTTTTTTTTATATTTTTTACTTGAATGTATTGAAGCAAAATGAACATTGCTTCTAAACAACAAAATAATCATATTTATTGAATGTGTAGACAAATCCCAGGGGCCAAAAATCCCCCAGATCCATTTAATATGCGCCCTTGCTCATGTTTATGGTGACATTTTAAATGGATCCGGGGGAATTTTGGCCCCCGGATTTGTCTGGCTGCTTCAAATAGCATTCAAATTGTTCTCTAAACATAAAAATCAAAACTCAGACTTAGTAAGCTTATTATTATTATTATTTTTAAATTAAAAGCGTCTGGCGTAAATAACTGCAGACGGAAAGTGTCTGGCAATATTGATCATAACTTTTTAATTATATTGTGCACTATATCTATAAATTCAGCACTCAGAAGTGCGCCCGAAAATAAGTTAGGTCTGGCGGCTCTGGGATCTTTCCCTATAAGTATATCCTGATATCGATGCCACAGGATGTTCTTTAATTGTGGAGGCAGAAACAGTCAATCTTTTTCAGAATAATAAAGTAGTTACAACTGCAATACATATGGCCATCTCTAATTTTATTATAGTAGATTATCATGCAATAATAAGCACATAATTATATAAATTGCACACTCTAATTAGACAACCTTTCCCATAAATCTAAGCACTCTTAAACTTAATGCTGACAATATTACGAAATAAAATTCATGGTAAGGTCATCTTCACACTGTTGAGATGCAATTAACACTTCACATGCGTCAAGTAAATTGGCTTGTCACGTGTGATGCGGCTTTCGCATTAGCATCGCGATTGACGCGATGTTTGATGAGATGATAGGCTGTGTGAATTATGAGAAAAAGAGAGTGAGAATTGCAGGTTGCTTTTCATACAGGTGTACTATATTCTAACATAGAACTATTCAATGGGAAGTATGGGTTTTTAAACAAGGGATTAAACACACTAGTAGTAATGCTTGCAAAACTTTTATATACAGAAAGGAGCCCTTATGTTAAAACGTCAGCCGTAGAATTATGTTTTTTTTTACGTTATCTTATTAGAATACTAGTCGAAGAGGTGAACATAATAATATCTCTTGTCATAGCCACATCGCTTAAATAGCAAAGAGTGTGAGTTATTATAAAAAAGTCTCAGAAAGTAATTAAAAAAATATATGTCGCAATTACGTCATATCCGGCATGCGAGCGCCACCTGTCGGCGTTTGACGCAGTCGATGTTTATAGGCCGAGCGGCACACCCGACACTTCTTGTGCGGCAGTCGGACGGAGCGGTCGAATATCGAAACTGTCACGCGTTTCTAGTGATATAGATAACTAGCTATAGTCGTGTGTCTATTTGTAATCATCATGTTAGAAAGTGAGAAATTATGGGCCCTATTGAAGATGATGATCATACCCCTCCGTCATATATAATAAAAAGGTATAATCTCTTCAATAATTTAAATTACTACGCACTGAGTGTTTTTTGGGGTTTAAAATCTTTACTAATGCCCCTAGTAGGTATTGAAATATCAACATAAAAAAGTTCACCACCTCTATAAATTCACACTAAATATTTTAGCATGTTTAAATAAAAATCAACCAAAGTTTTAAAATATTTGTAATCCGTTCAAAGATATATTGCATACCATTTATATAATTATGATAGCGTTTATTAAAAATATTACACACATGAATTGAAACTTTTTGTTTTTAAATAATATGAGTAATTCTCATCGCTCTATTACTGTGTCAAGGAACATTAATTACTTCAACGCGCGTTGAAAACATAATCAATCTTCAATAGTGTGTGTGTTTAATATTTTTATTTTAAGACGAAGTTTGATGCCCTTGGGATTTCATTGTTTTATTAAAAACAGCAATCATACGGTCCTTTTGATCATTAGCGGTTACTGGTGCATATACAGGATGCTATAGCCGAAAAACAGTTGATATAGCCTTAAAGAAACGCTTTTTATTTGTCACTGAAAAACTACTGAACGGATTTTCATGCGGTTTTCACTAATAGAAAAAGTGATTCACGAGGAAGGTCTAGGTTTTGTTAAGATTTTGTGTAAATTGATTGAAATATGTTGATGATTGTTGAAGATTTCTCTGCTACACGTGCAAAGCCGGTTGCTAATAAATTTTAGTTTACTAGCAACCCGCCCCGGCGCACGGGTACAAACCATGCACCTAAACGTAGTTTTGCAGTTTATCGCGAACAGACAGACAGACGTGGCGGGGGACTTTGTTTTCTAATACGTAGTGATAATGGCGAACCAAATTAAAGATTAAAAAAGGGTTATATTACCTATCCACCTCCTGGCTTCATCATCAGACCAACGTTACTGAACCCAACCTATTGGACTCGTCAAAACGAATCGTATGAGCCCAAAATCCAAAGATTTACAAGTAGCTGCTGAAGAGTTCCACTATCCACCTCCTGGTTAAATCAGATCAGCTCCAAAATACCAAATTACAGTATTGTCATCCAAACTACATATACATACAAAGTTTCATTTCTATGCAACAATTAGAAGTAGATTATAATAGAATTCAAAGATTTGTTTACATAGTTAGTTATAAGTAAAGCTAATAAAAGCGTATTGTAAACTAGCTGCGCCTCGCAGTTTAACCCGCATCAGTCCCAGTGCCTCACCTATGTGTTAATCCAGGTCTCCAGCTATCTACATACCAAGTTTCTTTGCAATCGGTTTAGTAGTTTTTGCGTGAAAGAGTAACATACATCCATACATCCCCACAAACTTCCACGTTTATATTATTAGTAGGATAAAGAGTACTAGTAATATAACATACGAAAGTGTTTTCTGAGAAACATCAGCGTTGTTCTACGTTAATTGCTAACCTAATCCCTATTGCTAACAAAAAACAACTCTATTGACTAATAGAAACACAACACTACTTTATTGATTATTTAATGGGGGGAAGTGCTTCTCTAGTGTGACAAGTAGATGTGTACTTGCCCTTGGGTAAATCAGTCACTCCCTTGTAAGGTGTAAACTCGTCGCGGTTGCGGGTACGCAATTCAATACTGCGAAGTCAATCAGGTGGCAAAGTTTAGTAGGTATTCATTGCTACTGTTTTTAAAAATAGAGTGTAATGTTAGTAGCTTTTCCTAAGGCTAATCGTTAAGACTATAGTAGACCGAAGATGTTTCGTTGAACAGATAGCAACAGTTTTAATAGCTTTAAGGGGGGAAGAGAGGAAGTGTGGTGAGAGGAGGGTGGGGGAGAAGATGGTGAAAGCCTATACTATTATTTTGGTTCGATCAACTGCAACTCTAGCCTCTTAATCCAGTCACGAATTATTTTTAACAGTAGATTTTGCAACTGAATGAAGGTAGATGTGCACCTTGAATGATTTCTATGTTTAATAGGTTCAAACCTTTAACGGTATCACTGAGTGATTTTTATTTTTTAGTACGTTAACTTTTGGAGCATTTCAATAAAATGAAATTCAGGTGGCATCAGCTTGCATCCTGTTCACCTCTCGTGTAACACTAACACTATTGTACCTGAAGATCTGACTTTTAAAAAGAGTGGCCATGAGTTTCTTTGCCAGTATTCTTCTCATAAGGCCCTACGCATTTTGGAAACTGGAAGTTATAGATCGACACAAGCAGGCAGTAGATTTTGGTGTTTTCACTTAATTTACCTTGACAATCCAGTACATGCTGTGGCGTCTGTTTGCGCCGATCTATGATTTTAACTCTAGCTTCAATTTAACGTTCATAAATGTCAATTAGTGTCTTACTTGAATAAATGATTTTGAATTTTTAAAAAGGGAAGGGCTTCCGGTAAACTCACTCACTCGGTGAAATACAACGAAGCATTCCTTCACTAGCAGTTTTCTGTCAGATCCATCTTCGATGCACTGTAGTCACATTTAAATAAAAATACACATAGAAAAGATTTAGGAACTTGGATAGAGAACAACAGAACTGCCACTAATGTCAAAAAGCAGAAGCCTAGATTATCACCAGAATATTTTGTATCTTCAGCATTTATTTGTATGAATAGAATAAAAATAAATAACTAAAAATTTAACACCCTCTTTGAACATCTGGCACTAAAAACACACAACCCTCCTTTATAATAAACCGTTCAATAAGAGTTCAACTAAATAAACAAATAAACTATTCAGCTTTCTGATATTAGTATATATTGCAAATTAGCTCACACCGCAAACCATGCCCAAAATATAAATGGTGACAATTAGCACGCGCGGTCATTTATGAGTAAGACGACAAATATTAAAGTTGGAAATACTTTGTTGGTTATAAGCTTAATGTAAAAGCTACACGCAACGCATGTAGATCTATAAATGCATGCTTGGAAAAGGTGTTATCAGTTTGTTAGTCAATTTGTCGTCACAAAGTTTAATTGTGCGGCGTATCAAATACCACGAAATGAAAACATATACGTACTTTTATCGATATTTCATTCGAATCGATAGGCCGTATAAATACAGGTCATTCGATTTATAAATCAAGCTCGAAATCGATTTCAACAAGTGGCTATTAATTAAGTTGTAGTTAGATTAGAAATTAGATACAGAAACAGTTGGGCGGCGACGGTGATTATATATGGGATCTATTATTAAAATGATCTGAGTGCGATGCAATACTTGAAACTAGAGGTGTGAAGTGAAACTCCAAACTACTCGAATGATTTTACAACCTGTAATTATTTATATAAATCGCCTTGAATGTATTCGGGAAAAATTCTGTTTAAAGACCTTACGTAATATAAACACCTGTTGGTATTTGGTCGAACTTGATTTAGAAGGTCATTGTGAATATAATTGTTTTGTGTCTCTTTATTCTATTAAAGAGGCAAATAAGTGAACGAGCATAGCCGTATCAGAAGCGTCACTTGCATATTAACTGTTTGACTCTTGTAACACAACACTGTGCAAAGATTTTATTTTTTAAGACCTCCTGTAGAATTTAATGGGTATTGTAATGGCTAGGGCGTCGGACTTGTGATCGAGTGGTTGCGGGTTAAAACCCCACCCAGTGCACTACCGACGTGAACCCACTCCAATTCCTGACACAAGCACTTAGCTTAGCTGGGGTTAACAAGAATACTAGTAATGTGTCACCCACGTTACTAGGAGTCTTTTAATAAAAATAAATGTATAATAGCGATATAAGTATTTAGTGATATTTTTTTAAGGAAGAATTCTGATCCCACTCTGATTCGAGTCAGTTGTTGCGAGGGTGAGGAAGATAGGTATACATTACGGTCTTCAGTACAATCTGCATTTAGTAAGCAAATTTGATGATGTCACCAAATTATTTATATCACCATTATACTTTACCTTCCTTCCTGTTTATATTAATTTAAAGTATAAAAATATAACTATCTTACGATTTCATTTATTTTATTGTATAATATAATGTCTTCTGCTAAATTTTAGCTACTTCGTAGTATTTTTCGTTACAAAATAATGTTACTCTTAATTATGTATTTATACGGGAATGAACGCGATCACGAAATAGGTATTACATACCTCTGAATTCGTCAGCCTGTGACCACGGCCAGTGCAATCTGGTCGAAACGTATATAAATAATAATCTATGTATATAAAAATGAATCCCTATTTCCCTTGGACACGGTATCACACATGAACGGCTGCACCGATTTCGCAAATTATTTTTTTTGTCTTATTGTCAGGAGAAGGTTCTTCAAGAAATGAAATCAGAAAAGTTAAGAAAACTTAACGAGGGACTCACGTTGGTGAAATCGTGGGGCGCAGCTAGTTAAGTATATAACAGGACGCGAAAGTTTAAACGTTAGTAATGTTCTCTGTTTAGGTACCAATAGGTACCTAAATAACACTGTAAAGTATTCCAAAGAAACTGCAAAACAATTTTATTTTTCTATAACTTGCAAGCTAAAGAACAATAAACAGTGAACTAACTGAAAAGGCTTATAGCAAATCGTAGTTATTATTTTACTAACCCTCAAACAGAGTTCGTTGATGTCTTTTGTATTAAGACAACGCTGATTGACGTTAGAATTTTGATGAAGTCCCTGACATCTGACCACAGTATCGTTACACTAAAACCACAATTACCTTCAAATTATTCACACGCACATATGATTTTCTACATATTTTTTAAATAAATCACGCACATTCTTGCATTGATTGGCTGTCAACATTGACAAATAAAAATTGCGAAGTAACGCGAATGAAATATGATATTTCCTTTCATTAATCTGTCTATCAATAATTCGAAACTGCAGATGATTAAGTCATCAATTTTAATTATTGTTTATTGACTTTCGTACTGACAGGGGTGTTGTGTCGTATACTACACTGGGTTTGAATAAGTGAAGATTGATTCAATGACACATAATGTATGTTTATAGAAATCAAATTTCGTAATAATAATTTTAGTTTAATGTTAATGCTTTTTGGATTATTATGCTTGGAGTACAGATGGAGGCTCACCTCTTTTTTTGGGGTTCCGTACCTCGAAAGGAAAAAACGGAACCCTTATAGGATCACTTTGTTGTCCGTCCGTCCGTCTGTCTGTCTGTCAAGACCCTTTTTCTCAGGAACATGTAAAGGTATCAAACTGGAATTTATATCAAATACTCAAATCTAATGTCCCTTAGAGCTGTGAAAAAATCAAACTTCTAAGCCAACGCAATCAAAAGATACAGCCGTTTATGCCGCAAATTGCTGCAAATTTTCGACATTCGCAAGGGAATTAAAACCTACAGGGTACTTCCCGTGAACTCAGAATCTTGAAATTTGGTACGAGGCAACGTCTTGTAGCACAAATAAAGGAAAAATCCCAAAAACCGTAAATTTTTAGTTACATCATATAATAAAAATATTTTACGGAACCCTCGGTGCGCGAGTCCGACTCGCACTTGGCCGGTTTTTTTAGGCTCAATTTTATTTTTTATATTCGAAATCGTATTAACAGGAGCATTGTGTTTTATTCTACACTGTGTTTGAACAAGCGAAAATTAATTCAATGATACATAGATAGAAATGAAATTTCGTAATATGTATTACTTTTTGTTCAATGTAATGCTTTTTGGGTTACGCTTGGAGTACGCATGGAAGCTTATTATTATTATTACAATAATATACGCTCTTTCTGGCCCAATTTTAAGTATTGTTTATTGGACATCGTATTGTCAGGGGTGTTGTGCCGTATACTACATTGGGTTTGAATAAGTGAAGATTGTACATACATACAAATAAATGCAATTTCGTAATATTACTTTTGGTTTTTGGGTTAATAAGTTTTATGTATTGTATAATTTGTAGTAAGTATGTATAGTAACTTAGTTCTCTTTTTATTTCCTGGTTTAATTTTACTTCCAATACTGGCAATCGTATTGATAGGGATGTTGTCTTATACTACACTGGGTTTGAACAAGCGAATATTAATTACATAACATATAATATTACTTTTGGTTCAACATTAATTATTTTCGGGTGATTACGCTTGGAGTATGCATGGACCACTTCTATTTTTGTGGGTCAATTTTGCTTCTCGTTGACAGGGGTGTTGTGTCATATATTACAGTGATTTGAGCATTTAATGACACTTTTTGTAATCGTTAAATTCCTTACAATTCAACTTTATTGTTAGAAGAATAACTTTCATGAGTGACATTAAAAGATATTACACTAAACAGCAATAAGCAACGGTGTGTTGCAGTTGGCAGACTGGAGCTGGGCTTGATGGGGGCCCTACATCAAGGAGCAAAGCGAAATGAACTAAAATTTTCCGCGAAACATGCATGTATACAGAGCACAAGGAGTAATTATTATGACAAGGGTAATGTGAGTATTTTGCAAAAAAAAAATGTATCCAAGCATGTTAGATTATAAACTAGAACCACAAGTAAAAGCCCTAGCTTAGTTTGATTCTATAAAAGGCTGTGTAATGTGCCGTTGAAAGTATTTTAATTGTTATTGTTTAAAAGACTGATTGACAAAAAGTGTTAGATCGTATCTTTACGGGTGCAGCTTTTTACAGTTCTGCCATTGGCCTCTGACCCAAAAATATAACACCACAATGAACTTGTTAGATAAATTATGACACACATAATTACAACTTCCATCGGTACAA
The DNA here is from genome assembly GCA_949752705.1 of Callimorpha dominula. NCBI lineage: Eukaryota > Metazoa > Arthropoda > Insecta > Lepidoptera > Erebidae > Callimorpha > Callimorpha dominula. The sequence continues at coordinate 11,275,099 of OX457011.1, forward strand.
ACCTGCTTGAGTGCATGTATTGGGAGTAAACCATTTAACCTGTCAAGAAATTTAATATGTTTCACCAATATGGCCTCAAACAAATCACTGCAAAGCGTAACAGCAAGTATCAATGCTGACCCTTCTAAGCCAAATGACATACGACTAGAGTTTTAATTTGAGTTATGGGATTGTAATTGAAGGCAAATACTCGTTTATTTAAACAATCAATCAAGCCATCAATCAATATTGCAATGGTTTGATAAGTTATAATCAATACCTAACTTGAGGCTACAGGCTAACTAAGCATATCGGATGATCAATCAACTAAGCTTTATGACATTTGTGCGTTAAAAAGATTACCCTACTAAAGGTGATGGCAGGTGGCAAATAAGCTTTCCTTTTAACCATTTTCTTATAATACATTTTGTACACTGTGAACGTGCTTCAGTCAGGACCTTGGAAGTGTGTTTCAAGTGTGTCCTAGACGTATTGTATCGTGTATGTGTGTGCGTATGTACAAAGTGTTACAAAAAAGTATATTTAATCACTACATATTATAATAAAACAAAGTACCCCGCCACGTCCGTCTGTCTGTCTGTTCGCGATAAACTGAAAAACTACTGAAGGGATTTTCATGCGGTTTGCACTAATAGGCAGAGTAATTCATGGGGAAAGTTTAGGTGAATAATTTGTTAAGATTTTGTATAAATTGATTGAAATATGTTGATGATTGATAAAAATGTCTCTGCCCTACTACTACTACTACCCGTGCGACGCCGGGGCGGGTTGTAGTAATAAATATAATATAGTTTTATTTTGTCGATAAATAGTTTAGCCGACCATAAAAACATGATTTAGAAAAGGAGCATAATATGTTTTTACTTCAGAGTTGATGGACTATATTTTGCTTATTTGTGTATATACATAGATTTTGCGTATATACATAGATTAAGTATATTTCAGGATGTATGCGGACTATTAATATTTTCGGTATTTATTTTTTATAGTCTATATATATAGACTGTCATCTGACAGTCCATCAGAATTCTCTTCATAAGAAAGTTTAATATAACATTTTCAAGTTTTTATATTCAATATTAAAGAATTTCCGACTATAGAAGACGCTGGTAGTGCTTTTAAGCTGCGGCCTTCTGTACGGTTTAAATACCACCTATGATGGGTAGCTGAAGCAGAAAAGCAATTTATCTTGCAAATTTAAATTCTTCACAATATTTTATAAAGGGGAGATATTTCTCCCGTTTGTCCTTAGATCCTCTAAGTTTTCAACCGTGTTCAATTTTGATCACTATCCTCAATTTAAAAAACTATTGAGAACGTACAGCATATATCACGCTTTATAATTGTATGACTCAATCACTATTATATTTAATACCCCACTTAGATGACTCACGTAACAAAGCTCGATGACACCAAAAAAAAAATATGTTCACAGATCCTGATCCGTTTACATGTATAAAATTAGCCCAAAACAAAATGTACTCAATTTCCGTGTCTAAATCCTGTCGATGCGAAGGTGCAATGATGAAATCATCACTACCGGTTATATTGACCTTTTGATCCGTAACAAAATTGTACATATTTTTTTATATTAAGACAATTGAAAGTGAGAACGAGTACTTGGTCTTAAGGTCATGTTTGAATAGATACGATTGATATACCACATGTTTTGTTTCGGCGTCAGATTATTGCGTATGTTTATGTATAGGAGGATCTTTATGGGCTGTTTTGGTTAAGGCCATGCATTACATTTAAGCACATAAGAAAGACTAGTGTTGTGTACACAAGGTTTACTCTGTAAATAGATTTAAGTATATAGTGCCTTGAGCCAACGTAATAGAGTAAAAAATTGCTTGTACGGAAATTATTTTCTTGTAGAAAAAATCTTATGATTTAGATGTCACACACCATTTACCCAAACACTTTAAAATTTATATGAAATTACAATAAATAAATAAACAACGACAAAGTATAACGCCGAAATAAAATAAAACTTAAATTTTCATCCTATGTATATGCGTTTGATATCTTATACATCACGAATATCTAAAACTGAAAAAAAGCAGAAGTGTGATTCAGTTATAAGTAATTTATTATTTATGTTTAGTCCAGAAGAAATAATACTCGACAAAAGATTTTGCGAAATAGTAATAATTATAATTACTGGAAGTTAATAGTAATAATAATATATATCTATTTATTGTACATCAAAATCATTTGAAAAAGAGCGGCGGTAGCGTAATGGCTAACGCGTCGGACTTGCAATCAAGTGGTTGTGGGTTTGAACCCAATCTAGTGCACTACCGACGTGCACCCACTCCTAACACAAGCATTTAGCTTAGTTGGAACGGCTAATGAGAACACTAGTAATGTGTGACCCACTAGTATTCTTTAAAAAAAAAAGAAAAGTGTAGGAGCACAGCATTGTTGGGTGGCTTATCCAATTGGCGGCCTTATTGCCCTGAGGCAATCTCTAACAGGCCATGGGAAGGAGGGAACATAGGACATCGATTTAACTGAGCGTACACCATACTGCCCAGTATGGTGTACGCTCAGTTCAGAAGTTAATACACTTAAAGTTCGTAATGAAGATGCCATGATCTTACAAAAGTTATTGTACAATATTCGCACTTAAGCTCTTTTTGGGTTAATTATCTTACATAAGCACTTAGAGATTGCTACCTTTTCAGAGTACAGACAGCTAAACTTATATGAATTACATCTCAAAACAATAATATTACGATGTTTGATTGATAAACTTATAGTCGACAACAAAGAGGTGTAATGATATACCCGCGTTCTCCACGTCAAACGTCTTTCATCGATTCGAATCGCCCATTGTATCGAATCGTAAACGCATGTCGTAATCGATTGTATCAATCGATACGAATAAAATATAATTATTATTATTTCCGACCTTACCCAAGGCGTTAATAGTTGCTAGAATAGTTTACTGACAATTAATTTAATTATGAATGTTGTAAATTTTTTCAATTGCTCTGACTACCGCCTGGGGAGGTCATGCTTTTTATAAAATAGGGACCTTAAATTTAGACTTTTGAATTTTGCATTTCATCTACATTAATAAGATAACTGATCATGAATGTTTGTTTGTTTAAAAAACAATTACTACACGAACTATGGGTCTAATTAAAGAAAAGTATGTTATAGTTATGATATACACTATCAAAATTATAACATACTAGATGTTGCCATCGACTTCGTTCGCGTGGAAATTCAAATTTATCCCACTTTTCCGGTATATTAAATAGTCATTTCCCAGGACAAAATCTATCTCCATTCCAAATTTCATTACGATCCGCTCAGGCATTTAGCCGTGAGTAGTAAGAAACAAACAAACAGTTACTTTCGCATTTATAATATTAGCATAATAATACCAACCGTTACCCGCGACTTGGAAGCCCTAACACTCTTTTAGGAGTTGAATTTAATAAAATGTTTCTTAATCCAAACCAAAGGGAGATGCTTTGAGGATGTCATTAATGCTATGACACATTGGTATTGGTATAGGGCTCTGTTTCCGCATTAAGACTCATAGGCGGTCCATTATTCGTTCTGATAAGGATGAACATTTGAGCCAGCATAGCTCCTTGCTATGACACAAAAGAGTCCTGCAGTGACTATAAATGTTAAGCAACCTAATCTCAGGATCTAGAACAAAATCTCAAGTCATAATATCATGAACATCTGGTGTAGAAGTTTTGATCATCACATATACAACGCCTGGACGCTTCTGTCCGGACGTTGTATTTGCGATGATCAAAACTTGATCAAACTGATGATCAAAAACAATGCATGAAGACTGAAAATGCTTATCCGGTCAGCCTAATTCAAGAATAAATGTGCTAGTCGCTTCCCCTTACAATTCTTTAAAATCACACGCGATATTTAAAATAATATAATATAAATTCAAGGATTTAATAAATTGAAGGTATGCAATATAAACTTAAAACAAGCATTACCATTTATTAATATAATATTCAATTGTACGAATATGACGTAATGTTGCCATAAATCTCTTCAGGCTTGTATACAGCTTTGAATAGAAGTCAGATTGCCACAGACCTTGACACACTAGTTCTCAGCCTGGCTTCGTCTGCATACAACCCATTGCTATTTCTAGTTTAGGTTTTATTTTTATGAAATCCAAACATCTCAATAGTAAACCTATAAGCTATTGGTCTTTGTATATATTAATTTTTACGTACACAATATGTTTCGGTAAAGAAATAATAGTGAATTGTTTTTTGAAACATTGATGCGTGTGTTTATCTTCTAGATAAAAGCGACAAGATCTCTTCTTTTAAGGTTGTCACATCACACAGACTATCTAATAATTAAAATAAATACATTATAAATACATTTAAAAAAGTCAAATTAACTAATCTTTTAGATATAATTTTTAATTAAAAAACAGTTTGAACTGGATCTGCTTACTGTGCGTGGTCACGTTACTATTGCCGTGATACTGTGATAACGTCAGCAAAGGCACAGGTAAGCGCTTTCCATCAATCTGGATTGCCTACTTCGTTATGTAAACAAAGGTAAAAGCGCCATAAAGCTTATGTATTTATATATATTATACCTATATATAAAAAAATAAGAAGTTTTTCTTTGATTGTAAAGCGCTAATCGGATTCGAAAAAATATTTTTGTAAATGATAGAAAGATCCATAACAAATTGTATCTAACATGAGGCTACACCTCTCAGCTACCTTTAAATAATGACTTTTGTTAAGTAAGTCAGAAGAAAAAGCGCTTCCGAATTGCTTTATCTGCGTGCGCTAGCGTAATAGTAGTAGATTACTTTTTATCTCGGAAAACGCATGGCTCCCCTCTGATATTTCCATGCGAACGAAATCACAGACAACTGCCAATATACTATACTTTAAATAAATATTGGCATAGTATTAGTCGTATACAAATCACTATCTATTCAAGGCTCTCGTTCCCACCTGACCGCGTCTGTTCTTACTACGAGTTACTATGTACTTTAGACCTGTTTTAAAATTCAAATTATATGTTAATGTGACATAGCACGGCCGACACTAATTGGATTAACGTACTGTATACACATACTGGGTGTTAACTTGTTGATAACTGATAATGTACACTACTAATGATATTAAATGTGGATGGTTAGTCTTTCGTCATCTCTAATTTTGCTTACGAGTTATAATATTATCTGATTTGTCAGCTGTGTTATGTATTTTTTGAAATATTTTTATTAAGTGTATCGAACAAGTATATATTCGCATTCTTTTACTTTACTTTAAAATTTTAGACATGTGACAATCTATGGATCCCACTGATCCCACTAATATTATAAATGTGAAAGTTTGAATGGATGGATGTTTGTTACTCTTTCACACCAAAACTACTGAACCAATTGCACTGAAACTTGGTATGTAGATAGCTGGAGACCTGGATTAACATATAGGCTACTTTTTATCCCGATATTCGAACAGGATTGTGACTTACGCGGGTGAAACCGCAGGGCGCTGCTAGTTATTTATAATTTAGCTGATTTATTTAAGTGCTACAAATCAAGTTCTTGTGCGTTTTATAGTCACACGATCACCGCAAAGTATATTCAAGTTACAAGTATAAAAAAGAAAAGAAACTGAAGAAATTTATCACTCAATACGAAAATAAGAATTTAAAGAATTACACGAATTTAAACTCACTCTATACATATCTATGTTAAATAAAACACCAGTTTAAAACTACACATTATCACTCCACAGGCTGGCTAGACCAACCACAATTTACAAACAACAAGCAGTAATTATTTCTAATTATAGTACAATCGTAAACGAACAAACAATTGCGATACGTCGATAATAGGCCGCTAAGTGTCGGCTGCACCACTGCGCATGCGTATAATCATTCAGTGATGCGCAAACGGCGATCCCGTGACCTTAGTGTGAATATTTCTAGGTTTTTACTTTGTTTTACAATATTTTTTGTATTACCTTTAAAAAGGTGTTTTTCCAACCTTCTACACATTCAAGTCTTTCGAGAGTACTTAATAAATACTAATGACCTTTTTCATACTTCTAAGCTAATAAACTAACACACAGTTAGACTGGTATCGATGATTGCCGGTGCCTATAAATAATCGGGATACATGTCTGTCTGTCTGTCTGTCTGTCTGTCAACCTAATAGTTCATTCTATGTATTATGTACATTACCATTCAGGTTAAAAGCCATTGATAAAAACATTTATAAGTGACGTGAATCAAGACTTAAAAATGCCAAAAAGTGTCTGACTTTAAGACCCATTAATATATTGTACTGAAACCAAATATTATTATTTTAAAACACATGAACACTTAAACACATGATTTATTACTTTTTGGTAATTTACTTCAATAGGCTTTGTGGATTAAATGGCTTTGGACACATTATAATTACTTTTCTTATTGTGTCGTATGTATTTTCTTATTGTGTCGTATCGTGTTTGTATGCGTTCCAAACCCATTGAACAGATTGTGATGAAACTTGGGTAGGATGTTCTGGGGACGCCCGCAAATTTTCCTGACCCAAAAAATTTTTGCACGCCGGGTGTAGTTAGTATTTTATAAAAAAAATGCAGTTTTCAAATCTTATGTGCCTTTATTTAGAAAAATATATTTCCTTTCGTTACCAAAACAAATAGTTCATACGAAGATGACTTGGTACCAAATAAACTATTTAAAATGTAGACTTAATACGAAAACAACTGTCACCTTACTTCAGTGCAAAACTTTTCAAGAACGTAGACTTTTAAAATATCCACTAAACATTCGCAAGTCTTTAGATATTGTCAAAACAATTTAAAAAATTAATAAATCAAAAATACACCTGTGATCAAAACACGCCATAACATTATCTATGCATCAATCATGCAACGGAATTTAATATAGTAGTTTTTGAAGTGATGTATGAATGTTTTGAAATATTTATTTACCAGTATTTAACGCGTCGTAAAATTGGAGGTTGAGTGTTATCTGATCTTAATTTACTACCTATTTGATAATCACTTATATATTTTGTAAAGCTTCGCTAGCTAATTGATGTGAAACTTTTTGTCAAAGAACCCTATGCCTGTGCTGACGAACCACTTGAGTTTTTAAACCATTTTATTTAGCTTGCCTTGTTTGTGGGAAATTTTACCCCCTTACTATTGACCGTTTTATCTGAAATGTGGTACACACCTTTAGCTCTCAAGACAATTTAATTATCTGTATTCTGTATCATTGTAAATCCAAGATGGCCGCCATAAAATTGCAGATTACATATTTTTTACAACCCACTCAATATGGAAATCAAATGAAATACCAAACTAAACGTGTATGCAAAGTTTTAGCATAATCGGTTGAAGGTAACTGCTTTAAATTTCAGTTGAAGGTTTGACATATATACAAACAAACAAACATTGCAAGTTAAACAAAACCTTGTAATATACAGAATTTCATCGAGCACCATCGAGTATAACATTACAAGGTATGGTTCAGTCGATGGAAAAACTGTCAGCATTTTAACAAAAAATTAAACGAAATTGATTGTGAAAAAGTTTAGCAAAACATTAAAAATATGTAGAATACGTTAGTTATGAAACAATCATGAAAATTGGTTTATTACCTTTCTAGAAAATCCCGGATATACAAAAATACATACATACTAAATGTATGATATACAGAACCTGCTTTTATGAAGTTGGTTAAAATTATTACTGAGAAATATTATGGATTGATAATATCATACGTGAAAGTTTATTAATAAGATAAGGTAATAAATCAAGAGGTATCTGCATATTTTTTGCATATTTAACGTACGGGATGGTTTGAAATATTGAACTGTATTACGTACATAAATAATATGTAAATAATTACTTTAATAATTACTAATTCTAAATAATCAATATTAGTTTACAAGTTTACCTTGCATCTTTAAATTATACAAAGCAAAAAATTAAATAGTGATATTCATAGTCAAAATAATATCTAATTTCGTACTTCAAAGGATATCGATTCTTGTATTTGCAGACTGAATTGTGCTAGGCATGTCATTTTATAAAATGCACGTCATACATCACAGAATTATTTTTAAATTAGAATCGGATAAAGGATGATTCACATTAAAAAGTCGTAGCACGTACGGGACATGGATTGGGAATGCTACAAATATTTTATATGAAGTAATTCATGTAGCAACGTGTGGCGGCGGCGGCACGGACGAGAGACGCACGCGTGAACAATGCCGAGCTTCGAGTTTAGCGGTTTGCAGCCGGTACAGTCTAATATGAATCATTCTTTATACAGCTCTGGTTCGAAGTAAGTGCTTCCACTATAAAGAAAACTGCGGTAAAGAAGCACTACTAGTTTAGTACATATTAAGTAGGTACTACAAAAATTGTACCACTATAACAATACACTACACAACACACAATTTTGTCGCTGGTATCTTTTATTACAAATAAATACATCATAAATTATATCCGTTTGCTTGCATTTTTTCTTTAATTTTTTTTTTATTCTTTTAGTTTGTACAATATAATTCTAATTCTAGAATTTTGATCCAGGATCTATCTGAAGTATTGGACGTGTATGGTGTATTTGATGTCAAATCCAGATTTGACTCTTAATAATTGGCCCCCTCCTCATCAAAATCAATTAAGACAATAAAATCAATCGCTGAATCAACTTTTTTTGTAACTTGTTGTATAATTATTTCTTACCAAAGCGACTATTATTGGATGACATAAATGAATCTACATAATTTTGCGAACAAACGTTTTAATTTCTGTCAAATTCTTTTACAAGGTCACATCGAAACGAATCGCAAATTGCTGGCTCCAAGTGTTCATTATTGTAATTATTATAGCATGGTGAGTTATTTTGGGGACGAGTATTTTACCGTGCATTAGCCTTAACCTTAGATCAGAGAGACCTTCAATAAAAGAACATTACGAAATATTTTATGAAATAAATATATTTTTTAATTACTGTTTAATTGCTATTTAATAATAAACTCTATGAGGATAGAAACACGTCACGTAATTCACCAATTCTTGTGTCCTGTATTTTTTTTTGTCGATTTAACACCAGCCTGGCAAATAAATCTGCAATGTTATCAATGGTATGGTATATACTATTTCTATCCGTGCCAAGTTTTTGAGAGTTATCCTTGGTTATTTTAACTGTAGTGGTTGACAATCTAGGGCACGTGGGAGTTTAATCCTCAGTGACTATTTTATAATAGATACCATTTCATTAAATTTCAAGACGAATGCCAATGCCAAAAACTTGAACTCAAATACTAAAATGTTAATGAAATACACGACGCTTTCACAAATTTTAATGATTTTGCCTAAAAATATTTATTAATTGAATTTAGGGATACAAGCCTGTAAAGATATGGATAGTCTATTTGTCTTAGGTAAGAATAATAGGTAACATTGTTCTATGGACTCACGGACATATGTCTTACCGAGAATTTCTAAATTCTCTAGTACATTTTCTTTCTTAAATGAATCCTTAGAACGGCAGGACCGATTTCGCATATTCTGTTTTGTTTTTGTTTTTGTAAGGAAAATTAGAAAATTTAAGAAAACTTTACGAAGGACATACGCGGGTGAAACCGCGGGCGCAGCTAGTTCATAATATAATTCACTATTTTTGTAGTTAAATCAGCATCTTAATCCAAATGAACTCTTAACAGTGTTGAAGGGCAAGATTACATAAAGTCTGCTTTCCGCAATACTCGCTCGAAATATTACTACACTGCTCGAACTACACTCACACTCGCTCACACTACCCAATCCATCCCTAAAAGCAATATCCTTTACTTTCCCTTCTTACCTACGTTTCCCATACAAGATACTCCAAATTTTCTCATCTTTAATTCCCAGAGGTGCCTGATTGACGGCAATAGACTTGCCCTCTATTACGTGGGTTGGACCAAAATATATTTGTCAAAATGTGGGTATTTAACTTATCCCCTTTGGGGATTCAAGCATGTAAAGTTCACTTCCCAATATGTTCACCAAGGAATATAAATAAATTTTACTGTGTGTGTATATAAATATACTATACATATACAGCAATATATATTTTATTTTTATACACTCTGATTGGCCTGTTAGTCTAGTGGTTAGTGATTCTGACTGTTGAACCAGAAGTCGTGGTTTCGATTTCCACCCAGGAAAAAAAATTGTGTGTGATGAAGATGAACATGATTCATATGTATGTATTTAGTAACTAATATACATATAAGTATGTTTATTGGCAGTTTGGTTACCATAGTACAGGCTTTGTTTAGTTTAGGGTCAGACCCTCGTTTGTGCGGTCTCATATTGGTGCCGATTCTATTGTACACTCGACTAAACTAAAACCTGACTTAATTTCTTCATATGAAATCAACCTAGTGTTCTTCGTAATAAGGTCTATTTGTTACTAGCATCTATTTCTCAGCGCCGCTAAATTTTACTAACACCTGTCAAGGTATACTCAACTTTATTTCCACGCGGCGAGAGTCTCCATTTATTCAAACGCTGTATAATTGCCGTATAAAAACTTGTTTAAAACGAACAAGGATGACGTGTTTTAATCTACACCTACGAAGACGCTTACTAAAAACACAGAGCAAAAGAGATAGCATTCAACGGATAGCGGCTCTCGCTACGTGGTATTAAAGTTTATTTAAGTGTATCAGACTTTAGTCGACAAATAAATTGCTTATTTCGATAGCGACATATGTTACCTACTTTTTTCAATTTGAAATAAGACCTTGTTTTGAATGTACAAGGTTTACATCTTATATGAAGAAAATTTAGTGAATTTTAATTTAGCGAATGAAGTAACAGAATTAGGACCATTATAATTATTTTTATACCCTTTGAGATTTACGTCATACAATTTTTTTGTTTTATAGGTACGTATTTAAAAATGTTATTAATAAGTTTTATGTTGAATAAAGATAATAATAACTCCACACATCTTACACATGGCCGTCTGATGCCAAACTAAGCAAAGCCTGTACTATGGTAACCAGACTGCTGATAAACATACTTATATATTTATAAATATATACAAATTATAGATAAATTACACCCAGACACAAAACAAATTATCGTGCTCATCACACAATTATTTGTCCTGGGTGGGAATCTAACCCATGACCTCTGGCTTAGCAGTCAGAGTCACTAACCACTAGACCAACAGGCCAGTAAATTTATGCAAATATTCTTAGTCTAGTCCTTCGCAAACACTAGAAATCAAACTTCCGTCATATAATTTTTACAACTTCCAGATATACATATATCTATTTTATTATCTCATAAGAGCAAGTAAATAGTTTCTTAAAGCCTTCGCATAACCATCTGGCACTTACTAATGGGCAATAAATAACTAATATGTCACTATCTACTACTATTTATAACGGCTCATTGCTTGTTTATTACTAGTAGTAATAAATAGATTTGTATGTAGGCGAAGCGATAGGAGCAGTAAATGGTTTAAAGATAGATTCATTGCGGTATGACGAAGCGGTGTTTTATTAATGTAAGGTGATATTAAGGTAGTGGTATTCGATTTTATGCCATAAGGCTGAAATTTAATGGTTTATCTCAAAGTGTACTCAAATATTGATGTGAGTTAGCTGTTTCGTTAGTCTTTTGAGCTTTTTGTAGGTGGTATCAATTCGTGGCTCATTGTCATGATCGGCCCATTGGTCTAGTGGTTATTGTTTCTACCTGATGAGCCAGAGGTCGTGGGTTCGATTCCCACCCAGTACAAATAATTGTGTGGCGAGCACGATCATTTGTTCTGTGTCTGGGTGTGTTTTTAATCTATAATAATATGTATGTAGTAATATTTTTTAATTTCATATAACTTTTAACAAACATAATATTTTTCTACCTTTGAGATTTACGTCATACAATTTTTTTATACAACTAATTTGTCAAAAATACGCATAGCCCACTTGATGGTAGGCGGTGACCGTGTGTCTAAAAGTACTCTCATCACCAGTGATTGTTCTGTTGACTACTAACCAACGCAAATTAACGTAACGTTACACGTTCAAAATACTAGAAGTCAGACAACTCCAATTCAAGCAGAAATCTGCTGTGCCCTACCTCCTTCAATACTACCTGAAAGCTCGACTACAGTTGGTTTCAATGAAGTGTTTAACCTCAGCTTACATACCTATATGGGTAGTTTATTGTGTATTCCTGGAAAAAACTTATCCCAGTATTTTTTTAAGTATTCTATGCAATACCTTTTCGGGATATTCACTGTTATAGTAACACACTAACAGTACACACTAAGTCTTCATGTTTATTTATTCAAGCAAAAAGTCCCGCTGTCAATCATAAATAATTTTTTAATTTGTTTGCTGTTTCACATCAAAATGTGTCGTACGACAAACAACCTTTTAATTTTGAGTGACAGACAACCAATAATTACCTGCAATCATGTTGTTTAAACGTATAATTAATTTCTCGAAGGAGAAATTAAGCATTAAGTTGAGCAGATAGCCTGGGGCTTGCATGGCTTACATCAAATGCCCTAAGGCATGGAGTCGTCTCCTCATTGATTTATGTTATTTATAGCAACTGATAACGTGATTATTTTTTATCATATTGGCATATATTTTTTGTAAAGGTTGTTGAACTTTTGAGGTGGACACAAAATTGCACTAGTTAATAAATATGTACAAATATTTATGTATGCATATTTTATAGAACAAGCCGGCGCGTCTTGTCTGTTATACTTTTTGTCTCTGTAACTGATTCGTTTGTTATGGGTATTGATTTATATCAATACCCACAACAAACCACAAAAAATAAACAAAAGCCTTTATATAATATTTACCACAATTAAAACTACAGGCAGGTAGGTACGGAGAATAACAATTACTTATTTTTTAAGTCGAGTGTCAGTCAGTAGATAGATAGATAGATAGAGGCACGCCACAGTTGTGGCGGTAAGGCCCGTCATGGAGGATTGGCTGGAGAGGCGACATGGCGCTCTCTCCTACCGGATGACGCAGGTGCTCACCGGACACGGCTGCTTCGGGAAGTACCTGTGTCGCATAGGCCGGGAGCGGGGGCTGCCGCGAGGATACCGCACTCCACACTTTGGTGGAGTGCTCTGCGTGGGCGCAACAGCGCGCTGACCTCACGGCGGCCATCGGTGTGGGTAGCCTCTCGCTGGAGACCATGATTACGTTCATGGTCCAGAGCGAGAGTGCGTGGGATTCCGCCGCCTCATTCTGTGAGGTAGTGATGGATGCCAAAGAAGCGGCGGAGAGGGAACGGGAGAGAACAAGTACTCTTCCGTCCCGCAGAAGACGCACCAGGCGCCGGAGAGTGCAAGACGATCTCCGGCCTCCATGAGCGCTTGCCTGGGGGTGACGGAAAGGGCTATCTGTCGCCCTAGCAGAAGCAGGCCCGAGACGGTGGCGCGACGTGTTCTGCGCGCGCCTCTCTAAACTAGAGGGGACAGAACCATCTGCACCTCAAAGTGGGGTCGCCTGGTTTAACAGGCGACCAAGTCTGCTGGGGTTCACAGGGATTTCCTTTCTAGGGTGTACCCTCCACAATACAGGTGTACCTGAGGCCCCGGCTATAAGACCCGGTGACGGAACACTGTGTGGTTTTAGTCGGTTCGAGTCCGACATACCACCTCGCCGCCTGGCCCCGGTGAGGTGATGACCCGTGGGGGTTTCCACACATTAAAAAAAAAAAAAAAAGATAGATAGATAGATAGATAGATGGATAACACTTTATTTGTACACCAGTCTTACAGTAGAATTATCATACATACATTTGTCATACAGATAATGTACAAAGGGCGGCCTTATTGCAAAATGCAATCTCTTCCAGGCAACCTTAATTTACCTCAGTAATTCGAATGGGTAGATTCTTGTTTTAAATAAATTATTTGGTCTAAGTCAGGCAATACAACATCTTAAAATACTGCGAAATTTGTCCTCCATGTTTATTTAACGTTTTAAATTTATGTTATAAATATTAAAGCTTCATGTCTTAACATTTCATACAAGAATGTACTAAACCTATTTTTTTTTATTTATTTTTTTAAAAGACAACTCCCTCCCGCATTATGAATTACTCCTGTGTCACTTTTGTTTTGACGTTTATTAAAAAGATATTCGACTTGATATTCATGAATCAATATCATCCTTGAATAGTGTATTATAGGAATTTAATAGTTGACGCCATATTTTTAGGGAAAAAAAGATTTTCTAAAACACAAACAAAACTCTCCATCACTAAAAACATTAATTGTCAGAATAAAAAATATAAAGATACTGATTCTAAAATATACAGACTGTTACGATTTACGACTATTGCCGCGTTCCAATAAACAAAAAACGATTCGTTTTGCTTACGGACGGACGGTAAAAATTTTGTTGAAAATTTAACGAAATTTTACCGTCTGTAAGCAAAACGAATCGTTTCTTATCTATTGGGACGCGGAATATACAACCCTAAAATATGACTACACCTTTCTGTAAAACCTGTAAATATGTAGGTGTCTGTCTACATAATTTAATGTTTTTGGTTGAAACATCTTATAATTAAACATCTCCATCTCACAATTACAAAAAACGAACCTTCAAATTAGCGCAACCAATAACTCCCGTGCACTGGTACAAGTGAACAACCATAACAGAAGGCAAATAACCGATCTCAAGCACTTATAGGGTTAATTAGGCACAAGAAAGAAGCAGATCTCGCTAGTTCCCATGGAGGTATGCAAAAATTGTTGAGAAAATACCTTCGCAGTGCGTGGTCGATAATTTGAGGGCCGCACCAAGTAATTTCAGCATTTAGACCGATAAGACTTGGGAATTGTAATTGTCTTATACGCACTATACGAATATGTTAGTCATATGGTACGCACTACGAGCTCGCAAGTTTGAAATTGGAATGATTATGAATGTGTATGTCCTATGTATATACATGTGTGTGTGTATGAGTTGAATATAGGTTGAAATATTAGTGTCAGTTACAAATATTTTTGCTATTTTTTTTTAATGGTCAAGGTACGTACTTTTTTAAATATGGTATTTACTTGATCCATCCGAAGAATGGCAGTTTTTTGTTTTGGCAATATTTCTTTGTGTTTTTTTTTTATATATAAACGTCTACTTTATCGTTTTTATTCGCTAATAAAACAACCGGTACGGGTATTTAGAACATAAGGATAAAAAATATACCAGGCAACAATCCTAGAGTTTTCATGATATTTCCAGTAAATTTTTATGACCCATCACTGGTGGTATAAAACTGTAGATGTCTATGGTTTGCCAATAAAACAACGAAGTTTAAACTATGGTAAGCAAGGCTTCATCGAGATGAGCGCAGAGAAATCATATGCAAAATGCGTTTCCCACGACCCGTGGACAATCGAACGTTTATCGAGTTGGCTGGACCCCTATTCTTTATTGATTATTACATATCGATATTACATAATTTCATTTCAAATGTATTAATGTGAATTGCTTTTGAAGTTCACAAATACGGCTTGTTTTTTTAAACTTTCAATATAAACACTATTTATAAAAAATATATATGATACTTTAATTTTTTCATACACTCCTTTAATTAAGAAGATGGTAAGTCAAGAATATGGTATATTCAACTCCTCTTGGCTAAAGATGGAAGTGAATGATTTATATTTAAAACTCCAACTTTACTTCAAGGAAATTTAAAATTTCAAATGGGTCTCTCTTGCTTGGTGTTTTGGGGGTTCACTGCTGTTGATTGTGCTGTACAGCCCACAATATTAAGAATATTTTTATATAGTAGGAATCTAAAAACAATATCAAAGCCTTTATATCTAAATGATAAATACATATAAAGGTTTGAACATTAGTTGGAACTACTACTATTATTACTATTTAGAAGGATAATATTTCAGTAAACCCTTACACAGTTGTTCAAATATCATTAACTTAAACCAATATGTTATAAATCAAATCAAAAGTTCCAGAAACTGATTAATTAATGTCAATCTCACTCGCTAAGCGAGGAATCGATATTTGATACCGTTATCGTAAATCTAAATGTACTTAAATATATATCTTTGACAAATTAAGCTGTTGGAGTTTATCTCAATCGCTTGTATATCGATAAAAACTGTCAGACGGCACACTTTCAATGTGGCGTATTAAAAAAGAAATTTAATTTAGTGGACATAACATATATCAATAAAATCCATTTTCTAAATAATGCACGTTAATATAATGACAGAGATGCTATTATGTTTTGAATGTCAATCGTTGTTTATGGTTTTAAGCATGTAAAGAAGTAATAAATATGTAGTATGATAGTGTATAGATATTGAAAATGACATAGAACTATGTACATATGTTAACTAATGCTGCAACAGACAACGCGGTAGTTTGATAGAATGAAAAATATGTAGTCACCGATAGAAAACATCCATATTTTATATTATAAATAGGTCCATGTTTTCTATCGCAGCCCGGAATTCAGAGCTGTTTAAATAATCACTTCACTAACATCAACTGTGTCGCCCACATGTGATGATAATATAATTATAGTTTTTCCATTAATTATATGTTTTAAAATCCCTTGTTATACGAGGAAATCTCTGCTCATGCAGAACTTGTATTTTTAAACAGATATACACAGTGTACTTACAGGTTAGTATCATAAACAAATTAAGGATATTACAACTTATAACGCATGGATGCTATGCAATATCTAATTAAATGACAATAAATAGAGATAAATAATAAACCACAAATATATTCTGAATAAACATACAAAAATGTTACCTCAAAACTTCCAGAATATGGCTGTAGTTTGAAGCTATCCGGGTATACGCGGAGGCTGTAACTCGGGAGTCCCGAGGGAATCTCAGCGAAATGCGAACGTTGGCTTACATGACAGTGAAGTACCTACGTATGTATGATAGGAATTCATTGTAGGAAAGGTCAAAGCTTATTTATTTACGTACGCGTAGCAACTTGGGAATTCTTTTGTTGATTATTCTGAACATTTGAAATACTTTGTATTAACATAACATATCTATTACCAACATTTTTATTAAGAAAAAAGCGGTAGTAAATATATTTATTGAATTTTTAACCGATTTAAAAAAGGAGTTCTGTATGGAGGCCTTTTTTGTTAATGTAGGTATGTTCACCGTTTTCTTGAGAACGTCTGAACTATTACTAATATATTATCGGAAATATATAATATCTATTTTGAGGTGTGCAATTTTAATGTATTTTTTACGTAAAAATGATACCCACTTTTTCAGAAAATAAGATGTTTTATTGGATTCGAAAATTAAAAGTCAGTTCTTCATAACTTCCTCTTAACTGTGGAATATAGTCCAAAAGTAATCTGACTGGTAGGCATGTGAACTGCGCTGACTGGCGTGCACTACGGGCGTGACAGGCCAACTCTGGCCCGATACCCTGCAGGCACTATTAGGACCAATAACCATCAGTCGGTAGCCAGTCCCCGGACCACTAATTTTCTCTAATTTTCCTATCAAAGCCGAAACGCTATCATTTTTTTATGTCGACAGTAGCATCCTAACTGTTTCGATCGTGAGAACAGTCGTTCGTTACGTAAGTATTTGCATTTTGGCGATTTTTTCTGTATGTTTCAAGGTTACTTTTTGATATTTGCGTGCATGTATTGTGTGTGAAATTCGGCCTTGTGTTAACGCGATAAATTGAGCTTGAAGGAGAGATTCTAAACGGTTAGCGTATCGACATGTGATAGTTATCTATGGTTTAAGTGAATATAAAGTTATTCAAGGTAGCTAGTAATATTTGTTACTTAACGCTGCGGTAACCTTCGTATTATTCTATTTTATTTCAGGTGTATATTTTATACAAAATTTAATTACTCAGTGAGTCGTGTGCTTTTATTTGTGATGCGATTGTTAAAAGCATATATTAATAATATTACACAAGTGTAATTGACTTAAAAGTTTAACGTACTTTGACTTAAAAGTTTGACTAAATACTTTCTTCGACACTCAAATTTTGTACTTGGAAATTACAGCTGATAGATTCAGTGAAAAGAAAAAGCGTGCTCAGCCGACCCAGCCTAGTGTACCACAATAAGAAGATGATGATGAAATAAATATTATAATGTCGAAAGAGAATGGACTCGAGGGTTATATTAGTCGAGGGCTATGATATATATTTTTAGGTTAGCTTTTACACTCTAAAAAAATCTAAACAAAGAAAAGAATTTTGAAATCTTCAATAAAGCAAAGATCATTTTCTGTATAAACTATGCCACGACTCAATCCAAAGGCCCCAGGCTAACTCGAAACGGTAGTTAGAAATAAGACAAAATTGGAAATGTTTTAATCATGAGTTACATATAAATCAAAGAATCTGTTTTCTTGAACGGATTTTTGAGTTAAAAGGTAAGAAGAAGGTTTCACCAAGTGCTTGGGAAGGCAATCATAACATTATTATTCTTATTGCTACTAAGTACATTATTTCTTTTTTATTAAATTCATATTAAAATTAAACTTTTTCGCGCATATCGTCATTCAATAACTCCTTCTGGTCATACATTAACTGTTTAAGCTAATCATATTACATAACTTCTATCCAGTGCCGCGTAGTTACTCATGCGATTGTCAAAGCTGGAAAGTGAGCCCTATTTATACACCTTCTTTTATTTTGGGCGTGTACCACAAGCCGCCACTCCACAGGGGTTATCGGGGGGGGGCTGGCGTGACAGAATTGAACCGACTAAAACTACAAAAATTATGCGCTGTATGGCACTGCGCCAAAAATATGAGGGGTTCGGGAACAGCTGTTGTTAAGACATCCGGTACCCTGCCCGCAAAACTGCGGACACCCCCACATACACGTACATGAAATGCCCGCCACTCAGCGGCTTACGAAGTAGGGAACACACGCGCTTAAAGATTTAACGACAAGTATTTCGCGTCCCTAACACAGTTCAATCTGTATTGAACTTTATTTTGGTAGTTATTATGTATTTAAATATGCTATAAAAGCTAGCAATTATGCAATAATCCATAATAAAGTTTGCGGGTAACGCGCATGTTGTCTTTGTTACTACAGAAAGCGCTATTATTTTAGCTAGAAAATTAGTTTCTTAATATTAAAGGTTTTTTCATTAAGAATAAGGAAATATCATATTTTTTTTACCTTGTTGGAAGTAATTGGACTTCCTGACGTAGACACAGACGAGTGCCATGAGCTGGAGTTGTGAGAGTCTTTGTCTGGTCGATGGCGGCAGAGGTAACAGGTCTCGAAGGTTGGCTATCTCCGCGTTTATGAGGTCGCGCCGGAGCTTGCTCGCGCCTTTTGTTGACTTGCCTTGGTCGAACCTTAAAAGAAAAGTGTACAATGTCAGAATTACTTTCCTCGATCGTTTAAAGATGTGCCTTATTTTTTTTTATTAAAATTTAACGACTGAAAAAAAGGACTACCTAGTCGAATACAATTTTATACAAATAAGGCAGCAAACAATTATACAGTCAAGTTGATGGTCAGCGTGCTTTATAACCTTACTCAGATCATTCACAAGCCTAAAGTACTGTTCATATTTGGTTATTTTGACTGCGATCTTCTGTGTAGTGGAGATTTTTGAAAACAA
This sequence comes from Callimorpha dominula, assembly GCA_949752705.1. Lineage (NCBI taxonomy): Eukaryota > Metazoa > Arthropoda > Insecta > Lepidoptera > Erebidae > Callimorpha > Callimorpha dominula. Next base: position 11,294,769 of record OX457011.1, read on the forward strand.
AAATAGATCAAATGTTGATGTTGCGATAAAATGATTTACATCAAAGTATAGACTAAAATATAACATCACTACCAGCACCCCGTGGTTTCACCCGCGTAAGTCCCGATCCCGTGGAAATATCGGGCTAAAAAGTAGGCTATATGTTAATCCAGGTCTCCAGCTATCTCCATACTAAGTTTCATCGCAATCGGTTTAGTAGTTTTGACGTGAAAGAGAAACAAAAATCCATATATCCATACATCCTCACAAACTTTCACGTTTATAATATTAGTAGGAATGCCAATGGACAGTTAATACCTTAGGACGAGTATTAAATAAAAGTGATTATAGATTATTCTGTCCCCAGTAGTGGGGACTATGACGCGTCATCCTTTCTCCTCCTGTAGTGAAGTACGCGGTCTAGAGAATGTCTCTAGAATATATCTACGGGCATTAAGATTTTTTCTTTAAGCCGTCTACGGCTTAGATTTACAAAACCATACACACCAAAATCACTTAAAACCTCATAATACATAAATAAGTAATAAAAATAAACAATTAAGCAGTTTACATGCTCATATAAAATTTGTTCCACCTTCATATCCTAGTGTTTTAGAGTCGTCGGCGTCATTTATCGTTTATATTATCAATATTTTACGATTTTTACTGTGTTAGAAATAAATGCGGAATATTTCCTAAAGTTACGGTTTTACCTTGAAATGTAATTGAAGTAATAATACCACCAAAGTAACGACAGAGGTCGTTCGTATAGCGTTTTGGTTTAAAAACATACGTACATGTACGACTTGGGTGTCTATTAGAAAATATTTTTTCTAATATTAGAAATTTAAGTTTTAAAAATTGGTACTATGTGTGTATGTGACACACATAGTACCTATTTATTTAAACTTAGTAATACAGATACTGCTATGTTTTGGAGCCCGTTACACTCAGGGTTTTTTTACGAAAGACCATGTAGTTCGATGATTCATTTCACCGTTTAATTTGCCGGTTGAAAACCCTTAGTTTTTTTCCATTCCTAGTAAACCATCGAATATTAATTTTTTTATTTTTTTAAATTACTATTAAAATGGGTCACACATTACTAGTACTCTTGTTACCCCTCCAGCTAAGCTTAACGCTTGTGTTAGGAGTGGCCATTACACTACCGCCGCTTATGTGTGTAGTTCGATGCAAATAGCAATGGACCATTGTTCCGTCACTGGTCGGACACTACGTGGTTGGCAACTCACAAAAGCTCCTAGTCAAAGAGTACATAACACCATCGGTTCCGGGTATCCAAACATTAATGGCAGTCCATAAGTGAACTCAGTACCTTCAAATATTCCTGGAAAGTAGTTTATTTATATGATATCGTTATACGTTTCGATTGAGGGTATCAGTGAAGCTGGTTATACCAAAAGCCTTATCATGTATGTTGATGAAACTTACAGATTTTCCTTCAAATTGGAGAACAGAAGGTGCTCGGTGCAAAATCTATATTCTTTTCGATTAGGGAAACAGCTCCATTATTTAAGAAACCATAACTTAACCATACATTTCTGCTGGAGAGTAAGACGCAAGTATTAAATATTAATTAGGTAATGCACGAGTGATACCAATACACAAACAAGAATAAATGCTTGTACTTGACTGTAGGAAGAGTGAAGACGCCGCGACGGCCCCGGTGGAACGACCATATACTCGTAAATGACGCGTTTTTTGAATGTAGCTTTCGCTCTGCTGTTGCTGTCGCTCCGCTATTGCTCTGCTGACTTACGTTACCGTAGGTGTGTTTTTCAATAGTTTTTTTACTGTAATCTATACTAATATAATAAAGCTGAAGAGATTTTTTTGTTTGTTTAAACGCGCATATCTTTGGATTTGGAAAGAGTATTTAATGAGGAAGGTTATGTAACATCATGCTACGACTCTTAGGAACGGAGTAGTGACCGTAAATGCAGGTGAAACTGCGGGGATCGGCTAGTATAAAAATAAGTAAAAATAATGAAGTCTTGTTTTCTATTTTCAAACTACGTACTATTGCATTATGGTGCCCAAAATACGACAACATCGTATTTGAACATGGATTAAATATGGATATTGAACAAAATTCTGCTAAGTGCTTGTATGATGGACAAGTAATAATATCTGAGCGTATGCCCGGATATTAATAATGTTAATATAATCATTCATCACGGTACTTGACTGTGGATCACTTGCGCCCGCACAGTGCTGGAGAAGCGAAATGGCGTTTGGTCATTATTTAGCTATAGGACTAGGCAAACTTCTTGATCTAAGCATGCAAGGCTCAATTCTCGATCACGAAATAGTTTGGGTTCGTTGTTGTAATTTATGTTGACGACCATACATTTTTTGTTTCACGTCGCGTGTTGGGCAACAAAGATTATAATACTACTGTCTTTAGGCTCAGGACAGAGAAAGGACGAAAACCTCGAAACAACAATAGCAACCAGATAGGGCGAGCCCTTACCACATAGGTCAGGCAAGGAAAGTTGTTCAGCACCGCGGTCACCGATTATGTGAACTAAAAGTGTGTCGAGTCTAGAATTAGTCTTAAATAATTGTGTTAAAATTGCGCATATTTCATTAATGAACTGTGGATCCATTAAAATCCGCTCAAATTATACATAATCTATGTCTCTTAACGAGTATTTTGCAAAAGATTAAATTTAGAATACGTTTTGTTAACAGCTTTATGCAGTTCATCATAACGAAGATGTATAAAAAAAAATTGCAATCTTATAAACATAGATTTTAAACGCCGTATAATTGTTTTATATGCCAATCAAGGTTTCGAAAATATTTAAATGCCACTTAATTGCATCTTTAATTTTTCAAATAAATTTAATATAGTTTTGTATTTCGAAATGTTTAATCGCGTCCCTAATATTGAGAGATGTGGTTATAAAACCTACTTGAAGTCGAAATTATATTTAGTTTCATATTTATTTATTAAAAAAAAATGTGTGTACTTATATTATTTATTATTTTATAAATTCATTTAATTTCATTAATTACAAAAGTCTGTAAATGTTTAATAGTAGGTTAAATTGAAAATGTATAAATTAATTATGTAAATTCATTGTATTTTCATTTTTTATTAATACCAATATAAAGGTGGATAGTTAGTTAGCGAATTTGTTTAAATGATCTATTCTTATATTGACCTATCCAATTTGAAAAAGTTTTTTGACTACTACATTACATACAACTAAGACTACTACATTACATACAATGACATAATCTCGCTACATAACATAAATACCGTACAATCTTGTAATCTGTAGTCATGTATGCTAAGAATTATCGAATTCAAGTTAAGTGAAACCGCAGGCACAACTATCGTACCTGACATTTGACAATGGACTCTTATACGTACCTAATTTTAAAGACTATAATTATTATTATGTGTATATATGTGTGTATGATATTTAGGAAATATTCAAAGATCTGTAGGAGTGTTTGTACGGGTATACTGATATAATTAATTATAAAATATTTTTAAAACTAAGCCGTGAGTTTCAAATATCGAATATACAAAAAAGTTGTGTCAGATAAAATATCTAGACTTTTATGTAGATTGTAACTACCCAAACTTGTTATGTTGTTGTTGTTATGTAATGTTGTTCAAGAGAACCGCATACGTAAACTATATTTTTGGAAAAAAAATATATTGTTATCCATATTCATGTTTAATCGTAAGGTCTCGTGGCTAAGTGGTAACCGAGTAGATTAACACATTAAACAGTAAAGTAATACCAGCCAGGTCAGTCTAGGATGGGTGGCCATTCTTGACAAATTGAGACCCCTTCGTGTTTCGGAGAGCACGTTAAACCGTCGGTCCCGGGTGCCATACAAACATCTGTGGCATTCGTTACGGGTAGTTGGAGCCCTAAAAAAGTTTGACAACCTGGTCTAACTACAGAACTTCGATATCGCCTAGTACTTTCGTTGTGGAGGTCTGATGGCAGTCGCTTCACGTTAAATATCAAATTTCAGCCGTATTAGTTAGGAAAAGGCGCGGAGGATTGATTCATGTTTAATATTGAGATTATACGTATTTTTAAAGTGTATATATTGAATATAAACACCATACGTGTATAGTCAAATAATGAATAAATGTTCTCTTGTCAGGAGCCAATTCGCACTATGATCACTGCAAATGCATTAGGCACAGTCCATCCCGCGTAAGGCTTACTTGTAACCTATAACCTCGCAACCATAATCTGTCCGTCTGAATATTCCATGGTCCTTGTTATATTAGTTGATGGCATACTGTTGCAATGTTGGAGACCTTTTGACCCCATTGCTTGTAAACGTTGCTTGTAAGCATGATGTGTCTCTTATAAACTCTCTGATTAAAATTAGATTTGATATTCGTTCTAGTCCTTCTCATTAGACGATACGGTGTTGTATTTAGATTATTTCTTAGCATTGTTTTGAGGTAACATTTTAATCTATATTACTTGTTGTTGTGTTAATTAAATTGAATTGACATAATCGTGAAATACATTTAAAAATAAAGTTTAATAAACTTTTCTAATACTTATTAATACTATAGGTAATTTATAAAACAACACTAAATTAATATACATGGATAACTTATACTTAGGGTGTATCTGACAATGGAACACCTACCTAAATCACTGGAAGGGCATGACTCTAGCATGCTGTTAAAAAAATGTTTTTTGAGAAAAAATGCCCATTTCAAAAATATATCCGTTTGAATTTCCAGGTATAATCACCGCCGTTTCTCATAAAAGCAGGGGTTGAATTTGTATAGTTAAGGATTTTAAATATATGTGTACATTTGACTGCAAAATTAGTTAAGTTTAATATTTCCCAAATTTATTGAGTAAGCAAAGTTTATACTAGATGGATGGAAATCGTTCTTAACGAGTATTTGAGTACCTTGATATTCGTTTTAAAAAACATTTTTGAGAGACATTTTTAAATTAAACTAAACCTACTAACTAACTATTTTTCATACCTGGTATGCAACCAGGTATGAAAAATATATAATATAGTATATTACTCATTAAAGTGATGCAGAACCGATGTCTATAATTTTCTTAGTATTGAATGTAATTTTAAACATTACCTCAAGTTTTGCAAGCAAAGTACAAATAAAATACGACATTCATTAATATTCTGCAATCTCTTTAACAATCTGCTACGCGTACTTATTATTTTCTGATTTTAATGACAACAAAAAATACCTTTTGTATTTTTGTGCAAAATTTCATGAGTCACGTTTCACTGCAATACTAAGATCAAAAACATTCATAAAGGTTTATTCTTTATAGCACTTTGGCATAAATATTAAAATTTAAATATAAATAAATACAAAGATCGCGTACATTTTTGAATTCTTTCGTGGAAAGGGAACTGTAAATCTTTTGTGATCGCAGTAAAGCGCTCAATCAGTGGCATAAAGAAGCGAAATCAATGAGTGAGTGAGCGGATCTCTTATTAGCTAATATAGTGCAGCACGCGATGTACCCGCCTTGTTCTTCAGTGGTTTGCTCAACTTAGAACCGAAATATATAGTGCTCGTTTATTTATTATTTAGCATACATTCAAATCGCACTCGCTGGCTTTCTTAAAGACGTCTTTGCCAACTCCATATGTCTAGAACGTATAAATTAGACTAGTACTAAAGTAAAACAACCTTGTAACTGAATATAATACCGGGAAAATTCAGTCTTGTTTATGCCAGGGGGCTGGACAACAGATGCTATATATATATATATTTGCAATACGCCAACTAGATGACGAATGCAAGTCCAGAGCAGACTGGAAAAATTGCAACAAAGACTGGAGAATGTTGGCTTCAAAATCAGTAGAACCAAAACTGAATACATGTCTGCAACTTCAACGGTCACTCCACCAGTCCAGTACCAGTCTGCTCCAACTTAAACTACCTTGGTTACCTCCTGCAAAGTGATGGCAAAATAGACTGGACTGTACAGCATCAAATCATAACAAGATGGATGAAGTGGCGGCAGGTAACAGAATCAATTTGTGACCCCAATTAAAACTAAAAGAACAGGTTTATAAGACGACCATCAGACCTACCGTTTTGTATTGATCTAAAAGTTGGCCCACAAAAAGAATGGGTGAGAGACACTTGCACTGAAATGCGAATGTTGAGATGGATGTGTGGTGTGATTAGGATGGACAAAGTGAGAAATGAATATATTAGAGTGAGCCTGAAAGTAGCGGCAGTGAGTGAACAGTTGAAGAGCAATAGGTTATCGTGGTATGGACATGTGATTCAGAGGGATGAGCAAAATGTGGAGAAGATAGTTTTATGTATGAAAGTTGACGAGTACAAGACAAGAGGACGACTAAAAAAAGTTGGATGGACTGTGTAAAAGAAGATATGGATAGAAAAGGAGTAAGCAGTGAAATGATGAATAATAGAGTAGAATGGAAGAAGAAATCAAATTGCGCCGACCCCAAACAAAATTGGTGTAAGGGTATGCAGATGATTACCTCACCTCAATCCTATTGCAAGCATTTATAAAGAAAAAAAATCAATGATAATAAGATGGCTAGGCGCTGTTAAAAGTTATTGGATATTGTTCTTACGCAATACTTTTACTTAATTTACTTAGTTGCAAAGTCAAAGGAGCACATTTATATATGACCCATATTAAAACGATAGAACGTTATAGTATTACATTATTTAGAATAAGAATAAATCCAAGTGACAGACTAGATGTAGAAAAAAGAAAGTTACTCGAAAAACTAAGTCCCAAGCGGAGCACAACTTCGCTCATGTGTATCGTGGGAACGAGATGCATTACCGCTGCAACCGGAGAAGCACTAACTCCTAACCCATTTTATGTATAAGGGCATCTTCATGCTTTCCGTATTTTAACGAAAATTCCGTGAGTGTAGAACAAAGGAGTCCAATTTATATGACTACACACGAGAATGCTGTTAGGTGTGAGTTATTGGCTTAAACTCATTGTGACGAAGTGTGAATGTAATTCGCGTTGAAGTCACAATTAATGTTAAAGGGATAAAGTTCCTACATACATTCCTGGTGTTTTAGTCGAGACATAATATGTATTATTTAATCCTAAAATGAGCTGGTACTATACCGCATAATAGTTCATAGGTTTATGTTACTAATATTAGTGTAGTATTTGCTCTTTTTTTGTTTTGTTTTTATTTCATTTTTCTCTTTTAGTAACATTGTCACAGCTCTTAGTTTGCCTTATTTCTTCTTCTAATCACTTAATTATACAAGCTGTGTTTACCTATATGGAATTGCTACAGTTAACTTGTTCCTCACTGTTTATATTTTTAAATGTAATGTTGTAAGCAATTGTTGGTGAAACAAATTCACCATCAAATCAAATCAATCAGTTCTTAATATTTCTTATTTTTATTTTTAGTTTTTATAATGCCTAAATTGTTTATGTAATAGTTTTATTAAATATATTTAGTACTTAAGTATCCTCCATTGATTTGTTACATGATGTGTTTACCTTTAAGTAGTTGTTACATTGCCTTAAGTTTTTTTCTGTTAATTTTATGTATGTCGTGTATTAATGTAAACAAATGTTGGTAGACCTAATAAATAAATGAAAAAAAAAATATTAAAAATAAAATATTAGTTTAATAGTAAAAGTAGTAAAAGTAATAATATAATGATAAACATAGTAACAAAAGGGAAATACATAGAAGTAAAGACAAAGAATCAGAAAGAATAAACTGTAAGTAAATGGATAGAATGAAATGTAAATGAAATACTGAAAAATGAAATTCATCTTGTTGTCTGAATGTTTATATATTACACAGCCATGATCCCTTCCCCCGTTTAACCCTATTACCCATCTTTTCTGTAGAGGAATCTAGTTGTATCCTTTTCATATGTTCATAAATAAAATTGATAGAATATAACATACCTCTTAGACTCAGACATGAACTCAGAAACGGTTAAAAGTTAGTTAGTAATATTTTTAACATCCCAAATGAGTTATTATGATCGTGTTAGGAGAGGATTATGGATGGCTAATCGAAGTACCCTGTCGCCATATTAATATCTGCAGTTTGTCAAACCGAAGATTACTTTTAATAGGTAAAAGCTATGGAAATTAAAATACAAGTCTAAATTATTTACACGCAGAATTTTCAAAATTTACGACCGCAACAACTTTCAGTAATGTTTAAGTATAATTTCTTGTGAAAACTTAGCCGTTTTCCCACGCTACGAACCGTTACAAAGGCAGCTAATAATTTAGACAATTTTCCAATATCAGGCCTTGTATGGTCCAAGTTGAAAAGTTACTGGATTTGCGTTACATTTATTTGATCACTTAGTTGATAAACTACTGAATAACTATTGTGTGCACTAAAATTTTAAGATTTTTTATTGATTATTTATAAAAAAATATTTGTTTCTTTTTCTTAATATATATTTTTTTGTGTACATGCTTAAATGAACAAAACATAGCAGAACTGAATAAAGTTATTCCTTGCACCTATTCTTAAATTTACAAACAAAACACAACTATCACAAAAAGCATACCATTTGAGCACAACCAGAAAATAACATCCTTTGTATTGATTTTTGTAACTAAGTTTTGTATTACTTAAAAATATATCTATTGCTACTATTTTTGTAATCATATCAAACCACTTTAAACTTACATTTTAAATTGGGGCTGGTACTCGGTACTCAGTAATTAATTAATGTTAAACTGACTTCATTTCTGTAATATTTTTTTGATGTAACATTAAATTGAATGGTCATCAATTCTGCCTACAGTCATTGTAGCTATCGCTTCTATTTTGAACCATACACTAAGGGTAGTCCATAGAAAACCGCAACAGCGTATCGGTGGTACAGTACACGCCATTCGCATTACCTCGTAAGGACCATAGACCATACTCTATCTCACTCGGCGCCCTATAAATTCTAATACCATCTTAGTTTACCGAAAGCTTTATTACTAGGTACTTCTCGTTTAAAATTTTCAATTTCGATTTTTAAATATTGAACGGCGTAGGTACTTAAATTTAGAACACAATTTTTAAATGTTTTTTGACGTAGTGCGTTATGCTTAGTGACGTGAAAACACTATAGGATTTATGTCCATAAGGTAAGTGAGTGATATGAGGCATATATCTTAAAATTAAATGAAGTCTACCAGGCTGACAATTTAATTTATCAAAAAGTCATCCTGCAAAATATGTATATAATTAATAGTAAAAAGTTAGATCCTTTAATGCGAGTCAAAGAAGTTTCAACTACTGTAATACAGGGTTGCTTTGAAAGAATTTGTAATGGCGAATGTAAACCTACTGTCAAAATTACTGTATATAATAGCTCTATCTAATAGCCAGAACCATCATTCAAACATTGAAAGACGATCTAGATTAAATGTACTTTTTATGTATCTAATTTTAATAAAAAAAAATCGCGATTTTTATACTATCGTGGTGAAAAGGACTGCATGATGGTAAGGTATAAACACAACAACACTGGTATCGTTTGGGGGACTACTTATCCTTTCTTCCCCATGGAGCTGCGGTGAGCTTACTTACCAGCGGAAATACTAATGAAGACCAGGCGTTCTGTTAACCTGCGGTCTTCTGTGCCATGGAGATAATTATTCAGTGACCAAAACGAAGCTCACTCACTCACTTACGCACGGATCATGGGGGAAGGATAATTATAAAATATTTGTATCCACAACGTTTTATTGCACAATTTTTTTTTTTGATAATTACAATAAAAGGAATGAAGGCATCGTTTTTGTTTTCAGTAGAAGTGCAACTTCGTCTTGAAAGTCACTGTTAATGTTAAAGTCACAAGACCTATTTGCAGATTTCCTAAAAACTTTTTGTGATTTATAAACTGACGAAATTGAAAGCTAGTGTAGGAACTTTGTTTATGCAAAATCTGACCTCGTAATTGAAAGCACAATGACTTCAATATAAAAGTAACCAAGTAATTGTGTTTACTATCACGATAGTAGAAATGTAGGTGAACGGCAAGGTTCCTCACTTTTTTTTTTAAAAAGACAACTCCCGCATTAGGATTTACTCCTGTGTCGCGGGGGACTTTACAAACATACAAACAACGCACACAAAGAACACCCAGACTCAGATGGGAATCGAACCCACGACTTCTGGCTCAGCAGTCAGGGTCACTAACCACTAGACCAACAGGCCAGTCTAAAAGAAGATTAACGAAGATTAAGAATATAAAGCTGTATAAAAAAGTAAGTTGCTACCCGCATCGTTAAATAATTTTGCGCTTACGTGTAGAAGACCTAAGGATGCTTGCGATAATACGCTTGTCCTTTATTTTGTTGAACTAAAAACACATGGTTGGCAATGGTGGTTATACCAAAAGCCTTATCATGTGTGCTGACGAAATATATTGATTTTCCTTCAAATTAGAACACTGAAGCCGATTAGGGAAACAGCTACATTCTATAGGAAACCACGATTGACCAGCATAACAAACGGAGGTCTACGTTTCTGCTGGTGAGTAAGATGCAAGAATTAAATAATAATTAGGTACCGCGCGAGTGATAACAATACACAAACAAGAATAAAAATTGCCGCGTACTTGACTGTAGAAAGAGTAAAAACGCCGCGATGGCCCGGTGGATCCGCCATCTGATGACGAGTTATTTGAATGTAGCTATCGCTCTGCTAATATAGTAAATAGAATAATAGTTTTTAAGTGTAATCGATCATTATAATGTAATAAAGCTAAAGAGATTTTTTCTTGGATTGCGTTTAAATGCGCTAATTTCTGGAACTACCAGTCGGTTTCGAAAAGTTGTTTTTGTGTTGAATAGAGTATTCATTGAGGAAGGTTATAGGCACATCGTTATAGTAACATCACGATACGACTGTTAAGAGCGGCGAAGTAACCATAAAAGCGGGTGATACCGCGGAGAACGACTAGTTAGAAAATGTTTAAATAAAAACTTAACTTGTTACCAGGTTTGATAGTCTCGTAGAAACTTTTTATTATAATCGCCGTAGGTGGACGTCAAAGGCCACTTGCTGGTCATATGCTCATAATGTGTGTAACAGTACATGTTCTCTTGTAACATTCTGTCCAAGAAATGGCGACATTAGCCCTGCAGGGCTCACTGTAATTTCACTTCATGATTTCACACATGTGTTTGTGTTTTTGTGACAGTGTATTGTGTGTTACAATATCTTCCGTATCCTTTAAAGTTCTAAATTCTAGTTCTTTACTAGATTATCATTAGACTATAGTGTGTTGGAGCTGTGAAAGTGTGAATTTATGTTTTATATTAGATGCCATAAAATCTTAACCCATATTTATGAGTTGCAATAAGGGTTATATTACAAACTTAATTCTTCTTTTAATTACTTGAGTAGGTTATTAGTGGACTTTCTCATTTTATAAGAAACCTTTATTATATTAATGTGAGAGTATGTCATAAGGGTGCTCAACTCTGTGCGGCTTTCCGACACGATAAGTGGACATTTTACAAACTATTACAAAGCCCAAGAGTGTAATGTTAAGCTGGTCACGCTCCAGTAATTTGTGATGTGAAAGTTGAACAAGTATTAACGGAACGTATTTAGTTACAACGTAATTAGGGATGTTTGGAAATGTTTCTGTAAAACCTTAAGTTTGACGTTTTGACGTCAAGCTTTCTTGTAGTGTCTAAAGCTTTGCTCCGTTTCCCACGTAAGGACGCTCTGGAATGACAATGGTGCCAACACGCACTTCGACAGCTGGGTAATATATGTATTTAAGAAACTCTGAACTCGGTAATCCGACCAAATTCATTTTTGTCACGACATTTCATTTCATAAAACGATAGGTTAATTCGTAATTATTGTATTATTTCGAGTCTAATACTCACACAATACGCTACAATATTCTTTAATGTACACCGTTAAAAAAGTTACAACAAAAAAGAGGCTGGTACAATCGGCGGTCTTATCGCTAGTTGCGATTTCTTCTAGAAAACCTTAAGATGGACATATGTGACGGCTAAGTGCATAGGGCAGCAGTTTGCAGGTGTACAAACTCAAATCAGTAGCTTATTAAACTATATGAATGTAAGCGAAAATAGAAATACAATAATCATATATACCTTAAATATTATGTGGTTATAGATTTGTATTCTTTCTGAAACTGTTGGTGATCGGTAAATATTTTTTAAAAATATCTTTGAGAAGCAAATGTTTATTTATAGCTTAGTTTCTGCTTGGTTTAAGTGGGTATTTATAGTTTGTAAGTGAGTTTTTTCTACTAACTTTATGGATTTACTCTACCTCGATCCAACTAATCGCAATAAATAAATCAATTTACCGTGATCTAACCGTTATTAATATTACGTATGATGGTAAAACTATCCTCAGCGCAGTCGCTCAGGACACTCAATAAAATGCAAAAACAAATATATCTAAATCGTACGTATTCTCATCAGAAATAGTCAAACCAAATTTCTGTAACATTTCCTTGGCGACACAGTACCTAGGTCAAACAGGTGACAAGGGCGACAAGAGTGTGACACTTGGTGCGGTGTACTTGTCCGTGTCGTTATAATTAGCGAATGCTGCCCGCCTACTAATGAGTGCGCTATTGTATACGGGCGACGACCCAACATCACTTGACACTGCTCTTTTAAATGTTCGAAAGTAAACAGAAGAATAAAAACTATTTATATTTAAACAGGACCTGTGGTGGTGTAATCGTTACTGGCGTTTTTGTGTATACGTATTGGAATTATTTGATTACTGTATAAATTGTTGTAGTTAGGCGCATTGCATAATAAAACTTATGTTACATCTATAAATATAAAAATGAATCCCTATTTCTCTTGGTCAGGGAACGGCTGGACCGATTTCACAATTTTTTTTTTTTGTCGTTATCGAGTTATTGAATCTCCAACCCGTAGTGTATATATTATGCAAAAGTTCAAGCTGATTTTTGATCGATGTTGAAATATACCGCTATGTAATGGATGCTGCGAGTGTAATATTTTAATTATTTTACACGAATGAGAGGGAATACTCTATAGTATTCCCTCTTATTTCGCAATGATAGTAACGGTTTCGAATAATTAAGTCGTATGATATTCCACAAATATAACTTAAAGAATGGCCGCCAAGCATGGTAATGGCTTATCTGTTTTCATGGGGTAGGTTTCAAACGAGCAGACGGGTCACCTGATGATGGAACTCAAGAGTCACAAGTGCCTAGCTAGCTTTTAAGGTGGGAGTAGGAGGAGGGAGACGGTGTGGGGGTTAGGGCTTCCAGCAACCTCACTTACTCGGCGAAACACAACACAATCATTGCTTCACGCTGGTTTTCAGTGAGCCCGAGGTATCACTCCGGTCGAGCAAAGCATGCCTCTCCCATAGCGGTCTAGTTAATATAACCTTTAGACAGAGACAAAACAGATGGTGTCAGAGGGTAAGTAACATGTGAATGCATGACTTATGGCACGTTGAAGGATTTATCAAGTCGGGGGTATTTTAAATTGTAAATTAATATATGCTGCAATGAGATGAATGTGTAAATATTGCGTAACTGCTTCCAAGCAAGCACGCACACAAAACATATTAGGCTAGTATTCATATAAGTGAAATTCATCCTTAGAATCTTGGAAAGAAAGAAGAAAGCATTGAACTTTGAAAGACCTTTTTTTTTTTATAATTACACACTAAAATCTTTAAATCAGTGCGTAAATCAGTAAAATCAACCAAAAAAAAAACCAGTAAATAAAACCAAAGTTAAAAAACAAAATTAAAGCCAGGTAATTCAAAATTTATAGCATACTAGCTGACCCGCGCAACTTCGTCTGCGTCTTGTCACTGTGATTTTTTTTATTAGAACTTTTTAAGAGGAACAATTCCGTCATACATGATTATTGCGTAACTTAAACCGTAATTTAAAATGGAAGCTCTCAAAAGGAATAACTAATCAACACTTTTGAAACATTGGTCGCTCTTATTGGTCGTAGCATGATGTTATGTAGCCTTAGCCTTCCTCGATAAATGGGCTATCCAATACTAAAATGAGAATGCCCTACTAATGTGCAAAAAGTTTTAATAAATAAATAATAAAATATTTTTTCATATCAAACCAGTAGTGCCTGAGATTAGCACGTTCTACCAAACAAACAGCTTTACAATATTAAGAAAAGATTTATTGAAATACAAATATAAGTATTTAAGAAATCGAAATAGTTAATAGTAATAGAAGTAATGTCGTGTTTTAATTCAATAAGACCAAATAGTGACTATAATAGTGACTATAATAGTGACTATAATATACACACAACCCATAACAAAAGTAATCAAACATTTTATTTATTACTTTTATTACGTTTCATCTATTTGTTTAACATCGAAAACAAACTAGTTTGCACGTTTGTAATCTATATACAAAGCTATATATAGCTAACTCATATATCTTCTGTGCAATCAAAACAAATGCAAATTTAATATCAACCTAATCAACATCGCACCGTAAAGTACGTACGTTCATTATTCAGCCAAGTGTCAGAACTAGCGTTTAATCGAAGATTAAAATTATCTGTCAGCTAATGACTCGACTGCAGTGGAATTATTTAGCACCCTCTCGCGAACTTCAATTGGATTATAATTGTTTTTTCACGCTTATTTCACGGGTTATTGATATAAATCTTTTGTTTTAACAGTGTTTATTTGTGATGTGTACATATGAGAGTTGGGAATTTAAATCAATTAAAGCTGGCGCTCCTCTTTTATAGCAGATGTAGGCTGTTCATAAAAGATGAGTTTAATTCCACATCATTCACAAACGGAGGGCTCAGCTAGTGCCTAGTGTGAACTTTTATTAAGTTTTATTTTGCTTACTAAATTGCTTTAAATAGAACATTGCCAAATTTGTCGATGTAACTGTTTTTTTTTACTCCCACAACCGGTTTGACTTGAAATTTCTAATAAATAACTATGTAATTATGCTGTCGCCTAGCACCATAATTACGTGGTACCATGGAGATTATTTTAGGGAAAGAAACAACCATAGGAACTCCTTATCTATTTAACAGTTATCTGTTTTGAACAATCTTGCCTTGAACATATTAAGTGATTTTCTTAGTTGATTGTACATCAAAATTTTTAAAACACCCAATTAGGTGTGTGATTTTTTTTTTGTAATAAATTAAAAAGTCATAAGTTTTGTAGAATTTTTCAGATTTGTTTTTCGGTATAACTAAAAAGTTATATTAAATTAAAAATAAATGTTTGAACCAAGTACCGAAAACACGCCGACAGTTCCCGAACAAACCCGAGCGCGTGTGACGTCATAACGTAGAGTGTAGGATGACTTATACAGTGTTATGAACTTATGACAGTGTAGGAGACGTTGACAATGTACTATTTACTATTAGCAACTGTCCGATAAGTCCCCCTCCCCGGCCCTTTCTCCAACTCCCCCTTTTCCCCTACTCCCACCTTAAAGGCCGGCTACGCACTTGTGACCCGTCTGCTCGTTTGCCCCCTAAACCATAAAAAAAAATATTTTCATGTGGTGATGAAATCACGTATTCTCTAAAATGAATGAAATTTGGTAAAGAAATAGCTTGGGGTCCAACAGTAAAAAAAAAAAATTACTTTATTTTCTTTAGCTAGCTAAAAAGATCGTATTCTAAGGCCCCTAAAGTAAAAAATAAACCACTACTTAAACGTATTCGTCATCTTGATAATAATCACCACATTACGCATCAACATTGACGATTGTACTCAGTTCCTTTGTATGGATGCCCTTGAATGTCGCTGATTATCAAAAACTTGACCTTGTTCAACCACACTCCAGGAAGTAATTAGCCACTTAGAGCCTTTTTACATGCCAAAAGAAAATTTGGACAATTTCTGATGCAGGTTCAAAAAATAGTTATGTAATGATAAGAAAATAATTACAATTGCCTACAAGTGTTTAAAACATTGGAGTTGACACTCGCGCATATATTAATAAGAAGAAAAGGCGCAGTAGATTTCTTTTCAACTAAAGCCGATTATACAATGAACCAAACGGGGAAATATCTCACAACCGGTTGCGGACTACAAACTAACTAAACAAAGCACATCCCTACGGTAAACCACGATGGCGGGCGTTACCCATGCTAAATCTAAACGAACGCAAAACAATAGAAGTTAGTTTCACACCTTTAGTGCACCTTCTCTTGTCGTAACTAATATTATAAATAAGAAAGTAAGTTTGTTTGTTCATTTGCCTGTTGCGGTTGCACGTCTTAAACACTCAACCTCAACCTCGAGGGATAGAAAAAGAAACTTAACGCGAACGAAGCCGCGGGAAAAAGCTGGTTGTAACATACTTTTAACAGACTTAAAAAAAGTGGGAGTTGTTAACGTTTACGCGACATTTTCGCTGCTTGTGTACGATTTAAATTATTATTTTTTATTTGATACAACAACAAAGAATATTGTGTCCTCTCAAGGTTAGCGAAATAGATAATAAAAGTTAAGTTACAACGATAATTTTTTTTTTTGCATTTTTAATTCATTCATTTAATTCACAAACATGAAATCTCCATAAAACCAGTTATGGTCTTTTTTTTTTATTTGAGCATTTGCTGGGTTTGATTTTGTTCTATTACTAGCAACCCGCCCTGGCTTCGCACGGGTAGCAGAAACATCTTCAACAAATCATCAACATATTCAATCAATTTACACAAAAGCTTAACAAATTGTTCACCTAAACCTTCCTCATGAATCAGTCGTGTGTATTAGTAAAAACCGCATGAAAATCCGTTTAGTAGTTTTTCAGTTTATCGTGAAGAGACAGACAGACGCGGTGGGGGGCTTCGTTTTATAATTATGTTGTATTAAGCATATTTACAAGAAATATAATATAAAGTAAGACGGTGAAAATTGGTAAGATATTATGTCTACACAGTTCTTGGATTATATTCAGAATGCATTAAATTATTACTGGTTTCCAGCCCATTGCGTTTACTTTGTGTAAAGCGATTAGCGAAAAGCTTTTATACTTCGAATAGCTATTGGGATGAGACTATAATGTAATCTAAAGCGGCTGTAATTTCTATAACTGCTCATTCACTTTATTCTGGAGGCTTATTGAGATAAATATTACTATTTAATTTATGTTTACACTTTAGTTTGGGCTTTCTTTTTTCCACTTATACATATAACAGTTTAGAGAATTTGGTCGTGCAATTATGTAAGCACTGTTTAGTAATGAAAAAAAAAATGTTTTTAGGAAATAAAAAATCATCAAATCTGTCACATATACGAGTATGTCACTAGTTCATTAGCGTTAATGGAGATCTTGTCAATCAGTTTAGGAATCCCCTGTGAACAATGTGTTTTCTGAATGGAAGGTACCTTCAGTCATATCTGTATCTGTCTTATCTTTTTTGAGAACACGTTACACGATTTTGCTTAAACCGTTGTCAAAGGGACAACAAGGGCCCTTTTCAAGGAGTGAAGTGACCTGCCGCTACGGTATCAGGCGTCACACTAAATTTGGCTACGTCACCATCGCTTCTTTTGTCTTTGATTATTATAGATGTCGATGGTTGCGTTTCCGTTGAGTTGTGTGTTACGGTGTTGTTAGTAGCAGGCAACGTGGTACATGGGTATTCCCAAAATACACACGTGAGTAAAATTGTATTATCTTTAATAAATAAAACCAAATAAGACGTGGGTTGGACATAAATAGTATTCTTCGCGACAACCCCGTGGACACCGCGCGGTGGCTGCAAGCAAACTTTAGATTTGTCTTACCGAGGCCTTAGAAGTCAAGTGCAGATATACGTTCCGTATCTTTTAATTTTTTTCTAAAAGTGAACCCAAAATTATATCTTATATTGATTGCGCTATGGTAACCGTTTACCATTGTATAATGTTTGTTTGTGACCTTGGCAGTAGAAAGTAAAATGAAGAAAGATAGTTCAATAGGTATTGGAAAAAATGTACCGTAGACATTTTAACTGCTAGATTTTATGTATACATTTTCTATTTAGTCGCTACATCATATCATTTGAACCACAATGTGACATAATCTTATTTTACATCCGCAATAATCTCAATGCTGGGAGCCCGATCTGTCATCCATTATGATTCTGACTTGTAAAGGTTTATTAAACACTACTTTTAATTGGCTTAAAATACTTTGTTTTTTTATCTCTCTTGACAATAGTGCAGTCTACCCGGTTCTTACTTCATCCTTTTGTTGACTTAATACGTTTTACTATATGTCAATCGTAGGTCGGCACGTCAGAAGTGAAAACACAACACACTGTATGTATCTGAGCGTGACGGTCACTTAAGTTCAGTGCTTTTTCCCCATACCAAAAGTGCCCAACGTGCCTACAGAAGTTTTCACTTAAAAAATTGAATACAATGACAGTTACATATAGGTACAAAAAAAAAAGAATGTACATAAACATGTTATGGGTATTCTCCGTTAGAGATCTTAATAAATAAATACAATTTATTATATTTCATTATCATACTTACGGTACGATACGATAGACAATGTGTAGGTATATGTATTAACAGATTAGTTCATAACTTCATAAGTATATATATTTTTTTTATGATTACTTTTTATGACGGCAATCACAAAGTTGATTAAAATAAAAAGCTTTTGTGACTTCACTAAATACTTTTTGAACAGACCATAGACAATGCAACTTTATTGTTTCACAAAAATATATTTACAAATCCTACAAATCCTTATTACTATGTGTTCGAAATTAAAACAGCGAAGTTTAAATTTCGAACACATTACCGGTAAGCATTTCATGTTACGCAAGGCTTTGCTCACTAGTACCAAGTTTAAAAGCTCATATCAAAATGACTGACACTACACTAAGTGTTACTTCGTAATTATTTTATGAGTGAAATGAGTTATAATCTAGTTCGGGCAAGAGGTTAGGTCAGTAATCAAAAAGTATATGCATGATAAATTAAAGTCCTACATTGTATTCAAAACAAGCTTCGGCATATCGGTTACGTATAAATCAATTTCTCTTCACAATTTCAGACATACTCGTTATAAATTTACAAAAAATGTGTTCGGTATATAAAATTTTTGTTTAAGGTGAGAGTTTCCGAGTACCTCAGAGAGCTTTCATTTAGTTGTATAGGGGACTGTTATAACTCTGACACAGAAGCGGTAAGCTCATTTTAAGGCAGACCCATGTAGAACTTTCACAATTTAGATCATGATAACCGAATCTTATTATTTTTTGCATGACATTTATTTTGAAATATGTCTTTTTTTATTAAAAGCGAGAATGGAAACTTAGATAGTTTCTTCACACCATTGTTCAGACCCGATTTCAGACTGGATTCTACTTCGTAAATTTAAAGTAGCCACTCATCAAGGAACCGAAGCTCCTAGATGATATAATAAATAATATTTTCGTTTCTGAATGTTAATATGCCTCATTTACGAATAAAATTAGTAAGTTACTTAACTTTGTTTGTAATAGGTATACCGGTAGACGTCTTAAACGTGTGCAATAAAAAACATTAAACTAGAGCCATACGCCATCTTAGCAAACACTACAAAATACCATAATATTAGTAATCCCTTAACTAAAATAAATGTAGAAATGGTAGTATTATTAGTTTAGTTGATATTAACAGTACATAACATACCGATGTTTTAACAACTTCTTAACAAAACGTTTTTTTGTTTTTTAATGTCGTGGCTTTATAACATTTAAGCATATTATTTGAGAAATTTAACGTTTAAATTTTTGTACTTAGACTTTCTGAGTTAGCATTGTTTATGCTTTTTCATTGCGAACATTTGCCGTCCTTCACTATTTTTACGGTGCGATTATGTCAAGAAGTCGTCTTCCACCAAGTCCATTTTAAGTGTCTTTTCATTATACTTTTCTAAAAAGCATTTGCTTCTAAGCAGGTATTTCAATATGTATTGCTGGTGAATATACCTCCTTTTCAAATTTAGTTTTTCTGCGTCATTAATTGCCGGTGTTTAAAACGCTCAGAAGGGCTCAGCTTCGCATCACAGGTGTTTGACCCTGACTGACCCTGAGTTATTTAGACACCCTAATCCATCCGTAGGTATAAATAATATCCCTTTCCTTCTATTGGTTCCTTTCTTATCTACCTTTCCCTAATAGTCCCAATTTTCCCATTTTGAATTGCCAACGTGCCCAGTTTACGGAAATAGTCTTCAAGTAGTAATAAGGGATTCCTTGAGTGGTACCAAATTATAGTTGGCAAAAAATGGGTATTTTATACGCCTCTGTCTATTAATTAAAACTATCATTAATATAGGCGTGAGTATCTGCATGTATGTAATTTCCAGGAAAAAATAAATTAATCGCTGGTAATGATTTGCCTAAAATTATTATATCAGTTAAATCTAACATGTTAAGTTAGGTTAAGATATTTCTAGTTTATTTTAAGAGATCAATATAATGTCTGCAGATTTTTATGTTGCTAATAATGACGTGGAAGAAAAAGAACGAAAAATCACCCATGGACTCCCACATGGAACTTATACATGTCATTTAAAATTTAAAAAAGAAATAATTGTGAAGTTTAAGAAGTGAATTATATTATCACTATATAGAAAAGAGGAGGTAGGTTGAAAAAATTGTTGGTTAGTAGGTGAAGATACTATGACATTTTCTTTATTTTTTATACAATTTAAATTTTTATAAGAAATTCTATAAACCTAGTTATGTAATGACAACAAGCTTTGTTATATTTTCTAGATTTTTTATTGTCTTCTGTTAGCAGTTGATCCGGATTGTATTTGGGACTGTTCAGGCAACAGTTATCAACATAATCTGGCTGTAGTTTTGTTTTAAAAAGTGTTGCGCTGAAGAACAAATTTTGTGCCTTTTTTGGTTAATAAACAATATTGAAAGATAATATGTAGATATAAAGGAGATGGGATATTTTAGTTAAAAGAACCTTCACGCTACAGAAGACTAGTAATTTCTTTGCTGGTGAGTCGGAACATTAGGACTTCACAGACAAAAAACCGGTCAAGCGCGAGCTGAACTCGCGTGGAGTTCCGTACGATGAATTGCAAATGTAAGTTATTTCGCACAATATTGAGAGATTTAGCATGTTATTTTAAGAACATAGGCTTCCCATAGGTTTTCTTGTAAGCTATAAGTAAAGAACTATTTTCTGTTTTTTTTAGATAAGGTGATTTAATAACTTCATAACTATAATATAAAACAATAAAAAAGTAATTTGAGACACTCGCATAAAAAAATATAATGTACCAAATTTCAACTTATGCAGTAGATAGGTACAGTAGATTCGGAGCAAATTGGCTATGACACACGGACAGACAGACGCGCAAGAGATCCTATAATGGTTCCGTTTTTTAATTACGACGTACTGAACCCTAAAAAAAAGTGAGCGAATGTTTATAGGCAGCGGCGTCCTTTCCTATAAAACGGGCCGCTTACTTGTAAAAGCCACCTAAGTTTATAAAAACAAAACCAAGTCATAATTTTTTCCCGTCCCTTAAACAGCGTTTAAATATCTGTCTTCGCTCCTTAGCAAGGCGTGATACAAGACACACAGATCATACAAATGCTCTAATTTAAACCCTTCCCTACAGTACCTGAGTGCAAAGAGCAGTATTATTAAATATGATAGTGTTCCGCGTACCAGTCCTGATTTAATAGTCACTCTTATTGGATCTCTATAATTTATGGGCATCTGCATTCGTGGGAACGTTCTGTATTGCGACTGTTATCAAACCGTAATGTACTTCAATCTGCTATATTGGGTTCATCTATTTATAAGAGCAAGGAATATATTATTTCAATTTGTGTTTCAATAATTTTTTTTATATTGTTAACTTGGCCTATTTATTAGGTGGGGATTCCACACGCACAAAAAAAAAGGTATAACATACTAACTAATTTATGGAAGCACTTCTGAAATAAAATGTATTATTATTATTATTACTTATTTACTAGCTGATGCCCTAGACTGCGTTCGCGTGGATATTTTGATGAAATCTATTCTACGGGAACCGTACATTTTTTCGGGATTAATAGTAGCCTTTCTGCTATCTATCTCTGTGGCAATTTTCATTCAGGTCCGTTTAGCTGTTTTTGCTATCCAAAATCCTCAAAAAATTATAATTTTTTTGCCTTTATAATTTTAGTAAGATTTATTAACACTTTATGCACAAGAATGTACAATGGCTTTGTACAATGTTCATGTGTTGCAACTTTATTTGATGAGAAAACGGAAGAAGAAACAATTAGAACTATTACAAATTTTGCACATATTGTATACACGTATGCAACATATCAAAAATAAATGTCGGAAAGAGGACCGAAAAATTGAAACAAGTGCTAAACATTTTCATATTATTTTGTCTTCGTCTACGTTATTACCTCTCTGTTGAGCAAAGTGTCAAAGGTGTTTTCTTCAGTTATATATTGACTTTGCAATTTCTATATCTTAGCTATTTTTACCAAAGAGAATAAACGTCCATAGGTTATAATATTTTTTTTAATAATAAATGAAAATTCAAAAGACATTGATGGGTTTCAGGTTTTTTCTTTAAGACAATTATAGTGATTGGAAACAAAGTATCACATGTTTGACAGTATTTTGAATGAAATTAGAACAACGCCACCTTTATTTCCTGATCGGAGATAGAAATGGCGATGCAAAAACATTTCAAATGTCAATGTATATATATATATAATATAAAATTGCTACGAAGTTGAAGATATTTATGTAATTAGATTTAAATGTCATACTCATATCTTAAACTTGTGGCATTTGTCAAGTATAATATAATAACAAAATACATTAATCTTTATACAGGTATTATAATGATAAAGTACTGTGCTGTACTGTGCTAATAAAATAAAATAAAAATAACCAGCCAATTTCAACAATTCGCTTATTGGACGTATTGGACACCAAATACGCGTATTGGAAACATAATATGTCAAAACTTTCAGTTTATCGGTCAGTTATTTTAGTGTTTTTTATGCAAAAACACTTAAGCGGAATATGTATAAACTAAATGAAAATATCTTACCTTAAAGTTTTAGACACAAACAACTTTCACTGTTAATGTGCCGATATAAATTACGAGTTCATTAATTTATTAATTATATCCAGGAAATCTAGATTGTATAGAACACAAATAACATTCAACAAAGTCGGCGAAACAAAGGCACAGTACGAAGCTTCTTCGATCTAAACACATCTATCAATTAAGCCCTCTCTAGGCGTGAGTGGACTTTTGATTGATCCATCAATAAGTACATAAATCCATTAAGATAATACCCGTGAGCCTGTTAATTGTATATTTTCTACGGCTGTCAGACTCCGAACGAGTTACATTAGGAAATGTATTAAGTGGATATATACACCTTTGTTCTCATTTTGTATGCTAGGGCTGCTCAGTGGAATTTTGCTACGAATAAGTCAGCAGGGTAAACAGTAATTTAGGCATTCAAATGATGTTAAACTTTTTATTTATTAGCGCTGGTTATGATGGTAACAAACTTGATATATTTTACGATCGAGCCACGAGAAGATTCGCATGGTCGGTCTTGAAACGAAACTTTACAGGCCATGATAAATCGTAAAAGAAATAAATAAATCTCGACACTACGTAAACCTTAATTTCGTTTTGTACGATAAACTAAAATTTCAAAAGTACGAAACTTTACATGCGATGGGCGACGACCAGTATCGTCATTATATTATGCAAATATTTTAAGCACTAATCCTAATTAAATTAGCACTTTAGTAAAAAAAAACGGGTTCTATCGTTTCAAAGTGTCATTGTATTTACAATTACACATCAGGGCTAAATTAAAGCTCCCGCTAATTAAAGTTGATGTTCATTACATTACTTCTTAATGAGTTTACTTGTATCACAATGCGATAATTAGATCTACACTGTTTATTAAGAGGGGCTCGTGTCAAAACATTCAGTGCTGTCGTATCGGACTGTCAACTAAATGTCAAAGATGTGTCGGTGTTCGACTGAGGCTGGCCAGTTGTGTAACGTACAGTCGAGCACATGCCTCGTAGATTAGTAAAAAAATAATTCAATTGTCACTTTAGTAATGTTAAATGTATTTTGCATAGCTGATTGTTCTACCATTTCGATTTGGAACCAATCGACTGATCCAGTATTTTCACCATACAATCTTCGGTCAAATAACATTGGTTTTCCGCTGGTAAGTATTGTCACAATATATCTGATGTTGAAAGTATTTATCTAAATCAATAACTGCTTCTAATGACGTAGGCTGCTGCTCTCTTTCTAGACAGATTGCTTACGATCATTATAATAAAAATACAATTTTTAATCCTAAGGTGGCCTCCAAGATATTACTGTAAGCGACAAGGCCACGCTTTGTACATTATCAAATTCAAATTCAATATCTTTATTTAATACGATTGATTTTCAATTATTCGAAATCGTCAATTTAAAAAATAATTAAAAATTATAGATCAACACACAGATTCACCGCAACAATAGTTTGCTTTGTAAAATTATTAATGGAAAAAGAAATGGATAATATAATATCATATCTGCCTATGTCAATCTATAACCGCCCTTTTTCAAATGGTTGAGCCTAAATAAAAAATAAAGGATATGACAATACAGAAAAGTAATGAAAACAAGAAAAAAATAAAAACATGTGATATGGCAAGTAAGAAACATATTAGCTCACATTACATTTCTGTTAAGTATATGAAATAATATGTGACCCCAATGTGTGCGTGTGCGTGTTTATCGATGCTTCACATTTCACACTCATTAAAACCATAGTGTACAAATTGCATCAATGGATTATAGAGTTTTTATTTTGTTAAGTTATTTTTATTTGGAAAAATGAATTGTATATATATTCACAATCTACACCGTTTTCGTCACCAGTACTTTCCAACAAACCTGCACGCATTGATCGGCTTACAGACTTACGTCGCTGTTGCTATCAAGACTATCGAATCGACGTCTGTCCACGTGCCTGGATTAAACGTGCCTGTGACATGTGATTGTATACTTATTTGTAACTGCAGTGTATGATTAATGGATGAGATTGTAACGGGAATGACGTGTGTTGTTATAGAGATGTATAGTGCTTTATGCGATGAATGAGGGACCCTAATATATATTATTAAGATACCATAAACAGTTTTTTGTTTTTGAAGTGAAAACTTCTATAGGCACGTTATGCACTTTTACTAATGGGTAAAAGCACTGGACTTGCACCGTCACGCTAATAATATATATATAGATCCACTACAGGGCTATAATCTAAACATTGAGTTCTGACAGCTCCTTATTAATGAATCTTTAAAAATATAATTAGTTCAATAGTACTTATGTGTGGCAATTTATATGGTAAAATAAACAAAAACATAATTATAATTAAGGTGAAAATTTATAACACCTATTAATAGTGCTCAATAGCGAAAACCTTTATTCAAAATTTCGTCCGAACGTATGGCAGTTTGATGGATGTCACTAATAGATGGCATCACTTTTTTCAAAAATGAACACTTCCGATCGGCAACTCAAAATTACTTATTAAAATTTTTAAATTGATAACTTCTTTAAGCACGTTGGGCACTTTTGATATGGGGAAAAAGCACTGAACTCGCGTGACCATCACGCTCAGATGACAGGTGTGTCAGTTATTATTATCACCTGGATTATATCGTATAGTTCTTCCCATTATATTGTTACCTTTCCGATGTCCCTTTTGTATGTTTGTACAAATCTTACTAAGTTGTGTATCTGTTTATGCTAAATAGGGAGTTGTGAAGCGATAGCTTTGTCTTATACAACAACGGAGCGGAATTCATACATAGGCTGCACTAAAAGTATCGGGAATGGAATATTTCCACTGTTTCTGTCATATTAAAATCTTTTTAATTGAAAACTCCTTGGTTTTAAAAATCGAATACCATTTATTTATTTAAAAAAAGATTCTCGGTCTTGTCACAAGGTTTTGTCAAACTTGTTTAGTCGTTGAGAAAATGGAATTGACTCGAGAAAATTCAAGAGCGATGATTTATTATGACTTTCGAAGTGGTTTAACGCAGAAACAGTGTGTTGACCGGATGATTTCTGCATTTGGTGATGAAGCCCCCTCCAAAACCACAATCTATCCCTGGTTTGCTGAATTTCAACGTGGACGTGTCAAGCTCAGTGATGATCCCCATCAAGGTCGTCCAAAAACTGCAGTCACCCAAGAAAACGTTGATGCTGGGCGTAAGCTGATTGAGGAAGATCGACATGTGACCGCAAAATTCAGGCAACTTTAGACATTGGCATGAGTCAAATACAAATAATCTAGCATGAACAATTAGGTGTAAAAAAGTTGTTTTCCCGGTGGATACCGCATTCGCTCTGTGAAGAGCAAAAAGCGGCTCGCGTTACTTGGTGCGTCAAAACTCTCGAAAGATTCCACGCAGGATCCTCAAATGCTGTATACAACATCGTATCAGGTGACGAATCCTGGATATACGCGTACGAACCCGAAACAAAAAACCAGTCACGAGTTTGGGTGTTCGAAAATGAAAAATTGTTCGTTCACGGAGTGTTGCAAAAAAAATGGTGGCCACGTTTGTCTCCAAAACCGGCCATGTTGCGACTATTTCTCTTGAGGGACAAAGAACGGTTAATGCAGAATAGTATGCTAGCATTTGTTTGCCACAGGTCGTTACTGCACTCCGTAAAGAGAACTGCAACCGCCGCATCATCCTCCATTACGACAATGCGAGTTCTCACACCGCGCACAGGACAAAAGAGTTTTTAAAGCAAGAAAATATAGAATTAGACCATCCGCCGTACAGCCCCGACCTAAGCCCTAATGATATCTACTTACTTTACTACTTTCCGTAAAATGAAGGATAAATTGCGTGGTCAGAGATTTTCATCACCTGAAGAAGCTGTGGACGCCT
Source organism: Callimorpha dominula (assembly GCA_949752705.1). NCBI lineage: Eukaryota > Metazoa > Arthropoda > Insecta > Lepidoptera > Erebidae > Callimorpha > Callimorpha dominula. The sequence goes on from OX457011.1 coordinate 11,321,739, forward strand.
ACAAAACGGCCATTTTGGAGACCCCTACTTCCGAATGGAATGGTTGCTTCAATGATTGGTTCCATCGTATGGAAAAATGTGTCAAATTTCGCGGAAAATACTTCGAAAAGCAATAAATACATTTTTAAATAGTAATGTTGTGTCACTTCCTTGATTCCCGAAATTTTCAGTGCCGCCCTCGTACATATATGATGTAAAGTTCTTTATGTTTAATATGATGACGATGAAAATGCTAGTAGGATTAAAATTTTATTAATTCATTAATATTCAAGGAAGTAGAAGAACGTGGATTAAAAACATTTAAATGTTGCTTATTGGTAATAAAGATATTATTTTATTTATTCATTAAAAAAAAAGGAAATTTTGTTTAATGACCTATGATAAAGCTAATTATTTCTAATGGAAATCTCTATATTAGTAAGAACGGTGTAGTTGAATTGTAGAGGAGCTTATCATTTATTTTGAATTTGTAGGAAAATATCAATAAAACTTTCCTTCCTTCTACTATCTTGTTCTGCCAGTACTTAGTTAATTAACATAATTCATTTACACTAGAACATAGTGACATGTATGCAACGTCCATTTTTATATGATTAGTCAATAAGTGGGATGCAAACTGTTTGACCATGACATCTATTGATTTTATTGATGTCGGCCGGCTCGACCGGAGTGATACCACGACCAGCAATGCTTGCATTGCTTTCCGCCGAGTGAGTGAGGTTACGGCCCCAACCCTTCCTTACTCCCCCTTCTCCCCCTTTTCCACCCTTCCCCTACTCCCACCTTAAAGGCCGGCAACGCACTTGTAACTCTTGAGTTGCAGATGCCCATGGGCGGCGGTAGTCATTTAACATCAGGTAACCCGTCTGCTCGTTTGCCCCCTATACCATAAAAATATATATATATAAAAATTGCTTCTGAATTTTTTTATTCATCAGGCCTCAGTACTTTCGGATAAGAATGAAATTATCCTCTCTTCTTCCAGCGTTGATATCTGGCCATTAATCAGTTTGTGCCAGCTACCCCCAGAACATCTATCTGTATAATATGCATCAACTCTTGTTTAGTTATATTTTTCATTAACTATTTACGATTACATTTCACTTAATCAATAACTATATTTTGTGAATATCAAGAAGAAATATAACAAATAACAATTAATAGTAACAGTAAGCAAATATCTGCAATTTAAAGCCACAAAGGTAAATACATAAAGGTCACAAAAACTAATCGTCACATCATAAAATTAATCACATTAATAGTTAGCCGCCATCAACTTTTTACTCTACTTTCTATAATGGATGTCGTCCAATACAATTTTAGAATGCTTTAGTGAAAATAGCTGGTTATGGACAATAAAAGCAAGTCATCTTTCGGCCTAATATAAATAGCGAGCATTAAACGAACGAGACCGGTCGGCGTACATCGGTGCGGTGGAATATTGGGCAAACTTCGGTAATCTGGGTCGCTGTTTAGGTGGCCGCGGAGTTTACGCTCAGTGCAATAGGGAATATGCATGTTGTTTAAATTTACTTGATTAATTTTCCCTTGAATCTTTATTTTCCACATATTATGCCTAAACAATTATTTTCTTATTTAGTTCGTCTTTAATTGCAAAAAATATTAATTAAAATATGCAAAATAAGGGAGCGAAATTCAACTTTGCAAAACGCTTCACTATTGGTCGAAACAAAACATGACGTCAAATTCCACGTCCTGTCATTTATCGGCGCCTATATTCGTAGTGTTACGGAGAAAGATAGGTGGTTCCGTGGTTTTTGCCCTTAGCTAGTGCAATTTAAGCATTCTAGTGATATTAGAAATTATCTAGGACGATGACTGAATATAGTTTTGTCAAAGAACAATCGGACAATCTACCGAAAATAGATGCATTCATGATGACTACATATTTTGCATCAAATCCAGATTTTACGTCTGCTGAGGTCAAATCTAAAGGATAGGTAAGATATGTATAGTTAGTTATATTCATGAAGTTTTATTGGACTTTTGTTACCTAGTTTAAGTAGACAAGCAAGTTGCCTTCTGCTTAATATTTAAAACCAACATAAATGACCTACTGCTGACTAATTCACACTATTCTAGCAATTAAATTGTAATATACTTACATTAAAGTGATCTTCACAACAATATAAACACGATATTGAAGATACTTCATCTCTTCTCAGTAATTTACACCATTGTTTTCGTATTTTACATTATTATTTTGTACAGGAAAAAAATACTGTATTGGGTGTACTTCTTATAGTGTTTTTACACTTAGGGACAAGGCAATACTTATAAAATGTTTTTTTAAACTTTATCCATCGTCTATTAATTACAATACATAGTAATTACAACTGAAAATCGGTATAAAATTACTGTAACACTTCAAGTAAGTATACTAAGTTTATGAAACAAACACTGAGCGGGGTATCTGACGTCATCCAAGGCCCGCGAAATATGGCGGCGTTCAAACAGATCAAATTTTATCGATGTTTTCAATGTTATTTTAAAAATTAATTTGAACATTGCCAAGGTTATTTATATTTTTTATTAGAGTAGAATGATGGAACAAGTCAATAAAAGATAAAAAAAAAATACATGCATATTCCCTATTATTCTTATTTTAATTGATCATAGTGTTTCTATGGAACTTATATTTACAAAAAATGCACCTTATTATCCGTACCTAGAACAACTACAGAAAGTACACGCTACGCTTAGTTTGTCTCAAGATAACGCTGTGTTGAACGCTGTGATGAAACTCATTAGACTTATTTTGTTTCAAATACTAACAATGTTATTATTACGTTTTAATATTTGATTAAAATATATTGTAACTGACCTGTTGGTCTAGTGGTTAGTGGTAATGACCACTGAGCCAGAGGTTGTGGTTTCGATTCCCAGGACAAATAATTGTGTGATGAGCATGTTCATTTGTTCTGTGTCTGGGTGTAATTTATCAACATTATGTATGTATTTAGAAAAATATAAGTATGTTTGTCAGCAACCTGGTTAACATAGTACAGGCTCTGCATAGTACATGTTATGTATAGTAAAAATAATAAAAAAAAATATTACCAAGGTTGTAATTGTGTTATAATGAACCACTTGGAGAAAAATACACTTTTGTCCCAAATATTCTCTTAGGATGGATTGACTTATACTTTCTGGCGCAGATATGTACATTTAGGTACTGTACTGCGCGTACCATCTTTATGGGTTAAGGATTACAATTGATTGCAAAATACAAATCTTTCGTAAATAGTTCAACCGACTTCATTGTACATACTCGTAAATAAAATTAGTAGAAACTTGCCTTAAAGGGACTATTCTTCGAATATACAGGTTGTATTTGAAAAAGGAATACTTACTTAAATCACTGAAAGGGCATGGCTCAAGCATACAGTTACAATAAGATTTTTTGAAAAAAAAAACATTTTGACATAAAATTTTTAACTTTAAACATTATTTATGAAAAACCAGGCAAAAATACCTGAAAATTCAAATGGTCACTGTAAACAGATAGTTTTCTTTTTTTTAATCTGAACAAAAACCATTCAGGAGTCGCAATTTCCTACAAAAAATATCCTTAACATATTCAGGAATATACGTAGAACTGTTTTATATTACCGATTTACATTTATATCTTCGAAAGCAGTTGAAAAAATTATGTGAGTACTATCTAAGCCAGTCAGAGTAATGGCCAACGCCTATAGGTGTGACTACAAACAATGGATTATTATAACCTGAATACTCGTAAACGATAAGTAGTTAAACAGTTCATGTTATTACAAGATCGTTAAAGTGGTACTTTATGGCTTTATCGCCACTATTTGTGTGATATTACTTACAGATATTGAATTTATCAAAACATGCACACCGTAACACATTTATTTACTCATATTCGATTAATTACAAACTATGTACTAATGTCATAAATTATTTTTATTAAAGGTAATATGATTTTTTTTTATTACTAGTTAGTATTGCTTTATAATATCAACTTTTTACTTATAAACTCGAAACTTAGTCCATATTATGGTGTGGCATATATATCATAAAATAATTAAACATTTTAATTTATTGCCCTAAGACATCTACCGTGCTGTGGAATTATTTTTCTAAGAAGTAAAGACAGAAAGTAGGTATACCCAAAGTCAGGACAACGATTCTGAAGCACACAGAAAACTATCCCAATTTTTTTTAAGGCTGTAAACGTAAAGGCATCGTATGCGACTCACCTAATAAAAATTATAACTTAAGCATAGAGCCATTTGTCCATCCAACAAAATATTATGGAATCGAAAACCTCCTTTTTATAGTCATGGCTAAAATATTTCACCGTAAGCAGTGTACGCTCACCAATGATTTTGTAATGGGCTTACGCGCATTACGTTATTTGAGTGGTTTGTGCCGGACAAAAAACACATAAAGACAATTTGAGTTATGCGCGGAACGTCGACATAATATGGACTGTTTTACTGCAAGTAAGTATTTGAAGGTTTATTTCTCATCGAAAGTTATGATTAATATTTGATAAACTAGCTTTAATTTATAAGGTTGATTTAGAAAAGAAAATGAGATAGAAAAAGAAGTATCTAATAACCCTTAGTATGTAAAGGTTATGTAAACCTTAACATATTTTTAGGGTTCCGTTCCTCAAAAGGAAAAAACTTTTACTCAGCAACCCGTAGAAGCATCAAGTTGAAATTAACATATAATACTTTTAGGTCTGCGGTCCCTTGAACCTGTAAAAAAATTAAGCTTCTAAGCCAACGCAATCAAAAGCATGCGTTGGCTTAGAAGCCTTAGATTTCAACAAATTTGAAAATTTCGCAGGTAAATAAAAAACCTATACGGTATTTCACATTGACCTGGAATCATGAAATTTGGTAAGAAGCAAGATCTCATAGCACAAATATATTTTCTTAAAAATGTATATTTTGGGGTTGAAATGTTGACTTTTTCGCAAATCGATATGGGAGAATATTTTTAGAACTGCAAAAATAAGTAGTTTTTTTGGAAAAAACAGGCAAAAAACTTATAGAATAGATTACCGACATAGACGTTATCTACATACAAGTTTGTTTGCTTGCGGGACCCTCAGTGCGCGAGTCAGGCTCGCACTTTTCCATTTTTTTATCTTCTTTTTATTACCTAAACGACCATCGGTTTCTTAACGCTTTTTAGAGGCTGTTTAAATCTTACGATATTAAAAAAAATATATATATAAAATTTTCAAGTCTCTATAATATCAGTACTACTTTGTTAGTAACGCTAAGTTATTTTTTCAGACAACTAGGTCATATTTAATCAATATGTTATCGACATATATTTTTCTCACATACGTCAGGACGCGATGGCGACTGAAACATACTTACTAATAAGTTTTACAAATATGGAGACAAAATTTTATGTATTGTGAAATTTATACTTGACGTAGTAAGTGTTAAATATATTAGACTGTTTAATTATTATCAATTTGTGATATATAAAAAAATGATTTTACGACTTTTAAATACATCAGCTTTACGTGGCAAGTAATTTATAAAACGTTAACATCTATAATATCACAAGTTAAGCTGAGCTTCCTCTTCCAATGAAGTATATTTTTTGGGTTTTTCAGCGATGTTTAAAAAGATAAAAACAATTTAATTAGATTCCATTATTTTGGACTTTGGGTACACTTTACAAATACATATTCTTGTTGACCCTAATAAAGTTAAATGCTTTTGATATAATTAAATCGACGGTTTAACAACTACATCATGTAACTTCTAATAGGTACTGACTGGTCTGGTACTGAAAAAGTCTAAAAGAAGGTTCGTGTTTACTTGCAATGAATACTACGTGTTACAAAAATGCTAATAAAAGTCCCATAACAGCTCTAATTTAATATACATTACAGTGTAGACCTGCTAACTTCTGCGTCACTTTGCCTAAATGACTAGTTTTATGGGAAGCGTCATTTTAGCACATGATTACATAAGCCTACGAAACAGATGCGTATTCTTCACATACGTAAGAAAGTACATAGCAACTTCTATTTAGATAATATTGTACGTAAGAATTGTGAAATATTTTTATTTCAGTAGCGAGTTTCTATGGTAAGAAAATATTACATAGTGTGAAAATATTACATACATCTACAGCAGCTTCGTAATTTTTTCACAGAAATGGAACATTAAATAATATTTCAGAAATAATTCCCATAAAGTTCTATGTAAAGTTACGTATACGAATAATGTGTTTATTCGACGTACGTAGTGCGGCGATAGTGCATTTGACAGCAATGTTAGAGGTCGCGGTTTTGCTAGCCACGCAGTGCAAATATTTATATGCATGAAAAGCTATGTATATCCGTAATCTAGAACATACACCTGTAACACTTGTCATATTATTTTTTTAGTCTACTTACCCTTCAAATTGCATAATAATAATAACTTGACACATCTGACACAGCGCCGTCTGATCCCAAATTAGACAGAGCCTTTTACTATGGGAAGCAGAGTACTGATAAACATACTTTTATATTTCTAAATATGTACATACATATTATGAATAAATTACATCCAGACACAGGACAAAATATGATCATCAAACAAATATTTGTCCTAGGTGGGAATCGAACGCTCAGCAGTCAGCATCACTAGCTACCATACCAAATCAAATATCATTGATTTCATATTGAATTTGATATTGACTGTGATAATAGCAGTGTGTATATTGTAATGAGTAGCTAGGCGAAAAGTCAAGCTACTCGTTATCTCTTCTTAAGACTAACTAGAAGTACCTAAATTCGTTTGTTCTTCCTAATACGATAAAGTATCTGGCTGAAAATTGACTATAGAACTAGGCCAATACTACTAGTCATATCCCATGTCTTAAAAAAATCGTAGCAGGTTCTAAACTACTTTTCAAATTCAAATTCAAAAAAATCTTTATTTCATAAAATTGAGCATCAATTATTCGAAATCGTCGATTTAATAAATAATTATTATATTTAAAAATTATAGATCAACACACAGAGTCACCGCAACAATAGTTTGCTTCGTCAAATGTAAAATGATTAAAGAAAACAAAATGGATAACATAATATCACATCTGCCTGTTTCGATCTATAACCACCCGTTTCCAAATGGTTGAGCCTTGGGAGAAGAAATCGGGCAAACTCACGGCCACTCTTTTAAAAAAAGAAAAACCAGACAGTTTCAACAACTTTAACTTTTCTAAGGACTCACTGAGTGCCATTCTCGGTATTTTCGTCGTTCACTTCATTGTTGATGATCCTAGTATATAGGAGTTACAGTTATGGGAATCTCGATGGGATTAGTCACAATTAAATTGTTATAAATGAGACTACACTTAATTTTTTATATCTGCTTATAATCTGTTCAAACAATCTTATTTTATTAGTTTGCAGTTTCTTCAAACGTCTTTTGCTTTTCTAAATTAAATTATTCATATCTAGGGGTCATTACAAGCACGATTTCAAGTGAAATTGTTACAATATAAGACACAATTTAACCGTGTCATATCATGAATCATAACATCACGATCATGTAAGAACTCACCAACATCTTCAGTGTGTAAAACACTGCTTTAATTTGCGAGTGACGTTTAGGTATTTAATTGATGACAAAAATCACGAACGTGTTGCACGAGTTTCAAAGGTTCATTCACACAATGTTTTAGAACAAACGGATCGTGTCATGATCATAGCAATAATCAAGTTTATTTTTGCGAGTGACTTTGATTAAATCACGAAAATCACGAATGTGTTTCTTCACTTTCAACGGTTCATTCACATGAAAATGTTTTAGAAGCAGCGGTTTCTATCTCGTGATAGCAATAATTAGCTTTATTTTGGTAGTGACGTTTAGGTATTTGATTGACGATGACAAGAATCACGAGCGTATTTCACCGGTTCTAACGGTTCTTTATATGAAAATGTTTTAGAAGCAGCGGTTCCCACCTCGTGATACCAATACATAGCTTTATTTTGGTAATGACGTTAAGGTATTTGATTGGTAATGACAAGAATCACGAGCATGTTTCACCGATTCTCGGTTCATTCATTTGAAAATGTTTTAGAACCACCGGTTCTCAACATGATATTGTAGGAATCAGTCTATCATGCTTCTAGTAACAAACAGTGGAAAAGAGTTCACAAACACAAATTCCATCGGCTTTACAGAATTCTGCTTGCATAGGGTAAACTAAACACATACTTATTAAAACTTTTTAAAATAAATGTATAAGCAGAATTTCTAAAACCTAACACCGAGAAAGATATAAAGTGAATGATATGTATAATATAATCTAACAGGTCTAATTTTGTCATGACAGCAATACAATTTCTTTTTTTGGTGCGTTTGGAAACCCCCTCGGGCCGTCACCCTACCGGGGTTTTCGGTGGGGAGGTGTGTCGGAATCGAACCGCCTAAAACCACACAGTGTGCCATACTGTGCCTAAAGTAGGAGAGATCCGGGAACAGCTTTTATTAAGACATCCGGACGAACACACGGTCCCTAAATGAATCATTATTGACTGTGACTGTGACTGAGACTTGAGAATGTGACAATGAAACATTACAATAACGGCATAGGCCTATTGTAAAGTTTTATTTCATTAATAAATACTCAGAATGCATTTAACTAAGTGTGATGTTCTTCCAATTAAAGGATTTACCATTAATCCAGGCTAGGTGATATTGAGTTATAGTGTTAAGTTATATTTATACCAATCAGCATACAGCAATACAGGATCAAAAATGACAAGTACCTAGTTTAATTTCTCGCCGTGAGATGGCGTTGATGGCACACTGGATATACTGTGGCCAAGACAAAGAGTGATAAGTTATTAGGACTCACCTGGTGAACATGTTGGTTAATGTTGTGCGTCAAGTATATCGACACGCTCTGGTCGGCGTCCCCGGGCGCCCGCACCCTTGTCATCATTAGCGCCACGCCGATACACCCACGCTCAACTGGTGCTAATACACCTGAAACAAAAAATACAAACTGAATAACTAACGAATTGATTATTTCCAAATAATGCTACTAACGTAGGTCCACACAGATCTATGGTAGTAGCCAGGGTGGAAGGAAGGCGATCACGATTGCACACTAAGCCACTGGTGTCACCGCTCTAAAAGTGGGTTCGTTGTATTGGTTGGGATTCGAATCTGAAACCATTTGAACGAAAGTCCGACGCCTTCATTACATTACCGGCACTTGATTGATTGATTGTTTAGCATTTGTTTTATTATTTGCTTAGTATAGTTTTATATTGACTAGCTGTGCCCGCGGCTTCGCCCGCGTGAAAATCAGTTCGTGACTTTAAGTTTGATTGCGGGAAAAGACTGTTTATATTATAATACTAAGCTTTACTGTCCCTTAAAACTGTGAAAAAATAAAACTTCTAAGCCAACGCAATCACAAGATACAGCCGTTTCCGCAAATTTTCGACACTCGCAAGGGAATCAAAACTTACCGTACTTCCCGTGAACTCAGAATCTTTAAATTTGGTACGAAGCAACGTCTTACAGTACAGATAAAGGAAAAAAATTGAAAACCGTAAATTTTTAGTTACATCATATAATAAAAATATTTTACGGAACCCTCGGTGCGCGAGTCCGACTCGTACTTGGCCGGTTTTATTTTCGGACAACAAAAATCCATTGTGTTAGTATATTCATCGTACATTTATATAACCTACGTACGTTCATTATTATCTAAAAGTAAATCTAATAATTATCTAATACATCGAGTGTTCAAAATATCTTAAGTTTGTTACAAAAATTTGTGATTTTACAATAGCATTCGGTTCGTTGTGGTCGCAGTTCTAACCTAACCTAAACCTAGCGGCTAGCCTATAATTATGTATGCTCTGTAGAATAAAATTTGGTCCTGCATACATAATTACATTATTGTAAAGCAAGTTAGAAATTCCATTGTAACTTTTGATAATGTGTGCAAGTCAGTGTTTTTGCCATACAATAAATAATTTTGTTTTAAAAGTAATATCTGTTGTATAACCTATGTTACTCGCTGATAACATACCTTTCTATAGGTGAAAGAATTTTAAAAATTGGTCCAGTAGTTACGGAGCCACACGGGACAAAAATTTGTGTGATCTACAAATAGTTGTACCGACCCTGGGTGTTTCTTGTGTCTGTTGTTTATACATTGGTGAAGTCCCTCGCGACACACAGGAATATTCCTAAGGCAGGTGTTGTCTTAAAAAAAACATTATACATTTATTATAAACATTTTGCATTAAAAAGATAATAATCATTATGTTTGTGAAAATGTGAAAATTTTATTATTAAATTAATAGGTACGTTGATAAAAATAATTTCCCTAATAAAATACTTCCTAAAGATAACAATCCAAAAATAATGTTTATTTTATCAAATTTGACTTGAACTTGAAACGGAATGTGACACGTCGTTTTGAGTTTCTTCTGTATCTACCTATCTTTTTGTAAAGTTTAATATGCTATGCCTTATAATGACGATTGAAATTCACGTTTTAATTTTTATATTATTTTCGACAGAAAATGCGTTATTGTGCCTTATTTATAGGAGATACGTATATGGTACCACGGATTTTTTTTTAGACCTACTAAAGACCAACACTTTTGTAATACATATTTTTATGTATGACTGACCACTTAGTCAGCGCACGCGGATAAAGCAGCTCGGAAGCGCTTCATCTCCTGGCTTGCATCACAAATGCCGTTGTTTGAGGCTGAAATCTTATAACTACTGGAATAAAATATGTAAATAAATTTCTGATAATGTAGCTTTCTATTAAAATCGTTCCCGTAGTTTATTTCGTTAATGGATAGGCATTACAATTAAACAAATAGGTAATCAAATCTTTCCTCTTTATAATATTAGCGTAGATATTGCACTACACAATTCACTTAAACTATCTATCTATCAGTATCTATTATATTTATATTATACACAGATGGCGCAATAGTTTAAGTGGTCATCTCGGAACTACATCTCATCATCAAAATATCTTCAATGTACACAATTGGACCTGTAACAGTTTTATTATAAGTATAGATGCGTGTGTTATATGCTAATAATAAATATCTAAAAAAAGGAATGACCATTTATTTTAACGTTGTAAGTATTGTATAGTTAGTACTACTTTGGACCAATAGATGTCGCTGTGCGGTGTTTATAATTTATAACTTTGCATTGTTTTTTCTATGGGTAGAGAGAACCAATTGTGATCAATCAAATACTAAATGTTACACCGAGTTACACACAATACTACTAATACGTTTCCTAAATGATTTTGTACTTTTTACGTGAAGCAACCAAACACAAACTCGATGTCTATAGATTTATTATACACATAGATATAGAAAAAAAAAGATTACGTGATAATCTACGAAGTGCCTCCTTTCCAACAAAAAAAGAATGATTGCAATCGGACTACGCATCAATGAATTACAACGAAGTACACATTTTAACTTTGATCCCCCCTCTCAAGGAAACCGTTATAAATTTCGGGATAAAGTATCCTATATCCTACCTCGTAGTATGAACTCAAATCATGCCAAGTTTCATTTGAATCCGTTCAGTAGTTTCAGCGTGATGCGCGGCCATGATACAGACAGACAGACAAAAATAAAAAAAAATATATAGTTTTGGCTTCAGTATCGATCACAGAGTGCCCCCAAAAAAAAAAATCTAAATATCTTCAATGTACAGAATTGGACCTGTTACATTTTTATTATAAGTATAGATTATTGTGGAGAACCCACTTAATCGGTATTAGTTTTTCGTGCAACACTGGTATTTGGATCATGACTGAAATTAAATATTTGAGCCGAAATCCAAATTTAAAGCCTCTATTTCTGCATAGTTAAACAGACTAATACGTATATAATAGTATCAGAAGAAAAGTGAATATTTTAGATATTGAGTACTTTACCCTGAAAATAAAAATATAACTTGTCGTTTAAATAGGCGAATTGTTAAATATACTTCTTTGACCGGCCTAGTGGTTAGCCACCTTAACTGCTGAATCAGAGGTCGTGGGTTCGAATCTCACCCATGACAAATAACTGTGTAATAAATATGATCAGTATTTTCTTGGATGTCTGGGTGAAGTTACTTTAGTACAGGCTTTGCTTAGTTAATAGGGATTAGACGACCGTGTGTGAGATGTGTCAAGTTAAATAAAGTTCAAGTTATTATATAAATAATATGTATAAGCGTTAAACAGACTTCCTAATCTCGGTACGTAGCAGATGTGTTTAACAGATAAGAATAAAACTACTCATACATGTTTGTATTCCAAATATGGTAGAATATCTTACGTCATAAACACACCTGCTTTCCTAAACGAAGTAGCTATATTGGTTGACGGACAGCCAACAAAACACTGCTGACCAAAAATGGAAGAGAACATGGAGTATATAAAATAAAAATGGAATGCTAAACATTCCTCATTAGCGTCCAAATAAAACACTTACGCCAATCATCGATAGGCGCCAGAAAGTTGCCTGAAATGGGCATGGGCGGAGCGCTAATTATTGACACTGTCCGTATATGGGTCTGCCAAACTGTAGTCATAAAGCGCTAACAACTTATTACCTTTTTTGCTTAACGAATCAGAGAAGGTAATATGTGCGTTTACTATAATACCTATTTTGTACTTTTGTAAGGTAATCCGAATGATGGATTGTGTTTGAAATGTCAAGATTTATTTACATTTATTGTGTAGCTGGGAAGGTCAAAGGCTAAACAAACATGGGGAATTGCGTTGATGCGATGATTGATTTATTGTTTTCTTGTGTAATATAAATACTTTACTTACCTACGTGTGTCAAGAAAAGTTCTTGACACACCTAGATTGACCACCTAATTAGTGCTGCCTTTTAATGAATGTTACTTTGTGTTAAAAGGACATGTTAGCGTAGAGTGTAAAAACAGACAAAAATTAAACTTGCTCATAATACTACTTAGACTTTTATGAGGTCTTCTAATTAAAATAAATACTTTTCAGGTGAACTTCAAGTGAACTTACTTTAGTCCATGGGCGTACCCAGCTGACCCTTTGTTGGTGGGGTCAAAATTTGTTTTTGTCAATCCAGGTAAACTTAATACTACGTAAGCATACAAAAGTTTGTACAGCTGCCCCCCTCCTCCCCCATCCCCCTCTTAGGTAACGCCATGCCAGTTCATCTTTCTTTTCAAAAAGTAAAAAACTGATTTATGAAAGGTTTACTTATTTAAATTCTCCACAACATGCTCCTTAACATCCATCAACCCTAATTACGTGACGTAATCTAACTTATCCAAAGATTGTTCCGATATTGCTCGTAAAATACCATACTTGTCATGATATGCAATTATTGTTATCTTTATAATGTGTACCTTTTACGAACATTTTTCAACATAAACAAATTACAGTTTTCAAAGTACCAATAATTTTAGCCCGGTCTATACTAAGGACTTGTATTAAAGTGATTACATCCACTTTAGGTCGAGTGATTGGACAAATTTTAGTGTATAATTTTTTGTATTATTATTGATGGAAGCAATGTAATTGTTCCAAGTTAAACGGCCGGTAATGTAGTTATTGATAAATTGAGGTTTATGTTTGTTATAAAATGTTTATGGCCACTCGCGTGTACTGCAATACAAACAAATAAATATATTTATGAAGATGTATTATATTATTGTCTCCTTACCACTAATAACGTTTTAATCACAACGAAGTTATGTCGGGGCATCAAATAATTCAGAATGTAACGTTTTCTTCAGATCAAAGCTTCGAAAGAATTCCAGAGTCAAGATAAACAATACTATTTCCAACAACTATTTTGAAAGAAAATTGACGTTAAAGAATTGATTAAATCGAATCTCGGGCTATATTTGTACTACTACATTAATATGGCAAAGACTAGGCTTTACATTCAACGTTCATTACTTACTCTTGTAAACCAGAAACAATAGTGACTCACGGTAACGCACATGAGACACTGGAAAGGTCTCGAGGAAAGCTAAGTAGCCTTAAAACAAAAGCAACCAAGTATAAATAAATAAATTGAAGGAAATTGAACTTAAGTAAGATTCAAGCAATAGAACGAAATGAACTTTATATTATACAATTCAATGTAGTAGTGTATGCATCCATTAGAATTTGGAATATTGATGAGAATGATACGTTTCGTTGCCTAGCGGTAAAGCTAGATATCTACAACTACCACAGAGTCCGTGAAACATTCTTATTTTTTATAAGTTGTCTGCTAACTTCTACAGTCTTTATACAATCACTTTGCTAGAGGATTGATAGTATTCTTAACTCTTGCAATTTAATTTTTATTTGTATGAGATTTAGAAAGCAAGTGTAATATTGTGATTTTTGTGGTTCAATACTGTTAATAATAAATCATAAAAGGCACAAACATAGGATTTGTTTGTGTTTGAATCCTTGGATCCAAACTTGGAACGAACAAACTTTATTTAGACTTCAATTTGTTAAAATAACTAAGAGTATTAAGGTACATTTACTTTATGCTAATTGTTTGATGTCTTTTAAAGCAAACATGCTTGTCTTACTTTCAAACACCTGATCATAAAACAACTTCTTATAAAATCGTAAATGCATATTAAAAAGTAGCTTAAACGCATGGCAATACGATTTAACACATTTTATCTTAGTCCTGCTATTATTGCAACAAATACATTCCTAACACAAAACCCATGGGAAACTTTATCATCCTCTAACAAAAAAGAAACATACACACTGCTAAAGAAACAATATGAGAAACTGCAAATTCTGTATCCTAGCCACTTACAAATCGAATAAAACAAACACTGATGTTCTATTATGGTGATCGTCTATCCCTTTCGTGTATATAGAAATAGAGGAAGACAGAGCTACTGGTTGAAATGTCGTAGGTCATTAGGTCCTTACCATGTAGGGCCTGCAATATGCCAATATGGAAGGAGCCGTGACTTTTGTACGTGGTTATATTGGATCTAACAATAGGTTATTGGGAATAAGATTTAAACTAAATGCGTAGATGACCTGAGCGGTTGCAGATGACTTTGATAACAAGACATTGCTTGAAATTAATTGTTCAGGTGAAAGTTATTCAGCTGCCTGTTTCGAAATAGGTGTCTGTACCTACTACGGTCATGTCTGTGGCATGTATGCATTGACGGTATTATTGGAAGTACTACGGACAACAAACTCTGAAGTTGTTTTTAAGTTAAGTTATGTTATTTTTTGTTTCCTTTAATTGAAAAAGGTAGGTGACTTCGGAACTTTTAAAAATAAACCGTATCTGTAATATAGTTAAAGTCGATTTTAATGTTTAAGAGATGAATTAATGAAATAAATTTAAACCTGCCTATCCTGAGAGCGGACGTACATTTTAGATATCAAGTTCAAGGTGTTTATGAAGATATCTGCATTTAAAGTGAACTTAAAATGTGTCATAATAATAAAGTGAGGTCAGATACTTAGTGGATTTGTCGGAACTTACTAACTACACCTAATTCAGTATTATCATATTTTGTTACTGATTTGTTTAAAATACGCTGTTATGGATTTAAGATCAACAATTAAAATAATGTTAATTATGCAAACATTACCACTCCTATTTGAAAATATATGTACATATGTATATTTTAGCATGAATAGAGTAGGTATATAAACTCTATTCATGTGATCATCAAATCGTTTACCTATGTCTATGACAGATGTACCAAATAAAAAAACACGGGCTTAAAATTTTTTAAATTTGAACACGTAAAAATGTTTACCTCGGAACTATTCTAAAGAAAACATTATTTTTACCTTTAAACAGAGGAACATATTTTTATCGTTGTAGCAATGAAATCAATTAATTTTTTTTTTATTGGATTGGCAACCCGGCCATGCGTTGCTGCGGTGGTTATGTAATTTGCAATAAAATAAATAAAAAAAAAACTATCTTTCACCTTGGACCAAACTGCACACATTACTCAAAATTTCATAAAAAATCGGTTTATTAGTTTAGGAGTTCATCGCGAACAAACAACGTGACTCGAAATGTATATATATTTTTATACATATATAGATATATTGATCTTATAATTTTGGTACTTAGTCAGATCAGCAATGTGTGTGCATGTACATATTCTCAACTGAGGAAATTTCAAAGGTTAGATTATACCACAGTCATTCCAAAGATGATATTCTAAGAAATTCCAAAGCCTACGTTTTAATAATGATTAATGTATTTGCTCTTTATCATATGTTTGTATTTAGTTGTGGTAGTTTAAAAACTAAGGAGTCGGGTTTGCACTAGGTACTATACATAAAAATTAACTTACTTACTACTTGAGAAACAAAAGACGAAACGATTATATACTAGAGCGCTACATAAGTTTTGTCGTACTTTGTAAAATATTTTTTTTTCGAAGTGGAGACTCCGTAAATCAGGTATTGAACACATTGTTCCAGTACCCGTCTGAAAACAAAGCCGCATGTCTTCTTAAACTTCCTATAAACCACTCGTCGCTCGAAAACTTCATCGTTCATACCGAGGGAAATCCGACATTTTCATTTAGAAAATTAATTTAAAAATCGAACAAACGATTCTTCGCCTCCGATTTTTTTTAAATTACTTAGAGTGTATCTTCTCTATGATTTCAAATCACGAATCATTATGATATCTAGTTTGCATAGTAAACTTTTAAAAAGTTTTCCAACTTTGTTAGTGTGATACCATACAGGTCTTCTTTAGATATCCACAGAAGTAATATCTGATTGTTACGAAACTATTAAAGACGCAATTAATTAAAGTTTACTTTTAACACGTTTTCTAGCCATTCTCTTTTTAAAGTATCTGGTTTCAGATTCACAAACTTAATACCAGGATCTAACATCTAACCTCTATTGTCTTTTGTAAGCTATTCGCATTTTGAACAATATATTGATAGTTTTATGTCTAACACATTTTGAATTGTCAGGGAAATTAATTTAAGTATGAGATCTGTTTGAGTTTTACTACTGGATTAGTTTTAACGCTTGTTTTATTTTGGTTTTGGTGTATATTATTATAAAAACCAATACATCTGATACATCCATTATTAAGCTTTAGCAAAAAAATTACAAACAGCTCGCAATTAATTATAATTTAGTGTACAAGCTTGTTATCGTAGAAATTGAAATGTTGGTTGACTTTTCACTAGGGGTAAGTAGACCTATAGAGTAATTAGTACAAAATCAATGGACATAAAGAATAAAATAACAAGAAGTAATTGCATTTATCTTTTCTTTATTGAAGCTAAATTATCAATTCTATGAAAATTTATATATAAAATTTTTAAGAAAGAAATGCTCTTCATGATGTTGACATGTATCGCTGACAACATTGGGTGTAGTTCCTCAATCAGCCTTTCTTTTGGATGTCCGCATGGCTCTGAAACAACTACTTTTGTTATTTTTTGTTAAATTTAGTCAAAAAACTTTATTTGATGTGAAGTAAATTCAGACTACTATAGGCTAGGTCAACCAGCCCCGTTATAATTAGTCTACTAGCCCCAGATTTCTTTATAACTTTCAAACACGTGCCATACCTTGAAAATTGCGGCTAAACCCAAAGAAATACATGTATAATGTAATAAACAGATTAACTGTAATTTTTTTATTTTTTATTGCTTGAAAATAAATTATAACGTATAGGTATATAGGCCTTACTACAAATAATATAACTAAGAAAAAAATTACTTATGTATATAGTTTTTTGATATTATGCTCCTTCTTCCAAATGATCTACTTGCGTGCTGCTGCGGTTCTGTCAACTGAGTGTAGGGTGGCAACGATAAACGATATAAGTAAGAGAGAAATAAAAAGCAAACAATAACTAAAATCATTTCCATTTTTTCTATATTTCTCTTTCTTATTTTTTAATATACTAACCGCAAAGTAACCGCATATAATATGTGAAGTGACAAAACTCAATCACAACATAATCAAAATTTTGACTTAAACTAGAGTTGAGTGAACTATCTTCACTGAGTAATGAGTCCAACGAAATTCATAGAACAGCTACGAGCACTACCAAAATTAATAACCGTATAAGAAAACAGAGGTTTGTCATACAAAAGTCATCCAGAATGTCGATTCAAATTATGATAACGCCGAGAGAATTAGTTCTGGTAGAACGTAATGGCCAACTATTAGGCCATGGAGGGCACTCAGAAGAAATTATCAAACAAAGTTATGGATGTGGTAATATGGAGCAGATAATTTTTTTTTATTGTTTTCAAAATGTCAATATCAAGTGACATTAAATGAAGGAGCTCTCCATATTTGCCGTATCACAGGATTTTATTACTGATATTATTTTTATTTGGTGCAATTACGTCAGACGGCTTAAATTACCATGCTTCGGCACGTATAGGCTGGCTCGACCGGAGTGATACCACAGCCCCACAGAAAACCTTCAGCGAAGCAATGATTGTGTTGTATTTCACCGAGCTAGTCCCCCCATCTCCCCTCGCTCTCTACCTCCATCCCCTCCACTCTCCCCTCTCCCCCTCTTCCCTTTTTCCCCTACTCCCACCTTAAAGGCCGGCAAAGTACTTGTGACTCTCGAGTTGTAGGTGCATTTGGACGGCGGTAGTCACTTACCATCAGGACCCGTCTTTTTTTTTTATGTTTAGCAGTAGGTTTTACACGCTTTTATTAGCTAATTAAGTAAAAAAATCTTGAAGGTCCATTTTAACCTACTTCGAATTGTTATATCGAAATAAAACTTTGTATGTATATGTAGTTTGGATGACAACACTATAATTTGGTATCTTGGAGCTGATCTGATACCCAGGACGTGGATAGTGAAACTATTCAGTGGCTACTAGTAAACCCCTGGAGTTTGGGCTCATATGACGAGTCCAACAGATTGGGCTTAGTGACGATGGTCTGATGATGAAACCAGGAGGTGGAAAGTGGAACTTTTATACTGTTTAACTTGGTTCACCATGTAAGATTGTTTTTTTTTTTGTTACAATAAAACCTTTCGTGAGTGGTATTCATATTTATTAAAAACTATACAGTTTTACTCACGTTTGAATTTCGGGGATGCCCGACTAGTTTGCGTCCTGCCGCGACGGTGTCAGGCGTGTGACGCCTGACACCGTCGCGGCAGGACGCTTTACTCCTTGAGAAAGGGTCGGGTCCGAAACTAGTCGAACATCCCCGAAATACAAACGTGAGTAAAACCGTATAGTTTTTAATAAATGTGTTTTTTTTTATTTCACTAAACTATAATAATTATCATATAAGTATTTAAGTTGATAAAGATGTGAAAATAATAATTCTATAATTTTTTTACAATTTTTTTATTTAAATAATTTAGAATGTCATATCATATTTGAGCTTCGTCGTTCGTAGCTCACGGTAACATCCATAGAAGCGCGGTGAATGATGTGACGTATTCCGAATGTGCTCACAAAATGTTTTTGATAAGCTTTAAAGAATATTTAGTTCTAAATCAACAGCAATCTTTGTTACCCGTGTCTATTAATGCGTATTGCTTGTTAAAACATTTATACTCAGGCTTCTATACTAACAGATAAAGACAGTATCTTTCTCATTAAATAGTATTGTTTTAAACAAGTAACTCACTGAAAATAAATATACCCTCTCCCTGTAAGTAGATAAAATCAAATCTAATCAATAATTTATTTGCTGGGATATGGTATGTATATAATGGGTCTTACAATATTAGTGTTTAGACATATTCTGCCTTGAAGTGGCATGCAAATATTTTTTTAACAACCGACGCAAAAAGAGGGGTTTTATAAGTTTGACGTGTCTGTGTGTCTGTTTGTCGCATCGTAGCTCCCAAACGAATGGACCGATTTAAGTGCGATTCTTTTTGTTTGAAAGGTGACTTGATCGAGAGTGTTCTTAGATATAATTCAAGAAAATCTATTCAGCCGTTCGAAGATCATCAGCTCATTTCTAATTGTTGAAGGCATTTCCGAGTCCTGGGTGTTTTTTAAAATTTTAAATTTATGATTATGTCAAATAAGTTAGGTACAGTATTATCAGGGTTACATGTTTGTTTATTATATTATTCTATAATTGATTAGCATATTGTTCATTTAAGTATTCAGTTACATTATAATATTTTTTGCTTTGTAATAATTCTATAAGTTTTTTTCTAAACAATAATAATGGTACATTAATAATGTTACTGGGTAGGTGATCATATATTTTATTCACATTTAATAAGCATTACTATTAAATAACTGAAGTCTAATTGTCAGCAGACATAGTTTTTCTTTCTGCCGGGTTCAGCTACATACTTTATAACAAAACTTCTAGATTTTTTTTACAAAGATAGATACTTCTGGGATATATACATACAGGACAATCCATGAAGTTTGTACTTGTCGTCATTAGTACCTACTACTTATTTTCCTTCGTATTTTTTAAGATTAAATGTGATTTTTGGCTGCATAGTTAGTTGAAACATTCATCGTTTTTAAATTTTTTTTTTATTATCTCGGCTAGACCTTAGACAAAATATTGTGCCATTATTAATGTTCGTTAAAGTTGTTTATTTCTTTTTAAAACTTTTCATTGCAATTATAATAAGCTATCGTTTTCATCATACCTATTGTCAAGTGTCTAACATTAAGCTCTCGTAAAAATTATCGTTCGCCGAAGTATCGCAACGTTTCGCCATCGTTCAACGCGACAAAACTTTCATCCTCATCACCTGGATAATTGGCAATCCACCACTGTGCGGTTTTCCAGAAATTATTTGCCTCGCACAACAGATCTTTATAAGAAATTGTCGCCTGCGGTATTTCCGGAGCGATACGACCTTCAAACCTTCAAGAAAAAAGAGCGTACTCCTATCTCAAAGGCCGGCAACGCACTTGTGACTCTTGAGTTGCAGGTGTCCATGGGCGACGGTAGTCACTTACCATCAGGTTACCCGTCTGCTCGTTTGCCCCCGATAATATAAAAAAAAAAATCTATACATTTATCTCATTCCCTACCGGCCATAATTTCAGTTAAGCGATGTCTTATAAAACAAAACCTAAACAAAATCGTCAAATGTGTTCCCTATCTCCTAACTGCAGGCCGGCGTTAGACCAAAATAACTTTTCGTACATGGTGAAAAGGCATAAAGTAGGCTGCGCATGCTAATGACATGCAATTGTTGGGAAACAAATTCTGGCAAGCAATATGGTGATAAATTAATTTTAAAGCTCCGTTAATAGGTCAGTGTTGTAATGATTGGTAAATTATTTATTAATTGCGGAGTAAACGATAATTCCAGCCTATTGCTAACATTCATTTCCTGAGGTAGCCATCATTTATGGCCGTATTAAGCCAATAGAAGTCCATTAAGAAGGTAAGTCTTAAAACGAGGTATACTATTTGAGTTACAGGCAATCATTCGATACTTATGTTAATTTAAATTATGTTTTAACAAAGCGTAGACTGCGTACATGTTAATTAGACTTTATAGCAGCGAACGTAATAATAGGAATGCGATAGGTTTAATGTCATTAAATAACTTGGAAGGCATGTAACGGCTTATTTCCGCACAATTATGAGCCGCCCAAGTGAGAAAGTAACTTTACTGGAGTTATAAGTATTTTTAGGTATCGGTAACTACTTTAATCTTATCTGACCCATTATTGGCTATCAAGGCTGCAGTACAGGTACAGAGTTTCGTCATTATCACAGCAATGTCACGATCACTGTTAAAGACAGGCTCTCCTAAATACGTTCTGCTAATAATAATGTCAAATACGGTATTAGCTGTAAGTTTTGAGATCAAGTCGTCTCCAATATTGACCTTAAAGCTAAGTTGCGAGATTAATCTTGCTAACTTTTGATATAATTCTACAGATGACATTAATCTACTAAAAGGTCTACATAGGATACCTTTGCCTCAAAAAAAAAAAACAAAACTTTAAAACAAAGACCACCTGCGTCCATCCCCGTAAGTAAGTAACTGCTAAGTGGTGGTGTTAATTCGACCGCTACTTACCACACCGCACCTTGTCCACGTAAACAATCCTTCAGAATACTTGCTAATGTAGGTGTTAAGAATTCGGGACCAAATATTTGTGGACACACAGTTTTTTGGGGAGGGAAAGAGATGACGATATGCTAAATGCATCCAGGTGTTGTTTGTTATAGTTTTGTACACTTCTTTCGGGGCACGTAAAAATAGTAGTGTAGACCATCCTACTTAATAGTCTTAAACAGCATACCTCGAAATTAGTTTAAAGGAAAAAGTCTTGTTTTTAGTATCTTCGTACATTCATAATATATATATATATATATATATATATATATATATATATATATATATATATATATCTATCCATTAGATGGTTTGCCTAAGTGTCACCTCTATCTGGCTTTGATGTCCAACAGTAAAAATAACAAAAAACCTACCCTACCTGTCAATCCAAAGTTACTCCAGAGAGTGCACCACTAAAATATAAAACTTCATTTTTACCACATAAATCACAAGCGCGATCCTTCTTAATGAGAATCAATAAGCAATATTAAATACTATATTACAAGAACGTTTGGCCGGTTGATTGTGAAAACTATTAACACAAGAAGCTGTTAGGCAATTTTTTTTTATACACAAAAATCATGCATATCAATTGATATTCATTGAATTTAAATAATAATTTTAGAACGATTTAAAAACAACATGACTAGGATAAACTTACTCCATTTCAAATTAAACTTTAAATTGTTTTTTTTTATTTTATTATTTCACAGAACACGCTATATTACTCATTGAAGGCACTGATGAGTAAGCATTACGTCCTATCAAATCCTGTTCCTTTACATGTTTCCCATGCACAGATAAATAATATATGCGGCGATGATCTAACCTTTGATCAAGATTACAAACCTCATTGGTATTAAATATAGATAATTATAGCGATTGCTCATAATAACTAATAAACTTAGTCGTATTTTTTAATACATCAAGTTGTTCTTTGATCTCAAGTTTTAATTGACTACAATTTATAGAGAGAGTAAACCTTCTTTATTGATCCTTTATATGGATTTTAAACTGCAGTAGCCATTTCATTGTAATAGCTTTGAGTTCTATGCAAATAAATTGTGGGCTATTTTCTTTTGCTACTTTTTGGAACTTAAATTTATTAACTTATACAGATAATATTAGGTTGTACCTATATGTACTTGCGAAGTTAACAAACATCTCAAAGGGTCTAACATTTTCGAGCAGTACCTACAGCACATTTCTCATTGCAACATGTATGTAATTATTACAAAAATAGCTACTGACGTTCGATAGGTCGTCTCATTGTGATGCATCAGAGAAAAGAAATCACATGGATGCAACGTAACAAAAAAAAACAAAATAAAAAAGTAAACGAGATGCGCCCGCGTACGCCAAGATCTCGGTCAGGCGGGAGCCGACTTCTTTTGTTTCCAGCCTCGAATCAGCCAGTGTCTCGAATCTAGATGCTGTTTTCGAATTATTTTTTCTTTTTCCCTATGGCTTTTTCTTTATTGTCTCAGTGCAGGCTGAGTAAAAAAAAGTAAAAATCCGGTGGCTTATGGCTCTCCATTGATATGCGACGTTCGAATTGAAATTTAAATATTTGCTCGCATCCGCGACGGGCTTCATCTTGGGTATTTTGTTTTTAAAAAGATCTTTGTGTTTCCATCTTAATATTTTATTATGTTATTCGAAAAATACCACGAGTACGCATACATTTTGTCTTTTAAAATATTTTCGTTCTTTGTCGCCTTCTACGACGATCCTTTATTTTGCGAATACTGAATAATTGTTATATTAAAGTACTTTGTTTTCTATCTTAAATCAGTGTCATCCTGTGATGTTATTAAGTCATAGTATTTTTCAATTAAAGCCAAGCGACGGAGAAGTACACTGTTTTGAAATTGCTTAAAACACCAAAAGTCGCTGA
Organism: Callimorpha dominula; assembly: GCA_949752705.1. NCBI lineage: Eukaryota > Metazoa > Arthropoda > Insecta > Lepidoptera > Erebidae > Callimorpha > Callimorpha dominula. The sequence goes on from OX457011.1 coordinate 11,345,729, forward strand.
AAGTGGTGTGCTCAGAAAGAAAACCAGAATTATTAACATAGTTTTTACGTATTTGTACGAGTATAATACACTGTATATATACACTTTGTATCCTTTGTTATATTTTATACCCATTTCCAAATATACAAATGACAGAAAAATAATATATATACAGTTTATTTTATTATTTATTTTAGGATGACAAAAAATTACACTTGTTAACAATCAATAAATCTATCAAAAAGTGTGGTTTTAATTTTTTTTACAATTGAATTAATAAATACTTATTTGTAGACTTTTAGACAAAAGGCCCTTCTTATATTTTGTTTAAACCATATTCTAAGATGAAAATAGCGGTCGCGCTAGTTATCGAAAATGTTGGTGTTTTGAAGTATTTCCAAATAAATCCAGTTATTTTACAAAAAGTGTAATTTAAAGTGTATTTCACGGAACTGGGGTCAGAAGGCGTCATTGGTTTTTGATCTTGTTGTGGTTCCGACGAGCAACCGTGATTTCCTTTATCTATATATTAATAGGTAAAGACAATTTTAGAGGAGTACTTAATATTTTAAGGAGAAGAAGTTTTTTCTAAACTAACATTTTTAAACAATATTTGTCATAAATTTAATAATTATGTGAAAACGACTACATCAAGCTACACGTAAAATCTATACAATAATAATATTAATAACTTATTAAATAATAATAACTGACGGTTCAATATATACTGGAAGTGTATAGCTCGATTTATGTTATAAATAGATTTAAAATTTTATTAAATATGGTCAAATCATGGTTTACCATAGTCCATCTATAGAGTATAGATCTCTAGTTCATATCAAACGGTGCACTAGAAATGCGATATGATATTAAAAGTAAAAATAATAAAGAAACTAGATTTGGTATAATGACATAATTAATTAGCCTTTCGTTGTTTACGCAGATCACACATTGCTAACAGTTTCGATATAAGTGTTTCAGTTTATTTTATATTACTAATTTTTAATTTATCTATACTGAAGACTGCTTGAATGTTTTGTTTTTGAATGGAGGAATTTAAAGGAAGGGTGTTTTAAGTTTAACATCTCGCGAAAACTGTAAACCCCTTATAGTGTCATAGTTACGACTAAATATAAAAAAGTTAAATTATTATTACATACCCAAAGAAGTTAACTTTTACTCGTACACAAAGCTACAGGTGTTCTAAAAAAAAATAATGTTTTTGTAATATATATATAATATATATTTACGATTGTAAAGTTTTCTTGTCAACAAAAATAAAGATTTCCAGTGTATACCTATCAATGGTCTCAAGTTCAGTTTAAACGAACAGCTGTTTTAAAGCAAGCCTTTTTTTTTTCCTCCAGCCGATCGCTTCACGGCGCGTTTGAACAATTTGACATTATAGAAACGATTGTTAACCTTGTACCGCACAGAAATGTAATGCTCTCATTCTTATGCTACTTTGGAAGTATGACATATGGCCGACATTTCGACTTTTTTAAACAAATGTGAGCCATTAAGCATGTAGATCAAATATTGCAAGTTCTGAGAATGTATTGCAAACAGCTTTAGAGTTTTATTATGAAATGTTTTTAGACCCTATCTGCACTTAAGGTGAAGGTAAATGTAGTGGTGAAACAAGTGACAGGTCATTTAAAATGATTTGGTATTATGTAATTTAGTAGTAATCTGATTACCGCACTTAAAGCCAATCTATTTTTTCTTTTGCTACAGGACGTAAAATTTGAAGTCATTTAACGGTAACGTAAAGGTTTTAATGATAAAATAATAGAAATAAAAAATTGGATCAATTGTTAAAGTTTTTAATGTTTACCTACGTATTAGAATAATGAAAAGTATATTATGTAGACACATTAAAGACTACATAATAAGATAAATTTACCAAACTTACTCAAAAATACGTCATTTAAAGTCGTTTAGAGCAAGCTGTGTGTATGTGGCGCACACTTATTTTACTACTTATTAACGCAGTACCTAAGAAAGAAGTGAACTTACCATACCATACATTTCGTGTTAAACTACAGAAATGGCTAACGAGTTTCTGAAAAAACGCTTCTTACTGTTTTCACTTTAGAAATGTATTGTGTTAATAACTTCATACTCAAATTGTGTCACTTTGCTTATACTTTTATTTACATAAACCAAGTAAATATTTGCATGCTATTTGAAATGCAAAATGTTTCCTGTATCTATTGTTTTATCTATCATCTTTTGTACCATATTTTATGAAAATAAAATTCATTATTATTAATTATTAAATATGCATTTGCCTTACTAACTTATGTATTAGGTATTAAAAATATATATTTAAATGAAAGAACTTTCTTTTTTACAATATATCTCATATTAAGTGTAATGATTCCGTGTACATCCGTATTCAGAACAATGCTGCAGTTGTGAAGCAGGCTGTGTTTACCTTGCAACATTGAACGCTATAACTAAACGTTGGTTTTTTTTATTGTTATTCACTTCTATACTTATTATTACAATTGTTTTTAAGTAATTTTATTACTTATTTATTGAGCAACATAACTATTAAATTTGTATTTACTTAAAACGATCACTAAAATTATACCGTCTGGTTGGTGAACTAATTTGACACACAACGGTATAGTCGATATATTTTTGATTTTGTGCAACAAAATTAAAATATTTGTGTAGGATTTGCTACAATACTTATACATGTGTAGTTGCCACAAATCTGAACACATTAAACGTAGACAAGATAATTTGATGGCGCTGTCCGGTTCGATAACCGGTCTACGTCCAATAACGTTATTTGTTTTAAGATGCCTCGAATTTATATTTTATAACTTTATCAGTTATAAATCGGCTAATGATGGCTAGTTAACCAAACAAACTTTAATAAACGCAATAAAATAAATAAGTTTAAATATAAAAGGCTATATATCAAATCTGGTTAATGTATTGATTTGGGCGCCATTTTTTTATATAATTGCAAGAAGATTTGATTCAGTTTATTGAGTAATTTAAAAGTAGATTTTATATCACTACGTCTATAGCATAACAGCCTGAATTAAAATACATGTATAAAAGGCTGAGTTTTCTATGAATTTTGTTTTGTGTTTGTTACGTAATATGTATAGATTGTAGACGTTGTAGTGTACTTACCGTAGTGGTCCTATGAAAATTTTAAATAAAAACATAACCTCAAAATTTGGTTGTACATTAACAAAAAGGTTTATCTGCACGTATTTAATGAATAGTTCTTAATAAAATATTGTGACTACATAGAGCTTTTTTGACGTGTGGTCTCCACAAGTAATCACCTTATCGGCTCTTTGCTGGAGCCCCGGACTACACTAGTTCGCCAGTTCAACAACAGGTGATCCTTCCATGTCCAGTGACGGGGCCTTGCCCTCTAATCCAGAAAGAGCACCCAACGACGCTAGGGCGGACAAGTAGACCCAATAAATCATATTTGTTTTTATATTAAAATGATATCGTAACTGACTTTAGTATCATTACTACATTCAATCAAATGAAACTACTAGTTCTGCTTGTTTGGATCTGAATAGCGCTCTGTATTATGTGTAAAAAAATATTATTTAAAAAATTATAACTTGAAGTAGTAGCAGTTGCAGTAGGCTCAAATACAATAATTCAATAAAATAAGTAAAAACCTACTAAAGATTATTTTAAGATTACTGGAGATAACGTTATTCAAACTAATCCATCCTTCTAATTGCGCAATGTTTAAAGTATTCAGCTCGTGTGGTGCGCGTTGAGTCCATTTTTGTTCTAAAGAATAGTTACCGGCAGGGGATTTATCCTGACACTTTAAAGCCAGATTGCTAGAATACTAACTTAACTTCAATTGAACTTGAACTTTCAATGCTACGATTAAATTGTGGAATGCTTTCCTTAGTTGTATTTTCCAAGATATATCATGGGAACATAAGGTTCTTCAAAAAAAGGTGATCGAATAATTTAAAAGGATTGCCAATTGATTTGAATTACAACAGGGTGGGCCGGCGGACTGTAAGCTTTGATTTTCATCCTAATTTGTTTAAAAATTTTACCCTGTTGTACCCCAGATTTTTGTGTTATTTACATAAAGATTCCATTAAAGCATTTATCATATACATATTCTTGTTATTTTCTCTCATTAATAGAAATACAACATTACTTTGCAATGTTTATCTACTGGGGCTGAAATTTATTAATGATAACTTTATTAAAATGTACAGATTACAGTATTAAATTCGTATTTGATAGACATTTTTATTGTTAAGATGCATTTCTTTTGAAGACCCATGTGTACAATGAAGGAAGAAAATGACACAAAATCTACCACGAAGATTGGTGTTTTGCTAAATGAATCATGTGTTTTTTTCTACAGCGTATTTTTTTTAATACCGTATTTGACGTCTTTCATTTCAAGTTTCAAATTCCTACAGAACTAAACAACAAGTAGGTAAATCTGTTTTCCCAGTTATCCCAGTAAGCATTTTATGACTGTCTATATGCGGTAAATGTGACGATCGATGCACGACCAAACTGGTTGTTGACACATCCATTTAAGGAGATGGATTGCCGATCGCAGTGTAAAGTGATTAGTTCAAAAATGGAAGATTCCGAATCGATCTCAAAAGGCATAATGGTGCCGATGTGATTGGAGTTCACATTCAATCTATTTCACGCCCATCGATCCACGATCCATGAAATTGCCATATCTCAAGAAGAAGTGTTTTTATCTACTGCTTAGGTGGCAATCAAGGATGTGCATTGTTTCGACAGTGGGCGATGAACATAGCAAAGAGGTTGTCAAAATTTCTTTCAATTCAAAAAAAGCGAATTAAAAGGTGTCACCACCACTGACAGTATATGACAATATAGGACCTGCTCCACCTTTGAAGATTCAACATACAACAAGAAAACGACATAATTTTGTTATTGTAGTATTGTTTGTCCTTCCTAAACTGTATTGAAATCTGTAGCTATCAAATTAAATTCTCTACTCATTTTCATTCTAAGCTACAAATTATTTTGTAAGAAAAAGAGTAATAGTAATTCGTTTAAAAAAAAATAGAAACCATCTTCTTTATAATTAAACCGTTTGTAATCTATTAGCAGTAAAAGGTCAGTTTTGCTAGAAGGTTAACATAAATGTCTACCACTGAACAAAGAATGATTCACACATTTTCAGTGTTCTATAGCTTCACCGTGATTTATTTATCGTGAACTCAGTGGCTGATCTATTAATAGATTAAATAACGTTAATTTTATAGTTTATTCGTTCTCTTTTTGGGTAAGCAGTTGCGGATTTAGACAAGTTGAATAGTAGGTTGATACATTTTTTCTTTTTTATTCTAAATGTACGAGGATGTCTTTTAAATCCTATCATACAGGCTTGCTTTATCCCAAATGCTGGTAATGATTTGTAAGTGCACTATCGCAGCGGTACGTGTGGCCCGCCAAAGTCTACACGTCAATAGTAGTCAATCTAGCATCTCAGAATTATATCGCGACAAGACGTTGATTTAGCCGACGTTGCCTTGTCTTTACACAAGAACTGAAAGTGGAGTATTCTATGCCTTGTCTTACGAAATAAACAAATTTTCTGTTTTTCTTCTATATGTAAATGACTAATAGGATGTTGTAGAAAAAGTTTTTAGAGTGTTTAAACTGGTGATGTTTCTATACTCTAACAACTTTTTCTAATTAATAAGTATTTCATTAGTCTATCTTGACTGTCAAACTTTTTTGGTGAATATCACGACCTCGGCTCCTAATTATAAGTGGTGGCCCACAAAATTGTTATGTCGCTTTTGTAATAATTTGCCTAAAAGCCTAAAAATTAAGTTTACTAAATGTTTAATAAATCATTAATAAATACAAATGGATTGCATTATTTTGTCATGTAATTTAACGCTAAATACGTAGGTACTTATTCACAAGATAGTCTTGCACCAAATAAGTAAAAATTAAATAATTTATTCTGCTATAGAAGTTGCATGTACGTCACTATATTTTGTTGGAAATGAAGCTAAGTGCAACTAAACCATCTTTGGATGTTAAAAAAATTGGGTAAAGACAGCGGTCAAGAAGGCTCATGTTTCAATCACGTGACTAACGACTTTTCCATCCCAATAACCTACAAATCACATTAATAGCTGTCTATATACGTTCGATGTCTGCAATACAAATACTTTTCAAGAACGATGTTTTTTGCATGCTTTGGTCAGGATCAAAAACATCCATGTTCTAGAAAACATAGGACAGACAAGTTATTCAAATTTTTTTTTATGTTACATGGGGCAAACGAGCAGACGGGTCACCTGATGGTAAATGACTACTGCCGCCCATGGGCACCTGCAACTCAAGAGTCGCAAGTCCGTTGCCGCCCTTTAAGGTGGGAGTAGGGAAAGAGGGGGGAGAGAGGGAAAGGTTGGAAATAGGGGAGAGGGGAGAGAGGGGGTAGAGGGAAAGGTTAGGGCCTCCGGTAAGCTCACTCATGCGGCGAAAAGCAATGGTAATGGTAGCGTAATGGCTAAGGCGTCGAACTTGCGATCAAGTGGTTGCAAGTTTGAATCCCAGCCAGTGCACTACCGACGTGAACCCACTCCTAACACAAGCATTTAGTTTAGCTGAAGGGGTTAACAAGAGTAATAATAATGTGTGACCCACAGTGCTAGTATTATTAAATAAAAGAAAAAATAAGGGGCAAGCCTCCAACCGTAAACCGGGCACTTTGGGAGAGTTGGGAAATTTCGGAGAATATCAAAAGGGAAGGAAAGGGATATTGGTTATACAGATGGATTGGGGAGTGTAGAAGAGAGCAATACCTTGAGCAGGTCATGATCGCATACCTGTAACTCGAACTGGCTTTTGCCGAGAAATCCGAGCCTTCTAGCACTAAATAACTAATAGTTAAATATATAACAGAATATTATTATTGAAGTGAAACGAAAAAGTCACACTAAAAAGAGACAAACATATTCATAAATAAGATTTAGCCTGCGAGAGGATGAGATAGAATACAAGTATACAGTGTTTCCTATAATCTTCGTATGTTAGCACGTGTCTTTGCACCTGCGTACTACGAAGCCTTCAGAAAATGCGTCATAGTCAACGTTTTGTATCTTTCACGAGTATCATTTTTGTGCATTTGCATATTAAAATTCATTGTTTAATTAATTTATGTTAATTGTTTAACACATCTGTGTTAATTTGACGAGTAACCTTTATATAAGTTATCTAAAATTAAATTTATTAACATTAGTAAATGATTTGTGTCGATTTTACTTTTTATTTCTCATTCTCTCGTAGGCTACTTTTCCGAAGTTTCACTTCTGCCTTGTGTGAATTGCACACACACACTTTTTTTATTATTAGTATTTATTAGAGTAAAATAACACGAGATATATACATTCAAAGTTGTTATTTTGTGTAAGTTAACCTCTACCATGTCTTATTGTTCTGCCGTAGGTATTCTACTGAATATGCACGTAGCTTTATAGGTTTATGTCTACGTGTTTTTATAATAATTAAGTAGGTACAATTGTCTATTATCCTTGTTGGCAGCGTAAAAACTCCGTGGTTGTTTTCAACTGATTGCTATGTTTTGTTACGTTCTAATGTGTCTATTTGTAGGGTTGATAAAAAAGTTGATATATTTTTTGACACAGTGACTGACGTCTCTAAAATGAAAAAAAAATATAAGCCAATTTAATTAATTGTTGTTAAGTTAATTGAAATAACAGTTTTATGAATTTAAAATTAGAACTGGCAATTACATTTTTAAAATAACAAATCCGCTAAATTTCATAATCAAGACATTATTCTTATAAAAGACAACTTAGGTATATATAAATAACATTTTTATATATATTTTTCGTGGGAGTGCCATGCTTCGAGTGAGTGAGGTTACCGGAGGCCCTAACCCTTCCCTCCCCCCCTCCTCCTATTCCACACTTCCCCTCCTACTCCCACATTAAAGGCCGGCAACGCACTTGTGACTCTTGAGTTGTAGGTGCCCATGGGCGGAGGTAATCCTTTACCATCAGGTAACTTAATATTTCTTTATTAAAAACTCTAAGAAGTTAATCCAATTATTTTTGGGTAGATAATAAATCGATAGTTATTATTGTATTTATTGTAACCCTGCTAACAAGTACGAAAGTTTTATGGGTATCGGTTGAGTAGTTAAAGCGTGTAAGCGTAAAAAACAAACAAACTCACTTTCACCTTTATAATATTAGCTCATGCCCGCGAGTTTGTTCAATCTATCTAATCTATCTAAATTTAATCCAGATCCGTTCAGTCATTTTTGTGTGAAAAAATGAAAAACATCCATCCATCCATCGATCCTCACAAACTTTCTCGTATATTATCTTATTAAGATTTAATTTAAAAAAGAAAGTAAATAATATGTTTTTATGTTAAGACCATCGCCTTTTTAGTGATTTATTGAAAGGAGGCGGAAAGAGATAAATAAATATATAATGAACTACATGTTCAAAGATAGGGTCAAGAAAGAATAGTCAGCGACTTAGACAAGGCTCTTGTAACAATTGCGTGTAGTTCGTATGTATCTTTAAATGTTTTTGACACCTCCTCGAAAGTAAAGCGTACACAATGTGTGGCTAATAAAATAAAAATGAAAGTTTTATTTATATGGTACAGACACGCACAAAACGATGTAGAAGTCTTATTTTTGGCTGTGAGTTATAATTTGGCTCCAATTTAACCAACTTGAAGCCTGTGTACATTCCTATACAGTTTTACAATAGAATAGTAATCGTATACATAAATTAGACTCCAACATTTTTTTAATACTTGAATAACGTAGATGTGTCCCTAAGCATTCAATTTTTCAATAGGGTAGCCTTAACGCCATAACTTAGTGCTTTAAGATGCAGCAGTTTACATTATCTGTTATCTATTATTCAATGAGAGTGTTAGTTTAGAATTTAATAAAAAAAGTGTGTGTCTAATTCACACACGGCAGAAGTGAAACTACTACAGAAAAGTTAAGAGAATATGAAATAAAAAGTAAAATCAACACAAATAATCTACTAATGTCAATAAATTTCATTTTAGATAATTTATGTAAAGGTTATTGGTTAAATTAACACAGATGTTTTTAATAATTAACATAAATTAAGTGACCAACAAATTTTAATACGCAAATGCACAAAAATTATACACGTAAATGATACACCACGTTGACTATAACGCATTTTCTGAAGGCTTCGTAGTACGCAGGCGTAAAGACAAAGATCATAGGAACCACTGTATACTTGCATTCTATCTCATTCTCTCGCAGGCTAAATTCTATTTATGAATATGTTTGTCTCTTTTTAGTGTTGCTTTTACGTTTCATTGAATTTTCAAATCACAACGATTCTAAAGAAGTTACACTTCAAAACTTTTCAAGTGGTACAAAGTTGTATTATATTGTCACTATATAAGTTAGGAGCTCGTACTTCCTGGCAGTAGCTAGTTCGAGTTACATATATGTGACCCTGACCTTCTCGAGCTACTGCTTCTCTCAATCCATCGATGTAAGCAACTAGCAGCGGCTCGCGGCTTCACCCGCTTAAGTCCCACACAGTAAGAATGTCATGATAAAAAAGTAGCCTCTGCGTTAATGCAGGTCTCCAGCTATCTACATACCAAGTTTCATCGTAATCGGTTCAGTAGTTTTTGTGTGAAAACATTACAAACAGACACACAAATGTTTCCTCTTTATATTATCCTTTCTTTTTGAATATTCTCCCAATTTTCCCATCTTTGATTCCCAAACTGCTATGGCGGCATTAGGCTTGCCCCGTGTTACTTTAGATTACAGTTGGCATAATGTTAGTGTTTACTTTGTGTAAGTATGTATACTAATACATAAACCTTAAAGCAAGAAAATGAATTGATATATCAGTTACCCTGTTTATATCAGCACTAATCGTATCTTGAGCGTTACTTTATCCCCCTTCACGCTCTACCATCCTTATACTAACTTTTAAACTTTCGCGTTCCATGATATATTTATGTATTTAAAAGGGAACGTGACGGTACATGGCGCAACCAAAATTCACACACTAGTATGTGACGGTACATGCCGAAACCAAAATAAAAAAAATAATTTAGAGGTATGTAATACCTTTTCGTGATCGAATTCCCGTTTAAATAAATAATTCTACCATCCCTAATTACCAGTAGATATACAAAACTAGTGTTAGTAAATCACCATCTTCTGTAGGGCTGAGGTACTTCCTCAGCCCTACAGAAGACGCTCCCCACCTTTAATTCCCGTTCCTATTTCTAATTTGAGCAAAAATCTACAGCTACCTCTTTCATGTTCTGCTGTTTGTATTTTGACAACTAACAACTCGATTCCACAAAAAGTAAGATCACTTTTTTGCAGTATTTATGTAATAGAAAAAGATGTTTAGGTATAACAGACTTCGACGGTTTTCAATGTTACCATTATATCGGCATGATGTTTGCCTATTTTTATCTTAGTTTATCACAACGCATTGTATCTGATTTATAAACATTCAGTCACAATAATGTGTTATATTTATATTCCATCAAATTATCAACGTTAATCTCCGTCGAGTAAGTGATAAGGGCGCCGACTTAACCTACTTACATCAAACACATGTTCTCCTCGACTTCAACCAATTCGTACTTAGATATAAGAAACATACAGTTGTAACCAGTTAACATATCTTGTTACAATCAACTGGGGAAAAGAGAGCAAACATAATAGCGATAGATGACTACCATCCAAAATCACCAATCTAAGAGAAAAGATCTTCTCTGTGTGAAGTCGTAGGCACATAATAGTAAAGCACACAGTGCAACAAAACAGTAAGACGATATAATAAAATATCTTACCAGTCAACGTTGAAATTGTAGTAATCCTTTTACAATACAAAAGTTTCCAAATATATAACAAATAATCTAAAAGTAGTTTTTTATACTTCAACGCACAATTTACAAGGAATTCTTGAGTTTAACCACTTCTTAAGTTCACACTTATAACGAGTCAAAATTCACGGCCTTATAACCACTGAAGAAAATTAAGCAAAAACCTTAGAAATCATTTAGCACTGAATTCGGAACACTATGAGTAAACATTTGCATATGTTACAGTGGTTTTCAAAATGTGTTTACCAGTCACTGCACCCTTTAAACGCTACTTCCTATAATAAGCTTAAGTCAAGTCAACGACAAAAAAATTGAAAGTCATCCGTTCCATTTTCGTAAAAAGTTAATTTGGCGGGTCCGAATTCGAATTCGGAACTGTCAACGGTTGACAGGTCGCGTGTTGCGCACGCGCGGTCGTGTGAGCGTGCTATGCGCGCGGGCATCGGCGCCACACTGCGTTCGCGCGCTTTTCAACCTATGAAACCTTCGCTCACAGCCTCCAACACACACTATAGGATGTATTAGAACTGTCGATGATTCTAAAAGATTTTCTCACGGAAAGGACTCTTGATATGTAGATCTGGTTGTCGACGCGTTAACGGTGCAGCGCATCATCGCTGACTGATGTTGATGACTGGCCTTATGAGTTTTGTTTTTAATTTTGACGGGTTCGTTTATTTTCCGTACGGGATTATTCTATCGTATTATGAATACGGGTCTTATGGACCGTAGTGAATCGTCTCGATGTTTTTTGTGTTGTTAAAGTAGTTCTGTCAATGAAAATGTATTGTGTAGTTGTGTAATGCTCGTGAGCCACGTGTTCGTCTTAAAAGCGATAGATTGATTTTTGGATGATTTGTTATTTGAAGGGCCTTCGCTCTTATTAATCCAAGTACTTTTTTGTTTAATCAGTAATTTTGGGTTGGAAAGTAAAGTGTCTATTACATAGTCCATGAATATAGTATTTTTCTGTTTTACGTTAATTTTGTTACTGGCTAAGGTCGAAAATACTTATCTATGTCTTTCAACTCATTTTGAATAACTTTTAGATTTGATCAATCAATCAATCAATTAGCCTATTGTCAATTACTGCTGGACATAGGCCTCTCCTAATGTGCGCCATAGCACCCGGTCCTCCACCTTCCGCACAAAGTCTATCTCAGCTACCTTCTTCAGGTCATCGGTCCATCTAGCTGGGGATGTCTTTTCGTTTACCAATTCGCAATCTCAACTCTAAAACACGTTTGCTTCAACGGCCATCGGTCCTTCGCTATACATGGCCGCCCCCTTTGCCATGATTAGGTATCATTGGATTCGATTTATTGTCATTTCTGCCCTACATCAATGACCAGAATAGACTAAAACAGTTTGCCTGAACACGTATACTTCAACCTGTATGAATAAAAATCTTGAAAAAAAAACTAATATAGTCGTGAACATGAATATTTAGTGTAAAGATGCATTATTTTTGATTTATTACCAAGTATGTATATAAGTTTTCATTAAATCAATATATGTATAAATATAAGAATTTATAATTTGAAAGCTTGTAATTTTTTTAATCCCGGCAACAAGAAAAATTATTGTTATGAATTAGGCTCAGATTAGCAGATTAGTAGATAAAGACTGTTGGTCTAGTGGTTAGTGATCCTGATTGCTGAGCCAGAGGTCTTGGGTTCGATTCCCACCCAAGACAAATAATTGTGTGATGAGCATGATCATTATCTCTGAGTCGGGGTGTAATTTATCAATACAAATAAATAAAATTGAAGTATTTGTTTGTAATGTCAACATAATACGTTTTTTTAAGTTCATACAGTTATTTACACGATACCTATTCCTAAAAATATGTTTTTAATTGTTTTTACTGTCTGTCTGTCTGTTTGGTCCGATAATCTCCGGAACGGGCGAACCGATTTCCATAGGATTTTTCACTGGCAGAAAGCTGGTGTGAAGCTGGTGAAGGAGTAACTAAGGCTACTTTTATTTTTGAAATTAGGGTTCTGCGCAAAATATATCAATATGTATACGCGAGCGAAGCCGCGTGGGAACTGCTAGTCTACAATATGTAGGTATGTATTTAAAAATATATAAGTATATTTATCAACATTCTGGTTACCATAGTACAGGCTTTGCTTGATTTGGGATCAGACGGCCGTGTGTGAGATGTTTCAAGGTATAAAAGAAAAACACTTTTCTTCTTTTGCAATTAAATTCCTTTTTTTTTAATGAAGGACTGCTAGTGGCCTGGGTCGCACTTTACTCGTATTCTTGTCAAAGAGGTTTGAGTTGTAGGTGTCCATGGGTGACGGCAGTCACTTACCATCAGCTGACCCGTCTGCTTGTTTGCTCGCCATAAAATAAAAAAATAAACTTGACTTAGTGCTGATTAAACGTTTTTTTTTTTTATTGTAATGAAGTAAATAATTAATTCAAGTTTAAAAATGACTTGATACAGACTTGAACTGAAGTGTATTGTAAATTATGTCGAGATAGTGTGAGTGTCACTTAGCGCAAATTCGTTATAATACACTATCCACACAGAACACTGTTAAGTATGTGTTCATCTATGCAGGTAAGTGACTGTTTGACATAAAACTTCTGAAACTAATATTTGTGTAGACTTTGTCTGATGATGTCGTTTGAACATGTTTTATTGCATGAATTTTTCGATTTTTAAGAAATAATCTTTTATGATACTCTCTTTTTCATACTTGAATTGACTAAAAGTATATTTCATTATTAAGTATATCACTATAGTCACATATTATACGTTAATGTCTAAGGTGACCCCAGACTATTTACGCTTGCGCAACACCAAATATACATAAAAAACCTTTATTTATGTAACACTGTTCAAAGTTGCACGCATTTTTGACTCTTGAGTTGCAGGTGCCCATTGGCGGCGGTATTCATTTACCATCAGTTGACCCGTCTGCTCGTTTGCCCCCTATAACACAAAAAAAAGTTAACGAATTAGAATAAGTTGTTTATAAATACCTAACTAACTAGTAATGAAGACATTTTTATAGTTATTAAGTAATTATGATCAATGATTTACAAATTAAACAATTTATCAATATCCGGTCTTGGTTTTAATGAATCAACTCATTAGTTATGAGAAACTTCCAATTCCGATCCATGACTTTTATAAATGCAATAAATTTATTTTTATTATAATAACATATTTCTTTTTAACATATATTATATTTTGGTTCCTCCTCTCGTAGGTCATATGCGTTAAAAGACATCAACGCTCACCTTAAATATTTCTAATAATTGAAATATATCTCAATTGTGATACGCCATTTTCCCTTGAAGCAGTATATTTTTAAATTCAGTATGATTAAAAAAATATATTCAATATTCATGAAAAAATCATGTTCTGATGGCGAAATCTCAATAATACAGTTTCAGTTAGAAGTAACTTTGATAAGTGTTAAAAATTGATACAATATGTAAATTAACACCCTGATAATAGGCAGCCTTGATAATTTGACAAACGTTGCGTCATCAGCTGTCAACACTCGGTAAGAAAAAATCATGCCAGAGCGAGACAATAACGTTGTCGCTACTACCGCATTGTCATTTCTACTTCAAAACGAACAGTCGCCGTCACGGATCACTGCGAAAGCCAGCCCATTATACCGCTACACCGACAAACTATAGCCATCTCCTTCATTCTCATGGGAACCGCGACGTTTGACTTCTTAGAAGGAGACATAATGAAGAATGTTTTTTTGGCCGAATTGTTTAGTTTTTTGTGAAATATAGATCAACTTTAAAATAATATGTCATTGACCCCGAGTTCCGGTATAATGGCAGTGATCTTAGAAATGAGAAAAAAAAGAAAAATATTGCAGATGTTGCTCGAAAATTCAATGTAAAAAATTAACTAAATTATATCGGTTCGACTTAGAAAAATCTCATTCACAGTCGCGTTATAATAATGCATGGGCAAAAACGCAAGATCAAGTTCAATGCTAGGAATTATAAATAAATTGTAGGTATTGAAAAACTTGACAATATTTAGACTTTTTCTGTTTGTAGATTTGAACTCGAAACATATAAAAAGTTATCGACCATTCTTCTTTAAATATTTTGTATTGAAATAAATATTCAACGTATCTACTTATATTTTATGTCATGTTGTTGCTGCAAAACTAAAATATTTCAATTATTTACACTGGAGTGTAGTACACTAGGTATAATGAAGGCTGAAATGTATTTTGCGGTAGATTCATTGACATGCAAATACATTGTTCTTTTTATGAAGTGTTGATATTCTTTTCTGTATTTAGATATTCGTAGTGTGGATGTATTTAGCTAGTGTGTATGTATTGTTGTGGTGACATTGTGTGTTGATCTGTAATGTTAGGTAAGTTAAAGAAAAGATACGACTTCAAACAATTTTTAAACAGTTTTATAAATAAAAATGATTAACTCTTGACAATAACGAATATGCATGTTGTTTAAATTTACTTGATTCATTTTCCCTTGAATCTCTATTGTCCAGATATTATGCCTAAACAACTATTTTCTTATTTAGTTCGTGTTTAATTGCAAAAAATATTACTTAAAATATGCAAAATAAGGGCGCGAAATTCAACTTTGCATAACGCTTCACCATTGGTCGAAACAAAACATGACGTGGCATTCCACATTCTGTCATTTATCGGCGCCTATATTCCTAGTGTTACGGAGAAAGATAGGTGTTCCTGTGGTTTTTGCTCTTAGCTAGTGCAATTTAAGCATTCTAGTGATATTAGAAATCATCTAGGACAATGACTGAATGTAGTTTTGTCAAAGCACAATCGGACAATCGCATTCATGATATATTTTGCATCAAATCCAGATTTTACGTCCGCTGAGGTTAAAGGAGTGAAAGCCGCAAGGTAATTATTATAATACTTGTTATATTATAATCTAAAAGATATGTATAGTTAATTATATTCATGAAATTTTATTGGACTTTTGTTACCTAGTTTAAGTAGACCATCAAGTTGCCTTCTGCTTGATATTTAAAACAAACATAAATTACTTCTGGCTAATTCACACTATACTAGCAATTAAATTGTAATATGCTTACATTAAAGTTATCTTCACAACAATATAAACACGATATTGAAGATACTTCATCTCTTCTCATAATGTACACGATTGTTTTCGTATTTTACATTATTATTTTGTACAGGAAAAAATACTGTATTGGGTGTACTTCTTTTAATGTTTTTACAAGGCAATACCTATAAAATGGTTTTTAAACTTTATCTATCGTCTATTAATTACAATTAATAGTAATTACAACTGGAAATCGGTATAAAATTACTGTTACACTTCAAGTAAGTTTATGAAACAAACACTTTGCGTGGGACGTGACGTCATCCAAGGCCCGCGAAATATGGCGGCGTTTAAATAGATCAAATTTTATCGATATTTTAAATGTTATTTTAAAAATTAATTTGAACATTGCCAAGGTTATTTATATTTTTTATTAGGGTAGAATGATGGAACAAGTCAATAAAAGATAAAAAAAAAATACATTAAATACTATTGAATAAAGATTATTAAAAAAAATTATAAAAAATAATGATGCACACAACAGTGTCAACCACCAACCAACTTAGACTTAAAAGCAATTATTTAAATATTAAGGTGGAATTCTGACAATACGCTTTTTATTATTTACTAGCTGTTGCCCCCCGCGACTTTGTTCGCTTTTAAATTTTGATGAAATCTATCCCACGTGAACCGTACATGGTCCTAAGATAAAAAAATAGCCTATATGTTGTCCTGACCTCTTGTTAATATCACTACATATTATAAAACAAAATCCCCGCCGCGTCTGTCTGTCTGTTCGCGATAAACTGAAAAACTACTGAATGGATTTTCATGCGGTTTTCACCAATAGACAGAATGATCCATGAGGAAGGTTTAGGTGTATAATTTGTACCCGTGTGAAGCCGGGGCGGGTTGCTAGTTCATGCATAATATTTGAATTAAATCTATTCAGTACTTTCATTTGCCCGGACATATGTCTGGGCAAATGAAAGTACTGCTTCTGTTATTAATTGCTTCCTTCTTGCTATGATAGTTGCTTTCTGGTTTACCAATTTATGACGATATCTTTATATTTCACAAACTTAGCCACCATTTTGCCTTCTGGCAATTGTCATTCAGATTTTTAAGTAATTAATAATATGAAAACGAAATAGCCAGAACTGCACCTTGTTATTAAAATTTGAACAATCATTATTTTTCCACATTATTGGCTCCTGGCAACGTTTAATCACCGACTTCTGGCAATAATTTTATGAGATATCTACAGTTAAAAACTATAACTATACAAAGTTTATGGACTGCACTCAATGATTTTATTTTGATTAAAAATTTACGTGTTTGACCGCCAGCCCACGCTTTCAACACCGGGAGCGACTTCTAGCTATAAGCGCTATGGGTTTGTCGTACAGTAAGGAGGGTTTTTAGATAAATTACTGCACCTTATCATTTCTGATTTTGGTAACCAGCTCTTCAACTAATAGGCTATATAATACCACGCTACAATCAATTAGAGCGGAGCATAAATGAATTTTTTTAAAAAAATGGGTAAAATTTACAAAGCCATGGAGCCATGCTTTGGCACATTTAGGGCTGCTCGACCGGAGTGATACCACGGCCTCACAGAAAACTGACAGTTAAGCAATGCTTGCATTGTATTTCACCGAGTGAGTGTGTTTACCGGAGACCCTATATCTTCCCTGTCCCCCTCTCCCCCTCTTCCTCCAGGTTCCCCTACACCCACCTTAAAGCAAGGCAACACACTTGTAACTCTTGAGTTGCAGGTGCCCATGGGTGGAGGTAGTCACTTACCATCAGGTGATCCGTCTGTGCACGTTTGCGTATTCTATGTTAAAAAAAAAATATTTACACCGATGATAATAGCTGGCTAAGATTGAATCGCTATGCTGATTAATCCGGTTACACCGGACAAGTAAAAACACAGTACAATATTTAAGAACTTATCGAGATAAATAACTAAGATATATATTATTTCCCCTACATTAATACATATACCAATCGCCAACACGTTTTGAATTTATTTTTACTCGTTTGTTATTGATTCCGAATTCAAAGTTGCATCAGTGTTGCAAATTTATTTTGTCTATAATTAAACTTGTATGTCAATCCATTCTCGAAGATTTTTCCTCGTTTCTTCTGAGTATGTTTGAAAGACAAAGTTAGTGTTTCCGTTCAAAAAATACTCAGCCATTCATTGATATACATCACTGTCCACTCCAGAATTTTCTAACAGCAAAATATAAGTTTGTCATCTGAAAAAATATTTTTTTAACCACAAACTATCGACTTCCGAATTGTTTCCTTTCCTTGTGCTGTAAGACCTTGCTTCTCTCCAAATTTCATGATTCTAGGTCAATGGGAAGTACCCCATAGGTTTGGATTTACCTGCGAAGTGTTAAAATTTTTAAAAATATACCGGCCGTATCTTTTGATGGCGTTGACTTAGAAGCTTGATTTCTTTAGAGCTTTAAGGGACCGCAAAAATTAGTATTTTATGTTAACTTTAACTTCTTCCACGCGTGTCTGAATACATCGTGCTGAAAACTCGTGATTTTGAGTCGTACCACTTCTGGCACATGAGAGATATCTGATTACTCTTATGGTATCTAAAGATAAATTAGAAAGGCTGCATAGTTTCAGTTTCACACTCATAAAAGATTACCGATCTTTTACTTAGTAAAGCTCCTTGCATCGGTTTAGTGCGCAGAGCCCGTATGAAACATACAGTATGATCTATCTTCTTTATAAAAAACTGAAACTACAAGTTGTTGTTTGTCATTTAAAATATAGTACCTGGGAGACCGGTAAACGATACGGCACGGTAGCTTTTGTAAAATCTTAATTTTCTTTTTAATTTTTTTTTGGAAAATTTTATTTTTACAGGAAATACAACTATGCAGTTAAACTTAAAATGCCGGACTGTATCTGTATACAAAATTTCATTAAAATCGTTAAAGCCGTTTCCGAGATACCAAAATATTTATACATACATAAATAAATATATACATACTAGAATTTCTCGTTTAAAGTAATAAGATTTATATGGAATATTATGTAACCTTATCGTGAATTTTATGACACAAGAAACAAAAGAGATCGCAGTCAACCAGTACTGTTCATGTAAGGTTATGGGGAATGAGGATAGCACGTGCGAGTGGGTGTTGCATAATTATGATTATTGCCAGAGGCATAATAATCACCAACGTGTGTACTTATATTTTAGAAATATATATACATTCGTATAATATTAGAGTTGTGACTAATTGCCGATTTCAAATTGTAGCTTACTTACTTAGCCTATAGAAGTTGTGGCCTGCTTTTGAACTTTACAGGTTAATATTTTATTTCAACTTTATGTTTCTTATAAGTTACACAGTATTTCGATGTATTTTATACACTAAAAAGATTCTGCGTCTATTTCCACTAGTAATTTTCTCTCAAATGCAGCTTCGGCTTATTACCTTATTCATTGTAAGCCAATTAATGTCAATGTATTGTGTCTTTTACCCTAAAAGATAAAATTTTGATTGTTATATTATTTTTAGGTAGATTTTCTAAGAAAAGTCTACCTATTGGTTTGTACCAGTCGTCAAGTTTTCCAAAAATTTCTTCACAGGAGGTCTAGCTATGATCCATAGACCCCAAAACAACCGCCAGTTAAAAAGTATATATATACATATATATGTATTCCCCCAAAGGGGAAGACTGGAGGGCAGATTTTCAAAAATCAGTTTTTTCAGCATAACTTTTTCCTATAGAAAATTTTTGGACCGTTTAACATTAATAGCATGCCCATACGAACATTTTTTAATATGAACCCTAAATGATTCAAAGCTACATTCATAGCTCCGAAACTGTAAACCTTTTTACAATCGGTCATGAAATTGCCTCTGCGGGCCTGCTGCGGGCCCGGTTTATTTTATCTATCATTCGATACAAACGCACCCTGTACCCGGCTGACCATTGTACAAAGGTTACCGGGCACAGTGTCCGGGTGTTCTCACGGTCGTTGCCATAGCAACCGATACGCGGGCGTATCACCTCCGATATTGAGCGTAATTTGTAGCCTCGTGGTATAGCTAGATTTACTGCAGTGTTGATAGCAAATGTTAGGAAAAGTGGATTAGGAAATGGTTATGAGTTAACCTCAGTAACACCAAATGATTTGTTATCGTTAGTGTCAAGGGATAAATGTTATGTTTGAAGATTTTAACGAGGAGTGTTGAAGAGAAGAGAAGAATGGTTCTTATTCTTACCTCTGTCACTAAATTGAACGTCTGTGTTACACTCTTTCTATTATTTACCAGTTTCGTTTTCCTTATGTGTACAGTTCTTTTTAATCGTCTGTATTTCGAGTTATCTCCAAAGTATATAGTTTCAAAATATTAAACGTTAATTACCTTTTTATTTGTGGTTATTTTCAACCACAACCAAACTGCATTAGTTTCGTATCAAGTTATTGCTACAGGCAAAGTAAAAAGCAATGGCAGATCGAAATCTCTGTTGTTTTAGTAATAACTTAACTGAAGTAGCTATGTGCCTCTACAACCCAACGGTATCGGATCTTCCACGTGCAAGACGTGAAAAGCTGATACCTTTAACCTCACCGCGTGGAATTCTCTGTAAGTTAGTCTCATTGAACTTACCTTTGGCATATTCCCTTGCAGTTGACGCCTACTACTAGACATAGGTCTCTCCTATAACCTTTTAAATTAGTGACCTGATTAGCAGTGGAGATAATAAATAGTTCTGAAAATAAAAATTAATTTGTCAGTCTAGCGTTATCAATTAATAATTAATAATAAATAATTATAAATCTGATAGTAATATGCAAGTAAATCTGCAAAGTTGTTGCAAGTTTTTTCAGTTCCCAAACTTAAAAAAAAAACAAAGAACAACCAAATCTTGACGAATGTAACGTAAAGGCAATAGCTTTCGTTCACAACTTTATTTTATCCCTTTTTAACCTCGTTTCTTTTTTCTTTCTCCTCGTATCTAATTGCTTGGAATCCAGCTGGCGCGCGAAGCGTTCGAAACACGTAATTGTCACAGTCCACTAGGTGGCAGCAATGTGCTTGTCACCGACGCCATCTTTGTTAATTAATGTCACGGGTGCATTGTTACGAGTAGTCATTGTAAAAGTTAATTGAGATAATTTTTGGTTGGTTTTTCTTCGTTTTCTTATTAATCAGATTATATAAACTGTTTGTTTTAAAAGCTTTCAAATGAAACGCTGTGTTCTTAATAGAGTACCTTCTTTGTCCTTTGCATTGCTCAGGTTCTGCATCATACCGCACGAGTAAGCACTATGCTATAATTTCATTGAGTAATATATGAAACGTCATGTTGCGTTTAATATCAGAGCCTGACTAGATGAACCATTCATTTCAATATACTATTATATGATGTACTTAAGGTTGGCTCTGCCTATTTCATTGGCCGAGAAAGTTCTGCTTGAGTTGCGTCTGGATTTTTCTGTCTTTTTAAATGCTGAACTACGATATATTGAAAATGCTCGGAAGTAACAACAGTGTTAGCCCAAAAATAAAACGCATTTTAAAAATCATGTACTTAATCGACTAATTGAAGGCGAGTACCCGTGGGGAGGAATTGTACGTCCGTAGTAGAAAGTGTTTAAAATTAGGTACATAGTTTAAAATTTAGAAGTATCAGGCTAGAAATGTACTATTTTTTCAGTTGACAAAAATTCCTAAATAGGATAAATCTCCAGTCCTCCAGTGAATTATTTAGTGTATAAACCGATTACAAAATGGAATATACTGCAACTATTTCAATAACCTGAACGACAGGTAAGAAATGTAAAGAAACACTATCATCATTCCTAAGATGTACTTAGCTTCACTTCCGAAATTCTTAAAATGCCAACGCGTTTCTACCTAAATCGATACGATGCGACCAATCCATGTTCGAAAACGAACCAGCAAAATTTGACCTCCTTCACTCCGTTCGACACTAACAAACACAACTACAGGGACGTAATTCAACTGTTATTGGAGGTCTTCACTGAATGGTGATTTCGAACTATAAAAAGATGCTCAATTGAGATAGAGTAAAATGCTTCACAAACCCTTACAAAAACTCTATGGGGGATTCTTAGAATGCCTTTTATAGGGAAATAAAATGATCAACAGTACAATTTAGTTTTTTGGTAGCACACTTTTAACAGTAGTTATATTGGTGTATAAAGTGTCCATATAACACTGATCCTAAAAATTTAAATTTAAATTCAATTACTAAAATATTAATTAATTAAAATAAAACTTATCTTGTTTTTGTTCCAGATATATGAGAAGCTGTTAGCAACACTTATCCAATTTTACAACTCCATTAGGGTCATTTAGGGGCTCGCTAAAGCATATTCAATCTTAGACCATCTGAGGATGTCATCTTCGATTTATTAACCATGTAAAAAATCCCTTTACACGGCAATAAGAGGATAATACCTCATAGTAATCAAATATGTAGTAAAAAGCTGTGTGCTATTTTTTTAAAGAATACTACAATTGTTTAGCAATGATGTTGCGTTAACCGCTTTAAATCAGGAAGGTCATATTCAGTTAAACGCTACTCCAATATCGACGTCGGATGTAAGTTGTATATGTTTTTTTTTTTTGTTTTTCTCCCTCAGATGTCCTCCGCCCTTGGTCTGTCGAACTCTTACCGACTAAAAACCACCCCGGTGTTCCACTCCTTGCCCATGATCGGGGGAGCGAGAATCGCCATTGATGCAAGTTGTTTTAACACTACATTTCATATATTTTTTCTCTCAATGGACTTGTAGGAGTAAGTTCTTAATTGTGAAATATTAACATAAGTTATTCTTCTTGCTTTTGAGTTAGTAAATTTCTAATGATTATATTCTATTACACGTTTACGAGTGCATTAAAGTTCAGACGGATAACAAGCTCCTGCATCGCTACAAGCCACATTCCACAACAAATGCATTATACAAGAAAGCTATCACTATGGAAAATTATAATTCAATCCAATCCAATATCCAACTAAAGTAATCGGGTAATCTCAGATAAAAATAGCGTATTATGCGTCGGTGGCAGTAAAGGCACGCGCACACTGAATTGTTTTATCCTGCACTAAAGTATTCAACGCACATTTTACACTAAACAACCAACAAAACATATGAGATTTCATATTGTTGGGATAAGGTATCGATAAAAATTTATCTGCTCTTATATGAATTTTTAAATTTTTTTTTATGTAAAAACAGGTCAAACAAACCCAAATGCTTAGACAAATTAACCACCTACCACTCGCCCTTCCCCTTACAGTACGTAAAAGTAAAAGTAAAAACTCTTTTTGGTGAAGAAAAACCTGTCGTCAGACATTCACGTTATTTCAGTTTCCACCTAAGATCACAATTAAGAATTTTAACAACGGCGGACGTGGCGGTAGTCATTTACCAACAGTTGACCCGTCTGCTCATTTATCCCCTATACCATAAAATAAAAAACACACAAACACACACACGAAGAGAGTCGACTCTTGATGTTTATAGTATACCTGTATGACTAAAATGTTTATAACGACTTCTATCTAGATAAATTTCATCGACTATTCGCCAACCGATTTACCCCATCCTTAGTTCTAATCGCATAGCGGCGCGTACGGGGTAGCTTCACGTTACGCACACCATGCCACTTTCCATTTCCTCACCATATTACAATAGCATTTTTATAGCCACGCTTGTTCTCTGGCCTCTTGAAACAATGCTGTGTTTTTCGGCAAACTTATCGTATGTTTTATTTGGTAGATAAATAAATGTCTTATAGTGAAGGTGACAGCTTTGTTAGAATGAATTAAAAAAACAGCGATAATTACTGAAATATTTTTTAGATAATTACTGATTGCATCTAGCAATAAGGACGCCCTTTGTACATTATATTATGCTGGATATAATTTTATTATGTAAATTTATGTTACTCCCATTGTAAAAATAGTGTACAAATAAAGAGTTATGTATCTATCTATCTACTGTGCATTCTGCCCAACGCATGTGGCCACCCCGTTTTTTTTCGGGAGACGTTATTGCTTCCGTCTAATCTTGCATTACCAATAAGCTACATTACATTAGATTTGTAACAATTCACGCCCATACGTGAAAGGCACATATCTGAAAATAGTAACGTAGAATGAATATCATTATTATATATGTTAATATTAGTCCAAAAAAGGGAATTTAAGATAAAAACTAGACTAAACTAAAAGTGCTTTTTCATAAAATTAAATCTTCATTTAAATTTTAAATGGTCAACCTCTTTAGGTGAGCTAATTAGAAATAATTTCAAAGTTTCCATTACATTATAGTCCTGAAAGTAGTGAGGTGTGAGTGTTTTCACCACAAAGGTGAATGACATGAAATTACTCACAATCACACACATCACACACAGAGAGATAAAGGTAAAAATACTATTTTTACTACACGCCATACAAGAGACTACAAACTTGGAGGTATTTCTCATAAATGTTCCTCAGTAAAATGTCGTTTTAGCGATATAAACAATGTTAATTTCATTACACACTGTAATTGTTGTCAGACATGTTTGTTTAATTTTATAATATGTACAACAAGCAACTGCAAGAACAAAGAAATTTGTGAAACCCACTCATAACTTTTAGCACTTAAGTACATCATAAATACTTAGCACAAAACCATGAAGATGCTGGACAGTAATTTTATTTATCGCAGAGTAGTATACATCCTCATTTTCTCTCCTACGACGAGTTGATAAGATGAAATTACTGATATTATGCAACGTAAGAACCACCTATGATCAACGAGACAAGTCTTAGTGAAAACACACAAATGCTTATTTCGACGAACTTTTAACGACATGTTGTAATATGTCTATTTTGTATGTTATTGCTTATTGGATAATATATGTGTTTCAGATCGAGTCAAATATAAATGAAAGGATTTAGGTGGAGTTTTTAACGGAGTTCCTTGATATTCAAATATAAAATCACACTTACCCTTCTTAATAAGTTCATTTTACCACTATTATATACAAAATGTCAGAAAATGTCAGACAAGAGATAGAAGATAGCAAATGTTTCCATAAAATGGCGTTGCTTGACTGAACAATACTGACCTAGTACATTTATATTACAGGAGACCACAGTTGGATAGAAGCACACTACTTAGTAATCATCGCTAAGTGATTATAGCCAGACGGGCCAAATTTGTAATTAAACACACACGTGTTTGATTACAAATGTCGTAGTATAAAAAAGGAGACAGTCGGTTTTGTGTTGTGTGATAATCACGACCTTATTATTTAGCGCAATTTATTTTACATTTCGCTAACCGTATTCACATACCATATTATGTTTTACAACATTATTTTGTTTATATTATTTTAAATAGTCCACCTAGACATTTGTGTGTCTACTCAAATTTTGATCAGTGTATTTTCAACAGGGGATAAGCTTGGACTAACACAGCGACCGATATTGTTTAGCCTGACTAGAATATTATGGCCATTGGAATTTAGATGTAAGTGAATTTTATTACGAGTTTATACGAACGCAAATTATAATATTTATACGCCATAATTCTTTGCCAACAGCTCGATAATAACAGTCGCCTTTTGCATTTAATTTATTGGCGATGCATATGTTATTTATGTGAAGTGAAATATTATTATAAACAGTTGTATTTGCTGTTGCGTTTAGAAGTCATAAATGATGTCTATTCTTCCTTCATCGTAATCTTTTAATATTGTTGGGCTGTAAATCATTCGATTCTTTATATCCAGTCAGATATCACGCATGTGTAGCGTAATAATATATTTTTTTTCAAACAAGATAATTGTCTGTTGATATATCTCCTACCGTCACTAGAAGTTTACTGGTTCTTTCGTATTCGATCCACATTTTCAATGAAAACAAAACGAATAATCCGTTTTCTACCCACTGCAAAAAATTATTTCGTTCTCAACGTTCCCAAATTAATAGTGTACATTACAGCTTTTCAATAATTAACTTACAATTATTATAAAAATAATAATAATTAACAAAAACTTGTATTTGAGGAACGAAACACTTAAAAGATTGTTCTGTCTTACTTCATGAAAATTAATTAATTTATTGAAAATAATGATAAGAACAGGGTTTATACAAACATTTTACAGAGTTTGACACATGCAAAGTGCATTGCGCGAAATATTTTCTCTGCTAGAAATGTATTGCATTCAACCAGCATTCTAAGATTAAAGTATTCCTACTTTGTAGTAGTGATGTGTGTTGCGAATTTGCTACGACTATATATCTAAATATCGTATGTGTGCGGTATTCGCTGTGTGGTCTCGTTACGCACCGATAATGAGTAAGCGCGTTCATTAGCGGTGCGACACAGCCGACTTCTGTGCAGCGTCGCCTCTATGCATCTTGTATGAGACACCCGGAGTGATGGGGAGATTCTGCAATACATTTTAAATGTACCTAAACATTTATAATTTGATGCCAATTCTATTTTTGCATTGGAGTTAAGTGATGAAGATATGAGGTGTTTAGATGGTATAAAAATTATAATTAATGCCTACTATGCCACACACTCATTGCGTATTGAACGTATTCAAAAACGCTTTGTATGGCATCTTTCATTTTGTGCAAAATCTTTAGCTCGAAAATTGACAATCCCCATCTACTGGCTCTTTTCAGGTGGTGTATAGCCTCTAGACTCCCTCGTCACTCTATAACTGCACTTGTTCAACCACTTAGTAGGACTATTCTCGGTGCCAAATCCCCATATTCAAGAATGTGTAAAACCATTAACAGCTACAGTGACCAAATAAATCTTCACTTTGATTCCGCTGCTAAAGTTAAATCTACTCTCAAGGGTTAACCTGATCTCGAATTATAACTCCCGCATTAGGAATTACTTCTGTGTCACGGGGGACTTTACAAACATGCAAACAACGGACAAAAAGAACACCCAGACTCAGGTGGGATCGAACCCTCGACCTCTGGCTCAGCAGTCAGGGTTACTAACCACTAGACCAACAAGCCAGTATATTAGTAATAATAATCTTTCTCAAACAGATATAAAAATCAAAAATGCATTTTAAGCCTCAGGTCTAGCCACAACATATTCTTTTGATACTTACCTAGGTTTATGGAAATCATGGTTATTGCCATGGACTACACTGCCTCGTTCTGTGAGGAAGTGATGTATGCCAAAGAGGCGGCGGAAAGGGAACGGGAGAGAACTACTTCTCTCTCATTTCGCAGAAAACGCACCAGGCGCCGGAGAGTGCAAAAGGATCTGGCGAGGATGAATGAGGAGGCTAGGCCCCCGCACCAAATTGTGGGGTTGTCACAAGTTGTGCCAAGTCTGCCGGGTCTCACAAGGATTTCCTTTCTAGGGTACACCAGTCTCCGGCATTAGGACCTGTGTGGTCTTAGTCGGTTCGAGTCCGACATACCACCTTGCCGTTGACCCCCCGGTGAGGTGATGACCCGTGGGGGTTTCGATATGAAAAAATATTTATCATTGTTCATTGTATGTGGTGTTTACCTACAAGAATTTTTTACATTATTATTTGTATTCCTACATTTCCTTGGTGTTAGTTTTTAATGTAAACAATTGTTGGTAAACCTAAATAAATAAAATAAAATACAATATATTTTTGCTGGAAGGTTGGGTACTGGTATGCGTAGCAATAAATGGAAAAATGTTGTTTATGAAACGGCATTACTAAACTGTTACTTACTGTTAAATGCTGCTATGGAATTACAATTGTAAGTCAATCAAGTACCTGCCCTTTTTATATGACCTTAAAACAGGCACAGGCAATACATACTCTGCCACCGGGCTTGAATCACAGAGTAAGTATTCCACAGTATCTAAAAACCATCAAGACACTAGAGGGATCATTAATGCGTCACTGACAGTATGTCAGTGATGCATTAATGATTAAATGTGATGGTGGTCCCCTTTTCTCATTTCGGCACCGGTGTACCGGGTGCATTTCAGCGTCATCCAAAGGACATAAGCCAAACTACTTTGAAAGCCCTCAAGACTGTAGCGACATTCACATACAAAAACAATATGCTTCAATATAATCTAGCGAAACCGCACGTAGTAACTACTTATCTTGCATCGCCTAATTAAAGTTTTTACGAGGATCAGTATATTTTCGGAAAATGTATTCCCATTTGTCATTAATTCTCCCATTTCGTGGTAATGACATGATCGTTTATCCTGTATCCTGGTCAAAGAATTCGTCCTTTGTGTTGAATGAATATTACACCCGTTCCTGTGTAGCTTATATATTCGATGAACACCTGGGCATGCCGCGAAAGCTTTGACGAAATTTCTTACTCCATCAGGCAATTTATTTCTTACCGCTGAATTGATGTTTATTAAAATTTGGTACAAATATAGGTTGTATCCTGGATATATAGGCATACTTCAATCGAGATCTAAGGAGATAAAACCGTGCTATTTATCATACTTATATATTATACTTTTACCGCAGTGTTTCCAGAATCACCCTGCTTCGGTGTGAGCCAGTTAGTTTGGCGGCGATGTATTGCGTATTGTGCGCCTACAAATTGATTGGACTCGTCACAGAGATGCCGACTTCGCGCCTGTCTCGTCACACCATACCCGTACTGATGTACGACATAACAAAGTTACTCTCACAGCTGGAGTGAATAAAATTGAATCATTGATATTTTTTACAAAATAGCGGCAAAAGGAATATAACTAAGTATTTACAGTTTTATTAATACTATTACTACTACTAGTAGCAGCATCTAGTCAATATACCATTATATTGACTCGATGCTGCTACAATATAGTTAGCATTTCTTCCTAAATCAACATTCTCAGTGTCTTCACACCGTTTTGAGATGATGAAACAAAGGTTTTTTTGTAGCGCGTCGACTTTTAGAAATATAAATGAAATGCCTATAAACAGTCACAACAAGAGTGCTGTCACTAGTGCATTGCTCTCTGCCCGTCTTTGGATGTTTGACAATCCTTCGAAAAAACGTCCAAAAAAACCGATATCTTCTGTAGGGTGGAAGTACTTTAGCAGATATTTGGTTGCAACTCGTGCAGAAATCTGTGGTACCTAGATATCTTAGTTGCTCCAAGTGTAAACATTGTCATAAAAATGTTATTGATTGCATTGGCTTCCAAAAGCTTCTCTACTCTTGGGGTGAGTTACTCCTACTTAGGTATTTGAAACGTCACGGATCTTGAACGCTTAAAGGGAGCACAGTCTGTAGCTCTATTCAGAGCATGGGTCGTGCATTGGCCTGCTACATCAAGGGTCATGGGTAAATTTACATTGTTCTGGGAGTTTCTATATATAGCTAATATATAATAAGCTATGCTCAGTTTTTGCCTTTTTGGGTCGTAGGTTAAAAATTTGCACGGATGGTAAGACATACCTTTATGAATTAACAGCACCTATGTTGAATCAGTGGAAATTCAAACAAGAACGTTTTTATTTTGCACTTATTCAACAAAGCTTTATGTTTTTATACGCTTACATATCTAGGAGTATATAATGTGTCAAAATAATAAACAACATTTTATACAGGTCGAATTTAATATAAATAATCAAAATCAGAATCTAAGTTTTCACTAATTAAAATGTTTAATTATATTTGACTGCAATTATTTTTTTAAACTGAAAACAACTGAACTGACCTGTTGGTTGTGGTTAGTGATCCTGACTGCTGAGCCAGAGGTCGTGGGTTCGATTCCCACCCAGGACAAATAATTGTGTTATGAGCATGATCATTTGTTCTGTGTCTGGGTGAAATTTATTAATAATATGTATTTATTTAGAAATATATAAGTATGTTTATTAGCAGTCTGGCTGGTCACCATAGTACAGGCTCTGCCTAGTTTGGCATCAGACGGCCTTGTGTGAGATGTGTCGAAGTTATTATTATTATTAACTTGATCCTATTATGCCACCTATAAGGTAAGAATTAATTTATACATATAATTACTACTTTGGAGATACAACCTATCCAATAAACAACTATTAAAATAGGTTTTCATCTGGTGTAGATATTGCGGTACATAAAAAACATAAACACAGTCAAAATGAGAACCGCCTCTTTGTTTGAAGTCGTTTAGTAAAAGTTAAAGTCATAATACTTAGGTATCAAACCACCCTCATAAATATTGGATAACATTGGAACCCGCCCTAAGACTCGTAAACTGAATAACTTGCATATCTAGCAATGGAAAGAGGTCACGTCCGTATGACAATGGTAGCGCTTTCAATAAATAAAGACAAAAATGACCAGGATTGTTGTAGATGAGTAATATTTATGTGCCTGTGTGGATCGAACTTGCGACCTCAAGCTACCGTGCCGGCGCTGGTGGTCTAGGCGCACAAATAAGCTAGCATCCATTGAGAGACTATAATAATGCAAAGTAAATCGAGATTTCTTCTTAGCCAAGGTTAAGGAATTTTGCGGCCTTAATACTGAGACAAAGGGTCTTTGAAAAAAGAAATAAAGGTTAATTTCCTTCCTATTGGAAGGAAATTAACCTTACAATTAAAAAGTCAGAATCTGATGAAAGCCTCTCCACGACAAGCAATTGGTAATTAAGCTGAGACCCACATTAGGAGAAAGAGCACCAAAATTACAAGAGAAATGAGAAATTCATAACTACACGGCTGAATACAATTAAAGAATGATGAGAAGGTATAGGAACTGGCTGCAATTTGCAATTTATATTTATTATTTATTTTCAGTTAGCACCTTGGTTTCAACAGAATCTAATTTTTCGCAAATAACAGTCTTTGAAATGACTTTTTTATGTCTAGTGTCAAGTAGATTTGTAATATATGTTTTTTGAAATTTGCTATTGTGTCTTTCCTTATGGCCAACCATGAGGCGGGTAACGGTGAATAACATTTTAAGCGATTACTATATCTGATGGGTGTTTACAATATTTACTTTGCTATTTTACATACAGTACATGTTACAGCCGGACACAGTCTATCTACAAGACAAGCGTCCCGGAAGTTTGGGGTTTGCGCCCCAGTGTTGCCAGCCATAAATATATTACCCAGTTTATCTTCATATAAGTAGATCATAATATTATATAAAAAATATATGTATATTTATTTATTTATATGTGCTCACCTACTCCACACCGTTACCGCTGCAAATCAGCGCTGTTTGGCGCACAGCAACTTTTTTGCCGGTGCCAGCAGCATCAGTGCTGAGCGGTGACCAATTTCAATAAGTGCATTTCTTTTTTAAATGTTTTATCACTTCAAGTACTGTAAGCACTAACGTCACTTAAGAAATAAATACTTTTTTCAATCTTTCTTCTTTCTATTCTGAGTCATGATTAGAAAGAGATTTTTACAGAGTTGAAACATAGTGCAATTAGTTCTGTAACGCTGGTGGACTATATAGTGTATCACAGACAAGTAATGTGAAGTTATAGAGATATATGGATTGAGTTCTTAAAGTAGTAACATTTCACGGTATTTGTTTGTGTTTATGAAATCTAGTCTACCTAGTTTGATTGTTTCAAAAAATATTACAGTCGTTGTCTAACGTAACTGTTAACAATCAGTTCGTGTTTTTTTTTCTATTTAAACTACAAACAAGCACACACAATACTATAGAAACTTGTAACCCGCTCTAATTATGAGGTTGCCAGTAAAAGAAATTTCTCCTTGTGGCGCTTTAGTAAAACAAATATTGTGTTTCTATATTTATGCTCCCAAGTTAGTAATTTTTTTTTTTAATTTCCTCGTTTTATACGAACGAAAATATTATCTGGCAGGAAAAAGAGACAAAGTATTAGGCAATTAAGTATGTTCATCTCAGTTTTCGAATAAGAAAGAAGAAAAGATAATCCTATAGAGAATAATGATTAGAGGCGAAGGGGTCTGTCGTTCTCTTACCTACTAAAAACCAGACCGGTGCGGTGGTGTGTTGTCTATGATTAGGGGATCGCTATTGCACTTTTCCGCAATCCTGAACAAGCATTGACCTGTCTCACTTAGGTAATACGTCTCCCGTCACCCGCCTCTCGGATCTGTACCGCTTTCTAAGGAGGCCAGAGATCATTGTATGCTCTCTGGCGTCCGGTGCGTCTGCTGTGAGTAGAGAGAGTCGTATTCCGCTCTTTCTTCCGTATCACCGCCGCCTTTGGAGGACACGTCACAGAAGGAGACGACGGAGTTCCATGCGCTCTCGCTGCCATAAACAGAACCACAGTCAGAAGTAAGTGACGAGATCACGGCACTGGCTAGCTCTGGCTGAGCTACCCGCCAGTGTGTGTGTGAAGCGCCGTGTCGTCGCCGTTGGGGCGGTACCGGCGGTAGCGGCACCACGACTTCGGCTCACGGCCGAGCCGACACAGGTACTTGCCAAAGCAACCCTATTCGAAGAGCACAACCCTGTTCATCCGGAAGGTGAAGGTCCCGCGCCCTGTCTCCAGCCCCTCTCGTAAGGCGGGTCTTACCACCGCTACAGTGGCGTGCTTCTAACTAATGTACCTTACTGAACTTACAATAACCACTTCGTTCTAGGTTTTAGCCTCATTATTATAACTATTGAATATTTCTTCGATGAAACATAACCACAATTTATTATGAAACCTTATGTTGTTATCGCTTATGGATATAAATATTCATAATAACATCATCATACGCCTATAAGTGACCTCTTTACCAATGAAAGTTAAAAGTGATACCAGCAAAATATAACTCACGATGTGTATATCTCTCGGCACGTTTCTGTTCATATATCTCATGGTTATCATCACCACGTTACTTAGTACCATTAAATGTATTTATACTATTATTTATAGTGACTTAATTACAACGGTTTATCAATATTAGATATAAGGCTAGGTGTTAGTCGTTACCGGAAAAAAGAGATGTTTGTGTGGTTTAAAGTCAAGTGAATTGTGAAATATTCATTATATTCCATTATACTATAAAACGAGTCACTTGTATATTTCTATATATTTTAGGTACCCATATATAATTCTTATTTATTCCTTGTCTCTATATTCCTATAATTTGCAACTTAGCTAAACTCGTACGCCCAATACATAAATCCATTGCATGTGTTCATTTAATGGTTGTCTGTAAGAAATCGCAAGTAGCGATAAGACCGTCGTTTATTTGTTTGTCTTTGTAAATGTTGGAAGCTGTTCCTTATGGTGTACTTATCTCAAATAGGTTTAAATAGCTCAAATAGTCTCAAATAGCTTAGAAAAGTTATGTAAAGAAGACATTGTCCAAAAAAGATAAAACTCTGCTTTGTTAAAGACATAGCCTTACTCTAGCTTGTTTAATCAGAAATACATCTGTTAAATTCATAATAATTGGTTTGTATCAGTTTTGAACTGGACTCGATAATTATTCAATGTGATATCAATCGGTTCATATCGGCCACAGATATCTATTGTGTTGACCATTAACATTTTCTCGATACAAAGTGAGTAGGCATGACTTGGATTAATAAGATGATGGACAGGAAAATAAAAGTGCAGTATGCTAAAGCTTTGGTCTGATATGTATAATATAATATATCCCTAAATGCTTTGTACAGATAAAAACATAATCAATGATGTATGGTTAAAATTACAGTATTCTATTATCGTAAGGCTCAGCTGGTTTCATTTCTAATAGAAGGATCTAGTGTTCAAATAGAATACTGTACAAAAACCCGCGTTTAGTCACACGCTAGTTTTTTAATTTTCTGCTAACGAGTAGGGTTGCTAGATATCCAGGGTATCATTCATGGATATATAAGCGTGAGTATACATAATAAGTTCAATTACTATACACCGCGAAATTTTGAAGACTTTACAAAGGCAAACCTTGTCGGTGAGGTGTAATATGCTGGTGCACAGATTTTCTCGTAGTAGTATGAAAGTAATATCAACTATTTTTAAAGCTCTACTCGAGTGTCGCTAGTCTACTCGCTTTACTCGAGTGGCCTGTAGTTTCCGCATACTAAACAAACATGCAGCACTTTGCGAACAGAGTTTATTAATGCTTTCAGGATCCTGTTGCAGCTGCCACGATAATGTAGTGCGTCACAAATGTTAACCAACTCACATACTTTTTGCTTTCATTCCTTATTACTCAAGAATCTGGCTTCACTGTAACGACGAGTTCCTGGCAGCAGCAATAGCATTCTGAAAATTATAAAAGGCCGGATTGACTGTGCGCTTCGGGCTAACTGGATGTCAATCTGTTTTTGGGGATATATACATATTGAGTTATTTCTGCTCAATAAGTGTCTCCAATGCAGAATGATACATAAGATATTTATTTCATTAATAACAATTGAATATACATTTTTACTAACATAGTTTTAACTTTTAAGTATCTTGACGTTGTAACACTATTGTATGGAGTGGAAGTCTGAAAAATAAAGGTGATTTATTTACTACAAAAAAAAACTTTTGCAATTTTTTGCACTGATTGTTTCACAGTGTACCTACATAATATTAATTTAATTAGCAATATCTACACATATTAAAACTCTGACTACGTTGAAAACTTCTAGTAAATTACTTCTTTTCATTTGAGATCGAAATAAAAAAAAAATATTTGCTTCTGTTTTTTTATTTTATTTTTTATTTAAACTTTTTGCACATTAGTACATAGGCGGACTTAATGCCTAAGGCATTCTCTACCAGTCGACCTTTGGGTGATGCAGAGAAAAGAAGAAGTAGGTGCAATTAACAAACTTGTAATAAAATTACAAAGAAAAGAATGGGATACATACAAAGTTCGATACGAATATACACACACTTTATACACAAATACTCGTAACTTTAGTGTAACATATATATACATATATGCACACACACATATACAAATACATACATAGCTATATAATACATATACTATTATAAGTACAAATAGCAACATTAATGGTTCGAACTATTGACGAGTTGACTCCGCCAACTCCTTGAATAAGAGTTCCTTTACTTTTACCTTAAAAGTGTAACGATTTGAAGCCGTCCTGACTTCGAGAGGAAGCGCGTTCCACAGAAGAATCGATTGAACCGGCAAGGAAGAGCCGACGAACTCAGTGTGTGTTTCTGTTAATAAGAAAAAAAAAAATAAGTTAAAAGTGCACTAAAGCTAAATTTTAGGTTTACAAAAATCAAATACTTCTTCCATTATACTCCCATAACTTTTTAGCTCACATAACATTGATATATCAATATATCTTTAAAGTTCCAATCCCGCTTTAGTTGAATCGACTTAAAAGTCATTAACGTCCGGTGTTGAGGGGCATTCGTGTAAATCTATGATTTACTGAAGCTAAGGCTTCGGAATCGCTAATTTATTATCGTCTGTTTGTCGCCAATATCACGAATGTTACAAGTTTAAAAACTTTGCACATAAGACGACACGATACCGATTTTATTGCCGCTGATTCAGTAGTACTTTGTTGCGATATTGACTGTGGCTTGCCGACATTATTCATTAATGTAAGTGGGCTGCATATAAATTATTTTGTGTCTATTATTAGCTACATTAATATCTTGACGTCTGAGGGCCTAGCTACATACGATATTTTTAGATATAGTGGCAGTACTGAAATGCGGATCTAGTTTACGTTGTATTTTATTTGCGTTGTGTAATTATTCATGCACTATCTTTATTATAACTGTTTGGCACATTTCTGTTTGTCATAGTTTCTTTCCTCCTTCTTATGCCTCGCATCTGTTGAACAACGTTTCGCCTGCGGTATTTCTGGACTGATACGACCTCCAAACATTCAAGAAAAGAGCGTACTTCCACCTCAATGGCCGACGACGCACTTGTGACTTTTGAGTTGCAAGTATCGATGGGCAGTAGTCACCTAATACCAGGAGACATATCATATCGTCTGTTCGTTTGCGCCTATATTATAAAAAAAAAATATATGATTTTTATTGTGATACTTTTTCTTATCTTTATTTAGAGATTTATATGGAGTTAAGGTAATAATGGGATTACCTTGCTTTCCTCGACCATTTTTTTGTTTTATTTCACTAAGAGCTTAAGTGAAATAAATAAAAACAACGAACACTGATCGCTGTAGTATACGCACATTTGCAACACCATGGTATCACTCTTTTATTAATCCATCCTAATAAAATCCTTTTAATATTGCGTCCAAACTATTGATCGCTTGTTGTAAAAGTATCGTATGTTCTTAGACCCTAAAGTCAAAAGCCATGTTGCATAATTCATGCGAAAAAATATAAGTTGCTCTTTGTATTGAAATATAAGTAATTAAAGGCACGAGGCATGATGACTTCTTGATTTTCCTCTTCAATCGTTATTTCCTTCCTTATTTTGCTTTTATGCCTCTTTGACTTACGACGCCGGCGCCATATCCGATACTAATTTATAGTTATGAGAATAAGGATTTGCATATTCAGTGACGATGCGACTGCTTTTAATCTTTTAAATATACAATAACTACATTGAAATCAGGACTTAATTGCGATAATAATTACAAGGCATAATACCTCTTTTGGTTACCAGACGTTTCGATCGAATCACACCGATCGTGGTCACAGTATTGTGCCTTGTAATTGTCACCGAGATTATTACTTATTACCGATACCAATATTACCGAGATTTACAGATCTGATATGTATAGTCGCGAAAGTTTCAAAACAATAACTACATTTGTTTGTAGCTTAGGGATTTCACATTTTTCTGAGTTTTAGAAAGAGAACTCGGGAGGCTAACTGATCGTCGGATTATCAGCTGTGGGACGTGCGTTGTTGAAAAAACCCTCACCCAAAGAGTAACATTAAGCGGTCTTGTGCTTATCACACACTGATTAATTTTATTGGAACACTACATTATCGGAATTGTTGAAAAAATAAAAATAGATTTACAGTAATTGTTTTTTTAGGAGAACTGTACGCTTTTTTTTGAGTTTGGTCAAGGAAAAGCTTACTTATTAAATCTTTTCCATGGTTGTTTTTTCCTAGATTATCTTCTTCGTGTTTTTCCCAATGATTATATGATGTCATCACTTACATACGTCTTCTTATAATTTCATCATATTTATGACGTAGTTTGCTATATCATGCAAATCATCCTTCACTATAAATATTGTGATTGCAAATACAATTTATTTATTTTTCCTTAAAGGAACACAATGATAAATTTCCTTACATTGGTTGTATGAAATCATTTTACCAACAGAGCATTATTATTTATTGATTTTTTTTAAATACTAAGACTGTTAGAGGTTCTTCACAAATGGCGCATAGCGTAGCCTCGCATTCTGCAGTGTTTTGATTTCTTAATTCTTTTACCAAAATAAAATTTTCCTAAGTTAGAACACCAGCTATCTGCCAATAAAAGTCCCGTGGAGATCAGTCCATCCATTCCGGAGATTAGCCGGAATAAACAGACAAACAGCCAGAAAAACAGACAGGCAGACAAAAATAAAAAGAAACCTGATTTTTAGGCATAGGTATCTTGCAAAAAACTGTAAGAGGATAAAGCAAAACTATTATTTTGAAATTACAAACAGACACTTCAATTTTATTCGTATTGATGAGAAGGGTTCCGTTGAGGAAAACATAAGTCTAATGACCGTAATAATAGATACGAAGTCCGGCCAATGGGTTGAACGGGAGTGAGCCAGGAGTGGCACGTGGCACGTGCTAATTATAAAACAAAGTCGGCCACCGGACATCGAACATTTGTTCGGATATCCGGATAAACTCATAAATCATATAGACAATGAAACAAAGATATCATGCCTTTCCTTTGCAGATGTGATTGCAAGCAAAATATAAATTTCCTTATTGTATTCAAATTATTCGTGGAATCAGACTTATGATTGATTTAATAATATTACTGGGGCTAAAGGAAACCCGATATTAATGAATAAATTATATTTAATTATTTTACTATGAACTAACTTGGTGATCACTGTATGATTCTTTGAAGTGTTTTGTAATCACTGTTTGCTATGGGGAAAAACTATGACTGCGAATACAGTCATGAGCTTAGGTTGGTTATTGTGGATAGGAAAGATAGAATGGAAACTCTGTAAATATTATTTAACAGTCAATTCGATTGATATAGCACAGTCAATCTAGCTGTTTTATGATCAAAAATGGACATTTCGATTGCCATGAAATATAAAATGTACCACGAACGATGATTAAAAAAAAATACGCGCCCCACTTGTCCAGACTGCGGATATCGAAATTCTTAACCAGAGCATTTTTTTACTATATATCTAAAAATAAAAATGCGTGGTGATCCAAAATTTAGGTATTTTAGTTCCTTGACTGGGCTATTAAATTTAATACTATTAGTATCCAATTTATTTAGTAAATAACCACTGGGTCTGCCTGATAGTAAGCAGTTACTGGTGATAAGTTATTATATTTTTAACCGACTTCAGATTGGAGGAGGTTGACTGTTTTTTTATGTGTATGTTATGCGAAATCTTCGCCATTTGTACTAATGTTTGCACTGAATGGTCCCATTTAAATTTGAAGAAAATATTACATCGCTATGGGTGAAATATTAAGAGAGGAGCTCATGATTTAGAAGCATTGAAGTCGGTGATACTTTATACAATTTAATACACTGATGCAATGATATGAGATAAATCATATACAATAATATGGTTATATTATTATTAGGTCTCAATATACAACTCTGTATGTCACCTCAATAACAGCGACCCCAATAACATATAGTTTCCGTTTATGTTATTTACGTAATATTTTTACTAGTCAGCTAAATCTTACTTTAGCTTACGTTAGCTTACACATGGAATATTAGACTATAAATACTAACACAATTTACTAACAAGAAGAGTAATAAAGAAGTATCTGAACACGCCACAGTAGTTTCACTACACACTTATAACATAGTGTAACAATGTTTCACAGGTAAAAGATGTTAAATGCTGAAAATGAATTTCAGTGAAGACCACAGTCCACCGACAAGATAGACAGATGACCTTATAAAGTCGGCGGTGGATGCAGGCCGCTTCTAACCGGTGTTCTTGGA
The DNA here is from genome assembly GCA_949752705.1 of Callimorpha dominula. Lineage (NCBI taxonomy): Eukaryota > Metazoa > Arthropoda > Insecta > Lepidoptera > Erebidae > Callimorpha > Callimorpha dominula. Next base: position 11,384,764 of record OX457011.1, read on the forward strand.
AGTCATCTAATAGTGGACGTCCTATGGCTGAAATGATGAGAAGATGAGGTTTTAATTGGATACAAACATTTTAATATTATTATAATTTATATTGAATTACGATTTTAAATCAAAATTAGATTTAATTACATAGTTAGAATTAGAGTAGGCCTAAACACTGAAATGATTTTACAAGTTTTTGTAGATATAACTTCTGAATTTACTAAGTGAGTCAGAGTGCACTTCGAGGTTACTTCAGCTTTTTAACAATTTACATAGCCGGGGGCTAGGAGCATTAGCAGCAAGGGTGGCTCTGCGAAGACGAGAATTTGTTAAAGGCACACAAATTTTAATCCTGGTCAATACTTGGGACAGTCATTTTAAGTAAAAAACAGCATTCTGTATATTTCCTCTTCTGTAAAGAGAAACAACCTATTTTTTTTTCTGCGTGTTTAAACGAAAGGTGTGTCGGAATCGAAACGGCTAAAACCACACGGTCTGCCGTACTGCGCCTTAAATAGGAGGGATCCGGGAACAGCTTGTTGACCTTAAAATGCAAACGTCTCTCTTGATATGATAGTTTATTTTTGGTTATCCAGGAAGAGTAAGCTAAATGCCACAGAAATCGCTTTTGAGCCCTTTCCAATGTTAGTGTATGGATGGCATAAGAAGGACTAAACAATTATGAGTTAAAAAATTATTCTTACTGTGACGAAAACAGGTTACATTTCTGATAACAAACCTAAGCAACCATGAGTCTTTTTTAAATACATTTTCAATGTGGGGTGCAAATTTTAACTGCCTATCAAATAAAACTTCTAAGTCTCTTATCTGTTCCACTTCTTGTTTTAACTTGACTTTGATAGTTTTAATTTTGTTTATTAAGCAAATATCACGTGGTAGCACATAATATCATTAAAACTCATTACACCGCTTTATCAACATGTTCATATCCCTCTGTAGCAATTCAACATCAAGGTCTATAATTCTGCAAAGTTTTTAATCATCAACTTACATGTAACACTCACTAATGGTTATAGTCCAGTGAAGCAATTACCGGTGCCACGGGTTATACCAGTGTGTTGATAACTCTTTCCATTATTTATACTATTTGACGGTAGAAAAACAGGACTACGCTCATAGACCTGGTCAACTGCGGTGTTCTGTAGCGTGGAGAGTCAACTCTAGTTGTGTGGCTTGCTAAGAAAGAACAATAGAGAGCTAATGAACGTTTACTTTCAAACTAAACTCATTTGGCACGTCCTCTTTTTCTTATGAGTCTTAACCCTTAAATACCAGGTTAGAACGGTCAACTCGCCACAAATGCGATATTATATTGTAATCGTTTTATGTTGGTATTAGAAAATTATTAGTAAAATGAGCATTTATTGCCCTTTCTCATATCTCCTTTATATTAAAACCAAAACGTAAAACAATACCAAAAAAAAAGATAACAGATTAAATTTCATAGTACCCATTGCAAAATTTATTTACAAAATCGATTCTAATAACTTTGAATTTAAACACGAGCTAAAGCGAAGATCTCCCAGATTGAAACGTACCCGCTTAAAATATATACCACGTGCCTTTAAAGGCTACATAAAAACCGCCTTTAGCAATAAATTATTACAAACTTTAAGTAGCTATTTATCGGCGAACATGTAAGCTGACGTGCTGGCGAATATAACATTATTATAACTTCCTCTTAATCCGGAATACATAATATAACATACCAGGTAAATTTTATTACAGAAATAGTAAGGGTAATTGGTGATTTTTGAAGCAGCCAACGTCATCTTCAAGTCTAAATAAAAAACATCTTATTTATCACAGGTAATAATTTAACTGAAGCAATTTGCAAAGAGTCGATTTCAAATTACATGTTAAGTAATGATGCACTTCCAGCATTTTTTGTTTATATTCAATAGCTGATAAGCACTATTAGTGTATTGGATAGTCCTGTAATTTAAACATAACTTTATATTTATGTTACACAACAAATAGCCCCACACATAAATCGGTCAATGAATGGCCCGTTTAAAGTACCAGATACAGGCCCGCAAGCATTCGCACAAAAAAAAAACACTCTAAAACAAAGTAATGAGTAACAAAACACGATAAATTTAACTCTAAAGAGGTGTTATAATTAATGTTTTAGAGTTAAAAGGATGACCGTAAGCGGCGGGTTAATTTCTTAACCCTTTGTGCGGCAATGTCATAATTTGTATGAAGACAAATATTATGTGCGCACAAATAACTGTAGGCGATCACCGAGCCTCGTGTTTGTTTTTTATTGGTTTCCAACGTTGTCTTGACTGGAGTCGGCTTTGCAGTGTGTGGTAGTGATAAATTCTTTTTGTTATATCCTCGTGACGTAAGTCACTTCGTTTTCACTAGCGTGTGCATATTTATATATTTTGCGCTGAACCATAATTATTTTTTTCAAAATAAAAGTAGCCTATATTGCTCCTTATAACACCAGCTATCTGCCCGCGAAATCCACGTAAAAATCGATTCACTCGTTCCGGAGATAAACCGAAGAAACAAACACACAGAGAGACAGACAATTTTTTTTTAAATTGAATTTTTAGGCATAGGTATCGTGCAAAAACTGTATGAGTTTAAAAAAAAACGATTACTTTGACATTATAAACAGACACTATAATTTTTATTTATTTGTATTGAAAATGATATATTTCATATAAAATAATCAGTAGGCAACAACAGTACTGAAGCCAGCATAGTTTTAAAAAGATTCTATTTAATAATAATTTGTTTAAGTATTATAACTAAGTCAAAAAAAATTATATGAATTTCTTTAATGCATTTCATTTATGCTGTATTTGATAACAAATTGTACTCTCGGTGTTGAAAAACTATGTAACGTTAGTTTAATCTTTAGTAACTCGATTACCTAATTTATTTGTTTGATCCAGAAAAGGATAAAACCAAGATCATCAGGGACAATATTTGTGCCACAGACACTAACAATAGCAGTAAGATAAAGATGGTATTGCTAAATTTCATGTAACTTGTCGAAAACCCTTAAGAATCAACCGCATCGAAATAACATAATTCAACATCAGACCTTTCAACTGTCATTATAAAATAAAATTGATACAACTTTTTCTTCACTAGATCGACCGCGTCTTACAACAGATCTACAAGTAAATCCGAGCACAATAAAGTATGGAACAGAGCGAGCGCCATAAAATTCTGTGTTCCAACGTCTTAGTTAACCACTTATTTATGTGTAGGTACTCCAAAACTGCCGGGTCTTATAGACCAAGGCGCGAGTATTTTAAGTGTTAACTAAGTAAGGTTTTCTATTCAATGTTGGGTGATTATTTATTGATGTCCACTGTCGAAATTTATGTTGCGAGAAGAAGGTTGAAATTCTGTCCTGAATGTAAAGTAGAATTGAATGCGTTTTCTTAGGTCAGCTAGGTATATTTTATTTATAATTCATCGGTTATTCGCTCTATATTCTTTAGCTATTCTTTAAAGCACCTGCTCTTTTGAAATTAACAACATAGTCCTCCAAGTAAAAGCTATATTTTAAGTATACGTGTTTAAATGTTTTAGTTTCTTATTTGTATTAATTAAAAATGTAATACTCACACCAATTTCTTATTTTAGGGTTTATATAGTTTGGTTACTTTTTTATATTTTTTTATTTTTGTTTTGGGGCAAACGACCAGACGTGTCACCTGATGGTAAATGACTACCGCCGCCCATAGGCACCTGTAACTCAAGAGTCACAAGTGCGTTGCCGCCCTTTAAGATGGGAGTAGGGGAAGAGGGGGAGGGGCGGAGAGTGGGAATAGGGGAGAGGAGGATCACAGGGGAGGAAAGCCTCCGCTAACCTCACTCACGAGGCGAAAAGCAATGCAATCATTGTTTCACTGCTGGTTTTCTGTGAGGCCTTGGTATCGAGCGGAGTCAAGCCGGCCCATACGTGCCGAAGCATGACTCTCCTACGTTAAAATATAGCTTATTAGATTATACTGCGATAAGGGGAAACCTTTTTTCTTTGTATTGATAGTCAAGAGATAGAGTTACGTCACACGGGATACTGCTATATGCTACGTTTCAAATAGGGTAGTAAAGCAGGTATGTGAAGGTTTTTTGCTATGTCACCGATTTTTTTCGATCATACTGACCGAAATCATTAACTCTATCGTCTTACCGCTGCACTAAAAACGTCCAACTTACATCGTCTTAGTTTAGGTACCATGATTTAAAAATTAAGGTACATTTCGTTTAAGAATTAACCCTACCTACCAATAAATACAGCAGTAATGAACATTCCTTAACAGCTTAAGAGTTATCAGCAAATTTAATAGGATTTAGTATACCACTTAACTGTCATATAGCCGATAGACAAGACATATCGTTCAATTTAGAGTGGGGCGTAGCAAATTGCAATGACCAAGTTCATGCCGGCCCGTAATTAAGACTTACACCTGGTGTAATTAATCAGTAAACAATATAATACTGTGCTTATTTGATTAATGATACACGACAGCTGGGTGGCAGGAATGGTTAGTACTTACCGTTTCCAGCCATTGGTCACGTGATTACTATTTGTAAAATTATTTAGAAACGGACTAAAAGCTCCTGTTTTTTTCCAGGATAACACAGCAATGTAGGCTTATGTAATATATTTAACCTGCACAATCACATCGTTGAGCTTATGAGTCATCAGACTCATCAGGCATACCCACTGAGGAGAAAAAGATTATATATAATATTGCATAGTAATGGCAATAGAAAATAATTAAATGTAGGATTAAAATATAAGAATTGAATCTAGGACCACTGGTGTCATTCGAGATAGTAGATGTATGGAGTAGATGAGGAGGATCTCTAAAGTTTAGTTAAAGAAAAGTATTTAAAATGTATGACTTTATTTTAAAACGCAAGTTGTGCAAACGGAAAACTCACTAAAAATTATCGTTGCATAGAAATATAATGTTTAGGCTTCCATATCATTCCATATACCATATATATTCCATAGGTAATACGGATAAAGGAACCCGTATAGGATCACTTTTTTGTCGATCTATCTCAAGTCTGTATCAAGGCCCTATTTCTAAGAAGCGCGTGAAAGTTTCTCAGGTAAATCAATACTTGCCATTGACCTAAAGTCATGAAATTTGGCAATAAGCAAGGCTTTATAGCACAATAAAGGAAAAAATCTGAAGTCCTTAATTCGTTGTTATATCACATAAACAGGGACTGGAGCCGGAGTTTTTTCACAAGATTTAAATATAAAAATATCACTGGCGCTTGGTCAACACAGTTCCATATTTCAATGCGAGTGTGTTGCAATGACCGCGACTGCGGTCATGTCAAAAGGTATAAAGGAGTACAACATCCGAATACTGTCAGACAGTAAGGCCGTTTTAAGGGCCCTGGAGGGCAATACAATTAACTCCGGTCTCATTTATGAATGTCACCAGACGCTAGAGCGTTTAGCCTCTGCCAATAGGGTAATTCTGCAATGGATCAGAGGGCAAAGTAATTCATTAGGGAACGACGCCACCGATGAGCTGGCAAGGAAGGGATCTGCCAATTCCCTTTAATCAACTTCGCTCATGGGTAAGACAACGGACTCGTGAAGCGCTTGGGCCTACATACCGGGCTGTAGGCAGTCTAAACTGGTGCTGACGGAGGTCTCACCACGTTTAACTTGCAGACTGCTCAGTCTTAACCGACTCGACATCAGAATAGTTGAAGAAACTATTACGGGCCACTTAGCCCTAAACCGGCACCTATTCACCATCAGTGCGACAGATAGTCCTCTATGCAGAGGATGTCTCGACGCGGAGGAAACGGCCGCCCACGTTATTCTGGAGTGCGAGGGAGTGGCCACACAACGGCCAAGTATCCTCGCGGGTGCGAGATCGCTCCTAGAAGCCTGCAAACGCTCCAAGAGGCTTCTGTGCTTCTGGAAGGAGCTAGGCTGGCTCAACTAGCCAGCCTATCTGAACGCATAATGGACCATCTATGAGTCTAAATGCGGAAACAGAGCCCAACACCAATACCAATACCAATCACATAAACAAAATATTTTTTGCGTTTACAAACTTATATTTTGTGGTTGGAATGGGACGTAAGGGAAAGTATGTTTGGAACTGCAAAGTTAAGATTCCCGAGATGGACGAACTATCTAAATACAAGTTTGTTTGCTTACGGAACTCGGTGCACGAGTCATACTCTCACTAGTCTGTTTTTTTTTAACAAAAACTGTTTAAATCTGCTTTATTTGACATTGGACCCGACCTGGAAAAGTCTTAATAAGGACAGGCTAAAACCGACTGAAACCGGTTAGTCTATTGACCATAGAGAAATACGAAAAGGTGTAAAACAATGGATGGATGGATGTTTGTTACTCTTTCACGCCAAAACTACTGAACTGATTTCAATGAAACGTATGTAGGTAGCTGGAGACCTGGATTAATATATAGACTACTTTTTACCCCGACATTCCCACGGGATCAGGACTTACGCGGGTGAAACCGCGGGGCGCTGCTAGTTGATTTATAAAGGAATTGAAAACACGAATTTTTGGAAAACTGCATTGCATCAAGAAAGATGACAAATCCTATAAAGTCTTTATAATTCTCGAACAATGGACACAGTACCAAGCTTATCATTTATCCAAACTTCACTATCTCAGATAGATCAAAGATCAAATGCAAACAGCGTGGTCCAAGTGTACACCGCTTGTTATTCAATACTAGTAAGAGCTCAAAAATGGCACAACATTTGATTACTGTAGTTAGGCACAAATTGACTTTCAAGGCTTTTTTTTTTCAAATAAGGTATAGAACATCTGAGATGTCATGAATTATTGATATGTATATTATGTATTTATATATTTTACTAATATTATAAAGGTGAAAATTGTGAGGATGGATGGAAAAAAAAATTCGAGCCATTACATTATTGCATATGAAAATTTCTTTAAGAAAAGTTGTCTGAGTATCTAAATCTTTTCCATTCAGCAATTGACACAAAAAAGGAAAAATATTGTGTCATTAATGTCCAAGATACGTAACAGGTAGTGTAACTTGAACGTGTTTCGAACGTTATTGATGACCGGTAAAGAAATGCTCGATAAGTAAATTTGCCTGTAACCCATAAAAATTTAAATACGGAAAGGATTTACCCATTTATTTCCATTTATCTTACTAATATTGTAAGGGTGAAAGTTTGAGAGAATGAATGGAGAGAGTGATGATTGTTACTCTTTTACGCAAAAACGGCTGAACGGATCTGGATGAAATTTGGCACAGAAATAGATTACAGTATGGAATAGCACATAGGTCACTTTTTATCCCGGAAAATGTACAATTACCTTGGTAAGGGTTTTACCAATATTTCGAGGTGAACGACGTCGCGGGCAGCAGCTAGTAATATATTTTACAACGGTCCACCAGTTTTAACCTAAACAAAATATCATGTAAAGTTCATACCTTGTCTAGTAACTCAACTTTATCGACTTGTAACTAAATGCCAAGAATTCCATATAAATATTAATTTCGCTTGAGTAGTGGGCTCTCTAAATTAAGACATAAAACCTATATGCTTTGTCTCTAAAACGTGACCTACCGATACCCATAACTAGGGATAAGGTACAGGCAAGCGCATAAGTTAAGTTCCTAAGCTTAAAACGTAAATTGCTAGACTTGAATTATAAGTCTACGTGATCAATCATTCGACTCTAGAGACTCATGTAAAAGGTAAACCTTGCCCTATTAAACGGCTAAAAGGCCAGCGATTTCCTAGAACAGCGAATGGCTATCTTTAAAGTTTCAGGGATTGAGCAAATTGATTACTTAAAGAATTCGAAGCCAAGCGAATAGCAGTGAAATATCTTAAGGTGCGGTTTGAAAATAATCTTGATTTCTTTCACGACAGAGGTGACGATGTCAGACCGAAATATCGTTGTCACATATATATGGTGTTACAGAAAGGTGTGGTTATATTTTAGGGTCGTGCAGCAGACCCCATAAATAACGTAAAATGCAAATTTAGTAAAATCTTATTTTGAAACCGACGAATTCAACTGAAAAATTAACCGATAAAGCTATATTTCGTTGGAGAGAGGGTTGACTTGAATAAAAACTATGGATATTTTATATGGGTATTGACAGAATATCAAGATTTTTCTAAAAATGTCTGCATAAATAAACAAAACCATTAAAATTTATATGAAAATTCATAATATAGTGTTCCAATATTTGCACCAAAAAAAACATTTTCGGAAGAGAAAAAGCGTTTTTATTTTAAGCTAAACTGTCTAACACTCTTGAATGCTATAGTACCTAGGTCCGATACACGGAGGTAGCTATTCTGAGCGCTGCCGGTACAATTTTATGTCACTTTGACGATGTTATCGAATGTGCAAATGCGGCTACTCATACTGGGGATGCAGAGAACGGCAACAGTTTTTGTTATTTAAAAATCTCAATACTTCTGTATTTATAAACAGAAATACAGAAGTGGTCTAATTTAAGCCCCGCGCAGGTTCAATATTGGTTACTCTCCGCTATTATGTTGTTTAATTTTTTATTTATTTTATAAATTGTCACTACCAATATCTTTAAGAGTTAAGGGTTTTACAATTCACATTTGGCATTAATGAAATTAATAGTATACTTACATGTATTATTGCACTATATTAATTCAATAGACATTTAAATAATTGTTTTTATAGTATACTTCAAATTATTATAAACGTTAAACGGTTTTTAAACGTTAATAATATAAACGTGAAAGTTTGTAAGGATGTATGGATGTTTGTAGCTCTTTCACGCAAAAACTACTAAACCGATTGCAATGAAACTTGGTTTGTAGATAGCTGGACACATAGGCTACTTTTTATCCCGATATTCCCACGACATTGGGCCGTACACGGGTGAAACCGCGGGGCGCAGCTAGTACTTTATATATTGTGAAAATATTTACCTAAATATAGTATTTAATACTTTGACCATGGTAATGATTAATTATTATTATTATTCGTCAAAAGTAGGATAAAATCTGTTATTTTTTTTTTGTAATTAATATAATTGAAGATCTTAAATAGCTACTAAATAATAAATAAGTAAATTAATTTACAAATGATTAGTAAAAGCTCATAATAGTGATACCTAACTTTCGCTCTAGTGAAGTAGATTTTGTCAATCAACTTGGTATGCCTTGAAAATTGTACTTTGTTTTGGATGAATATCCTACGTCCTTTTCTGTACCCCTGACAGAACCAGAATCAGAAAGCTTTATTTGTATTTGACAGTAGACTGAGTAATTAAGGCGTGTAAACAATAGCTCGGACAGCTCAGGGTCGCATACGCGTAACTCGAACTGACTGTTGCTTAACAAACAAACAAATATATAAACAAACTCCCTTTCACATTTATAATATTAGTTAAAATTTTCATGCACTAATGTGTATTGCTACATATTTATTGATTATTAGGATTGCCAACAAATAATAAACATGACTAATATGACAAAAGAAATGAAATTACGAATATGTGGCTTGTGCTTATTCAATTATAGGCAACCACAACTAACACAAACAGAATTTGTAATGTTAAATTAAATAATGATAAAATTACAATATACATATTAAAAAATAATAATAATAAAAATTCTATACTATACAACCAACCAATCAGGCACCAACTCGGCATATGAACATTATATTTTTTTTAAGTATACTGAATTTTTGCCATTTTAAAATTAAAAGTGATAAAGCAGTAAGTTATAAATCTATTAAAAAATTTCAAGTTTGAAAGAAACTTGGTTTATAGGTGGTTAAGATGTGACTAATTTCTTTCAATCCCCGGGCACTTGTCTAAGGCATATTTTCGCCAGAGTTCTATTTGTATCAATGTAGTTTAACAAATGTTTGCAACCTCTTTCCTTAGCCTCCGTCTTGTTATAATAATGAAACAGAGCATGTGACGACAACACGTTTAAGAGAGACGGCAATGTACGGGTGAATGTTAAAACTCCTCTTTAATTAACGCCGTATTTCACCACTAGATGAAGTTGTTCACTAAATAAAATAACGAGGCTTGCATCAAGCTGGTATATCGGCATATTGGAACTATAATGATGCTCTAGCTCAATGGTTGAATAATAGAAATGATGGAATTACATGATGGGAGTTTTAAAGGACTCTTTTTATTAGCGGGGATGTTGATACGCTACTTATGATGGCCAATCAGGCTTGAAACTAGGGTTTCATAAATATAGGTGTGTAATAATATTTGCAGACAATTTTTCATTTTATTAGCAATTTTGTTTAGTATTGCCATTACGCTGCTTTTCGTGATAAACTGGAGACTAACTTAATATGGAAACACTTGATGATTTCGTTTCTTCACCGGCAGATTCATTGCTGCGAAACAGAGATATTTTAATAGTAACCTAGATTTATTAAAAATAAAATAAAAACAAAAACCCATCTATACTATATTTGAAGTTAAAATATATTAAGTACATCCTCATTTACTTAACAATACATTCTAAAAAATCACAAGAAATCTTTTTATACAATAACCTAGCAACTGCAGCAGTCAATTTAGTAATAACAATCGTTACCGTCGTCTGTTGGTACTAAAATTTTATTGTACGAGCTCACTTAACCTGCGAGCGGCTAAGCCTGTAGCCCCACAAAACAGGGGCACTTAGCCCTAATAGTAGCATCGTAATTGTAAATAGTGAATGGATTTTATACAGGAAAGAGTTCCTTTGTAGCACAGGTTATTTGTTAAGTGAATATTTCAGGAGTTAATGTTCATATAAAAATTGATCTGAAAAGGTAATTCATACAAATATTAATATTTTATGGACCACTATTCAATAATATATTTCTATGTTACATTATTATTTTGTTGATTAATGTAAGTAAATTTAATTTAAACATTTTGTTTTTTTAAGTTGCCGAAATCTCGGAGTCACGCCAAAAGCATGACGAAGCGATAGTAACAGACTAAACTGCACAGTTACTTCAATATATTCTTGGAAGTTTCTGGGTACCACTTCTGAGTATTTTCTTCACTTGGAGGAGCATGCTATGATCGGGTGATGCGCTATCTTTTCTACCAACACCAAACCGCCTGTGCAATTTTTTCCAGAGATGTTCTTTGGTGTCTACAGCCTTTAAAAGAACCCAGATAAAGGCGGCTCCTATTAGGTACTTTTTACAAATGTGTTTTTCGAGTCTAGAGCCACCATTCCCATTTGTCTGGTTACCATAGAACAGGCTCTGCCTAGTTTGGGATCAGACGGCTATGAGCGGGGTGTCTCAAAAAAGAATTCTGGTGCTGGGTGCAGTGAGTATTATACTGTGGTTATCTGCTAATTAACAAAGGTTTTCAACGACTTCCTTCTTAGGTTAAACTCGCTCTTCTTGCAGTAGACCAAGGTAGTGAGTGGGTCAATCCCGACATGACACTACCGTTAGCTCTGGTGAGGTGATTATTGCTAATCAACAGGGGTTTCGTTCTTCTTGAACATAACTTGATTGTAGTGGGTTCGATTCCGACATCACACTGTGCCTTTAGCTCTTTCGGGGTGATTTTCGTGGAGGTTTTTACACGCCAATAAGTAAAAATAGAAGGGTAGTTCAACCTATCTACTCTTTCACCGTCTCGTAGGTTGGTACTTACCCTACATCAAGGTCGTCCTAATAGAATTAAAAATATTAGAGTATACTTATCTATAAAATTGCCGTTTTATGTAGAAATAATCGAACGTTTTGTGTTATGAAAAGTAAATATTTTTAAATAATCGTAAGTATTTACTGCTGTTGTTGGTATACTTCTGCGATTTTATGGGATTGTCCCTTAAAATCGCAGACACTTAAATTTAGAAAATAGTAATAAAATAAAACCCGGTAATGAAAATGTAGTGACTGTGATCATAACTCACAGCGTGCTGAAATGATCACACCTATTGTGTGTCATAGTTAATTGTTTATATGGAAATTCAGACGGGGCTAAGAAAATCGCGACTTATTTACATTAACATACTTATTATATTATTATTATTTACATTATTTATATTAACGTACTTAAGAATAATATTCAAACTATCAGATAAATGTTAAGAAAAAGTAGTATTGCGGAGTCAAAACTTTGAATTGTTTACATTTCTCAGTTATTTGTTTTATTATTGTTTAATGACTAATGACTGACGACTATCTACATGCAATACCTTACTGACTATACATACAAGTTTATAATACAGATTATCAGGGTATTTTAATCTTGCAGTGCTGATTTAAGTTCAATTATGTTTCCTCGTTTCATATCAGGTACATTACACAATACATTTTTCTAATTTATCAGCTAATATAAAACTTTAGAAAGAATTACAACGTTAAAACAATATTTCAAAAAATTTATGTGGTGAATGCAAGCGATCATCCTTCATCTTGTAACTAAAATTTGTTTAATGCCAAATTAATAAATGATTATCCCTTTGCCTTTTCAATAATTTTTAAAATCATTTCATTTTTCATTTCAATAGGAATATTAATGTAAACGTTTCCATGTCCTAACCGTAGGTGTTCTTAATAGATTTATACTTATTTCCGTTAAGTTATGTAGGATACCTAAGTGGTAGAACAAATTGCAGGTGATCAAATGATGTAACATATTGTTTTGGTTTAAAGTAGGATGTAGATTCTAGTGTATTGAGTTGATGATGGCTGTTTTTTTTTCTTATTTTCGAAATATGTTTTAACTTTAATTGAAATAAATAGACAATATCTAAATAGCTAACTTAATGGCCACAAAAGTAGCTTGGCCTTTGGCCAAGTTACCTTTTTGCTCTAACAGTAGTTAATACGCAAATGATACCGTGTGCTATCGCTTCCCTAACAATTAAATGATTAAGATCATTTTAATTTATCAGACAATGACGAAATTACTATTTGAATAGGAACTTTAGGCGTATTGTTTGTATTGTTTAGTTATTTTTAGCGTAGCACCGTTGATTTAATGATAAGCCATTGGATAGAGCCGTGGTAAGATCGTTATTTGTAAACGTTTTTAGAAGAGGCCTCACAGGACGTGATGTAACGAGTTAAAATCACTATTTCTTTGATGCGGTTGGTACGCCATATCAAATATCTGCTCAATTATCTATATACTTATGTGAACATAATTGTTTGTAGGCTTTATTTTTAATTCGCGAAGCCAGGTAGGTACATGAATTTTGGAATACCTTAAGTTTATGTTAATAATAATATAATGAGTAAGTTCAGAAAGCTAACATTTTTAAACAATATTTGTTACAAAAGGGCTATGTTATATATGTTGACCTGTCATGGAACGTAAGTCTATGCAATGACGGTTCAAGTTTTACTGGCTAACGAATAATCCAGAAAAAATTATGGTCGAAATTCCACCACCAGGCGAGCTCTAGTTATGTAAGAGTAGATAACATCTGTTTCTGTATATTTTTTTTTATGGGATAGTGGGCAAACGAGCAGGCGAGGCACCTGATGGTGAGTGACTACAGCCACCCATGGGTACCTGCAACTCAAGAGTCACAAGTGCGTTGCCGGCATTTAAGGTGGGAGCAGAAGAAGGAGGCAGAGGGAGGAAGAGAGGGGACAGGGACAAGTAAGGGTTAGGGCCTCCGGGAACCTCACTCACTCAACGAAACACAACGAAACGTTGCTATGGGCACATATTACTAAGTTGCTATGGGGCCGGTTTTTTGTGAGGCCGTGGTATCACTGCGGTCGAGACGGCCCGTACGTGGCTCTCCCACTAACAACAACTTGGTTTTTGGTGTAGAATAAAGAGTATTCACTTACTTACTTACCCTAATACTTGAGCATCCCTCGATCGGCAGGAAAGCCATATGTTTGTAACAAACAATATTCTCATATTTAAATGAAGTCCTGATGATTTTTAAAATATAAAAAGCTTTCCATAGGAGATTATGTTACACATTTATAACAATCTGTTACATTAAATTTCTTCTCTTGTGGAGCCTCCAGACCTCGGTGGTAACTCCACTCGACAGAATACTAACGGTTAAGTAGCACTACAATCGTGGTACCGACTTCTTCTGACGGAGAGGAAGATAAAGTTATCAAAATTGAGACAAATGCCACTTTGACGCCATGACGACTGTTTATAAATACTGGTCTCTCTCAATAAAGAGGAGTACATCGTCGTTTGCGAATTTACTAATTTAATAGTCAATAACCACAACTTTAGTTCTAAAATTCATTCAACAAATTGGCTGCGTATTTTAGCATCACCTTTTATTTTTGCCGGTTATAACGATAAACAATATAAAATGCATTACGGATTGTATTACAATAATGTTAGCAATTTTTGCTCTTGTCGGCGGCTGATACGCTTACTGTGATTGTATTGTGATTGTAAACTTCGGTAGTCTAACCACTGAATGATGAAAAATATAGACGCGTTTACAAGTAATCCTAAATAAGATTATAAATGCGAAAGTGAGTTTTTTTGTTTGTTTGTTTATTTGTTACGCTTTCACGTCTTAACTGCGCAACCGATCATCATGAAATTTTGCACAGGTATTGTGAGGATACCTTTCATCCAGAATTAAAGTAGTATTCCCGAGTGTACGGTCTAACCGTACAATAAACTTTTTCATTGTATTAGCATTTTCTGTACAGCTAAATATCTCAGCTATTATCAAATTCTATCATGTATAGTTGTCCCATACACCGAGGGATATCTGAAATTTACATACACGCGGGCGAAGCCACTGGCAAAAGTTATTTTGTAACAAAATAAATAAGTGTTTTATGAAAATGTGCTGATATTTGTTTATCGATTTTCTTGTTTACTTACTATGACACTGACTTTGAACCGTTGCTTCAACTTGCTACTATTAATGTAACACTTGTCATTGTGTTCTGTTCTAAGGTTTTACTTTATAACATCCTCAGTACTGATAACTGATAATTGTTTAATGATTAAGTTTTGAAAAACAAACTTAGTTTTCAGGGTTCCATTCCTCAGAAGAGCCAAAGGAACCTTTATAGGATCACTTTGTTGTCCGCCTGTCTGTCTGTTTTTGTTATGATACACAACAATATTATGCATATTTATATGCCGTCATCCTTAATCGCTATTACTTATTCTGTTATAATAATTTTCTTAATAAGCCTACTTACCTACTTACTTAAATATTCACTACACCTTATGTATTATAATATATGCCCCACTACTATTCAGTTAATACGATTAGTTACAATAAAGTGAAATCTTTAGCCTCGCTTATTACTGCATGTGGTGCCTTAAAGCGTAGAATTAGCTTTATGATATGAAACAATTTAGTTACCTATTCAACCCATTTACCCATGGAATATATTACCACCTTTTCACTTAGGTACTTGCTTTTTATAAATGTAAAGCAAATATCACTGACCAATTAATATCTTTACAAAAAGAATTCAACTGACTGATACCTCGATTTCAAGAAAAAATCTTTAACTTAAAATTTCTGCTACTGAAGAGGTTATTTAATTTGGATCATTTAAACCATGTAATCTGACATGATGCATTGATTTAGGGTCGGGAGAAAACGAAATTAAAAAGGACTTAAGTATATCGAACTCTCAGGTGGCTCTCGAGTTGTAGGTGTCCACGGGCGAAGGTAGGGTAGGTAGTTACCATTAGGTGACCCGGCTGATCGTTTGTCCCCTTTAACATAAAAAAAGCATTTGTAATAATAGGAATTAGTTTAGTAGAGTGTAGTTTGTTGCCGGTAAATATTTTAACAATACTTATTTTCGATTTGATTTCGAGGCTTCAGTAAGTTCTGAGTGGCAATACAGAGTTTGAAAACATGGCCAATAGTCGAAAGTAAGTTTGAACCGTGGGACCAAAATAATTTTTAAAATATATCATAACAAGCTGTACCCGGCATGCGTTGCAATGCCTTTTTCATACAGATCTTTTGGACCAGAAACTCTCGCGGACGTTTTCAGAAGACCCGGCCAAAGTTTCATCACCATCTGATCAACGGTTTAAAAATGCATAGAGGACAATCATACTTACATTGATTTTTCTATATAATTACAATTATCAGTGTTCTTATAAGTTTATATATATATACCAGTAAAAGAACGTTTTTTCTTTTACAAATAAATTAACGTGGGAGAGCCATGCTTCGACACGTATGGGCCGGCTCGACTCCGCTCGATACCACAGCCTCACAGAAAACTGGCAGTGAAGCAATGCTTGCATTGCATTTCTCTAACCCTTCCCTCTCCCCTATTCCCGTCCTTCCCCTCTCCCCTATCCTCTCATCCCACTTTCCCCCCCCCCTCCCCCTCTTCTCCTACTCCCACCTTAAAGGGCGGCAACGCACTTGTGACTCTTCAGTTAGAGGTGCCCATGGGCAGCGGTAGTTATTTGCCATCAGGTGACCCGTCTGCTCGTTTCCCCCTATACCATAAAAAAAAAATACTCCTTTTTATTTCTTCGTTTTGATATAACAATGATGACCTGCAACGCTAAAATTCTTAGAAACTCTCAACCCAAAGTCTATGCATAACGCTCCATATCACACACTATAATAATTCCTTATCCATCAAAGCTAAATGGTCGGCCGTCCATATTACAGGGGGAGTCTCAAACACCTCGTTAGGATGTAACGTAATAATCGCAATTTGCTGTTACCTACGGGCCACACGTCGTGTAATCTGTGCAGATATGATGAGTAACCGTGGAAATAATGGAACAGTTAACCACTATACGTTGTAACTAAGGAGGTATTAAGGTAAGATTCAGCGATATCGAATCAAAAAGCTTCACATAAGTACGTGGTGTAGTTTAAAAGAAGTTTTTCTGATACAATGATCAGTTGGTTCCGATGTAGATTAGTATTACAAAGTTGGCAGACAAGCCTGCCTGTTCGCAAGATATTAATGCTAGTGGTGTCACATTCAAAGGGGACCTTACTTAGCAGCAGAAATAAAATACGACCATAGTACTTAGTAGCATTCTACTGTAAATTAACAAAAAAACCAGTGGGATAAACTTGGCATTTCTTTATGCACTATGTTTCGCCCGTTACTATTAACAATAATTTAATGAGCTTGTCATTGACGACTAGTCAGGTAAGCTGATAACAGTAGGGGCAGAGTCAGTCAGTTCTACTACCTATAAGAAATGTCTGGGAAGCCGAACGTTTCACCTCTTCCCATTAGATGAACCAACGGCTTTTCCAAAGTTACAACTTCTTAAGTCTTTAAGAGACGAGTAATTTTTTCGAAGCATACAGTTCCTCGACGTTTAACTAGCATCACTACACATATTTATAAAAAATAAGTTAACTCATTTAAGATATTAGGACTAGGACTGCATAGACATCGATAGAGAATTTTATAAGAACATCTTATTACAAAATCTAAATTTTAAATCAAATAATGCATTTACATAATAATGCACAGAGGGCTAAGTTGCGTCGTCGTTAGAACAAAAATAAATAAATCCGTGTAGAGTTCAAAGAATGTAAAAATAAACAACACTATATGCTCTTCAAACACCTGACAGGACCATTACTGCGAACTATGAGTGCACACTGTGCTTGTGCAAATATTAAGACAAAATTGTGATTTTTATTATGACAACCCATTTGCTTTCCTATCTTTTTGAGGGTGAGATATTTCATTTATTTAATGTTTTGTCATTCATTTTTGTCGATGTTTTTTTTGCTAAACTTAAACAAGACTGTTAAAGCGAAAATTGATATTTATGTATAATCTTCCCAATATGGTGAAAAAATGTTAAGTCAAGTAATTTAAATACATGTTAGTTCATGCTAACTTAGTTTGGCTAATGTAATATGATTAGATTTGACTGTAGTCAACTTTACTTATTTTATTGTTCATTAAAGACAGCTAACAGATTTGGTAAACAAAGCTATAACGGTTTTTATTATATTAAATATTAATACAATAACATCCAGATCAGTGAACATTCAGCTCACTATGTATCACTTCTCACTGCGCAGGCGCCGCGCTGACACGCAATTAAATAATGCTCGGAGTGTTCACACTAAATTCAATATCTCCCAGCCGACTCTTTCAGATCTACGAGCATTACGATTCTACTACCACTACTAGTAGTTTTTCTTCGACTTTAAGGTGAGTGAGCGAAGATGATAAGTTGATGAAATAGAAGGCATATACAATACAATATTTTTTATTGTACATTTTTAATAAAAAGTTTACAATAAAAAACACTGAGTACTGGTGCAAATGGCGCTCGGTCTAGTTGCGATTTCTTCCAGACAATCGATTGGTATGTGTTGCAGTTTATAAGTGTACAAATTTAGCTTAGTGGCTTATTGAAACTAGATGATGGAGCACGTCTCACAGATTTAGGTAATGTATTCCACAGGCGAACAGCATTGTGAAATTAGTATCAATATCATGTAAGTAGTGAAACGTAAGTAGGTAATCTATATATATATATAAGAAAGTCGTGTTAGTTACACTATTTATAACCTAAAGAACGGCTGAACTGATTTGGCTAAAAATTGGTGGGGAGGTAGCTTAGAACTAGGAGAAGGACAAAGGATACTTTTTATCCCGTTCCCGTGGGCCGTGACATAAAACGTGGTATAACAAAACGCAACTGAAAGCAATTTATCAGTAAAAAATCAGTCCAGCACTTCATTTGTTAAAAATGGTATAATAAAACAAAACGCAACTGACAGCTAAACGTAATGTAGTCTATGGTTAATCGAAGTTGACCGGTTGATGTGTTTGTTTTGAGTTTCTATTAGCTTATTGTGCCGAGATAATCATTAAGAAAGCCATGCCGTGACCAACACGATCAAATGTATGTATGTAATGCAACTAGGATTCGAAATACATGACCAATAAAAAATCATTAAAATACTTCCTTTATAAATATATTTATAAATTTGGCCTATAAAAAATTGACCTTGATAAAATCAAAAGTCTGCTCATTTATTGCCTCTAAGGCGGAACAAAGTTTGCCGGGTCAGCTAGTAATTATTATATAGCTTCTTTTTTCATCAATCACCAATCCATATAGTTATTTTTATGTCCTTTCACATCGCTGAGGGATAGAAAATTATTACGTCATTACTTTACTTTACGTTCATTACTTACCTTGTACAATGTAATTGCAGAAAGCGCGTTGCTTGCGCTGAAATTCAAATTATCAAATACAACAATTTTTATGACAGTTGTATTTCATGATAAAAGTATCATTTGTACGTGGCCATGCTTCGGCACGTATGGGCTCCGCTCGATACCACGGCCTCACAGAAAACCGGCAGTGAAACAATGCTTGCATTGCTTTTCGCCGCGTGAGTGAGAATACCGGAGGCCTTAACCCTTCCCTCTCCCCTATTTCCATCCTTACCCTCCCCCCTCTGCTCCCCTCTAATCCCCCTCTCTCGTCTTCCCGCTCTTCCCCCTCTCCCCCTCTTCCCCTATTCCCACCTTAAAGGGCGGCAACGCACTTGTGACTCTTGAGTTACAGGTGCCCATGGGCAGCGGTACTCATTACCATCAGGTGACCCGTCTGCTCGTTTGCCCCCTATACCATAAAAAAAAATTACGTGAATTAATAAGTATGTGCAGGAAAGTTTAATTCTCCTTACTGTGTGGAGTTTTTTGTTAACAAAACCATATTTTTTTTAATTTGGTTGAAAACACAAAATGACCCTCAAATTTATATAAAAAATAAACGCTCAAACTGACAAAGCCTGTTTAAAAACAAAAACATTATCGAGTTATTAATGTACGAGAACAAATAGTACGTAATTATCGAAGGCAATTTAAGAACAGTTGTATGTAACAAAACACGCTTTGTTTTCTAGACAGTTCCCACAGGGAAACTAATTGGCTGTCTGAGGAACGAAATATTGTGTTCTCGGTCCATTTTTGCATCACTTTATATGCGGTTAAAATTTCAACGTGAAAGGGATCTTTCGATAACCTATGGGCACCCCAAGTCAAGTTGTCGATGGTGATGTTTCAATCTTACGTTCCGGTATTAAATGGAGGGTTTTTAGTTTCTGTGTCATAGTGAGCTTTGAAAAGAGAATTAGGAAGTGTTCCCTCTTTTATTATTTTATTAATACTCAGTATCCTCATTGCAAATACTTTTAACCCAATATTCTAAAATGTTCGTTTTCAGTTTTCTTTTCTTCCTTTGTTTACACTGAACGGAATATTACATACAGTTCATTGATAAAGTAGAACATGGTTTTTGTATTTATTTTACCTACTTTGAAATACGCATGTTATAAATTGTTAAATTTTGTAATTGCACATACTTCATAATTTGAGTCTAGTGACCAAGGTTTTTAGTAGTAAGTATTTCTACGTTACGGTTCCAGTATGCCTATGCGTTAAATCTGGGTGTAAGATATCTTGATTCTAAATAAATCCAGCTGGTTCAGCTTGAAGGGATATAAAATATACTACGCATAAACACACATGCATTTCAATTTGTAGTCATCCGTAAAATACAGTTACAAGATTCCGTTTGTGAGAGACTAGTGTCTAAATTACAAGTAGGTACCTATTATTATTATTATTTTTTTTTATTTATTCAGGAAACAGACAGTCACATACAGTTTTTGCATTAGAAGACAATATGGTACTTATAGAGTTTGAGACTTTGATAATAACAGTGTATTTTATGGTGGATTTGTTCTTGTTACTTTAAAATGTTTACAGATATAAACCTAATTTAGACACTAGTCTCTCACAAGGGGAATACTAGAATAATACAAGTACTATGATGATAATGGTGTATTTTATCTTGTTACTTTAAAATTTTTACAGTTATAAAGCTATTTTGGGTTATTGCACACAGATTCTCAGATGTCACATCACAGGGAAAATCTTTCCAAGTTTAATCTAAACGCACTAAGAGATGAAAATGAGGAAACCTAAAGATTATTATTATGCTGTAATATCAATATTAGTATACAAGTAAAAAACTGAAGGAAACCTGTATGATCGTAAAAATCTAAAAGTAACAAGAGAAAACACATCGTTATTATAAATTGTGAGAAGTAATATATAAAATGTCCAAAGCAAAATGAGGTAAAGCTTTTTTATTTGGCTTAGTTAGAATGGTATTGTTTTAATCATTTTATAATCGAAGTAATCAGACATCAAAACAAAGTTATTGTAACAAAAGAAACAAATAAAAACTTTTGTGTAAAAGACAAAAATAATTTGACTCACTACTGTGCTGTTGTGTTTCAATCAGATTGCAGTATTTTAGGTTATTTGCTGTTTTGTGACTAGCAAATAAACTCTATAGGTAATCAAAGGTAAAAAAAATAATTACATCGCTACTTCTCGTAGATTGCAATCAACTGGCGTACTTTACCTATTTGTGTTTATTTAAAAAGCATGAACATCACTAGCACTACCTACATTAGTTAGTGTAAATGACACGAAGGTATTACTCATGTCACATCGACCATTACTGTAACTCAAAATGGCGGCTAAGTATCAAAGAGAAAGCTGGCAAGCTCTCACATCATTCTCTATGGTCTAGTCTATGGTTTGTGAAACTACACGCAGATTAAATCGATAAAGTAAAGGAGTCTTTACTGTATATTCTTATGGGTTATTTTGGTTTGGTGTAGATTTAATTTAGTACAATTTTATACAGTTGTATACATAATATAATATGTGTTACACATTTTTTTTTCACTTCACTATAGTCGGATTTTTAATTAGATAGTCTAAAATGACATTTGGTGGGTTACTGCGTTTTCATAATGTAAAAATAATGTTGTTTTTTTTTTATGGTATAGGAAGCAAACGAGCAGACGGGTCACCTGAAGGTAACTGACTACCGCCGCCCATGGGCACCTGTGACACAAGAGTCACAATTGCATTGCCGCCCTTTAAGGTGAGAGTAGGGGAAGAGGGGGAGAGGGGTGAAGAGCGGGCAAAGGGGAGAGGGGGATTAAAGGGGAGGAGAGGGGGGAGAAGGGAAGGACGGAAATAGGGTAGAGGGAAGGATTAGAGCCTCTGGTAACCTCACTCACGCGGCGAAAAGCAATGCAAGCATTGCTTCACTGCCGGTTTTCTGGTTGGTTCCTGAATGATCAAGTTTAGTTTTTAGTTAAATAAAATTTAGACCACACTGTAATATCACTCCTGGAGGGTAAATAAATTACGGTCTACGCCGTTAATGCACCAGCTGCCATATGGGTTCGATCTTACAGCATATTAATGATCTTTAGGTTTCCTTATTTTCATCTCTTAGTGCGTTTAGATTAAATATGAAAAGATTTTCTCTGTGAAGTGACATCTAGCTGTTATATATTACTGTAATTGCATACAGATATGCAATAACAGTAATATATAACAGCCAAATCAGGTGATTATCCTGCGTCACGCAATGATATTTCTTGCGCTGATGATTATAGGTATATATGTTCAACTTCCGACAGGGACATCACTCCGCGTTTGTCCACAAATTAAATACAGTATTTAATTTGTCTAGGATTTTCTTTTTTTAAGGACCACTTTTAAAACTTTAATAAAATAAAAAATATAAATAAATTTTAATTAAGACAAATATCTCGATGTTTTATCGATACCTATATACATGGTATGACTCTAGCATGCAGTTACAATATTTTCTTTTGAAAAAAAAAAATTATCCGTTTACAAGTTATGACCGTTCAAATTTAAAGGTATTTTTAACTCGTTTTCTCATAAAAGCAGGTAGAACGTGTAAAGTTGAAGATTTTAAATCGTACGTATTTTTTATTTTGGAACTATTCAGTCAGTACAAGTCATAACTTGTAAACGCATAGTTTTTTTTTTTTTTTTTTTAAATATTGATTAAAGTAAGTGTTCTATTTTCAAATACACCCTGTATGTATTAATTTATTTTCTCCATTCGTCATATCATGTCAGTCATTGAATAAATAAATACCTTCTTACATTAATTATATTCTATAATAAATTGGAGGGCTCGGATTTCCTGGCAATAGCCAGTTCGAGTCACAGGTATGCGATTCTGACTTTCTGGAGCTATTACTTACATCCTCCAATGCATCCGTATCAGCAATATATTTTTTCTTTCATTGCCTTCGCTTCTAATCCACTCCCAATTTTCCCGTTTTCAATTCCAAAAGTGCCCAGGTGACGGAAATAGGCTTGCCCCATATTGCGAGAGTGGGGCCAAATTATAGTTGGCAAATTGTGGGTATTTATTACGCCTCTGCCTACCCCTTCAGGGATAAGAGCGTAAGTGTATGTATGAATGTATGTAGGTACTAATAAAGAGTATGACGAAAATAAGATAATATTTTTCTTTACTGTATATATTCATCACATTTTATATAATCAATAAATCCATTTACATTTGATTCTTTTAGAAGTAATTACAACATTTATAATGTTTAGTGACATTAATGGTAACACGCCAAATTGCGGCATATTGAAATAAAATAATGACAAAATTGTTTGCAAATCGCAATCAGTTAATAATTTAGCATTTTTGTATAACTTTGAACAATTATTATACATATATTATATTAAATGTAGGTTTAAATTCAAGATTTTTAGGCATTGAATTCCCTTCACCTTTAATAAATAGTGAACTGTGAAGAAAATTTCAAATCAGAATAGCAAAGAAGATTTTGACGCTACCCCTAATGTTGCGTCATAGACAACAATTTACAAACATTTTATGTTTCTGTAATAGGGTTATTGACGAATTTTTACAAAGGGTAAAAAATCAAAGTTTACATTAACCTAAAAAAATCTTTCACTGTCGTTATTGTACTTAGAAAGGAATTATTAGCTCCATACTTTATTCAAATTTAAAATGCCAAGCCAAAATAACGATCACAAAAAAATTTTACGACGTCAGACTTCAGTACTTTGACAGACGAGAAGTCGTACGCATGTAAGTTAAAGGCGGAGACCTGATGACAAATTTAGAGACGGTATTTTATGCAAGTTGCCTAAAATATATTATTTTGGATGAAATTTTATGCAAATGTCTTAAGCTGCGCAGTTTGTGACATTATAGTGGAACTACCACAAACACTACCTGCTTTAATATTCCAGATTCACACATTGGTAAAATACTGTTTTATTATTAACTCAACTTGCCTAAAATACCTTCCCGAAATTCGTCGTCAGCTCAGACTATAATATGACGTGTGTGACACTGAGAGGGAAAGAAAATAATTTGCCATTAGGCAGCGAATTATATTCTCAATTTCCGTTTAAAAATTACGTCAAGCACTACGACTGAATTTTCTAGTCACGTGAGACATATGTTAAAATTATTAATTTATTTAAATAAACAAATATACTTTTAAAGTAAATACAATCCGTTATTATAATTAAAAAAAAGCTGAAAAATCTCATAAAGTTCAAGCTTCCGTTATAGGTAAGTTTCATATCTTTATTACATTATTACATTTACCCACTACTGTCAAATACCCTATAGTTGTCTTTAACGCAACTAAAGACAAACATCACAACCCGTTATGGGGCAAATAGATTTTATAATATAAGACTTTATAGAGGTACCTTTTACCAGGAATTCTATTAGATATCCTACGAGATAATCTATTAAATAGAATATAATTCACTACTATGTGTATAATAGAATTTGTCTTATAACTTCCCTCTTAAGTCTTGTAGTCAAGTAATTAATTATTAATAACTACAATGAAAAGAAAAGCGATTAGCACAACACCGAATAATCAAATAATATATAATTCTATAATTCAAATTCTCATTTCAATTATCACACTCGTTTTTTTATAAAAGAACTAATATTGTCAGTGGCACCTTGTTTTGTAACTGCTTACAATTTTACATTGTACCTAAGGAGACGTATACAACCTAATGCATAACATACTATTTTTTAATAAATATAAATTTAAGTGCAAGCTATTCTGTCACTAAATAATGCTGGTACACTCTTGATTTCATATAATTTAAATGAAATCTGTAAGCAATTACAGGTTTTTACACATCTTCCATTACTTCTTATCGACGCTGGAATGGCAAAATGTATTAACGACATTTCAGTTAGGTACATATTCATTCCAAAGATGTATTTATGTGTATAACTCAGATTGTTTTCTTTTTTATGGTAAAGGGGCCCAACAAGCAGATACTTTGCCTGATAGTAAGCGACACCTGCAACTCAAGAGTCCTAAGTGCATTGCCGGCCTTTGAGGTGGGAGTACGCTCTTTTTTTGGAAGGTTTGAATGTCGTATCGGTCCGGAAGTACCGCAGGTGACAATTATTTTCACAGATTGGTTGTGCGTTGCTTCGCACAACCTTCTGTGAAAAAAATTGTTGTGAAAAGTTTGTTGTGAAGCGCACTGTGGTGAAGTACCAATATCCAAATGATGGGAATAGAAGTTTTTTTGATTTATACAGTTTACTACTAGATTTTAAATTCCAGCGTTGATATACACACGCTTTAAAATAAAAATGCAATATCATAATCGCTGTCTTAATTTTTTTTTGTATATTAAAATTATCATTTAATTGACTTAAAGCAGCTAAAAATTGTGTTAATGAAAATAATTGACTCCTAAGACGCTATAAATTCTATTGGCATTGGAAAAAATAATTATAACTAACTGACGACCCTACATAGTCTCATAAGATCTGTTAAAATATAAACTTAGCAAAACTATTTTATACTAAAATTCAACTCCATTTACTACACTTTCTTTTATATGTTATTAAGTTGTTACACAATGAAAAGAAAACACAAGATATTTGATTAGAAATAGAACAATGTTGTGAATAATAAGAACTGTTATACAATATCAGAAAGATTCCACTACATTTGGAAAATTTCATTTACAAATCCATGAGCATTTACTGTTAAAACTACAATAAATACATAGTTTATTTTCTATATTTATAATAAATAAATGTATTTTTAAATAGAATCAGGATTCTAAATAGTATCTAGAAGGCACGCAAAACAATTATTCAGACAGCCGGAACTTGCAATTTTTTATTAATTAATGGAATAATACGGATAAAAGCATTTTTACTTTTTAAAATGTTATATATATTTAATTTGAATCGTATAAATTGTTTTTAAATAGATTAAAACTTATAAATTCATTTTACATTATAATATTTTGTTTCAAACCTTTAAGCACGATAACTGGGGCTATAAGTAACTGAATAATGTCTTTAAACAGATATTATATTCGATTAATTAGTTATATATCAATTTTCGAAATTACATATATATTTTGAATAATTCTATTATTCAAAAGACAACCAAGATTAATGTTTAGTATTTCGTTTCTTTTATTTTAGAGCCTTTAGTATTATAACTTGTAACAATACGTATATATAATAGATTATAAGTATTTATTTGTTTATCAAAATCAGCTTTCCCATTTGAAGTGGAACCCAACGGATGCGACGAGTGAATAAATTACATGTATTTTCCTGGAAATAACATTAAATATTAGTTTTTAACACGAGTAACATGAGTAATTACAACCCTTTCATTCATTCATTCACTAGTGGTATATTTGTTATAGAAATAGTTCCACATGACACTACCTTCCTCTTGTTCAAATCGGTCACAACAATGAAACTACCGATAGTATCAATCTGAAAAATGTAATGCCTGATGTGCTGTGTCAGTTTGTAAGTAATGAACGTGATTGGTTAGAAAAACCCATGCTGTTTGGTGGGAAATTAAACGTGTATAAAGTGTAAAAATGCAAACATTACATGTGTAAAGTAGGATTCAAAATTCTACACAGCTTATCTACTGCTATGTTCACTCAATACTGGTGTATGTGATGTTAGCATGATATGATGGCAGTGCGGTGAAAAGGCCATTAATATAGGTAAGTGAGTCTGGTCTATGTTTGTAAATGAGTAAGATATTGCTTGACAAGTGTCCTCTATAATGTTGTAGAAACAAGCTGTACCGCAAAAGATGGTAAATCGGTAGACATCTTCAAAGCATTTTTCAATTTATCAGAAACTTCTTGTACTTCGCAGCCGTCAAAACAAACATAATTATATATATTTTTTGAAATTTTAGTACTTTTACAAGTGTCCTAAAGTAATGCTATAGTAGTATATTTAAAAAAAAAGAATCAACTAATCAATTTTATAAAAAATGACATTAATTGACGATTTCTTTTTAATTTTTACAATGTCACCCAGGACGTCAAAGTCATCTAAATAGATACAGTTTCACATTATAGACGTACGATTTGAGGGCTTACAAAACAATACGTAGTAAATCAAAAATGTACTTACCATAAATATCAAATCTATGTACAATCGATACAAGCATTAAATAAACTACGAAATATAAGAAGGAATAAAGAAGGAGATAGAAGTACAATTACTCACAATGGTTAGCATTTGCTGGCGTAGTGTTATTGACGATAATTGCCGGGGTTGGTGGAACGCCAGTCATGGTCGGCGTGCCTCGGTACCGAACTAACCAAACATTTGTTTAATGTTATCACCTGCAAACAGCCGTAAGCAGAACATGTGCTTCGAAGCGACTACTCGCTACGCAATCCGATGTTCAACTAGGCTGTCTTTGCAACATCCGGGAGAAATTAAAGCTAATTGAACTGATCATTTTCTGCACTATCATTCTGTTACTGTCCTTTTTAAGTTATTATGTCAGTGGTTCCAATAGTATACTTAACATTTTAAAATGTAAATGGATGCTCATGTCAATATCAATAGATTAAATATAATGCCGAAATTAACAAATAACTTTCAGTTCAATTAATTTTAATTATAGCGGAATTTTGTGCAAACCAAACACATGTGAACACTCGGTTTAAAGACAGCCAACATTTTATAAGATCTGCTAATAAGGAAGCTAAGGACACAGTGACAGAATTTCGAAGAATAAACAGTAAGCCACGCTATAATTCAGATTAGAATAGATTCTAAGACAATATTAACGCCTAAACGAGTAACATTTATACACTGGAAGAAGGGTCCTAAACACAAACTAAATAGCCAATAACAAATGCTTGTACATACGTAGTCAGAGGTGGAAGACGAAACTTGATTTTAGTCGAGAAATTAAAAGTCGTACGTTTTAACGTAATGCAAATCGTTCAAGACCTTCAGGTATTTCATCGAAATGTAAAGTGTAATTCTAGTGATAATGAATATTATTGTTTGTTTTGTAAAGCATGCTTTTAAGGATCCAAAACATATTAAACATAAATCATTTTATTATAAAGTTTCATTTTGATAACATCAGGAATCTTTTCAATCAAGTGTCATCTCTCTTTGTCTGTATTATCTTCGCATAGACATAACATTCTATTGACTGCTAAGCTTCACTTGACAACATTGAATATGTGTTTATTAATAGTTATAACTTACCAAACAGTAGACCTATTATTACGATGCCAATCACTCCCATTATAATCATCATCTGTAATTTAAAACACATGTATTTAACCACATCAGCCTCAACCTTATCATCAAAGTTCTGCATCATTTTCGCTTATTAACTTTATTTGGTATAGTTTGAGAATTTAGTTGAGTTTATAATAACTAGCACTATTGTGCAAATTAATGTGAATTAAAAACCTTACCTTAAGATTTTGTAACCAGAACTTGTTCTTCAAACTCTTTGCCTGCTGCTCAAACTGTGACGCACCTTGTTGAAGTGCATCTACAAACAACAAAATTTAAGTGTTTAAGTAAGTATTTAAATGTACGTGTAACACAGTTCTTACTTTATTCTACCACGCTTGTTATTTACCTGCTCTGTCGTCAAGTTCTGATAATTTCACATCTCGGTCCAACACTTTGTCCATGTTTGTTTTCATTATATCAACCACCTTCGAAACAAAAACCAGATTATTTCTAACATATATTATTAAGGAAATTTATTTGTTGTTAGATAAGAAGATTTTAAAAGGATGCTATGACGGACTAACACCCGGATTCTGAAAGACTGATAAAAATATTATTCAACTAACAAAGATGCCAAGTTAACAGTGTCAAATAAGTTCATGTTTCTGAAACGTTGATCAAAGGAGTATTTGACATAAGATTTTGCATTAAAATTTGACTTTTGACATATGCTCTGTTAATTGATCCGATGATCAAATCAAAGGGCCTAATGATGCTTTCAGAAACTCAATATATTCTTGACAAGAAATTTTACATACGAGTACTTAATTTTTTACTTAATGTAGATGTAGCAGAGAAATCATATTGGAAGGAATAGGGTCCTGGTGTTATGACCAAAATTAAAGAGGGTAGTAGATGGCTGACAAGCTGTTTGTTTACTGACTTGATAAATTCAACTAGGATTATATATTATGTAAGATGGTAAATTGGCCTTTGCACGAGTATTTGAAATAAAGAGGCGGTAGCATAATGGCTATAGACGCATCGGATCGTTGTGATCGAACGTTTTTGAGTTCTAACTAAATCAAAAACACTTACGTAACAACTCGCTCCTTCCTTTTTATGGAATAGGGGGCAAACGAGCAGACGGGTCACCTGATGGTAAGTGACTACCGCCGCCAAATACACTTGCAAGTCAAGAGTCACCAGAACGTTGCCGGCGTTTGAGGTTGGAGCACGCTCTTTTCTTATAAAAAAATACCGTCCGAAAATACCACAGGCAACAATACAGGTTAGTTGTGTGAGGCAAGAAGATTTAAAAAAAAACCTTGTTTTCCCAAAACTTAATTATTATACCGATGCCTTATATACTGTTTTTATATATACAGTTTAAATTTACCTCATCAACTTGCGCTTGGGTCTGCTGCAGTCGCCTTTGTGCCGCGATCTGCTGCGGTGTGCGCGGTCCTCCAATGATCTCTCCATCAGGTCCAACCTCAGGCTCCGCGACTGTTAATCCTCCAGGGGTACCTTCAGCGGCCCTGTAAATTTTAAATAAAAATTTACTATTTATTTTTTTACTAGCAACCCACCCCGGCTCCGCACGGGTAGCAGGGACATTTCAACAATCATCAACATATTTCAATCAATTTACACAAAATCTTAACAAATAATACACCTAAACCTTCCTCATGAATCACTCTGTCTATTGTTGAAAACCAGTAGTTTTTCAGTTTATTGCGAACAGACAGACAGACAGACGCGGCGGGGGACTTTATTTTATAACATGTAGTGATCAGTAGAATCTTAACAGTAATTTTGGAGAAAACACCCGTAGTACCCGAGATTAATTTAAATCAATCACCCCTTTGTGTAGGTATAGAATCTTTCCGTATGTACTAATGTTCGTTCATTGATTTTTCTACCCTTCAGTTTTTGACAGACATAAACCATAAACTTTATCTCCTTCCTAAATGAAAAGTATCTAAAAGATGCATATGCGCTCTTACTACACGGGCCATCTTAATTAAATTGCTTGCAGGAGAGACAGAGTTATTTTTTAGAAAAGTGCTATCAAGAATAAGTTTATATTATTTATATTAGTTAAAGATCGGACCTATGCCAAACACCTAACTCATGTCCCGCTAATAGAAAAGTTTATAAAACATTAAATTACATTTAATGTTTCTTTAAAATTATCGGATTTCTTATTGAATTGTAACTCAATTGTACAGAAGGTAGCACTTCTGATGCAGTATTTTTTTTCTGCTGTTGAGTAGGGCTGCCACAGCTCAATAATGAAGTGGGTGGTGGGTGGTTTGGTAAAGCACAAGTGACAGCACAGGTGTTGTGCAAACACTGCAAACAAGACAGCCCCTGCATCACTATCCTAACTGTTAACTTCAGTACAATTAATATCTACATATATTCTGCAACCAACACCTAAATACATAAACAGCTTAAATTTAGAACAATTATACATACTAGAGATTGTCTGATGGTCTGATCATAATTTTTTAAGTTTAACTGTTTTGTTGTATATCAATGACCAGTAAAACTTGAACTTGACTTGCTGTACCATGATAGGTCAACATATACTGGACGGTTGTAGCTTCTTGTCGCCGTTATTATACTTTTAAATTTATAACATATTATATTGATTAAATATTTTGGTGATTGTGATAACCGCTTCACATTTAACCTACCATGAAAGATGACCAAGAGTTTTCACCTGAGAATGTACTAAAGTTATAGTTACGCGCCTAGTTGCGTATTTTGCCGCCCGTATACTTGGGTCATACCAGTCCTAACCTACTCCTTTGGCATACTTAGATGGACTCAGACGGAACTTGATGCCCTGGATAGAAGAGTCCGTACATTACTAACCGCGTACCGAATGCACCATCCACGTTTATCGGTTATGAGATTGTATATCCCGCGGAAATGTGGAGGTCGTGGTTTTTTTAATGCCAGGACACTACATAACCACGAGGTATGCAATCTTAGAGATTACTTTCTCTCTGTTGACGTGGAGATGCATCGGGATGTTGTGGTAGTGGACAACGGACTCACTCCGCTTGCTCTAGGTAGAGAGAAATGGCGCAAACTGGCAAAATGGCCAAGGTGACTATTTCGGTTTAAGCAGTATATATGTATGTTTAAAAATATTAGCATAATTACAACGCTAAGCTGAAACTGTCGCTATAAGTACGTGAATAACTTCCATTTCTGTTGGTTTGTGTGTCGGTAAAAATTATCACTTACAACAATTTTACAACTTATTTGTTATTTTAGTTTGATTTTACGTTAAAATAACATACTGTGTCAAAACAAGATTTTGACCCTAGCACAGTACCTGCAGGAATGTTACGTTCCAGGACAGTTAATACCGCGTCAACGTATTTTGGATTTCCAATGCTACGTGACATTATTTTTTGCCTCCTAGACATTAATATTTAGCATCGATTGATTAGGCCTTAGAGGGTTGGAGTAAGTACTTAACAAATTCATTAAAGAATCACGGAACGTACTTAGACGTCTCCTAAATTAGTATTGAGAAGCCTTGAATCAAAGTAAACTATTCAATATATCTTTTTAAATTATGTACGCATTACTTATATTCCTCTAAAGTAGCTAATATGAACTTAAAACCACACTTACTATGTGGCAGTCTCTAACGGTGAAATGACCAAGATCTATAATATGGTTATATAAGATTTTTAGCTGCCAAGACACAAACAAAGGCCAGATTTGGAACAAATAAAAAGCAATATAGTCACAGATAAAAAACAACACTCTCTTGTTGTTTACTTTCATGTCACTTACGTCGTCAATCATTAACCCGAAACCCTGCATTTTTTCAAACGTTCTAACGAGGGTATCATATTAGTGCATACCTCGATTGTTGTATGACGTCATTGGCTGGCGATATGCCATTTCACATATCGATTTTAGTGCCAGTTTCAGTGATCGTACAATTATATCCTATTAACTGGCAATGGAGTGAATAAAACATCATGCGATCGATGATTTCAATGACAGTTGTATAGAACATTCAAGGGCAGGGTTCACATCAGGGGTTTGAGTCACTTGCTCAAATTAACTTAAACTTATTCTTTGTAAATAAGTATAAGATCTGTTTGGTGATAAGTGATAGGCTCTCATAGCATGGCAGCACTGTGCTTTCGAAAGGACCTGTTGTTAAAGGAACTATTTATTCATATATTACTACATGTTTGGAGAAGTACGATCTAAGAGTTGATTAGTTTTGTTTTTCTGGACTTGTGTATATATGTAGTATTTTTAGATGATTTTAATTGTAAATGTATTTTTTCATTTTATTTATAATAAACTGAACACTATTAGGAAGGGAATCGCATTCGTGATTATTTCTAAACGCGTTGATACTGTACCACTGACCTCTGCATGTAAGACCCATCCTGAAAAACAGACCTCAACAATGTCTGTTTTTAAATTTGCTTAATTTATTTGACGTTTAAATATTTACATAATAAATACTTATTTAATGTCCGAGGATTCATGGTCCAAGATTTATTGGGATAGAAGTTCCCAGGATTTATGTGCAAGAAGGGTTACTAACTCTGCTTTCATATTATATACTCTGTGCGGGATAATCAGAGCTTTCAGAGATCTTGTTGAAACTTTCATAGAATTTGGTTTATCCATTCCTTTTGTTTTAAAATATTGTTCCTTCTTTGACTTATTAAAAAACAAGATCAAGGAGTTTCTTATTCATTTACAAAGTTTTAACAATGTGATAGTCTTCAAGTTATGAGGTTATTAACAACCTGACTGTTGGTTTAGGTTTGAGCATATACGTGCATATGTTGAAATTCCCGTATATACTTACCTAAAATTAAACTAAAAGAATATATAAGCATCTATTTCCTAAAATTCTTAAAAGTTACGGGTATGGACTTAAAACATATCGAAAACAGTGTTTGTTGTTATATGATATGTTGTTTAATGTTATATGAACACAAAAAGTACTTTTTCAATTACACCACAGCGGTAATGAGGAAGGTTCTCCATCCTAAGGCTTGCTCATGATGACCAAGCCTCAGGATGGAGATCTATCTATGTTACTGCTTACACCTTTTTTTAACGCATGGTCTATGGGTGAGACTGCATGTTGGAAACGAAGTCACTTAAATAATACAGTGTACTATGCTACGCCTAAAATAATTAGGTTATCAATAACTACTCCGGCAATAAGTCCTCAACGGTTCAAACAACGCTGGACCACAACATTTTTTGCAGGTTCTAGCTACTAACCGGACACTGTCGCGTGCAGTTACACCTTTTTTATTTTTTTTTGCGCGTGTGGAAACCCCCTCGGCCCGCCACCCCACCGGGGTTTTCGGTGGGGCGGTGTGTCGGAATCGAACCGACTAAAACCACACGGTGTGCCGTACTGCGCCTTAAATAGAAGGGATCCGGGGACAGCTTTTATTAAGATTTCCGGACCCCCCCTAGCGCCTGCCCGCAAAAGCGCGGGCACCACCTTCAGGTAACCACCTCTCAATTAGGCGACGTCCAGACACACGCGGACGCCACCTCCTCGCGGGGGGCCACTATAACGGGTGGAAGGGAAAACCCGTCCCGACTTATACGAATTAAGTCCGAGTGGAGATCGTCCTAGCGGACCCGTTCCGCCGCCTCCTTCTCCGTCTGAGATGACGTCCTCACAGAAGGTTGCGACCGCGGTAAAATTCCTGTCGCTACCGGCCATGGAGCGTATGACGGCCGGTAGCGAGAGATCCCCTCCGATGACTGCAGTGAGGGCCCGACGCTCCATCGCCTAGGCGGAGCAAACGCGGAGCAAACCGCCGAGTGCTGAGCCGAGTCCTCACTGCAGTCGCAGTGATGACAAGCGGGACTCAATTCCCTTCTAGCGACCGAGTGCAGGTACTTCCCGAAGCAGCCGTGCCCGGAAAGAACCTGCGTCAGTCGGAAGGAAAGGGTCCCGTGCTGCCGCCCTGCCCACTCGACGATGACCGGCTGGAGCGCCTCCACGGCGGCAAATCCAGCACGTGGAGCCTCCAGCCGGGACGACCAACGAGCCATGGTGGCTCGGCGAGCGGCCTCACGCCATTCGCGTACCTCTTCGGGCGGGGGCCGACTGCCGCTTCCCGCCCGGAACTCAGCCGTTCTCCGATATACTTCGGCGAGCACTTCCGCCTCCAAATCCCACGGGGGAGTCCCGGCCAATGCGCACGGCGCCTCCGTTGACACGGTGCGGTGTCCGCGTATGGCTCTAACCACCATAACCCTCTGGGGTCGCCAGAGGCGCGCCCTATTCTGGGCGGTCAGAACCTCCTCCCACACCGGTGGACCGTACAGTGCCATTGACCGGACAACCCCCGTGTACAGCCGTCTCGTAGCGACGCTGGGTCCGCTCAAATTGGGCAAGAGTCGCCCAAGGGCGGACGCAGCGCCGACCAGCCTTGGAGCAAGCTGCAGGAAGTGCTCGTCGAAGCGCCACCTACCGTCGAGGATCAGGCCTAGATATTTTATGTGGGCCTGAACCGGTACGAGAACCGAGTTGACCTCGATCGAGGCGCCAGGGGGGCGTGCAGTTACACCTAGTTTAACCGGCTAAAAACAGGAGCAACCCACGGCTGCTGGTCAAATTTAGGTAAGTTTTACAAAACTAATTTAAACGTTTGTCATACTACAACTGCGAATCCTTTAAAGGAGTGGGTATTCAAAGAGGTATATTACACCCACATTTCGTTAGTTATAATTAGTAACACGTGATAGGGCGTTGGGTGCATGTTTCTACTGAAATATTCCTAATAGGGAAAACCAATAACTATTTGTCCGATCCGGCAGTCGACGCCAGAACCGTAAGACCAAAGCAGTGACCATACATTTATTTATTATTTATTTACGGAATATATAACTGTACAATCATATTTGGGTACATTTATTGTCTTATAATGGGGATGACAGTTACAACAGTTACTAAAACGAAATGAGCAACCCTGTTTCAAGAGTTATTAAGAACGCTTATTGGTCTCCCTACCTAATATTTTAAACATGCAACCTTCAATCATTAACCTTTGACGGGCCTATTGGTTTAGTGGTCATGACTGCTGAGCCAGAGGTTGTGGGTTCGATTCTCACCCAGGACAAATAATTGTTTGATGAGCATGATCATTATTTGTTCTGTGTCTGTGTGCAATTTATTTAACATATGAATGTATTTAGTAATATATAAGTATGTTTATGTGCTGGCTGGTTACCATGGTGCCTAGTTTAGGAGCCGTGTATGAGGTGTCTTATGTTATTATTATATAATTATTCAATCAGACTAACATGAGAGTGTTGTATTGTTTGACTGATCTAAGTAGAGTAGCATATTAAGGTTGAGAGTTAAGATTGTGGAGTTAGTCTTACCTAATACATGTCTAGTCACCCGTTTATTACTTTTGAGTTTTAAAAGAAATTGAACCGAGGAAGAAGAGGATATAGCATTAAAAGAGGAACTGACAGCATGTATTAGGCGTTGATATGTTAATTGTTATTAACGAGAAAAAAAACTGGTGAGCACCGGGCAGGGACCTTGGAATTAGCAACTCCTTACGTGGATTATATAAACTACACTCATTTTCTTAAAGCTTTCCAATTCAATACAAATTTAAAATCTTTGAATTAATTACACAAAGTTTCTATCAAACTAAACATTCTTGTTATTAATAAAAATTGATAGTATTTTAAAACCAACATAAATATGTTGTTCTTTTTTTCTTGGAGCCAAACTGAGGTATTTTTATACAACTATTGAAAACTATAGACTAAAAAATCTTGACTAAAGTCGTTCCTCAAAATATTAATGTCGATAAAAAACTAACGTGTGATCAAACTCCACTCAAACTGAATTGCACTGCAATAAACATTAATTACCAAACTTAGCTAATATTTATTACTACAACCGTATTTATAAAACAATGTAGGTACTTAATAAAAAACTTACATTTTTGTCTTCGAGTTCACTCACTTCAAAAATATCAATAATAATTCTCAATTCAAATATTTTATTCCACCGTTAGCTTCAGAGCTGCAGGCGAGCTTTCAGTAACGCGTCGGTGCCGCAAAGTGCGACTGAAGGCGGCCGCAGTATACGCGAGCACAAAATACTTTCAGAGCAAACAAAGTGTTTGTGACCAAGCTTAGGGTAAACCTATTATAATAATCGATAACTCTTTTATTGATATCCTCCTACGGTAATGGATACATTTGAGTAATGCGTTACCTTGCACCACAATTTCTAAAATTACAGTCGTAGCCTTTAAAATATTTCATGAATGTTTTTTGTAATAGTATATTATCTATGTTTTATTATTTTATGAACATCAACAGAATAATAAAACAAAACAGTAAGAAATGAAGAAGAAGAAATGATCTAAGGAAACTTATCGATCTAGATTTCGTACATTTATAAAAAAAAAAAAAATTAATTAATGATGTAGTTAATGATGTAGGGTAAGTACAAAATTCGAGATAAAAATGCCATAGCAGTAGAAGGCGTTGTTGCTTACATGTCACAAAGCCATGTCTACTTAACACATTCATCTGAAGTATGTACTATAAGTATTTTATTTAATATTACATGTTAAAACTAACCCTAGAATGGGAACAGAGTGGATCATAAAGCATAACATGTAAAGCAGCATATGTGTAGAACTACAGATAAAAAATGAAATATAAAAGACACTAACCTTAAAAATTTTCAATAGTCATAATTTAGATTTTTGAAAACTGTCTTTTTATAATTGTGGCACTTGTTTGAAAGTAACTAGAAACACTCAGTGAGGGCTTATTCGCAAAAATTATTTATCCAAGAAATAAATATATAATATTACCAATGAAAATCTCAAACTAACGGTCGCTGTCTTCACTTGTACTTTGTCCAGTGTTCGTAAAACGCATGCGCGAGTCACTGCGTGTGTGCACCCTCCCATCGATTGCTGCCCACTCGTGGGGTAGGTCTGGGGGTTCTTGCACGTGTCGCATCCTCAATGAACTTGCATCAATGTAGTTTATTAATAGAATTACAGGATGGATCAAGGAGGAAATGCCGACTGCGTAGATACATAACTGGTTATTTCAGACTTTAAACGAAGACTAGACTCTTTAAAAAGCAAGCTTCGGTCGAATCATTTAAAGCAATTTATGATTCTGATTTTGAAATAGTATCAAAAAGGTGTGGAGACATTTTATATGAACATAGTACCTACATTAATGCATTTCGTTTATTGTAATTATGTTCAACCGAAATACTTCTTGCAGATATATTTTTTTTAAATACTTATAGGCGGTAGGGCATTTAGCACGCATACTTCTGTTCAGTGTTTCAAATTCAATATCTTTATTTGATCATCAAATATTTTAACTCGTCAATTTAAAAAATAATTATCATAATTAAAATTATAGATTAACACACACAGAGCCACCGCAACAATAGATTGCTTTGTCAAATGTAAAATTATAAAATAAAAAAAAAATGGATAACATAATACCTTATCTGCCTGTTTCGATCTATAACTATTCGTTTCCAAATGGTTGAGCCTTATGAGAAGAAATCGGGCAAACAAACTCACGACCACCCTTTTATGTTTCGTTTGTCGTTCGTTCGTCTTCGTTTCTATGTTTGAATAGCAGCGCCCCGCGGTTTTACCCGCGTAAGACTCGATCCTGTTGAAATATCGAGATAGAAAGGGTAGCCTATGTGTTAATCCAGGTATCCAGCTATCTACTTACTAAGTTTCATCGCAATCGGTTTAGTAGTTTTGGCGTGAAAGTGTAACAGACATCCATACATCTATACTCACAAACTTTCACGTTTTTAATATTAGTGGGATTAGATTTCAAATTAGTCTTAAAATCTGTTTGTATATGAAAATATATTACTATTTGAACTTAAATATCTTGTGATGATCGTGACTACAAAATAATTACCTCATATGCCGTAACAACAAACGGCTCTCTACTCACCTGTGTGTGAGGGTTTTCTTTAATTGTATTTGTACATTCTTTCAAAAACTATTTATTTCGATGTAATATTTGTCAAGCGTCTCGCAACAACCGGGACAAGAACAAATGTTTTCCTGAAATAAAAATGTTCAACAAGCTGTACTGGTACCAATTAATCTTGTACTAAGTTAAATACACATGGTGTACTGGAAAAGAAATGTTTCACCGATGTAAAAGAAACTTAGATGTTGTAAAATTCTCTTTTATTCTACTATTTTCATGAGCTTTAGAAGCCTTTCAATTTTATATACTTATTGCGTTAGCTGGCTGTAGTCTACGTTTTAATACCAGTGAATCGCGTGATAAACTTCAGTTTTGCACTCCATTCCTTGTTATTAAAGTGAAGGTGCGACAATTTATTGCTTAATGTAGAATAAATGTTTTCAATGTATTAGAGTTAATTTTATAAGGTCATGTTGTTTTTGATTTAAATAGGTATTATTGCCTAACAATGAGGTCGAGGCTCTTAGCAATTAACCCATGGGCCGAAATAACTATCGACACAAATATTGCTGAATTCATATTCCACATATCGTCAATCTCATGGGCTAAGTCCAAGTATTTTATTTCTTTCTCTTTTTCGGTCTTTAATAGATTGTCGTCATGGGGAATGTTGATATCAACAATCATTGCTTGGCGCTCTAACTGGTCTATCACCACTATATCAAGCTTATTGGTAACAATAGTCCTGTCAGTGATGATAGATCGATTCCAGTACGATGTTGCACGACCATTTTCGAGAACTGGGTCGGGCACTTATCTGTAGTACGGTAACTCGACAGTCACAAGGTTATATTTCATAGCAAGGTGGTGCTGATGGACTATCCTGGCCATTTGGTTGTGTCTATGCAAGTACTCGCCTTTGGCAGGATGAGAACAGATAGAAATTATATGCCTGAGGGTTTCTCCAGGATAATGACATGCCCGACAAATGTCTATTATGCCGTCCTTTAGGAAATACCACTGTTAATATTATAATATTATTATTATTCCCGTGCCCCTGTTTAGGTGTTTAGCCGACTACTTATAAAGGCCTGGTTGCATGTTTTTTAGCACTGGACTCCACGCTGTAGATCATTTAAAACCATATTTCCAACTAAAAGTTTCTGTTTTTTATTTTCATTTCAATCGCTTCACGTACAAATCTTGATAAAAAGTGACGATCGGTGAGAGGACTTACGTACGAAATTCAATCCAGTTATTGAGGGCTGCTTCGATTGCATGTTCTGTAATCAGCAGTGATATATGTTCTTTGACCCTTTCAGCAGTAGTCCGCTTTGTTTGGTCTATGCAGGAACCACCGCAGCTGCGGTTTATTTTATAAACACCTGGAGTTTGTAAAGGTAAGACCTTCTTCGGTGTACCCACGATGTTTAGGCAGGTTGTTTCGTGCCTCCGTCTCATTGTCGGTTGCGTCTGTCTTCCATTCACCTGATATCCGTTAGTTTTGAGTACCTCCTGAACATGGAACAGGTCTCCCTCTAAATGTTCAGGGCCACAAAGATCGTAAACTCTGTTCTTGATTGAAGTCATAACAGATGGCAGGTGTCAAGGAATTTTTTTATGTTTACCTATAATATCAAATCTTTGACAACTAACGCGCTAGAGAAAATTATTTGTAAATCTCACAAATATAAAATAAATAAAAAAGTCTCGACGAAGTGGTGATTAGCAAAGTAACCACTTAAGCTGCTGCGTCATTTCGAGGTGAATAGGGTTACCGCAGTTCCAACGGGTGGGATAGGGTTTGCAATAAGCGAATTATACCGCTGGTGTTCATTGCCTCCATTTGAGCCACCACTTGAACCGTATGTTTGTTTACCGAAAATAAATAATTTTAAGCCCCTCCAACCCTACTAGGGTTAGTACAGAAAAATTCTTCACCTACCATAACATTAACAGTATTACGAGTGATTTGCAGTTAACAGGGCGCATATCATCGACCGGACTTTGTGTATATTTGCAAACACCTACCTGTCGTAAAAAGAAAGACTAGTGTGTTGTTTCAACCCTTTCCAGTGCATTATGTAGAATTAGAACTTGTAAAATATCGATTTCGGAGCGACAAAGTGACTAAGGCATTACTTATTCATTACGTTCGGCTTATAAAGCTGTATTTTTGCCACCTTAAAAATGTCATATTTTGCATGGAGATCTTTAAAATATAACACAAATCAAAAATTCCCTCGACTCAAAAATCCTATTACGAATAGAAAAGAGTTGATGATCTTTGAACAGCTCAACAGATTTTCTTGAATTATAGCTAAGAACACTCTCGATCAAGTCACCTTTCAAACAAAAAAAACTAAATCAAAATCGGTCTATCCATTTCAGAGCTGTGATGCCACAGACACTTACAAATACACATGTTATACTTATAAAACCCCTGGTTTTTACAACGGCGGTCAATAAAAAATAAACTGAACGCATCAAATGTAACGGTCTTACAAGCAGCTCTTTAATCACCTCGGTAAGCAATTTTTTGACTTGTTGGCCACCTCCAAAGCTCTTAAAATGTGCATCCTCCAATAAGAAGTTATCAAAATGATGTTCGATTCTTGTTTGAATCCACCCAAGTGCCACGGTACGTATAGTACATCGCATGTGTACCGATAACAAAACAATAATGAGCTTAAATACCACGAAAGAAAAGTGTGGATAGGCTTTGTGATATCAACAAACAACGCCCAGTAAGCAAAAGTTATGATTTGATTGTTCGATTTATATGTTTAATGACTATATTTGTAGTTATATATTATTTCTACAGTGTGTATATTTTCATACTATTATAGTATACTACATACTACTCAC
This sequence comes from Callimorpha dominula, assembly GCA_949752705.1. Taxonomy (NCBI): domain Eukaryota; kingdom Metazoa; phylum Arthropoda; class Insecta; order Lepidoptera; family Erebidae; genus Callimorpha; species Callimorpha dominula. The sequence goes on from OX457011.1 coordinate 11,426,031, forward strand.
ATGACAAATGTCTTCAATTTTCCACAACTATGTAATGTTAATTATTTTTTTAAACCGAATCACTTATGTTCTTTTTTTGTTCTGTTTAAAAGCCAATCACTTTAATTATTATATTTAAACTAGCAGCGCCCCGCGGTTCACCAGCGTAAGTCCCGATCCCGTGGGATATCGGGATAAAAAGTACCCTATATGTTATTCCAGGTCTCCAGCTATCTACATAAAAAGTTTCATCGCAATCGGTTTAGTAGTTTTGTCATGAAAGAGTAACAAATATTCATCCATCCATCCATCCATTCAAACTTTCACATTTACAATATTAGTGGGATTAGATTTCAAATTAGTCTTAAAATCTGTTTGTATATGAAAATATTGAGTTTTGTATAGTGTGTGTTCAATATCGTTAGGTTTGGTTGCTTTTCACAGAATAGACATGCGATGAGACAGTCACACTCCATCAAGCTACACCTATTTTCTATTATTTACATAAATGCTGCACATCCACACAAATCCATTCAATGATAAATACATTAAATATAAATTTTATAAGGCCATTAAAATTAGGGCGGTCGGGCCGCGAGCAAATTGTTGTGAGCATCGGCGCGGCGTACAAAGAGCGCCGGCTAATCAATTGCTTCGGCCCGCACCGACTCTTGCGCACCACACGCAGAGCACAAAAGTAACATAAGTAAAGAATTCGTATTTCCTTAGTTGAATATTAAAGGATACTTTGATTCAAAGACCTTTACTTTAAACTAGGACAGATTTGTCTATTTAGTTATTGTTTTAGTGTCTATCTAGTACATGTCGTACTAGTCTAGTCTTACAATTAGTTGTAAATTATAAAATAAAATATTTTAATATTTATTATTAAAATGTCTAGTTTTTTCTGCCAACATTTTCACGTTTCCTTAATATCCTAGAAGCATAATTGGAATTAATAATACATTCCTGACCAATCCTAACTAAACGATTTTTGCAAAGTCTATAAAAGAATTTTAAAATAGCAATATAGAAAAAAAACCATGTTTAAATGAAACATTGATTTTAGTTTTTATTAATTAATATATAAAAAATGTATAAAAAAATATCTTTTATCCTTAAACAATCTCTACAGTGATCGAAAATAATATTTTCTATAAATTGGTTTTGGAGAGCCTGCTAATTATTTTTTCAAAATCCTGACTTATATCACCTTCTTTATATAAATCGTCATACTACGAGGCCCAATGCCGACTCTTCATTTATTTTATTAGCAGGACTCCGCGAGGCATCGTAACTCACTCATCTAATGCATTTATTTATTTCAACCATACTTTTAATTACGCGGACTTTACAATTAACGAGAGTCAATCCGTGGGACTCCACAGCGCGATACGTTGCATTTATAAAGTTTTGTAACTATTGATTGATTATTACCGTTATTTTTAAGCGTCTGTCTTAAGGAGCAGTGTATGTGTATCTAATCCACATTAGTCCAGCTGGCTTTATTTTAGATATAGTAGGTTTACTGCATTTCTCAATTGTAGGTGGAATACCGAGGTAAACCAGGACGCATTAGAAACTACCACACAAAAATATAAAATCAACTCTAATACACCGATGCCATACACAATAATAAGAGATCTAAAAAATTACAAAGCGGATGTAGCGTAATAGATAAGCGGTCGGACTTGCAATCGAATGGTTGTAGGTTCAAACTAAACCCACTACAAGCCATAATAGTTATAAATTCGTACCCAAACACCAAGAGTTCTATTCTAAATAAGACGCGAACCAAACTAAGTATGCATTCCGCCACAGGGATAAATAAAACTTACCTTCTTCGAACCGTGCATCCACTCAAATAGCCTTTGTCATATCTATAAAATATATAAGAAGCTTCCAAAAATAATGTAAAGTCAAGAAAGCTGATCATCATTTATAAATAAATTAAAAACACTTATAAATACCAAATAAATAACGCCAAACACACGTTACAAAAGCGGCACTAAACAAAAGAAATGCTGCACTTCGCTAGGGTTAATTAATTGTGCTCTTCCGTAGACTAGACTTACGTCCCAATCAGTTGGCTCTAATTCAAGCATCTCTTTATACATACATAAACATACTGAGCAACACTTAGCAAAATATCATCATCACCATATCATCTTCTACAGTGAAATATAGAACTGAATTCAGAATTTTAACCATCAGGCTACCCTTCCTCCCTTAATATGTAAGTGTTTAATGTTACAAATCACCTTCGAAACCTTTCAGCTAGGTCTCTCAGCAAGACAGAGGTATCAGACCAAAGTATTCTTAACAAAACGATCTCTGCAATCTCACAGTATATGTCATAAAACATATAATTTGTTCCTTCGAGGTCACTTTACATTATATCAACAATTAGCCCACTTAACCTGCAACTAGGCGCTGTAAACAAATCCATGCATTGTCCACCAAGTTATCGTAGACCGGCTAAGTGTTAACCGATCCTTGTTAACGTTTTAGGTTAACAAGAGGACCGAGTGTTTACGCGAAGCTATTGGTACAAGAAGGTAGCGCCTTGCTGTTGTGTTTGGCATAATACAAAAGAGGAAGCGGGAGCGAGCGGAAACTACTATAAACTTGTCTCTTGTGATTCTACTAAATACAGGTTCGTGAAGAAGAGAAATAAATGTTAACATTGTTTGCAACAAGACAAAACGGTAGGAAAAGGTTTGAATCCGTTATAATAAGATCACTTGAATTGAATAACAATTGTCGTAAGTCTAAAAAAATTAAAATGGGACCAACTTTGAAGTACACCCTGTCCAAGAAAAAAAATATTATCAAATCGGACTGCCCTGTAAAAAGTTATGCGTAGTCATACGTAAAAAAACAAATAAATGGGTTGACTTACAACCTCCTCCGTTTTTTGACGGTTAAAAAGCGGTAAATTTTTTAAGTGTTATTCAAAGTGTATGTAATGTCTGAACTCAAAGTTTAAATTAGGAAGTACTAGTAACGCCCCGCGGTTTCACCCGCGTAAGTCCCGATCACGTGAGAAGATCGAAATAAAAAAAGCTTATATGTTAATCCAGGTCTCCAGCTATTTACACACCAAGTTTCATCGCAATCGGTTCAGTGATTTTGGCGTGAAAGAGTAACACACATCCATACATCCACACATCCATACATCCATACATCCTCACAAACTTTCACGTTTATAATATTAGTAGGATTATTAGCGGTTATTGTTGTACACCAAATAAGCATAGTATAAGTGGCATATTATTTGTGTGCTGCTGTGACGTTTTCTTGAAACGTTTTTCTGCTCGAGCGATTAAGACATCTAATACTAAACACAGGTCATACAGTAGTCAGAAAACTATTATATCTCGTTATATCTCAATTTCCTGACTTAGTTATTGAGATATTTTGAAACGAATAAATCCGTGGTAGAATCAAAGTTACAGACTCTTGCCACGAGTAAAATAAATGAAATAGCATGGTGTATAGTTTTGAGTAGCGGCTAAAACTAAAGAGGGCAGCCTGAAATAGCGACATGCCGTTCATTGCAGAAAAGGTTTATTTCAGCAGATTCAGCAGTGTATTTCCCAGGGTCAATGTAATCTGACAGCTCAAAAATATTTGTTAGTAGCTTTCAGCTTATATTTAGACCACCTGTAAAGAACGATGACGTAAAATATAAAATATACTGAACCTGAAAGTTGTTGTAATACTAATGTTATTATAATAAACCCACGCTTATTGTATTTATATTTGGTTAGTGATATCATGTTCTAATTATTTATTCAGTTCAAAAAGAAAACATTAATGTTTCCTTTTCCCTTGTATAAATATATATAATAAACTACCGAGAGCCACTGTGTGTTTAATTTTTGACATAACCTTTTTCTTCAAACATTTACAGAACTGTAACTCGATCACTAGTCATTCCGACCTCTATGTCAACATTATACTAACTTTTCTCCTTCTTCCACAAAATACAAAAGAACGAGATAGAATATTTTCTGCTGTCAACGCGAGTTTAACACGTGAAGAGCAATGTCACCTGTCGGCTTTGGTCAAAATTCGGCAGTTTCCTCAAACCGCATTATCACATATATGATAATAGGTAAAGCGAGTGTGCGCACACCGCTGCGCCAGCAACTGTACAAACACACTAACATATATACGCACACACAAGAAACTAGAAACTGTATCAAAGTAGCTGACAAACATTGTAACTATTTGTAAAATGCCTTTTTTTATCCTTGTTAGATGTGGGCAGTATGACTAAAAATACATCATTTTGACTTTTTTTTTTTATCTACCAGATAACCTTTAGATGGAGATAATTATAGAAGTATTAAATAAAAGCAATAGTTGATGGCGTACTATATAGAAAATACAGACAAGTATTTACACGTAAAAACATATATATACATATATATATATACATACATACATACACATACACATACATACATACATACACACACACAGACATTACATAGTAAAATCTAAAGTAATTTTGATCTTGAGTGTGAAATGGAATAAAATAAAAAAATAAAATAAAGGTATTACAGTGATAGATAGTATTGCTTGACCATATTTTTAAAGGCTGTAAGGATTTCAGCTTGCCGTATTTGTACTGGTAATGCATTCCACAAACGAACAGCCAGAACCATAAAAGATTTATCAAAAAAAGTTGTTAAATGCACCGGCACCTCTAATATCAGACTTTCCGATGATCTTAGGCATTTCGTATGGGTACCATGAAGGAACTCAAATCGTCCTTTTAAGTAGGAAGGTGTATGAGGGTTAAACAGTATGCTGTAAAGCAAAGAGAGAACATGGGTATTCCGGCGAAAACGAATAGGTAACCACTTGAGCTCTTTTCGGAATTCAGAAACATGATCATATTTACGCAGTCCAAATATGAATCGGATACAAAAGTTTTGAAGTCGCTCAAGTTTATCTAATTGGTTTTCGGTGAGATCTGGATAGCTGGCGTCCGCATAGTCAAGAATATGAAGAAGGAGTGAATTTGCAAGGGCAGTTTTGGTGGCAGTTGGTAGAAAATTTCTCAATCTTTTTAACGATCCTACAGAGGCGAATAACCTACGGCTTATTTCTTATATTTGAGGAGACCACGATAACTCCGAGTCAATAAGTATTCCTAATTTTTTTACTTTTTCACTAAATAGCGCCATTGAAAATAATCGGAGGAATATGTGATCAGTCAATCTTTGAAACGTTTCTAGCGCTCCCAATGATAATCACCTGAGTCTTCGAAGGGTTTACTTTGAGTCCGTAGGATTCACTCCAAGCACTTATTTTAGCTAGATCTTTATTGATGATCTCAATTTCATTAGCGATGTTATCTATTGGTGCTTGGGAGTATATTTGAAGATCATCTGCATAAACGTGGTATGAAGAGAGAAGTTGATCAGTGATAGAGTTTATAAATAAAGCGAAAAGTAAAGGAAATAGGACGCCACCCTGGGACACACCAACAGATGTATTACACCAAGAAGAGAGGGTGTTATCAATGCGTATACATTGTCGGCGTCCATACAGGTAACTTCGAAGCCAATCAATCACCATTAGAGATATGTTAAGTGAGCGAGCTATGTTAATTAGGATGTCGAAGTCCACCGTGTTGAAAGCATTGGAAAAATCTAGCAGCGCGAGAACAGTTAGACTTCCACACTCCATACCGTATCTGATGTCATCCGTAATATTCACCAAAGCTGAGACGGTACTGTGTCCAGGCCGGAAACCAGATTGGAAAGGATTCAGAAGGTTGTTTTTGTGAAGAAACACACTGAGCTGATTATGTACGAGACGTTCAAGGACTTTAGACAGAAATGGTAGTATTGAAATAGGCCGATAGTCAGAGAAAGAAGTATTATTGAAAAAATCTATCGTTAAAAAAAATCCCTTACAGTAAAAATTTTTGGCCTGCGTAAAACGATTTATGACATAAAAAAAGATGTAACACACGTTTACATTGTTAAACAATTGCACAGTGTTAAATAATTTACACCCTTACCTTAAACCTCAAATCAGTCAGTTGATTTTTTTATTTTCATAAAAAAATATCGACTTTCATAAAATTTGTTTATACTATAATATAGCCCTTAATTTTTCGCGTCTATTAAGTCCTAATAAATCTTCGTATCTCAAAGCTGCGAAGTTCCACAGGACTATTAGGACTTAATAAACGCTCGAGTAATACCGCACGGCAACAACATTTTCAATGTTAAAAAAGATATTGATAATAAATCGTTTTATTTTTGTATCCCTAAATTTCATTTAAATCTGTGATAGCCAGTCTGAAACTAACATTTAATCATGCAAAGAACCTATTTTCATGGTGTTAAAATACTATAATTTTAGTGGGTAATCTATAGTTACATCAAATGGCAACACTGTAAAAGTCCTTTACAATAGCATTATGTATAATTTTCTATTTCTCTTGCTGCTTACGCTATGCTTGACGGTTTACACATAAAATATTAGTAACGTAAGGCACAACTAAACATATTTTTTTAATGTAAGGGACATGCTATATTTTAAACCACTGGGTATTCCTAAATCTTTTGTTTATAGCATGAAAGAAGATAAATTCTAAGAAACTTTGCTTTAGACACAATTAAAATTGGAGCGGACAGTAAAAGGTTATAGAGAGATTAAAAAAAAAAAATAGTTTTTTGGCTCTCTTGAAAAACAGTGTTTTGTCCCTTACATTAATTGATACTCCTGGTATCGATATGTCCAACAAAAAATACATTATATTGGTTTTAACGTAATAAAAGGTCAATAACTTAAAATTATATTTTAATAGGTATAAAAACACTGAAACACTGCTCTAGTTATAACCATAAATGACTATGGGTAAAATTAACTAAAATATTAAAAGCTTTTCAAGGAATCCGTAAAAATGTACGTAATAATGTGAATCATAAGAGTATGCGTTCTAAGCTTTTAGTTGAAAGGGGACTTACTATGTAATGAATCCTATTTATTATCCTAGTCTTACTGTAATCATTCATCAAGTATCTCTTTTAAACTTTTATTTTTCTTAAAAAATCCCATTATTGAAATATTATTACGTACCTTGAAAGTATATGTATAGCTCTATGTAAGCTAGTTGACCTGACTCACAGCAGAGATCGATAAAGAATCGATAGCCTATTCTTCTAATCTTGAAGTGTGAGGAGGATAAGAAAAACTATTAAAAAAAGACTCTCAGACCTCCGTCCGATCAACATTTGTTTTCATAGTTAAAATTTTTAGTTTTCATGTAAAAATATGATAAAGTAAAACCCCATAAATGTCTAGTTATGCAAGATGATAACACAGATTATGAATAAGAAGTACATATATCGTGGGAAAGCTTTTAATTCTAACATTTCCTTAAGAAACCTTTACAGAAAGGTTACTCTAATAAAGTGAGAGATTATCAGAATCATAAGTTGAACAAATCTTATCTGAACACGATTAAAGTGTACGGTGCATCGAAGAAAGTACAGCGACAAACAGTTCTAACGTTCTTTGATAATCGCAGTCTCGAATTATTACACGATAGGGACTTTTGTCTGCAGTTAAACACAGTATTATGATATAGAAATGGTAGGGCATGCTCAAATCCGCACTTATAACTAAAACGGTACCTAATTCGAAAAAGGAAATACAGCATAGAGAATATTGCAATTGGTATAACTTCACTTTCTATCTTTGGTATGTAAATAATGATGTAGTCGAGGAGGCAAGGTTACCTATATTTTGGTTACGATTTACTATGGAGCACAAGTACTTTTTAGTCAATCATCTGAATAATTAGAAAGTACGGGTATTATCACGATCTTATTCTAAGTTACACAAACTGCTTACCAGCTATTGCAGAAAATATACCTTAAGTAAGTACCAATCGCTAAATTGAATCAGGAGACTTGTGTAACTTTTATTCAAGAGATTTGAGGTTAGGAAACATGAAAATTTTATTTGGAAGATAGTTTTAAAGTATCTGCCACGTGGAATCCAATATGTAAAAACTTGGGGCCTCGTTTGGAAAAAGCTCTAGAATAGTTTGCTTACAGGATAATGACACTATATGAAAATAAATTTTACGTGACGTCCTTGGTGACGGAGTCCAATGGCATTTAGTAATGTAAGCTACAAAAAAAAATAAAATGATAAAGTACATATTTACAATTATACAAATAGTCTGCAGTCAAAAGCATTAAAATGTTGCCAAAAAATACTGACAGAGGGCCTGCAAGAGTTTTGAGTTGTATTTTCTTCTAGATATTGTGTGATTTTAAATACACGACTTCCAAAAGTCTGCGGACTTGTTGATAGTTAAGGTGACTGTTTGATAAAATAACCACTAATAATATTAAAATTTGATATAATGAATTTCGATTGAATTTTAACGATGAAGTAACAACTTTAACACTCTAACACCGTATTACCAAAGTTTTCCAATGTTGCAATAATCCGGGCGCCAGAGCCAAAAATAACGGGAAAAGTGGTGGTCTTTTATAACAATACGATACTTGGCTTAAAGTTTGAAGAAAAATACGTAGAATAACATCCCAAAATGTCTACTTCGACGAAGATACGCGTCATTCAATAATAAATATTGCAAAATAACTTGAAAATCGGCATATATAATAAACAATGACGCATATCTTTGTCGAAGTAGACACTTTAGTATGTTTTTCTACGTATTTTTCTTCAAATTTGAAGCCAAGTATCGTATTGTTATAAAAGACCACCACCCTCTAATGCTCTGGTGCCCGGACTACAATCACATTAAATAGTTACAGTCATGTCGAAAAACTCTGACATATTACATAAACAGTTTGAGATATAAACAGCACGTCACTATTCAATATTGCATGATTTACTTTATCATTGTCTAGGAAACTCAAGAAAATCCTAAACAACCCACCATATCCAATTAACTCTTCAATTTTATCAGAAACGCAGTATAGGTGGCTTAGACAACCCGACAACGACCGAAGAAAACCGATATCGGTCGACGTTATTAATTGAGCATTGTACGCAGGCGTAATGGGAACTCCGCAAGAGCACTTCACTCTGTTATCTTCATGAAGACGTATGCGCAAGGTGGCAGGCAATACTGTGATGAGAAGTGAAAATGTAGTGAGTATAAATTTTTTTATTTGTCCAAGATTTATGTTACGGTAGTTTTCTTTTTTTTTCATTTCGTAATTTTTTACATAATTGAAAACAAATTTCATCATGATCGGTGTACTTACTTAGGTACGTTGAGATATCAAAATTTTATAGTCAACATATAATATATCTTCTTCGACATTCATAATTTTCATTCGAGAATTATTAAAGTGAAATATATTATCCAGTACTAAGGAGTCAGTATGACGTTAATAGCTGTAGTCTTCGCTGATTGGTCAAATATCTGTAAGAGTTTGACTACCATCAACTCCTTTACTATTTGGTATTCCTTTTTCTGCAATCGAGTTTTTGTAGTAATTGGTGAATCGAAATCTATAAAGTTAACTATCAGTGCTTGCTTGTTTAGATGCGCAACGTCAGGTCTGTTCAGAGGACCCATAATGTTACCTTATCTGTTGGCACCACCTCTACTGCGACACCCGTTTGTTTCTCCATTCTGAGACAAAATACTTTGCTTTCTAGGTGTTCGTATTTGTGTAATTTAACTGTGTGATAGGAATGTAAGTATAAATCGACACGGCAATCTTCTAAAACGTAACACGTTACGTTTTGATAGATCAGGGAAATAATGTTTCAAAGCCTTACGTAAGTTAACTAAACTAAACTTACTTAATTTTTTAAGTAAGTTTTTTTGACTATATTCCTTAACTGTTAGATTTGATTTCAAAGTACTGAAAGAATACTTTGAAACTGTACTAATTACCGTAGGAAGGTAGGAGGTTAGACTGCGCGGATGGCGCAATGGTTTAAGTGGTCACCTGCCACTACGCCGTGCCGAGTGTTGCGGGTTCAAATCAAACACGGGACAAAAATTTGTGTAATCCGCAAATAGTTGTCTCGCGACACAGAAATATTCCTAATTCGGGAGTTGTTTTTTAAGAAGACAAAAAAAAAGGTATTCTATTAAAGTAATATATTATAATGACTAAAATCATGTAATTTCAATCAAGCTAAGACCAATCAATGTATGCCTAAAAATGTACACGCAACATATTATGACTATGACACATGTGTCAAACTAATCGCAAAGTACAATGTTACAATTTGATGAATCTGGCTTGAACCGAGCGACGAGCCAAGTGGACGATACGCTTCATATGTACTTGTCTTATATCCGTAGGATCATCTATGTTTTTCAAATGACTAATGTCACTAATTGAAATAAGTACAAGTAAATATAAAAGAAATAAAATACCCCCGACTCAAAAATTCCTTCAAGGATTAGAAAAGAGCTGATGATTTTCAAAACAGATTTTCTTGAATTATAGATAACTAAGAACACGATCAAGTCACCTTTCAAACAAAAAATACTAACTCTAAATCATCATCATCGTCATCATCATCAGCATCATCATCAGCATCCGTTTAGGAGCTATGATGCTACAGACAGACACACAGATACATACGTTAAACTTATCACACGCCTTATTTTTGCGCCGGGGTTAAAAATTAAATCATTCATATTTCTCAAGTACTAACAAAGCTAGAAATAGCATACATAACCGAGTATGTGTTTAAGAAATTCTTAGAATACGCAACTAAGTCGTAGGCGTGTGACGTCAAATATGAAGCGTTTACTTTCGTACTGATGTTTGCGCTCGCGCAGATGCATTGTAGCGCTCCTGTTCGGTGTTTACTTAGCGCGTACGTTCGAAAAATAAAGTTTATTTTTTATTTTTCTGTAAACAGTGACAGTTATTGATGCCATTTGGCCATAACAAAAAAAAAATTTTAAATTATAAAAAACCGTGTTCAATTTTCATGTTAAAATTAGTTAAAGAGTACACACAGTGTAGATGAATTGCCAATAAATTAAGGTGTAGTTCATTTAAAGGTTGTAAGAGCTTAACAATTAATAATAATGGTATGGAAAATTCTTAGGAAATCTGTAGATCTGAGTATTTATGTTTAAGTTTTAAGAAATAAAATGGTTTTACAATAATACATAATTTATCACATATTTTCTTAGTCAAATCAGTAAAAGAAATAAATGCGCCCTGAGTCGAATTTTGCATAGCTTGTGATGGCCTGATTTAATTAGAAGCTTATACAAACACTAAGAATATTATTAATGTATCATGACTATATCAACTATTAAGATGGCATACAAATTTTCGCCTCCAGGAGAAGATTAACAAATTGATCATGACCGGCAGTTGGCACGAAATTCCATCTATTAACACACTGTCCATGTTAAGTTGTGGTAGTCTGGAACAAAAATATAGGTTGATTCGGACCAAGATCTTATATATCATATATATATATTTTTTTTATAAAATAGTTATAAAATAATATATACAGTATATAGAACTCCTCCTTCTCCTCCTTTTTTGAAGTCAGTTAAAAATATACTTAGTTTCGTTCGTACCATACGTCTTCTTCTGTACTCCTGACAACGTTTACTGTTATTTTTATGATCTGTTGAGTGATTAAGGCGTGAAAGCCTTACAAACAAAAAGAAATCCTTACTAATATTACGAGTATAAATGCGAAAGTAACTCTGTCTGTCTGTCCATCTGTCTGTTTGTCTGTCGCTTTTTCACGCCAAAACTACTGAACCGATTTAAATGAAATTTGGTACACAGATAGTCTAGAGCCTTAGAAAGGACAAAGGCTACTTTTTAATGCGAAAAAAAGGGTGAAAGGGGCTGAAAGGTGGGGATGAAAAGTTGTATGGAAGTATTGTCAATTAGCCTAAATAATTAAAAATTCTACTCAAATACACTTTTCCACGCGGACGAATTCGCGGGTACAGTTAGTACCTCATAAATTGTGATAAAAAATATTTTAGTAAGTAGCAAGGAAATTGGCAATTCGTTAAATCCTAATCAGAAGAGACAAGATTTAAATTTTTAAACTCTTAAGAGGCATTTTTAAAGTTAAGGCCAGCTTTCTTCCTGATTTATAAAATTAAAAAATGTAACTGAAATCAGTTAATAAAAACTTCGCATGTTAAATAAAAAGGTAAATTACAAAGGCAAAACTTCCTTTTTCAATTTAAATAGAAACAAGGTCGTAAATATTTGTAAAAATATATTGAATGAACGAAAGCTTAAAGCCTTATAAAAGTATAATCTTCAAATACTTAACTCACATTTGTATCTTCTCATTCTTGTAACGGCGCAGCAGCCGCCTCGTATTGACACACAAGCATTTTCACGTGTCGATATTCTGAAACACAATACATCAAAATAATTTACTATAAATTACCTTAGATTCGTCTACCACGTTATGTATTTAACCTTTTATTTAGTTCTCATGTAAGTCACGTCACAAGAAATTTATTTATAGTCACAAATTTAGATATACAGTCCCCGTTATATACAGACATAAACAAATATTTAGCCTATATTTCTTTTCAAATATAACACATACCTCAAATATCTATTAGTGCAAAGAAATATTGCAAAGTTTTATTCAAAGTCGCCCTAATTCTTATGAATAGTAAAAGATCTGATTTGGCCATCATCGCTCTTGGCATTAGTTTTCCCTTCTACAAAATATACCCTTATAAATGTTTTGACAGGTACATACGCTTCTTCTCATCACAGTTGTACTCGAACAAGTCACAATTATCATTAAACATCCGCGTGATGCCTAGTGAATCCTGTCCGCAGGTCGGTACGAAGTCGTGTTGACACTGATCCGCCATTTTGCAAAAATTTATAACCTTTAACGAGTTAAAAAATAATAATTAAACAGTAAAAGAGCAACAAAGAAACAGAAAGGATTATGACAATTAGGACGGTTATATTTTCCTACAAAACACAAACTACCATATTTAAATCTTAAGTTATATAGTGTAGTTTTAGTTGAACTTTTCTTTTAAAGCCCACGTAACAAATTCTATGAGCTATTGTGCAGTTAAGATGTCTTGACCTAGTCTCTGGTGAAGCTATGTCAAGAACAGGCCGTGATTTTCAACTTTATTTTAATTTCTTTGAAATGGTGAAAATGGAAAATTTTATTCTATATTAACTACTTAAATAAACAATTATGAATTATAACAGAATATCTCACCGGTTCTAGAGGAAAGAAATAATCCTCAGCTTCTATTTCTACGTGGGCCCACACCTCTGCTGCTAATCCAATAATTATTAAACCTGCAATGTAGAAGGACAAGTATGTCTTCATTATACATAAGTTAACATTGGGTTAACTTAGTAACTTGAAATACACAATTTAGCTCATGTTTGGTGTTAGCTAAATATATAATTTAAAACTAGTGAGGTACGCCAGGACCAAGGTACGTGTCCTTAGACGTGGAACTCTGATTTAAATAGGACATTTTTAAGCAATATATATTTTCACAATTAATATAATAAATAAACACAAGTAAATTAAAATTAAATTTCAAACAAACAACTAACTTGTAAAAACTTTTCTAAATATCATTTTGCGGTACGGTCACTCCAGCAAGCCTACAACAAGTTTCTAGTAGGACAATATCGTCAATTGTTTACATTCTCCAACCAAAACTATGGCTGTGGGATAGGAAATTATGATACAACAGTTACTATATGTTTCAACCTACAGGAACATTAACAATCTGTCAGAGGCGCGTAACATTCAAACTTTCATGCATGGTAAGATATTTTATTCTTATCGTAAAATAAAATAAAAAACTGTAAATAATATTATTTTTACGAAAGTTTGTTAGTATTCAATCACAGATTTAACAGACAATTAATAGTGAACTTATGTATCCTTTTCTAAAGCTGAGCTTAATATTTTGGTTTTCCTAATCAAATGTTTACTAATTTTTTACTAATTTTAATGTTTTTATAGTAGTGAGTATAATTAAAAGCACTACATAAACCTCAGTAAACAGCAATTGTCTTATGCCCCGTTAATATAATCAAGAAACGATTCGTTTTGCTTAACGGTACAATTTTCGTTGAAAATTCGATGAAATCTTACCGTCCGTAAGCAAAACTAATCGTTTTTTATTACAGGAACCGGGCATTATTCATATTGTAAAGTCCTCGCCAGTGTCTCAGACAGACTCGGACAAACTCTACTGGTACAACACTTTATCAGTCTCGACAATGATGTACTACTTATTAGTTTATACGATTCAGATAGCAGAAAAAGTAGTTAATTTCCAAAAAAAAACTTTAATGATGACAAGATTGTCTTTGAACCTTCCAGTGGGATAGATTCCTATGGACAAAATAAATTATTGTGCACACGAGTCTGGCAATGTTTATGTTTATTATTTTATAACTGTGTAGCACACATTAAAAGTGAGTGGTTTCACAAAACTAAAGCGTGCTGTCATATCTTATTTCATAAATGTACCTTACTGCTGTTTTGACGTCATTAAAAACGTATACGTAAACGTATTACGTAGAGGACATTGTCTTGTAATACAATTTTCATTTTGACTTGCAATGTATTATAACAATGTTTTGCAACAAATGGTTGCGCACTCCTGAGTTTAACCTTTCTATACGACACAAACATGTCGCATTGACATAGTTGTGTTACCTGGTCGGAGAATATATTGGGTATTATCATTACACACATTCCATCTGCATCGCAATGTGGGTTAGAATAGTTCAGACATTCGTTTACTGTAAGTAAGGAACAGTCAATAACATAACAGAAACTTTGAAGTGTTTTTAAAAACTCTATTAAACATGTCTGTAATGAACTTATTTATTTTTGCTATATGTTTTTGTGTTTTTTTAATTATACACAAAACGCTCCCTGTGTTTCTCTACTAACAATAAAATGTGTAGTATAATCACAAATCACAAAGCATAAACAAATAAAAAATAAACAAATTTTGTTTATTTTTCATTTATTTCTTTAACAAGTTGGTTTAGTACTTATTTGTGGGTAATTTATAAGCTTAGACTTATTATAACATAGTAAGTATGATCACACTACAATGTCACATACGCTCACAGTTGCATGTTTTCTAGTAAGTACTCGGTTGGCCTAAACGCTATTGATTTGTTGTGACTGTAAATCTAAGTAATGTGACAATTATTTCCTGAGTTTATATTAATTTTAGTGCAAAAACTAACTATGCTATTCAGTAAACCATCCAGAAAAACTGGTAATTGTATATTAGATGTATAAATCGTGCCTTAATGGCGTTAATATTTATAAGATTTTATTGTTTTATTAACTACATCTATATTTTAATTTCAGATACCATTTCAGTGTTTGTTCAATTTTGTTTAGTGCAATGCCATGTACCTAGCTACTTATCCACACCAGCAGTAAGTTGATGAAAACTATTTTAACTGGTATCATTTCATTAATTTATTTTATAAATTTTAAAGCTTGTAGTACAGTTTATCCAGAAATATACGTATATAAATTGACAAGGGCAACTAGACAGCTTGACTTCCAAATTAATTATTATACGTTGCAACACCTGTATGTTTGACAACTAAGAAAAAATATTGCACATCTTCAAATACCGTACTCGTAACATAGGCAATTGGTATATTGTTCAAGGTTGTTATGTATTAAATAGCATCATATAAATTGATAAGGCGTCAAAAAATATCAGTACATTTTTTTTTAATTTACACTGGCAATAACCGTTTCCGCGGCTTGGTCATCTTCAAAGAGGAAGATAATCAAAGAACACACTATATGGTAACCATAATGCATAAACCATAATGCATACTTACTTGTGCTTGTTAATCCCATTTTTCCTCCCAAGAATTTCTGGTTACCCTATTTACCAAATAGAAATATAGCGCTATTGCTTTTAGTGTTGTCTAGGTGTGGTCATCTATTGGGTGGAAGTACTGGAGTGGCTGAGTAGTAGAAATCCGGGGTGCGGTACTTTTCTTGAACTTTAAAATTTTTTGCAGAACAAGATTGAACAATACTGCATTTTATCTGAGTCATGTGTCCACGATACAATAGCAGTATGTGGCCGAATGGGAGACGAAAAGAGAACCTTCCTTGATCTGTGCGACATGCTCGAGTATGCCTGTGACACGGACCAAAGTAAGTTATTTTGTATTTTTGATAGCATATGTTTTTCTTAACCTGCCAAACCACGTACTCGGACTTCGGTGCGGCATTTAATGCTGCGTACCAGCACTGGTTCTGCAACAAGATTGATGTCTACACGCACCGATATACAACAGTCAGACCTCCACTTTGACGCTAACTTTATATGTAGGATGAGAACAGTAGACCGGTGGGACTGTGATGAAGGAAACTTCTGTAAAATATTACACTAATGCCCGCGTGATGGTGGCAAGAGCAGCAGGGCCAGTGAAGATGGTGCGATTACATCTCGTCCAAACTTCTCTAGGAGAGGAGGAATCACTCTCCTCCATAGAACAGAGTAGCTAGAAGTGGTGGTCGCATCCCGGTAATAGGTCTGGTTGGATGTACGACACACTATGTCGATTTAGTCGGTGCCACGTCGATAAACGTACGGCCCAGTGGAGTGTTTGTCGGATGTTTCCACACGGCATAACCAAACTTCAAGTGCTAAGAAGTATTCACGTGAAAAGAATTGGCGCGCAGTCGAAATCGTTCTGTACAGAATCGTACAGAACTTTTGAACGATTTCGTTTTGTCTTGAAAATTTCTGCTATATGTATGGCTTTCATCGTGGGCGCAGTGTTTCTATAGTTTTAAAAACTTTATTTATTTTTAACGCATACTTCTTTCGTTTACAGTATATACACATATTGATGATGAAAGCGGATGCCCGAAAGAGCGACCAAGAATATGAAATAAATGTAGTGTTTTTGATATTGCTATTTCATTTATTTAAAACAAGCTTTTGCATGCTGCTTGCTCCCATCAATATTAATTTTGTTAATCAATCCAGGTATACGTGTATATGCAAAATTTCATAATATTTAAAAGCAATATTCTGTAACTTATACCAATATCTCTTGAAAAGATAAAGGGCACAGTCAGTCTTCTACGTCTGTAGACGGACCTTCATTGTATATAACCAGGGCTCCATGGGAAGATTGGTAGTGTGCGAACAGTAGGTTAGTAGTGTGTGTACTATGGGGGGGTAGCTGAGACCCTGATCGTCACCCTGCAGTACTAAGTGTAGGTATCTCATCGTATTATTCCTTAATTTGCATAAAACACTGTTATTTCGTAAGAATACCAACCGACTTTGTTTAAAGTAAATCAAGAAATCCCATCCAATTATTACTGAACTATCTCAATAAAATATTGCATTGTGCTACAAATTATAAAATACCAGGCTACACTCAGACATACAACTTTTTAACACAAAAAGAATCCTTACTTAAATATGTGTTTAAGTATCATTACGTTAATGTGCTTCGGTCTGACCTGAGATCGTTAGATCAAGAAAGATGTATTGGAGGTTACCTGTACAAGAACGAGAAAGCGATGTTCGAAGGTTGACCGGGTAACAGGTTGGGGCAGACAGAATAAGTATAGCGAATGCAGTAACGTACCGACAGATCGGCGCATCTTAGATTGTTTGGTACGAAAATCATCGTGAATTAAAAGTTGGCTTAAAATTTATGCTTTTAACTGCCCAAGCAAAAAGAGATGTGTAATAAGTTTGACGCTTAGGCCCGTTTGTCAATCTTTACCATCGTAACCACAAAACGGATTGACCGTTTTGGATATAGTTTTTGCGCGTAGACAATTTATCTTGTGGAACAACCACAATAATTTACTAACGAAGGTAAGATTTGAATAAGTAACAGATAGTACAGTCATATAAATAATATTTTTTTCTTCAAGACATACTCCTACTAGGGTATAGGGTCACCAAGGCAACATTGTACAGGACAATGCAGTCTATCCATTTAGGCGGTTTATGATTTGGGTAAGAATTCCAGAAAACCCATGCCCCCCTAAGCGATTAGACTGACGACTTCATGCAAGTGGACCGCCGCGCTCGCTCTCACGGTGGCTCTATATACGATTTGAGGCTCATGATACATTCATACGTACAAATTAGATCGTCTACGGCTGACCGCGTACGAACCATGGTCTCGGTCAGAAGCTGTGTGATTCGTACGCGGTCAACCGTAGACTACATTTTCTCAGAAATTGCGTCGAGTGAACACCCCCCATTTCTTAAAAAAAAATTGTAAGAGTAATTCTCAATTTTCACGTTGATGAGATAATTATAAATAATTATTAAAATCAGCATATTCACATATGAACTTGATACTTCCCGCATGTGAAACACATGCTGTATGGATACGAATCAATAAAGATTAATTACTTCCTACTATAATTCTATAACTATAATCCAATAAAAATGTAATCGGAAGTGCTTATGTATGAAAATTATAAAAAGCTGTACCTCATGTTAGTCCGATGTGTAACCGGTCTGTGTGTGAACCCGTGAGAAAGGTACAATTTGAACAAGCCATAATTAGCGAGCGGGGTATTAAATCACGGACCCTCTTGCCCCCTTCCCTCCCGTCTTTCCTCTTTCCTCGTTCCCGACGGACGAGCTGCCTGGGCGCAACGATTTCATCGATTAGACCGATTTGAGTTCAGACTTGGAAACAGGTGGAATTGCAGGGTCAAGGATGTTTAAAAAAAAGTATACATTTAAAAAAGACATTAGGAGAGAAAAAAAATAGCTAAGTGTTTGGTTTTGAGTTGATAATAAACACGGAAAAGGAATTGATTTATATTAATTAGACGTGTTTCTTCTTCTGATTGAATTTAAATTGTTGTAAGCTCAAAATTTATCCTAAAACTCTTAATTACGTTGAATAAAAACATTTCGTGGTAATAACATACATAGCACTTTATTTTAACCAATGTTAACACTTTGCAGGTAAATTAAAACGTATAGGGTACTTCCCATTGACCTAGTATCATGAAATTTGGCGAAAATAACGGTCTCGCAGTACAAGTAAAGTCATTGATTTGTTGTTATATCTCTTTTTTTTTTGCAATTACGAACTTATATTTTGTCGTATATCTTGATGATCGCATATCGAGATATTGTGTATATCTCGATGTATGGGGGAGTATGTTTGAATGCCAAAGTTAAGGTTGTCTTTCAATCAAAAATTTTGTTTTTAGAAATAGGTCTATCTATCTATATGCCTTTTAAAAAACTGTCAGAAATCTTCGAGAATCGATTCCCGAGATGGATGAACTATCTACATACCTACAAGTTTGTACGAAACTCACAGTGCGGGAGTCCAACTCGCACTTGTCCGGTTTTGTTTATACTAATGCCCCTGAAACGACAGATGTATTACCAATATAATCTTCTTACATCAAAGCTGGATTTTAACGGCGCTTTAGAAGAAACTTTTGAACAGACGAATAGTAAAGTAGAAACATAAAACTGACAAAAAGGAAATTCAGCTACATGACTTAAAATAAATATAAAACAAGATGAGAAGAGGGAAGAAAAGGGGCAAAGTACAAATACAAAATACAAAAGAGAAAGTTGTGTATACGACGTTCATTAAAAGTAAATTAAAAAAAAACCTTGATGTACCTAAATGAAGTTAAATTATGTATATAAGTGTGAAGCCTAGTCAGTGATCCTAATACAACAAAGAAATTCGTAGATAAACGACAGAAATTTAAAACTACTTACCTTATTTTAAATAGAATTCAGACATGCAATCGTGGGAGAGCCATGCTTCGGCACGTATGGGCCGGCTCGACTCCACTCGATACCACGGCCTCACAGAAAACCGGCAGTGAAGCAATGCTTGTATTGCTTTTCGCCGCGTGAGTGAGGTTACCGGAGGCTCTAACCCTTCCCTCTTCCTTATTCCTGCCCTTCCCCTCTCCCCCCTCTCCACCTCTCTAATCCCCTATCCCCCTCTTGCCCTACTCCCTTAAAGGGCGGCAACTCACTTGTGACTCTTGAGCTAAAGGTGCCCATGGGCGACGGTAGTCATTTATCATCAGGTGACCCGTCTGCTCGTTTGCCCCTTATACCATAATATATATATATATATATATATATATATATATATGTTTGTAGCCCAATCGCTTTTAAACAGATGAAGTGATTTTAATAAAACTTGTTTACACGCTAACAGCTGATAAGCAACGGACATTCAGGAAATTAGAAGAATTAAGCTCACTTTAGAGCTTAGGATCAGCTAATTTATAAGTAATCTTGATTCCTAGCAAAAAACAAATTTGGACTTAAAATATAACTTGGAACTCTTGAATTATAAAGTTTTTTTTACTTTTTTTGAATACTACTGTTTTATGCTACTAGGGTAGCAGAAAAGGACACTGTCCACCTCATAAGCGATGAGCGTTTACTTATGAGCTTGCAATGTATTATATCATTTACAAGTTAAAAATATACATACTTCCTTCGAGAACAATACATAAGGAGATCATATTCAACGCCTGAACATAATAAGATAAGTTTCACAACCAATAACAGTAACTAATAAAACGTTTTGCGAGTCTATTCTCTGGCGTAGATATATTATAGATTTTTCATGCTTGCTTCTTTTTAAAGTAACGCTGTAATATTGGAAATGGATCGTACAAGATTGTGTTGCCTTTTGTTTGCGGAGCAAGCAGGTAAACAGGACGGACGCACTGGCCTCAATCGCGCCATCTACACGCCACGCCCAACGACCCCGCGACCGCATGTAGGGTTGTCAGTTACTGTCCACGTAAACTGCAGGTGTATGCCCAAAATAGTACTTAATCACTGTCATTTTCGATTGTAACAAACAGATTTTAATTGTTTTGAGTGGTCCTTTTTAAGTTGCGACGTAACTTTAGTGAAACGAAGAGACGCCAAGGTGCGAGTCTATATTAGACCATATCTGCTGTCTTTAACCAAATTTATATTTTAGTAATTTTAATTTTTGCAGGCTAGGAGCGCTCATCAAAGAGAGCTGCATTAATACTCAATGCATAAAAGTTACAGGTGCTTACAGATAAATAACTAGCCCATGAAATTTATGTATAATACTTTTAAAATAAGTTAAAGCAATAATTATTTTTGATTACGCAAAGATAACCATTAAATATGTGAGTCATCTTCTTTGAGAAATCATAAAATTGAATAAAATAAAGTAAAACAATAAATTCATAAGAAACACTATAGATCACGCACACTCTAATTCAAAACATAAAAATTACACAACTCAAGATCAGAAAACACCGTAACTTGAATCATCTAAATGCAAAAATTTGAATATTCCGTGAAACACCGAAACCCTAAAATTGATCTCAATCAAAAGCCAGTAATCCTAATCCACGCTTTGTAATCTTTCAATTTTGATTCAACAAATAAAATTATAACGTCGCGGCAACCCTGTGGTTAAAAATGCATCTTAAGTGAGGTCCGTTTTACTTACCTTGTAACTAACGGCTTGAGTTTTAAAGATTATAAAATTATCCCCTACGTGGGTAATATTGATGTTATGTCCGTCTGTCTATTTGATTAAAAAACATGGTTTTAGAGTATGTCAGATATAAAATAATAATTCAACTTATATCAAGTGAATAGCAATGTCGGTTATTACTTTTCGTGATCGCGTTAATTCCCATTTAAATACATAATTATATCATGGAACGCGAAAGTTTAAAAAGTTAGTACGAGTATCGGTTATTACTTTTTACAAATTACGTTTGAAAAAGCTAATTTTAAATCGTTTGAATTACTGTTACAGCTGCTTTAAATATTTGAATATAAAAACAAATTCAATACTAGGTATGTACATTATACATACACACAATTTTATCACAGTAAACAATTTTAATAAAAGCCCTATATTCGTATACTTTATTGCATAAAAGCACTAATTTTCATTGATTATTAAGATAATAATTGATAATTTGTGTGTGTAAACACACATTACCTGTTATATTACACATAATTTCAGTATGTACGAGTATAGACGACGATTGAATTTCACCCTAGTCCAAAATTGACACGTACAAAGTCAGAAACATGGCTTAGTCACTTGCGAGTTACGAAAAAAAACGTTAAGGAACAGGAATGATCTTAACACATTAAAAATTGGTCAGTGTAACTTTTAATAACTAAATTATAGGTTGTGAAGGTGAGCTTATTAAACTTGTGATGCAAATATTTTTACGGTGATGCCTTACTAAGCCTGCTACAATTTTAATTAAAATTATTTTTACCATATTGTAATCTAGTACTATATTTATATTTCTGTCTATCCATAGACTTGAGCGTAACTTTTAATAAATAAACTAGTACTGAAAGATACAAATGTTTGTTGTAGTATTATTAAAATAATTAAGATGAAAGCAAGTTACAGTGTAGGTAAGGAATATTCTTAGTTTATCGATACTCCGCAAATCCTTAGGAATTGAATGCCAAATATGATGGATTAACCATTGCGGAGCACATTAACTTTCCCTGGTCCTTTCAGTTCTTTCGAAATAAATTTAATAGTTTACTTCAGTTTTAAGTGTAGTTGCTTAGTCTTAAAAAGGATAAAAACATCAGCAAGCTTATGCTTCCAAAAAATATAATATAGAGTTTTATTTTCGTACTATGTAACTCATGTAGTCAATACTTTAGCTCAGTCATCAGTATCAAGCACTTGTTGGACTTTTTGAGGCTGCGTCGACTTTGAGGTCAAGTGTGAGCAATATTATGCCGCACCGGTTATTTGTCGTGCGGCTAAAAATGCTAAAACGCGCTTAGCCTAATTTACATGCGTTATAGAGAGTAAGCAGTCATACAATCTGGTACGCTCAAACCCAGATCACACTACCTACATTCATTTTTTAAATTTATAATGACGACGAAGATAATTTTTTTTCTACTTTTATCTACACGTCATGTCCGAGGAAGGGTTCTACTTATTGTTAGTGATTAGACTGATTTTGGTCTTACGGGTAAAATATAAATTCACTAGTCTTCCTAAGGTCGCGTACGGATTTTTTGTATTTTATTTTAAACTAGCTGCGCTGGTTTCACCGGCTGCGGTATTCCGTACGGTATTATCCAATGCCGTGGTAATCCAGGTCTCCAGCAATCCACACACCAAGTTTCAACGCAATCGGTTCAAACGTTTTAGCGTGAAAGAGGAACAAACATCCATACATCCTCACAAACTTCACGTTTATAACTTTAGTAGGATATTGAGTTGCTAATTTCATTAACGTGTCAAGGTACGTATGTCCCTCCAACACAAAGGGACCTTCGATCTGGCGAGGTGATCATACTTGGTGGACCACGGTCCAACAGTTGACGTTAGAGAGTTGTAAATATGTTACGGATATAAGTCGAAAAACATATAATCAGAGTAAGAACTTACATTGCGCGATGCGGGATGAGCAGTTGCTGAGTAGTTCAGCTCGTCTTCGGTAGATGATGTTGAAGTAAGTTTTTGATGTATGGGGAAGTCGCCACAATAAGTTAATTTAAAAAAATTTAACCGTCATTACTTGTGACTCTAATTAAAAGGTGTTTTTTCATGTTACTTTTCATACGTATTCACTCAACATAAACATGTTAACTTAACTTTACTACAATGCTAGTAAGCTATCTTTTGCAACTTAAGAGGATAATTATACTAGTTTGACGCATATAACTAGTAGTCGTTTAGAAAAAGATCTGATAAACAACAGTCTAATAAATCCTTAGGTAAGAGAGCCTTATTTGTTTTTTAAAAGTTAGCTCCTACATTAGCAATGTTCAGTCCACTCTAATCTGTAATCCAGTTCGATGGTATCTTAACGACCTGTTTAGTGAAAAACAACTGACAAAATCATTGCACCACCCTGCGATGCAAGCGAGGATTCCTGGTAATGCGGACGCTAAAGTACAGTCGTCGGGATATATATAAAAATATTCGGGTGTTCAAATATTTCATAATAATTTTAGATAGGTAACATATTATTTGTTTACTATGGATATTTACAGTAAAGTCTCTGAAATATACATATATACTTATTAAATTATTTAAAATTCACCTAAAATATTGTTAATATTTTGTGTTATGTTCGCACCTTAATAATACGTATAATTAATTAGGAGATTTGAAAAAAATATGTATATAATAAGGCATTTTGGAAATAGTCTTTAAATCGTAAACATGAAAACTATACCCCCGCAATCATTCGTGGTACTAACGGTTTCAATTGTATCGGGGAAGAGAGGACAATCAACTTTAGCGAATCGCTTTAAGGCATAGCGAGCTATGCCCGCTCGTATTGAACAACTGATTGCCAAAATAATAAAACATTATCGTTAGCTAAATATTTATATAGAAATAACGTTACTCTCGTCCTGAGGAGGACTGGCACTCCCAGTATCTTAAAGGAATGCAAAGCCTTGACTTTATGTACCTGTAAAAAAGTGAGAGTAACAGTGTGTGACAGGCCAGTGTAATATGCCTACTAACTAATAATATTTTATTTTACATACACAGTTGTCTGAGAAGTGTATACGTGTATTGGAGTTTGAAGAAAATGTGTCATACAAGTGTTGAGTGCGTATACTTCCAATCACAGGGAAGTAACCCCCATGCACTAAGCACACATTTCTCTATTCAACTGTACTAAACTACGATACTATCGCGTATCCTAATAACCGTCGGGTCCTTTGTCTATTGTTTACATTAGGGTGGATCGCTACGTGATTTCGGCGGTCATGCCGGCGTCTTTACGCGGACCTCCCTGCTGTTATTGTTAAATACGTCGTCATTGTGATATGTATACAGCATGTTATTAAAAATATAATAAGAGTATGTTAGTCTTATAGTATTTGCGGTATCGTCCCTAGTGTACAGTCCTTATGACTTGTTTTTCAAGATTATAAAGAATATAGAATTCCGTTTTATTGTTAGATACACGTGTATGCTTCAAAATGATTTTAGTAGTGAACTATGTCATTAATATTGTCTTCTAATTAACATAGCCTACTACCCTAGATACTAGATTGCTAATTCTTTATTCGAAATTCCTCTAAAATACTAAAAATTGCTGTGTACCATTTACACAGGCTTTTGAAAGTTCAAATATTGATAAAATAAATCTTTTAACATTTTAAACGAACTAAGACTAATTCTAATGAATAGAAACCCTTAGATTCACAAACTAGCTTTATGACATAATTTCTTGTTTAAATTCTACTGAAACTGTTCCTAAATAAACAAACTTGCATGTCAAACAAACTGCTACAACCTGTAGATGTACGAAGGGTGCGCGGGCCGTTTGTCGGCGTAGACGCAGCACGTGGCGCAGTTTAACCTGCGCGTGAGTCGCGCGCTAATGACACCATGTCACTCGACTCCCGGCCGCCGAATGCACCGGACGTTACGTGCCGCTCTATTATTTATGTATAAATTTGATATTTAGACTCCGCCGGAGAAATGAAAAGGACATTGTTTAAAATGGTTCTACTGAATCGGCTTCTTTATTGACTTTTTTTAAGGTATAATAAGCATGCTTCAAAAAGTTTTCTCGAAATACTAAATAAATTGAACCGATAACTACTAATAATATTTGATCACGGATACAACTATATCATACGGTACAACATATTGACCACATGATTATATATATCATGTTGTAAACTGTTATTGTTGTTTAATATAAAACTGTTGTGGCTTCAAATTAAATGCAGTCTTAAGACGATACTAAATTTATTTCTAATATCACTAAAGTTAATTGAAAGAATGTTAATTGTACTGTTGCTAATTTCAATTTAACGTTCCATATTTTTTAATATTTTAGATGTTCAAGTACAACGCATTACCAAAAAGCAAGGATTATGTTGAATAACTAACCCAATTTTAGTTAAAGTGCCAAACCAAAATTGGCTTATTCCTAAGTTTTCAGATTTAGAAACAAAATAGTCAGACTATTTGATTGATGATTTTTACTAGATTTTAGTCTTAATTTTCATGTGCCGACCAATATATACTGTTACAGTTTTATCGCACCGAACCTTTTAGCAGGTTTAAACAACATTATCTAGTAAACAAATGTTATTAGATCATTTGAAGCGGCGGTAGCGTAATGGCTAAGGCGTCGGACTTGCGATCAAGTGGTTGCGGGTTCGAACCCCACCCAGTGCACTACCGACGTGAACCCACTCCTAACACAAGCATTTTAGCTTAGCTGGAGGGGTTAACAAGAATACTAGTAATGTGTGACCCACGTTACTAGTATTCTTTTCTAAAAAAAAAAAAAATTTGACGAATGTGGTTCAGGCGCACCTCTTCTACTTTGTTTTAGAAATAGTGTAAAAAAAGCATAACAAATGTTGTTGGAGAATCAACATATTTTATGCTATCTAACAGTATCCATATCGTGGAAAAAACTAATATTGTACCAGGATACTGTTACTGAGCCTAAAGTTATTGGTTATAGCACCTTCGTTACTATACGTCGGTACTTACCCAAAAATATATTCAGTATATGTTCATATCCTGAATATACTATTTTTACTTACCTATTTTTCTGTATGCGGATATATTTTAATATTCAGATAATAATAATTATTATAACTTGAGATACCTCACACACGGTCATCTAAACCCAAACTAGGTAGAGCTTGTACTATGGGAACCAAATAGCTGATAAACATACTTGTATATTACTTAATACATACATATTATAGATAAATTACACACAGAACAGATGAACGCACAATGGTGTGAATCGAACCCATGACCTCTAGCCCTGCATTCAGAATCACCAACCACCACATCAACAGGCCAGTCAATGTTAGTCAGGTAAATGAGCATATTCTGAGGTAAGACAAAAAGTGAGTATGAGATTTAACCAGCTAGTGACCAGTTGAGTGGTGTTTCTGATGATAGATTTTACATATTTACTAATAACTTGTGAAAAAATGGTGAAAAATTACCAGACTTTTCAACAGCAGTCTGAGGTTTATAATGACTTCACTAATAAATGTCGTTAACACTGGCATGTATCAAACTAAGGGGAACAACTTTTTAGTAGTTCTTTCCAAAGGTTCGTGAGCGGTTGACTAGAGCTTGAAACGAATCACGGAGAACTTTTCTTGAAATGAATCACGGTGTCATTCATATTTTCATATGGAACGTTCATACTTTAGTAGTATGAATGTAGAACAGGTGGTAACAAAGCATACTTTTAGACTGTTAGTAAGTATTTACCCCAGCCTATAGACGCTAACTTCCGACAACAATGACGCTATAAACCTTAAATAAGAATTAACTCTACCTAGAAATCGCACCTCATGATCCTAGTAACTAAACTTATGTCACTAACGAATAAAGCAGTCCCTAATCATATAAAAAAGTTTAAAATTCATTAAAAGAATGCTTATATTTTTGTTTCATAATACCATCAGAGTCTAAGCCATAAGTTTTCTAAATCACCAAAAGATAGTAATTTTATCTACTATTTTATTAATTGCAGCAAATCAAGGGTTAACCCTGTTTCTGACAGTAGAGTGCTTCATGATGTTTAAATTTTAATCACTGATACTTTTTATATTAACTACGTAACTAAACAAAATTACAAATAAATAATATACTTAAAAATCTCTCTCAACCACACACAACTTAATTACTCCTTCAGAGTTCCCACATTAGCGAGCCGATGGCAAGATTACGGTGCTTATCTGCGTAACCCGCCAAACGCCTTAGGCATTACACTCATCTCGTAACTTATTTATTTTATTCATTTTTTAAAAAAAGCGTGAGGTTCTTAAAAAAGGATTTAAAAGGAGTTATTGGGTTGACGAAACTCTTGTTATACAGCCGTATATTACGAACGGTGGCAAATTACCAGAAGGTCTTAGGCTTATGCTTTGTTTGCCACCTTAATCATAAACAAGCTTGCATGAAATGATGAGAAGAGTTTATTTAACACTTTTTTGCCTTTACTTCCATAGTTCATTAGCTACCGGTGCTTCAGTATATAAATATAATTGAATAATTTTTTGTTATACAGGTGCACCTTCTCTGGGTAATCTTTCTATACCTACATAAAAAACAAAAATGAACGGACATATCAGTACGTAGCAACTTAATCTTCTCGTCCTTCCATGTTTAGGATTATATGTACATAACTGCCTTCCCCAAACCTCTCACCTCTTATACTAAAATAGGCTCCTAAATAAAAAAAAATAACACTGCCAATGTAGTACGAATGCTCAAAAAAATATATTTCCATAATGAATAAAATTTTAACCTCCTCGTAGCTAGTACTTGTTAACTATAACACGAACTTACACGCCATTCGTTGACGTAAAAACAGCTAACCTCAACTAGCTGTCATTAAATGCTAATTAACATTAGCTGTCTAGATGCTCCATCGCACCCCACCTATACGGCAAATCTCACCAAGCACAAATCGACGCTTATTACGACAATATCAATAACTGTCATTGCGCCCAATCATTATAGTATCGTCTCGTTTACGCGAAACAACAGTAATTACCTCACCATTATCTACGTCTCTTTCGAACTCATTAATGTAAAGCGAAGCAAGTAACGAACGACTCATTCTATTTCTTTCGCGCGATACAACGAGTGATGCTGGAAAAACGCTCCTTACGAATCTCTGTTCGTCTCTGTCGCACTCACTGCGCTATTTACTCGAAATAAAACCTTAAAAAGAATATTTTATTCCCAATTACAGGTCGAGTACATTTTAAAAATGACAAGACAAAAATTTCTTAAAAATTTGAAATTGGACCAGTCCCCACCACACGCAGGGATTCGTTAAGGCGCGGGCGCATGTTTTTTCAAAGGTAAAAAAGAAAATAAGGCTCGCGGGAAAGAGAGGCTTAGTTGCTTTTTATAGTCGTTGTCCCGGTGCGCCGGCGCACGGAAGTATCGGAGCTTCAGGATCGAGCCTTAATCTCATTCTAATAAAAAGCTCACGCATAAATTGACGCGCTGACATTAGTTTTGAATTATAATAGTTTTTTTATGTGTATTATTAAAACTCGTGTGAGTTCGCTTGAGTGTTGAATAATGCTAACCACGTGCAGTTTATTACCTATTTTATTGTTACATTATAATATAAATGTAGTGAAGTAAAGTGTGAAGGGTTGTTTTTATTGGGTTATCATTAGGACTTAGACGTTCAAGGCGTGAGGTCGTGTTTGCTTTATTTAAATTTATTTAAAATGTACTAATTTATTTTGTGTTGCAAGTGACTTATAATAGTTTTGGAGAAGATTTTTTTTCAAGCAATCAAGATGTTTTTAAGGTAAGTTTTTTTATTATATACTATATTTGCATGATTCCATTTTTTTATTTATTTAATTGTTAGCATAAATAAAACAAATCATCTATGAATGAACGATCACGTACAAGAAGAGTATTTTTCCCATACTCTTCTTGTACGTGATCGTTCACTTTTACGTTAAATTTTTTTTTGACATTTGGCACGAGATATAATTAAAATTATGTTTTATTTATTTTTTGCAGTAGTTATTATTCTTTATGAGTAATTTATTAATATTATTATTTATTGATTTTATCAGTTTCATGAAGGTTTTACTTAAATGTATTACGTTTCGTTGTGTTTTGAAAATCTTTATTTCTTATATGAATCTTATAGTAAAAAGCTTGAATTTAATACAAATCAAACTCAGTTAATAGGTAGGTAGCCACTACACAGTTTATTATCTTAATATACAAATATGATCATCTTACTAATGATAGATTCATTCGATATACAATTTCACGGCTTGTAAAATATAGTTTTCACACTTTGTTTCAAGTCTATTCGGAGTTTGTATAATTATGTATCTTAATATGGGCATTAAATATACTGTAATAAAGGCGTTTATAATGTGGACATACGTACTAGGTCAACAGTTTGAAATTACTACGTTTAGGGACCGAAGTTCGGTTATGATTTGTAACCTTGTACATCACTTACATACTTTGAATACGCATAATACACTACTTCTAAATATTACGTACGTAAAGAATCGTGTATATTCATTTATATCCTATTTATAAATAATCAATGACATAACACGTGCATTTAGATGTATACATTGTGTTCTATTTTATGTACAATATCACACATAAAAAATAGTTTATGTGTTTGCTCGTACTCTATACATTCGCACAGTCCTTATTCATTTGACTTAATACTTTGTTCAGCCGTGGTTATCCAATAGTATTATTATTTAAAAAGTATGCTAGAACGTCATTAGCTAATAGGTATTATATATCTATATAAATAAAAATCAATGTAAGTTTGTCTTCTGACCGTTGGTCAGATTATGATGAAACTTTGGCAGGGTCTTCTGAGAACGCCCGCGAGGAAAAAATCTATATATATATATAAAAAATAAACACTGCTTTTGTTTCCTTTATTTTAACTCGACTGCTGAAGGATTTATTTGAAATTTGATAATCAAAAACTAAAAAAAAAAACAGTTTTTAAATTTCACGATTGCTTGTTTCTGCAAATCTATAGTAATATAATAAATCTGAAGAGTTTTTGTTTGATTGTTACTGTGAACAACCATTCGAAAAATTATTTGTATTTGATAGAGTACTTCTTTGAAGAATGGTTATAAGCTACAGAGGAGCGGAGCATTGATTGAAATTACATGTAGAAATACCACTTACATACTTAATATGTATAGTGCTTTCCCATACTACAGTTAGTTAGCTGATTTATTCTTACTTATTTAAAACTACATCGGTAACTACAATTCAGTTACATCATAAATAATAAATACATACAAGTAAATAAAATGGAGTTGTCTCTTTGTAATGTCAAAAAAAAATTTTTTTTAAGCACATACAGTTATTTACATGATACCTATAAATCAGTTTTTAAATTTTTTGTCTATCTGTCTATTTGTTCCGGCTAATCTTCGGCAGATAGCTGGTGTTTTAAGGAGTAACTTAGGCTACTTTTATTTTAGAAAAATGATTAGCAATGCTCACAAAATATATAAATATGTAGTCGCGCGGGAACTGTTGGTATATAATAATATGGCTTTAAAGTATATATTTCGAAGTCCAACACCGAAGTATTATTCGCATTGGAAGAATTTTAGGTTTCTGCAATTGACAGGTAAATATCGTCATGACAATGTTAGGTGTTCTGTCATAGAGGATAACTTCTTTCCTTTTGTACATGACGTCCATCGTTCCACCTAACATCACTTACAAGCAAAATGACATACTAGATTATATTTAATTAAGCAGACTTAATTCATTGAACAACAGTTGCAATTTTTTTTAAACTGATTCGTTGTTACTATTTTTATAATGGCTATGTTCTAATTTGTCCGAGGAATCCTAAAACACAGGATATATTTTTATAAGCAATTGCAGAGTATTAAGAGGCTTCTACAAACATGGAATTAACATAAAGTACGTGAGCAAAGGAACTATCTGTTTTGTTTATATGGGTCTGAAACTACAAAAGTCGACGTAGTGCCTATTGCTAAAGCGTTACTAAAACCACTACAAAACCCATGTAGTAAGACATACTATACAGACGTACAACAGTGCTACTATACAGTTTACATTCATCGCATTGCCCTGGTCCTGTTTTATGGAAATCAAATTTTTACTAGATACTAGCAACCCGCCCCGGCTTCACACGGGTAGCAGAGACATCTTCAACAATCATCATCATATTTCAACCACTTTACACAACATCTTAACAAATTATATACCTAAACCTTCCTAATGAATCGCTCTATCTACTAGTGAAAACCGCATGACAATCCGTTCAGCAGTGTTTGAGTTTATCGTGAACAGACAGACGCGGCGGGGGACTTGCTTTATAATATGTAGTAATTATTTTCTAATCCACTCTTAAGTTTTTAACCACTTATATCATCATCATTTAAAAATATAGGCGTTATTTTTTTTTAATCACTAGCACCAGGCTAGTAATTTAAAAAAAATAACGCCTATATTTCGAGTTCGTCGAGTGATTGAGTCGTAGTTGGAAGACGTTCCGTGCTTCGCACTCTAATCAATTTACTTTAGTGAGAAAAAGTGTTTGGCTGACTTTTCAATGATGCTGATTTTTTGTAGGGACGATAAGCGACATCTCCTTCAAAGATTATTTCATGATGTGGTACTTTTTTGGGTAACATAGTACCCAATAAAGTGTATTTCGTCATAAAAAGGGTTGTTAGTACCATGGAAGTTGTTGAAATGTCCGTTTTAGTCCAAAAATGACCGCAAAAAAAAAAACAAAATCATTAAAATAAACTTAAAAATGTATAATATGTTGTTTAGAAATGTGCTACAGTACCAGGAAAAGCATATTTTTTTTGTCAATATCCTTTTTAGTATTTTTAGGCGATCTTAAATATTTTTCGGCTATAGGTACATTAATGTATATAGTGTTGTGTGTTTTATAATACTCCTAAAATATGTGGTCATAGAAGCAAACAAAAATCGGTCTAAACCTTTAGGAGCTATGATTCCACAGACAGACGGACAGATACACATGTTAAACAAACACGTGGTAGAAAGGTCCTTCAACCGTGAAATTCGACCAATAGAAATAAGTTATACATATTTCACTATATTCATTCGACTGCGGCAAAGCCCAAAAGAAAGGTAATACATATAAATTTGAATTTTATGTCTCTATGTTTTCTCATAACTACCTAATGGCTGAATCGATTTTGATAATTGATGTCATTGGATTCGTCTTTATTGCGCGAGAGCCACTGGATTTATTAAAACTATATAATCAAAATGGATTGTTAGTGCCAAGATGTACGTTTTTAAATGTTATTTTCACCCAAACTTATCGAGTTGGGTATCAAAACTAAGGTTTTTAAATGCTGGTTACATAAATTGTGTGCTTATTAGTCAGCATTATTAGCTAAGCATTATTAAATAACTGTTTTTGCTAAGCACAGATAGCCAAGCGGTTTGACTACAATCCCCTTTCGCCAACCTTAAACTTTGAGGTGTTCATGTGCGTAGCAACTAAGATCACTTACTGTAACGGTGAAGGAAAATGTCGAGAAGAAAACCCTGCATAACTGAGGGTACTCCCTAATATTCTAGGAGGTTTGTGAAGTCGACTATTGCCCACTCTGCCAACAGATTAACCCCTCCCATATTAAGAGAAGGACCAAAAGCGGTAGTTTGTGAAACAGGGCTGGTACTGAATACTGATATCGAGATAATTGTTTCTTAAAAATCCTCCTCAATGAAACGAATTGTTCAGTTTATTACGTAACAATATG
Organism: Callimorpha dominula; assembly: GCA_949752705.1. NCBI lineage: Eukaryota > Metazoa > Arthropoda > Insecta > Lepidoptera > Erebidae > Callimorpha > Callimorpha dominula. Next base: position 11,459,368 of record OX457011.1, read on the forward strand.
GAAATAACCTAGTGACACGTCATTGGCAAACTCCCAATTCGATAACTTGTCTTCAGAACTTGTGTCATAACCGTTAGCTCCCGGCGTAAGTCCCGATCCCGTATAAATATCGGGATAAAAAGTAGCCTATATGTTAATCCAGGTCTCCAGCTATCTACATACCAAGTTTCATCGCAATCGGTTCAGTAGTTTTGGCGTGAAAGAGTCACAAACATCTATACATCCATACTCACAAACTTTCACGTTTATAATATTATATATTTACTAGCTGACCCGGCACACGTTGTTTTGCCGTATTAATTATTTCTAATGAATATTTTGGTAGTCAAAAAATAACTAACTTATTGTGGGATGGGGTCTATGACTCTAAAAATCACAAAACACCAACGTACCAAAAAGTAAGTAAAGCACGTATGGGCCGGCTCGATCGGCACATCGATAAAGCAATGCTTACGTTGTGTTTCGCCGAGCGAGTGAGGTTATCGGTGGCCCTAACCCTTCCCTCTCTCCATCTTCCCCCCCATCTCTCCATCTCCCCTCCTCTCCTACTCCCACTTTAAAGGCCGGCAAGCCACTTGTGACTCTCTAGTTGAAGGTGCCCATGAGCATATGTAGTCACTTACCATCAGGTGACCCGTCTGCTCGTTAATTATCGTATATTAATTATATAATTATATATAATATTATAACAATCGCACTTTCTATTTTCAATGGGTTAAATACTTTAAAAACCAATGAAAGTAAAAATACTAATATCGCTATTAAAAAACAGGGGTTGATCGTAGAGAGTTGAAAATTCAGGGTTGTATGTATTTTCTAATGCTGTATCATAAAAAAATAAAAAATAAAATTAGGGGTAGACTACCCTTAACATTTAGGGGGATGAAAATAGATAAGAGCCGATTCTCAGACCTACCCAATATGCACACAAAATTTCATGAGAATCGGTCAAGCCGTTTCGGAGGAGTATGGTAACTAACATTGTGACGAAAATTATTTTTGTTTTTCTCTATATATTATGAACTCAATTTTGTTTCTTTTTTATTAAAGAAACTAGTAATGTATGTCATAGTAGTAGTTTTATCTCCAATATCTCCAAAACATAATCCTCGGAATATAAGTAACATCACTACATATTATAAAACAAAGTCCCCCGCCTCGTCTGTCTATCTGTCTGCTTGTCTATTCGCGATAAATGGAAAAACTACTCAACGGATTTACATGCGGTTTTTACTAATAGACAGAGTGATTCATGAGAAAGGTTTAGGTGTATAATTAAGATTTTGTGTAAATTGATTGAAATATGATGATGATTGTTGAAGATGTCTCTGCTACCCGTGCGAAGCCGGGGCAGGTTACTAGTAACTTATAAGTATAACTTGTGTTTCGAGTGAGTTCACGCCGGTAGTGGACTGGGTAGAATTTGAAATCGCAATTACGACTCCTTCGCAGTTATGTTTCCTCCGCCTCTTAATATTTTTTATTGTTGTTAACCCCCGACGTAAAAACGAGGGGTGTTATACGAGTAAGTTCAAAAAGTGTATATGTGTATTTGTGGCATCATAGCTCCTAAACAGATGGACCGATTTTCATTTAATTTTTTTTTTATTTAAAAGGAAACTTGATCGACAGTGTTCTTAGCTATAATTCAAGAAAATCTATTCAGCCGTTTAAAGATCATCAACTATTTTCAATTTTTTATTTTATTTAACATTTTTATTAAAACAAATATTTTTTAATCTCTAATCTTTACTTTTATTAAAAAAGTGAGGATTATACCAATATATGAACGTAAAGTACCTCATCAACTAGCGTCAGGTCCTGTCTTCTTGAAGGAGCTAAAATGAACCTCACCCTTCAATCCAGTAATAAAAAAACAGAAGGCCATGGTTTCTTGTCTCCTTTTCTCTCCTTCTCCTGAATAGCATCTATCCCTGTCCTTTGTTAACTTTAGTTAAGGCTTCACCGAATAGTTAGCTTATTCCTAATTTAACTTTAATTTATCTAAGTCTTAAACTTACTGTCTCTCTTGTAAGGTACGTGCAAACAGCAGTAACTGTTTAGCAGTCTAGAAAACCTAATTTGATAAAAGCATCCAACGACATAGGAGATGTATTAAATCAAATATTTATTTCAATAATGCTCCTCCCAATAACCTCTCTTGGTCACTCCATAAGAAGGACTGTAACATTGAACTTATTTATTTCTATAATAATTATTAATATAAACACGTTAAGTAATAAATCCTTCTTACATTCCTATTACACTATCAAATTCTCATTAACCACCTATTGCTGTGCATTTCAAGACATATGTATGTTCCTAAGAAAGGCTATAGAGTGATTAGGATGCTCGACGCGTGGATTATTGATCGACGGATTAGACGGTTCTGCTTATCCCACGTATCTAGTAGGACACATGATCAACAGTTGTAATGGCTTTGCTAGTATTTATGGTACTTGTTAAATCGTGTCTTCTCAATATTAAATTACTATGTGGAAATAAGTAAAATTGACGTAAGTAAAATGTAGATTTGGGTTGGGGTACTTGGCAGAAAACCTACCCGTGTCGCATTCGTGGTAAAAATGTCAATCATCTTTTTATTTTTTATAGTGAAATGCTGTGAAAGAGAATGCTGTGGTTAAGAATTAGTCCTGTAGATAGCACCTCCAGAGTAGCATGTAATTATGGGCTGCTGGACAAGAAGCCTGATGTCATAGTAAGCGTCTGGTTTGAAAAAAAATGCGTAAACTTTGGCATCTAAATAAACTACTATTTTTTGGAGCCTAGTCGTTGACAGCGCAAGCTTATCCTTATTTCTAATATGAATGCTATGTACGTCACTATTATTTTAATAATTTGATTATTCCTTCGTACATAAATAAGGTTTCCATATATACCTACATATCGGGATGCTACCGTCATAATACAGATTTAGACCTTAAGTAATAAATTCCTCGAATAGCTCTTTTTTGCAGAACAAAAAAGTTTGCATGTCAGCAGCATTTCCACAGAAAAAAATACGGCATGACAGAATACTATGGAAATAACTAAAATACACTAAACGGACTGTTTTAATGTCCGTTAACTGACGAATCTTATATAGGTACTGCGTATGCTGCTGAGCTGAGTCTATTCGATAACATGTCTATATGTGGGCCCCAATGCAGTTCTCAGCGAGGTCCAACACTGTATAATTTATTAGTATACTGGTCTCACCTTGTTTGACATTAGTGGTAACGAATCTGCTACAGATGGTCTTTTTCTCGTTTAATAACAAATTTTTTTACATCCTCAGTGACAGGTTACTTACTACCGTTTAAATCTAAATACAAGTGATGTACCATCTGCAAATAACAGTACATCATGACTATCTTTAATAAGTTGTGGTAAGTCGTTTATGTATACCAGAACTAAAATGGGCCCAGTATTTAATCCTGCGGGAAGCCCATGCTGTCTATTGACCCGGGAAATCTCTTTCCATTGATATCTCCTCTTTAGATATTTTACTTAAATACGAAACAAGAAGATACAGAGCTGAATTTCTCATTCTGTAGTGATGTGATTTTTGATCAATATGTTATGAAAAACGCAATAGAACCGTTTACACAATCCTTCTAAGCGTTGAAGGTATGATTTAAAAGCTCAACCCCAGCATCGGTAACAACTGATGCTGGTGTTGAGCTTTTAAGGGGCTTAAAAGGCTTTTAAGAGCGGATCAACACGTCCGCCCCTTGTAAAACCGAACTGTTTTTATTAAAATGACTGCTAAATGTAAATTTACTAAATGAAAAATTTTCAGTAGTTTAGGAAATACACCAAAGTCATTTATGAGGCGTTACTGTGTCAATCACGGCCTTTGTGATAACGACAGAGTTACCTCACCTCAGCTATGGCGACCCTACTCACCTGCAAAAAAAACAGTGCCACACCCGTTCTATCAAACCACGGTCAAGCGGATCTAATTAAAGGGGAAATCGGTTTCTTCCTTTATATTTATCAAAAGAAGAAAATAAACGAGAAGAGAAAACAACACCGGTGTTGTTCATAGTCACATCATGACACACTGTTCTTCCTATATTTGCATCAGCCACGCTCCACCAGATGTTCAGTTAATGTACTACGGAAGAATTTAAACGGTTGACTTCCACAATCAGCGTGAAGCCTTCGCGTCATTATACGCCACAGTATGTAAGGAATGCCAGTTTTTGTGGCCCGACGTGGAAACGATTTTAAAGATACATTCTTGATTTGATATATTTAAAAAATAAAGGTTCGGTCTCTTTTAGCGGAAGAGGGGTCACGTTATGTGACGAAAAAATTGATGAGACATTTTGATTCAATGGTGGTATATCACATTTTCGATAATAAGCTCTAATATCCTTTAAGTTGGCGAGTAATTAGATGTCTAATAAAAAATTGCATTTACAAACATATATGTACTTATTACATTTTGTAACATACATCATATTGTAACAGCGTGATCCAGATAAATCTTATTTTACTGTATAAGTAATCATAGCTATTCGTCTAACTTTTATAAAATTACTAACAACGCTTCGCACGGGTGGTAGAGACATCTTCAACAATCATCAACATATTTCAACCAATTTAAAGAAAACGTTAACAAATTATATACCTAAACCTTCCTCATGAATCACTATGTCTATTGGTGAAAACTGCATAAAAATCCGTTCAGTAATTTTTCAGTTTATAGCGAACAGACAGACAGACGTACAGACGCGGCGGGGGACTGGGGCCTGTCTTATAATATGTAGTGATAAAGTAAAATTATAACATTACAATAGAGTAAGATGTTTTGTATTAAAATTTAGAAGTAGATGAAAACCATAGTTCGTAATGAAAAAAAAGAAAATACTGCCTCAATTCTAATAGTCTTTAATTTTTTAATTATTTATTCTACATTCAAACGTTGCATTTGGAACTGTGACCAAGGGCGTTGTACCCTTGGTCACATTTCCAGTATGTAAACACGACTTGTGTTAAAAATTTGTTTGTCCACTGGACGTACTCTGTATAACTAATATAATAGAACACAACTAGTGCGCGATACTCAACTTATTCAAGGATCCCTGAGATTGTCGCGGCTACAAGTGCAAGATAGGCTAGCCAAAGCCTTTTAAGAATAGAATAACTTAACAGCTACGTAAAACCGTACATAGTTTTTCATTTGTTCATTATTAACCGAATTGAATAAAGTAATAGTCAATTCATTGGCTTCTTCTTCGTCCTTCCAGGGGGTCTCATCGTCATCAGGCCATGATCTGTAGATAGGATCCTGGAGAAATCGAGGGACTCTTCAAATTTTACAGGCACACTTGAAGCGATTTGGGTATTTTTATATAGTGACTTGTGCATTTGTTAATTGAATAAGTTTAACTCTAGTTTGATTTTATTTAAATTTTAAGAAAATATTACACTTTTAAGGGTGGAATATTAAGAGATGAAAAAAAAACTTATTACAGTTTATCATGATTTAGACGCATTGAAGTCAGTAGATAATACTTTATACATTATCGTCACATCTACAGTTTATTACGTCACCTGTAAATGTAAAGCCAATATTAAAATCACCAATCTACTAAAGAAAACACTTCAAGAACAACACTCATTGAAGAATTATATTATCATCGTCCAATGATGGGTATTACGGTACTTTACAGTTAATCCAGAAACTCCTGCACAGAAATAATTTCTATATCACAGGGGATTTGCAAACTTTTAAAGGGAGACAAAGAATGCCCAGACTTGGCACAACTATTTGTGAATCATATAACTTTTTGTCCAATGTGGGAATCGAATTCCCAAAACTCAGCGCGAAGTTGTGGCGTGGCGCCACTTTAACCATTGCGCTATCCCTTTAGTCAAACATGCAATTTACGGATTCACAGTACACACTATTGGTTAATCCAGGATATAACCTATATGTATTCCAATTTTAATCCAAATCTATTCTGTTGTAATGACATGATTGAATAACAAATACTTCTTCATTCAACAATCTTTACTCCCATAAAAAAATACTTTATCTTTTCCCGAATTTCCCAAATTCAGTAAACTTTGCCAATTTATTCCTAAAGGTCCAGGTTGTGTGTCGATGATTTCCCCTATTGATATTACTTTTTCGGCATATCTAGACTGCCTAATTATCTTATATCAATTCTTTTAATACAGGAGAGTGTTGAAGAAAATAATATCTAGGTTCTATTTTTTTGTTTAAGATCATAACACAGACTCTACACACATATCAATAAATTTAACTCTTCACCACTTAAAAATGACAAATACATGCAACCAAGGCTGTGAACACACACAAAAATCGATTAATCATCTAATTTATTCGCTATTACGCCAATCGATCATCGAAAACAAACAATCCATTCAATCGAATTAATAATACTGACCATCGTTCCCACAATCATACTTAACGATGGCCGAAAAAATCTAATCACTCAAATAAAAAAAGTCGGGAGGCATAAAAAGGACTCCCAGGTGAGATGAAAGGGCCGCGCATGCGCTCAGCGGCGCGTCGGGTGCGTAAGCGCATGTTAACATGCTGCGGACGGACGGAAAGACACTTCCTTACCTTTTTTCTCTGTTCAGTAGACAATTTATTTTGTTGAAATTAATTGGTAATAATATGATTATTAAGGTAACACAGTAATTTTTTCTATGGTATTCGACCGATTTCTTTGCGTAAATAATGGAACTAAAATTCTAGTTCTATATTTCACTAAAATATGTAACATTATTTTCTCACTAATGCGGAATTTTATTATTAAATATACCATTAAATAATGTTGTATAAAAATAAAATTGTTACCCTTTACAAACGGTGACAAAAGATTGCTAATGCACACATATCTCTCTTCTTAATCGTTCCTCCATAACTGAGCATCGTCACTCCTTAGACGACCGATGATCTGTCTCCAACTGATCCGGTCCGATACCCGATGGAGGGCGGTGACCTATCTGATCCGACCATCTCTGTACTCATTTGCCTTCCACCTTTCCCGTTACTAAGAGTTTTCCTAAATTTTGCCTTCCTTCGTGCGATATAACCGTATCACTCATATCACTAACACCAAAAATAATATGACTATTTACATAAAAATAGAAAAAACACTACAACTAAATTAACATTAGCATTTCACATTGATACAAAAATGTAAAAACCTACTACAATCTTCAAACAGTAATCTCTTTCCGAAAATAAAAACAAGTTCAGAAAAAACATTTTGCATTCTGTAGTCTCCGTGGTAATAAATCAATACATCCTGCGCGTGCGCAGTTTACATAAACACGTTAACGTCAGATCACACGATAATAATCGTTCAGTTTCGCATCAATCGATTCTATTTATTTTTATTTCTACTAATCTGCAGATGTGTTTGTACAATTGTAATGATTGATCTTCTTCAATAGTAAGCGTTCACCGTCAGTGAGAACATGTATAATGTTCATATTAGTAGAACATAGAAACAGTCTTCAAGTCAACATATTAGATTAATTCACCATCACATCTCTCGCGCCTACACTCAGCTCATACTTTAAAACCAAAAAGGGTGCATACCTACTGCGCGGTCTAACTTCGAATAAAACGTCTTTCAGCGGACACTCAGTGTGGATTGACCTCCTTGCAAAAGTTATCTCAACGAATGAATCTTCACTTCGAGCATTGAAAGGTTTAAACAGACTTGACCACTTTTCTTTTTTTCTGATATAGGGAACAAACGAGCAGACGGGTCACCTGATGGTAAGTGACTACCGCCAACCATGAACACTTGCAAATAAAGAGAAAACTTGACACCCCGTTTGCTATTTGGTCAGTAAGCCTCCCTTACAAACACTTTGACATCAAAGCGTCGATGTTGCACAGTGCACAGGCCTGACATTATGATAATAAAATAATAATAATCTTCTTCTGTTATGCCCCTCTCATACTTCTGTCTGTGTCCATTCTCCTCTGGAACGCTCTTCCTCAGGAAATCAAAATAGCACCCAGTCACCTTTCGTTCAAAGCGAAGGTACGAGCTCTCCTCTCTCAAAATGTTGCAGAACCATCACAACAATAATACCTACATTATATATTATAATGTGTATGTATATATGTATGTATCTTTGTATGTTTATGTGTGTATATTAATAAATTATAGTAGTATATTTAGAAGCGGCGGTAGCGTAATGGCTAAGGCGTCGGACTTGCGATCAAGTGGTTGCGGGTTCGAACCCCACCCAGTGCACTACCGACGTGAACCCACTCCTAACACAAGCATTTAGCTTAGCTGGGGGGGTTAACGGGAATACTAGTAATGTGTGACCCACGCCACGTTACTAGTATTCTTTTATTTAAAAAAAAAACCCATGTTTTATCTCTCGTTTCTTTTTTGTTTCATTTTGTTGTTTGTAAATTTAGTGCAACTACTTCACCCATTTCTGCCCCAGCCTAGGGTAGACTGGTAGAGAATGGCTTGCATTAAGTCCGCCATTGTACATTTTTGTGCATAAAGTTTTAATAAATAAATAAATCCCACTAATAGTCGATAGCTGGAGACCTGGATTAACGCATAGGCTACTTTTTATCCCGATATTCCCACGGGATCGGGACTTACGCGGGTGAAACCGCGGGGCGCTGCTAGTAAAAATATAGGGAAAATTCTATAAACAATCAATACTTCCTGTACGTGACTGGCGTATCACTTAAGTTTACCATTTTCTATGATTTGTTTTGAGGTAATAAGTCATTTTGTAGGCTCTAGGGAAATTATTAAATATTGTTATGAATATGACATGCAAAAAGCTGGCTAACTGTTAGCATATTGATTAAGCGAAAAAACCGCAGGGAAAAGCATACATATGTAATTTTCTCGTGGAGACCACTTGAGTCGAACCTAATGCAACTAAGGTCTCTGGCATCAGGCCTAACGCCGGTATACACGACATGAATCATCTAAGAATTCCGAACGAATCCTTAGCATCCTGATCACTATTACTGGGCACCGTTTAGTAGAATATTGAAGCCTCCCCTCTAATCCGTTTATAAGGTAAGGGTAATTTCTCCCGTTAGCTCTTTGCCTTAGGAATTATTTTTTATCGCAAAAGAATAAAGCGGCATAAAATATGACCCACTCTCACCTCGGCAGATTGCAGCAACATCTCCCCTAAAGAAAAGAGAACAGGCGTTGCCATTCTAAGTGATCAGGGTGCATCTGTAGTAGGTCAACTCAATATAAAAGTCTTACCCTAGATTGAGTTAATGCTTCAAACTGCATTTACTTCTCTGACCTGACCTCCTACAATCTGACCAACGGTATGTCAGAGTGGTGTCTATTTTAAATGACGATAAAATATATCATTTTAGAAATTATCTTACCGTTAAAGAACAGGTAGAACACAGCAGATTTCTGATTGAATTAGACAACACACATAACGATAAATCAAAACATGCGTTCGCGCAGTCGGCGCGGCGATTACACAACGCTTGTCGAGATGCTATGGTAATATGTGAATGACAAGGGACACCTGTCCGGAACATTGCATCCGTGCATTGTTTTAACATCCTACGAGTGAAATAAATTTCTTCAGCAATTTATAAAGCAGGAAAAGTTCCATAATAGTTTTGCTTAGAATTAGTTTGTTAAGAATAAATGAGAATAACAAACTATTGTATACTAAGTGGTTGTACTTTTTGTGACTGTAGTTTATAGAGAGATTGGTAATTATTTACTGTACACCAAAATTAGCAGGCAGATAGTTAGTTTAAGTTAAGAGGGCCAAAGCGTTTACGTCTAATCTAAATTTAAATAGAAAACTAAATTACTTGATTGAAACAAACGAGTAACCGGCTTAACGGTTACACTAGACACGAAACAATAAGAAGTTAAGAAATTCATTATAAAAAACACTTAAACTGCATACTGAATTAGATACACATTACAAAACCACAGTTTTGTAATAAAACTCGTGCATTATAAGCTAGTTTGCCACGAGCTTTCAAATTGAGAGCATCCTTTTTCGCGGTGACATCAGAGATCAAAATAAATGTCTATTATTTGTGTGCTTGAAATAATTATATTGCCTATAATAGTAACAAGCACTCCCCGTAATACACCCTTAAAATATCAATGTCTTTCAGGTAACCTTACCTGTTAAATAAATAAATATACATTGGTTATTTCTAAGTATTTTAATAACCCTTAATATACTTACAGTCTACAAAAACTAGCGTCATATTTCTTTTGTATTTAATAGGTTAGGATTATTAGTCATGCAGTGGCAGCTCCGTCTTTGTTTGCCGCTTTTATAATATAAAAACACGTAGTACAGCTGTTGTTTATATTTACACGATAAATATAATTGACTACAATATTGCGGTTTTATTCGGGTTAAGTCAAAAACTCATCGACTCCATTGTACGGGGTCGATTCGACATTCAACAATTTGTCGCAGTAGTAGAAAAACGGTGGATTTGATTTTTTGACGATGTTTTTTGATTTAAAAATGTTCCACTATCCGCCTCCCTGCTTAATCATCAGATCAGCTTCAAGTTATCAAACTACATATACATACAAAGTTTCAGTTCGATACTATAGTAAGAAGTAGGTTTAAATTTACTTCTTACGTGGGAGAGCCATGCTTCGGCACGTATGGGCCGGTCCGACTCCGCTCGATACCACGGCCTCACAGAAAACCGGCAGTGAAACAATGAATGCATTGCTTTTCGCCACGTGAGTGAGGTTACCGGAGGCCCTAACCCTTCTCTCTCCCCCATTTCCCGTCCTTCCCCTCTCCCCCTCTCCTCCCCTCTAATCCCTTTCCCCCGTCTTCCCGCTCTTCCCCGTCATTTACTACCAGGTGACCGGTCTGCTCGTTTGCCCCCTATACCATAAAAAAAAAAAAACTTGTTTACATAGTTACAAGTAAAGCCAAAGCAGTTACTCACTATAATATATCTACCAATTTTTTGCACTATTTAGTAAACATAATCTTTGTATTGTTTAGATTCGAGCCAACCAAATCAACAAAAGGCGCAAGCAAGATGCGGCGCGATCTCATCAACGCTGAGATCTCGAATCTTCGGGACCTGCTACCGCTGCCCCCATCGACAAGGCAGCGACTCTCACAGCTTCAACTCATGGCCCTCGTTTGTGTCTACGTCAGGAAGATGAATTACTTCCAGCAAGGTACTGCAATATCTGTATTGTTTTCAAAGTTGTGAGGGCCTGACATAAGAAAATTATTTGTGATCAATCTAAAATTCATTTACTCCACGTGTAATCTCAGTCGGCCGGGGTAAAGTTAGCGACGAGTTTAGTAGCTAAGACATTTTGGATTCTAAATTATGGAATAAGTTGGTAGACGTGACAGAAACTGAGCCTAGTGAGGAAACTCAACTTTAACCAGGTCTACGTAAGTCAACAACTTAATTATGGTCTATAACGAAAAAAAAACATACAAACTCTTGTTAGTAAGAATTTACTACAGAGAAAAAAACAACCAATATTTTTTGTTAATATAATGTGTTAACAAGAAAGGTCGAACTGGAGCCGTCCGATCTGTCTATTAAAATGAAAATTAAAAGATTAAAAAGAAAAGGAACATTACATCCCTAATTTAGAGCATTAAAACTTCATATTGTTATATAGGTAGTCAATTATCTTGTCTATTTTATATTTATTACAAATTATGTAAAGTAGAATATCCATAAGAGTTGACTAACCTATCCAAGCAGCATAGCCAACTTTTAACTACATTATAACCACAACCTCTACCAAGATCATTTCATTGAGATCACTTTCGGCATTACTCATTACAATAGAATGTTCCCAGCACACCCACGCAACCATTTATGAACGGGTTATGTAACAAAACAGACTAGGTCAGGATTAAATAGATCGATGACGTTTAGCCATTTTAATCACCTACAATCCATTGTGCAAAAAATATATTTCGAACTGTACTATGTCATACCATGACAAGAGGGTTTAGTTGTGTAGAACGTATGGATACGTGAACAAAATAAACCGTGGTATCTTTTGTTTGTACAAGGACATATTGTTTTCAACCCTGGATTAGTAAAAGTGGCAATACATGATCAGGATGGTGTAAAGAAGATAAGAGATATTTGTAGGGACAATACAAAATGATGTTGTATCATGTCTTTATTACTAATCAATCACTGTCTGAACAGCGACAGGGTATGTATAAACTATTTGAATACATGGGTTATGTTGCCGATAAGTCCTTGATTCACCCCACCTCAGCGAACACTGGCAGCCCTTTAGCAAGTTAACACAAATATGTAGGTGTCTCATGTGGAAATGGAACCTACAACACTCGATTCGCTGTTGTAGGTAGTAGTGTGTAGGTAAGCTTGTATTAGTCGTAGTATTTCATGACGAACATTAATGCATTCAATTTGACCATTCACTTTTAAGAACTTGAAGAAATGGATACCTACAGCATTTTAACTTTTAATTTGGGTAGTATGGTATGTAAAAGCTTAGTGTCCAAAGCATTTAGGCAATTGAATACAATGAATTCTGCAGTTATTACGCTCTTTTCGAATGTTAAATTAGTTTAGTTTTATTGAATCACAACAGCACAATACTCCCTTTTTAATTTATCTACGTCCTGAAGGCCGACGTGTGACATACCAATAGATCGAGAAAACCCTCAAGTTAAGTGCACCAACTGTTCATCGGATTCTTCACGACTATTTGAAACTACGAAAACTTCACTCTGGGTACTGTACTTGATGACTGATGCGACTGATGAGGAGCGTGTAACTTGGTCTCGTGATAACTTAAAAATATGAATACGTCCGATCTAATTACTTGAACTCGATTGTTAAATGAGATGAAACCTGACTGTATTATTTTGACTTGCCTACAAAATCCCAAAGCTGTTGGTGTTTGAAGGTAAACCAACGCTAACAACTGTGAAAATATCCCGATTCATAAAGAAAATAATTGTTACTGTATATTTATTTACAGCGGGTGGAAAATTGGCTACGGTTGTGTTTGATAAAGGGAAGGCTGATAATGCTGCATGGCATACAAAGGAATGTTTACCTGAAGCATTAAAAGCCTTAAAAAGGACTTATTAAGGACCAAACTCGAGAATCGATACTTCGCTAAAGCGAAGATAAACATCAAAATAACGCTTCTACACACCGGCAAAACTACGGAGTATTTGCACCAAGCTGGAATCAAATTGCTGAGGCAACCTCCTGATAGTCAGGATTTAGCGCCAAGCGATTGTGCACTTTTCCCGTATAAAATAAAAACACCTGAAGGGAAGCAAGTTTTCAAGGGTTGATGAACTTATAGGCGCTTTTACTGAGATGTGCGGCGGAATAAAAATATTTCGCACAGTACGAAAAAACATGTGTATGTAACGCCCTACACAATACAATTAATTTTAATACATTTATTTTCTATAATCGCGTTTTACAAATGAAGGAAGACCAAACGCTTGAGTTAGAAGTGCGTAAACGACAGTAGTGAAGGTTTCGAACGAACACACACTAAAGGAATTGAGATTATCAGTTAGCAAAAGAGACACTGCTTGAAAATTTGACATTGAATTTAAAACATCTGAAGTTCATTTGAGCTGCACATTAATAGACTCAAATTTATTGGTATTTCACTTAGGAGACCACTATCTCTAAATTCAAAGACGAAATCAGATAAAGTAATAGACGTCATACATCAATGCCATCAATAGCAGACAATTATTTTACAATCAGGCGGTTACTATTTTTGTAGTGCTAGTTCCTTTTGTACCTGCTAAACTCATATATCTTTAGATATCTTGATAGAATGAATGATCGTCTAGAATTAATTAGATATACTTCGGATATCTTGTCAATAATTATTGACAAGATATCCGAAGTATATCTAATTAATTTCTTCTTTTGAGAAATGTAGCCCTTGATCTTTCGCCGTGCATTTTAATCGGGATTCTGTGATATACGGAAGGTTTTTAATTATGCCTTAATTCTTATTATTTTTAGGGTTACGTTCCTCAAAAGGAAAAAGGAACCTGATAAAAATAGCATAAATTTTTAAATAACTTCACACATCTCACACACGGCCGTCTGATCCCAAACTAGGCAGAGCCTGTACTATGGTAACCAGACTGCTGATAAACATACTTATATATTTCTAAATAGATACATATTATAGAAAAATTACACCCAGACATAGAACAAATTGTCTTGCTCATCACACAATTATTTGTCCTGGGTGGGAATCGAACCCACGACCTCTGGCTTAGCAGTCAGGGTCACTAACCACTAGACCAACAGGCCAGTCATAAATTAATTTATACTAATTTTGGGCCGCGCCTTTTATCTCGTAAAAGTTATTTTTCTACCTAAAAACTTTGGCAGAGAACTATCATTCCACAGCCGGTGCGTGGATATTTGCACCAAATGCAATGAAATATGTAAAAATAATATAAACTAAGGGCTACAGTACTATTTATCTCTAATATTATACAACTTATATATCTTATTTTTTTATGTTATAGGGGGCAAACGAGCAGACGGGTCACCTGATGGTAAATTACTACCGCCGCCCATGGGCACCTGTAACTCAAGAGTCACAAGTGCGTTGCCGCCCTTTAAGGTGGGAGTAGGGGAAGAGGGGGAGGGGGAGAAGAGTGCGAATCGGGGAGAGGGGGATTACAGGGGCGGAAAGGACGGGAATAGGGGAGAGGAAAGGGTTCGGGCCTCCGCTAACCTCACTCACGCGGCGAAAAGCAATGCAAGCATTGTAACACTGCCGGTTTTCTGTGAGGCCGTGGTATCGAGCGAAGTCGAGCCGGCCCATACGTGCCGAAGTATGGCTCTCCCACGTTAAAACCTAAAATTATAATTTAAAATGTACAAATATTGAAAATACAATTCAGCGTTTTGCATTAAAATTAGAGGCAATAAGCTATCTGACACCCAAAGGTCGCGATTCCTTTTCGGCTGCTTTCAATTCATTACCTCAATGAAACACTCTAATAGAATAAAGGCTTAAAACACCTAACATTGTGCTACCTTTCAAGTGAGTTTAAAAATTCAATTGATATTTAAAAATCTTATCTTTTATTTTTTATAGTTTAATCAGAGATAAAACTTTTTGTTGTCGTTAAACTTTTAAATTTTAATGGGTTCATATTGTAATTAGGTAATTCAACCTTTAGCTACTGAATAAACATCTCGATCAAACGTTCTGTTACTTTCTTTTCGATCTGTTGCTGCCATGATAGTAACAACCACAGCAAGCAGAACTCTTAGAAGAGATGCTTTACACACATGTCGCACGTCCTAGGCCTATGCCCTATTGTTGTAAATTTTGCCAGACTCTATAGGCTATAGTACCTATAATCATTGGAAAAAGCAAATAATAATCTATACTAATATTATAAAGAGGAAAGATTTGTATGTAAGTATGTTTGTAACGAATTGGCTCAAAAAGTACTGGACCGATTGCGATGAAACTTGGTATATAGATAGCTGGAGACCTATATTAACGCATAGGCTACTTTTTATAGCGACATTCCCACGGGATCGGGACTTACGCGGGTGAAACCGCGAGGCGCTGCTAGTAATAAATAAATAAAAAATAATAAATTTATTTCATAAAAATACAACCTTTACGTTATGGTCATAGACGTTCTAGCTAGGCGATTCAAATATTAAGAACAATCCTTTACTCAGTTCCACAAAATTAAGAAAAGGTATTTAAATTTGAAATACTAGATTACATTAAATGGTGTGTGTGTATTTTTGTGTGTGTGCGCTTGTATGTGTGTGTGAGGGTGTGTGTGTGTCTATTGAATTATGGAGTTATAAAAGGTTTTTTGGTGTCATTAAATTAAATATTAGATAAGGTGTATACTTATCCGAAGCTTTAGTTTAGTGGTAGAAACAATAATATTAGTGTAGAGGTACGCGGTAAAGTGGCGCTCATACACAAGTTAAGAACCACCGACCAGGTAATCATTTAAGACGAGTCGCGGCCCTACAGTTGATTTTAAATCGTTCAAAGCATGATAATTTAAAAACAATTTGAGTTTTTTTCGTTCGTTGACGTTAAGTATGTCTCCGTACAAAGTAGGTATCTACTTTGGAAATTCTGTTTAAATTTTTCAATATTCCCTAATATTTTCTTATCAATATACATAAGTATAGTAGTACAGGGAAGGCCTTGAAATACAAATCTCGGTAATGTACGATATCAATGAATTTTAATAATAGTAAATAATTTTGAATTTTTATTTCAAATTAACTTCTTTACGGTTGGAAAACACGGAAATATTGCATTTTGTACCGTTTCTAGTAAAAAAAGATTTTGCAGTTTCTTTTAATACGCTTCTTATTCCTAAACAGTACATATAAAAATGCTCTCCGTTCAGGCTATAAACTAATGTGTAATAAATAATTATAAACACTTTTAAAACTACAAACACATGTTACAGTACTTGTACACACACATTACAGTAATAATTTCATACACGCCTTGTCAAACATTTAACCAAGAAACAACAGTTACTCCCTTACTTCACAAAGTCGTGCATTCTCAAGTTCCTCTTCATTTCCATGTAAGATTTCCCCGTAAAGTTCTCATGCTCCAAATCTTTGGCCAGGCTCAGCACGTCCTCCGTTATCCTTCATCTGAGTACGTCGTCTCCCAAACTTTTTGTCGACTCACCTTCAGTCACGAAAAGGCATCATATTAAGACGTTTAAAATGCATTTAGTTCGCTATCTTATCTACCGTTGCTATTACTTCACCCATAATACCGTCTTTCTTTCTGTTTTAGTGTTCAAGAGTCACGACTTCAGCTATCAGTATCAGGAACAATCCACTCCCACACCTAATATTGGGTTTTCTAAGGTTTGTTTTATTTATATTTTTCAAGTTTACGACCGTTTGACAAAAACACATAAACTTAGTTTACAATGTTTTTCAGGCAATGAACGGTTTTATGATGATGATGACACAGAATGGAAAACTGTTGTACATATCGGAAAATGCAGCAGAATACTTAGGGCATTCAATGGTATGTTTGAATTACTTAAACTTTCTTCAGACACAATCAATATTGCGATGTTTCTTAGCACTTTTTCATGTTTTAGGAGGATTTATTAATACACGGTGATAGTGTCTACGATATAATAGATAGACAAGACCACCAAACAGTTCAAATGGAGTTGAACAGAGGAGGTAACGGAGAGACTGAAAACATACCAAAGAATAGACATTTCTTCTGTAGAATGAATGTTTCAAGAAACGCCAGAAGGCAAATGAGATTCGGTGACCAAAAAGTAAGTGAATCTGTTAGATATAGTAACTAACTTTGTTTTGATCCAAACTTTATCTCCGTACTTTATTAACAACGCTACGACTGAATAGTAATAATATTATTGATGTTATGATTTTTGTCAGTGATTTTTAATTTGTGTACTTAAGGTATTTACGACAAAGTTGGGTAAAGGGTATCAATTATTTTAGGACGTTAATTTCAATAGTTTTATTGTTAGGCTTTTTGACCTATGCTCCATTTTGGAACAACATTTTTGAAGTCTTTTTGATTAGGCTTTATTCGTTCATTTTAAATACCGTCTTATTTTTTCAGGTAGTCCTCATCCGTGGCCATTATGTCTCGTACCTGCCTTTATGCAGTCGCAATGAGCCTGTATTTCTGTGCGTGTGTACACCGCTCGCTATGCCAGAAACACGCGAATGTGTAGTACATGGCGCCACGAACGTCTTTACTACCGTACACTCTATGGATATGAAGATACTGCATATTGATAATAAGTAAGTGTGATACAGTTCCCTTCATAATCGTCTTTGTGCTTACTGATGAAAAAATATATTTTCTGCAAAAGTAGGAGATTGAGGATGTTGAGTTGATCCTGTTTTTACATTAAGCGACCAGTCATTATGAAAATCATAGCTACAATAGTGACAGACAACAGATATGCGTTCATCTCGGGAATCGATTCTCTAAGATTTTTGCCAGTTTTTCCCAAAGAATTAACATAAGTATTTGAAATTCAACTTGATGTCTAACTCGGGTTTATGAGAAAAAGGGTCTTGACAGACAGACAGACAGGCAATCAGACAGACAGACGGATAGACAGACCGAAAGACGGACAACAAAGTGATTCTACAAGGGTTCCTTTTTTACTTTTGTGGAAGGGAATCCTAAAAACACAAAAATCTAAATTAAACGATTTCCTCTTTGTTTGTTTTTTATTTTATAAAATATATATCCAAACAATTTGGTACTCACCAGAAGTATTGCTTTGCAAACACCACCCATACGATTACGTTGATAAATAATGTTCACCGTAATAATGTTTACAGTAACAAGGTGACTTTCTACACCAAACACACGTGATCTCATAAACAAGCAAAAAGTATCTAAGCAAATTAAACTAAAGTTGTTTAAAGCAAAAAAAAAACATTTTCCGCTCCTTGTCTGTAGATAGTGCAAAAGACTTGACTACCAATTCATTGCATAGCGGTATATTTTAATCAATTTTTTGAATAAGATTAATTGCCAAATGAAATAAGTAAACTTAAAACGTTATTTTAAAGCCTATCTTAGATTCAATAAATATTCAGAGCGATATCTTCATAAGCATCACGCGTTTAATTAATTTTTAAATTAAGAAACAATTAATTTGATTAATTGAGAAATGCTGAGTGAGTGGGACTAGAAACTTTTTGATCTATTTTTTTTCCCAACGTGACTGTTATTCGTGAGTTCCTTTAACTCTTAGGCTGGATTACCGGGTCAGGCTCTGGACTCGCTATTAGGGAGTCGGAAGGCGGACCCTGGGCACCGAAGCGGAAGTTTCAGTTGTAACCGGGAAGCAACGCCATGATGATGACGATGACCGGGTCAGGCCGAAATTAGTTGAACATTCCGTTAGGAAATCCTTGAGATTAATTCAGTACTCATAATTGAATTTGGAAGGTTTATGTAGTACCACCACAACCTCATTTATTAAGCAGAAGGATATTAGGGACTTCCCTAAGTTCCTTCTTCCCTATGTAGGATAGACTTCTATCCTACATAAGAGATGTCCTAAGTTGTAAAGTGGAATATCGTAATACAATAGTAAACTAAACTAAAGCTAACCGAGAACGTCACTGTATTTGCATCCCAAAATATGCTCCCTGAATGCATCGTTACGTAAACCACTTTATACAATAACTTAATTTGTTTCAGTGGCGAATGGTATTTAGGCTGGAAGAAATCTGAATTAGCCGACGTTTCATGGTACCAGTTAATACATTGGGACAGCTTACGAGAAGCCCAGAGTAAACATAGACTTAGTAAGTATCTACGGACAAGTATTTTGCAGATGGGTCCTTTTTTTAATTACCTACCACTGAAAAACAAGTTTGAAACGAAGTGGCTGACCTCTGAGCTACCCCTTTTTAATGTGATTAGTATCATGTAGTTCTAAAACGATATAAAATGTAGTCGTAGTACAATGGTTACCCATCTATAGAAGACTATAATGATATCGCTTGAACATGCTAGTCAATCGATCGTCACGGGTCTGTCAGACACATTAAGTACTAATTCTATTAAAATATTCAGACAATCTAAATATTTAATTATTTATAAGAATCCTAAGCCTCACTCTTGAGATGTCGATAACCTTTTAATGTTATTATTCTGCATACTGCGGTAAGTAATTTGCATAAAGCTGTAATTACATTTATTTGTACATAATGCCTAATGTAGAACTATTATTTTGATAAGAGTCGTACACTTATTGTATTTAAAACGAAAACTTTTATATTTAAGTAGGCATTTTTTGTTTAAAATTCCTTACTATCATCACCATCAACAGTTTCTATCGAAATTGATTGATAGTTTTACGAAGTGACCTCTGATTTTATCTTTCAATAAAAGGTAAAATGGACCAATGATGGACAAATATAAGTTTTATGTAATAGTATGTATAGTGTTCATCAGTCGAATAATATATCTATAGCTTAAGAAAATTACAACTAACTGCAGTTAAAAACATTTCGTGAGTCACTGACTCTCTATCAGTGAGTATAACCATTGTAGGTCTTGTGTGTGTGCAAATTAAAATGGCAGTCATCGAGTAAGGAAAAATAAACTCTATTCTACTAGAAAGTCCTGTCTTAAATTTCACCCTCGGACTGGAGAGTAGAGTGCGGTGGCTGTCCTACATTAGACCCGACTGATCCAATAGTTGCAACACCACTCATTGTAGCAGTCTCCTTTGTCACCATATAGTGATATAGAAGGTTTGCTCAACAACCAAACTAATAGTGATATAGACCATAAATAGTTATTTATCATCAAACGAATAGTGATATAGACGATAAATAGTTATTTATCATCTATATAGGTAGGTATAAAGTTATATACCACATATAAATACACTATATTGCAAGTACAAGTCGCAAAAGAAAAATTTCAAACAAAACTTTTTAATTATCTACTTAATGTTTTTACTGACTTACTAACTTCTAAAGTTGATGTTATAATTTACGAAAGTGAAAAATAGTTCACTTAAGTGAAGTTTTCTAAAACACTACGTAGTAAGATATTTATTTATTAAGTTAAAAAGTCCATCAACTAGTGACAGGCCAATTATACAGAATCTTATTACACTTAACTTTTTCGTTAAATTAATGACTTGTGTTCAATATTTACACAGAACCGAACTCATATATATAAAGACTTTTAAGGATTTCTATTTACTCAGTACGGCTTATTTTTAGTTTCTATGTTCTTTTTTAAAACCTCAAGTTCTTTAACACAAGCTAGGCGAGCTTGTGTTCAAGAACTTTACTAGAGGGTATTTTAATGGGTTACTGACAATTCTAACACTCTTCATATCAGCGGAGGCACTAAAACATTGCCATATTCTTCCATAGAAGTCTTCCTAATTTTAAGGCATGGATAAACTTAGCATGGTATTGCAGAAGCTGTAAATATTGTAGTCTCTAGAAAAAGACAGTGTTTTTAGAGACCATAGCATTTTGTTTCTCAAAAGATGTAAAAAGAGGGTTTTGCAGCGTCGACAGCTCGTGAGATACGATGCTGGTTTTACAAATGTCATTAGGATGTGGTGGCCACTTCCCACTATACTCGGTTTCCGGCTTAACAGTATAAAATTACATTAGTAAAAAACGTACATTGCTTGTTCCAGTAACACAATCGGAACAAGACAAATGTTGCATACTGCTTGTGAAGTTGCAGCAACGTAATGGTCAGTTCCTCTGGGCACACGTCGTATTGCAAGTCAAAGATGCTACGGACACACCAAGGCAATTCATTGTTGCTACTAATCAAATTTTAAGGTATTTATAATTGCATTATAAATATTTCTAATTGATATAATAAATAAAAATTACACATTTACTAGGTTCAGTAACTGTAGAACCGATTTGGATGCAGTTATTTTAATTTGAAAGCAGGTTTTCCAGCGATGGTTCTTAGATATGTTTTATCAAAATCGGTTCAGCGGTTACAAGTTCATCAGCTCTTTTGTTAGCTGTGGTAGGAATCTTAGAACTTTAATTTACTTTAAAACATGAGTGACCTATTTTTTTTTACTTATTGTAGGCGTTTTGTGTCGGGGGTTTTTTAATTTTTTTATTTATATTATGTTTTGAATAGATTTTAGATAGTACATTCATAATTTTAGTGCTGCAGTAATCCTTTTAACATTTTCTTTTATTTTTGTAAGTCTTCTTAAATGTATCTATAACTTTTTATAGTATTTTGTTGTGTGTAGGTACATACGAATTATAAATTTTCTAATTATTACCCATATTAATCATTAACGGCATTAACTATAGCTGGAACAAAATCAAAATAAAAGAAATTTCAGTTTCGTATGCCATTAAATGTCCTTATTTCACAGTATTGTATTAAAGCGTTGACTTTATTTTAAAAAGTTCCAAATTATTATTATAAGCATATGCTGGGTTTTGTCTGTGTTTTATATTAACATGTCGGTGGCAAAAAAGCACACAGCCCGCCCGATGGTAAACGGTTACCGTAGCCTATGGACGCTTGCAATTCCAGGGACTCCTATGAGTTTGTAGTAATAACACAAAATTGCTGATTTCAGTAATATGTAGCATTCCGATTAAATCAGCTTTCTAAATAAATAATATATTGGCGTTGGGGTTAGGAAAAAAGAGAAATAAATACAAATACCTCATTTTATTTAATATTATTATTTAATCCGGCAAATGTTAAGAGACATTCTTTATCAACGCAATTATATTCTAAATATCTATCCGCAGTGAAGAAGAAGCGACAATAATGTTAGCCAACTCCTGGTTATATCAGTACTATGGTTACCAAAACCAGCCCTGTGGTATGCTAGACCCTCGATGCCAGAAATTCTTCAGAAGAGACCAGTGTTACCAAGATCCTTATCAAGAATATCCATATATTGAGAATCAGGAACTAGAGTATACGGGTTACCATGTATCTGCGTATGTTCAACCGAAGACCGTGGAAGATTACAGCGGCTGTGAAAGAGTTTATTCGGAGAGAGGTCCAGTGGATTATTCTACTCATTCTCCTCAGTCTACTATTAGTGAAGAAAGGTGAGTTATGCCAGTTTAGCATTAGAATTAAAACATTCAAAGGCCAAGACTGCGTCACTCCTGCCCGAGCCGCTGCAATCTCGGAGACCTTCGATTAAGTTGAGTGTCGCGGGCTTCGTGTGTTGTACTATAATTATTACGGTTATTACACGAGCACCCAGTCGTCAAATAAGTAATTGTAAGGAAGGTCAGAACAAAATAAATCTTAACGTGTAGAGATTCGACACATAATAGCTTACGTGAGTTAATAACAGGCAAACGTTATTTTTGTCAATATTGAAGATTACATTGTTTTCGAGTTAATTTGAACTCAATTGCGTAGATCCGAATGTCTTTATTAATTGAGTGTCTTCAATGGGTGAGACATCTGTAAATAAATACTAATTAGCAATGGAATACTAAAGTCGTTGATTAGGAACTTGGCATGTAAAAAATATTAAATTTTCTACTACAACATTCGAAAGTAGAATATATTAGTAGTAATCGTTTAATTACTACGATTCTAATGACAGCTGTCTAGGTATACAAAAGATACAATTATTTCTAAAACCATTAAGGTATTGCTTTCAGGAATATTTAGTTTTAAACATGTAGACATTATTTCAGCGCAATTTAATGAACACAATGGAACCTTTAGCTTTTCGAAATTGCTTTAGACACGTATGTACGATTACAATAATGTGATAAGATGATATAGACTTAATAGGACATATATATAATCAAAGCTTAATAGCATATGAGTCCCAATGTAGTCCTCCCAACGTACCAATAGTCTCTTTTCAGTCGTGACCTATAGGCAGGATTGCTTATTGGGATATTGGATACTAAGGATGGAATTTAGTTGAAGTTAACAAATACTCAAGTCTTCAAATGAATTTTCGTTTAAAATATTGAACTGATGATATTTAACATCATAGTATTAAAATTGCATTGTTTACTGCTGTAAACTTTTGTAAACTTAAGTATTTGAAATTTTAGCATATTTGTAGTACAGGAATAAAGTGATTCTTCGCTTTATTCCTTTATTACAAATATGCTAAAATGTATACAAAATCAACAAACCACTTTTGATTTAAAAATAAACAAACTAAGAACAAGGCCGAGCGTACAATTTGTATCCGTCATGTCACACCGAGGGAATATTATAAATAAGAAAATCATCACCCCGTCCATTCGTCCGACTATCCGTCCGTCCGCGTAATTTGACACCTTTCATTACCATATTTATTGTAAAGTCGCTATTACAAACATCATTTTACTATCATTTTAAAATCAGACAACTCTTAATTTCAGTGCATTAAAGTTCAAATTAATCTATCTCGGATTCTTTCAAATACATTTGTATGTTCGTTAATATAAACCAAATATGAAAAACTGACCGGCCGACTCGAAAAGGGTTATGATATGAGTCTTTGTATGATAGTTTGTTACTTGATGTGTTTCAGTATTGGTTTTGACGTACGATGTTTACTATGGAAATTATTACTTATTAGTAATAGAATGTTTATAGATACCAGAAATAAAATGACTTTAGCCGATACATTTATGATCGGTGTTTATGTGAATCGAGGATTTTTTGTTCGATCTAGGTGAATTTAGTCTCCTTGGCTGGTTAAATTTTTACACGCTTTATATTAGCTTGAACTGTATCTATCTTGGTATCTGTGTAACGGAATCATTTTAACGTAGTTTTCACCAACTTCAAGCTGTCCGATCACTTGCATCAAGGATCGATGACAATAGATACAAGATTAAAAAATAAGAAAATGAACTAATTTAAACAAAAAAGACGCTTAATAGCAACCCGAACTAAAAAGTCGAAAATACTTTTTGATTGTACAAAAGCGTGGGGTGCTTGACTTCAAATGTTACAAAGAGTTCATTGGTTATTTATAAAAATTCAGTTATTATAAAAATATACTCCACGCTCTTTTTTAAATCAACATTTTTTTTTAATTTTAAGTTCGGTTTGCTATTAGAGCGTGTTTTTTAACTATAATTTATATATTAGTGACATTCTTTCTCGGAACATTACTTTTTTGTGTTGCCATGATCATTTTTATAGTGTAAACATAAAAAACATATACACCATAGGCATCGCATACATCATATTACTGTTAGAGACCACTTAAAATTTGACCGCAGCATCAGTACGGCTTCCAGTGCGACAATGACTTTGATACCCGTATAAGTAAACCAATTTGTTAGAATCCAAGATAGTTAGATCCTGAGTTTGCTTTACTCGATCTGAAATTAAGTTTTAGAACTCTTGCAAAATTAAGTTTTAGAACTCTTGCAAAATTAAGTTTTAGAACTCTTGCAAAATTAAGTTTTAGAACTCTTGCAAAATTAAGTTTTAGAACTCTTGCAAAATTAAGTTTTAGAACTCTTGCAAAATGAAGTTTTAGAACTCTTGCAAAATTAAATTTACTATTTATAATGTTGTAGTTTGAACTATTTATTCGCGTTTTTTACAGTCGAAGTAGAGTAGAAATAGGATTTTTTTTATTCTTACAAATACCGACAAGTGCTACTATAAGCGTTAAGTTAATCTATCGATATTTAATCATAATATGGTATATATTAATTATAAATTAAAATAATATATTACAGAAAGCGTTATGTGACAGTAAATCCGGTATACTGTTTAGTTGATTTTTTAAATTTAAGGCTTGTATATGCCTAACATCGTCCTGACATCATTACAGGTACATATTGGCAAGATCAAACTATATCTTTTAAATTGTCCCCAGATCACCACATCACTACGACCCTTCACCAGATATAGTAGTTAACAGCAATATGTATATGTATCCTCATCACGGGAAGAGGGAGTACTACGAACAGTATCCTCGAGTTAACTACCACGTCCAAGAGCCCTGCACCAGTACTGCTATTGAAGGTAATTTCTTCTAAACCCTATCATATCAATATGCAACTGTTTTATATAAAACTGTCTACTTTGTCCTAACGAAAATAAATAGGACAAAATCACTCACCACGTGCACCTTTCAAAATATTTCATCTTAAAAAATCTTGTGTCATATCCTTACGGTGAGTATCATTTCCATAGATAGCATTTTGAATCTTCTCTTGTGTAATGTACGTAGCACCGTGTATAAATATTATTTTCTTATAAATGATGATTAATGAAAATGTTAAAAGTAGGCATAACATAATTTTTTATGTTTTATGCGCAAGTGTTAAAAAGCGACCCTGTAAATAAAGCTGTCGGGCGTCGGTGACTTTGCTTAGTTTGCTGTCTTAACTATTTTCATGAGTTAAAAATATAAAGACAATGACCATTTATAACAGTATAACATTTCCCGTCAGAAAAATCCCTTCTGTAGTGTGTAGTTTATTATTACCAATTACTAAATTCACGTTTGCACTTGCGTCAATGCGGGGCCCGATTTATTTATGTGGTAAATTTCACACAAATCTGTAATCTGTATGGCGGTTAGGGTACGATTTAAGAAGAAATATTTGTATATATTCCAATAAGGTAAACCCGGCAAATGTGACCGTGTAATTTTGATGAAATGTTAAACTGAAATATCAGTTTTTCATTTCAATTCTTCAAATGATAAGCCACGTTTACCCTATACAATATATTTAGCATTAGAACAGAAAGCTAAATAACAACTTTTATTGACACTTAACATTTTTTTCCGCCTACAGCTATGGAATACCCGAGTGCTAAACGTATGCGACTAGCTCCACCACCGCTTACCTTGGACGAAACCGACGGCATGGACCGATGGAACCCAAGTCCACCATGGTCGGACACCACACTTAAAGTACCAGATTATTCTCAACGGTTCACATACAACCACATGGTACCGATACCGCCTGAAAGAGCTATGGTTACTTAAGACTTTTAGATTATATTAACTAAAATAGGTACAAAAATATTTTAGAATGACTTCAAAAGTTGTTTTTTACAGTATTAAGTTGCAGGGACAGAACAGTAAGTAGTCTTGATATGGATATGTAACGTTTAGATCGCACCGGGATTGTCAATTAGCAATATTGATGTGATCAAAACGCTTATAACTGAATACGGAACTGATTAGCCCGCTTATCCCTTGACATTTATTTTGAAAGATCCGTTTACTAATAGGACCAACTATGGATTTGTATATTTTCGTGGTTCAATGGTAGGACTACGAAGACATGAAGAGATTGCAGCTCAAGAACTTGAAGCAAGTTTTATCTGTTTGATCGAAAATGCAACGAATTGTATAATAAATATAAATATTTTATGTATCAAACTCCACTTTTTGTCGGCACTGAAGGATTGTTTTAAAATTATATGACCATTTATTTTAATTATCAAAAAGTATTATTTAATATTTGTTCAATAATACTGCTATCGTTAACCCGATTTTCATTGAAGATTTGGTTTTATTCAAGAAGATTTAAAATCTAGTTATATTAATTTTATTTCCCTTTTGGTTTACTAAGCCTTGTATCGCCCTGATAAACACCTCGTTAATCAAAACGAACATTTATAATCAAAAGACATTTGTTTCGAGCTTAAAATAATTTTCATTTCGCAAACCTTTTGTTTGTGAGCCTTTCTCTTGTCTACTTACCATTAATACGTAATGATGGAATCTGTGTTATTCGTCGAGTTCCGCTATCAACTCAATTAATTCAACATTATCTTAACACCCGCAAAAAGTTTTATACTTACGTTTAAAACCTGGTTTTCAGTAAAAGCGGTTAGCGACAAACGCCCGCATACAAGGTCTATGTCACTGTACAGTTAGTAATAAAAACTGTAGTTATACCAATTGTTACAATATCTTCTTTTTTTTCATGAAATGTGACTCGTGGATGATTCGGTATCAACAACTCATTAGTCGATTTTTAATCGTGATGAAAAATCGACAATTGAACAATCAATTGTCGATGTTACAGGACAGTTTTATTATTCTTAGCTATTTTTTTGACAACAGCTTTGAAGAATGACGAGATCACAATTTAGTCGAATCTCGTGAACTCGAATAGAGTAGACGTCGGCTTGTATTTATGTCGCTTTTCTAAAACTGAATAGGTAAAAGAAACCTTCAAAGTAAAACTAGATTTAGATTACTTTTTTCCTATTCTACGCATTTAAAATTGTTGTTAGATATTTTCTCCTATGTTTTTAGCTCAAATTTATTAAAATTAATTTAGTTTTTTAGTATTAAATACTTTTAAGATAATATAATTTTTGGGTTAAGATGAGTATTGGAATACGGTTCCGTCCAAATATTTGTGCATTCCAAAGGAATAGTTAAGTTTATATTTCATGTAAATATATTTTATAACGTTAATGGCATTTATGTAAATATTGGTTTTATTGTACTTAAGTGTAAAATACTGAAAGAATGGGTAAAATAAAGAAATACTAAGTTAAAATAAACGCAGTTTTATTATTAACCAGCAGTGCCCCGCGGTTTCACTCGCGTAAGTCCCGATCCCGTAGGAATATCGGGATAAAAATATATGTTAATCCCTATAGATATACAGATAGCCTATATGTTAATCCAGGTATCCAGCTATTTACATACCAAATTTTAATCGCAATCAGTTCAGTAGTTTTGGCGTGGAAGAGTAACAAACAGCCATCCATCCAAACTTTCACATTTATAATATTAGTGAGATTTCTTTTATCCTACATATTTTTGTATCACACCTTTATAATCCCGAAGGGGTTCATGTTGGTTATTACAAACCCCTACATTTCATTAATATGGGGCGAACCTATAGGTACTTTTCACCAGGCATTTTCCAGTTTACTAATACTAGTATTATAAAGCTGAAAAATTTGTTTGTTTGGTTAAACGCGCTAATCTCAGGAATCTCTACTGGTTCGAATTAAAAAAATCTTTTTTTTTATTGTATAGGGGACAAACGAGCAGACGGGTAACCTGATGGTAAATGAGTACCGCCGCCCATGGGCACCTGCAACTCACGAGTCACTAGTGCGTTGCCGGCCTTTAAGGTGGGAGTAGAGGAAGCGGGGGAGAGGGGGGAAGAACGGGGAGAGGGGGAGAGGATGGAGAGGGAAGGGTTAGGGCCTTCGGTAACCTCACTCACGCGGCGAAAAGCAATGCAAAATTGCGTCACTGCCGGTTTTCTGTGAGGCCGTGGTATTACTCCGGTCGAGCCGGCCCGTGCGTGCCGAAGCATGGCTCTCCCACGAATAAATATATTTATCGAGGAAGGCTATATAACATGACCCTACGAACAAAAGGAGCGGGCCACGGCTAATATTACATAAGCGCCAACTAATGGTGATAGGATCATCGTGTCCCTACCAAAAAGATGCGGGTGTCTTTAATGTGTAGGTGTATTGAAAGAAGATTGTCTCCCAATACACCTCTAAACTAATGACGAAAACATTTTTGTATTGCAAGAACTTTACATAGTAGGTGGTGTTAAGAAGATATTACTAGGGGGCTATATACAAAGGGGGTGATTTGAGGTATGAAATATTCTTGGAAAATTTTGAATGATAGGTCAAGATGTATATCTACCGGGTACACCCTGTAATTTAACTGGTTTGATTCACGCAAGATGCCGCTTAATCATTGGCCTGATTCAGATGATGACTGATCGTAAGCGATTTTCTCTAAATTCTACTAGCTAAAAAACATTTACGATAATTTTTTACATCCTAAAACTTTTATTTAGAAGAAATTAAGCACTCATCTTCCCTACAAACTTTTATTTAGAAGAAATTAAGCACTCATCTTCCTTACAAACTTTTATTTAGAAGAAATTAAGCACTCATCTTCCCTACAAACTTTTATTTAGAAGAAATTAAGCACTCATCTTCCCTACAAACTTTTATTTAGAAGAAATTAAGCACTCATCTTCCTTACAAACTTTTATTTAGAAGAAATTAAGCACTCATCTTCCCTACAAACTTTTATTTAGAAGAAATTAAGCACTCATCTTCCCTACAAACTTTTATTTAGAAGAAATTAAGCACTCATCTTCCCTACAAACTTTCATGACCTATTTCAATCCCTTCAAATTTATTTTATGTAAAAAAAGTAACCAATGACCATCTCCGAGGTTCTGTCTATCTCTGTACTAATATGCTTGGTAATCAAGAGTAGTTCAGCGGCTTAAACGTGAAAACATAACAGACAGACAGACAGACAAAGTTACTGTTACATTCATAATATTAGTATAGTAGTAAAGATTATAAATATCGGTATCAATGTTACTCACTAGCAGGAGCTCAACGCTATGCATATAGTGCTGCTATGTTTAACTATTACATACGTAGATACGTCTCCTTAAGGATTACTTCGATATCAAACAGATATCTTTGTATCGCACCTCTTTTAAGATATTTTTTATATATGCTGCTTTCAGAGATATTACCTATATATCTATCAAGGGGATTTCGCTTGCCATATTTTTGCCCTGGGTATCTATTGTCTTCTTATCTTTATTACCGTCTAGTAAACTCGTTTCCGTACTGGGACTAAACAAAGAACAATAACAATTTGCCTGACCCGGGAATCTACATTCATGAGCTCTTATTTACGCTATAGGACTATAAGAATAAAACTGTTCGTGAAAAACATGTTACACAAGTAAAACTTAGCCACCCACTACTAGACGCCTGTCTCGTTACGAGGAAAATACAACATATTATTAATATTCCAGCATTCTATAATTCGTAATAATTTAATGATGGTAAATAAAAAAACTTCCTTAGAATTAAACAAAAAAAATATAACAATATTAGACAAAATTAAACGACTTGCAATCCAAAAACTGCCTAAGGATGCATGTAAAAAGAAAGTCACTCAATGGCTCTTACAACTTGACTATGGAAACAGGAAAAACCTTCTCAACATGTTATCATAGTTTGCGTATTTATTCAAAATAATACACGCACACACACCCACAGGGATTCGTACATACAAATACACAAAACACACACACAGAGACACAAAATTAGTTTTTGGTAATCTATAAAGCTATTATGCACTAAGATGATTTTATATTCCTTTTATTTTTTCTCTATTTTTGGTTGCCCACTTGTGCATTTGTTTGTGTCTTTTATGTTTTCCTATTCTGAGAGGAGGGTCAGGTGTCCAAAGCACATGGTATCCTAATTTGAATTCATAACGAATGAAAAACTGACTCCCAAAATTTTTTTGGATCAAACCATGTAAAACTTATGAAAAATAATTTTTGGGAGAATTCAGTAAAACATCATTATTATTTAGTCGAATATCTGACAAAAATCGATACTAGGCCACTTTTAGGCGTTATTTCCTGCACTCGGTTAACTATGATTTAACTAATTATGTTCACTTATTCATCAACGACGTAAGACTAGCGAACCAGCTGCAATATGTTCTTACATTCTAGCCGATAGCTGGAACTTCCTTCTACGAAACGTAATGTAAAACTACACGCGTTTTAAATTAAAACGTAAATATGTCGACAGTGTGCGATGTACGTAATGCCCACCCATTAACCGCTTCAACTGCACTTGCATAAGTTACAACGAATTATATTTAAATGTCTAATGCGTGCGATTTACATTAGAAGTACAAGGCTCGAACTTCTTAATAGATGTATTACGCTTAGCAAATGACTGGTGTAAGATGACCCGTCAAGTGGTAGGGACCGTGAGTGTTATTTGAGGATTGAAGAGCAAGGAAGGTCTAATTATACTGGCGGCGCTTTGGCTGTCAATCAGGTAAAAACTAAGCTTGATCTTGTGTGGTTTAAGTTATAAACTTTTAGGATTTTAGTAAACCACTAGTTTTTTTTTTATATTGGAAAAGGACAAGAGCCTTTACCATTAATATGTGAGACAGTCCTCACAAATGAATAAAACAGAGTTAAATATTATACCTTAATTTTGTCGCGTGAAAGGCTCCGAGGAGGCACTACCACGCCAAGGACACGATACAGCGACTACTACAACCACAGATAAACCATTTCTTTCACCACTGATAGACCATATATTTACCTAAAAATTTAAGAGTACCAAAAAAATTAATAATTAAGTTTGCTCATATTAAGACCGTAAATACGGTTTTTAATATTTTATCCTTAATGTTTTTAAGTAAATTATGTTGACCGTTAATAAAACTAAAAAGAACCATCAAACAGGAACAAAAGCAGCTTTACACTCAAACCGCTTCCTTCTTAATGCTCTGTACATAAAGCTCTAGTAAAACTTTGATCCATTGTTATTTCAAGCCTGTCTGACTGCAGCTCGATGAATTATTGATGACTAGGATATATACGTGATCCTAAGCCAATACGCGTTATAACGAGGTACAAAAACCATGTAACCTATTGTTCAGAAAATAAAAATAAAGCTTTATATTAACGTGTACCCCAAATGATTTAATGACATTTTTGTTCAGTTATATCTTCAAGACTGTTCGTGGTATTAAAAGGTTCGGGTCTTCTATTCGTGTACCGAGTTATGTTATGATAACTTCAACTTCAAGATGTGCTCAATATGTTCATTTATAGAATTAATAATTGCTAATGTGTCTTAAAGTGGATGGTATAATTGCATAGTAAGTAACGAAATAATATATGATGATGGTGAGTTTTGAGTAAATTTACGACTTTAGTGTCATTTGTAAACATCTTCGCATAATTTTTCGTACTCAGTTCATATCTTTTTAGATTAATTTTTACTATTACAGTGAATCTTTTTGTAGTCTCTATTAATTATCTGATTCTGATTTATTAGCAGAATCATCGCAAAAATCTTCACAAGTGTCTTTATTTTTATGTATTTGTAATTTTATTATGTATGTATGTACATATTTATGTATACTAAATGTTTACGCATTTTTTTTCTTTATCTTATGGCTTCAAATATACACCTGCAAGAAAAGGTTCAGCATCACCCATAGGTTGACTAGAAGAAAATGCCTACGGCATTAAGTCGGCCTTGTGAAATGTTTTTGCAGGAAGTATAAATAAATAAATATCATTAAAAGAACTACTGCAAAATGTCGAAAATAAGCTAACATGAAATTTTTTATGGGACCTGCGTAACTGGAAACACCCCTCCATTATACGGAAGACCTTCGTAAACCAATTCTACTGAAGTGTAGTTTCGGTTTCTTTTAGTAAGTAGATTTGACAAAGATCCATAGAGGGGTTGATATAATTTAGCTAATATTAATAATTATCGCATTCTTAGTAGTGTAAATAAAACAAATGTAGGTACTAACCTACCACTCTGACCGAGACCAAATTTTATAGGACCGAGATGGCACAAGAAATATTTATTAGACCCTCGCCTATTTAACTTACCAATTTTTCATACTAGCAAATATTAGCCTTTCATTCAACTTTGAATGCCAAATTCAAAATGAATTTTAAAATATTATGACAATAACATTAAAAAAAAACAGCTTGTCATTTGTTTTGATGATTTTTTATTGCGCGTTTTATTCCAATAACCCAATGTCGCCTACGGGTATATGGGCTAGATATACACTATACAGATTCCGGAATTTAGTTTACTTATAATAAAAGTAAATCCACTGATAGTTTAAACATTGCGTACACATGAACTAATCTATGAATGAAATTACACACATACCTACGTCAAACGTCCTCTCAATTCCAATTTATTATTTGGATTTTTATAAAACTGTAGAGGTGTGTTTGTCCATTACACATATTATGACAACAATGAGTCAGAACAATTCATTGTTATTAAATTTAATTTGATTAATGGTTACTAATACTATGATTTCTTTCTGGGGATTTTCGTTTATTGGAACAAACCAACAAACGAGTACGTTTTAGTTAATTGTAATTTATATAAGGCTGTATTTTTTTTAATCAAAATCAATTCAATATAGTTTTAGCTACAGCCTAATCCCTCTCCTAAAGACAATCCATGTAAGTGGGTGCTATATTTTTTAGGTGATTTGTAAATGTTCATAATTTTTTTCTACGCCTAACTTTTATATTCACTAAAAACAGTTACATTGTTAAAAAACATTTCTGCCAATATCCGATGTTCAATAATTAAATACTTCATTACTGCATAAAACATTGCATGCTAGAGAGGCACACCGGTTCGCATTAGCGGACTCGTTAGCGGAAAACAAATTAATAAATTATACCTTAATAAGGTTTTCCGATCACACCAGCCGTGGGAAATGAGTTCCCCACTGGGTAATTTATTTAAACGGGTCGTAAACAACCTACGTGGGGGTTGACGACAATTGCTGTTGCAAAGTTTGAAGCAGTCAATACAGTGCTTGTGATTTGAATTTAGAACTACTGGGACTTGTTCCGTCGCTCGGTATTCGAAAATTTGAATGGATAATTCTTTTTTTTTAAACTCCTCCCCTACATTTTTTTTTTATTTTTTGAATAGAGTTCTCACTCTTGAAACATGATTATTTTAGGTAAAGATAAGGTGTGATTTAAAACCAGAAGAGATCATGGCTCTGGTAGTAGTAGGCAGACAATTGCTTCATTCTTGCCTTTTTTGACTCGGTTAAAGGGTTTTTGTGAAATTATAGTATTTGTTGATATATATTTTAGAAACATACTGCTTATTAGCAATTATTACACTTTAAAACCCTAAACGCTGATGTCGTGCTTAAATTCCCATTTTCATTGGTCGTTAAGCCTTACACACGGGGCATAATGTAAGTGTTTGTTTACCATCAGGTAGGCTGCGTAATATAAAAAATACCGGACAAGACAAGGACAAACTAGTATTTAGATAGTTCGTCCAACTCAGGAATCGATCCAAGCATCGAAAACAAACAAGAAGATTTTTGCCGTTTTTTACGAAGGACACACTTAACTTTGCCGTTCTATTTAGAACTGCAAAGTTAAGTGGGTATAGGAGAGTACATCGATGTATGACACAGTCGTAAATTTGTAATAACAACAAATAAACAACTTTCGGATTTTTTTCCTTTACTTGTGTGGGTGGGTATCACAATACCCAAGGCTTTTCTTACCGAATTCCATCGTTCTATTTCAATGAGAAGTGGTTTTGATTGACCTGCGTTCGATTTTGTTAAAATGTAAAGCTTAGATGGTCGTATCTTTTGATTGGGTTCACTTAGAACCTTGATATCTTCTTGCTTCAAGAGATTGCAGACGTAAGTATTTGATGTTTATTTCAACTTGATACCTACACCCGTTCCTGAGAAAAAGGGGCACGAAGCTCTAAGAAAATTGTTTAATATTAATTAATAAAATTAAATATTCAAGTTGAGTTAGTATGTCTTGATAATATAATGTACATCTAGCAAACAGCGTACCTACTTACAAAGCATTTAACCGGCTGACCGAATTTAAAATTCAGAAACATGTGTCAGAAAACCATTGCTGAATTCACCTACGTGAATCACATACTTTGGTTATAAGTGAAAAGGAAAATAAGGGAATTTTCAAAGCATTTCAATGAACAACCGCAAAACTAGTCTGGCAGCGAGCCAGGACAACCTCTGGCTCTCATACAAACATGGATACTTTTATGATTAAATCACAAAGTTTCAGTTGAAAAATTATACTGTGGTTCTTGTAACATTATGCTAAGGTGAATAGAAACCTAACGGATACATTGTCAGACTGCTCCTCCTGACAACTTTTAAAAAGATAAACCCAATAACTATTAATCTGTCTGATTTAGAACAAATATAAGCTAAAATTAATTCATCGGGGTCAATAAACCAGTTATTATTCTTAGGTATATTTTTCGACACTTCCTAAAGGTAGCATCCGGTTCTTGGCAACCGAGACGCGCGACCGCGACCATGGGACCATGCGACATGGGTCGCCCGTCGCGGGGCGACAACTAGCTTTCCACTGTCAGCGACCGCGACCACGCCAGTTGTACGGTTGACGAGCAGGGTGACATTTTTGTGTTCTACTGCAGTACGATATGTCGGACAATTTATCCGCAGCTAGGCAAAAAGTTATTCGGCAGCTATTGGAGGATGAAGAAGATGATTATCTATGCCTCCAGAAAAGAGGATGAAGATCGACTAAATTTTCACATTTCGAGAAGAAGAGGGTTGCTGTCAAATACTCATACAACGACATTTAAATGATAAAGAAGAAAAGTTCAGAAAATATTGTAGGTTAAATCACAAACAGTTTGAAAACGCCGCTATTTTGATGTACTCTCACCTGCGTCGCGCTGACTACACTGTCTCCGGCGCGACTGGGTCGCGGTCGCCACGTCGCTCTCTGGCCACGCCACTCCATATAAATTCATACAAAGCAGTGGGTCGCGCGACCCGGACGCGGTCGCGGGTCGCGGTCGCGCGTCGGGGTCGCCAGAACCGAATGCTACCTTTATTGGATGTATGGAATCAGTCTACCACAGAAAACTGATTGAATTGGGTAGATGCCTACGATCAAAATAAATTATTTCGCCAAGTCGGACAATAAAATAACTTAACGTAGTCTGAAAATTCTCATCTGGTTTTATTTTAACGTTTTTAATTTGTTTTATAATTGTCAAATTAATATTGAAAGTGAATAATTTGACAACAGTAAGACGTGACATCATTTCTTAGTATTAGTATTTCTACCGTTTTGACGGTTGCTGAAAAGATACTTATTTGACTTGACAGTCATCTACCATCTACATCTATCTACTAGATGGTTGATTTTTATTCATCAATATTTTGTAAAAATAGATAAATAACTCGTGCTTCTACATTTATACCCTGCCAGTTTCAAGATACAAAAAAAAATTATCTGGCCATAGGAGCTCCTGGCTGCATATCATCATTTCAGCCATAGGACGTCCACTGCTGGCCCCCTTCATTGACTTTCAAGAAGACCGGTTGCTATTTAATTTCATTATGAAAACGAAACGTATGAGAGAGTAAAGTCCTGTAACGTCATAAGTACATTAATAAATTAAGTTGTAATATTTTAATAATCTTTAACGTAACATACTCATAATTTATAATCACTTTAACGTATTATGAGAAAAACAAGATACATCGATTTATAAATTTACCTACTAGCTACCCTGGCACGCGTTGCTGTGGCTAGCTAATTTGCAATAAAAAAATAATTTAAAAAAAAATATCCCATCTCTCAAATTGGATCAAACTGCACATATTTGCAAAATTTCATTAAAATCGATTTTATTTTATTAGTTCAAGAGTTCATCGGTAACAAATAACGTGACACATTATTTTTTTATATATAGATATGGCCAAGACAGATTGGAGACATTGAGCAATCTTAATGTGGCTGATATGAAAGTTAAGTTATAAATGATAAGATAAGATAATATATATAATAAGTAAGACGACGAGACCAGACGAGAGACCAGTCATTATAAGTACTTAAGTAGCACCCGTTACGAGAATATCGAGAATACTACAATGCGCCCACCATACATAGGCTGCTCTAAAAGTATCGGGAATGGAATATTTCCACTGTTTCTATCATATTAAAATCTTTTTAATTGAAAACTCCTTGGTTTTAAAAATCGAATACCATTTATTTATTTAAAAAAAGATTCTCGGTCTTATCACAAGGTTTTGTCAAACTTGTTTAGTCGTTGAGAAAATGGAATTGACTCGAGAAAATTCAAGAGCGATGATTTATTAAGACTTTCGAAGTGGTTTAACGCAAAAACAATGTGTTGACCGGATGATTTCTGCATTTGGTGATGAAGCCCCATCCAAAACCACAATTTACCGCTGGTTTGCTGAATTTCAACGTGGACGTGTCAAGCTCAGTGACAATTCAATTCAATTCAAAATCATTTATTCAATTAAGACACTAAGTGACTTTTATGAACGTTAAATTGAAGCTAGAGTTAAAAATCATAGATCGGCACAAACAGACGCCACAGCATATACTGGATTGTCAAGGTAAATTAGGTGAAAAACACCAAAATCTACTGCCTGTTTGTGTCGATCTATAACTTCCAGTTTCCAAAATGCGTAGGGCCTTATGAGAAGAATACTGGCAAAGAAGCTCATGGCCACTCTTTTTAAAAGTCAGATCTTCAGGTACAATAGTGTTAGTGTTACACGAAAGGTAAACAGGATGCAAGCTGATGCCACCTGAATTTCATTTTATTGAAATGCTCCAAAAGCTAACGTACTAAAAAATAAAAATCACTCAGTGATACCGTTGAAGGTTTGAACCTATTAAACATAGAAATCATTCAAGGTGCACATCTACCTTCATTCAGTTGCAAAATCTACTGTTAAAAATAATTCGTGACTGGATTAAGAGGCTAGAGTTGCAGTTGATCGAACCAAAATAATAGTATAGGCTAAAGCATCCCCGTCAAGGTCGTCCAAAAACTGCAGTCACCCAAGAAAACGTTGATGCTGTGCGTAAGCTGATTGAGCAAGATCGACATGTGACATACCGCGAAATTCAGGCAACTTTAGACATTGGCATGAGTCAAATACAAATAATCTTGCATGAACAATTAGGTGTAAAAAAGTTGTTTTCCCGATGGATACCGCATTCGCTCTGTGAAGAGCACAAAGCGGCTCGCGTTACTTGGTGCGTCAGAACTCTCGAAAGATTCCACGCAGGATCCTCAAATGCTGTATACAACATCGTATCAGGTGACGAATCCTGGATATACGAACGAGAACGCGTACGAACAAGAAACAAAAAACCAGTCACGAGTTTGGGTGTTCAAAAATGAGTTAAAGCCAACAAAAATTGTTCGTTAACGGAGTGTTGCAAAAAAAATGGTGGCCACGTTTGTCTCCAAAACTGGCCATGTTGCGACTATTTCTCTTGAGGGACAAAGAACGGTTAATGCAGAATGGTATGTTAGTATTTGTTTGCTACAGGTCGTTTCTGAACTCCGTAAAGAGAACTGCAACCGCCGCATCATCCTCCATCACGACAATGCGAGTTCTCACACCGCGCACAGAACAAAAGAGTTTTTAAAGCAAGAAAACATAGAATTATTAGATCATCCGCCGTACAGCCCCAACCTAAGCCCTAATGATTTCTATACTTTCCCTAAAATAAAGAATAAATTGCGTGGTCAGAGATTTTCATCACCTGAAGAAGCTGTGGACGCCTACAAAACGGCCATTTTGGAGACCCAACTTCCGAATGGAATGGTTGCTTCAATGATTGGTTCCATCGTATGGGAAAATGTGACAAATTTCGCGGAGAATACTTCGAAAAGCAATGAATACATTTTTAAATAGTAATGTTGTGTCACTTCCTTGATTCCCGAAATTTTCAGTGCCGCCCTCGTACTATCAGTGAGAAGGATGCTATCTGAAATGAATTAGTTAGTGTAAGTTTTCGAAACCATACCTTAGATCTATGTAATTAAAGATAAAGATCGTAAATTTTAAAAAAGTTTGTATTTTAATTAATAGCCTCTCCTGCAGGGTTAAGCCACAACAAAAATTGGCCACCTGCTACCTGCTGTGACAAGTTATCTTTATTTTTTCCATATCTCAATTTAAATAATTTTATTTGCGACTGATTATTTATGATATCGTTAACACTGTCTATAATTTTGTATGCAAAGAAGTTAATGACCGTTGTACCATTGTCCAACTGTCGCGTCTTTCTTATAAAGCTGTCACCGATCGATGTATATCGTCAAACTGTTATTTGGAGGGCAAATAACAAATTTGTATGCACTTAAAAGTCCATTTTATAAATATATTACTCGAATTCTAATCGTTTGAGACATTGAATACTTTATATGAATCGTACGTTTTCCAAATATCAATACATTTCTCAGTTGCAACAATGTTCGTTTGTCTTTTGTCAGATATACTAAAAACAACAACAGTTACTTTAAGACTAAAATATAAAGTCATGGATTAAGTTCTGTATTGCCATTCATTGGGACTTACATAGAATAAATTAAATAAAACTAAATTAAAAAAAAAAATTATGTTTAATGCTGTTACCATTAAATTGATTTGGCCCTGTGCCCCTGTTTATAAGCTCAATACAAAACAAGGTGGGTTAGATCCACGGTGCACACTGGCCGTGTGTAATAAAGCTCACCTTAAAAACCTTCAGGAACGTTTTGGAGAATTCTGAAGTATGTAAACACGAGTGTTTATTTATTTATTATTATTTTTTTTTTTTTTTATTTATTTATTTATTTATTCTTTTGCAGAATGTAGGTACATGTTTTGGTACAAAGTCTGGATAGTAAAAGTTTCACTACATTTGGCCTCACTGTTCCTCACTATTTAGATTCCTCTTCTGTCCCTACCCAGCATACAAATAAAGAAAACCTTTAAATTATTATTTAATTAAATAATATCTATATAACTCCTCAAACAAAGTGTTTTTCAGTCCGCCATATCTCATTAAATGAATATCACTTTGAAGCTTAAGTTTACTTTTCAGTAAATGAAGAAATAGGTGCTTAGAATTTATTAATAATAAAACTGGAAAACATACACACAGGGACTTGGATTATTCCTTGAACATTCATAATTCCTCAATTAGTTCAAATTTAAAGGTAGCTATTGCTTTCGAAAAATTATTTACAGAAATTCCAGTCTCAACTTATAAACACCTGAATTCCTCCCTCATGGCTGCTGAGTATTTATTAAAAGAGAATAAATAAAGACATTAATAAATTGTTTAATGGTCGGGTCAAACAGTGGACGGGGCGGGACGGTGAAGCGGCTTGAGCAGGATTTAATATACCAGTTAATATGGAAGATGTCACACAGCGCCATCGCACTCAGCGCTAGTACATTTTTACCGCTCACGGCGTCTCGCCCCGCCCACTGTCTGCCCCAACCTTAATACTTTAAATCCAAAAAAAGACCACTGATCTATGGGTTAATTCCGTCATTATCACAAAGTCAATAAGTGGTGTATTGCCTCATCTAATAAAATGTAGTAAGATAATCCCTTTATTCAAGCCAAACAAACTTTAGACCTATTTCAGTGTTACCCACTTTTAGCAAAATATTTGAGATAATAATAATAGACAAATTATAAAGTCATTTTAGTAAAAACCATTTGCTACACCCGAAACGGTTGAGTTTGACAAGGGTCGATCATCAACTGATGCTGTATTTGAGCTTTTAAATCTTCATATCACCGCTTGGGAGGACTCACACGATGCAGTAGGCATTTTTTGTGACTTGTCTAAAGCGTTGATTGAGTTTCTCATAACACATTGATCAGAAAATTACATTACATTACACACTATGGAATTATAAATACGGCTCTGGATCTTCTTGCTTCGTATTTAAATTCTTTTAACCAGACTTTACCAATCTTTTTGGTAAAAATGTTGAGTACATTTTTACCATTTTTATCATATTTTTTTTAATTAACGAGACTTTGTATGCACCAGAGCTACAGACTAACATTTAACAAGAACTTGCTAGGAATAAGGTTCAATTTCTGCTTTATTTTCATAGAAAGTAAACCTCTTAAAAATCGCTACTATGTAAAAAGTACCCAATCTCTTTAGGATCTTCTCTTCTTGAAAATGAAAATAGGGCCGGGAACTCGCAGGTTCCGCCTCTACTTTTCGAGTGTTAATATACCTTTGAGTGGACCATTTATTCCCTGAACTAAATTATCTATTACTAAAACATTCTTGTTCATAATATTTACTTAAAGGCATGGGCTATTAAGTAACCAACACGATATTTTTATGTCCAATGTTACTGCAAACGTATTTTACGCTACCAATATAAATCTTTATCTGTCCAACATTGACACCACAGCCTCGAGCGTTATCGCGTAAGCAATAACGTTAGTTAATAACTCCACTGAAATACTTACTTAAAAATGTAATAAACATCGATATATCTAAGCTAGCTTCAAACCCTGAACTTCAATTGGCGGTAATTATTGCTAGCTATAATAATAGATATAATTTTAATACTAGATTTTACAGCGCATTAAGTTAATCCACATGTTTATAATGCTATATTACTACTTAATAACAAAAAAATGTATCAGAATATAAAGAGGCGTAGGACTGATTTAAGTGTATTGTTAACTACAAAATAACCAAGACCTCTGCTTCTAATTCTACAAAATGTTGGCAAACAAGTGCGCAGCTTTTCGACGGTAAGCGTTTAAATAATCACAACAGCAGTCATTTCTACATTACCAGCTTACTCACGAGCAGCAAACAGGTTACTAATTAAAAAATAAATTAAAAAACACGACAGCCCTGCCCAAAAAGAAGTTATAGTGAAATAAAGAAACTCGCATGCATAGGTACATGAACCCTGAAAATAGGGAATATGCATGTATTTTTTTTTATCTTAAATTGACTTGTTCCATCATTCTACCCTAATAAAAAATATAAATAACCTTGGCAATGTTCAAATTTATTTTTAAAATAACATTGAAAATATCGATAAAATTCGATCTGTTTGAACGCCGCCATATTTCGCGGGCCTTGGATGACGTCACGTTCCACGCTCAGTGTTTGTTTCATAAACTTACTTGAAGTGTTACAGTAATTTTATACCGATTTCCAGTTGTAACTGCTATTTATTGTAATTAATAGACGATGGATAAAGTTAAAAAACCATTTTATATGTATTGCCTTGTCCCTAAGTGTAAAAACACTATAAGAAGTACATCCAATACAGTATTTTTTCCTGTACAAAATAATAATGTAAAATACGAAAACAATGGTGTACATTAATCAGAAGAGATGAAGTATCTTCAATATCGTGTTTATATTGTTGTGAAGATCACTTTAATGTAAGCATATTACAATTTAATTGCTAGTATACTGTAAATAAGTCAGCAGTAATTTATGTTTGTTTTAAATATCAAGCAGAAGGCAACTTGCTTGTCTACTTAAACTAGGTAACAAAAGTCCAATAAAACTTCATGAATGTAACTAACAATACATATCTTACCTATCCTTTACATTATAATATAACAAGTATTATAATAATTACCTTGCGGCTTTCACTCCTTTAACCTCAGCGGACGTAAAATCTGGATTAGATGCAAAATATATAGTCCGATTGTGCTTTGACAAAACTACATTCGGTCATTGTCCTAGATGATTTCTAATATCACTAGAATGCGTAAATTGCACTAGCTAAGAGCAAAAACCACAGGAACACCTATCTTTCTCCGTAACA
Organism: Callimorpha dominula; assembly: GCA_949752705.1. NCBI lineage: Eukaryota > Metazoa > Arthropoda > Insecta > Lepidoptera > Erebidae > Callimorpha > Callimorpha dominula. Next base: position 11,502,127 of record OX457011.1, read on the forward strand.
CTACGAATATAGGCGCCGATAAATGGCAGAACGTGGAATATCACGTCAGGTTTTGTTTCGACCAATGGTGAAGCGTTTTGCAAAGTTGAATTTCGCGCCCTTATTTTGCATATTTTAATTAATATTTTTTGCAATTAAACACGAACTAAATAAGAAAATAATTGTTTAAGCATAATATCTGGATAATAAAGATTCAAGGGAAAATTAATCCAGTAAATTTAAACAACATGCATATTCCCTATTGTACACTCCTTTTTTTGGCAATCGTGTTTAAACAGCACTTTACTAGTAGTGCTAATAAGGGTCTTCTGTAGGTACGTTGCGGGTGGAAGTGCTGGACCAACCGAACTGTTTGAATGTGGATTAGATAACTGATGTGTGCTACCTGCTATCTATACTAATACTTTAAGCTGAAGATTTTTTGTTTGTTTGGTTGAACGCGCTAATCTCAGGAACTACTGGTTTGAATTGAAAAATATCTTTTAGTGTTGGATAGCCCATTTATCGAGGAAGACTATAGGGTATATAACATCACGCTACGACCAACAGGAATGGAGCAGTGACCTTAAACGCAAGTGAAATCGCGGGGACGGCTGGTGTGTGTATACTTGTTAAAAATTTAAGATTTTTATCTCAATATAAAATCAATTATTTATTGACTTCGCGTGGAAATTCAAATCTATCCCACTAGAACTGTGCATACAGTACAACGAATTCTAACTTTCGCTTTTCTTCTTTATATAGTTTATGAGACCTTGCTTTCGACAAAATATGTTATTCCTAGATAGATATAGAGATAGAATAGATAGAGAGTAAGTTTTCGAGTATTAAAACTTGCTCCATTAATCAATGTTGATTTTCTTTGCGTCCCGTTAAAAACTTATTAGTTTACACCTGGAATAGACAGTAGACTTGATTTTGAATGAACTTGAGAGATATCAATATGTATACGTTTCCGAAAAAGGGGCAAAACATCATAGTCATTATAGTCAAACAGAGAATAAATAATGATCGTATAAGAGTTTAATATTTGTCTGTTTTTTCACATTCTCTCTTCGAATGAAAATATTATTATAGAAATAATGTTTTCGTTCGCCGTTCTTCCTTCGTTATAGGGCTTATTTAAAAATATAAACGAGTCGGTATATCCGTCCTTCTTTCTTCGAGACCTGAATAAGCTTTCTAGTAAAAGTTCCTCATTGTACAGTTTACAACCAACAGCATAACTCAAACGTGTCAGATAAAAATGTATTGAAGTGGCGTTTACGAGGAACCGACAATATCTATGATAAATATTCATGCAAATATACCTTATACATCCTGGATTCCGTTTAAAAAGGAAAATAACAACGCGAACGGATTATATCACACGTTCAATTGTCAGTTTATGGATTAAATGTTCAGTTTGTTGGATGTGTCGGCTTTCTATTCATTGAGTTATTAGAAGAACTAGTGTTGATGAAAGGATATTGGTGAAGATTTATTGCGTATTAATAATAAATTATATAATTTATTTAAAAGAAGATCTTTAATCTATATGCGCTCGCAATATATATGTAGAATACATATTAAAATATGTATGAATGTAATATTAAGGTCATTAGACTTTATATTTTGTATAAAGTGATAAATTACAACATTTACAAGGTTTTGGAAAAATGTAACTGCTCATTTATTATAAAATAAAAAAATCTATGTAATAAGACTAAACAAAGTGTAAGAAGGAAATATACAAAGTTTATTTATACAAAGTAGATAATGAGGAAAAATTGCTGTCGGTTAATTGGTTCCCATCTCATATCTCCAAGGATGCATCTTAAATACGATTTTTTTGTAAGTAATGTAATTCATTTAAGGATTATTTTTAATAGAGTTCTTTAAGAGAGATTATTAGAGGCAATAAACTTATAGACCCTTGGTAAGTATTGTTTGGCCCTAAATGTTGAGAGTTAGGTGTGACACAATTTTACAAAATCTTAACAAAACACTAAAGTTTAAGCATCTGGCATATGGTAAAGAACCATAAAATAACCATCACACGCGCTCTCCTAAATCCTTACAACACATTAGCGGTCAAAAACTCAAGCAAAATGATAATAATTATTGTAATGAGGGCGCAAAAATGCAGCCCCTTGCCTCACTTCAACATACTCGATGCATACAAAGTAGATTACCATCAAAGAAGACGATTGCTATATTCCGTGTTAATCGAAATGGAGCCGATATTGAAAACAATCGACAGGGTAGTGCACGACTCGACAGCTTTATTATAGTGATGTAATAATTCTCAGAAAGTATCGAGTATACTATGTTAAGCAATTAAAAAAGAAAATTATCGGTTTCAAGGATGTAGTTGAATTTTAAGCGGTTGAATTTGAGCAGGCTATTTTAATCTAACCGGCATGGTAAATTGAATTTTAATTGCCGTATTTGAATAAGATTTCAGAACTCGACTATCAACCATTAAGGTGCCAGACTCGTACCAGACACTTAAACATAGTGTATACAAAAATCAAGTATAACGATAAAAATATAACACATTCTCAGAACAGAATGAAACCAAATTATAGTTTAGAAAGGGTTGATATTTTCATTCTATTGAAGCCCGCTGCTGGACATAGGTTTCTTCTAATGTGTGCCATAGCACCGTCTTCCAATTTTCTGATCCAGTCCAGGGTTGATATTGGTATACTTAGTATAAACAAGTTGCATCTTATTGAAAGAAGTAAACTGAATATGTTCCAACATCGACATTTTGTATCGTTATGGACCATCTCTATCGATTCATACGCACGCACGATTTTCATGTCATTTGCCACGTGTTCACCGCGTATACACGACTTAGGCTTATACCCTGAATCGGAAATTAGTGAAACAATATTATTCATTTTTACCCTTTCCAATTCTAATTGTTTAAACGCACGCATTTCTCAACACGTGCCATGAAACGCAACTGAATTTAAATCGGTTTAAATTTAGTGATAATGATTATCATTAAAATACAAAGGGGTGTGATAACGGTTTATCGATAACATCGATATACCGTTAAGAACACAACGTATTGGTTTCGGTGTCTTTTGTAATATTTACTTCAGAGGATACGCCAACGGAAAAGAGATTCAATTCGTTGATAAGGTTCCTAAACGGCTTTGATCCTCATGATGGTGACCTGCGTTAATAAATCTTAGTAACGTCACATATATATATTACTAATATATATGTAATCCTGTATAAAAAAAAGAAAACATGTAATCCACTGGTGGCCTTAGACAACGAAGAGTCCTTGTTGATTTTTTGTTTTTTATTTTTTCCATTAGATTAATATTGACAGTTATGTTTTGTAGCTCCGTTTAAAGATAGTTTATTTTATGTAAATTTTCTATTATTACAGTTTGTTGACTTGGATATTTTGTCGATACAATAGAGATAACACTCTATCGCCAGTCCTCGTGTAAGAAACTCGAGGCAAATATTTTACACTCGATAGTTACTTTGCCATATAATAACTGGACACATCCCACACACGGCCGTCTGATCCCAAACTAAGCAGAGCCTGTACTATGATAACCAGACCGCTGATAACTTACATACTTATATATTTCTAAATACATACATATTATAGATTAACTACACCCAGACACACAACAAAATAATGATCGTGCTCATCACACAATTAATTGTCCTGGCTGGGAATCGAACCCACAACCACTGGCTTAGCAGTTAGGGAAACTAACCACTAGACGAACAGGCCCGTCAAAATATATATTTATGCACTGTACTGTTTTAACCGATTAAAAAAAAGGAGGAGGTTCTATGTTTGGCTGTTTGTATTTATTTTTACGAATGTCCACCTATTTGTCCTCTATGGACAGATTTGAAAAATTAGTTTGAATGTTTGAATGAGTATGCTCCCAAGATAACTTCCAAGGTCCCATTATCCCCAAGTCCTGATTTTTTATCTAAGTCTGAGAATGGAATCTGAAGGAAAACGAGGGAAACCCTCAAAAATTAAGGGCCCATATTACAGTGTTTGTTGATTTTTCTTGAAATTAAACAAGATAGACGTTTAAAGTGATGAATGTTATTACCCAACATCAGAAAAGGAGGAGGTTGTATGATTGGTTGTATGTATTTTTATATGACTTATTAACACAGTTATACGACTATAGCAGCCATTATCAACCATATGTGTACTGTGCATTTTGTTACTTTTAGTTATAAATAAATAAATAAATATTATAAAAAATAAATATTATTCAATCAAGTGCGGGAAGTTGCTAGATACACTAAAAATCTTACCACCTTATCTAAATAAAATATCAGGCTTATTAAACTAAAGTTAATATACTCTAACGTACCTTCTGTAGTTCGGTGAAGTGACAGGAATAGATACGGTATTAAGTTAAATTTCACAATCACAAGTCACACACCTCCCATTAAGAATGCCAATACCTAGGTTGGAGCTATTTAGAAAAAGTTGTGTTTACATGGCGCCACTCATTTTTAACTCCTTACCCCAATCAATAGTGGAATTACCAAACAAAACATTTTGTGGTATATTGCGGTGGTTAGTACAGGAGAGCTTTTATTTTATTGGAGACCTTTTAAAACAGAGCTCTTGTCGTTTCTGCGCTTATTGAGACATGTAATGGTAATTGCATAGTTTATATAATTTATGTAAAGCTCCTCTAATGATTGGATTGTATCAATTGTAGTTTTATCAATTGTATTAATGTTATCTCAACATCAAGTCTATTATTGTTAAATTAATTGCATTATTATTGTTAGTTTCATTTTATTATTATTGTTAATTTGATGGTATTATCATTTTTTATTTCATTAAATTGACATATCTTAATTTAATCTCATCTAATCAGATCTAAGCGAATCGAATGCAATTGTTGAAACCAAATCGAACGTTAGTATTGTGTTGTGTAATTGCTACCTTTAGCTTAATTGTTGCTTGTTTTCTTTGGTTCAATTGGTGAAGATCATATTTTTTTTTTGTAATCTAATTTTATATATTGCATGCCTGTGTTACTGGCGAAATATGTCTTGAACAACTTATATTGTACCCATCTTTTATACCATATTTCTTGCTAATAAATAAATAAATAAAAAAAATAAGAAAATTTCTTTCTGTAATGTAAGTACATTACAGTAAATAATGTTCTAAACACCGCACTACTTATTACGTACCTACGTACCTTACATTACAAATAGCAAAGTAAACACTTAGAAAAGTTAAAATGACTGCGACTTTTAAAAACACTAACAAATGGCACTGAAAAGTGAAAAATAATTAACTACAAACTTAATTGAAAACGTTACACTACATGTGTGATGTGACACTTTTAATAAAATAGGTAACATTATAAAGACACTATATCTGTTTTAAGTAGATGCCAAGCTCGAAACGCAATAAAAAATACTTAGGGATATAAACAGCCTAATTAAAGTATCTGTTAAGCAGTATTTCGGTTAACCCGTTACAAACAAACATACAAAACTTTTCTTTTTATAATATTATAAGTTTAGAATGAATTTTGGGGCGAAACCAATGTCTACATTTAAAAAAAAAAATTAAACTTTATCTTCAGCATTTATACGTACTAGCTTCTATGAGATCCCGTGACAAAATGCCATGGTTTTGGAATATTCGGTTCAAATTTGCTATTGCAATGTTAATAGAGTTGTTACCCGTAGAGGCACAAACACATTTTAAGACAAAAGAGAAATTCTGTTAGTACTCGATTACGTAAACTGTATGTTGATAATTATTCTTGTATAACAGAAGATAAATAATTCTATTCGTGCAGGAGTGAATTTTTAAACCAAAATAGCATATGGTAACTCGTTTTATGTTTGAGGAGCAGGTTACAGTGAGGTAAAGTAAGAGAGTCTAAGTCGGGACAGCTGCCAACGCGTGGCTGCTTCTACATTTTTGCAAATCGAGAGTATTAGAAGCGTTAACAGGCAAGGTGACCGCTTATTACCGTCATTGAACGAGCTGTATGGTTACTTAGCACAACCATACTTGTTTTTTGTCTCTGTTTTAAAACCTTGTGTGAATAACCGTAAATAGAAAATACTACATCCTGTTTCGTCTGAATTCGTCTACGACAAAGACACATTAACATTCATTAACTAAATGCTCTGCAAATTTTAACGTAGATTAATAGACGTGATAAAAGTTTTATTTCCTAAATATGTTTCTAAAAGTTTTCCTTATAAATGAGGGTAGGAGAATACAATGTACCGTGAGAACAACAGGTGAAACGTGGGCGTTTTATCTAATCTGATAGGATGTAATGTGACAGTTTCACAAAAAAACGCACGCTGTTTGGCAAACCATGTGACATTGTTGGATACTTATAGCATTTGGCTTTCATTTTACCTGTAGTATATACTTTGACAGTGTAGTGTACAGTTTTTAAACACGAATGGCACGATGCACGTGTGTGCAAACAACGGTTATACGTCAAAAATCATTATCTATGATACGGTACATCATTTTATCTCGACCTTTGTGTTACGAAACAAAATTCGAATTCGAAATATGAAAACAGTTATGACAATCAATTGATGTCTATATGTTAAAGTTATTTGTTTCTATAATATTGTTTTCTAGGCAACCTCTGTACAAAATAATCTATGGTCTCCAAACAAATCTTTTAACATGCACTGATTGTCCGATAAGTCAGCGTTGCCGATAGTTGTTTTTCAACACTTTTTATTACCACAAACCCGGAGAGCATAGTCCCTGATAAAATTACGTTTGTATATGGTTTAGGCCGACAGACAAGTCTTCGCAGTGCATCAAGCTGATCAGACAAACACGTGACTAAAAAAGCTACAAACTGTCAAAAATTAGCAGCACATAGCGCCGAAAATCACAAATATCTCCAAGGATGTTACGTCTTAAGTGAGCTATGTTTATTATGGAAATGTGTGCCCTAAGTTTACAGGGCAACTCGACTAATCAGGTATTCGAAGTCATGAGTTTTATAACCAAATACGATTTTAAAATTTTACTTATCTAGGAGTGGTTGCTACGTCGCAAATTGGGATAGATATGTGTCTAACAGTTTATATGCATTCAAACGTTTAATTTCTAATACATACTTTAGGATATACTATTTACTAGCAACCCGCTCCGGCTTCGCAAGGGTACAAATTATACACTTAAACCTTTCTCATGAATCTCTCTTTCTATTAGTGAAAACCGTATGAAAATCCGTTCAGAAGTTTATCAGTTTATCGCGAACAGACAGACAGACAGACGCGGCGGGGGACTTTGTTTTATAATATTTAGTGATTTTTATTAATATTTTAAAATCGAATCCCAATTGTTACCATTCACACAGTACGGAATCATAATATATTGATTTTACTGGCTTTTTTATAGGCATATGCCTATAGAAAAAAGGCAGGTACGCAGTACGCAAACAGAAGCGCAAACCTACGTTTGCGCTTCTGTTTGCGTACGATCGAAGGGTCAGTCGTGCGGTTTGGGTTAAATGTTACTGATTTTTTTTCTGTAAGGAAATTCGCAATACAACAAAAGTAAGTTATAAAATGTGAAATGGGGATATAATTTATTTATAATTTGGATTTGAGTCATTGGGAGACATATTATGTATAGAAGAGGTTATTACTACTAGCACTTCCTGTATATACTGAAGGTACCAGGTATCTGAATGATTTGATTTTTGTATGACGAAGACAAAAATCAAGTACTAGTAATAACAGTTTAATATTTCACAAATGCATCACATATTATATGAATGATGTTGTAGGTATATAATTTGAAATAAAAATTAACATAATGAGGTGCCTAATAAGGATTTTGATTAAAAATGACACAGACAAGCTCTATGAGTATCACCATAGTAGTAATAACAGTTTAACTATATATTTGTACTAAATTCTTAATTATTTTTGATGATTTGCTTAGATATTTCTTTAAATTACAGTGTAGTTTCTACAGAAGCAATGTTTGTTATATTTGGATTCGGATAATTTTGTAAAAATACAACACTATAAAGATCCGAAAATATTTTTTACTGATTGTGCCTAATTCCTATAAGCTTGCTTTGGTATTAGTTTTAAAAAGTGGTAGGTATTAGAATGTAGTATTCAAATGATATAGATCGTTTTTGGAACATTCCGGAAAAGGAGCATTAAATCGTTTTTAAGTGTTTGCAAAGATTAGACCACACATACATGCGTCACAGTCTCCGTGCTATAATACGTCTACAGACTTTGTTGACCCTTTATATATAGTTATTGGTATTGTATAGTTGTTCTCTAGTTTAGTGATCTAAAATGTACTCAAACGATCTGATTAATACTATTATCAGGGTTAAATCCCCTTTTAAATCAGCACCAGATTACAAGAATAAGTAGTTGTAGATTGCTTACTACAAGTGTCTATAAATTATATTCATAAGTAGCGAATCACTATAAACAATTTAATTTTACATTTAAATAAGCTTTCAATTTGCTTGTCAATGTCGTTGTACTTAAGACAAATGCGTAAAAGAATGATCGATACATCATTAGGCAGCTAATCTTCCGTATTTCTATTCCAGTCATAGTCTGTCAGTGGCCCCTTTTCCAGTTACGAATCAGTTCTGTTCCGTTAGACGGAAGACGGCAAATTCTTGTGCATTTTCAATCATTTCATTATACACAGAACATGCTACTCTAGGTTGCAAAATTAGTAAATGTAATATCATTTATCAGTCCTGTGTTGTTTTGCGTTTTGTTAACGAAAGTTGATTCCTTATGGAACATACTGAGCTAAATATGAAGGGTAAATTTCTGACTAAAGTTTAATTTTTTATTTATAACATACAGTCGCTTATATTAGTTTGCTGTGTTGAAATGGCCGACTGAATTGAAGCAGTGGACGGATCTTCAAAGTTAGCTGACTTCGTAAACATAATAGTGTTAATTTTGTTCATCATCCACAGCTGGACGAAGGCTTCCCACAACGAGCGCCAACCATCCCGGTCTTGTCTGCATCCATCCGTTGCCAGCCATCTTCTTCAAGTCGTTGGTCCATCGTGCCGCATAGTAGTTTATTAAATTAAATTTTAAATTCCGCAGGTATTTACTCACATTATTATAATAAAGCATACCTTTATTAAGAATACAGTTCTCGGACTCTTTTGAAAGTTAACTTCGCGTGTGCAATTTATAACATATTGGTGCCGATTCTATTGTACACTCAACTAAAACCTGACTTAATTTCTTCATATGAAATCAACCTAGTGTTCTTCGCAATAAGGTCTATTTGTTACTAGCATCTATTTCTCAGCGCCGCTAAATTTCATTATAACCTGTCAACGTATACTCAACTATATTTCCAAGCAGCGAGAGTCTCCATTTATTCAAACGCTGTATAATTGCCGTATAAAAACTTGTTCAAAACGAACAAGGATGACGTGTTTTTAATCTACACCTACGAAGACGCTTACTAAAAACACAGAGCAAAAGAGATGGCATTCAACGGATGATAGTTGTATTAAAGTTTATTTAAGCGTATCAGACTTTAGTCGACAAATAAATTGCTTATTTCGATGGCGACATATGTTACCTACTTGTTTAAATTTGAAATAAGACCTTGTTTTGAAGTGTACAAGGTTTACATCTTATATGAAGATAATTTAGGGAATTTTAATTTAGCTAGTGAAGTAACAGAATTGGGACCATTGTATCCGAAAGAGGGATTTATTAATAACGAACTTTAAATACAATTCCATTTTGTTTTTTGGACAATAGTAGTGTTATTCAATACAACATTTTATTAATGAATGCAAATATTAACATTCGTAAAAATGTGTACCTACCTATAGGATTAAAAATTTAATATATGTTGTTACTAATTAATTCATTAAAAAAAAATTAACTAAGAACAAAAACTTGAAGTCCTTTCTTTTTTTTTTATGGTGTGGAAACCCCCACGGGTCCACGGGTCATCACCTCACCGAGGCTGAAACGGTATGTCGGACTTGAACCGACTAAAACCACACGGTGTTCCGTCACACCCGGGATACCCTAGGAAGGAAGCTTCTGAGAACCCCTGCAGACTATGGCCTCCTGATCAGCAGGCGACCTCACCGTGCGATAGGGGGAGGGGGCCCTACCCCCCCTCCAGATGGGAGAGGCGCGTGCGGAACCCGCCGCGCCACCGTCTCAGGCCTGCGTCTGCCTGGGTAACGGTCAGCCCAACCTGCTACCCCCAGGCCAGCGCTCATGGAGGACGGATAAATGAAGTCCTTAACTACAGCTATAATAATAAATTAATTAATGAATAAGTAAAATATTGATTATTTATTTATTGTTTATATATAAATAAAAAATCAATATTTATTGAAAGTATTAAAAGATAGATTATCTGAAGCTACAATTTTACATTGGATATTTTCTTTAAAGAAGAAGAGTCAATTTAAGCAGTTACCCCATAAACAAATGGTGGGACACGTGCGTGGTCCGTCATCCATACATCGTCCATTAACCGTCCATGTACCTTTGGCGATTCTACTGATTAGTATTTAATACAGCACTTAAATATACATACCATATTACTCTTATACTATAAATACATAATATAAGTAGCTGTTATGTTTTTGCTTGACAAAAGAGACAATAACCGATTAAGCATAATAAAATTCCAACTGATATTCAGAAAAAATATTAAAGAAGTCATACAAGGACTGCCATCTATGAAATAACAGAGGTACTAAAGGCTCTTGTATAAAGAGAAGCCTACATAAATGCAAAGGCTCTTAGTTAGAAAGAAAGGTATCGTTCTAAATATGCATTTAGTGTGAACGGTGATCAAAAGATGGCGTGAATATTCTATTACATTACTCTTATAAAATTGTTTATATAATAATTTCAGGTTCGTTATATTTTTACAATATAATCTGTAAAATTATCGTCTTATCAGACACTCAGTTAATCTTATTTAATAGACATAATCTTATATTTTAGCGTACTTGCATATTTCAAGTCAACTAGAAGATGCAAAAAGTTTAACAAATTTCCAACAAAATGTCAGACCAGTATTTGAAAGGCTATAATTATTTAACGAAATTCTTACCAATAACAGCAAAAGCTTTGTCGATTACCTTTTACTTTCACATCTGATAGGGAAATAGCAAGCATAGCCCTGTTTAAAACGCTAACTTATAGTCAGCGATCATCATATCAGAATTCAGTTTTTAGGCTTATTTTTTAGATAGGCTTATGCTGTTGTCACACTGTCTTAACCTTACTTACGTACGGATAGACGACATCTAAGCGGTATATGTTCAGCATTTACTATCTATCGATACGTAAAGTGGAATACACAACCTGTACTCCTGTCTGTCTACTCTTACTCTTAAAAAGAGAGAGTTGACCTCTATAGCATACCGAGTTATATATAAGCCCAAAATACAACAATAAAATAACACAAAGCGCGATTATACCCACGTTTAATTGCTAGTGTCCGCACAAACTACATTTCGGTTAGTTCTAGATTAGTTAGGTTAGGAGATTTCTAGATTTACTTCCCAAAAGTAAACAAAATAATAATCGAAAAGCCCTTAAAGCAACTAACAGAATGCTCATATTTCAAGCGCGAAATATCACACGGATGCAATTGACGTTAAAGAGTATCAGTGTTTCGTCGTGGTACTTTTTATAAGTCTTCTTTCATGGATCTGAAATTGATGAGGTAACTGTATTAGAGTTACCTTTTTTACATTCTTGTAGGTAGCTGTTATATACAGCCTCGACTTTCAAGTCTGAGCTCAATGATGTCTGTAAAACGTATTGTTTAAAAAATAAAAATTAAAAATTTATATTGATATTTAATTAAAGTGTTTTTAACTATTGCTTAACTGACTAACATTGCAAATATAAAGTGTATAAAGTTCTATTTCACTCCTGTCACAGAAAAACTTTTTCTTCATTTTGTATGATTCAAATGACATATTCATTTTTATTCCGTACAGAAATGTAATTAGTTTATTTAACATATTTAACGAGAGAATAGTGAAATAGTGGAAATGTATCTCTCTTTTACGAGTAAATTGAAATGTATCTCTTAAAAATACATCGGATTATAAATTTTATTATAACTTCTGGTTATAATCATTCTACTTGTGTAGAATTTGAGTAAGTTTCCAAACTATGGTTAATTCTCTGAATTTTTTTTTCTTTTACGGCTAGAGGCCGCTATGGGTCTCGTAGGCTGGACTAGTGAAAAACCTGGTTGCTCCCCATATGCCATCTTTGTTATTCTTGACGGAAGATACGTCATGAAAAGCGGGAAAGGATCCCCATTAATTTCTGTAAGCCTTTCAGCACTGTACGTAATATTGGGTCTACAAAAATTCAGATCTATTAACTTGTATCCTGGAAGAAAATTAAAGGATTATTATTAATTATTCACATCATTTTCCATTTGACTGTTGGTCTGGCACTGACAGAGATTGGATTTCAATCTTGATTCACACATATGGGTTCCTATTGTATTCCACTAGTACCTTGATTATTTTAGTCCTTTTGGCGACTATCAAGATAAAATATTCTAATGGCCGGTATCTCCCTACAATAAACTACTTAATTCAATCAATTCACAATCCTATATTAAAACCTTATTTTAATCACCTATATAGCGCAATTAGCAGACGAACATACCTGATGATTAACGATCACCGGTGCTTAAATTTGCGACACTAGCGCAAATATTGTCAACCCTTTCAGATGGAGCTCTGTCAATTTTACATTATAAAAGCACAACACAATACTAGTAGTACTGTTTAACCACAACCTTCAGGAGGGTAATTTGCAAGTCAATAGACAAGACATGGAAAACCGAGCAAAGTTCTTTTACAAAGTAGTTAAGAAAGACGTTACACTTTATTTTAAGAAAACAAGGGTTTGCGGCAGCTGAACCCAACAAACCCTTAAAAGGTGCCGCATCCACTGCGGGCAAGCATTAGGAGGGGGACCGGTGAAGTGCAAACTGACCGGTGAAATGCAAACCGACCGGTGAAGTCCAAACTGACCGATGAAGTGCAAACTGACCGGTGAAGTCTAAACTGACCGGTGAAGTCGAAACTGACCGGTGAAGTGCAAACTGACAGGTGTGAAGTGCAAACCAACAGGTGAAGAGAGGGCAATAGCAACAGCTGTTTCGCTTGCCCTCTTCTATTTATGAATCCAGTACGTGGCCGTACAGCTTGGAACAAATGAAGGATAAACCGTTTCAACTAGAAACGGTTTATCTGCTAGATTATAGATTCTATTATTTTTTTCTGTTGAGATTATTTCGTTCTGAAGTATAAACATAAGATGACGTTGTCCTGTTAACCTATTTGCTAAAAACGGTATCATCAGTTCTCGCTTGCCTGTTTGAGAGTAGTTTTTCTAAAAACTTTGACTACTACTATTAATAGGATTTCGGAGTATCTTGCGTTGTGTTAATATTTGTTTACAATAAATTCGTTAAAAGTAATTTGCTAGCATTATATTCGAAACCGTCCTGACAAGTTAATCACAATGCATAAGTTTATAAGATATGTTTACATCGATTAAATATCAAGAGTATACGAACGTCCTTGCTTGAAGCAGTTCACGGCGTAGTAGATGCATTTGTCAGGAAACACTGCGGTAATGTTTTTCTCTTTGTCAAATGCGCACACAACTTCACCACCGCGAATACAATACTTGCCCTTTTTGCAGTAACTTGCTGCGAATTTGTCAGCTGCCTGGGCCCAAGAACGATAAAGAGATTATTTTAATTAAACAGGGATGAATCAGGTATAACGGACTACCGTTTTACAATTAGGCCTTTAAAAATAAGAAGATATTTAATGTAATCTTCGAGAGGACAAAGTCACCCTCGGATTGTTAACCGCGATAATCGTAAAGAAGTAAAAATTAACAGACTTCCGTTCAGCCCAATCTTAATCAATTAGCAACGAAAAAAATTAAATATCTTTAAAAACATACCAGCTGTGGGTTTACTGATTATTCAAAGACATTTTTTTCATAGATTTTACAAAGACTATGGCCTGGTCAATGTCCCGAAACCATGACTAATCCTTGAATAAGAAACGGGGGCCTTTCGAAGCCGCGGGCAAGCTCGGTTTCGACATAGTCCAATATATTTTCCTAAATAAATAGATAGATAGAATAATTTTTTTTACACCACATTATAAGAAAATTATCTGAGCATAATGGAATTGTCACTAGAAAAGTTGTCTTCCAAATCGTATTCTATTTTCTCTGTGATCTGGAAAAACATGTTTTCCATTTAAATCGAAAATTTGAGCAAGATCCAAGAAATGCCTATAATATAAGTAGGTGTTATTCTGACAACGCCTTACGCCAACGCCTATAAGGAAATAAATATATTTCAAATGAAGTGACGTATTCACAAAGTAGACATTGTATTTTTGTTATTAATATGAAACGAGATGAAGATTAAAAACACAAGAGTATGTATGTAGTATGTCTTATTATTGGTTATTTATTACACATGAAAAAGTTAAGAGATATTACAAACCAAATACACATTCATACAAACACTTATGCCTCTTTCGGATACAGTGTTTTTTTTTTGGTATAGGGGGCAAACGAACAAACGGGTCACCTGATGGTAAATGACTTCCGCCGCCCATGGGCACCTGCAACACAAGAGTCACAAGTGCGTTGCCTGTCTTTTAGGTCGGAGTACAATAAGAGCGGGAGAGGAGGAGAGAGGGGGGAAGAGAGGGAGAGTGAAGGGTTAGATGCTCCGGTAACCTCACTCACTCGGCGAAAAGCAATGTTCCATTGCTTCAGTGCCGGTTTTCTGCGATGCCGTGGTATCACTCCAGTCGAGCCGCCCCATACGTGCCGAAGCATGGCAATAGTTTGGTTTTGAACTACACAATGTAACGCAACACGCGTACTGTGCGGTACTGTGAATGACCTTCAGCGCACGGCGCCGTCGAAGCAGCTGATTTCATAAATGTTGTACGTTGCAGTTTTTGGCCGTATGGGGTATTTACTGATTTTTTTTTTCGGTAAAATGTTCTGTATACTCATTGTGATATCACTTTTAAGGAAAAAAACCATGAATTTTAAGGCAGAAATTTCCAATGATTTTCCACTGAGAATGATAGTCTGAACACACTATTTCAGTATTCGGTACGGTGTCACTTACTTACACCCTGTATATATAATTGTTTTTGGTTGAGGAGGATATACTCGTATATATATTGAGGGTCTCGTAGCTCAATGGTAATCAAGCAGGTTAGCATCTTACAAGGTTTAGTAATACTAGCCAGGGCAGTCTTAGGATGGGTGACCATTCTTCACACATTGAGACCACTCCGTGCCTCGAAGAGCACGTTAAGCAAGCCGTCGGTCCCGGTTGCCATACGAACATCGCATTCGTTACGGATAATTGAAAGCTTTAAAGTCCGACAACCTGGTCTAACTACAGAACTTCGATTTCGCCTAGTACTTGGATTGTGGAGGTCTGATGGCAGGGGCTTCACGTAAAATATCGAAGTTCGGCCGAATCACAGTTAGAGTGAAAGCCGACCCCAACTTAGTTGGGAAAAGGAGCAGAAGATGATGATGTTTTTTTTTAAATTTATATCCATATAGCCAAAGTGAGGTTTATACTCCATCAACAACTGTACACCGTAATAAAATAGTGTTTTTTAACCAGATTATGTACTACTGGGGAATAATTTAATGTAAGTTTATTAAGAATTTGAGAATTCCGAGTGTATCCGCCTCCGCTCGTGTAAATAAAATTACAGTTTCGTATCGAGAATAGATTTATTCAATCTTTACAAGTTTCATTCTCTGCATTCGCAGTATTAAGCCAGCTTTGGCTGTTGGTTTTGTCCTGACCCGTACCATTTGTGGTTCTGTCACAGTCGGACGAAGATGAATAAACTCAAATGTCTCATTAACGTGCTCTTTTTCATAGTTTAATTTTGTATCGCACACTATCATGTTGACTACAAAGAACACTGAAAAAATAGGACTGCCTTATAATAATTATATGACCTTATTAATCATCGTTAAATATTTACTGCTAAGTATTTCAAAGACAATATAAATCAGATTGCATAAGGGTTGCCTGTGGTTGAATTTTATCAGAATTTTTAATATGATCTTTTGAATATAGCAAGATTGCAAAGTTGGCTACCACAAACAAATTAGTTGCAGATTACATTTTTGAGAATGATTTGCTCTCACGACAATAATGACAATCTTCATTTCATACCTGTGACCCCCTCCTTTCCTTACTCTCACCCTTCCCCTATTCCCCCCTTAAAGGCCGGCAACGCACTTGTGACTCTTGAGTTGCAAGTGTCCATGGGCGGCCGTAGTCACTTACCATCAGGTGACCCGTCTGCTTGTTTGCCCCAATCACATAAAAAAAAATAACTGTGTCCACATTTCATAGCTGAGTGAGCCATTAACATTATAACAGCTCGGTTATCATCACTTCTTTTCGTTACTTAAATAAATAAGCACTATAGAAGCAATTAAATAAAGTGCAAAATAGATTGTTGTATAACTCTCATTCTACTTCATTTTCCTTTACTAACGAATCAAAGATCTCAATACGACGATTGTGCACAGGTTTGAGATTAAACACACACGACCACCCTTAAACGAATGATAATTATAAACCCCAACATTCAATCACATGGCATACGCACTAGCAAAATAACAACACTTTCCTAGTTAAATAACAATTTTCTTGTAACAATTATTAAAGCAGAAATTTTGCTGTTACGAAATTGAATATTACTTTCAGAAGACCGCGGCTACAACGCAACTACTTTATTGTTGTCGTTATCACTATTGGTGAGCAGGATTGCCAGATCTCCATATGTTAGCAATGCTTACTGAATAATTGACGTGACAGCATAAAAGAAGCCCGACATACTAACAGTGTGTCGTGTTATCGTATATGAAACATGAATTCAGGTCCCTGTGATAGTAACTTCTTTCAAGTTCAATACACACTTTAAAACAATTTAATAGAATTAATATTAAAAAGAAAGATATGCTTACTTCCGACACCCCTACAGTTTGCTCTATACATTGTACATACGTCACCAAATACTGCTAGGAATGGTTGCTGTTCATCCCAGCCGCATACTTTTTCACTACTATGAGGACATGTCTTAGCTTTACGACAGAAAAATTCCCTGTATTTATCTGCAACTCTTCTGCTTGATATCTGCAACATTAATACATTTTTTTCCTCTAGCTTTATTACATAATTAGAGTGCACGTAACGTTGTGATATTTTTACTATTACTATGTTACTGTGTTATAAAAAAAATATGAAAAAATATATACATAATTTCTAATAGTATGAAATATATAAAAGCGGAATACTTATCAGTAAATTAGTATATAATACATGAAAGTTAAAAATTAATATACGTGTATATAATACAAATACTTACAAAATATAATATTCCATCGGCGAATATTGCGTAAATAGGTTATAATGTATGGACACCAGTCTGTTCTGCTTGACAATTCACTTAATTCCAAAAATCTGAATTACGCTCGACCAACAAAGAAGCATTCTTCTCTCTAATGGCTTTTCTGAATGCAACCCGTCAACGAAAGGGTAACTGTCAAAGTATTCATATCAACCGATTTAAGTAGATTAAATAATATGTATAAAATTGATTAAATATTAATAAGTCATATAATTGAGACAGTGTATTATTATTTGACGGTTAGTTATACATTTAAACAATATATGCGGATCTGATAATATAGAAAAAGCAGCCTTATAGCCTTATATACAATTGCATCCAGGTATGAACGACAATTATTAGCCTCGCAACTCACAAGGTACTTAACAATCGTGATCGAGAGATTGATTAACTACCTAGATATAGATCTCGGTAGGTAGGTCCTTGCACTTGGAGGAAGGTCAAACTCCAGTTCAAGAGATTATCTTAACTCCTGGACATATGCATACCCCTTTCACTACAAGGTACTAAACCGACATAGCTACTACTGAAGCTTTAATCCTACATTATCTGATAGTGCTAAGATTGAGGGCTAAAAAGCTTTGAAAAACGTTTGAGCAAGAGAATTGTAAATTCGACGACCTCGATCGATAATATTTTCTCCGAATATACCTTCTTCTCCTTCTAAAGTTACTTCCACATGCAGGAAGGAACTTTAGATTATAATATCATATTTACAAAATTAAATACTTACATCACGGTGATGTTTTCTGCTTAAGACTCCATGTAAAGTAAAGATTATAAACACTGTAAAAGAATAAATAACAATGTTTTATGTATTAAACTGGCAACCATAGCATTCGACTCGACAATAGACACTTGGCATATTAGAGAGTAATATAGCCGTTTGATTAATCTAGAATAAAAGGATTAAGAAAATTTCTAAAACTACTTAGATATCCCTAAGTAAGTTAAAGAGGTCTTGTAACATGTGCAATCTTTTGACATTACAGACAATGCCCTAAGTAGAGATTTTCTCAGCCTCAGGTTTAAGCGGATATTCTTCAGTATACCCACTTTCGCAATACGTCGTATGCGTCTGGAATGTAGATAAATATGTTATACTAAGTTAGCGAATATATCTGGCGATTTAATCGATAAACAACTACAAAAATGGAATATGTTACATGATGGAATCGGATGAATTCGGTTTCTCTGTTATTTTTTATTTACAGCATGCTGTGCAACACCTACTACAAATTTAAAAACACTCCAGAGTTTGACTACTTTTCTGATCTCTGGAAAGCATTTGAACTTGTGTCATATGGTATTCATACCAGTTGTAACAAGTTGTTATGATGAGGCATTATTTTATATTAATATCTTGGAAAGTGGAGTGAGACAAGGACACCTATATAACCCAGTCGTTGACCTCAGCAGCAAAATTCTTTGAGAACAGTAACAACATGATGTCCTTAAATGATGAGGCTTTCAGTACAAACATCCCAGATCCTACTTAAAGTTGCAAGAGAGATTTCCCATCTTTACGACCGATTCTTATGTATTTAGTAAAAATGTATATTTTACTTACAAAACGCAGCACACAGTTTGAGTACTTCCATTGTTTGCTTTTACATGGTAATAATAATGTTCATTAAGATGTCTGAATGATTAATAAATTACACGCTTATTGAATTTTAGTGCTTGTAAGTAGTTTTGCTTGCCTTCTACGCTTTATTCTGAAATAAAAAATAATAATTAGTGCTACTTACACAACTGGGAGTAGTCGTAGTGTAACGCTTCTACCTAGTAATCCAGTACTCAATATTTGGAATTAAAACCCACCCAATATTAATATAACTTAGATTAGACTTCAACATGCTGAAACAGGAATACTTGTGTTATCATTATACTTTTGGTGGTGGTGGTGATACTGCAATAAATAGCCTGTATCCAGTTTTCATCCTTTTCTATAAAATTATAGGATTTAAGAGCATCTTTCTTAAAACATTCCACAGAGCATGGAGCATGTGTACTTTCCTGTGCCTAATTTCAAATAAAAATAAAAATACGTCTATGTAGTGTCAGTGATAATCATGAAGTGAAATGTATTGAAAAATATTAAAATTTGTTACTATAAAATTCTAAAGGGATAAACGCTTTTAATTATTCACTCTCACAAAGAAGACTGTTTCGAAATTTGTATCCAAGTTCGCCCCAAACTGTATCTGTTAGCGACAACACACAGGAATGATGGCTCTGTGGATATTGTAGTATGTGACAATGATGTAAAGTTACATCTAATGTGCGTGCATGTGTATTTTTCTACTCACTATTTTGTTTAAATACAATTATACTTCAGCTGTAACACTATTGTTCTAAAGCCATTTTTTATATCAACCTTTAATACAATCACTGATGTTCTTTTGTTTTATCTCAAACATCTTATAGTCCTCTGGCACCCACTTCATCATTTTCTCATGCATATTTCTTACAGGGAAAAGTCACATTGTCATATATATGTAGTATGTATGTGTAGTACCTATATATATTACTTTGCTAGAATATAAAAATGAAATTGTGTAACCTTTTATTTGATTTGTATATACACTTTACGACTAAAAGTACCGTATACATACATAATATAAAGAAATCGTGATGCCTAAAAATAACGTTTAACACTAAGTTTTTACCCTTTTTTTATTACGCTCTAGCTACCCTTTTCACCATAAATACAACTCCGAGTCAAACAGAAATACGTTGCGTTTGTAACGGAAAAATCACTATTTCTAAAGTGACAATGTTTGCGCTGAAATTCTTCAACAACGGCAAACACAACCTATTTCTGTTTGACTACTGTATCTCTGAACTCATTTGACTATGTGAATGTACTAATCTAAAGTACTGTGATGATACTATCCAACTTGTATCGGATCTTGAAAGTGTGGATATTCCTCAGAATTATATTTTAGACTAGTATGATTCATTCTTATCTATATAGTTATATTGCCATATCATTTGTCTGCCTGTAAGTAAAGAACGCGCCTATGAATGCTGCTAACACGGGTATTATTTGTGGGTTGGCATATTTAAAAAAAACTAAACAGTTTAAGTAGAATTGCTGTACTAACAGTTTAAAGAGATAAAGTGCTTCCCTCATTGATGGTTTCTCAACTTAGATTGGCCAAGGAAGTGAATATTTTATCTTTTGTCGCTTATGTTTGTTGGTGGACATCTCACACGAGGATGTGTGATGCGTCAGCACTCTAAAAACGTAAGAACGGATTCTAAAACAACTATAAAGCATATATAAAAATAAGTTATGAAAAGTAAACTTGAGTGTGATTACTTCATGGTTGACAATATTGTGTCGATGACACCTGCCAAAATGTTATTGACTTTAAATGCCCGAAAAATAGGTCAAAAACCAATTTTTCCCTCTGTGATAGATTTTAAAAAGAGAGGAATAGGAGATGGACTCGTTTTCTTTCCTGCTTGTTTTTTTGTCAACAGATATTTTGATATCAGTCTCTGGCAAACCTACCTCTACTTCCCGCTATTGAGAATATTTAGGATCAAGCTTAATAGTATCAATCCAGCCATTTGCATATCCAGCCTTTTAATATCTCCAATAGCCATATTTTCAGAACAGTACCGCTTGTAAAAAATATTTATGTCTGTAGGTGGAAATTGAAAAATGAAAAATATTTTCAATGCTCATCATTTTATTCAAGATTTTTATGGTAGTTTCTTTCAACCTTCTTTTCGTTTTCTGAAATCGGAGGCAGGTCTTTACATCTGTGTCTTGAAACTTTAACGAAGTCTGAAATCGAATTAGGTGCAGATTTATGTAATTGTTTACCTATATATAGCAACGACGATAGCCGTTTCTAGAGCCGCTAACACACAGGTTTCATAAAACAAACAAGATCTTGACTAGACGCAAATGATTTAGCTTACTGGCTAAGATGTAAAACGAGCAGATATAACAGATTGCAGATGGTCTTCAGCTTTATCAACTGGTTGATAAGACTGAATACCTTCTATTTCATCAAAGGTGGAAGTCCGTTGTACAAGTCACAATGTGCGGATATAATAAAATGAAGACGCCAGTAACATCTAATTAAAGAACCATTTGTAATTATTATACAATGGACTTCTTGAAAATACTCACTAGGCAGAACATGAAAATAGCGCTTGTCCATTTATATCTAGATAGCTTGTATTAGTTACATGTATAATCTAATACGGATAATTTCAGAAGGATAACATACCAGTACTATATAAACAGTCATATTCTAGAATATCGCAGGTATCTAAAAAGCGCCTGACATTTCCCTTGCCGTCCATACCACATTTTTCGATCCCGTTGTGGATGCATATTCTTGCTACGTAGCAAACCTAAAATGGCGTAAAGTTGTCAAACAAGCATATAATAAATACAGATCCGCTTCATGTCAGCGGTAGACCTTTGTGGTAGCGTAATAGCTAAGTTGTCGGCCTTGAGATCAAGTGGTTGAGATTTCATTCCCCACCTAATAAATTGTCGACGTGAACCCACGCCTAACAAGGAAGGGTTATGTGAATAGGTGATGTGTAACCCACGTCACTAGTATTCTTTATTGAAAACAAAAACGAGTAACGGAAATCACAACTCAAGATTTCTTAAAAAAAAATTTTTTTTTATTTAGACTTTGTCCAGTTATTGCATACACTCCCGAATCCATCTGTATAAGCAACATACCTTTCGATAACTTTTCTTCTTAACTACCTTCCCTTTCAATATAAATACATACTCCCAATGTTCCCCTCTTTAATTTCTACAGTACCCGGTTGACAGCAATACGCTTATCCCATATTAGGTACGTGTGTGAGACCCAAAATACTGTTGGTAAAATGTGGTTGTTTAATAGACCTCTGTCTACCCCTTCGGGGATATAAGCGTGAGTATATGTAAGTATGTGTGTATTTATTAATTTTACACATACTATATTAATTTTAGTACGTCTTAAGGTCATCAGTTCATCACACACTATACCGTCACGGTAACGGCACGGTTCCAACTCAGCAATAAAGTTGTCATTCAAATCTGTGTAATATATTTCACAATGTCAATATGAAATGCCGACAGCGGGCAGTACGTTTTAAAGCTCAGATTTGAATGACAACTTAATTGCTGGGGTGGAGCCGTGACGGTATAGTGTGTGATGAGCTTTAATCTTAAATTTTAAGCAACCGATTCTATCAACAATCACTTACTCTGTTATTGACTCCTGAGGTATAATTAATGGACAAGAATATTGTTCCTGTAAAATTATTTAGATTTAAAATATAGTTTTAAAACTCCTAACAACATTTCGCACACCTAGATCCAAAGACTGCTAACTAAAAAAAAATCAGTTTTTGAGTTATGCACACCATCGAATTCCTTATCTCAATACCTACCGACCAATAAACGAGATTTGAAAATATCATCACTACACGATGCTAGACGCTAAATTCGCCAACACGGGGTCAACTCAAAACAAATATACATACATTGTTAAGTAATAGGTAAATAACTACAATAATAAAAAAATTTAGTCCCAAAACATGATTAAAATGCAAGATTCCTACAATATCTTTCTTCTAGCTGCATATAAAACTCCAAAACTCCTGCAGTGCCCTGTGCACACAGTGGGGACACAGTAATAAGTTATCGCCTTTTCTGAAAAAAAATGCTTTCTTGAGTTGATACCTGTTTAGATCTAGGTGTGCGATTTGTCCTTTACTGTATTACGGTCTTAGAAATACACAAAAACGGTCTTCTTTTAAGTCAAAGTAAGCATATACAATTTTTGTGAGACAATTTCTTGAAAACTATTGGCGATCCCCGCAACAACATTTTGGATGAAATTCTTTTCTGCAAAGAATAATCTTGCAGTCCACTCGTCCATTTTGCTTGTGTCATACGTCAATTTCGTTTGATTCTGAATACAATATACTTACTTCATATTACATAATAATAATATAATACTTTGGAGTATGTTACACAGAGCTAACTTTAAATATAAGTTCTGGAACATAGCTAAATATATTTTAATAGTATTTTTTTATAAATATTTAATATTATACATTTATACAATAGAGTCACCAGACCCGATATATTGCACTGACCGGGAAATAAACCCACGATCCCCGATTACGACTTCCACCACGTCATAAAGGTCGTCAATAATTTTAATACTATAGTGAAACGATAAAAAACTAAACTAATATATGGATTCTTTCTTGCCGATCAAGAATCACAGGTTACAAAATTGTTTCAGATAAACAGTAATTATTAGAATCATAATTAATGCTTTACTAGTTTAGAAATTTAATCATTCTTAACGATAATTTATATAATAACAATGTTTACCGAGTATTATTGCAATGAAATGCATTTTAAAATATGTTATATAGAAATAAAACAATCAATTTTATGTTGGTTCTAATCTAAAACACTTTACACTCGTTGTGTAACCAAAAATAAATTTAAAAATACTGTTCTATAAACTAAGCAAATAGTATGATTTTGTTCGTGTAAATTTGTTACTTACACTACAAAATAAGAAATTATATGTGTTTATTATCGGGGTATAAAATAAATACCTGAAAAAAACTATATTTACGAGTTAGTTTTTCTTTCTTGTATCTATAACAAAGTTAGAAACACAATATCTGTTTGATGATGAGGAGGATAATAGGAAATATAAAATTTGCATTTTGTTCTTTTGTATCTCGGAAATAAATTAAAACTTACTATGATAATGTGTAAATTTTAATGCATATCATTTTCTTTTCCCTGGATATGAATATCTGTTCAAAATATTTTCAATTAAACAACCTGCACAAACTAACAGACGAAAAGATTTTATTTATCTCGTCATTTCATTAGCAATAAAATAAAAATCGTTTTCCAGTTTTGCTTATTTTTAGAACACACACCAAGGCACAGTTTACACATGAACGCATTTTACGTAAAAGTGTTTTTCACTTTGGTTTCATTACTTTTAACATCATACACAGAAACAAGAAATTATAAAGGAGTAAGTCATATTGCTTTTAATAGAAATGCCTGCTCTGTGATTATTATCCATTTCAATTTTCAGATGTACAAAGTCCTTTGAATTTTTCATCATCATTAGCCATGTGACATCTACTGGCGAGACTTCCTCAAAGTCTAGTCTGCATCCATCCAGTGGCTCCCTGCCGCGTAAACCATATGGGATGAAAGTCAAGGAAACAATACCAAACTAGAATAACCTTAGATTTCATATAATTATATTCTTTCTTACATTAAACAGGCCCGAATATGTTTGCAGACTACTTTTGAATCCATTAAACAACGTTTTAAGGCCGTGGTAAGTGATTCCGTCCAAGGTGTTACCACTAGTGTTGGTGAAATCTAAATCGCTGACAATAACTACTGCTGCGCTGTACTTGAGCAGCTACTACAATTATACGCAAAAAAATGACATGACTATCTTCTTTGAACTGCCAACACTTTGTTATTTTTTATAAAATTAAACATTGATAGCCGATAAAGGCATTGGGATATCACGCCGAACGAGATGATATGATTCAAGCTTGAATCCCGTTAACGCATTTCTCCAATCCAAGATTATGGAAGACGTAGAAATATATTTTCAATTATTTAAACATTAAATAATGTGAAAACTTCCAAAGCATTAGAGCAGTTTTTATACAGAACCGAGCAGATAATATTATTATATTTAAGATTTAAGAGGCTGCATTTGCAACCATGAAGCACTCCTGATTTTTCAAAACATAGCCTCCTATTTACACCTGTGTTAATCGACCTCCTAAGCACGATATAGTGGATTGCATTTTTTAAATTATGTAAACGTATGGATTTGAAGCCGAACAATTCTTATATATCAGGGGCCCCTTATACTCCAACATTGTACCTATTTGTCGGTACGCGACGCAATTAATATAAAATGAGATCTTTGAAATAGGTACTTTATTTTTGTTGCAGATACCCTGCCTGCAGCTTTTAGGATGTGTACACAATAAACGTCGAAAATGCGGTATCGACCGATCAACCAATGAGGTTCGATGGTTTTTGGATAAATGTGACATTTTTGAATTTAACTGCGAATATAAGACTAGTAAGCACTCTTTAATTTTTTCTTTGCATAACTGAAAATATTATTGATTTCATAAAAAATCTTTTCACGTATTGTGGCTATACCCCAAGCGTCAAAACTTCCATGGGCCAGCTATTGAGCGAAAACTGATACTTAAATGCTGATAATGCATCGTGGCATATATATCATATTTTATATTATACTTTTACACCACTAATAACTTTTCAACTTCAACAGCTTAACTACTTATTCTGACAAGACGATATTCTTTTTCCTTTACGCTACACTATTGTTCTTTTCTTATATTTCTTATCTATAATTCTTCTAATTCAATCTCCAATTATACTCAAAACTAGTATATATATATATATATATATATATTATTATTGAATTCTAGTTTATCTAGATTTAGTAAATTGAAAATCATTATATCAATAATGATTTTCTTTTCCAGGTTTTGAGAGAACAAGAAATTTTAGATGTAAAGATGTGCCACCTATTTGATAAAATATATTTAAATTAAAATGTATTTTCTGGACCGTTTAAATAAACTCACAAATACATTGTTAAAAGTTATAATGTCAATGTACTATTACAATGCTGCCGCTGTAAGTGTTGTAGAAATTCATAACGTCGGGTGGCAAGTATGTACAAGAGTAAAGTCTGAAAAATAAAGAAATTACTTAAAAAGTACGAATAAAAATGATCTCATAATATAAGAAGCCAAACTAAAAGCTTTATGATAGGAGGGCTAATGTTTATTCAATGAATTTTGAGACAAATGTACTTAAACATAGTAATGCACCCTTAATATTTTTACATGGTTATAGATGAGATCAAATGCATAAAATGCAACAGCTAAAATTTAAGGGCGTGTAGAAATTGTTAAAACTTTGAATCAAGCTTTCCTAAATACAGTATAAAATATTATATGGAAACACTACTCAAATACTTACTGTATTTATAGTAACAATTGACATGTAGCATGTGACAAATATCATCAAACTTTCCGTATCCATAATTATCATCAAAACCACATATAGACTCTGCAGTCTTTTTGCAAAGTATAGCCTCTTCACACCAAGGACTCGGTACATTTTTATTAGCCTGACCTGGATCAATTCCGGGACTACCACCGAATGACCGTCGAGTATACTGAAAAGATAGAATATCTATTCATTATTATCTTTGGAATGTTGGATAAGAAACATTTTTCTTTGAAATAAATTGCAATTGTAAATCTTCTATCATTTCAGTAGACATGCGAAAAGAAAATAGAAAGACGCCATTTTAAA
The DNA here is from genome assembly GCA_949752705.1 of Callimorpha dominula. Classification (NCBI taxonomy): domain Eukaryota; kingdom Metazoa; phylum Arthropoda; class Insecta; order Lepidoptera; family Erebidae; genus Callimorpha; species Callimorpha dominula. The sequence goes on from OX457011.1 coordinate 11,529,073, forward strand.
AGTAACCTTTAATTTATTACCAAATATTAAGTAAGTTGTAATTTGTTTAGGTAAGTGTGTGTTCATCTCTTGAAGCTTTACTATGAGAACTAAGAAAATATTTTTTTAAATATAGAACAAATTTTACATATCTGTTCAAGAGATTCCCATCGCACTTACCTCTGCAGTAAGCTCATCTGGATTAATCTCTACAAGAGGCGTAGGATCCGTATCACTCTTAATTTCTTCCATAAATAAGTCTTTTGCTAGTCTCCCATATATGGGAATGTTCTTTCCTAATCTTAATATAGGATTTCCTGTTTCCTTGTAATACGAGTTACTACGTCTTTCTATGTCTTTTGTCTTTATAGTTTCAACTTTAGCTGGTAGCTTTGGTTTTTGGAGAGTTTTACTCAGATGATCAATGAGTAGTCTAGTGATCTCTTCCTGACGATCCACTTTTTTTACTAAATGCTCAAGGGCTTGAGTATGTTGTGTTAACTTCTCCACTAAAAAATCGTTAAAATTTTCTGAAGTGTATTTCAATGCTTCACGTTTTTTAACCTTTTGGTAAAACATTTTAGATTACTAATTTTTTTTAATACTTAAATATGTGAGACTTTAATAATAATATTATTTATACTCACCATTGTTTCTGGTACTGGTACAGGGTATACAAGGATGTCGTCCAAAATGTCTTTGTTTTCCACAAGGTTCATATCCTCCATTTTTATGCGAATTACCATAATCAATACTGTAAAACCTTAAACAACACATACACATTTGTATCTATTTACATACTTTCATAAAGAGCTGAAAAATCTTAGGAAGACTGAAATAGTTCTACAAGTATCAACAATTCAGGTACAACTAAATGGCCACTACTTTCTGATTTTGACACGTAAACTCATATATAATTTGTATCATATTATTCCAAAACATAATTTTACACATAAAACACACATCTACCTGGCCCTTAATAAGTCTAAGTTGTTCTGTCGACAATAACCATTGTAAGTTGAATAAATTAAAGTTCTTGTTGTCAAGTCATTAACATAAGTAAAGTGTACCTTACCGATAGCTAAAGACCTCATGGTGTGCACTTGAGATCCTGCTCGGTACGGACAGGTCGACATAGCCAACGCCACTTATAGTGTTCGTAATTGAATACGGGTGTTAATAGTTTTGATCGTTGTTGATGTACCTTATATATTCTGTTTGATAACAATATCGATGAGTCCTGCAATTGAAACTAAAGAAGTTATTTATAGTAATAAGTTATCGTCTCTTAAGGCCAAGATATGTTCATATCATTAGTTGCCATCGCCTACAACAAAGCATAGAGGTATGTTACAGAAGTCTAGCTTACAGTACACCGCTTTTCGTGGATCTGCACATATACAAAACAATGAATAACGTCTGACCCTAGAAGAAGTACAACGCCTCCTCAAAAATCTCTCTGGATCCCAGCCAGCCCAAAAACTTTCGATCTTTATAGTCGGCTTAGCGAAGTGCACTAAACAGAGTAGCACTGAAAGACTTTTGATATCTTGATAATAAAAAATGACGCTAAGCCCTGACTTAAATAGATTGTTGTGATGCTAAAAATAGGCCACTGTTAAATAATCATACCAAGTGCGACAGTTAAATTTTAATCATTCATTTGGTCAAATAGTTTTTATTGTATTTAACCATAAATTTATATTCAGTTATACGTTACAATTTGAGTATATTGTCATTATTCAATAAACTGTTAGGCTTTATTAGCATGGCATGGAGTGATTCTTTATGATCAATATATTTAATATAATGTACATGACAGATTTTGACGTTGACGACAGAGGTCTAAACACAAGATGTCGGGGTCAAGGAATGCGCAATACCATTCCCCTTAGAGCAATTCCTTGCGACTAATTCCCTAAAAATGTTTTTTAAACGTAATTTCTGTTGCATTTGTTGTACCGTGAACCTATTTGCTTTCTTCCTTATTAGTAGCCAATTCTCTGTCTATTTTTAAATCATTTTTTCATTCATTAATTGTAAAACTTATTCACCTTTGTTTTTTAGTGTTCTTTAGTGGTCCGTTCCTCAAAAGGAAAAAGAAGCCCTTATAGGATCACTTTTTTATCCGTTCGTCTGTCTGTCCGTCTATCAAGACTTTTTTTTACAGAAACCCGTGGACGCATCAAGTTGAAATTAACATCAAATAATTATGACAGCGGTCCCTTGAAGCTGTAAAAAGTCAAGTTTCTAAGTCAACATTACGCCTTAGATTTTAACAAATTTCAACATTTCGCAGATAAATCAAAACCTATAGAGTGCTTTCCATTTACCTAAAATAACAGAACAAGTAAAGGAAAAAAAGAAAGTCCTTAATTTGTTGTTATTACACCTACAAAAAAGTTTGGCTTTCGGAAAAACAGGCAAAAAGCTTCTAGAATTGATTCTCGAGATGGACATACTATATTAACACACATTATTTGCTTACGGAACCCTCGGTGCGCGAGTCAGACTCGCACTTGTCTGGTTTTTTCTTCCATATGTCAGCACATATTTAAGTTAATGAAATCCATTGTCTGCCTAACCTAATTAGGAAAATAATGTTTTTTGGAATTACATCTTGAAGACCAAACAGTGCCAAACTCATAGTTCTGTAAGCTGGATCAAGCTCATCACACACTATACCTCACGGCTCCACCTCAGCATTTAAGTTGTCATTCAAATGCGTTAGAGCCGTCAGAAGGCGGCCAAGATCTACAGGGGTTTCCGGAGAATTCCTTCCTAGGGTATACCCGGGTCCCCTGCAATAGACCCACTTGTGACGGAACACTGTGTGGATTTAGTCGGTTCGATTCCGACATACAACTTTACCGTTAGCTCCAGTGAGGTGATGATCCGTGGGGGTTTCCACACGATAAAAAAAAGGCTTAAAGCGATTATATCACGAGCCTAATATACATAATTTTTCCCTTTAATCTCTCGGGCTGCCTTAGGCTACTCGTATAGACGATGATAAGGCAATGCGACAGAAACCTAAAGTCTAATTGGACATAGACTAGACTGTACGCATTTTCTAAGTTTTTTTATGGTAAAGGGAGCAAACGAGCAGACGAGTAACCTGATGGTAAATGACTACCGCCGCCCATAGACACCTGCAACTCAAGAGTCACAAGTGCGTTACCGGCCTTTAAGGTAGGAGTAGGAAAAAGGTGGAAGAGATAGGGAGGAGACGGTTAAGAAAGGGTTAGGGTCTCCGGTAACCTCCCTCACTCGGCAAAAAGCAAAGCAAAGGAAGTATTGCTTCACTGCCGGTTTTCTGTAAGGCCATGGTATGACTCCGGTCGAGACGGCCCATGCAAGTCGAAGAATGGCTCTCCCACGATTGAGTGTTTAAAACCTTGCCCCTTAAGCGTGAGAAAGTCCTACTTTGTACATTTAAACTTGGGATACTTGTCGTATCCACAATTATATTTTTAAAAGGATCGAGATTATTAGACCGCAGTTTACCTCTAGAATATGATTTATAGTTAATAAGTACGGTGTGATTCAATTAGGGACGTTGTTACGCCTTTCTAGTATTAAATCACTGTATTAATCTTATCGCATTTCACACGCTAATTCATTAATAAAATAATTGCAAATAAGCATATGACTCACCTGATGATAAGTGGAAATATGTGCATAGACTACAGTGAAACAATCACGATACAATGGAGTGATGGCGAGTGAGCGCACACGTTTTGGCACTAACCTCCGTTCGGCCCTAGCCGTAATCTTGATCACCAACCAACAAAAACAGTACCTCTTGGGGGCTTCAACGAAGAAAACATGTGATAAAGTCAGCTATGGAGATGGTAGCGGCGTCGTGGTTGTGGTAAAAACAGGCCAAAGGAAGGCAGAGCGCTCTTAAAGACAGGGTTTTCCTCCACCGTGTTGAGGGGGTTGCATTAAATGATAGATGCATTAACCGCTACGATGTGTATGTGTATATACTGCCTCTCTCGAAAATAAGTCTGATGTAGAAAACATGGTTTTAGTCGGCCTCAACTTCGACGTAATCAGATCGTAGTGTGTTGGGTGAAGAGGTACCTAAATTGAGTGTTAATTTAACTTTAGAAACATCAAGGACCTTAACGGTTTTTGAACAGAAGAAGGGCGCAGCACATATCTGCTCAAATTAGAGCCGCTTACCATAAGCACAAATGACACTACAGATGCTAGGAGCATTTAAAATAAGATAAGCATAAGATATAGCTTACCGTATGCATGTTTGTCAACTTTTTAACCGACTTCAAAAAAGGGGAGGTTCTATGTTCAGCTGTATGTATTTTTTTCGTACAAAAAGGTTTTAACATTTTTTTGTAAATGTTTGCTATGACTATTCATAGTTCTCTTTGATTGTTTTTGCCGAAAGACTGACATTTCTCCCAGTGTTGTTAGTCTTTCAGCACAAAGACATAAAATAATAATTCCTTGTGCATTTTAAAAAACTTGGGCTTTTATTTATCCAATATTTATAGAAATAAATTATATAAGTAAAATGCTTAATTCTCAGAATAAAGTCTGGGTTGGACGTTGACTCATTCTAGCGAAGCAGACTTTTCTCGGAAATTATATTAGGGTTTGTTGACCAGCGTAACAAGATACTTATAAGATAAAGAAAAAGGCTGAGTTTGTAGTGTTCTAGTAGAATTGGCCGTTAACCTACGCCCCGGCGCCTAAATTCTTATATTATTAACTGACGCACAAATAAGCTTATTAAACCACTAGCTTTTGACCTCGGCTTCGCTCGCTTTAAAGTTACTTTTCTATCCCTCGGAAACAGTGTTCTGTACAAGGTAGGTACCTACCCCATGTCATTTTCTGTACGCCTGACAACTTTACAACAACAACAACAAAATTTCACGAGGAGCGGGAGAGCGGGGGGGGGGGGGAAGAGTTAGAGTTTGCAACCTCACTCACTCGGCGAAACCAATGCAAGCATTGCTTCACTACCGGTTTTCTGTGAGGCCGTGGTATCACTCCGCTCGAGCCGGCCCATACGTGCCGAAGCATGGCTCTCCCACGTAAATATATAATATTATTAAATGTGTAATATTAGTTAGGATTGCTATAAGCTAGTTATACAGATAAATAGACAGATTGAATATTCTTCACTGTAGATCTATATGGCTTAGAAGAATCTTAATTTTGGTAATGTTATTTCTGTCTGGCAATTTAATTAAATACTGCTTGGTTATAGAACTATAAAATATATAGTTTTTAGCTATATTAAAAAGATTAAAAAAATGTTCACTTATTTTAATTAAATCCGGCGAAGTTTTAGCAACGGCAAAACTGTCTGGCAATAGGGAATATGCATGTTGTTTAAATTTACTTGATTAATTTTCCCTTGAATCTTTATTGTCCACATATTATGCCTAAACAATTATTTTCTTATTTAGTTCGTCTCGTCTTTTTAAAAAATATTAATTAAATTATGCAAAATAAGGGAGCGAAATTCAACTTTGCAAAACGCTTCACTATTGGTCGAAACAGAACATGACATCAAATTCCCCGTCCTGTCATTTATCGGCGCCTATATTCGTAGTGTTACGGAGAAAGATAGGTGTTTCCGTGGTTTTTGCCCTTAGCTAGTGCAATTTAAGCATTCTAGTGATATTAGAAATTATCTAGAACGATGACTGAATGTAGTTTTGTCAAAGAACAATCGGACAATCTACCGAAAATAGATGCATTCATGATGACTACATATTTTGCATCAAATCCAGATTTTACGTCTGCTGAGGTCAAATCTAAAGGATAGGTAAGATATGTATAGTTAGTTATATTCATGAAGTTTTATTGGACTTTTGTTACCTAGTTTAAGTAGACAAGCAAGTTGCCTTCTGCTTGATATTTAAAACGAACATAAATGACCTACAGCTGACTAATTCCCACTATTCTAGCAATTAAATTGTAATATGCTTACATTAAAGTGATCTTCACAACAATATAAACACGATATTGAAGATACTTCATCTCTTCTCATTAATTTACACCATTGTTTTCGTATTTTACATTATTATTTTGTACAGGAAAAAAATACTGTATTGGGTGTACTTCTTATAGTGTTTTTACACTTAGGGACAAGGCAATACTTATAAAATGTTTTTTAAACTTTATCCATCGTCTATTAATTACAATACAGAGTATGTAATTACTAAAAATACTGAAAATCGGTATAAAATTACTGTAACACTTCAAGTAAGTATACTAAGTTTATGAAACAAACACTGAGCGTGATATCTGACGTCATCCAAGGCCCGCGAAATATGGCGGCGTTCAAACAGATCAAATTTTATCGTTGTTTTCAATGTTATTTTAAAAATTAATTTGAACATTGCTAAGGTTATTTATATTTTTTATTAGAGTAGAACGATGGAACAAGTCAATAAAAGATAAAAAAAAAATACATGCATATTCCCTATTATCCATTGGTGTTACTAAAAAGCCATCATCTATATATAAATGAATCCATATTTCCCTTGGTCACGCAATAACTTGAGAACGACTTAACATATTTTATTCATTTTTCTTTTATGTTTTCTAATACTTTGTAAAAGGTTCTTATGGAACGAAAAATTAATAAAATTTAACAGAAAATCAGTTCCGTGTTATAAATTTGAATTTCCACGCGAACTAAGTCGCGGACAACAGCTAGTCACTACATATTATAAAACAAAGTCCCTCGCCACGTCTGTCTGTCTGTTCGCGATAAACTAAAAAACTACCGAAGGGATTTTCATGCGGTTTTCACTAATAGACAGAGTGATTCATGAGGAAGGTTTAGGTGTATAATTTATTAAGATTTTGTGTAAATTGATTGAAATATGTTGATGTTTATTGTAGAGGACTCTGCTATCCGTGCGAAGCCGGGGCGGGTTGCTAGTATAAGATAAAATAAATATGTCATGGAAAATTATTTTAAATTCAGGTATTTTTACAATACATCCCTTAAAAATGTATATAAAAACCAGATGTCATAAAATTTATGCTGGTTTCTCCCGATATTACTAGTTCTTAGATCATGAGTACAATGGACGGGTTGATCATGACAAAAGAGCTGTATTACACAACCTTTGTATGGAGATAATGACAGAAGTATTTAAGAAAAACTTTATAGTTCATGGCGTACTTTTAAAAGTATTATTCATAGAAATAAATAGCTACAGAGTACGATGTACGAGATATACATGTACATATAGATAGGAGTTTAGCTCATACACCATATTTGAACCGGCACTGCATTCCACAGATGAACAAACAAAACCATAACCGACATGTCAAATTTTTTTATCGAATGCAACAATATTAAATATCAGATTTTATTTATGTTTATGAATAAGTCGTGAAGGAACTGATATTGTTCTCTAAACATGAAATTGTCTGAGGATTAAACAGTATATATAACAAAGAGAAAATGTGAGCATTCCGGAGAAATTGTGAGCATTCCGGCTAAGACGATTTTCGGAATTCAGAAACATGATGACATGATTGTTCTCATACACTATGGATATAATTTTTTTGCAGAGTCTGTATAACACAATTCCTATTTTATTATTAATCGCGATCGTCATATTTCTTATATGAATCATAGGGATGACAGTTTCATTACTCTTTAGCGTAAGCTTGCATTATGAGTTATTAAAATGGAACCAATTGATCTAGGCATTCCAGGTCGGAAATCTATAGTTAAATTAAGAATGAAACCTCTCGATTAACCATTACGGCTTGCTCTGTTGCCATCGTTGAGGTTAATAAACCAAACAGAGATGAGTGGTGGGTTTTCTCTCTTCGATTACTATTCATTAAGTTATTTTTCATCATTATTCATTTATTTCGCAAAATGTAGGTACTTGGGTTGGAACATAATGAATATAACGATAGTATCACTGTATTTAACCTCACGGCACAAAATGTATCAGGTAACTTAGAAATAAGCAGTTCATTACTAACATCAATCTAAGCAGAAACAGAATCAATATATCAAATTTGACAGTAATAATAATAATAGTCATTTCGGCCCATGGGTTAATTACCAAGAGCCTTGACCAACACCTTCAGAGCCTTACGTGAGGCAGCCGAAGAGCCTGATGCAGATGTCAGGAGGTTTTGTCTCTGGAACCCTAACCAACAGTAGCTTGGTCTCTGTACCCGTTACATAGCACTTATTTTGTTAATACTTTTAAATGTATTTTTTATATATCTGAACTAGCTGACGCGGCACACGTTGTTTTGCCATATTAATTATTTCTAATGAATATTTTGGTAGTCAAACAAAAAATAACTAACGTATTGTGGGGATGGGGTCTATGACTGAAAGAAGAATGGTGCGCTGTGGTCTATTGACGGCCTATAAAAATAACAAAACACCAACCATTCATTTTCTTCAGTCAAAGTACTTCATTAACTTAACTGACATATTTAAAGTTTAACAGTGGGAGAGCCATGCTTCGGCACGTAAGGGCGTATTTTAGTATTTTCTAATGCTGTATCATAAAAAAAGTCAGTTATTTTTAACTAACATATAGCTTTTTATGCACTTCTTTTGTGCCTTGAAGACACTATCGACATTCGTGGAAATACACCAATATAGTCAGAGCTGGAAAGATGTGACCTTAGTATGTGTGTCTGATGGCATGTGAAGAGCATAAGAATGCAGTTGTATTTGTAAACATAGTATTTCTATATAAAATTTTCCAACCAGACCTTCATCTATATATGTTAAGTCTTAAAAATTTTATTATTTGTACCCGTTCTATTTGTATATCATTATACCGATATCCAAATTTGTTTATTTTATTTTTTTTCCTAAATGCCAATAAGCAAGTTTTATTCAAAGTTATTGTTATAAATTATTAATTTTCAGCCATTTTATTGCATCATGGTAAGTAGTGTTATTATAGGTCATGGTCATTTATTCCACAGCTTATATATTAGCTGCAAAATATTGATGCCTTCAATATCCGTATAGGATAATATAAGGATATAAACCTTTTATTTCTTTAGTATACAACATTTACACAATTCAAAATAGCATTAAATTAAATGCACAAACATTTGACATCTAGTAATGCATAGAAAATTTTTTTTGGTATAATTAAATTGACAGCATTGCAAAATGTTGATGTACTTGACATTAGGAGTTAATAGAGATATAAATAACATATAATAAAACATTAGAAATAATAAAATATCTAACTATAGGGATTTTAAAATAATGCCCAAGTATTATTATAAGTATATATATAGTAATTATTTCAAAACTACGCAAATTCTTTTATATTTCTTAAGCCCTAATGCCTCGTGTGTCTAACCTCGATGTCATTTCAGGGTTATAGAGAATGTGATTTGTTTATTACAGTTAGTATTTTTTATTTCTGTTTAGCTATAATTTTTGAAATTCTATCCAATTCTAAGGAATATTTCTTTATTGGGAGTAACGGGAGTCACGGATAAATAAACCAGACCCTTAGTGTTAACAATTACATATATCAGTTGTTTTTTTTAAGCCCGATAGAACTTACGAAAGGGTTAACTGTCAAACGAACTGTCATCCTGCTTACTTTTTGACATTTATGATTAGTATACTCTGGCAAATCATCATGACTAGATCATAAACTTAGTATATGGAATAGATTGACGCTTGAACAACGCTACCAAATTTTACGTTTCTTATTTTTTTACTTCAGATTATAATCAATACTTATTTATCTATCCATGCCTTCTAAGTTTCGATAATATGTTATATACACAATGCATAACGATCTATATCACCAAGATTCGAAGAGTTTCCATCAGGTATCATGCTATCAGTTTCACCGTAGTCGTTTATAAAGTAAGCAAACGCTTTGCGTAGAATATCAGGAAGTTTTGCTTACAGAATAGACAATAGAGAAACATTTAATACAATGTAAACAATACAGGTCTGCTTTAAGCCATTCCTTGCGTATCCTTCGGCTAAGTAAGTTTATATTTATCTAAGTTGATAACAATGTCGTTGAAAAATCAAGTTTTGGGTAAGTAATTGCTTATGGATCCACACTTATCTTTGCAGTATTTGTTTTACACGATCGTAAAATATTTGTCGATGTCTAACACAAACAAGAGGGCTTTATCACCCTTTAAGCACCTTTCTCACAATATTTATGTAATAAACGAAAATTAATAAAAAAATTTAGCCTGATTGTTTATTTCGTATTTTGATGCATCTTCTTTTTGTCACAAATGCGTGAGAATGGCATCAAAAGGTTTAAAAAGGACGTATTAATGTAACACACGAATTTATCCTATAATTACAGCTACACACTTCATAGCTTTTTATAAAATAATAAAAGCTTTCCAAAATATATATCGAAAGAAAATCCGATAAATCATGTACATAAATAAGTACCTCAGTGATGTTAAATATGACATGGCAGGCAGGCTAACTGAACTCCCTTAACAAAGTTATGCGTTCTGTTGGCAAGAAATGATATTTAAAACCTTCAATAGATAATTAGAATAAATTTCCACCACGAAATGCCAGTTTACTTCTTTTTTAGGGTTTCGTACCCAAAGGGTAAAACGGGACCCTATTACTAAGACTCCGCTGTCCGTCACCAGGCTGTATCTCATGATCCCTAATAGGTAAACAGTTGAAAATTTCACAGAATGTGTATATCTGTTGCCGCTATAAGACCAAATAATAAAAATCAAAATAAATTAAAAATTAAAGGGGGCTCCTCTACTAGAGACGTATTTTTTTTTGGCTTATAGTATTAAATCTTGTACGATGGTGCTGAACCCTTCCTGAGCGACTCCGACTCGCACTTAGCCGGTTTTTTAACATAGTTGTAGTAACATCAGGAACACATTAATAATGTTATTGTCAACCACTCCAGCTAAGCCAAATAATTTTTGTGTTGTAAATGAGTCCACGTCGGTACTTAGTGTACTGGGCGGGGTTCGAACCCGCGATTACTTTGATCCTTAATCTGACTCTCAAGCTTTAAGCCACTTAATTTAATGTTATATTGTCCTAGTATCCTCTTAAAAACCATTACCCCAAAAGTATAATTTTTGATAATAGGACATGTCATTTGAGCTGTCCCCGCTTTGATTTTTATTAACCATCACTTGAGACGCCTTACACAGTGTTATCCCAAACTAGGCAGAGCCTCTACTATGCTAACTAGACATTATAAAACATACTTATGTATTACTAAATGTGTCTGAGTGTAATTTATCTATGTAACATATGTATTATAGATAAATTACGCCCAGACAGAGAACAAATGACCATGCCACGATTATTTGTTCTGGGTGGGAATCGTACGCAGTCAGGATCATTAACCACTAGACCAACTAACAGACCTGCTATGATTGACATGACATAATTGTACTCTGTATAAATATGAAAGAGTAAAGATAACCTTCTATTTTCCTAGCAATAGGTAATCTTCACCAGAATAAAGAGAATCGGTTACAAACAAGAGAAAATGTTTCTTAATTGTTTTGTTGTTGACTATGTATATAGATACATACTCGTACTTATGTTTCAGTCGGTCTGTTTAGCTGTATTCTCGTGATGGGTGCCGCCCACGGGCCCCCCAAGGAGCGAGATAATGAAGACGTCGCTATGGGCCGAAAGGTGAAAGCAATTTCCATAATTTTTTCTACTTGTTAGGTTATATTAAATTTAAAATTTTCACAAACTTCTGAAAATCCCTTACGCCTACATTTTATGTGTAATAAAAAGGATAGCTTGAATAAAAGTTTTGGTTTTATATTTGTTGCTCTGAATTTAAAGTTATTAGAATTCAACATTGATTAGCTAATACCTACTAACTTTTAACCTTTCGCGTTTCATGATATAATTATGTATATACACGAGATATTTTTTTTTTATGGTATAGGGGGCAAACGAGCAGACGGGTCATATGATGGTAAATGATACCGCCGCCCATGGTCACCTGTAACTCAAGAGTCACAAGTGCGTTACCGGCCTTTAAGGTAGGGGAAGGATGGAAGAGGGGGAGAGGGGGGAGGGTTAGGGCCTCCGGTAACCTCACTTACTCGGAGAAACTAGAAATACGAGTATATATGTATATGTATACCTATTTCGTGATCGCGTTAATTCCCATATATATGCATAATTGATCAGGGAAGAGGTTGATCATGTTGGAATCGAAGCCGCTGGACGAATCCAGTACTTTAATTCCTCTTTACTTACGTTACTTTCCTTCTTGAATACTCACCCCTAGACTCCTAGCTTTGTACTTTGGTGTACCATGAGCGGGGTCACTAGAGACTGACGGGAATAAATGTGTTTTTCTGTGTAACTTCTGTACCAGTTTTTCTGTTATAGTTAATATTTTAATTGAAATCTAATATTGCATCAATACCTACAACCCAACGCATGATTGCAATATAAGCGATCGCTACTTGGCACTTCTACTTGTTTTTTTTATTCTTCTGTTTTTAATTAAGCTCAGCATAGTATAATTTCTTTCATAACCCATTGATCTGTTTCTCCATAAATTTCAATTTATCTATTTTCTATCGAGTGGGGCTGCCGGCGAAGAGTCAATGACACGAACGATTTCGTCACGCGGAAGCAGGTAAGCATCATCTTTCCTCTTTACTTCTGTTTTTCCACCACACCTTTTTAGATTTATTAGTCAACTAACTGTTTTAAAGTTTTTTTATTAACAATAACATTTCCTAAAATGCTGGTTCAAGGGAATTACAATCTTAAAACCTGTGTGTTAAGTATAATTTTGGGTTCTATTTCTACTTTTCTTTCACTATATCCTTCTTACATTCCTAAACCAGATGGGTGCTAAATGGTGCAGCATGGCGAAAGTTTGCAACCACGACCGCGTGCCAATCTGCGGGCTATCACACGCAGGAGATATCATGGGCTTCAGAGACCTGTGTGACATGTTCGATTATAACTGCATTAGGAGGAGAAGTAAGTATTTCACTTGTCACCTTATGCATTTCAAAATGTTTACAAGTGTAAAAAAATTAAAAATATAATGGTCTTACTTAGCGGCTAGGCACTTAAACCGCTCGTCGCCCTCAATGAAATAAAATAACAATCATAATGAAGATAATAAACATCTATTTATCATATTTCTAATGTGATTGCATTTCTCAAAGTTGTAATACCAGCCCACTAAAGAGATGGTGTAACGCTGAGGTATGCTGTTTAGGTAGGAGAGGTATTACGGAACTTTTGGAGGCTCAAAAGATTTTTTTTTAATTCAAATATTTGACATACAAAGCGTTTATGAAAGTTTGATGGGCGCAGACAGTTAAGCTTTCATTAGATTTAAACTTCGAGCTCCATGATACACAATTATGTAATTCCATTAAACATAATATAAGATTCTAATTCACATTCTAAACACTTGTTTTTCTACTTTCAAAGCTTTGGAGTACCCTCTATGGCTATATTTGCATATAATGATTCAGGTTTACCTACCTCTTTACAGAATATATAAAAGCTATAACCATTGGCGGTCTACTGTCCGTTTGGTTTGGTCCCAAATGTTGTTCCCAATATATTTTTATATATTATTATTTAAATTTTTATATATATATATCCAATAATCCCCTGTTAACTAATGCAATTAAAGAAATTACTGTGATCATGATTTCAAAGCAACTAATGTTAATACATTAGACTCTTTCAAGTATTGAGATGAGGTTACACGCAGAGACGACATTTAAGTGGGTTATTTTGTTATTCACTGGGTAGAATTATTATTATTCTGTTAGTGGATTCCCTGGGTAGCATTACTAGGTGCTATGTGTAATGCTACCTAAAGAAAATATAGTATACCTTTAACTAAAATTAAGGCACACCGTGGTCCTCTAAACAGCTACATACTGAACGTACTAAAATCATAAGACAAATACTAATTTATTAAATAAAAACTCGAAAACAATGAAAATGGGAATTTAGATCAAGTTGTATTGTAAGTCTAAGTTAAGGTGGACTAAATCAGAAAATAAGTTGCTTAAGTGATAGAGATCCCAAAAGTTATACAAAAGTCTCACTGAGGTCCAATCGTGTTTGGATTCATCACCAACCGGCCCAACGAATTTGTTATGTGTTGCTAATTACTACGGAATTCTCACATTTGAAAATTTCTATCTGAAAACATTTCTAACTTGTAACTTCGATAGGTAGCTGCAATAGGTATCGATAAGAACAGTGATAGGGCGCGTCAGCCGCTCGAGCGTGAACTAAAAGTAGGACACAGAACGTGGATAGATCGAGCGTCATTCAGTCATGTGATTCACCATCGATGAAGTACGATGCACTGACGTCAGACACTAATGATGTTTGTGTTGGAAGGGACTTTTTACGTCATACAAGTAAATTGTAAAGGAGATCACCCAGATATCATTATATTTTCGGTCTGTATGCAAGCTGCTCAGTATGCAAGTGTCGCCTAACCAAATAAATAGGTTTTTTTTTAAATAAATTGTATATTTTTATTATTACACACAAGCCCTAGTTCCAATATGAAGGTCAATAGTTGATGTCAAAGGACGCTGCTTTAAATGAAGCTGAATGTTACAAGAAGCTTTTTGTTATCTATGTAAGTGCGAGTGAGAAAGTTTGACAACTAACTCATCTAAAGCGCTTGCACTAAGTACCCTCTTGATATATGTACATATCAGTATGTATATTTTCATAAATGACGAAAAACTAATTACTAACCTACTATTTGTACTGTGTGTAGAATTATGCTTTTTATCTGCAGCTAGAAGAAAAGTATTGTAGGAATCTTTTATTTAAATCATGTTTTGGGGCTGAAAATTGGATTTTTGTAGGTATTTCCCTATTGCTTTGTTTTATTATTTTGAGTTGAGCCCGTTTTTGTAAATTTAGCGTCTAGTGTTGGTGATGTTTTTAAATCTGTTTTATTGGTCGGTAGGTATTGAGGTAAGGAGTTCGATGGTATGCATTAACTGAAAAATTTAAATTTTTGTGTTAGCTACCTTTAGATTTAGGTGTGCGACATGTATTGCGATGCGATTTTTAAATTTGAATTGAGTTCCGCTTTATTTAGGATCAGAAAAAACTTAATTTAAAAACCTTTTTTTTTAGTTAAAACTATTTAGGGCACCCAGAAACTAAGTACAAACGTTCTCTACTAAGTAAAAACTAAATACGAAATTTATTCTTTTAATTAGTGACCTTATTACGACGTTAATACCTTCATATGTTCTAGTTATGATTGAGGCAACTTCGGTTTTTGAAGGAAATAGATGCATTACAGAAATTAAAAAGCCTTGTCAGCATCCTTACAATATGTACGTGCAGGACGTTGCGTACCCTCGTCATCCTCCATAACTTACACGAGCAGAAAACTTGGCAGTGAGGCATAAATAAATTTAACGTCGCGGTCATTATCAAACAACATATATAGAGATTTTAGAATACAGTATTTACTCGTATAAAACCCTTTAATTTCACGACCCAAGACTGCTTCCCAAGATGTAGGTTAGTTTCATGCAAATGTTCGGTCAGATACAATATCAATTCCAAACATTAGTCCGGAATCCAACTTTGGTTAAACTCACTTTTAGCCAGGGATGTGCATTCCTGGTTACACATTTATTTCATCTATGTATTGGAATAAAATTAGGATAATTAAATAACTTTTCTTCTTCCAGAGACTATTTTTTTTAAAGAGATCAATACAAAAAGTTAGTTCGTGACATTTAAAGTAATACAAATTGTTTTTTTTTAAATAAAATCTCTTTCAGATTACAAGCAGACATCGTGCCCGGAGGACAAATCCTTGTTAACTGTATCGCGCCGACCCACCAACAGTTATTTCGATGACTGAAAACACTAAATAGTCTAATTGTTTTTTCATATAAATGTATCAATTTATTTAAAGCAATATTTAAACATTAAAATAAAGGTGTATTACAAAGTTACTAGTCTGTTTTATTTTAATATTTTGATGAAAATATGTTGCATTGCAATTCGATCGATATCGAATTAGGTACCTCTATAAAATTTATTAATTATGGATCTGTTATTACAGTCAATATTATTCTTACAAAGTCAGCAGTTTTTTATGAGCTCTATTAGGCTTTAGATCAACTAAGTATACCAACACTGTGTGGCATGTCTTCACCCTGACACCTATTTAGAATGCACTATTGAATGACGAAGAATTTCAAAGTTGTTTTAATGTGATAAAAACATGTATTTACAATTACGATATTCGAAAAGGTCGATGAATGGGATACATTTTTGGAGTTCAAATAAACAGTGTTGTAAATTAAACGAAACCATACACTTACCAAATTAATTAAAATTTACACAAACTAGATACTAAGAAGAAAGTTCTCTTTAGAAATTTTATGTATACCAAAAATCATTTTTGGTATTATGGTTAGTGCGTAATTTCTACATTACGGTGTTAATGAAGCTGATCTACGGACCTAGGATTCTTGGAGAATAATATTAAAGAAATCAGGCACCTAAATTAAGAGTAATTCAATAAACACATCAAGTATTAAGTCTTCTTTCGCTATCTTTGTCATTATCCTTCTAATGACTTGAATTAGTCGAGCTCCAATATAACTTTAATTTAAAAAGGTTAAAAAAAAAAGAGATCACAAAGTGCTATGACCCCTCCTAGTCTGAATTTCAAAAATAAAACCCTGTTTTGAAATTGGAAATTTATATTTGTTGAGTTGTTTCTTTTAACATAGATTTGTTTTTGAAAAAATGGTGTTAAAATACCAAGGACTGCCACTAAGCGCCTGAACAAAATGAATATATACAAATAAATAAAATGGAAGTGTCTGTTGTTAAAGTAATAGTAACAGCTTTTATTAAATGCACATTAATGCTTATGGATACCTATACCAAAAAACCAATCTTCAAATTTTTTGTCCGTACGTCTGTTTGTTCCGGTTAATCTCTGAAACGGGTAGACTGATTTCCACGGGACTTTCACTGACAGATAGCTGCTATTATAAGGAGTATTTTAGACTACTTTTATTTTGGATAAATAATTAGGGTTCCGTGCAAAAATATAAATATGTACCCACCAGCGAAGCATAAAACATGGATTTTTAAATTTGAATTAATTTCCGCTTTATTTAGGATCAGAAAAAACTGAAATTGGCAATAGAATTTTTTTTAGTTAAAACAAAATCAAAAAAAATTGTAGAAGTAAACTGTGAATGTGAAAGAGAGAAGTAGAGATATCAAGTTTCAAGTTACAAGTATCAAGTTGAGTATGTCAACTGACGAAGTTGATAACAACAGATGGTATTTCCTAAATATTGCTAGTAGAAATAAATGCTTTAAACTTGTCAATTATATAACGGAGGGCGTCTCACCGTTTTATAACTTCCAAAAGTTAATATCGCTGGAATACTTTGTATGTTTTCTATCAATTTGTTTCTTCTTTGATGTTTCGTTGAAAAGATATTAAAGCGCTATTTTGAAAGAAGAGTAACTTATTTAAGCAACCCACCCCGGCTTTGCACGGGTACAAATTATACACCTAAACCTTCCTCATAAATCACTCTCTCTATTAGTGAAAACCGCATGAAAATCCGTTCAGTAGTTTTTCAGTTTATCGCGAACAGACAGACAGACGCGGTGGGGGACTTTATTTTATGAAATATAATACCTATGTAGTGACTAGCTGCTCCTTTCTAATCTGCCTTGCCATACAAGTTATTCTGTCCATAGTACTGGATATATAACGTTAGTTCATAATCTACGATTTTGGTTCCAGAAGGTAGTGTTTGATAAATAATTATGTAGCGTACTACTTAGTATATTATTATCATTACTATTTGCATATTTAAGTGTTGTATGATCAAGTACATTGTATATTCAATTCAAACTAAAAAAAACACATGAGAATAACTTATAAAAGAATAAAACTATTAAATATTATTTTAAATTACACTTTGTCCATTTTTTTATTTTCTTTATGGCAGTTCGATAAGTACTCAATGAGTGATAGTAATGACGTTGCCGGTTTGATTAAAAATAATAATCGATTTGATTGAATAGAAAGTTATTTAAAAAAGTAAAATGTTAATTTTTGTTAAAACTCGTTTACGATATTGTATTAACCACGTTAATGTAATTAAAATATATAAGAAATGATTATTAATGTTATTGAGGACTCAAATGAACAATTTAGTGTGTATCATTTCTCATTTGTTCATTACTCTAAGTTTCTGGAATTGCAACATTATAATGTTATTAATTGCAAATACAATTAAACTCATAACTGTAAACGAAAGGCTTTTTATACTGATTTAGATATATCAAATATCGTTTCATAAATATGCAGCTGAAACATTTGTTTACGTCACTACTTACAATAGAACGTTACTGTTTGTATTGCGTTAAACAGTAATATGATTGAATTAAAAATAGATAATCTATATATTATATCTTTGTTACTGCCCATTTTAAAGTTTAAATTTCCAAATTCTGGCATAGTTACATTCTCAAGCAGCTGTCAAAATGAAAATAAATGAAAAAACTAAGAGTGCAATCTTAAGACTAGCCTTTGCCCGCGGCTTTGCTTTCGTTAATGTAGATTTTGTCAATTACATCAGGTATGCCTCGGGAACAATAATATGTTCTAGATGAAAGGTACCTTATACCCCCGAGTGTGTACACAAAATGACTGTCACTGTTTATTCTTCTTGCTGGGAAGAACCACTTCTTTTGAATGAAGAAAAGCGGTATTTCCCAAGTGCATTTTCATTAGTGTCACCTGCATGTCCAGGAGCCTAATTTTGGTGCATAGGTTTATTCCATACACGGATTTATACATTTTTTAACGGTTATAAAATATAGTTTTAGCGATTGTTGTACGAAAGTAATGTAAATGTTTTACTAACTGCGAATTCTGTCAACGTGTATAGTTGGTATATTATATATGAAGAAAAACCATTATTAAAACCCACCCAGGTTCTAGGTGGCAGCTAGTGAATCATATTGACTGATCAAATGATCTGGAAGAGGAGTTGCATTCATTAGACGAGCGGCCAGATAGTTTTAGATCTAAGATAAATTAAATCCCCAAAATAACTTTCAATGCGATGATAAAAAAAATGAGAACACGCAGTCATAAGGGCTTAAATAAACTTCACTAGATTCGGGTAAAGCCGAAGTACAGGATCAGTATCCTATATGAGTTGTTTATATTAAAGAACAATTTGCCATTAGCTTGAGCTTGACTAGACAAACATCCCACTATTGTTTCAACCTACCTTACTTTATAGGTCCCTGGTAATGTGTTGACAGTAGACGTTTGGAATAACAGCTCGGTATTTAGTAAAGATAGAAATGTTTATAATTAAAGGCGTGTTGTTATTAGTTCTGGAAGTGATAATAGTTGCTCGTTGTCATATTATTGGTGATAAATCTCAAATCGTAAGTTATAACGGGATTTAAGTGGAGTTAAACTAAGATTACCATAGGAATATAACAAAGATGGTGTGATGGAATGATAACACATAGTTGACCAATTAAGGCAATCATTACTAGTTAATAGTAAACTCTATATGGGCTCTAGTACATTAACTGTTTTTAAAATTTCGCGACTATACAAATTAGATGTGCAAATCGGGACTTAATCGCGATAACAATTACAAGGCACAATACCTTTTTTGGTTACCCGACGTTTGTTCGAATTGCACAGATCGTGGTCACGGGCACTCACGTGTGGACTCAGCAACTACCCGCACTTGGTTCTTATTATTTTTATTTTATGTCGCACTATCGGTCCTTCGACACACAACACTTACGACGTCCTTTGAGTGTTGTTGAGTAGCGTGTATTCGCTGACGATTGATTTGATGATGAGAGGATTCCAATATGTTAACAAAGGTTACCCATCTTCTCTGTTGAAATTTTTTTTTTGTTCTTGATTTCGACTGCTTCCTGTACTATTCTGGGATAATAGTGACGGTCGGTGGAGAGGCCCTGTAGTTGATGTAGTTCTATTCAGTCCTTATTATTTTTATTTTATGTCGCACTATCGGTACATCGATACACAACACTTACGAGGTCCTTTGGAGTGTTGTTGAGTAGCGTGTATGATTCGCTGACAATTGATTTGCTGATGAGAGGATTCCAATATGTTGACAAACGTTACCCATCTTCTCTGTTGATTTTTTTTTTATTTCGACTGCTTCCTGTACTATTCTGGAATAATAGTGACGGTCGGTGGAGGCTGTCACCACTACAGTTCTATTCAGTGGTTTGGACCTGACTTCAGCAAATGCTCGGCGATCCCTGACTTATTTATCGGACTTTTTTTACAGGCTGTGATGCGTTCTTTGAACCGTTCTGCGATTGTACGTTTTGTTTTTAGTCGATTCGAGTCCGGCATACCAACTTGTCGTTAGGTGAGGTGATGACTAATGGGGAGAACATAATATAAATACACATACAATCACGCCTAGGAGAAGCCGTTTTAAACCCAGAGGCGTATTAAACACCCACAGTTTGCCAACTATACTTTTTCTGAACATAATTGCCCTTTATTTAAAAAAAAACAAGTTAAAGATTAAAGAAAAACTCATGTAAAGTAACTCGCAAGAAACTCTTTTAAAGTTTCATGGACAGGACTTACTTTGATTAGTAGGGCTTCTTTATAACAAACTTTCTATTGTCTTTAAATTTAAATTACGAAGTTCCTGAGTGGGACCTGAAGTATAAACAATGAAGAAAATATATTATATACTAAAAGTTGATGTTTCAATGTTTTTCATTACATTTTAAAGACAAAAATGTCTACATGTAGAGATAAATTTATATTTATTTCCAAAAATTCATATCATTAGTTAACAATGAGCACAAAATATTCTGTTTTTAGGGTTCCGTACCTCGAAAGGAAAAAACGGAACTCTTATAGTGTTGTTCGTCCGTCCGAAAGTCTGTCTGTCTGTCAAGACCCTTTTTCTTAGGAACGCGTGGAGGTATCAAGCTGAAATTTATATTTATAAATACCGTCTACTGTTCCTTAGAGCTGTGGAAAAATCAAACTTCTAAACCAACGCAATCAATAGATACAGCCGTTTATGCCGCAAACTTCCGCAAATTGGACACTTGCAAGGGAATCAAAACCTACAGGGTATTTCCCTTGATCTCAAAATCTTGAAATTTGGTACGAAGCAACGTCTTATAGCACAGATAAAGGAAAAATTGCGAAAACCGTAAATTTTTAGTTACATCATATAATAAAAATATTTTACGGAACCCTCGGTGCGCGAGTCCGACTCGCACTTGGCCGGTTATTTAATGTTTACGTTACCTTTTAGTGATCGTGCAACTAACCAAGGGTTGTTACTTATGTTACCTCTGAATTCGCAAGCGTCAATAAACTACTATATTCGCTTACCATCCATCACGGCGTAGTTTGTTTATCATTATCTTGTGCCGGGAATTATACATCTAAAAAGATATATTTATTTAAACTGTCAAAAACATGTTTTGCAGTCGGAACTAAAGAAACTTTGTGAGCACGCCTACGTTTGTTTCCACGACACTGTTATCGCCTGTGGCAAGTCTGTCAACGAGGCGAGGACATTCCTGGATCTATGTGACCTGTACGAATATGCCTGTGAACATAATATGGGTAAGATTTAGACTTAGCCTTACTGTTATGGCCCTAAGACATGTACTTCTAGTATTGTGTATGCTGCAGGCTACTACTATTATTGTGTCGTTGTGGGCGTGTGGGTATTTTTCTTTCTTTGTTATTCTATGTTAGGGACCTGAAACGGAAGGTAGTGATTATTATTGAAAATAATGATTGTATTTACACATTTAAACATGTATATATTGGGTATGAACTATGACTGTTCGCAAATGTAAATTAGTTTTAATTTTCGCTTACCATACTGGAATTGATCCAAAAGCAGGAACTGTTAAAATATTTATATTTCATCATCAGATGCAATTGCGGCTGTTGGTGTCAATTCGACAACTCTAAGGTGGGCACTGAAAATCAGTACTGAGGTGGCATTTGTCCATCGCAGTGTATACTGAGGGTTCATCTATTTTTTAGGACACGGCGTACAACCCTCAGGAACATAAAAAGTTCTTTGTGTAAGTAACATCTAAAGAAACGTGGTCGGATACGTGCCATTGACGCGTCATGCGACATGTCAGTGTCATGTAACAAATGACACGTCAAAAAATGTTACCTGTTTATCAAATTTCAATTGTCTTTTTTATATTTTCTTTATATGTTATTATTTTTATTTTTTATTGTATGGTGTGTTTTAAAAAATAAATATTTTTTTCTTTCTCTTCATTTTAAATAAACATTGATAATGCGTAACTCTTTGGCTTTAATGCAAAATACGTCCATTACATATCGCGGTACTCGTTTCTTGAATTGTCTATGAATGTCAAAAGGTTAATATCTAAATGCTTTTACTTACTCAATTCTACATGGAGCGCGGTTTGCTAACCAACTAAATAAAGACCCCAACAAAATACCTAATGACGTTTCTCGATAAACGTTGTGTAAGTTAAAATGTTCGTTCTTTCACGACGTGCGTTCTTGTTTGACCAAAGTCCATGCAACACATTGTCGAACCCAACTATCTCTATTGCCAACTATTAGGTTCTTGTTATACTTCTGAAGAGGGTTGGCAGATTAGCGCTTCACAATATTACTTTAGGAAAAAATATGTGTGACACAAACAAGTGACATCTTCAAAATAAACATACTCCTATTCATAGTATTCAATGAAGATCGAACCTAGGTAACACAGATAAGAATAACGAATATAAAATAATATTTTATTACTACATCTATTCCGGTAATGGGTTCATGACTACTTCTCAAGGAAACATCTGATTTCTTAAGAAGCCTGATACATCCTACTATCCTACTAATATTATAAACGTGAGTGACTATAAACGTGAAAGATGTATGGATGTGTGGCTGTATGGATGTATGGATGTTTGTTACTCTTTCACGCAAAAACTACTTATCCGATTGCGATGAAACTTGGTATGTAGATAGTTGGAGACCTAGATTAACACATAGGCTACTTTTTATCCCGATATTCCCACGGTACCGGGACTTACGCGGGTGAAACCGCGGGGCGCTGCTAGTTACTAATAAAGTGTGCGCCTTGTTTACTCAAAGCCAGGGAAAACCGATAAGCAATAAACTACCTATCTCTGTATGCTAGAGATATTTTTTCTAATTTGAATATGTCTTTACGCAATTCTTTGGATGTTTGTGCTGGAGGAATATCCCACTCTATTGCTCTAAATAAAGCAAACGGCTCTCGTGACATAAAGGAATGATCCTCTTTTCTGTTAAGGTGGTTATAACTGCTGAGATATGGCAGTTATAACACATATGGTTTATGTTGGGTTATTTATTAACTTTACGTATTAATACACACATCAAAAGTGTCCAGGGATGAAGTTTTAGAGTATCGCCGCAATTGAGGATTATTATTTTAACCTTTTTTGGTCGTTATTGATTCTTTTTAGTGAATTTCACTCTTTGAATAAAGAGTTTTCTTTAAATTTTAACCAAAAATAGAGTTTTTACAAAACCATCACAATTTCTGCATCGGAACTGAAAAAAAGTGCTTCGATATGGAGCGACGACATCATTTGACACGAAAAGAGATGATAAGAGCCGTCGGAATATTGCAAGCTGGTTCCAGGCTTCGTACTGTGGCTGTTGCTCTTGGCACTACACAGAGCGTTATAATTATATATATATTATTATATAAATTATATATATAGTTATAATTTATAAAAAAAAAAAAAAAAACGTAGGGTCCGTTTACAATGGGCTCGGGAACACAGAAATTGGGAGGAAGAAGACTGGCGTTGTGTTTGCTTACAAGACGTACTCGAGTTTGGAGGACCTCTGGACGTCAAAAACGTAAAATGTTGTTAGGAAGTTCATTCATTTGGAGGGGGAACAATAATGGTTTGAACCCGTTTTTAGATCGGTGGAAGAACCGATCTCATTTGGATCAGGGGCAACCTCAATGCTCAGATTTACGCGGAGAGGATTGTTTCAGACGTGATCATGCCTTCGCGAATCCGGTTGAGTGATTCGTTTTGACTAATGCACGACAATGCACGTCGACACACGGCTAGAGTCGTAACACGCACTCTTGCCGGTGCTCGCATCAACGTTCTGCCGTGGCCTGCTCAATCGCCAGACGTCAACCCAATTGAGCACGCATGTGATATGGTCCAAAGAAGAGCACTGCCGGGTATGGATGCTGTGCATACCGCACAACAACTTTTTGACTTGTTAGAAAGAACGTGGGCGACCGTTCCTCAAAGTGATTTTGATGACCTGATTTTAAGAATGCCAAATCGCTGTGATTGTGTGATTCGTGTCAATGGTGGAAACATAATAATGTTTCTATCTTTACCATAAAAATTAAAAAAATCCTCATGTTTGCCATTTAATTGACGACATTAACTTACACTTAGCAAAAATTGCAATTTTTCTTAATTTTTACAAAATATAGGGATAAGTTGTTAACTTAAACATTAGGAATTAAAGTAAGAAGCCAGTCTGGAAGACTACTACTATAGTTTTGGTAATTATTATTTGGATATATTTTTATTGTTAAAAATATGCTTAATCCCTAGACACTTTTGATGTGTGTATATCGCAATGCAGCATCAGATATGCTGTTTTTCGACCTCCACACAGAATAGAAATATACTTCAACATCATCTATTGAAGACGAGCTGAACTACGTATTAATAATCATTAATAAATAATTTAAAATTTCTTTCTGACGACTGATTTGTTTAATGTGTTCAATGATTTTAGTTTTCAGACACGTCAAAGAAGATGATGTATGTCCAAACCCTAAAGAGCTGGGAAGGGGTATCGGATAGTGTAAGATTTCAGCACGTTACACCTTTGTATACTGTACCAAATCATAAAACAACTAAACATTTAAATTTGTGTGTGATTTTAGTAGTTGTAATAAAAATTATAGATTAACTGAAATGTAACAATGCAAGAGTTATTTCTTTATTTCAAAATCAATCTCTACAGAATGCATTTTCAATTATGATGCAGCATTATGCCTATATATATCATATTAGGTAAGATTTTCAATAATAAATTTATTTACTAAATTTAAATGTCATTAAACAAAGAAATAATTCATAATTTTAGGAGTCGTCATACATTTTATTACAACAGTGGGCGGCCACAGTGAATCTTTGAAAGTAAGTCCTTGTATCTATTACACCATAAAATTACAATAAATAATATTACCTACTTCAATACAATAAGACAAATGACATTGTTTTGTATTTCTGGCTATAAATAAGGTACGCGCTACCGATTATTTTGGTTATTATAGTTATTTTTGCACACTCGGAATACATTATAGGCGATATACAGGTTGGAAACTTTAAGTGTGTCCAGGCGATTATTTTGAAAAGTTTAAAGATATTGCAAAAAAATTAGGTAAATCTGCATCATTTAATGCATAAAAATAAAATAAAAATATATTTTTTTTAAATTTCGCACAGAAGGAATATAGTATTCTGTGACAATAGTGTGATATGAAGCCAAAAGAATCGTCTGAAATTTTCGAATGCCTTCTATGCCAGGCCATTAATGCCTCTACATTTGTGTAAATAGCAACAAAGAACAAAGATTTCAAAATTGCTAGTGTTAACTTTTTTAGGATATAGAAACTTTCAGTACAGCCTTAGTAATACTACAGAGCATTATAATCGCTCTATAGTATTACTGCATCCTCCGACTCCGCTTGCACTGCGAGGTATGCAGTACATAACCATTTAGGTTATAGTGGTGATGAAGTTCAAGTCCTCTCGGGACGATGCCACCGCCACTTCTGGTGTATCTTTCGTTTTTTAACACTAAGCCAAACTCTTTTTTCAATAACTTTGAATAAGTAAATAGTGCATTTTTTGTCGCTTTCGTCTAATAATTACTGTATGATGATCACTACATATTCACTGTCTGTTCGCAAACTCAAAAACTACTGAACGGATTTTCATGCAGTTTTTAGCAATGGATAGAGCAATTCATGAGGAAGACTTAGGTATATAATTTGTTAAGGTTTCGTGTAAATTGGTTAAAATATGATGATGATTGTTAAAGATGTATCTGCTAGCAGTGGGAAGCCTGGGCGGGTCTAGTTACTATCATAATTAATTATTATAAGTACAACTTCAACAAGATCCGGAAACTTTTTTCAGTATGGGTATATCAATTACATATACCTACTTCTATTCCTTGATAATTTACAAGCATGTTCAAGGGAAAATATGGTTATTACACGCAATTTGTTTCTACTTGCATATGGTGCCAAAAATGCCTACGTCTGTCCAGAGTTTCATGAAAAAGGAGATAAAATTGTCATTGCACATTACCCCTATAAAATATATATGTACAATTAGATAGATAGATAGATAGATAGTACTCTTTATTGAACACCAAACACATGATATATATACATATAAAAAAACAACTTCAACATAAAATGCACAATGGGCGGCCTTATCACAACAAGCAATATCTTCCAGGCAACAGGCAACAATCAATTTGCTAAATTTGAATACATAACAGGCACTCTTTATATATTTATTACTTTACGCTTAACAACACAGAGTCATGTTTTTTCAGTGAAATAAGTAAGAGTAAGAGTTCTATTGTTGATAGATCCTGTATAACACAGAATTATTTATTTCATTCTTTGCCATTCATCTCCGAGTAACATCAGACATGAATTTATTTACTCATGATAATATAAGCTTCAATTATATTTTCTTGTGAGGTGATGTACACATACGAGTATCAGGGTAAATATGGTTATTACACGCAATATGTTTCTATTTTTTATTAGGCTTTAGCTGATAGGTGGAAAGTAATAGCGTTGTGAATATATGAATATAAAAACATATAAATGTACAATTAGTTTCAATTTGCAAAATTGAATTTACGCGAAACGATATACCAACAGAGTAGGTATGCTTAAGTGTAAGTGGGCCAGCCATGTCTCCAGGTCCCTGATGGTCGCTGGAGCTGACATGTGCTAGAGTGGAGACCGTGATTAGGCAAACGTAGTGTAGGATGCCCTGCGGCACGCTAGGCCGACGACTTGAAGAAGGTGACTGGCAGCGGATGGAATGCGGACAGCCCAAGAGCGGGATAGTTGACGCTCCTTGGGGGAGGCCCAGCAGTGGGCGCCGATAGGCTGATGATGATCATGATGATATATCTAGTTTCGTTTCACAAACTGTCAAACGATTTTCAAACACAAACCCAAATAGATGAATATTTTACTGTTAACTTCTGAACAATTTTACTTGTAGATTGTGAAATAGGTCCTAAACGAAGTATAACAAGTATTAAGTAATGTACTTAGTTTTAAGGTCACTATTCATATTTGGTGGCACAATACAAAAACTAATTTAATTAGACGTTATACGGCCTTTATCCATCGTTAAATATTCATTGAGGAGGAAAAACCACAGATCACTTCCACCGGTTTGTGAATCCCAGCAATGATAACCACCAAGGATAGACTTCAACGAATCGTCATACACGTAGAAGGTAGACAGGAAACTCCCACGACAAAGGTCTATTATCTCTATTTTATAAACTAATTTTTAGAACGAAGAAGAGTGCAAGGTGGCAGACTTATGCGTGCACGATAAGGTACCAATGTGTGGGATTGACTCGTGCGGCGAGATGAGAACCTTCATAGATACTTGTGATATGCACGAATTTAACTGTGATAGTAAGAAAGGTAAAAGCACAAATTACATTACATTTTGCCATTAGGCCACTTTAAAAAGCTGGGTTAATAATATAAATAAATAGAAATAATGTGTCCAAGAACAGACATTTTTATAACTAAAAATAAACAAGTATGAAATTATAATATAATATAAAGGGCAAAAGCATATTTTAAAATGAAATGTTGACAGTAGACTAGACCATCAAGGCCGCAAACCATGAACACCGAGTGTCCGTGCAGCAGCAACACGACCTCGCGACGGCTAAGGTCTGCAGGGGTTTTCGGAAGCTTCCCTCTTAGGGTATACCCCGTATGCCATGCATTAATCACACTTGTGACAGAACACCGTGTGATTTTAGTAGGTTTGATTTCTTCATATCACTTGACCATTAGCTCTGAAATTTTACCAGCCAAACCCCCCCCCCTCCGCCCAACCCCGGGATGACTCCTCTTAAAACCTTCATAAGGGAACTTTAGATGTTTGTACAAATTAATTTGAAGAGCAGAAAGTTCGACGTACCTTTGAAAAGAGATATTACTCTTTCAGATTTTAGATCACGACCGATTCATGAATGTTGGGTGACATGCAAGCGAGGAAGATCATTCAAGAAACCAGAGTTCAGGACAGACTGTAATATTAACCAGAAACCTAATAGAACATAATGTAAATAAAGCCTACATGAATAGTAAAATCAGTAGTTTAATATTTGAATTTGTACCTTACGACCAATGAGTATTTTTTTTCCAAACCTAACCTAACTAAATTTACTTTTATTGCGCTACTGCTTCTTATAATTGAAATAAAAGATTGTATTTTTAATACTTTCCTTATCCTTAATGACCAACAAGGCTTTATCTAGTAATTAAATATAATCCCTATAATTTATAAGGCTGCGTATTAATCTTTCTTTTCATGTCACGTTGCTTGTCCGCGACGAACTCCTAAACTAATAAACAGAACTTAATTAAATTTAATGAAAGTTGGATCCAATTTGAGAGATAGGATAGTTTTTATCAATTTATAGTCACACTATTTTTTTATTGCAAATTACTTAGGCACGGCACCGCGTAGGTAGCTAGTTAATTAAATTATTGCACACCTCTCCTTCTATATGCAACCCTACAAAATACCCCGTGTAGGGCTGAAATACATAAACCAAGTTTTAGCGCATTAATTTCAAACTATAACAATGGCACTAGCTGGAGACCTAATAGAAATGTGCGAAATTGGAACCGTAACTGCCTAAATGTGTTTGCCCAATACGAAATAACACACTAAGGCACTTAGCGCTCTGTAAATTGGATATAAATTATCAGCGCCTGCAATTGTATTTACATTTTTAGGGTTGATTTTTTACATTTTATAAGGCCAATCCCATAAATAAAGTATCATTAAGTATACTATGTTCACAATTTGAGTAGATGTCACGTTGTTTAAAGTTGGTTAAAACGTTGCTACGAGTAAATATATAATTATACCCAAAAGATTTTACAGTTACCGAACTCTCAAAACTTGTTATATTAGTGATAGGGTAAGAGAAATAGTCGAAAATCTTTTGTAAGGTCACTACGATCAATCAACAACACATACAATTAAGTTGGTACACGGTGCTCATCTGCAAAAGCATTGTATTACTTTTGCGTTGCCAACCCTATCCCCTCTTTTCGTGGAGGTCGGATGACCCTGAGTCACCAGCAGACATTCACAGAAGTACTAGTGTAGTACGTTCTAACTGCCGTCTTCTGTGAACTCCACTCTACAGACTATACTAATGTAAACCTTTCACGGTCATAAGCTATTGCCAAAAAAACACTATGATGGATCATGTTTTAAAAACACCCACACTTACACACAAGCTCACACGTTACACACGCATACACATACACTTATTATTGTTTTTACTTGTTGTTTAAAGTTAAAAACTGAGATTAAGTATGGGGGCCTGTTGCTTTAAAATACAGACTTCGGCCTAGTTTAGACACCAGATCTCCCACAAATTGCAAGGATTGTCCTGATTTTAAATGTTTAACTATGATAAGCTGTAATTTGTAGAGATAAATAATATATACATTATTATGTCTTTAATTTAAAATTCATCTGAGATGAAACCCTAACTAGCGTCTTCGCTTGATTTTACTGATTAGGCTTATATACTCATAGTAATAAAGTAAATAATACCTAACTGTCTGAGTATAGTTCTAAAAATTTTACAGTCGTTTTTACTACTTTTTACAATGCTATAAATTATTCCTTCAATTTATTGTTTGGTCAAGTACATTCTAGTTAGAAAATAAATTTAGTTTAGTTAAAAAGTAAACTCAAAAGAAAACAGTAACTAAATGCTATTTAATTTAGGGGGATGATACTACACAATTTCATTGCATTCGAATGAGTTCGGAGCTTAATCGCGCTCAGCAAAGTGCATATTATACTTTTACTTCGGCAACTATTTTTAACGTTTAATAAGACACGTTATAAAAACTTATCTTCACGCTTTCCGTAGAATGGATACTGATTACTACATTTTTCATTTGTACTATCGGTACATTTAATTATCAAAAAGTATACCTTTTCAACACACTGGTGAATAAGTCAAAAGTCTTGCGTAATAAGCGACTAAGATGTTCAGAAATGTGTTACTTTATGTAAAAGTCTTGACACTCTTTATAAGAAACATCTCTGCTCATGTGGACAGCGCAAAGGTATTTATTTCTTTGTAATTTTATTCATATACTAACTACGTAGGCCTGCATATGGTTCCAAAAATGCCTACGTCCGTCCAGAGTTTCATGAAAAAGGAGATAGAATTGTCGCTGCACATTGCCTTATTTAATTATTAATACTACCTCACACAAAAGTCAGCGGGCCATGCGCTTTTGTAAAACTGTTTTAGCTTTAAGAAAACGTTCCAAGGACACCAGTATACTTTATAATGTTCTACATAAACGTGTATGTTATAAAACTTTGCCTTGTATATTGGGGAAAAACAGGAAATGATAATGTGCGTATGTGTTTTTAAACTTTCAGCTGCAAGAGGAATGTAACATTGCTAAGATTTGTCGTCATGACCAAGTGCCGGTGTGTGGTATTGACTCTTGCGGTGAGATGAGAACTTATATCGACGTGTGTGACATGCACGAGTTCAATTGTGATAGCAAAAAGGGTGAGATTTTACATTCTCTAGACAGTACTACAAATGCAGCCACTGTTTGTATAATTTCTAGGACTTTGCACGATCTTCACTGCTTCAGTGTTAGCACTTGTATGTCTATAAAAATTCCTGGTACTCAGCACTTTTCACCGGGCTACAGCCCGGTGAAAAGTGATGAGAATTGATGAGAAGTGAAAAAATTGGCCTTTGGGTACACTTAGAGGCCAATTTTTGTGAAGTTTATACTGCTTGGAGTAGACCGGTGTCTCCACCGTTATATTGAATACTGGATTAACATATCCGCACTTGAAAACCTACATGTACCGCAAGGGAAGCCAGGTATTTTATAAATGCTATAGCTTCCATGTAGCTTCCAAAGATATTTGGATGTTTGTTAATCACACTAATAGCATTGTATGTATTTGGAATATTTGGCGTTAGACATTCATACGTATATATATATATATACATTATGCCCCCAGACAATTCTACAAAACTATTTCTCAAAGCATATCTGTCAATTACCACTTCTATCCAATATCTTAATACGACCAATCTTCATTTGAACAAAATAGTACAGTCATTCAAACTGTTTACTGTGCAATTTTGCTGACGTGCCCAGCCAGTTGAACAACCTTCTAATGATATAGTTACCAGTCTCCTTGGCATCAGAATGACTTTTATTTGAGTCTCTATTTATGTGATCGTCTAATTCTCTAACCTTAGTATTTTGAAGCTAGAATTGTAGTGCACACAGACAAAGTGTACATTTGTGATTCTTTTATTGTTATTAGTCTTAAACTTCGATTATATACATGTCTAGATAGAGTAACTCTAACAAATGATACGCATAAACAGAATCCAATTACGAATTATGTGTGAGTACGAGCATGTTGTTATTGTCAACAAATTGTCTCTGTGAGCGTGTTTAGGGATGCTTGCTCTAAATTATTTACTTACCTTCTTGTATTACGTCATAAGGAGATGAAGGGTAAATAAAATAATCATTTTAAAGAAAATTGAATTATTACAAAACATATTAATCAACAATAAATATTATGTGCAAGTTGTGTTTGCTTCAACGTAGTTGTGCATTAGCCCAAGATTCTTATGTATATTTTTTAGATTAAGTTTTTTTTTATGGTATAGGGGGCAAAGAGCAGACGGGTCAAGTGATGGTAAATGACTACCGCCGCCCATGGGCAAATACAACTCAAGAGTAACAAGTGCGTTGCCGGCCTTTATGATGGGAGTAAGGGAAGGGTTAGGGCCTGCGGTAACTTCACTCACTCGGCGAAAAGCAAGGCAACCATTGCTTCACTGCCGGTTTTCTGTGAGGCCGTGGTATCACTTCGGTCGAGCCGGCCCATACGTGCCGAAGCATGGCTCTCCCACGATAATATTACAACTGATGTTAATGTTACAACTGTAAGCCATTCTTAAATAAAAAAAAAAAGTAATGAAAAATATAATTTGTTTTAAACAGAGGTCTAAGTGAATGAATCTGTTAGAAAATAAAAATTATCACTATAATTCAAATTACAAAAGTATCAATGTGAATTAGTGAAAATAAGTGATTAATTTCAATTGATGAAATATGTTTTTTAATAAAAGAATAATAATTATGACTGTTATTATTGTTCTTTAAAGTATCTTAACTATTGATGTTAGATGATACAGACGTATCATTTAACATGAATAATTAAAATATTTTGAGTCAGATTCACCAATATCATTTGGTATTATTTCCTTCAGCGAGGGACTTTTTTTATAATGTAAAACAGGAATAGCGTCATGGTTTATGATTACCCATAGTTTTTTATAAAATTACCCCGTAATAAACAGACAACACCGGCTAATCTGATTTTTTAAATAATAATAATACTCTTTATTGTACACCAAGTATCGAAAAAAAAAAAAAAAAACTTACAACTATACAGGTTTGTACTATTGGCCGGAAATATTACGGATGAAAAGTAATCTTAGTGTTTTTATAAAGTTTTCTAGCATAAATTTAGTAAATAATTTATTTCTAGCATTTCGATACAATTTAATAGCACTAACCGGCATGATTAAATGTTTTTCGTAAGAACGTCGCCGCTTAGATATTCAAATCACAATGACGTCTGTCACACACGAACGTCGACTTTATTAGGACCGACTTTAAGGCTACCATTCGACGCTCACACAAACGTCAATCATTACCAAAAGTCATGATTGACGGATGTTCGTTGGTGATTGATGAAATAGTATCGCCATCAAAATCTCATCATGCAATCGTTAATCACCGTTTTGATTGTGGCAAAACTGACAGCAAAACCTTACGTGTAATGGGCGCCATAGGTTTGTTTTGTCGTTATATATTCACGAAGATCTATATTACTCCTTTTGTATGTGTCAGTTTACAATGGATTTTTAATGAATAACATGACAGTTCCAAAATTAAAACAGTTAAGTTGATTATCAAAAAAAAAAGGAAAGGAATTGTAAAACGAGAATGTTAACATTTTTATTATAACGTTACAAGTGGCCATCGTCATTTTGAAAACCTAAACTTCAATTTGAAACCTAAACTAAAATAAAATATACATAGATTTGTATATTAACTGCAAACCTTAAATTCATATCTTAATTGCAGAGGTTTTATAAATACACCCACACATTCTAGAATACACGTCGCCGCCAGATTGTCTAATCCTAACCTTTTCGTAGTTAACTCAGTCCTATCAGTTTCCAACTGAAGAGTCTCTTCAGGACGTCTGTAACCAGAATACTCAGACCTCTGTTATAATAGAAACCTCTTATAAATATGAGTTCCTTTGAGCTCTCCGTTATTTGGTACTTGACACCCACGCCGGCGCCATTTAATAGACTATCGTAAGATACGTACTAGTGCTTGATAGAATTTATACGAATATATGAAACAGTGAATGTGTAATATTGATGTAAAGAAATGTAAGAGGAATGTTCGAATTCCCTTTGAGCTGGCAGTACATAAATTATACTTAAGTTAATTTTTGTATAATTTTAAAAATGTTTCAAAACTAAACAGTAATAGTTCCCGCGCGGCTTCGCTCGCGTGTAGTTCTTTATATATTTTGCTTGGAACCCTAATTCTTTTTCGTACGCGAGTAAGCTTAAAAGGTACTTGATTGGAACAAACAACTTACATAGTTTTTTTCAGAATATTGACCTTACTAACGGTAAGTGGGCATTTCGGGATTTAAACATTTAAAATACCATTGATGTCACGGGTATCACTGACCCTGGAAAAACCTTAAATTATAATTTTTGAATAATTTCGTAATTTTGACAATTGAAACCTCGCAATTATTATGAAATAAATTAAAAATAAGGGCCTTAAATTGAAATAAAAAATGGCCGTAGAGACAGAAAATGCTATGCTAATTCCTACATTATTATACTGTGATAATCTTCGTTTAGGTTTTACACACAGCTCTTAAGTTTGTACACATATGTAGTTTATTTATTAATTTAGCAGGACTTGCAGTACACTTGCTGCAAGCCTTGCTAATCTTATAAATTTATGTCTCACTAGACATAAAGTAATAAAATGTCTTCGGATGGAAGTATTTAATATATTTTTAGTTCGCTTTTTCCACAATAGTAGTTTTGATACATGGGGTGAGAGGGGTCAGAAACATACGTTATGTATTAACACTAACTTAGAGAGAGACTTAGACAGATCCTGAACATATATTGTAAATTTACTCTACATACCATAGTTTTTTGTAACTAAAAGGACAACCAATCTAACCACAATCGAATTCGGAATCGAATTAAACAACAGTTAGTTGAGCCCTAACTGTTTTTGATTCGATTCCAAATTTGATCGAATGGCAAATCAGAAGCAGACCACGTAATGTGACGGAATTGCGTTCGTTAAAATTCACACTGCATTACGAAGCATGGTATTAAAACAAATCTACCGACTGTTGCTATTTCATTGACCAAATTCTACTTCGTGAATAAAAATTATTGTAAAAGTGGTTCCACCATATAATTAAATCTCAACCTGTGCAAGAGTAAGAGATTTCGAAACGAAAATCTTTACAAATATAATGTGATGTAACTGAGTGAGCATAGCTTTCTATGGGTTCACCATGAATGGTACATTCAAGGTGTTTGAATGGTTTATTTATATGTCTTTTTGTTTTTAAATGTATATTTCGCTCTTTATAAAATCCAGTTTTTTAATATGGTATTTTAAAATTGGTTTATAACTTTTGTGACTTGTCTAAACTTCTAAACGAATAATATATAATAATAATAATATTATAAAGAGGAAACATTTGTGTTTTTGTATGTATGTTTGTAATGTTTTCACACAAAAACTACTTTACCGATTGCTATGAAACTTGGAATGTAGATAGCTAAAGACCTGGATTAACGCATAGGCTATCGCATACGCATAGGTTTTTATCCTGACATTCTTACGGGATCGGGACTTACGCGGGTGATACCGCAAGGCGCTGCTAGTTAAATAAATAAAATATCAGGTAGTTTTTTGTTACCAAAAAGATTTTTGTTAGTGCCGATATTGTTGTACACATCTAACCGTTTTTTATTACTAAGAAACAAGAAAAAGATTTTAACAAGGATTTGGAAGAGGTCTTTGCCCAGCAGCAAAAATCTCATTCTCAAGGCTCTTCGAAATCAACGCATTACACGAGTTAACATTATGTTTAGACCTCTCCTATAATACGAAGCCTAGTAATAAAACAAATTTATGACTACCAGCCAATTGAAGATGCTTTGAATTCCAATTCAACTGCCTTTCGCTTGCCGAATTCTCAATTGATTAGATTGTTGTTGTTGTGAATCCGGCAATCGAAGGACAGATGCAGCAAAAGTGTCTGGTTACCTTTATGCATACGTTACTGTGTTATTAATCATCAATACTCAATAAAAATAAATAAAATTGAAGAAGTGTCTGTTTGTAATGTCAAAATAATAGTTTTTTCAGCTCATACAGTTATTTGCGCGATACCCATGCATAAAAATCAGTATTTTTTTGTCTGTCTGTCTCTCTTTCTGTTTGTTCTGGCTAATCGGATGAATCGATTTCCACGGGACTTTCACTAACAGATAGCTTATGTTATAATACTTTAATTTTGGAAAAGAATTCGAACTGCTAGTTGTTCATATAAATCTATTATATTTTTAGCACTCTCATGTCCTGTTGTAGCAAACTTAGAAAAATTTACACAAGAAATATAGCTGGTATTGCATTACATTTTTTCTGCTTACCTACCGACTCCTACTTGAGTTATTTTTAACAAAATATATCCCACAATAGTAGGTACTATTTTGGTGTAAATACAGATATTAAAATTTAAAGCACATTCCTTAATAAAAGGATTTACACCGAATGCAATTTATTGCGCCGTACCTTCACCATGTGGCGACATCCAAATTCAACAAAAACATGCTTCAACTCCGTCTAGCGAAGACAAGCCGAGCTAAGTAGTAGCGACTGATCCTGAATCGCCCAATTAAAACTTCTCACGCTCAACATCAACCGTTGGGCGCCAAGCATATAGCCTAGTGGGAGGATTCTCACTTTGTGCTGGAGGGACATAACACCTGTTCCTTTACAACCATACAGAAGACTATTTAAACAGCACTGTTAGTGTACTGATTTCATTTTATACTATTAGTAGAGTTAAGTACTTACTAGAATCCCACTGGCGAGGAAACAATTTTATATAATCAGTTATATTTTAGTTAGAATTATCGAATCTACACACACTCACACATACGCTCACGAGGAGAGAAACACACAAACACGCGTTTTGTAAAAAAAAAAAAATTATTAAAAATTTTGTGTACTTTTTTTTTTGTAACTTGTCATTTCATGGATGGAAGGCGCTGGCAGCTGGTATACAGTTTATATCAGTACGGCTCCCAACGTTGAACATAATTAATCAGAATTATATACTTTTTGGAATACTCAAAGATGATTTGTACCTGATTGGTTTTATTAATTGTTTGTGTCATGTTACCTAAGTCAATATAAAAATATTATTTACTAAAGCTCCGTGGGATAAGGTTGACAGCCCCCAAGTGACACCAAAGGTGGGTGTGTATTTACAGGCAGTGGTGAACCCTTACCCTCAGGGGGGGCATGCGCTTTTTTGCTGACTTAGATGTACTTATAAAAAATAAACCATTTTTATTTTATTATTTTCAGATTTCGTACAGAAACCTACTTACGAATGCTGGGTAACCTGCAAAAGGGGGAGAAGCTTCAAAAAACCGCTTTACGGCGCAGACTGTGATATTAACAATATCGTTTGAAATCGCCATTTTGTATGCAAAATATTTTTATTATAAAGAACAATAACTTACTACTAGTACTTATTGTTCGAGATCACAGTTATTACTCTTAAACTAATATATGAACTATTAAATAATTACGGAAAGTGGGTTTACCAGTTCACCTTTGAATGAATCATCAATATTTACATAAATTATCTAAACGTACTTAAATAAAGTATATAAGTAAATTCTAATAACATAATTAATTGATTTTACTTATAGACTACGAATCTTTTTGAGAGAACTTTTCCAGTAGTAACAAAAGGCCACAAAGACTACACAATATCCTGATGAATTGAAATATAGTTTATGGAAATTAGTTGTCTTTGAATAAAGCAAGCAAGCAAGTAATTAATCTAGTACAAATATAGGAGTTTTAAATAGTAGAAGAAAATAGGTCATATAATAAAATATACCAATAACGATACTAATATAAAAATACTACAGTTAAATTATATTTATGACTTAGAATCTAATTAAACATTCTTTAAGTTTACAAGTATTGTTATTCTTATAGTGCGTATTTACAAGGTGACAACATACAACTATATAAAAGAAGCATTAAATTAAAAAAAAATATATATTGTTATAAATATTAATGGAAAATCATGAAAATTGTCACACAATTACAACATACACAATGCAAATATTGTAATTGTTAGAGACACTTCATCTAGCTCCACCGTACAATATACTTGTACCAGCTATTTTGTTAAATATTACTGTCGCAGACAAGAAGACAACGCAACTAAATGGACCACGTCATGTTGGTAACCATTCATAGGTCAAAGTGGCGACACTATGAGCGAGATTGATGTGTTTTTTTATTTCTGGTGCACAAACATATCACTCACTTATAAATAATACAGACGAAAGTTATTACAAGACTTGGGATACCTTTGGTATCATAGAACTATTATATTACGGAGTATTTAGTGCCTGTCCAAAAAGCCGGCATTTTTCACAATATGGTAGATACTTTGACGGGGAATTTTCTCTGCTTCTCGTTCAACGACTCGCATTTCTTTTTTGGTGAACCATGATTCCTGAGCAAGTCCAGCAGCGATAGCTGGGTTGTCATAAAAGTCTCTAGATTTCAGCAGACTTCTGGGTAGTAACGCTTCGTCTGCAGCGTTGAGCTCTACAGCAGGATGAGGATGTAAAGCAGATCCTGTTGATGCATACTGCACTCCGAGAGGATGGAAGGCTGGTGGTCCAAAAAGTAGCCCTGGTCTCGCTTGAACCATTGCGAAGATGGCGGTAGCAAGGATGAAATAATGCATTTTGATCTAAAAATAGAAAAGATAAATTTACGAAAGAGCGAAAGCTGTTTACTATAGAGTAACACTGAATGAACTTTAATTCGTGTGAATCTTCCAGGTATTTCCTCAATATAATCTTTTACTGACGGAAAGTCCGACGTTTCAAAATTAGTTCTTCTTGTTAAAAACAAACACCGACTACAAAGAGAATTACTGGAAGGAAGGGACAAGTATTAACTGGCGACATGTCGGGGGCTGCTAAAACCTAAAAATTTTTGCAAGCAAATCTTATTGAACTTTACATAGGACTGATTAGGGCCCTGTCAAATCAACCTGTCTCAAAAACCTAACAACTTTTTCAATTAAATGAATTTCTGTAATGGGTAGGGATGCTTCCCATTTGAAATAAGAACACATTTGTCATAACTCTATAAGATTCTATTCTATAAAATAACACCCACAAATAGCGCGCGGCCAGACCCATTATTTGCTTGGAATGTGACATTTACCTATGACCTTAAAAAAATATTGTTTCTCATTTTTAACTTTGCTGTGTGTGGGTTGTATTTAACCTCTTGAAATGTCAAAGGACTGTATTTCTATATGTATTTTTATCAAGCTGATAAAAGATCGATAGATAGTGTCCTAATTCAGCATACTCGTATAGTTTGTAACTTACAATTTGTTGAGTGCTGGCGTAAAGTGCATGCTTTACATTAAAAAATTCAAGATTGTTTGATTATCATCATTTTACTTATTTTATTATATTATTTATAAAATATAACTTCTTTATTTACTTTAAATGCCTCTGTCCAATGTGCATGCTATGCTTATGCGTTTACTATATTTTCTTCCCTTTCCAACAGTTTTCATTCTGTTTCATTTTTATAATAAAACTAGCAGCGACCCGTTTTCATTTATAAACTTCAATGCACTTTAGCTAACGGATTAATATATTTTTAAAAGAAGTAACTTTGCTATTTTTTGCTTGTAATTTTACGTTGTTAGAAGTCAAACCTAAGAGCGAACTCGAATAATCGATTCGATACCATCACTAATTAAGCTAGTTAAGACCTACATCGATACGTAAAAATAAAATATAATAAAATATCCTTTTTGTTTTGATTTAAACATAATCTTAAATTAATAGCAAGAAACATTAAATCAACAGCAAAATACTGAAATTTTTAGGTATTATGGAATAATAAATGATATACAGGGTGTATTTGAAAAAAGATCACTTACTTAAATCACTAAAAGGGTATGACTCTAACATGCAGTTACAATAAAAAAATGGGAACAATAACTATCCGTATACAAGTTATGACCGTTTCAATTTCTGGGTATTTTTTCGTAGGTTTCTCATAAAAGCATGCGGAACGTGTAAAGTTAAAGATTTTAAATCGTGCTATTTTTTTTATTTTTGAGCTATTCATTCAATTATTGAGAAAAAATTGAGGGTTATGTTTTTTTTTAAACGGAAGGAACCCTAAACCCTTTTTCATAATTAGTGTTATTATAAAGGTCTAAATATCTAAAACATATGCGTTAGGTGACACCTGTTCTCGTACAAAATAAGCCTATATTTTATGTATGTATTACCTACCCCTTATTTTTATTATACATAACTTCATGAGAGTATGGAAATATAAGTGCCAACCTTTGCTACGCTACGGGACTAGCGAAGAAGTTTGCCGGTGACATTCAAGCCACAACGGAATATTAAGTATTTATACATTTTAGTGCCTTCTTAATATTGTTGAGACTGAGATATTACACTAGCAGCGCCTCGCTGTTTCACCCGCGTAAGTCCCGATCCCGTGGGAATATCGGGATAAAAAGTAGCCTATATGTTAATCCAGGTCTCCAGCTATCTACATACCAAGTTTCATCGCAATCGGTTAGCGTAGTTTTGGCGTAAAAAAGTAACAAATATCCATCCAACCATCCAAACTTTCACTTTGATAATATTAGTGGGATTAGTGGGATTAAACTTTTACTACTATAACATTAATGTCACAATATTTTTTGTATTCAAATCAGCAACTAAATACTGTTGCACGCTGAACAAGAAATTAAGTGTAATCCTTCTGCTATGTTAGGTTGGTAGTTCACTTGTTTGGATTTGCCTACAACTTGCATTATTCTAAATCTGACACCATTACATTGCAATGATCAATTTAATTTTAGGCTTTATTGATTTAATAAGATGTCATAAATCTATCAAAGTCAAATGATCGTACGTTTTATATTACATAAATGATTTAAAGTGATCAAGTATCACACTCAAAATACAAATTGAAACTTGATGGATATATCAACTTGTTTTAATACGGGATCTAATAAGGTAAATTATTGCACAGCAAAATTATTCTATAAGATCTCACGATCTTATAGAACGGAACTTATAACTTGGTTATAAAGGAATGTTATGGTTTACTCGTTACTTCAACTGCTCGTTCTAAGCTAACCTTAAGCTGGTCAAAACAAGCTCATAATACGAAGTCAGACTTGGTTTGATGAAAGTAAGCATGTAGGATTTCTTGAAATGTTCATAACGCGGACTGCATAACAATAAAAGTCCACATATTTAATTACCTCGCTCAATTAATCACTTTTGCTTTCCCTCTAGTTGCATACAATTTTAGTTTAGTTTCTTTTAATTTT
Source organism: Callimorpha dominula (assembly GCA_949752705.1). Lineage (NCBI taxonomy): Eukaryota > Metazoa > Arthropoda > Insecta > Lepidoptera > Erebidae > Callimorpha > Callimorpha dominula. The sequence continues at coordinate 11,570,321 of OX457011.1, forward strand.
AGTAGTTTTAGTTTAGTTGCATTACAACTAATTTACTCAGAATCTCGGAAATTTGTCTCGTATTAACCTTAGCGAACAATATGATGTGCCTGTTTGCATCTAAGCCACGAAAATGCTTTAAAAATTAAGTCCCGCACGTAGATAACTACGAGTATGTAAATGATTGAAAGCAACATAAACATTTCGTAAATTAATCTAGTGAACAGCAAAATATAATGTTATTCATTATTCCATAAAGTAATTAGTAACAGTTTTTTTTTTTATTTTAATTAATTTATTTTAGTTACTGTTTATAATAATATAACGTAACCTCGTTATTGTGTTGCATAATGTTGAATTCTGAGGTGCGGGTACAAAAAAAAATGTGTAATTGATTGTAATAGTTGTGCTCAATAACCAACAATGGTCTATTACTAGCGACACGCATATAGATTCTACACAAACCGTATTAATTATAACATTAAATATTACCAAACCAGAACACACACAAATTTAAAAATAACACTGTACACTTTGTAAACACACGATGCAATATATTAACGTAACACTTACAATCGAATTCAATGTCAACGGAGCAGACGCAAGCGGTAACTGCGCGCGCGCACACAAACTTACCAATATATAGCTTGGGGCAAGTAACCTTCTGAGGTCTGAGTGTTGTGACTAAAGTTCTTCCGGGGTAAGCTCATGAATATACATATACCACCAATCAATCGGTTTTAATTCCCTTGATAGAGGTTTAAAAATCTACCTTTGAAATATTAGACTCATTTAAAGCAATACCGAGACCGTGGAGAATTTGATAAATAACATAATTAAGTAACTAATAATAAAAAAATAACAATTCGAATTTGATTATAATAGTATTATTATTAATAGATGTAAGTAGACTAAACGTAAATGTTTTTTTTTTCATAAAATTTAGTAGTCTTTTTCTGTCTGTTTATCCTGTCTTAATTCTTAGATTATGGGTAAAAAAAGTCATTAGTACCCCATCCAACAATTTTTTACCTTGAGTTAGAAATGAGTTTATATGTTTATCGCACAAGTGTAAATGAAATATCTGATCAACTGCGATCGGCCCTATCTTGGACGGTCCAGCGAGTCATAACGTTCAAGGCATCAACACCCCCGTAATAATATCGACTGTAAAAAGAGCGAAGAGTGACAATTGGCTTCAACGTAAAGAGACGGTAGGTAGTTAAACTAGAAGATGATAAATGGCAGGTCTTCTGTGTTACGTAATTGCTTTTCATTCGATTCGTTGGGTGTATCGTGAAAAGGTAACAGGCAAACAAACAATAACCGCCAGTCTTTTACAAACGTTATTCAATAATGTGATTAAAGTGAAATATACGGATATTAATAAAGTAGACATGATTGACAAACAGTATGTGTCTTCAGAGAGATATACTTTATTTTTGGAAGGCAATTAAAAAAAAAGTCAAGCCTTTGCATCCTCCTTTCGCGACCGTACAAGCGGTGGATGGAATATTCAATATATCTCAAAAGGGTTTTCCTAATAAATTTATCAGTAAACTAGCAACCCGCCCGGCTTCACACGGGTAGCAGATTCATCTTCAATCATCATCATATTTCAACCAATTTACACAAAACCTTAACAAATTATATACTTAAACCTCCCTCATGAATAGCTCTATCTATTGGTGAAAACCGCATGAAAAACCCTTCAGTAGTGTTTGAATTTATGGCGAACAGATAGACAGACGCGGCGGGAGACTATGTTTTTTAATATTTAGTGATAGTGATTAATCAATGATAAAAGAGATTGAGTTATAATATGCGGATACAACAAAACCTGTTTTCTTTAATTTTTTGCATTTTAAATACAAGGTCCATATTTGAGCTTTTTTATTGAGCACCTGCAACTCAAGAGTCACAAGTGCATCGCCGGCCTTTAAGGGACTAGGGGAAGAGGGGGAGAGGGTAGGGTTAGGGCCTCCGGGAACCTCACTCACTTGGCAAAAGGCAATGCAACAGTGCTTCACTGCCGGTTTTCGGTGAGGCCGTGGTATCACTCCGGTCGAGCCGGCACATACGTGCCGAAGCATGGCTCTCCCACTAAAACGTTTGCAAAATGGAACCAAATCAACACCTCTCTTAAATGAATATCTTCGACGAGTATCTTCTCTGTGTGTCCCTTTTCTTCTGACTTGGGTTCCAACCCGGGCGAAAATAGCAGAGCATACCACGACTGGTTGATTCCTGTGTACTTCCCTGGCCATTGCCGAGTTAGGCAATACCTGCATCGGGACTTACGCGGGTGAAACCGAAGGGCGCTGCTAGTATTCTATCTCTCTATGCTAGTCTACTTCTACTACGTTACTACTATATGTCTAACTCTTGCAATATACGAGCAATTTTACTTTCCCTGGGACTCGACGAATGTCATAATTTATGTTTTTATGGATCACTTTTGTTGATTCTTGTGTACCGTTTCATGTACAAAAACCACAGCGGGGATCGGGGTGTGTATTACTGTCATACAAATACTGTCGGTAATTTTACTGTCTATTCGTGTTACAAGTGCACCTAAGTGGTTTACTGTGGCTATGAATATCGGCCAATCAAAAGGAAATAGGCAAATTTTATTGATTTAAGAGAGGAACGTAATGATTTTTGTATAACTCCTAATTTACCCAGAGAAGGTCACGGGATTTTCAACACCAGTCTATATCCTGTAGACTATACTTGCTACTATCGAACGAAAAATCATCTTAAAAAAAAATTCTCACCGCTTTACCGATCATTCATATACAATTTTTGTGGGATATTTTTCTCTAAAATGTCGTATTACACCTGTTGCAAGAAGGTTGAAGTATGTAAATCTGAAACTTACGAAACCTGAAACATGCAGATTAAGCGCTTCATCTGTACCTACAAAATAAGCTCTTAGCTTCGAATGAGTACAGATGGAGCGATGTTGATATTGATGTCCGAAAGTTAATATTGATTGATAATGATAAGAACGAAGGACAATTTACGTGTACATTTGTTAGGCGTGTCTACATGTGCAATACAGTATTTTTGATACTCAAACTATTATGTAGCTAAACTTGCACCATCTTGTCCTCGACATTAATAATGTTGCTTATCATATGAGAAAATCTTATAACAAAACATTGCAAGGTTTTTTATTGAAGACTGTGAAATTAACAACACACACAACTGCACTATTTTTTATCCAAGATGATAAATAGTTAAAAAAAAATCTAAAAAAAAAGCTTTACGAACCCTCGTCACCAAGTGTAACGAAGTCGACTATTTAAAACAAACCAAATGAGCACAAAATCAAGGGGTTTTGCTAGTAACTATTGAAGAGTTTCACTATCCATCTTCTGATTTAGAATAGAATAGAATAGAATAATCTTTATAGCACACCAACGACATATTGCTTAAAAGAATTACACAAAGTAGATATGTACAATAGGCGGCAAATATACAAATAGGCAAAAACACAAATAGGCGGTATCTTACAGACAACCTTTGGATGAATAAAATCGATAATAGATAAAAGAATAACGTGTAGTTTTGGTGTAAGATAACGAGGGTTCCGTAAAATATTTTTAGTATATGATGTAACTAAAAATGTACGGTCTTCGCCATTTTTCCTTTATCTGTCCTATAAGACGTTGCTTCGTACCAAATTTCAAGATTCTGAGTTCACGGGAAGTACCCTATAGGTTTTGATTAACTTGCCTGCGCATATCTTTTGATTGCGTTGGCTTAGAAGTTTGATTTTTTCACAGCTCCAAGGGACAGTAAACCTGAGTATTTCATGTGTATTTAGTGTGATGTGTGACTATTAATAGTTTCCGCATACGACGAGTACTGAATACCGTAACTAACGATAATGAAGTATGGAGTAAAAAAACAGCATTTGTACTAAATGTAGACTTTCTATTTATAATTTAGAAACATTTTAAAACTGTTTAAAGTCATGACATTGTCTAATTGTAGTAAACTGTGTGTGAAGTATTGTATAGTCATGAGTTGTTTCTTTTTTAAGGAACATATATAAGGTTTTTCTACTAAGCAATGATTTTTATTTAAACTACAAGGTTAGCGACAGTACCGTCTCATTTTTTTAAATATGTGGAAACACTGTCTGGTCATATGACTTGCCCTGGCATTCAAAGATTCGGTCAAGTACGAGGTTATTACAGACGCTCTCTTTGTTTAATCACATACACTTCACACGTAATTACTTAACAATAATGAATATAACTTAAAACTAAATTAAAATTATATTACAACGTCTTTCTGCACAGAACGGAACAGTACAGAAGCAATATACTTATGTTGCAGATTTTTATACTAATAAGGTTGGAAATAAGTTCACGATCTGGCTAGTGATAAGCCCACATCGTGAATTGTCGCCCGTACCTACTATGAAAGCAGTCGCAATTGACTTCTGTCCTATTTAGGATGGAGAGTTTTTAGAGAGCAAATCAAGAATTTATATTATTATACTTCAGTCGATAAAAGTTGTTGTTTCAATGTTCTTGGCTATGCGTACAATATTCTGAAAGCCTTTATTGCGGGAAAACCACCATCAAAGCTGGGCCGTCGTTTTTCCTATTTTTCGGAGAGCTTGAAATGTGTCTTGTTTATAGATTAGCATTTTTTCACTTGATCCGTCCGTCTGTCTGTCTGTCTGTCCCTTTTTTCTTAGGAAGCTGTAGAAAGTTGAAATTAATACTAAATACTTATGACTGCGGAATCTTAAGCTGTAAAAAAATTAAGCTTCTAAGTCAACGCAATAAGAAATACGGCCATTTATGCCTTAGATTTTACCAAATTTGAACATGCCACAGGTAAATCAAAACCTATAGGGTTCTTCCCCTTGACCTTATCATGAAATTTGGTATAAAGCAAGGTCTCGCAGCACAAGTAAAAGCAAAAATCTGAAAGTCGTTAATATGTTGTTATATCTGTCGGTCTGTCTATGTGTCTGTCAAGACCTTTTTCCCCATGAACAGGTGGCATCAAGTTGAAATTAACATCAAATACTTATGGCAGCGGTCCCTTGAAACTGTAAAAAAATTAATCAAAAGATACAGCCATTAAACCTTACATTTAAACCAATTTGAACAATTTAATAACCATACATTTTGACAAATTTAAACAAACACTAGATCAAAACTTATAGAGTACTTCCCATTAACGTCGTTAATTTGTTGTAATACCACAAGAAAAAAATAGGTTTTGTGATTACAAACTTATATTATGCGGTTGGAAAGTTGAGTTTGTCTATCGATGTATGGGAAAGTATTTTTATCAGAACTGCAAACGTCCAAAAATCTATTGAGAATGGATTCCCGAGATTGACGTACAATCTATAACAACATACAAGTTTATTTACATACGGAACCCTCAGTGCGCGAGTCAGACTCGCACTTGTCCGGTTTCTTTTTTTGTTATACACAGGCGACGTTGGACAGCAAGAGTTTTCAACTTAATATGCCGTCTCAACTTTTTCTTCGTTCCCGTTATGATGTACAAATTCAAAGTAATTACCAATTACATTCATAATGCACAAATGGGATTACGCATAATTTTGAACAAATTAAGGCATATATTGTTTTGTTTAGCTCTAAAATCAAGTAAATTAAACTAATACCTATGAAACTCCTCGCAATATTTTCATAGACAACATTCTAAGTAGCGTCGGTAGCGTAATGGCTAAGGCGTCGGACTTGCGATCAAGACGTCGCGGGTTTGAACCCCACCCAGTGCACTACCGACGTGAACCTACTAGAATACTAGTAATGTATTACCCACGTTACTAGTATTCTTTTGAAGAAAAAAAAAAGTTTTCGGACCAACGTCCGTACATTTTGCCGCGGTCAACATTTTACGGCGACAGCGATGATTTTGTAACAAGTATAGTTCAGTTCACCTTCAGCAAGCGTATCTTGGACTCATTAGCATATATCATATCATTTTAGTGCGTGAATCAATAAAATAGTTTACAAGTAAAATATCTATCCTTTCTATCATCTATCAAGCAGTGTACGTAACCCGTACACTAAGTTTCTTCGTTACAGTATATCCTTAGAGGCTTAAGCCTAACCGTGTTAGATCTATAAATGCACTCAATAGACAATCAAGAACCTCGCTCGCCTTGCGTCGTAGCCCGCAGGCACGTTCATTTCCGCGCCAAGCCCTCGCTTCCGACAAAATGTAATCTATGGCTCTATCTATTGACGTTATATTACACAAATAATTATTAAGAACACATTAAATAAATAATGTTAGATAGAGAGCTCGTACTTCCCAGCAATAGCCAGTCCGAGTTACAGGTATGTGACCTTGACCTGCTCCAGTAATTGCTAACACTCCCTTTCCCTTTAAATATTTTCGGATTTTCCCATCTTCAATTTCCATAGTGTCAGGTTGACGGCATTAGGCTTGCTCTATTACATAAGTGGCAATCTTTAATACGATTCTATTTTTGGTATGTTGGAATGTAGGCGTAAGTAAATGTATGTGTGTATTTAATAATAATAATATATTGACACATCTCACATACGGCCGTCTGATCCCAAATTAGGCAGAGCCTGTACTATGGTAACCAGACTGCTGATAAACGTACTTATATTACTAAATACTTACATATCACGACATATTATAAAACAAAGTCCCCCGCCGCGTCTGTCTGTCTGTCTGTTCTCGATAAACTGAAAAACTACTGAAGGAATTTTCATGCGGTTTTCACTAATAGACAGAGTGATTCATGAGGAAGGTTTAGGTGTATAATTTGTTAAGATTTTGTGTAAATTTATTGAAATATGTTGACGTCTGTTGAAGATGACTCTGCTACCCGTGCGAAGCCGGGACGGGTTGCTAGTTATAGATAAATTACACAAAGACACAGAACAAATGTTTATGCACATCACAAGATTATTTGTCCTGGGTGGGAATGGAACCCAGTCAGTATCGCTTACCACTAGACCAACAGGCTAGTCAACAAATAGAGAGTTATTAGAATATTTACAGCCGAGCCACAAAGTGATATTTGTTAAACTCTTATAGAAGGAACATGGACACAAGTTGGCAACGCGGCACAAGAAAAGTCATTCGGGAAAGGTAAAATAAAGCGTAGTAAAGGTAAAACTTTGCGTATATAATATTTTCTATGCCATCATAATAATAAATTAATTTATTATAAGCCAGAGGTCGTGGGTTCGATGCCCACCCAAGACAAATAATTGTGTGATGAGCACGATAATTTGTTCTGTGTCTGGGTGTAATTTATCTATAATATGTATGTATTTAAAAATATGTAAGTATGTTCATTAGCAGTCTGATTACCATAGTACAGGCTCTGCCTAGTTATTATTATTATAAATTATTTCGTTCCTCACCCTTCATGTCTACATAACGGCATTTTTGGATTATGTTTGTAATCTGAATTACTTTCAATCTTAAACGTACTACGTTGTAATTCAATCACTGTCTCTATGTTATTTTTCGGAATGCATATAACCTTCACTAAATTTTGATTCAAATTGACCTTCTAGATAGATTCTAGATTACTCAAAAGGGCACATAAATATTGTAAGCCCATTGTTTGACCGAGTACTTACCGTCGGTCAGATCGTATGCTTGATTATTACCGTAATGATAAAAAAAAGAATTTACAAATAAACATGATGTATAATTTAAACTACAAATTAGAGCCCGTTCCTGAGAACTTTAGAAAATGGAACCACGATAGTGGTAAATTGTACCTATATAAACCGGTAAACTGAAGGTCAAGCTTCATTCAAGTTATCAGCCAAGTATGCTGTAAATGACTTAGTAATAGATTCAGTTGGATCAGAGACAATCGTTTGCCTTCCCTTCAAGCCGAAGCGGTTTGTATTCATTTCCGCAGTTTGCCCATAACTTCCGACTCAGTAATGAGCTGTATCCGGACTGATAATCTGTTTATCACGTTTGTTGATGTTATTTAATTATGCGCCATGTTTGTTAAGCTATATAGCGGACTAGAGAAAAAAATTAGGAAGTATTCTGGTTTCTTTACAATTTTGTGTATCGCGAAAGATTTGATAAAATAGTCACAACTTTTAAGGGTTACTAGAAATAGACTAAACTTAAGTACATGACTTTTCTTAAAAAAGGTCAATAATATTGTTTAGCTGTTAATAAATCAATAGATAAAACACAGTAACATTGTTTAGCTGCTAATAATTTTCAGTGTTTAACGTGCCAACGAAAACAACCCAAAGCTCAGTAACATTATTAAACTGCTAATGAGTTAGAAGAGAGACAAAAAACTTGATTTTCAGTGTTTAACCTGCCAATGAAAACAACCCAAAGCGCAGTATCATTGTTAAACTGCTAATAAGTTAGAAGAGAGAGACAAAAAACTTGATTTTCAGTGTTTAATCTGCCAATGAAAATAACCCAAAGGGCAGTAACATTGTTTAGCGGCTAATAAGTTAGAAGATGGAGACTAGGAACTTGATTTTCAGTGTTTAACCTACCGGAGAAGACAATTAATAAATTAGTTAAAATAAAAAAGTTTTTATTTAGTCTCATCGTGGAGTTTACACAGAGCAATATACAGATACCCCCATTGCTTCAAATTTCTCTTACTTCCAGACATAAACTGAATCTTAGTGTTGTAAAGTAATTATTACTTATTTACATCTAAAATTTTTTGAGCTAGTCTTTCAGGGTTGTTACTGGTACTAGTTAAAAACGGTATATATATAATATATTTTTGAAATGTGTTTTCTATGAAACACCATTTTCAGTTTTTTGCATGCCAAATTAAACAATCCAGAAACAAACTAACATTTTTTAGCTTCTACTTAGACAGTGGATAAAGCTAAGAAACCTAACTTTCAATGTTTTCCAAAGACAACAATCCAAAAACAATTCTTGTTCGCCCTAAAAATAAAATACAGAGATCCAGTGAATTGTGTTGCACTTTATGTAATAGCGTGCACAGTGCTATACTACAATGGTATATTTACGAGCCGAGAGTACGAGAGCGGAATCCAGGTCAAACGATGTACTTCTGCAACTACTATTACGAAATATTTCGTCTGCAATGTGCTAAGAATGTAGGTATATGAAATAATTTCAAGAATTTAAAATAGTCCTTTACACACTTAATTCACAATGACGATCTGCCAGTTCGTGTTGTCATACTGTCATATGTGTCAATTGGTCTAAAGACGTCAATTGCTGAACATAGTTCTCCTCCAATGACTGAACGTCCTATGGCTGAGGAGCAGATTTCTGCTCAAATTAAAAGAGGAAAACTGGGAAAATTGGTCCAACCTAAAAAACAGAATTTAACGGACAGTACTAGCATAGTGTAGTCTTGTAGAGCAGCGGGATAGCCAGGGCTACATGGAAGGGTAAGTCAGGGTCCGTAATGTACAAGTGTCACCTCTGACCTTGGAAGAATGGGTATAGGCATACACAAAAACATTAATTCAATAAGATACAATAAAAAGATGAATTGACCGAACGTAGTAGAACCAACGGGACGTTTGCCTAATCTGTTTTCAATTATATTGCTTATGAATTCAGATAGATGTGTATATAGACGGTTTTTCGCTAGCACAACGTCAGACTTACTGGCCTAGACATTCCTACTATAAAACCTTGAATGTGTTAGACTATACATATAAAGTTAAAACTGTAAAGAGTCTAGTACTAATATAACAAAACGCAAACAACTTACATGTCTTTCGCACTTCCTTACGTGACTTAAATAAAGTGGAGCTTTCGTAATGTCGCTCCGTCTTGGACAAACATCGCTTGAAATAAGTTTGTTTCATTCTTAAGAAATACTGCAAACCGAGAAATGGTTGCCCAACCTGTCAAGTCTATATTTGTTCTTTTTCACTTTATGTAAGAGTACGTTTTATATGCCAACGGCCCATTCTGTGATTTCTTTTTGAAGGGTAACTTAAAATAAATATTTTTAATTTTGCTTTTACTTAAAAGAATTCCATGTAGACTTTATTTACTTTATTTACCATGATCACTTTAATTTATTGCCAAATTTTTTTCTTTAAAACTGACGAGATCGATAGTGGTAACATTCTTTATGCACAAAAACCCACGGGTTTTTGTGCATAAAGAATGTTATTTGTGCATAAATATTGTATGAAAACCACCTTTGTGACCGCATAAAATACTTCTGATTTAATAAATAGTACAACAGATGACGATAATAACTTAGAACTCTGGGAAATAATTAACGGTAGCAGGACCTCCAAATATAACAAAGTCATAGATAGTTGACGAATGAACCTTCGTGGAGAAGCTCCTCGACTTAGGCTGAGACCTAGGTTGTACCAGGGACTTAGTTCTTTTCTTTCAATAACTTTTCCGACAGCTACTTGATCCTTGTACGAAACTAGAACTACCGATATTCGCCCAAAAGTTATTGTGGAATTAAACCCAGTTTGCGTTTCAAAATCGTTCTAACGATTGTGAAACATAAACTTTACGAGGCACCTCATTTGTGTTTCACAATAATTAAAACGATTTCAAAACGCAACCTAGGTTTATTTTCGATAGTCAACTAAATAACTTTTACTTGGAGATTGTGAAACAACCTCTTAGTCTACTTTAATAGAAATTATATTCATAAATTATTTCCATATATCACATACATTTACCTTAGCTATTTATTTAAACACTTAGGTATTTGGGCACATGACATAACGTCAGTCTATCTTTCCCGCTTAAAAAACTAAGCAAGAGCTATTTAGTTCCCCCTCTCCTTAAACTATGAATTAAACTTTCACTTGAAATTCAAGATTTTTTCTCCGGCAAGAAATTATACCTCGACACGTGTTTCGCCTCATTTTGCTGGTGAAATTCCTGAAGATTGTGAATAGAAACGTAGTAAGGGTGTGTATGTGCAGTCCACTATGCACCAACTAAAGTTGTGATAACAGGTATTCATAACTTTATTCGATATTCTCACTAAACAATGTAAGTAAATAAATAATTGATTCCTAAAAATGTTTTGATGTCACTAAATTATGTTGAAATGATCACGTATTTTAAAGGTATTTTCATACCTTTGATTTGCCTGACGTTTTGGCCAGACTGCAACTGGCCGTGGTTACAGGCTGACTGCAGTCAGTTATGGTAACTATATTATCATAGAACGCGAACGTTTCATAGTTAGTTGTCACTAAAATACTAATGTAATGTTGCTACACCCGAATATGCATGTATTTTTTTTTTATCTTTTATTGACTCGTTCCATCATTCTACCCTAATAAAAAATATAAATAACCTTAGCAATGTACAAATTAATTTTTAAAATAACATTGAAAACATCGATAAGATTTGATCTGTTTGAACGCCGCCATATTTCGCGGGCCTTGGATGACGTCACGTTCCACGCTTAGTGTTAGTTTCATACACTTACTTGAAGTGTTACAGTAATTTTATACCGATTTCCAGTTGTAATTGCTATTTATTGTAATTAATAGACGATGGATAACGATTAAAAACCATTTTATAAGTATTGCCTTGTTCCTAAGTGTAAAAACACTGTAAGAAGTACACCCAATACAGTATTTTTTCCTGTACAAAATAATAATGTAAAATACAAAAACAATGGTATACATTAATGAGAAGAGATGAAGTATCTTCAATATCGTGTCTATATTGTTGTGAAGATCACTTTAATGTAAGCATATTACAATTTAATTGCTAGTATAGTGTAAGTTAGTCAGCAGTAATTTATGTTTGTTTTAAATATCAAGCAGAAGGCAACTTGCTTGTCTACTAAGGTAACAAAAGTCCAATAAAACTTCATGAATATAACTATACATATCTTACCTATCCTTTAGATTATAATATAACAAGTATTATAATAATTACCTTGCGGCTTTCACTCCTTTAACCTCAGCGGCCGTAAAATCTGGATTTGATGCATAATATATAGTTATCATGAATGCACCTATTTTCGGTAGATTGTCCGATTGTGCTTTGACAAAATTACATTCAGTCATTGTCCTAGATGATTCCTAATATCACTAGAATGTTTAAATTGCACTAGCTAAGAGCAAAAACCACAGGAACACCTACCTTTCTCCGTGACACTACGAATATAGGTGCCGATAAATGACAGAACGTGGAATGTCACGTCATATTTTGTTTCGACCAATGGTGAAGCGTTTGGCAAAGTTGAATTTCGCGCATTTATTTTGCATATTTTAATTAATATTTTTTGCAATTAAACACGAACAAAATAAGAAAATAATTGTTTGCGCATAATATCTGGACAATGAAGATTCAAGGGAAAAATAATCAAGTAAATTTAAACAACATGCATATTCCCTATTGTCGATTAAATTTTTACAATAACATATCATACATCCGCTCTTGTCAATTTTAACCCTTCCAAAACACAGGCGTGTCTCTTCTATGTGAAAAAGAGTACTTTCGAACTTACACCCACATTCCAAGGTGTATCCTTACCAATATCTCATATTATCTTGAACCTTCATCATACCTTTAACGTGAGTTGGAAGGCAAATGCTTATTCCATGACACAGTAAAAAAAATATATAAACGTAAACCTTTCACGTGTAGTGAAAGATAATGAGACGTACATAACATCTCTGATTCCTTTACAGTTAATAAATTAGTATTATATAAAGTATGTTAAGTCAACTTGATTAATTTCCGTTTCTACCTTTAGCTTTAGAAACTCTAAACACAAAACTTCTGCCTTTCGGTACAATGTTGTTTGAAACTTTTCACATACGTAGCTTAAAACAGTACCTTTACTGCTTAATTAAATTACTCAAGACCTTTCAAGACTTTTGCATTATTTCGACTGGAAAGTAAATCTAAAACTTATAAATTATTGTGATAAGACAGACTTGCGATAGGCGTGGAATATAAATAATATTATTTATTTTGATCTCGGGAGAGCCATGCTTCGGCATGTTTGGCCGGCTCGACCGGAGTGATACCACGGCATCACAAGAAACCGGCGCGGCGCGGCGTGAAGCAATGCTTCTGTTGTACTCCCACCTTAAAGGCTGGCAACGCACTTGTGACTCTTGAGTTGCAGGTGTCCATGGGCGGCGGTAGGAACTTATCATCAGGTGACCCGTCTGCTCGTTTGCTGCATGGGATAGGGGACCCTATAAAAAGCCTACAATTACCAAGTGAAATGAGAAACTGTTCTTTTAGATGACGGTAGCACTATATAAATATCGGGAATACAAAGAAAATAAATTCACACACACTCACATTTTCATTTTTACACGACTGCCAAAAAAAAGGAGTGTAATGTTGCCAGTGAGTGACACTGGCTATAAATTAAAAAAAAGAATAATGTGGCTATATGGCGCGTAATTAGTTTTTGGCAGAGCAGTTGTTTTTTAATTAAAAAATTATTGGCATGGGAGCCCGAATGATAGTAACTGATTATCTGTTCCTATAAACACACTTTAATACACATACCATCGCTAACCCTATCTTACCTGCCATTTGGTTATGTCGAACCCACAACAAAAAAAATATTTACCGTGGTATACTTGTAAGTTTTCTCAATGCCTGTGCTACTTGTTCGTTGCCACTGCTATCCCTCTCTATCATCGATCTTTGCTGTCGATGCGTGGTTAGTGTTCTGCAGAGTGGAAATCAAAATTTGCCAGTTTAGATTTCGCTAACTATATTTTTGGTCCCACATAACAAAGGGGAAGCTACTGACAATTTTAACAGAAAACCCACTAACAACGCCCGAAAATAGAACTCGGGATGTCCTAATTACACGCAAACATAAGCGGGACAAATTTACCTTTACTACCTGATTCGTAATCTCCTTGCGAAATAGAGTGAGAATTTAGAAAAGAGTCAGCCAGATAAAAAATACGCCCTTTGAATATTCTTTAATATAAGTATATTAACATATCTAAACTAATATTTTAAAGAGGAAACATTTGTGTGTATGTTTGTAATGTTTTCACACAAAAACTACTGGGCCGATTGAGATGAAACTTGGTATGTAGATAGCTAGAGACCTGGACTACGCATAGGCTACTTTTTATCTCGACATTCCTACGGGATCGAGACTTACGCGGGTGAAACCACGAGGCGCTGCTAGTCAAAATATAATTTGATTTAATTTCATAATTAAATTATTTATTTAAAAATTTCCACATTCGGAATATTTCTATGTTCATCGGGGGCTTCAAAAACACTTAAACATCGGACATAAAGAATACCAGACTCGGCACAACTATGTATAGATTATACATTTTTTTGTCCCGTGTGGAATTTGATCCAACAACACTAGGCGCGGCTAAGTGGCGAGGTAACCACTAAAGCCATGGCGCCATTCGTGCAGTACATTTACATTTTATTAATTTGCATCGGATATTGCAGTATTTATTTGCTTCCGAAAATCCCCTATTTCTTGTTATCGCGAATGTAATGTTTATTTATAATTATGTTTACGGGAATTAACGCGACCACGCATGTAATAGGTATTATATACCTTTGAATTGCCTAACTTTTCGACAAGATTGACTTAAACCGTAAACATAATTATATCTCATGGAACTTGAAATAAGTAATGTTTATTTACATATTTTATCTATAAACTGGTGCGGGTACCATTAGTTATATCAACTAGCACATGCAAATCATATCGCTTTTAATTTCTGTTGGCTTTATTCCATTAAAATAGAATATTAAGAGACCACTTAGGCAAAAGAAATATTGGTAGCCTACAGCGTAAAAACACGAATTAACCATGTAAACAAATAGAAAACCATTTCTGTATCTTATGTAAATAAATAAATCGTGAAATACGATTCGTAAAGGTATAAACGTTAATTTAGATAATAATTTATTAAGAAAGCCACTTTTAGGTAGATTTCGAAGAAATTCAACTTATTGGTTCTGTACCAGTTGTCGAGTTTTCCAAAAAATTCTTCACAGGAGGTCTAGTTATGATCCCTAGACCCCAAAACAACCGCCAGTTGAAAAGTATATATATATATATATATATATATATATATATATATATATATATATATATATATATATATATATATATATATATATATATATATATATATATATGTAAGTACCTCAATTATACCGGCACGATAGAGGTCGCAATTATGCACCGATTGCTTTCAAACTTGGATGACAAATCAACAGGGCAAAAATGAAGGTTAAGTTCGTGAATGGGAGATATTCCCCCAAAGGTGGTTGGGAGCAGCAGCGGGCCTGCTGCGGGCCCGGTTTTTCAGTATGTAATATATGTAGGTAGTACGGAAGACTGCAAATATAACTGACATTTCCATGTGATGCAACTTTTTTTTTATTCATCTATCCATTTCATTAGCCTTTTCGAAAACCGGCAGAAAAGGAAATCGATCGCTTAATTGAAAACGTTTGAAAAAGCTACTAGCCCATGAAACCGTTTATGAAGGATGATCTTCCAATTTCTCTTAAGCGAAAACTCATCGATGTGTAGCCTGTACATCCTTACCTACGATGCTCAGACCTGGTCGCCTACCAAATTGCAAAAGTCCCGCTTTGGAGTTTGCTAAAGAGGGATGAAGCGCAGTATACTTGGTATTAAAAGGAACCGATAGAGTCTGCGCTTGGCACGAAAATGAGAATAATTGGTGTAAGTTTTGGATTTTCAGCTTTGATTTGGATCGGGCTGGACTAGACCAAATTCTCCACGCAAGGGGTGGCTGAAAGCGGACAGCGTCGCCGAGTCTGGTCCAGAAAGAGGTAGCGTGATGACCTTGACACATACCGCGAGGAATGATTCAAGTTGTCCCAGGAAAAAACTTGTATGGAAGATGTTAGAAGAAGCCTTTAGCTAGCAGCGATTTAGTCTAGTGTGCTTATTTGTCACCTTGGGTGCAAAAAACACATATATGAACTGTAAAAACAATATTTACCGATCTAAATTACGGTTAAATATTTTGGTAGCTGCCATCGAGAGATTTTACATTCCTGAATTAATTGTGATTCAATTCTTTGGATCTGTTATATCTTCAGATAGTGGTGTTATTTGGTAGTGTACTTTAACACATTAAATACATTTTATTTCTTTCTGTAAAGGGATTATTTTCTTTTTTTTTTAAGGATTACCATGCATGTGGGAAAATTGCAGCGTTTGGGAATGGTTACAGCGAGCGGTCATGCGCCCCCTTACACCCAACGTTTCTTTGTCATTTTCAGGATTGATCAGGCCGTCGTTCTAGTGCGGTCACATGACATGCAATCCGTGCTCTGTGCTGAGCCTACCAGATTGTAATATGACTACTTAAATCTCCAACGGACTTCATTGTACTGAAAATCTCATATAAAAATGCCAAGCAGGGCGTAATTGATGTAGTAGGTACTTACATCACTATACACGATTTACAATGACTTTAGATTAGATTTATTGTTTTGCATTATTAATCTAACATATAATTGTTACTAGAATTTATATAATAACTCGCTTTGTTAGTATAAGGACATATTTTGAAAAGTATCAGGTGTCCCTGATCATTTCATCACATCCCTGAAATAAATTTGTAGCTTCAATACAATAATCAAGACTTCAAGACAATGCAATAATCTACTACCAAGAATGTGGTTTTTTCATGGAACCGAAGGGCGGCAATAGCAATGCCATATCTACTAAACATACAATTGTTGTTGAAACTAGGCAATACTATAAATAAACAGGGTATCCAGGATCTGATAGGAACGTTTTCCGGATTAGGTCAGAAACTCATAATTATTTATATAGAAACATTATTTTTGCACTCTTTTCGGTATTTACACGTTATTCCATTTCGAATTAAGAATGTTTAATTTTATTTATGAAATGAATTATATTATATGCTAGAAAGTCATTTAATAAATTCCATTTATGTGAAATCACCACAACCTAATTGACTCGCCTACACATAATTACTCCTTGCTAAGACTACGCAACTATAATCACATACATTGGAATAGATAATTACCAATTAAAGTTTTCATGTATTGTGCCTCACATATCTACCACATTTATGTTAGTAGCATAGCATATCGTAGCTTATCCAGTTAGTGGTAAGGTGGGGATTGATATTCGTAGCGTACTTTGTTGAGTTTAAAACCGCAGTGCGATCTCAAGTTAAATAATAACTTCGTTTTTTAGGGTTCCAATTCCCAACAGGAAAAAAGGACCGTTATAAAGATCACATCTGTCGTCGTCGTCGTCTGTCATCGTCTGTCTATCTGTCTGCCTGTTAAGTTGACTTGAAATTAACATCAAGTATAATACAAGTTAAAGTTAACATGAAAAATTTAGGTCTTCAGTCCCTTGAAGCTGTAAAAAATGAAGCTTCTGATCTACATCAACGCAATCAATAGATATTTTATTATTTCGCAGGTACATCGAAACCTAAAAAGGTACTTCACAATGATTGGCGAGAAACAAACTACAGTTACAGCACAAACAATCAATCAGCCTATCATAGGCCGCTGCTGGATATAGGCCTCTCCTTCTTCCGCAACCAGTCCATCCCTGCTACCTTTTTCAGGTCGTCGCGCGTCGGTCCATCTGGCTGCGAGTCTGCGAGGCGTCCTACCTATCATTTACCGATTCAAAAAAAAAAAACTTGCTTTTTGTTATTCACATTACTCACGATATCAAATATGTAATGTGAACTTCTTTATTCAAATCAAATCGAATCAATTTAATATTTATAGACAAATTGGTAGTAAGTATATTGTTGTAATTAGTATATTGTAATTGTTGTAATGTAATTAGCATATTATATTAGGAATCTTTACCCATGTAGCTACCAGCGTTTTGTATCTGTTCAGAGATTGTTACACTAGCTTTAACCAACGGAATTAGACGTTTTATGGCGGCAGTCTATCGTACAGTAATTGTGTACTTAATGTTGGGAGTTTGGTTTGCCTTAAATTTTTTTAAATTATCCTTATTCGTGTTTTTTTTATTAGATAAATATGTCATTAGATTGACATATAAACAATGCCACGAGGAATAAAGGAAGCCATTTCGATTGTAAATTTTCATAGGTAGTATAATAAAAGGAACTTTTAAACGATGATGGTTAATCAATACATATTTTTATGAAAGTTAAGGCAACGGTCAAGGAAGCGTTTTACAATAACGAGCTGTAAATTCACAGCTCATTACTTCCTATTCATTTTGTTCTGTTGTTACTTATATATTTCTTCTATTTATTCTCTCTCCATGATGACTAGGTATAAATGCATCACCGATTCTTTCTACAATTATGTCTGGCTTTGGAAAATGGGTCGTATGTTTTAAAATTTTTACTTTTTCTCCAAAACGCTTCCTTAATATTTGATAAAAATCTCTGGATTCCGTTCGCTGAGTAGTTTCCCAAGTAGACGGCACAAAGCAATCTTTTGGCATTTCAGTACAGTTTTTAAGTGTCGCAGTTGTACTTGAAACATTTGATGCAGATGTTTTTTTGGTTTTTATGACATCTGAAGATAGAGGAACAGTAGTAGTAGTACCTGCCTCTGTTTTTACCTCATTAGGCATTACTTCTTCTGTGGAGTTTGTAATAGACCAACTATTATTAGTACTATTATTATTAATCGGCTGATTAGTGGTAGTCGTTTTATTAGTAGTATTTGTTGGTTGCAAAATAATAGGTGTTGTGGTAGCAGGATCTTCCAGTGTAGTAGTTGTTGTGGTTATAGGATCTTCCACTGTAGTAGGCTGATTGTCTGTGTCTGTAGAAATATTATTTTGGGAATTAGTTTCCTCCGAAAGTAAAATGCCTGGAATTGTATTCGTTTCTATATTAGTTATAGTTGTTGGTTCGTTTATTGTAATTATTGTAGATTTTGATGTATATGGGTTTTGCTCTTCAGGGTGTGTAGAGGTTTTTTCAGAAGTTATCGTTGCATGAGTTATTGTACTCTTAGTATTTGTGACAGTTGTAGTTTTATCTATACTAACGGTTGTAGATTCAGTCGTAATGGATGGATGGGGTTCTTCGTTTTGTGTTAGAAGTTGTCTTTGTGTGCATTTATACGAACATGTCTTCAAATCTACTTTGATGTATGCTGGAAAGTATAATTTATTATTGTAAAGCCAGTAAACCCTTTGTATGTGTGGATTATACAGTAGGGAGAGCCATGCTTCAGCACGTATAGGCCGGCTTGACCGAAATTATACCACGGCCTCACAGAAAACCGGCAGTGAAACAATGCTTTCGTTGTATTTAGCCAAGTGAGTGAGGTTACCGGAGGTCCTAACCCTTCCCTTTCCCTCCCCTTCCCATACTCCCACCTTAAAGGCCGGCAACGCACTTGTGACGCTTGAGCTGAAGGTGCCTATGGATGGCGGTAGTCACTCACCATCGGGTGACCCGTCTGCTCGTTTGCCCCCTATCGCATATAAAAAATTTAAAAAAATATATAAATTACCAGGAGAAATAATATCTTAACAGTGAAACAATCAGTAACATAAAGCAGAACGCAAAAGTAATTTTATACTGTCAATTTTTTAATTTGCCTTCAATTAAGGAACCGTACCTCTGTGTAGTGTCGCGTTACATTATTGCATTTGCATTTTGTTGTTTGTATAGGATGTGTTTAAACCAAGGTAGTCTAGTTCGCATTACCTTTAGTTTGCTATAATTTTTTAATCTATTGCTCATTAATTATTGTCATTACTTACTAATTTTGTTATCGCAATTATACTCGTGCATATCACACTCATCGACAAAAATCCTATTATTTAAGTCATGTTGTTGTTGACCACATATGGGAACCCATGTATGGTTGCATTTGCTCGCCAACTCACAACTTCCTGCCGGCTGAAAAATATTCTCAAAAATAAGCAAAGTTATTGGTTTTAATTTTTATGTAAATTAAAAATAATACTGAGTTTATACCGTATGAGTAAAATGTTCTGTTGAAATCCGAATCGAAATTGCAACTAAAAAAAGATAAGTAAGTAGGTTAATTTCTGTGTGTATAAAATATTAGAGATTTTTTTGTTACATAACATAAAAATACTATTTTATTTATTTAATAGTTTTCAAAATTAAAATTCAAAATGAAAACTATTTATTTCAATTAAACCAATTGTAGGTAATTTTGAATAGTCAAGAGTAGGATTCAGTCAGAGTCGGTCGTGATGCTAGTTGCCTGTTCCAATACGTAGATAATATGGAGAAGAACAAGCAAGACTCTCCAAGGACACTTCTTCAACATGTTTTGTGGAAGTGATTTGTCACATTGCTTATTAGCGCAAATTAAATGTGAGGACAATGTAACATATTGTTTTAAAATATAAACAATCGCGCAAAATTACTACTATATTCAAGTAATAGCAGACCGGAGATGACCAGCCCCGACCAATGGCACTCGTTCACGAGCATGATGCACCCGTCAGCCAATGTCCAGCTCAACCATATTAAAGGCAGCTGAACGACCCGACAGATACGCCACCACCGGCAAGACTTCTAGGCGAACATGTCATACTTAGAGTTGCTAGGCAACATAGATAACTAATAAGTGGCTACACAGTTCTCACCTGTACAATTATTATTTTTCTAATCAACAAAAAAAAGTCGTATCATAACTACAATGATGTCAACAGTGTATAAGATAATGTCAAAAGAAGACGAGTACCTACTAATTTACAGTGTGGCTATGGAGCAGGACCAGCATTCTGCCAAGCTTTCTATCATAGCATGCAGGTCGGTTAAAAACAATATAACCAAAAATGGTGATGGTAAGAGTTCGCAGTGAATGCAAGACAGCATTCGATTTCTAAAGAGTGTTTACACACTACTATAACATTAGTAGTTAATTTTAGGTGTAAAAACAAGATAGACAGAATTCTAGAAAATTAATAATATACTCTAAATAAATACTCACCGAGAACAAGTAAATTTCCAATCATAATATTTTCATTCTCAAAGCTCAATCTTCTGCTGTGAAATCTTCGTAACTAAATAGAATAAGTATATTTACATCATTACCACGTCAGTTGCTGTTTGTTTTGTAAATGTTTTTGTTCTGTCCAATCTTATATTTATGAAAACGAATGTTTTATTTTGCATTTATTGTGAATTTTATTACATATAATAAAGTTATTGGAAATATTTTGATTGTTCTTTTTCAATGTAAGGGTATAATATAATTTCTATAATTTATGTAAGTAAAATGAAATGTCCAGTAACATATGTATGTACCTACAATACTATTAGCGAAACTTGTGACTGGCTTTATGTTTCTTATTCACACTGCGTAATGTTGTTGTTAAATGCTGTTGTTGGTTTACCAAATAATAAATAAATAAAAAAATGGTGGTGGATGGAATGATATCGAGAGTGCAATGATCTGAACCCAACTATACAATCAAAGTACAAATGCCATTTAGTCCTGTTACGCGACACTCTACAGACTCGCGTTTCCTTGATTAAAGGGAATTTTAACTTTATTTTTTTCTGAAATACGAGTCCTACATTGGGTTCTACACACTACTGTTATGATTTATTTTTACATGTTTACATTATATTCGGGGATATAACACGTAACATACAATTCGAAGTGACAACATACATCCTACTATGCCCTCCATGAATGTTTGTATATTTATTTTATTCAATAACACTGAGAACACAAATCCCGTGTAAACCAAGACCAACAGTAACAACTCGTCAAATTGCCGAGGATGACATGAATGAAACTAAAGAGTTTCACAGAAAGATAATAAACAAATTTGGAGACAGAACAGCAAAAATGAGTGCACACTAAAACGTTAAAACGATGTTATAGATGTAGAGATTCACTAGTTTCTCTTTTTGTCTGCAGTTCAACGACCATACCTCACTTGACAAAGAAAGCTTATACTACACTTGAACTTGAAGTAAAATACATTTCACTGTCGTAAAATAATACGTAATATTTTTTTTTTCATATTTCTGTGAGGTTAATAAAAGGTTGAAAATTTCAAAATAACTCGCTTTACATAATGGTACAAGAACTAGCAAGGTTTTTGAGAAAGAATTTTATAACAGCTGGTTTTTTTATATATTATTCTCTATTGAATATAGAAGGGGATGTAATAAGTCTGGCACCTGGGAGCGATTTCGTTTACCACTGCGCATCCATTTCCTGCAGGTTTTACCAAAGGGCAAAGGGCAAATTTCAGTCCGGCAAATTAATATAACATTTTTCGGTTATAAAACTATAAAATATATAAATGTCAACTTTCTTAAAATGAATTGAACAATGTTTTTTTTCACTTACTTGGTTTGCGTCTGGCCAAGTTTTAGCAACGGCAATCCTGTCTGGCAATTTTGAATTGATATTACTGAAAAGGCATGCAAAAGAAAAGAAATCTCTTAAAATGATTTTAAAATCAAGAATCCTGCAGGAAATTAATGAACACTGGTAAACCCCATCTTTCTCAGGTGCCAGACCAAATACATCCCTCTCTACATTAAATAGAGAATTAATATTAAAAACACAGTTTTTATAAAATCAACAATAATCATTCCCTAATGCAGAAAAAACAAGGGATGGGGTCATGTATGATTATTGAATGAGTGAATAAAAACTTGTAAGTACGAGTTTTTATTCTCTCACCTATTAATTCATAATTTAAATGCAGATACCAAATAACTATATTCCTAATTCCAAGTTTACTCTGAAAGGGCATTATAAATAGCAGCAGAATAAATAGAATAGCAGCACAATAAATAGAATAACAATTATCATTGGATGGTGATGCACCATTATATGTCGTAATACTAGCAATATTCGATCGATCTACTCCCAACCTTGACTGAGGTTGTCACGCGACGCCCGGGGGGTTAACTTTCAGGAGGCGGCGTGCCTGGCCACCAGGGGAGTCTCTCTGGTGGTCGGGCGCATCGAGGCGCTGGGTTTGCGGGTGGCCCTGGATAAGACGGAGGCCCTGTTATTTCATGGGCCCCGTCGTGGTCCACCCCCTGGCGCCTCTATCGAGGTCAACTCGGTCCTCGTACCGGTTCAGGCCCACATAAAATATCTGGGCCTGATCCTCGACGGTAGGTGGCGCTTCGACGAGCACTTCCTGCAGCTTGCTCCAAGGCTGGTCGGCGCTGCGTCCGCCCTTGGGCGACTCTTGCCCAATTTGGGTGGACCCAGCGTCGCTACGAGACAGCTGTACACGGGGGTTGTCCGGTCAATGGCACTGTACGGTGCACCGGTGTGGGCGGAGGCTCTGACCGCCCAGAATAGGGCACGCCTCTGGCGCCCTCAGAGGGTGATGGCGGTTAGAGCCATACGCGGATACCGCACCGTGTCAACGGAGGCGGCGTGCGCGTTGGCCGGGACTCCCCCGTGGGATTTGGAGGCGGAAGTGCTCGCCGAAGTATATCGGCGAACGGCTGAGTTCCGGGCGGGAAGCGGCAGTCGGCCCCCGCCCGAAGAGGTACGCGAATGGCGTGAGGCCGCTCGCCGAGCCACCATGGCTCGTTGGTCGTCCCGGCTGGAGGCTCCACGTGCTGGCTTTGCCGCCGTGGAGGCGCTCCAGCCGGTCATCGTCGAGTGGGCAGGGCGGCAGCACGGGACCCTTTCCTTCCGACTGACGCAGGTTCTTTCCGGGCACGGCTGCTTCGGGAAGTACCTGCACTCGGTCGCTAGGAGGGAATTGAGTCCCGCCTGTCACCACTGCGACTGCAGTGAGGACTCGGCTCAGCACACGCTGGCGGTTTGCCCCAGTTGGGCGACGCAGCGTCGGGCCCTCACTGCAGTCATCGGAGTGGATCTGTCGCTACCGGCTGTCATTCGCTCCATGGCCGGTAGCGACAGGAATTTTACCGCGGTCGCAACCTTCTGTGAGGAAGTCATCTCGCAGAAGGAGGCGGCGGAAAGGGTCCGGGAGGACGACCTCCACTCGGACCTAATTCGCCGCCGGCGAACCGGGCGGCGGAGGCGCGCTTACCAGCGCCTCATGCCGCCCTGAGTGTGGCCGCGGGTGGACGGGACGGGTTTTCCCCTTCACCCGCTATAGTGGCCCCCCGCGAGGAGGCGGCGTCCGCGTGTGCCTGGACGTCGCCTAAATGAGAGGTTTTTACCCGAAGGTGGTGCCCGCGCTTTTGCGGGCAGGCGCCAGGAGGGTTCCGGATGTCTTAATAAAAGCTGTTCCCGGATCCCTCCTATTTAAGGCGCAGTACGGCACACCGTGTGGTTTTAGTCGGTTCGATTCCGACACACCGCCCCATCGTAAACCCCGGTGGGGTGACGGCCCGAGGGGGTTTCCACACGCACAAAAAAAAAAAAAAAAAAAAAAAAAGGTTGTCACGCGACACGTAGTGGACGTGCTGCACCTCACTGAATGGGAATACGTCTTTGCATGTTAGTCAGTTAAAGTACTTACGGGGTTGCATTCGGATAGGAAATACGTTTTTTCTAGAACCAAGTTATTGGCACAAATTCCACTTGACTAAGTTATTAGGTGCTCAATGAGCAAGTAAAGTAGTTGTTTTTTCTTGCCTCCCACTGTGCGGTACTCAAGGTATTCTAAGGTGACTCAAGATATAATAAAAGGGTAATGTAAAAATAAAAATATAAAATATGCAAAAATAATTTTAGTTTAATTTAAACTTACTTAATCACTTTTGGTATATTTAATTATTAATGCAAAATAAAAAGTATTTTTTAATGGCAAACAAAAACAAATTTACAACTGGCATGGCAGGGATGTTTGGAATATTAGGATCATCATGCATTGCCAAGCCTGTAAAAATCTTTTATGGACCTCTTTAAGGGTGAAAACCTTAGAACCTTATACATATTAGAACCTATATCTGAAGGCAAAGGAATGTATTTTGCCTTCCAAAATAGATATAGGAATGAGCAAAGGTATCGAAGCATTTTCTCGCGATCCTCAACATCCTTAGTGTTAGTTATACACATTAAACATGTCTGATAACAACACAGGCAGCATGCGTTATTTCTCGATAAAATCAGAATCATTTTTAGAAGCAGCGTGATCAACAAGACGCACAGTGCCTATTTTAACATTAGTCAAATACTTTACGACTTTAAAGTACATCTTGCCATTCCTCATCACAGTTATTCTTCTAATTTCTGGATGGTAAATAGTCGTCGTAGCTGTCTCTATAACCTGGGAAATAAAAATATTGTTATACAATGGATGGATGTTTACCTGTTGTTACTCAATCATGCTAGAACGGCTGAACGGATGGAAATGAAATTTGGCACTTTTAACCCGAAAAATTGTACCGTTCTCACATCAAAATTGTCAAGCGAACAAAGTTGTCGGCAACAGCTACATAATATATATTTTAAGGACCACTTTGTAAAGTGACCATTACTGATTCAAGGATATTTGATTAACCGACTTCAAAAAAGGAGGTTCTGTGTGCGACTTTCTTCAAATGTAATGGACCAATTTTCATTATTGTTTTACGAACGTACCTATTTTAAATATTTTCAGGAAGATTTTAGTATATAACACATTAGCTATTTAATTCGTTGAGGTCGGTTTATTTTTTGGTAAAAGAACTTATTATAATGTCGATGACCTATTTGGCACAGCGCAGCGGGCGAGCTTTCGACTGCAACATCAGAGTCGCAGATTCGATTATCACTCATTGCAAATATATTATTTTGTATGCCTGAAAATCTCCATTTGCATTGGTCTAGATGGATTGGTTGACTATGCTTATTACTTTGCTCCTATGGGCTGTAAATAGTAAATAGCCTTTGGGTGTAATATAATTTTATCTAGAAAACTGGCTATCTAAAACTAACATAATACTTAGATTCGGATTAGTAGACCCTGTAATCGGCACTTTAAACTAACAAGCTCCTAACTTACGGTCCTATTGCTTGTAATTATAAGTAGTCTCAGCTAAACTGATCCGATCTCCGACTTCTCGCAGTTCCTATTAAAAAGAGCTTTAACGTTCGGAAAAGAAACTTTTGAGATAAGGTATTACAAGATTTACTTTCTTTTTCTGTAGGCCTCAACAAGAAAAAAAAACGTAAGAAGTCGTATTATATGTAGTAGACATGATATACTATATACTCGTATATACTATAAGAAAAATAGTGATATACACAATATTAATACAAGAAACAAGTCTAAACTCGTTGATACCTATCATCGCTTGCATAAAGTACACAACTCGTTCGAAAGTCTTGGTATACGTTTTTATAACAAAATTCCTATACATGTTAGCGACCTTCCTGTAGATAAATTGAAGCAAACTGTAAAAAATCACCTTATTAGAAAATCCTACTATACGATCAACGATTATCTAAACGACAAACAGTCTTGGGCTTAAGGTGTCATTAGGTATATACACACAAACTTCTTTGTCTTATAATTAAGCTAAATTATTAACAAACCATTGTCAGTTGGAAGTAATGCGTGACGTTTATTATAGTAATTTGACTAGTAGTGATTTTTATCAGTATCTCGACTATGGTTCGTCATGCTCACTAAAATGTCATTGCCTGCGGCGTCGTCATGGGGCGGGTCATTTCTTTCCCTCTGATATGGCGAAGGAGATGATGGCTGGTCCATGCGTCATACTCGTGAACGGGTGCTGCTTGGGGTGACTGGTCGGCCTAGTCAGCGATGCTTTAGCCTATACTATTATTTTGGTTCGATCAACTGCAACTCTAGCCTCTTAATCCAGTCACGAATTATTTTTAACAGTAGATTTTGTAATTGAATGAAAGTAGATGTGCACCTTGAATGATTTCTATGTTTAATAAGTTCAAACCTTTAACGGTATCACTGAGTGATTTTTATTTTTTAGTACGTTAGCTTTAGGAGCATTTCAATAAAATGAAATTCAGGTGGCATCAGCTTGCACCCTGTTCACCTTTCGTGTAACACTAACACTATTGTACCTTAAGATCTGACTTTTAAAAAGAGTGGCCATGAGTTCCTTTGCCAGTATTCTTCTCATAAGGCTCTACGCATTTTGAAAACTGGAAGTTATAGATCGACACAAGCAGGCAGTAGATTTTGGTGTTTTCACCTAATTTACCTCGACAATCCAGCACATGCTGTTGCGTCTGTTTGTGCCGATCTATGATTTTAACTCTAGCTTCAATTTAACGTTCATAAATGTCACTTAGTGTCTTAATTGAATAAATGATTTTGAATTTGAATACAATTCCATTTATGCCGCGTTCCAACAAACAAAAAACGATTCGTTTTACTTACGGACGTTGAAAATTCAACGAAATTTTACCGTCCGTAAGCAAAACGAATCGTTTTTTGTTTATTGGAACGCGGCATCAGTAACATAGGTACTACATTTTATTGTTTTTAAATTTTCGCGACTATAAATGCTACAAACTGATCATCAAAATGATTGAATTAGTTTCATAGATTAGTTAGTTATAGAATAGAAAAAAAAAAATAGGTTGGATCTAGATAGTGCTCCTGTTGGTATTTTACGAAGGTACTTCACCTTCGCTTTTTAACCAACTTCAGAAAATAAGTAGGGTCTATGTTCTGTTATATGTATTTTTTTTGTGTATGTTCACCGATATTTCCGTCAATAATGGACCGATTTTGAAAAGATTTTTTCTTTTAAAGGCTCCCGAGGTGGTTTCATTGTCACCGAGTCAATATCTGATAATGGAATCACCGGCAAACCCTCCCCGTGGGAAACCCTCAGAAATTAAAGGCACATGTAATGTTTATTGATTTTTCTTAAAAATATTAAGTAACATTGTCGTTGAAAGTGTGTATTACTATTTACCGACTTAAAGAGAAGGTTGTACGTTCGGCTGTAAGTATTTGTTTTATAACTTATTCAATCAAGCGCAGCAAGTTGGTATTTTACTGAGCTCAGGAAGCTTAAATAGAGAAAGAAAGAATGGCAAGACTTCAGACGAAGATTCACGAATAACGCCAAGCCGATGTTCGTGTTGCTGCGCCGGAGTTTTACTCAGATTAGATGGTACAAATAACATCAAACTGCCGCGTGACGTTCCTGTGGCTCCGGAGTTTTGTAACTCAGACGTACGTATTATTTAAACGCTCATTAAGCCAATAATGACATTGAGTCCATCTAATATAAAATTCTACCTACTATAGAATGGCACTTATATGTAATGTTCTAAATATCATACCTACTCAGAGCGTACGTACGTCGTAAGTATCGAACAGAAAATTAAAAAAAATATGAGAGCGATGAAGCGTGACACTTTAAATAAAGTAGGTAATATTATAAAGGCACTCACTAGGTACCTATGGGTCTATTTGAAGTTGGTGCCAACCCAAAACCTGTATAGGCACTTAATAGATGTTTATATACCCAACGCTTTTATACACATCAAACAAGCACACGGTCAGCCTGACTATAAGCGGTTGCATTACCTATAAAAATGTAGGTAATTTAAAATTACAAAAAAATTAAAAACCTGTTTGATTGTTCTTGTTGGCACGTTAAGCATTTTCTTAGTACGTACAGTAGTTCGCTTCGGTTTCTTAGTTGTTTTTCTATTTTTAGTTATTTCCCGAAGTCTCCTTCCAGGCTGTACGCTGTATCTTGTTCTTCTTCCTCGACCTCTAGTACGGTCAGGTAGACGAGCAGTTTCTACATTTGCTGGTACCGGACCAAAACCGCGATATCCATTACGTAAATGAACGTGTTCAGCAAAATGGTCATGCCCCTCGTGTCCATAATGATCATGTTTAATTCTTCTACGTCTATTATTCATAGGTATTATAGCTATTGGATCGAAGTTAACTCTCCTACCGTTACGTCTAATCCAGTTGCCTTTCTTACAAACCGGGCAAGTGGGACAAGCTGGGCACGTGGGAATAGGTGGACAAATTCCCGAGAAACAGTCTGAGTAATTTGTTATGGTATAATCTGAAAAAAATATGAAATTGTAAAGGTATGATGGGCCTTCATGCGTTTTTGTGATCAGAGTTGTCTAATGCAAGTCTAAGGTAATGTAATCTGAGATTAAGGAATTTCGATTCTGATTTAAAATGCCTTGCTTCCTGGGTTGACATCATAACGAACACAACTTCCTCAGAACGCTGTCACTGTTTGACACACAGAATGCAACCGTATCTCGTAGCTCTCAGTACTTTATTGCTGTAGTTTAAGGGACGTAATTATCAGCAAGATGATTCGGGAAAATCACAATATCAAACAATATTATCGACAGCCAAGTAAATAATATTTTTCAAAATTTAGTTTTAGATGGATGCACTACTAATTAGCGGAACTTCCAACACTAAAGCGTCTCTCTGGCATTATAAAATTGTAAAAAATTATGTGAGACGGCAATAATGGCAGTATGTGATACCGTAGCAGGGGAAAAACCTGACAAAATCGTTAAATATAGGATATGCCAAGCCCAAAAAATGGTAATAAATATTTTTATAATATGCCATATAAGCCAAAGGAAAATTACAAGTATGACAAAGAAAGTTGATCAATTTGAACTATCTAGGTTCAAGGGGCTGTTTAGTGTTCAAGTTTAAAATTACACCCTATTAATCACCTCAATCACAGCTATTTCTTTTTTTTTTCAGATTTGACACATACGTATATTGAAACCGAACTATATCTGATGAACCACCGAGTCTTTTTACACTTAGTCCCCGCACACATAGACAGTAAAGTTGCATCACATTAAAATGGCAGTTTTATTTGCAGTCTTCCGTACTATCCGTATAATAGAACTGTATAATACATCATAAATGTACTGTAAGACCATTAATGTACCTTTGTCTCACAAATTAAGACATTTGAATTTGAATTTGAATCTACATCTATATATCATACTGAATAAGCATGCTGAAGTTTTAAGGACTCCTGCTCAAACGGGTCCGAAGTGGAGACCGCCAATGGTAAACGAAAGGTAAGACTAAGACCTGTAAGGGTACGACCCAGCCAGATTGACTGACGACCTGAGGAAGAAAGCTGCGGAATTCGGAAGGCGAACACATGGGAGAGACCTATATCCAGCAATGGACTGCAAAATGACTAATTGTTTGATATTAAAAACTTACTTCTGTCATAATCACAGTTATATTCTATCACATCACATTCATCAATGAACATTCTATAGTCATAATCCCACTCTTGGGCGCACTCTGGGATCCATGTGTGATTGCACAGGTCTGCTTGCATACAGATGGGGAGGGGCTGCAAATTAAATACAACTGATTCTGTTATTGTTTTTCGGACTATATCTTCTTCGTCAGTGGTTAGTCAAAGCTAACAGAAATAAAGATTTCTGCGTTTCTTTTCCTTGTCAACTTCATGTGTGCCATTATCATTATGGTTGGATATAATTTATGAAAATTTACCTCTCAACATTAGAACTTACTAGTCGTAATGAAATTATAAGATACATTTTATCTGGTTATTGTAAGAAGGACTGTTAACGAACAAAACTGGGCAAAAAATTCAAAATGAGGGTAGAATAGGATTCACTATATCAAATTGTTTAAATTTGAAGGATGTGTGCTTTGTACAACGTATTAATAATTAAAATTTTATTCTTCGAAAACCAACTTACCGGAATAAAATGCGAGATCGAAGTAAGAGGAATCAAAATGATTACTGGAAAATGCAAAGATTCTTCAGTAACAATAGTGTATTCGAATATAATAATCGAATATTACAAAGTATTGATATGAGCATGTGTTGGGTGTTTTATATTTAAAGTACCTAACTAAATATACCAACGAAATCAATGGGCATAACTAATAAACCTAAAATGCTTGTGTCCAGTGATTTCTATTTCGTGTCCAGAATCTCATGGCACGAAAAAAAAAATATTGTGAAATTGGAGTGAGTGATTTTGATACTTTTAGTATTTTATTCATTCTCTCACAATTTGAGCGGCAAGACATTAAACTGCAAAGATACAACTATTTGGAGCGCATGTAGAAGATCACGAAGCTGCAGAGCATAATAAATTGGATTTCATTTATTTACAGGAGGCATTCACTCATGGTTCATGTTTGTGCACAAGTGATGGCAAACCAAACATGTTGCAGGTACATCTAAAAGTATTTTACTTGGAGTGTTAGCCAAACTAAACTCTTACACTAATGTAAATACCTTAATAATAAACAAACATATATGAACAGAGACTCTACTTGACTGTTAAAGGGGGTTAATAAAAAAACGAATAGCTTTTTTTTTTGTAATCGCGCTAATACCGTGTCTCCAGTATGAGCATTGAAAACTTGATATTTACATGGAACAAGGTGCAAATAAACACTTCGTCTTATCAAATCAATCAAACGTCTTATCTCATTGCCCTGGTGGTGAAACAAACCACTATATGGGACTTATCTCCTTTGTGATAACTTACCTGCAGCCAAGCAGTACTCATAATATTGTTCCATCACATAACAATGTCTTGAATTTTATTTATTAGATACTTAATATCTATTACATAATATCTTCATAAGCGAGCCATAATATTTTGATATGAGAAATGCACTTCTTATTCCTCATATCAAAAAATTATTGCGTTGAACTGGTAAAGAATATAACTCATTTCAATGTTGTGGAAATAAAAATTGTAGTGGGTAATATTTGCGATTGCACATTGTAGTAAAATATTTTATGCCTTTCAATAGAAATATCATTATTCACAACCATCATCTACCTCCACGAACCTGTCATTTGTGTGGTTTTAAAGAATTGTTTAATTACCTGTGTCAGTAAATTACTGAAAACAGAATATGATAACAAACAATCTTTTTCATTCTTTAACGATGCCCATTAATTACAACCTTCATTATAGGAAATAAAATAAAAAAATAATTTAATAGATTGATAAAAATATTTTTAAGCCTTCACTTTAATTTATAATGGGAGCATCGCCTTACTGTCATTAAAAACAAGACCAAAAACCTACCAAAACATTCAAATTTTGTGCGGCTATAGACAAAATACAAATAACATGCGTTCACAAGCATGACATGAGGATCAGTTATCGCCTCCCGCGCCATTTCAGAGCCTGTGACCACAGCCAGCGCAACCTGATTGAAACGTTAGGTATGTTATAAATATTACGCAAGATAATTATACATTTAAACAGGGTTCATGTAAGTATAAATCATTTGTATTTTTTTATTACTTGGAGGTATAGGTCCAAAATAATATAATCGTGTTTTTTGCAGAAGATTTCTGATTTATAATTTTAAAGTCAGTGAAAATTCCAGTAATTTGCAGTGAATTCCAAAAAAACATTTGAAACCTTGAAAAAAATGTCCCATCAAAATATAATTTTATCTTTATATGCATTAAAATATTTTGTTTGGCCAAGAAAAATTTCCATGCTAAACGAGTAAAAGGTAAACATAAAATTTACGTTTTGGATTGTCTAAAGGTCTTCCGAGATGGGAATAGCCCTCTATTTAGGACACTGTGTTTCTCCTCGTATTCCTTTGATTAGGTTATAGCATAGTATACTAAATACTTTATTATTCTCACTAGCTTACACTCACTTGTCGCATGGTGCGAAACAAATGAAATGCAACTAAATCCGGCTAAATGTATGCATATTAAATTTACTCGCAAATTAAGCACTTTACCGTCTACCTATTACATTCAGGGTGTTAAGTTTTTTAAGCGAAGTTAAAAATATTTAAGATCTAGGCATGATTTTAGATATTTAACTAAGCTAACTTTCAATATACATAGGGAACGAGTAATTAAACGCGCATCAAATATGCCAGGATTTATAATCAGGAACGGTAAGATTTGTCGTGAGCCGGCAACTAAGATGTTCCTTTATAATAGCCTTGTTAGAAGCATTCTAGAATACGGTACCATAGTTTGGCGTCCACTTTACGCAGTCCATGATTTGCGATTAGAACGCATTCAAAAACGTTATCTATTAACTTATTCGATTAGAGAAGTTGAAACAGTTGTTTCCTATCGTGAAAGGCTCTCGCTTTTCAAAATAGATAAGCTTGAAACCCGCAGGGAATTCCTTGACCTAATTTTCTTTTTTAAAATAATCAATAATAATATAGAGTGCTCCGAATTACTGAAAAGAATTAATATTAGAGTCCCAGCCCGTTATCCCCGTTCCCAAATTACTCCCTCTTACGGTTTTACGAAGGGGAGGGTTCCCCTTCGTAAAACCGTACTTGGATCTAATTCTCTTATCTCACGTATGTGCAAATTAGCGAACGAAAGTAGTAGATGTA
This sequence comes from Callimorpha dominula, assembly GCA_949752705.1. NCBI lineage: Eukaryota > Metazoa > Arthropoda > Insecta > Lepidoptera > Erebidae > Callimorpha > Callimorpha dominula. Next base: position 11,603,562 of record OX457011.1, read on the forward strand.
CTGATTTATTTTCAAGTTTTTCAGGCAAATTACGCAGTGACATAAAATTATTCCTTTCTGACAAACAAGCTATAATTATTAATTTACCAACCATATTCTGTTGTTTTATTTAAATGGGTAACTGGTTATATGTAAAAAAAAAAAAATCTGAGCATGCGGTATTTGCTCATAAATAATAATAACTCCACACATCTCACACACGGCCGTCTGATCCCAAACTAGGCAGAGCCTGTACAATGGTAACCAGACTGCTGATAAGGATACTAATATATTTCTAAATACATACATTATAGATAAATTACAACCAGATACAGAACAAATGATCGTGCTCATCACAAAATTATTTGTCCTGTTTGGGAATCGAACAGACGACCTCTGGTTTAGCAGTCAGGGTCACTAACCACTAGACCAACAGGTGAAGAACCTTTACGTTGTACATTTAGAATAAGTATGTGTAGAATAATTTAAGTGCATGAAAATGACAAATGTAACAACTGTCAGCAAACCAAGTAAATAAAATAGTATAGTATACATAATATGAAGGATTACTGTGGAGAAACAGTGAGGATGGAGATGAAATCGCCGTTTTGTTCCAACCCTGTCTCATACGTACGTGTAACGCAAAGGATTCCGTTCGTAACCGGATGGATATATATGCAAGCCATTCACTTAAGGTGGATCGCCGTGTCACTAATTTTGTTAAAAATCTTGGTAACTTTAAAAGCGTAACGTTTACTTTATGCATTTAAAGTAGTTCATCACTACAAACCTGGGATTGTTGAATCAGGCTTGATTTAAATAAACTTAGTACTAAACAGTTTACAGCTGTATCTAGAGCGGCATACTATGCGGATCATGTGGTAAAAAAAAATATCATCATTTAACTAGCCATTTGAAATGTTCTTATTATAAACAAGAAATAGATGACAGAAAACGATTCACCTACAAATTGCAACACATAACTACGGGCGCTGACACATTACAAATGACCCAGAATGCCTTGAGATTGACATTTGTAGCGCAGGCCCATGACCACCTGAAATTAATTGATGTGATGTGTGTGTTATGGTTTCAATTGCTTTTTATCGGATCTATATTTGTCAGCAAATTATAGGTACTCGCATTTAGAAACAAAGTGTGTTTATTTTATTATAGGTTTTTTAACTTTTATTTGTTTTGTTTGAGTTAGTTTTTAAATGTATGTATGTATAAGCAAAAGATCTGAATAAAAGCCTATATTATTATTATTATTATTCTCTTTATTCATTTTTTATCATATAAATTACATTTTTAAATATGTACATAAAAATATATATATTTAAAAATATAAAAAATAGTAGACCACTGACATCGGGTACAGGGACCAAGATACCGGTGGTTAGGGCTCCAAAGACAGGAACCTCCTCACTATACGGGCCGTGTCGAGAAGAACTGCCTTCTGCATCAGTCCCTTGATCCAACCGTCTAACGCGAGCCTCTGAAGGTGTTGATCGAGGCTCTTGGCTATTAAGCCATGAGCAGATATGACAATCGGAACAATGATCGCCGATTCGACATTCCACATATCGACAATCTCGTGAGACAAATCCAAATATTTGATTTGTTTATCTTTTTCAACTTTCACGAGATTCTCGTCACGAGGAACAGCGATATCGACGATCATTGCACGGCGCTCTAAAGGTTGTATTTAAGGGCTAGCTGTTGATGTACAATCCGGGCCACTTGGTTGTGTCTGTGCAAATATTCACCATTGGCAAGACAAGAACAACCAGAAATAATATGCCTGATAGATTCACCGGGGCGGTGGCACGCCCGACAGATGTCAACCGTACCATCTTTCAGGATATATTTCCGATAGTTATTTGTCATAACAACTTCGTCCATAATTGCAAAGACAAAACCTTCGGTTTCTTCGAAGAGATCACCGAACCGTAGCCAAGATGTGGACGCTTTTAAGTCTATATCAGGCCCATTTAGGGCCCGATAAAAACGACCATGAAGTGCTTTGCCCTTCCATACCTCCCTGCGCTCATTAATACTAAGAACTACAGGTTTGCGCCAGTTCTCTTTAGCCAGAGCGAGCGGAGTGAGTCCGTTGTCCACTGCAACCACATTACAATGCACACCCACATCAGTATGAAGAAAATATTCTCTAAGGTTGTATATCTCACGATTGTGTAAGGTCTTAATGTTTAAAAGTCCACGACCCCCAAACTTTCGTGGGATATACAACCTCATTACCGATGAACGTGGGTGGTGCATTCGAATTGCAGTAAGCAGTGAACGGACTCTCCTGTCAAGGGCATCTAGTTCCGTCTGAGTCCATCTAAGTATACCAAAGGAATACATCAGAACCGGCATGACCCAACCGTTGCAGGCACGTATTTTGTTACCCCCCGATAAAAGACTTTTTAGCACTTTTTTCAGGCGGCCAAAAAAGCGCTCCTGCAGCGCTTGTTTCATAGTAGGTTCAGGTATTCCCAATGACTGTGATATACCTAGATACTTGTAGGTTTCGGTGGCAGACAGAGATCTGAGTTTTGTTGAATCGGAAAGTTCGACTCCTTCAGATTCCACTATCACACCTTTCTTTACATGCATGACTGCACACTTGTCCACACCAAATTCCATCCTGATAGAGTTACTAAAGTTTTCAGTTACCTTCAGTAACGCTATCAATTGCAAATTAGTGGGGGCTAGTAGTTTCAAATCATCCATATATAGAAGGTGAGATATAACTAGATCACCTTTCTGCAACCTATAGCCTAGCCCTGAACCCTCTAACAGAGTACTGAGTGGGTTCAAAGCCAGGCAGAACCACAAGGGACTCAGACTATCACCTTGAAATATGCCCCGCTCAATCTTTATTGGTACATTGCTTGCCTCAATCTGCCGACATCCTGGATAGCGAAGTACCATCCTCCATTGCCTCATACATGACTTCAAGAAAGTGCAAAGAGTTGTATCAATTTTATACAACTCTAGCACCTTCAAAAGCCACGTATGTGGAACCGAGTCATAGGCCTTCTTATAGTCTATCCAACATGTCGACAGATTCTTACGGTTACGACGTACCTGTTGGCTAATGGCCATATCCATGATAAGGAGCTCTTTAGTACCACGGGTCCCGCTTCTACATCCATTCTGAGAAATAGAAATGATCGAATTTTTATTTAAATGTAAAGTAATTTTGAGTCTCAGAATGGAAGTTAGAAGCTTATACACGGTTGGTAGGCATGTGATAGGTCTATAATTTTTGGGATCCGTGGCATTACCGGATTTGTAGAGTAAGTGGGTAATGCCAGTGGTCATAAAATGGGGTAATAACCTTGAATCTAAAGCTGATTGGAATTGAGATGCCAAACGAACGTGTGAGCTTCGGAACCACTTAAGCCAAAAGTTGTGCAGTCCGTCTGGTCCAGCTGATGTCCAATTTGGTAATGAACGGACTGCACTACTTACGTCCTCTGTGGTTATGGCAATAGGTTCCATTTTTTGTATACGCTCACATGACCGCTTAACATCTCGTATCCAATCACCTTCTGTATGAGTGACAGGCACCGACCAGATGTTACGCCAAAATGTATTTGTAACATCTTCATCCGGTAAGTGCCCATCACTCATACATGGATCAGCTTGTTCCCATTTTCGGTACACCCACCTCTCATTTCTTTGGAATATACGATTCTGATTATACCTATCAATTCGTTTTTTGTAACGTCGTATCCTATTTGCCCACGCATAAACTTTTTGCTTTAGAAAGTCTATGCGCTCTGTGACACATGACATGTATTGTTGAGGACTGATGTCAGTCCCCAAAAATGCCTGTTTCACAAAGCGCATCACCTTTGGCCGCGTATTGCCCAATCGAAAGTTAATTAGCTTACTGATGAGCGTCCTAGCCTCAGCTATACGACGCTCAATTCTACACTGCCAGGCTGGCACAGTAGACTTGGGTCGAGTAGTAGTGGTATTTACGAAAAAATTAACTCCCGCTACTCGACATACTGCGACAGCCGCGCAGTAGAGAATAGAGTGTGAATCACTAAGATCTTCGCTATTGTCTAAATAGTCAGACAATAGCGAATCCAGGGCACACACCAGCGCTATATTTCTTTTATGCATAGGCAAACGGGATAAACGTGGTCTAATTTGATAATTTACAGACCTGTATTCCAGAATCGCATCCTCCAAAGCACTCCTTAGTCTCTCATTGTATTGGGTACTCACGGATATAGCCTCACTCTCCACAACTTCATCAAGAGGTAGTAACTGTGGCATCTCGTTAGTCACCAAACTCACAGTTTGCGATGAAGAAGGGACAATAAAGCTATCCCGTACGTCAGAGCGTATCCTGTCAAGTACGGTATTATTCAGCAGGTGGCAGCGCTGTATAGCCCGTACCTGATCCGACAGTCGTTGTGCTGATACGTTGACGGCTGGTTCAAGCTCCTGAAACAGAGACACCAAACGAACACGGTACGCAGTAAGATTAGTTCCCAACTCTGTAGCCCGAAAATATGCCCGCGACGCTAACAGGTAAGTGTTGCCAGTTTACATATTAAATATATATTATTTGTTATATATATATTGTTTATATATTATTTGTTTATTATTATTATTAAATAAATTTATTAAATTCACTTTCTGTAACCTGCATTTAGCAAGTTATACATAGACCAAAACTAATCCAACTTATATTATAAATGTGAAAGTTTGGATGGATGGATGTTTATTACTCTTTCACGCCAAAACTACTAAACCGATTGAGATAAAACTTTTTATGTAGATAGCTGGAGACCTGGATTAACATATACGCTTCTTTTTATCCCGATATTCCCACGGGATCGGGACTTACGTTTGTGAAACCGCGGGGCGCTGCTAGTGTAATATATAGTCTCAACAATATTGTTACGAATAACCCGCCATCTATTGGCGACTGTGGGAAGGCGTAGACAGCTACAAAATAAAGATACACGCCATCTGTTGAGGCAACACGGAACTAAGTAGTTATCCATTAATGGAAGTAAGTCCTAGTATGTATTAGACTGTTCTATTGTTTTGTAGAATTTACCAGAGGTGTCGCAATGTTTCTAGAAGTACCGTTTTGCTATATAAAGCGTGGCATTGCGGAGTAGTTGGTTAGTTATCAAGTGAGTGTCAAGTGAGTTAGTTTCAAGTGAGTGTCAAGTGAATTAACAGCGAGTAAAGTGTTAGTGAATTAAGAAGTTTAGTGTAATAGTGATAATAAATTATTGTAATTGTGTTGTTGCTAGTTTCCTTGTGTATTTTGTGATCTATTAAAATAAATTGTGTCTATTTCGGTAACAATCTGGTATAATTCTCTAATCCCGAACCTCAGCTCGTAACAAATTGGTGTCAGAAGTGTGATTAGATGATGCCGGTTTTACCGAAGGAGGATACGGAAGGCGTTCGTACTAAGGGACAGCGACAGCAGGAGATGGACCAGAGACGGTTTGGGGATGCGCCGCAAGAACCAGCGGACGGTCGGCAGCCCACGGCAGAACCTGCTGACGGTTCATTAGCAGCTCCCTCGACCTCGGCAGCTCCGGACCTCACCGCATTAATGATGATGCTGCAGGAGCATAGCCGTCGCCAGGAGGAGCGTAGCCGTCGCCAAGATGAGCAGGCTCGTCAGCTGCAGGATCAGTTGCGGCGGGACAAGGAAGAGCAGACCCGTCGCCAGGAGGAGCAGGCTCGTCAGCTGCAGGACCAGTTGCGGCGGGACAAGGAGGAGCAGATGTTCCTTATTAAGGATCTCCAGGTTGCACTAAGTAAGGACCTCAAGGTGATGAAGGAGACGGTCCACCAGCATGAGGCCCGCATCACGGACACTGAGCATAAGATTGTGGATATGCAGAAGGCCCTAGGAGACCTGAAGCTTGGAACTATTCTTGTGGGGAATGCTCCTGCGGCGCGCGGGTTTAAGGTGCCTCCATTCGATGGAACGTCCTCATGGTCTGCTTATAAGATCCAGTTCGAGGCCGTTATGAAGGCAAACGGGTGGACTGAGGCGCAGGCCATGACAGCGCTCACCCTGGGTATCCGCCACCAAGCATTAACTGTGCTGGAGGCTCTCGGCAGGAACCTCACCTACGACCAGCTCGTTAAGGCGTTGAAGTCAAGGCATGGTGACGCGCACCTGGAGCACGTATTCCGCGCCCAGTTAAAGGAGTGCGTGCAGCGTGGAGGTGAGAATTTACAGCAGTGGGCTTTGGAAATTGAGAAGCTCGTCCGGAAGGCATATCAGTCAGCGCCTACATTGATCGAGGGCAATCTGGTGCAAGCCTTCGTTGACGGCATCCGTGACCTGGAGGTCAGGGCTGCTGTTAGGCTGGGGTACCACGATACGCTTAAGGCTGCCCTTGCCCACGTATTGGAGGTGGAAGCGGTGAGGCAAGACCACCGAGCCCATCGCGTTAAGGAAGTAACTACACTCACCGCCCGTAACCGTCCCCAATACAGCCCCCAATGCTACACCTGCGGAGAGAAGGGCCACCTTCGGGCGAATTGCCCAAGGTAAAGCGATGAACGACCACAGGAGAGAAGGGTGGAAGCCAGGACTGCGGGGCGGGTGCTGGCTGGTGGTCAAAGAGCCCCAAGAATTTTGATCTCGCAAGCTCATGACGGGAATAGCCTGATCATCTGACTCTAGATACGGGAGCCTCTCGGACGGTAGTTAGTTCCCAGCTCGCGAATCGGTTTCTTGGGGACAACATCAGTGACCACGAGCAATTACAGCTGGTAACAGCTACCGGTGAACGGTTAGCCGTCCGAGGAGAGAAAACAGTGGAGTTGAAGCTGGGTAACGAACTTTACAAGCACAACATCATCATGGCAGATATTCTTGATGATTGCATTCTGGGCTTGGACTTTTTACGTGAACATCGTTGTGAGATAGATGTGAATCAGGGATTATTGAGGTGTGGTTTAGAGGAGTTCTTCGTGGAAGGAGCGTCACCTGGAAAAGTGTACTGCCTGGAGAAGACTGTGCTTCCTCCTAGATCACAAGCAGTCGTACCGGTTGCTCTACTGCGGTCGTCACCCAGAGAGAATCGGTGTGTACTAATAGAAAGCACGAATGATGACTTTCCGTGGAGGGTGGCGAAGCCTCTGGTGAGGACGACTGGTGATCCAGTGGTTCGTGTGATGAATCCTTGTAACAAGTAGCAGGTGATCGGGAAGGGCACTCTGTTAGGCACATGTGAGGAATTTACTTGGTTGCGTAGATGCCAGGACGGTTCTACTAGCGTAACGAGCTTTGGTGTCTCAACGCTATTAGAGGAATGTCATAGTGAACTCACGAAGGAAGAGTTCGACATGGCTAAGAAGGTGCTTCTTCGATACGGCGATGTTTTCTCTTCAAGTGATACGGACATAGTTAAGACCGGACTAGCTCAGCACAAGATTAACACGGGCAACAAACTTCCGATCCGTCAGCATCCAAGAAGATTACCGGTGGCACGATAAGGAAAGGTAGACGCCATGATTAAAGGAATGGTGAAGGATGGAGTTATAGAGGTTTCATCCAGTCCGTGGTGTTCTCCTGTGGTCCTTGTGAAGAAGAAGGATGGTAGTATGCGGTTTTGTGTTGACTACCGTCGGTTAAATGACATCACGAAGAAGGACAGCTATCCTCTGCCACGTATCGACGATACACTGGACACGCTAACGGGAATGAAGTTGTTCACGACGTTAGACCTGAAAAGTGGTTACTCACAAGTAGAAATCGATTCAAGGGATAAGGAGAAAACCGCTTTCTCTACAGGAAAGGGTCTGTGGCAGTTTACAGTTATATCGTTTGGTCTGTGCAATGCCCCAGCGACTTTTGAGAGATTAATGGAGTTAGTGTTCGCCGGCCTAATCGGGGATGCCTACCTGGTATATTTAGATGACATCATTATAGTAGGACGTACCCTTAAGGAACACCTGCAGAACTCGAGTGTCTGTTTTCAAAAATCCGGGGGGCTAACCTCAAGCTGAGTCCTAAGAAGTGCTCGTTCTTTAGACGGCAAGTACACTTTTTAGGACATATTGTGTCGGAAGAAGGTGTGCGAACGGACCCGGAGAAGATAGCTGCTGTCAAGGACTGGCCTGGTCCAAGGGACCAGACGCAAGATAGAAAATTCCGGTTTATGCTCATACTACCGGCGGTTTGTCAAAAGCTTTGCGGACATTGCAAAACCGTTACACCGACTCACTGAAGAAAAACGAACTTTCTGTTGGGATGAGAGCTGTGACATTGCATTCTTGGAGCTAAAGACGCGTCTGTGTTGTACACCTATATTGGGTTATCCTGACACGAAAAATTAATTTATAGTCGACACAGACGCGAAAAACACGGGTATTGGCGGTGTGTTGTCGCAACGGAAAGGCGATCAAGAATTTGTGATAGCGTACTTCAGAACTGCTGCAGGAGTACGATTTCGAGATCCAGCATCATAACGGCAAATTCCATGGCAACGCTGACGCACTGCCAAGGAGGCCTGGCACAGAGGACTGTAAACACTGCGTTAGGCAAGAGACCAAAGAAGCTGTGCCCGTCCGCATGTTAAGAACGGACCTGAGTGACGAGTGGAAGGAAACCTTACGGAAGGCTCAAGAAGAGGACAAAGATGTCAAGTTAATTCTCGAGTGGGTCAAAGCCGGCGATACAGGCCCAAGTGGAGTGACGTTGCAGCTATGAGCACAATAACGAAGTGGTATTGGGCGCAGTGGAATAGCTTGGTCATCCAGGACGGAGTATTGTGCCGTAAATGGGAGAATGCTCGAGGGACACCTGTCACCTCCAAATGGTTGTTCCGAAAGCCAAGGTACCGGAGATTTTAAAGATTTACCACGATGGATGTTCAGGAGGCCATTTGGGTGTGAAAAGGACTTTATTGAAGATTCGAGAGCGGTTTTATTGGATCCACTGCCGCAACGATGTGGAAGACTGGTGTCGAAAATACATCAGTTGTGCATCAGTGAAGGGACCTCACACACGCAGCAGGGGTGCATTGAAGCTTTATAATGTGGGAGCTCCATGGGAACCTATTGCCGTGGATGTAGCAGGTCCATTTCCGGAGAGTGAAGATGGCAACAAGTATTTTATGGTTGTCATGGATTATATTACGATTATTATACGATTATTTGCGATACCGAACCAAGAGGCGACCACGGTAGCTGATAAGCTGGTCCATGAAGTCTTCTGTCGATTTGGAGTACCTTTAGAGATTCACAGTGATCAGGGGAGGAATTTTGAGTCCAAGTTGTTCCAGGAAACGTGCCGCGTGATGGGTGCTTTTAAAACCCGAACCTCCTTTTATCACCCTCAGTCTGATGGAATGGTGGAACGGTTTAATCAAACATTAGAAAGGTACTTGGCAAAAGTTGTGGAAGGCAGGCAAAGAGACTGGGATAAACACATCCAGCCGTTCCTCCTCTCGTACCGAAGTGCGGTCCATGAGAGCACATCAGTAACACCAGCCTTTGCAAACTTCGGTCGAGAATTGCGGTTGCCTGCGGATTATTTATTTTATTTATTTTTCCCCTAACACTTCGCGCAGTATTACGGATTACGCCAACGATTTACGCAGCAAGATGAATGACGTTTATGAGCACGTCAGACAATCAGGACAGCAAACGTCGAAGAGAATGAAAACCCGGTACGACCAAAAGATAAATGACAGAAGCTTTGAGGAAGGATCACTGGTCTGGCTGCATAACCCGGTTCGCAGAAAAGGCAAATCTCCGAAGCTGCAAGTGAAATGGGACGGACCGTACAAAGTAGTGACCAGACTCAATGACGTAACGTACCGCATTCAGAAAGGACCGCGGGGCACTCCCAAGATCGTCCATGTGGATCGGTTGGCGCGTTATCATGAGGATAATCATGCTCGGGACGAGCATGTCTAAGAAGGGGGCAATGTTACGAATAACCAGCCATCTATTGGTGACTGTGGGAAGGCGTAGAGAGCTGCAAAATAAAGATACACGCCATCTGTTGAGACAACACGGACACTAAGTAGTTATTCATTAATGGAAGTAGTCCTAGTGTGTATTAGACTGTTCTATTGTTTTGTAGAATTTACCAGAGGTGTCGCAATGTTTCTAGAAATACCGTTTTGCTTTATAAAGCGTGGCATTGCGGAGTAGTTGGTTAGTTATCAAGTGAGTGTCAAGTGAGTTAGTTATCAAGTGAGTGTCAAGTTAGTTAGTTTCAAGTGAGTATCAAGTGAATTAACAGCGAGTAAAGTGTAAGTGAATTTACAAGTTTAGTGTAATAGTGATAATAAATTATCGTAATTGTGTTGTTGCTACTTTCCTTGTGTATTTTGTGATCTATTAAAATAAATTGTGTCTATTTCGGTAACAATCTGGTATAATTCTCTAATCACGAACCTCAGCTCGTAAAAATATTAAAAAGGCACTAAAATTTATAAATACTTAATATTCCGTTGTGGCTTGAATGTCACCGGCAAACTTCTTCGCTAGTCCCGTAGCGTAGCAAAGGTTGGCACTTATATTTCCATATTCTCATGAAGTTATGTATAATAAAAATAAGGGGTAGGTAATACGTACATAAAACATAGGCTTATTTTGTACGAGAACAGGTGTCGCCAAACGCATAAGTTTTAGATATTTAGGCCTTTATAATAACACAATTATGAAAAAGTGTTTAGGGTTCCTTCCATTCAAAAAAAAATTTACCCTTATTGAATCACTTTGTTGTGCGTTTGTCTGTCTGTCAAGACCCCATTGACGTGATGGATTATATAAAAATATATATAAATTTACACATAGCCAAAGTGGCCGGTATTTGTATTTTAATTCTGTCTACATTTAAAAATAAGATTCTATACGATTGTAGGGTATGTTGGTTTTATTTTGTTAAAGGATTGAACTGTTATAAATACCCCGTCTGGGTCCAATATCCGGCATTCTATTGCATTGGGACTGGAAGGACCTAGCCACTACTAAGTTACGTAAGCTGTTATACTTTCTCTAATATATTTTATTGTTGGTGATCTATAATGAAACTAATGTCCTATATTATAAAATGGGAGAAATATGTTGTGATGATTTGTAACTGTGTGATACTGTTCTAATTAGTATTCTACTGCCGTATATCATACATTATGATATTATGATTCATATGCTTATACGATTATATGTTTATTCGAATATATGATATACACAATTATTATAAACAATGTAACAAGTACCCTGTAAAGAAAACATGTTGAAAAAGAGTGTCCTTGGAGTTTCTTGCCTTGTTCTTCTCCAAGGATCTACGTATTGGAACAGGCAACTAGATTCACGACCTACTTATACAGACTGACTCCTGACAATTGAAAAATGCTTACAATGGGTTTATTTGATATAAATAATTTTTGAGTTTAATATATTGTTTCTAATTATTCCTGCTACCGCCATGCATAAACTACTGTTTGTTAATAACCTCTGTGACTGTATCTAGATAATTTTATGCAAGGAATATTATTAATCGATATATTTTCTTTGAGGTTATTGAGGTTATAACCTTAAAATTCTAACTGACGCATCAAGTTGAAATTACAGGATGATACGTATGTCTGTGGACCCTTTACTAAGTCAACGCAGTCAAAAGATACAGCCATTTAAGCCTTAGATTTGACCAAATTTCACCATTTCGTAGGTAAATCAAACCTATGGGGTACTTCCCATTGACCTAGAATCGGTCAATGAGAATTAACACACGGTAAAGTTTGTTTTTTTTTCTATTTTGACCCCTAAAAGTGATATTCACATTCCCGCCCCATATTCATAATTCATTTATTTGCTCATCTACGTTTGGGTCACAGGAATTGATATGTGTAAAAAATTTATCGGTCTTAATCTTACGGAAACTTAATCGGTCACTGGACCGATTAAGTTTCCGTAAGATTAAGACTAAGTCTGTGTCCAATATCCGGCATTCTATTGCATTGGGACTGGAAGGACCTAGCCACTACTAAGTTACGTAAGCTGTTATACTTTCTCTAATATATTTTATTGTTGGTGATTTTATTGTTGGTGATCTATAATGAAACTAATGTCCTATATTATAAAATGGGAGAATTATGTTGTGATGATTTGTAACTGTGTGATATACGGCAGTAGAATACTATTTAGAACAGTAGTTCTAAATAGTATTCTACTGCCGTATATCATACATTATGATATTATGATTCATATGCTTATACGATTATATGTTTATTCGAATATATGATATACACAATTATTATAAACAATGTAACAAGTACCCTGTAAAGAAAACATGTTGAAAAGGGTGTCCTTGGAGTTTCTTGCCTTGTTCTTCTCCAAGGATCTACGTATTGGAACAGGCAACTAGATTCGATCCGAATCTACTGAGATTCGGAGCAAATAGACGCACAAGTGATCCTATTTGGGTTCCTTTTTATGTTTTGGACGAACGGAACCCTAAAAATAACGTTGAGTTGAGTAAAAATGCAATGTACAAAAAGGTTTATGTGTAAGTTTAAAGACAAAGAATATAAATCATTTATTTCTCCAAAAAATCGGAATCATTTTTTTCGACCGCATTTCCTTTCCCTATAGTTTTCTTAAGCACTTTATGTACAATGTACTTAACCACTTTATTGTACTTTTTGCCCTTCTTCATAACAGTATAGTGACTGGTGTATAAAGCCGAAGCCGTAGTCCCTGTCTCTACAACCTGAAAAAAGGAATATACCTCTATCGTGCCGGTAAAGTTAAGGTACATACATATATACATATATTTATATACTTTTAGGTAGATTTCGAAGAAAAGTCTACCTCTTGATTTTGTACCAGGAGGTCACAATTATGCATTGATTGCTTTCAAACTTGGACGACAAACCAACAGGGCAAAAATTAAAGTTAAGTTCGTGAATGGGGGATAGTCCCCCAAAGGGGGGACTGGGGCTTCAGGTTTTAAAAGATCAATAAAAAAAAACACAATCTACCCCTGCGGGCCTGCCGATGGCCCGGTTTTTTTAACTGGCGGTTGTTTTGGGGTCTAGGGTTCATAACTAGACCTCCTGTGAAGAAATTTTTGGAATACTCGACAACTGGTACAAAACCAAAAGGTAGACTTTTCTTCGAAATCTACCTAAAAGACAAAGTGTCACGTTACAAACGCACATTATGTCAGTTCCAAACTTTTTCATAAGTCACTCGCCCGTACATAGCAGCCCCGCAAGATTTATTAATTTTCATTGTTCAGCGGAGAGGTGACATTAAATTACCTAGTTTTCATTAAAATACTAGCAGACAAGGCAGATGTTGTCTGGCCTTTGTATATTTATTCACTCCTATATATCGAATATAGATGATATGTGTGTAATGTTGAGGCTATAAAGTGTTTTTTTAACAGTTATAAAAACATCTATAGTGTTTAAACCATCTTCATGAAGTAACTTAGATATGCAAGTTTTATGCTGATCAGTGGAACGCTGTTGGAGTTTACCGATCTCATTGATCACATCTATTTTTATAAAAAGTTTAGGATAAAAAATAAATAAATTCATTCATAAGCCGATTTTGAACTAAATATTTCAAGATTATCCAAAACTTGATTGAAATAAAGTACGGAATAAAAAAATAAAAACCTGTTTAGTTGTTTTAGTCTTCATTTTAGGTTTTTTCTTAGTCGGTTTAGTAGTTGTGGTAGTACTTTTCGTGGTTTTCTTTGTTTTCTTGTGTTTCTTCTTATTTTTTGTTCTATCCCTGAGTCTTCTTCCTGGTAGTAGATGATACCTCCTCTTGTTTGGGTTTGCTGGTCCTGGAGTTCTGTCTGGTTTACGTCCAGTTCCAAAAGTCAGTTTTAGAGTACCAACACCCCGATGTCCGTCAAGCAAATGTATGTGTTCCACGAAATGGTCATGGCCCTCATGTCCCCCATGGTTATGTCTTCGGTTTATACGTCTTTGATCCACTGGCACTGTAGCCACTGGGTCGAAAAGCCTTCTGGCCTTACATTTCTTGCACGTTGGGCAAGCTGCGCACGTGGGCATAGGTGGACAAGTTGCAAAACTAAAGCAATCTGAGTAATTTGTTATCGTGTAATCTAGAAACAAAGAAAATATATCTCATATAATAGACGTAACATAAAAATATGCATATTTCAAATGATCTATATTAGAACTGGGTAGCATAACAAGAATTGATAGAAGTTGGGACGTAGATTTTTTATTGAAACGAAGCCACCTGACTGAAATAGTAACCAGCTCTGCGAGCATAGGGTTGTTTTTATTTTGGTAAAAAGGCTTACCAGAAGTCGATATGGTACTTTTGAGCGAGCGCTTTTACTTTTTTAACATCTTTCTAAATTTAAATTACGTATTTTGTTTCAGGATAAGTAATTCATGAATAATATATCAGATATGACAAGCGTGGAAAGGTAAAAAAACCGGACAAGTGCGAATCTGACTCGCGCACCGAAGGTTCCGTAAGCAAACAAACTTGTATACATCTATCTCGGGAATCAATTCTCGAAGACATTTGCCCGTCTTTTAAGAAAGACAAACTTAAGTTTGCGGTTGCGATGTACCATAAAGTCAACAATCCAACCGCAAAATATAAGTTTGTAATGACAAAAACTTTTTTTATATATGATATAACAACAAATTAACGACTTTCGGATTTTTTTATTTACTTGTACTATCAGACCTTGCTTCTTACCAAATTTCATGGTTCTAGATAAATGGGAAGTATCCTATAGGTTTTCGACCCAAAAATATATGGTACTTCCGGTTGACCTAGAATTGTCGATTTCGGTTAAAAGCAAGGTGTTACAGCACAAGTAAAGGAAAATTCCGAAAAATTAAAATGTTGAAAATTATGCGAAATTATTGGCACCTACTTACAAGTTTTCGCGAAAATCTAAATATGCCCATATCTTTTTATCGTGTTGACTCAGGACCTTAATTTTTATACACCTGGTAGGGACTATAGGCCTTAGTATCTGATATAAATTTCGACTTACTAGGTCCACCCGTTCCTGAGAAAATCGGTGGTGACACACGGACAGACAGACGGACAAGAGAGTGATCTTATAAGGCTTCCTTTTTTTACCTTTTGAGGTACGAAACCCTAAAAAGAAACAAATATAATTCAACACATATTAGACTTACTCCTATTATAATCGCAGTTATATTCCAACACATCACATTCATCAATAAACATTCTGTAGTCGTAATCCCACTCTTGGGCACATTCTGGAATCCAGGTGTGATTGCATATATCTGCTTCCATGCAGACCGGGAGTGGCTGCAAAGTAAATACTATAAATGCTGTTGCTATGGGCCGATTTGTGAATCCCTATATAACTTAGCGATTTGCTTATTTTTTACCAACTATTAGTAAGATACTCTAAAATATCGAAGTTGGGCTGTATCGTCTTTGACTGAAAACCGACCCCAACTTACGAGTAGTTGGGAAAACCGCGGAGGATGAGTGATGTGAAACTAAACTTCTAACTGAGTTCAATAAATAAAACTTACCGGAATAAAATGTGAGATTGATGTTAGCGGAATCAAAATTATTACTGAAAAATACAACATCTCAATGACACTCAAATATTTAAATTTATAGACAGATGGATAGCTATCACAAATGTAATATAATATAATTAAAATATACATTAAATTTGTTTATGAAGTTAATTCAACTATGCATGCGAAATCAACATGAATTTGTCACGAAAATAGAGCGAAGCCGCTCATTATGTACTCGTGGTCTAAATGTGGACCACATTTACCACCCCATGATGATGATAACTCCGATGAATTTGACTTGTGAATTTGAATGTTTATATATATGCTATATATAAACATTTACAACCAAAACAAATTCGTTTAGTTACACTTTTACATAATTAAACTTCGCTTCTTCTTTCTCAAATAGCTATTTGTTAAATCTTTATTTAACAGTTACAATCTGAAAATATACCTGCTTTCAAATCATTGATTACTTACCTGCAGCCAAGCAGTATTCATAATATTGCTGCATTTCATTACAATTTTTTGAAGGTCAAGTATTTTGTTGAATAATTATTACATGATAATACTAAGTCAAAGAATAATGTTATAAAATGAGCACTTCACTTTTTATTTCTCATATCAAAACATTTTTGCTCTGAATAGGTAAAACATTTAACTCATATCAACATTGTATAAATAAAAAATTTAGTAATATTTGTGATTGCACACTGTAGTAAAGTATTTTTATGCCTTTCGGTAGAATGACTTTTTATAACCATCACAAGTATGGAGTAAACGTGAGTACTGACAGTAAACAGACATTCCAGTGTCAAAAAGGCTGTAAGAAACACTGAATTTGAAACAAACAACCTTCAACGTACCAATGGAAGTGGTAGTTAGAATTCTATGAATCATTTATCGTCAACAATAACTACCATTCTAAGTACAAATTTTCAATTCAGCAGAACCCAGAATTGTGTCCAGATGCCTGTAAATGTCAGTCAGCTGTTATAAAGGTTAGGTGGAGTCAATGCGAGCAGAAATCTAGTGTGCCCTACCTCCTTGTAAAAGCTCGATTGGAGTTAAATTTCAAAATTCAACCCTATAATTCCCCAAGACTGTGTTGGAAAAAACAACAATTCACAAAGTGATGGTCTTTGTGTTTGTTTGCCTAAAGCCCATCAATTGCCTCTCAATATTATTCGTCTTTCTATAAACCTAAATCTACATGGAGAAAGAAAATACACTTTTATAAAGTACACAGAAACAGTTTTATAAAGTATCATTCATAAAATATCAAAGGTTTTGAGAATGAAATTCCTCTGTGCCCATTCACGGAATTCGACCATCCCTCAATTGACTGCTCTTTGATATAATTTGCAACAGGCGAACAGTGTTTCATGAAATCTCAACAAAGTTTCCACTTCTCATACAAGTTAAATTATCTTCGAAACGTGTTGAATAAAAACTTTTTTACAAAAAATTAAACCAACGAAAGCAGAAAGGAACTGAAAAGCGAAAAGTAAACTTGTAATGAGTGAAATGAAGACAAAAAAGGGGCTTATCTCAACAAATTCGAAAAACATGTCGGATTGACTCCAAACTTTTGCAAAACCTTATAAATTCCTTAAATATGAAAGTCCACTATTTAAAAAATCCGGCTAATTTAGCAAATTACATGTGAAATAACTCGAAGAAAAATCAATAGAAATTAGTGAAATGTATTTTCGAAGGGTTTTTTGGTATGCTGAAATCGAATATTTTATCAGTTTTGCAAAATTCGAAATGGCGGATACAAAATGGTCGTCGGGAACGTAATAAAAGTGCAAAAATTGATAAAAAAATAGCTAATGGTTTTGGCCTTAAATGTTTTAGATATATTTTAACATACTATTGTTGGGTTATAAAAAAAATAGCTGCAAAAAATTTTCTAATTGTTATTTTCGTAAAATTCCCCGTTCTTTCGAATGTTGCAATCAGTTTTTCAATAAAAAAATATTAATAAAGTTAAACGGAAAAAAACTTATTTTTGCATCTATTTTGTTTAATTTTTATGAAGTGGACTTTTTACGATATATTATAAATACCTTAATCAAGAGATTAAAACAAAGTCCGCCCTGTTTTCGACATTTGTAGAGTTGAAATTGTTATTTACTGTGGAGTAACTATATATATATAGATAGTGGTATTAGCCTAACTAAACTCCTACACTAAGGGGTACCTAAATGTGTGTGTGTGCTAAGATTCGACAAAATCTAAACAATATGAACAATCATTCGTCCCCTACTTCACTACCCTTGGGGTTGAAATTTTTATGTGAAATTTTACTAGGATCAACTTCGGTATCCAATAAAAAAAATATCGAAATCGGACTACCTTGTAAAAAAAATGGTCATTCATAATATATTACCTATAATATGTATGTATTTAGAAATATATAAGTATGTTTATCAGCAGTCTGGTTACCATAGTACAAGATCTGCCTAGTTTGGGCTCAGACGGCCCTGTGCAAGATGTGTCAAGTTATTATTATTATTTATATATAAAACATATATACGAGTTCACTTGAAAACTTCCTAGGTTTTTTCGTCGGTCAAAAATTATATGTTACCTCTCTTGCTTTTGTTAAATTAGCTGGAGACACCTGCTACGTTAGTGTTTCCAGTAGGAAGTTTCTCTCTTTGGTCCTCACTCTTTCTTGTTTTTCCTTTTTCTTTCTTTTTCTATCTTTATTTATTTTTCAGTAGTTAATAATAATAATAACTTCACACATCTCATACACGGCCGTCTGATCCCAATCTAGGCAGAGCCTGTGCTATGGTAACGAGACTGCTGATAAACATACTTATATATTTCTAAATACATACATATCATAGATAATCACACCCAGACACAGAAGAAATGATCATGCTCATCACACAATTATTTGTCCTGGGTGGGAATCGAACCCCCGACCTCTGGCTCAGCAGTCGGTGTCACTAACCACTAGACCAACAGGCCAGTCTTGTCAGTGGTTGGTAGTGAAGAAAATGATTTCGTTTAACCCCATTAAAGTTAAAAAGAGAGTTAGATAGTTTCTCAGAGTTTGAATCCATCCTTCAAGAAAAATAATGCATTCTGCAAAATATAGCAGCAACACTACTTCCATAATGTTGTAATCCTTGTGAGTAGGATTACCAGATATCCATAGAATACGGCCCACTGTTATCAGTGCCTAACTTATACCGTTTTCTTCTTTAAAATGTCAGTAACAGTAAAACACAAAACTTTATATTATTTACAAAAACTTACTTCACCACAGAACTGTCCTTAAAAAAATGTAGTATCTTAACATACCGCTCTATTTGAATACATAAGCAAAATAATATCCAATAATAATCTATACTAATATTATAAATCACGATTTCACGGTAAACCAATTTTGATGATTTTTTGTATAACGATACTTGTATGACCTTGAAGAAGGACATAGGGTACTTTTTGTCACGAAAATAAAGCTATATGGAGATGAAAGAAGGGATGAATGTTGGATGGCAGATATCCTGCGCAGACAAAGTCTCAGGTACCAGCTAATAATATAAAAAAGAGTAAGGGAAAGAATAGACACATTTGTTTGTAGTCGGTTTTTACCTAAAGAAATCTAATTTATCCAGAAATAACATAGGATATATATATGTACTATTTTAATAATAGTTATAGGTAAAACAAGTGTGTTTGTAGTCGATTTGATTCCGGCATACCACTTCACGAGTATCAGGTCATCACCTCAGGACATGATGTGATGACCCGTGGGGGTTTCCACACTAACTGATCAAGATAAATGATCAAGATCAAGCCGCGGGCACACCTAGAATACGTATAAAAAACCTGTGTACCTATCTTCATACATCTTCCCATACGAAGTCAAGGGCAACGCGTGACCGAACACTCCTCAGAAATTAGTTGCACAACGATGCGCACTCATTATTTGACGAACGTCGTAAAACATTCCTGATACCATTCACAAAGGTCAATTCAATAAGACTATGCCCTTGGAGAATTCATTACCGAATGAGTACTTCGTCACAATTACTCATCCAATTCTGTTATACTTTCTGGCATCACGCAAAAAAATATGAAATTTCTGATAGAACTGTGAATAATATTCAGCTTATTATATTGAATGATCAGTAGACTGGAAGTAAAGATTCCTGTGTGCTCTACACAAGAAGACCACAATAAAAAAAGGTATTTTTTTGCGACATGGAGGATTATAATTTAATAGGATTGTGTATTGAACAGTTTTTAGTTTTAAAAGAGGTAAAGAATAGGTAGATTTTATCCTACTAATATTATAAACGTGAAAGTTTATGAGAATCGTATATCCTCACAAAGTTTGTGAGGATGTATGGATGTTTGTTACTCTTTCACGCAAAAACTACTGAACCGATTGCGATGAAACTTGGTAAAGGCTACTTTTTATCCCGATATGCAGACGGCATCGGTACTTACGCGGGTGAAACCGCGGGCGCAGCTAGTTATATATGTATAAAAATTTCGTGTCTCGTTGTTTCTTCACGATGAACTCCTAAACTAATGAACCGATGTTAATGAAGTTTTGCGCAATGTGTGCAGTTTGATAAAACTAAAAAGGTAGAATACTTATTTTTATTTTCTTGTATATCTAAAAAAAATATTATATAAAAAAGCTAGTAATATATAAAAAGTAGTACTTATACATAAAAAAAAGAAGATATTCTAAATCCACCCACATTTATTGCGTGCGAATGGTTTTGTACAATTTTTTTATTAAAAAAAAATTCAAAACGGTCATACAGCAACTGATAATGATTTGTTGTAGAAATCTTTATGTAGCACCAGGACAAATAATTGTGGGGTGAGCATGATATGTTCTGTGTCTGGGTGTAATTTATCTATAGTATGTAAGTATGTTTATCACCAGCCTGGTTACCATAGTACAGGCTTTGCCTAGTTTGGGATTAGACTACCATGTGTGAGATGTGTGAAGTTATTTATTGTTAAGCAATATGTATATATATTTCGAGTTGAGCCAGTGTTGGTGAGTTTAGATTTAGCGTCTAAAGTCGTTCGACTCTAGACGCTAAATTGTGTGGTGATATTTTTAAATATGTTTTGGTCGTTAGGTATTGAGATAAGGAGTTCGATATCGTGCAACTCAAAAATTTAAATTTTTGAGTTAGCTCACTTTAAATCTAGATGTGCGTCAGTACATTCGACTGCCATGTGCCGCGGGTCACGGGTTTGCTTCTCGCTCTGTACAAATATGCATGAATATGTCCATTTGCCTTGGTCTGAGTATTTCAGTGGAAGTATAATATGTAAGATATTGTATTATTGTATTGTTATTGTATTGGTATAATATGTAAGTTATGGTTCGTCATGCTCACTAAAATGTCATTGCTTGCGGCGTCGTCATGGGGCGGGTCATTTCTTTCCCTCTGATATGGCGAAGGAGATGATGGCTGGTCCATGCGTCATACTCGTGAACGGGTGCTGCTTGGGGTGACTGGTCGGCCTAGTCAGCGATGCTTTAGCCTATACTATTATTTTGGTTCGATCAACTGCAACTCTAGCCTCTTAATCCAGTCACGAATTATTTTTAACAGTAGATTTTGCAACTGAATGAAGGTAGATGTGCACCTTGAATGATTTCTATGTTTAATAGGTTCAAACCTTCAACGGTATCACTGAGTGATTTTTATTTTTTAGTACGTTAGCTTTTGGAGCATTTCAATAAAATGAAATTCAGGTGGCATCAGCTTGCATCCTGTTTACCTCTCGTGTAACACTAACACTATTGTACCTGAAGATCTGACTTTTAAAAAGAGTGGACATGAGTTTCTTTGCCAGTATTCTTCTCATAAGGCCCTACGCATTTTGGAAACTGGAAGTTATAGATCGGCACAAACAGGCAGTAGATTTTGGTGTTTTTCACCTAATTTACCTTGACAATCCAGTACATGCTGTGGCATCTGTTTGTGCCGATCTATGATTTTAACTCTAGCTTCAATACAACGTTCATAAATGTCACTTAGTGTCTTAATTGAATAAATGATTTTGAATTTGAATTTAAGTATGTATTTACAAAAAAATATTTTTTTTTAATTTTTTTTTTTATTGTGACTTAGGATTAACACAAAACAAATTAAATGTTTATTCGTGTTTCAGACCTCATAGTAAAACATCTGATTAGTGGGGTCTAGATAGCGATTTCTCATGTGCCAGGATATTATTATCATTTACTAGCTGCGCGCCGCGGTTTCACTCGCGTAAGTGCCTCGTTAATTTTTCTTAATTTTTTTTTCATAAGAACGTTTTCCTGACAATAACAAACACAAAAGAAAAAATAATTAGCGAAATCGGTCCAGCCGTTCACGCGTGATGCGGTGACCAAAGGAAATAAGGATTCATTTATATAAAAACTTTCCTCAAAACTAACTAAATCTACAGATACGCAGTGAAGTTATTTTTTAAACTAAGAAATATATTTGTTTTAGGGAAAGTTAAATAAAACATTCAATTGATTTTAATCTAATTTTCTTCTAATAAAATCGCTGATTGTTAACATCGTCCTAACAAATTGGTATAATCTATATATATATATATAAAGCCCTTTTCCGGTTTTTTTATATGTTTCAATTTAGATGAAATGCAACCAAACATATTCTGGAAATAAACAAATCTCAGGTCACGTAAAAGCGTTTATGTAAAAGTTACAACACAAGATTACACGCACCAGTTGACACCTGGTCTGATAAATAAGCAGTTTGCCTCGCTATTGACATTGGCTGCGCAGGCGCATGACTTGCGCACTTAAGCTAGCTTCCGTGTTTTAGTTCCGGATTAGATAAATGAATGCAAACTTTGCTTCATTTTACTTTTACGTTCATGTATCTGATCTCAGAACTTTTTTCGGTAAGACGTAGTGAAAGAAGTTGAACAATATATTTAAAATATTAATTCTTAATAAAAATATACACGTACGTCCGTACGTAGGTCCGTGCATGGCAATGCACTAGGTATCACTCGACTGCACATCAACATCAGAGATCACGGGTTCCAGCTTAGTTAGCATTGTTATAATTATTTCTATGTATAACTAGCTGCCCCGACAGACTTCGTTTTGTCAAAAGTTATTGATTGACGACAAATGTTTGACAGCTGGGGACATGTGTTTTAATTATTATTTACTCTGTGTTTTGTATAGGAAAAGAAAAGTGTTGTTTTTGCTTTCCTCGCTATTTTTACGCTTTTTCTCTCCATAAGAACCTTCCTTGTGTCTTAACGAAAATATAAAAAAAATAGCCGAATTGGTCGAGCCGTTCTCCAGTTTTGCGCTTAGCAACACATTTGGAAATAAATTTTTATTTATATAGATATTTATACATGTTCTGGAAAAAAACTAGTAGTACAAGCTATGTGTAAATAAAGTGAAATACGTGCTATGTTTTGTGTAGATAAAGCCTTTAAACTTTCGCGTTTCATGATATAATTATGTATAACGGGTGTAAGTAACGGCGGCCTGCCGAATCTTGAAATAGTAAATTCAGATCATCATTCCGAGTGAAAAATCATTGAAATTATTCTGCCGGCAAATGCATATATTTTCTTTAAAAAATTACGTTTTTGATTAAAATTGATATCACAATGAGAAAACAGAACCTTTTTCCGAAAAAAAAACATACAAAAACTGTAATGTAATCAATTTAACAACATTTATGCAATCGGCTACTTCGGCGGCGCCGAACGTTTAAGGTCATTCACTGGACCACACAAAAATGATATCAACGTTTGTTACGTTGACATTGCGTAGCGCAAAATCAACCAAATGACGGTAAATGCTTAATCTCGCATTTGTATGATGAACTGACTTTTGCATTGTGAAGTTTTTGTAAATTCTAATTACACGCTGTATATACGGGAATTAACGCGATCACGAAATAGGTGACCTGGTTAAAACGTCAGGCAATTTCGAGGTATGTAATCCCTATTTCGTGATCGCGTTAATTCCCGTATATGTACATAATTATATCTAAAGGCCTATTTGTTTCGAGATGACCTTTTAATAATCTTATAAAATCCATATTCGAGATAAAAAAATTAATCGTGCTTGACACATTCCCATAAAATATCGCCTTAAGAGATTATAGAGGTAGCGATTATGTTAGAAAATTCCGAAAAACCTTTGACTTACTAAAATCATAAGCTTTATCAGCCGGGCCCCATATAAACATCAGAATCTATACAAATAAATTAAATTGATGTGTCTGCCTGTAATGTCATAATATTATTCTTTAAGCTCGTACAGTTATTTGCACGATACCTATGGATAAAAATCCGTTTTGAAAGTTTTGGCCTGTCTGCGGGTCTGTTTGTTCCAGCTGATCTTCGGAACGGGTGGACGGATTTCCACGGGTCTTTCACTGGCAGATAGCTAGTTTTACAAGGATTAGCTAAGGCTTATAACAGGAATGTATGGATATCAAAAAAAAACCAGTAACGTTAAACGAACATTCTTGTGTAAATAAATATATATATATATATTCGGTAATATCGTAACTCTCGGCAAAGATAATAGTCTCGAACACGACTCTACCGATTTACATAAATTTTTGTATTTAGACACTTTATTTGCACTTTAAATACATCTACCGTTCTATATATAACACAGCTCGCCATAGTACTAAATAAGATTAAATGGACTAGGAATGTGTAATTCCTTACCTATCTACCCCTTGATGCTATCTTAGCTAAACCACAGATAACATAATAGCTAAACAAAGCTCATTCTAACTTATATGTATCAATCGTCATCACATTTGATAGTGACCTTATTGCATGGAAAGGGTGGAGGTTCGACTGAACTTAATAACTCTTCTGATCAAGCATTTCAACTCCTCCTTATATCTTATAATGATTTAACAAGACCTTAATAATCCAGACGTTTATAATAAGCTAACATGGTTGGGCACAAACAGACACTTTGAAAAGGTACTGGCTCCACTAATTAGTTATACAAAACAATAGTTCGTTAGTGGGTGTAAAATATTTATACATCCACTAGCAACAGATTTTCGTAGAATCGTAGTTGAACATAAAAAAATAGTATTAGAATATTCTCTATATTTTCCAGAAACAATGTTCAAAAGGTTTCATTTAGAATTATGTTTAATATACGGCCTCCTACGCAATCGCCTACATTCGCATGTTAATTGAGTATTTACATACATTAATTATTATTAATGATTATTACTGACTTTTGTTGATATTGTAATTGCTCTAATTAAATGGTGGCTAACTCCTCACTTCGCAATACCGGTCAGTGTATATTTTTTTACTTTAATAGTAATAATTAAAAGCAAGTACGGTTGTCGACGTGTACATGTCTCGGTAGTTACGTAACACCCACGACCAACGGGGATTGATTTTTGTTGCCATCTCACTATCTACACCGCGCATGCGCCTATAACTAAACACACACACCCTGAAGTTAACGCTACACATTGACGCACCCTCACATTTCTGTTTCGATGAAAATAAGACCATATTTCAGAGTAATAAAGTTTATATTAGTATGAGGTATTAGAGAGTTGGTATTTTTAGACAATACGTGCCTATTATGGCAAGTACAGGCGCGCCCTCTTACATACAAATCGGAAAACTTCGTCGCGGAAGGTTTTCCACTTTCTGTCTATATTTTTCTGAAAAAAACCACAATTTAAAGCACAGCTTTGGCGTCTTTTTACACTATTTAATACGTCAAGTCACTGTGTGTGTTCAGGGGAGGGATATTACTTAGTATTAGGGATATATGTCTGGAAAAGCAGTGACTAAAAATAGATACCGCCCGATATACTTCTAAGGAAATCTAGTGAGAGCTTTCCATTCATAACTTACATTCATTTGGTGTCGAGCAGTGAAGTAACACAGTTGGTTAGGATATAAATTGTGAATGACTATTAACTGGTGATACGATTCAAGTGAGGATAATCGATAAGAGGGCCCCTGCCTGATTCATCTTTTGTGAGGGCACAGCAGCAGAACAGAAAAGAAGAATGTAAGTGTTTTTAAAAATGTTGTACTATATATATAACAAATTTATAACATATTTGTATTGATGTTTTGAAATTGTGAACAATTCGATCGACGCCCGACAATGGTTTATAAATAACTACATACCTACATATGGTTCTATCTATAGCTATGTTTTAAATGGCTTCTAAGTTTGTCTTAGTTGTTTTAGTTTCACAGTATACAACTGAGCGATTGTAGTTTTGATTTATTTGATGCACGTATTGCAATTGATTTTCAATTCTGTACTTGCTTAAAACTGTATAAACTGTCTTTCAAATATTCCCCTTATTTTAAAGAATAATGTTACGTCAATATCTTTGACTTATAATAGGTAGGTAATTAGGTGAACCCACTCCTTACACAAGCATTTAGCTTAGCTGGAGGGGTTAACAAGAATACTAGTAACGTGTGACCCACGTTACTAGTATTCTTTATTTAAAAAAAAAATAAAAAAAATAAACTGAAGTTTTGAAATCCCTTGACTTTTTTTGCGACTTCCTGCATTTTAAATTGCATGGGGCGGACTTTTAAATGTTGTTATTTTAATAGTACACCGAACTAAAGAGTAGAAAATATTTTTTTATTGTAAAAAAGCGTGGGGTGCTCTGTACTTTAATTTTCTATAACTCTAATTATCAATGGCTATCAATGAACATTGCTGTCAAGCACTTTTATTTTAGACTAGCTGTCCTTCGTACTTCGTTCGCGTTTACGTCGAAAAACAGAAATATGTGTCGCTTATAAAATTTTGCAATTTTGCTGCGCAATTTTATTAATTTTGCCTTCCGTTGGAACCTTCTAGAAACAATTAGAAATTAAAAAAAAATTAATTAAATTGGTTTAATCTTCTCAATTTATGGCGTGACCAAGGTAAACAGGGATTCATAATTATTTGTTTTGATAGATAGAAACAGGTCAAGCTTAATATATAGCGTGTAAAACTAAGTAAAATTGTCAACCCACTTTAGCAATTGTACGAGATTGTCTTGTTTAATAATCTATTTATTTGGTTTATGCCATCTACTTCATCCGACTTTCTATGAATATGTAGTTACAAGCCGTCCCCGCAGTTTAACCTGCATCAATAGTCACTGCTCCGTTCCTATTGATTGTAGCGTGATGTTATATAGCCTATAGCCTTCCTCGATAAATGGGCTATCCAACACTAAAAGATTTTTTCAATTCGAATTAGTAGTTCCTGAGATTAGTGCGTTCAACCAAACAAACAAACTCTTCAGCTTTATAATATTAGTGTAGATTGATATAATATTAGTATAGATTGAAACCCAAACATAATATCACGCCGTTTCACAATCTGATAATATTGGAAAATCGTTTTGTTCGTGAAATAGGAAGTTGTTTTTCGATACCAAACAGTACATCTATTTTGATTAGGTTTGGTTAGATTGCTAAATTTTATATAAAAAAAAATTTTGCAATTACATTTTCTACATCAGCGAGTTCATCTCTAAATGTTCTTGTGTTCTTTTGAAAACGCGTAATTTCAAATACCGATGCTTCTACTTAAAAATAAATGCCTTTAATATGATCCACGTTCTACGAAAAGCGGGCCGCGGCCGTCAAAAGTTTTGAAATAAAGCCTGGAGGGAGACTCGGGGAGAGACGTGTTCGAGGAAACACTCTATTAAACTGCATACCTATTAAATACATAAGTGACCTTTAACCTTAACTATTCGATCAATATTTTATGTTTTACTAGCAGTTCCCGCGCGGTATCGATCGCGTGAATATATTTATATATTTTGCACGGAACCCTAATTCTTTTCCAAAATCAAAAGTAGACTAGGTTACTCCTTATAACACCAGCTATCTACCAGTGAAAGTCCAGTGGAACTCGGTCCACCCCTTCCGGAGATTAGCCGGAACAAACAGACAGACAAATATCGTCCAAATAACTGTATTAAATTTTTTTTTTAAGTGGAGAGATTATCACAGTGACTATTGTCAATACATAAACAGTAATGGCCGCCGACTCGTCTGTCATCTGGCTTGACAGTTGCGTGAGACGGAACACAAAAATAATAATTATTAAAACAGAACCATAAAATATCAATGAAATACATTGTAAAACGTTATAATATTACTAATTGAATGATTTTTTTTTGTGATGCTTTTGTATAAAGGAACGTAACGAAACGTCAATGTCATGACTTTATACGGAAATAATGCGTAGCAATTGTTAATTTACTGTGTTTGTGTTTAAATCATAATTTCGGATACGAAAATAAAATTCCTGAAGTGAAAAGGTTGTAAAAATTAGAAAATATTTTTTATATTATTTTGATTTTGTAACATGAAACATTGCAAGACCACTTTTGGTCAAGATCCTTTAAAAATCTGCGAACTCGGCTAAAAAAGATACACATGCCAGTATATAACTATCATTGTATAGAACTTCCATTTTATATGGAAATTAATAACTAGCTGTAAACTACATAACAAAATAGAAAATAACAGTTCAACTATAATAAAATTGAAATCAATAGTTTGATTAACGTTACAAATACATCAATGAAATAAAACAAAACATTTAAAATTTCAATAAACTATGGTCGAACTTTGACTACCACCTCAAGTTTCAATTCATCCAGTATTATAAAGTCTAATCTTTAAGAGTCCTATCATGTCCTATGCCTCAAACATAACCTTAAAATGGTTGTAATCCGAACTCGAATTTAAATTTCGGATCACGAACGGGGTCAAAGAACATGCGGGCTCAATCGACGTAAATTTAGATAAAATCTACTAACTTTACCGGCTAATATAGTAGTATAACGACAGTCCTAAGCTGATATCAATAGGTACATGACTGTCAAGTCAAATTAGTATCTTTTTATTAAAGATCAAAATAGTAAGTTTGGTAGTTTGTATGAAATACCAAGACATGACGGTACTCCTCAATGGTTTCAAACCATTTACATTTAATGTGGATTTATTGATTATATTATTAAATTTCAAGATTAGATTATTTCAAGATTATAATTGACGATAGATAGATAGATAACTCTTTATTTGTACGCTATTTTTACAATAGTAGTAACATACATTTACATAACGATATTGATTGACTTAGGATTGAAGATATTGATTGACTCAGGAAAAAAAAAATATTTTTGAGTATTGGTAGTTCCTTTTTAGTTAATTTTTTCCGACTTCTATGCTTTTGTAGGCTTCATATAAATAAATCGTGGTAGCTTTTTTTTTATGGTATATGGGGCAAACGGGCAGACGGGTCACCTGATGGTAAATGACTACCGCCGCCCATGGGCACCTGTAACTCAAGAGTCACAAGTGCGTTGCCGCCCTTTAAAGTACGAATAGGGGAAGAGGGGGGAAGAGCGGGAAGACGGGAGAGGGGGATTAGAGAGGACGAGAGGGGGAAGGACGTAAATAGGGGAGAGGGAAGGGTTAGGGCATCCGGTAACCTCACTCACGCGGCGAAAAGCAATGCGAGCATTGTTTCACTACCGGTTTTCTGTGAGGCCATGGTATCGAGCGGAGTCGAGCCGGCCCATACGTGCCGAAGCATGGCTCTCCCACGTAATGTTATTATTTTATATTTTTTGTATTTTATATTACATAGCTGTTATTGTTTTATAAAGATATTCTTGAAAGAATGACTACTAAGTTTTAAAAGACAAAGTAGATTCTTAGCTATGATACAAATTCACGAACACAGTTTTTTTTAATATCGAGGATCGTCACTTTCTCTAATTGTACATTTTATAAGCACTCGATATTTTATAGAATAGGCTAATATTTATTACAACTAGAAAAACAGAATAAGTTATACATATATGATGAACCTTACAGTTTTTAGATTTACTAAAGACTAATTTAGAAAAGAACCTTCAATCACTTCAGCAACTAAGACCACAGTTAAATCAATCAAAGAATCACCAGTTAGGAGAAACAAAAATAATATATTTAACTAACAACAAACAACTGATGTGAAACAGTAAGCTTCAACATTCCACCCTTTGTCAGGCATTTGTAGAACAAACCAATTTAATTATACAGGCTGGATTAGAAAGGTGGGGTCAAATTTTAAGGTTAGGTTAGACACACATTAAAGGATACAGAAACCTTATTTGGAAACTGAAAAATGGTGAAAATAAGTATGTTGTCCGATTTCATCGCTTCTGTAAATAAATTCAGTTGACTAGACACAATGAATACAATAGAAAAATCAAAAATCCATACATTCATGTTTCATGGAGTCCAACGCCATACAAAATATTTCTTATATCTTTGAATCCTGGAAGCTTTTAAATAAATATTATTTAAGCAACGTGCTTTAAAAAAGAATAATATCTACTTACAATCAATATTTATTTATTGGATCTTAAAAACGCTACAATTGCATTTATCAATGTTATTGAATTTCATCCAATTCAATAAGAAAAAGGAAATGCCGACGCCATGTTGAAACTTATTAAACATCTTCCTTTAGGATGAAAGAAGTTATAAAATCCGATTTAAAAGATTGTTAAGCGGCGCAGTTTCTAATATAATTTTATTATTATAGCCTTCAAACACGCTTGGGTTAATTTCCATTATGAAACTATCTTACTGCGATTTTATTATAGAAATCGCGTGTCTATTATAAAAAATCAGGGAGGGAGTTTCGTTATCTTCTTAAGGTGGACATGCATAAATAAAATGGTATCCAACATTAGATGTAAGTTAGGACAAGGTTAGGTACACAGGTAAGCATTTGGTTATTATTCCGTATATTTTCCAATTATAATATATCTAATCATTTGAAGCGTTGTTAATCCAAAAAAAATAATGACGTTACAAAAGCTCCATTTGATTAAAATAAAAAAAAGTTAAAGAATTTATTAGAGAAATATATATAGATTTGCATAGATGCATACATTTTTTACTTTAAGCAGTCAAGGGCTTTTAAGGTCAATAAAATTTAATTAGCTTACATATTATCGTTTTTTTTAAGTAGATAACACAAAACCTTCTTTAAAAAAGCGGGGCCGATCTTATTTGCAACACCAAGTGTCGTTTGAAATAATTAATTAAATTTCAACGTAGAGACAAATAACATAGTGTAATTAACAATTACTATTTAAAAGGCAACATGTCATTATCGTTATAAACGGGCATAAGTTTGACACACATTTGTTATTATGTTATAGCACACATATATAACACAACACGCAACCATAATCACACCCTGACACACACGCACACGGACACGCACTCTCACCCGGACATGCACCCGGACATGCACCCAGAAATGCACACGCACACGCACACGCACGCACACGCACACACACACACACGCATACTCGCACACTCGCACACTCGCACACTCGCACACTCACACACTCGCACACTCGCACACTCGCACACTCGCACACTCGCACACTTGCACACACACACACACTCACACACTCACACACTCACACACACTCACACACATTCACACACACTCACACATTCACACACACTCACACACACTCACACACTCACACACTCACAAACACACACACAACTTTAATTAGTATTTTTAGTTTTATTTTGCTGTATTTCTTTAATTAAATCAACAAAAAAATTAAATCAACAAAAACAATGAATGTTCACATAAAAAGGGGAGGACACTGTTACAAAAACTAACACACTAAACCTGACCCACCCGATATAGTCTGTAATGTACTCACATTTTTTATCAGTTTCATTAAATAGTAAAAATATATTGATTACTGTTTTTTTTTCCCTCTAAAATCTGCTGCTGCTGAACACAATTGTAGCTGTCTCTCTGTATCTCAGTTTTGATTTAGGTAGATAAAAAACGATTAAGTTAAAGCTTCAAAGAATACCCAAAACGCAAAATAAATTAAAATGGATCTTTTTAAAAGAAACATTTAAGCAGGTTCTATTTAAGGAAATATTGTTCACAAAGTGCCAAGTTACGTGACTATAGGACAACAACAAAAACCAACATCAAAAAGGGGAATACGGATCTAATTTACCGCCAAATTTCGTTTATGCAGAATGAAATTATCTTTTTGTATTTTGTTGATATAAGACGGAGCAGATCTTATCAAAAACGGTTTTACGTCTTTTAAAAGTACCTTACTTATAAATACGAATGTAAATATAGCAAATGTTGAATTACTATATTGTTCAATCTTAATTTTGTAATTTTGTAGTAGGGCCTTGTGCATTCAAATTTATAAAAAATATTATGTACTTATCATTTTAAATACACACAGGCGAGGCCTTTTTTGGAAGACAGATAAATAGAATATTCTTTATTGTACACCATCAATAAAGTACAATGAAAATAATTAATATAAACATAGTATTTGATGGCGTACTATTCGAGATATACACAAGTACTTATACATATAAATAGATACAGTGACAGATAAGATAGGATATTTATTCGCCAAGTAAATGGTACATTAGGTGATACCATCAAAAAGCAGCCCAACATACTCGTCTATAAATAGGCATGGGAAATATTATTTAATATTAGATTTTACAATTTAAAAAATCAGTTATGGTGTAAAAGCTAATGTTGCTTGACCAAATGTTTAAAGTTTGTAAGGGTTTCAGCTTGCTGTATTTGTACCTGTAATGCATTCCACAAACGAATAGACAGAACCATAAATTATATGTTAAAGAAAGTTGTTGAATGCAGCAGCACTTTTAATATCAGATTTTCTAATGATCGTAAGAACTTCATACGATTATCGTGAAGGAACTCAAATCGTCCTTTTAAATAGGAAGGTGTATGAGGTTTAAACAGATTACTGTATAGCAAAGGGAATATGAGCGTTCCGGCGAAGACTCTTTTACCAAATGGCAAGGATTTCCGTCTTTAAAGGAATTTTTGTATTATTTTGACCCAAACCCTGACAAGCATGCCACGGAAAAGTAAATCTCCTCATTTTCTTGTCTCTCTTTACAAAGGTTTTCTTGCTTTCTTTAGTAAAGGTAGATTAGAGTTTAGGCCGGTTTCGCCCTGCATAGCAGTAATAAGCTGCATCTAATAACAATGTTGATTTTTCGTTGTTTCAAAGAAAAAAAAAATTATGTAAAAAATTACTCGGGTGCCGTGGTTATATTAGGGAAATTTGCCTGTCACTTGGCTAACACACAAAAAACGTGTGACACACACACACAACCCGTGAACCCCGGCCAAAGCGACTCTCTCGTTTATAATATCGGCGACATTAGTGCCTTAATAGAGCACTTACAACTCTCTTGACACGTCCACGTTTTGATTGAGTAAAACGGCTATTAAATTATACCTTTCCAAGGGCCTTTAATCTACGGTGAGGGTGGTCCAAAATCAGTTCATCGCTTATTACTATAGACTGACGTGCTCTTATTGATCTATATTACGAGGGGTCGGAGGCGAATTGACTTAAGTGCCAATTTGGTGATGATAAGTTATGTACGTCGTTGCAATCATCGATTTTTTTGCATCGTTTGAACCGGGTTTTAAAAAAGCACATTTTAAAAAAGAGCCTTTAAGCCCATTAAAATAAATATTAAATTTACTTGCTTCTCGCTTAAGCTTTTTTACCACAAATCGCATTTGCACTTTAAAGCATTTAGTCTTGATCAGGCCGATTAAAGTACGTACATTTGAATAATCTGACTCTGAATTGGTACTCATAGCGTAGTCGTTTCACTTTGAACTAATTAAGTGACAATGAGACACTATGTCAGTTAAGCTTTTCCTCTTTGAAGCAGTACAGTTGTTATGGTGTGGTATATGGTGTTAGAAACACAGTTAAAAGTGTACAATGACACTTAATAATCATAATCATAATCATAATCATTTATTCATTTGTTTAACATAGGTATATAGATATAGATGATAACATTCATTATGTCGACTATGTTATGCCATGTGGCGTACAAATGCAGTAGCGTATACTGAGAAGAAATTAAAAAAATAAAATGAAGTTAAAGTTACAGTAATAAAGTAAGTGTAAGATCAATATCAAAGTTATCAGTCACATGTACATTATATAGAATTATCATTAAAGAATTCTTCTACGGAATAGTAACATTTGTCAATCAATAGCAATTTTAACTGTTTCTTAAATCTATAAGTAGTTTCATTTTTTATAGTATCCGGTACCATCTATCTAGCTTGCGAGTTAATAAGCTCGTTAAATCACAACAAATTTAAAGGATTTTATATTATATTAGTTTGTCATTTGAGCTTAGAAATAAACGTCTCCTCTTACGTTATTTTGTAATCCTATCTAATAAATGTGGAAGTGAGTTAGTTTGTTTATTTGTTACGCTTTCATGAAAAAAAAAAACAATAAACGTTTAAGTTGATATATACACACAAACTATCACTATTCACATATCTACAAAAACATAATATTCCACCTGTTACGTTGATTAGATATAAGGGACTTTGGGACTCTGCCCGTCCGTTGAAATCCATTTCCCGTTTACCCTTTTACCTTTTGCCTCGTCGGAAAATCAACTATAAAATCGGAACCAATCCGTACTTCATTTCAGCTGAACAAATATCGTAAAATGTTACCATCTGTGACACAATTCCCCGCGGATTCTATACACATAAAAAGCAGATTATACAGATAGTCAAATATAATCGGGAATAACTAAATGGCATAAAAAGTTAAGATTCTCTTATTGTATCAGGCATAGATACATTTATACTTCTCAAGAACTTCTCAAGAACTGTGGTCGTTTTCGGTAACTTACATACACGTACTATAAATTGATGAACTGAAAGACTACTTGGATACGACATTATAACATTGACAAATAAAAAAAATGTTACAAAATTACCAAAATATTTTAAATCTAAAGAGAATTTATTCTGAACAGATTTTACAACAGATATTCGATTTTAATCTCAATCTCCCCTCCGAACCTATTAAGTACAAAGTAAATAGACGAATAACAGAGGCCCAGAGGGTGGGTCGACGAAAAATCGCTGAAATAAATCTAACATAGGGCTGCCAACGACATTCTTCTTTGATAGCCCGATAGGTCGTGACCGCAATCCAGTGGTGTTCCGAGAATTTACATTACATGTGCCATTTATTTTATATGTTGTTTATTTAAACTTAAAATTCGCGGGAACGCTCACCATCCTTTTAATACTACTTGTGTATAAAACATTTGCATATCTGTTAAGTCTTTCCTTCCCCATTAGTGAGTTCCTTTTTTGGGGGAGATTTTATGACCTGGTTACTAGGACCTTTAAGTCAATTCCTTTTTTACAAAGTACCTACCAAACAGTATAATGAAATAGAAAACGATAGTTTCGTGTTTTCGCGTAATATATACTGCCTAGTGTTTCAAGATACCCTCGTTACAGTGTTCTAAAGTATTTTTTTCTGATATGGCTCACGGTTCGTATTGCCACAAACAGTGTTCTAAAGTTACATAATAAGCACACGTCCTTTAGGTAAGTTAACTCCTTACCAGGTTACTATGAGTAGGTTTGTCATAAACCTTTGAAAAATCAAAGCAATCACTTCAAATACATCGAAACTCAAGACACTGTGGCGACATCCACATACAGCAAAATGAAACATACTCCAACATCATCTACAACCTACTAATCCTGCATCGCGCTATGAGAGTTCTCGCGCCGATTAGTATTTATACAACTTCCCAACATCAACTGCTGGGCCGCGGCCCGCCAGGCACGATCACCTAGCCTGGTCGGAGGAGGACCTTTGTGTTGGAGGAACATGATGACACCCGTTCCTCCACAACACTATATTTCGATTTGAAGATCATCATTTCATCCCATTTCACATTATATTTTTAATAGTAAATGATTAGAACCTTTGGTTGTTTTGTTAAAATATAACTTTATAATGTTTAAAGTTGTACGCAGTCCGATACAAGTGGCGTATTTATGAGTAAAATGATTCTGATATTTTTATATTTTTTGTCTTCGACATTATTTTACTTTTATTTTATACTTCATTAACAATTCAGTCACTCATAAACTACTAAATATTAAACGGTTCAGGGTTAGTTATTTGAATTAATATTAATTTATATAAACAGTTTGTTATATATAAATATTAATCGTCAATAAAAGAAGTCTATGTATTGAACAAAGTTTGTATGTATTTGTGGTGTTTGTAGTTTGTATTCATACCTTTTTTTTGTTTTTTTTTTTTTGTTGACGAGGTGGAAGATCCTACATGGATTTCCTCCGCCTTGGGGAGGCGAATGGGTCTGTCGAACTCTTACCCACTAAAAACCACCCCGGTGTTCCACTACTTGCTTATGATCAGGGGAGCGAGAATCGCTATTCAGTTTGTATTCATACCTATGAATACATGCCAAATTTTCAAAGATGCACCTTTAAAGAAGAAGAAAGATTTTAATTATCTCAAATTCAAAGTCAGATTTGTATCTGAATATATATTTCGGAGTCAAAGTCTGAGTCTACCTTTTATCATCAAAGTCTGACTTATGAATGTGAAAATTAACTTCTTTTACATTTACTCAAAGCAATAGATGTAGCTTTTCAATATTGCATTGTGAAACTGGCGTAATATGTAACTCTAAGCAACACTTCACAAAATATTTTTCTACCTTATGTACCTTTATCTTCTAACAGACTACTTTCAGTCATCTTATCGTTAATTCTAAACGAGACTTATTTCAATATGTAAAATTTTAAATGTAGTTACTTTAAAATAACTGAGTTCGTTAAAAAAAGTATTTTTTTCTTTAATTTCAGGTTTTATTAAATTTATTTACGCACAGCCCTATCACGGAACGATCGTATTCAAGTATTGCCACTTAATTTGAGTAGTCCTTCTATCACGAGGTACATGACCTCATTCTCGCTTAAGTCAGTACTTTTCAGTTCCCTGAATATATCACGTTTATGATTAACTACCGGTGTTTCGGATGACTGACAGTTTAATACACTTAAGCGTGTAGTGGGATGCGAAGCATGTTTTAGATCAATGACTTCAACTGTAAGAGATTTATCTAGCTTGGACAGCAGTCCAAACTAGATAAATCGCTTACAGTTGAGCACTGAGTATGAGTACTATATTCTTTTTTTTGTTTTTTGGTATGTATTTTATTTTTTGCAGTCCTTGTAGTAAGCAAGCTACAAGGACTGCTTGTATAGTGCTCATACGTATATCTACGGTGTGACGGACGTTATCGCTTTTTCACGCTTATAAACATTTTTAATTGCTACTTTATTTATTCATTGCCATTTATTTAGGTATAGCATAGCATAGGTATCGGTATAGGAGTGCTTATAGTGCTTATATTTTAAATTGCTACTTTAATAATTAGGTAGATACTTATACTCAAAATAAATGATTTTTGCAAGTTTGCAAAATAGTGATACTTAGAATAGTGAGAAGTTTTTTGTTTTTTTTTTCTAATAACTTTAACGTCTTTAGTTAATTTTATAATCGTCAATTTAACATTAAAAGTAGATGATTTGACAACAGTAAGGCATGACGTCTTGCCTAAATATTTCATACAAAAATGTACCGAACGAACCTACCGTATTTACGTTTACTGAAAAAATACGGTACTGATTTGACTCGACAGTCATCTACCCTAGTGTGTAAAAGTCCTTAATATTTTATTTTTTTTAGATCTGATGCTTTTACCGCAAGATCAGGCAAGACCTTAACAATTTATGCCAATTTGTCACTGTAAATCATTTAACTGTCAACAATGTCAATCTAGTAGGTCTAATTTTGTAGGTATTTCTTTTTTGTGCCGAAAATTAAAAACTATGCTGCAAGAGTGGTGAGTGGGTTATAAATTCAAAGGGTGTGTGGGTGGCAGAGTATGAATTCTGATTACAATGAACTACAACTACAAAATACTATTTTTTTTTTACGACCAATCTACCAATAACTTCGCTGTCTTGACGTTTTCATCCAATGACTTTCTCCAACTTTGATTTTTACCTCGCTAAACCACATGTTTTTAAATCGTAGTACACCTTGTGGTTGTTTTTGGCGCAATGAATACTAAGTACCAATATTATTTCTGTACTTGGTTTCTAAATATAGTTTAAAGATTGTGTATATGTGTACTGCTAGCTTACTGCTAGATGTCTTTGCCCTAGTTGTTAATTCTCCTTTTATGTATCGGTTAGTCTTCCTTCATTAATAATGATTACAATGTAAAACTTAAGTACCTATACTTTAATTACATGGAAAAGTTAAATATAAAATCTATCACATATGGTTTTTTGTCTTATCTACTCCAGTATATCATAGCGTGTATTACAGCTATATAATAATAATACTACTTTACACATCTCCCACACGGCCGTCTGATCCTAAACTAGACAGAGCCTTTTTTTTTTTTTTTTTGTGCGTGTGGAAACCCCCTCGGGCCGTCACCCCACCGGGGTTTACGATGGGGCGGTGTGTCGGAATCGAACCGACTAAAACCACACGGTGTGCCGTACTGCGCCTTAAATAGGAGGGATCCGGGAACAGCTTTTATTAAGACATCCGGAACCCTCCTAGCGCCTGCCCGCAAAAGCGCGGGCACCACCTTCGGGTAAAAACCTCTCAATTAGGCGACGTCCAGGCACACGCGGACGCCGCCTCCTCGCGGGAGGCCACTATAGCGGGTGAAGGGGAAAAACCCGTCCCATCCACCCGCGGCCACACTCAGGGCGGCATGAGGCGCTGGTAAGCGCGCCTCCGCCGCCCGGTTCGCCGGCGGCGAATTAGGTCCGAGTGGAGGTCATCCTCCCGGACCCTTTCCGCCGCCTAAACTAGACAGAGCCTGTGCTATGGTCACCAGACTGCTGATAAACATACTTATATATTTCTAAATATTTAAGATCATACATATTATAGATAAATTACACCCAGACACAGAAGAAATCATCATCACAAAACTATTTGTTCTGGGTTTGAATCAAACTCACGACCTCTGCTCAGCAGTTCCCTATTCTTACCTTAAACGGCGGCAACGCACTTGTGACTCTTAAGTTACAGGTGCCCATGGGCAGCAGTAGTCATTAACCATCAGGTGACCCGTCAGCTCGTTTGCCCCCCTACACCATAAAAGAAAAGCAGTCAGGTTCACTAACCACTAGACTAACAGGCAGTTGGCCGGTGCATTTACATCTATTGCGGCATGCTTCGATATTTGTGCTTGTACTGAGAATTTCCGTACAAATAATAGGTGTATAGTATAACAATTTTCTTGCTTGATTCATATCAAAGGTTCATAATAAGTCTATCCGGCTAAATTTCGCGAGCTAAACTTTAAAAAATTTATATTTCTTGTAATGTCATAAACCCACTCTTAACAATAGCAGTTGGTTTAGGCGGAGCAGTGAACGAGAATATTATTAATGTGTTAGGTTTATGTGGGTAGTGTACTGGGTGGACATTAAAGGTCAAACAACCTCTCAATTGTAAGTTCAATGGCTTAGTAATTACGTTCAATAACGTTATCAACTTATTTTACATATTACAACTAAATGTAAATATAATGCAAAACTGGCCTGTTGGTCTAATGGTTAGTGACCCTGACTGCTGAGCCAGAGGTCGTGGGTTCGATTCCCACCCAGGACAAATAATTGCGTGATGAGCGCGATCATTTGTTCTGTGTCTGGGTGTAATTTATCTATAATATGTATGTATTTAGAAATTTATATAAGTATGTTTATCAGCAGTCTGGATACCATAGTACAGGCTCTGCCTAGTTTGGGATCAGACGGCCGTGAGTGAGATGTGTGGAGTTATTATTATTATTATTAAAAAACCACTTACCTTCTTAAAAAATGTGGAGACCAGGTAACTAATGTATGACCTTTTCATCACACGTGACTCAGTTATAATATCGTGTTGACCAATCCGAAACAGTCTCTTTCTCTGTATCATCATCATCATATTTGCCTCATCATCATCATTCACCTGCTAGGCTAGCCTCTCCAAATTACAACCAAGTGCAATCATACATACATACATATAATAATAAAAACTTTATTAAATTCAACAGAATATGTATTTACTTGGACGTGGGCGTGTTCATTTTATGTTGCTTAATAATCACCACTATTATTATTGTTACGAGCCGAGGTTCGGGATTAGATAGGTACACCAATTTGTAACGAAATAGTCAAAATGTATTTAAATAATTAGCAATAACCACAATAACGATTAATTCTCACTATTTCTACATCTATCACTTGTAGAATTCGCGATACTTCGCACTTGTTACTCGCAGTATCGCTTAACTCGAACTGAATGTCCATCTTGCATTGTAACGTCTTTACATAGGTATTAAAACATCTTATAGAAAATTCGTGAATTTTCCTAAACATCTCATACTTGACTTGACCGCCTGTTGAATTTCTAAAACTCAGTAGAACATTGTTATTGATAGATTTTTATTAGTTCCGTTATTCGCTAAAAGATGGCGCCGTGCGTCTCAATTTACGTAATGTATAATTTCCTTTACTCGTCAATAGTAGATAATTTAAGCTTCCGTAACTTTACAAAATTATTATTATTTCTTAATTTTTTTATCCTAATTTTCCTCCTCTCTTTCAAGTTTTAAAATTCGCCGAAATATTATAACATTAATAATATAAATGTTTTTGAACTTTCGCGACGAAACTTTTATACATGTATGAAAAATATATCGACTAGCCCAACTTTAAATCATCGTCCTACTAGAGAGATCAGATTATTTACTTTTGCTCGATTATATAATTTTCCTCTAGCATTTACAATTTTGTTTGTCGCCTTATTTAGGTAGTAAGAACTATATTTTTTTTCTAGGGCGTCGGAAGGCGGACTGGCGCCGGGTGGCGATGGAGACATGCCCGTCGGCGGACCAAAAACTCCACAACAGATCGCAGCCCAGCGTCGCTTGCAACAGACACAGGCGCAAGTTGATGAGGTAACCTCTTTGTTAATCAATTTTCGACTTATACTAACCACCGTGTAGTGCTTTGCCTATGCCATTTAAAATGTAGGTAAGCCTGTATCTATGCCTATATAATAAACTATGCCAATTTACGAAAGTAAGGGTCGTTACCCGTTACTTTGGTAAATTATCAACCTACCTAATACGTAGTAAAGGACAGTGGAAATCTATTTTTTATACAAAGCTCTAGCAACTCTTCATCACCTTTTTGGTGTTTTATATGATGGAGTTACTAGTCTTAGCTAGCTAGGAGTCCTAGTCTTTCCCCAAATACCTTAAATTTAACAGAAATCTGACAATCCGACAAACAATAAGACGTGCACAGTCACTACCTGCTTTCAAGAAACTGGCAAAACCTTACCTGGGTGATATCAACATATCATAATTGCCTATTTGCCCTCTTATTTGACTCAATGTAGTACATTTACCTATATTTGCTTATGTATTTATTTGTCTATTGCTCTCTTGTATGTATATTCTTACACTGTATGTAAGATACTTTATCTGTATTTAACTTTTCTAGATACCTACTGAGCGTACACCATACTGCCCTTAAATCGATTTCCTATTTTCGCTCCATCCCATGGTGGCCTGTAAGTAATTGCCTCAGTGCGATAAGGCCGACAATTATATCTACCACCCAACATTGATGTGCTCCTACTCTTTAAAAATATTTTGGTGTACAATAAAGAGATATATTATTATTATTCAATCTGCAATGCTGTACGCCCTTAATACCCGTGATGCCGGGAAAAGCGATATACAAGTCACGAGGAGACTTAGTTAACAACCATTGGCACCGTTGGTTTGGCAAAGAGCAAATCCTCCCCTCCATCCATTCCATTTTGCCTGTTTGGGTTACGGTTTTTGGATGGTCGGGAAATTTTAGGCAAGACTAATTT
The DNA here is from genome assembly GCA_949752705.1 of Callimorpha dominula. NCBI lineage: Eukaryota > Metazoa > Arthropoda > Insecta > Lepidoptera > Erebidae > Callimorpha > Callimorpha dominula. The sequence continues at coordinate 11,645,023 of OX457011.1, forward strand.
ACGAAAATAGTAAATTTCTAAGATGGCGTTCAAATAGAGGGATTATCTATTTAATAATAGTACTAACGTTTTATATGTGGTAAATACAGAATAAACAATGCTTATACGCAAAAAATCTAATAATTACTCAGCCAACAAATCGGGGATCCCCTTAGAGAATTGCCAAAGACGAGAGCTTATCTCTCAAAGCGTTGGTACGAGTAAATATTTAATTTACAATTTAACTCAAGCCGTGGGCCTTTTCTTATTTCAAATTGAATTTCCAATAAATGTCTAAAAGGAACTTTTGAAATAACAGATTCTTAACACCACAAGCTCATTTATACAATAACAGTTTCATGGAAGTAGCTTTTTTTTATATTTACACTAGCAACCGGCCCCGGCCGGTAGTAGAAGACATCTTCAACAATTATCATCATCATCATATTTCAACCAATTTACACAAAACGTTAACAAATTATACACCTAAACCTTCCTCGTGAATTACTCTGTCTATTGGTGAAAACCGTATGAAAATCCGTTCATTAGTTTATCGCGAACAAACAGATGCGGCGGAGGACTTGGTTTTATAATATGTAGGGATACATACTCACGCCTGTATTCTTGAAGGAGTAAGCAGAGGCTTATGTTTAAGAGTTAGGAAATGCTATAGTTCAAAGAATTAACATCGTTGCTCCTTTACATTTGTACCTATCTGTAAAACGGAAGACATGCATTCAAGGAATTAAAAGCATTGCTTCTTCACATTCGAAGTTACTCGAATCAATTGCCCCTTCAGTATCTTCAAAAAACCGCAGCAATAGAGTGGTATCTACTAGCATTACGTTGCGTTTCTATTCCGGAGAAGAGTTAGAAAAGCTCCTTAGAGAGCTTAATAGTATTAAGAGTGTTAATGTTGTGTTGAGGGAAAAAATGATTTGATAATAGGTAGTGCTACTTTTGCAACCTAAATTAGTTAATATTGCTCTAAGCTTCAATTGAATTACTTGCTTTAATTGTATTCTAACGGGTTTGATGTGCTTATTCTACGTAGGTTTAGTTAATGTCCTAATAAGAGAACTGTACTTTAATAAAATGAAGTTGAATTTCTGATTACGGTCCATTAACAAATCGTTGCGGTACTACGACCATTAACAGCGCCAAATATACGTAAACAATCGATTACTATCTGTCTCTCTCTCTCTCTCTCAGTATATATATATATATATATAGGTAGTAAACTCCAAAAATGTATACATTTTGCTATATTATAAAATCTACTAACTAGGCTGATATGATCCTGTGCTAATCAGAGGCATAATGTAGAAAAATGTCATGTGAAAGGTGATATGTCCCTTTCCCATCCTTATTTCGGACAAGCCCGACCCAAAGGGCACGTTTTCCTTGCCACACCCTTCACAGAGCAACCTTTGCAAAGGGTTCGTCCTTTATAAGAATCAAATTCCAAAAACGGCTGTGAAATTATTGACTTTTATTTAAGAAATGTTGTTTCGAAGTTGAAATATAAGTAATATCTACATTTATTTGTTTTTAGTCTATTTATTTAAAACAAGTATACCTACAGTTTGTGTGATGGAATGAGGTTATCAATAGTGCTTATAGAGAATCTTAAAGTGCCAAGGATTTTGGGAAAGAAAAGAAAATGCTATTAAACAACCAGATTTTATTAGTAACTCACCTGAGTTTTTCAACTCACGCACGCACGCAAAACTGACTAATAGGATTAATATATAGGAATCAAATATAATATATTATGTCCAATTCCCCCACATTCCCCTCAATTTATATTTCAGTGCTACCTATTAGTACTTTGCTACCTATTACAAATTAAGTCACTCAAGTTAAGTCAATAATTATCACTACATATTATAAAACAAAGTCCCCCGCCGCGTCTGTCTGTCTGTGTCTGTCTGTTCACGATAAACTGAAAAACTACTGAACGGATTTTCATGTGCTTTTCACCAATAAATAAAGTGATTCATGAGAAAGGTTTGAATGTATAATTTGTTAACGTTTTGTCTAAATTGGTTGAAATATGATGATGATTGTTGAAGATGTCTCTACTACCCGTGCGAAGCCACACATAATTATCATATTACATCTCCAAGACAATCAATAGCCTCCCACAAACCCTGAGATTAAAGTTTCTATCGCTAGATACACGTGCTAAGGTCTGTCAAGTACAGACTATGACGTCACTTACGAGCGAGTGGAGCTTGCTTACGTAATATCTCGGTAGGAATTACTCTTCAAATTGAGAAAGGGTTTGCTGATATCCTATTGCTAGTCCCATTATGTTTGATTGCGAATATCTTAGGCCAAGAATGTTAAACGACTGGGACTTTATTGAGTCGTTGAACATCTGAAAATTAATTACAAGTTTGTTCTCGCAGTAGTGGAGTACCAGTACGTTCTTCAACTTCAAAAGCCTTTAGTGCTTTTTAAAATAAAATTCAAAGGAAAGCATTTTTTATATAGTTACGATGCAACACGAGTAGTAGACAAAGATTGTTGTAACATACTTTGATGACCTACTTGGCGCGTCAAAAGTCGCGGGTTTGAGTCCAGCTCAGTGCAATTTTTAGTATTTATGAATGTGACTGTTTGTATTGGTCCAAAGTGTTCTTTGTATAGATCAAAAAAAGTTGTCTGTGTTTTAGAAACCATAGCACAAGCTATGCTTAGTTTGGTTCTTTATGGCGTTGTTTATATAATATACCCCGAAATATATAGCACCTACTCAAAAAATGCTACTAAATTTAATTAATTAAAATTTTTGACTGCATTAATTTTTATGTAATTGAAAGTGTATCTACATAAATCTTGACAATGTGATAATAAAAGTAGAATATTTTCTTTGTCTTCATTATCTCTCTCCCTTTCTCTAATTGCAAAGGTTGCCATTAATAAAAGAGAAGACTCTTGGGTCATAGTAGCTACATTAGATTCATCTGGTCATATTCAAAATGACAATATCGATGAATCGCCATTAGCATATTTATTCAATTTAAGCTCTAAAAGGTTATTGGTATTTCTAATTCTTTTTCCATCAATTTGCCTTTTTCCTCTTTCTTTCTACAAGCAATAGAAAAATTCTAGCAGTATTGTTTACTTTAATTAGTTTCTTCTTCTGGTTTGGTTATGTACTGTATAAAAGGAGTTTTGCCATTTTAGAAATAATAATTACGGAAACAAAATTCAATTGTAAAATATGGTCATGTCCATCTTGATACTTATCGTTAAGTACCCTTCTACTCTTTTCCCCGCATTTGTAATGATGCAAGAAATATTGTAAGGTTAATAAATGTCAATACTGTTACAGGTGGTGGATATAATGAAAACGAACGTGGAGAAAGTGTTGGAACGTGATCAGAAACTCTCAGAACTTGACGACAGAGCAGGTGAGAGAATGTAGATACCTGTAGTAAAGTTTTGAAGTGATAACTTCTTATGGGAGGGTAAACCGCTCCGTTACATAACGCGTTACGACGCCAGTCTGTCTGGCGTTTAAGTTATCACTTCTGTCGGGCGTCCCGAGACGCACACGTTTTTTTATTTGTATACATAGCAATATTTTCTTCTAAGCCCGTTCGTCCACCATAATTTACTTAGCGGAACTGAGCTCAGTGAACAGACATTTAATCGACATTTTTTCAAAACATTTTATCTCATTTTAGTTATTCAACTAGTTTCATTAAATTTGTTATAAATTTACCCCTTTTTAAGAACAAGAAGTGCAAATGTTTTGCATACCGCAGGCAGGCATCGAAGTTGGTTGGTAAGAGAAAGTACAAGATACAAAGATATTCAGACCAAGCACATACCGAGACTTAATGTAGTTAAACATGGCACTTACCATAGGTCAGTAAAGTTATTCAATTAACTGCCAACCGATCTAAATAGTTACTATATAAAAGAGAGTTTTAATTAATTTAAAAGATTTTTTGATAGAGGGGTGTTTCTACTCTGTTGATGAGTTTAGCTGACATTTTTCAATAATTATTTCTGACTCCAATTTATTCTTTTTAAAAATGTACTAATTTAGTTTACTCATTGCCAATTTATTGATTATTTGTATTTGTATTTAATTGTGGTTGTTCAATGCATTTATTGTAATGTGTAATTTATTGACATTATTGATAGTGGATTTGTATTTTAGTTAAGTTTCTTTTTTTTTGTAATATATCCGACACAATGTAACAATTGTTTGTGATAATAAATAAATAAAGTTTCTTCAAATTGTAAATAATGTATTTTGTGTTTATGGTAATATAGATGCTATGATGCAGGTAATACATTGAAATATGTAAAAAAATCCCCTACTGATTTGCGAATTTTGCTATAGAATCCTTAAAGGAATATAGAACGGCAGTACATTGGCCCAATTCATACATGAACTATGTTATTCAACCTAATAAAGTTAACTGTGTTACTTACTGCTAACATTACGATGACAACACACACAAAATCGATTAGGCTTTAGGTATTTACTATGGCTTCAAACGCAGACAGCTTATTTATTTTTTGTTGACACATAATTTGAACGGATAATTACAAATCAATAGGATTGTGTGACCGCACCAAGGGTATATATGTCAACAAATCTCTTTTTCATTGTTCATTACTCAGTCGCTACATATTTGGATAATATTGGGTAGTCATTTTTACGCGCATGCAAGTCCCTTGGAGTTGCAACCATCCATAGGCTACGGTAACCGCATACCATCAACAACCGTATGTGTTATAAAAAAATGTAACAAATGAAAAGATTTGACATTTTAATTTTTTCCCGAGAAAAAATCCCGAGACCTGGTAATAAAATGATTTAGAAAAGGTTTATAGGCTTAGAAAGGAAAAATTATGGAGGGAAAAACTGATTGCTTATTCCCAGAACTTTGGCATTACAAGTCCAGTTACCAAATAGATTGTGATTTTCTTATGTAAACCAATACAGGAGTTCTCTAACATGGTTTTATTTTAACAATCTGTTTGATGCTCTCTTAAAATTAATAATATTAATACTTAAAACTAACAATTAATGGCCTTGCGGCCAAGCCTTTGAGGGTGATCCCATACAATTTAGTTTGAACTTAGTTCAGATACCAATCGTCACTCCACCATTCATCTTCTTGTAATGATGCTGCGCTATCATACTAAATGTGAATATCTTCTTATAATACGTTAGAGAAAGAGATAATTTGTCATCTAGCCGAGTTGACTTGGGATCTACGAAAGGACTTAGGTAAATCATTAAGGGGATTACCTAAAGATCATCTATAAAGGTCAATAAAGTCGGTAGGCATTGTATCGTTATAGACTTCATTAACATTCTACTCCATTTCCTAAACCGGGTATTTTCTTAGTATCAGAATCAATCCTCTTTTAATATCAAAATCTTGATAGACGAAAACTTTAAGGCGACTCTGATTTTTGATTCGAAAAGTGAGACAAAACAGTTTTTTTTATTTCTTCCAATATAAATCGCTACATGTTTTATCTTACAGATGCCCTCCAGCAGGGAGCATCACAGTTCGAACAGCAGGCCGGTAAACTGAAAAGCAAATTCTGGCTCCAAAATCTAAAGGTAACAGACGAAAAGTATAGTTACATACTTGTATTACAGTATATTGAGTTAAATTTCGATCGATCGAGATAAAATCGATCTAAGCGAAGGCGTTCTAGCCAATACTCTTTCTTAATCTCAAATGAAACTCTAACCTAAGGTGTGCGTTCGCGCAGCGGAATGTTGTTGAATTTAAAGATTTTAATTATGCAGATATTTAGTGTATGACGTCGTGTAATTGTGTATGGTAAAAAAAAAATTGTGCATGCAGCCATTGTGGAGAAATTCGCTAAAAACGGATTCCGCTGGGCGAACGTTGTCCTGGCGGAACTTTTTTTTAATCCATGGACTTAGAAGAAAAAAATGTGTCCAAAAATTAGTGCGTATTTGTGTGTAATTGTGTTTGTATGCATAAAATTAGTGCATGCATAAACTTCGGAGAAATTCAAGTTGCCGCTACGCGAACGTTTGGCCATTAGCTAGTTTTCATATAAAGCGCTTATATAGAGAGCTGTAGATTTTTACATGCGTTGTTTTGAATTTGTTTATATTTGTTTAAAAAACAGATTTAGAAAAAATCGTAGGGTTTATAAGATAAAAATATAAACGTAAAATACGCTTATTAGGTCTTAGTTCGTAAAGTATGCACTTTGGGTTACCGGAGGCCCTAACCCTTCCCTCTCCCTTATTCCCGTCCTTCCCCTCTCAACCCCCCCCCAACCCTCCCTCTCTTCTCCTGCTCCCACCTTAAAGGGCGGCAACGCACAAGTCCATGGATTAAAAAAAGTTCCGCCAGGACAACGTTCGCCCAGCGGAATCAGTTTTTAGCGAATTTCTCCCCACAATGGCTGCATGCACAAATTTTTTTTTTACCATACACAATTACACGACGTCATACACTAAATATCTGCATAATTATAATCTTTAAATTCAACAACATTCCGCTGCGCGAACGCTCACTAACCTAAAACCACATCTGGTGTCAAAAGTTCAAAACTAATGCCACATTTCTAAGTCGACCAAACAAAATTAACATTACCCGCTCAATATCCTCTAAAATTCTACACATGAATTTATCGAATAGTATAGTATTTAATATATGTACTCGTACGTCACAAGCCCTTCGCATTTGGCCGAAGAAATAGCAATTTCTGTAATATTACATGCAATAGCGGCAAAAATGGTAAGATCTGACTGTAAACCTTAATCTTCTCTTAGGACTGAAGTTCATGATTACATATTCATTCTGTTAACTGCAGCGCGTTAACATTTGCAGATGATGATAATCGCAGCTGTGATTGGCATCATCATCCTGGCTCTAATCATTGGTAAGTAAAATATTATTTTAAATGGAATCACTTGCACGAAATTGGTTGTTTTATGAAATTATTAAATAAAAATCATTTTAAAGTAGTGGGGAAAAGGCTCTTCGAAATAAGAAGATTATTCTAAGCACTACACCGACAGTACGATGGGAAACTGTTTGAGACCTAACTCGTCTACTAATGCGCTCTAGATTATTCATTTTGCATACTGCTAAATTTGTGATGCAGTGAGATAGAAATAAGAGCTTACTGTTTACACAGCACCACATGTTCTCTCCCGTTTCATTTCTTAGAAATTGCCGTTACAACAACTTCTTAAGAAAAATTAAAAATACAAGAATTTGGGTTGGAACTGTTTAGCGTTGGTATAGAATTCAATCCTAATCAAAGAGGCAAAAATGCTAAGTTGCAGCTAGGAAAAAAAAATCCAACATTGACGTATTGAAGGCATTCCAGCCATCAGTTACCAGAAACTTTCTAATGTTGAGATCAAAGTAGTTAGCATTAATATAATTGCATATACCAGTTGGATTTAAACAGATCCCAATCATAGAGGGTGTGCAATCATTAATCATTGGGATGTCATCAATTTAAAGTATTTGCTGTCAGTAGTCACACATGCTCTTGTTGCTCAACTATGATAGAGGAAAACACGTAGTATGCTAGCTAGCACACTAGATGAGCTATAGGTGGTCGAGTCTATACAATCGCGCTGGATTAAAGTACTAACAGAGCCTTTACAAAATACGAAATCAGGCCTCTTCTTACTTCGCGCGCTGCAAATTGTATAATTCGTTTATTAGGCATTGTATTGATTAGACGGGTTTAACGTAACAGACGTTTTTTTCTAATGTTCAAATTCTTGTGTTCACTTTCAAACATTTTCCTAGGAAATATTAATGTTATCGGTGTTTATAACACAGTCTATATCGGTAATACTTTTCAATCAGGCGGAAGCGGGAGTTCAAATTAGATATTAAATACACCGTACATATATTATGGCACTTATTTTTCTCACCTTAATAAACAGAATACCGTTGCAAGTCATTTAAAAATGCAAAGCCAATTTCGTACAGCAACACTTCACATCTTAATAGGGTTTCTTTTGTTACACATATTAATTTTTTAGACTAATCATATTTTTATTTTTTCCACATTTTCAGCCAACTTTGTGTGAACAAGTTTCGGTAACCGAAGTTTAATTTAGAAGTTACTTGTTATAATATTAATAAATACTAGTATATATACAGTATTTTGTTAATTTTATTACGTTATACTAAGCCTATTTTGGTAAGTGGGCCGACAGTATCGTTTGTCGTTGTTGATGATAAGTGTTGGCTTTTTCTGTTCTCTAGTCACTTCGTATATCTGTCTCTATCGAAGAATGTTTCATGCGATTTGAACTTCTTCTAGCTCATACTAAGTTTGGGTTCACATCAGTAATATTTAACACAGCTACAATATTTAATAAAATCATTGCACAAACACACGTGAATTCAGTATACTTACTAACATTTGTGAAAAAATTATCACAGCAAACGCTTTTACCTACAAAAACAATTCAAATTATACACCAAAATTATTACATTAGTGTTATAATTTGTACTTTGCTGATGTGAATATGAACTTGAGTGTGAAATCAGCTTTATTTTGCAAATGTGTTTACTCTTGTGTCTGGGATGCTCTTTAATTATATACTTTATATATATATTTTAACAGATACCAAAGGTTTAATGAAATCTAGTTACTAGATCCTATAAATTGCTTGATATAAAAAGTTATTCTACTTTTATCCAAGAATGCAATGCTTGATCCAGGTTTACCCCCAAATTAGATATTGCTTGTAATACAATATAAGTTACTGTTATAACTCTAGGAATCCATAATATTTATAAAATAAACTACCATTAAATGGGGACTGGGATCATTTAAGACGCTTAAAGAGATAAATATGTTTATATACCTACAACAACAATACAGCTTCAAATACTTATATAATTGCTCATTGACGCTTTGATGCTTTGAATAATGTCTGCCATTTGTGATAATGCGGTATATATACAAATCCGCTATGAATCAGAATTGTATAACCATTGTAATGCAGATTTCAGACATTTTTCTAGACATTTCACACTGTTTGGAAAAGATTTATAATGTCTATGTTGTCCATTCAAAAAGCAATACTCGTAAATGCACTTTAAACATTTATAAAAAGAAGTCATTTGTTTTGTGTTTTGTCTCGTACAAAGAACTATACTCTGTGATTGAAATTAATATTTTTGTAATGTTTTTTAGGTCTGTAAACTACTGTTAGGAGGATCAAGACCAAGGTATGAATAAAATAAAGTAAAATTATGTAGTAAGACCGCGTCCTCGACGGCGGCGTGGCGGCTGGGTAGTTGTCGCGATGGCCGCGGCTGAGCCATTTACCGACCAGGCAGTGCCTTCGTCTAGGTCTAGCCACAGGTGTAGTCAAGGACGCGAACTCAGATGTCCTCATTTAATTGATGAAATATAGAATGTAGCACATGGAAGTTTATAGACCACCTTGTCAATGTTATTCTTTGGACCTCGGTGCAAGGTTTCAACTAATTATGATTGTCTGTTGTTAATCTTTGGCGAGTATTTTTTAAAGTTGTTGCAAGGCAAATCAAAGGTATATAGTACCTATTAAATAGGTACGTGATCGAGTTAATTCCCGTCAAAATAATCGGGTATTTTACTCTATGAATGTAATGATCAAAAAACATAATAGTAAGATAGTTTAGAGGCAATAGGTAATGGGAAATTTTAGTTTTAGTTCATAAATGTAAAAAATTAATTTTTTGAATTATTAACTCCATTAATCGTTCCATGATTACAAATGAATTATATTTATAAATCATGGAACGCGAAAGTTAAAAGTTAGTAGGTAAACGTAATAGTTTCGAAGAAAGAGTTTTGAAAATAACACTGAATATGTTGGTTGAATAAACGAAATGGTTTATTTCCTCCACTCAAATGAATTGATAATCTCTGTATTGTGTATATAAATCAGCAACGTATCTTTCATTTTAGAAGGTTTATATTTTATTTCATACATTAAAATATTTTGCTTACAGATAAAATAACATCCGCAGCTGCCGATTTAACATCAACAAAAGAACTTTGAAACAACTTTTGGTTTTTCTGTAGATATTAGTGTTGTTATTGATATCATCTGGAAAATATCACAATAAATATATCCGATGTTTTGCCTCCTAAATATCAAAACTATTTATCCTATGAATCTTGAAATCACGCGTCTTACGACATGATTTCTTTTGTATCACTCACTAAATGCTCTGAGTAATAAAAATATAGTATTTTTAGATGATCTTTCTTTGTTAAAATTTTACCACAGAAATTAATATTTGCTATTAGATAAGAAGTATCAAAAAATACAGTAATCTTGAGTATGTCTTACTTTTTCGAAAATAGGCTGTTTCTTATAAATGATGGTGTTTTTTTCCATTTGGACCAAATTTCTTGACCATTTATTTTGGGGTCATTTCTTTTTGTACTTTTTTTAACTTTCAAGTTGTTGACCTTTGATAATATCTACTGTCTACCTATACAAACATGTTTAGCTGCTTATTCTAACAATTTTATAGGTGTTATGATATATAGTTATTTACAATTTATAAATACTTCAGCCCATTTTTGAAACGGACTATAATTTTGGGCTGATTTGTGTATTCAAAGTTCCATGTTAAATGCAAATTATGAGATGTAACTACCGTTTGATAGAATAGCGTGTATTGGGCCCAGGTTAGCACTGCAGCGGTTTAGTAAATTGTTTAATTACTATGTTTTAACGCTTTTATAGCTGTAATCTATATCCGTGATCTTTGAAACGAAAATTTGTACTTGTTCGAATTGTTGTTTGTTTAAGTAAATTTAAATTAGAGTATATTAAGGACTTGTGCTATCTTGCGTTTTTACATATATTGTAATCGTAACTGGCCAATATTTTTAAAGAAATATGTAATCTATCCTGTATAACAACAAATAATGCATCTTTTTACTGTGTGTGTATTAATTAATGTATGTAAAAACAGCTTTGTAGTTAGAAATTGTAAAAAATCACACTAGGTAATTAGATGTTTCAAATAGCCACTCATTAGTTATATTAATCATATATAATCACGACACGATTGCATTTGGTCGGATAACATGCACCGTGTGAATAAGTGTAATCGCATTTTATAATCACGTCAAACTGCACAGAGCCGCTGCGTTTGCCGTAATCAATATATGCACTATTGCAACGATATTTAACGACATGGTTTGTGTACAACGACCAAGTGTAGTAGTGTATCTACAAATATTGAATGATAGTATTGGAAAATTGGCCAGTACCAGGTAAATAGGATGAAATATAGCGTGCGGGAGTTATTAACATCGGTTTACTGTACAAACATGTTAATATCATGTATGGACGTAAGACGGATACTAATAAAAGTACGTAATCTGCACTTCGTTATTGTTGCCAGTCTCACTAGGGGGATTACCTAGTTATGTAAGTATAACGTTCCTTTTTTGAAACATAATCACATTTTAATTTAAAAATAAATTATTTATTGTTCTTTCTGTATAGCCATTAAACCATCATAGGTAAGGTCACCTTTTTAAATTAATTACGCGAGCCCCATTCAAACGTAACAAACTTTGATGCGCGAACAAATAAGAGCAAGAAAGACATTTCTATGTCATCATATCTATGAACATATTAAAAAAAAAGGATTTAGTATTTTTATGAAAACGCCTACTAGTGATAATAATCATCGATCATTTAAGTATGTATTATGTTTCAAAAATGGCGACCGCAAATAACATTCACTGTAAGGTAAAATAAAAACACACCAGAACGTATGTTATCGTAACTAGATACTATCGTGGCTATTACTTATAGCGTTGTTTAATAGAAGCAACTGTGGCAAGACGAGTCTAAGCTATATATTTTAAACAACATTTATAAGTAGGTAAGCCATAGCTGTAAGCATTATGATCATAAAATATAATTAAATGAAATAAAAATGTTGTAACTGAAAAGAATCTTTTAATAAAGTTACTACCTGAATATGCGGTCACTAAATTAAGACTACTTGAGGCTCCGATCTCCTTTACGATAGTTTCAAACCTAACACTACTGATCTCAATGAGAAAAAAATTTTGTCGTTTACCAAATACGTCTGAGTTAAATCATCACTTACGATAGTTAATAGGTTCAATTTAAACATACTTAGTCGAACTTTAAAGTATACTTTATAAAACATACCACTAAAGTGAAGAAAAGCAAAACTAATTTGATTTGGTTCAGAACTTCAGTAATTTTTTTTTTTTGTGGAAGACCGCAAAATGGATGGAGATACAAATGATCCAGAAATCGATCCACCGATCGATCGATTCTAACGTGGGAGAGCCATGCTTCGGCACGTATGGGTCGGCTCGACCGGAGTAATAGCACGGCCTCACAAAACCGGCAGTGAAGCAATGTTTGCATTGCTTTTCACCAAGTGAGTGAGGTTACCGGAGGCCCTCACCCGTCCCTCTCCCCCTCTCCCCTCCTCTAACCCTCTTTTCTCCTTCCCCTACTCTCACCTTTAAGGCTATCAAGGCACACAAGTCACCTGCAACTCTCGTAGTCATTCACCATCAGGTCCCGTCTGCTCGTTTGCCATAAAAAAAAACCATGCAACCAATATGGCTATCGTTGTCACTATATTATGTAAGTTACATTTCTTAGTATATTTACATAAATAATTTTAATATTATAATAACCTACTATTTATCAGTTCTAGGAACGAGTAGCTCTAGCCAAATACAGACTATCTAGTTAGATCCAGTTTACCTAAATAGTAGAGTAAGGCAAACACCAAATATTAATTTAAAGAAAAACGTGTGCGTCTCGGGCAGCCCGACAGAAGTGATAACTTAAACGCCAGACAGACTGGCGCCGTAACGCGTTACGTAACGAAGCGGTTTACCCTCTCATAAGAAGTTATCACTTCAAAAATAAGTCAGCATGCAGGACAAACTTGGTACACTTAGTGTGGTGATCGTCTTCAAAACTTCTTTGAGACGCATCCAGACTTAACACTCTAATCTCTAAAAAAAGACGTTACGGGATTCGTTACCAAGGATGTTTTCAAGAAAAGCAATCCAATGCAGCTAAGCCCCCGTCCATTAGATAATATCATTAAATAAAAACTAAAATGGTAAAAGGCCTCTGAAAAAATTTTAACCGACAAAAAAGGAGGGGTTCTCAATTCAAGTATTTATTTTTTTTACTAGATTTTTCCCCTACCTACTTTATACGTTTGATTTTTTGATGTCATCAAATACTTACCTTATCGAAGTGAAAATACATTCTATAAAAATAATAAAACTGATCTGGGTGCTTCATTATTGTTTTGATATGTTTCTTGAAGTCTGAGCAACATATCTAATGGATATACCTACGGGTAAACAAAAGTTTTTTCCTTCTGATCTTCTCTCCTTCTTCGTCTCCCCCTTTTCTTTTCCCCCTCTTCTTCTCCCCTCCTTAACTATCAGTTATACGAACACGAGAGGGCAAAACAAAATTAAATAAAATCTTCATTCATCATCAATATTCACCCCATAACTGGAATGCAAAAGAAAAAAAGAACATCGTCAGAGTGTGTTCTGCTGCAGTGTAAAACTCGTCACGATGGTTAACTTGGTACGGACCTTGCAAGAACCTGGTACAACGAGCCATGTCCACTAGTCGCAGACAAGGCCGGAATGTAGTGCGTATCTGGCAGTCACCTTATATACACAAGATAACAGATAGAATACAGGAATAAGACAAATTAAGACTTACAGTAAAAACATGTAGTTCTCTGGGTATTTGATTGCTGCTTTTTGACAAAATACCTACGAAATAACTGCATTTATTCTGATTCATTAAAATAATATCATTCTGCAACTATAGTGGTCGACCTTTTTGTGGTAACTTTAGAGAGTACGACGGAGATGGATACCCGTTTACCTACATCTCTTTGAATCCTTTAGGACATTTCTTTGCCATCCCATGGTTAGAGACGACGTGGAGCCACCTGTACCCTAAGGCGTACCCTAGGCGGAAGAGTATACAAGAAACCATGCACGACAAGATTTTTTGTCGTCAGTCCGTCTTTCGTGCTCATTTATTTATTATTTTGTATAGTTCCGGTTGGGGCCGCCAGTATAAAATAAATTAGTTTGACTGGCAGCCACATAACACATATATATTATATACTCTCTACAGAGAGAAGAACGCGGAACGGTAACTTCCTTCAATGAAACAGACAACATTCATAAATACGTTTATACTACTAGCCACCACGCCCTAGAAGCGGACGTCCATATAAAAGCGGAATTTTTAAATAAGTAGTTATTATTATTGAAAAAGCAGATAAGAGGCGAAATTAACTCGAATTTTTCATCAATCACTTTTGCACATTTTTGAAGATATCTTGACGACGGAGCTACTTTCGCCTCACGTTCATTCTCAGAAATAAATAATTGATTGCTGGAATCCGCGGCCGAAATAAGAATTGGGTAGGTAAAGAAAGATAAAACGAACGATATAGGAATACCAGTATACCTAATTACGTTTAAACAACATTTTTGAGAAATAATGTGTTGTGTTTTGTATTTCATTCAGCAGCGGATTTACACATTTGCCGCCTGTAGGCTAGTTAAATTTTGCCGCCCTACCTCCTCTTCGATTACCACCTTTTTTTTTGTCAATGTTTTGTGTAATTAGTACACAAATAATTTTTTCTATATATAGTATGATTGTGAACTAGGAGATCGATGTCTCAGTTTCTAGATTTTTTTTACAACCTAAAGATTTAGCTAATATTAATTGTTTTTTTATGGTACCTACCTTTATTTCTGAACTAATAAAAAAGCTCGAATCATGTACTACTGTTAAGATGAGCTAAGGTGTGCCTTAATACTACTTACACATGTACAGTTAATAAATGTTCAATCGATCAGCCTATAGCAGTCCACTGCTCTCCTAACGTGCGCCAAAACACCCGGTTCTCGGACTTTCGCATACAATCAATTACAGCTACCTTTCTCAGTTCGTCAGTCCATCTGCCTGGGGGGCGTCCTACCTTCCTTTTACCAGTTCACGGTCTCAAGTCTAGGACCCGCTTGCCCAACGACCATGCCAGGCCACGTCAGTACTTTAACAACATTTTTTTACACCAATCAACACGAGTCCGTTTTTGTTCTGAGGTGAGTTCATGAGAAATCCAGCGGCAACAAAGTTTTCTAACTTTTAAATGTTGATATAAGATTTTTTGAATTTAGCTCATATCAATACCCTCGAATCTCCTCATAGGTGAATACGCCCGTTTTCTTCAATTAGTTGCCTGACAGTAGCCACATTTTCCTCAGTGATCGCAGTTGAGGGCCGACCTTCACGAATTCATCATGGAGAGAAACACGGCCACGATCAAATTCTGTGTAGAAACGCCTTACGGTGCTCAAATGAGGTGCTTTCCTCCCAAAAGTATTTTGAAGACGAGCAGTGCAGTCTTGTGAAGTCAATGAACTTTAAAAATCATAAAAAATCATTGCCCTAAAATCTTTCCGCGTTAATTCCATTTTTGCTACAGACGACTTCAACTTGTGATAAAAAAAAAATTGACACCCAATTTCCCAAGGGTGTTGGTGCATAGTTTGGAGATAAAATTCCCTTGTCTAACTCCACGCAGCAATTTTATCTGATTTGTCCTCTGGTCTTGGAGCTGTATGGTCATCGCGTTGGTGTCATTTAAGCTTTTCAGCACCTCGGTATATCGTCAGTCGACACGTCGTCTTTGCAGAGTAGACGCCTTCGACTCCATCGAGACCTGGGCAGTTTTGGAAACTGCCCAGGTCTCGATAGAGTCGAAGGCTTTCTCGTAATCTAAAACCGTACACAGCCGCTAAAATACTTTTCGGTCTTTTGCACAATCTGTCGAACAGTATGGTACGGTACGGTACGGTTTACGGTACCGCAACACCTAGGTGTTAAACCTTGTTAGAAGGCGGAACTAAACTCTTCAGCCGGTCATAATCGAGTAGTCAGGGCGGCAGAGCACGGGACCGTTTCGGTCCGGGAGGACGATCTCCATTCGGACCTGATTCGCCGCCGGTGAACCGGGCGGCGGAGGCGCGCGTACCAGCGCCTCATGTCACCCTGAGGGGGCCGCGGCAGGACGGGACTGGTTTTCCCATTCACCCGCTGTAGTGGCCCCCCGCGAGGAGGTGGCGTCCGCGTTGCCTTATTAAGAGGTTTTAAGGTTTTTAACCAGAGGTGGTGCCCGCGCTTTTGCGAGCAGGCGCTAGGGGGGTCCGGATGTCTTAATAAAAGCTGTTTCCGAATCCCTCCTACTTAAGGTGCAGTACGGCACACCGTGTGGTTTTGGTCGGTTCGATTCCGACACACCGCCCCACCGAAAACCCCGGTGGGGTAACGGCCCGAGGGGGTTTCCACACGAACATAAAAAAAAGGACGGAACTAAACTACTAAATATTATTATTATTGTTTTTAGTCTCTAGTGCTACCTCAACTATTTTTGGTCTTTTGTAAAGCACTTTTGCTTTATAGCTCACTGTTCAGACTTATGGCTTCGAGAAACCTCCAGATCATATCACGAATGCATAATGTGCAACCCTAGGTTACTACTTCGGTACCGCATTATTGGGCCACAAAAGCATTAAATATGCATTACAGTTTCTTCTGCCTCTCGACAGAATCTGCATATTGTGTTCTCGCCACATTTAGATTGTAACATATGTTTGTTCAGTTTGCAGGGTCCGGTGACGATTAAGAAGGAGCTCAGGTTTTGTATCTCTTGAGCTCTAGAAGTTCTTTTGATACTTTGTTATCATAGCCATTTATTAAGGCTTTCGAGTGTTTTAGACCAGTAGTGGTCTTCCATCTCTTAATTGCCATTGATATGTATTGGGCGTTTATGATTGAATATGCTCGCCGCAGAATGGTTCCGATCCATGCTGTTGGTTGTCTGCGCACCAGCTCTGGCGAGTTCATCGACTCTTTCATTGCTAACTAACTTAGACTCTCTAGCTCTTTCAGGAGTTGCATCTGGCTTACCTTTAGAGCTCGGTAGTAATTCCGTAATCCCTAGGAGATCCGTTTTTTTAGCTGCTCGAGAGCCATCTCTTGCTGTGGATAATTTCAGGTATGTCCTCCCCCTAATGGCGCGTTAATGGGGCTCTGTGATCATCATCACTAGGTCTCGTTGGTTCTATCATCCGTGATGCGTACAGCTATAAAACTTCTCGATCTCATCGAGAATCTGGCACTTTGAATTGACTGCCGTTCTCAGTTTTGAGTTTCGTCAGATGGGGAGGCCAAGTGCTGAACGAACACTTAATCCCATGTTCCATTCAATTGCAATCTCTATTGTGTGAATGTTGAAGTTTGAGAGATCGCGTCATAACAGTTTTAGGCTCTCCTATCTGACCAGACGACTGAGTGGCTGACAGCTCGCGCATTTTACTCATAAGTTCGAGACTCTTGGGAGAGAGTTTGGACTGTTGCTGTTTGCGTTTCCCGGGGAACAGCTTTCGAGAATTTAAACATAATATTTTTTTTTATTGCGTTCAAAAATTTATATTTAATTATCTGGTAACAATCCGCCTGATGATGACGATGAAAATAATTCAAATTAAATTATGAAAGTTCTTGGCCTAAGAGAGATTTTTAGATAACTTTTCAATTGTGTTTTAAGTTAGAAAATCTTCTCTCACCCGAACTGTGTTGGCCAGACACACTAGGGAAGGGTCGTAACTCGTTCCCGCCCGAACAAATTTTGGTAGTCGCGTTTGGTTA
This sequence comes from Callimorpha dominula, assembly GCA_949752705.1. Lineage (NCBI taxonomy): Eukaryota > Metazoa > Arthropoda > Insecta > Lepidoptera > Erebidae > Callimorpha > Callimorpha dominula. The sequence goes on from OX457011.1 coordinate 11,662,793, forward strand.
AACGCGACTACGAAAATTGTAGAAACATTTTACATGTTAAATTGTTTGTGTACCTATTGACATTTAGGTAGTTAGGTATATATGTAAATATGAATCTTTTTAATTTTTGTAAAACAAAAAAAATATTTTCCCAAATTCGCCGCCCCTAAAATCTGCTGCCCTAGGCTTCAGCCTACTCAGCCTATTGGTAAATCCGTCACTGATTTCATTTACTAGATAAATTAAACGTAACATGTTCATTTTACATTAAACTTAATCATAACTTACAGCTACACCTATGCTATACCTGATCGTACGATCTTTAAACTCGTGGTTCGTGGCTCGACGTTGCAGCATCGAAACACACGTCACACGACTTTACTCATACCGCACTGCAAAGAGGAAGTATACTACATATTTTAGTTTATGGAGTTTACAAACACTAGCGGTGTTTCATGATGTTGACTAGTGTTTGTATCAGTTTGTATCTTGATCTCTTGTTTTATTTAGGAGTTATATACTTATATCCAAAGAGTATACAAACACTTTATATCAATATTGCGTTGTAAAAAAAAAGGATACAATCAAAGAGTCTGGGTAATAAAAGAATGGCTACCCAAAAAAGAGCATTTATCACATACTCATCCAGTTTTTCCCCACCGTTTTGCGCAGATCGTCACTCCACCTGGCCGCAGGGCGTCCTACACTACGTTTCCCTTGACGTGGTCTCCGCTCCAGAACTCGTCTACCCCAGCGGTTATCTGTTTTGCGGGCAATGTGGCCAGCCCATTGCCACTTCAGCTTGCTAATTCTTTGAGCTATGTCGGTTACCTTGGTTCTGTGTCGGATAACTTCGTTACGAATTTTGTCCCTCAGAGACACACCAAGCATAGCTCTCTCCATAGCTCGCTGAGCGACTTTAAGCTTGTGGACAAGCTTCACCGTGAGTGTCCACGTCTCGGCACCGTAAGTCATTACAGAAAAACTCGATGAGGAGAGCTGACGATCGAGCTCAGTGGCGTACATTAGGAGAGGCCTATGTCCAGCAGTGGATAGTGAAAGGCTGATGATGATCACATACAAAAAAAAAATCTCACGTAATTATTTAGTTATGCCTGAGGCATTGTATGAAGACTTCTTGAAAATAGTTACACCTAATAAATTCTAATTTACACGGCTTACGCGAAAATTTTAAACTGGTTGGATCGCCGACAAACTGGCGCGGTTTTAAAGTACACTTGCACTTTAGGCACAGATTACTAAGTAGTTACTACGTAACTTTAGGTGACACACAGACGAAAAAGGTCGCCGAGTTCGAGTCACAACTTCACCCCCGTACTTCACGCGCGCCTAGTGCAGGCAAGCGGTGGCGAGTGGCGCATGTGAAGAGGGTCGCTCGGCTCGACTCGTGTGCGCTCGCCACCACTCGGCACCGCTCGCGTTCTTGTCGGTATTTTGGCGCAGATCAAAGTGGCGAGTGGCGAGCGCGAGTGACCCGCCACACGCTCGTGTGCGCTCGTGTTGTATATTCGTGATGAATGATTGACATAGTCGAAACAATTACTAATTACTAATACTGATTTATTCATCGAATATTGATTTTAATTTCATAAACATTTTATTTTGGAACGAAGTTCCTTATCGCGCGTTGCGAAAGGGGGCTAGACGGAAAAAAATAAGCAAAATTAAGACCAAAAGTTGTAACGACACTTTTTTATTTAATTTACAATCTTACATAAATGAGAGAAACTATCTATATATTCTTCTAAGTTTTTTCAAAAACAGCAGTTCTGATCCTACCAAACCAGGGATCTCACTAATCCTAGCGCCCGACAATATATTGGGGTATTGGGATTTTTAGGGTGGGTAGGGGTGGGTTTCGTGGCGCTAGGAGGTGGGGGTGAGTTTAGGTCGAAAAAAAGCGTTATTTTTAGGCTAGAACTAACCGTTTCTGCGTTATGAGCGATTTTTTAAATTTTTATTTAGTTTCCAATTTTACCTCTCTAGGAGAGGTACTACCTATATATTTTAATACTTTTTTCGAAAACAGCAATTCGGACGCTGCCAGACCGGGATGATTGATATTTCCAGAGATTAACGCATATAAACAATAATATTTCTGAATACACACTAATATCCTGAATTGAACTGCTCCTAAGTACCTATATTGGGAAAAATGAGAATAATGTTGATATTTAACTAAACCCGACCCTCTTCACATGCGCCACTCGCCACCGCTCGCCTGCACTCGGCGCGCGTGAAGTACTTTAACATCCACTATCTCTAAGCGCTCCGAACTTCAAGTGTCAAATCCACTACATGGCTACTGTCAATGTCAATAGTGTCAATGCTGTCAATTTACGTGTCTTAAACATGAATGGAATAAACTCTGTTTTATAGATTTTTACCGGCTTATAGTGCTCAAAATATTTACATTAATATTTTACTTCAAGAAGTTTTTATTACATCTTATCTAAAAGAGGTACATTGAGTTTCCAAGTATTTTCATAACATTAAGCAATAAGCTGTGATTTTCTTGCTTGTATATTGGTGTTGTTATTATAGACGTCCATCCAAAAGGAGACAATGATTGAGTTACCACGTATTACCAGAGCTCTCAGAGCCCATACGCAACTGGATAAGCCACGATGTCTCAAACCAATTGTGGACCCTTTGAAACCCATTCAAATAAAAAAAAAGAACGTGCAAAGGTAAATAAGATTAATAACGACTTAATTTCCAGTAGTAATAAACTGATGGCAGAGCTATTGCGTCAATTTCGAATAATTTCCTTCACAAAACTTTGTTGGTAATTATAATAATACTTTTAAGTAATAATACACATTCTTATTATACCAACAAAACCATGCCTGTTTGCTTTACAATTTTTTAAGGATTTACATCTTAATATTTATTTTACCTATTAAAAAATCATTCTTATTTTTATAGATTCAAATCATTCTCAGATATACTCAAATATGTAAAACAAAATGAGCCAAATTCTGCTGAATTGTTGAAACTCTTTGATGAATTAAAAGATGCCTGCAAACTACTTACTGTAGATCAGCCAGATGACATCATAGAAGATGCTGCAGTACTCACTCTCAGAATGTTCCTAGATCAGGATATTGTTATGTTAAAGAATTTATCTCAGCTTAGGCAGACATTTGGAACTGTTGTTTCAGCAACAGCTAGTAAAATTTGTCAGGTATGATTATTATCTAGTTGAATATTGTTATAATTAGCTATTTTGTATGTTTTGTTGTTAATATCATAGTCTGTGTTTGAAAGAAGTTGTTAATATTTGTACAAGTCATGTAAATTATTAGTACCATTGTAGTAGATATTATTTTTTATTATTATATGTGAATGGTCTCACAAAATGGGACTTGGGAGGAAAACTAATTAAGCAAGTATTTGTACACCACTAAATTGTGTACAAACATTTCCTAAAAGTTTTCTAAATTACAATGTGAGTGTTCGCATAACAACTCACGAATGCACTACACATTATTTAAAAAACTAGATTTTTTTAATTTGTTTTACAGATAGTAACAAAAATTTCTGAACAACTAAATGATGACACAAAAGAGTACATTAAAACAGAAGAGGTTGAAAATAAAGAGAATGTAAAGCTATGGGGTGACCACATTCAATGTCACTATATACCATATAAACCTGCTAAGAAACCCCTAGCTAAGTTGACAAGTAAACCTGCAACTGCTAGTGTGTTTGTTAATGATTTCTCTATGAAATATACTCAAAGTGCTGCTAAAGAAAGTGCTCCAATAAAACCTAGGCCCTTTGTAGAATCCAAAGTAAGTAAAAATTATTTATTTTACAATTTTAATAAATTTATTTACTTGTTACCAACTCTGTCATAAATCATTGAAGCAAGATAACAATATTACTATTTTTTATGGGTGGGTCTTGTTCCTTTTATATTAGCGGCAGGATGATAATTAATATACATACAAATAATCAGTTATTGGAACAGTGATATAAAGATCAATAGATAGATATAAAATAAAGCATCCTATGTCAGATTTATTGTTACTAATTTTTTCAACTTCTCTCTAGTTTAAATACATTCAATGAGCTAGTAAGATCACTACATGAAGCTAAACCAGTTACTATAAGTAGCATCCGATCACAAACATAACGCATTAACCCTTTCATACCTTCCTAATTATTTAGAAAAAAGAAACGACAAACCCTTTTCTTACTAAAATATAGTGTGCTCATTAATGAAAATGAGTAATGTTATATCTACATCCAGTTAATATCTTGTTTTTTTTTTAGTTTGGTAAAACTTGGCTAGAAACTAAAGTCAAAGGATTATATGAGCACACATCAGGTATATCAAGTGGGGATATATTACAATCTGTGATAACATTCTTGAACTCAGCCAAAACCAATGATGAAATGCAGAATGATCTCTTTGAGCTGCTCGGATTTGACAAGTTCGAGTTTATACAAGAGATTCTGGAACATAGGCAGGAAATTATTAATAGTTTAAAAGCTCCACCACCAGGTCCTTCATTATCAGAACGTATGTATAGAATTTAAAAAAATAAAGTTATTGTTAGTTTTTTTACTATTAAAAAGGTTTTGCAACTTAAACAATTACTAATAACATACTATTGTCCAAAGATACCTATGGCCTTTTAAATTGGTTGTTTTAATGTGAGATTGATATTAAAAAGTAGAACAAATTATAGATACTCCAATAGCTCATCTTATTCCATTACTAAAAGCAAAGTATTATAAGATAAGCAGTAACCAAGTAACCTGATGGTTTTGCAACCAGATGGATGGCTTAGAACAGTTACTGCATTTAGGAATTATCTTTGTGTTCAAAGATGCCTACCGTATATAGGTACCGTATATATACCGTATATATTTGCCAAGTATAGGGAACAAACTTTCTTGAAACTACTACTAACTACTGAAAATTCTCTTATTTTTAGTTGCAGCAACATTACCTGAAAACAAAATGCCTCAGTACCTCTGCCAAGTATCAGTATTGTCTGAACACGAAAAGATTATTGCTAAACTGGTGAGGAAAGAAGAGAAGAAGGCTAAAAACAAAAAGAATGACGATGATGATGATGATGAACAGGAAATTAATATTGCACAGATGAAGGCTAAAAGGTAAAGTCATCATACAGGTAATTTATAAGTGGCATCATCATACCAAAATCATATTTTCCATAGCTTAAGAAGACATATCTAGTTGCAAATTCCTAAGCAGGATAAAGGCCATATATGCTTGGAAATAATTTTCTGTGGCAGTCAAATTTATTGCTCACCATTCTCTCAACATTTTTGGTGTCCAAATCGGTTTTGATGTAGTTTTTATACTGTTCATACTATCAGTGCCTTTATATTGAATAAGGCTGTCAGTGTATGAACACCACGATTATCATTATATTGGTGTACCCCAAGGTAAAATTCTAAGCCATTTATTGTTTTCACCTTTTAACCGCCTTCAAAAAAGCAGGTTCTGTATTCGATCCGTATGTATGATTGTCCGCAATTTTCTTCAAAATGAGTGGACCTATTTTCATGATTGTTTCAGTATATAGGTACTGCATTAGGTATTTATTTAATTAAAGTCTGTTTATTTTTTTTTGCTAATTTCGCTTTAAATTACTATTTTATTCCAAACACCTTTTTACCTTGCATTGCTCCAAAATACATACATATTCAAATTTTTTTTTTCCAAATGTCAAATTTAAACGCATTGTTACGCAGATTAGCAGAACTATCAAAACCAGTGGTACCATTTTCTACATCAAGATCTTCGAATAATGTAGACCCAGTATTACAAAAAATATCATATTTCCAAACTAAAGTCCAGTACCCAAATGTCTTCGATTCGTCTATTAATGCGAAGAATTCTGCAGGTAAGATACAATTATTAACAAGAAGTAGGTAAATTAAGTTTACAACAGTGGCGTAACAATCGGGTGGCAGAGCGGGCAAAATGCCACGGGCCCCCGGCTCAGGGGGCCCCGGGCACCAAAGGCCCTAATTACAAAATGTAGTTTACAACATGTCCATATGATACATTAAAAAGGTAATATTGTTGAAACAAATTCTCTACAATACTAAAATCTCTCATACTTTTATATATATTTTCATACAACTTCTCTCTTTCTTATTACCTACCGAAATAAGTAATAGATATGGCTGTAATAAGTAATAGTATGACTGACCTGTTGGTCTAGTGATCACCAGCCACTAGACCAACAGGACAGTCAATCTAATCCACGATCTCTAGCTTAGCAGTAAGAAGACTGCTGAGCCAGAGGTAAAGCCAAAGCCAAATAATTATTTGATGACCATGATCATTTGTTCTGTGTCTGGGTGTAATTTATCTATAATATGTATGTATTTAGAAATATATAAGTATGTTTATCAGCAGTCTGGTTACCATAGTACAGGCTCTGCCTAATTTGCTATCAGACGGCCGTGTGTGAGATACAATGTGTCAAGTTATTATTAAGATAACTGAAGTGAAATTAATGTGATAACTTTCTTTTTTAGGTTTCGTGTCAGGCTTAAAGTTAATGCTACCAGAGAATGCTATAAGGAAAGACAATAAAGAATATGAAGAGGTTATAATACCAAAGAACGAACAAGTACCACTTGAAATCGGTAACCGGAGGGTACCTGTTGCCCAATTAGATGAGGTAAATACATTGACAATAGAAAAGATAACTTATATTTATTTATGTATATAGAGCACACTAACTGACGAGTCGACGTCATCACTGGGAATGGCTATTAGACATACCTATTAGCTGCAATCGCATTGTCCTAAAATTGATCAAGCATATTGTCTATGAAGAATAAATTCCTGTATCAAAACCATTTTATATTAGTAATATATGAAAATAATTTCCAGATCGGTCAAATGGCTTTCGAGAACATCAAAGAATTGAACAGGATACAGTCAGTAGTATTCCAAACGGCCTACAATACCAATGAAAACCTACTGATATGTGCCCCCACCGGTGCTGGCAAGACTAACATAGCACTCTTGACGGTCGTACATCAGATAAAACAGCACATAGAGAATGATGTCATCATGAAGAATAAGTTCAAGGTCAGTATCTCTTAACTTTATTTTAACCAAAGCGAAGGTTTGTTTAGTAAATTTTTTCTACATCTCTCTGCTTATCTTCATTGGTCACAGTTGGAGCAAAAAAGAAATAGGTATCTAATTTTTCTTTAATGTAGTTGATAGATGATTGTAGTTAGTCTGCTTTCCTCTTAGCGACATTACAAAGCCAAAACCGTGTGTAAGGTGTCTCAATTCATTATTATCTCAAAATGTATAACATTTGTCATTCCCTCACACGTTACATTTTCTATTAAATGTCATACCTACACTAGTATATCATTTTTAAACTGTCAAGATATTGTAAACAATATGCATGTATTGGTGTGAACATTAAAAACCCATTTTACGGTATGAAAATACCCTGGAACTGGAACCCTAGGACTATCTTAATCTGTTTCAATAAGTGACGTAAAAACAGTTCTGTTTTTTACTGTGTATAAAATATAATATTAGTTTTTTTTTTACATATTTTCTCTTTAAAAATTTTCAAATAATAGTTTTAAAGCACAATTCAAGTAATGTCTTCCCCACAGATAATCTACATAGCACCAATGAAAGCTTTAGCCTCAGAAATGACAGCTAGCTTTGGCAAGCGACTAAAAGGGCTCGGGATATTAGTCCGCGAGTTAACTGGAGATATGAAACTGACTAAGACTGAAGTACAACAGACACAGATGATCGTTACTACGCCGGAGAAATGGGATGTTGTTACAAGAAAGGGCGCTAGTAAGTACAATATCTATGGAGATTAGGACTGATTTAGAATTGGGTTTTTGCTTATGATCAAAATTAATTATTTCATAGTGTTCTTGGAATGAAGTCTTATCGTATTTGAAACATTTTTTTCATCATCCTCCGAGCCTTTTACCAACTAAATTGGGGTCGGCTTTCAGTCTAACTACAGAACGGCCGAACTATGATATTTTACGTGAAGCACTGCAATCAGACCTCCACAACCCAAGTACTATCGAAGTTCTGTAGTTAGACCAGGTTGTTGGACTTTTATTTAGGGCTCCAACTACCTGTAACGAATGCCACAGACGTTTGTATGGCAACCGGGACCGACGGCGACGGCTTGACGTGCTCGTGAACGAAACTCGACATTAAATAAAGATTAACTAATTTAACTCGACAATCAACTACCGTATTGCACCAACCCTATATCTTTAAGTATCATCGTAAACAGTTAAGTCAAGGGTCTAATGCAGGGATCACTAATTAGTTTCATTTGGGGTACATATTTAAAATAATATAACCATCGCATTCCGTTCCTACTTACCTATACAGTTTTACTTTCGTGTGTGTTTCGCTGATGCATGAATAGTTTTAGACCCGACGGCCCTTTTCAAGGAGTGAAGTGTCCTTATACTTTCGAATTCTTATTCGTCGGGGAGCCATCCTTCGGCACGTATGGGCCGGCTCGACCGGAGTGATACCACGGCCTTACAGAAAACCGGCAGTAAAGCAGTGCTTGCATTACTTTTCGCCGAGTGAATAAGGCTACCGGAGGCCCTAACCCTTCCCTCTCCCCCTATGCCCTCCTCTCCCCTCTTCCCCCCTTCCCCTACTCCCACCTTAAAAACGGGCAACGCACTAGTGACTTTAAGTTGCAGGTGCCCATGGGCGGCGGTAGTCATTTACCATCAAGTGACCCGTGTGTTCGTTTGCCCCCCTATCTCATATAAAACAAAAAATAATAACATCTGAAAGCAAAAAAATCTTATCATAGTAATGTCCTTTTCAAGTCTCACTCTAGACTATTTGTTTACAGCTGATACTGAACTAGCATCGATAGTAAAACTTATAATCATAGACGAGGTTCACTTACTGCACGGCGACCGAGGTCCGATCGTAGAGGCCATAGTCGCTAGAACATTGCGACAAGTCGAGTCCACGCAGAATATGATACGAATCGTCGGGCTGTCCGCCACCTTACCTAACTATCTAGATGTTGCCAGGTTAGTACTATGATTAAAGTCTTAAAGCATTTATTACTTAGGTGCACGCTTACCTGTCTCTGGCAACCTCAACACGCACATTAAAAGGCACAAGGGAAATTTTGAAATTAATTTATAGGGTTCACTTTGTAGGCTAGCCGGAAGGCTATATTTATAATAATAATATGCGACACCTCACACACGGCCATATTATTATGATCCCAAACTAAGAGCCTGTACTATGGTAACCAGACAGCTAATAAACATTCTTATGTATATATTACTAAATACATATATATTTTAGTTAAATTACACCCAGACAAAGAACAAATGATCATGCTCATCACACAATTGTTTATCCTGGGTGGAAATCGAACCCACGGCCTCTGGCTCAGCAGTCAGGATCACTAACCACTAGACCAACAGGCCAGTCGGAGCATATGACCCAAGTTTTAGTTCTGTCTAGAAATCATTGAAAAGTATAAATGGGTATAAACCGTGTTTATAAACTCTTATAGTATAGTAAAACAAGCAAGAGGGCAGATACATACCTATATCCACCTCGCCCACACCTTTACACAAAACAAGCGAGAGGGCAGATACATACCTATATCCACCTCGCCCACACCTTTACACAAAAAAAAACTATATATATGCATATATATAAAAATAAATCCTTATACTAACAATGTCTATTACTTGTGTTATCGCTGAGGGGCAAAGAGCATTAACTCTTTGCCCCTCAGCGATAACACAAGTAATAGACATTGTTCTGATGGAAAGTCAAATTAATTATATTTTCTATAATTCCTTTTTCAGATTTTTGCGTGTAAATCCTAACATCGGGCTGTTCTTCTTCGACCACCGGTTCCGTCCAGTGCCGCTGGAACAGCAGTTCATTGGTGTCAAAGAGAGCGGTAGTGGGGGCGGCGCTCATTTGAGACTGGTCAGCATTATTATAGTTATTAAAGACTAGCTCAGCCCCGCGCGGCTTCGCTCGCGTGTACACATTTATATATTTTTTGCGCGGAGCCCTAATCCTTTTTCCAAAATAAAAGTAGTCTTAGTTACTCCTTAACACCAGCTATCTGCCAGTGAAAGTCCCGTGGAAATCGGTCCACCTATTCCGGAGATTAGCCAGAACAAACAGACAGACAAAATTAAAAAAAAAATGATTTTTGGAATAAGTACCGTATAAACATCAAGATGTATTTAGTAAAATGCTGTGATTATGAGATTACAAACAGACACTTCAATTTTATTTATTTGTATAGATATATGCTGATCAATGTACTCGTATTATCAAATATGAAAGAAGTTGTTCTAGTAAAGGGACATTTAATTGTATGTATTTAAACATTGTTTATACAGTATTTAGTTCAAGTGCCAAAAAAAAGTAAGAACGTCACAAGCCCCAAAAATGTAGGCAGTGTTTATATGTTGCTGCATATGAATCTTGATTGAGTAAATTTGATAAGCTCTTATTGTAATATCTCCATAGATGCAAACAATGAACGAAATATGCTATGACAAGGCTGTGGATATGGTACAAAAAGGACACCAAGTAATGGTGTTCGTCCACGCTCGAAACGCCACACACCAAACTGCAATGATCCTAAAAGAAATAGCTCAAAAAAAGGGTCACCTCAAACACTTTGAGCCGGAGGATACTGGAGCATTTTTGAAAGCTAAAAAATCTATTAGCAGTAGCCCCAATAAGCAGCTTGCTGAGCTGTTTGCTTGTGGTTTTTCGTGTCATCATGCGGGTATGCTGAGAAGTGATAGGTAAGTTTTAGTCGCATTACTGAGTAAAATCAAGTTATAACGATGACAAGGTATGAACTAGAACCTCGCAATGTTACATGACATTTTCCGCGTATAGTTACTCATACGCTGTCCCAGACACCTAATGCTTGCTTCAGTGTTGCCAACTTGAAAGCTGTCATTAAAATGTAAACTTGAAATAAAAAAAATATTAGTTTCCGTAGCAAAAGTCTCTGTAAAGATACTAAGTTACCAATGAGTTCAAGAGTTGGCAACACTGGCTCCTACAGTCAATTGATGTGACACCCTCACACTGCGATCACTTGGATGTTGTATTCCAATTTTATTCAACAGCTTCTATTAAGTCTACTCCGAACAAACACATCAGACTTGCAATTAAATAGTTTCGGGTCCAAATACCACCATTATCACCACCGCTTAAAATAACCATTTACCGTAATTGAAGAGTTTAACAACAATTCAACACTGTCAAACAAATCATTGCACTGAATCTTTTAAAAATAAATTAAAGAGCGTTTGCGTAATCGACACTACTGATGATGAAATATTAGTTAAACTATTACTAAAATAAACTTTAGTAACAGTTTAACTAGTATTTCATTGAAAAATTTTAATTGTTTTTTTTTCAGGAATATGGTAGAAAAATATTTTGCAGAAGGTTTCACAAAAGTTCTGGTCTGTACATCCACTCTTGCTTGGGGTGTAAACTTGCCCGCTCACGCTGTCGTTATCAGGGTATGTTTATTTTAATTATTGTTGTAAAGCATTGTTGCTGCAATTGGTTGCTTAATTTTTTTTAGAAAAGCTTATCTCCAGTTAAAATAAGATAAGTTGTCACTAAGTCTACGAAGTTGAAGTCTAAGTCCTATTGCGGATGCTCTCAAAAGAATTATTTTTACTATTTATATTAATTAAACCAACAGCCATTTATGAAAGTCATATAATACGCATTTTCAAGGACACTGCAGTTAAAAATCCCTATAATAATATTACATGTCTATGCCATACCTTTATTATCTTTTTTTAATACTACGTCGGTGGCAAACAAGCATAGGGCCCACCTGATGGTAAGCGGTTACCGTAGCCTATGAACGCTTGCAATTCCAGAGGACTTGCATGCGTGTTACCGACCCACACACACACCCACGAAAAACATTTTCTTTAAATAAACGAAATCGACATCTCTTATCCTCCTTATTTTAAAGTAATTTCTATTTTAGGGTACAGAAATCTACGACCAAAGCCACGGGACATTCGTAGACTTGAGTATTCTGGATGTCCTACAAATCTTTGGTCGCGCTGGCCGACCCCAGTTCGATACGTCTGGTACCGGCATCATCATCACCACACACGACAAGCTGACGCATTATTTGAAATCTATGACCAATCAGTTCCCAATTGAGAGCAACTTTATAAATTTGCTGGCGGATAATTTGAACGCTGAAGTTTGTATTTTAAACCATAGACATTTTATTTCAAATTGTTATTTTATTTAAAGAATCGATAATGTTGTAGAATCTTTTGAGTTAGCATTTTCTTATATGGTGACTTATATGGTTTTCTCATGGATACCATTGTTAGAACTGGACTAAATTAAAATAAGACCAGCTTTCAAATAAAAAACGAATCATCAAAATCGATTCACCGAGTCGAAAGTTCTGAGGTAACAAACATTAAAAAAAATGCAGTCGAATTGAGAACCTTCTTCTTTTTTGAAGTCGGTTAAAAATGGATTGATTAATTGTATTTATCAAAATTGGATCACACTAAAACTGGGCTAATTAAGTTAGTAGTTCAGTCGATAATATTTCAGAATTTTTATGTTATTACCGTCCATTTTTTCAGTACATTTTAGCTAACGTATACATTTCCGTGTTACACTTATAATAACACAACAAGTTATAAGATTTAAAAAGATAATAAGACAAAGAAACCTTTATGTTTGAATAATAAAATATATTTAATTTCCAGGTCGCTCTTGGCACTGTCACAAACATTGACGAGGCAGTTGAATGGCTAAGTTACACCTACTTATTCGTTAGAATGAGGATCAATCCACAGGTATTTCATATAAGCGTAGTGTAAATAATAAAGTACTAATTACACCTACAAATAATAATGCTCAGCTCATATACTTCCCAGGTGTACGGTTTAACATACAATGACGTACAAGAAGAGCCAATGCTGGAAACTAAACGTCGAGAACTGATCACAGCCGCCGCTTTGCAATTGGATAAAACTCACATGATTCGATACAACGAACGCACTGGAGATCTTAATATAACTGGTGATTATCATTATTTGGACTTTCTCCTGCAATATTATTGATTGTTTTTGTCATTTTGCACTGCTAGTTTTTGCTCCTCTTAGCACCTCTGCTTATGTTGTTCTAAGAAATACAAGGTATGGTGTTTTTGACAGTATAAATCAGTCTAGAACTCCGACTGAAAGATATTTAGTAAGGCAAGAGACCCAAAATTAAAACAGTTTTAACTTTGGCTTCATTTAACTTATCATTTTCTTCGACTGTGATTTTAATATACGAAATTAATTTTACGAAAAGAATACTAGTTTTCTGCTATCAAATTTCTTATTAAATATGCGTATCTGTCCCACAGTCATAAAAATATTTTGTTTATTATTCCAAAACCAAAGACAATTTAAAACATAGGTACTTTCTTCAATATCCACACAACATAATAAGCTTACGTCACTGTCTACGATAAATAAAGTTGCCGTTAGGCGTTACCGTTTCTGGGTAAAAAAATCCAGACAAAGAACAGAAAACACTTGCATGTTTTATAAACGTAACTGATAAAATGAATCATTTCTTTACTTTCCTGAAATGGCTGCCAAGGGCTAATAGAATGTCAGCCCGCTATTCCTCAGGGTTAACTGAGAGTAAAATTCTACGTATCTTTATACTCTTTATAAAAACATCATCTTCAGATTAAGCAATATGTTCTGTTTAAAAAAAAATTATAAATATTGTCGCGGTCGCTAAATTAAGACGGTTGCGCCATCTATTGACGAGTAGCACACCTAAATTAAGACGAACAGCGCTATCTTTTGGCGAATAACAAACTAATAGTCTGTCAATAGAATGTTCTACTGAGTTCTAGAAGTTCCAAATGCGGCTGAGTCAGATAGATAGTACGAGACGTTTCAGGAAAGTTGACGAACTTTCTATGAGATGTTTTTCGAACTATGTAAGAAAGTTGCATTGCGGTGTGGATATTCAGTTCTTGTTTAGCGATACTGTGAGCCAACAAGTGCGAAGTATAGCAAATAGTACAAGTGAATATTTGTGAAAATTACTATAACTCTGATTGTGTTAATTGCGAATTATTTAAATAAATTTTGTCTAGTTCCTTAAAAATTGGTGGATATTTGAACCTGATCGCCGGCTCGTAACAATATAATATGTTCTCGCTTTCTCGATTATAGATTTGGGTCGCACTGCCAGCCACTATTACATAACGTATGAGACGATGGAGGTGTTCAACTCTATGGTGCGCAAGTCGATGACACAGGGCTATGTCCTTGAGATGCTGACTAGATGTTCTGACTTCCAACAGCTTAAAGTAAGTCCAGAACTTCTTAGTACTCTACTTTTATTATTTTTTTCGTATTGAAATGGCAAACAAGCGAAAGTCACTTGACGGTAAGCGTTTACCGAGTCACTAGTAGAAATGCAAAGTAGAACTGATCGCCTGCAGTTTTGGCTTTATTTTTGATCGTTGTCTTTAATCCTTAGGTCCGCAAAGAAGAACTAACAGAGCTGTGGCAGCTTAAAGACCACTACGGTGAGCTGCGTATAGAAGATGCGCCGGAGGACATACATTGGAAGATCAACATTCTACTCCAGACTTATTTGTCTAGAGGACGCATCAGTGGATCCTCGCTGCAGTCTGATCTTAATTATATTAGCCAGGTGTGTAAAGCCAATCTACATGATATTCAATATTTATTTTGTATATGTATATCACTACATATTATAAAACAAAATCCCCCGCCGCGTCTATCTCTCTGTCTATCTGTTCGCGATAAACTCAAAAACTACTGAACGGATTTTCATGCCGTTTTCTCTAATAGACAGAGTGATTCATGAGGAAGGTTTAGGTGTATAATTTGCTAAGATTTTGTGTAAATTGATTGAAATATGTTGATGATTGTTGAAAATGTCTCTGCTACCCGTGTGAAACCGGGCGGGTTGCTAGTTTAAAATAAAAGAAACAAACATACACAAACGCCTGTATCCGCAAAGAAAGCAGCGGTGTATTAAACACCCGTATTTTGCCAACTATACCAAATTTAGTCTCACTATCATAATAGAGGGCAAATCTATTACCTTCATCTCGGTACTTTATGAATTAAAAAGGTAAAAATTGGGATTATATCGAAAGGGAAAGTTAAGTAAGAAGCAAACGGGAGGACACTGCTTATACTAATGGATTGAGGAATGTAAGCAATAATTTGAACAGGGAAGGATGCTTGTAACTCGAACTGGCTGCTGCCGGGTAGCACGAATCCTGTAATAAAAAAATCTTTGAAATATTAACGATTCTGATTAAAAGTAGTCTTTGGTCGACGCCATCTTATCTCATAGCCACGATCTAAAGCTGTACCTTTAATACATCTAATAAAAAAGTCTTGAGAGTAGTGCGAAGAGATTACAGAAATCATTAGTGTTATCTATACTAATATTATAAAGTTGAAGAGTTTGTTTGTTTGTTGTGAACGCGCTAATCTCAGGAACTACTGATTCGAATTGCAAAATTATTTTAGTGTTGGATAGCCCATTTATTGAGGAAGGCTATATAACACTACGTTACGACCAATAAGAGCGGAGCAGTGACTATAAACGCAGGTGAAACCGGGGGACGCCTAGTAATTATATAATTAAAGAATTGTATCCCAAGGTGTATTTATTAGTGTATCTGTGCATATTATACTCCTTAATCGTAACTTTGTTGATTACTTTTGTTTTGATTACCTTACCTTAGATTTGTTATTTTATTTTGTAATCAATACCTCGTATGATTACATCTCAATCAATTCCAGAATGCAGTTCGAATAATTCGTGCGCTCTTCGAAATAACCCTTCGCAAGAACAACGCATATATGGCCGGGCTATATCTCAAAATGGCTAAGATGTTAGAGCTGCAACAGTGGGACTTCTACAGTGACATGAGGCAGTTCAACTGCTTCACTATCGAGACGTTGAAACATATTGAGTACCCGATGCTGAAGCCTGATCAGATCAGGGACATGGATTGGAAGGAATTGGGTATGTTGATTTTTATCCAGGTGCTAGGTGTGTTGACGAGAAAGATCAAGTTGTACAAACGGGTCCACGAAAAAGGAGCAACAAAAAAGTGTTATTTATTAAAAGTTAAGCTGAGAAAACGTTTTGTATTGTATCATTAAGTGTTGTGTCATTCAGTTAAACTCAGAACAAGATGTCTGACTGTCAACGTAAGCTAGTTAGCTAGTATTATCGAAGCTGAAAACTAGGTATACAAATGTGTATTTTGGTGTGGTACTGTGGTGTGTGGTGTGGTACCTCAACACGGGCAATTCTTATTTGTGATAGTAAAGTAGGTGAACAAGCACATGGTGCATTCCACAACTTCCAACACCATTGGTGTCCTTGTGTGTTGCCAACCCCATCCCTTCTCCCGTACAGCCTGGCAGTACTACTCGTTCTACAGCAAAAAATAAGATTATCTAGTACAACTAGTGGTACGCGGTTTGGCCGTGAATTTCTGTAAGATTTTTAGCCAATACCCTCAGAGGTTTATTCTAGCAAAAATTCGTTTATTTTTACTCTCATTCCAGCAAAAATCTATTGTAATAGTTGGAGAAGAGCCACTCGACTGCTCAAAGTAAAACACAAACCTCTAGTTTCTGTTTTTTCTTCGTTTACATTTAGTTTACTTTTGCAGGTGACCTAATCCGCAATCCTAAAAACGCTCGCCACTTAAAAAAATGCGCAGATGAATTTCCTCTGCTGGAAATGGAAGCTAGCCTGCATCCTATCACAAGGACTGTTTTGAGGATTCGACTAATTATTACACCTAATTTTAAGTGAGTATTGTTTAATATTTCAGGAAGGCTGAACAGTAAGGAGCAGTAGCTTAAATCGCCTACTTACATATATGTAAATATGTACAATTTTTTTTATGTAACATATCCACTTAGATTGAGATTTTGTTCAACAACTTCTTGTATCCAGTAAACTAGGTTGAAATAATTAGTATTGACGTTTAATGTAATAATGCTGCCTATGTGCCCCTGGTTATATTAGCAGATGACAGAAATGCTAAGGAATTCTATATCAATTTTGTGCATTTTTTGTTATGATTATGCCATACATGTATTCATATAGTTAGTTTTCAACTTATAGAAATATTTATATCTTTTGCAACAAAAAACCATAGTTAAAAGGTTACCTGTTTGATAATGTGCTGTCTATGTGACTAGAAGAAACTAAATCATCCTGTAAATTAATATCACAGAAGACTCACTCCGCAAAATCATTTAAATAAATAGCGACTCTTGCTCCGACACAATAAAGTGCAATTCAGGTCGCACAGCGCTAATTATGTACAGATATATTCACCTAGAAGTTGCTTCTCTTTCTATCTACGCGATAGAAAGATAGTCAACTTTTATCTCTTTTGACGACGTTAGGTTTGTCATCTTTATGTACCTTGTTGTTCTGCTAAGTTATGGACCTAATACCTCTACTTTTGTGATCAAATGACGTTTAAAATTAACCTAGGCTAGGTACTTACTTAGTAGTACAATGTCTGCATAGGTACCATAACCTAAGAAGATAGGCATACGGCATATATTATGTTACTGTGTACCTTGTCTATGAAGCTATTAATATCTTAAGCGACCCACAGACGACGTGACTCACATACTTGTAGCTTTTTGTACCCGGCTGCTAATACTCCTGTTATTGCTCTTGTTTTTTAAAGATGGAATGACAAATACCACGGTAAAGCACCTGAAGCATTCTGGATATGGGTGGAGGATCCAGAGACTGACATAATGTATTATCACGAATACTTCCTCATCACTAAGAAACAGGTATGAGAAACCGTTTTGCAACCTTCAAATAAGTATTATTAATAACTTTTAAAACTTTTTTTGTAATTTTCCAGGTAATAACGAATGAACCACAAGAGCTCGTCATCACTATCCCGATCAGTGAGCCGTTACCCCCTCAATATTACATCAGGGCAACATCAGAAAGGTGAAGTGAATGTTAATAATCTTATTTTCCTGTTACATAAATTCACATTTTTGTAACACGAAATTATATAATGGTCCCAATTCTGTTACTTCACTCGCTAAATTAAAATTCTCTAAAAATGTTTTCATATAAGATGTAAACCTTGTTCACTTCGAAACAAGGTCTTATTTCAAATTGAAACAAGTAGGTAACATATGTCGCTATCGAAATGAGCAATTTATTTGTCGACTAAAGTCTGACACGCTTAAATAAACTTTAATACCACGTAGCGAGAGCCGCTATCCGTTGAATGCCATCTCTTTTGCTCTGTGTTTTTATAAGCGTCTTCGTAGGTGTCGATTAAAATAACGTCATCTTAGTTCGATTTGAACAATTTTTTATACGGCAATTATACGGCATTTGAATAAATGGGGACTCTCGCTGTGTGGAAATAAAGTTGAGTAAACGTTGACAGGTTTCAGTGAAATTTTGTGGCGCTGAGAAATAGATGCCAGTAACAAATAGACCTTATTACAAAAATACAAGGTTGATTTCATATGAAAAAATTAAGTCAGGTTCTAGTTTAGTCGAGTGTACAATAGAATCGGCACCAATATATATAATTTTTTTTAGACATAATTATCTTGAACATCTTTCACTGCGTCAGAAAATGTTTGTCACTCTTTATTGTTGTCTAAAATTATTGTATAAGAAGCTATCTCACCGATATACGAAGTAAGACAACATTAACCAGTATATACACATTTTTTATGTCAATGTTGCCAGATTAGGAATATTATGCTAATTAGTTGTAATGAAATTTAATCTTAATAAATTAAAAATTTTATGTTATGAATTTCAATAGACCATAGATAATGTTGCCATTCACAGGTGGCTTGGGTCAGAAAGTGTGCTACCCCTAACATTCCAGCATTTAATTCTACCAGAGACGCATCCACCTCACACAGGTAATATATATTTTTTTAAATAAATACTTTTTATATAAAAATCATTGCATTTGTTATGTCCTTATCCTTTCTGCAGTCTTCTGCGCTATGTAGTGCCACATCGAAACATCCGTTTTACTAACGAAAACTGGCGAGGCTTTTTAGAAGTAGAAGTTAAGTATTTGAGTCACTAAAATAATTATCTTTAAAAAAAGTATTACCGATTTCAATGTGCTTTTTAGTGGAAATTAGATGTATTTTGTTTAAATATAATATGGGTAGGCCAACTAAACGCACTGCTCCAATGAGACAGCGATGTTTTGGAGCAAACGAAATCGATGTATAAAATATTTAGATATTTGTTGATTTTCAAAAAACCGCTCGACTAATTTCGATCAAATTTAAATGGGGGACCACCTGGGAAGTATTACCCTTTGAAACAACAAAATAATTTTCCAAATTGGTTCAGGAGTCTTCGAGTAATCGGTGAACATACATAAAAAAAGATTCCGACGAATTGAAAACCTCTTTTTTGGAAGCCAGTTAACAAAATTATTTCGAATGTTGTATACCTGCTTTTTTTTGTTGATCTTGAATCAATGAATAGAAGCACTTAATTTAGCATCCTTTACAATAATGCTTATAACCAATATTGCTTTGCTTTAAAGTGAAAACATTTTTGATAATAAAAGAATTTTTTATTTATTTTCATTACGTAAAATGTGGTACAAAAAGGACACTTTTTTAATAAAATAAAACTAGTTACATATTTATACTACACTATAAATATAATTTTTTACATTACACTTTTTTTACAGATCTTCTAGAACTCCAACCACTTCCCGTGACAGCTCTAAACAAGCCCTCATACGAAATGCTGTACAACTTTAGTCATTTCAATCCGATACAGACTCAGATCTTCCATTGTCTGTACCACACTGACAACAATGTACTGCTGGGTGCTCCCACCGGCTCCGGTAAAACCATCGTGGCTGAGATCGCTATGTTCAGAGTGTTCAATCAGTATCCTGGATGCAAGGCAAGATTATATTTTGTTATAAAAACCTTAACAACTAGAATTGGATGACTATATATAAAGATATGTAAGCATCCACTGTACCGAAAGAAATAGACGGTGATGTAGTGCTTCAAGTTTAAATGGCACTAGAAAGCTTATGCGACTGTCGTGGCTACCACCCAATACACTACTTCTCCTTATAAAAACATTTAATTAGAGGGGTTAATGAAATTACTAGTAATACACGACACATTATCTATATAGTACCTGGATGACCGAACTTTGCTCGGTTTTTTTTTTACGTTGTCTAGAAATGAAACCTAGCTAGATCGATTTATCGCCGCCGAAACCCCGTGCATACTAAATTTCATGAAAATTAATGAACTCCTATACTAATGAACCGATTTTTGACCGACTTGAAAGATAGGATAGTTGTTTTTTATTTTTATTGTATTGCATATTACCTATGTACAGCAACGCGTGGCCGGGTAGTAAATAATTATATACAAATATAGTTTATAATTTCTTAACGTAAATCTAATTTCATTCCATTCCATTTAGGTGGTTTACATTGCTCCCTTAAAAGCACTTGTAAAGGAACGAATAAAAGACTGGAAGATAAGACTTGAAGAAAAATTAGGCAAGAAGGTTGTGGAATTGACAGGTGAGTAGTAGACTTTTTTATTTTTATTTTTTAATAGACAACTTCCACATTGGGAATGATTCCTGTGTCGTCTTTACAAACATTGAAACAACCGACACAAAGAATACCCAGACTCGGGACAACGATTTGTGGATCACACAAATTTTCGTCGCGTGTGGGAATCGAACCCACAACACTCGACGCGGCATAGTAGCCAGGCGACCACCGTAACCATTGCGCCACCCGTGCAGTCATACCACACAACGCTTTTCCACTAATTCACTTTATTGAAAGTATCCTTTTGCCTATATTTTGATTCATCGCCTAAATATCGCCCGGTTAAAGGATCACATAAGTTGCTGAATAGAGTACAAATCATTTGAATATAGTAAGAACTCAATGTTATATAACGTTACTGCCTCTATAGAAAATATAATGTTGTCTATTATTATGAATAGAGAATAATTTATTCTATATTGCAACAACGGAAATGACATTTAAATTACAATTACAGCACTATTGTATAATTGCACTTTTTCTAATGAATAATATTTTCTAGTAAAAAAGAGATATGAATGCTAAATAAATGATTAAATGTGTTTAAGGTGACGTTAGTCCCGATATCCGGGCGATCAAGAGTTCTCACGTGATCGTCACGACTCCAGAGAAGTGGGACGGCATCAGTCGTTCGTGGCAGACGAGGAACTACGTACGTGACGTGGCTCTCATAGTTATTGATGAGATACACTTGCTGGGCGAGGACAGAGGCCCGGTGTTGGAGGTCATTGTGTCGAGGTGATTTTTTTAACAACATTTATTCAAATCCCCTGTCTGCGTTCTTCTTACAAAAGTCTAGGTTTGGAGGTACCTGACACTTCCTACAACATTTTGTTTAGGATGATAAATAAAGTACGAGAAATATCATTTGTGGGAGAGCCTCTTCACGTATACGGGCCGGCTCGACCGGAGTGATACCACGGCCTCACAGAAAACCGACAGTGAAGCAATCGTTGTGTTTCGCCGATTGAGTGATATTACTGGAGGCCCTAACCTTCTCTCTCTCCGCCTCTTCCCCTCTTCCCCCTCTCCTTCCCCTATTCCCAACGTAAAGGCCGGTAACGCTCTTGTGACTTCAAAATCAAAATCATTTATTTCAACTAAACCATTATGGGTATTTTTGAATTGTCAGGAGTAGTAGTCAGTCAGACTAAGTCAGTCGTGCAGCTAGTTGAGTTGCAGGTGCCCATGGGCAGCGGTAGTCACTTACCATTAGATGACCCGTCTGCTCGTTTGCCACCTATCCCATAAAAAAATGTTTTCAACATACTTAGCTAAGTGGTAATATTGTTGCAGAACAAACTTCATTGAGTCTCACACATCACGAAGACTACGTATCATCGGTCTGTCGACAGCTCTAGCAAATGCTAAGGACTTGGCCAACTGGTTGAATATAGGAGAAATGGGACTGTTCAACTTCAGGCCTTCAGTGAGGCCTGTGCCTTTAGAGGTGAGATGCTAATCACTTCTCTTCTACTTATAATGTAAAGCACATACTTCTCTTATTGTTACTTACGGTGCATTTATAGTTGCTGGGTCAAGTTTTGTGTTTTGGATAGAATATATAGGTGTACTTTTCGTCCGTTAATTGTAGGTATGTTTGTAAAATATATATTTTCATTCTATAATTGTCTAGTGCGGGATTGCTTTAAAAAAAGTATGGCACTATATCGACTAACATAACTTCGGGCCACCAATCCTTAATTCAAATTACTAATCTTCGGCTATGTTTATAGGGGAGTCTTATGCATTACTGCACTTGAGTAAGGTGGTTCAGGTAACAGTAGAGAGATTAGCTTTATTACATTGCTTGAATGTTTGGTGTAGGTCCATATATCAGGTCACCCCGGCCGCCACTACTGTCCCCGCATGCTGACGATGAACAAGCCCACATTCCAGGCGATACGGACTCACTCGCCTTGCGCGCCAACACTCGTGTTCGTCTCCAGTAGACGACAGACTAGGTAATATCCATATTAACTTTTATAAAAGAAAAATATTTATGTGATGCTTATGAAGAATAAAATTTATGTTTAAAATTACTACCTGGCTCCTGATACAATACATTAATAGATATTCTTTATTGTACACGAAAAACGAATATAATATTTTGTAGCTGTAGTACCAGGGGCGCAGGGGCGGTTTTCTCGCAGTCTGCGATCGATCTATTACAGACAACCTTCGAATGGACTATACTGAATAGTAACATTTGTCTTCTGCTTTAGTAAGCTACTAAAACTACGTAGTAAGCAAGATATACAATTTGTATATGACATCAAATGTATCTATTTATTATTTTATATCTATTTAGGTCGACATCATATGAGTTCAGATAAATCTGTTTTTATTAACATACTATTAGCATAAAAAAAATTGTCAGTGATGTCAACTACTAAGCGAAAATGAGCACTGCTTAGATCGACCAATAATCTATGCCCGTTGGAAGAAAGATTGATAAATGAATAATGGGATAGGATAGAATGATTGAATAATAGGCCCCACGAATTTTTTATTTTACGGTATATTCTTAAATACTGCATCTTATATTACAACCTTATGTACTCTAACGGTATTGCAAAAATATTTTCTTTTCAGACTAACAGCTTTAGACCTAATCGCATACCTTGCAGCTGAAGAGAATCCCAAACAATGGCTTCATATGCAAGAGTCAGAAATGGAACAAATTCTGGGTAACATCCGGGAATCTAATCTAAAACTGACGCTCGCATTTGGCATCGGAATACATCACGCAGGATTACATGAAAGAGATAGAACGACTGTTGAAGAATTGTTTATTAACCAAAAAATACAGGTATATGAAAGTGAAAGTATAAATTTATCCTTCATTTATATGTACGCTATTGGTCGATTTGACACATGTGTATATTTGGGCTCGATAGGCCTCTTTATTAACGTGTGAAGCGATATGCCGCGTTTTCATCGTACAACTAATCGGCATCTTGAATAAATACCAATACCACTCATAGTTTTTGTTCATTCTACTATCTATTATGTTTATTCGTGAAGAGAATTCGTTGTACTCCTTTTCAGGCAAATATTGCGTTCGGCAGAATACGATATTTGGAATACTTAAAGTTTATATGTAGAAGAACTGCAGAAAGCTAAAAAAGTTAAACAATATGTGTCATACAGTTAAAATAAATTGTAAAAAACTTACCACGACAAATGACAGGTGAAAAGTCTTAGTCTAAACAATGCGGGTCAAGTTATAGTGGTCATTGAAATAAAAATCAAATCGAATGAAAATCCGTCGAAATTCGACCACCAGGCTATCTCTAGTTAGTCTAGTGCGACTAAAGATCGAGATTGACAGACAAGGTATTGACTATTTTTTTTTTGTGTTGATTACCTAGGTCCTCATCTGTACGGCAACACTCGCTTGGGGTGTCAATTTCCCAGCTCATTTAGTAGTTATCAAAGGAACGGAGTACTACGATGGTAAACAGAAGCGCTACGTCGATATGCCCATTACTGATGTACTACAAATGATGGGCAGAGCTGGTAGGCCACAGGTAATGTTTTTTATACTGTATATTTTACATAGCACAAATATTAGATTTTTAGAAGAGATACTAGATTAGCTTAGACTGGCCAGTTGGTCTAGTGGTTAGTAACCCTGACTGCTACGCCATAGTTCGTGGGTTGGATTCCCACCCGAGTCTGGGTGTTCTTTGTGTCCGTTGTTTGTTTGTTTGTAAAGTCCCCCGCGACACAGAGAAGAAGAAGAAGAAAAAAAACACAACTCGCTTAACAAATACTACTTTTTTATCAAAATCAGTCGAGCGGTTTTTCAAAAATCAACAAATATCTAAAAATTGTATACATCCATGATATTTTCGGTGATTTGTATTTGTATCATTATCCTCCGCGGCATTTCCCAACTAAATTGGGGTCGAGCTTTCAGTCTAACTACGATACGGCCGAACTTCCATATTTTACGAGAAGCGACTGCCAATATCACTTTTAGGTTGTGGAGGTCTGATCTCCACAACCTAAAAGTGATATGTATTTGTAAATGTGAGATAATATAAAACCGCGATTCCAATACGCATAAATAAAAGTTAAACTTAATACTCAAAAAAAGTAATTAACATATATCATTTATATTGTAGTATGACAACGAGGGTGTAGCCGTGGTGTTAGTTCACGATCAAAAGAAGAACTTCTACAAAAAGTTTTTGTACGAACCTTTCCCAGTGGAGTCAAGCTTGCTGAACGTGCTACCTGACCATTTGAACGCTGAGATTGTCGCTGGTAAGTTATGTTATAGATCCGCCTCCTCTTTTTGTGAGGAAGTGATGTCCGCTAAAGAGGCGGCGAAAGGGACCGGGAAAGAACTAATACTCTCCCGTCCCGAAGGAGAGGCACCAGGCGCCGGAGAGCGCAGAATGATCTCCGGCCTCCTTGAGCCCTGGCCTGGAGCGGGGGTAATAGGTGAGGGTGCCCGTTACTCTAGCAGAAGCAGACCTGAGAGGGTGGCGCGCCGACTTCCGTGCGCGCCTCTCTAAACCGGAAGGGAGGCTATGCCCTCCGCACGCAAAGGCAGGCTTTTGTTTAGGAGGCGGCCAAGGTCTGCCGGGGTTCTCGGAGACTTCCTTCCTAGGGTATACCTGAGTCCCTTGCAATAGACTCATTTGTGACCGAACACCGTGTGGTTTTAGTCGATTCGATTCCGACATAACACTTCACCGGTGGGCCCCGGTGGGGTGATGACCTGTGGGGGTTTCCACGCGATAAAAAAATAGGTATGTTATAGAAGTGCTATGCTACTAATACATGTTGCATATTACCGTCATTTTTAAAAAGTCGGTTCATAGAAACAATTTAATGAGGTGAAGGTTTTTCTTGAATAAACAGAACTTTCAATGGTTTTATGGTGTGAACAATTTCAAATTATTTGAGGGTCAGTATATTTCAAGTCGAACAGGGCATTCTTTTTATATTATTACGTGGTCTCTAGAATTACATGCCTCAGGAACTCGATGCTGTACCATGTCCAACCAAACAACCTTCCTACTTCGGCCTTTACTTTTAATATCTGTAGAAAACAAACTCAACATTAACACTTATTTTTAAAGGCACTGTCAACACAAAACAAGACATCTTAGACTACATGACCTGGACGTACTTCTTTCGCCGTCTGCTCAAGAACCCTTCGTACTACAACCTGGAGAGTGTGGAACCACAAGACGTGAACTATTACCTGTCAAACTTGGTGCAAACGTCGATAGACGTGCTTGCTAACGCCAATTGTTTGGAGATTGAAGAGGTAAGGTTAACTGCAAGCATTATTTTGTGCCTTGTTGTTAGATGAACATTTTATTATTGCTCCAAAGTTTTTTAAGGAGTATATATTTAGTCTTTAATTAGCGCGTCTATTTATATTTTAGAATAATAGGTATGTTACATTGTCCTCACATTTCATTTACGATTATAAGCAATGTAACCAGAGATTTGTAAATAACATGTTGAAAAAGAGTGTCCTTGGAGTTTCTTGCCTGTTCTTCTCCAATGGATCTACGAATCGGAACAGGCAACTAGCTTCACGAAATCACTTACTTAGTCTGACTGACTACTACTGACAATTAAAAAACACCCATAATGGTTTAATTGAAATAAATGATTTTGATTTGATTGTGTGTTGTATCACCAGTAATTAATTAATTAACAGTTTTTTAATAAAATGAAAATAATTTTTAATAATAAAACCCTGTGTAAACAGCAAACTTAAGTTGAAAAAAATTGATAAATTGCTAAAAAATAATTTAGATAATTTAGTTCATTTAAAAAAAAAATTATGACATTAATAAAGATACACAATAAATCCCACTAATATTGTAAATGTGAAAGTTTGGATGGATGGATGTTTGTTACTCTTTCACGCCAAAACTACTGAACCAATTGCGATGAAACTTAGTATGTAGATAGCTGGAGACCTGGATTAACGTATAGGCTACTTTTTATCCCGATATTCTCACGGGATCGGGACTTACGCGGGTGACCATTCAAATATACCGATACTCACAAATAAAGTTAAACATCGTTTGCTAGGACCAGCGCACAGTCCATTGCACCTGGATGGGCCGAATCGCGTCCTACTACTACCTGTCGTACAAAACTATGGCGCATTTCAACCGCAATTTACGCAGCAACATGGACATGGATGAATTACTGCGAGTGTTGGCAGACAGCGAGGAGTACGCCACGCTGCCTGTCAGACACAATGAAGATTTACTCAACGGGTACGTATATAGATTCAGTAGGTGACATCAGCGGCAGCCCTACGGCTGCGGCGATGGTCAGGCGCCGCGACGCTGGTCAGGCGCCACGATGGTCGTTAGGCGCCGCGACGCTGTTAAGGTGCCGCGACGCTGGTCAGGAGCCACGATGGACGTTAGGCGCCGCGACGCTGTTAAACTGCCGCGACGCTGGTCAGGCGCCACGATGGCCGTTAGGCGCCGCGACGCTGTTAAGGTGCCGCGACGCTGGTCAGGCGCCACGATGGTCGTTAGGCGCCGCGACGCTGTTAAGGTGCCGCGAAGCTGGTCAGGCGCCACGATGGTCGTTAGGCGCCGCGACGCTGTTAAGGTGCCGCGACGCTGGTCAGGCGCCACGATGGTCTTTAGGCGCCGCGACGCTGTTAAGGGGCCGCGACGCTGGTGAGGCGCAACGACGGACGTTACGCGTCTTGACGCTTGTCAGACACAGGTCAGACGCCGCGAACGTGATTAGGCGTCGCGACGCTTGTCAGGCGCCGCGACACAGATCAGACGCCGCGAATGTGATTAGGCGTCGCGACGCTTGTCAGGCGCCGCGACACAGGTCAGACGCCGCGAAGGTGATTAGGGGTCGCGACGCTTGTCAGGCGCCGCGACACAGGTCAGACGCCGCGAAGGTGATTAGGCGTCTCGACGCTGGTCAGGTGGTTTCACGTTCTCAAGCAGGTGTCAAAAAAAAAAAGTCAATATAGAAATCATATTGACTTTTCATAAAAAAGTGGTTCTTTAAACTCTTTCATTAATTACTAATTACTATTCCTTGCAGTGAACTATCGCAACAATGTCGAATACCAGTTGATGCTTTAAGCCTCGACTCATCCAATGTGAAAGCGTTCTTATTACTACAAGCGCACATGACAAGATTGCTACTACCCAACACGGACTATCTGACCGACACCAAGTCTGTACTCGATCAGACTATTAGAATTATTCAGGTAATTTACCCAACTACTTAAACGTAGGACATACACACGCACGCACGCACGCACGCACACACACACACACACACGCACGCACGCACGCACGCACGCACGCACGCACGCACGCACGCACACACACACGCACGCACGCACGCACGTACATACACACACACACACACACACACACTGCACATACTGCACATACTTTAATCGTGGGAGAGCCATGCTGTGCCACGTATGAGCCGGCTCGACCACTGATATTACGCCCTTGTGAGGGCATAATATCAGTGGTCGAGCCGGCTGTGAAGCAATTGCATTGTGTTTCGCCGAGTGAGTGAGGTTACCGAAGGCCCTAACCCTTCCTCTCCCCCCTTTTCACTCATACCTCTGCTCCCACCTTATAGCCCGGCAACGCACTTGTAACTCTTGAGTTGCAGGTGCTCATGGCGGTAGCCACTTTCCATCAGGTGACCCGTCTTCTCGTTTAACTACCTATAAAAAAACTACTTTTCCCGAAAACCCAACTCCTTTAACGAATTCCGTGTTTCCTATATTTTATGGCACGCAAATACTACACCGGGACACCAGTAGCAGGTATGATTCGACTTCGGATCCAAAAGGTCTTAACTACCTATGGATTTTATACCTTCCTAGGTAGGAAGGTATAAAACATAATAGGTATAAGTAGGTACTTTACCCTTGTACCCATCTTATAAGGAAGACTGAAAGGTAGACGTGTAAGCCTCGATATGTGTTTCTGCTGCAAATTGATCCCCCCCCCCCCCACACTCTTATTAATAGGTTTAATAAATAGCACTTTCTACAAGCGCGAAATTATGATTATAATAAAAGATTCGCTGTGCCTTTATTCTGGTAAATATACCTTCTGAAGAATTACTGTATCTCAGCAAATTATATATAATTAGTCTTTTCTTCAACCATTAGATGACAATACCAGGCACATGAGTGATAATAATACTAGATATTTATTGATTCCGCTGAATTCCACTTATATAAATACCAATTGAACATTTTAAACCACAATCCGAAGGACGATTCCTTCTTATTATAGAGAATAAATACAAAATTTTAAACATTGCACTCATTGCTCGCCAATATTTCTCATGTCTACAAGGATCAGTAACCAGGTCAGTCCCAAGGATCCTCTCCCTGGTACTCCACTGCCCACTCCGACTCCGATTCCGATAAATCAAATTTACAAACTCCGATTTAGACTCCGGTTCTGATAAACCTACCTCCGTAACATCCCTAACGGATAGGTGATAAACCTTCAAAAATAAAATGCCCCAAAAGACGAAATAAACGGTTACACCATAACATATTATTATGGAAAAATAATAGAATTTTCGTTTGTCACGTGTATGTGACAATGGCGTTCAAGGGCTTAGACTGTTTACTTATATAGTACTGTGTTTATATGTGGTATTCACTCTTTACACTACAAGCAACGCTATACGTTAACGCAATATATGTGCTGTGTATAACGGGTTTAAGAAAAAAAAAACAAGTCACATTTTTTTTTTTACACAGGCCATGATAGACACTTCAGCTGAGCACGGATGGTTGTCCGTATGTTTATCCTGTCAGATCCTCATGCAGTGCATAGTCCAAGCCCGGTGGCCTTCCGAGTCGCCCCTCACCACGTTACCGCATGTCGACTCGCAACACCTCTACATGTTCTCACACATGACGAAGGATCTCAATAAACCCTGTACCATGTTGAACGGGTTGAAGGTCGTTTGTATGAGGAATTATGAGCTGCTGGCCAAATATTTGAGGCGGGAGTTTGAAGAGAACCAGATTGAACAAATACATAGGGTAAGTGTTTATAAAGTACATACATTTCTAGACCGGCAGCTAGCGACAGAAGTTCACCCTTTAATATCAATGATTCTACTTATCTCAGATAATACTTTCAATGCTCTAAAAGGCATGAATGAGAAAACCGGTGTTAAACTTCTATTATTAAAATAATGCTGAATCTCAAGATTTATAAACATTTTCAAGGTAATGGTTTTTGGCACATTATGTTTAACCACAATTTTAGCAAAAAACAGAAATAGACACAATATTTACAATCAAGTCAAATCACTTTCTTTATTAAACGTCAAAAGGTTCTGTAGAAAGTTTTATGAAATAACGATTTGTGACGTCATATATTGCTATCGTAAAATCATATTTTACTTTAATATTTTTATGTGCCATGAAAAAATTATAACAAACATAATAATAATTGTTACGAATAACTCGCGGGTCCATCTATTGTCAACTATAGGAAGTCATAGACGGTGACGATTACTTAAATTGAGATGCACGCCATCTTTTGATAAAATACGGAACTAATAAGGTTATGAATAGAATGTGCCACTATGTATTGGAATGTTCCAGGGTTATTTCGATTTTTCGGAAGATGTCGCGATCTGTAAGAAATTAACGTCCGGGGGTATATAAGACGCATGCATTGCGTTATGAATAGAATTTTTAGTTGAGCAATCAGCGAAAAAACAAAGCGATAAGTGAATTTATATAATGAAAAATAATTGTAATTGTGTTATTGTTTGTTTCTCTGTGAATTATTGCAATTCAATTGTGTCTGCTTTGGTAATAAATTGTTTTACATTTGTAATCCTGAACTTCAGCTCGTAACATTATATTATCACCTACGCTAGACGAAATTATCTTCGTCTTGTATTTATTATCCCTTGATATTGGTTGCAGGACTTATTACGTTTTTTGTAATATGTCCAAACTATGGGCCTTCGTGACTAAGCTAATCTGCTAAAATAAGTATTTCAAAAAAATTAATTTTTCATCCAATCCAATCTAGGCTATCTGCGACTTACCGACACTGGACATTAAGTTACACGTGAGAGGACTCTGGTTCGACTGCGATCATGAACAGGACAAACTTGTTCAACAACCGCCTTCTAAGGACCAATGGATGCCGATACACGCAAATCAGGTACTTCGTTCTCATATTTCTAAAATTTTATGACATGGTTAGTTCAACTACGAAATGCCTCCACAATGAGCAAAGGAGAAACCCAAAGTCCATAGAAACTTGGGCCTGGCGTTACAGGGCTGAAATTTCGTCATCATTTAGAGCACTTAGGAAAGTTTCACGAGCCCAATTTTCACGTCTCCCAGCATTGGCCAAATTGGTAAAATCAAACAATGTTTACATTTTAGGTTATTTTTTATTATTTGAGTATTTTAATAAAAAAATATATTTTTGAGTCTGTTTCCTGCGTAAATCTGGCGATGACTGTGCTGCAGCGCCGGCAGACTATCACGATCAGGTTGTAAGTGATTAATTAAAAAGTGCTTAGGTGGTGACTTCAGATTCATCTGATTAATATTACCGAAAACCTCAGCTGAAAACTAATGAAGACCCACTTACATCACTACTGGCTTGCATTTGTTAATATTGCATCTACTAGGGGATCTGACTACAGTAATCTGAGATTACAATAATATATTAAAATAAAAAAAAAACTCATTATTGTGATAAATGAAATGTGTGATAAAAGAAATACCTCAAAACACATTCACTTACCCAAAAATACGAAAAGCAAATGGCATTGACAATGACATCACAACTGTGCCATGACAGTTGACAGACATAATTATACAAGAGCAATCCCTAGTGTAATCGATTTTATTGATTATTTATTTCTTTTAATTATTTTTTAATAGTGCTTAAGTTAAAAATCAATTAGATTACAGATTTTCTATTTTACATTTCATTTTAATACCTATAAAACAATTATCATAAAACAATAGAATATTATTTATTTGTAAAAGTATCGAGTGCCACTAAATCGATATTCTTAGGTAAGAATATCGATTTAGTGGAACGCTCTATTGATATTAAGTCAGCGTTTGTGAAGTTAGTGACGTATAATAAAATTAGTGCTGCAGAGATTTTACAAAGGTTGTTTAAAACAATAAATAGAAATCTACTTATTTTCTATACTTGGCCATTGTAATTGAGGCTAAGATTTAAATGGGTTAAGTAAAATAGACGAATTTTTTGGTACATATCTGATTCGTGTAACGGTATGGCCCAGAAACGGACTTCTCCTTTAATTGGGACATATCATAGTCACCGACCATTTATCACAGCTCAATATAGACCGACCACATAAGTCAGTCCTCGCCTGCGACGTGGCAGAAGTGTTGAAAGTATTTAAAGACGGATCTTACGATACGTTGCATCATGGTTTTGTTACAATTAATAGTGTGCTACAGTGTGTGATGAAAATAAATATTACGACGAAATACGTACGGATGCAGATACAATCTTATCTTATCTTATATATAATATATATAAATCTCGTGTCACAATGTTTGTCCTCAATGGACTCCTAAACCACTTAACCGATTATAATAAAATTCGCACACCATGTGCAGTTCGATCCAACTTGAGAGATAGGATAGTTTAAATCTCAAATTATAGTCGCAATTTTAATTTATTGCTAATTATTTGTCTGTTATTATTTGACAGTCACAATTATCTGTTAACTCCAAATGATTCTAACAGATGTCGATACCTTTCGACTGGGTTGAGTAAGTAATCAATAGATGGCGCTGCTATGGTAAATCTACGAACGTGTCATATAAGCTACATTTTAACAGCATAATTACCACGTGTTGTTGACGCTATAAAATTAATTAAATTTATTTTGTAGTGAACGAAATACCGTATAATTCAGCTAATTATTTGTCTGTTATTTGCGATTTAACATCTGATGGACGAGTCATTTTGTACAACAATATGAATTTTTCAATTGAGTACTTTAGTTTTATTTTCAATTTAGCTAATTAGATTTTACCGGAAGGGTTTTATTTCCTTAGTTGCGATTAGAGAAATAAAATATGGCGGTACGAAGTTCGCCGGGTCAGCTAGTATTATAATATATATGTGATGTTGAAATTCAGAAGTATTAGGGTCTAATTTACTAATATATTTTTATTAGAACACTTTAATAGCTATTCGTTTGGCCTAACTTCCAATTTTATGTCTGAAGATAGACCGGTTCACCTCGGGAATGTAATCTCGTTTGTATATTACACTCAGAGACCGTGACCATAGACGTGTGACTGCTAGCAAGCCGCGCAGCTGCGCGGCTTGCGAACTGAGCTAGCCATTATTGCGTATACCGCCCAATCCCCGCGTCCGTCGCAAGCGAGGATGGAGGATGACGATGTATCTCATATAGATTCTTTCTTTTCTTATTAAAAAAAGACGAGTCCCGCATTAGAAATTACTCCTGTGTCGCGGGGGACAAACATACAAACAACGGACACAAAGAACACCCAGACTCGGGTGGAAATCGAACCCACGACCTCTGGCTCAGCAGTCAGGGTCACTAACCACTAGACCAACAGGCCAGCCAAGATTGTATTACATAATATATCTAATGTACCAGTTGCAATTCATCATAACTCTTTTTTGTTTCACTATAAGTAAATAAGCAAGCAGCCATATTATGCAAACAAGTGCCATAGGGCCCACCTCTGGTTTAAAGTTTATCAGTAACAAGATTTGGTAGATTCTACCGTACGTTTTACCCCCCAGGATTACAAGATTTTGTTGTAAATATTTCGGTGAACATAAAATTTATGACAGCAGAGTTTTGACAAGTGCCATGGCCCACCTCTCACTTTACGGTGAAGAAAAACATCGTGAACACTTGTGGAGGTTTACCTCCACACCTAAACATACTATACATATAAATGCATGTTAGTGTATGAAAACAAATAACACAAGCCTGGTAAAACGTGACACTATAGGTCATGAACTAAAGATAACATCAAATGAAGATAACACAATTACTCTGTACTCACACTCGCGGAGCATCTTCCAGGAATACACGCTACTGCTAGAATTACGCCGTCGCGGAGGTAACCCTAGCAACGTACTTTGTCCTCGCTTCCCTCGCGTCAAGAACGAAAACTGGTTCGTCACGCTAGGGAACATTGATAATAGAGAGCTTCACGCGCTGAAGCGAGTACCGCCTAAGGGAACGGCGCAGGTTACATTATATACACCATGTAATAAAGGTTGGTTACAATTATATTATTTTCGTTTCCAAGCTCTCCGAAAAGAGCGTCATGCTCGGTAACCGTCACATGTTCAAAAGGTTTTTTGACGTTAGACTAGAGACGTTCAAAAATAAATTATATGATGGTAAATTATTTGTACCTAAGTCGAAGCCGAATGTGGATCATTACTGTATTTTAATAGGTATCTTTAGTTACTGAATTTGTAATGAGAAATGTATTGTATGTATGTGACCAACTGCGCTTGCTATTCCATGCAACTGCTGTTCTGCATAATAGCAAAATAGAACACTATATTTTTGTGTGACTGGGACCGGGGATATTTGGCAAAATGTGAATGTTTACGCTTCTGCCTACACTTTCAGGGATAAAGACGTGACTGTATGTATTCATGTATATTATTATCGCATATATACACATATTTCTTACATATACATAGTTCTTGTTAGTTGATGATTACGGTTCTATAAAAGTACTAAGCGTTTAAGCAAAATATCATAAATCGACAATATATCCCGCAGTGTGTATTGTGTATATTTAATTTAGAATCATATAACATTCTTTCGCAGGTCGCGTAATCTACACAGTGTACATATTAAGTGATAGCTACATAGGCCTGGATCAGCAGTACGACCTACAGTTGGAGATCATTGACCCATTACCCCAAGAAAACGCCGATAGAGTGTACGACAACATCGATAAGACTATCTACGAATGATTTTGTTCTATATAACCACATAGCTATACACAGACAAGATAGAGACAGAATGCTCTCTATGATTGTATTATAGGTATTCCAGAGAGAGAGAGAAGCAAGAGGCAAAATTTATTATTAGGTATCCTAATAATCAAATCCAGTTAAAGCTATGCCAAGGGAGGCATAGCTTTAACTGGATTTGATTATTACTTTTACCAATAGTTAATTACGATATGATCTTATAATTAACTAGTGATAGACATTCTTTTAACTGGATAATCTTTTTATGTAAACTATATTTATTATTATTTATCAAGATCAGAAAGCTGGCCTTTGACATATTGCCAATAAACATTTATTGCGTATGTGTGTACTTCAGTAACTTAATTTCCCCATTAAACATTATGCGTAGCCTTGATTTAAGGTGACAAACAAATCTACTGACTTTGGAAGAATAATAACTACTTAGAATTAGTCGCAGCGATGTGCCGATCTACACAGCCAGATTCCTGAATTTAATTGGAAATGGATTCTTTATATAATTATCTTCTATACAAATAAAAATCAATGTTCAACATTGATCAGATTGTGATGAAATTTTGGCAGGGTCTTCTGAGAACGCCTGCGGTTTCTGGCCCTAAAAATCTAAATATAAAAAAAAATTGCAACGCATGCCGGGTACTGCTAGGTTAGTTATAAATATTTAAAAGGTTTAACGCTAGAAAAAGGACTTTCTTATGGTTTTTACCAATGGACGAAGCGATTCATAACGAAAGTGTATAATTCAATGTGGTTTTGTTTAAATGCGATAAAATTTGACGATGATTGTTAAAAGTGTCGGACAAAATTAATGTCGCTGGCGTGCGCCGCATAAATCAGTAGAGTTATATTACAAAACAATTTATTACGGACTTATTCACATATAAATAAAAAAACAATAACGGAAAAATATTGCTAGAAAAACATTTTAAACATCTTTAAAAAAACCTGAATGACTGTCGAGAACTTTGCAATCCAAAAGTTCTGTTTCAACCAGTTTTGAGTATCCATTATTACTGTTCTGGGACTCCATATCGATACCTTAATAGGCAAACCAGCCAACTTCACTTTTTGTAATAACAGACAGATAACTCAAAAAATCGCGGTTTTATTATTATATACTAAAGAGATGTAAACTAAATTATCCAAAATATTATATGCCAACAGTTTTTTATATTTTCGATACTGTAAGGGTTTGCCTATTAAGAATCGATGCTTTATATATCGTCTTGAACTCGATCATACATAAATGTAAAAAACTTTGTTGATATGAATGATAAGCTCTGTTCCTTTCAACATCAATTCATAAATAAAAATGAAGCGAAAAACGTCATGACCAATTATTTTTATTAGTACATTAATTAAACAACAATGTCTAGTCTACACAAATGTACAACATGGCAAAATGTTATAGAACCTTTTAGAACTACCTACATCCATATATACATACATGCTAAATGCAATTCCAGAAATAGGCAAGCTTTTCGTATTATATACTATGTAGTCCATGTTCTACTAAATAATTACATTCTCCTACTAAATATTTAATTTTGGTCAGTCATTCTCGTCACAGGACTGCCGTGCCATTCCAATACACTGTAACTTTTGAAAACGACTTTTGAGATATTTGACAATTAAAGTTTTTGATAATCAATAGCTTTTTTTATTCATTACTACTCAATTTCGTATTATTTTACACATTTATTAGTTAGTTGTATACATCTACTACATAGCCGAGTATTTTTTTTTTTTTATTAATTGACTAAGAAAAAAAAACGGCTAAAGAAAAGGCGAGATAGCAACAACGTTTCGTCAAGTCGAGTATGCTGGTTGAACGGCATCATTATTTAATGATGCCGTTCAACCAGCACACGATTCGGTCCAGAACACTGTAGGTAGGTATTTACCTACCTACAGTGTTTTGGACCGAATCGTGTACTCGCACGTTGATGCCGTTCACAGTATTTTGTCAAAACAAGTTCCGGAGTTCGGAGCCTATTTTGGCAAAATACTGTAAGCTTTGTTACAGTTTTTTAACATGTTAAAACCTTAATTTCAACACAATAAAATATTTTTCAAATTGTTTTTTATAAAATACACTTTAGAATGAAAAAAGTGTGGGTCAGGGGTACTAAACAGACTTAAAAAAAACTGATGAAGCGTTGTTAAAAACACTAAGGGCGAACGCTAAAATTCGCACGCACGCTCAATGAAAAATAGTTTGAGCAGCGCAGGCGCGTGCGACGGAGCGCGGACGCGGGCGACGGATTGTAACACGCGCGGCGGGCGGCGGGCGCACGCGACCGGCGTCCGCATTTGTAAAATTCGTTTTCATTGTCACGCAACTTCGAAAATTTGGTTACGAATTCTCCGATGAGTAGCCTGCTTGTGCCAAATAATAAATTAGCAAATAATGCATGCTAATCTACTCGACACTACTGTACACGCTCGAGATCAATATTATACTAGCAGCGCAAAATGAGACGGGCGCACGCAACGGGTGCCCCCGCTCGCGGATTCGTGGCCCGCGGCGGACTTGTGACGCGTGCACCCGCGTCCTCATCCGCCCGTGTTTTAGCGTTCGGCCTAAGTCAAGTTACAGTCTTTTGGATTGGCACGGCAGAGGGCTGGTATTCTTTTTTACACATAAATGCTAATATTTGTTGAGTAATGTCAGTTGTTTGAACCCCAGCTACCGGATCAATAGTTCGGATCAGTAGTTGTAAGGAATTACATTCAAACATCTTACATATTTACTAGCCCCTGAGCTACATTGTAGGCAGTGCAGAAACCACAATGCGGTCAATCCGTAGATCCGTACAGACACAGTGAGGGCCATCACTGCTCCCCTTGAAGCCTTTATTAGATCAAATTAGATTTTTTTTAACTAGTTATAATTATTAGCAGAATCAAATATTCAACC
Source organism: Callimorpha dominula (assembly GCA_949752705.1). Lineage (NCBI taxonomy): Eukaryota > Metazoa > Arthropoda > Insecta > Lepidoptera > Erebidae > Callimorpha > Callimorpha dominula. Next base: position 11,700,502 of record OX457011.1, read on the forward strand.
CACATACTTTATACTTTTTAATCTTTAATCATGACATACTACATAATGGGTGAGACTCGAAATTTCCCTGGAAATTCTACAATTATATTCTAGTCACTTGACTTGCAAGCATCCAATGCAAGGTCTGTGTAACACCCCCAATGTGACTTCTAATAGTTGTATTATACATACATATGTATAATAACCTCTACATAACTAAGCTCATATGCAACTCATGCAATATTTGGTTTGATTACCACATAAATTAAATGATGCTAATTAAATGCTTAAGACTTTGAACACTGATTCACTAAAATGACAAGCAAAAAATTTTTTATTGTTATTTTTTAATATGCAGTTTGCCTTTTTTGTAATTGCCACATAAGATGCTACATGTGCAATATTAATATTGTGTTTAGCAGGACAGTATAATGTATATACAGTATTGTATCTTCATACAAACGGTTGGATCGCCACACCTTGAGTTCGGTATACACTCGGTACCAGGCTGCCCGTTTGTATAATTGGATACAAAATTCGTATAACTCAAGCAGGTAGATGAAATTATGGGCAGCCCTATCGCGTGTTTGCGTACCGTCCGGCTGTAGGTAATTATTTCAAGGAGGCCCGAGTCACAATACTGTATATACATTATACTGTGGTAGCAGTTTTCATTTTAGATATATTTTATTCAGATAACTCGAATTTTATGACCAATTAGCAAATGCAATTTTATTTCGTTATTGTTTGTAGTAAGTAGGTCATGCCACTTAATATTTAATTTAAATCTCCATTTATCAGAAGAATAACTTAGCATCATTAATTTAATTTCTAAGCAAAACAACTATCTTACAATCTAGTTCTGAGGACTTATTGTTAGATAATCAATTTATTAATATCTACACAGTAAGTTGAATAGCTTTATCACGATGGTACATATGGATTAATTGAAACAGGCCTAACATATTTGAATTTTATATGGTACAAAAATATGACAGCTGCTCTTATCTGAAGCTTTATACAAAATTTACACATATCGATTTTATATTAGTCTAACAATGGAAGTGCTCATTTTATAACTTTATTAAAAATGACACTATAAAGGGTTAAGTTAGCACAACAATTGTACTATGTTATCTTCTATCTTTGGTAAAAACACTCAAACAACATCACATATTGTAGGAGTGCTAGCGTCATGTTATTTACGCTTCCTATTCTCGTACTCAATAGCTCTCACTTCGGAAATAATCTGCCTTTCCCTTGTCAGTATTCCATCTAACTGTTCAGTAAATGCAGCAAATGAAAATTTAGATTCAAATCTTTTTAAACCAGCTTCACCCAGTTTCTCACTCAACTCGGGATTTGCAACCAACTTGCTCATAGCGTTAGCAAATGATTTACTTGTTGGTTCACATAAAAATCCTGTAACATCATTTACAACAGTCTCTGTGGGCCCACCGCTATTTACTGCTATCACTGGTTTTTTAAAGTACATGGCTTCTAAAGGAACAATACCAAAGTGCTCATTAGATGGTGTATACACCAAAGCCCTGCAGTAATATAATAGAGAGACTTTCTCATCATCTTTAGGAGACTTCATAAATATAACTTTGTCTTCAATGTCCAACTCAGCCGCTAAGTCAGTAAGCTCAATAAAATGTTCCATATTTTCTAAGTTTATAGGATCAAATCCACCAGCCATTATCAAATGAACTCTACTCCATTCAGCTTCATTTAGAGTGTGTTTCAAATGTTCCATAGCCCTTAGTGCCAATTGCAAGTTCTTCTTTCGTTCATATCTATTTATAGACAAGAACACAAACTTATCTGTTCCTACTGGGACTATCTCTTTTAAAGGCTTCGGTACAGTCATCCTAAAGTATTCAGTGTTTATAGAAGGGTAACAGATGTCAGGTAAATCTTTGATTCTCTGAAATGCATCTTGATACACTCTTGCTGTATACTTGCTATTAACTAAGACTTTATCGGCTTGAGCCGTTGTCAGCTCTTCTAGCCAATTCAAAGGAGCTCTATACAACTTTTTAAGTATACCACCTTCAGACGACAAAAGCTTATCAGGATGGTGACAGTAGAACACGATTCTAAATGGCCCTCTGGCTAATTTCAGAAAAGGCACACACATAGAAATCAGATCACAGAAAATAAGAGTTGGCTCTTCGACTGGTATGACGTACCACGCCATGTAGACAGCGGCATAAACCATGCGTATGTAAGCACATGCCGCTTTGAATCTCCCGAAAATAGATCGGGGTAGCCAGTCCCCCACCACGGTCACAGGAAACGTCCCATCTCTGGTTTCGGCAAAGCAATGTGTAGGATCATGATGGTTAGTATAAAAAGCAACATCATGTCCTTTATTCTTGAAGGCTAAGGCAGCATCAACCACCAGTCGCTCTGCTCCTCCAATACCCAAATCGGGGTGAAGAAATATTATTTTGACCATATCTAACTGGGACAAATATGCGTATGCGTACTAAGATTTCATTACACCGAGATGAAACAATATTATTACACCCCCGTCCAACCCCCAGACACAAAACTTCACTAAAATAAATAGGTACTTGCCAGCACTACTCTATGTTTGACACTGAGTTGCACTGAGTCACTGACAGGCCTGACAGCCATCAGTCGGGCAGCGGGCCAGCTGTTATGGTGCGTTTACACGCACGCCGTGCAGCACGGCACGCAGCTCGGCGCGCAGCCTGCCACGCAGCGTGCCAAGCAAGCTTTTCACACCAGGGCTGCCAGTAAGGACAACTTATTTTATACCGCTAAGACTCGGAAATTATACAAATCATGTACTATTATACAAAATCAGTGTTGTACAACTATAGAACGTCACTCTTTGGGGATTTCAGTAAAAGGTGTTTTAACTTTAACGTATAAGGATTTAACAGTTTATCACAGACATGATTTGTTTTAAGTATCTCTATGTGTATGTACGTACTTTTTACGCTATAACATCAGCAATGACATTGTATCCAATTATACAATGCAGTCTACTATACAAACAGGATACAAAAGATAACCGATATTATACTAATTTTGTATCCAGTTTTACAATTTGGCAACCCTGTTTCACACACTTGCAGGCATGGTCCGTAGGGTATTAGTGTTCTGTGGACATGGTAGTCAGTGCAAACATGGGAGACGATGTAGACGTAGATCTCGTGGGAGCTACTGCTTTGGGCTTAATCTATTTTTATTCAAAAAAAAAAACAGCCCGACATAATTATGCATGCGAAATTTTACAACTAAAAAATCATTTATGGTGTAAAAACACTTTTCAAGTAGCCAAAACTTTAAATTTGATTTTTTTATTTGACATGCGTTATAACTATTTTTACATCGAAGAGTGCTTTTACATAATTAGTTTCTTATTTTAGTGGGATCTCTTTTAATGAATTTACTATCCTCGCTAACTTTTGAATAGAATTTTTTATTATTTCTAATAAACATGAACATAAATAACCATGATAAGCATTGGGGGCGGCTTCTTCATTAACTGTTTCGTAACTGTTTTAAGGCATACATAAATCTATTTTATTTACTGCACATCATTGATATGCGATTAGTTACAATTCTCTAATCGTCAATCAATCCATCAATACTAACATTAATCCTAAGAATTGGCTCTATTTTGTTTCATATTTTTTTGGCCCTAATAAACAATATTAATTTTTACTAAAAGAATAGTTCAAAAACATCTTTCTGAAGTCTTCTTTTGCTTTCGATTCGTGCATGATAAAGGTTCAGACCATTCCGATATATTTCGTGTCGTCAAAAATTAATTTCGATCGTTACGTCGTCTGTACGCCACGAAGATGAAAACTATACTAACGCGGCCGAGCGCGTGTGTGTGTGTAAACAAGCAAACAAGCACATTCACCCTTTGAAGTGTGTCAATAAACCGACAGTTGTCCCGATCGGCGCCAAGCGCGTGCACATTCACGCAAGCATGCACAAACAGCCTGTTCACATGCTTGCGTCGTTGAATGTCGGTTTGAACGCGAGCGTGTGAACGCAGCCGTTAGTCGTCCCGATCGGCGGCAAGCGCGATCACATTCACGCAGGCATGCACAAACAGCCTGTTCACATGCGTGTGCCCGTGCATGTACTCGTAGAATGTCGGTTTGAACGCCAGCGTGTAAACCCACCATTAGTGTTCTGTGGACATGGTACTTGGTAGTCAGTGCAAACATGGGAGACGATGTAGACGTAGATCTCGTGGGAGCTACTGCTTTGGGCTTGATCTATTTTTATTGAAAAAAAAAACAGCCCGACATAATTATGCATGCGAAATTTTACTTAAAACTATTAGGTTTTACAACTAAAAAATCATTTATGGTGTAAAAACACTTCAAGTAGCCAAAACTTTAAATTTGATTTTTTTATTTGACATGCGTTATAACTGTTTTTACATCGAAGAGTGCTTTTACATAATTCGTTTCTTATTTTACTGGGATCTCTTTTAATGAATTTACTATCCTCGCTAACTTTTGAATATATTTTTTTATTATTTCTAATAAAGAACATAAATAATCATGATAAGCATTGGGGGCGGCTTCTTCATTAACTGTGTTTCGTAATTGTTTAATGGCACACATAAATCTATTTTATTTACTGCACATCATTGATATGCGATTAGTTACAATTCTCTAATCGTCAATCAATCAATCAATACTAACTTTAATCCTAAGAATTGGCACTATTTTATTTCATATTTTTTTGGCCCTGATAAACAATATTAATTTTTATTAAAATAATAATTCAGAAACATCTTTCTGAAGTCTTCTTTTGCTTTCGATTCGTGCATGATAAAAGTTCAGACCATTCCGATATATTTCGTGTCGTCAAAAATTAATTTCGATCGTTACGTCGTCTGTACGCCACGAAGATGAATACCGTAAAATGGGGTGAATAGAATTAGTAGGGTGAATAGAAAAAAAATCGGAAAAGTTTTTGCGTAAAGGTTTGCACAAATTTTGTCATAAAAAAACTACTAAATGCAATTTAATTTTAGTTAGCAACATTTGCTTGATTGAAATGACAACACTGATTTACGATGAAGTGAAGTTAGTAACAGAAAATAAATGTTTAAAGGTACCCACTTCTTTGTTGTTCATTTTTAGTCTTCAAAAGTTTGGTTTAATTTATGTGGGAAACGTGTTTTTGTGTATTTGGAAGTAGATTTAACGGTTCTGCAATTATTTTTGAAGCATCTACAAGTGAAGGTAAGTACAATTTCGATTTATTTTAATATTACAGACGAAAATAAAAATTCAGTTACATTAGTTTTCGAATTAGAGGTTCAGAGAAACGAAAGGGGGGTGAATGGAAACGTAGTATGGGGCGAATAGATACGTAGTATGGTGTTAATAGAGACGATAAGGTTTGAATAGAAACGAGAAAGGGGTTATTAGAGATGATCTTGTCAAGGTTGTCACTTGTTTATTTAATTGTACTTTTTATAACGAATTTCAGTTGTTGTAGGTATTCGACATGCCGAGAGTATACAAGGCCGACGCAAAAGGTAGATGATATAAAAAATATGATGAAAATGTAATAGAAAAAGCAATAATCGATTATAAGACTAACAAAATCTTCCTGAAGTCCGTAGTCGAAAAATATAACATTAATAAGTCTGCAATGTATAGACACTACAAGAACTATGAAAAAAGATGGTGGACAGACAGTCCTGTCCAAAGGAACAGAGGAAGACATAATAAACGTGTGCGCCGACTGGGGATATCCTCTTGACTCCTTGGAATTGAGATATCTTATTAAGACTTACCTTGATAAATTAGGCAGGACCATATTAAACTTCAAAGATAATTTGCCTGGCCCTGATTTCGTTAGCAGTTTTCTTAAAATGCACAAAGATGTAATCTCGCAGCGGAATTGTCATTTTTTTGAAGATGATTGAATAAGTAATTGTTGTCCCCTTTTAAGTGTAAAAATTGATTATTAAATAGGTAATAAGTAAGATTTGACTGATTTATGTTTATCTTGCAATTACTAAAAGTGATAGTTTATAAATGAATTAATTCCATTCATTCAACCATCAATATTCGTAATAAGTAACTGCCAACTTAAATCTCTAATAAAAATAGTGCCAGCCCTAGTATTTTTTTCTATTCACCTCATATGTCGTTTCTATTGAACCCAAGTGCTGTCTAAATAGAACACACTACATTTTTTTCATCTTAATCTTTTTTTTAAAGCAATATACTATTTTTCATTATATATAGGTGTAAAAACAGCACTAACTCGAATAATAAACATGTCGGCGCGTTGCGGTATTTACGTCACTATCAAGTGTCAAAGAGTGACTGACATCTGTCACTCTAGCGAAGCGTCGTGTCTTTGGTGGCGGGGCGGTACACATTACCGCCCCGCCACCAAAGACACGACGCTTCGCTTCGGACAGATCACTTTTGATCGGAACGTCGCCTGCGCACCACGTCTTCGACGAATCGCTGTCTACCGGCTCAATCCAATTCGATTTTATTACTTTGTGCCGTAATTTACAGTAAAGTTAGTGTGATCTATGTGCTGGTGAATATATTTTGTTCATCATAAACGGAGTAAATTACATCATTTTTGTTAGCAAGGTATTTGCTTGATTTAGAGTATAACCGTCCGACTACCTATCCACGCCATTATTACAAGATGGATTCTATTGAAGGCCACGACGAGCTTTTAAACATATTTTGCAACACATAACAAGCCAAAATAAATATGAAAATACTAAACAAAGTTTAGAAATGTGCCTAAATGGGGTGACCATTTTACGGTACTATACTAACGCGGTCGAGCGCGTGTGTGTGTAAACAGGCACACAAGCACATTCACCCTTTGAAGTGTGTCCAAAAACCGACAGTCGTCCCGATCGGCGCCAAGCGCGTGCACATTCACGCAAGCATGCACAAACAGCCTGTTCACATGCTTGCGTCGTTGAATGTCGGTTTGAACGCGAGCGTGTGAACGCAGCCGTTAGTCGTCCCGATCGGCGGCAAGCGCGATCACATTCACGAAGGCATGCACAAACATGCCTGTTCACATGCGTGTGCCCGTGCATGTGCTCGTTGAATGTCGGTTTGAACAGTGACAGAACTCAATGTTTAGATTAGCGCCCTCTAGTGGATTTTTATATGTATTATTAGCGCGAGTGTCACGAGTTCAGTGCTTTTTCCTCATAGCAAAAGTACACCAAAGAACAAAAACGTGCCTAAAGGAGTTTTCACTTCAAAAATTGTAAAAAAATTACTTCTTTTTACTTAGCCAACTTAAGACAACTCTAATATTGTGATTATTAAAATTTTCAGAATCAGAATTACTTCTGAGAATTTTGTTAACATCTATGATTAGATGGGAACCAGTCATGCTTGCAGACTACTTTTAGAGCCTCTGCGACTGCGACTACTGACTATTGTAGGAACGAGAATCGTTCCGAAGAAAAAGTTATAAAATAAAGGAAAATTATTATATATCACTACTTTGTACATATTGTTACGAATAACGAACGCCATCTATTGGCGACTGGGGACGACTTCTCCAGTCGCCAATAGATGGCGTACAACCTTGCCAAAATAAAGATACACGCCATCTTTTGAGGCAACACGGAACTAAGTAGTTAGTAACCCATTAATAGATAATACTAGTTCGTTTTAGAGGCTTCTATTTGTTTTGTAGAATTTACTAGAGGTGTCGCAATTTTTCTAGAAATACCGTTTCGCTATATAAAGCGTGGCATTGCGGAGTAGTTAGTTAGTTTTCAAGTGAGTGTCAAGTGAGTTTAGTTTCAAGTGAGTGTCAAGTGAATTAACAGCGACTTAAGTGTAAGTGAATTAAGAAGTTAGTGATAATAAATTATTGTAATTGTGTTGTTGCTGGTTTTCCTGTGTATTTTGTGATCTATTAAAATAAAGTGTGTCTATTTCGGTAACAATCTGGTATAATTCTCTAATCCCGAACCTCAGCTCGTAACAAATTGGTGTCAGAAGTGTGATTAGACGATGCCGGTTTTACCGAATGAGGACACGGAAGGCGTTCGTACTAGGGGACAGCGACAGCAGGAAATGACCAGAGACGGTTTGGGGATGCTCCGCATCAACCAGCGGACGGTCGGCAGCCGACGGCAGAACCTGTTGACGGTTCATTCGCGGCCCCCTCGACCTCGGCGGCTCCGGACCTCGCCGCATTAATGATGATGCTGCAGGAGCAGACTCGTCAGCTCCAGGACCAGTTGCGGCGGGACAAGGAAGAGCAGACCCGTCGTTAGGAGGAGCAGGCTTGGCAGCTGCAGGACCAGTTGCGGCGGGACAAGGAAGAGCAGACCCGTCGCCAGGAGGAGTAGGCTCGTCAGCTGCGGGACCAGTTGCGGCGGGACAAGGAGGAGCAGATGTTCCTTATGAAGGATCTCCAGGTTGCACTAGGTAACGACCTCAAGGTGATGAAGGAGACGGTCTACCAGCACGAGGCCCGCATCACGGACACTGAGCATAAGATTGTGGATATGCAGAAGGCCCTAGGAGATCTGAAGCTTGGAACTGCTCCTGTGGGGAATGCTCCTGCGGCGCGCGGATTTTAGGTGCCTCCATTCGGTGGAACGTCCTCATGGTCTGCTTATAAGATCCAGTTCGAGGCCGTTTTGAAAGCGAACGGGTGGACTGAGGCGCAGGCCATGACAGCGCTCACCCTGGGTCTCTGCGATCAAGCGTTGACTGTGCTGGAGGCTCTCGGCAAGAACCTCACCTACGACCAGCTCGTTGAGGCGTTGGAGTCAAGGTACGGTGACGCGCACCTGGAGCACGTATTCCGTGCCCAGTTAAAGGAACGCGTGCAGCGTGTAGGTGAGAATTTACAGCGTGGGCCTTGGAAATTGAGAAGCTCGTCCGGAAGGCATATCAGTCAGCGCCTACATTGATCGAGGGCAATCTGGTGCAAGCCTTCATCGACGGCATCCGTGACCTGGAGGTCAGAGCTGCTGTTAGGCTGGGGCACCACGACACGCTTAAGGCTGCCCTTGCCCACGCATTGGATGTGGAAACGGTGAGGCAAGACCACAGAGCCCACCGCGTTAGGGAAGTAATTACACCTACCGCTCGTGACCGTCCCCAATACAGCCCCCGATGCTACACCTGCGGAGAGAGGGGCCACTTTCGTGCAAATTGCCCAAGGCAAAGAGATGGACGACCACAGGAGAGAAGGGTGGTTGATGCTGCCGCCCAACAGCAGGGAAACGAATAGAAGCCAAGACTGCGGGGCAGGTGCTGGCTGGTGGTCAAAGAGCCCCAAGAATTTTGATCTCTCAAGCTCATGACGGGAATAGCCTGATCATCAGAGGCGAGGTCAACGGGATGCCGTGCAGTATGACTCTAGATACGGGAGCCTCTCGGACGGTAGTTAGTTCCCAGCTCGCGAATTGGTTTCTTGGGGACAACATCCGTGACCGCGAGCAAATACAGCTGATAACAGCTACCGGTCAGCGGATTGCCGTCCGAGGAGAGAAAACGGTGGAGTTGAAGCTGGGTAACGAACTTTACAAGCACAACATCATCGTGGCAGATATTCTTGATGATTGCATTCTGGGCTTAGACTTTTTGCGTAAAGATCGTTGTGAGATAGATGTGAATCAGGGATTATGGAGGTGTGGTTTAGAGGAGCTCTTCGTGGAAGGAGCGCCACCTGGAAAAGTGTACTGCCTGGAGAAGACTGTGCTTCCTCCTAGATCAGAAGCAGTCGTGCCGGTTGCTCTGCCGCGGTCGTCACCCAGAAAGAATCGGTGAGTACTAATAGAAAGCACGAATGATGACTTTCCGTGGAGGGTGGCAAGGACTCTAGTGAGGACGACTGGTGATCCAGTGGTTCGTGTGATGAATCCTTGTGACAAGGAGCAGGTGATCGGGAAGGGCACTCTGTTAGGCACCTGTGAGGAAGTTACTTGGTTGCGTAGATGCCAGGACGGTTCTACTAGCGTAACGAGCTTTGATGTCTCAACGCTATTAGAGGAATGTCGTAGTGAACTCACGAAGGAAGAGTTCGACATGGCTAAGAAGGTGCTCCTTCGATACGGCGATGTTTTCTCTTCAAGTGATACGGACATAGGAAAGACCGGACTAGTTCAGCACCAGATTAACACGGGCAACCAACTTCCGATCCGTCAGCGTCCAAGAAGATTACCGGTGGCACGAGAAGGAAAGGTAGACGCCATGATTGAAGGAATGGTAAAGGATTGAATTATAGAGCCTTCATCCAGTCCGTGGTGTTCTCCTGTGGTCCTTGTGAAGAAGAAGGATGGTAGTAAAATGACATCACGAAGAAGGACAGCTATCCTCTACCACGTATCGACGATACACTGGACACGCTAACGGGAATGAAGTGGTTCACGACGTTAGACCTGAAAAGTGGTTACTGGCAAGTAGAAATCGATTCAAGGGATAAGGAGAAAACCCCTTTCTCTACAGGAAAGGGTCTGTGGCAATTTACAGTTATGCCGTTTGGTCTGTGCAATGCCCCAGCGACTTTTGAGACATTGATGGAGTTAGTGCTCGCCGGCCTAATCGGGGACGCCTGCCTGGTATATTTAGATGACATCATTATAGTAGGACGTACCCTTAAGGAACACCTGCAGAACCTCGAGCGTGTGCTTTCAAAAATCCGGAGGGCTAACCTTAAAGTGAGTCCTAAGAAGTGCTCGTTCTTTAGACGGCAAGTACACTTTTTAGGACATGTTGTGTCGGAAGAAGGTGTGCGAACGGACCCGGAGAAGGTAGCTGCTGTCAAGGACTGGCCTGTTCCAAGGGACAAGACGCAAGTAAGAGCATTCCTGGGTTTGTGCTCATACTACCGGCGGTTTGTCAAAAGCTTTGCGGACATTGCAAAACCGTTACACCGGCTCACTGAAGAAAAACGAACTTTCTGTTGGGATGAGAGTTGTGACATTGCATTCCGGGAGCTAAAGACGCGTCTGTGTTGTACGCCTATATTGGGTTATCCTGACACGAAAAATGAATTTATAGTCGACACAGACGCGAGTAACACGAGTATTGGCGGTGTGTTGTCGCAACGGAAAGGCGATCAAGAAATTGTGATAGCGTACTTCAGCAAGTCTCTATCTAGACCGGATAGGAATTACTGTGTCACGAGAAGGGAGCTGCTCGCCGTGGTTAAAACATTGCAGCACTTCAATAAGTATTTGCTAGGTCGAAGGTTCCACCTGCGTACTGACCATGCTGCATTGAAGTGGTTGTTACAATTCAAGAACCCGGAAGGACAAGTAGCGAGGTGGATAGAACTGCTGCAGGAGTACGATTTCGAGATCCAGCACCGTAGCGGCAAATCCCATGGCAACGCTGACGCATTTTCAAAGCGGCCTTGCACAGAGGACTGTAAACACTGCGTTAGGCAAGAGACCAGGGAAGCTGTGCTTGTCCGCATGTTAAGAACGGACCTGAGTGACGAGTGGATGGAAACCTTACGGAAGGCTCAAGAAGAGGACACAGATGTCAAGTTAATCCTCGAGTGGGTCAAAGCCAATGCTCCGAGGCCAAAGTGGAGCGACGTTGCAGCTATGAGCACAATAACGAAGGGGTATTGGGCGCAGTGGAATAGCTTGATCGTTCAGGACGGAGTATTGTGCCGTAAATGAGAGAATGCTCGAGTAGACACCTGTCACCTCCAAATGGTTGTTCCGAAGGCCAAGGTACCGGAGATTTTACAGCTTTACCACGATGGATGTTCAGGAGGCTATTTGGGTGTGAAAAGGACTTTATTGAAGATTTGAGAGCGGTTTTATTGGATCCACTGCCGCGACGATGTGGAAGACTGTTGTCGAAAATGCATCAGTTGTGCAGCAGTGAAGGGACCTCACACACGCAGCAGGGGTGAATTGCAGCTGTATAATGTGGGAGCTCCGTGGGAACGTATTGCCGTGGATGTAGCAGGTCCATTTCCGGAGAGTGAAGATGGCAACAAGTATTTCATGGTTGTCATGGATTATTTTACGAAGTGGCCAGAAGTATTTGCGATACCGAACCAAGAGGCGACCACGGTAGCTGATAAGCTGGTCAATGAAGTCTTCTGTCGATTTGGGGTACCTTTGGAGATTCACAGTGATCAGGGGAGGAATTTTAAGTCCCAGTTGTTCCAGGAAACGTGTCGCGTGATGGGTGCTTTTAAAACCCGAACCACCTCTTACCACCCTCAGTCTGATGGAATGGTGGAACGGTTTAATCAGACATTAGAGAGGTACTTGGCAAAAGTTGTGGAAGGCAGACAAAGAGACTGGGATAAACACATCCAGCCGTTCCTCCTCTCGTACCGAAGTGCGGTCCACGAGAGCACGTCAGTAACACCAGCCTTTGCGAACTTCGGTCGAGAACTGCGGTTGCCTGCAGATTTAATCACGGGCATTCCCCCTGACACTCCGCGCAGTATTACGGATTACGCCAACGATTTACGCAGCAAGATGAATGACGTTTATGAGCACGTCAGACAATCAGGACAGCAGACGTCGGAGAGAATGAAAACCCGGTACGACCGAAAGATAAATGACAGAAGCTTTGAGGAAGGATCACTGGTCTGGCTGCATAACCTGGTTCGCAGAAAAGGCAAATCTCCGAAGCTGCAAGTGAAATGGGACGGACCGTACAAAGTAGTGACCAGACTCAATGACGTAACGTACCGCATTCAGAAAGGACCGCGGGGCACTCCCAAGATCGTCCATGTGGATCGGTTGGCGCGTTTTCATGGGGATAATCATGCTCGGGACGAGCATGTCTAAGAAGGGGGCAGTGTTACGAATAACCCGCCATCTATTGGCGACTGGGGAAGTCGTATAGAGCTACAAAATAAAGACACACGCCATCTGTTGAGGCAACACGGAACTAAGTAGTTAGTAACCCATTAATAGAAAATACTAGTTCGTTTTAGAGGCTTCTATTTGTTTTGTAGAATTTACTAGAGGTGTCACAATTTTTCTAGAAATACCGTTTCGCTATATAAAGCGTGGCATTGCGCAGTAGTTAGTTAGTTTTCAAGTGAGTGTCAAGTGAATTAACAGCGACTTAAGTGTAAGTGAATTAAGAAGTTAGTGATAATAAATTATTGTAATTGTGTTGTTGCTAGTTTCCCTGTGTATTTTGTGATCTATTAAAATAAAGTGTGTCTATTTCGGTAACAATCTGGTATAATTCTCTAATCCCGAACCTCAGCTCATAACAATATTTTAATAAAAATCAATAAGTGCTTTTCACTACTACATCTGAGTAATGGAACAATTTTATTTATACACCCTAATTAGCTTTATGGTGAAGAATAATAATTACATACTGTAAACCCGGTGAAAATAAAAAGTATTTAATTTGTTGCGCAATGTAATTGATTTTTTTCTTAAGGGTAATGTGCTCCCTACTTGTATTAATTGATGCGAATGACATGCAAACTACGTGCATGACATGCAAACTACGTGCATGACATGCAAACTACGTGCATGACATGCAAACTACGTGCATGACATGCAAACTACGTGCATGACATGCAAACTACGTGCATGACATGCAAACTACGTGCATGACATGCAAACTACGTGCATGACATGCAAACTACGTGCATGACATGCAAACTACGTGCATGACATGCAAACTACGTGCATGACATGCAAACTACGTGCTGGCAGTTGATTGACAATTCCTTTAATTTTTATATTTATAAATATACTGTACTATCTATACCGACTGAATAAAATGATTATACCAAGCGAATTAGCATGCTGCATGATAGACTCTCAATAGGTCCTTCATGGAGCATGATGATTCAGCATGTCATGCCACATGATTGTCTAGGGACTGCTTTATACCACTCTATGTTGCCTAAAGCCTATTTCAAATTTCTTGCCATTTCTCCCTTGAAACCTTAATTGGCAATATTTTAAACTACTATTATTACAAAAAACGAAATACAAATATGGCATTGGTGTACAATAAAGAGTATTAATAAACTAAAGACAGCTTCCGCTAGTTAGGAATGGGGAATCTTATCAGAGTGGATTAAGTACCTATTATAATAACACTTTTCAATCAAATACTTTTAATATTATAGGAAATAGTTTATTTTTTAAATGTTGAACTATGTAGGTACCTATAATTTTCATCAGTAAAGAGTAAAAAAGGTCTGAATTAATCAAATTATTTTTATTTTCTATAATCCTGTTAAAAAAGTAATAAAAGAATATTGTTGTTCACGTAAACAATTGTTCAACTTGAAGTTAAAAGTACAATATTGTTAAAAATCATAATACATAAAGGTCTGAAACTGTTACAAGCTATAATTAATTACAGTTCATCTTTTCTTTCAATCTTAACTAAGTCTACATGGAATGTAAGAGTTGCAGATTTTGGTATCTTGGGTGGTGCTCCAGCCGCTCCATAAGCCAGTTCAGGTGGTATCACCAGTTTTCTTTGCTCACCTTCACACATACCAATCAAGCCTTGATCCCATCCTTTGATGACTTGACCGGAACCTAATGTGAAAGTTAATGGATTTCCTCGTGGAATGGAGCTATCAAATTCTGTACCATCTTCTAATGTACCCTGAAAATAATATAATCCGTAATATAATCCAAGTACCTGTCAAGGATTGCCCATAGAATGAATTTATATGTATATGCCCATTTGTCAAGCCAAATGTCTTATTAAACAATAAAATAAGTCTTAAGGGCATTCATGAAAACATATATTATACTTAAAACATTGTTTGGTACAAATACCTCAGTGGTAATGAAAAAAAACTTCAAATTGTGAGCGCGATATATCTGATGTTCCTTAGGTTATACAAAGAGTCATTTCAGTCAATTTCAAACTTAATAATGAAAACAAAAACCAGTTACCGTATAGTGCATGTGGAGAAGATCTCCTTTTTTACTTTTTATTGGACATTCAGCAGGACGCTTTTTAACTCCAATTTGCAATTTTTTTGGAGTAGAACTTCCTACTACTACATGGGAAATAACACTCATAAAAATCAATAAGAACAATGTAATTTTGCAAAGAGAAAGAATGGTGGTCTTCATTTTTAGGACTTTTTAATAGACCAACCTTACTTTTTTACATATATATGTATTAATTACTAAAACTAAGAATATTATTATTGGCTCAATCCTGCCGGCCAATTAAATGGAAACAAGTCATTACTGTCAATCTGTCACAATTATAAAACATGGAAACCAAAGAGAAAGAGTGTACATCGTAGACAGAGAATATTAAAGACACCTACAAAGCGTGCCGCCGAAAGACACAACAGAAAAAAAAGTCATGGTTACCGTGTGAGCAAAAATTTACCCCACAATTTCTGTGATTCTAATGTGTTCCACGAATTGATAGAATTAAAAAGTACATGTACTAGCGACTTACCCTGGCTTCGCTCGGGTGCGCCTCTAGGTGCGTTTTAATATCGTAAACAAACTAGGTATATTTTAATATTACTAGTTCATATTAATTGTTCTTGTTATAAATGCTAATAAGATTTTTTTTAGTTTATGTAAAAGCATAGTTGTTTTGTAAAAATATTTATTAAAAAAGAATTACGAAAATCTATTCTATTTATAATTATTGTATAAAATATGGCACAAAAACAATCATAAAGCCAAAATGATACCTTATCTTTTTAAATTTAGTCTAAATAGAAATTTAATAATTAGCATTTTAATAATATGAGGTTAAATACATTAACTCCTTTAAGTCCTTTATGACTTTCACATATTTTGTTAAACTAAGTTTTGTTGGCTTTATCTATGGTTTGACATATTTTGAGCTTTTACCTAAAACTATTAAATAAATCTTTTGAGTAGATTTTAATTAATATACTTATAATTGCCGAACCGATTTGAAACTTTACAATTTTAGTTTAATCACTATTATTACGATCCACAAAATATAAACTAATTACATCAAATGGTCTTTTAGGTTTACTTTCAGAAGTTTCAAATATGTAATATTAGTGGCTAATCGTTAATTAATAGTAGTAGTAAATCTTTGGTGCTGCCAACTTTTCTGTAATTTACAGAAAAGTTGGCAGCACCAAAGATTTTAGGTTAGAAAGCATAATTGTTGTTTATTTGCTTTTTTACGATTAATTTACGACCAGGGTCCAATAAACATATACACCATATATGAACACAATAAAATGTTATTGTTACCTAGTAACTGATAAAGAGTGGTATACTTACGAATGAATGGACAAATCCGCCATTTTCGTATGACTATCGCTTTTACACCCTATAACGCTACAATGCCCAATGTTTTTTTTTTTAAACTTAATTACTTAGTTGGAATTGTTTACAACAAAATATAACAAAAGTTACTTAACTTTAAATCACTTAAAATTGTATCTTACAGGAAGACGATAGCTAGCTGCACGCTAATTGTCAAACTTTGTTACCACAGTAGTGTGGCAGACCTTGAAAAACGTCGCACGCACCGTGAAACTTTTGTTAGACGACATTAGCATAAGTTGCTTTTTACAAAAACATAAGCTATCAATTTGTCTATAGTATAGCAATCTCTACCTACGGTATACATATGAATTATATATTAACTAGATGAAAACCCGGCTTCGCTCGGGTAAAATGCGACTAAATGTAGGTAGATATACGTGTGAATCGGCCTTAACGAATTCATCATAGAAAGCATCCGAGTGGCCAATATGGTGAGTGTGACTGCCATTTGTTTGCACCAATAGAATTTAACAAAATACTTGACAATCCGACTTTTGCGGATATATGTTGTCGACTCGAAATCATTATTTTTTATGTTTTATTATTCAGGTCAGGTTTCAATCGAGTCTACCGTACGTCCGTACCCCTTGACCGAATAATTAAAATAGATAGATAGATAGATGTGTGTGTTCCGAAATACACTGAGACTTGAGAGCACTGGAAGGTATGACGTCAATTCAGTATACTGCGATTAGTCACAAGTCACAACGGATATCGACCGGATCGAATTGGTTTTTTGCTAAAATTCATAATTCGGCATTGATACAGAAGGTTGAATCAATGCCGAATAAAAGGAATAAAAGGCTGAATCAATCAATCTGCTGCAATCAAAAATGTTGCCAGAACCCAGATGTGGCAGTTAAAAAGGTTCAACTGCCACATCTGGATTCTGGCAACATTGCTGATTGCAGCAGATTGATTGATTGACATTGACGTCTAGGGTATGGTACCTCCCTCAAATAGTAAATATTTACAGTCATCTGTGCAGTTTATTTAGATCGTAGGTGAAACAAGATTAAATATTAATAAAAAATAGAAATGGCGACTGAGAAGTACTTAATGGAGAAGTATAAAAGATTTCTACTCAACAGAACTACGGTAACCCCAGTAATTGTTGAATGCATTGAAAACTGTCTTACTAATGAAGAAGAAACCGCAAATCAATCTTTCCATAAAATTATGGTATGTTGATATGTCTTGATTTGAACAATATATTGTTTATCATTGTGGACTTGTATTTGCCAGATATTTTTTTTTAATAGTGTCTGGAGTCGTAAAGCTCAAAGAATGAAACGAAATTAACGTACTTTTTTTATAGATACACAATTGGCAAGATAGTTTACCACAAGTTTTTGATGTGGTAAGTAGTTACTATGGGTCGTCATTTATACCAGTAAACTGCACATCTCAGGGTGAACTCACATCTTTTTACACATCAAGTTTGAACTTAGTTATGAAGCTAATAAAGTTTGATTTTATGTTTCCGTACAGTAGAAATATGTTTAATGTAGATGTGCTGTTTAATGATAAAACGGCAATGGATTTCTTTGGACGGATTACTACTGTGGAAGATATTGTTTCTGGTGTGGTGTGCTGTCGGTTTAGTGACAAGTGTGTACTTGACTTGTCTAATTTTTGTGAAGATCCAGGTTAGTAATATTTAGTGTAAATTTATAAATCTGCTGTCACCTATATTATAGATTATAAACCTAAATGAGTGTGTCTAAAAGCAAGTTATTTGCTTGTATAAAAATCTAAAATTGGTCTGTTTGTATAGAGCTCAGTATCTCCAGACAGTTCCAAAGCTATTGACCCATGTTTAAAAAAAATTGTGTCCATATAATTATAATTAATTTCCTAAGGGGGTAAAATAAGTTTTGAATACAGATAATATTAGATACAGACAAATAAATCTACAACTTCAATAATATTTTTTTTTAATAGCAAATTCGTGGTCACTTTTAGTCCCCAGAATATGGTAGCTGACTGTAGAGTCAAATCAGTAACGCTTTATAAAATGTCAAAACGGTATATCCTATAGAAATTTGTATAATTTTTTTTTTTACATTTTCTTTAATTGTTTGGGTTTACATTTCAAACTAATAACCAATGTAAAGAAAATAATGAATCTTATTTTTAAAGTTCTTAAATACATAAGACTTAAATTTCATGAAGACTGTGTAATGCATATTTTTTAACATAGGCAGCTACCCAATTGCATACTAGAACCTTTTATTTCAGTATAGAGACAAACTTTCACAATTGTCCACAATATTATAAAATATGTTTATGTTTCAGAATTTGTGAACAATAAGATATTTTTCTACAAGTTATCACTGCTCTCTCAGTTTAAGATCCTAATGCTAAGGATGGGGAGAGATACAAAAAAAATAATTTTAAGAAATAATAATCTAAGGTAATTTAATTTCAATAATTGACTGACTATGAAAAATGTGTGTATCACATATCATCATGTACGGTGACGGAATGAAAAGGTTATTCACTCGCCTTAAAAGTTTACTGTCCGTAAGCAAAACCTTACCCGACGTTTCGGTCGAATTGCATCGATCGTGGTCACAGGTGGACTGGTGAGAGCTCAGCGACGCCTCCGTGAAGTGCGAGTTTCAGTAACTAACCGCATTTGGTTCGTGCTGTCGGCACTTCGACAAACAAAACTTAGGACTTCGGTTGATTGTTGTTAAGTAGCATGTAATCAATGAAGATTGCATTTACTGATGACAGGATTCTAAGATGTTGACAAGCGGTACTGATCTTCTCCGTTGAAATATTTTGATTACGACTGCTACTCTGGATTAATAGTGACGGTCGGTGGAAAGTACCTGATGTTGATGTAGTTCTATCCAGTGGTTTGGTCCTGACTCCAACAAATGCTCGGCGATCGCTGTCTTACTTATCTGATGAGTTTTTTACAGCTGTGATGTGTGGGTCAACCGTTCTGCGATTGTACGTTTGGGCTGTCGAACATACGAACTGCTACAGCTGCAATCCACCTTATATACGCCTGGCGTCTGTAGACGAATGACTTCCTTCGGTGTTCTTAAGCGCTTTACTATCTTTGAGGGCGAACTACTCCATTAAGACTGTATACAGAGTAGTCCGTAAACTTCAAAACTACTTTTACCTTGTTCATCACTCCTTTAACATAGAAGATATGCTGGACATCTGTCCACATATATTACTTTTGGGTTCCTCTTCGGACGCCTGAGGCTGTCTCGGTATCCGTTGCGTACCTCCAGGACATGAGCCAACTCACTCTCTTAGAGTTCAGGGTCGCACAACGGATTGCTTGAGTGATGGTGTGAGTGGGCGTGCAAGTACCTGTCGGGGCCCAGCTACGGGGGCCAGCCCCGTCGTCGTCCGTCGATCTAGAGGTAATTCTAACCACGATAAAGTGTATTCTTTAGACAGACCGTTGTACAATAGCTTCCGCTCGTTGACGTCAAGGCAATCTTTTATCGGAACATTGGTAAAGAAAGACTATGTCAAAACTCACCATTATCTCATCTGGTTCCAACTGTATGCTCTTGATGATGTCCACTAAATGGCGAAAATCCTTTACAAACGATGCAGTTCTCCCAACCAACGGCTGCAGTACCAGTGCTACGTGTTTTGCGAGTTTGTAAGTGGGGGAATCAATTTGACTTACGTTTGGGCGTAGTGGCACGTTCGTTTTGTGAACCTTTGGCAGACTGTACAATTTGAGCGGCTGCACAGTCTTCGGCTTGTAAAGACTTAAATACGTCTGTAAAATCTGTAAAAAGATGTTTATGGTCCCCTATCAGTGAACGTATACGCCTGGATACCGGTTTATAAGTGGTTGTATCACTTAATAGATTCCGTACTTTCTCCTAGTAGTCGCTAGTGTTAATCACCATAGTAGCGTTTCCCTTGTCCGCCTTTGCAATTCGATCGACACGTCGGGTATCCAAAAAAGGTATTGTGCCTTGTGATTATTATCGCGATTAAGTCCCGATTTACACATCTAATATGTATAGTCGCGAAAGTTTAAAAACAAACTCGACTGACCTGTCTGTCGGTCTAGTGGTTAGTGATCCTGACTGCTGAGCCAGGTGTCGTGGGTTCGATTCCCACCCAGGGCAAATAATTGTGTGATGAGCATGATCGTTTGTTCTGTGTCTGGGTGTAATTTATCTATAATATGTATGTATTTAGAAATATATAAGTATGTTTATCAGCAGTCTGGTTGCCATAGTACAGGCTCTGCCTAATTTGGGATCCACGGTCGTGCGAGATGTGTAAAAGAAAAGAACAAAAAATTAAAACAACTGTGTTTGTGATCTGGATCAATAAAGTCACATGTACTTATCTACTTGCTAATTATAATTTGTTTTTTCGTTTCAGTCAAGCTCCAGTAGACATATTGAACTTTTTTATAAAATCTGATTTGACAGCCATTGATTTAAGTTATAATAATGTAAGTATTACAGTGTTCCTTAAAAAGTATTTATAATCATTACTAGCTGACCCGGCGAACTTCGTACCGCCATATATTAGCAATAAATTAAAATTGAGACTATAATTTGAGATTTAAACTATCCTATCTCTCAAGTTGGATCGAACTGCACATGGTGTGCGAATTTTATTATAATCGGTTAAGTGGTTTAGGAGCCCATTGAGGACAAACATTGTGACACGAGATTTATATATATTAAGATTTGGGTGTACCTATACGGGGCTATATAATACGGTACCCCTTAGTAGCCGCAATGACCCTGGAAACGTAACTAATAGACGTCAACACAGAATTACATGGGACCAAAAATATATGTAGCTATTAAAATGTGGTTGTAATAAGTGGAAGAGCCATGCTTCGGCACGTATGGGCTCGACCGGAGTGATACCACGGCCTCACAGAAAACGGGCCTCATAGCAACGCTTCGCGTTGTTTCGCCGAGTGTGAGATGTTAGCGGGGGCCTTAACCCTTCCCTCTCCCCCCTTCTTCCTTCCCTTCACCTACTCCAGCCTTAAATATCGGCAACGCACTTCTGTCTCTTGAGTTGGTAGTGCCCATGGGCGGCGGTAGTCACTTACCATCAGGTGACCCGTCTGCTCGTTTTCTTTTCACTGTCTATCTCTTCGGAAATATGCAGCATATCCCCAAGGGTAAGGTATAGGTATTAAATGACAAAGAGGTCATTTCAAATTTCAATTATGTTGCTACTTGCAGATACCATCTTTACAAGAATTACATAGAGTGAGCAGTAAAATTGAGAAACTTTGGATAGAAGGCAACCCTTTGTGTGAAGAACTAGAGCCAATAACATATGTCAAGTATATTGCTGTTAAATTTCCTAGATTGACTGAACTGGTATGTAGATTTTGTCATGCCTTTTTGGAACAGGATATTTCTACTTGAATTGAAACCGCTCTGCTTGGGAACTGTCACCTCCCTACAAAAGGATTCCAAATAAATAAAAAGATATATGCTAACTATTATCTATCTTTCTAATACCTTTAAACCAGCAATTCTTGTACATATATATATATATATCTCGGAAACAGCTCTATCGATTTTCATAAAATTTAGTATGCAGGGGGCGATAAATCGATCTAACTGGGTTTTTATTTTTAGAAAACGTAAAAAAAACCAAGCAAAGCTCGTTCATCCAGGTAGGTACTTATAAATATATTTTGTCTGATATTTAGTTCGATATTTAAATATTAGTTCTAAGTTATATTTAATAAACTATAATATTTTTAATGCACGTAATTCCTGTTTTCTCTGCATCACTCGAAGGTTGACTGGCAGAGCATGCCTAAAGCATTAACTCCGCCTCTGTACTTTAAATTAAAAATTAAATTTAAATTAAAAAAACCGCACGGTTAAACAAAAAAAAAATATTTTTTACAGCTTATTGTATTTAATATTAATTTCAACTTGAAACGTCCACGGGTTCTTGAGAAAAAGGTCTTGACGGATAGACAGACGGACAAAAAGAGACTGACTTGACAAAAGCTACAATAACCCTCCTCCCGCTACAATAAGCCCGCGGGCAAGAGCCAGAAGCTGTACATATAATTCGGAGGTTAAACGTCACTTCCGTCATAGTTTTATTGCTCTATGAATGCACAATGCAAGCATTTAATTGTATCAGTACGTAACTGTTCACCGAGTTCTGTGGGTTGTTGGCCATCCCATTATTTTTTCTATATATTTCAGGATGGAGTGAAGTTCAACCAACATGGGATCATTATTCCTTTCTTCAGAAATTTTCTCGCCACAACTGATAAAAGAACGAAGGTAGTTGTTGAGCATTTCATAAACAATTATTTCACAAATTTTGATGCTAAAAAAGGATGTAAAAGCATTGCGCCCTTTTATGAAGAGCAGGCTACACTCACAATAGCTACTGATTTTACTGGTAAGTTGTTTTTAATAATTTTATACTTAGGTACATGATATTTACACAAAAAAAATTTTAAGCAATATATATTTACACAGATATTTACACTTAAAAATGAGCAGGTATAATATTCAACAATTAGCTTGATTTGTTTTTTTCTGTGATTGTAGTAGCAAATGATAATTTAAAAATAAATTTAAATCATTACCTGTATATTTATGTATTTTTCTGTTATAATTCCCTTAATAAAATGTAATATTACGGATATTACATTTTAACTGCACACTGTAACTATCGAATAATCCGAAATAAATTTCATGTTAACCGTATCTAAAACCGATTTAATATTGATGCGGTCGCGGTACGCGTGGCGCCATCTGTTGACGAGTAAATATTCTACTAGAAGATCCCAGGGGAGTTTAGAGTCAGTCGGATGATTTTGAGAGTTTTCAGTAAATTTCACGCAACTTCTAGAACTTTCTATGAGATAATGTCGCCAGTATAAAAAGGCGCCGCCATCCGGATTAGATTGATTCGAGTTGCGATACAAGGAGTTAACAAGTGCGAGAATAGCGAACAGTACAAGCGAGTATAAGTGAGAATTGCTGTTAATATGAATTATTTAAATAAATTGTATCTATTTTGTAAAAAATGGCGTAGACATCTAAGCCCGGCTCATAACAATATTATTTATCCAGATCCGAAATGTAATACCTATTCTTAACATCTCTGTTGTATACCTCTTAAGTATGATATTTTTTTTAGATGCCCAAGAGAAATTACTACAACATTATGGTATGTTTCATCGCAACTTATTAAAACCAGAGCATAGAATTAAAGTTGAAGCTAAATCAAAGTATAGAATCTGCAATTCTCGATCACAAATTTTCACGGTGTTCTCCAGGTGGCCTGAGACAATCCATGACCTGAGTACATTTACTGTTGATGTGCTGTGTCATAATGTAAGTTGTATTTTAATGTTAAGAATAAGAATGTACTAATTTCGGCGTTAGCATTTATACATATATTATTATTTTTCTTCCTTTAAAACCTAAATACTGAAATAAAAGAACAGGCTTGTTATTTAGTATATTCAGAGACTCTGGCTAAGTGTCACGCAGTCATTGTCATCCCTTGTTGAAACGAACCGCCATTTGCTGAAAAAGATTGAATGTAAAATGTAATGGAACTTGAAGCCTCGATCTGGTCACATATTTTATTCGGCTTGGCCTTCCTTGTCGTAATTCTGGTAATTCGTTAGTTCTGGAAACGGAAATCCTGTATATGAAGTGAGCACCTACGGCAGGTTCAAGTTTGGTACTCAGCTGAAAATTGACAAAAAAAAAATTTGATATTCCCATTTATGGCTTGACACTTATTAGTAGTAGACAAGCACTGCACGCCATGGGATTCTTACACTTATTATTTTTATAATACACCAATACATTTGTTTGAGATTAGTCATATCGGGTAAGCATTTACATCTTACAATAAGATTCTGAATCATTTGCGCTTAGAAAAAATTGTTTTGTGCCGTGGTGGGCTGTAAAGGAATGTAATGCTAATAATTTTGCAGACGGCAGTTTTAATGCTCACTATTGATGGCATATACAAAGAGTTGATTAGTCCAGGACATGCAACAGAAAACATATTCCAGTTCCGAAGAACATTTCTGTTTAATATCCATACCAAGAATCCAAGTTCCATATACAGAATTCAGCATGAAATGATGAATGTGAGATTGGCGACTACAGAACAGATAAGAAACAGTTTTCAGGTAATTTTTAAAAAAATCATAATTTGGTTTTTAGCAGACTACACACAAGGATTTTTACTATAACAGGCTAATGTCGGTTTATTATTGGAAAAGCAATAAAAGTTTAGCAAAAGAAAGAATCACTAACAATTTCAGGGCGACAATGAAGTGCAAGACCAAAAAATCCTTGTGATTGAATTTCCTCTAGTGTAGATCCAAATTCTCAGTATCTTGCGAGTTTTTTTAACTCTGCCACATGATCGGCCATAAATTCATCTACCGTCTGACGCCTTAATCGAAATCTGTACCTTTCCGCTAATATCGAAGGTTTCGGTTGCAGATGTTATATAAGATCTACGTATATTTTAATGTAGATGGTTTCTTGGGGCTTGATATATTAGTTAAAGTTCATATTATGCTTCCTCACCCATCATCGATATTAATGTGTGTTACTTCACTTCTTCTTTGATACTATTTGCAACAAAGAACATTTCTATTCGGTCACAATACGTAGACCAAGACTTTTTACGGCGAACTCGCACAATTTAGGAACTGACATATTAGTTTACGTTATTTCACAGAATACATAATAGTACTGTTATTTGCAATTACGCTTAATATTCCGCACTTATTTAATTTTTTTACCCTCGTTGCCAATAGTGAATAAGAGACGTGTTACTTGTGACAGGTTTATTCCGAGACTGACTACAGACATACATCATTTCTTTAACACCTACATATACAGCAGTAGTATAAGACCGTCACCGTATTTTTTTTTAGCTGCTTTCTCATTTCGGTTACCACCAATCATCTTTTTCATCGGCAGGGACTTTTGCTTTTTTTTTTATATACGTAGTGAGATAAAAAGTTTATTTAGTATAGTGCTATACTCTTCTGTTTTATGATTTATTTGGTCAAGTTGCAGTATTTTAAGTTATTTGCTGTATCGCGACCAACCCCGGCGGTATAGGCACCTACTCTAAAAATAACCTTTTCTTTTGCAGACCCCAATAGCAAATATGAACTCCTTGACGCCAATAGATCCAACGAACGAAGAAAAGGAATCCTTATTGAAAGTGTTTCAACATCTTACACAACTGAAAAAACCGGAAGCGGATTTGTAAGTTTGGTTTTGTTTTAAGTATCTACTAATCCAGAGTGAAATTTTGTAATAGTACTGCATTATTATCCATCTACTTAATCTAGTCTAGTCATCAAGTTCTTAGTAGTAGTGTAGTGTCAAAAATTCTCATAACACATCCAGATAGGTATACTTAGTGCTTGAAATTCTAGTCCAAACTAATGCTTTTGAGCACTCCACGATCCACGATCGGTGCAATCCGATCGAAACGTCGGGTAACCAAAAACAGTATTGTACCTTATAAATATTATCGCGATTTAGTCGCGAAAGTTTAA
Source organism: Callimorpha dominula (assembly GCA_949752705.1). NCBI lineage: Eukaryota > Metazoa > Arthropoda > Insecta > Lepidoptera > Erebidae > Callimorpha > Callimorpha dominula. The sequence goes on from OX457011.1 coordinate 11,726,337, forward strand.
ATACAATTAGGTATATTGTACGACTTGGATTGTTAAAATTTCAATGAAATAGGTTATCCAAAATCTAATCCCATTATTTATTTGAATCGGTACTTAAGTCATTTGTTCTAGAGATTACATGCGTCTTTGTTAAAATTAATAACATTTTTTACAGACGTCTTAAGTATAACTCATGGAATGTGTACAATGCTGTTAGAGACTTCTCAAAGGAGTTTTCTAAAAATTTGTTAGCGAATAATAACATACCAGCGGACAGATTTCTTGTTGAAGACGAAGACTTTTCTGATGGTTCGTCGCTTCTTGATGAAATTGACTAGCTCAATGCTTATGAATTTGCTATTTAGACTGACCACTTTAAAATAAAATGGATTATCTAAATAAGTTTTTTAATAACCCATTTCGTCCGGACGCGTCCTTTAGTTGCTTATACAACAAAAAGCCCCTGTATAACTGTAAGTATCCATTACGCTAGTGAGTAAAATGGTAATCTCCTCTTGAAAAATGTATAACTCAAAAGATGTAAAACAACGATAAAGGATTTATATTTTTTTTAATCAAATTGAACTCAACTATAATACAAACACGCAACAACTACGTGAATTGTCTCGGGAAAAATGTCGCGGAATATTTTGTAGTACATACTAGTCAGCAGGGCTGCCAGATTGGATACAAAATTCGTATAAGTCGGTTATCTTTTGTATTCTGATTGTATAGTAGATTGCATTGTACGAGTATAATTGGATACAATGTCAAACACCTTTTATTGAAATCTCCAAAGAGTGACGTACTATAGTTGTACAACACTGATTTTGTATAATAGTACGTGATTTTGTATAATTTCTGAGACTCAGCGGTACAAAATGAGTTGTCCATACTGGCAGCCCTGCTAGTCAGTGCTTATAGAAATATCACCCGAGGAGGTTGTGGCGATTAGTGCTGCGTACATACTTATTTCGGGAGAGAAACGTAAGCGAAAGAGAAAGTGGTGGATGCGAAATTTCTGACAACGAAAAACAAGAATTACTATTAAGTGATCTCCGAATGTCAACAAATTTTACTCGAATGTCAAAATCTGATTTTGAAACTATTACAAACTAGCAGCGCCCCGCGGTTTTACCCGCGTAAGTCCCGATCCCGTGGGAGTATCGGGATAACAAGTAGCCTATATTTTAATCCAGGTCTCCAGCTATCTAGATACCAAGTTTCATCGCAATCGGTTCAGTAGTTTTGGCGTGAAAGAGTAACAAACATCCATCCATCCAAACTTTCACATCTATAATATTAGTGGAATGATCGGATCTTCTATAGCCAAACAGGATGCAATAAGTACTACGGAACGCTGTTAGCCCTCAAATCAGACTTGCCATTGCATTACTTACTTAGATTAGATACTTGTCGACTGGAGATTCTTATGCTTCCTTGTCATACACTTTTCGAGTGTCAAAACAACTGATTTGTAGAATAGTACCAGAAGTTTGTAAAGAAAGAACTTAAAAACATACAATTTATTCTTAACAATTTTTTCATGGTTCATGTACAAACGTAAATTAATTAGTGTTCGACGAATCCATGTTGGAAATGATATTATTATGTTGCATGACTTTTGCTCCTCAGAAGGCTCCGGGCTAATATCAGTGGATGCAGTACCATAACCCTCTTGCAAAGTCGACTGGGTTTGAGTACTATATTATGCGATGTTCGTCATTTAATGCACGTAACTGTGATCCTACATACTGTTCATAAACATCAAATTCATCCCAGGACATCATTATGTTTTTAGCAGCACACATAACTTTTTAAGCCTCCTCCATCTATGTTCATTATTGCTGGGTCTTCTTGCGAGAAGTTCGAGACGATGATGGTGTTAGTGCTGACTTTGAGCATTGCAGTACTTGCTGAATAGAATGTGATTCCAGTCGATCAGGTATCTCAAGAGAGTGAGATTCCTGAACGGTAGACTGATATTTCAGAACGGCCTCTTCATCCGGAGACGTAGGAATCTTGGCTTTGTGGGCTCTGAAAAATTAGAATTCAATATATCACTATTATTATTATTATAAATATAATGCACAAAACATATATTATTTCAAACATCTGTTAAACTTCAATCTGAAACTATTATAAAATAATTAATATAGAGTTATTATCTTCCAGCTACTGCAAATAAATGGAAGGCCAATGCTAAATGTTATGGAATTTTCCGCATTGCGTTACATCTATAGATAGTAAACACGTTAGGATTCAAAATTGCAAAAATGTAATTCATGCAAAAATGTAATTCAAAACATGTAATTCTTTTCGAGCCTCTATCAATAACAACAACAACTTAAAGTAGTAGGTACCATAGTATAAGTAATCATTTTATCTATTTTCTACTAAATTCAGTTACATAGAATTGTTATTTAGTTTAGTTTATTCATTGTGTTCGCATTCATTCATTATAATACGCATGCTGGTTATTCCGTAATTGGCAAATGTATCAGCCATATTATATACTAACATGTTCTGTCCCTCAATTTCTAATGCATTTGCTGTGGATAGACCTAAATAAAAAAAAATTACTTACGTGTGTCCAACATATCCTAGTTGCTAGAAGTTGTTGCTCCCTTCAACAAAAACTTCATTGCGTCATACAAAAACTATGCACTAGACTTCACGTCCTAGCGTTAACTACCAGTAGTTTTTGAAGATGTTATTTTCTTTCTTTCATGGATAAATCTACAATTTGTTTGACATGCTCAGGTAAGTCCTGTAGTGAGAATAAAAAATAATTTTGGTAAAAAAACAGAATCAATCAAAAGAAAGTTATTCATTTTTTTTTCTAATTTATGTAACAAACAACTGTGTGTATTTAATTCATTAGTATATATTATCAACAAGTGCAATGCACAACTAAAAAGTAATAAAAACTTTTAACCTCTCAATACTTTTGAGAATGATCGATTTGGCTGTGTGTGAGATGTGTGGAGTTATTATTATTATTTGTCAGGGAAAAAAATATTAAAAAAAAATAAAATGGTTAAATATTGAAATATAAAAAAGAATCTCAAACATGAACAAAAAATTCAAAATTTCAAAAATAATTCGAATTAATAGAACCTCTAGATACTCTGCAGCAGATGTCATATCTTGTTCTTTAAATAAATTGCGTACTAGTTCTTTGTAATTTTTTTTGTCTGTACTTTATATATATTTTTCCTTGCTGCTTTATTTTGGGCATCTCTGCATGCTTTGTATCTTAGAAAATTGTCCCATGCTGCATCAGAAACGAAATCAGCCCTTGTAACATATTTTGTTTCAAAGCCATCCATAAAACATATTTTTTTTACGTATGCAATATTTTGAATATCATGAACAGATCGTTTTCTGAAAAATAAAAGAAATGCATCATCAACATATATTTGAAGTGCCTGTTTTCCTTATACATCAATAAAATTATGAAACACTTACCTTTTGATACTCAGATCACTGATATTATTGTATTGTAATAATGACAAACTAATTACTTTAATGCCTGATCCTTTATTCTGCCGCTGCTGGTCTAGGTTTGTCGATGTTTCATTTTGCTTACCATCAGTAAAAGCAGATGATAACACACAGCTATTTCCTTTTGCTGTACAATCTAATATATTCCTTGCGTCACTATGTACTCTTTTACTTACATTTTGTTCACTAACAAGCTGCTGATCAATATCAGAATTAGTGTACAGCATTTCACTGTTCTCTGTCACTAGATTATTACTTTGCCCCATACTCAGATTGTCAATGACTACACTAGTACCATTTTTATTTTTTTTATTTGTTTTTCTTACAAATTCCTTTTGACCAATGCATTTTTTGGACCGACAAATTTTATTATAAGTGTGACTAGATCCTTCTTCTACCTCTTGGAATACTTTTATCATTGATATTTCTTCATCGTGTAAACTTTCATTATATCTGCAGTCTTCAGTATCTATGTTCTTCAAAATACGTGACTCATTTTGCTGTTTTTCATTTAACAATACGGAAGGAACTGCATCAGATAACAAACGTCTCACACTGGTATATCCATCCGTTTGATGAAAGGAATTTTGATCGAAATGATCACTACATATTGTGGCAGTTTTGGGCACTAACAACACACCGATTGCGCACATCCACTTTTGTTTTGCGTCACTGTTACTCGGAAACCTGCAGTTTTAAAAGTAGAATATTATTAACGTTTATTGAAGAACATTCTTGGGTAGCAAAATGTATTTAAATTTACAGTCAGAAAGACTTACTTGTGAAAACTACGACAATCACCAGGGATCCAAAGTTTTTTACAAACATAGCAGCTTTTTGTCATGTTGAAAATAATTTAAAAACTATGAATATCTACAACACGGTAATCAAAGAGTAAAGTAATACTAATACTACGGGTCTACGGGATGTAAAGACTACAATAGGATATGGTAATAATGCTGCTGTAAACAGACAATCAGACAATGTACACTAAACAGCTGACAACTAGACATGTGTAGTTCCGGAGCGTAATAGTTCCTGGAACTATGTCCGCAGTCCGAACTATGTCAGTTCTTTCCGACTTGCTCAACCTTATCGTTCCAGTTCCACAGTTCTTCGGAACGATCACGCGGATCGAAGGAGCGGCCGGAGCGGTATTGAATGGTGGAACGAATTACAAACTGTCCGTGTGACGTATGCTGCGACGTTGCGCTCCGGGCCGTCATCCCCTACTTCTGTTCCGTGCAAGGGTGTATTTTGAAAAGCAGGATTTACTTTTATGGACAGAAGGCAACGATTGAAGGCATCAAAGGTGCCTGAGCTACTTTTTATGTTAGCAATTATAAATAAAATACCTATATATAATATATTATGATGTATAAATTTAAATATTATTTAATTATGTATATATACTATCGATTGATTTTTACAGACCAAGCCAATACATTAATTTAAAATATTTTAAGTCTAAATAAACAATATCATTGTTTACAACCATGTATGTCCGAGGAACTGTCTGAACCGAAATAAAACTGTTTTAACTACAATGTCTGGATAAAACTAAGGAACTAGATAGTTCCTCGGACATGGATCTTGTTCCGACAAGGAAAGGAACCGTTCCAGGTTCAATCCCATGTCGAACATGGTTTGCGCATGTCTACTGACAACGCTGACATACTATTGTTGTCTTCGACACTCTTTGACAGCTGCTTATGTAACATAACATAGGTTGTGTTTTAGGAATCTCTGAAATCACTATTATAACACTACCCTGATAGCCATGTTTACCCTAAGTTTCCAACAAATTGTATTTTAACGTGTCGACAATCTGTTGCCGAAACTGCGTATTCATTCAGATCAGAAAACATTCTGCGTTTGACTGGAAAAAGGTATTAGAAATAATAGAAATATAGGGCTGTCTTAAGTTGGCGGGAAGAAGTCGTTTTTTACACTTTTTTTTTTGCTCTTTCAACTGTTCGATAAAAAATTTTATTTGTTCGATCTTAGTTTTTTTATTAAAAATAAAATAAAAAATTACCCTCAAGTTGGCGGGGAGGAGTCGTTTTTTTACAGTTTTTTTTTGTGTTGTGTTTAAACTCTACACGCGAGATAGAGTGTATATATATAAAAAAAAAAAATTGGTGAAAGCAACTGTCAAATTGACATTATGAATTGTTGAACAACAGAAACAGAATCAAACTTACGAAATACTTTATTTCTTAGGGAAATCTAGCAAGGTAACCATCATGTCCAATAATTCTATGGGTCAAGCTCCAAACATGCCCACCATAGCCAATATAAACCAGGGAGCTATTCAGTACGCGAACAATCCACATCAAAGCCCTCAACTGCAGTCTGCCTCAATACAAGGGTCGCCTACACAGCACAGCCCTATGGGTACACAATCGCAAGTGGGCGCTAAAGCAAATCAGAGCGGTGCAGGAGATCAGACTTCACAGGTGAGACTATAATTTGACAAAAGAGCTATATTAACTTTGAAATGGTTGTCAAAAATATTCCTGTCCATCATTTAAGTGTCAGTACTCGTAGCTATGACTATCGCTAATTTAGAGCCAATAGCTTAAAGATGTTAAGATCATCTGAAAGCCTTAATAAAAATATGGAAACAAATATGTTCCATGTGTAGTGTAGTCCACCGCTGGTCATAGGCTTCTCCCAATGTGCACCATTACACCCAGTCCCAGTTCCATCCTCCTTTAGTTTGTCAGTCTATCTGCTCGGCTGTTGGGAGTTCTACCTTCTGTACAATGAACCTACTGTTGAACCCCACACACTGCTATAGCCTTACCATGTTGGTTAACAGTGTTGTGTTCCTGTAATGATTGCTTTTTTCACTGTCTTAGCTGCTCAGCCGACCTCGTTTACAAGAACTGGTTCGTGAAGTTGACCCTACAGTGCAGCTAGATGAAGAGGTTGAGGAAATGCTATTGCAATTGGCCGATGACTTCATAGACACAGCATTGAGTGCCTCATGCTCAGTTGCGAAACACAGACATGCTCCTAATGTTGAATTAAGAGATGTACAATTACACTTAGGTAAGTTGCACTTGTACTGGTTTTTCTAGGTATGTGTATTTAAAAAAAGAAGTATCATCAAGTATCAAGTATCAAAAAGAAGTAGATCCTGATCTAGATACAAGCTTTGCTAAATTTGAGTCTTATTCTCTTAATATTAAGTAATTATAGAAGTTAAAATTGAATATGTTATTTAAATCTTGAAAATCCATAAAAAAGGAAAAGTTAAATAAATGAAAACAAAATTGTATTGTCTATTTTCCGATAAAGTCTCGCGAGTGCAGAGGCTAGTCCATAAAGATAAGTAGTATTTTCACTATGAACAGTGACTTGCCCCTATTTGGTTGCTTTTCATCAAGTCTTCCCCCCCCCCCCCCCCCCCTTCGGTACGCCCATGCGGCCTTACCTATTCTTATTATTACCAGGTTATCATTTTCCAATTGTGCTGCAATACATTTATTTTCTAAATAATGAGACCACATTTATATTTTTCAGAACGACAGTGGAATATGTGGATTCCAGGATTCGGTAATGATGAACTCCGACCATACAAACGCGCAGCCGTCACCGAAGCACACAGACAACGCATGGCACTCATCAGGAAGACTATCAAAAAATATTAGGCTATGTAACTGTGATTAAAGTTATGGTCTTTAATCTGCATACTGCTTATCAATAGGGAATATGCATATCGTTTAAATTTACTTGATTAATTTTCCCTTGAATCTTTATTGTCCACATATTATGCCTAAACAATTATTTTCTTATTTACTACTTCTTTAATTACAAAAAATATTAATTAAAATATGCAAAATAAGGGAGCGAAATTCAACTTTGCAAAACGCTTCACTATTGGTCGAAACAAAACATGACGTCAAATTCCTCGTCTTGTCATTTATCGGCGCCTATATTCGTAGTGTTACAGAGAAAGATAGGTGTTTCCGTGGTTTTTGCTCTTAGCTAGTGCAATTTAAGCATTCTAGTGATATTAGAAATCATCTAGGACGATGACTGAATGTAGTTTTGTCAAAGAACAATCGGACAATCTACCAAAAATAGATGCATTCATGATGACTATATATTTTGCATCAAATCCAGATTTTACGTCGGCTGAGGTCAAAGGAGTGAAAGCCGCAAGGTAATTATTATAATACTTGTTATATTATAATCTAAAGGATAGGTAAGATATGTATAGTTAGTTATATTCATGAAGTTTGATTTGACTTTTGTTACCTAGTTTAAGTAGACAAGCAAGTTGCCTTCTGCTTGATATTTAAAGCAAACATAAATTACTGCTGACTAATTCACACTATACTAGCAATTAAATTGTAATATGCTTACATTAAAGTGATCTTCACAACAATATAAACACGATATTGAAGACACTTCATCTCTTCTCATTAATTTACACCATTGTTTTCGTATTTTACATTATTATTTTGTACAGGAAAAAATACTGTATTGGGTGTACTTCTTGTAGTGTTTTTACACTTAGGGACAAGGCAATACCTATAAAATGTTTTTTTTAACTTTATCCATCATCTATTAATTACAATAAATAGTAATTACAACTGAAAATCGGTATAAAATTACTGTAACACTTCAAGTAAGTATACTAAGTTTATGAAACAAACACTGAGCGGGGTATCTGACGTCATCCAAGGCCCGCGAAATATGGCGGCGTTGAAACAGATCAAATTTTATCGATGTTTTCAATGTTATTTTAAAAATGAATTTGAACATTGCCAAGGTTACTTATATTTTTTATTAGAGTAGAATGATGGAACAAGTCAATAAAAGATAAAAAAAAAATACATGCATATTCCCTATTGGTTTGGCAATGTTTTTACAATTTTTAATTAATTGAAGTAATTGTTGTTTTATAACATCAAAAATTGCAAAATTAAGAACACCAATATTATGAATATTAAAGAATATGCGAAAATCATCTTTGCTAGAGTAAGGAATAGTTCTAAGACTGACTTCAAACAGACTTTCAAAATGCTTTTTATAATAATAGGCAACAGTTTATACAGTAGCGGCCCTAGCTACATTTTTAGGTGGTGCAAGACCAGAAAGTGGCGGCCCTATAAATTCAAAACTAAACCTCTAAAATGACTAGTTTAGTCCTCATGCACAAAATGTAATTAAAATGTTATTTTGTTGCGCCCCCGATCTATTGATTTGGCGCCCCCTACATGACGGCGCCCGGTGCGGCCGCACACCTCGCCCCGCCCTAGGGCCGCCACTGAGTTTATATAAAGAAATGTATCTAAACACAAATTTTGTACATACTTACTTACATCTGCAATAAATATGTACTTTCATACAAAACTCGTAGGTATGCTAAGTCTCCACTTTCGTTAAGACAAAACTTTTCATTTTGTACTTAGTGTTTAACTGATTACCTACTATTAAAACATTGGAATTTAAAACTAGAGCTCTCATTGAATTAAAGTTTGTTATAAGTTTGTTGAGAACAATACGACATGATTCACGAAGCTCTAGGTCTGTTTAGTTTCACTAAGATTATGAATGGATGGGGTAATTATTAAGTAAAGGCTTAGTTCAGCTACTTATTAAATTAAGACATCATTTGGGACTTATCCCGTTTGAAGTATTATTGTGTTTATTACATACAAAAAAATATTTTTATAAAAGACAGAGAGGAGTGGGGGAGACAGAAAGATATGATACTTACTTGTGGCTATACTAAAATTTACAAAACACGTAACATATATGAAACAATACAATATTCCAAGAAAGAAAAGTAAATACATATATTTTTTTTTGTGAATATAAGCATAGGTACTAAGATTCTATGGAACTTACTAAAGAAAAATTTGTATTTCGTCACTCAAATCAGTAAAATTGGTAATAAAACAAGATAGGTAACGTTTAAACGGGATAACTACGACCATGGGCGCACTGCGATCTCTGGTCTACCGACTGACGCTGAGAGCAGTAAGAAGACAGTTAGGCTCAGTACGATTATAATATCAGTAGCAATAGTTTTTTTGTCAGTGGTGAATATGTTAAGCAATGAAATATATACCCATTTTGCAGTACTCCACTGTTTTATTTTAAATCGTTTTTTCTTTTTAACAATACTCAAATAAATCCAACATCCAACGGAATTTATGAGAAACATAACGAAGCGCCGCTGAAAAGTAATAGAAGTAAACTAGCAGTCTACCGTCCCGTAAGAGATTTAGGGAGCCGGTCAGTGCAATAAAACGGTGTCGGGGCTACAAGACCGCTGGGCAGAGAACGACGGCCAGTTATCTGTCGCCTCAGCCTCTGAAATAGAGGAGGGCCAAGGTCTGCGGTTCGCATCCGACACACCGCCCCACCAAAAACCCCGGTGGGGTGACGGCCTGAGGGGATTTCGAAACGCACAAAAAAAATGTTAGTTTTTTCCGGGTAGTTTTCCGCAACTCCACGATAAAACGCGTATTTTGAGTTGGTGAGAATAAAAGCTATTCGAGCCACCCTATTTATTATTATTACTTCACGTGCCTAGTGCTACCTCGACCATTTCTGGTCTTTTGTAGCGCTTCGAGAAACCTCCAGATCCTATCAGCACAGATTCACTTCAGCAAGGTTGATCTCCACGCATCTATTTAATGCGGAGAGCTCGGCTTGAAAGACGGAGGCATCTGTTCTCAGATTGGCGCTCTATCTGAATTTTGGTCTCTCTTTGTAAATTCTACAACTTACATCAAGGCCTTTTTAAGACGAATCTGTGTACCACTCGTGACTATCACTTTTGTTGGATTAGACGTCTTCCCGCCGAAGAATCTCTCTGTGGTATGTCTGTGTTCCTCCTCACGAAGTCGATCTCTGTTTGCATGTCATCCGCTGGCATGTTTAGAAATCTTATTTCAAAAACGAAAAATGGGTTGAAGTGCCTATCTGGCGCCAGCCATGCGACATCTCATCCATAATGCCATTTTTGCTTTACGGACTATATTATGTTTGTAATGTAAGAATTCCAGCTTTTGGTCAAGTGTGACCCCTAGGGTAATTAACTTCACTAGAGAAAGAAAGGATTTTAAGTTAAGTTTTGGATTTGACAATCTTTCCAGCTACCTTTTCTTTGTGAATGGAACTATCATCGCTTTGTCTGCGTTGATTGATAAATTAGTTATCTCTGTATCGTGTGCGTTCGCGCAGCGGAATGTTGTTGAATTTAAAGATTTTAATTATGCAGATATTTAGTGTATGACGTCGTGTAATTGTGTATGGTAAAAAAAAAATTGTGCATGCAGCCATTGTGGAGAAATTTGCTAAAAACTGATTCCGCTGGGCGAACATTGTCCTGGCGGAACTTTTTTTACTCCATGGACTTAGAAGAAAAAAAATGTGTCCAAAAATTAGTGTGTATTTGTGTGTAATTGTGTATGTATGAACAAAATTAGTGCATGCATAAACTTCGGAGAAATTCAAGTTTCCGCTACGAGAACGTTTGGCCATTAGCTAGTTTTCATATAAAGCGCTTATATAGAGAGCTGTAGATTTTTACATACGTTGTTTTGAATTTGTTTATATTTGTTTAAAAAACAGATTTAGAAAAAATCGTAGGGTTTTAAAGATAAAAATATAAACGTAAAATACGCTTAATAGGTCTTAGTTCCTAAAGTATGCACTTTGGGGTCTAAATTTTCACGTTTATACAAACCTTGTAAGTGTCTGCAACATGTTGCCAAGTATCAATGATGTTCCGTTAGTAATTAAAGAGTTATAGGACAATTTACCATGAATAGACCACTGTTTACAAAGCAGTCAAATATCACGACGTTCTAAAGGAATTGCATAGTAAAATGTATTCCAATAATTAGTGTATTAATTCAACTACTTACATGCAAAGTTTCATCTCATTAAATTCAGTAATTAAAAAGAAACAATTAAAATACTGACAAAGTATCGAAAACCTACATAACCCGACCAAGTTCGGATGGCTACAAAAAAGCGGCCGTGCCATATATCTAAGTAACGTTCTTAACCTTCCAGTATAGTATTTATTAATATGGTACAGTTGCGTACACAAGCGTTAGGAAAAACTAAAACAATTGTATTTCTTGAATGAAAAATATAATTTTTTTTTATGGTATAGGGGGCAAACGAGCAGACGGGTCACCTGATGGTAAATGACTACCGCCGCCCATGGGCACCTGTAACTGAAGAGTCACAAGTGCGTTGCCGCCCTTTAAGGTGGGAGTAGGAGAAGAGGGGGAGGGTGGGGGGTTGAGAGGGGAAGGACGGGAATAAGGAAGAGGGAAGGGTTAGGGCCTCCGGTGACCTTACTCACGCGGCGAAATTCAATGCAAGCATTGCTTCACTACCGGTTTTCTGTGAGGCCGTGGTATCGAGCGGAGTCAAGCCGGCCCGTATGTGCCGAAGCATGGCTCTCCCACGTTTAATAATAACGCCAATATTTTTTTAATAATAACGCCAATATCTACGATAAAAAAAAATCTTCAATTAACAAGTACTTCTCTAATTAAACATCCGTGTACAAAAATATTTTTAATTACATGTAATAATTATGTATTTATTATTTATTTCTCGCCACCTTTTACGTAGAAACCCAAAAAATGGCGAAATGTGGGTGTCACAGAAATGTCACACCTCTGCCTACCCCTTCTGGAACAACAGCCGTGAGCATATGAATGAATGAGTGAAAATACAGAAAATAACCTCAAAATTTCTAACCCTCTTAGGGACTAGTCATGACAATCCAGATCTAGGCAGAACTTGGCATACAACTCATGTGCGCGCACAGGCGCGTGTATTTTGAGCGTATCGGGAGCGCAGCTGATGCGCTTTCATGACTAGTCTCTTGTTCATAAAAACTTAACGTTAACAAACGCTTGCTAAACATACTGTCATTGGTTAGAGACAGCAATAGACCTAAAATGCATGCATACATAAGTCACTACCAGTACAGCGGTAATATCATATACTGACGCAAGTCTCAAGCGCATACTTAAATAAAGTACCTTCGTAAATAGTACTTACTGTCATAGTCAAATACATTTAAAAAAGCAGGTGTAGAAAAATAAATGACCTATAAATTATATCGAAACAACAATTGTGTTGTCACCTGTACCAATTCAATACCGGTATTATACTGTAAATTTTAGAATGTTACCTAAATATATTGCACGGCCGCTTTTTTGTAGCCATCCGAACTTGGTCGGGTTATGTAGGTTTTCGATGCTTTGTCAGTATTTTAATTGTTTCTCTTTATATACTGAATTTAATGAGATGAAATTTTGCATGTGAGTAGTTGAATTAATACACTAATTATTGGAATACATTTTAGTATGCAATTCCTTTAGAACGTCGTGATATTTGACTGCTTTGTAAACAGTGGTCTATTCATGGTAAATTGTCCTATAACTCTTTAATTACTAACGGAACATCATTGATACTTGGCAACATGTTGCAGACACTTACAAGGTTTGTATAAACGTGAAAATTTAGACCCCAAAGTGCATACTTTAGGAACTAAGACCTAATAAGCGTATTTTACGTTTATATTTTTATCTTTTAAACCCTACGATTTTTTCTAAATCTGTTTTTTAAACAAATATAAACAAATTCAAAACAACGTATGTAAAAATCTACAGCTCTCTATATAAGCGCTTTATATCAAAACTAGGTAATGGCCAAACGTTCGCGTAGCGGAAACTTGAATTTCTCCGAAGTTTATGCATACACTAATTTTATTCATACATACACAATTACACACAAATACACACTAATTTTTGGACACATTTTTTTTCTTATAAGTCCATGGATTAAAAAAAGTTCCGCCAGGACAACGTTCGCCCAGCGGAATCAGTTTTTAGCGAATTTCTCCACAATGGCTGCATGCACAATTTTTTTTTTACCATACACAATTACACGACGTCATACACTAAATATCTGCATTATTAAAATCTTTAAATTCAACAACATTCCGCTGCGCGAACGCACACATTCTGTTTGAGAGCATGCTTTTCTCCCATTGTATGGGTTTGGAGTATGGGTGGTATTTACAATACCCTTTGCAGTCAGTCATTCCTCTGAAGATTGTTGCTGTGGGTGTATTGTCACAAGCGCCCTCAATGTCGAGGAAAGCACATAGAGCAGTTTGCTTATCCTTTAGAGCCTTCTCCACTTTGTCGATCAGATCTAACAAAGCTGTTTCCCTGGACTTGACTACACCGATGTGTGGAAGAGTAGGTACTTTTTCCTATATTAAGTTTACTCTCAATATACCTTACCTCTTCACTTTTCCAAAATAATCACGAAAAGGTTCTTAAATGCTATGCTATTATATCCGCACACCTAGATCTAAAGGGAGCTAACTCAAAAAAGCACTTTTTCAGAAAAGGCGAAAAACTAACTGTGCACTGCGGGAGTTTTGGAGTTTTATATGCAGCTAGAAGAAATATATTGTAGGATTCTTGTTTTAAGCTTTTTTTGGGGCTGAAAAATGGATTTTTGTAGTTATTTCCCTATTGCTTAACAATTTATTGTATAGTTTTTGAGTTAAGCCCGTGTTGGTGAATTTAGCGTCGAGCGTAGAGTAGTGGGGATATTTTTAAATTTGGTTTATTGGTCGGTAGGTATTGAAATAAGGAATTCGATGGTGTGCATAACTCCAAAACTGAAATTTTTGAGTTAGAGATATGTTAGTTGTAGATGTTAATAATATATATGTTTTTGCAGAATATGGGTGTATAAAAAAAAATTACATAGACATAGACAAAAAAAAACAGTATTTTAATTAAGATACGATTTATTAACTGATTTCAAATATTTAAATGAATAAGAATTGTGAATTAAGTATTCAACATAAAAACCACATGGAAATCACAAAATTAAAAAGTCATAAGTATGTAAAATACAAAAAGTTAAAACAATACTCGTGGTACAAAATAATCACAGGGTGTGTGTTTTGCACTGATACAAAAGTGGTACATGAATTTTGGAATGTTATAATATTATTACCAGATTAGAGTACAGATAAGTAGGTACATCAATTTATCGCAGGTCATTAAACCTTTAAGTCGTTAGTGTACAGGCTAACAATCACGATACACCAAGAGGGTTCACATTAGGCTCTTTGATAGTTGTGTAAATATAGTGCTAATACTTTTAGAAAATTAACATATGATGAAACAACCTATGTACTGTGAAAGTTATTTTAATAGGTACGTTAGTAACATTATAAGTGCAAATCATTATTTTAAAATGTACTTTTTGGGAAAAACAAAATCCAAGTAGGTATGTTATTAATGTTAATAAATAAAGGAAATTGCATAAACTAAAGCGATTACTAAATTATTCCAAAGTAGGGGAACGTTAAATAAGTTTGGGTTGGTTGGTTACAAAAAAGGCAACAGTGAAGTTTAAGTTGGAGAAGTAGTAAAAAATAAATAACTCACATTTGTCTACAACAACTTATTAGTCTTTTTAGAAAAATTGCAATCAAAATGCCTAGTTACTATTTAATAACTAAGTTATCATTAATACAAACGATCAGTTAGCACTAAGTACGCTCTATTAAGTGCTAAACAATTACAGCTATGGTGATGGGTCAATAGGTACAAAACTACATTGAAGAACTAAATAAAAAATAAAAACAATTATGTTAATGTACCCCTACACGTTGACCCGCCGCATGAGACCTTTATAAACTTTTGAATTTGGTGTATTTGATTTTTACATTAGATGATGAAGACTATTAACTATATAAGAACTATATTATTGTAAAATAAACAAAATTGGCCGGCATTGGACGTTTATATTAGTCGGCAGTAAGCTCATTACAAAAGCTCAAGCATCATTTCACTTGTACTAACAATCATATCACAATAATAGTAGGTACCTACATGAACATAACAAAAAAAAAATCTAATACCTAAGAAATTTAAAGAACTGTACTTGTAGTTACAATATTGTATGTATGTGTATATAAGGCTACCTCACTCAGTGATTGATTAGGCTGTGGAGCCAACGTCTAGAAGGGTCATTAGGTGTCCATCCTATCAAAAACCTAATTTCATATCATTGACCTTAAAACTAAACAATATGTGTTTATTAAAATAGGTGCTTATCTATAAATCATCACAAGTGAAAATTAAGTACATAAATTATATAAGTAAGTAATTTGCTTAGTGCAGTCGTCTAATCAGGCCTTGCTTGAGTGCCTAGGCTCGTAACGTCGATGGAGCGACACAAAATATAGCAAAGTCGAAATACAACTTCACATTTTAATAGTCAATGGAAATAATATCCTATCAATAATAGCAGTTTCTGATAATCGCTGTATACATATAAGTATGTATACATAGTGTTAAACGTAGTGATGGATTTTTCTGCTCCAATTACAAATAATGATCACTACATATTATAAAACAAAGTCCCCCGCCGCGTCTGTCTGTCTGTTCGCGATAAACTGAAAAACTATTGAACGGATTCTCATGCAGTTTTCACTAATAGATAGAGAGTTTCATGAGAAAGGTTGAGGTGTTTAATTTGTACCTGTGCGAAGCCGGGCGGGTTGCTAGTTTTGATAAACGTTAGTTTAGTTAGTTTCTAACAGCAGCAACAAATGGAGTATTTAATTTTGTTTCAGTTATATCCAACACCAGTTCTTCTCGTAATTCCATTACATAACAAATTACTCGTTTTTCTGCATCCTTAGCATTCTTTGACTTCAAGCGTGCTTTAATGGTGAAGGTCTTTTAAGCCTGACATGCCGTGTCCTTCTTTTCCGGGATGTATAAATGATCCGAAGAGTCTACCTTCTTCCACTGAATCGCCTTGGATTTGATCGTAACTGGCAACTGTAAAACAATACAACAGCCAACTAAAATATTATTGTAATAAGCATGATTACGTCAAAAATTTAATTAAATCGGAAAAATATTACTGCGTCGCCTATATTTAATATTATACTATACTTAATATTATAAAGCTGAAGAGTTTGTTTGGTTGAACGCGCTAATCTCAGGAAGTACTGGTTCGAATTGAAAAATTATTTTAGTGTTGGATAGCCCATTTATGGAGGAATGCTATAGGCTATATAACATCACGCTACGCCCAATAGGGGCAGATCAGTGACCATAAACGCAGGTGACATCGCGAGGACGGCTAATATAAAATATGACCCCCTTTTTAAACAAATTATTTCTATAGGACATGCCTATTGAAAAACCTTCGTTATTAAAGAATTGTTTTTTTTTTATCTCCTAGTCCAGCGGTTTGGGTTGTTGTCTGTTAATGTTGCCGGTATAGAATTAGAAACGATATCGTACCTACATATATTTGAAAAATAAATAAACAAAATATAATGTTCATTGGTGTTGACTATCTATCGACAATTTAAAAGTTTTTGTCCCGTGTTAAGACTTCCATAGCAATAACTCACTCTAGTATCACGTCATAAATACAACTATATACATAATTTATTACAATAATGTAGTCTAATAAATTATGTTGTATTTGTAACTTGAATTTGTTGCATCTATGTATGTACAATCAATACTTGTTATCTCTTTATCCTTGTTTGTCGTTGACATTGACGAATATTTTGTTCATAATCTATTTACAATAATAATTAAATAATAAAATTGAAATTTATTTTTAAGTGAAAGAAAACAAATACTTAAAATATTTATCTTTTTGTAGTCGTCAGAACTGATTAAACATTACATATACATAACATGTTGTTCTATGTGATTTCGTTTCTGATTATAGTTTAGAAAATTAATACTTTATAATATGTACATGTATTTTTGACACTGAACCTGATAAAATATACTCCTTTTTGAAGAACGGTATGATAATACCTAATATACCTAACCGCAGTCGTCTATACTAATATTATAAAGAGGTAAAGTTACCTAGTACAACTAATCCGATTTTGAAAATTATTTTAGTGTTAGATAGCCCATTTATCGCGAAAGGTTATATAACATCACGCTATGACCAATAGAAGCGGAGCATCAAGGAAATATGTTGCAAAAAGGGGGGAAAGCTTACAAACGCAGACGAAGTTGCGCGGGTCTGCTAGTTTATTATAAGTGAGTGAAGAAAATATAATAAACAAGTTAATAATAAAAAAAAACTGCCGCCATATTGTTTTTTTCTTCAAAATAATTATAGCCTGCGTCACTAGGCATAATGTAACAATTTAAACGATATCCCATACTTACATATAAATATGTTCAGGCATTTAGAAGTTGTAATAATAATATAATAATAATATGACTGGCCTGTTGGTCTAGTGGTTATTGACCCTGACTGCTGAGCCAGAGGTCGTGGGTTCGATTCCCATCTGAGTCTGGGTGTTCTTTGTGTCCGTTGTTTGTATGTTTGTAAAGTCCCCCGCGACACAGGAGTAAATCCTAATGCGGGAGTTGTCTTTTAAAAAAAAATAAAAAATAATAATAATAATGTAAATGTACATTATGTACATGAACCCTGAAAACATTGACACTCCTTTTTTGGGCAGTCGTGTTATTATAGTTTAAAGACACTAGTAAAAACACGTTATAATAGCGAACCAAATTAAAAAGTAGAAAACAATTCCACTCTCCACCTCTTGGCTACATCACCAGACCATAGTTCCTAAGCTCAACCTGTTGGTCTCGTCAAAACTAATCATATGAACCCAAACTCGAGGGGTTTACTAGTAGCCACTGAAGAGCTCCGCTATCCACCTCCTTGCAACCTTATCAAATCAGCACCAAGATGCCAAATTATAGTATTCTCATCCAAACTACATATACATAGAGTTTGACAGAGATACCTACGACAATATACAATATTACACCCTTTTTAGAAAACAACAACAGTAAACAACCAGAAAATTCCTGCGTAAATTGATGAAAATGCTAGCTAGACGCCATGTTGCTCATGTCGTAAAAGTGTATTTTTTTCATTTTTGACACATATCTTAATGAGTTACTATCATTATGTTTAGTGATGGAGATAGAACAATACAGCCTACATCAATGTTTAAATATTCCGTAATTTGGCAGCAACAGCTAGTGAGTTATAAAACTTAATTCTTAATGTATGAACTCAAACTAACATTTTCGATTGCCTATTAGACCCTAATAGAAGTAGGTTAAATTGACTTCCAAGATTAATTTACATAGTTACAAGTGAAGCTAATAAAAGTTTAAAAAGTAACCCGAAATTTCGACCCACTACTATCCGGTTCCATGGTGTAATGGTTAGCACTCTGGACTTTGAATCCAGCGATCCGAGTTCAAATCTCGGTGGAACCTACCACTTTTTGTGATAATTTTTCATTGTAATATTTAACCAAACCTCAAAATCTCTGCATTTATACTGTAATGTACTTTTGGTACCAGTAATACGTAGTACCTAGGTAGTTAGCAATTTTGTTTTAAATCTTATGATGGATTTACGGTATATTATATCATATATCTAATTAATTAATATCTTTTAGAAACAATTAATTAATTATAACAGTATAACGATACTTAAAGCTTGAATTAAAATAATAACCACATGAGTCAAAGAATTTATAATTATTTTCCGACTTAAACTAATACTAAGTAAGGTAGTATAGCCATGTAACTACTTAGTAATCTGTGGCTATAGACCCATTTATGAATATTTCTGATTTGTCTAAAAACAATCCTTACTAATATTATAAATGCGAAATTGAGTTTGTATGTTTCGCCTTTAAGCTAGTAAGTATTTAATAATTCAATTTACTACGTTCTACCGATATGATTAGAAAATGTTCCGATACCATAACATTTAGGTACATTTTCTTATATATTTTTAATTTTTCATGCACTATTCTAACGAATTAAATTTTTATATTATACTAGGTTTTGCCCGCGACTTCGCCCGCGTGGTGGCGGACCAACATCTCTGCACCCATTTGAATCGTAATAAAAATTTAGTAGTGGAAGATTGTGCTGCATAAAACTAATATTGCTGAATTTTCCGGCAATAGTTGCAACTTAGTTTTTATCTTTCGATGTCTCGATATGGCCTATGCTTTCTGTACAGAATACTCCTCGTAGCAATTCATAAAAGAAGATGATAGATGCACTTGGCTGGGTCTTTGCGGGAGGCTTTAAAACAGTGGAAAGTAAAAGCGAAAATTTCGATAAAAGTTTCCTGCCACCCGTCAGCCGAATACTTTTGCCGAAAAATCGGCTATTCGGCCAGGAAGACTGCAGAATATTCGGTATTCGGAAAGTGGCCGAATATACTATTCGTTGCAAGTCTAGTTATTATATATTCCATGCTACTTTTTCATTCTTTTTCCAAACAGTTCACTTTTTCCAACAGATCATCATATTAATTACTCATGTACTCAACCAAAGACTGCAGTTCCGTGTTTTGGGATTTTATTTGGTCAAGATTTTTTGCATCAGACTGCAGTTCCGTGTTTTGGGATTTTATTTGGTCAAGATTTTTTGCATCAGACTAAACTTCTCGCTTTGTTCCCGCCGTAAAATATGAAGTGATGACATTATTTTATCGTTCGGAGTGAGTTCAGCAAGAATGTCTGCTCAAAATCATGTTTCCACTTAGAACCGAACGTTATTCTCAAACACAGCAAACGGTAGATCCGTTTGCTGTGTTTGAGGTGATGATAGATCGGGCTCTGAGGCGTGGAGTGTTACAGATTCACTGCCTTTTGATTGTTGTGGCGGTGTATGCTGTAGCGCAAAAGGCTTTCTGATAGTTTATTATGTTAAGACTTTATAATAAACTTGTTTGAATGTACGTACGAGTAAACAGCGATGACTCATCCGTTGTTTACAACACAGCACGCAGCGGCCAGCTACCGGTTTCCGTTAGCAGTATAGTTGAAAGAAGAACTGTACTGAAGAAGTGAAGTTGCACTTAATACGTCATCTGCCTGCTTGGCCGAGCGGCTACGAAGGCGGTATGGATGTTTGTTAATCTTTCACCCAAAAACTATTGAACCGATTGCGATGAAACTTGGTATGTAGATAGCTGGAGATCTGGATTATTACATAGGCTACTTTTTATCTCGATATTCTAACGGGGTCTTACGCGGTTGAAACCGCGAGGCGCAGCTAGTAGCAAATAAATAGCAAAACAAGTTACACGTGTTTGAAAATGACAGAACTACATGTTTTTAACTGTTTTCTACGCAATATTTTTTTCGGTGGTTTAATTTTTTGTTAAAAAGTTATTTATAGATTACGACTTATTACTTATTACCTTACTATTGATGTCGGTAATTGGACCACACACGGGACCATGTAGTCCGGCAGAAATGAACTAATCTAACAAATTGGCCTATACTATCAAGCTACAGAAAATTGTCTGTATTCCACAATCTTATTGTACTGAGGCCAAACTATCGAAAATGATCGGTGTGCTTCTTTTTCTACCCCTGACCCGAAAAGCAGGAGTTATAAGTTTAAGGTGTGCACCTGTGTCTATATGAGGCTCATAGCTCCTAAACGTATTGACCGATTTTGATTTAGTTTGTTTCAAAGGTGAGTGTTCTTAACTATAATTCAACAAAATCTGTTCAGCCGTTCGAAGATCATTAGCTCTTTTCAAATCGTTGAAGGGATTTTTGAGTGGGGGGTGTTTTATACTTATTGAAAAAATACTCATTTCAGTCTTACGACTAGAAATCCCGATAAACCAACCCACAAAAAAATAAACGAGCATTATCAGGCTTTATCCCAATAAGAATAAAAATCATTTGCGTCTTATCGTAGGTTGGCATCAAAAGTAAAATTTTGGCCTATGGCATTAATTCAGTATTGGTGGAGTTAGTCAGCTGATTAACTGCGATCTTCTTTAGGATGGAGAAGCCTCCTCTGGCGAAACAATAAGACCAGGAATCGCACCCTACCTTTTATGAAACCTACAGTTTGCCAACCAACTCGTACTGTTTTCAATTTTATAGTCTTTTCCTAATGTCAGACGAGTTGTAGAGACAGGTAGGTATTGTTTACAACCCACAATATTTTATTATCTTTCCTATTAAGATTTAAAAGCCGATTTAGCAGTTATATGGCCTCCCGGCAAAAGTGTCATGATACAAAAACTACTATTTCGAGAAGACACGATTTTATGCCTGTGAATTAAACAAAACAGCTCATTGAAAAAAAGGAAACTTTGTTCCCTTTTGCACTGAGCTACTAACTATGTTTTTACTGACCAATTGCAACATTTGCTATTCAATGCTATAAAAATGTTACACGTATGACGTACCTAACATGTCATGACATTTTTTTTGTGATATGACACTTTTTTTTGCCGGGAGGCGATATGTAGAATGGCAGTTGGCCAATCAGTGATCCTCTATCGAGATACACCTATCGGCATATACTTACCTGCCACTATATGCAAATATGTTTAAATGAAGACAGAAATAGATCGCTTAGTCAACAGAAGTAGTAACCATCACATGTTACACGAGGTTAACATCGTTCAAGACAAAGAAATTTGTTTGAAGGAATTAACTGTTTTAAAACGAACACGACTACATAACTATTACAAATCGACGAATATTCTCTCTTTCTAGGCTAAGTTGTAATCCTTCCCTTTCACAATTTTTTTTTATTACTAACTAGCAGCGGCCCTCGGTTTCACCCGCGTAATTCCCGATCCCGTGGGAATATCGGGATAAAAAGTAGCCTACATGTTAATCCAGGTCTCCAGCTTTCTACATACCAAATTTCATCGCTATCGGTTCAGAAGTTTTGGCGTGAAAGTGTAACAAACAAACATCCATACATCCAAACTTTGACATTTATAATATTAGTGGGATAATCTCGAAGTTAAATCTTGGCCCTAGGCGTAGTAATCGGCTCCCTCACTATTTTGAGACGGTCCGACCTACTAAGAATAACCTATTATTAACTTGCGATTTAAATCTTCAATGTACTTACTTAGTTATCAAGAAACAGGTACTCCAAATTAGTTTATCTAAAATTTGATAGTTTATGTAAATAAGCTCAATACTTAATACTTTTTTTGCTTTTTATTTCTTTTCATCGGTTTAATTCGTTGTTTAAAAAGATTTTTATTTTATGATTTTTTTCACCATCAGTTCAGCTACATGATGTGATGATTTCTAAACGCAAATACCTGATAAAGTAATAAAAAATAAACAGAAGCACTATTCGTTCTTAAAATTTTCGAGGATTTTCTCAGGATCCCATCAACAGATCCTGACTTCCTTAACATAGGACCACCCTTGAGGTATCATCTAACAAAAAAAGACTTATCAAACAAACAAAAAAAGAATTATCAAAATCGGTTCATAAATAACGGAGAGAGGGCTGAACATACATAAAAAACAAAAATATATAGATACATATACGGTCGAATTGAGAATCTCCTTTTTTTCGTCGGTTAAAAAAGGTGTTTATTTTGTGATGGTGTAGCGTGTTCCATAAGGCGAAATGTCTCAAGGGCGAAATCTGTGTACATAATAAATTGCGTAATGTTTAATGATAATTTTTGTAATGTATGTCATTGCCTTGAACATGTAAACAAAAGACTAAGCGATGTAACTGCAGTAAATATATGTATTTTTTTTTTATGGTATAGGGGGCAAACGAGCCGACGGGTCACCTGATGGTAAATGACTACCGCCGCCCATGGGCACCTGTAACTCAAGAGTC
The DNA here is from genome assembly GCA_949752705.1 of Callimorpha dominula. Lineage (NCBI taxonomy): Eukaryota > Metazoa > Arthropoda > Insecta > Lepidoptera > Erebidae > Callimorpha > Callimorpha dominula. The sequence goes on from OX457011.1 coordinate 11,749,535, forward strand.
ACAAGTGCGTTGCCGCCCTTTGAGGTGGGAGTAGGAGAAGAGTGGGAGGGGGAGAGGGGAAGGACGGGAATAGGGGAGAGGCAAGGGTTAGGGCCTCCGGTAACCTCACTCACGCGGCGAAATGCAATGCAACCATTGCTTCACTACCGGTTTTCTGTGAGGCCATGGTATCGAGCGGAGTCGAGCCGGCCCATACGTGCCGAAGCATGGCTCTCCCACGTTATATATATATGTATGTATAAGCTATATATTATTTTACATATTTATTATATATTTACTGTGATATAACTATAAAGGAATATCAGTGGCACAAATATCACTGATATCGGGTTTATAATAAATTTAAAAACTCTAGCGTATCTTTAGTTATACACGCAATCTTATGTTGTTTAAAAGTATTTGATAAGGCATTGCATTACTTATTGAAGATAAGCCAAGTTAGTGATACGAGCCCTGGGGAAACCCCTGTTCGATGATCCTCAACCCTGAAAGGATTAAGGAAATTGAAAAAAAAATACGGCTGCACCTAAAAAAATTGAATGAAATAAATAGTGTTGTTTCAAGTTAATTCTAGTCAAAATCGGGCAGTTTTTGAAGTATATCTGATCGGTATATGAATTATCAGCAGAGTTCAAGCCCAAGGTATTCTAATTTTAATATTCTCAAGAACAAACCCCTAGCAATGATATAAAAAAGTTGTTATAGATGACTATTAAATTTATTATGTTATACTTTCTATTCTGTGGTTATAAAATTAAAATGAACAATGGGCTATAATTAGCTCATAATACTTTTTTTGTGGCGCATAAAATATATTTTACGACAACGATGTTATATTCTTAAAACCAATAAACACATACATTTATTACTGACGGATAGATATGAAGATAATTATATCAAGCAGATAATGTACAAAGGGCGGCCTTATTGCTAGATGCAATCTCTTCCAGGCAACCTTAGGATGGATCAAAATGATTCGGAGAGACAGTGGTAGTTGGGGGTGTATTTAAAATTAATTGTATGTTTGTAAATTATTTGGTTTTAGCTAAGAAAACATATAAAACCATAGAAATCCTAAGGAGAGACCGACATTTGTGAGGAAAGTAATGGTCTATTTATAGGTAAGAATAACATTTTACACAGTCCTACGGATTAACGAGAAGTCGTGCATTAAAAGAATCCACTGCGCGACCAGTTTTTAGAAGTTAAATACTAAAACATACATATTATATGTAGTGTACGAAATCGTTGTTAAATAAGTACTTTGATAACGATCGTACGTTATCATTTAGATTTTTATTTCAAACAAGGTTATCAAATCAAAGCTAAAAGTGTATGATTTGATGACGTCACATCAGGCCTTCCCCTAAGATTATAAATGCGAAAGTGAGTTTGTTTGTTACGCTTTTACGCCTTAACTACTCGACCGACCATCATGACATTTTGCACACACGTTGTCAGAGATACAGAAAAGGACATACGGTAGGTTTGATTCAAAATACCTTTTACGCGAAGGAAGCATCGGGTAAGTCCTAGTACCATATAAAATTGAATCAAACCTATTCTTCTTTTTTCTAGCACGAAGACCTTCAGTTCAAGATCCTTCAGATCACTTCAAGAGCGTTCAGTGCTCAACTGTAAGATAGCGATGGTTTGATGATAAAGATGAGTGACGTAACTTTCTGCTGTGTTGTCTCACAAAGCATTCGAAAGTGGCGGTCTACGGTAACCCATTTCTTTCTTTCTTTGCGTACTAACATAATGTTTTACGAAGAGCTAGCTTAGGTGCCACGAACGACAGTTTTTACAAACGTATTACCAATGACATAACTTGACATAAGTTAAGTTTTAATTTTTTTTTAATAAACTTTAACAAGCGGGTCACCTCAATGATATTAACACACCTGCCAGTTAAATATATACATATAAATCATTCGCACATATAAAAACTTGTTGAATTACCACACGACCTACTTTTGTGTTAAATGATTCAGTACGGGACACTCATGTATTCATTTTATGCATCTAACCTTAATCCACACCGAGACGATTGATGTTAATGTTTAAATTTACTATAATTAGATTTGTAAAAATAAAAACACTGCTGCACTTTGGTCCATATATCCTTGATATAAGAGGGCGGCACTGAAAATTTCGGGAATCAAGGAAGTGACACAACATTACTATTCAAAAATGTATTTATTGCTTTTCGAAGTTTCTCCGCGAAATTTGACACATTTTTCCATACGATGGAACCAATCATTGAAGCAACCATTCCATTCGGAAGTTGGGGTCTCCAAAATGGCCGTATTGTAGGCGTCCACAGCTTCTTCAGGTGATGAAAATCTCTGACCACACAATTTATTCTTTATTTTAGGGAAAGTATAGAAATCATTAGGGCTTAGGTCGGGGCTGTACGGCGGATGGTCTAATAATTCTATGTTTTCCTGCTTTAAAAACTCTTTTGTTCTGTGCGCGGTGTGAGAACTCGCATTGTCGTGATGGAGGATGATGCGGCGGTTGCAGTTCTCTTTACGGAGTTCAGAAACGATCTGTGGCAAACAAATGCTAGCATACTATTCTGCATTAACCGTTCTTTGTCCCTCAAGAGAAATAGTCGCAACATGGCCGGTTTTGGAGACAAACGTGGCCACCATTTTTTTTGCAACACTCCGTGAACGAACAATTTTTGTTGGCTTTAACTCATTTTCGAACACCCAAACTCGTGACTGGTTTTTTGTTTCGGGTTCGTACGCGTATATCCAGGATTCGTCACCTGATACGATGTTGTATACAGCATTTGAGGATCCTGCGTGGAATCTTTCGAGAGTTCTGACGCACCAAGTAACGCAAGCCGCTTTTTGCTCTTCACAGAGCGAATGCGGTATCCATCGGGAAAACAACTTTTTTACACCTAATTGTTCATGCAAGATTATTTGTATTTGACTCATGCCAATGTCTAAAGTTGCCTGAATTTCGCGGTATGTCACATGTCGATCTTCCTCAATCAGCTTACGCACAGCATCAACGTTTTCTTGGGTGACTGCAGTTTTTGGACGACCTTGACGGGGATCATCACTGAGCCTGACACGTCCACGTTGAAATTCAGCAAACCAGCGATAAATTGTGGTTTTGGATGGGGCTTCATCACCAAATGCAGAAATCATCCGGTCAACACACTGTTTTTGCGTTAAACCACTTCGAAAGTCATAATAAATCATCGCTCTTGAATTTTCTCGAGTCAATTCCATTTTCTCAACGACTAAACAAGTTTGACAAAACCTTGTGATAAGACCGAGAATCTTTTTTTAAATAAATAAATGGTATTCGATTTTTAAAACCAAGGAGTTTTCAATTAAAAAGATTTTAATATGACAGAAACAGTGGAAATATTCTATTCCCGATACTTTTAGTGCAGCCTATGTATTATGGAAGTAATAGAAAGAACTGATACTGTCACTCCGAACCATAGCCAGAACTACGGTTGGGAGCGAGAGACTACCCGCAGCACCGACTGCCATGACGAGATCACGGCGCTGGTTAGACCAGGCTGGGCATTCCGACAGTGTGTGTAGCGCCGTGTCGTCGGCTCTCGGCCGATCCGACACAGGTACTTGTCGAAGCAACCGTGTCCGGAAAGCAACTGCGTCATCCGGAAAGTGAGGGCTCCGTGCCTTCTCTCCAGCCACTCTCGTAGGACAGGTCTTACCGCCGCTATAGCGGCGTGCCTCCAAGAGGCCTGTGACCAGAGACTCGACAAATATTGCATTATAAGGCTGTGGTTAATTATAGACGAAATACACAACGATAATAATCATATTTAAGTAAAACTAAAATCACGCTTCATTGGTAAAACGAAATAAAAAAGAGTTCCACATTCTACCGCCAGCCAGGACCGCGACCATTCTCGTCAAAATGATTCATATGAGCCCAATCTCGAGAGGTTTACTAGGAGCCCCTGAAGTGTTCCACTATCCACCTCCTGGCTCCATTCCATCATCAGATTAGCTCCAAGATGTCAAATTATAATATTCTCATCCAAACTATATAATACACATACAAACAATGTTTCATTCATTACGATACAATTGGAAGTAGGTTAAAATTGACTTTTACGATTTGTTTACATAATTAGTTAGTTACTTTGTAGTTCAAAAGCGTGATAAATCCATTTCATTCATTCATTCATAATACGTCACTAAGAAAAACATACAATAAAAAGAGGTTTTATATGAAACACGCTACAAGTTTTAGATTTTGCAAATTTTTGTTGTTCTTTGTAATATGTATTTGTTTAATATTCGTTAGTGGAATATAGTTTTGTTCAAAGGAATTCCACTACCACAAGTTTCAATACCATAAACCTGCAATGGTGGATTTTCCATGTATAGCGTCACGACTAAGATTAACCTTTTACGTGCATTTAACGCCGATTTTCGAATGTGCAGTAAATACACGCATAAGAAACGATTAATTTGGATGGTGGACTTGAAATTCCTTTAATTTTATTAAAGTACGGATTTAGTAATACGTAAATTACCAATATTGGCAACGTTCAATAGTCAATATTGTGTCAGACTGATTATCGAAATTAGCTTTTTAAGTACCAATGGCGCTTTGCCAAAATAAGATTGCTTCATGTGAAGTGCACCGTTCCTTGATAGTCTTGATCACATCAATATTATTTAGTGAGATAGAAGGGACGGCACTTGAATAAAGAATTAAAAATATTCTACATCTCTTTGGGGTCTTGTATGTAGCAGTGCTAAAGATAATTTTGTTCTTCTTACATTAAACACGAGAATTAAAAATATATTCTTAAAAATGTCATACAATTTTGCGCAACATGAAGCATTTTTTTTTCGAGGAATCAGTCGCTCAGATATATGATAATACTAACAAACAATGCACTTACATGATTGAATAGAAAATATCCTTGAGAGCTCAACATTTTTGTTATTAGTATTATTATGGAACGTTCTGGTAAAATTATGAGTGTTACTAGTTAAACACAAACTTGAAGTGTATTTAATCTAAACCATTCCTAGAATGTTATCGATTTCTAAATAAACGACACTATACATACATAACACAATGAAGCGAGCTTGGATTACGTGAATTAATTCATATTTCACTTCCTTAACACTTACATGATATGTATACGAGTCTCAAAGCGGGTAGGAATATTGTTTAGCCACGGCCATCTGCAACCGAAGTAAATAAAGTTGTATCTATCAAATATTTGTGATTAAACAATACATCTGCAGTCGGCTGCAGATAAAACGCGGTTTTTTTAGTAATGAAACATTGTATTATAATTATAATGTCGGTGTTGTCTTTCTTAATCAAGAATAAATTCCGGTGAAAGATTGTTGTTTTCTGTTTTGAATACTTGAATACGACATTTTACGGTTAGAAGAGAGACTTTTCGCATTTAAGGGGGACCAGACCGCCAAGCCCAACCAAACCATCACCATCGTACTAGATTTAATACTATAAGCAAAAAAATACATTTCTAGTAGGGGAGCCCCCTTTCATTTTGAATTTATTTTTATTATTTATTGTTATAGCGGCAACAGAAATACACATTCTGTAAAAATTTCAACTGTCTACCTATTACGGATCATGAGGTACAACCCGCTTAGTAATAGGGTCCCGTTTAGTATTTTACCATTCGGTTACGGAACCCAAAAAATCAAGGAACCCGTAAGAGATTTCGTTAAAAATGTTGACCAATACGACTGGTAGCGGTGGTGTCTCTGTACTAATGCTCTGTACACACAATATATACAAAGGCTGCACTAAAAGTGTCGGGAATGGAATATTTCCACTGTTTCTGTCATATTAAAATCTTTTTAATTGAAAACTCCTTGGTTTTAAAAATCGAATACCATTTATTGATTTAAAAAAAGATTCTCGGTCTTATCACAAGGTTTTGTCAAACTTGTTTAGTCGTTGAGAAAATGGAATTGACTCGAGAAAATTCAAGAGCGATGATTTATTATGACTTTCGAAGTGGTGTAACGCAAAACAGTCTGTTGATCGGATGATTTCTGCATTTGGTGATGAAGCCCCATCCAAAACCACAATTTATCGCTGGTTTGCTGAGTTTCAACGTGGACGTGTCAGACTCAGTGATGATCCCCATCAAGGTCGTCCAAAAACTGCAGTCACCCAAGAAAACGTTGATGCTGTGCGTAAGCTGATTGAGGAAGATCGACATGTGACATACCGCGAAATTCAGGCAACTTTAGACATTGGCATGAGTCAAATACAAATAATCTTGCATGAACAATTAGGTGTAAAAAAGTTGTTTTCCCGATGGATACCGCATTCGCTCTGTGAAGAGCTAAAAGCGGCTTGCGTTACTTGGTGCGTCAGAACTCTCGAAAGATTCCACGCAGGATCCTCAAATGCTGTATACAACATCGTATCAGGTGACGAATCCTGGATATACGCGTACGAACCCGAAACAAAAAACCAGTCACGAGTTTGGGTGTTCGAAAATGAGTTAAAGCCAACAAAAATGTTCGTTCACGGAGTGTTGCAAAAAAAAATTGTGGCCACGTTTGTCTCCGAAACCACCCATGTTGCATCTATTTCTCTTGAGGGACAAAGAACGGTTAATGCAGAATGGTATGCTAGCACTTGTTTGCCACAGGTCATTTCTGAACTCCATAAAGAGAACTGAGGCCGCATCATCCTCCATCACGACAATGCGAGTTCACACACAGAACAAAAGAGTTTTTAAAGCAAGAAAACATAGAATTATTAGACTATCCGCCGTACAGCCCCGACCTAAGCCCTAATGATTTCTATAATTTCCCTAAAATAAAGAATTTTGGAGCCCCCAACTTCCGAATGGAATGGTTGCTTCAATGATTGGTTCCATCGTATGGAAAAATGTGTCAAATTTCGCGGAGAATACTTCGAAAAGCAATAAATACATTTTTAAATAGTAATGTTGTGTCACTTCCTTGATTTCCGAAATTTTCAGTGCCGCCCTCGTAGAGGCCGATCTAACATCTATGGTATATTTGATGGAAGTTATCTTTATAACATACAGGGTGATTCGCAAATAGAACACTTACTTAAACCACTAAAAGGGTAAGGGTAAAAAAAAAAGGCAGTCATGGGACTGCCGACAGAAGGCAAAACTTAATCGAAACGACGAACTTAAAACGTTACATTAGCAGGTTGGTAACATTAACTAATAAGGAGCTGACAGAACTCAATGTTTAGATTAGCGCCCTCTAGTGGATCTATATATGTATTATTAGAGTGACGGTCACGAGTTCAGTGCTTTTTCCCCATAGCAAAAGTACACAAACGTGCCTAGAGAAGTTTTTATTGTAAACGGATAGATTTGTTTTCGAAAATTCTTATTGTAACTGCATGCTAGAGTCATGCCCGTTCAGCGATTTAAGTAAGTGTTCTATTTTTAAATACAGCCTGTATACAAATTTCGTGTCACGTTGTTTGTTCGGGATGAATTAATAAACCGATTTTAATGAAATTTTCAACAATATGAGCAGTTTGGTCCTACTTGAGAGATAGGATAGTTTAAAAAGAAATATTGCAAATTACCTAGCCACGACATAGCTAGCTATAGTTGTAGTATTCTATACAATATAGAAAGATCCATTATGTTTCGTAATTTAACTACCGTGGAAGCCGTATTTTAGATTACTTTGTTTCGATACTGGCCGCACTGATGTTGTACCTACTCAAGTAGTTTCTTTAGATTGTTTTAAATTTTTTTATACTTATTTAATTTTATGATATATTTGTTTTGTTACTTTGTTTTTATTTCAGTTGACTGGCAGAATATTATATCATAAACACGCTATAACACATCACAAAAAACCTACATTGATGTGTGTCTAATGGATACATTGGTAAAAGAAACCACATAGAATATAAAAAGAAATTCGGAACATCGTTATAAAAGACCATTTATTTCTCTACAACAAGTACGTCTACTTATAAAACAATAATTAGGCTTTCATCACAAAGAAATCAATTCTAATGTCAAATCAGCAAAATTTGAGGTTTAGTCCTTGATCACTTTATCCTTCCAAGATATTACTTTGAAGTCACGTAACGGTAAATCCGCAATTGATTCACAGAAATATAAATATCCTTTTTTTTACAGGTTTACGGATATAGAGTTCGATTAATTAACAACACTTTTTTTAGACCAACCCAAAACTGAATTTATCCATTTTACTTTTTGCCGGCCTAGTTTACTTAGAGAAATATTGTCCAGCGTTACATCGACATCGTGAGGCTGAAGAAATGATGAAAATTATTAAATTACGTACGATTTTTGATAGAACCGAAGTTACAACTTTTTATTGATTAAATAGTTGTAGTAACTGGCAACTTTGGGTGAGGGAGTTGTTATGGAGAGTTCTGTTCAAATAATTTCATGACATACCATAATTTTTCCACCAAATTACAATTTGTGATCGGTTGAGACTATAATAGCACAGAAAAAAGGTGACAAGTAGAAGAAAAGCATGAGGCCCCTTTACAGCCAATTGATTGTTATGGATAGAAATCTAGCAAAGGTAATGTATGTTTTAACATTACTAATAAAGGAATAACAATAACAACCTTAACGATTTCTTTAGGATTTAGTCAAAATTTTACGCATAAACATAATCTTTATTTTTAGCGATTTCACTCATATCGAAAACAGTTTTATGTAAAACCTCCGTCGACTTCGATTCGTACTCTTGTGACAGCTTTAAATTAGGTCACAGTCAACTACATCATAGATATTATATGGCATTGGGATTACACTATGATATCATGTAACTTTGTCGGCTTTGTGTTACATGTATCTGCAATTTTAGTGGCATATAATTATTATCGGAGTTTTGTATATGCTACTAGTGTCAGGCTAGTCATCATTCTTGCTAATATTCGTAAGTCAAGGCAAAGTTTGTTCTTCTAATAAAAACAATAGCATTTGACAGACCTGGGTCCGAATCTGAAACGGGGAGTAAGTAAAGCTGGATTAGCTTATTTTTTACACGTGTACAAGTTTTTGATTTAACCAATCCCAATATATAGGTCGATGGTGGATGAAGCTTCCAACCGGTCTTGAAGGCATATGTCCACCAGTGGACGTCCTATGATGAATTTGTAGCGGTGATTAATTTAAAAATATATACCAATAACATATTTAAATGTGTAATAAATTTGCTAACTTTGCACGAATGGATATAATGTATAGCATGGACTATAAATTGGAGCGGAAATGTCCACGAAATGATAAGACTCTTCCCCCTTAAAAAATGTAGGTGGTTACGTAAAACCTTGTTTATGGAAAAAAAAACGGTAGGCAACATCTGCGCTTGTTTAACTCCACAAATTAAAATTCCTATTATACCTTTAATTTTTTTATTTAATCTGTTTTTACCTTCAGCGTCTAATCAAACATTTTAACTACGAAACTGATTCAATTAAGGAAATTGGCACCGCCACCGTCTCAATTTCTCGTCTCGTCTGTCAGTGTGTGTATTGATAAATAGCCGATAAAGAAGTTAATGAATTTAAGGATTTACATTCATTAACGATCTTCGAGTTAAAAATTACTGAATAAATATGCTACACCAAACAATGATAATATGTTCGATTATATTCCCTTTAGTTATGCTATTCTTAATTTTAGTGAAATGAAAAAATTATTGCATCCGAAGGCAAATAAAAAGAATAAAAATAAAATATCTTAATAAAAATTCGTTTCCTTGAATAATCCAAAATTGTGTTATTTAAAAAAAAAATAACTCAGATATTTCTGCTGTAAAATTGCATGTAGGAGTGTTCGTTTCTCGTTACATTCAACAAAACAGGTTCTTCAATAGTTTCTCGGAATCGTCGGCCTTGTAAACCGTCGCTATTGTATTCTTCCTACAAAAAACTCCAAGCGTACGTTGAAAACAAGTTAACAAAGACGGAACTGAATTTTGTGTAAATGTATAACCAGGGTTTTAGTATTTAAGAGACCTAACGGACATACTAAAGCAACCGTGGATGGCCAAATAACGTAGATTACCCAGTACCAATAAATTATGATCCCAAATGCTCACTGGCTTATATTATTTTTTGTCATTTTCGGAGGGTTAAAAAAATTACTATCCTATAAATTACATACCTTGGCAGTGAGTTTTCCATCTTCTCCAATGACGAATTCTTCAAGTCCGAAAACAAGAGGAGATGCATTCCCAAGGTGGAATATTCTGGAGGAGGTTTCACGGGTTACTCTGAACTCGATTGTCTTCGCCATCAAGACACTTGTGATCATATATACTGACTTCTTGCCCTTGAGATCTAAAGGAAAGGCTTTATGATTATTATTAATGTATGACTTGTTCTTATGGACGGATGTTCGTTACTCTTTAAAAACAGCTGAATGGATCTGGATGAAATTTGGCATAGAGATATATTACAAGCTGGAATAGCACATGCAGTAGAACGAAACGCATTTTAAAAAGTTAAGTATCTATGACATTGACAGCTGTGATCTCTTGCACTTACGAGATCACATGTAAAACATCGGCACCAAAAATTAACATTAAGGATTCTTGTAAATGTATAAAAACCACAGAAATACATCGATTAAGACATTCAAGACGAGTTTTATTGAAGATATTACAGGACATAGGCATTTTTACCCCGGAAAATGTGCGGGTCCCTTGGGATAGGTTTCACTAAAATTTCCACGCGAATGAAGTAGCGGGCAACAGCTAGCATGGTGGGGCCATCCATAAATTACGTCATACGTTAAGGGGGTAGGGATGGGAGGGGGTTAACGAAGTGTGACAAGGGGGAGTGTGTGTGGGGAGGGGGTCATAAGCTTCTTGACGTCACATGTCAAAATCTCAAATTATTATACATATTAAACACAAAACATTACTAATGTAAACGAAAGACTAGACAGACACGTTACTACACTTTTATTAAAAAAAAATTACAACTGCTCTTTTCAGTTCTGGGTGTAAAATTAATAATAATAACTCCACACTCCACCCATCTCACACACGGCCGTCTAATCCCAAACTAGGCAGTGCCTGTACTATGGTAACCAGACTGCTGATAAACATACTTATATATTTCTAAATACATACATATTATAGATAAATTACACCCAGACACAGAACAAATGATCGTGCTCATCACACAATTATTTGTCCTGGGTGGGAATCGAACCCACGACCTCTGGCTTAGCAGTCAGGGTCACTAACCACTAAACCAACAGGCCAGTCTTATTGAAAATTACGTGACGTCACACCAGCGAGGGGGTCTATATTTATGGATGGCCCCCCCATATGCAATATAGCAGTATTGGCTTAAGAAAATTTGATCATTTACCTTTGTTATTTTCCACGTCTAAGTAGATATTATTAACGAGATCTTTGTCTTTCGGAATAGAGCTTCTTGAAAAACTCACCATGATGACTCTTACTTTATTTTTAGTAGCTTCATCTTGCAACGTGATCTGTAATTAAAACAGAGATGTAATAATTTATATGATCAGACTTATTTTCAAAGGGAAATAACCCGTTTTTATTCGTTCTAACTATAAATATGCGAGAGTTCGTGGGAGAGCCATGCTTCGGCCGTATGGGCCGACTCGACCGGAGTGATACCACGGCCTCACAGAAAACCAGAAGTGAAGCCATGTTTTCATTGCTTTTCGCCGAGTGAGTGAGGTTACCGGAGGTCCTAACACTTCCCTCTCCCCTTTCCCTACTCCCACCTTAAAGGCCGGTGACGCACTTGTGAGTTGCAGGTGCCCATAGGCGGCGGTAGTCATTTACCATCAGGTGAGCCGTCTGCTCGTTTGCCCCCTATAACATAAAAAATATATATTAAGGAAGTCCACGGCACCTTCAATGTTTCCTTAATAACGATTCAAACATATGAGTACTTGGCTCTATTAATTAGTAATAATTGTATTCGCAACTGTAAATCAAATGTACTACATTACATACATTTTGAAATATAATTTTATCTAATATCGTAATATGTAATATGTTTTTTGCCTGTGGTTTTTCACCAGACATTTGTTTCTCTTTTCTCATTTAGTAGTTACCTATATTGAACACTGTTATAGTGCTTAAAAGTGCTTTACAGAACGATTTAATAGGAATTCACTGATTCATTCACTGGAAATGTTCACACATTGTATTTATAACTCTCACTAAATGCAAATACTCACAGCTCAGCATGTTATAACAGAAATGTTTAATACGGTTTTTTTTTTCAAATAGTACTGAATGACAGCTGTGCTGAGCAAAGGCACGAATGAAGCATGGCATAATAGGGCTTTGACCTCAATTCTACAAACGAATAACAGTTTAAACTAGTGCACAACACCTCATCGAATTGAATTTTAAGGCTGGGGCAGACAGAGAAGATGTCACACATCGTGTCGCGCTCGGCGTTCAGTAATTTTACATTTCAACCGCTCACGCCGCATCGCCGTCGCTTTGCGGTCCCGCCTGTAGTCTGCCCTAACCTTTAAACTTTATTTCATAGTTTAGCAAATGTTGCTGCTTTGAAAACTGAAAACCATACGATACTCATTACATTAAAGGAAACCGGAGGTATAACAGAAGGTACTGACGAATCATGAAACCACGGTGTACAGCTAATAACGATATTAATGTACCTACAGAGTTCCTTGAGTACCTATGTATTTTGGGTTGAGCCTTGAGCTCTTAGAGATATTATGTGGGGACGTGATTTATGATCCTTCTTATCTACATATGACCACCATGCGGTTTACATCGTAGTTATTATCAGCTGATGTTGGCTATCTATCGGCTAAAACGCAAATAGATAAGATTACATTAATACAGCGGGAAATATATTTACTACTAGCTGCCCCGACAGACTTCATTCTGTCAAAAGTTAACGACGTCATCTACACGCGAAAGAGAGTCCATATATATAAAAAAAATGTTTGACAGCTGGCAGCAACGAAAATATGAAAAAAGAAATTTAGCCGAATTGGTCGAGCCTTTCTCGAGTTTTGCGCAACACATTTGGCGATTTATTTTTATTATTAGGGAAGATAGATAGATAGAAGATAGATAGATAGAAGATAGATAGAAGAAGATAGATAGAAGATAGAAATGCTCGGAAGACACAGAAGCGCGGATGACATAGAATTTTAGGTACCACCGCGCCAACTGCCACCTTGTGGAGTATTGTGGGTTCGACTCGTGTACTCTTCTCCTCGTGTACTATAAACGTGAGGTATACACATATCTGTAAAGCCCCCGTGACAAGATTAGATTATTCTTTATTGCGAGAGTTGTGAATAGGACAATAGATTTTGTGTCGGGGATATGAGAAAGGTGCAGTAAATCATTACTGCAACTTTTCATATTTTAGTATAGTATTTTAATGTTTAGGAAGAATCTACAAGTTAAAGAAAAGAGAAGTTACTTTTCTGTAGGGGGAGGGTCGTCTGAGCAGTCTCGAGCCCTAGTGTTACAACCGGTGTAGGGGCCGTTTAGAAGCAGAGATGACCGCTTAGTATCAATCAAAACAGCGTGCTTGTTTGTAAACTTATTTTTTTATTAAAAACAGTTAAAAAGGGTAAAAAGACCAAGTATAACATAAATTCAAACCATGTCAGTGACATTTCCTCCTCGATAACAGTCAATTCATGCGAGGTAATAGGAACTTCTATGCAGTACACGAGGTAGTATGATATGAAGTTAGACATCATTGAAAATATAAAAAAAATCATATTCAAAACAATTGTGCTGTAACGATATTAATGTGTAAATACGTAAGTATAACAGGAAAGTTAAAAATAACTTTGATATTGTTTTGAATCTCATTCTGTTTTTTTTTTAAGTTTATGCTAATTGAAAAGAAAAATAAACATCCGGATATGTAGCAGACAGATAGACAGCATAAGAGTGTAAAAAGTTTTACTAAATTAAACAAAAAAAGGTAACAAAGTTTTCATTTACTGCAAAACATAGCAAAATACCGAGTCTGCATTATTTCACCCTGCCTTTTCATTAAAATATCTATTTACTTTATAAAATGTTTAGAACGCAATATGACTACAATATTTTGGTATTGTATGAAGTTATTTAATCAGTTAAGTGTTTTAATCTAGTGCGGTGCGATTGTATGGGCTTTGCTGCCCTTATTTATCTGGCTTTGCGGCATTAGCTGAGTGCATTAACCAATAATTCACATTGGCCTTATGTTTAATGATTGTGTCATTATAACAAGGTATTTGCCTTAAACGTTAACCAAAGGTTGATCCAGATCCACTATCATTACCATTAGCCAGAAACGTTTGGCTCTTGCAAATAACTTTCTTCAGCAGTTGTCAAAGTTATTAAAGCTATTTCTAAATATAAGCGTGATAATGTCTTTAAACCTTCGCGACTTTTCGATCGAATTGTACCGCGCGCGCCGATCGTGGTCACGTGGTCACGGGTGGACTCACGAATCGGTGCAGTTCGTTCGAAACGTCGGGAAACTAAAAATGGTATTCTACCTAAGTAATAAATATTAACGCTATTAAGTCCCGCATATATAACACATCTAATATGTGATAATGGTTTTGGTTTTTTTGGTAACAACTTTCTTTACCTTACCTTAAATTAAATTTTAACACGGTATTACTGATAATATCCTAACTCTCCTTATAATGTACGAATATGAATTCATTTGTTACGCTTTCACGCCGATCAACTATTATTTCAACCGATCATCATGAACTTTTACATACCTACACGTTTTCATTGATACACAAAAGGGCAAAGGGTACTTTTCACCCAGAGTACATCAAGTATAGTTCTTGAGATGGCAAATGCTAGTTAGTAGGATTTTTGTATCATTCCTGTTTCCAATAAATAACATGTTCATATAAAAGCAGGAAATGGCTGTTAATATTTGCACCTTTATAGGTGTTTGGATAATATTTTACTTTCCAAATAAAAATAGATGATTGCAACACTAGGTGTCAAAGAAGCTAGGCTTTGAAAAGTATTATGTGTACAAATGGATGACAAAACGTGGTGAGTGTTTCCAGAGAACTGACTGTTGCCGGGATGTCGGAGCCCTCTAATAATTTTGACAAAATTTTACAGTCCATAAGCAAAACGAATCGTTTCTTGATTATAGGAAAGAGGCAAAGGTAATCAACCATTTTATTAGCAGTACTTTAGAATAATAATAATAATTTCACACATGATCGTCTGATCTGAAACTAGGCAGAGCCTGTACCATGGTAACCAGACTGCTAATACACATACTTATATATATCTAAACACATAGGTATATATTATAGGTAAATTACACTCAGACAGAACAAATGATCATTGCTCATCCCACAATTATTTGTCCTGGGTGGGAATTGAACCCACAACTTCTGGCTCAGCAGTGAAGGTCACTAACCACTATACCAACAGGCCAGTCAAAGAATCTCAATATTATACTGAAAGTGATATCAAAATTCTTAGAATAGGCTTCAATGGCACATAAATTCTGTGAGGAAAGATAAATTACTTGTTTTCATACATTAATACAACACAATGTAATCCCATAATAGTTTTAGATTTAACATAAACTAATTCATTTCAATATCTAATCCATAATACAATAATAACTTTACTCATCTCACACACGGCTGTCTGATCCCACACTAGGCAGACCCTGTACTATGGTAACCAGACTGCTGATAAACATACTTATATATTTCTAAATACATACATATTATGGATAAATTACACGATAATTTGTTCTGTGTCTGGGATACAGAACAAATTATCATGCTCATCACACAATTATTTGTCCTGGGTGGGAATCGCACCCACTACCTCAGGCTTAGCAGTCAGGGTCACTAACCACTAGACCAACAGGCCAGTTATAATAAATGTACTAATCATCTTAACTAAATTATACTACCAAGTTATCTATAGACTGTAAGTTAATTTCGCTACAATAGTGCAAATTATACGACATAGATGCTAACAAGTGTGACTTGACTATTTAATTCATAGGTGACCTTACCCATAGTTTAACTAATCTTATTGTAACAAGTACAAGTCACAATTGTAATACTAGCTACCTATTGATAAATATGCTTTGATGATAACATCAGGTTTTTTTTTAATTATTAAACGGCAAGAATATTTTTATATCCATGTTCATTTCATTGATATTATATAAATAGGAGAGATCAAATTCATATTACTATCACTGTACAGATTGCATAGAGTTGTGACATATTATACAAATACCCAGAAAAGTGCAATTCTTAGAAATTTAAACTGACAAAATTAGTCCTAAATTTGAAGAACTATGCATAATAAATTAACCATTACATGCTATGTTACAATATTGGTCATTTGTTTTAGGATCCAAAAGTTAAATTTTTTTTCAGCTCAGAGGGACATGGGAGTACTAATTTTCCATCTACTGTACCTTTATGAATTATTAATAAGCCATAAAAAAGGACGAGGGAAGGTCAAATCGAACGTGCTGACTTTAGAATGATGAGACCAGACTAATGTCATGTAAAAGGTTTTAAAATATATTACACTCACCTTTACGCTTTCGTGTGGGAATTTGAAATTCTCGTCGTGGAAATTGCCCTGCTCCAGCCATTCCACGTAACTTGTATCAGATTTGGCCTTATTTATATTTTTCACTAATTCCCCGAGCGGTGTAAACATTTTACCGTTAGTTTCCTTTTCATTTGGAACGAACAGGGAGGTAACTTTGTACAATTCCGCTTCAGTAATATGTGGGATACACACTAACTGACTACTTCCGATTTCGATCTCTATTTCATCCCTAATAAAAGGCCAGGCATCTTCTAATTTGAGTGACTGCAGCGACTCCAAGCTCACATCCTTTCTAATTTCATGGGAATATAGGGATTTTACAACAACTTTCAATTTCTTCGGCATTTTTTTATTTTAATCACTGTATACCAGTTACGATTAGACGTACTCTACGTGCAACTGTCCAAACACGACTAAGTTTTGTTTCTTTTTCATCGTTCCCAGCCCAGACTTCCCACGGTGAGTTAGTGGGACAGAGAAAGATATACATAATCAATACGCAAACATGAAATGCGGTAGAAAGGGAATGCACTAATAGTAATACCATAGGCTTGTCATATTTTCCCAATAACTAATGTTATATTTTCTAAATATTTTATATCCGTCGAAATAAAAAAGGGTACTTACATCTTGTGGATAAATTATTAAGCAGTAAGGCAGTCGCCTACCATGCCTTAATTCTTCTGTTTTTAATAAGTTCAGTGCCAAAAAAGCACCTAGGAACAAACAGAAATTCATAATTAAAAGACTTCTGAATAATCGTTGTTAATTTATATTGAATATAAATATAATATTATTTGTTTAGATAATACCGGCTATAAGTACATAGTGTATTATATACTGAACGTATCAGATAAAAAAAAAGTGTATTTAATAGTTGCATTTTCATTAGTAAACAATTTTTTACAATCTCATCCATGCAATTCAAAGTTAATATAAGAATACGTATTTACTTGTATTCCTGTAGCGTATAAAATAGTAATTTATAACAATTGAATTACCCATAAGTGCCACGATGAGGATCATGCGGCATCACAGGAGTGCGTCACGGTGTGGTCACGCGTTTTTCACGCGACCACAGCGTTGTTTGAAGTCTCATGCACGCCGGATGCATGTGCGACTAAGAAGCCAACTCACAATTTCCACACATTCGATTCTATGCCAATTTTTTTTTACTGTTTATGACGCCACTTAGCGATTATTGGACACTTTTCTAACTCATTTATTAAATAAGGTATACCCTATCTTACAAAAAAAGCATAATCAAAATTGGTTCATAAATAATGGAGGGCTGAACATACATAAAACAAAAATATAGATACGGTCGAATTGAGAACCTCTTTTTTTTCGTCGGTTAACCTATACTAATATAGGTATAAGGCTGAAAAGTTTGTTTCTTTGTTTGCTTGAACGCGCTATTCTCAGGAACTACTGGTCCGATTAGAAAAATTCTTTCAGTGTTGGATAGCCCATTTATCGAGGAAGGCTATATCACGCTACGACTAATAGGAGCGGAGCAGTGACCATAAACGCGGGTGAAACTGCGGGGACGGCTTGTATAAACATAATATTGAACATAGCATAGAAAATTAAGAAGTTTTATTGCACAATGATGACTCATTTATTACACACAAAGTGAGTCAAGTTCTATAAAATCTGTGTCATGAATTTTTGTAATTTATTTATATCTATTGTTACGCATCTATAAAATATTTAGAGTCACTTTAGAGAAGGATAGAGGTATTTTAAATGCTTTTTTTTGTGGTAGGAAATAATAAAAGAACTGTAAAGTTAAAAACTTAACTTATAATACCATCCATAAGCTTAAATATAAAACATTTCAGATCAAAATAAAAAGAAAAATGTTTCCAGAGAGCTAGTTGAAATTATTTTTATTAATTAAAAAATAATATGGAATGTGTAAAATTATATTAAAATAAAAATAGAATTGCATGGAAACAATATGAATTAGTTTAAACATAGGTAATTAGCTTGCTATCAAATCCTAAAGTACTTAATTAAAATAATTACATAACTATTATTATTTAAGATATTCAAGTGCATTTACATATTATATTAAGAAACATTCATTAATTATGTGACCTGTTTTCCTCTTTATTAGGACCCTCTCGCCTTGGTAAGATAAGCTGCAACCCCCCAAACTCATGTGAAATTTATGCTATAGTTGTTAAAGGATTACATTTATATTCATAAGGCTGAATAATAGTAAAATGTTTTGATGCACTAATATTGTTTAAGGTGACATTAGCTTTTCAATTGTGCGCCTCTCAATTAAAATGAGATTGGACCCCTGTCCTTTTAACTCACATATTTAATGGATACTCCTTGTTAGCATTGCTTTTTAAGCCAGGCTCATTTACAACGAAAACCTGTAATCTCATAGCACATGTATTTGAAAGCAGTGCATTTTTATCCCTATTAACATCCATTTTATAATATTCTTTTGTTACATAAGAGATATCTGTAATCTCCAATAGTACTGACTCAATATCTTAGATTGTGCAATTCTTTTTTGAAAAGCAAGAGATAGAAATCTATATGTATAAATACAGAACAAAGCTAAAGTATACAAGTATATATAATAATGTAAAAAATAATGCACAGCAATTTTTTTTATATTTTTTGATTCATTTAAAAGGTGACTGGTCAGCAGCAATTGGAAATTAATTCTCAGATATATTATTTCTATAAAAAAATCATTTGAAGAAAAAGCTGGTGGATAAATATTTTTAATGCCTTTTGTGACTCATAGCCATAGTAATATTGTTTTGGGCAAGTTCATATAAAATGTTTAGTTTGGTAAAGATTTTTTTACTTCTTGTGTAAATTTGGTGTGGTTGACTGAAAAACTGATGATGCAGACATTAAGTTTTCTATATACTGCCCTAAAACTTGGTTTTCTGAGCGCAGCTTCAAGTTCTCCTCTTTGACGGAATCCACTCTTTGTGACAGATCTGTAAAATAATCAAATTACAATTACAGACTAATATGAGTGTTACCACTGTCACTCTTTCAAGGAACCTAGTCGGTTTCATGAATAAGAGTCATGGTAACTATACACATAGACTTGTTTCTTGTTCCAGAATGTCTTACCATCTAAAGTGTTCTGCAATTCCAATACTTGTGATATGAGTCTTGCTTTCTCTTCTTGTTCGTCAATTCCAGAATCTGGCTCAAAACTTGGCGGCCCATTGAGGCCAGGGCTTGAGGAACCACCAGTGTAGGAACTCGGTAACGAGTCCATTGAACGACCGTGATCCAAATGAATATTTTCTATTTCGTCATTAATAATCACTTGTGGATCATCGTCAGCTAAAGGAATATTGTCATCGTTACACTTCTGCATGTTCGAAGACAAATTAGTTATTAACTGGTATTCTTATAAAATAATTAAAAAATAGGACAAACAAGAATATCAATCGATTTTTAGTTTTGTTTGACGTTGACGTTGACGTTTTAACCATGTTTATTTTGGCATGAATAATACGTTCTTAAACTATGGAGTGTTTATAATCAGTACCGAATTAAAATTGACAAACAAAAAATTTTTTTGTCAAATTGTATTAAAATATAGTATAAAAAAGAATATTGCATGATACTTTTAGAAATAAAAAACGCTACGCTTTAGTAATAAAGAACGTTGCACGTTGGATTAAGAATAAAAAATCTCCTAACTCCTGAAATGTTATTATATTAGGTTTAATGTTTTGCTTTTTGTGCATGTTATTTGACTGGCCTGTTGGTCTAGTGGTTAGTGACCCTGACTGCTAAGCCAGAGGTCGTGGGTTCGATTCCCACCCAGGACAAATAATTGTGTAATGAGCACGATAATTTGTTCTGTGTCTGGGTGTAATTTATCTATAATATGTATGTATTTAAAAATATATAAGTATGTTTATCAGCAGTCTGGTTACCATAGTACAGGCTATGCCTAGTTTGGGATCAGACGGCCGGGTGTGAGATGTGTGGAGTTATTATTATTATTATATGTAAGCGAAAACTAAACGAATTACATTAGCTGTCAAAACTCAAATGTCAAATTGAGTGTGCAAGGCGGGTGAAAATATTATGTTTCGCGTTTCTCTATTTTAGTGGTAAAATTGTCTTAGTACTCTATTGATCTATCCATATTTATCTATCAACTAACAAGAAGTACTTTTAAAATGGCTCTAGCCATGAGGAGATATAATGATATTCTATGCGCATCAAAATGGTTTATTAGAAGAGGTTAGGTTTAAAAAAATTTAATATATATATTTATTTATTCAGAATGAATGTAGATCTGTGTAACGAATGACTATGGAACTCATTTTAGATTGCCGTGTCTTCTCCACATTACCAGAAAATGTGGAAAAATCTCCAAAACCTCAAGAAGTTGTAAAGAAACAGAAGACCCCAAGAATTAGAGCTAATGCAAGTAATCCAAAGTTGGCGTACAGACATATTTACCCAGAATTCTTACCTGACCCTAACCCTAAATGGAGGAACAGTCTAAGAGAGAAACTTGAAAGGGCTGATATGTTAAAACGGCGTAGCCGCATTGATATACCAGAGTTCTATGTTGGTTAGTAGAAATTTATACATATTTTTTATATCTACTTACGTAAATTGTTTACCTACTTATACTAAGATTTCATGACAACATTAATCATCAAGAAATCTACGTATTGTATGTCGAACAGTGCTATGCAATAATAAAAATTGTAATGAGGTAGGCATAGTAAATTTCTGCTGGAATTGGAATTATTGCCTACAATACACATCATTTATATTACAAGATTTTATAAAGCACACACAATTAGGTGGCTTGATTCACATTCTAATTAGCAACCAGAAAATCAAAGAGGGTATTGCTATCTGGGTTAATTTTTGTTTTATTTACTAGTTATAAACATTAATGCTACTTAAAAGACTTAATAAAGCTGTAGAGGTTTATTATTAGGATGCAACTATTGGTAAGCAGTTTTCTCTTACACAGCTGATCTGATGATCTTCTAATTTGTTATTTTATATTCTTGAAAGAAGCCTATTCTAATGGTAGGTCTGAAATGAAAAACAGCACCTGAACTGAGTAATACTTCGAGCAACAACTTAGCTACCAATCCTGGTATATTGAAATGTTGGGCTATTACTATATAATTTGTGAAATATTTCAGGTTCAATATTAGCTGTGACTGTAGCAGATCCACATGCCCAAGGCAAGGTTACCAATTTTGTTGGCATTTGTATTGAAAGGAAAGGCTGTGGCCTAAGAGCAGAGTTCACACTAAGGAATGTTGTTGATCATCAGGGTGTTGAGGTAAAAACAGTAATAATTGCGTAATAATCAAGGTAAAAAAATAAATAAAAATATATAAAAATCTATATACAGTTGTCAAATGCAAACTTGACAAATGATTGAGACTAGCTTTAAGAAAAGAATGATAATTTATTTAATGTGACATCTTTTTAATTTATTATAAAAAAATTGTATAAATTAATTAAATTTGATATTTATTGGAATACTAATGTACCATTTTTTTATTAAATAATTGTTACAATTAGATAATTTGACAATCTTGTTATTATATTATGTTTTGTTATTATATTATGCTTTTATGTTTTGCTTTTTGTGCATGTTATTTAAATATTTGCACACCATAATTAAATGGTAGAATTTAAATGGCAAAACTTAAATTTAAGACCATCTCCTGTACACCTATGTTCTAGTAAATAAACTGATTGATTGATGAGAACTATGAAGGTTTTTGCAGCTGATGACGCAAACAATGGTCAAGAAAGTGATAACATTTAAAAATCTAACATGCATTGCAAATATGATGCCTGAGCCATTTTGTTTCTGATGCTTATTGTAACAATCTGAAGTTCTAAATAATTTTCGTTTAGTGCATTACTGATTTTTGAACTGTATTGTAAAGAGAAGAAAAAAAAAACTTTTAATTTGACATTTAGTTTTTGTGTTTCAGATGAGATATAACCTTTACGACCCAACAGTTCAGAGGATCCAGGTTCTCCGTCTTGAAAAGCGTCTCGATGACAAGCTTCTGTACCTGAGAGATGCTCTACCCGAGTACAGCACATTCCCATTTGATATGGATATTGAGGTACTGCCTGAAGGAACACCAGTACCAATTAATCCAGTTCAGGTAGGTCTCCTGGCATAGTCCTCATTTTTGTAAGTATAATTCTTCTGTCGGTATTTGTTCACGTACATGTTACCTACATGTTCAGTCCTTTTTTTTTTTTACAGTAAACAACAACATTATATGTAATGTAGTATTGCTAAAAGTGGACATACATATTTGTTGAATAAGAAATTGGCTTTTTGTAGATAATAATATCTTATACCTTAATTCTAGGGATTGGCAATAAAATGTTCCAAAACATTTTTATATTTTGGTATATTTGTTTTTAGTATATCCATTTTACATACAAGAGGTTGTTGTAAGATGCCATAAGAATAGACCCCTCCGGTCTGGCATCTTACAACAACCTCTTGTTTGTTACACTATGAATAAAAACACCTACCTACAGCAAAGCAGCAACTTAATGCTTATTGCTTTCATAAGCACATTCATATTATAATATAATAATAAAAAATTGCAGGTAAAACTCAAACCAAGACCGTGGTTGGAAAGATGGGAAAGACAAGAGTTGAAAGGAATTTCTAACATTGAGGAATATCTGAAGGAAAAAGATAGAGTTAGAAGAGAGCTGAGAGCTACTCCTTGGGAGAAATATGACTTGATGAAAACATACAGGTAAGGAAACAGAATACGTTAAATAATAATAGTAACTTGAGAAACCTCACATGGCAGTCTGGTCCCAAATTAGGCAGAGCCTGTACTATGTTAACCTGTGTACTGTGTTACTAACATTCACATACATTATAGATCAATTTCACACAGAATAAATGATTGTGCTTATTGCACAATAATTTGTCCTGGGTGAGAATTGAACCCAAGACCTCTGGCTCAGGATCACTGACCACTAGACTAACAGGCCAGTCCAATTAAATAAGGTACCATCAGCCAAATATATTATCTACCACCTTTTTGTTTAAAGATAGTTTAACATCATAATACAACAAGGTTGATTTTCCATTGCAATAATATTCTGACACGTCATTGTTAGAGATAGATTCAACCTTATCGCTATTGTGATTACACAGAAACTTCAAAACTGGTAGACCATTTTCTTTGTCGACTGTACTCTATGTTTAAAGCACAAAATTCTTAAACTTTTTTATTCAATGGCACGGTGACAGTTTTGTCATAAAGATATGAAGTAGGCTAACTTATGAATTTTGAAAGTTATTGTTACACCATTGATCTGCAATTCAGTAGAACAAATTCGATATTGGAAAAAAGTAAAGGCAAAAGTTTTTTTGTAAAATAACTAGGATTTAATTTGTAAATTATGTAAAATCTTCCCTAATTTAAGATATTTCAGATTGTTCATAACAATAACAACTAATTTTATTCTTTAAATGTAAAACTGTCTTGCACGAACAATTAAAAATGAACTACAAATAAATAAATGCATTGCAGTAGAGTCTATAATCAAATCCAGCGGGACCAGCGGGCTATCCCTCGGGACTAGCACTTTTGAAAAGTACCTATGTTTTTTTTTTAATCCTTGGATACATGTTGTATGCAAAATTTCATGATTTTCGGTTAAGTAGTTAAGCCTGGAAGCGTAACAAACAAACACGCATTCATAATATTAACTAGCTGCGCCCCGCGGTGTCACTTGCGTAAGTTTTCCTATAGTTTTCTAATTTTTTGTGCAACTTTTTTAATTTTTTCTTTCATAAGAACGTTCTCCTGACAATAACAAAGCGGTCCAGCCGTATTCACGCGTGATGCCGTGACCAAGGGAAATGGGATTCATTTTTATATAGATTAAGATTCGCGTATCTTATTTAATCAGTATATTTTTTTATATTATAGAAAAACCATCCCAGTGGAAGACCAGAACGACATTTGGGCTGAAGTCAATAATCAGCTAGAACAATTCCAAATAACGCGTAAGAAGATGTCAAGAAAACGCACGTTTAGCACCCCTAAAGTACAACTGGGATAATTATTTAGTATTTATGTTCCCTAAATAACTTGTAGATAATAAAAGAGGTTTAATAATATTCTATGAGTATTTACTATTACTATTCTACTACTATACTATTATTTAGAAACTTTAGAAAATAAGACAAAAAATTATAATAAGTAGTGTGATAAACAAAATCAGTAAACCCATGGTTATCTGACTAACGTTTCGCAGTGCCGTGTCGGATTATCTAATTTGTCGGACTTCATGGTACTGCCATCGACTCAATGACCACTTGTAGTCCGGAACTTTTTGAACAAATTAAATATGTAGGTACTTCTAAAAAACGTAAGATTAAATCAATGTATAATTTTTTTTTATACGTACTGTTCGGGCGTCTTCGTCACGCATCGGCAGCTGGTCGCCGGGTGCTTGGGAGTTCGGCCATCGCCCGCGCGGCGGGCACTCCGCTACCGAACACGACACTCGGCTCACGCTTACATATTTCTATTGTCGTTCCGAATTAATTGTATTTATTTTGTTAGCCACAATATACCAGTTGTTATACAGTCCACTGCATATCATTTACGGCTGACCTATCAACACGTACCTATAAGATAAGGGATTTTCACCATCCTCAAGAAAAGTGTCGAGTAGGCTGCTCACCTGTTAAAGTAACTTGGTGTCAATTTCACGACTTTTGAGTAGGGCTAATCATAGGATTATGGGACAAGTAACTTACTCTGTCATCTGCTAAGTAGCGTGATTACTTGACGGTTTTATATTATTACTAGCTGACCCGGCGAACTTCGTACCGCCATATTTTATTTCTCTAATCGCAACTAAGGAAATAAAACCCTCCCGGTAAAATCTAATTAGCTAAATTGAAAATAAAACTAAAGTACTCAATTAAAAAATTCATATTGTTGTACAAAATGACTCGTCCATCAGATGTTAAATCGCAAATAACAGACAAATAATTAGCTGAATTATACGGTATTTCGTTCACTACAAAATAAATTTAATTAATTTTATAGCGTCAACAACACGTGGTAATTATGCTGTTAAAATGTAGCTTATATGACACGTTCGTAGATTTACCATAGCAGCGCCATCTATTGATTACTTACTCAACCCAGTCGAAAGGTATCGACATCTGTTAGAATCATTTGGAGTTAACAGATAATTGTGACTGTCAAATAATAACAGACAAATAATTAGCAATAAATTAAAATTGCGACTATAATTTGAGATTTAAACTATCCTATCTCTCAAGTTGGATCGAACTGCACATGGTGTGTGAATTTTATTATAATCGGTTAAGTGGTTTAGGAGTCCATTGAGGACAAACATTGTAACACGAGATTTATATATATTAAGATATATTATATATAAAAGATATACCACGTTGTTATTTTGTGCGTGTTTTCAACGCATACATCATAAAAATGGATTTATTTGATTTGATTGATCATCAAAAGTTCTTCCACACATGCCATAAAACCATACCGCAGCCAGTATTATTATTTTACATTTAATGCGTGTTTCGAAATGTATTGTACTGCAATGAGAAAAAAGCAAGGCAGTAAAACTAAAACTTTCCTTTTTTTTATATTGATTATCTAAAACTCGTCAATAGCTGCTAAATAAAAAAAACAAGAGGAAATGGTTCTCAACTGTTTTGTCTTTGCCTATTTCTAGATGTGATCACGGGTCATGGTCCTTTAAAGAATATCTGATTAATATGAGTGTGACCGACAGCCAACTTTGCAGAGCCTCCATGGTGGCAGAAGAGACGGCCGCACACATCCTGGTGTGTATGGGTGTGGCCACATACCCGACCAAACACCTACACCGAGGACTCCCCGAGAGGTGACATTAGAGGTTTGCAAAATTATATAGACGAGTTGGGAGAGCAATAGAAGCCATCCACCTCGTTATACAAAATAGGCGCACAGCATAGTCGTCGTCGTCGAGTTACGGCAAATAGCCCGTGAATATCACGTACATAGATATTGTTTTTTTTTTATTGTTCATCACATAAATGGACGTATGCATAATTAGAAACAGTTAACGATAGGCGGTACCTAAGTACAATGGGCGATGTCTTACAGACAACCCTTTTTATGGAAACAGCAGACAAAAATCAGCGGTAGCTGGTGGTGTACCTACCTACTATAAATGTTTAAAGTAGCGATAATAAAACAAATATGGTAGAAAAGTAAATAGCAGGTGCTACGCTTTATAAGAGAGTTAAAAAAGAAGAAGAAAGAAAGAAAGAAAGAAAAATATATTTATTCACAACCCGCAACATTCATAACATAAATAACAAAGAAAGAAGATAAAAAAAAAATAAAAAAAAAAACTATAAAGTTATACATTTAAAAGGATTTACGCCAATTAGTGCGGGCCTGAAAAGGTCACCATCTCAGCATAATGCTGCACCTAACAACGGGTGCAGCGCTGGTTTTCAGATGGTGCCTCTTAAAAGGGACGTCACGGGCGTTTATACATAATAAAAAAAAAAAAATATATACAAAAAATCACACATTTTGTCACATTTAAAATATATATGCAAATATACACATACATACACACTTACATACATATATGGACATATATATACATATACATACACATATATACATACATATACATACACACGCATACACACATGCATGTACACATATACACACACACACACACACACATATATACATATATATACATAAATAGCCACTATCGCATATATACATCTTTACACACATACATATATAATAATTATATTCCTATTTATTTATACAATATCTATAATATATATATATCTATAATAATAAACTATAATAAATTAGCCTTATTTGGAGGATATATAATAAATTTGTCAAAATACCTAAAATAATTTGTATGAAAAAAACTGTAAAAAATTGAGTTTTGTCTGTATTGCAGGTTTATGAAGCATGTCTAGGCAACATCCCGTTTTTGTAATGTAGGTACCTAATGTATCTATCTACCTGGTTACCAAGACGTATACAACTAGGGTGTATTCGTCATGGTTATTTTGGTCATGGGTGGAAACTAATGTTTTTAAATTAAATGAACTACTACCCTCCTTTGATACCTTACCCTCTTACCCAGTTACCCTTGTGGATTATGAACAACGTCCCAACGCAAAACTTCAATTCGTGAATTTTGACGCAATCATGATCCGAATCCTGAATCGTTTGTATCGAAATCATGAAATAGCCAGATAGATACCTACATCCATGATTATGATAATTATTATTATTAATTATTATAAATTATTGAATTTTCTTAATTTTCTTAATCTTTATGACACATTAAACCAAAACTATGCAATAACTAAACGTACTGCTTGTAAGTAAATAAAGTTGACAAGGTTGTCCTTTTCCAATTTTTCCATAAAAGATGGCGCTATATATGCTGATGGCGGGAGGAGAAGTTAAGATCTATAACAAAGGAAAATAAAATTTCGCCTTCAAGTGATAAAACTTTTGATGAAAAATTAATCTAAGAAATAGAATACGGAATTCTACAATACATTTTTATACTTGTATCATAAGTACGTTAAAGTCAAATTCGTCCTCATAGGTTGTATGCACGTAGAGCCTTATTACATACAATCAAAAATAGCTCTTAAACTCTTGGCGAAAACGGTAATTGTTCAATACATAAGGTAAATATTGCTAGCTAGATTAAAGTTTGCTTGCGTGCGGCGCGGGCGGTCAGCAAAGCAAATAACTTCGTTTTTTGTGCTTGAATGCAATTTTATTGCACTTTAAGACAATCAAAATGGAAATACAAGTCGATTGAACAAAATTTGTGTTGTTTATTGTGTTTAGTGAGGTGTTTAACAGTTATGGTAGACATTTAAAACTGTTGGTTACTCGTCTGAAATTGCATGTTGCGTTTTTTACACCTGTCGCCCGGTGAGTTATTGTTATTGTCATTATTTTTGCTAATATAGAGTAATAATAAATGTAGTATAACGCTTAAACAGTGTTAATATACTCATAAATGATGCCGTTACGTGTATGCAAAAAGGATACGGTATCTCCAATCTTCGTTTACGAAGTGTTGAGGAAATAAAATTGCAACTGCAGTCCAACTTGATATATCGATTATGACGCATTGTTACTTGTAACTTGTCGATGTCCACACTATTTGTCAAAAATGTAATTTACATCCAACACTCATAAAATATTTTTTTAAACCTTTTGTTGACCTAGCACAACAAATTACCAAGTTGAAATCAAGTAAATAGAACTTAGTATAGACTAAAAAAATTTTTTACTAAATTTATAATTGAATTAGAAGTTCAAATTTTCTATAACTTTTAATCTATAGTTTTATTCATTACAGATATTGATAGTTTATTGTTTTATTGGTAGACAAAGTAACATAGAAGATGGACTTGTGTAATGAAGTATGAAAATAAATAACTAACTATATTCAAAATATGGGTTACTTATGTACCTATGGCTTGTTAGGTAATACATTGAAATCATAGCATTATTTCATTCATGTTTCAAAACTTCTTGTCAAATTAGATTCCAATTAATTTAGCAATCAGAAATTAAATTATCTACATCACAAATTTGATTTTTAATTTAACTTATAACAATTTTTGTAGTAGGCATATCTATGGAGTAGTATGTTAATTTATCTATAATATGTATGTATTTAGAAATATATAAGTATGTTTATCAGCAGTCTGGTTACCATAGTACAGGCTCTGCCTAGTTTGGGATCAGACGGCCATGTGTAAGATGTGTGGAGTTATTATTATTATTATTAATTTATAGAATTTCCCTTGAAATATGTAGATCAGTATATAGGCCAGTTACTCACTCAGCCATGTATGTGGAAACTCACGGTCACTTATGTACTCTTATGATAGAAACATTAACTTATTCAGACTTTGCTAATTAGTTCTACACTTAAATATTCAGTTGTAAAAACTTGTGGCTGGTGTGGTGTTAAAATTTGAATAGTACACATTTACAAAGAACATAATCAAAGTAGTGTAGAACTGGAACATCGAATTAAGCACATAATATAAACACTTTCTTAGAACCACTTGTGGGACTAAGATGTCTATTTAAGCCCTCATGTTGATCTTTTAGTTACCACCATCTTTAAGCTGGTTAGTATTTGCAATCACAAAACTCTATCAGTTTCTTTAAATATATGTTTTACACATTTGCAACTACTCTCTACGTCAAGAGGGATGTACGATCTATTTAACCTATTAAATATATTAAACCCTTCTGGGGATCAACCTCATGACATAGTTGGCAGTTTGATTTCATTATTTAGTTCCAGAGGTTGTGTACTTATTACATTACTCTTGTAGGAAGGATTGTAAATTTGGAGATGGAATCACAAATCTATCTTTGAAAAAATTTGTATTTTTTCTAAAGACATCTCCTTCCTAATTCTACATGTCCCTGGGGATTTCAGACGGATCACACAAATAATTTAATTGAAAGGGAAAATGGAATCCACACCACTAGATGCAGTAACAAGAAGATATTTAGAAAAATATATTTTTTTTTATTATAAAGCTTTTAACATTTCTTCAAATTTTAATGCATAAAATGGATTGATGAAGGTGAATCTACCATCTTACCAAGATATTTTCACTTTAGCAACATTATTGTCATAAAGTTTCCTATAGGCTAATCTAATACTAGGATATAGTTATAGCACAAACTGGCAACTCACCTCATTGGCAACTTATATTATCTATACACTATTAAATCAAGATGCATGATTGTTTATTGGCATGTTTTGTTAACCTTCATACAAGGTCTTCATACAAGCAAAGACTTCACAATAGCTTCAACTGTGTTGTATCACTAAGTCGAATCAACTGTAACAATGTGTATTGTTAATAATATAAAAATGTTTAAAAGTCATTCAAACTAAACTCAATTTGTTCGAATAACCTAGCCTAGCAAGCCTAATCTTTGTCAACTGTGATTAGAGGTGATTTCGGTTTAATCAGAGCAGTTTTCTGAAAGTACTGTATTTTCTTAGTAAGTTGGCAAACAAGCACATAGGCATGTAGGATTTTTGTATACAAAAAAATTGGAAATGTAAAATAAGCGTTAATTACTTTATTTACATAACAATGTATTTTTATAAAAAAAAATATTGAAGAGGTAACCCTACACACATTTTAAAGCCGGAAATAGCCGATGTTTTTGTAGGGAGTAAGTTATCTGTTACTACGTATGTGTCATCTCCAGCTAGATGCCAATATGTTTTATTTATTTAACAAGTTGCGAACAAGTAGGTATATGGTCTGCCTGATGGTAGGCGAAACCATTTGTAACATTCTCCTGCTTTGGCGATCCTATTCACCTACAAAACTCTGTTTGAACGCTATCTTTTGTAGGTTGGGTGGTACGCCACCAGTTTAGTAGTGAGACATGAAATTGATGCCGAAAATTACAATAACATCGCCCTTAAAGTCTAAAATTAAGTAATTTTACAGCAATCCCATTTACCCAAGAACATTGCTGAAGATATTCTATCAAATTAGTAAATAGTTGTTCGTTTCTGAACCTCGACATCAATCCGCAAAGATTCTTAACGGACTTATACTGTTTGCACGTGAATATCAACAAGACTAACTTTGTCAGCGGCTTTTAATGTACAGTCCCGAGCGGCAAAGTTATCGGCCCGTACAACAACATAACGTCCAGATAAGGAGCACCATAATAGGCTATTAGTATACTTAGAAATGAAAAACCCCATGTTAAAGTCAATCTTGCCGACAAGCCTTAAAAGCTTTTATAAGATTTATCAACGACTCCTTTGATATTTTTAACAAACAAAAAGTTTTGCCTATATCAATATTAAGGATCAAGCTTAGTTTCTATGATGAATACCTACTTAAGTTATTTAAATAATTTAAGGAAAGGTGATTGTCTTTTAAAAGCAGATGAAAGGTTTTATTAGGTGCAAAACAGTTTAAACATGACTTACATCTATCTGTATCTGGTGAATTCTGAAGTGACGCCCTCCATCTTAAAATTTAAAAGATCATTCTTACGTTGACGACAATTTGTTATTTTTCGACCAGGCTATCAATATGCACAACCTCACTCATCACAAAAATATAATTTTCTAAAGTATGGCGGAA
The DNA here is from genome assembly GCA_949752705.1 of Callimorpha dominula. Taxonomy (NCBI): domain Eukaryota; kingdom Metazoa; phylum Arthropoda; class Insecta; order Lepidoptera; family Erebidae; genus Callimorpha; species Callimorpha dominula. The sequence continues at coordinate 11,781,392 of OX457011.1, forward strand.
CTTTCCAAAGTGGGCATTCTGCTTTGTCCTACTTACCTCATACTTTTACATATTTTAGATCTTGCGTCACAACTCTTCAATCTTAGCTAGGGATGATGCGATCAATAATGTATCCTGCACTTTATAGATATTTTTCTTATATTTCGGTTTAGCTGCCTCTACAGTTGAACTTTGACAGTTTCCTTTCATCTGAGTGTGCCGTTCTTCAGAAACCAGATTGAACCCAACATAGACTTATTTTATGTCTTACAACGATCTTTTCCATAATATCAGAGATAAGCGTTATTTCCAAGGCCAAAATGAGCTTCAGCTTTGTGGACGATACTATGAATTCAGTGATATGTTCCAATGAGCAATGAACATACGTTTCAGATCATTAGTCATCAGCTCATCAATAATTTAATCTTTTTTATTATTTATAAGTTTATGCTTATCTTTGTGTCTGTGTTCGAGTCGGTCAAATTGTTATTAGATTTTTGTATTAGGAAATTTAAGAAGCAGTACGGAGTCTTGAACTGTGTGCTAAAGACGGCAAGTGTCGAAATGTCAGTCTAATACAATTGTGCCTACCCTGAAATATCGCGAATATACAGGCATGAGTATAATTAATAAAAATAGCTTTGGTTTTTACATCGCTATATGCTGCGGCATTTAAAAGATTTTGGTCTAAAAACAAATATGGGATAATGCGATTTGGAACTATAAGCATATTTAAAGACGACCCGGATTTACACTATATAATATATGAAGTAAATTACCATTCTTAGTTGTACACTTTCACACGTTTATAATTTACAGTAGTTAGGGTTTAGGGTCGCAAGCTAAAGGCCGTATTGAAAGAAAATCCGATTCTGTACAAACATAATTGAAGTCAAAGGTACATATATACTATTACCTAATACGTACATTGACACATTTACTATCACCTTGGGTGTGTTACCATTCCCGTGTTTACGGGCAATGACCGATAATCCAATCACAAATGACAGCTTACGACTCACAAAGAATGTTACACCATTTGAACGTGGATTTGTTTGAACCAAATAAATACGCTTTGAAATGTCCTAGGAATATTTGTTTTTATGGTGATTCTCCTGCTAACAAACTATATTAGGTACTATTAGCATAATATTAATTAATGTATGTAATGTATTTGAATGTATAAATTTTGTACTTAAATGCACGCAATGCATCAAGTTCCTATATTTTAAATGGGTTCTTTTTTAGAGATAGGTTACACACTAGATAATTATCTAAAACTCATGTATCCAAGGTCAACAAAAAAAAAAACAGAAGAATTGACTTCGAAGGGTAAAAGCTAGAAGTCGTTTAGGAAAATATGTACGTCTGGTAGTTTACCCCGTTTTTGCGAGGAATTAATGTAGCCAACATTAATTAAGAGGATAAAGAGGCGGCGGAAAAGGTACGGGAGAGGACGAATACTCCGTTCCGCCATACTCGACATACCACTTCACCATTAGCTCAGGTGAGGTGATGACCCGTGGGGGATTCCAAATGAAAAAAAAAACGTAGAAAAAACTTCGAGAAATAACTAGAAAGATTCGGCATATGTTATATTTATTTATGTACGTACGAGACGTTGACACCGATGTAAGGGCTATTATATGAACAAGCTGTTATTTATTGTAGTTCCTTTAAAGGATTAAATTTCGAACGAGGTTATCCGACAAAGACCGAATGTTAGTAAAGTTATTACCGGCATAGTTGGCTGTAAACACGTCTAGTGATTACACTCACTGCTACTCGTCTAATGGTAAGCGATCAATTAACCGCACGTCGTTTACCTTACCCTTGTTGTTGTTTATGGCAAAAAACCGATAATATGCCTGAACTTTTGATAACATTAGCCTTGAAAATAATGAAATCAGTTAACAATTGCACAATTCCAGCATTAATGAGACTCTTAGAACTGTAAATCAATCTATACTTTTATCTTACTAATAATTTACGCTGAATGGATCTGGATGAAATTTGGCACAGAGATAGATTATATAGCCTAGAATAGCACATAGGCTTTTTATCTTGGAAAAAAGTACAGTTCCCGAGGGATAGACTTCACGAAAATTTCCACAACGTTGCGGGCAACAGCTAGTAGGTACTAATATAATAAAGCGCTGAAGAGATTTTTGTTTTGATTGATTGTTTAAACGCGCTAATCTCTGGAGTCAGATTTGAATAACTATTTTTATTGGGTAGATTATGGTAGATAGGCAATTTCAGCTGCATTTAATTATGGTCACTGACAATTTTTCGAATCCGACTGTTTTATAATAAATAGGATGCACCTACCCTTTGACATCGCTGCTTACATAATATGTTTTACTAAACATGCTGTACGAGGTCAAATAAGGCATCAGTTGATTGCCATCAAAGGCTTTCATTATCTTGTAAGTCAATGAAATGCTTATTACCTTTGACGGTACGAGTGACGACTTGCTAGTTTACAAGCAAGGAAGTTGTAAGTCGTCAATCCAGTGCAAATTTTTGCCAACCCGCTACATAGTTCCATAAACTCCTCATTAGGCTAGTAGAGGTGATAATCTTCACTGTACTATAACGAAGTTACGACGTATTTAAAGTTCTTGTAAGGTGCGTGTCTGACGTGCAATGTTGATGTATTACGCACGCGTGGGTTACGAAAGCGGATGACGACAATAAAAACAATATGGCGCCGTAAAGTGAGGCGCGGGAGTACACCTGATTGACGTGTCACTAAACTTTACTTTCTGGGTATTTATGGATAATGATAGTTGAGGATCTATATCTCTGAGGATTGTCAAAAGGAGTGCTCCGAGTGCTTATAGTTCGCCACTGCAGCTGTTTTATTTTGTTATAACATCATACGAGTCCTGAAAAAGGTAGAGACACAGTAGAATATTTGTCGTCAAAATATTTGAGTATCAATGGTAAAGCATACCTACTTATTAATCTTTCTCTAATTAACGTGACGTACATGAAACGGAACCCGTAGATAAGAGTGTTTTATGAACGCCAGTTAAATCAGTGACAGCCGATAAAGCGAACACGAAAGCCAAAGCTTTGGTGTTTTTCGCAGGTTTCCAAGTATCGAACTGGAACAACCGGCGTAAACTCCCCCTCCCCCCTCCCTACCCAGGGTCGCGCATCTCTGATTTTTATGTTGTGCGTATTCGAAGTTATTGATCACTTATTTTAATGATGAATAAAAGCATTATAAGAAAACCTGCTGTACCTACTTGGGAGTTCTCTCCAAAGTTTTTGAAATCTGCCGAACTGCAATGGGCCATCGCGGCAGCCTATAGCCTATATATGATGGGGTTAGGCTATATATATAGCATATATATATAGCCTAACCCCATCATACTGAGACGAAAATCATGCGGTGACAAAAACACGGAGGTGACAAAAACAGGACTGATATCAGTACCGATTTTATTTAGGTTTCATCAAACGGCAGGGACTTCTTACCCTAAACGAACAATCGTATCATAACAAAAGTAAAAGGAAGAAAATGTTTTAAAAATTTAATCAAAACTGTATTCCCTTTGTTGTCTAAAGGATTTTAGATTGTATATAAAAATTTTGGTTATTTACGCAATGTAACTTAAAGTTAGTCTAGTTCTAGTTAAACAGGGAGGTATTATCTTTGATGTTTTTGTTAAATTCATCGTAAACTTTAGTTACATTTTTTTTTATTTATTTATTATTTATACCTAGGTACAAAGGTTGAGCCTGAATCTAACCGACCTTAATGCAATCTATGCGCGTATTCATTATAATAAGTATTATAAAAATCCGATTAGGAGCTAGCTTTATCCTACTAATATTATAAAGGTGAAAGTTTGTGAGGATGTATGGATGTTTGTTGGTGTGGGAGTATAGGCTACTTTTTATCCCGATATTCCCACGGGATCGGGACGTACGGGACTACGGTGAAACAGCGGGGCTCAGCTAGTCTTCTATATATTAATATACAAAGAGAATTCTATGTACCCAAATGTAAAGCAATTTCGGACACGGAGGAGTGTAATTTTTGGAATACGTAAAGTTGGGGCAAACAGCGAGCGGGGCGGGATGAATACGCGGCGTGAGCGGAAGTAGTGCATAAAGCTAATATTTTTAGTCAAATGTGTTCTAAAGTTAAAAATTATTTGAAAACGGCAGCAAAAAGCAACAAGAGTCCAGTCTATATGTTAACCCGTAATGATACGGATAGGGTCTATACCTATACAATGACAGTCATACCTACTGGTCATTGAAATAAAACAAAACATTTGGTTATGGTCGAAACTCAAGCACCAAGCAATCTCTATTATTTATTAATGTAGCAATTTTTTAAGAATGTGCATACCAAAATCAAAGAGGGTTTTATCTTAGCTGGTATCTTATCTTAATATGTGCTATCGAAGTAAAGACAATGTTTTCGTAACGTGAAGTATCTGGGTCAGTTTACAGATGGCAGTTCCCCTCGACATCAACAGGTCGGGGACCTTCCGTCTCCGTCGGTCAATTTAGAAACTAACTAATCCCGTGGTGTACCAGTTTTGTACCACTTTCTAAGCTTAATTACTAGCCTTTTCCAGCTCTTGTTTAGTACTACACAATGTCAACTGCCTTCCGCATCGTTATCGCGATTCAAACCTGGTAACCGCTTCCCATTATTTAAGAATAAATGTCCTTCCATTTACTTCTAAAAACTACGGATGTACTCAAAATGGAACAAAAAGAACTGTTTCCGCCCGGGATCGAACCGGGGACCTTGTGCGTGTGAAGCACACGTGATAACCGCTACACTACGGAAACCACGCAAAGTTTCCTCAAACTAAGAGCTTTGTTTTTCCTCTAGTTTTAATTTATATTATTTCTTCGTTATCAAGCACGATACCTTCTGAGCTGAAGTTAAAGAAACAACATCCAAATGTTGCTAGTAGTCAAATATAATATTGTTAGAATCCAAGTGCCCAAGTTGAAACCTATCAATTTGAGACGTTCTTAGTTTTATCTGAATTTGCAATTTTTTATCTGCTGTATTAAGAACATTGTAAACCAAAATTTAAGCTAGGTAGGGTACATCAAAATACTGTGTAATCATAACCACCTTAGAGAAGTATTAGGGTACACGACCCTATCTATATCCTTGTGTATGTTAATAACAGCATGCATGTGTGGTGGCATTGTAATTTTCATGAGGATCTGTATTTCGCTGTTTACGCTTTCATGTTTTTCCTTTCCTTACCTAGTGCTATAAGCTTCCTTAGAGTATAGTTATTACTAGTTTGACACAACGGTAAAACAAAGGGCATTTGTTTTTATTTCATTACTTCTCGTTTTATTTTTAGTGTTGCAAGCGTTCTTTAAACAATACGTAATTAATTATACATACGTATACAAGATTCAATCCACTCATCAAGGTAACTATTCTATTATCGAATAATAAAAAAACTGTACATTAATACATGACAAGATGAATAGATAAAGTCATGAAGAGGTAATTACTACAAAGAACAGCAAACAAAAGATGATCTGAAGGCTCACAATCAATAAACACAAAGTGTTGATTCATTGCGTGAGGAGTTGCATGCGATGTCATGACGGCCCTTTAATTTTATACACAGTTATTTTAACAATATTATCTTATATGTGGATTGTGGCATAGGTTTATGCACGAACTGTACTGTTAAGACAATTATAGCTCATAAGAGGGACCTTATGTATTGGATTTTATAACAAATAATGACAAATTCGTTCAAATGTCGTTACCAGCCTTATTTATTTAAAAAAATATCACAAAAATATCAAAAACTTAATGTTCAATAATTAACACCTGCACTGTTGTTGTTTTTAAGTACACAATGTAGACTACTTGTAGCATTTACTACAAACCTTAGTGGTTTACAAATGCTATGTAAACGAAATTGGATTTTCTGCATTTTATTTGATAAAAAAAAAAAGAAACGGGGAGATTGGCAACCCTGCCCAATACATCTGCTTGTGTACATGTTTTATTAATTTTGTACTCTATGCTGCTTGTTTGTGACAGCCTTTTTTATATTGCATTCCCGCGGCCCTAATTAAAAGTAACTTGTGAAGTGCGTCGTCATGAGGCATGTCAAAAGGAGGCTCTAGTTGAAGTATGAAAATGGTATATACACATGAACATATTATTAAAATATGTAAAAAGCTTAAAAGCCGATTCCGAATTTAACCATCTCTGCCTTATCTCAATACTCCATACATTATTTGCATTATTTTCAAAAAAAAGTCAACGAAAATCCTGATTCTTGGAATTTCTTTATAATTATGTACTATCCAGGGTATACATGACAATGGAACACTTAAATCACTGAAAGGGCATAACTCCAGCATGTAGTTACCAAAAGATTTTTTGAAAAAAAGAACTCCGTTAACAAGTTATGACAGTTTGAATTTCCAGATATTTATTTATTTATTAAAACTTTATGCACAAAAATGTACAATGGCGGACTTAATGCCATGGGCATTCTCTACCAGTCTACCCTAGGGTGGTGTAGAAATGGGTGAAGTAGGTGCACTAAGTTTAGATTATACACTTTAAAATAAATGAAACACAAATAAATACCAAAACAGAAAAAATACGAGGAGTAACATATGGGAATATATAAATATATACACATATACATATACATAAACAGATACATACATGCGTATTTACATACACTTTATTATATAAAAAAGTATTAATGTTGTGATGATCCTGCTAGGTTTTGAGAGAGGAGAGCTCGTACCTTCGCCTTGAAGGATAGGCGACTAGGTATTATACCGTTTTTCATAATATGGTGGAATGTGTAATGTTAAAGATTTTTAAATCGTGTTGTTTTTCTTATTTCGGAATTTTTCATTTCGTTACTAAGAAAGTCCATAAAAACTAGTTTCGAAAACTTTGTTGAGTTAGTTTTTATGGATTTTCTCAATAACTGAGTGATTAGTGATGTCCTTTCAGTGATTTGAGTAAGTCTTCCATTGTCATATTTATACACCCTGTATTAAAAGAAAGCGTGTGCAACCCTTATTGAACGGTTTTTCTTAAACGGTTCAGAAGAGATTACGTGGAATTGGCAAACTTTATTATTTTGTGGTATTGTAATTTATTTTCGTATAAAATGATTTTCATTGTACCTATATATTTCAAAACCTTTTCCTTTGTGATTGAATTGTATAAGCCAGGTAATGGTGTCTGATCCGATAATGTTTGTGCAATAATGGCCGAGCGGTAATTATGTAGCAGGCGTTGCACTTAGCAACGCGGCAAGGCCAATGTTGTGTGCATACGACCATGTGTAATATAATTATATTATGTACATTTACAATAATACGAGTTTTTTGTTCATTAATTTGAATAACTTCTCTTTTTATATTTAACTTAATTAAGTTATCTGTAGTAATTGATGTACATTATTTAGTTGCAATTGCATTGCATTGTTTTTGTAGTTCACTTATTACAGATATTCTTGTTAAATGTTTCGTTAAATGTTCTCGATTTTGTGATGACCTTACACTTGTATTGCTACAAGTATGAAAAAAAATATGGCTTGATGTATATGACCTATATGTAATATACATGTGTACGACCTACATGCAGCAACTGTGATTTAATTTGTTTTTTTTTTTTATATATATATTTTTTAAAGTTAAGATACCCTGTGGATGCTTGCCACATCAAAATTGAATTCGGGATTCTCGGCTAAAAAAGTATATCTGTGTGTCTGTCTGCAGATATAAAAGTTTTACCCGGTTGTCCAATTTGTGGTTGCTCTAGTCCAACAAACAGTTTTTTTTTAAATATTAATAATAAGTTTAATAAAATCTAAAGTTATGGTAGTTTTACAGGTAGTTAATAGGTACTATAAAAAAAAGAACATTAATTTAAATTTTTAAACTAGGTATGTATATATTACGTCGTCGTTTCGAATGCACCTGAGAGCTGATTATGCTGAACGCAACACTGTTGCACTTTCATTTCTCGTTGTAAACTTTTATTATTATTAGTAATTTGCACGAAGGTAACTATACGATGGTGACACCGTAAGATATCCGCTATGAAAAGCAATTAAAATGCACTGAACAAAAGAGTTAAAGGTTTTCTAGCTTAACGCACTACGAATACGTAGAGTTGCTTGTTAATAAGATAAACACTGTCTTACTAAAGATTAGGCTTGATTTTTTACTGTAAGTACGATAGTGAATTTCACTATGTTGAACCATAAGTGAATGATCCGAATGTTTTTGGCCATGGCGACTGCTTCGACTCCTAGTCGGCTTGTCGACGCTGATGCGCCCGAAGATGACTTATATAACCAATAGTCGCGGTAAACTTTCGTGCACAGCATGGGCACGGAAGTTTACCACCTACATAATTATATTTATGGAACGGATGGCCGGGCCTTTAATTCATCGCGCTTATCATCGAGGCCAGCTTTACGCTGCTCCTCAAACTCACGGATTTTACGACTCACAAAATCGCACCGGTGCACAAAATGCACCATTCCTGACGCTGGGCCACCTCCCACTGAGAATGCTCGATGTTGCACCTATTCATGTCACTTCCCAAGTCCTCACCAAGCTTACATGTAGAGGACGGCTGACAGAGACTGACGCAATAAACCCATTACACTAAGAATATAACATCTGTCATTAGAGACTAAGGTACTTGGAAATTCAAGTTTAGTTTTTAAGCGATCTCGGAGTGAAATGTCCACCGCGCAGGTCGCGACCTGTAGATGGCCTGAGGACTTTGAGTATAAGTTTTAGGCGTTCTATGACTGATATACTGATGATTATATCCTTAAGGCTTTTAGAGACATAGGGTAAAGCAGAACCTTGCTTATGCATATGTGAAACTGTCCGACTATGAAAGTACAGTAGAGGAAATGGCTTCCGCAAGAAAATTGAATTGTGTTGCGTGTAGTCATTAGGCCTCCAGACCTTATTAGGAGGCGCTTCACTACTCCTTAGTGGGTGAAGGATATCGAGGTTTTAGTTGGCATTATAGGAGCACATATTGCAAACATATGACTAAGATAAGATGGCGGTTAAGATCACAGACCAATAACAAAATAAATCTTTTTTTTTATACGTTTAAATATCTCTTTCAATTATAAGAATGAACCACTGTCGTCTTAATATGACAGAGAGAGAGAGAGAGAAAAAATGATTTTAGAACGTGTAAGATGAAGGTTTGAGTTATGATCAAATGTTAATGTACTCGGCACTGTTGTTTAATATTCTCTGTTCAAGTAGCTCAAGAGAGATATTTCGTGTTATGAATACAATACTCTGTGTCGGAGAAGTTGACATCTTATATTCAAAACAAACAACGTGAACTAATAATATCATATCAAACCAATCAGAAACTGTACATTTTGGAGTTTTACTGCTTTTATTTAATACATAAGTAATTTGAAACGAATTTAAATGATTTAAACATAACTAGATGTATAAAAAAGAAAAAAAAATGTATTCCAACCTATATGAAGTACGTGTTTCATTTAACCTAGGGTTGATCTTTGGTTATATATGAACTATGAACTTATTAATAACACAAGCTCTGAATCTTAATTGAAGGCTTAATTTGACAGTTCAGGTCAAATACAGATGTTTTTGCGGGATGTGATTTTCTTTACAGTGATGTACACTGTACAGGATAATCTATTGAAGATCAGAGTTTCCACACGATTTAATGTAAATGTCAGTGGCGTAACTATACCATTTGAGGCCCGTGGCTAAATTATCGTGCATTCAGTTCACTCTTGGTGCCTCGTGTGCTTAGGGCCTTGGGGTCCAGGGGCCTCCTAGGGCCATTGGCCAATGGCTTTTTGCCCGTTCTGAAACCACGTTACGCCACTGGTAAAAGTGTTAAAAAAAACCACATCTTTATTGCTTTATTAGGAATTCGCCACGTGCTTATGGGTTTGAATGCCCGGCTTCAGCGAAGCTTCAAAGTAAAAATAAAATATCGATAAATACAAGACATAGAGTGCAAAAGCAGTAACAGACAACAGCAAGACAGATTAAACCTGATGATGCGATGCGATTAAGTCACTCTAAGGTCACGTATTCATTCAAAGTGTGAGGTCCCTCAGTACACGTTTCCGTTGAATAGCCTAATTTTCTACAATAACAATGTCTAAATTTCGCAACAGGCGTTCACCGCATCGATCTCAAACGCAAAATATCGACATCATGATTTATACTAAACAACAATAGTCTTGCCAAACAATTGGTGGCCTAGAATAAACGGTTTAAACTTAAAACCAGTTTAACTGGAGCCATTGAAATTACCTATATGGTTATATCTTTAAAAAAGACATTTCAATTGCCATAGAACTACCAGAAATGGTTGTGATCCAGATTCATAATGTTTCTACATTTATATATACTTTCCCCTAATACGTTGATCTTTTTCTAGAGCGATAGGTATCAAATTCTTTGAAAATACAATTTTTAGCCAATTTTTTGGTAAGACCACCAATTTTTACTAACAGGTTTGTGATAGTGGTTCCTTGCGATTTCCAACTCTACCCAGTCGGTACACTTCCTTAATTAGGTTTATACTCGTAGAATTGACTTGTACGAAATTTAGCCCTGCTTCAAAACAGTAAATAATGGCCGTACAATGGCCTAGACAAGATGAATCTGGACTACTGATTGGAGATGAGCTGTAAACAATCACTCTTGCTCGTCGTCGTGTCGTGGAACAGTGATAAATATGTACAGGCTACTTTAGATGTACCTGATCTGATAGATTTTTATGCAGCATATATATTTTTTATATATTTTTGTGTACTATGAAATCATCATCACATTCATCTCAGCAATGAGTGTTGTCGCCACACCAAGAACTTGTATTTATTTCATCAAAAATAGGGCCAAACTATAATACATATTAAAATTGGCCGGCCTCACATGGTGGGGTGATAAAAAGGCTAGGCAGTAGGCATGCTTTATTGCATTTGAGTGCGGGTGGAGATACAAACAGCATAGCAGTTACTGTTATTTAGTGCATTTAATAGTTTATAGCAATAGTGGTGATATATGCTATCATGAGAATGAGCGAAATTGCAAAACAGAATACATAAAGATATTTCTTGTCTCAATGATTCTTTAACAATTTTTTTTTCGAATTCCATCAAAAAAGTAACGAGACTTTTACTAGGTAGTAGGTAAACAAAGCTAAAAAGGTCAATGATACCCGAAACACCCCTATAGAAACATTGCCCCACGCGTAGAATACCAGGCCCTACGTCACGGAATATTTACTACACATAAACATGCAATACTCTACAGCTCCACACGTGCACGCAATGAAAACAATCAAATCATAACAAGATAGGTACTTTACGTTTCCTAATTAACGTAAGTGCAGTAGAGGTTTACATTCAAACATATTTAGTTGGCTTTGCTTTATACATATAGATTTCCATAAAAATAATATCTAACTGAAAACAACTGGTAAGTATTTCTATATTAATGTAAAAATGGATGCATATTTTAGCGTTTGCATGAGACGCGGGTGATTATAACTATCAACAATCATCTGCTACTCACTTCCCTCCATATTAGGTAATAAAATCTCATTGTAAAGACTGTGAGAATCCTTCAGCACTAAAAATATCGTTGGGTTGGAAAGATGACGACAATGATAAAATTACATACGAGTGTTTATAGCACAAGGTGTGACCAGTTTTCAATTAAAGTCACTAGCATTGCGTGGCGCCAATGGGCGGTGGGCGTTTTATTCGCAGTAGTTCACATATCAGCTTAAATATCAGAGTTGTGCTGAAGTGTCTTGTTCCAATCATATCATGTTGAATTGATTACGACCTTCTCGTAGAGACTACTCTATATTTGGTATTTGTTTTATATAAATAAACTAGCGACCCGCCCCAGCATCGCACGGGTGCAATGTAGGTACTAATGTGGTAAACAATTATCGTCATATCTTGATACAAATTAACACTAAACAGTATGAAACTATACGTATAGAGCTTCCTCTTGAATCGCTCATCTATTGGTAAAAACCGAATTAAAATCCGCTGCGTAGTTTAAAAGATCCAAGCGTACAGACGGCGGAAGCGACTTTGTTTTATACTATGTAGAGATAAAAAAATTAGAGATTCAACATTACTAATTGATAAAAAAAGAGACCGAGAAGACATTGAGAAAGTTTTAAGCTGGAGTGGTAAGGAGATCAAAGTAAGCGCTTTCTGCTTCATGAAAGGTCTTGCTGCAATATGCTTCATCCTTTATTCATAGGACCATAGGTCATAACGAAAAATCAATAATACTGTGTGTAGGAAGGTAAAATAAGCACTTGCTTCAGTGGTTTTTGTAGTTATCTTTCTTTATTTGTAATATGTTTCCGTGGTCACACCATTAAAACCAGGAAACAGGACTATCAAGACGTCGCCTGTGGGTAAATACCTACCCCACTGACCTCTATTGTACAGTCAGTGACCTACCCGTACCTACCTAGACAAATTAGTGGTTGCATTGGCTAGTACCTACAATATGATACACTGCAGGGATGCTACGGTTATGAAATTTCGGATTCAGATCTGATACGGATATTATATGAATAATATTATACAGGTTTCGGATAAGGTTATAGATATAAAAATATTTCGGTTCATGCGAAAGTTTCGTATAGTTTCAGTTACGGATATTAGATTTTTATTGAATTTTAATAGAAACTACAGATAGGTAGTAAAAGCTCAAAAACAAAAATTGCCTTATAAGTGATTATTATATGTAACTACTGATCGTTTTTAAGTGTATCAACTTGAAAATGCAAAAACGAAAGTATAAAAACAACATTATATAACCATTTAAGCCATATATAAATAATAAAAACCTGTCATACACCTGTGTCTTATTTAGAGTCCGCTCCTATCCAAACTTATTTCAAATTCGGTTACGGTTTCGGATAGATTTTTATTTTGGATATTCGATAGTTTCGGTTACGGTTACTGAGCTCCAAACATCCCTGGTACACTTTACTATGATATCAAAAATCAATCAATCAAATAATTTATTTGCTGGAATATGGTATATCTACAATAGGTCTTACAATAATTTAGTGTCCAAAAATATTTTTCTGCCTTGCAGTGGCGTTCAAATATCTTTTGTCCAATTACCTAGGTATAGTAAAAAAAGTATATTCCCATTCGCCCGCATATGGATTGCAATATTGTCGCGACTGGGAATATTAAAAAAAAAAATTAAGGAAATACGGCATGTTTTCTTTACTTCGACGTGCTTTTTCCTCGTCGTCGATTTAGATTTTCACAGCATTATACTAATATGCCTGGTTGCGTTGCCGTAAGTGAGTTTAGGGTTACCTCTTTTTATGTAATATTAAATATCTATATTTTTATAAAAAAAGGCTATGTTAATTAAGTAAAGTTTTATTACACATAAAATCGGGTGTGTTACCTGACTTAGAAAAGTGTAACACTTCATACCACGTCCCGTAAGTTTACTAATACGAAACAATTAACAACAAATCGCTTCTCCGAAAAACTTATCGCCGAAGCCACGCGACCTTACGCGAAATACTATACTTTTTTTTTTTGTTTTTTTTTGTGCGTGTGAAAACCCCCTCGGGCCGTCACCCCACCGGGGTTTTCGGTGGGGCGGTGTGTCGGAATCGAACCGACTAAAACCACACGGTGTGCCGTACTGCGCCTTAAGTAGGAGGGATCTGGGAACAGCTTTTATTAAGACATCCGACATAAATACTATACTTACTTTAACCTTAGTAAACTTAGAATATATTACTTAAGTGCTTACTTTAGTCAAACTTTAATTCCCAGCCACAACACAACAGCATTATTCGAAAATTTCCGAAAGGTCGTCAGTTCTGTCTCATTAGAGGGCGCTGCGGGAGTCTGTAAAGTTAGATTCTTTGTTTACAGATCAAATTAGTCTTGTTTAAATGAATCAATAATATTGTGGGTTGAGTAACCATAATAGGTACTGTCATTACAATAAACCTAAAAAATATTTTGATCCAATATTGAGGTGGCAAACCGTATTTTTTACAGAGCAGTGTGGCCTCAAGATGTTAATCAGTAGAAGTACGAAGATCATTCTTCAGATTCCTTGCATATAGGTATACCTACTCAGAAGTGACGTTAAGGAATGTGGTCTAAATCAAGTCCATATTCGATCTGATAACGACAGGTATTCATTTCAATTGGTTAATACTCAGAGCCGATCCAATAATATTCTTATAATAAACTAGCAGCGCCCCGCGGTTTCACCCGCGTAAGTCCCGATCCCGTGGGAATATTGGGATAAAAAGTAGTTATATGTTAGTCCAGGTCCAGCCATATGTTAATCCAGGTCTCCAGCTATCTATATACCAAGTTTTATCGCAATCGGTTCAGTAGTTTTGGCGTGAAAGAGTAACAAACATCCATACATCCATACTCACAAACCTTCACGTTTATAATATAAGTAGGAAGTAGGATATTGGTACATTGAAAATATTTATAGGAGTAACAAAATTGAGTAATAAATAAAAAATAATCCTGTCAATATTACCTGTCATTTACGTTAATAAAAAAAAAATCTAAGATTGTGCAACCGGAAGATCGTTTCATATTCAAAAGCTTTGTTTGATTTATTAGGTACACCTAAGTACTTACTCCATTCGTTAAAACGCAGAGTAACCTTGGGAATGTTAATTTTATCATTACTCCATTCGTCAAATTAATGTGCTATTTTGACATTGATATTTTTTATGGACGTTAAGTATTCGAGGTACCTAATAAAAAGGGCACGCACATATTATAACATAACAGATGATGTCAAGTATAATGATTGCGTAGTAAACTTAAACTAAACAACATTACTACGTTTTACTATATTGCACCAATTAAGTCTAACTATAGAGATTGACAGAAGAAAGCCACAGGGTGCAGGGAATGACGGCGAAAGTGGAATGTTTTCTCGTACTGTTTGTACACAATATAGGCATAATGACCGCTGCCTGTGCCATGCTGTGTAGACCCGCCTTAAATGTCAATTTGTGTGACAGTAATATTTCTTTGAATTTCGAACTGTGGCATACCTTTTCGGTTTTAATAGGTATAGTACCCATATTATTACATTCTAAACTCACAGGCTTTAATCCAAATTCACAGACAAACCTCGAGCGTATGCTGCGCCGTGTCCTCTCCGCAGTCGCAGTGGTGGCAGGCGGGACTCAATTCCCTCCTAGCGACCGAATGCAGGTACTTTCCGAAGCAGCCGTGCCCAGAAAGCACCTGCGTCAGCCGGAAGGTAAGGGTCCCGTGCTGCCGCCCCGCCTACTCTACTATGACCGGCTGGAGCGCCTCCACCGTGGCAAGGCCAGCACGTGGAGCCTCCAGCCGATGCGACCATTGATCCATAATGGCTTTGCGTGATGCTTCTCGCCACACGCGGATATCCTCAAGCGGTGGCCGACTGCCACTTTCGGCCCGGTATTCTGTCGTCAGCTGATAAATCTCAGCGAGCACCTCCGCTTCCAAGTCCCATGGAGGTGTTCCGGCCAGAGCGCAGGCCGCCTCTGTGGATATGGTGCGGTATCCACGTATAGCCTTGACCGCCATGACCCTTTGGGCTCGCCATAGGTATGGCGCAGTACGGACGGTCAGCGACTCCGCCCACACTGGAGCGCCATACAGCGCCATAGACCGGACCACTCCGGTGAAAAGCTGCCGACATGAGATACTGGGTCCACCAAGATTCTGCATAAGCCGTCCTAGAGCGGACGCAGCGCCGACAAGTTTCGGAGCGAGCAGGCGAAAGTGCTCGTCGAAATGCCACCTCGAGTCTAAAACCAGGCCCAAATATTTTATATTGGACCGGATCGGTACGAGAACCGAACGAACCTCGATCGATGCGTCAGACGGTGGACGCCGATAAGGTCCATGAAAAATGATGGCCTCCGTCTTCTCCAACGCCACTCGCAGACCTAACGCCTCGATCCGTCCAACCACCTGAGAGACTCCCGCTGTGGCTAGGCGTGCCGCTTCCTCAAAGCTTTCTCCCATGGCCGTCACCATCGTGTCATCGGCATAGGAGATGACTCCCAGCCCGGGAGGGAAGACTCCACGAAGGACCCAATCATAGCCGATATTCCACAAGAGTGGTCCGAGAACCGACCCTTGTGGAACACCGCACGACATAGGTCGCTGCAGTACGTTACCGTCGCCGTCCTCGTACATAACCCGTCGCTCCTGCAGATAGTCTGCCACCAGCCGCCTCAGGAAGATGGGCACCCTATGATGGCGGAGCGCCTCCCTGATGCAGCCAAATGGCAGACTTTTGAATGCGTTCGCAATGTCGAGCGATACCGCCAACAACATGCCGCCACGGCTCACCGTCTCCTTTGCTGCGATTTTTAGACGCAGCATGGCGTCGACCGTCGATCGCCCCGTTCGGAAACCGAACTGAGCGTCGGAGAGATCGGGACCAACTGTTGACATGTGCTGGACGATGCGGGCAGAGAGAACCCTCTCAAACAATTTACCCACCTCGTCCAGCAACACGATTGGTCTGTAGGCTGAGGCCGAACCGGATGGCCTTCCCGGCTTCTGCAGGAGCACTAGCTTCCCGGTTTTCCAGCTATTAGGGAACCTCGCGGACGCCAGACACGCGTCAAATATTTCCCTGAGCCGGTCCTCCATGTGATCGAGGGCCAGGGCCAACACTCGGGAGATACCTGGAGACCTGGATTAACATATAGGATTTTTATCCCGATATTCCACGGGATCGGGACTTACGCGGGTGAAACCTCGAGGCACTACTAGTCTAAAATAAAACTACAGATGGATAGCTTTCGTGGCGACCAAACACTTACGTGAATTTAGTATTGTACGAATGTCTTCTCTCTAAACCCACCTTTAACAAAACAATCATAGATTACAATAACGTGCTTTCAAATGAAAGTAAACTGTTTAAGTTCAGACGTGCGTTACCTAATGACCAGTAATGGCTTAATTTTTAATCAAACTGCGGCTGTTGTGCACGACAACCTGCTATTATGGTCTGTTAACGAGCGGTGTCGATTCAAAGAATTACATTTAAATAATATGTTGTTATGTGTGTAAATGCTTTTGTTGTGATACTTAATGTGATTGTTGATCGCACATGATCAAATAACCTGCTCATGGTTTCACAGTATAATTCATTTTATACATAACTTATATTAGTTATTATTATTAGTTTTATACATAACGTATTATGACTGACCTGTTGGTCTACTGTTAGTTATCCTGACTGCTGAGCCAAGGTCGTGGACTCGATTGCCATCCATGACAAATAATTGTGTGATGAGCATGATCCATTGTTCTGTGTTTATCTATAATACCTACGTATGTATTTACAAAAGTTATGTTTTATCAGCAGTTTGGTTGCCATTGTACAGTCTCTGCCTAGTTTGGGATCAGAGAGCCGTGTGTAAGGTGTGTGAAGATATGTTTTTTTTAACAGGCTAATTAAAATGTAAAGTTGCAAAAAGGTTACAATTGACAATTGCACTAGCGCAAGGGTCATTATCACAAATAAAAAGTA
Organism: Callimorpha dominula; assembly: GCA_949752705.1. Lineage (NCBI taxonomy): Eukaryota > Metazoa > Arthropoda > Insecta > Lepidoptera > Erebidae > Callimorpha > Callimorpha dominula. The sequence continues at coordinate 11,798,993 of OX457011.1, forward strand.
AATGCATAATTATAATTCTTTAATATCAGTTAAGTTTCTATTGTGTTGTGCAGTAATTAATTATCTTTAAAAAAAAGCATATCACCGACTTCAATGTGTATTTTGTTTACATATAATATGGGTAGGCCAACTAAACACACTGCTCCAATGAGACAGCGAGCGAAACGAAAATATCATCGATGTATACAATTTTTAGATATTTGTTGATTTTTCAAAAACCGCTCCACTGATTTGATTGGGACCACCTGGGAAGTATAATACTCTTTGAAACAAAAAAAGAATTTTCCAAATTGGTTCAGGCGTCTTCGAGTAATCGGTGAACATACATATAAAAAAAGATTCCGACGAATTGAGGACCTCCTTTTTTTTTTAAGTCGGTTAAAAGACTTAGTTTATTAGAATTTTTGTAAATCAAATATGACATTTCTAGTAATGCTGTTGGACTTTGGAATTATGGATTTTTTATTGTGCATTTACCTATATGTCTATCATCCTACCAATATTATAAACGTGAAAGTTTGTGAGGATGTATGTATGGATGTTTGTTACTCTTTCACGCAAAATCTACTGAACCGATTGTGAAGAAACTTGGTATGTAGATAGCTGGAGACCTGGGTTAACACATAGGCTAGTTTTTAACCCGATATTCCCACGGCATCGGGACTTACGCGGGTGAAACCGCGGGCGCAGCCGGTTAACAATATATCTTTAGGACAGATTTCTTTCTTCCTTAATGTATAGACTACCCTAAATCACATTTGATAGTGTATCCGTACAAAGGTTGTCTCGAAGAAATCGCAGTGTGTGATATGACTGCCAATTAATGTGTTTTAGTGTTAACATAAAAAAAATAGACAGTTTTTAGGCTGTATCTCATGATCCGTAATAGGTAGACAGTTGAAATTTTCACAGAATGTGTATATCTGTTGCCGCTATTACAACAAATAAAAAATTAAGGGGGCTCGAAACGTATTTTTTTGGCTTGTGGTATTAAATCTTGTACAATGGTGCGGAACTCTTCATGCGCAAGTCCGACTCGTACTTGGCCGGTTAATTTTTCTCTACCTTCGATAGAGCTTTATTGTTATTGTTATGAATATAATTTTGTCGTAAAACTGCTTTCGAATTTCAATCCCTGGGCGACCACTATTTATAACAATAGTAATCCATTTATAAAGATAAATATAATTTAGAAAGCGGCGGTAGTCCAATGGCTAAGGCATTGGACTTGCGATCAAGTGGTTGCGGGTACGAACCCCACCTAGTGCACTACTGGCGTGAACCCACTCCTAACACATTTAGCATTTAGCTTAACTGGAAGGGTTAACAAGAATACTAGTAATGTGTGACCCACGTTGCTAGTATTCTTTATTAAAAAAAATTAAAAGTAAATTCTATCCCATGGAACAGTATATTTTGCCGGGATAAAATGTAGCCTATATGCTATTTCAGACTATAATCTATATCTGTCCCAAATTTCATCCAGATCCGTTCAGCCGTTTTTGCTTGAAAGAGTAACAATAATACCTTCTCACAAACTTTCGCCATTATATTACTTATTAGTAAGATTTGGCAATTTTCGTAATAAAACGCAAATAATACTCAGTATAAGTTTAGATTAACAAGACAATTATATTAATCATGATCATTAATGAAGCTCAAGTCATTTTCTTCACACTTAACATAGCTGGGTATAAAATATATCATTAATTAAATTTTATAATCATAGGTCGTAGAAAGATGATTTCTATGAAGTTTATAAATAAAAGATGGAGAAGAACGAATTCTTTGAAGAGCATTACATTCCTAATTATGTTCAAGTATTTTTTACCAAGTCACGATTCTGTTGGGAACCATCAGTTTTTTGGAGTCATCATAATGACATGTAATGATTACCTGTCCCTGTATACAAATTCCTGTCGACTATCTTTTGATAGTTGAAATCAAATAACTTCATTTTGTAATGTTATTCCACATCATACACAAATAACTTGAGTTAGTAACTTAATAAGTATAATGGAAGACCAACCTTGACAAAAATAACTTTAATACCAAATTGACTTTTTTCCGTATCGTGAATGTCAAAAAAATGATGTAAAACATATTAATATGTTAAAAAACTTGTTTTATAAGACTTTGATATTATAACTAGAGATCGGATAATCGGATGCATATTTACCTAAAGTTATTTTTTGGATAACAAATTATGGAAGCGGCTTCTAAGTATATTTTTATTTACGAATGCAGTTGTATTGTCGCGTCGCTACTTGCGCACAAGCAAGTATAATTTGCCGTCTCACTCGCACTCTTACAAAATGCTTACATTTCCTGGGGTTTTAATAGGCCCGATTTGACACTTGCTACAACGCAATAAGGTTGTTTTTGCTTCGTCAAAAATCACTGACAATAAAAGTAGGGAATAGCAACCATTATACGTTATAACAGAGCAAGTGTCATTTGTGTCAAACTGGGGTTTATTACATCTCACGGATAGGTACACTTAAATTTGAATTTCCTGGAATCGCGGGATTCTTTCGATAAAAAAGTGCTTTCCATAATAGCCAACATCTCAACTTTAGGTAAATATGCATCCGAATATCCGATCTCTAAATATAACTTAATAATATATACTTGATAACATAAATGTTTAAATGTTATTCTTAATTTATATAATATATAATATTTAATAATTGTTATATTATATAATAATTGTTTTCTGTTAAGTTGATAAGTTGTGACTAGTGGACGGAAAGCAAATTTGAATATAAAACCACTAAATCGTGCAGAAACTTTAACACCAAACACTGCCTTTTAGAAATGCCTTTTCAAAAACTAGAAACTTTACACAACACTTTGATTATATTAATCATATATTTACGTTAATCATATATATACACATACATATCTCATAATATTATGTCAACGCCCGCATGTTGTAAAATAATAACATTCAATAGCCCACAGTCAAACCTCTAGATTATCTTTCACTGGATCTCGAGGGGTTATTTTTTATTAGGGCGGTGTTCCTCGGGGTGTAATTTGTGACCGCAATAACAATTTTTGGAATTGAGACGAGTGTGTTACGTGACGTGTGTATAATTGTGTATTATTTTTATTGAATTGAGACAAAATCGTTATTTTTTCATCCTTTTGTTATATACATACTCGTAATATATGCAAATAAGTTGATACCGCAACACTTTACCGTATAAACACCTTATTTTTGACGAGCGAAATGTCTCTGAACGTAGACAGAGTTGGATAGTAAAAACAATATCATGTTTTAAGGCAAAAAGCACTAAACATATGTATCATAATGCCTTACGCTTTCTTAATACTATTAATGATATGTATGAAAGAAGAACATATTCTAAACGAATTAAACTCATCTTAATACCTGGTTTCTAACCCGGTGTTATACTTTTTTTACTATGTTTTAGACCGTTAAGCTTCAACTAGATATCTACAAAGAGTTCAGTACCGTTTTTTCCTCTATGGTACCATCGATTTTCTTTTTTTTTTAATATAAGTACAAGCTATTGACAAGCTTTCTAGTTTTCAATTATTTATAGAATTACGGCTGAATTTCGACCTGGGGTACCACTAGTTAATATAGGCATATAATCTAAATTTGCATGTTATGTGTGGTTGTTTTATACATTTTGAAATATAATTTACCAATGAAGATTTACACAACGTTGGGAACTTCTGTCTGTTTCATGGCATGACACACTAATATTTTTATGAAAGATTCGAAAAGATTTAAACAAAAATGTTCCTAAGGTAATTGTACCCGATATAAGTTTACACAGTTGTTTGGATTTATAATTTCAGTAGTGAAAACAATTAAGTTTGTTTGATGTTGCCCCCTTTTGAACGTTGAAACTATTGCTGAATATCGTTAGAAGAAACAGGTGTTCAAACAACAATGTTATGAAAGAATGTCTTACAAAATTGAGACCTGAAAAGGGGCAGAATTTTATCTTTAAATTTCTTTGATAATTCATGTTTAGTTTAGATTTTGTGGAGTTAGTTTTAGTTTTGAAAAATCTATTGAAACTCTTAATTTATCGCTTATCTTTCGCGTTTAATCGTATCGTGATAAATATGAAATAGTATTGAATAAGAAAAGTAGTTTTATCATTTTATTACTTTTAAATTTAGACCTCCAGATGGTATGTTTCTTTTCTTATTGGAAATTATTGAAAATACTTTTTATTTCTTACTCACCTTTTAACGCCTGCCTCTATTTTTTATTATTAAAAATTGAGAGTTTTTTAATTGAGTGTCTTTTGCAGTCTTTGCTAGTGTTTACATTATTCTTTACCGCAGACCTAGGCACTTATTGTTATCACAAATCCTGGCCTCTCTAAATCGCTATGTAACAATATCTGATATCGAAAGAAACAGTTGGTTGGTAACAAGCAAACCACAAAAGGGTTTCTGAAACGGTAGTTTTCATGTAAATTACTTAGAGCTTTATTGTTTTGTTTGTGACAATAGCAACTAGATTTCCCGTTGAGCGTGGAAATGGCATTCAGGTTACTGTGATAGCAATTTGTAAGCATACTAATTTTTAAACTTTCGCGTTCCATGATATACTTAATTATGTGTATTTATACGGGGAATTAACGCGATCATGAATATATAATAGGTATTACATATCTCTGCACTGACATTCGTACACAGGTAGCAAAGGCAGACTCAACAACCTGGTCGAAACGTCAGGCAATTATGTAATAGCTATTTCATGATCGCGTTAATTCCCGTATAAATACATAATTTGTAAACATAGTTTATTTCATGAGAATGAAGAAAATTTACATTTTGTTTGTCTTTAATACATTGTGCAAATTTCTAGGATCTGTTTGTAATTCTTCAATCGACGTGGTGACTACGTAAACGTGTCATGCCATTACCAGGCATGTTATTTGCACTAAAAATCTGTTCAGTGCTTTACAGACAATCTATTGGAGTGGTATACCTCTTGAGGGGTTTTACCGTTTTGTCGTTGTAAATAATATCTCAAACTATACATAATATATATTGTTGCGGAAGTATGGAGTAATTAATACAAACATTAAATAGTTTAGTTGTTGTTTAGAGCAAGCAAAGTGCCTCGTAGTTGTTACATAATATACTGTATATGTTCGACAAATATTACTAAATGCCATTACGAATCATCCCTTTGTACATAACAGAGAAGAAAACATTTCGTTACTACACAAATGATTTGTCACATCACGTAACAGAGCTACTGGATGGCTTGCGTCATGTTCGCTGTATGTGAAGCAATTTGTACTTTCCCTGTCCTGTGAAAAGTCCGCTGTACTTGAACATGCTTATTCTAAAACTATCAACAAAGAGATTTGGCTAAACTTACACATTTTTATTTGTGGAGCCTTAGGCGGGAGTTGAGGTGCTTCATTTTTGTAGCTATAAATGTACATTACCAAATGAAATTATTATTGGGTTTGCCTATATTTAGCAGACATCGAAATCAATTTTTAAACAGTCTTGCGCCATTAGAGGTATAATTAATAAGTATTCAACTATAAAGGTTTCGAAACTCCTACAGATATTAGAGAGCATAGGAGTGAGAAGTCTAGTCTTAATTTTATTAACGAATTAAGGTGACTGAATGGCTTTACAGGTTATGGTACGAAGATGCTGAGAATATTCTAAAAGTTGCACATGCAAAACATGCAAACGCACACACACACACACACACACACACACACACACACACACACACATGCACGTACGCACACTAACGGTACTAATAAATTATTATTATTAAAAAACAGACTCTAATCAAGCCTTAGAGCTAAAGTGAAGATAAAGACAGTATATTTAATCATAAATGAAAACAACTTTGACTATATATAACAGGCTACATGATTAAAACACTTTTTTCTTGGTAGGTATTTTATATAAATAGCTGCTCTTCTATAAATAACTGTCACCATACCTACTTTTTAAGACCTAATAAATATTGAAAATTCAAAGGCCTTGCGATTAGGAAATACATAATTTAGTGTTTTGTTGCTCCGAAGCTACATTTTCTACAAGATGTTCTACAATATTTCATTAGCGTTTTATGTTATGGTTTATTTTTATAATTGTGCAACGCGAAAGTGATACTTCTGGTATTACCGAACACCCGCTTTTGTAGGGTGGCTTTCGAGCTGTGCCTATTAGTTACCTTAGAAGTCGGACAATACGTCCAAATTTCAGGAGCAAATAACACGGACCGAAAAATGTTTAAACAAGGGCTGTTTTTTTCAAACAATGTTTTCAAACACGAAGTCCGAATTCCAAGGGGTGACTTATTTATTAAAAATATTGCGCGCCCTATGTTGACCTGAGGAATTAAAGGGGACATAAAATATGTTGTAAGTGTTTATCGGAATAAGCTATAAACGTCAATTGAAGGAAATGGTAAATCAATTGCGAAGATCGTATATAATTAATGGAAATACTAAGTTAAATTGACTATAAGGCTCCAGTTAAACGATCAGACGATAGTAAGTACTAGGGATGATTAATTAAATGTTCTATATACTTTGATCGTAATGTATTCTGTGTACAAATATTTGGTTTATGCTTAAAACACTGCAACACTGCGTGGTCTTCCGTTCAACCAGTACGTATTGGCAAGCGTTAAATAATGTTTATCTAAATTGCATCGATAGTACGGCAACATACAAACACGGTTAAAACATTGGATTGTTGCGTAGTTTCTCTATGTTTAAATCGATTAACTCAATCAATGAGACACTTCATGTCCGATGCTCTATATAAGCCTCCCCGCCTTCCGCCACTAGTCTATCCCATCCATTTTCTTCAGATCTTCGTCCCACCTTGAAAGGCAATCTACCTTAAATTCACCAGTCTCCATGCTTTGTATCGTTTGACACAAAGGGTATCATTCCTTTGGCAGATATCGCCAGACGTTTCTTCTAAGTTAGTTCTGGCATTTTTTAAACATCATCTGCGTTACTTATTCGGTGAAAGTTTTGTAATCGCTAACTGTAACGTATATGGTAGATTTTAACGGTGTACCTTCCATAATTGGAATTAGTTTTAGACCTACACTCGGAAACAAGTTCCATAACTTTAAAATTCTTCAAAGTACTATTGAATTATGTATTCGGCGGTACAGTTACTACTCGATTCTTATGCTAATTGTTAGTGTTCACTTACATGCCGAGATGTGTAGGAAGAAACCAAAATGGTTATTTAAATTTGTGTAATAAACGATAATTTATAGATTACAAAAGTCTTATTTTCATATTTTACTGTTAAGCTGTATACTTTTATAGAGCAGCTTTTCTCATATTGAAGTCAGTGTGTGACACTGTGAACTATTTTCTTGGTTATTACCCTATAGCCCTATTGGTTGCCCCTGATACGTGTTGATTATGTTATTAGTTTTAGAATATTCCATTTTGTTTTTCATTCTTGGAGATAATGACATTAATTATAAATGTATATTGTAGCGACTAATATTACACAGTAGTTACCAGTCATCTTAATATAGTATCTTTAAAACATACTACGTCCATACGGTAAGTTCTGTGAAAACATAAATATATTAACATATATAGGTACGTTATTATTGGCAAATCATTTACTATTAGTGTTTGATTTGGTGATTCAACCAAATGAATCCTGTTAATAACAACTAAATGTTTCCTCAGCTCCAATGTATCAAATTATGGATTTAATGAAGTGACTTTCCGTTTATTTCTTATGTTTTTTGCCTAATTGTGAACTGTTTCATTTTTCTCTTATTTCTTAATTCTTGTACATGACTTTGATAAAACTAGACTAACAAGAACCATGACCACTAACAAAAACTATTTTAGTAGATTGAGACGAATTTAATATAATGTTTTTTACTAAAACATGGGCCAGATTCTATGAACCCAAAAATCACAAAATCGTATCGCATCTTAAAGCTACGTAGTTAATCAGAATTTCTTACAACCTTAATAAATCACTGTTTTTTATATCTATATTTAAATGTTCAAAATATTATAGGAATATATGTAACAAGGAACTGAAAATCAGTGTGTATGTACACGGGAATTAACGATCACGAAAAGGTATTACATGTATACCTCTGAATTGCCCGACGTTTCGACCAGGATGCTCTGGCCGTGGTCACAGGCTAGTCAATGAAAAATGCTTTTCATAATTACCTCAAGATGTCTTGCTTTAATATAATTTAAGTTTATTTTTTATTTGCAAATAAATTGAATAAGAAAGAAATGTACCTAATTCGGCTAAAACGACAGCTTTGCGTTGTCATGCTGCCTGAAACATCTTGTGAGTTACTTGACTTAGAATAAAGTAGGGTAAATACTCGTGCGTGCATTGTGTGCTGTGCTAAGTTTATAGCATTCGTTACTCTTTGCCTCTAAGCCACGGAATGTATTTAAAAGTTTACACCGGTGAAAGTTACTAATAAATAATAGAAATTAGCAAAAATAACTTGTAATTTTAGCATTACAATTATGTAGTGCTTAAATATTCATTTAAACTTTCTAGACAAAATTGTTATTGTTCATATTTGTGCGGTGCATATTGATCCGTAATTCATAAAAGTAATATGTAATGGGTAATAAATTCTAGGGGCTTCTATAGCGCATTGTTTAGGTACCAGGACACAAGGTTGGCATTCCAAATTGAAAATGGTTGTACCTCATAAATTCGCAAACTTATTCTTAGCTCAGTATCGAGTTAACGTTGACAGATAACAAACAATAGAACATCGTTATACCTGCTATTTGTCATACAAAGACGGAAATAATGTTCTAAATTCTGTCTGTTAGCAGAAGAGTCTCTAGAACTCGATAATTTGAAGCTAATTAAAACAATGTAATAGTATACAATTACCAATTGTATGAAATGAAAAAGTAATTAGTCACTTTAAGTTCGACTTAGAGGTTCTACTGTATATAGTCTTCAATGAACACTATTGTCAAAGATACATAATATGGGCCTTACGGATAAAACCTTTATCTGAAATTCATAATTGATATTTTGTCCAAATTAATTGATTATCATTTAGCCCTCTAGGTGTCAATAATTAATTCCCTGTTCTATGCTAGTTAAATATTATGTAGTAATAGGAATGTGCTTTTATTAGCAGTTTGGTTGTTGATCCTACTTAATACTTTTGCTTCTTACTTAGGACTTTTTCCTATCCTTCCCTCTCCCCCCCTTCCCCTCGCCCTCCCTCACTCCCTCTTACCCCTTCCCCTCGCCCTCCCTCACTCCCTCTTACTCCTTCCCCTACTCACACCTTAAAGGCCGGCAACCCGCTTGTGACTCTTGAGTTGCAGGTGCCCATGGGCGGCGATAGTCACTGACCATCAGGTGACCCGCCTGCTCGCTTGCCCCCTATAACATAAAAAAAAGGACAATTTATAGGTTTTAATTGCGTTTTTTGTATTTAATTCCTCACTTGTAATAAAGTCCTTGGTTGTATAGGTTTGCGTGTCTGGTGTTGCCATAAAAATATTGAAGTTCGAGTATTTAAAACAATATCAGTGTTTTTTTTCATATTCGTGAAATTGCCGTAACTTTCATACGAAAGTTACTTTCATTCTAAGAATTAAATATTTTATACGGAATTCAATTCTTAGAGTTTAATATATATATTAATTCGTCTAAATCCGTAGTGAAACCTTTTTTTTTTACTAAGTTTTTTACTCTGTTTAACACAACATATCACAACACTACATATCTTCAGGTACCAGCCTATGTCTTGGTTGTTTCTTAAGCGAATTAAGTGTAGAAACTACACGGTTGGCGGGTGTTGGGGCCTTATTAAAGGTTATGGCCAATATGCGGTACTGTTATCTGTTATGTTCCGCTCTCGACGGTAAGCCCTTGGTTGGCTTTTATTGGAACATTAAATGCGGCTTTTTGGTACGTTGTTACTCTTACTCGATTGCTGTTTTTTAGCCTTAGTATTTATATGACTATTATTTGCGTTCCTGTTAGGTATAATATTTTTTTCAAGCAATGTTAATGATTTAATTTGTTTATTGTGAAATATCAAAATGAGACCAAGAGGTATTAACGTAGGTGTAATGCGACACACCTTCGCTTGTATTTTGTTTTATAGTGAGAAGTTTTAATTAAGAATTATCAATCTCTTTGGCTTGACATCAAATCAAAGTTAAATATTGTTTTCGTCTAGTTTCACGAGTAACCTTGGTTAATTGTATATTTATTGGTTTTATATTGTAACTAGCAACCCGCCCCGGCTTCACACGGGTACAAATTATACGCCTAAACCTTCCTCGTGAATCACTCTGTCTATTAGTGCAAACCGCATGAAAATCCGTTCAGTAGTTTTTCAGTTAATCGCGAACAAACAGACAGACAGAGGCGGCGGGGGACTTTGTTTTATAATATGTAGTGATCTTGGACATTTGTCTTGTTGCAACAATTTTATTTAACAATGTGTCGATCTACCAGTATATGGTGCGGCGGTCAAGCATGGGCTGTTAGGTTGGGAGGTAGGGGTTGGATTCCCGATCAGTGCTAATGTTTGCATGCATATTTCTGGTGTTTCTATATGTATATAGAAACATATTCTTTCTTTTTCTTTTTTCAAAAGACAACTCCCGCATTAGGAATTACTCCTGGGTCGCGGGGGACTTTACAAACATACAAACAACGTACACAAAGAACACCCAGACTGGGGTGGGAATCGAACATCGTCATGGGGCGGGTCATTTCTTTCCCTCTGATATGGCGAAGGAGATGATGGCTGGTCCATGCGTCATACTCGTGAACGGGTGCTGCTTGGGGTGACTGGTCAGCCTAGTCAGCGATGCTTTAGCCTATACTATTATTTTGGTTCGTTCAACTGCAACTCTAGCCTCTTAATCCAGTCACGAATTATTTTTAACAGTAGATTTTGTAATTGAATGAAGGTAGATGTGAACCTTGAATGATTTCTATGTTTAATAAGTTCAAACCTTCAACGGTATCACTGAGTGATTTTTATTTTTTAGTACGTTAGCTTTTGGAGCATTTCAATAAATTGAAATTCAGGTGGCATCAGCTTGCATCCTGTTTACCTTTCGTGTAACACTAACACTATTGTACCTGAAGATCTGACTTTTAAAAAGAGTGGCCATGAGTTTCTTTGCCAGTATTCTTCTCATAAGGCTCTACGCATTTTGGAAACTGGAAGTTATAGATCCACACAAGCAGGCAGTAGATTTTGGTGTTTTCACCTAATTTACCTCGACAATCCAGCACATGCTGTGGCGTCTGTTTGCGCCGATCTATGATTTTAACTCTAGCTTCAATTTAACGTTCATAAATGTCACTTAGTGTCTTAAATGAATAAATGATTTTGAATTTGAATTTGAACCCACGACCTATGGCATAGCAGTCAGGGTCACTAACCACTAGGCCAACAGGTTAGTCAAATATGTCGTTTATATTGTATTTATTACTATATTGTAATATGTCGTTCGAGAAACCATAGTACAAGCTAAGCTTCATTAGCTTAATATCATTATATCTTACATAGATAATTTCATATGAAATAAGTACTTCAATTTATCTTGCCATTTACCTATATTCTGTTAAGCGCTAAGATTATTAAGATTCGATAAGACCGACCAGCTTGTTGCTTAGATGTTGTTTATGATAATCCCGTTGTTATATTACAGCCTTACAAAGGTTCTTACAAACATTATAGAAAATATGTAGGTAGTTTTGAAAATGTCTCATGGTTAAGGAATACTAAATTGGACTAAAAGCACTAAGAATTTTATGTACTTAAATTTTTATGGTAATTTATATAACCTCGTAGTCACTTATATAGCCATAGCTACGTATGAAAAGATACGTAGATATATAAACGAAAAACGTATATATTTTACGTTGTTTTTTTTATTTATTCTGAGGTTTTAATTCATTAAAAATTGCGATTAATATAATCCAGTAAGAATTAGTCATAACCGTGTTATTTATATGTAGCTTTAAAATAGCGAAAGGATACAAATAATTTTCAGTTTAGGTGTATTTTAGATTTCCATGTGCTCATATGTTAATCCAGGACAATAACTATCAGGGTCAACAATAACTTTTATCCAATTCTATACAGCCGATACCTACATGGAGTACGAAACAATATCAACTTATACAAACACGCACACAGATACATGCATCGGCATTTATAATATTAGTTAAATAACTATCAGAGCTGATGAATTCAAACATGTAGACAAAATTCTTTCCACAAAACAGGCGTTAGTAACAGTTACAAAACACCTAAATACCATACCACACAAAGAGGCCAAACCGCTTTATTATTTATGAACTGTGGAACCAGAATCATACAACTTATGATCCGGGTCATATACGACTAATATCACGGTCATCTTGAAAACAAATGGTCTGAGAAGAATACGAAAAGCCTGATGATAAGGTCTGTTTAAAAATAACTTTAACTGCAAAAAGTAGCCAGGATTAATAATACTAGGGATAATTTTTTGCATGGAAACGAATGAAGTTAGGTTAATGTACTCACTGCACGGATGGTGCAATGGTTTAAGTGGTCACCTCGCCACTACGCCGCGCCGACACTTGTGTCCGGTGTTGGAATGTTTGTGAAGCCCCCAGCGACACAGGAATATTCCTAATGCGGGAGTTGTCTTAAAGAAAAAAAAATATTTGCCGTACATGTGTTATCATCACTATCACAAGCAAAATAAAAAAAAAACATACCAATTTTTGCTCTTAAAAATTCCATAAATGTTTACTCCTGATTCAAAATTTGAGCCAAATCCTCTAAGTCGGAAACGATCACTAACCTTTAAATGGTACGTTCTTCTTCTAGAGTCTTAAATTATCGATAATAGCGCTGGTTGGCCTTGCTAAAAGTATATGTTAACATAGTTAAAGCATGAAATACTTACTATGTATTACTTATTCTGTAATTAAGGTCAGAAATGCGTGACAAATCTTTGATTACTTATATTAGATGACGATAGTGTGGCATCGTGAGAGTTTCCCTTTTAATAAATCGAAGAACATGACTGATCTGTGAAACATACACAGGTTCTAAACAAATTGACTGAAAGCTTGCCTTACTACCTTCGCTCGCCTCTAAAGTTAAAATGTGTTTATATGATGTAGCATTTGGAAAACCATGCACATATATTTTGTAATTACATTTAGATTACCATTAATTAAGACAGAGTTTTAGATTAGAACTTGAGACGAATTTATGATGATTTACAAAAGAACCTTTAACCACTGAACAAAACGATAGAACCAAACGTGATTCAGACCATACGTATTATTTTTGCTAGAAATATCTTCCTTACATGCTATGTTTGTTCACAAAACATCACTCCTATTTTTATCACCTTTCCGAACGGTAGCTAGTTAACATTGTCCTTACCGATGTTTGGTTTCTCTTATAACTTATATTATTATTGTAGATGTATCCTATTGTAAACGTATCTTATCTTAACGCCATCTTCTGCTAGAAGTTCATAGTCTTTCAACAAACTAACGTGATTATTCTACGTTTGAAAATCAACCTCTCAGAATCTCAAACTTAGACCTAGGTAATTGAGAATTGCCCTGCTCTCTTTTCCTACAAAATACTCTTTAACACCAGCAATATTCATTGCCAAGGCTCAATATACAGATAGGCAACCACATTTGACATAGAATTTATTCCCCTGTGGCTATCGGTCAGTGTGAAAACTCACGCGGAGCAGTCACGATGCAATCTCACATTTACTTACGTAGAAAATGAAATAATGCACCTCGAATACCAGAACTGCATGATCTATTCGAGTCGCGCGTCACATTCTAAGTTATTGCATGCCGGAATGTGGAACAGATCTATGAATGTAGATACCAAATCTGGATTATGATAACATGTTGGTTTGTAAGTATACACTAGTAAAAAAGGTACTATCGAAGCCATAAATTGAGGTTTGTCGTACCAATAAAAACACTAAGTTACTGTAGTGCCATGATAACGAAAACTACTATAGACAATCCATCTTGGGTAGAAACGGCAAGTTTAGAGTTAAAACCATAAATGCATATGTCCGTATAAAGTGAGGAGCCTCCTGGATCTTAGCAGCTAATAACATGTAGGTGGACTAACTCGATACAAATAATACTAATCGTCGTGGGTTCGATTTCCACCCAGGGCAAATAATTGTGTGATGAGCACGATAATTTGTTCTGTGTCTGGATGTAATTTATCTATAATATGTTTGTATTTAGAAATATATAAGTATGTTTATCAGCAGTCTGGTTACCATAATACAGGCTCAGCCTAGTTTGGCATCAGACGGCCGTGTGTGAAATGTGTGGAGTGTACCATTCTTGTGGTCCGTTTCCATCAGCAAGACGCAGTAAATATTATGTTAAATTTTTTGCACCTAACAGTTATTTATTTTAATTCTTGTCTGTGCGTTGGAAAAAACCACATAAAATATAATGTACCTGTAACCTACGCAGTCACTCTTATAGTTGGTTACTCTGAGACTTAATGAAGAAAAACAACTTAACTACGCCTACAACCATTCACCTCAATACCCCGGCGCCGGTAAGGAACTTTGTCAGTGGCGATTAGAACACCGTTTACCTTCTAGGGGCATAGATCTTGACAAGCCGTGCACACATTCATACGACACGACAGTGACTGTGCCTTGCTCAACACATGGCTTCGAGAGTTGGTGGTCCGATAACAGCACTTGAGACGCATAACTCAGTTTCGACATAATGAACATAAATATTCACAATATTTGGTGCTTTATCTACTTGTCTTTCAACTAGGACTTTTGAAATGTTAAAAGAAGGGTTGTAGGATATTTGAAGTGTTGCAGGTTAGTTGTAAAATCTTGAGGTAAGCGCTGAAAGTATTGTATTTTTTTAACGAACATTATTATTATATTCAAAATTTACTTAGGGTTAAATTAAAAAACCTGTTAACACAGCGAGTGCAACTTCGTCGAAACGTCAGGTAAATCAAAGGTATGTAATACCTACCATTTAAACACGTGATCGCGTTAATTCCTGTTAACATAATTATATCATCATGAAACGCGAAAGTTTAAAAGTTAGTTAAAATGATTACTTAAATTAAAATTTCAGTAATTAAATAGTCGTAATTACTCAATCAATCATTAAAATGAAAATAGTTTTAAACTAATGTGAAATATTGCTAACCAATAGGCAATACAGGGGTTATTTACATAACTACCCGCACATTGCAACGCGTGAAAAACAAAACTGTTAGTCTACCAGATGAAAAAAAATATAGGTGCATTTATCAGTTAAGTGCTTTTTAACATTTTGAATTTTGCTCAAAAGCATTTAACAATAAGCTGGTGTGGTTATGCTTTGAACGTGAGCATGATATTTTTTCTCGGTTATTGGTGAATTTGAGGCGCATTCCTTTTGATATTTTGTCGTCTACTAAATGACGAACAGTTAGTACAAATGTAGGAATAAAGTTGTTCTACAGCACATCTCACTCTGACCGTCTGTATTTTCACTTACGTGTATTGAGGTAGAAATTCCAAGTGCACCTACTTTATAATGAACTACAAATATTTAGTTAGAAGATATGTTTAGATTGAAAACGTCTTCGTTTGGACGCAGTTCTGTTTGACATGGACAGGTGGACGATTAAATAGAAAGCGGTATATCTAGGTCCAATACAGATTATACTAAACGCTTCATGTAGGGCCAAGTATGCATGTGCCCTAGATAATGGATTGTGGACTGTGGATACAGTTGTTTCTCAAGGATGGGGGGTACAATAGTGTAGTGATCTTTTTATCTATGGCTTTAAAATACCGATAAATATCGATTTATAGTCGTATAATTACATTTATTAATTTGGCAGTTTTAAGAAAAGCGTCTTTTACTATTGATTTATTTATATATTTACTCTTGTTGCATTTGCGAAGAGAGTGGCATAACTAATGGATACATTAACTGTCATTGCGACGTTTTAATTTATTTTAAAATATTTATATTCTATGGTCGGTTTATGGTCACTGCTCCGCTGTTATTAGTCGTAGCGTGATGTTATATAGACTATAGCTTTCCTCGATAAATGAGCTATCCAACACTAAAATATTTTTTCAATTCGAACCAGTAGTTCCTGAGATTAGCGCATTCAACCAAACAAACAAACAAACTCTTCAGCTTTATAATATTAGTATAGATATTACTTTTCGTCTTAATTTGTCAGCTCGTATATATTTTTGCAGGAATACAATTCGTTTTCTTGATAACTGAATCTGCTTGTTCTGTTGTTTTCACAAATGACTGCCTTTTTAACCGACGAAAAAAAAAGGAGGTTCTCAATTCGACCGTATTAAATATATATATATATTTTTTTTTTTTATGTCTGTTCAGCCCTCACTCCGTTATTTATTAACCGATTTTGATTATTCTTTTTTTGTTAGATAGGGTATACCTCCAGGGTGGTCTCATGTCAAGGAAGTCAGGATCTGATGATGGGATCCTGATAAAATTGAGAGAAATCCTCGAAAATTGTAGGAACTATTAGAGTTTCTGTTTACTTTTCATTACTTTATCAGGTGTTTGCGTTTAAAAATAATCACATCATGTAGCTGAGCTGATGATGAAAAAAATCATAAAATAAAAATCTTTTTAACAAAAAATTAAACCGACGAAAAGAACTAAAAAGCAAAAAATTAATAAACCTTAAGTCTTAAGTATTGAGCTTATTTACATAAACTATCAAATTTGATATAAACTTATTTTGAGTCGGCACCAAATAATAAAATGATTAATTACCTACGTATATAAAATGTTGATAATTATTCAGTTTGTTGTTTGCCGCCGACTCAAAATAAGTTTATAACAAATTTGATAGTTTATGTAAATAAGCTCAATACTTAAGATTTAAGGTTTATTTATTTTTTGCTTGTTAGTTCTTTTCGTCGGTTTAATTTTTTGTTAAAAAGATTTTTTACATTTTGGCACCAAATTTGTTGGATATTTATTGTAAATTTTCGTTCGACTGGCTTGTGGGTCTAGTGGTTAGTGACCCTGACTGCTATGTTACAGGTCGTGGGTTCGATTCCCACCTGAGTCTAGTTTTTCTTTGTGTCCGTTGTTTGTATGTTTGTAAAGTCCCCCGCGACACAGGAGTAATTCCTAAGGCGGGAGTTTGGGAGTCAAAAAAAAAAAATCTTGTCTTTAAATCCAAATATCTTAAAGATCGTAGAAAGATTCCCATATCGGAATCGAACACAACGACGACGACGAACGTGGGGGACGAACGTGGTTCATGGGGTAACCATTTTCCTATCTTCGCCATCCCCCCCAATTAACAATTTATGTAATACTAGCAGCGCCTCGCGGTTTCATCCGCGTAAGTCCCGATCTTGTGGGAATGTCGGGATATAAAGTAGCCTACGCGTTAATCCAGGTCTCCAGCTATCTACATACCAAGTTTCATTCGCAATCGGTCCAGGAGTTTTTGTGTGAAAATATTACAAACATACACACAAATGTTTCCTCTTTATAATATTAGTTTAGATAAAATCCGGTTTTTTTGTACATTTAAGAGCCACACCACATAAGTGTAAGTAGGTTACTATATTTTTATATAATGTCTTCCATCATTGAAATTTTGATCTTACCATTCTATGGCAAATGATAATGAACCTACAGAAGATGGTACACTTAGATTGTATCGTTGTTTGCGAACAATAACTTAAAGCCGTGAACAGTTAACACGATTTATAATTAAATAGCTGTTAATCTATTATAAGAAGGGCTAATTAGCTGGCGATTAAGGCGTGAAAAGTATAATATAATTAATTAAGTTCTTTTTATAGAGGTAAACATAGATTAGGTTAATATATCCTAACCTTAAGAATGTATTGTATTAAACCTATGTATTTCTTTTATTGTATTCTTTTTAAGGAGTTTACTCATTGTTTATTTTGTTATAGTGGATATTACTTGTTAATGTTGAGGAAAGAGAAAAATCGCTTGTAAGAGAAAATAGTAATGGCAAAGGCGTCGGACTTGCGATCAAATGGTTGCGGGTCCGAACCCCACCCAGTGCACTACCGGCGTAAACCCACTCATAACACAAGTATTAGCATCCTTTTAAAAAAACGTACGCCGGCTCGACCGAAGTGATACCACGGCCTCACAGAAAACCGGCAGTGAACCAATGATTGCATTACTTTCCGCCGAGTGAGTGATGTTACCGGAGGTTCTAACCCTTCCCTCCTCCATCTCCTCCCCCCTTTCCCCCCCTTCCACCTTTCCCCTATTCCTACCTTAAAGGCAGGCAACGCACTTATGCCTCTTGAGTTGCAGGTGCCCACTGCTACACTAGCTAGTTAGCTTTAGAGATATAATTCCTTATGCGGTAGCCATACGGTCTAGCCACAGACTTCTTACGCCGGTGGTAAGATCCTGGGGTTCATTTATTGTGTTCTCGAAGGTATGTGAATTAAATCAACCCGTACCAAGTCAACCCGTTGGACTATAGCCTTGACCCTCCTATACTGATATCATGGGCCTTCTCGCCCATACCCAACAGTAGGACCGGCTAATGACGGAGCTGATATCGGGTAACCGATGTATCTTTTATCAAGTTACATTCCTAGAACATGTATTTTTGATCGAAGCCTAGAACATTATCTTAGAAAGTCTGATTACAGAACCTAGATTCATGCCACGGTATGAACAAATTAATTTGTAGTTACCATTTAATGTCACCGTGTCGCATTAATAAGTGCAGCTGTGTCGCTTAATACGACAAGGCATTGAAGCTTGCTATCACAATTATCTTCTCTCCATAGACCGACCAACTAATTACTCTGCTCTACTTAAGTATTATTGCACTTGCGCACGTTGATCAAGATGAAATTATAGTTAAGTTATATTTTAAGAAAATTGTTTTTTTTTTACAACAGGGTAAAAGTGTGATAGAACTGAAAAGAGTTATAGTGGTCTGCTGCGGTGGAATATTCCCTTTAACAGAGAGGGAAGTTCATTCGACCAATGTAGGTAAACTTTAATATCGCGGTGCAATATCAGTCAAGTCTTTGCTAGATGGCGGTGGGAATATCCCCGCATGTAGGACTTAAACTGTGTGTATATTTTAAGAGATTACAGACATATTAGATGTGTTAATCGAGAATTAATCGCGATAACAATTACAATGCACAAAACCTTTTTTGGATACCCGACGTTTTAGAATTTTGTTAGGAAATTTGATTGCAAGAACTTACAAAACACCCAGACATGTTAGAAACAGTCTCAAAACCACTGATATAAACTATGAAAATCACTAACTAACAGCAACTGCCAAGTTGTTCGTACCTCTGTTTGCACTCAAGTCCATCGTTCTAAACATATTCCTACCCTTTTATAATCCCACAATTTGTTAATATTTATCCATCGACCAATAGTATTGCGTTACCGGTATAACCAGTCAAAATAATATCTATTAACTTATTTTTATTAAATAGTGAACTGTGTTATCATCTATTATAGTTTGTACCTATTTTTAATAAAATAAATAAGAGTTTTTAATGTGGCGACAACAGACAGGAGAATAGGTGCCAGGACATAGCAAGCAGGCAGAAAAATAGATGCTAAGAACAAAGAAAAGACGACCGTGTGGTGTGGTGCACCTGTGAAACAAAAAAGGAAATCTGCCGACAACTGGTCAATGAGACTGGGGAGCCAGTTCATATAGTTCAGCAAGTCTGGACCTGTTTAAGCTGTATGCTGATACCGATGTAGCTTAAATTAGCTATATTTTTCATATCACTTAGCGGTCCAACAAGATCAATGTTCTGGTCTTGGCATGTTACTGGTTTCTTTAAATACTCAGAACATCAATAATGTCACTTACAGCAACCCTACTCACTGACAGACATATTACAATAAAAAACAATTTGTAATACACCCACTCTACGGGCACTTACAGCACTCAACGCTCTCAACGCTCTCTTGGAATCAAATCCAGACTGTGACTTGTTTGCGGATGGATGGCAGACGATTATAATTATCAGTATGTCTGGTGTACTGCGATGAGTCTGTGTAAGAGAACAATCAACCATTTGGAAACAATCGACACAGGCTGATATGATATTATGCTATCCATATTTTTTTATAATTTTACATTTGTCTAAGCAACCTGTTGCTGCGGTAATTATATCTGTGTGTGTTGATCTATAATTTTTAGAACATGTTGGTGCTTGCAAAGTCCTATTCGAGTAGAAAACTACTGTTTTAAAATTAAAATTACAATTAAAATTGATGTCACGGTACTCTTCTTTACAGTCATGCAATTTATAGCAATAGTAACCTTTGCCATCGTAGTAAAGGCGTGCAAGCTAACAAAACAATTCACATTTATAGTGTTACTAGCGAGCCGCCCCGCCCTAGCCTCCCACGGGTCTAATGTAGATACTAATGTGATGAACGTCGTCATATGATTATACAAATTAACACAAAACAATATTAAACCATACGTATAAACCTTCCTCTTGAATCGCTCTATCTATTGGTGTAAACCGAATTAAAATCCGTTGCGTAGTTTAAAAGATCTAAGCGTACAAACGGCGGACGTGACTTTGTTTTATACTATGTAAAGATTTACAATAATAAGTCATTATGTTTGATTCATAAACCGTATGTTTGGTTATCTGTGTACATAAAAATTTGCTACTTGGTACGTTTACTCAGTTTTTCTAGTTACAGAGCGTATTTGTAATATCTAATTAAGCTATTACCGCTGCAAATTCATTCCGACATGTGTGAAAACCTCTGTCGGCACTCTTACATCTTTATAACGATCAGAGTTTTCTCGAAACCGAAACTTTTACAGCTCAAGTTGGAAATGAAACTGGTTTTTCTCGGAGCTGTTTTACAACACTTCTTTATAGGTAAGTGCTTACGGGACTTGGTAAATACGCATGTCAAAATACTAAGCAGGTTCTCTAATAAGCATTGTGTTTATTCTGTGGCGGAGTTGAGTTAGCTGTGAGTGGTGTGAACCGCTCGTGATTGTATGCATAGTACCGCTAAATGTCACTGGTTACGTAACAACAGCTGCTTCTCCTAAAATTAGATCAGGAACGAATTTGGAAACATTTTATGGTTTCCTAGTTACTCTCTGTAAACCCAGAAATGGTCACTAGGGAACTAGAACATTCTAAATAAAGCTTTTCGTCAATGTCGAAGACAAATCTTATGAGGATGTTTTAAAATCGTATTTGCGGTTTTCTTCGTGCATGGGTTGATATAGAAGTGGAAATGCACTGCTGGTTGCATGAGGTAATTTAGACGGTTGACGCCTAGTCTGTAAGTTAGTGACGCCAAGAACTTTATTGACAATTTTGAGACTCTTTTACGTTAATTTATGTCTGTTTAATTCTCTACTACGAAATACGTCATATTGGATTTTGATATCGTACAGGTTTTTACAAGTACGTTTTACAATGTTCCAAACTTGGATGAATACAAGTTTTAAACTTTGTGAAACAAAGTATATTAACTTACCCCTAACGATCCTTCACATATTGAACTTACAAGTTACTAAAATATTAATTAATATTTATTAATATATAACTTATATGGAATCTGTATTTGGCCAGAAGTTGCTGTGTTCACCGTCGGGATTTTGTGAAATTGTAATAAGCACAAATTTTTTATTGTATAAGGCGGCTGAATATTATGTTGAATGCTTTTGAACGCGAGCAATATTCGCCCTCTCTTTCAAAATTGGTTTATCAGTTAAAATTTCAAACCTTTCTTGGACATGGACATACACTTGGACACTATGGACTTTTTATAATTAAACCCCATGCTAATTCATTCAATAACAAAACTGTGTTAAAAGTATTAATTATACTTCAGTCAGTCAGTTTTCTCTCAGCGCATTCTTTGGAATGATAGTTGAAAGTTCAAAAATTACTCAAACATATTATGCTTATTATTTTTATGTATTTGTATTTTTATACATTTCTTAGGAAGAATAGAGAATAAGGAAGAATATGTATATCTAGTACGCAGGACAATAGATTATATATAGGTCTATAATCTAAGCGCAGGACGTTTTAACACCACGTCTGGTCATCTTTATTATGTCATTCGATACTTTGTGTCGATTGTCTATGTACATTCTCGAAATGTTAGCCCATTCGGAAATTATCATAGACAATTCACATAGGACTAAAATTTCAAACACGGCAGAACTCTTTTTTAAGGGGGGGTTTTGGTGCCATCGTATGGTTGTGCTTTTTAACAGTCTATTCCAATGCCCATTCCAATTTGGCTCACTCATTTCGCTATTATTTTCTACTAGCTGCGCCCCGCGGTTTCACCCACGTAAGTCCCGATGGCGTGGTATAATCGGGATAAAAAGTAGCCTATGTTTTAATTCAGGTCGCCAGCTATTTACATACCAAGTTTCATCGCAATCGGTACAGTAGTTTTTGCTTGAAAGAACAACAAACATCTATACATCCTCACAAACTTTCACTTTTTTTGTTCACTTTATAATATTAGTAGGATAACCGTAGCAGCGGATCAGTCGTATTAGTCAAGCCCCTACATGAATCGATTTGGTGGCAGTAATTTCGAGATAAAAAACCTTATGGTCTGTTATAGAGAAATGCGATATATTCGATGAATGACGACATAGCTCATGCACGTCATGGCCTAAACTTTACACTATCGCATAAACCATATCCAACATCATACATTACCGGTTTTGAATTATGGTACATACGGTTATTCCGACTACACGAATGCAATGCACATCAAATACGTCGTGTATTTTCATTAGTGATAGTGTTTAGTACCGGTATTCTCGTAGTACGTCTTAGCTTAGAATAACTTTAAGGCAAATTAATAAAACACTTAAAAGCCGCGTCTAGAAATACCCTGGCTCTTGGCAGGATTCCAAAGCCCCGGTCATCTCTTATATTAGATAGAAATACATTTAACACCTTATGGCATGGTATAATATTAAACTGTGCATAGTGCCAGTTTTGTGGCAGTTTCGCTTTTCAAAAATTATGTAAGATAATAAAAACTCTTTTAAACCTTCTCTACTTTGATGTAGTCTGTGAAAATACAGAGTTGCCATAAATTATTTTTACCTTACGTAATTAATTAAAATAGCTTCGTTGATTTTTACTACATTTGTAGGTGTTATTGCTACAGGAAGTTTTATTTTGTTTTATAATTCGATATTGTATGTTTTTACAGGTACATTCAAGGATATGTAACATGGATTACTTTGACTAGGTATGTAGTGATTGTATAAAAACTGTTGATATTTATTTTTTTCAATGCGTTCGAAATCGATTCGATACTTTCAAGAAATGTTCCAATTCTATGTGATTATATTGAATTGCTTTTAAGATTTATTGCATTATATTGTACTAGCTGTGTTGCCCGTGATTTCACCTAGACCTTTCTCAATAAATAGAGTAACGCACAAATAATTTTCAAATCTGACTTTTAGATCCTTAGATGAAGGTGTTCAACAAACCCAAAAACTTCAGCTCGCAGAGGTAGATTTCGTGTTTTTTAATTTTTTTTGAAAATCTGCCCCTCAGTCCCCACCTTTGAGGGAATATCCCCCATTCACGAACTTAACCTTCATTTTTGCAGTGTTGATTTGTCGTCCAAGTTTGAAAGCAATCGGTGCATAATTGCGACGTCTATCGTGCCGGTAATATTGAGGTATATACATAAATACATATATATATATATATATATATATATATATAGAAACTTTTAATGGGCGGTTGTTTTGGGGTCTAGGGATCATAACTAGACCTCCTGTACAGAAATTTTTGGAAAACTCGACAACTGGTACAAAACCAATAGGTAGACTTTTCTTCGAAATCTACCTAATATAGATTGTTACAAATAATAAGAAATCTTTTTGGTTTATTGTTTTTCTTGTAAAATATACATCACGTATTCAATAATACATAGATAATTTCATGTACTAACCTAACCTAACCTTCTCGATCCCAAACAAGTTTTTGCGAACAGGTATACGCTTCTTAGCCATATGGTATCCTTTTATTGAACACGGGTCTCCCCGAATGATTTCCTCAATTAATGATGATCCGTGAGTAGCAATTACATTTGTTAATCATATACGGTTATACTCGCTTGTGGGTTTCATGGTAGCATGAAAACTTTGGATAGGGGCCCATCACCAAGGAGAGAAGCGACATGTCGCGTCGGTGTCTGGCACCTCTTCTCGAGACCAATTACTTGCATTACCGTTCATTAATCTTACAAATACTTTACATTAAATGAATAGTTAATGCATTTTCGCATAAGCAAAGAATGCGAACATACAATGTTCTCAAGGGGCAACACCTTAGGCCTAGAAACAATGAAGTCATCTTGGCCATGGTTCACCGGTCCGTTGCACGATATGTCGGTGGTCGATCGCTTGAGTACTCGCCTCATTCCACCTCATTTTACGCTCAATGCGTACAACATCGCCTCAACTCAGATACACTTTCGTATTATTATCGCGATTATGGTGTAAAATGAAGTCTAAGGTATTTTAATATGGTTTTGTTTGAAACTAAATAATTTATGTTGTAGGTTAGGCTTAAAAGAACTAAGAATTATATTAGGGTAACTCCCAAGATTTACAATGACTTTATTAATAGAATTCCATATCTAAATTTATACTTGTGTTTTGTTTTTACATAAGTAATTAATGTGCAAATTACAGGTTGTACAATATGTGTTTGTAAGTTGAAGTACTTTGTTCAGCTACAATTCACACTGGTTACTTCTAAAATTTTATAAGTATCAACAGGCCTATTTTTTAGGCGTTGGTAGGTGTATGACACCCACGTTTCGGGGGGTATCATATATTAATAGATGGCGAGCCTATTGTAATACATCAGGTTTAACCCAATTTCGGCAATTATCACTTAGCACCATTTAAAAAATTCAAGGCATCTGCGGGATTTGGACTCAGGACCACAGCTCAGTAGCATCCATTACCCATTAAGATCATTGCGTTAGACCGATTATTTTACTTAGATAAATGCCTGGTAATCTGTCATCTTTCCGTTCTGTTGTCTTTATCCTTCTTTATACAAGTTACACAATAGAAGCTACGCTGACTTAACAATTTTTGGACTGCACGGGTGGCGCAATGGTTTAAGTGTGTGTGGAGGTGACCCCTCGCCACTACCCCGAGTGAATCGTTCAAATCCCACCCGGGACAAAAAATTGTGTGATCGTCTCTGCGACACAGGAATAATCTTAATGCGGGAATAGTATTTAAAAAAAATACACAGATTTTTTTTGGCGTGTAAAGTTATGGCTGGGGCCAAGGCAGGAAATGTCTGAACTTCAAACTTATGGAACCAATTATGGAATAGCAGGTTATATTTCTTAACAGGTACAGGAAAAACAGAGCAGATAAACATGCTAGACTAGAAGATGAAACGACAAAGGCACTTAAAAGAGTTTTTTATGCTTTTGTTTATGAACGGTGGAACTGCTCGTTACATGCACTCGTAACTTCTTCGGCTCAAGTCTAAAAATATAAAATTACTAGCAGCTCCCCACGGTTTCACTCGCGTAAGTCCCGATCTCGTGGGAATATCGGGATAAAAAGTAGCATATGCGTTAATCCAGGTCTCCAGCTATCTACATACCAAGTTTCATCGCAATCGGTTCAGTGGTTTTTGCGTGAATGAGTAACAAACATCCACCAATCTATCCATCCAAACTTTCACATTTATAATATTAGTGGGATTTAAATCCTAATTTGTTATACCAATAATGTGTTAAAAAGAAGAAGAAACTGTTATTTAACTTTATTCTAAAGCGTGATATTGCTTAAACTTTAAGTAAATTGATATTAATCTACGAAAATAAGCTAAAACTTGCCTCATTCTCAAAACCTTTCGACTTATGAAGTCGAACAACATATAATTTTTTCAAATTTAAAACGTAGAACGTGAACAGATTAGGTAAATGGTGTGACGATGATTAAACCATAAAGTTTATGGAGGCGAGCAATTGGTTGCCAGGAGGACAATACCGATGGCCTTGTAGGACTATTTAAGTCGGTTCACTGACCCGGGCGTTCCAAATACGGATGAAATTCCAAATGCTTTGCGTAAAGATGTATTAAGCTTAGAACAACAACGAGTTACTGCGAGACTGCTTACCTCTACATACTTTATTTATATATTTATAGGTTCGCCTACAATTGTTACACATTTCTTAAAAATAATATATGAATGATAAATAAGGTATGGGTGTACAATACCAATCGGCAAACACCACATGTATAGAAAACATTCGGATTTTAGTATTAACACAGGTTAGATAACGGGTATCCATCCCACTAATATAATAAATGTGAAAGTTTGGATGGGTGGATGGATGTTTGTTACTCCTTCACGCCAAAACTACTGAACTGATTGCGATGAAACTTGGTATGTCGATAGCTGGAGACCTGGATTAACATATAGGCTACCTTTTATCCCGATATTCCAACGGGATCGGGACTTACGCGGGTGAAACCGCGGGGCGCTGCTAGTGTTACAATATATTAGTGAAAATTGAAAATAATTTAGAGAGAAACACAAAGCTAACAAACAATAATATAGCCTACAGTTTTTAAAACATAATAAATAATTGATTGAATAATTGAAACAGTTTAATTTAATTAGGTTACTAACAATAATTAGTTCTGTTGTAAACCTGGATCTTAAAACTATTAAAGGTTGGTACTAAGCATATCAATTTGTGTGTCGAACTACGTACGCGTATGCATAGACATACCTTTTTATATAGAGCTGTGTAAACAACGCGTTCGGCTTTCTAGCGAGGTGATTATGACAAAATCCTTTTAAACTCCTGCTTCATTACGGGTTAGGGAGTGTCACTTCAAGCAGTGGACGTTTATGAGTTTATACGATGATGTATGTTCTATTTTGGATTTTTACTTTTGCATTTTATTGTTTCCTTTTCCTGTTCGCTACAACACTTTCACGCTTGCGTTAGTGTTATATTGAGAACAACTAAATGAGGTTTCGACTTGCATCGGTAATTAAGTTCCGTAGCTCAGATTTTAAGTAAGAAAATAGTTAATTGAAATTTGATTTAAGGTTATGCTGCTCAAATGTTACATAGATGAATTATGTGTATAAAGCTACTGAATAAGTACGACCCTTACTCATCCTTAAATTAATATAACAGAGAAAATCAGAGAGAATATATAGCACTAAGTCATTTAGATATTTTAGAGAAGACTACACTAGCAATTGCATCGCTTGTTAAGATCGTGTCTCAGTAATCACTACATACTCGTATTATAAAACAAAGACCCCCGCCGCGTCTATCTGTCTGTTCGCGATAAATATTTTCATACAGTTTTCACGTACGGATAGAGTGATTCATGAGGAAGGTTTAGGTATATAATTTATTAAGGGTTTGTATAAATTTGCTGAAATATGACGACGATTGTTGAAGATGTCGGAAAAAAATCATGGCGACTTGAAGCTTTACTGGCGTTCGCCGCGTAAACCAATAGAGTTGTTTCATACAACAATGTATTACGGAGTTATGCCTCATAGTAATAGCTATTACAATTTATGAAATCTATATGTCTATCTTTTAAGATTAACACATAATAACGAAAAAATGTAGACATAATATGCTCTGCTACCCGTGCGAAGCCGGGGCGGGTTGCTAGTGTAAATATAATTCGGAGGCCTGTCGTCGTATAAAAATACCAAAACTACCGAGTTTGTCTAATTTAAACAATTATTTTTAACACCCCACTAATATTATAAATCCCACTATCCCACTAATATTATAAATGTGAAAGTTTGGATGGATGGATGGATGTTTGTTACTCTTTCACGAAAAAATCACCGAACCGATTGCGATGAAACTTAGTATGTAGATAGCTGGAGATCTGGATTAACGCATAGGCTACTATTCATCCCGATATTCAGACGGGATCGGGACTTACACGCGTAAAACCGCGAGGCGCTGCTAGTATTATATAAAAATAATTTTACGGCTCGTCTCGAACGTCAGAGGTTGCGGTGTCGATTTCCGCTCAATGCAAACATTTCTATAGTTTCCATGTATGAAATATATAAATTTACAAAAAAACAATTAGTAAAATGTATTTAAGTATGTTTACCGCCGATGTATAACCGCCAGATGAATAACAATATCTGATGTATCTAGTTTTTATATAGGCGAGTTCTTGCTTCTTTAGTTATTCGTGCGAGCCATGCTTATAAGTATATAAAAAAAAACTTGAACTAACTGACACACGGAAGCTATCTATTATGTGAGCGAGCTATAAAACTATTATCATGTCTGGACTTAATGGACTCGCCTACTAAACGTTCACCTATTCCACTAAAATTTTAACTTTTTCTAAATGTAAGGTATTTTTAATAATCACATTTTAAATAGTCTTGACCCAAATTATGCATCGGTTGCACTATGGGTTACGTAGAAACATATATATTAGTAGCTACCTGTGATTATTAATTAAGATAAAAATGATCCTATCTCAAAAATACGAATAAACTGCACACCAATGGACTACAGGATGCCGAAGATCGTGCGAAGATAAGGAGAAAAAGTAGGAAAGCGGATCCCAGGCGTCGTCAGACCCAACCGGGATAAACGCAAAGATGATGATGATGATAAGAATTCATCGCGGACAGACAACGTGACAATAAATTTTAAAGATTTTTGTAAGTCCTTGCTTATTATATACATAGAAACTCAAACTCTCTGGGTGTTTCAATGCAATCCTAGTAAGTAATAGCAGTTAGTCAGCCTCTTCAGTTTAATGCTCGACCACCGCGCTACAAAGCCCCTTAAAATAATTAGACATGAACAATACGGGCAGTAAAATTCATTCTCATCACTGTTCATCAACCTTTATCGTTCCCAGAAAACTGGTGGTTTGTGTCTTGCTAAATGGCAATACTTATAAACAGAACATTTGTAATTGTTTCTTTTAGGTTAGATCGCCACTACTATTGCCAATTTTTTAAAGAAAGAAGTAGGCAGAAAATTGTTGTTGTTTTATAAGGGACCGTTCAAAAATAACTAACGCAAAATTTTGCTTCTTTGGACCCCTCGCTCCCAACCTCACGCTGCGACATACTTTCTAGGACCACTTCAGAAGTCCCTACCCAGTATACCTATTTTATAGTTAGTAGATACTATGAAAATTATTATAGTCATTAAAGGAGGCCTATGTCCAACAGTGGACGTCC
Organism: Callimorpha dominula; assembly: GCA_949752705.1. Lineage (NCBI taxonomy): Eukaryota > Metazoa > Arthropoda > Insecta > Lepidoptera > Erebidae > Callimorpha > Callimorpha dominula. The sequence continues at coordinate 11,828,344 of OX457011.1, forward strand.
TATGGCTCAAATGATGATGATGATGATGAAAATTATAGACGTTAGCTCCAATTAAAGATGTACCTTCTAAACATACTAAGGTGACCTGAAACAATAAGACCGCTCTTTGTACATTATTGATGCGATGCACCGCCTGTTTCATATTCTCCGAAAAATCTTGGTATACAAATAAAGTGTAATATTTCTATTTATCCTAACTATTTGTGGTTAAACTAGAAACCAATCGACTGACGACGGAATTAATTCATCTAATTTAACTTATAATGGTTGTCGGTCTAATTCACTTCCATTATGATTTCATTCTAAAAGACATTGTTAGGTTTCAAAGGGTGGAACTCGAAGTTTGTTATTGACTCATAAAACGCAATTATATTAACTACCGGTTATTTCTATGAATATGTATGGACTAGTGTAGAGCTTACGAGGCGTTCGTTTGTTCCGTAGGTGTCCGATTATGATGTAACTGTGTTCATGGACCGTTCAATGTAGATTATGTGGATATGGCGTTTGTTTTGATGATCCAATTATAACGAGTATGTGTTTTCTTTTTAACGATTATGGTTTTTTTAAATTAAATCTAATTCTTAATCAGAGCCAGAAATTAGAAATAGAAATTAAGACAGAAGTTTGTGAGGGTAGGGGATTATTATAAGTTGTATAACCTTGAATTAGTAGACAGCCGAAACGCAAAACCAGCTTTCTCGCAGCCTCAATGAAATACCTTCTTGTGTTTGTGTCATGAAGAATCGATAAACCGTGAATCCTGTTCTTCGCAGCCCCGATTATCGTCTTTTGCCGGTCAGGGCTATATTTTAGGGTTTAGACCAGACGGATATCTGTTCTAAAAAAAAATTCAAAAGCGGACTATCCGCTCCCCATTTCTCCATTGTATCCTCTGATAATCCCTAAAATATGTGTCCGGACATACCCGTAAAGATAGAGAATGAGTCACTCACCCTTCTGCAGAACAGTAGGCGAAAGGAGAAACGTCTTGCTACTTTAATAATGGGGCGCAGGGCCAGGGGCGCAAAATAGTGAGGCACGTCAAACAAAGCACAAACTTAATTAGCAGGTAGCAGAGACATCTTCAACAATCATTAACGTATTTCAATCAATTTACACAAAATCTTAACAAATTATACACTTAAACCTTCCTCATGAATCCCTCTCTCTATTAGTGAAAACCGCATGAAAATCCGTTCAGTAGTTTTTCAGTTTATCGCAAACAGACAGACAGATGCGGCGGGGGACTTTGATTTATAATATGTACTGATGTAGTGATAGTTGAACTAATATTGCATTTAGTGTTAAAACGTCTGGGATTAATTCTGATAAAATGATGTCTTATCCTTATGTTTTTATCACAAATCAGAACAAATGACACACACGCGTAGGTGTGGCTGTACACGGCTGCAGGAACATGTAACTGTCATCTTTAGTAGGCGATGATTGTCATTATTGTCTTCCGCCGGGAAAAGTATCGTGTTATAGGGCCTTTATTTTGTAGCGATTTATTGTTATGATACTGACCCCGCTAGGCTCTTACTCGTAGGTTTTGAAATAATAGTTTTGCTCAGCTATTTTTTTATCTGAATTATACTTGCTGATATTAATAATTACACGCTTTATATTAGCTTCACTTGTATGTTTGTTTGTATATTTATTTGTAACCTACTCCTTAGGGCGCGATTTTGACCCACTTTAAACGGCCAGATTTCATTCAAATTTTGCACACGTGTCAAAGACCGATGACAATGCAATAGTTCGATTTAAAAAAAAATAGTTTAAAAAAACTAAAAAAACACGTTTTTCAATCTTCCTTTCCAATCCAATTAAAAATAGAAAATAAATTTTAAAAAAGCGTGGGGTGCAAGCATAGTGTCAAAAGTTATAAACATTTTATTGACACTGTACGCTTTTTTTAAATTAATTTTTTTTTCTATTTTTTAGTTGGATTTTCTATAAAAGCGTGTTAAAGTGTGTTTTTTTAGTTTTTTTTAACTGTTATTTATTTTTAGATGATAATTTAAATATGTATCTTTTTGTAATATTAAAATAACTTATTTTCACTAAATTCCTATGAAGGTTCACATGAAAACAATTTTTAAATATTTCTTTTCCGATCATCTGTTCCGGTTGATCTCTTAAAGGACCGGACCATTTTTACGAGGCTTTCGCTGTTAGATAGCTGATATTGTACTACTTATCTTTAAGACTTAACTAACTCTAACTAAGTTCGTATTGATAATATTATAATAAGATGATAATTATGTATTCATAACAATCTTTCAATTAACATGGAATGCTTGCTAAGAAAAACTATCATAGTTCTTGTTTGCCCGATTTCTTCTCACAAGGCTCAACCATTTGGAAATAGGCGGTTGTAGATCGAAACAGGCAGATATTATATTATATTACTCTTTTTTTAATAATTTTACATTCGACGAAGCAACCTATTGTGTCGGTGACTCTGTGTGTGTTGATCTATAATTTTTAATTATAATAATTATTTTTTAAATTGACGATTTCGAATAATCCTATGCTAATAAGCTATACTTAACGATATACTAGACAGTGATTGTCTAGCCCCTGTGATAGTCTTACCCCACCCCACCTTGTTACGGTAAATGTAACATTTCCAAAAGTTTCCTTTTTAAAATTTGTACATTATGGGCATTAATTCAGTAATATGACATACCTAAAGTAAAGTTCCTTAGTCACACTGGTCGTTGTACTGCGCAGCAAAAGTAAAAAGCTATTACTCTATGAAAACGACCGCGAACTTTTGTTTTCTTTTTAAGAACGATAGCCTCAATGAAACCACTTATTGAGCCTCTCGAATAAAAACCACATGATCGCAAGATGTGTTGTCATTCAAGTTATACCAGCTTACTCCGGGTAATAAAAAGTGAAGACGGGAAATTATATAGGTAGATATGATCTAGAGGCGACTAAAAGTTACATTATCCGTTTTATTGCTGGGGATGATGCGATTGGAAAATAAAAGTAAGAAAATAAAAAATAAAATATATGCAGCACGTAGACTTTTTTGAATTAAATCTTTAATCAAAAAGAAATGCAATACATATGTACAATAAACCTTGGAAAAGTAAGTACAACAAGTAAGTACGTTAGTATCATAAGTTGACGCGTATACTCATAAACCAGTCTGACATTTTACTAAATTTAAGCACAAGTTATTAGATAGATAATGCTGCACAATCACGAGACACTTGCAAACCAAATAGAAGCTTTTACATGTGATCCTGGGTGGTCTGAAATTTATGTTGCGATGTAAATAGACTTATTATGTATAAATAGACATAATTTAACATAACTGCTATATTAATGTTCGATTTGAAGCCAGTCGACACGCTAAGACACTTGACTTTACAGAAGACAGTGGTTAATCCGCTCTATTAGTGTAGTGTAGTGCTGTATTTCTGCTGGTGCACTCTCTAGCAGAAATACAACTCTGCTGGAGAGTAAGGTTGCAGGAAGTCCACGGGAAAGAATGAATAAGGCGGTTAGGTATCTAAGCGAGTGCCGCCACATTGCCATCATTAATAGGCAGCATTCATATATATTACCTTATTAACATAAGCTCTTTCTGTAAATCCCATTTGCCGAAATTGAATTTTGATCCAATTGCCTACAAGCAGAGCAAGAAGAATTCAAGGGCTTTATAGCAAAGTGAAATAATTATTATTAAAAGCAAATAAATGACACACAAAGCTTAAAAAAAGGCCATTAAAAGGAAATAACTCAAAGAGCCTTTTTAATAAAACAGTCATGAAGTACAAAAAACAACATAAAACCGGCATCTCTTGATGAATGAATGGGTACATTATATGCAAATATTGCAAATGGCCGACTAGTTTGAGCGCATTCCAGGCAAGAAATAATGTATAAATACAGCATGGATGGAACGCTGCAATGGCTTCTGGCTAAGTGCAAGATAAAAATTAATATTTCAGATTTATATTTAAAACTCGGCGAGCATTAGCTCCTATGTCGATTAGAAGGAGTGGTTATTTAAAAGGGCGCATAGCATTCCTTATAAAAAGAAATTAGCATAGAAATGTTCCATTGATTGATTACTCATGGATCTCCCTATTTATGTTCTTTATTTGGAGCCTACTCAGGTAATTCTTATAAAACTGTAGAAGGCCAGTTCCACGCCCGACCTTGCATGGCAACAGTCTCGGTGTAGCCGAAATCAGTTTAAGTGTCTTGCGTTGTAACCTAGCAATTTTGTTACTTTACACCTCAGATGTAGATCCGTAGGCATCAATATTACAGATGCTAAAGATATGGTGAGCCTTCCGTCTAGTCCAGTATATTTTCTAGTAACTGAGCTAATAGAACTTTAGAGAACAAAATATGGAAACCTGAACCTTTTAGGTAAATTAATTAATATGTCGAAATCTACAATAATTCAAATTATATGTAGAAACTGTTTTGCGTTCCGCAATTGCCTAAATACCTACCTAGGTAGACAGAGATTTCTTTGTTAGGTAACTACTCGGGACTATAACTGATTTGACTTTATTTTCGTGTTCACTTTATTTCTTACCGATACCTACCTACCCTGACCACAAAACAAATACCGACGGACAAAGTGAAAATAAGGTACAGATGACAAATATAAATTAATTTACACTACCCTGTAGAAATTAAATTATCATTGTCAAACAAGCTTATTATAAATGAAACTTGTAGTAGAGCACAGTTGATTAAATATTTTGTATTCCTTTCAGTAGAGCAAGGTTTAGTGTTATAGATCAAAATTCTTATTTATAAATTTCTGAAAGTCGGGTTACCACCAAAACTCCTAGTTTTCAGCGTTCCGTGTATTGTGTTATATCATATTTATCTCTTCATCATAGATCAAATGACATCCTTGTATTAGTATTGTTTCTTGAAACTTGCGTGTAAAGATTCAAGACATAATTTCTTTAATTCAAACTATACAGTGCTTTGTATATGTACAAACCATATGTGCATATATAAAGTTACTCTCTGAATGATTGAAGACGGTATTTGTAGCACACTTATTTTTAATGTCTGAATACAAAATTGAAGATCAGGATTAGGTTTCAATATTCAAGTTATGTTTTTTTTAAATTGCCATATTTTAGTTGTTAAACACATCTTTGACACATTTTAACCGTATAAGAAAACCATAAATAAACAATCGTTGTCGTCGAGATAGGATACACCAGATTTCTACTCGAATTGTGTTCGCCTAATTAGGATATCACCTTCACTTTACAAAAAACTGCACGTAAACAGCCAGGAGAAGAAAGGAAACAAATAGATGTACGATTAAATTACTTGATAATAATATTTTAACATAACTCTTATTTCAAACAGAAAACTTATTTAATCACCAAACATATTTTATAAAGTTTTCCAGATTGCATTATATCGAAATACATATATATAGTTGATTTTGTTTCAGTTTATTCCAAAGTATAACGTCTGCAAGTTTGTATGAACTCACAAATATCTCTCATTGTACCAATAAACTAAGCGGACAGGGAAGTAGTAATGCGATTTGTGGGCAAGCAAGGATGAATGATGTTGTTTGCAGAGAGATTATTAACGAAGCTTACTATCAGAACTTGAAATGTGGACAGTAGTTGATGAATAGCTTGTTATAATCTATAGGACAGGTTGCTACCGGTGCTACTGTGCGCTTCTGATGTAAACATTTTGCTGTGTGAAAACTTAAAAGTGTAAAATATAGTTATGCTAACAGAGATTGATGGCGTGACGGTTTAAATGGTCGCCTAGCCAATTGCAACTACATCTAGTGTTCTTGGTTCGATCCCGGAATAGTCGATTTTATGTACATAGTTGTGCGATTCTCAGATGGTGGTTCTGAGGCAGGATGGACTTCGAATCCGTTACCATTCCATAGAGCGGGAGTTGTTTTAAGAAACATAATCTTATAATTATTTTCTTGATTAAGTCCAGATTTATATTTTTAAACGTTGATATATACTCGTATGTATAATTTCAAATACTTGTTTCAGGTTCATTGGCATTTATATACAAATTGTTTCTGGCAAAAATATTTCTCAGCTACCTACGTATATTTCGGAAAACCACATATATTATGTATTTGTATTCTAACCAATTCGTATTTCGTAATACGTATTGATTAAATACAAATACATTACATACATACGACAGTGTAAAAGAGTATCTGGAAGACAAATGTGTTCAATGTCATTCTAATAGTTAATATTGTGTGATTCTAATTTTTATTTATTATTGTTTGTTAGTTTAGATAATGAACCTATTTATAATTACTAATTGTGACATACATATATCTTTGTAATATTATTTAACCTAACATATTTAGACATATTTGCATGCCTTAAAAATAATTATGATTACGGTTCGTTATACGCAAATACTTTAAGATGCTTTAGACCTACCAATATCTATCTTCGCAACACCACGTTCTAACTTTATTGCTAGAGAATGATAAATTGAAAACATTTGAAGGTTAGCAGAGACGCCCCATTATCGGCATTATGATTTTATGCTTTGAACAAGCTAAATGACAAAGTTATGGCTTTCCCGTTGTTAATTGTAAGCTAACTGTTATGTTAACTTAGAAATTGATTGCAAGTTATTGGATAATTTCTGGGTCAATGTCTTTTAACTGTGCTTTCTATAGTGTGAAGAGCGCTGCGCATCGGTATGGCACAAGTAGTGAAGTAAAGAAGCTAACTTCAGGATAAACCCTTTCCACGGGTATAAATTTGCATATTACAATAGTTCGTTGTGGCGACTTCCACCTATAGCAAAAACTCAAAACTTCAACATCATTTAGCGAAGACGTGCTGAACTACGTAGTAACTACTGATCCTGCAGATTATGATTAAAACCAGGCAGAGGTGTATAATCATTTTGCTTACCGTGTTATCAGAATAGAAGTATTCCACATATACTCACGCCTGTATCCCGAAGTTGGCAACCAACTATAATTGGCTTCATCTCACCTAATAGGGGGCAAGCCCGCTGCCGTCAACCGGGCACATTGGGAATCAAAGATAGGAAAAATGAGAGTATTTTTAAAGGGAAAGATTGATAAGAGAGGAAGGCAATAGAAGGGAAACGATTTTATTTTAACGATTGGGGAATGAAGGCATAAGCTTCGAGCAGGTCGCTACCTGTAATTCGAACTGGCTGTCCCCAGGATGTCCGAGAACGTTGACTTAAAGCTCACCAAACAAATTCGTCTCCGTATTGTTACAGTACCTCAACCGACTGAACTATAACGAGGTAGTTTTCAAGTGGACATACAAGCCTGACGGTAAGTGTTTAGTGATGCTTACTCGCAACACCAGTGACGTCATTAGCGCGTTGACAACTTTATAGTTGGTAGGTTATAGTGCAGGTTGGCTATGGTTTTTCTGTTGGGTCCCTTCTCAGTCGAGCGGAAATTCGAGAAGAAATCAGCGGTGCCCTACCTCCTCTTGTATTGTACCTGTATTTCGGCAGGACCTCCTATCTGATTAAGAGTTAAGTAAACGGCCTAACCCTTCAATTGTTTGGTTATTTCTTTTACGTAGTCATAAAACACCAGAAGTCAAAATGAAACATCAAAATCATTTATTTCTGAACCCATTATAGTTATTTTTGAATCGTCAGGAGTAGTAGTCAGTCAGACCAAGTCACCATCTGTTTTTTATGCTTTAGGTATGACTTCACTCTTTCGCAAGCCGTATTGATTACTTGGCTCCAAATATTGAGTCTGTAGGAGTTTGAATAGACATGGAGTATCATCAATCGTTTAACCTTCAATTTTTGTGCTTTCTAAACACAAAAGTACTTGAATTTGTAGGTCATTCTCCCGCAGAGGAAGGTATGAGTGTTGATTTAACTATTGTAATATAAAATTTGTATTGTGCTTTACCTTTGTGCAAGAGAGAAAATATACATTTGTTATTAGTCTCTTTACTCATATTAACAACAGATAATGTTAATTTTTATATACATTAAAAAAACGGAAAAAATAAAAAATAAATAAAAAACAGTACACCACCGATACCACCGACATCGGGCACAGGGACCAAGACACTGGTGATAATGCTGCGAAGACAGGAACCTCCTCACCATACGGGCCGTGTCGAAGAGAACTGCCTTCTGCATCAGTCCCTTGATCCAGCCGTCTAACTTGTTATCCCACTAATATTATAAATGTGAAACTTGGTATGTAGATAGCTGGAGACCTGGATTAACATATAGGCTACTTTTTACCCCGATATTCCCACGGGATCGGGACTTACGCGGGTGAAACCACGGGGCGCTGCTAGTTATTTATAAGTTGATTTTGTTTACGCTTTATATTGACTTAAACCGTAGCTGTGTAACTTCACTATTTATATTATCAATAATTGTAATTATTAACGCCTGTTGCAAGTATACAACAATCTGCGCTATTAATGTAATAAAAAACATGATTTGAACTATTATATTCCACTCACAAAAATGAAAAAATTTCATTTATTACTGGAAATTAGAAGGCAAGAATTGCAATGTCGCAAATTAGCGTGCTAAAAAGCTTTTTCTTTTTCCAGTGCATAGAAGATTAAATACCTGTTCTCTTTGGGTGTTGTAAAGCCTCTTCAACACAGCCTTGAGGCTAGATGATGAGGAACAATCTTAACTCGACTCAGTCTTTCTAAACCTTTCCATTTCAAAAAGGAAAACAAAGCTGCACAGTATGAAATTATCTCATCATAATATAATAAGTATAGGTACATACAAAAAAAATTAAATGGAAGTGGCTGTTTGTAATGTCACTAATGTCATAATAACAGCATTTTACTGAATATATTCAAATTAGTACATATACAAAAAAAAAATTGGATTTTTGTCTGTCTGTTTGTTCCGGCTTATTTTCGGAACGGGTGAACCGATTTCCACGGGACTTTGGCAGATAACTGGTGTTTAGGGAGTAATTTAGGAGTACTTTTATTTTGGAAAAATAATTAGGATTCCGCGCAAAATATATGTACACGCGAGCGAAACCGCGCTGGGAACAGCTATATTAAATATTTAATTGTTACAGTCCTTGCAAAATAAATTAATTTTTTTCATTAAAGTTCATTTTCTAAACTTTGGGAGCAGTCCTTTTTTTCGGGATGAAGAGTACCCTATGTCTTTTTCTGTACACCTAACAACGTGTACACAAAATTTCATGACGGTCAGTTGAGCAGTTAAGGCGTAAAAAAAAATTTCATCCAGAACCGTTCAGCCATTTTTGCCTGAAACGTAGGATATAATATTAGTAAGATTAGTCTGTTTGGGCTTCCAAGTCTGTTGGGATGGCTATTAGACTTTTTTGCTCAAGTTGAATAAAATTGAGTGTTTTTCTCCTTTGGCATAAGACCAGGGACCACATCATTCCTCCGAATCATTACTCCGAGGAGAATATTAAAAATGATTTTTGTAATTTAGTTAATAAAACTTACAAAAGAATGTTATGTTTTGTCTAATTCGGGTAAAAACGCTTATTGATTGGCAACAATAGCTAACGTAAAAAACACTTTACAATATGAACTTGTGTTGCCAGTTGTCTGTTCTTAATCCATCACTTCCCACTCGACGTGACAAAACCTTTTACCTTTATTAGAAATTACGACCAGTAAATTCATTGAACTCCCCTTGAACGATATATTGAGGGTAGTTATAATAAATACCACTTTCTATCTCGTTCGATCTATTGCATGACTTGCATGGTGTCTCTGCATTGTTCGAATGACTGTTATCGCTAATAAATAAGTTACGTAATAATAGTTCGGTTTGAACACCTCCACAGCTAAAGTACTAAATTCCATAAAAGGAAATATATATAGGATATTAATTTAAGTATATGCGTATCTCCTAAATAAAGTACCTATAGAACGCGCGCGCGAGCAAGACAACCTCTCACGACGGCGCAAGGCGCAGTATAAAGAAACCAGTCAGGCCGTTATTCCTAAACGCCAAAATATGTTACTACCTTAAACGAGCAATTCATTTATGTATGTATTTATTTATTATGTATGTATTAATATTTTGGGTATCTCGGAAATGACTAAAGATTCTGATAAAATGTTGTACAAGTACAGATACAGTTTAGCATTTAAAGTTCAACTGCATAGTTGTATCATTAAAACTATCAGTTTACTGATATTTACATACTTTATAGTTACCGTTCCTCCCGTGAGTCACGTTGGCGGGTTGCCAACTGAAAATCAGCGCTGGACGGTTCACCGTCTAGCAAATGCTGAGGTGGTGATCCTTTTCGGCAGGTTATGCTGGGCATGCATGCTTGCATATTGCGTAATGTATTGCAGTGTATAGTTGTCATATCAAGTGTATGTATGTATATGTCTTAGCATGTCGCTGAAATAAACACATTTCTTCTTTCTTTCTATGTATCGTTAAGGCATAGATGCCTTTTAGGACGCAATCGCAGTCATTTCGTATAGATCTGCTAGTGATACAACAACTTTAGAGCAATGACTAGTTTACTGGCAAAACGAATAAACAGGACAAAAAAAGTTCAAAAAATTAAAATGTCGTTTCTTAAGCTGATTAAAATCATAAAGTAAGTCTATATATGTGCAAAGTACTATTTAACAACTGTCTTTATTTAAAAAAACTTTACGTTTATTTCTCAGTAGCGGCCTTTCCAGCTTTTTTAAATGTTTAGTGTGTTTATAAGAACGAATGTGGTAGATATAGTCTGGTACCACCACCCGGACATCGGTAACTGTGGCAAAATGTAAACGATTCGGTTCGAGATGTCACTTTTCATATCCACCTGTGGACAAAAAGGGGAGCTTTTTTGAGGTAAAGTATTTGTACACTTAATTTACATTGCTTGGTGGTAGGGGAAGGAGCCTGCAACCTTATCAACGGGTCGGTGTAATAAAAATCAAACGATGTCTTATGAAACAGCAACTACTATAAAATACACTTATCTAATCATCAAATCATAAACAAAACCTCTCATTATTGAACATCTCGCAAGTATGTACACTGAACTCTTATCGTTAACAGCTAAATCTATCAGCGAAATAACTTAGTTAATGTCGCATCGTGGGTGATATGACAAAACCGTTGTTTCTGGCTCGCTCCAATCTAGACGTACACACATGTACGAACTTACGAGAAAGCTATTGTCTTAGGCAGTGAACACATGCGACTCTTTTCGCATTTTAATGATATTATTGTCCTTTTAAAGTTTCACTCAGTTAGCGTAGGTAGTATCTGTTGCAATAAAAGTTGTAAATGGTATACCACTATGAATAAAACAATTCTCAACATATGCATTGTCTTTATTGCATGAATTGATATCTCATTACATTGCTCAGAAAGCTAACAATGTTACTAGTAGCTGCCAGTGACATTTACTGTCACGGGGAAAGTTAATACTTTCAAATATCGTGATAAAGTAATTTCATCGGAGCATAGCATATCATTAACCCTAGAACGGGTCAGATCTCTTTATAAAAGCTTCTTCTATTCAGCCAAAACAAAATCGTATAAAGCTTCCTCATAAGTCGTATGTAACTTTACTTTACTTATGCTTGAAACAACACAATCAGTTCATCGCTTTGTTAGACATCAATTTATCTACTGTAACATAATAGTTCGTATCATACGACATCTAAATTGCGCCCGGTAAGATTAATCATCGAATGTGTTCACCGCCTTAGGTGGATCACGACTGCGCGATGTGTGCCTTTCCCGCGAAATTACGATTTGTTGTAGATATGATCGCCATCAAAACGTTTAAGGGATAAACGTTCTCCGTTTTAGGTCATTTGAACTTTCGTCGGATAAATCCAAAGTCAGGGCTCAGAGACGTGACTTGTTTATTTTGTGGGCAACTTACTACAAAAACTTAAAAAGAGAAAGAAAACCACGCTGTAAGCTCATGTAGACACTAAGGGATGGTGTATAAGTTTTGTCATTAAAAACTTTGACAATGCAACCGACAAACAACATAAAAGACTGCTAGATGGCAGAGGTCAGCTTGCCAACTGACACTATATCACAGCGTCGGCCGTTGTAGGTTCGATCCTCATACGAAAAGATAACTGTTCTCATCTATATGAGAACGTGACTTATGTAAAGCCTCTGCCACACTCATATTAATTCTCGTACAAGAATACAACAGAAATATTAAAACATGAATATATTTACTTAATAAGCCTCAGGGGTCTCGAAAATCCCTGCAATAACATATACGTATTGACGTTTAGCCACAAAGCACTAAATACCAATATATTTGCCCAGTGCGTACATACCATGTCAACTAAGAGCCTTATAAAACCTAAAAAGGCTTTTAATGACCAATCGCAGTAACACCGCAAGAAATCAAGAGAGTAAGTCTACATTTCTCAGGAGTTTTTTCATATTGTTTTCTTTAAAACATCTCCAGGTTTAAACTTTCTGACCTTTAGTGAAATAACAAATACATTTTAATAGGGAGAAAAGGTTACATTGTATTGCTGTATAATTGGTGCTCCGTATAAATATTAATGATGCTCGGTGCGCTTGCGCAGGATCTTGACATTTCAACCCGGTGACACCTGCATTCTCAAATGTCAAACTTGACAGATGCGAGCCATGAAAGCTAGACCTAGTAAAAAGAAAAATGTGACTTTTGTAATATGAATATTCTACTGATAGATAAAGGTGTATCGTTAGTTGCAAAATACTAAAATATGTAATGTGTAATAGCGAAGGGTCTAAACAGCAAATTTAAATAATAATTCTTACCCATACCACAAAAGATTTTGTTCGTGATGCAAATTTAAAGTCCAATTTTTTTTTTTATGTTATATGGGGCAAACGAGCAGACGGGTCACCTGATGGTAAATGACTACCGCCGCCCATGGGCACCTGTAACTCAAGAGTCACAAGTGAAGATCCGTCGAGTATTATTTTTGTACATACACGGTCAAAAGCTTCATTTATTAGGTACGAGTAAACAGAATTTTTTAAAATGTTGCTGAATTTAAAAATCATTAAAAATTACTCAAAATACCCGTCGAAAGGAGATAACCACTTTTAAGGCTTTAGTTATTATCTTTACATTTGCATGTCTTTTCTGCCTGGCTAAGGCAATACTTTATACATATTTTCAAAGCTTTGGTTATTCTCATAGATGCGCACTCTTTCATATCTTATTACGCTCAACGCTCATATTAGCTAGCAGATAGGGTTCCTAATTCGGTTAAATGGTTAATGCGACCAAATAATGATACAAAATTTGAACACTAATACGTGTTAGCCGTATTATATGTAAAAAGCGAATGACGTTTGACAGTTAGTGTAAATAAAGGTAATTAAAAATGGTATAATTATGTTTTAATTCTTTCGTTCATTTGAGGGTGTTATCTGTTAAAGTTTTGCCTACGTGTAAAGTACGTAGGTAATTAAAAAACTTGGTTGATGCAATTTAAAACGTTGAAATGAAAGTAATGACTACTTATTCATTGTATTGGTAATTTATACATATCAATAATACAAAGTACTCATAATGCTATTGTTTTTTTTACCATACCAAACATTTCATTGTTTTTATAGACATTTATTAAAAACAATAGGATCTTTTTTTATAATTTTTTTAAGGTGGAATTCTAATGTATTATATTGAAAGAAATGAAAAAGTAGATTGGTACGTAAATATTAGTTAAAACATTTTAAGAAACACTGCAAATTTATAATATTTTTAACTGCTTATAATGTATATAAAATATTGTATACATTTCCAGGCGCGCAGCTCTGAAAATCCACTGCCAAATCCCGCTACGCCTTCCATCTTCTCAAATTAGAAGTTCCATTAAAAGTGTTAACTTTATTAGTATATTTATTTTTTTAAAACACCTAACGTGGTGTTTAGTTATTACCATACGTGTTTCAAATAACATCATAGACGCCTTAGGGCCACTATAAAATAAAACTTTCGCTTATAAGTTATCAAGATGATCTACATTTATTGCGTTACGTAAGATAAAACAATCTATTAGATCGATTTATCATAGTTATTGATAATGCGCGTGCGCCCATTGAAGGAGTGAGCGGTTTCGACAAATTGATAGTTCTTGTGAATGTGTGTACTGTGTTTAATAGCAAGAAGAATCATTATTATTGGACTGGAGGCAATATATTAAAGTGTAAGTGTTTGGTAGGTATGTAGCAAGATACAAGAAAGTTATAGAAATGAATTATTAGGTTTTTAAGTGCATGGATGTACGCAGCGCAGTCTTAAAATATACTAAAGATATTTGTACTGTTAAGTTTCTATACTATTTTTGAACTTTCGGAGGTAATCGCGATTTTATTCTAAAAAAAAATGTTTCAATAAGCTACGGTACATATTGGTACCAGATAAAGGACTCGCTTGCCACCAAACTCCAAAAGATCATCAGGGATGCGATAGACAGAAGCCAATGGAGACAAATAGTCAGCTCCAGATGAAGGCCACCCAATAATGACCACGGTCCTCAGTCATGAGGGACCAACTACAGACAGAGAGAGATAGAGAGAGCTATTGTTTAGCAGAAGTTTCAATCATTGGATTATCAATCCTGGTCACGGGTAGACTCCTTAATCCATTCTACCTTATACTATCGCGATTAAGTGCCGATTTAAAATAAAGATAGTTTATGCCTGGTTCCTATAATCAAGAAACGATTCGTTTTGCTTACGGACGGTAAAATTTCGTTTAATTTTCAACGAACATTTTACCGTCCGTTCGAGGGACTAGAAGGTTCGGATATCCCGGCAACAGCCAGTTCGATTTACAGGTATGTGACCTTGACCTGCTCGAGCTACACTCCCCAATCCATCGCTATAAGCAATATCCCTTTTCTTTCATCGCCTTACCTTTTTTATCTACCTTTCCCTTTTGATATAATTCCAATTTCAATTTTTTTATTTCTAATCTGTCCGGTTGACGGCCATAAATAGACTTGCTTCCTATTAGGGGCCATCCATAAATTACGTCACACGAATTTCGTGATTTTTTGAACCCCTTGTCACACAATATGGCACACTTCGTTGACCACCTCCCACCCCCTTACGTACGTAGTATACCTAAACGAGACGAGAGGTTGTTGGTAAGAGTGGATTTCTGCTCCAAGTGCAACCGGCTGTTGCAAGTCGTCATAAAGAGTATTTTTGAAGGTAACTGCCTAAGGTTCGTTGTTATGCGCATCACTTGATCTTGACTTGATGGCTGGATAAACGTTTCTAAATTCGATTTTTAAATAACTACTAGGTTCTTAGACAAAACTAAAATGTTTTTTTTTTGTAAACTGAAAGATAGACTGAAAATAATTATTAACAAATTTATTTAAAATGGAGGAAAACGTCTGTCAGGTCAGCTAGTAGCAAATAAAACGAAATTTAGATAATAAGGAAGATTCAAATTACTTTTTTTTTTGATAAATAATCTTTTTTTAACTATCTTTATTTGGAGCGCAAGTGATAGGCTGAAGAATCCCGCTGCACGGATACCCTACTTAAACAAACAACTTAAACAACGTCAGGGTCGCAAAACGGAACTATATAGCTTTTAAACAAAAAATAAAAGTCGTGGTGTACCTACTATAATAATATGTCTGTTTAATTTCTCTTCTAAAATTAAGCGATTACTATTTTTCGGAAAATTCTTCTGTAATATAACCTTTTTATATCCAATATACATAGGCGCACTTTCTTTACATCTATATCAGATAGCATCTTAACTCATTACATCGTATATACAAACTTAAGAATGCAGCTGTTAAACAGACTCATGTTTGAGCTAATATAAATGGCGTTTGAAAATGAATTGTAAAGTTATCGTGGTCTGTTCACATACCTGTCATATTAGCTAGTTGTGTTGTCACTTTCAAAACGTATAGCTGTCAAAAATGAAAACGAGCGCAAACATGATAATAGAAAGTGATTACTGTCATGTCTCCATCACTTTTTACTAATTATTCATTTTGTGTGGTCCATTAAAATTATAAGGAACTGCGATTAAAACGAAATGGGCGGCGGACTGTTCTTTTTTTAAATTCAATGATAAAAAAAATCGACGTTCATAATTCAAAATTCATTCAAAGAGTCCTACACAATAAGAATTTATTCTTGTACAATGTATAGTCTGGCAATCAACTAGAACGTAATTGGTAAACAAGCATAGGGCCCGCCTCATGATAAGTGGTTACCAGTGCCTGTCATACGTTGCCACCTCTATCCTTCTTCAGTTAGACCTTTTTGAACCCATTTTCTACTTATGAGTCGAAAGATAACATTGAGTCATTAATGCCCGGTTCCTATAATCAAGAAACGATTCGCTTTGTTTACCGACGGTTAAATTTCGTTCAATTTTTATAATCTATAAGACCGTTTAACATTTACCAGAGATCGGCAAAAAGAATCTATATACTAGCTATATATAGCAAGATAATAATTTGACGGGCCTGTTGGTCTAGTGGTAATAACCACCAACGGGAGTCAGGATCAATAGATCCTGACCACTGAGCCAGCAGTCGTGGGTTCGATTCCCACCCAGGACAAATAATTGTGTGATGAGCACGATCATTTGATCTGTATTTGGGTGTAATTAATCTATAACTAGCTGTTGCCCGCGACATCGTTCGCGAAATTTTGGTAAAATCTACGCAAACAATTTAATTTTGGTTCCGTAGGAACCTTCTACAAAGTATAAGAAAACATAAAAAAATGATGAATGAATAAACATAGGTATGATTATCGTCAGTGTGGTTGCCATAGTACAGGCTCTGCCTAGTTTGGGATCAGACGGTCGTGTGTAAGGTGTCTCAAGTTAAAAAAAATAAGTCGAGCTCAAATGTAAAACCACAAATAAATTGTTGAGGTGATTTTGGGCACAGGAGATTTCTACTCGATTAGGAGCGAACTCCTAGCGTAGTGTTCTCTTACTGCTGGCGAGAAAGGTCAGCAAAGCTTCGTGGGGATAGAGGTTACAACTTAGCTATATTTAACCATAATCGCTTTGCTAGTTCATTTATTATTTTTTTTTTTGTACGAATAGGAATTGTATACTTCAGACTTTAGACAAATTAAAACCGAAGGACACATAGATCATCAGGTCATTCATAATACTTCCGTAAACAGAATACTTAGATAAGAGTATTATTTAATACTCAACGAAGAAAGCGAACGTAAAGCGTGCTTTATTCAAACATTTTAATTTTATACCTTCCTAGTATTCTAACACTGTTGCCTATTAAGGCCTCAAAAGCTATTCGGAATCGCTTTTTATGTTCCTAGTTTTTGACCGCGACTTTGCTCGCGCTCGCAAAAGCAATTTCTTAATCCCACGGGAATAGTATCTTTTTTCTGGACTCGAATAAAAAAGTAGCTATCAAAGCGTTTAGTTCGACACCGTTTTAGTGTTTCGACAATGAAAGGATGGAAGGAAACACTGTCTGCGTCTAGTAGTCCGATGATGGTTAACTTTATACTTAATTTTCCAGGTAATAGCTTGGCTTGGTCAGTTATATCCTTTCCTGTTTTAATCCGTGCTGATATCCCTGTGATTTTTTCCTTTGTGATGTCTCTCAATAGTTATTCAGTTCAAATTTGTCTGAAAATTGTAATCTATCGTAAACTCAAGGCAAGAGTTGATATATCTACAACACATTTGTATGTTGCAATGTTAACTTTTGTTCAATTCATGACGTCATAAGCTAAGCGCTTTCAGATAAAGAACCCGCCAGTTCAATATTTCCATCGCGAATGAATATAGAATGCAAATTATTCCAATCTCTTCGCTATTTCAAGTATTTGTTTTGACTGCTAAAGAACTTTTAGAACTCATCTGTTAACATCTTGCGGTTCTTTGTATTCTATGAATTCACTTGTTATTTAATGTTACCAAAATTCGTTAAATATTTATTCGACTGTGATTGTGTGAATTTATTTATAATTTCTCTCAATTCTAGAAAACGTTGTGGGTGGCCAAGGATCATTCATATTATAACATAGATCATCAGGTCATTCGTAAAACTTCCGTAAACAGAATCCTTAGATAACACTATTATTTAACACTCAAAGAAGAAAGCGAACGTAAAGCGTGCTTTAATCTAACATTTTAATTTTATACCTTCCTGGTATTCTAACACTGTTGGCTATTAAGGCCTCAAGCTAGTCGGAATCGCTTTTTATATTCCTTGTTTTTTTTTTGACCGCAACTACACTCGCGCTCGCAAAAGCAATTTCTCAATCCCACGGGAATAATATCTTTTTCTGGACTCGAATAAAAAAGAAGCTATCAAAGCGTTTAGTTCGACACCGTTTTAGTGTTTCGACAATGAAAGGATGGAAGGAAACACTGTCTGCGTCTAGTAGTCCGATGATGGTTAACTTTATACTTAATTTTCCAGGTAATAGCTTGGCTTGGTCAGTTATATCCTTTCCTGTTTTAATCCGTGCTGATATCCCTGTGATTTTTTCCATTGTGTCATGATGTCTCTCAATAGTTATTCAGTTCATATTTGTGTGAAAATTGTAATCTATCGTAAACTCAAGACAAGAATTGATATATCTACAACACATTTGTTTGTTGCAATGTTAACCTTTCTTCAATTAATGACGTCATAAGCTAAGCGCTTTCAGATAAACCCGCCAGTTCAATATTCCCATCGCGAATGAATATAGAATGCAAATTATTCTAATAGGGAGCGTTGAACTAACTTTGGCATATTAAGTCGGAATTTATACGTGTGCAATTTTAGTACGAATAGTGAAATGTACATTCGATGTCAATTTATTTTTTCAAGATGCATAAATTTTATTAAACCTATTTCTTTTTCTTCCTTTAAGGGGTTACACGACAATGCGTTTATGTCGTGTGTGAAGTAAGAGTAACTGCCTTCGTCTACGTCTTTGTATTTTTTTCTCATTGAACCATATCATTGGGTTGACCAACTCTGGACTGGTTTTATATCCTTCTTTGCAAGTGGCTAATTTCTTATCTTTTTATTTCAGGTAAAATAATGAGGGCAGCTTTGATCGATAAATTTCTGTAAGTAATGAAAGTAATAGAATGCTAGAGTGCTCGAAGAAATTGACAATGTAGACTACCTCCTCTTTTAATAAACCTTTGTTATTTATTTTGAAATACTTTCGTAAGATTTATTCATTGGCATTTTCATTTTCATACCGTATACCTATCTATAATTAATACATTTTTTGTTCAATACTTGTCTTCACGACGTCATGGGATACTGAAATATGCTGAAATGTTTTAATACATTCAAGACATAGTGAACCTTGGCTCTGCACTGAATATACCTACATTACAAAAGCGCCTGCATTTCAGGTTCCTAGATCATACGTTAACCTAAATTCTGGCTTACACTGTGATTGATGCAAGTGAGAAGTAGAAGTAAATTGTTTCTATTATTTGAATATTTAAGCCACGTAGGGTAGTTTAGTAAGAGTTAGCATTGTACCAAATAAT
Organism: Callimorpha dominula; assembly: GCA_949752705.1. Classification (NCBI taxonomy): domain Eukaryota; kingdom Metazoa; phylum Arthropoda; class Insecta; order Lepidoptera; family Erebidae; genus Callimorpha; species Callimorpha dominula. The sequence continues at coordinate 11,847,869 of OX457011.1, forward strand.
TCTCGCACTAATCGCTCACTTTAAATGTCATTTTGTCCTACTGATTGATTGCAACGCATAAGTAAACTTTGCAAAAGAAGTATGCTATGTAAAATATTTACGGAGTTTATAAATACGTGTAAATCATTAACGTTTGAAAGTCTAAAGCTCCTTGTTTAACAGGTCATTACCGCCTTCATCACGCTAACTGTGCCTCGTTATTTTTGGCTCGGGATGTCAAAGTGGCGTGTCTCTTCGCTATGTCAAGAATTTGTTTTGACTGCTAAAGAACTTTTACGCATCCGTTAACATTTTGCGGTTCTTTGAATTGTATAAGTGTTCACTTGATATTTAATGTTAGCAAAATTAATTATTATTAAAAATGTATTCGACTGTGATTGTGAAATTATTTATAACTTCTCTCAATTCTAGAAAACGTCGTGGGTGGGCCCATAAAGGATCATTCATATTATAACAAAATATAATATTAACGATTGACGGACCACCTTTTCATTTATTTTTATTTCGGTATATGCTAAGTCCAGATTTGGCTGGACATTGCAGCATAAAGTATAGATACAATTTCCCAAAAATATTCTGCCGAATGCCATTGTGTATATTCCACATGCCAAAATTCGAACGTCTGTGAGAGGAATTTTCTTAGTGTGCTGGCGAGCGTCATGCCACTTTTTTTAGAGAATAGCAATAAACACCATATAAACTAAGCTTTTATACAGACATGACTTAAGGAAAACTTTAAATCCTTTTGATTTATGGAAATGTCTCAGGAATTTAAATGAGACGTGATGTTATCCGTCTGTATTTAGCCTACAAGAAACTTTAAAGTATTTTTTGTAGCGCTGTTTTCTTTGTTAATATCAAGGAAACGGGATGTTGAAGTCTTCTATTTATTTTTTAGTCGAGTTTCGTCTATCATTTGACATGTCGAGAGCGGTTTTGGACGCGGAAGTCGAGCTAATTGGCGATGATAAATTCTTTGGACGTTTCGTCACCAAAAACTGGGCTACGTCCATGATTAACATAACAGAGGCAGATTTAGTATTTAATGGTTACCATTACAATTCCTATGTTTTGTGGAACTTGGATAATTGATTTAACTGCAAAGTGCAATTGTTTGGAAGTATAGTATAATAGTAGGAAGTAGTAAGTATAATATAATAGAACAAAGTATACAGTAGAGTACGTCAAATGGCAGGCTAAGTGTCATTTTTTTTTTTGGGTAAGTTTTAATGATTTTTTTTAACTATATCAACAAGTTAGCTGTGTACTAGTATTGGAGGTGTGTAACTATTGAGGTAAATTATGCGTCTCTAAAATGTCGAAGCTGGGTATTGTTACAGAAGTAGGTAAATCTCTTTCTCACATTTTATCCTGGTTCAGGCTCCGGGTTTTTAATTAGGAGTTCTGTTACTAAATTAAAAACATTTTTAATCTCTCACGGTACCTTTTATATTTAAAACAAAATTATTTATACTTGAATCTACAATTAAGGTTCCATTGATAAAACTGTACAGCTTTTGACATGATCACATGAGCGATAAAAAATGAGTTCTTTGATTGTCAGTGCGTGGTTTTAATCTAATACAATGATGACAAATACGTGATTGATTTTTGTTACCTATTTGTTTCTGAATTTGTCTGTGATACTATCTATTCTTCACTACTAATCAGAACAGATTTTGATTTAGAAGTGATAATTTAGTAGTATAAAAAAGAAAGCGAAATTGTGTTAAATTCGCTCTACGTCACTGGTTTTACTACAAAGCCTCAACACTCCTTAAGTTTTAAATAAGTAATAAAAACCTTGCTCACAGCATATAACAAACAATAAATACGTAAGTAATAAATAAATAAGTTAATTAATTTGTTTCTTGTTGTGTAATTATTTTTGTAAAATAACGTAAAAGTAAAAGTTTTGCAATTTAATATTTATATTACGTTTAATTTTATTTTATTAATAAGTTATTAATCGACTTAAAACAAGTTTTATTGTGCACAGATGAAAAAATATTGAACAATAAATTACCTTTTAAAATAGCTAAGGAACGTTTATACCGTAATTTAGGTGCATTGAAGCAGGTTTTACACCATCAAAGACTTAGTATGAATAATAAATTGAATTAAATTCAACACACAAGTAAAGCCATCAATAAAAGTTAATTTAACCTACAAATTTCAATTGCAATACATGTTCTGTTAAATCAAAACGCTATTTGTACACATGTTATGTAAAATATACTAAACTTATTATGATTAATACATTCGACATGTCAAATTGCAACATCAAATCATAATCAAGCGAGATGCTTCATAAATTATCCTATGTAAGAATGTTTGTTTCATAGAAGGGGTTAATCGAATTTCTTAGTGACCTCATCAAGGAATAGAATGCTATTTGTTACGCTGTATAATAACGTCAATCAACAAGAAAATTCAAATCGATGCATCAAGTTACATCAGCAAATTGAGCACTGTTCAAAATCAGGATATTCGAGGTGAGAACATTGTCAAATTAAAGGTAATATTCTTGAAGTTAAGTTATATTGGTGGTGCAAGGGTTTTACAATAGAGTATGTTATGTACAATACTTACTTCAGCAAGACGCGAGTTAACACTTCCTTTTTTAATTTGTCAGCTAATGTAAGACAACAAACTAAAACAAAAAATGGTGCTTGTTTTCTTATGATGACTCATATACTGAGCAATACTTGACTTAAGTTTTGCAAGAGTAGAGGACGACCAAAAAAAGATGGTTGGATTTCGTGATAGAAAATGAATAAGCGGTGAAATGACGAACGATAGAGTAGAATTTAAGACGAATATATATCGCACCGACTTCATATATATACTATACTTCATCAATCGTAAAGCAGGATTTAGATTAGTATCCCAGGAAAGCATTTACACATCGGATACATTTAAAGCAAAACGTTTTTGTTTATTTATTTATCAACCGAAATGGTCTCTGAAATCGAATTTATTTTAAAGCTTCAGCAGATTACGTAACATAATTTTGTCCATCCAGAATTAGAATTTTGGTCGTATAGTTACGGAAGTTAATTTCCTCTAGCTTTTGGACAAAATTATAGGTACTTACATATTTATATGGTTTAATTTTATTCTGAATTGCTTAGTAGCTCCAATTAGTAGTAGTTCCAATTTTTGGAAGTTGTACCTAGCTCTCTGCAGTTTGCCTCAACAAAGCTGAGTAAAAATGGTTAATAAAAAACTTCGAAATAAATAAGTTTTTAATGTTAAGCACATCAAAAACGTCGATGGAATCCGCAGCATAAATAAGAGAGGCGTTAAGCATCTGGGATACAAGTACTCATCATAAAATGAATACTTCGTCTGAGTTTGGGATACAAAGGACAACTGACGAAAGTCGCGGAAATCTCCAGGAATCTCGTTTTGCTACAAAATTGAGCTGTGTTTATTACCACAAATTCTGTTTTTTTTTTAATTATATGCATTTTCCCTGTATTGGGATGCGTGTCTGTCTAATCATGACTTATCCGACGTCTATTAATCCTTATTGGCATAAAGTCAGATTTATTGAATTCATTACCTGTTCTGTGTTGTGTTAAACTGAAAACATGTTATTGCTTGTTTGGTAGTCTGTTTCATATCTTCCGCGTTCTTGAAATGATTCTATTTCTGTAATACTTTCGTTTACGGTGTGTTTTGATTAGATGTTGTAATCAAAACTAGTTTTATTTCTTCCTGCGAGGGCAGCCATAATTTATGCTGTCACGTTATTATGAGCCTTGATGATATTATTTAATATGTTTACAAGCCGGACTGTTATTCTCTGTCTGACTACCTACTTGAGGGTTAGGGTCCTGTCCTAAGAGTTAAGTCTTCCTAAAAATTAAAAGTACATTTAATTTATAAAAATTTGAAACCTGTGACATTAAAAGCAAAGCACTTCCTAATTTCTAAGAGTAACTGTAGACAGCTGCAGTTGGCATCATAAACAGTTGAAAGAAGAAATTTCAACGCACTAATACCGACTTCGGGTTCCTTAGCTGCCTATTCTTTTTAGTGGCTTCGAGACTAGCCTCGAGGTTAACTTATTTAAATGTTACGAATGTTATGTTATTTATATGATATTGAGTCAAGTCCCGTTGAGATTCTTTCACTTTCTTCGTCGAATGACCTTATGGGTTTTTACTAAAATGATTTACTGCTCTCCATATTTGTCATGTTAAGATAAAGATAGATAAGTAAGGAGTTAACAATTATTTATGAGCAACAGAAGTAGGTTTATTTATCTATGAATACTAAGTGGCTGTGTTGAGAGCATTGGCAATAAAAAATCTTACGGTTGTTAAGAGTTTCAACACCTTTTGTGTTCTATTTAAATGACGATGAGTGATTTATTCTATGCTTATTTTTATTAAGTCACCATGTAAGGTAGAAATAGAAGAGCCTGTAATGGTGGGGGATTGAGAGCAAAGTTTTTTGTTTTTATGGGATAGGGGCACGAGCAGACGGGTCACCTGATGGTAAATTGTTACGAGCAGATCTATATATTTATTAGTTATAGGGGTAGTTGTAGGGTGTAGGGTAGTGTAGCAAATAATGCCAATAATAAAACAAACCTGTCATATTTATATGATGGCTAAGCGTCGACATTATGGCGACATATGTTTTGTCTATTTGTTCCAGAAAGCTCCAGATATATTCAGTTAGTAATATTCATATTACCGTATCACTACATATTATAAAACAAAGTACCCGTCTGTGCGTGTGTCTGTCTGTCTGTTCACGATAAACTCAATAGCTACTAAACTGATTTTCATACGGTTTTCACCAATAGGTGGAGTGATTCACGAAGAAGGTTGAGGTGTATAATTCATTAAGGTTTTGTGTAAAATGGCTGAAATATGACGATGATTATTGAAGATGTCAGAAAAAAAAAAAAAAAGGTAATAAAATATTAAAAAATATTTTATTATATTAACTATAGTTAATGCATTATTTTAAAAATACACACAGAGTTTTTATGAAACATTTATTGACACTGGCACTTTTCTATGATGCCTTATTTTTGTAGCTCCACTCGCTTAACCATATTTGAAATTTCCTTCGATTTCTGAAATCGATAAGAATAGTAGTATAATAAACTGACGTATCGGTTGTTACGAATCTCGTTTGTTCGGTAAAGTAGCACAATCATAATCGATATATTCAGACAGCGAGGAGACAAGATCTCGATACAAGGTTCCACGCTTCGCTGCGCTTTGGCCATTTATCATCTTCGATTTTAGATAAATTCGAGTTCTTGAGAGGAAAGTGGACTTAACGGCATATAGGGAGTCTAATGCTTGTATCAGACCTTCGCCTTGCTAATAATCACTTTATTAGATGCCACGACCGGCATTTTAGCTATTAATACTTAAATTGAAATAATATTTTAGAATAACAATTTTCAAATTTAAATTCAAATTGTTTTATTGTGAATCACAGGTACAGAGGATGTTACACAATTACATTATCGATCAGCTGTGTTCCGCCATTTGGGCATACAATATTTATCATTACATAAAATTTACAAATAAACACATGTTCCTACTAATAAGAATAATTTATCAATTACTCTATACTGCAAAATACAAGTGAAAATAATAATTCAGATAACCTTGAAATATACATCCGTTATAAATTAAATCTCATTTATTAATAATTTTAAATAAAATTCACATCTAAATTATCCTGTTATACATATTACGAAATAAACAATATTTATGGCGTAAAGTAGGGCCAGAACATGTAATTATACTACAGGGTGGGCCAGAAAGGCATACGATTTTAAAAACACTATTGCGTTTGAAGATTTAGAGACGGGACTGCGCGGGTGGTGGGGTTAAGTAGCTCGGTTCTCGGAAATTTAGTCGCGATGGATCACTTCACCGGAGTGCAACGTGCATTCTGCGGTAAACAATATTACAAAAATAGCGATTCGTGCGCTATTGTTCGGCGTGAGTTTGGATTACATGACCTAAATCAGTGTCCGAAGGAAAGTTCTATTTGATCGTGGGTCAGAAAGTTCGAAGCTACTGGTTCGACTCTCAGACAGAAGTCTGCGGGACGCCCAAGGTCAACAAGAACGGAAGACACAATTGAACAAGTTGAAGCTTCAGTTCAACGTAATCCTGCTCTATCGACTCGAAAGCGTTCAGCCGAAATTGCGGTATCCAGAACATCTTTGCGTTGCATTTTGTTGAAAGATCTGAAATTGCACCCGTATAAAATTCAACTTGTGCAGGAATTACAGCCGAATGATCCAATTTTACGACGAGCTTTTGTTGAAACAATGTTGGAAGCCTTTCGGAGTTTCAACAATATTCTGTTCTCCAACGAAGCCCATTTTCACTTAAATGGGCATGTGAATAAACAGAATTGCCGTTACTGGGCTGCAGAGAACCCACGTGCAAAACATCAAAAGCATCTGCATTCGCCGAAAGTAACCGTTTGGGCGGCCATGTCAGCGCACGGAATTATCGGACCCTTTTTCTTCGAAAATCGACAAGGCCAATGTTACACTGTAAATTCTGACTGATACATAGCCATGTTAAGGGATTTTTTCTTTCCACAACTGCAACAATTTGAAGCCTATAATCGTGCTACATGGTTTTAACAAGATGGCATACAGCTAATGTCTCTTTGGCTGTCGTAAACGAGATGTTTGCTGGGAAACTGATATCGCGCCGAGGTGACATTGCATGGCCTCCTAGAAGTCCGGATCGTCACTGGACTTTTTTTTGTGGGGATACCTAAAAAGTAGAGTCTACTCCAATAACTCAACCACAGACAGAGAAATAAAAATTTGTATGTGAATTATACTTAGTTTTTTTTAATGATTTTTTCAAATTCGCAATTCTTTCTGGCCCACCCTGTACTATAACTAATCGTCGGTATAATTAGTATAGTGAGTGAAACCATAGACTTTTAGTATTCGTTTTTACAAGTTTTAAAATTAGTGTCGTCTTCTTCATACATTTGAAACCACAACGGTTGCAAATGGTGGCTAACCATAATAATGTATTGAGAGAATCGACCATGCTCTTTGTAAGCTTAAACAAAAAAATACTAAGGACACCGACCACAAAACGGATGAAAATAGTATAGACCATATGGTATTTTATATCGCTTAAGAATAGAGGCGTTTAGTACTAATTTTATTACCACTTTTTAAAGCCTACACTCTGGATAACTTTACTGTAATCTCATGAATGTATTCAACAAGTGGCTTATATTTAACTTAAATACTATGAACTTTTTTGTAAACGAATACTTTCAGAATGTATTACTTGTAGCCGCGAATGTCTGGTACCTGCCTTACGCGCTTGTACCCCTAGAGCTTTTGGTACAAACCATTGTTTAAAGGCTAAACTTTCTTTACTGTTCGACTGTGCTTATCATGGGTAATGGCATTGTGTCCATGTCCTTTGTAATGTCCACACGAGTCTTATCAAAACCTTTCTAGTGGTACTTTCGACACCTTTCATTCAACTATTGTTTTCTACTCTTTGTATATTGTGATGTATCATTTACTGGTCTTTTATGGAAGATATTCTAAAATATATTTTAAAATCACCCTGCGGCCATGTCATCAAACGACAGCAAATGATGTGGTATAGGCACACAAAACATATATAAAATGCGGTTATGGAATTACTTAATGCTCCTTATGTAATTCATTTATTCTTTTGCTGCGGCTCTAACCACGTGAATCTCAATTTCAAACTGTTACCGGCCGGGCCCCCTGATATACTGTCTATAGGGAGCGGGGATGAGGTTGGTTGGTACACAGTTTTGACTTTATGAATCCATGAAACGAACGAATTTTCCAAATAATTTTTATTTTATATTTTAACTTTGGTGCTCTTGAAGATAAAAACAAATGATAATAATTTAAAGACATATTCCTACAGGCGATAAAATAAAAGGAGAAAGAAGAACGTTTGAGAAAGTATTTTAAGAATAGACCCACACCTTCTATGACCTGACCGCTGCTTTTTGACTAATCTGCCGCCATCGTCTTATCGAAACTTCACAATAACATATTGTATATTGCAGACAGACAACCATTGATTTTATTAATACAGCGATAGCAATCGTTATGTATCTTGATATTTTAGCTTTCAAATTATAATACAAACTTCAACAATAGGTTTCTTCCAGACTGATAGATGTGTATCTATTAGTAAACAAAGATGTTTTTTTTTTAAAACGTTCAATAGTTCAGGATGTGATGTAACCGATATAGTTTTGAATATATTCTGAGTTGAAGATACCCACCACGATAAGTCACTTTCACAATGTTCATGTGGTTTCACGGATGTGGATCAGGCAAAAGTTTGAATACTATTAAGGAACTGTAAATTGACGGCTCTGAGTAGGCTCAGCTTAGGTCCTCACTCTTTGCTTTTAGATTTCACTTCGATATTTTTTATGGTATGACATTTTGAAAATAATGTTCCCTGGACAATAACCACTAGCAATAATATTATTTTTGACGTTTGTGATCCCCTACATGGATTCGGTTTCAGTACAAATATGTTAATAAAGAACAAAAAGTGGACAAACCTGAAGCATAGACTGTTTAATTTCACATCAACGCGATGAACAATGTTATTCCTGCAAGCAAGTCTAGACGCGCCAAAGTGCATAAACTGCATCGATTTTATGACAAACACCTACTTCCCATAATTGAGTAACTCATAAAAGATGTCTATCAAGATCCCATTAAATGTGACAATTCTATGGAGAAAGTTTCAAACCTACATGATTGATGTGAAACTATCCTCTTAAAACACTATGAATTTGCATTTGAGGTTAAGTAATTTCTCATTACTAGCTGAAGTGGCCAATTGGTAAAATCTTTGGCGACTTGGTGTTTAAAATTAAGTGTTTCGCCAATCTTTGACTGCACGGATGGCGCAATGGTTTAAGTAGTCACCTCGCCACTACGCCGTGTGTGTACCGAGTGTTGTGGGTTCGAATCCCACACGGGAAAACATTTGTGTGATTCACAAATAGTCGTCCCGAGTCTGGGTGTTCTTTGTGTCCGTTGTTTGAATGTTTGTGAAGCCCCCCGTGACCCAGGATTGATTATTCCTAATGGGAGTAGTCATTTTCAAGAAAAAAAAAATAGAACTCTTTGAGGGTGACAATGAAAAATAAGCAGAGTTCGACGAGAAAATATGTTTCTAATTAGTTGTTGCTCAAGTCGATTAGAGAATTTAAAATTTTCACAGTTTTGTGGTCAAGTTTCCTCTGCAAACGTCAAAAGCCTCTCATCCTCATATGTCACAATGCCAAGATTTATCAGTGCTTGTTGTTTTTGTCATTGGTGTGTAATACCGATTTGATTGTTTGTCGTAATGATTGACCAAGTCACCACGCTGTGTGTCCCCGATACACTCAACACATTAGCATAACTAGAATTATATTAATGAAATAACTACTCGTAAGTTGTCTATTGTGTGACCTTCGATTCTGTTTAACTGAACTGAACTTATTGTTTACCGACTTCTCAAAAGAAGGACTATTTGTTTTTTTTTTGTGTTTGAACTGTATTCAATAGCGAGGTAGTGAGATATGTTTTCATATGACATATTATTCTAAAGGAAATCCATCACATAATTTACCCAAAGTATGTGACTTAGCATTTAAATCGAAAACTATCGAGATTAATATCAGTCTGTCATATCAGTTGGTGCTATCACAGTGACACCAGTGTGTGCACAGATTACAAGTTTTTTGCTTAGAGCAAAGATAAGTGTTTTAATATTTTATCAAAGCCTAAAGAAAATAGGGAGCCCGCAAACCAGAATTTTAAAAAAAGTGCACGTATTTCGGTGAAGTTGGGATCTACTATGGTCTCTACTAATAGTACTCTACTATATGTCTAAATAGACATACTAACCCATGTTTACCGATAGCAAACGTTTACCTTTACCTATGAACTCATGTCACTCAAGCATAGCTCACCCATTTACTAGCCCTTTAAAACCCTTTTTTTTTGTGCGTGTGGAAACCCCCTCAGGCCTTGACCTCACCGAGGTTTTCAGTGGGGCGGGTGTGTCGGAAACGAACCGACTAAAATCACACGGTGTGCCGTACTGCGCCTAAAATAGGAGGGATCCCGGAACCGGGAACAGGTTTTATTAAGACATTCGGACCCCCCTAGCGAGCACTTTAAAAATCTAAGACAGCCCTTTCGTTTGGAGCTCAAAGATCCTATAAATTACAGTACCATGACAGAAATCAATATAAACTGCGAACTTCTGAACCTAAGAAAGGTCATATTTTAATAAACAGCTTTTGTGCAATTATAGAAATATATACTGCAACATAGAACACCAAATTTAAATTATACATCCATCATACTCCGCGCCTTTTCCTAACTAAGTTGAGGTCGGCTTTCCGTTGAACTACGATACGGCCGAACTTCGATATTTTACGTGAAGCGATTGCCATCAGACCTCCACAACTCAAGTACTAGGCGATATCGAAGTTCTGTAGTTAGATCAGGTTGTCGGACATTTTGGGGCTCCTACTACCCGTAACGAATGCCACAGATGTTCGTATGGAAACCGACGCCACGGCTAACGTGCTCTTCGAAGCACGGGGGGCCTTAATGTGTTAAAATTGGTCCTCCAGGCCAGGCCACTCTAAGGCTGACCTAGCTAGTATTACTTAACCTTGTAATAAGCTAACCTGCCCGCTTACCACGTAGCCTGGTTAAATTAAACGTGCATATGTATTTATGCGATAATAATGATAAACTTAATTAAATACGCTGTTATTGCGAGCAAAGATTTTTATCAGCTATTGATATAAGACACATGACGATAAAACTAAGATTTCTATATCACCATTTTCTTAAGTGTATATTGCTGAAAGCCTAACAAAGACCCAAAGGGCGTAACTCGGTAACTGTTTCTCCGCATACAATTGAATATGACCATATAAACTTTGGAAAGTAGGTATCCATTATTCAATAAAGGTTCACACCATTGTGCCAAATGTACCAATTTTCATTTGCTGCTGGCAAAATGTGAAATGTACTAAAACTCGTATAGCTTGAATGTTTTTGATTCTAATTGTATGAGTAACTGTCTGACATGTGAATAGTGACAGTATGGGGGCCATAACCATGACAGACAATACGAGATTTGTCTCGGTTTGCGACACAGTTGTATAGTTGGGGAGCCTCATTCTGTAGTTTTCTGAATAACAAGTGAGTAGTGTATAAAGTAAAAACGATACTAGAAAGATATACCATATTTCTTCCATGTTCAAAAGTGAGGTAGTTAGAAAGAAAGAATGATCTCTAAACAATGGCAGACTCCAACAACCAACTTCTCTGACCCAAAATCGGATAACAGGCATACGTGCCTATGCATAAGGCAAGGCAGGCTATGTTCGGATATAAAATGCCTCCAACTTTCCATCTATGACTATTGTGCAACTAATATGAGATAGAACTGTTAGTCGAGTTGCATATGTTAGATCGTAAAAAGGGGACAAAAGATAATTATTACAAATGTAAGCTGTGTTACCTAACGTTTGTTGAGGATCTCCGACTATTTGTTTTGAGTTTTAATGTAGGTGAGCTCTTACAACAGCATTTTTATTATAGTACTTTTTAGGGTTCCGTATTTAAACAGGGAACCTTGTAGGCAATATATATCTGTCAGTACACTTAATTATGTATATATACGGGAATTAACGCGCTCATGACGCCAACGTATATGTGTATATATAAATACCTAATGGACCGGAAAAGTTTAAAAGTTAGTATATCTGTCGTTACGTCCATCGTTTTACTCAAAGTAAATGATTTTTAGGTGATAAAAACTAGTATTTTGTACTTAGATGTGTGACTGATCGTGTATTGTACCTTTTTTCATTGAACTTAAATGTTGTATAGGAAATGTTAACAGTGCAAATGAGATAGTTATGCTGTTATTTGTAAATCTGATTGAAATTACAGTATACTGTTTTACTGCCCTAGTTATATTTAAAAAACAGAAAAGACCTTAAAATTATTTTACCTGAGGTAGGTTCAGTAACTGCAGCTGTAAGCGGCACCTGCGCCTGACTGTCATTGATTTCTCTAGTATTTATTTAGTGTTTAAATAAAGTCAATGATATATAATGTTATAACATTAGACTTTGTTTGTCGAGAAGTTGATACGACGCTTTATAAATAAAACAATCAATTGTCTAGTTTTCGGTTGCAGTTATTTCTTAATCGTTATTTCAAAAAGCCGTGCTATAATAAAGTTAAACGTAAATGATTTGCATTAAAGGCCGGATATGTTTTGCAAATGTAAATCATTTATATTTAATAATGGAATCCCGATGTATTATTACTAAGTATTACAGGAAATTAACACTGCAAGAAAATAATTTTTAAATATGAAAAGTTTGTTCTATAGCGTTATAAAATCCTCTGGTTCAATTTAATTAAAAAACTTTCTAATAGGTTTAAAATAAGAATATTTAATTTGATCGTAAGAAAGCGAAGGGGGCTTGACATCAAACGTTACAAATAGTTCATTGGTAAAAAGTACCCTTTTTTGATGTGTGGTGTTTGATGTGTGCCTGGGTGTGTGAGGGCTAAACGGTAAGGAGCGTCGGACTCGAACCGACTAAAAGTATTTTCTACTTTTAAGTTCGATTTGCTATTAAAGCATGTTTTTTAATAAAAAGAAAAATTTGTTAGTCTTGTATTGTCATCGGTGCTTGATACGTTTGCAAATTTTCAAGTCACTGGTACATCTTGAAGCTATTGAAAACTACGTTGAAAAATTCTATCACATATATAAAGTAAAGGCATCGTAGCAGGATTATCATTAAAAGCACCGAAAGAAGCGTTTCAGTGTCACATTCCTAGAATTTTATATTTAAATTATCTGAATTTGTATTTAAAATAAAATTAAACTTAATTTAGAAATCATAATATGTATAGATAATAATAATAATAACTCAACACATCTCACACACCGCCGTCTGATCCCAAACTAGGCAGAGCCTGTACTATGGTAACCAGACTGCTGATAAACATACTTATATATTTCTAAATATATACATACATATTATAGATAAATTACACCCAGACGCAGAACAAATGATCGTGCTCATCACACAATTATTTGTCCTGGGTGGGAATCGAACCCACGACCTCTGGCTTAGCAGTCAGGGTCACTAACCACTAGACCAACAGGCCAGTCAGTCAGTTTTTGATGAAAATGTGGTTTAGAAGGGAACCACATTTTCATCAAAAACTGACTATGTGAACGATGATGCGACGATGCGAAGGCATTTTAAACGTATGTATATATGTAAATTATTTGCTGTTTTGATTTATCAAAGTTACATAATTTAATTGTAATATACATTAAAATGATTCTTAACTTCTTAGTAATAGAATAGCCCGGTTGGCACCAGTAAAAACACCTAGGCCTGCTCGGTCGCAACAAATGGCTAACCTTGACGGATTGCGGTCTCGACCATAACTTAAATGGACATCACACATGTATTTCTTTTTTAATACATATTTCTAAGGGTTCGTGCTCAGTGTATGTAATTTCATGTAATCGGTATCGGTTAACCGAGTAAAAATAACATGGACCGTATACATGCGTTGAATAATCAGGAACGTATCTCTTCTTTTACTCAGTTCTCCATTTAATTTTTGTTATCGATCGAGTTTTGTGTATATATGATTCAGCGACGTTGGTCGGCGGTTACCCCGGCCTATAAATACTATACATATAAACCGTGGTACTACGGACGGATGGGGGCCAGTCCGCACCGATCCGGGGACGCACTGTGGGAAGAAGTGGGGAGCGTAGCATTTTAGAATGACAAAATGGTTTTGGAAAAGTCAAAGAGAACGTATAACGTATCGCTGCTACTCTTGTGGTATATTTATTAGACGTTTTGACAATGCGTCTGTGTTTATACGGAAGACCACGGACCGCAGCGCGCGTGCACGCAGCTTTGTAGATACCGATGCGCTTCGGATTCGGCGCAAGAACGCAACTGCGCTTTCACGGACTGGTCCGCGTCCGTCCATAATATCACGGACCACGGGAAGCCACCTTTACACTATGTTAGGAGTGCTGCTTTACTTCTGTCTTCTGACATTGACATTTGGCATAGTAACCGCTCAAACTACTCCATCCGTGCAGCCTATGACTAAAAACAATTAACACCAGAGCTTGTTCCTACGCACGTAGGTGCGTGCTCCCTAATACTAAAGGTACTTTGTCTGCGTGAACATAACGTAACGTACCTGGTTAGAGTAATAATGTTACGATAGAATGAATACATGACTATGTAAAAATATGCTAAAAGAATGTTAGATAAAAACACAAATAAAAAAATATATTCACAAAAAAAATATACTGCTTGTATATGTATGTATAAATAAGCTTAAATTATATTTAATCGTTTTCTTACAAAGTTGTGTAAATACTCGTATACTAACAGGTGTTTCATTAACTGCTAACTTCGTTACACCTTTTCATTTTTGCTATTAAGCCACATAGGTATAATGAATGCACAGGTCTGTTAAAAAACGCAACGTGTTGCACCTTATGTCTAAGATATGTTGAGCCTAATATAGAATCACCTTGGCATCTTGACATACCTTTAACACACTCACCTGCTTTGCCATAGTTGTTTATTTTGCAGATGATGGCACTATATTATACCGTTATCTTTAGCATGTTTCTTAAATTTTATTCCTTGCGCCTCTGTATGAATTTTATTATTAAAATTGTATTTTTGTAGGCGAATTTCTCGCTGGTTGTGCAAGAATAGTGTCGCGCACTCACTGTGTTTTAAACAAAATAGATTGTACAAGTTAAGAAAATATTGCAAATGTAATTCCACCTTTTATAACACCAGGCCTATGACCACGCGCAGTGGGTTGCCGACAGGTGCATCGCGCGCACATGCTTTTAATTTTAACGTACAAAAAATGTAATTCGAGATCGTATTGATATACTTATTCTTTTAATACTGTGAAATTCACAGTGAAAATTGACATGATTGTTTATATATTATATATGCAGTAAAAGAGTGTGGATATAGTATATTCATATCATATATTCATATCATATACTCTTTATTGTACACAAAACACCAATCTTATAAGTACGGGAAGGAAAATAGCGTGTACAAAGGCGAGCTTAACCCATAGTGAGTAAAGGAAAAAAACCCGAAAAATTTATGAAATTTAAATTTCATAAATTTTTATAAATTTAAATTATTATAAAATTTTAACAAATGATCTTTTTAATCCTATTTGACACATTATGTCAAGTGGATGTGTCTATCTTCAGTTGCATGGATTTGACGCGAACAGTTTAAGTTTCGAATTCGTTAAGAGTATTTGCGTGAGGCCCAAGTTAGTTACAAGATACCGACTAACGTGTGAAAGTCTAATAGAAAAAGCTAGTTATTAAGATAAGGATCGTGGTAATTGAACCGTAAAGGAGGATAACTATAAATTTACACAGAACTATACAGATAATTGTTGAGAATCTGAATTGAATCAAGATAATACCAATTTTAGTAAATCTTACCTTTCTGCGAGTGAACTAGGCCGATCGTGCGAATGTTTAAGACATAAAAAAAATGTACGGCGATGGAACTAATTTGTAGAACATCATTAGAGTATTTGATAGTTTATAAAGCAGACTGAGTTACTTTAGTTGTTAATTTACCTATCTTTTATTAGGATATAAATTGATCATCATCATAGGAAAGGAAAGGAAGACACTCTGTAATCCAGGACGATCATCAGATGCAAAAGAAGGCATTCGATTGGAGAAACCGACGCACTTCAGTGTCTAGAACTTCTAAAAATCAGTCGATCCCCTCTAACACGCACATAGGTTTTTATCCCAGGCATGCGTTTGCGCATTTAGTTGGTTCTTCATCCATCTACAAAAGTACAAATTTGTTGATGTAGCTTGTAAAAGAACTTGCCACTTAAATCTTATTACAATGTTTGTGAATAAAAATGGCATGCACAATAAAACTTTGACAGATCTGGAACAAATTGCCTGCAACAAGTCACCTGCGCCTTCAAGAAAAGAGCGTACTCTCATCTCAAAGGCCGGCAACGCACTTATGATTTTTTGGGTTGCAGGTGTCCATGGGCGAAGGTAGTCACTTACCATCAGGTGACCCGTCTGCTCGTTTGCCCTTATATCATAAAACAAAATAACATTATTGATTTTTAAAACAAGTTGTAAATTACAACTAGCAGAACTAAAAAATAAATATGTCGTTTTATGCTGATGGAGTATAATAAGTAGCTTGAAATATTGAAAAGTAATAACTTCTAACTCAATCTAATTAATTTTTTTCTCTAGTTATAAAAACAGAAGACCATCTGCACAGAAACCTGTAAAAAGAAATAAAGTATTGCTTGTATTTATTTTGCATATTGTAGAAAGCGATTTATTGTACTTTATTATAAGTAATTTATAATCAAGTATACCGTCACGGATGGAGAAGCCGGACCAGACAATGGACAATTATTTTTTTTTAAATTGATTCATAGTTCAATTGCTTTCAATGTAAGATGAAGACAATGATTTTAATCAAGGCTCCGAGCTAACCTTATAAAGTTATAACACTTTGTTTGCGAGTTATTTTTTTTTTTTCAATAAAAAGGTTTACTTTCTATGCGGGCAGTAGATAAGCCTTATGCATATAGCTAGCATAAAGCCTCGTCCGTAGCACTTTAAAAGTGTGGTACGACTGGGAAAAAAACACCTCCGACCTACAAGAAGACCACGGGCTACATAGCACTGCTAGCATAGTGTTTTGTTTCTGCTGAGTTACCAAAACTCTCGCAGGGCAAAGAAATGACCATGGGAGGTGGATAGAGTTGGCAAAGTTCTGATAGCCGGTCGCTTGTCATTTAGTCGGGAAGATCTCAGTTTGCTGGGTAACAGAGTTATAAAAATGGGAATATTACTTACGTTAAAACTTATGTCATACTAACAACGCGTGATAAATCAAATGCAGTCTTCTCTTCTAATTTTACTTTAAATACTTGCACTTATGTAAAACGTTTTACAACAGACGTGTGTAATACGACGAATGGTCTGTTGGTCTAGTGGTTAGTGATCCTGACTGCTAAACCAGAGGTCGTGGGGTCGAACAAGTATCTGTCCTGGGTGGGACCCAGGACAGATAATTATGTAATGAGCATGATCATTTGTTGTGTCTGGCTGTAATTTATCTATTTCAGTTAGAGAATACAATTTGTCTGTATGAGAGTCATAGTAGAATGATTACAAATAAAAACACTTTCCATTAAGTTGTTAGTGAACGAAAATTATTTTAAATACTTTAAAATTAGGCGGGCAATGTTTTTAATTTCGCCGGACAATATTCAAAGAATTGTATTTAAGAACGTAGTACAACGGGGGAATCTATCTTCTATACATAAATAGGCAAGACAAAACAGTTAATATATATCGTGGGAGAGCCATGCTTCGGCTCGACTGGAGTGTGTGATACCACGGCCTCAGAGAAAACCGGTAGCGAAGCATTGCTTGCATTACTTTTCGCCGAGTGAGTGAGGTTACCGGAGGCCCTAACCCTTCCCTGACTGTCTTTCCCCTCCTCGCCCCCTATTCCCCCCTTAAAGGCCGGTCAACGCACTTGCGACTCTTGAGTTGCAGGTGCCCATGGGCCGCGGTAGTCATGTACCATCAGGTGACCCGTCTGCTCGTTTGCCCCTTATAATATAAATATTTTTTTAATCTCAAAATAATTTCTTAAAAATAGAATTTTAATAAAAAAATATTGATATCGGCTTCTAAAATTTTTATATAAGTTTTCTTAAACAGTTATAATATCAATTCTGGGCCTTATTCCCTATTGAAAACTGTAATATAATAGTGGGTTATACCTAGAGGGCAAAAGGGGTATACCAAATTTATGTACCCTTTAATATTTAAGGTAGTTTAGTCACGCACAATTTTGTTCATATATCAAGCACTTTAAATCCTGTACATTACCTAAACAGTTTTCCTTAGAATAAGGCACCTGATGTTTTTAGATCCCTCATGTTCTCTAGGAAGAATCCACTTGATCTACGTGCAAACGTTCTAATACTGTTATTTACTGTCTTGTCTATCTGATCAGTTGCCGGCGTAGTAATAATATGGTGTGGCCTCTCTCAGGGTACCGTACTGCTTCTAATGGTGGCTTTGAAGCGTACATTATTTTGATCTTTGTAGCTAGCATTCAACTTATTAGTAACAGTAACAGTTCTGTTAAATTCTCTTCATCTTCTATTTATTATTATATCAGAGAATACATAGATTGAATGTTCTAAACTTGATTATTAATGTTAAATATTTATTATTAGTTTATTTTGATGATCA
The DNA here is from genome assembly GCA_949752705.1 of Callimorpha dominula. Classification (NCBI taxonomy): domain Eukaryota; kingdom Metazoa; phylum Arthropoda; class Insecta; order Lepidoptera; family Erebidae; genus Callimorpha; species Callimorpha dominula. Next base: position 11,866,312 of record OX457011.1, read on the forward strand.
GAGATGTATAAATCTATGTGTTGATTTTTATACAGCAGAGTACGCAAACACGCAGGGTGTTCTGGAGATTTATATTATTTGCCTATTCCTTGAACAACAAATGACCTGAGCAAATGTGACAGGTCAAAAATAGGAGCTAGATTACAGTCAATTTATTTCCAAATGGTGAGCCGTTTCCGTGATCATGAAGTAAGCAAATACTTCGACCCCTTTTTAAACTATGAGAGTCTGGTACCTGCAACCGGCGTGGCAGGACGCTTCACACCTTGATAAAAGGCCCCTGTCGGGTCCGAAACTAGTCGGGCATCCCCGAAATATACACGTGAGTAAAACCGTATATCTTAACTAACTATATATAAAAAATTATCAATGCCAAGAAAACTATTAATTTTTTACGTCAATGAAACATTAAGGAATTACTTCACATTTATAAAGAGATTCACTATTAACCAGCAGGGATATATTGGTAAAGATATATGGAACAAGCGTAGAAATAAAATTTTCAATTATCCCTACCGCAAGGGGTAGATGGAACAGGGAATTATTTCGACTTAATTAGAGTGTAGATATTAAGCAATGGAGGTTTTGGGGCTTGAAGGAAAGGGAACAAAACAATTTTACGAGTAGTGGAACTTTTTGACTACGGTTCTTGTTGTTGTTGTTGTTGTCTACTGTATGTACCCCTTTTTTTTTCCCATCTTTAATTTCCAAAGTACCTGGTTGACGACTATGGTCTTGCCCCCTATTACGTGAGTTCGATCAAATCACTTGTGGGAGAGCCATGCATGAATGATACAAGGCCTCACAGGAAACCGGTCGTGAACCGATGCTTTTATTGCTTTTCGCAGACTTAGTGAGGTTACCGGAGGCCCTAACCCTTCCCTACTCCCTTCTCCCCCTCTTCCCCCCTCTTCTACTCCCACTTTCAAGGCCTGCAACGCCCTTGTGACTCTTGAGTTGCAGGTGCCCATGGGCGGCGGTAGTCATTTACCATTAGGTGACCCTTCTGCTCGTTTGCCCCCTATACCATAAAAAAAAACTTTTTCTAAAACTAGAGCAGTGATATTAAAATTTTGAATCGAAGTTCACTTCCGATCATCAAGAAGTGTGTCACTTGAATTTTACGGTATTTGAGATCACGAAGCAGTACCGGTTTGACGTAATATGCAACGCATGCGATCTGTTTGAACTTGTATCAGTTTTGTTCTTAAGCATTACCGACGTTACCGCTTACGTTACGTGCTTTACCTATCGTGTTGTACCAGAACCGATTAGTAAATTGTTATTGCCAACGTCTCGAGATACATATTGTTTTGGATGTTGTGTGACTGAGTAAGATTTATGAAGGAAGTACCTAGTTCATACTTATCAGATTTCTGCTTCTATTGAAACCGTCACGCTTAGGATGTATATTCATCCTACTGAAGGCCAAAATTAAACAAAGCGGCCCCAGATCTTTATAGAAGGCTTTCGGAAAGGCGCATGTTCAGAAGTAGACGTCCCGTGATGTGTGGATGATGATTGATGAATCTAATAGTTATCAGTGAAGGTTTGCGGACAGATTTGTTATACCTTGAGTTTATTTGCATGAATCGAGACTACAATAATTTATATCCTGCCAGCTGATGCCCGCAACTTGGTTCGTTCTAAATTTTTTATGTGGGAGCCGTACATTTTTCCGGGCCTATGTGCTATTCCACCTCGTCTATTCCTGTGCCAAATTTCATTCAGATCCGTTCAGCCCTTCTGGCGTGATTGAGTAACAAACATACACCCATCCAAACTTTCGTATTTATAATAGTAGTAACATATTAGATTTAATTCAAGCTTTAGTATCCTTAGGGGCCATCCATAAATTACGTCACACGTTAAGGGGGGGGGGGGGTCAACGTAGTGTGCCATTGTGTGACAATTGGGGGTGGGGGATAGTCACATATCAACGTCTAAAGTATTAAACACAAAACCCTACCTGTAAACAAAAGACTACCTACATACGCTACTAATTCTCTTCAGTTCTGCGTGTAAAATAGCAAAATATTTGACGTCACACAGGGAGGGGTGTTCCTCAAAATTTTGAAATTCGTGTGACGTAATTTATGGATGACCCCTTATGACAGTCTGTACCACCGTGCTTAGACGTTTAGCCAATTCGGGTCGATGATCTAATTTTAAATAACATTGATTGTAATTTAGTTTACATAATTACTTAGTTTACATAAATTTCTCAATATGTATCAAACCAGGTTTAATAACAATATTAATTGTTCTATCCAATCAGGCTTTGAATTTTATGGCCCTATTATGCAAATCTATTTTTTCATCAATTTTGTCATAAAAGCTAATTACATAAAAGCTGTTCGTTTGTAAGCGTATCACTCGAGTGCGGCTTTATCGCTTTGGCATATTATTTTTTTGAAGTGTTCATAATTTTCTGAACAAGGTTCTTGAAAAAAAGAAAAACCGCAAAAGCAGAAAATATTTCTTCCTACGATAAAGATTGCTGTGATGATTTTAACAAACGTCAGCTTTATTATACTAGTATAGTTAGATACAAAAAAAATGCCCTTGTGATATATTGTGATGATATAAAGTTTATTTTATTTAATCAGGTATCTTATCATACAATTAATTACCTAACTAAATACAAAACGCAGTGTAATAAGACTAATAACACACAGCCCACCGACCATATAGCCCTGACCCTTGCGCCGGCGCATCTATTTCGGCGCTCTTTGAGCAATGTTCTCACACAAACTACGGAGTAAACTTAATGTTAATTAAGCGATTATTATCACCCGTGTTACAACATACGAACTGAGTTTTGTTTGTTGAAAAGAATCAATAGAAACTAGTGTTGGTGAAGTAATGCCAAAGCTATTGCGAAGGGTCTGTGTTCACGTATGCCTTAAAAAAATCACATTGTTTATACAACTGTGCAACTCCTATACCTACTTATAGGTATTCGTGCCGTGTGATAAGGCATTATAAGTGCGGCATGAGGGTAGGACAATTTAATTAGGTTATACGAATCCCAGTCGCAACAAATGTCATTCATTTGTTGCTTTATATAAAGGAGGCTTAGAACTAGATTTTATTTTTAAATATTGAATAAAATAAATGAATAAAAAAAGTTTAACCTGAGTAAACATGTTATAATATATGCTACGCCATACGATTTTATTTTAGTCTGTTCTATGCTCTAGGCTAGAATGATGAGGAGATTAGCGTGATGACTAGTAGCTGGTACCTACCTAATTATTTTTTATTTTTCTTTACAATAAAACTGATTAACTTAAATCATAATTTTTTTTTTGCTTATTTTACATATTTTCAAGTTTTTGTTTTTTAATTTAGTTGCTAATTCTTATTACTTTAAACGAGCAATTCTTGTATGCATGTATTTATTTATGTATGTATGTATTTTCGGGTATCTCGGAATCGCCTCTAACGATTTTGATGAAATTTGTATACAGATACAGTTTTGCATGTTAAGTTCAACTGCATGGTTGTAGTTCCTGTAAAAACGCAATTTTACAAAAAAAAATGTCGATTTTATAAAAAGCTACCAAGCGAAGCTCGTGCTCCCAACTACTATTTCTTATTATATTTAGGCTCGGGTGGTGGTTAGCTAACCTATCATTTAATCACCCTAACGCCACACAGTCCTCGACACAATACGAAATCTGGATTTGTGTGGTGAAATCATGCTTGAATCCCTCACAGAAATCCAGATCCACGAATTCTTTGCACTTCTAAACCATAGTTTTAGCATTTTTCGCGTACACCTGAAACGTCACATCGCCAGCTCGGGCGCGAATCTGCAACTGTGCATTTAAGCACAGTTTAGTTGGTGCAAATTTTAAGTGCCGATCAAACATCTATGGTATAAATGATCGAAGCTAAAACACATAATTGTATTGATCATCAGAACTAAAAGTGTGTACCAAAGGAGGAATCATGATTTCATCAATCGGTCAACAGGAAGGAGGAAAAATATCAATTACCGTACAAGACACCGTTTAAAAAAAAATACAACAAAGTGTAGTAGTACAGCATACATAGATACAACAGATTTCTTTATTCGAAATGGAATGGCACTATGAGCGAAGTGTTGTTATATTTCTGCTTGTAAGTGAGATCGCCAGACCTCAATTAGTAAGGTTGGCAATAGTAGCGCTGTTGTCAAGAACATTTATGCCTACGTACCGGTAAGCTCTTCCCAGGGGATGTCACAAAAAGTGTCAGTAAGCCATACAAGATTTGTTGTCCTTTCTCTTATTTTTACTTTTCTTTCCTTAACACTTTCCACCATCCTTCTTTTTTGACAACAGTCTTCTAGTTTTGCTTGTCATCTTGTTTCGTTTAACCACCGTTTTCACCAGGTACATACATTTTTATTCATCAATATTTTATCTCTATTTCATTTTATTTATAAATTAGAAATATTCGTATACTTGGCAAGTAATATTTATCTGCTATTATTAAAAAAAGATAGTAGACTTGACATGTTGTAACATGTCTATAGTTCTACTTGTAATAATTCACACCTGTAATTTCGATTTTATCTTGTTGCAAGCTGTCATCGACTAACGCCTTATAATTTTATACGTCCGATCATCACATGAATAGAGCAATTCTATGTAAAACGAGCAAAATATACTGATTGCTGCGTGCAGAGAGATAATTATTGGCTATTTATTAGATATCCGCCTCCTTAGAAGGAAAAGATTTTAGTATGCAATTTCAAAGACATTTTAGTATTCGAAGATATGTACGTAATTATAAAAAGAAAGTAGATAGTCGGTAGAGGTTCGTTATAAGAATTTTTTATTTAACTTAATTTTGATACAAACACACGGCTTCTGTGATGGTAAGTCTTGCCAACCCTTATTTCCCCTTCCATGGAAATCTGGTGACCTCTATTCGCCAGCAAAAAAGTTGCGCTATTCTAGCAGTGTTGCCTAACCACAGTCTTCCGTAAGATCCGGCGGCTCCAAGTCAAGCAGAAATCTGTTGTAGTGGGAAGGTGTCTATTGCGTACAGCCTCGATTATAAGAGAACTTCTTTCTGTAAAACCAACTATCCAATCTAAACCATCATGTTTTTTTTGTGACGATTGTGTAATAAGAGGCTTCAATTTAAATTAAAAATAATATTTTTATGAATTATGGTTAATGGAACTAAAACTAATACAAATAGATATATAATTAATAGAAGTAAGTAACCGGAAATCCGATGGCGGTCACAGTTAACTTTTAAATTACAGTTATATTTTTATGTTATTATATTTTGCTCTGCACTGCACACCAATTACTAATATACGTTTTCAAATGAATTGTGACATCCGTTACATTAAACATACTAATATGTGATAAACAAGCTTCTGAATAAGTTTTAATAGTAAAATATCGAGAAGATAAGATAAGATTAAGGCGAGCCTAGACAATAGTCTTTAAATTCTATTTACGTAACTGTACGTCCCATAAAATCTAATACGGTTTTGAATCGAGATTAGTATTTATGTTATAATAATCGGATAGGGTCTATAAATAGACACGGTAATGGCTCATTCGCTTTATGATTTTATCTCCCAAGATTGAACGATTAACGACCACAGTATTTGTAATTAGAGATATTCTCATGTCAGTCAATATATGACCGTGTATTGTTAGAAATGTGCCTTTCATTTGCGTAATATCATTAACGGTTTTTTGAGGTAGATGTAAGGTTTTGAATATAGGAAGATCAAAAAGTAAGGCATGTCAATCTGTAATGATCAACTTTTTTTTTTCTCCTAGCATTTTCTCAACAAAGTTGGGGTCGGTTTTCAGTCTTACTCCGAAACGGTTGAACTTCGATATTTTACGTGAAGCGACTGCCATCAGACCTCTACAACCCAAGTATTAGGCGATGTCGAAGTTCTGTAGTTAGACCAGGTTGTCGGACTTTTTTTTTAGGGCTCTAACTACCCGTAACGAATGCCACAGATGTTCATATGGCAACCGGGATAGACGGCTTAACGTGCTCTCCGAGGCATGGAGGGGTCTCAATGTGTTAAGAGTCGTCACCCATCCTAAGACTGACCTGGGTAGTATTACTTAACCTTGTAATGTGCTAACTACTCGGTTATTACTTAGCCACGAGCCCAAAATGCATATATATGTATTCAAACTTTATGCACATCTGGTATATAGGCGGACATGCCAAATACATTATTTAATTAAATAAAAAAAAATGTTTACTACACTGTCACATAATATCTACTCTGTGGTATATTATCTGTAAATAATGCAAACTTGAACACAAATTTATAAAAAGAACACTGAAAAAAAATACATCAAATCGTAAACCAAAAAAACAATGTTCTGAGTTCATACTTAAGCTTGCGTTTGGATACTGATTCTTAGAAATCTACAAAAAGTAAAGGTTGAACATCAACAGGTTTATCTGAATAGTTTTTTTTTATCACCAGCAGCGCCCTATCAGTTTCACTTCGATGCCGTCTATGGTTGTATTGATTCTTTTATCTCCCACGTCGTTCTCTTGTTTGAACGTCACGCGTATTACGAATGCCTATTTTACTCGGTGCGGCGGTAGTGTATTTGACTGCAACTGCAACAGTCTGGGTTCGATTCCTGCTCGGTGCAAATGGTTGTATGCATATTAATGTAGGATACAACTATTTCTAGGTCTATTTGCATTTGTCTGGGTGTTGTGTGTCTATGTTATATATCCCACAAATCCCACTAATATTATAAATGTGAAAGTTTGGATGGATGAATGTTTGTTACTCTTTCCCGAACCGATTGCCATGAAACATGGTATGTAGATAGCTGGAGACCTGGAGTAACGTATAGGCTAACCCGATATTCCCAAGGGATCGGGACTTACGAGGGTAAAACCGCGAGGAGCTGTATACGAGTATATATATGGGTCAAAAGTCTGTATGTACAGTGTAAACTCCATTTAACGCCTCTCGATTAAACGAACAACTTCCTAAAACGACGAAATTTCGTTCATTTTGTTGTCCATACAATGATATACTCGATGTAGCACTACACCCACTCTATATAACGACAACAATACGTCATTTTTAAGCAATAAAGTAGCTGGCCTAACTAGAATTAACTTATTTGCTTAGCTTCAACGTTCCCAAATATAACTCCACTGTTTAGATTTTTTATAAAGGTTAGTACTGTAATGGACGGTCTAAGTTTTAACTTAATATGATAGTAATAAAATTAGACTAGAATAAACAAAATCCTGATTCTCTGTCCCATACATAAATTGAAAAGATTTTTTTATATCTACGAATATATAAATAGGCATAGACAACCCTTCAGTACCTTTTCCTTTTTTTTGTTTATTGACAGGCACCAATGTTATCAATAAAAAGTTTTGAAAACAGTTTTCCCTCAGGTTTTTCCCCTTCCTACAGATAATAGGAATAAGAATTATTATGGTTGAATTGTGACCAGTAGGCGACCACTAATCCTTATTATTTTACAAACAATAAAAACAAGAAAACGCCTCAGAATCCAAAACGAAAACGGATTTCTTTTTATTTTTAGCTATGATTGCAGGGTAAAGAAACCTTTAGTTTTTTATTCATAAGAACTAGTTATGAGTATGCAAGATATATTCAAGTATTTATTCCCATGGTTATGAACCAAGAATCCAGTCGCTATTGCCTCGGGCTTATAGATCTGCATACCCTTTAATTACACTTGTTACATGGAACTGCTCCTACAAATGTAACTATCTATTTCATATGTATAGCCTTTGGTGCAAGATAAATCTATAAGCGGACATTATAATGACTATTAAAATATTACTTTACATTCTCAGACGGTCAGTTATCAATTATATTAGTAGTCCTTTGATCGAGATACTTTAGTTTGATATCGAAAGCTATATTAGAATATGTTTCTATCTAAACTTACAAATTAGGTTCAGTATCAGCTACAGTTACATTATCACCCCTGCAATGAAACTGTTGTTGTCTTAGTCTGTTTATTAAAAGATTTAAGTGTAATAAAAAGCCGTAACAAAAATTGAAAAAAGACTTCTAAAAAACAGAGGTTACCTGGTTACGAAAATTTATAAACAGTAATATAGTCCTTAATATTTTATAAGGAATTCTCACAACATTGATAGCTAAGTAAATTATGGAGACGCACTTAGTTCAATTATAATCAAATTAGGCTCCGCTCTTGTATTATTCCTACTAAGGAAACATGTGGAGAAGCGGATATCAAAGATAAAACAATGGTCTTCTCCGCACGAATTCATGTCTTTTACCTGTCTGTGTGTTTCTTTTTCTTTAAGTAAATGAAATAATTGCCCAATCGTGGGATATTTACAGTGAAGCAATCGAAAGAATTGAGGGTCTCCGTTACTATTAAAATTGCACTTTTTAACTGCTGATTGCCTTGTTCTGGATATTTCTAATGGACCATTAATGAGCATTCTTTATTTGAAACCTGTTGCAGTTCACAATTAGTGTTTAAGCCTAAACGATTGTTATTTAGGACAAAGTGATTAAATACGGGAACTTGCAAATTCTGTCAATAAGTTGCTACGAATGCTTTACCGTTTTTGATATTTTTATTTTTGAATTATTGGTTTTAGTAAACAGCTTTGTTTTTCATGAGCAATAAGGTCTATGTAAGAGTATTTGGTAAACAAGGGTATACTGGGCATAATAGTCCAGGAAGTCGAAAAATTTGTAAATTTGAATCTCTTGGTGCCACATGCCCGTTTTGCACCAATGTAACGTTGCTGTGTGTTAGATACTCATTCATCACACCACATTAGTTTAAAAGTGACAAAGTGTATTATTGGAAGCCTTAGGACTTTCATGTCTTCAGTAAGTTTTAAATTGCTAACGCCACTAGTTTATGCAAAAATGATGACAAGGCGTATATTACCAAGTATTTGATCAAGTTGACTCAAGCAACAAGGTTTGCTTCAGATTCATTTGAATTCATTCTCGTATGGATTAGTGTGCCTATTGTAGGCGCGTGCTACAGTTTTGTCCATTTGGAGCTATTTTTATTTCGAAGTTGCATAAGATTATATGGTTTACATCTCCTGTCTATTCGTGTATTTTGGTAAAGTCTGTTTTCTACGATTTATAGAAACTCTACTCTAAATCAAGATCTAAAGATCAAATTCCATCGTTTTTGAGAATGCAAGGTTCTCGGTCGTTTGATGTTTTTATATCCATGTAGGTATATTATTTATTTTAAAAGAAATCAGATTGATGTGAAAAATGAATGCGGTTTCTGTTTAGGCTCACCATTACTTAAATCGATACTATCATTGTCAATATCGGCTAATTTATTTATCTGTAACTATACGCTGTCAGAAACACACGTGTGTATCATATCAGTTCGCTTGATTAAACCTCGCTGAGTAATCGTTGCGTACGTTATGAATGCCATATCTTGAGAGCCTTGTTCTGTTAACTTGCCCATGTATGTAACATGCCAGTTTATTTGCAACTTAGCAAGCCTTCCGATTTAAAAATTAACTTAGTGGAGGCTGTAGTATACGGTGACGTGCAGTTTTGATTCGGTCGGGTAAAAGTTTTAAGTCCATTCGGCTTGGTTAGACGCGTCGCATGGTTGCGCACGACGGCACCTCAGTTTGCTCGCGCTGTCCGCGCAGCTCACTCGTCTGTTCAAAGTTTCGCTGTTACTAACGGAGCTGACTTTCCGATACGAATTTGGAACGTTTCAGACCGGTAAAGTCGGTTTAAATGTCGCTTTTATGCGAACAATTTTGTGAACGCCTAAATTTCGCATTGCGATTTGGCAGTGCAATTGCTTCACTCTGTTACGCTACTGTCTTAACAGATAACTGTGAAGAAACGTGTGCAAGCTTTCAGTGTTAAGGAGTCGGCAGATTTGTGCTTTATCAGTGTTGTGGAATGGAGCATGTGTTTTGTGGAAAGTGTTAAATTTGCCGTTTGGTTCGAGACTTGCGCTACGTTTCACTGAACGCGATACAAAAAGTGGTTTTGTTATCGAGTTCATGTGACTACCGGAGTACTGATACGCAGTGCTTTCCCCCCTGTCCAGAGCTTGATTTATGGTAAGTCATTCAGCTCACTTATTGGAGTACTACAATTTATCGTTGACAGAAATCACTCATAGTTGTTTGTAAACCACTAACAACTGTGGGTGATTTCTATTAACGATAAATCCTATTCTAACAGGTCTTGTATTCTCAACGAAGACGCGGAGACATAGATTTTAATTTAATTTATAAAACGAACTGGTACATCCGAAGGCCGTTGGCTGATGCTATAGAAACATAATTAATTCAATGATAAGTCATAGAGACTTCCTTAAAAGGCTGGGCAAGGCGGCACACGGTTGTGGGACAACCGATAATCTGAAATGGAAACTTCGAATTACGACTGTGACATTGAAACCGTGAAGAAGAAAGCGATTTTAATAAGTTTATTACCAAACTAGCACGCATATTCATCACGCTGAGCGATCACCAAAGTTATAGAACATTTGATATTAATTAATATGAATGGAATGATTCGGCAGTTTAAGCCTTCCGATAGTGGGTCAAACTATTTATTAATTGCGAATCAGTACGAACAAGTGGGCAAGCCATTGTGAGCGAAATAAACTGGAACTTGAGAATTCCGTTCACTTTTAATGTTATACTAATAATATATTGTTCTCCGCGGAAATATTACAACTGGCGTATACGACAGACTGGTCTGTTGTATAAAAAATACGTTTGAATTTCCAAAAACAAATTCCAAAATTAAATAATCATGAACTTGAACATTAGGTCAAAGTGTTGATTTTGAAGAGTAAACTATTTCAATGTTGAATTTTACTATATTTCATTCATAAAATGAAGACTACGTCAGTCACGTATCACTGTGTTTATAAAGTACTAATCTATTATCACCATGAATACCATTGTCAAACAAATACAAGACCACAAATATAAGAATTACTTGACCCCCGTAGTATATAACTATGTTCCAGGAGCCAGTATTCTCCTCCACATGGTTTAGGTTACAGTTTTATGCCAAATAGGTACATTACGTTATTAATATTCACTTATTCTAGACTAATAAATTGTTTCTGGTTTCGAAAGACAAGCATAAATTCCTAGTAATTCCTAGAAAGTTTAACAACACTGCGTCTGCGAAATACTATTCTTTATAGTTGTCAACAAAAAATACATACCTAAAGTAAATAAATAGAAAAAATTAATCGCTCGTGTAGTTTTTCGTGAAAAAAGTATGCAAATTATGTTTTTGATGCGGCCTGTTACCGGCAAATTAATTTAATAAATACCGGTTGTATGTAATGCACTGATACTACATTTGAATTAGGTTAAAAATTAACATTTAATTTTTAAACATACGTGTAATGCAAAATACGTACACTTAAAATAAGAAAGAGAACAGTTAGCACCTAGTTGCAACTTAACGGATACTGCAGTTTCATATCAGCAACCTCTTTGACTGCAATAATCAGAGTGTAAAATAGTAGCAGCTTAGAGTGTTGTTAGTGAAGCAGTGTTTTAACCTAGAGAGTTTGACTTAGGCACGTATTGAATTTGTGCAGTCTGGACTTATGTAGTCATATTAGTGCTCACGTCCGTGAACTTATCGACACGAGCACTAAAAATATTTTTGGTTGCATATTCTATTTTTTTTAAGTATTTTTTTATAAGTGGTTGTCAACTAATGAGATTTTTATTTTCGTAAATTTGTAAAGTACAACTTTTTCACAAAATAAATCGAGATTTTCTTTAAAATTAAGAAAATATTTCCATAGCTTTATTTAAACGCTTACTTCATTTAAAGTAGAATATTAATAAAGAAATCTGGAGAGCTATTGGTATTAAAGTTGTTTTAAAGAAAAATTTATAGAAAAATAAGTACTTTGATCTGTAGGCAACCTATTCGACTCATGTTTTTTAAAAAAATGAATAAAAAATTCATTAAATGAGTATGTTTGCGGCTTTATTATTGTGATACATTCGTTAAGTGTTTTTTGCCAATGTATAAAAAGATCTCATGCAGTTATACTTTTAACATATCAACTTTATGGAAGTTTCCTATCCAAAAAAGGAAGTGTGCACTCATGACAATGATGTCATAATTCAATGTCATTCCAAGTTAAGATTTATAGCAAAATGTAAAGAGAAACTTCATGTACATCTAGTGTTCAAATTGTTTGTGATAGTTAAATCTATCTTTTGGTAAAATGGCAAACGTTGCAAGTAATCTTTTGTTTATTCTGGCTATATGTATTTCTAATATTGTTACTTTAAGTTATGAAGTAACGATTATCTTATCTGTGCTATAGTTTACGATCAAAAAAAAACAACGGAATTGCCCGGTTGACGGTTTTTTTTTTATAATAACTTGACACAGTTCACTCACGGCCGTCTGATCCCAAACTAGGCAGAGCCTGTACTATGGTAACCAGGACCAGACTGCTAATAAACATACTTATATATTATACATAAACTTGTTGTTATGGAATTTAAAAAGTAGAATATTATTTTGCTTTTAGTAGGTATTTCAAACGAATATTCTTGAAGGCAATAATGTACAATTCTCTCAAATCTCACCATAATTGTATTAGTCACGGTGGTTACATATATTCAATAAATCGATATAAATTGTTTTGTCCTTGTTACCACAACCTTGGATCAGTTTTATTTTCCTTGGAATGCTATATATATATATATATGTATTGTTATTGTTGAAACTGTTATTTGAATAGTTAATAACTGTTTGCTACTTATATTTTTAATACACATGAAGGTACTGCGGTAGTAAACACATATCAACTACACTACACATATGACACATATAGGGACGGTGTAGCATATAGTAAGCATATAAATATGTATACGATTACGTACTGACGAAGTGCAATTTGGTCGAAACGTCAGGCAAGTCAAAGGTACAATACCTATTGATCGCGTTAATTCCCATATACATAATTATATATCATGGATTTAAAAGTTTGTGTATGTATAGTAACCAGTTATGCATATTATAAAGCTTTAGTAGTTTCAATATTGATTTATAAACTTACCCACCATCTAGATATAACAAATATCAGTTAAAGCAAATGTGATATAAAAGCCCTTCAACGATTAAAGAAAAAAGCTGATGATCATCGAGCGTCTGAACAAATTTTCTTGACTTATAGCTAAGAAGGAAATAAGTATTCGAGAGTTTCAAGTCACCTTCCAATAAAAATAAAAACTTAAAACGAAATCGGTCTATCCGTTTAGGAACTATGATACACAGACACACAGATACACGCGTTAATTTAAAACTCCCCGCTTTTTGCGTCGTTAAAAATTGCAATGATGAAACTTGTAGTAATTTATATATATGATAGTGTCTGCCATGCATTTAATATAGTAAAATACTGTAATACTAACAAAGTGTTAAGTTAAACTAACAACTTTTTTTTTTGTAAGTCATATATTATATATGCTTTAAATAAAAATTCTATTCTATTCTAATATAATCATGTTGACGGGAATCAACGCGATCACGTATTTTAAACCCTTGCATTGCCGTGGTCGTGGCCGTGATCACAGGCCTGTAGGTACTGTAATACTTTTTAAATACGTGATCGCGTGAATTCCCGTCAACATAATTATATTGTTATGGAACGCAAAAGTTTAAAAGTTTGGATCTTCTTTTTCTATAACTCTATTTATCAACATATGTATATTTACTGGACTGGCCTGATGGTCTAGTGGTTAGTGACCCTGACTGCTGAGCCAGAAGTCATGTGTTCGATTTCCACCCAGGACAAACTATTCTCTGTTTAGGTGTAATTTATTTATAATATGTATGTATTTAGAAATATATAAGTATATTTATCAGCAGTCTGGTTACCATAGTACAGGCTCTGCCTAGTTTAGGATCAGACGGCCGTGTATGAGGTGTGTGAAGTTGTTACTATTATTAATGCTAGAAAAATAATTAATGCTAAAATAGCTCGTTGGCATAGTCAAGAACCAGCTATCGAATACTATGGGATCACCAAACAAAGAAAAAAAAAATTCTGCTGCTTCAGCAATCACCACTTCAGGCACTCAAACTATTATACTAAGTTTCAAGCATATCCCTTCAGTAACTTCTGAGTTTATCGTAAACATACAAACAGACAGACAGAAAGACAGACAGACAGACAGACAAAAATTGTTTGAATCGCATATTCGGCATCAGTATCGATATCTTAATACCCCTCAGTCGTTTTTTTTTAAATATATTCAATGTACAGAATTCATCCCGCTACAGATTTATTATAAGTATCTATAGATAAGTATAGATGAACATACATAAAAAAAAGAAATAAGTTTAAAAACGGTCGAATTAAGAACCTCCTTTTTTTCGTCGGTTAAAAACGATACCTAATAAAATTTAAAAAAGTAAATTAGTTTTTAAATAAAGAAAAATGCAAAAAAAGAAAAAAAAATCAAAGAGGGATTCGATCTGACCCCAATCTAGTAGAAATCGCACTCTACACCAGATAAACTAAACGCTCGCTGGAATGTAGTTTGAAATAAGTATATACGTTCTACTGACGTTACAATGTTATTACAGCTTTAATTGATTTTCCTGTTGGAACCAAAGTTTAACCCGGGATAAAAGTACCCTATAACCTGCGCAGGCATTCAAACTATTATCATACTAAGTTTCAAGCATATCCCTTAAGTAACTTCTGAGTTTATCGTGAACATACAAACAGACAGACAGGCAGACAAAAATTGTCTGAATCGCATATTCGGCATCAGTATCGATATCTTAATACCCCTCAGTCGTTTTTTTTTAAATATATTCAATGTACAGAATTCATCCCGCTACAGATTTATTATAAGTATAGATATAAGAGAAAGCAAGTTAGTAGCCTGTGTACCTAGTAGGTCTGCCTCATAGATGTATAAATTATTTGTTATTGTCAATGGCATGTAGAGAAAACGTGAAATAATGCCAAGCTGACGCCATGTTGTCATAACTAATATACCTACATTATTCATACATTTTATTTGTGTTGAAACTCAACGTCTTTCTATCGTTAAATAAGTTATGGGTGACATACATTATAAATGACCTTTTCTTTAAAAAATAACACTAGAGATTACGTGGTGGTCGAATTTCCATATTTATTGACAGGTCAAAATATACACTGAATAATCCCCTATTTCAGATTTTTATTTATTTATTATATATACACATACATACATACATTTACACATATAGATACATACAGTGCATTCTTCACTTACACATATAAACTCAAAGTATTCCAAATTTCATTCTGTATGTGCGCGTTTGCTTAAAAAATGCATACAAAGAATTCTTCTAGCGTATTAATATATAGAAGATAATAGATAGATAGGTAATCTTTATTGCACACCAAAAAAAGTATTATACAATCTAGAAATATAATTTTAAGTAACAGTACAATGGGTGGTCTTATCGCAATCTGCGATCTCTTACAGACAACCTTAGGATGGACTATACTGTATAGCAGGGTAACTTGTGGTGCACAACAACTAAACATATTCAGGAAAAACAACAATTTGTAAATAACAGTATGTTTAAGTATACTAAAATTTGTATTATTACCTAAAAAAACATATACATACAAATATACACAACACATATATATATATGTATGTGTTGATGATAATGATCCTTGACGAGTTTCTGAAAAACAGCTTGTGAATAATAAATTATGTAAGTAATAGCACGGTAATGTTATTAGTTTGTATAAATTAAGTATGAGTTAGAGCATCATAATTTTTTTTAACAATATACTATATAACTTTAAATATACGTAATATGTATTGTATTGTAAATACACACATGTTATTTAAAGCAGTTTTAACGATATCTATTTTCAATTACAATTATTCCAAGTAAAGCAGAAACGACAGTGCCTGCCAGACATCTAAATTTGCCAAGAAAACAATTGGTAAGGTTTATTACTGTTTATTAGGTAGTTATTTTGTTTAGTCAACATTAACATGTATTAGAAATAAATAGTCTGAAATTAAATAATAAAAACAAACAATGCGACGGTCATTGTCCCATATTTTAAAGGATCGAGAATTTTTTTTATGGATTTTGTCATGATAAGGCCGCCAATTGTACAAATCAATTAGTTTTATCTATTGTATTATTTACCTGGTGTAGAAATAAAGAGAAATAATAATAACACTCAAAACACAGAATTAAAGCTTTGTAAATACCTAAATTAACAAAAAAATTAATAACAGGAACTTTCCATCGTGGTTCCGTTCGTGTATCTCAGTTTCCGTGCCTAACAGTAATCCAGGTTACAATCTAATTACACATTTCATCCACATCCGTCCACCGCTTCTCGCGCGATTGAGCAACGTTTTTAAAAATATTCATATTTCTAATATATGTAGAATACAAACAAGTCTATTGTTTGAAAATCTTGTATTAATAGAAATAATTCAATAGAATCCCATCATCCATCACGGGGTGTGGAGCCAACATTGTACGGCCGAGGAGAACGGTAAATCAAACTTATCTCTGTACTTGTTTATGGTCCTTTGGGTAAATAAATTTTAACCGCTTTCTGCACCTTTGCTGTTTTGAAATGACAGGAATGTTTTAGTTATAGGTTTTGTGGTTACGGAGTAGTTACGTGGAAATAATACACAGAAAGGGTTTGATTATTGCGTTAAGGTATAATGACTATGTCTGTGCAGAATTGGTTCTCGAAGTTTCGTGAACAGCAACTGATATGGAGAAACATTGGGTGACGTTATGCACCAGATAATTTATCGTAGTCTCAAATGTACCGTGGTAGTACGGTATATTTGCTCTGCTACCCGCCCCGGTTTGGCACGGGTAGCAGAGCATATATTTATATATAATATTTTTTTTTTCCGACATCTTTAACAATCATCTTCATATTTCAGCTATTTTACAGAAAACCTTAATAAAATTATACACCTAAATCTTCCTCATGAATCACTTCGTCTATTGGTGAAAACCGCATTAAAATCCGTTGCGTAGTTTAAAAGATCTAAGCGTACAGAGGGACAGACAGTGGGCAGCGACTTACTTTGTTTTATACATTTAGAGATAGTAGTAGTAGATAGTATTCTGTAGGTGATTAGGGTCGCAAGTGCTTCTGGAATGGAGTAAGCCTTAACACGTTTTTATTGGCACTGACAACCGAAAAAATCACCAGGCCTGTATATGCTGCTGCTCATGCGCTTAAAATAATTTGGAATCGATAATTCTGGTTAAAATTATAAATTATTATTAATAATTATTATTTCTTCAATTTAATGACACATTTTATCCAATATCATATATGAATTTACATTTTTCCAATTATTTGTGTAAACAAATAATTTTAAAAATGTAAACACATATATTATTTACTCAAATTTTAATAATGATTATTTATGGTAGAATTGCGAATACTAGTATGTATGTTATAATGTATTTGCATCAAATTGCTTATTAAGTAGTTTTAAGGTATAAATCTATTTTAAAAGTTGGCATTGTTCCTAGATAACATTACATTACAGTAGAATAAAGCTTCGGATATCGTGCCTACAACAAGTTAACCTGAACATTGTTTTTTCTCATTTTCTTAACTATTATTACTGTTCATCACGATGTTCTACTTCAAAATGATTTAACACGAAATAAATTATTATCAATAAGCTCTTTTTCATTGCACGCACGATTGTTGTCTTGCGCATTCAATAAACAATCTAATTCAACATTTTATAGTTATGTTTTTTTTTTTAATTAGAGTGTCAAACAAACACCGCTCGCCCGGTAGTAGTCTACACAAGGAGGAGGAATCAATTTTGTCCTTCCCTAAAAGTCTACCGGCTTTGCAGTAATACAAAACTAGTTTTTAGATTTTTAGTGTTATTTTGTATATTATATGAGATGGATTGACGTCAATTACACAATAATATATTTTTATACATTTGAAAGAGCAGGGAGCGTACAGTATTGTACCGAACAGGTTAGGAATAAGTGTGGTACGTAGCGTAGGTTAGTAGTAATTAAGAACAACTAAGAAATTTTAAGGCTTAATGTAGTTTTTATTCTTATCCAAAATTTTAGATCACTCTGTGCACAAATAGCGCATGCGTGTTAGATACAAATGTCTCTCTATCGAAAGAACGCTGTTTAATGGCTGTATGTAATGCAACATAATTTTTCATTTCTATTATCGAGTTTTTAATTTGTAAATGACCTCATAGAAGTGTAAACATTTACGTACCTACCTATTCTACGCACTATAGTAATATTTTTGGACATTTTTGATTTGCCTCGGGATAGTCGGCATCTTTACCTTTTGAGAGATGGATGTAGTAAAATTTCAACGTGCTAAGATAAATTTAAAATGTTAATAATTTAGAAATTATAAATTCATTACAGTCACAAATCAAATACGCAGTCGGTAATAAATTACAAAATCCATTACTTTCAATACGTTTTATACATGATAGCGACATATTCCGGTAATTAAGAACTATATTATACAATAATAGCGTTACTGTACGGCCTTTAGTGATACTTGTGCTAAATTTTGCACTAAATCTATTAATGAAAGTAAACCGCACCTTACGCAACAACAGTTTTTCATTACTTTTACAGATTTAAAAAAACGAGGAAGTACTGTTTTTGTCGCGTGTTTTTTTTTCTATGTGTGGTCACCGATTGACACCGATTGACAGCTTTTGATTACCTGCAGCGGTCTCATATATTTATCTGTGACATGGTTAATGTCTGTCTATAATATCAAATTATATTGTCATAGTAATACGAAGATATATTCGTTAATCTATAAAGTTTAAGACAACTGCTCACAGTAGCTTATTTACTTTTCAGTGATGTTATTTAGATTTGTTGAAGTCAAAATGCTCGTTTTAAAGAATATAAATGTATCAACCGGTATTATAGGCTATGCGTCCGACTAGGAATCGAGTTATTATAATTTACCATGTACTCGTAAGTACTGAAACTTGTTATATGAGTAAATACAAGCTAAAACTTGTGAACTGGCTGAGCCAGTGTGCGCAGGACGACTGGCTATGGATACAACCGTAGCACTTGCCCTACCCAGGAATCTAGTCAATCTTTTCCTGTGTATGGTTCCTCTGACTGAATGTTTCAATAGCAGCACATCTTGAGTGTTTAGCCGTCTTTAACTGTGCCATTCCTATTACTTGCCACTCAAAATATAACTGACGAGAAGTAGGTATAATACACGTTAGTCCATATCTTAAGGAATGTAAAGCAAAGCAAACTATATTAAAGAATATGATAGTCTTTATGACGGTAGGTTGATATCTAAGAAACAACCAGTATGAATTCAATTTTGAAAAAATTAGTTGCCGAGGTAGAATATTATATACACCACGTAACTTCATTAGCAAAATAGGAGCGGCAAGTATGCGGACACTTAAAAAAAAGTACTTCAATTATAAATACTATTTACTGCTGTATAAATTAGGCTCATTTACGTTTCATAGTCAAAACGTTTGAATCACGGAAATCATTAATCTCGTAAGAACCCCATTAGCATTATAAAACAAAGGACGGATAACAATGAACGCTCTAAGGCTTACTTTTTAACACTTGATCGTGATTATAGTATTAATTTTAACAATT
Source organism: Callimorpha dominula (assembly GCA_949752705.1). NCBI lineage: Eukaryota > Metazoa > Arthropoda > Insecta > Lepidoptera > Erebidae > Callimorpha > Callimorpha dominula. The sequence goes on from OX457011.1 coordinate 11,886,023, forward strand.
TTCGTCAACGTTATTTGTTGTTGCGGAATAATAAAAATAAAAGAAAACTTCTACATATGTAATGAAAACGGTTCTGTTAAAAACATTTGCAAATGCATTGGTATAGTTCAATACACAAAAAAGTAATAATAGGATTGGTCCTTAAGATGCTCCGATGTTGCCATAAATTGTGATACAGTAAATGTTGCGAATTTATGCATAATTATTACACAATTGTAAGCGTCTGCATAAGAGTCTGCATAATTGTGGCGGCATAATTAAACTTCGTCTTGTTTTTGTTCCTGTGTGTACATGCAGGGGCATTTATCTAGCTTGCTAGGTCAGGGATTTTGTGTATAAATTGTTTAAATAACCGAATTAACCAAAAAATGCTGTAAAACTCAAAATATTCTATCGATAAATAGCATGGTATTGTTTAAAATGCCCATGATGTACGTGTTGTGTGCAAGTCGCGATAGTTTAAAGGCATTTAAAACATAAATTAAAAAATCTATAAATTATTCTGTATTTTAGTTTTCTTTAATACCTGGCTAGGTAACTAATGTTTATGACAATTTCCATTGTTCAAAATTATCGTAGCAATGGCATCGGTGCCTTGAGTAACTAGACATCCTTTTTTCCTTTTTTTTTTTTTATCGTGTGGAAACCCCCACGGGTCATCACCTCACCGAAGGTGAAGTGGTATGTGGACTCGAACCGACTAAAACCACACGGTGTTCCATCACAAGTGAGTCTATTGCACGGGACCCGGGATACCCTAGGAAGGAAGCTTCCGAGAACCCCTGCAGACTATGGCCTCCTGATCAGCAGGTGACCACACCGTGCGATAGGGGGAGCTCTACCCCCCCTTTCAGATGGGAGAGGTGCGTGCGGAACCCGCCGCGCCATCGTCTCAGGCCTGCTTCTGCTGGGGTAACGGTCAGCCCAACCCACTACCCCCAGGCCAGCGCTCATGGAGGACGGAGATCATTCAGCGCTCTCCGGCGCCTGGTGCGTCTTCTGCGGGATGGGAGAGTGCTTGTCCTCTCCCGTTCCCATTCGAGTAACTAGACATCCTAGACAGAGATGTAAGCTATATTTACGTGGATGGAGAATAAGTAACGCCTTTATATCCCAAAGGGTGGACAGGGCTATATTGTATGTTTACATTCCGCCAGCTTTACCAGAAAAAAAAACGTAATATGCTCCGTCGTCTCGTAATCATGCTCATAAGTGGCAGTTTATAATTGAAAAGATGGGTATCAACACCCAATAGTTTTTAAAGTTAATTTACTTTCTCATGAACTACAGATGAGTGGGTAAAATCGGTTTCTTCTATTTGACTTCAAAATAATGTTTTTCATTCTACCTCACTATCATATGTAGGACATTTATATTAAGTTAACCCTTTTCTACCTTATTGAATTGGGTAGTAGATTTGTTATTATTAGATTTAAAGTCATAAATGTTTTTATGTGACAGTACGGGGAATATTTATATAAATAAAGGGGAATAGAACAGGAGTCAGAAACGAAAGTAAATATTGATATATTATAGGCAATTAAACATCACGCTACAACCCTTACGAGAGGAGCAGTGATAACAAAATAAAATAACACATGTTGGATTGTGTTTCTAACAAAAGAACGATGCGACTAAAAAATTAAAAGTACATTAAAATTATTTTTATTGAAGCCTATGCATCTGATGATATTTTAACAGATTATGAAATAATTGAACATTAATTTAGCAATAGTAATTATAATTTTCATATCATTACACGCAAAGTTAAAGAAAATATTACGTAAGCTAGCATGATGTTTTGTGCTTTGGAGCGAGTCTTAAAATATCCATATTAATAGCATTATTAACTTACGCAATTCGGTTCATAATCCGCCTCCATTTTCTGACATTATGATAAAATATTCGGTACACTGACATTGATAGTAACGTCGTCACACTAACCGGTATTCAAATATGCTTTAAGATATTCATCAAATATGTTACCGAATTTGTAGTTAGAATTTATTGGGCTTGACAACGATTAATGGTATGTAGTCAAGGAAACCGCTAGGTATATCAGTATTTAGACATCTTTTATTTTAAATAAATTAAATTTGTGTTATACCTATTACAATAAATTAACAGCTGTTCCTCCTGTTCTATAGGTTATACTTTGTTTCTAATTCTGAGCGTATGCCTTATCAAATATCTGTGCATAAGAAGCACATTATGCAAATAATCCAGGTGCAAAAACCTTTCAATCGCACTTCGTCATCAGTGAGTCACGCATAGCTACGTCCGCTCGCATCGGAGTCAATGGCTCGAATGCATAATGTCACGCGATCCGATTGGCCGAAAGTTTACTTGTCGCACCTTTTTCCGGTGCGCAAGCGCTTGCACGTTGCACTTCGTTGTTTGAAAGTTAGGTGATCATGTTTTGGCATTTTATTACGTCATATCAAATTTGTGCGGATGTTAATTAGTATCAGTAGAAGGAAGTTCTTAAACTACATATATCGAGGTAGGCTTTTAGCATTTTATCTTGCGTAGCAGTTAATGTACCTGTGATTAGGAGTGTTTTTGACTTCCATGTTGCAACGTAATTTGTATGATTGCACATTAATTACCTTGTGTTATTTTACGGTCATTATTAGAGTTACATTAAAACAAACATTCAATGACGAACGTGGCCTTTCGTTGCCAAGCACCTAGTAGAATATCTAATAGTAGTATCGAATAGTAGGTAGGTTTAGTCAATAGCTCCTTGCCTATATCCAGCAGTCGACGTCTCATTGCTTAAAGATGATGATAATGATAATATACATTGTGTCCAGAATTACCACTTATGATTTTATTCTTACATTACGTTCTTTTAGGATATGCAACTTTATTATTATTTTCACAATACTTTACGAGTTTTACGACGAACTTCGAAGGTTTCGTCTATCAAAGTTCTTCGCTTCAAACTTGATCTTCATACATATGAGAACTAAGTGGAACTTTTTTCTTACGCCCGTCTGCGTTCTTTTATAAACAAGGTGTGCTCAAATAGCGAGCTTATACAGGGTGGCCCAGAAAGACCGAAGTGGTGTGAATTGCTTATAACTTTTTATTTAAGAGATATTTTTTTAATTTTTTTTTTTTAAATACATTAAATTTATGGGGAATATTTTTGGATTAGTTATTAAAAATGATATCCCGCAAGTGGTGGCCATATTCTGCTTCGCACAAATGTGCTCTTTCCAACACATTTTCCATGACCTTTCGCAAAACTTCCGGTGGTATGTTGTTAATTTCTTCTCGAATATTGGTTTTTAACTCCTCAATAGTCCTAGGCTTATTAACATAAACTTTTCCTTTTAAATAGCCCCAAAGAAAACAGTCTGGAGCGGTTAAATCCGGGGAACGCGGAGGCCAATTAAAATTGCTGTTACGAGAAATTATTCTTTCACCAAAGATGTCGCGTAAAAGAGTCATTGTGGCCCTCGCAGTGTGCGCTGTGGCTCCATCCTGTTGGAACCATATTTGCAGATGGTTTTCCACGGCTGGCCTTACAAAATTTTGCAACATGGCCCGATATCGATCACCATTGACGGAAATGGCGACACCTTGTTCATTTTCAAAAAAAAATGGGCCAATGATCCTTTCTGAAGAAACACCGCACCAAACGGTACACTTAACTGGGTGCAATTGTCGTTGATGAAGTACTCTCGGGTTTTCCGTAGCCCATATCCTACAGTTTTGCTTGTTAACGAACCCATTTAATTGAAAATGGGCTTCGTCACTCATTATTAAGTTATGAATAAAATTTGGATTCTCTTGTGCTTTTTGCTGGAAATAAATTGCATAGTCAAGTCGTTGCTGGTAATCTGTTGGTTTCAATTCTTGGACAAGTTGAATTTTGTATGGAAACAATCCTATGGTGTGCAAAATTCGCTGCAGCGACGTTCTTGAGAGGCCCAGTTGTGACGAACGTCTCCTGGTTGATATTTCTGGATCCTCCCGAATACTCTCCTGTACCACTTGAATATTGTCAGCCGTGTGGACAGTTCGGTGTCTGCCGGGACCAGGAAGGTTCCTTACTGCTCCTTGTTCTCGAAAATTTGCAACCAGACGGTTTATTGTTGACTGAGAGGGTGCAACCCGCACATTAAATTGACGACGGTATGCACGCTGAGTCAACACAATGGACCGTTGATTTGAAAAGTAAATTTCAACAATTTGGGCACGTTGTTCAATTGTGTATTGCTCCATTATAAATTATCCAAGTCTTCTTTACAAAATACTGAAAAGAAAAGAAAAAAAAAATTATAATAAAAAAGTTATAAGGAATTCACACCACTTCGGTCTTTCTGGGCCACCCCGTATATATATGCTACACATCCGTTGTCACATCGTCACTTACTATCAAAGGATAGTGATTAAACGCAAGCATATTAATATAAAATAAAAAAATCACGCGTGCGTGCCTAGAAAAACAGTGCGTATAAGGATTGTTACAAATAGTTAATGACAACTCTACTACAAAAGCGATACGTCCTAAAATAAAAGCCATTGTAAAAACAGTGGAATTCGACATCGGACATAATTTAGACCAAAGACTGAAATCATTAGTAAAAACTAAGGCACCAAACAAACACCTTTAGCTTTGTTTTAAATTTTACGAATTACTAGAATGTAAATATTCTAATAATTCGTCTAAACAGTTATTTGTCGTCAATTTATGCAATGACTCATTGATTTTAGCTAACTTATGTGAGTTTGGACAAATTCTGCACTAATTATGGCAGGGGCATATCTAACGATTTAAATCTTTGCGATGTACTAAAAACTTCATTAGTAAATAAAATAGAATGGAATGAACCATTTCTAAGTTTATATTATACACCTGTCTAAAGTAAAGTTGGTTTGATTTGCTTGTTAATATTTTATCCCGGTTTACCGCCAGATTTCGTAGGCCGGCTGTAAAGCATGATTAAAGCTGAAGTACTTCTTAAGAATGACCAGCGGACATCCTTTCATTAAATTTATACCGTACTAAGGACGTGTATAGAATACTTGTTAGTACCTTTTGCATATTGACTAACATGAATCAGCGACATTCATAAGATGCTAAAGTAATCAATTTAATGAATCATCTCTCTTAGAAACCAGGTTATATGCTGTTCTGGTTTTTACGTTATACGTATTAGTGATTTATTCGTGCCAAAATGTTTTGAGGAGTACTTCACCTGAGTACGATACTTATTATCTGTGTCTTGCTCGTGCTCAAGCAATGGACCCGGCCTTTTATAACCAATTCAACCAACAAAAGAATAACTGAAATTGTGGATACCGCTTAACATACACAAAAAAAAAAAACAAAATAATAATTAGTGGAATAGAGAAAGAACTGCTTTTTAAAGTTAAGGTGAAAATTTATATGTGCATATTAATTGGGATTTTCTGCTGACTCGACATATTTTCTAATCAGGTGGTTCGCATTAAAAAAGAAATCTATTGAGTTTTGCCCCGCTACTTGAAAGAGTGACGTGTTGTAAAATCTATTATGTACCAAACAAAACGTATAAGCATTCAAAGTTATGTCAATGTTTTTGAACTCAGTAACTTCTATGTTTATATTTAATAGTTAGCGCGGAACTGAATCGCGTATATTAAAATATGATACACGGGTATGATGCATTGCATCATTGTTTATATTTTTGTTTTTTTTTTATAACTGACGGTGGAAACACGACGAAAGATTTCTTGCAAACACAGATACTCGCAATGTCAGTAGTGCTACTCTGCGTTGCCAACACTGTCCCTGACGACACTGACATTGAAAACAACCTACGCCATATACACCCTGTATATGACGTAGGTTGTTTTCAGTGTCAGTGTATTTTGGAATTTTTCATTCCGTAACTAAGAAAATCCATAAGAACTAACTTCGAAATTTTTTTAAGTTAGTTTTCATGGATTTTCTCAAAAACGTACTATTTAAAATCTTTAACTTTACACCTGCTTTTATAAGAAACCGAAGTAAAAAATACCCGGAAATTCAAACGGCCATAACTTGTATACGGCTGTTTTTTTTTACTTTTTTTTATTGTAACTGCATGCTAGAGTCATACTTTTTAAGTGATTTAAGTAAGTGTTCTATTTTCAAATGTATGTAAAAAGATCTCAATTGGAGCAGCTATATGTTGTTTCGTAACTTTTTTTTAACAACTAAGTCGGCATACAATCTTAAAGTCCTCCTCACCATGTGCCATATTACATGCTATCGCCTTTCTACCTTCGTGGTAAGCAGAGACAACAGCCTGCCACTTGCTTATGTCCTTACACACCTCCCGAGCTTCTTTCGTCTGTCATTAAACCTTTCATACAAGCCCGCCCGGTTGCGAGTACTTGTGACCTACTCTTTCTTCAGAACATCACCAATTTGATTGTTTGTTTGTTTGTTGTGATCACTTACAATCACCTTATAGACACACTTGTTTTGTCATTCGTTCACTCATTCTTTCAACGTGCCACCTCAGCATACCCTTTTCAAATTTTGTCACTACGACTGTTTTCAAGCTACATGGCTCTCGAATAGCTACCTTCCTTTTTCTGTCAACCAATCTTTCTCCGCACATGCTTTGCAGTCATCTCATCACAACAGCATCTATTCTACTTTCAAATTTTTTCTGCCATACCCAACTGTTGCTACCATACACCACCACAGTGGGCACCAGCACGCCACTATGAAGTGCCAAGCACGTCTTCTTCGGTACCAACTGACCGCTCTTAAAGACATGTAGCGCGTCATTCACACGCTTTACTGGTGTGTTGCCAGTTTACTATTGCCTAAAAATACTTGCAACACTTAGTAGTGACACTTGTGCGTGGTATCAATTTTAACTTTGGCGACTCTACTCACCAGCAGAAATATAATACTACAATAGTGTTAGTTGACTGCAGTCTAATAATTCTGTAGCCGGGCGTCTCTAATTTAAGCAGAAATCTGCTGTACTGTCATTATTGGTGACGTCATTAAAGTAATATGAGCAAAATTACGTATACCACTCGCTACAAATGTGCGCTGGCGCGTAGTATGAATGAAATACATGCGCGGTTGAATGTATGGTATGCAAGAAAGTAAACTGTTTGTAACTGTTAAAAAGTAATTGTTCCGACATTACAATTAATGATAGTTATGTATTTAAGTTGTTTCTTTTTGTAACTCTTCCGTAGACAATAAGTCTTTAGTCCTCTAATAGTCGATTTCAAAAAGGAGCACTATCTCGCTTTAACTTCGTTCTTGATTCGATTTTGTGTGTACCGTTTGCGATATCTTCACCAATTTTGAATAGATTTTTCTTGCATGTGTTGTACCTATATATACATACAATTCTATACATACATCTCTATATCTCTTAATAAATTATAATTATATATAGTAAGAAACAATTGAATACGTAAGTCTGACCATATTGCATAACATCATACAAATTATACTTAATTATTAATCTTCTTTCAATTAACATTCTTTAAGTTACAAAATTTAATGGTTTGAATATAAGTAATATGGATCTAATCTTAGCGATTAAACTAAGTTGAATTAATAACATTAATAGCTCCAAGGGTCAATTTGTCCGTAAATTTCACTTTCTTTGTTGATTTATACACCAAGCGCTGTGCGATGTAGCTCACCGGTGGGCCAGGCAGTGGTTGTATACGTTTTCTTTTCTAATACACCTGCTCTCCTAGGACATTACATGAAAAAATAAATATTTTAATGTGATTTAACGTAACAGGTGTGATTGTTGCGCCCCTTTGCACCGGCATTCGTGGCATCGACTTTTTTAATGACTCATTTGGTTAATCGCAGGTTCGCTAACATTAATTTGATGCTAAATATATCATTATTCGAATGTAGGTATTTCAATACTTGAGTGTAACTAGTTATAATGTGCGAATTATCAAATAAATTGTTTTTATTTACACAGAGTTGCCGCGATAACATCAAATATAAACATTTCATAAAATTAAATCAAATCATATCAAAACATTTGTTTGAGGCGCCTTTTAGTAGCACTGGGATGTATTTTATTTATTTTATTTTATTTTTATTGTACACTAAAAGTAGATTACATATCAGACAAGGAAATGGTATGTACAAAGGCGAGCTTAACCCAAACCCGAGTTTTCTTCCAGCAAACCTTAGAGTGAATAGAGGATAGTAGAAAACGTTAGAGGCAGAGGCATGTGTACGTTAAACAATTAGAAATAGCAATTAATATATAACTTGAATAAATTAAATATCCTGTATACTCATTATGAAATATAAATACCTATATTTACACACATTTATAAGTGATATATATTAAACTTATAAATACATACAAACATATATACATACATATACTAATACATATTATAAGTCTGATTTATTGTTGAGAGAGAAAATAATTCCTGGTTCTCCGCTTGAACACGCTTAGAGAAAGAAGGGCTATCGCGTATTGAATGCGATAAGGCATTCAATAACCGGACAGCAGAAACACTAAAAGAATTGTCGTAACGAGTAGACGTATGGGAAGGAGTTCGAAGGAGAAGAGAAGAAGAGGAGCGACAGCGATGTAGTCACTTCGGTATAATAAAATCTTCGGTAGACATGCCTCAGGTTGCCGGCCCCTGACTCCTAATAACCGCTCGTTTCCCTGTAATTAGGCAACTCACGCGCAGTCGTTTCACTCTATCTTGAGATTCTAACCGCTTGGGTAATGATGGTTTAATTGCTTTGATGTATTGCTAGGTTTTCTACTTCTTGTCGCAATGTTTGAGCCATAATAATCCAATTACTAACCGCGCCTGTGTTGTTTAACGTTGTTAAAGGGCAATATCTTCAGTAACTAAGTATTAATTGAGGAATGAGAAGAGGCATCGTTACAAAACCAAAGGACAATTGAACTTTTAGGATTGTATTTTGACGATTGAAGTTATATTAACAAAAATAAAATTGTTACATATACAAATGCATATAAAGCATTTAAGAACTTTCGTGAGTGGTATTCGTAACAATGAAGGATATACGCCTCTACTCACGTGTACGACGCCTTACCACTTGATAAAAGGCCCCCGTTGGGTCCCAAACAAGTTGGGCTTCCCTGAAACATGCACGTGAGTAAAACCGTACTTTCTTAATCATTATAAAACATTGTTTTCTTCAATACAGCTGGTTATGGTGGCTTTGTAATATGTAAGTAAAAATCTTTTTAACGAAAAGAACTAAAACCAAAAAATAAATAAACCTTAAGTCTTAAGTATTGAGCTTATTTACATAAACTATCAAAATTTTATATGTACCTACGTAAGTTATTAATCATTTTATTATTTGGCGCCGACTCAAAATAAGTTTATATAAAGTTCGATAGTTTATGTAAATAAGCTCAATACTTAAGACTTAAGATTAATTTATTTTTTGCTTTTTAGTTCTTTTCGTCGGTTTAATTTTTTGTGAAAAAGATTTTTATTTTATAGTTTTTTTCATCACCAGCTCAGCTACATGATGTGATGATTTCTAAACGCAAATACCTGATAAAGCAATGAAAAGAAAACAGAAACACTATTCGTTCCTACAATTTTCGAGGGTTTCTCTCAATTTTTTCAGGATCCCATCATCAGATCATGACGTCCTTGACATGAGTAGTCCCGTGAGGATCCCCCCCATCTAACAAAAAAAAAATCAAAATCGGTTCATAAATAACGGAGTGAGGGCTGAACAGACATAAAAAAAAAGAAAAAAAATATAATACGGTCGAATTGAGAACCTCCTTTTTTTTCGTCGGTTAAAAATGTGACAATAGGCGTTCAGTTTTATTTATACTTCAAATGCATAACTAAATTAATAAGACGTCTAAAGCACTCAGTAAATAGTCTAGTTTATATTATCAAACCTTGGCGGTTACTGCTTTAACTGTACTTAGTTTAAAATCAATAGTCCAAGGTGCGTTAAATGTGTGAACTAGCGAGGTGTTAATATATCCATGTCGCGAAGGGATTAGACCGGATATTGGCAGTTAACAGACATTGTATAATTGATTTAAGTGCCAAATCGTAGTAAATACTTTGGGTATGTGAACTTAAAATATACAATATATACGTAAACGGTAACTTTTGTATGATATCGAGGTTTTTTTATAGAACTTGTTATGTAACAAAAATACGTGCATCACCTTACCTATTACTCATCTCATTGAGCTCTGGTGATCCTCTGACACATCAACAGAAAAAAAGGAACTACGTATGTGCATGGTTTTTAGGTATTTAACATTTAATAATATAATTATGTTTATTTTAAATCTAAATAATATGCACCCACTTTATTATAATTTTATAGAGCTTTTGGGAAAGAAAAAAAAAATAAAAATCTCTTGGAGCCCTTGGCAATCTATGTAAGAACTTTTATCAGTGCTTTAATAAATCTCTTGGAACCGCTGGGAATTCGTGTATTGAGATTTGAAAACATTTAATTGTTTAATTTTCTTTTTATTTATATGTTTTTGGAGCTAGTGGGAATACAAAAACAATAGAATCTTGGAGAATTGGGAACGATTCCTTTATGTCCCTTGTACAAACGTGGTACCACTCCCGTTGGATGATAAATATGAATGGGAAAATTTGGTCGAACGGTTTAATAAGTTATTGATAGGGTTCTTGAAAAGATAAGGCAGGTAGACAAGGCATGATTCAAATGATATAATATTTTCCTAATCTATGCTATTAGAAGTCTTATCAAAGTAATCTTGAATTTATTTATTTATGTAGTTAGGGAGGTCAATTCCAACTTAGAGTCATGGTCAAAGAATGCGTTGTAAAAAAACTGCCATATCTAAATAGAAAAAAAATGGAACTCAAGTTTTAAGTCACTTATGTGTCATAAAGGCACACAGGTTATGACCCGCTTAATGATAAACGTTTACTTTAACCTATGATCGCTGTCAACACTAACGTGCTGCGACAGAGGTGAGCTAGGAGGTAAAGAAAAATTAAGGCAACCTTTGAAAATGGCGTCTTAAGAGCCTTAATGGTGAAGAAATATAATCTATGTTGGGTATGGTCCATTTCATACCTACTGACATGTCCAGTTGAGGGACAGTTTATGAAACCGTTTGGCGGACCGTAAGGTTTGTTTGGCTGAAATCGACTTATATTGGGGTCTAAAGTCAACCTTAACATGGAGCTAAAACTTGATGCATTACCTATTATATTATCTAGGCGGTCAAATTGTATCAAAAGCTGTGGTACTCTCTGGCGAACCCTGATCAATGGCCCTCCCCTGACAGCTAACGAAGTTGAATTGAACAAGCTCAATAGGACATCATATTGAGTACGTCATATAATATACTCAATGAGATAGAAATAAACAATATTAACGGCTTCGATTTATTTATTGCCTGTTATCCCAGAAATCAATGCCGTAGTGAAAATAGCAACGGGTCTTTAATGACCCCAAGTAATGCTTGGGACACAAGACGACAACAGTTATTTATTTTATAATTATAATTATTATAATAAAATTACTATAAGCGCTTTATGGAAAACGGGTAATTGTTTCCTCAGAGTATAAAATTGTTTATGTTATTTATTTGTGAACAATCATAAAATTAATAATAGAAAAGTAGTACTACAAATAGATACTGGGTAATTAATTTATAGTAGATACTACTCTGTCAAGAAAGTACCGGGAAAAGGTCAATAAAACACAAAATAATAACTATTCTTCGAAATTTATTATATCGCCTTCAAAGTAGGCCCCTTCAGAAATAATACCAAATGTAATTTCCGGAATCGACTTCAGTTCTCGCCACGAATGCTATTTGATATCTTTTATCGACTGTAAACGGGTACCTTGAAGTGGTAATTTGAGTTTTAGAAAGAGAAAAGAGTCATATACGGTGGTTGTTCGATGGTATTTGTTCAGTTTTTGGGCCAAAATTCCGTTCACGATGATGGGTTTGTGCAATGGAGCGTTGCCATGGTGTAAAAATTTTAACTTTTTCGACGAATTTGCTCTCTCAAATCAGACCAGACCAGACTCAGACCTTGACTTGATCGACTTTGTCGTGGTGTTTTCGGTTTCGGTTCAGTTGGAAGTAGCCATTCCGAATCTTTTTGACTAGTTTGCATGTCAAACTTGTAAATCAATGTCTCATCATAAGTAACAATGCGTTTTACGAATGTAGGGTCGGAATTGACTCGTTCTAGCATGTCTTCAGCGACTTTTATGCGATCGAGTTTTTGAAGAAAATTTAGATCTATCGGGACTAGTCGAGTGGCAACGTGTTTCATGCCCAAGCGATCATTTAAAATATACAAATCGATTCGTGAGACAGAAAGTTCAGCGGCTATCTCTCTCAAACACGAATGAGGATTTTCAGTCACAATTTCAGTTGAAGTTTTAGCGATGTTAACTTCAGTTGAAGACGTTGATGGCCGTCCAGAGCGAGGCAAATCTTTCAACAAATCTCGACCGGTTTTTAATGCGCTCTATAACTCATATGCACAAGTTTTCGATAAAGCCGATTCGCCGTATGCTTTCTGTAACATTTTCAGCGACTCTGAACATGCAATTCCATTGGCAATGCAAAATTGGAAAAAAACGTTTGATGTTTTTATCCATTATATAAATCGCAAAACACTCTTGAAATGAGCTTACAAAATCGAGTACTGCAAACAAACTAAATGAAATAATTGCTCAAACTTCGCGCCAATATAGAACTTAACTTAAAAAAAAAGAATTATTTGAATTGAATTTGGAATTATAATTAAATTATCAATTCTCGATATTTTTTTGACTGAATGTATGTCATAAAGAAAGTAATTCATCTTCCACTTAAGTATTAAGCAGAATGTTGGTCGCATTATTAACCTCATGGATTGTCACCGATTTCACCGATTTTCATTGCTGCGAGACAGTGTACTCGCAATCTTAGACAAAGTACTTAATTTTTTTTTTTGTAATAAAAAGAAACTTAGATTATATATAGGTCCAGATGCCTAATCCGCGCCCCAAAACTGAAGCCAAAAAAATACAAGCGACTAATACAAATACAAGCGACTCACTCTCGTCACACGCGAGCGAACGTTCGCCGCTGAAGTAAGTCTAGAGGCGCTATTTATATAATATTCAAAAATGCCTGGTTGTGCAGTTACATCCTGTAAAAATTATACAAAAAAAATCTTAAGTGTCCGAACATCACATTTCACTTGTAAGTATTCTATTTCCTAATGTAATTTATAAACAATAGAATAAATTTTCAAATTAATAAAATTGCGGACGCCATTATTAGAGATGTTGCAAGCGACGTTAATTTAATTTACCCATAACACATTCTAGCAGTATGTATAATTTTCTTCGTCAAACTTGTTATTTACAGAAAGACGAGAAATATGGTTACTGTTAATGTTCGCGAAACTGGAATCCTTAAAATATTCTTAATTTCTAAGCTCTAGCGCCCGGAAATCAATGTGTCCGGCAAACGATACTTTGGCTATAGGATTGTACTCGTATTATAATTTATTATTACTACTCCTAACGAACACAACTATAGAGCACTTAGGACTTGTAAAATTTTGCTAGTTTCTTGATAGTTCATAAAAAAAAAATATTATATATATTAGGGTGGGCCAAAAAAAACTTTTGATTTTTTTTTTCATTAGCTACCATGAAAATATTGTTCAAGATGACGTAAAAATAAGCCTGTGAAAATAGCAGCTCCAAATTTTACTATTAAGAGGTGCCGCTTCGTGATTTTTGATTTCCCATTTAAATAACGTGATATTTTTTTATTTATTAAAATTTTATCGCGTTCCAACGAATTGACAAGTTGTAAAAATCAATACATATTCTTGTAAGAAATTAAACGATCTACAAAAAAGGTCAGATATGATTTTTCGCTAAGTTAGCTTATTTAAAATGTTGCAATTACTTACTTGGAAGTATGATTAAAATTCTACTATGTTGAACCTAATTGTTAATTTTTATTACAACAATATTTGGATATATATATATATATATATATATATATATATATATATATCCAAATATTGTTGTAAATATGTCTTTAAATTTACATGGTTTGAGTGGCTGAATTAAAATGAATTGGGACACAATGCCCCGGTTTCCTGATACATTGAGTATATAAATAGTTCCTACTAAGTACCTTTATTTTTATTTTCCATTTTTCCTTTTAACTAAACGATTAAATAAAAAAAAATTAAATAAACGAATACTTGTAACACATTTCAAATGTCTTTATTTAATATTACTTACATAAAAAAAATATTATGTTTCATAAAAAAGTCCCTAAATTTTGGGGTAACCTCTATGCACTGGTAGTAAAACCGTCACGCACACAAGCGCAGATATTGTATGTTGACACTCGCGTTGGGCGGGATTCACTCACACAGCTCCAAAAAGTGGCTTCAATGTAAACGGTGACTTTTGTACTGGTCACGGTATCTGGACCTATATATAATCTAAGTGCTGAAAGCAATTAAGGCATAGCTTTTTTAGAGAGAGAGAGAATGAGAGAGAGAGAGAGAGTTTTCAAATATGACCTCCAGTTTCCTGATGTTGAATTACAACTGTGTTGTCATTTTGATAACACTATCAATATTCATAATAAATCGCTGTTTCTGGTGGTTTCACAGCTGAGCGGTACATAGACGTGATAAAGGTGCGAAGCTTTGATTTAGCTTTATACTGATTTATGAGTAGAAAGTACACTAATATTAAAGATGAACGTGTCACTGCCCTTGGCCTTGCTACATTAAAATATAAATTTCGTTACTATTGTGTAACGCTAGTTTAATAGATACCGCGGGCTGACACCTACAAAAGATTTATATTTCCGGTTTGTATATAATTTATTAGCAGTTTATTATATTATTAGCTTAATCTCGGGACTCCTTTCGGTGCTGTAAATTATGTGTCTTGTTAATGAGCCGATGGCCATAAAAGTAAATAAAATGGGGTGAGACATATTCACTCCACCGCATTTTGCTTTATTATAAACTAAAACTCAAGTCAAACTGAAACTTAATATAAGGATTACTTTACTTATTTGTAAATATTACAACTACATAACTACAACGAGAAGATGTTAACGTAGAACTGAGACAAGGACTGTCTGGTTATAACAATAAAGGAAGTATACGAGAAACCTTTGCTTCACAATGTGCTATAAACGATTAAAATTGTCTTTTTGAAAAAAGAAATACTTTTGCCTAAAGTTAGCAGTACATATTGTTCTAGAAAAGCCTTAAATTAGTACAATTTTTTTTATTCATTTTTAAATTTGGAAAAAATTGTTTCATTTAAAAAGTTAGTTTTATTAAATTTAGGTTATGTAACCACAATTCTGTGTTCTATAATGTTTTGATTTCAATTCAACGACGCGACGTTTTAATAGGTTTAATATGTATCCTGGTCATTTATTTCCACAAAACCAAATATATTAAGAATATGAATAGAGGAATATAAGGAAGTAGTCAAAGCAATTATCTTGAGCACATACACTTTCCTAACACTGAGAAAGTATCAATAAGAAGAGCGATCAATACGTGACAGTTAATATCCGGCGTGCTGATGGCACGATGAGCTTTCCACTTAATGTGCCATCTGTAGGGTAAGAAATTACGGAGCGAATCACACATGCCTACCCGCGCGGAACAAGTATTAAACCGAGATTTGTAACACGACGCTTGCTGGCTTTTCAAATTGACTGCTTAATGACGCTTAGGTATGTGTGTTTATTTACAAAGTAGGACATAACCCATATCCCGTTAAGAAAGAGAGATTTTTTTAATGCAATAAAGGAGTACGCGTTTGTTTTCAAACTCACCTGATGCTTGTAAGCGTGTAGCTACACGCTTAATCAAGATAAACCTATTCACTCTACTCTTGAAGGTTCCAGGGTTATAATTGTATAAAAAAAATAGACGTAGGCACCTTATTCCAGATCTTGGCGACTCGAACCAAAAAAGAGCTATCAAAACGTTTAGTTCGACTTTTCGGTGTTTTCGACAACTAAACGATGGAACCTCTGCATTTAGTAGTCCGATGAAGGAATGGTGGGGGTTCAATTAACTCGAAGAGAGCTTTCGCAAACCCCCGACGCAAAAAGGAGGGTTACTGTAAGTTTAACGTGTATATATGAGTCTGCCTGCGGCATCATAGCTCCTAAAGGGAGATAGAACAGAATAATCGTTATTGTATACCAACAACATATTACTTTAAAAAAAAATACACGAAGTGCATATGTACAATAGGCGGCCTTATCGCTAAGAGCGATCTCTTATAGGTAACCTTTGGATGGACAAAATCGATAATAGATAAAAGGTTTCGATTTATTTATTTTTGTTTAAAAGGTGATTTGATCGAAAGTGTTCTTAGATCATCAGCTCTTTTCTGATCGTAAAAGGGATAAATTTTAAATGTATACTTTTACAATCAGGGTAAGTTGCAGTATTTTTGGTTATTTGCTGTTTTGTAATTGGTCACGCGTGAAGGTCAGAGCAGGAGGTGAAAATTCGTATCTTGAGTACGTAGCCTTATGAAGTAACATGCCGGCTCTGCAAACATTACGCAATAACACACCTGGTACAATGTAAACATCTTCATAAGGTGGAAGTTGTACGTTAAGATAAACATGATCGACAACGATGTTTATGTGTTTAGTAACTATAAAAGCTAATCATTGTAATCTAAACCTTTGAAATAACCTATATCGTGCATATAAAGGGTGAAAATTAGTATGCAAACCCCCCTATTTAATATACATAATAACATGCAACACAATATTGTATGGAGTTTTAAAATAAATAATGGAACATTAGTTAGTGCATTAAAAAGGTTTAAATGTAAAATGTATACCATCATCATCTTCCTGCCCCCCTCCCAACTTTCATTGGGGTCAGCGCAATGTGTAACATTGCAAAGGGTTTTAGATGGCCGGCCACCTACCTGACGCCAACCTTCCTTGGAAATGTAATCATTTTAACGGGAAAGAAGGAAGAAGGTAAATTTTTATAAGAAAAAATAGGTAGGGAGAGGCACCTAGGGTAAGGGATACCCTCTTACCCTAGGTGCCAGTCTCGGATGGGGAACGGGACTGAGACTGCAGAATGTATTTCCTGTGACTGGAGAGCCTCTAGGACAGGAACACCAGCTGGCCAATGTAAAAAAAATGTATAGCAGGTTTTATTTTTGTTTTATTGCTTTAAAATGCTATATTTATTTAAAAAACAAAATTGGCATCCCTTTTTGGGACGCATTCGTAAGAAGCAAAAACAAATAAACGGAAACAATAACTTAGTGTATAATTACAACATCTCACGTGTGATCACTTTTCTTTAATGAGGTGCTATGCTGTCAGCGACAGATTGTCTTCGATTTCTGCAGCGTGTATGTGACAATGGAACACTTACTTAAATTAATGAAAGGGGATACTTTTATGTATTTTCTCAATAATTGAGTGAATAGTTCCAAAATTAAAAAATACTATCAGCGCCTCGCGGTTTCACCCGCGTAAGGACTAAGGACACGATCCCGTGTGAATGTCGGGATAAAAGTAGCCTATGCGTTAATCCAGGTCTCCAGCTATCTACATGCCAAGTTTCATCGCCATCGGTCCAGTAGTTTTTGTGTGAAAACATTACAAACGTACACACAAATGTTTTTTATTTATAATATTATTTTAGATGTACGATTGAAAATCATTAACTTACACATTCCACCTAATTTTATGAGAAACAGAGGTAACAATACCTGCAAATTCAAACGGTCATAACTTTTTTTCAAAAAATATTTTTGTAACTGAGTGCTAGAGTGCCCTTTCAGTGATTTAAGTGAGTGTTCTATTGTCATATACACCCAGTATAAAGCTCGACTATCACAAACCATAGCACAGCATCAGTGCTATGGTAATTACCATAGCACTTGCGGCCTCGTCTATCACCAGAGGCGGCAGAAATAAATGTAATTTAAATTTATCATTGGTAAATTTTACTTTGCCCATAAATTCCTATTGCAAGTATTTAAATTCATTCTCACAATCGATTCCAAACCAGTAATACCCGTATCTTAATTAGTACATTTCACACTTAAACTTCTAACTCTTCCCTATTCTGTGTCAAGAGACCGGTCGTCAAACGATACTAATTAACGATCGTTCACACTACGGTATTTGTCAATAGCGACCGTTGCAGTTGTTAATATGTTGCTGGTGATCGCCTGAGGCTTGGCAGAATTGTGTACGACTCAATAGAGTGTAGGGTTGTTCTTAAGAGCGAAATATTTCGTAGTGAGAATCCTTAATATGTAGGCCGAGTCTAACTAGTTTGGGACGCGGCTTCGCTCGCTTTTTTTTTTCTAACTTTTTTCAGAATCAAAGGTATCCTATGTCCTTTTCTGTACCCTTGAGCACGTGAATGAAAATTTTCATGATGATCGGTTGAATATTTAAGGTGTGAAAGCGGAACAAACAAACAAACTCACTTTCGCACTGAAATATTAATTAAGTTGATTGTCTCGAAATTTTTGTTGTTCTTACTTGTCATAGATATATGGGATACCAATTTACTGACCATTACACTATACGTAAATATTGTGACCTCCTATTAAAATATACTTTAACATTGCCTATGACATTTTTAATTGGCCAATTGACAGTCATCTCTAGGTTCCGGTTCGCCTGCTAGACGCTCCTCCTTGTAAATGAAAACATCAAACGAAGTTACGCTTTCATAAGCTCTTCGTACGTTAACAAAGACCTTTTCACAGCCCTATTTTGTGTCGGATCGCGTGAAATCTCTAATTATATTCAACTGTGAGTGTGCTGACCATTTACAGCTTGTAACAGACGCACTGGGCCGTTAATAGATAGTATTTCTTTCATTAGAGCTTCCACGATACCGGTGATCGTATAATTGGACGTTGCCTCCGTAATAAAAAGGTGGCAAGCGCAAAGCTATGTATGTGTAAAGAATCTTGTATTGATTTACTCAATGCAATTGATACCTTTGAAAATAGATTTAGTGAAACTCCTGTTAATGTAACAAAGAAACAAATATAAATGCGGTTTCGAAGTATTGGTGCGACCGAAAACGTAGCCCTTGATTATAACAACATTAGCATTACAAGTATCAATACAACGTTGACCATTATGTATTTTGCCTCCTAATCTGATAAACTGATTCCATGTTGACAATCTTGATAATGATGGTTTAAATATGACTGACAATTAGGTCAATTAGATTTATTGATAAGACCTACCGCAGTAACGTTCATTAGTTTTTTTTACAAGTTGCATGGGTACAAGTCATACAAGTCCTACCGCAGATTTACGATTTCGTGAACGCAATCTACGAAAACTCTAAGCAAAACACTCGGCGCTTTGCGTTTTTTAAACTAGCAACAAATTTAAAAGAAAGTATATTAAATTCGTGAGGCCTATCCATTTTTTTCTTCTTCCTTAGTAAAAAGACAACGAAGCTAGTAGTATATAATATAATATCAACTTATGACATCGTGAATTCCAAATTTCTAGTTTCAAAGTGAACTATCTTAGAGTAACTTTGCTACAACTTTTAATCATTGAGCTGGTATCACTCACGTTACAATTATATTCGAATATAACATACCTACCTGCCGATAACAAAACTAAACATTGATCTATAATTTCCTCTTACAGAAATATAATACCAATAATGTCATAAATGATAAAAAGAAAACATGATTTATGTGATCGATAGGAAATATCTGATCAGAAACTGTAAAGGTCTTGTTCGACTTCTGCCCTAGTTCCGCTCACCATAAGCAGTCAGGCAGATTTTTTGCTCGATATCTGTATTATAGATCAATCATTAGAACCGGTGCGTCCGGGAAAGCCTGGGAACCACAACGAGATATTAAGGAAATTTACACTGAATTATTGTGTCATATAATGATTTACGAAGGTCGTTATGAGGAGGAAACCTGACGATCGTGACGTACATCTTGATTTCTATTTAGTTAATTGTTTGAACGAGACGTTAACGCGATGGTATGGCGATTAGTCGTAGTGATTACTTGATGGGTAAATTTTGCAATTTGGGCACAATTTACTAATTAAATATTGATTTATTATTTAATACTTCCTTCATTTTACATCAGTCAGTCAGCCAGTCAACTAGTCTGTGGGTGATGATGCAATGATGGACGAAGGACCTTTTTTCCTTTAGTATTCAATGCTCTCAATACCTATTTACTCTTATTATCAATGAAAACTTAATTTCTTTATGGTTTATCATTGTAGATGTGGTGTAATGTTACAAAAACTTACTGCTACTCATGGTGACTGAAAAATAGTGGGCGGATCTTTTTATCAGACGTTTTTCTTAGTGGATCTTGTGGTGCTGGTGAACATATCATATGAATATATATGCATTGTAAGACATACGTTTACGTTGTTTGTGGTCGCAAGTAACTGAGACCTATGGTCTTACAAAATCCACACAAAACTATTTTACCGCTATTCATAAACCTTGTTTGTTTTCAAAACTTATAATTAGGCTTAAAAACTTCTTGTATTTTAACTCTCTACGATGGCGGAAACCTGAGATATAACAGTAAATGCGCGGACGATGCCTTGGGTAACGGTTAGTAATTTTTGAAACCGGAAGTTCGTATTCCATAGAGCTTCGTTGGTTAATTTTAATGTGTCGGTAACCCACAGATGACTACAAATAAATAACATGGTAAAGCACTTCCTTGTGGTTTATTTTATGTGGTTTTTTTTACGTCGATCTCTGGTTTAATATTCCAAACATGGCCGGTCGCATATATGTAGGTTAAAACTTGTTTGGTCATTAATAATTTATTATTAATAATCTCACCTTTTTTGAGTGATCACTTAAAAGGTTATATCTTATTGTCTTTAAGTTCCGTACTGCTGACTGTTAGTCATTTTCTTTAATAAAAAATCTTTTTCTAACAGAATAATTGATTTAAAAAATAAAATAAGTAAACTATATAACTATAATATCACTCCTCAAATTTACCTCCTTATTTTTTTCTAACTCCCACGGGTCAACAGTAGTCATCACCTCGCCAGAGCTAATGATGAAGTAGTATGTCGGAATCGAACCGACTTAAACCACACGGTGTTCCGTCACAAATAGGGCTATTATAGCTATAAACCACCAATTTTCCAAGTAATGAAATGTGTGTGCTCTGCTAATTTATCATCTATACCTATTATATTTTTATTTATAAAACCTAGTTTGCAAATAAGTACAAGGCGAACTTCTCGCACTTACCTGTGCTTCAAGTCGCTGCACAATACGCAGAAAAACAAAACTTAACTATTATTGCCCATTAACCGGTACTTTCTGTGCCTCCTGACCTACCTGATTCAAGCTATACTTATGGATCAGAAAATACATCTCTTAAAGGTTATATTATCAGAGGTTGTTCCAATACACGCATAAACATTCGTTACGCATGAATGAGCGTAGTTTTTTCCGAAGTCAAGAGAATCGTGGTTCGATTGCTCTCGATTCAAATTTCGAACAGCTGTTACCGCCATCTTGTCTGCAACGATGCGCGGGAGTGGAAATGACAAAATGTTTTTAGTTAGGTTCAGTAATACGCCATTGTGAAACGTTGCATAACATTGAAGAATACAATTGTCATTGTATTTAGTAGTTCGATTGAAACGACTAAGAGACGTGTTGTACGTTTGTTTATGGTTGAAATCTGATGTGATTTTTTAACCTAATCATAAAACTATTCGTGGAGTTCAAGCATGCAAATGAACAAGCATTTCGAAGATACTAGTTTTATTATAATAAGTTAATAATTACTTCGAAACGTCATGAATAATAAATTTTAAATCAGTATAAACCGGTCAGAGAATCTTGGACCGTTCTGAATTTGATTACAATTTTAACTTTTTTTTGTTTACAACTAAAATGATGAATACGCTACACAGAATAACCAGTAAATTTCTATTTAGGACTTGCACTGAATCATAAACAGGGCCTAAGAGACCTTCTTCAAGATTTACGAAACGCTCACCCTTGGGTGTTACGAGCAGTTATAAACTATGCTTGCTAACCCTCAGTAGTTCAAAGAAAAATATAATTATCTATGTTTTACTCTAATACATAATTACTGCATAATACAATGCCCTTGGTTTATATATCGATTACATTTGGTATTGATTCAGATGACGACGCTTGGTCCAAATCTTCCAACGAATAGCCAAAGCCGCATCCAAAACTAGTAATTTCTTATTGATTTTCTTACTGACAGTTCCAGTAGTAAATACTAACGAAATTACGATTCAAGACAGGTGATTGACAAGTGCGCAAGCGCATTGATTTTGTTGTACGCCCACACGTGTGTTACGATGTCGTTGCGCTGACGCCGAACGGTACTTAAGTGGAGATGCTCGTCCCCATATATTTGAGATGTTCCGTTAAAATAAATACTTGAATTTCAATGTTAGGTTGTTATGTAATTGTGAGGTACTGACCTACGTAATAACATCTGTACTATTATTAAACTATAATTGTCTGTTTGTTTTTCGAACATCACAAAAAACTGTTGGACCGAAGTTGATGAATATTTTTTTGTTTAGTAGCTTGTGAGTAGAGTTGAGGCTGGTAAGAACGCAGTATAATTAACCGTATGGTTAGGAGAAGTAGACGTCATCAGCTCATTCTAAAAAGATCATAGCTATCGACATCAGTGGTCCTAAGACCCCCACTGGAAAAGAGCTCTGAATATCGACGATGATATAAAATTTATCAAGATGTTTATCATAATTTATTTTTTATCTTTTGCACTCATAATTTTTGGCTAATCGTCTTATTTGTAAATTACACACACCACTAATAGGATGTATATAACATACTTATCTTATATCTAACTTACTTAACTTTTTGCCCTTTTTTATACCACGTTGGTGGCAAACAAGTATACGGCCTGCCATTGGAAAGTGGCTACCGTAGCCTATAAATAAACATATAATATACCTATACCTTACCTTTATACCATTTATTGATTTGAGGTCAAGGTAGATCAATTAAAATTTGATATGCACGTGTTAGAGTAACAATTTTGATTCTTCTCTAACTTGTTCTCCGTGCGTTTCTAGCTCTAGAAACACAGAGGCAAACATATGTATACTGAGATTATTTTTTCTTTTTTTCGTGATCGAAACGTCCGGCAATTCAGAGGTATGTAATACCTATTTCGTGATCCTTTGACGCTGTCCACCAGAGGTGGCCATTGTAAATGTTTGAAAAGTTGTAGCCGTGGCCACCCCCCCGGGACAGTGGGAATTATTTTTAAATAGTTGTGACACTGTCCACCCGGGGTGGACAAGCAGGGGGTGGACAGTGGGAATAAGCCTTTATCGCGTAAACTCCCGTATAAATACATAATTAGGTATATACTGGGAGAAGTTCAATTCCTATATCTTATAGCTATTAATATAATTTCGAGTTTTTTAGATCTTTTAGTAAGAGAGATAAGTCTTTTAGAAGGTGGAAGTTAAATTTTAAACGTATTTTTACAGCAACGACCCGGAGACCACCGAATCCCATGATGCTAAAGTTTAAAATAAAATAATATTATAATAATAACGAGTATATCCCTGCGTTGATCGTCCATTAATTACGGTAACCGCTTACTTTGGAATATATTGTCATGTGTCGTATACCAAATCTACTACTGTCTGTAAAATTTAGCTTTCCTACTCGTACTGACTATACCAGTTTTTTTAATTTCACAAGTCAAGTCACCTCAATTAGTATGAAGGCTTACGATAAGTGTTTGATTGCCGACTAAGAGGTATTCAGTACATTGTAAATAAATGAACTCGATCAGTAAAACTCTGTACTGTAATCAATTACAGAATCCTAAACAAAAGATGAATTGCTTCAAAGAAAACTGGGTCAGCTACTAAATGGGATAATTTTGAAGTTCGTATTGTGTTTTCTAGTTGATTGAGTTCATTGTTAGTGTAGTACACGATTGGATGCGAATGTTTGTAAATGGATTTGTAGATTATGGATAGGTTACTAGGAAATTTTGGTTTGTTACAATGGTTTCATACTTCACTCCTTCTTACTAACTTTCTAAGAGACTTAATTTTGTATATTATCTAAATGTTTCTTCTTCAAATTTAACAGCTACGTTCTTGTCGGTGGAGCAATCAGCACTCCTCCCTATCCTCTGCGATCTCTGCGACCCCTTGATAAGTCTCGATTCCCACTTTCTCCTTCACTTGTTCTTCTAGGTTTTCCTCGTCTGTCGTGTCTTTCCAAGTGGCCAACCATTTTCCCCCTTCTATATTATCTATAGTTGTTAATAACGGTCTCTCTTCATTTACCATTAAAAAGACTTCCTCGTTAGTTTTTTTTTTCTATCCAGATGATGTTCATAGTCCGCCTCTAGCATTACATCTCAAATGCTTCCAACAAAATGTATAATGATAATAATAGTTATTGGAACCAAAGAAAATACAGTGTTCCCAATACACACGAATATAACTGCTATAGTGAGAATTGTGTCGCAGGTCGAACTTAATAATAATATATTTAAAATATTTAAGTTAATTTTTTTTATGATATAATTAAATCAAAAATTATGTTCCTTATTACTAAGACTCCGCGGTCCGTCCGTCTGTCTGTCCGTCTATCACCAGGCTGTATCTCATGAACCGTGATAGATAGACAGTTGAAATTTTCACAGATATTCACAATTTACACAATTTTCATATTTCTGTTGCCGCTATAACAACAAATACTAAAAAAAACAGTAAAAATAAATATTTAAGGGCAAAAAAAATCATGTCAGTTGTATGGGAGCCCCCATACAACTGACATGATTTTTTTGCCGTTTTTTTGGTTATGCTACGAAACCCTTCGTGCGCGAGTCCGACTCGCACTTGGCCGGTTTTTTAATTACTTCCTTGTAGGTGTGAGTACCTACTGTGTGTGTTTCGATGAATTCTCTACCCTTAGAAGGGTAACCTTTATCAAGTCGGAACTGGTTTCCCCGAAACATACACGTGATTACAATCGCATACCTTTAACCACAATGTACTATTAACGGAAGTTATTATTCTAATACTTTAAAGAATAAGGGTTTCTTATGGCTATTCTCAAATTCGCAAAACACAACTCATAAAATTAAGTTATACAATAAGACCTTATTGAATACAGTTAAGACGTGTAACAAACCTTTTATTAAATATAAAGTGTATATACATGTATATGTATATACATGTATATGTATATACATTATAACGTCTTTATGTTCTTGATGAAGTTTTTTTCTTTTACAGGTAAGCGACCATGAAGCCGATACGTATTACGTAAGATTCTACTGTTTATTTATATGGTTTACTGAAGGTAAAACGAAATAATATGTTGCGGAATATTATTATACACTGAATATATATATTATATATCATACTAATATTATAAATGTGAAAGTTTGTGGTGATGTATGGATGTATGGATGTTTGTTACTCTTTCACGCAAAAACTACTGAATCGATTGCGATAAAACTTGGTATGTAGATAGTTGGAGATCTGGATTAACACATAGGCTACTTTTTATTCCAATATTCCCACGGCATCGGGACTTACGCGGGGCGCAGCTAGTGTATATATATATATATCTTTACTCTCAATGAGTGTTGGTAGACTAGCGCAGTTGGTAAACATTTATTATGCTCAGTTAAACTGTACATAAAATAACAAAAAGACAATCTTCAGCTGCGATTGGACATCATGGCCTCGATGTAGTTTTTATGCTAGGCATTCTTTCTAACCAATCAAGAATATTCAATATTATGAATCATTTAAAATTTCTGTCAAAAGTACACAGTTTACAATGCATTGTTATCGAGAGTAAAGTACCTAACGTGTTAACTTAGATAAAAAATCTGAATGAGCGTTATCTCTATATACTTACAGTATTGCGTAATTATCATGTATATTCATAGAAATAAGGAGATTGTCGCAGAAAGTAGAACTTGACTACGTTCACAACATCGCGTGCGCAAGCGCACCGGATCAACACAACGCGATGCCGGCGCCGCTTGAACGTGTTCATTAGTGTACATTAATCATTTCTAGTACACTAGAATAACGTTATACATTTATTTACTCATACACTTCATAAAATATCATTTCCGACAGATGACGCGATGCAGTAAGTTTTAACACATTTTTGTAACCCTGTTTTAGAGTTAGATTGCCTTTCGTCAGCTTTGATGACGGTTCTTCGTCATCATCATGATCTCAACCATAGAAGATCTGCTGTTAAACATAGGCCTAATCTGAAGAACTCCATCTGTAATTGATCTTGCACGTTTTTTGTCGTAACTGCTTCTCAAAAAGAAATCTCAGGTTATTTTATTTTCTCGTTTGATATCCATAATTTTAGGGGTTAACAATGGAAAAATAAATATAAAATGATAGACAGTCTATCTGTCTGTTATTTTACAAAGAGACTTTACACTCACTTTAAACATTGTTAGAGAGATACAACCTATAAAATGGCCACATTTATCCAACGTTCGAACGAATCGTCACAAACACAAAAAAAAAACAGTTGAATTGAGAACCTCCGTCGACTTCCTTATAAAAAAACTGTTTTGACTTGTCTAGAATATAATACATATCTAAGATAATGTTTATATGTAGTATATTAATTACATATTAAATTGTTAAGCAATTTTTTTATTACTTACTTATATACTTATGCGTTGTTACTTCTTTTTAACCTCCGACGCAAAGAGAAGGGGTGTTATAAGATTATGGTGTGTATCTGTGTGTCTGTATATCTGTCTGTCAATTTGTGGCTCTTCTAAACGGATAGGCCGATTTTGATTTAGTTTTTGTTTGTTTGTAAGGTGATTGATCGAGAGTGTTCTTAGCTATAATTCAAGAAAATCTGTTCAGATGTTGGAGATCATTAGATCTTTTCTATTCATTGAATTGATTTTTGTCGGGGGTCTTTTAAGTTTTTAATTTATACTTGTTTTTTTCTAATTTTTATTTTACTAGATTTGATGTTTGTAACCTACAGTTTTAGTATGTTAAGTTAAAATGTATATTAAATCGTGCAACATTGAAACTTATTTGTTTAGAATGGTAGATACTATTGCTATACATTTGAAATTTGAAGAAGAAACCTTTGCTTTAACTTGTCGTGTTATATGGTTCACGCAGTCTGACAAAAGTTACACATATTTAGAATTCATAAAACGTAGTAAATATTCATACACAAATATCCGTTGAACAATACACCTGCTACATGCTACTACTGATATTAGAACAGTTATATTTAAATTCATCTTCTAACTACTATTAGACGTATAAAAGTAAACCAGAAGGAACTCATAGCCTACTTCTTAAGAATATGAAAGAAAGACTATTTTTATACGCTTTATGCTTCCTATTTGCACGATTGACCTGTATCTATTACTACTAGTAACTACTACTAGTACTAGTAACTACAATAGATACTACTACTAGTATCTATTACGTAGTTTTCTCCAACTTGAAGACGTTCGATTAACTTGAAAATTTGATTAACATATCAAAGACTGATGACAAAAATCCTACTAATATTATAAACGTGAAAGTTTGTGAGGATGTATGGATGTTTGTTGTTCTTTCACACAAAAACTACTGAACCGATTGCGATGAAACTTGGTATGTAGATAGCTGGAGACCTGAATTAACACATAGGGTACTTTTTATTAAGACATTCCTACGGCATAGGGATTTACGCGGGTAAAGCCGCAGGGCGCAGCAAGTAGTTTATAAAAACTAAAAAACACTCTTTTATAGCAAATCCACTCTTTTTTACAATCAAAAATTATTTTCTACTTTTTAGTTAGGTTTGCTATTTAGGCGTGTATTTTTTTTTAATTACTTAAGTATTGTTTTACTTATATGATTTTTTAACTTCCGACGCGAATAGAAAGAGTGTTATATATAAGTTAAACATGCGTGTCTGGGTATCTATGTGTTTGTCCACAGAGAGCTGTGATGCACACATCATAGCTCTTAAAACGATGGACCAATTATAATTTAGTTTTCTTTGTTGGAAAGGTGACTTGAGCGAGAGTGGTCTTAGCTATATTTTAAAGATCATCAGCTCTTTTCTAATCCTTGAAGTGATGTGAGATGTCTTCAGTGATGTTACAATACCATTCTAACCTTGACCTAATGCCGCAACATTATCCTAAATTAGTGGGATAGCTAAATTATAGTCTCAATGATTAGGTTATTGTAAATACATCGACATTAATAATGGTAATACATATTAAAGTGAGATTTTCAAAAATAACTACAAAGACGAGATCTTGACTTTAACCTAGTTGCAAAGTTTTCTCTAACACTAAATGACAGAGATATGACAAAGATGATTTACGACCAAGTCACATTTAATTAAATATTCATCAATTTCTCAGTACCGTGTACTCTAATCGTGTCGGCCATCTTCATTCTCATGATAGCGAAAGTATATCCGCCTTTGAATAATTTTCGCGAAGATATTGTTCACAGCGTGAGTTCAGGCGCCATATTGGTCGAGGCCAACGGCTTTGTTGTACGTACAAAATGAATTCTCTTTATAAAATTTCACTCTCGATTGTCAACTGAAACTTGGGCCGTTTAAAAATATCTTCGGTTCGATTGCCTTCCTGCTATCCAACAGTTAACCTACGTTTGTCTAAAGCCACCGATAGAACAAATAGACTGTTTCAATAGAACAAAAAATTCAAATTTATAAGAATTTATGTCGACATGAAATATGAGATGCATAACCTTGCAGAAGTGATACAAATTACAAATGTTTGTTGTAAATAATGTATTCAATATTCATTAACTACTCACTATTTATATAACACAAAAAACTTAACGTATAATATCTAACAAAATACAGTGGATGTTTGTTTAATGCGTCAATTTATGTGTTTTTTTTTAATAAATTTTGTTCTCCTGTAAATAATTAATTATAAGAATATTTAAGACCAGATTCACCGAAATTGTTCCTGTCATTAGCAATGGCAATGAGCAAGCAATATTTTGCGGAGGACATACGCCTAAATCAAGCACAGTGTGCTATTTCCCTGCTACATACATGGGCTTATGGCCTGGTCAATGTACCATCGGATAAGAGGACCGCAAAACTGCTCATTGTGTAAACTAAGTTCGAATACCTACAATACAATAGTTACAGTTAACAGCTGTGGACGGACCCATGACCGAGCCGATGAGGACAAAAAAAAAATAGATAAACAAGTTACTCTACAGTATCCTTTAATTTTGTTTATAACTCAATATTGACAAATATTGCTTTGATATTTTAAAATAATTTATGTGACTCGAATGATTTGTTTAATAACAAGATGAGACGAGATTAGCGAGTCTAACTAGTTTCGCTGAATCAGTAGAATCGCCATTATTGTTCATGTATCAGAAAATCAAGAATTTATATATTATTTAATAGTTTTAGCAAAATATAACTTGTAATGTGTAATTAAAAAGTATGTCGTACGGACCAATTAGAACGATACTTTTTTTGACATTTTCACAAAACGGGCAAATAACTTGAAATGAATGGTTGTTTTGCAAATAACAAAACAATTCTAGAGTCAAACATTTAGCGTTAAATTCGAGTATCAGTTGATACAAGTTCAAAACTGCATATTCTGTAACTAGGTCAAGGATGCATAACTTACTAAATAAGTATCAAATTAAAAGGCCATTTATTTTTGTTCTCGCGGGCTTTCATCACATCTTAAATGAATAGGACTATGCAATACTACTATTAGTAGAGTATTTAAGAACGATGGGTGGTAAAGAAAAAGGGTGTAATCGAGGGAAGCGACAAGGGTTTCTTTAAGGTTGTTAGTACAAAGTTAGTACAAAAAATAAGCAGTATTTTTATAGCAGAAAAGCTTTTACATACACTGATAGCACATAGTCATTATTTAGGTTGCTTCAACTGAACTATTTCGGTTTGCTAATTTGTAGCTCACCTACAGCGGTCACTCGGACATTTGCGGTTAACATTTTGAATATCAGGGTTGTCACAAGGGTTGTCCTTTAGGAACCACTTAATTTTTTCTTATTTTACCCATTTCTACACCACCCTAGGGTAGACTGGTAGAGAATGCCTATGGCATTAAGTTCGCCATTGTACATTTTTGTGCATAAAGTTTTAATAATAATAATAATAATTTTAAAAGACAACTGCCGCACAAAATGAGTACTATAGTGTCTCTCAGAAATGGTTGTAAATAAGCAATGCTAACCTATGCATTAAACCTAATGTTTAATTAATTAAATGCCTGTGATTATCGCTAGTAAGCCAAGTTAATAATAAACTTGATTGTATTAAGTTTCTACTTTGATATGGCACAATGTCAACTTGTAGTATTACTTTGTTGATAAATACGTACAGTTAACAGCAAAAGTTGCTTACACATTCTGATTTCACGATCATTGTATCAAGTAAATTTTAAAATAAGAGTGTTATAAAGATATTTAACCTAAAAACGGATTGCCTTATTAACAGTTTACATATATTGTATATGCTTAATTTTTGGGGGACTGGGGACTACCCTACTACTACTAAAACATTTATAATTTTAATTAACTCTTAAGACTGCGTCACCGGTAATTTTTAAATAGTGCCCGTGACCTAGTAAGAGCCGAGACTCAATTCTGGTAATAAAATAAATATATTATTATTATCCATCATAGTCTAAGGAGGTTAATACTTTAAGAGGAAATAAACGAAAGTGTTTACTTCTTCATTATATATCGCGGACCGGTTCGATTGAATGATACATTTCTTGTTCGGTTTATTTCGTGCGTGAGTAAGACATGAAAGTGAAATTAGCAACTATTTCGGTCGGCCCCGTTTAAGTTGTGAAGTCCCTCTTTTCCATTCATAGTTTTGGTTGTGTAGGTCTAAATATTAGTACGACAGTAAGCAAAATTACATAATGCATTCTAACTAAGGTCGGCCGAGTTCAACGTAACGTGATACATACCACTATGTTGCAAGTTGTAAGAAAAGGGGTAGAGTAATAACGATAAAAATATGGAAATTTATACAACAGATGTCTAACATCTGTCAGATATCGATAATAGTGGATCGGCATGATATTACGTCATCATGTTAGTAAAATAACAAAGTAAAGTATGGATTTTGCTAAAATGTTTGAATATTTTATTCCTCTCGTGTATTAAATATTACCATGGAAAACAAGCAACTAGCTTCACGACTGATTCCTACTCCTTTTTTTTATCGTTTGGAAACCCCCACGGGTCGTCACCCCACCTGGGCTAAGCGCTAGTGGTATGTCGGACTCGAACCAACTAGATAAAAAATAAATAATAAAACCGACGAATAAGCAACATGGCGGTCTAGCGTTTTCATCAATATAGGCGCATAAATTTTAAATTGAAATGCATTTCAATGCCACTTATCGATTGCATAACATTTAAGTAAATTTTCCGGTTGGTTACTGTTACGACTGCCTTAGCATTAAAACACTTTTCCAAAAAGGGTGTAATACCTTATGAGGCATGCAAAGTATTTGACACGCTGCTAATTTGAAAGTAAATCTTAAATTCTGAAACATGGGCTTGTCAAGTTTAACTAGAAAGTGGAACACTTCAAAGCATTATGTCTCAGAATAAAGAACTTTAAAAAAATATCAGAACCCGTGTGAAAATTCATGCCAAGTAAATATAATTGCTAAGATCATCTTATTGCGTGGTCGATAATCTTATCAGCAATATCTATAATATCATGATTGAAGTCGATATTTTTGATTCAATATATTTTTGCTAAACAAGTTGCAAGGGTCTTCTGTAGGCATCGGTAACAGCTTAATTGCAATATACCGTTACATACACGTAGATGCACGAGATTGCCGGTAAAGTTAATGTAAAGCCGGCACTAAATATAGCATGCCAATTAATAGCAGGCTGGATAATAACGATAATAACGCTAACTAGATAACAATGCCAGTGCTAGTTGCAGACGTTTTGGTATACTTGTCTTACTACAGTATCACCGCATAGGAAACCTGATATCGCTATTTTTCTACAATTACCACTGGTCTCTGATATCGGAAACGGCGCCAAGGTATTTGATCTTTTATTTATTATCATATCTTTGATTAATGTGGGAACTTAGATATAAAATTTCAACTATTTCAAAACAAAGTCAAGTTAGGAATGGTTTTAAAGTTCTGAACTGTAAGTTCTCACGAGGCCAGGGCTAGTGAAGCTAGTCAGATCGAATAAGCGAAAAAATTCTCTATAATCCATGAAACTCCTATTGGAGCGGATTTTTTTAATCTAGATTCAACTATTAGGAATTGATTGCAAGTAAAATAATAGAAAATGCCAAAAATGATGAAAACCGGTTTTTCGCGACTGCAGCGAAAACTAAAACTCCTACGAAAAAAAGGTAAATTTAAGAAATGTGCACGATAAAAAAACCAAGGGAATGAGCTCCAGTAGAGCAAAATCGGACTAGCGGATCGCAAAAAACCCCGTTTTTTTGCAAAACTTTGAAAACTTATAACTCGCGTTCCGAATGTCGTAGAAGCTGAGATTTAAATATGTTGTCAGTCTTGCAGTCCTGTTAATTTTTAAATCAAAGTGTTGTTAACTTTTAGCAACCGTCGACTTTTGCAAAACGGAGGAGGACGACGGAGGAGTTTAACTACAACTTTCCAAATTTCCAGATCATTTGACAAAAGTAAAATTGTTTAAAAAATAAATTTAAAAAAGTTACTTTTATATATTTAATCTTATTTTTATCTATAACTCTTTAAGGGTAACATTGTCCTGTTAGGTATATACTTAGTATATTAAGTTTATGGTATATACAAACTGATCAAGATAAGAATTATTATATTATTGTAATGAATTTGTGATATGTGTAAGTGTATCTTTGTAATATAGTATTTGTTACTCTACTAACCTACCTGTATTGTGTTTTACACTTTAGCTATATTCTGTTGTGTATAAGTGAGGATTTAATGTTGGCTATCTGTTTTCTTGGCTGCTAATATTTTGTTGTACCTGGCTGTAAATCCCACTATCCCACTAATATTATAAATGTGAAAGTTTAGATGGATGGATGGATGTTTGTTACTCTTTCACGCCAAAACTACTGAACCGATTGTGAGGAAACTTGGTATGTAGATAGCTGGAGACCTGGATTAACATATATTACCGATATTCCCACGGGATCGGATCTTACGCGGTTGAAACCGCGGGTTGCTGCTAGTGTTCCATATATAAAAATACTCTCTGGAAAACAGAACTTGCTATGTTTTTTTAAAATATTATCTATCGATTCGATGAAAGAAGTTGAATAATGATCACCTACTTTAATATTATTAATATGTTATTATGGAGCTCAATCTTCTATACTTTCTAGCAATAAAGATAAGATTTAAAGCAATCTATTGGCGAACACAATCGAGAATATAAAGATTGGCGTAAGTGGCACACACGGAATCAGTTATTGTTCGAGGAACTTCGATATTCGCACTTGTTGATTTCTTTGTACTTTTCTATAATGGCACCTTATAATTATTTCTTACTCGCTACACCCCGCGGTTTCACCCACGTAAGTCCCGATGCCGTGGGAATGTCCGGATAAAAAGTAGCCTATGTGTTAATCCAGGTCTCCAGCCATCTACATACCCAGTTTCATCGCAATCGTTCTGGTAATTTTTGCGTGAAAGAGTAACAAACATCCATACATCCTCACAAACCTTCACGTTTATAATATTAGTAGGATTATTACGTTAACACTTTATGTTACCACCTCGAGCATGGGCTCATATGATTCGTTTTCACGATTACAACAAGAAGATGAAACTAGAAGGTGGATCGTTTATTTCTTTTTTATTACTTTTTAACCGACTACAAAAAAGGAGGAGGTTTTCAAGTCGTCGGAATCTTTTTTTTTATGTACGTTCGTTCACCAATTACTCGAAGGTGCCTGAACCAGTTTGGAAAATTGTTTTTTGTTTCAAAGGGTATACTACCCAGGTACCTTTTAAATTTTATCGAAATCAGTCGAGCGATTTTTGATAACTCAACTAATATCTAAAATTTGTATACTTAGATGATATTTTCGTTTACTCCGAAACCTCGCTGTCTCATTGGGGCAGTGCGTTTAGTTGGCCATATTTAAACAAAATACATCTACTTCATGTACTAAAAAGCACATTGAAATCGGTGACACTTTTTTAAAAAAATAATTATAATTCGGTTTGCAATTAAAGCGTGTTTTTTTAGCGTTACTAAACTAAAATTATTTGTCATTTAGCTTCTTTTTTTATTTTTTTATGAGTTTGTTAACTTACGATACTATAATCAAATTATAACATCTCATTAGTTTTTTTTTTACATACCTCGCGGTTAGAAAATGGTTTATTAAGTGATGTCATTAAAAATTATAGATAAAAGTAGACGAAATGCCAACCACGATAAGAACATATTTTCGTAATTGTTGATGTCCATTAGTTGGACAACATAATTAATGGTAAACGCTTTGCATGGTGCCTACCACCTATATACCTACCATGAGTTTCGGCAAGACACATATGACACTACTAATGTTGTGAGCATTAAGCTAGGCACATGGTTATCCCCAGGCCCATTCTTCGCCGAAAGGAGATTAAGAACTGTTTTATCTACCTCACGTCGTTTCTATAGTTGGCGCTTAAGTTTGCATGGTGAGGTCTTAGGTTCGACATTCGAGTCGAGGCGTTAATGCGTGGGACAAATAACATAAATTTAAAATACCCCCGACTCTAAAATCCGATGAATGAATAGAAAAGACCCGATGATCTCCGAACGCTTGAACAGATTTTTTTGAATTATAGCTAAGAACACTCGATCAAATCACCTTTTAAAGAAAAAAACTAAATCAAAATCGGTCCATCCGTTTAGGAGCTTTGATGCCACAGACAGACACAAATACATATGTTAAAATTATAACACTCCTCGTCTTTACGTCAGGGATTAAAAATATGGCTGGTGAAAAGTGAGTGTGTGAATAATACACCGCTTTAGAGATTCACAGGATAAGTTAATGCAAAATAAATGTTTGTGGTTTTTTAATTTTTGTTCTATTTTTGCCTACAAAATGCAGTATTGTGTCAATTACATTTCGTGTTTTAAATCCGGCATGCTCCCACGCAACTACAGTACGCAATGCGATTTTAAAATTGTTAGAGCTAGTCAAGTTTATCGATACATGGTTTTGTTTTGAAACATTACATGTAATAAATTTGTTGTAATAAAATCGCTTTCATATGAAATTGTTATTTTGGATAGAAATTGTAGCAAGGGTGGGTACTCGTGTCGTACCGACTAGACTAGAGAAGTAAAAACACGTGAATACTTCAGTACTAAGTCCAAGTTAATCCTTCTCTCTAGCGTCTAATCTCTGCAAACTTATTTAAATTGACCACCTTATTTTAACTACCCTTGCAAAATTTCTTCTCTGACAATCAATGAGGAAATATATATTACAAAATGAATGTTCCTTTGTTCAAAATAGCAAATCTCCCAAAGTCCTTTACCAATCGTTTTACTAATAATAACGTAATACTCAACGTTGTATTCATATATGCGCATGTTATTATTTTTTTTTATTTTTAATATAAAAATCAATGTATGTTTGTTCATATTTTATGTGCTGCCGTAACTACCGTTCCTGCATGCATTCCTTTATATATTTCATGGTTAAGTAGTTCTACAAATGAATAAATGAATACTGAATAATTAAATAGTAAATTTACAATTTTATATTAATATAGGATTTCGAAGATGAGACATTAGTCTGTCTTAATACTCTATATTGATGTAATACAATGAATTAGAAAAGACAGCCTAATATGAAGCTTTATTTTATAAAAAAGTTCATTTTGAAACACTCTAAACGTTTCTTTTAAATTAAATATTATTAAGAAAAAAATTCAGATTGTTTACTATTTTATAACTGATCAATATTATTGCTGAGCAATTACTTGTTCAGCAATAATATTGATCAGTCATAAAATTGTAATAACTTGCATAGGCAAGACTTAGTAGCTCGGTCATTGACTTCAAAAGTTGAAACGAGTTGACTGTGTTATTTAGAAATGATTCAATATTGGAACTACGTGAGAACTTCCTCTAGACTAGACAATCTAGCGATAAAACAATGATTGGGCGTTGCATCAAAGGTTAAACAAACTGAGTCTCATATGAAATAGAAAAATGTTTAGAAAAGAAAAAAGATTATCGAAAACAAATATAATGATATATACTTTTTTAGCAATTCATGGAATAACTCTTAACAATCCATGTGCAAAACACCTACTTAACGAGTTAGTAACCTATATTTGTTATCAAGTGTGTCGCAATATTTGTTCGTATTGCTCGAGTGTTCTCACGACAACCATGGAATCGATTCATTTAATGGTTTTAAAGTCGATTCAGTTAGCCACAGTTGTTTTTGTTACCTATTTTTTAGGGTTGCCAGGCGTATTAATAGTATAATTTTCGCCAGGTACATT
Source organism: Callimorpha dominula (assembly GCA_949752705.1). Lineage (NCBI taxonomy): Eukaryota > Metazoa > Arthropoda > Insecta > Lepidoptera > Erebidae > Callimorpha > Callimorpha dominula. Next base: position 11,922,663 of record OX457011.1, read on the forward strand.
AAAATTATTGTTATTAAGAGGGAGTCCTGAGCAAATTCATATAGTCAAACAAGGCAAGGGGTAAGGCACCACAGATTTTTGCTCAGATTGGGCTATGCGTCTGGGGAAACACCTCAAATATGGTTTATCACTACCACTAGCGGCATGTTGTACTTTTTCTTATGATCTTATGAATAGGGTCACGCACATTGTTATCCATCCTCCTGCCTCGAGAAATTTCTACAATTTGAAAGCGGTAAGACAATTTATATCAATGTAGGAAAAGGGCTTTAAGCGAGTTCTTGTAACCAGTAACCACTTACCACAAATTTTTCTTGTTAAAGACAATATACCCTACGTCTGTCTGAAAAATGTATTTAGTACAGCCATATTAGACGTGGCATTTGTGTTTGGAATAATTATTTATTGTTGTATCAAACAATGTAAAAATATCTAAACATTTGTGTCTGACAACCCTATCTAAAAATGTCCAGATTGTTAGTGTCCACGGCTTAGTTGAGTAAGAACAGTTCCGCAACAACTATTTTTGTTTTAATTACTTATTGCTTGTACGTGTTTGTGGTGGAATTGCTAGGTGTTAGGTATGACAAGTCACACGATATGCTTGTGTTTAAACTATTATTTGTATAACATAAAGTTTTGATTTTATCTCTTGTTGTTAAAAAATTGGACTTTTTCCGTAGCTCTTTGAAGGATAGTGTCTTTTACAATAAACAGATTAAAGCAGTAGGAATTTGTAATATACATTCTTGGTTATTAATAATTATAACTTTATTTATATAGCGTTTTAGGTATTTTATTGTTTATCTTCATTTATAAAATAAGATAAGTCGAAGACTTTCGTTTAATTTGACAGTGTTAGTAAACAAGGAAGACCAGAATTCTCATGATTTTTAAGTCAGGAGTCAAATATTCTTATAGAGAGTCCACGATTGAACGGGTTAATATATCATGCGTTCCATCCTTTCATTGTCGACACACCAAAAAGACAAATATAGTCCGGGAACGTTTAGGAGTAGAGTGAATAGGTTTCTTTTCAATAAGCATGTACATCTTAACCTTCAATGTGGCTTTCCATGAGGCGAGAGTTTTACGTATAAAAATAAAATAAAATAAACAGTAAAAAATAATTTTCCTGCTTTTGTTGACCTGTAATGAGGTTCTGCTAGAATCGCTTTAATTATTTTTGTAAAATGAATTGCGAGATGTACTTTCGTTTTGGGAAGCGTTCATGAGCTACTTTAACAGTTCAAATAAAACAAAGTGTGTGAGATTTACTATGCCAAATGTAAAACAGCTAGGTACTAATTTAACTCTAAATAATGAAATGTTAAGTATTGTAGACTCAACAGTATTCTTAGGAATTACATTAGACAGTAAACTACAATGGGGAGCCCAGATAGACAGCCTTGCAGGTAGGCTTAGTTCGGCAGCTTATGCAGTATGGAAGGTACGTCAGCTCACTGATACGGACACGGCTAGGCTAGTTTATTTTAGCTACTTTCACCGCGTCATGTCCAATGGTATACTACCTTAGGACAAGGCGGCTGATGTTGAAACGATTTTTATTCTCCAAAAACGAGGCATCCGCTCCATATACAATTTAGGTGCTAGAGTCTCTCTTCGAGAGTTGTTTTAGGATATAGGTATTTTAACTGTTGCATCACAGTATATATTTGCAAATATTATGTTTGTTAGGCACAACATTAATGACTATAAGAAAAACAGTGATATACACAATATTAATACAAGAAACAAGTCTAAACTCGTTGGTACCTATCATCGCTTGCATAAAGTACACAACTCGTTCGAAGGTCTTGGTATACCTTTTTATAATAAAATTCCTATACATGTAATCGACCTTCCTGTAGATAAATTCAAAATAACTGTAAAAAATCACCTTATTAGGAAATCCTACTATACGATCAACGATTATCTAAACGACAAACAGTCTTGGGCTTAAGGTGTCATTAGGTATATACACACAAACTTCTTTGTCTTATAATTGAGCTAAATTATTAACAAACCATTGTCAGTTGAAAGTAATGCGTGACGATTATTATGGTAATTTGACTAGTAGTGATTTTTATCAGTATCTCGACTATGGTTCCTCATGCTCACTAAAATGTCATTGTTTGCGGCGTCGTCATGGGCCGGGTCATTTCTTTCCCTCTGATATGGCGAAGGAGATGATGGTTGGTCTATGCGTCATACTCGTGAACGGGTGCTGCTTGGGGTGACTGGTCGGCCTAGTCAGCGATGCTTTAGCCTATACTATTATTTTGGGTCGATCAACTGCAACTCTAGCCTCTTAATCCAGTCACAAATTATTTTTAACAGTAGATTTTGTAACTGAATGAAGGTAGATGTGCACCTTGAATGATTTCTATGTTTAATAGGTTCAAACCTTCAACGGTATCACTGAGTGATTTTTATTTTTTAGTTTAGCTTTTGGAGCATTTCAATAAAATGAAATTCAGGTGGCATCAGCTTGCATCCTGTTTACCTTTCGTGTAACACTAACACTATTGTACCTGAAGATCTGACTTTTAAAAAGAGTGGCCATGAGTTTCTTTGCCAGTATTCTTCTCATAAGGCTCTACGCATCTTGGAAACTGGAAGTTATAGATCGACACAAGCAGGCAGTAGTAGATTTTGGTGTTTTCAGCTTATTTACCTTGACAATCCAGTACATGCTGTGGCGTCTGTTTGCGCCGATCTATGATTTTAACTCTAGCTTCAATTTAACGTTCATAAATGTCACTTAGTGTCTTAATTGAATAAATGATTTTGAGTTTGAATTGAATTTGAATAACTATCTGATTAGAACTAACCTATGTAATGGCAGTGAAAATTTGTTTTTACTTTGAATTGATCAGCGAGGAGCCGCTATACACCTTACTGCAGGAATATCTTTGCTACCCGCACTGCCAATTTTTTCAAGGTTTACCGGATTCTCGCTGACCGAGTGAAACCCCTTTGCCTGTACGCGATAGCATTGGTAAAATTAATTTATTCGTGATCGCCGATTTCCGGCATTGCTTTATAGTTTTATACCTCATAGCCATGGTCACAGTTACGTGCTAATTGTGGTTAAATGCGTTTTATGGTAATGCGAGCTAAACAATCACTATCTCCGTAAACTGTTTCTATTAAAAGGACTTTCTTAGAAGTAATGCATCTATTCATGTGCCTTTCACTTAAAACTGTTGTTTCATTAAGAATCCTATTTTATAGCTCGTTTTATTAGGGCTGCTAGGAGAGCCAAATTATTTTATGCTGCGGGTTCCAGAATGACCAGTAACTTATCTGGTAAGGCAGCAAGGATGCAAGCTCACTCCCGGTATAAGTCTAAAAGTGAGCCCTATATTGAGCAATGGACTTAAGTATTACTTAAGAACTTAAGAATTCGGTACAGCCATAGTATTTCACTGTAAAAAGATTTTTACTAAACTTAGATAACTAACTACTAACTTAGATAATAATATTATGAATAATGTTATAAAGATTTAGTATTCAATAATAATTGTACAATCTGACAGCCCTGCATTTTATAGCACTGCCGTGAACTAAACTACCTATATCTCAACATTGAAAGTACATCGCGACATCGACGCGGCGTACAAACGCAGGTTAAATACGATTGGTCATCTCTGTGGACCGTCACAGAATATATTATGTAATTTAAACTAGAAGATTTACTAATTAGTTTCATTATATCGCTCTCGTAAAGTGACGTAAGATTAAATTGTAAGAAGCACTCACCGGTTAAATGTTTTGGTTTTATATTTTAAGCGCAGGCGAACGCGTTAGATGTTTTATCCACCAAAATGGTCGATTATTTGATGTAGACTTAACGGCAAAGGCGCCATTAATAGTTCCAGTTCGAATTATATTAAATTAGCACGAGTTACATCATACATACGTATTTTTGTAAGAAAGGACAAAAGATATTACTTAGTCACATAACCTTTGTGATTTGAATTTAACTACTTTAAAAAGATGTAGAAAGTTAGAGATCTTATAAGATTGTTTTTTTTTTTATACAAATAAGAACTCAACATGGGTGTTTGTCTAATAGAAAGGGATTACAGTGACCTATGGTGTATGAATGACTTCCTTACTGACTGTGAGTAGGAACTCACCAGCAAAAAAATGCGATAAGGACGGATAAGTGCTTTGCCACATACTTGTAAGAAAAAGGTGTCTTACTAAAACAAGGTAAGATTTTACTTAAGACAGTTACTATTCTTCATTGCAGAACCCCTTGGAAACCCTGTGATTCTCACAGGTAAAAAAAAGAATACCGACACTCACACAGTCGGAAAGACTGGAAGTGGACAGATAGGAAAATCCACCAACAACGGGGCAATGTGTTTAATGCCGGCTGGCCAGCGAAACACACTATCAGCACTTTCAGTTCTTCAGGCGTGACTTAGTCCTTGATTCACTAAGTTAGACAGTAGTTAGGAGCACTAACGGTCAGCTATCTTCTATCGAGTTCAATTTTAATATTTTTACGAAAACGTGTCTCACAGCGCGCGTATATATAAACGAGAATGAAGCGGTACTATAGTATTTTTGCACACTGCACAGAAAATGTAGAAACCATCATGGCGGGAAAATTTTAATTTAGAATATTGGTTTTAGTCTATAGGACTAGTACATGGCGTCTTTCGTCCGTTCTTTGTTTTATAAAAATTTCTACAACATTAATTCAACATATAAATGTTTTAAATTGGAACAATTTTAGCGAAATCAAGTTCTCTTCGCCATTCCGCGAGTTAAGTTTTATAATTTTATTTAGATTTTATAATAATATAAATAATATGATCTCGAAATAAACTAACAGAGGACAAGTAGGAGGGATGTAGTGCTGACGGATATGAGTTAGTTTTAAGTTTTCCGAAGACGACATTTTGGAAAGAGCGAAGTAGAGTTGAAAGACGAGAAAAGCTAACCCCCACCCCTATGTGGGACAAATACCTTGGAAGTGGGAGAGACACAGAGAGAGATGTTCTCCAATTCATTCGTTTTTTAAAGTAAAGTACAGCAGTTTTTTTCGAATTACACGCTTCCAATAAAATGAGAGTATCTCCGACCACCGTAAGAAACATAGGGCACTAATAGTGTATTGGTGTTGATTTTTGTTGGTAAGTAGAATAGCCGTTGTCCACGGGAATGCAGTAACACCTCAGGTATACTGCATTCCCGTCTACAGGTACTAATAGCCATTTACCTTCAGAAATGTCGCATGAAAAAAGTACTGCGTGATCCTTCTCACGAAGCATGCTCAAATAAAGACTGTCTTATGATTTTACACATATTATTATACAAAACTTGAGCATATTAGAAATAATAATATCATTATGTGCTTGTGGTTAGGCTTAGGAGTTAGGTGCTTTGATTACAGCACTTATCTCTGCCCAAACAGGGACGTAGAGGTAGACAAACAGGAAAACCAAAGTTCAAACCTGTCAATGTCTATCCGGTTGGTGACTGGCTAATATGGAATAATGACTGGCTGATACTCTTTCGTTTGGTACATTTTCGGAGCGACGAGCGGACGTCCATTGAGTCCTAATTACTTCCTTTGATTTTTGTTTGAGGATAATACAAAAAGGGCTTTAAATTAGTTTAAATAAGCAATATGCTGAGATAGGTGCCTTTTCTGGCGTTGCACAGGGCAATAGTTATTTACAGTTTTATCTGTTTTTATTTTTTATTGTAATAATTGTGTGCGGTCCTGTAAATGTCAACATAAATGTTTCTCTCTCTCTCTCTCTAAGTTATAAATGTTTGCTAGGTTTTCTGGTGGAAATGAAAATACATGACTTGAATTATCTCTCAAAACCAAAACATTAGTTCGAAAACATGGAGCAAAATCACTATCGATTTTAACATTTTCAGTCGAATGTATGTATTTTTGTTAGGTCGAATTATATGGTATTGCAAAACGTTTATACCGGTGAAAGTAAAACTGATGCAAATTTACGTAATTGAGTATTAAAGTTTGAATATCTTTGTATATTCGTAACCAAATCGTAGCCAGTTCAGAATTCGATATCAATTTAAAAAATAAAACACTGGAAAGGTTTGGTTCCTCTGTCCCTCTCTCACTAGTGACATGTACAATATTATAAATAGCTATATTAACTCTCTTTCTCTTTATGTAACACGTGGAAAAAATATTTTAAAACGTCACCAATAAGTAGAAAATTTGATTTGAATCGCTTCGCTTTTTAATATTTAACAGTGTATTGAAACTTACACAGACATGTATTATAGTGACAATGGGTGTATAGTTTTGCCCGATACTAAACCGTAGCATTAGGCTGCTTTCAATAACTAGGACCTCTAGGTCTCTTGATCTTGCAAGTATCTATTGCAAACCCTATAAAAACCTATGGATTTCTGAACTGGCAGCGCAAATGGTAAATGTGGCTGCCTTATAGAGTTATCTTACCCTCTCACCTCTCATCCTAGAACTCAGAATAAGCTTAAGTCGTCTGCAAGGGTACTGCAGTTACGGCTCTGGTACGATGTTCCATTAAAAGCGACTATATTTTTCTTTAACAGAACAGGGAGCATATTTAAGTTGGAATGTGGGTGGAACTAATCTCGTATTCTCACACTAGGATCTACAAAACACCAAGCATGACTCTCAGCGTGTCCTCGGTAAAATTAAACTGTGTGGGAACACGCAACGAGTTTAGTCAGAAGTACATATATTGGAGGAGTTTGAAGCTAGGACAGAGCAGGGATCATAATGTCATAATTCAATAAATGGCAGCTGACAGTTAATGCATTAGAAACGATGTGAACTTGTACCACGTTGAAGTTAATATGTATCCGCGCGTATTACATGCTCTCTCTATTAATAATCCGTGTATGGAGTGTTTAGCTGTTCAAAGTATTGATTAGATAGTGTAGCTGGTTTATCAATGGAAAGTGTTAGTAGTAGATAACGTAAGTTTTTACTTTATGTAGTGCGAATGTTGAAACAATTTTCTTTCTACACGTCGATTTGGTAATGACTGAAATGTTTACATAATGTCTTTACGATAATTTTATTTTTATTCATGCTCATATTGTTTTTTATATTATACTAGCAGCGCCCCGCGGTTTCACCCGCGTAAGTCCCGATCTTCCAGTAGCCTATATGTTAGTCCAGGTCTCCAGCTAACTATATACCAAGTTTCATCGCAATCGGTTCAGTAGTTTTGGCGCGAAAGAGTAACAAAAATCCATACATCCATACATCCACACATCCTTACATCCTCACAAACTTTCACGTTTATAATATTAGTAGGATTTAAGATTGCGATTTGGGGAAGAGGTTCTCATTTGTCCAAATGTTTGATTTACATATTTACTTAAGTATGTTTCTACAGACTCACGTGCTCTTAACTTAGTTGTAACTTTTTCAAAGAAAATTTTTCGTTAAAGAAGACTGTTTACTTGAATTAATGTTAAATATTTTCGATTAAATAACTGTAAGTACATGAAAATCAAACGGATGTAAAACTTATTAAAATTGCAACAGCATCACCTAGAAGTATTTTATAATCTTCAATTAATATCGATTTCACTTACAAAATCGTTATCAGTTGATCGCTTTCTTTCTATGTGAGGTATTTATGTTTCACGAATAGGCTTTAAATCTATCTCTAAAGCAGAGACGGACTTACTTCTTGTTTAAATAAAAATTAAATTACAGAAAGGAGACACGCTACAATATTGCTCTTGATTATGTGTGCTGTGTTTATCTTAGTAACGCGTAAGTAGGCTGACATTAATACAAAAATGGTTAGAGCCAGGAAGCTGAGCAGAACACTCTGATCATTGAACAAATTCGTGTTGGCGAATGCTTACGAGTCATTTGCGCGTGTATCATAAAACCGTATCGAAACGTAGGCGTGACCGTTCGCCGTCAGTACAGCTGCAGACGTAACTTACTATGATAAGAAATATTCATTTATTAAGCATTACGCATAAAGTATTACCTTTTTCTGTTATCTCCGCGTCATCAGTTGAGGTTTATGTACTAAATCAAGAACACATATAGTAACGAGAGAGACACATAAATGCATTTGAGGTTTATACGTATTCACGTAGGTTGGAATTGTGTTAAACAAATCTAGTGTCACTCCTGTAGTTCCGTACAAATCAAAGTGATCTTGTAAAGCTCACATTGGTGTGAGCTATGGCATTGACAGCAAAAAAAAATTAAACTGAACTGAATTGAAACTGAACCGAAAGACTTTTTTTGTTTTTTTTTAAATAACTCCCGCATTAGGAATTACTCATGTGTCGCGGGGGACTTTACAAACATACAAAAAACGGACACAAAGAACACCCAGACTCAGGTGGGAATTGAACCTACGACCTATAAGCATAGCAGTCAGGCTCACTAACCACAAGGCCAACAGGCCTGATTATATTTTTTTGCTATCGTTATATATAGCGTTATATATAGATAAAAACATTACAAAGATATAGCCACTTATTAATAATAATATAGAAATATTTATTACTTTTCTTTTTTTTTGACATAATCCGACCCTGTGCCATCCATATGGTACTGTATATGTTGACACATTTTATATTATATGGGAACAAAGCATTGAAATACGCATTGAAAATGAAAGAGACATGCCTCATTTATGAAATTTTCTTGTCTTTATTGCAACTTTTAATGATACTAGTACATTCGCTTCCTTTACATACTTCGACGGGGCGACCGGTTGCTATTTCTCACGGTGTTACGATATTGTAAGTATAGCTAACTTTATGTTATTGTTATTTAATAGTTAAAGCATACGTATGATAGTAGAAGATCATTATCATAGTACTGCATACTCACTATTATATTATGATCGAATATATTAACACATTTTACACATTCTGAGATTTCTTGGTAAGAGTTGTGTGTTCTAACGATACTGAAAAATATTTTTTCTCTTCCATCTTGTCCATTCGAGCAGAAATCTGCAGCTACCTGCTTTATGATGTGTATATTTGTTACAATATTTTATTAATTTACTCGCTATCCAGCCACACGTTGCTGTGGCTAAGTAATTTTGCAATAAAAAGTATTGTTATCCTATCTCTCAAGTTGGACCAAACTGCACACAGTGTGCAAAAGTTTAAGGCGCTAATAACTAAATAACCTTTTTCACTCACAGCCTACTTTTTGAGGTTCTAGGCTATTTGGTGGCTCTTAGGAGCGGAGCTGTGACCATGACCCCACTAATTACACTAGTTTTATAAATGTGAAAGTTTGGATGGATGGATGGATGGATGGATGGATGGATGGATGGATGGATGGATGGATGGATGGATAGATGTTTGTTACTCTTTCACACCAAAACTACTGAACCGATTGCGATGAAACTTGGTATGTAGATAGCTGGAGACCTAGATTAACATATAGTCTACTTTTATCCGATATTCCCACGGGATCGAGACTTACGCGGGTGAAACCGCGGGGTTGTTTATATAAAAGGGGGAAAAAAAACCTAAAAAAAAATTTTGGTATTCCTAAGGGAAATCTCCATTGTGTCCCAATACTCGTGGATATAAGTATAAATACCATTTAAAATCCTCTTTAAGCATAATAAAGTGACAAATAAAATATCGTAATATTTACTTTCATTATTCAGTTACATGTTTAACTACCATTGGGTCTTAGGTCGTGTTTGTAATGGTATTTCGTAAGACTTAAAATGCTCTGTCCGGGAACTTAGTGAACTTTAACTAGTGGATAGTATAATGTTAGCAATAGTAATTGTAATAAAGTTCGCGGGACAGGTTGTAGGCTCGCCCTGTGGCAACACGAGATGTGTCGCTCTGATAGCATTGGTAGTGGTGTAAACTGTTTGCAGGTTAGAAAAGACAATTCAATTTTAGTTTAATTATGACAGTACGCATTCCGCAACAGTTTAAGTAGTCACCATTACGACCCGCCGTGTCTTGGGGTGTTGGATTCCAATACGACTTTGATACATTCGATTGCGTAGTTTTCGATTCTGACGTATTCGGAGTAATTCCTAATGCGGGAGTTGTCTAGTAGAAAGTAATAAAAAGTAATAAAACTTCGAATCGAATTCAGTGCGGACTTCTCACACCCCAGTACGTACGTATATCACAGAGGTTTGATATCCTACAATATATATTTCCTACGCGAAATCAAACCCAGAATCCTTGACGTGGCAGTGAAATGCTCTGCTTTCGCCAGAGGAGATTATTTGTCCGTTGAGGAGGCTTAGATAGGACTTTGAGCATATCAGTAATTCAAAATATAAAAGCGTGTTTAGATACTACTATTACATAGAAGTAAACATGCATTTGAGTAGAGAAAATATTAACATGTGATTTTACGATATCAATAATTTACTGCACGGATGGCGAAATGGTTTAAATGGTTGTGTAATCCACAAATAGATGTCCCGAGTTTGGATACACACAAAGGACACTTTTTGTCCGTTGTTTGAATGTTTGTGAATACCGCGACACAGGAATATTCTTAATGCGGGAGTTGTCTTTTTAAGATGAAAAAAATAATCTCCTCATGCTTTTATTAGGTAAAACTTAAAGCGACATTAACACGGACATTGGATGCAATTCTAAACCGAGAATCCATATTTCTTTAATGAAATTACCATATCTTGCATACCTGTTCTACACTATCCTGTATAACGAGTAGACTATCAGAAATATATTAATTTCTAAACAGGCAGTCGTAAGTAAATTACAGGCTTTGCCCACAAATTATAATCTCAAGTCTGTATCACATACAGCAAGATAACAGGAAAAGGTGTCAAACAGAAATTAATTTGATTGCTTGCGATTATCGTGGCAATAAGGCCGGAGGATACAAGGCCTATTCCAGCCACGGCAATATTACAACAGGTGATAGTTGTACTTTCACTAGGTGTACCCTAGGCCTTATTGCAATGCTATTTTGCCAATTGAAACGGTCGTTGTGTAAGACTTAGTTTAACTAAGAATCGATAAGGATCCATTTGGCTTTATCAAATGGTTCTAGTTTTGTTAGGTTGGTTTGTTTTATTGGTACAGTATTTAGTTTAATTTATTTGAAGAGGTAGAAGTAGTACTGTATTTGTAGAAGGTGTTACGAATATTTGGGCGACAATCTAAAGCTAAGCAGATTGCTAATCGCCGACTACGTAGTTTTGGGTTCTGTAAAATAGTCATGTCAACGTAACAGGCGTAGGTGTTGGTATTGTAAACATAAATGTGATTACTTTACGTCAACCAGTAATGTATGCTCTTCCGAAAAGTAGAGGTTCCTTCTTAGAACGTCTCCAGTGTTACTCCTTTAAACGCAGAAGTAATATAATAAAAAAAAAAAACAATTGTCCTGCCAAAAACGAACTATAATCGCCTGGCGTTATTAACGTTTAACTTAACGACCGACGTATTATTTTTTTAAATTATAGCTAGTGTCGCTCGGGATGACGTAAGGATTCTAACGATACCCTATACATCGAGATCTGTTCTGGCATTTAGAAGATATGGTAGAATAGAGAACCTCACGTACATACGTTCATATATGGACCCCAAAAACATTACACTCATTTTTTGGGGGCAGTCCTGTAACAATATAGTAGTACTAGATATAGTAGTAATGTGTACACTTCGCCACAAGACTTTTTGCGCGTCCTTGTTACTTTGCCGATGCCATCGTTACCCAAACCGTAACAAACCAAGTCGTGGGTTGCTATAACTGCACTCTTTACCGTTAATATATGATTTTTGTTATTCCACAGATTATACTATCGTTCTCAATCCAATCCGCATATGTTTACGGTCATATTACGGTCGGTCGTTTCGGTTAGATAATTGCATGGGTTACGCTAAATATAGAACTATATCAGGTAGATGTGATTTCTACGGATTCATTATACGTGTGTGCTTATGAAGGCATGTGTGTGTGTCACGATGCAGATCTCAGGGTAGGTTGTGTCATCGGTTATGTATGTCATTTGGCTCATTATGTAATGTTTCCGAGTATTAATTTAATACGGTGATAAAGAAATTTAAATTATGATAATTTTATTAAAATATCCATTACTTAGGTAGGTTTATTACTTACATAGGCTGTACTAAAAGTATCGGGAATGGAATATTTCCACTGTTTCTGTCATATTAAAATCTTTTTAATTGAAAAGACCTTGGTTTTAAAAATCGAATACCATTTATTTATTTAAAAAAAGATTCTCGGTCTTATCACAAGGTTTTGTCAAACTTGTTTAGTTCTTGAGAAAATGGAATTGACTCGAGAAAATTCAAGAGCGATGATTTATTATGACTTTCGAAGTGGTTTAACGCAAAAACAGTGTGTTGACCGGATGATTTCTGCATTTGGTGATGAAGCCCCATCCAAAACCACAATTGATCGCTGGTTTGCTGAATTTCAACGTGGACGTGTCAAGCTCAGTGATGATCCCCGTCAAGGTCGTCCAAAAACTGCAGTCACCCAAGAAAACGTTGATGCTGTGCGTAAGCTGATTGAGGAAGATCGACGTGTGACATACCGCGAAATTCAAGCAATTTTAGACATTGGCATGAGTAAAATACAAATAATCTTGCATGAACAATTAGGTGTAAAAAAGTTGTTTTCCCGATGGATACCGCATTCGCTCTGTGAAGAGCAAAAAGCGGCCCGCGTTACTTGGTGCGTCAGAACTCTCAAAAGATTCCACGCAGGATCCTCAAATGCTGTATACAACATCGTATCAGGTGACGAATCCTGGATATACGCGTACGAACCCGAAACAAAAAACCAGTCACGAGTTTGGGTGTTCGAAAATGAGTTAAAGCCAACAAAAATTGTTCGTTCACGGAGTGTTGCAAAAAAAATGGTGGCCACGTTTGTCTCCAAAACCGGCCATGTTGCGACTATTTCTCTTGAGGGACAAAGAATGGTTAATGCAGAATGATGTGCTAGCATTTGTTTGCCACCGGTCGTTTCTGAACTCCGTAAAGAGAACTGCAACCGCCGCATCATCCTCCATCACGACAATGCGAGTTCTCACACCGCGCACTGAACAAAAGAGTTTTGAAAGCAAGAAAACATAGAATTATTAGACCATCCGCCGTACAGCCCCGACCTAAGCCCTAATGATTTCTATACTTTCCCTAAAATAAAGAATAAATTGCGTGGTCAGAGATTTTCATCACCTGAAGAAGCTGTGGACGCCTACAAAACGGGCTTTTTGGAGACCCAACTTCCGAATGGAATGGTTGCTTCAATGATTGGTTCCATCGTCAACGTCGACATGATCGTATGGAAAAATGTGTCAAATTTCGCGGAGAATACTTTGAAAAGCAATAAATAAATTTTTAAATAGTAATGTTGTGTCACTTCCTTGATTCCCGAAATTTTCAGTGCCGCCCTCGTACTGCATCGCCGCAGAAAGTCGCTGTGGATGTCCTCCCTCAGTTATTCGATAGTAAGTACATTTTAACAAACACATGGCTGATGGGTACCTGCTATCGCTTCATATAAACATGTAGAATAGCTACATCTTTCTATGAAGATCTGGCGATTATAGTCACCAACGGGAACATCCTTCTTCAGGTAATGGGTTAATCGATCACCACTCCTGCATTCCACTCCTCAAAAATCTTCTAGTCGCGGTTTCCACTCCACTCTTCACCTTCCTCCGTTTATACTCTAGTTTATTTTCAACCTCCTCTACATTGACTGCGACAGGAGTAATGGTCTAATCTTCTCAACTCAAAACTTTTAGGTGTCGTTAGATTATTAGAGGGAGAGAAGAGATTAAAGTGTTTGATTATAGTTTTTATTATCAACTAGCAACCCGCCCCGGCTTCGCACGGGTAGCAGACATCTCCATCAATCCACTTATTTCAATAAATTTCCACAAAATCTTAGTATTTAATTTGACGACATTAATATGTATTTAGATATGAGACACTATCAGAGAAAGACGAGACTATATTTGTCTCTTGTGCTGACAGCATAACTACTTGAATCGTTTTAAGTTTTTACAGTTTTATTATTAACACCAGTGGAACACTTACACGTTACTAATGCCCGGTTCCTATATGCCCGGTTCTAATCAAGAAACGATTCGTTTTGCTTACGGAGGGTAAAATTTTCGTTAAAAATTTATCGAATTTTTACCGTCCGTAAGCAAAACGAATCGTTTCTTGATTATAGGAACCGCGTATAAGTGGTTCCAATCAGTTACATCCTATTGCTCTCAATAATCGCTCACCACCACTGACAGGCCGTATACTTGTTTGCGAACTTAGTTGTATAAAAACAACTCATACAGCTACGACTTTCAAAAGCATAAATAATAATAAAATAATAATAACAACTTGAGACACCTACCACACTGCCATCTGATTCCGAACTAGGCAAAGCCTGTACTATGGTAACCAGATTGCTAATAAATATACTTATATATTACTAAATACATACATATTTCGTGCTCATCATACAATTATTTGTCCTTTGTGGGAATTGAACCCACGTCCTCTGGCTTAGCAGTCAGGATCACTAACCACTAGACCAACAAAATACGGGCCATTTAATATATGTATCTCAAATATACGTATGTAATCTCACGCTTTGTTTTGTGTTGTTATTTATGTTTGAATTGTTATGCAACTGGCTGATATGACGTTTAATTAAAACTTGTATTTTTTAACTAACCAGATTAAAACAAGAGAAAATAAAACATTGTAATTGTTATTTAGCGGCATAAACACATCGTGTTACACTTTCAAAAACTTGCATTCGTAACCATAAACTTAGTTTACTAGCGTAACTAAATTTATGTTTGTTACACTTCCGCTTGCTTATGTTACATATCACACGTGATATTTTAAATTTGGCATACAAGTGAAATGTCAAAATGCATGGTGGTGAAAATAGTTAAAAACTTAGAAATTAAAATATTGAATCTTCGGGAAATAAAATAATATTTGGAAAAGGATGACGCCCTTTTCTGTTCTTATTCTCTTTCATTGCGCTATCAGCTGAATAGCTGAAGGCCAAAATGTTGTGCTTATTTTAAAAAAAGTATGTTTCGAGGCTCATAAATTATATGCCCTTGTATTTATAACAATTCCCGCATTATGAATATTCCTGTATCGAGGGGGCTTCGCAAACATTTAAACAATGGACACAAAGAACACCCAGACTCGGGACAACTATTTGTGGATCACACAATTTTTTGTCCCGAATGGGATTTGAACCCACAACACTCGGCGCGGCTTAGTACCGGGGTGACCACTTAAACCATTGCGCCATCCGTGCAGACAATTAATGTCAATCGAGCCGTATTACTTGTTTTGAAGAGGATGTGCCAATCACGTGCTGACCTATTGAGAGCGTTACGAATCTGCTAATTTTGTGTGTCGAGTGAATGGGAATGAGTTAGTTGTCTGATTAATCAAACATCGATTAGTAGATAGTTAATCACATATTATTACCGATGAAAAATCGATCGATCGATTTTAACTACACGAAGTATAACCGAGTGTTGATATATAAATAAGTAAGTTTAACTAGAGTGGAGACCGCGATTAGGCAAACGTAGTGTAGGGCGCCCTGCGGCACGATGGACCGACGACCTAAAGAAGGTGGCTGGCAGCGGATGGATGCGGATTGCCCAAGACCGGGATGGTTGGCGCTCCTTGGGGGAGGCCTTTGTCCAGCGTGGAGGGTCTCGATCGTGACCCCTGGGGTCGCCCATATCGCGCGGCGCAACGAAAGCTCCGCGCGTCGGGCCCCCCCCTTACGGAGACTCTCCAGCCCAGCTTCCTGCAGGAAGTGGTTGAGGGCCTTTTCCCGCAACGGGCGGAACACACACCCCCGTCGATGGCCCTGTTGGCCGGACACGACGGGGAGGTCGAAAGTGAGGACGTTCCGCCCGTCACAGAGGCGGAGGTAGGGGCGGCTGTTCTACGGATCCGTTCCAAGAACACCGCCCCCGGGCCAGACGGGATTCCTGCCCGAGCTTTGGCCCTCGCCCTCGACCACATGTCGGACCGCCTCAGGGAAGTGTTCGACGCTAGCCTGGCGTCCGGATGCTTCCCTGACTGCTGGAAGAGCGGGAAGCTGGTGCTTTTAACGAAGCCGGGACGGCCTACCGACTCGGACGCAGCCTACAGGCCCATCGTGTTGCTGGACGAGGCGGGTAAATTGTTTGAGAGAGTCCTCTCTGCCCGCATCGTTCGGCACCTTGGCGAGGTCGGCCCCGATTTGTCGGACGCTCAATTCGGTTTTAGAGCGGGGCGTTCGACGGTCGGTGCTGTGTTGCGCCTGAGGGCTGTGACCGAAGACGTAGTGAGCTGTGGCGGCGTGCTGTTGGCGGTGTCGTTGGACATCGCCAACGCATTCAATAGTCTGCCATTCAGCTGCATCAGGGAAGCACTCCTCTATCATGGGGTGCCACAGTACCTGAGGCGGCTAGTGGCAGACTATTTAGAGGAGCGTACCGTCATGTACGAGGACCGAGATGAAGTTTTAAGTAGACGGCCCATGTCGTGCGGTGTTCCGCAGGGGTCTGTCCTTGGACCACTCCTGTGGAACATGGGGTACGACTGGGCCCTTCGAGGTGACTTCCCCGCCGGGCTGGGCGTAATCTGTTACGCCGATGACACGTTAGTCACAGCCCGGGGGGTGAACTTTCAGGAGGCGGCGCGCTTGGCTACCAGGGGAGTCTCTCTGGTGGTCGGGCGCATCGAGGCGCTGGGTTTGCGGGTGGCCCTGAATAAGACGGAGGCCCTTTTATTTCATGGGCCCCGTCGTGGTCCACCCCCTGGCGCCTCTATCGAGGTCAACTCGGTCCTCGTACCGGTTCGGGCCCACATAAGGTATCTGGGCCTGATCCTCGACGGCAGGTGGCTCTTCGACGAGCACTTCCGACAGCTTGCTCCGAAGCTGGTCGGCGCTGCGTCCGCCCTTGGGCGACTCTTGCCCAATTTGGGTGGACCCAGCGTCGCTACGAGACGGCTGTACACGGGGGTTGTCCGGTCAATGGCACTTTACGGTGCACCGGTGTGGGCGGGGGCTCTGACCGCCCAGAATAGGGCACGCCTCTTGCGCCCTCAGAGGGTTATGGCGGTTAGAGCCATACGCGGCTACCGCACCGTGTCGACGGAGGCGGCGTGCGCGTTGGCCGGGACTCCCCCGTGGGATTTGGAGGCGGAAGTGCTCGCCGAAGTTTATCGGCGGACGACTGAGTTCCGGGCGGGAAGCGGCAGTCGGCCCCCGCCCGAAGAGGTACGCGAGTGGCGTGAGGCCGCTCGCCGAGCCACGATGGCTCGTTGGTCGTCCCGGCTGGAGGCTCCACGTGCTGGCTTTGCCGCCGTGGAGGCGCTCCAGCCGGTCATCGTCGAGTGGGCAGGGCGGCAGCACGGGACCCTTTCCTTCCGACTGACGCAGGTTCTTTCCGGGCACGGCTGCTTCGGGAAGTACCTGCACTCGGTCGCTAGGAGGGAATTGAGTCCCGCCTGTCACCACTGCGACTGTAGTGAGGACTCGGCTCAGCACACGCTGGCGGTTTGCTCCGCCTGGGCGACGCAGCGTCGGGCCCTCACTGCAGTCATCGGAGGGGATCTCTCGCTACCGGCCGTCATACGCTCCATGGCCGGTAGCGACAGGAATTTTACCGCGGTCGCCACCTTCTGTGAGGAAGTCATCTCGCAGAAGGAGGCGGCGGAAAGGGTCCGGGAGGACGATCTCCACTCGGACCTAATTCGCCGCCGGCGAACCGGGCGGCGGAGGCGCGCTTACCAGCGCCTCATGCCGCCCTGAGTGTGGCCGCGGGTGGACGGGACGGGTTTTTTCCCTCCACCCGCTATAGTGGCCCCCCGCGAGGAGGCGGCGTCCGCGTGTGCCTGGACGTTGCCTAATTGAGAGGTTTTTACCCGAAGGTGGTGCCCGCGCTTTTGCGGGCAGGCGCTAGGGGGGGTCCGGATGTCTTAATAAAAGCTGTTCCCGGATCCCTCCTACTTAAGGCGCAGTACGGCACACCGTGTGGTTTTAGTCGGTTCGATTCCGACACACCGCCCCACCGAAAACCCCGGTGGGGTGACGGCCCGAGGGGGTTTCCACACGCACAAAAAAAAAAAAAAAAAAAAAAAAAAAAAAAAAAAAAAAAAAAAAAGGCCTTTGTCCAGCGTACCTGAGGCGGCTAGTGGCAGACTATTTAGAGGAGCGTACCGTCATGTACGAGGACCGAGATGGAGTTTTGAGTTGTCGGCCCATGTCGTGCGGTGTTCCGCAGGGGTCTGTCCTTGGACCACTCCTGTGGAACATGGGGTACGACTGGGCCCTTCGAGGCGACTTCCCCCCCGGGCTCGGCGTAATCTGTTACGCCGATGACACTTTGGTCACAGCCCGGGGGGTAAACTTTCAGGAAGCGGCGTGACTGGCCACCAGGGGAGTCTCTCTGGTGGTCGGGCGCATCGAGGCGCTGGGTTTGCGGGTGGCCCTGGATAAGACGGAGGCCCTGTTATTTCATGGGCCCCGTCGTGGTCCACCCCCTGGCGCCTCTATCGAGGTCAACTCGGTCCTCGTACCGGTTCAGGCCCACATAAAATATCTGGGCCTGCTCCTCGACGGTAGGTGGCGCTTCGACGAGCACTTCCTGCAGCTTGCTCCAAGGCTGGTCGGCGCTGCGTCCGCCCTTGGGCGGCTCTTGCCCAATTGGGGTGGACCCAGCGTCGCTACGAGTCGGCTGTACACGGGGGTTGTCCGGTCAATGGCACTGTACGGTGCACCGGTGTGGGCGGAGGCTCTGACCGCCCAGAATAGGGATTTAGAATATTTAATAATTTTTTTATAATTATAATTAGAAATAGGCAGTTAGAGCCATACGCGGATACCGCACCGTGTCAACAGAGGCGGCGTGCGTGTTGGCCGGGACTCCCCCGTGGGATTTGGAGGCGGAAGTGCTCGCCGAAGTATATCGGCGAACGGCTGAGTTCCAGGCGGGAAGCGGCAGTCGGCCCCCGCCCGAAGAGGTACGCGAATGGCGAGAGGCCATGGCTCGTTGGTCGTCCCGGCTGGAGGCTCCACGTGCTGGCTTTGCCGCCGTGGAGGTGCTCCAGCCGGTCATCGTCGAGTGGGCAGGGCGGCAGCACGGGACCCTTTTCTTTCTGACTGACGCAGGTTCTTTCCGGACACGGCTGCTTCGAGAAGTACCTGCACTCGGTCGCTAGGAGGGAATTGAGTCCTGCCTGTCACCACTGCGACTGCAGTGAGGTCTCGGCTCAGCACACGCTGGCAGTTTGCCCCAGTTGGGCGACGCAGCGTCGGGCCCTCACTGCAGTCATCGGAGTGGATCTGTCGCTACCAGCTGTCATTCGCTCCATGGCCGGTAGCGACAGGAATTTTACTGCGGTCGCAACCTTCTGTGAGGAAGTCATCTTGCAGAAGGAGGCGGCGGAAAGGGTCCGGGAGGACGACCTCCACTCATACCGCCTCATACCGCCCTGAGTGTGGCCGCGGGTGGACGGGACGGGTTTTTCCCCTTCACCCGCTATAGTGGCCCCCCGCGAAGAGGCGGCGTCCGCGTGTGCCTGGACGTCGCCTAAATGAGAGGTTTTTACCCGAAGGTGGTGCCCGCGCTTTTGCGGGCAGGCGCTAGGAGGGTTCCGGATGTCTTAATAAAAGCTGTTCCCGGATCCCTCCTATTTAAGGCGCAGTTCGGCACACCGTGTGGTTTTAGTCGGTTCGATTCCGACACACCGCCCCATCGTAAACCCCGGTGGGGTGACAGCCCGAGGGGGTTTCCACACGCACAAAAAAAAAAAAAAAAGGCCTTTGTCCAGCAGTGGACGGCGATAGGCTGATGATGATGATGAAGTATAACCACAGCATGGTTATTTAAGAACTTGATGTATGATTGATGTTTGATTTAATATACTTAGTAATAAAAAAAAATATAAACGATCTACCAAAAGTAATAAATGGACCATGTGTTTTGTTTGCAGATGACATCTCCTTATTAGTATCGTGCAAAACGAATGTAAACCTCAACGAAGACCTAAACTTGTTACTTGCCAAAACAACTGGTTGGATGGATGAACATAACCTCCAAATAAACTTTAACAAAACAAAAGTGATATCCTTCCATCCATACCAAAAGATACCTATAGATATAAATCTCACATTTCGAGGAATAAGCATAGAACAAGTAAAGGAATTTAACTTGCTCGGTATCACTATAGATTCCCATGTCAACTGGAAGCAACATGTACAAAATGTTAGGAAAAAATTATCAAAATTCGCTTACGCCTTGCGTGAAATCAAAAAGTCGACAGATTTAGCTACAGCACTTGTCACCTACTATGCCTACGCCTTTTCTTGGCTGTCTTATGGAGTGATATTGTGGGGTGATAGTACAGATGCGCCTACCGTATTTACCATACAAAAGAAACTAATAAGAACTTTAATGAATATAGAAGAAACAGACACATGTAAACCTCACTTCCAGAATCTAGGCATCCTAACATTACCCAGTATATACATCTTAGAAATAAGTAAATTTGTCCGAAAATATCCGGAACTGTATAGTAAACGGGAAGACAAAGAAACCAACATTTCCTTAAGACACAAAAATAGATTAAATCTACCACCTTCTAGATTAATAATGCATTCTCGTAGTCCTTTGGTCATGTCTATAAAAATCTATAATAAACTACCAATTGACATTAAAAACGAGACTAAATTTAATGCTTTTGTTAATAAATTAAAACTCTTATTAATTAGCAAGTGCTACTACAGCGTAAAAGAATATTTAGAAGAAAGATAATATATTTTAAAATAATAAATTCACAAATTCTATTATTCTAAATAAGGTAATCAGATTGATGACTATTAAAATAATAATAAATAATCGATCAAATAATAAAAATAATAATTGAATTGAATAAGTAATAACAACTATTAATACTATATTAAAATTATTAACGAATCTATCAATTAATAATATATACAATATAAAAGTATCACAATTATATCCTACCATATACATTACACTGAACGCTTATTTTAAAATTATATATGTTTGTATTATCTTCCTCTCTCCCAAACAAACTGTGCTGCGCCCGACAGGGTCCATAATTGTTACTCCTTAAACTGTTATCACCTATGTATATACATTATGGAAGCAATAAACTATTGAGTATTGAGTATTGAAAGAAAAAACTCGTACAAACACATTATAGAAATTGACATAACATAAAAATATTATTAAAACATATTACATTAAAACAAAATGATAATAATAAAGGACACGAAAAGAGTCGTTTATAAATAACTACAGGATAATATTTCATACAGGAATTATTAAAAATCATCACATCATCAAATCATATTAACAAACATCATGTCTGTCTGTCAAGACCTTTTTTCTCAAAAATGCGTGGAGGTATCAAGTTAGAATTAACATCAAATACTTTATGTCTGCAGACCTTTGAAGCTGCAAAAAAATCAAGCTTCTAAATCAACGTAATCAAAATATACGGCCATTTAAGTCGCATATTTTAACCAATTTTAACGTTTCGCAGGTACATTAAGACATAGGATTCTTCCCATTGACCTAGAATCAGGATATCTGGCGAGAAGCAAGGTCTCAGAGCACAAGTAAAGAAACACTCCGAAAGTCGTTAATTTCATGTTATATCAGATGAAAACATATTTTTTGCGATTACAAAATTATATTTTGCGCTTGGAAATTTGACTGTGACGTATATCAAGCGGCGGTAGCATAATGGCTAAGCGTCGGACTTGCGATCAAGTGGTTGCGGGTTCGAACCCCACCACAAGCATTTTAGCTTAGCTGGAGGGGTTAACAAGAATACTAGTAATGTGTGACTTACGGTACTGGTATTCTTTTCAAAAAAAGTTAAAATAATATCGATGTATGACGAAGTATTTTTAGAACGCCAAAGTTAAGTTTATCTTTCAATCCAAATTGAAAGATAACATTGTTGTAGTAGTTATATGTTTGGGGACTAATTTTATGTTCAAAAATCCAACTATCTACCATTTTTGTGCGAAACCCTCGGCGCGCAAGTCAGACTCGTATTTCTCCGGTTTCTGTACGTTCGTTTCGGATAGAATTAGAGACCGCCACCACTTGTCGTTACCTTGGCCGTTGCTTATTTTACCGAGTATGTAGCATTAACAACATTCCTTCCATAATAAAAACCAGTTTACCCGACAACATTAACATTGAAACTTGCAGAAATAATAAGTTAGACTAGACTAGGTAGGTTCACTGATATGATTAATGTATCAGCGGATATGTACTCGTAGACACTATTAACTTTGGTTTTATTTTGTAGACCATTGAAATTGGAATACACACTTTAAAAAAACGTTAAACCGACTTAAAAAAGGATTAAGAAAGGGCACTGAAAACTGAAAAATAATCGATTTGAAACTCAATTGAAAAGACTACCTATGTGTGACAGTTTTAAAATAATAGTTAACATTATAAACTCACCAGGTACCTACTAGTCTTTTTTGAAGTCGGTCAAAAATGGTGGCATATACTTTTACGTTTTAATTTTATTTTTAGGAAGCCTTGTCTGAATTCGTGTCATTTTGAAAAAAATTATACATAGACATATTTTTTCATTTGATTGTCAGCCCTATTTTATCTGAACATAAGGTACATATACTCACGCCTGTATTCATGAAGATGTAGAAGCGTATTAAACGCCCGAATTTTGCCAACTATAATTAGGTACCACTCACGTAATAAGGGACAAGCCTATTGCCGTCAACTTTGATTTGAAAATTGGCATTGTATTGAAAGCGAAAGGTAGGTAAGAATGGAAGGCTTGTAGGAAAGATGTAAAGCAATATACCTTTTTTTATATTATAGGGGGCAAAGGAACAGACGGGTCACCTATTGTCGCTAATTCTTACACGGAAAGCTTTAGGAGTGTAAGCAATAGCTCCAGCAGGTCAGGGTCACATACCTGGTACTCGAACTGGCCGTTTGCGGGGAACTCCAAGCCCTCAAACGTATACACACTTATAACATAATTGCAGAAAGTTACAAAGAATATTTCGATTTTTCCAAAGAAAAGTAGTAAACACAAGTGTTAATTTTCCTTGACCCTGAAAACAAATACGAGTGCAATATCTAAGAAAGTGTGAACACAGCTGAGCATTGTTGCAACATATGGCATAAAATACTCCCACTTACGACAATATGTGCGCAAATCTGTGAGCTCGCTGAACGAGATCTTCTTATAAATATAACTCGCATTTAAAATGTTCTATATTGTTGTATTATGCTTAAACAGAATTCTAATAATATAGAAGATTCCCCTCCTCAAGAAATGGACTATTTATAAAGTTTTAAAACAATTTTTCAAATCCGAATAGTATATCCAGAGCTAGTATTAGCTTATCAACCAGAAATTATATATTTATTTAAAAAATAAAATATTGAAAAAGAAAAACAACCTCTTTGGCTTTATTATATGCATGTGTTGAATATAGGGTATAAGTGCCGTATGATCATGTCTAAACGAATAATAAATTGTAACCAAAATAAATTTTGTGAAATCATTACAATTTGTGGACGTCTAGATGGGCACTGGAAACATTCAATTTTTTTAAAGGAATTTTATTGTACAAAACCAACGCTTATTTTTTTATTTGATATGAATCGCGTGCAGACTTCAGTTCAATGTACATACATCTTGCTAGATATGTGCAGGAAACAATGCAAACATTTGTTCCACGGAACAGTGAGTCAGCTAACCGTTAAACGCGGTGCGTGCGCAAATACCTTCGAATTCGAATCGTTTTGTTAATATTCAGATGACAAGGTTGATTCAATGCCAAATATTTTGGCAATGACGTGTTTTGAAACGATGTGTAGTATGTAGTGAATTAAAGGGCAGAACTGCGGCAAACACCGCTAATGTAGTTTGCCATTAAAGAACCACAAGTACCATATTTTACAAATAGTAATAAATAAGTGCTTCCCAAACTTGAAAACAAGATGTCAACTTTCAGGAAAAGTTATCGACTATAATGACAGCAAGTTATACTACATATATAGATTAAGTTAAGACAATGATAATATCCTAATCCTGATATAGTAGTAATAAAATTAGTAAAGTGTATGTGTAAGTCAGAATGCTCGTTACTTCTTTATATTGAAACAGAGTTGGACAGACGGCTGGACATATTTGAATTATAACTGGCACGCTGTTCGAAGATTGTAATAATTGATCAACATCTAGGCACATTATTATACCTACATGTGAATGTTTGTGAAGACTTGTTACTCTGAGAAATGTTGCCACATAGATAAATAACATCCTGACCATAACGTACTTAGATGGGACAACCAAGATCAGTAAATAGTACTAGCACATATGTATATAAAATTATAAATTGTTTATTGATACGTACTAGAGATCGCCTAGTGGTCATTTCGATCAAAATTTTATTCTTTTGGTTTATTTCATTGGCCCGTATAACTTGAACTATCCTTGTATAGACTTACGTACACTGGACATATAACACATACTGGACGCGTGAAGCTTGATTTCCACGTAGTTGTGTTTGTGTGTGTTTCCACGTAATTTTTGAATTTGTAACCCTATAGCGCAAATTTTCTTAAAAATAATTACAAAGAATTCTCGACTTTTAATGTATTGATAGGTGACAACATTTTATACACTTCTTGCAAGTGAATGTACGAATGTAAACCTATTTCTTAGGAAATAAAGATTTTACTATGGTATGAAGCTATTCAGTTTATTTCGGCTAATGTTAACACGCCTACATTAGCTTCACCTTCAACCCTATACCTTTCCTACCTAACATAATACCTTATACATATAAAAATACACACACACGACCGTACACTCATATACCTAATCAAAATGAAGGATTTAGCATCAAGTTCGTCTACGTATATTCTGAATTCTAAATAAGAGTTTGTTGAGTTGAATGGTCTATAGGCCAAACCTTTTTAGTCAGGGAGTGATTGAAGTAAAACAGGTTAAATTTCTTAACTCGTTTCTTGCACAAATATACAGCGGCATGAACACAAAGAAAGATCTTTGTTTGCATTTTCGACTCGTATCCGGAAACTGCTGTTGTGTGAATTGATCGCCTTTTAAGTTAAGTAGTTCGCAACACGTTATAAATACAGTTAGGTACGTATAAAACAAGAGATTTTCGATATTATTTACTACGTTGTGGGTGATACTCAAAGCTGTTTTTTTATTTATGCATTTGTTTTTAAGTGAAAGTAACAAACAGGACACAAAAAAAATAAACCGCCTTTAAAAAAAAACTTCAAAAAGTTTCTTTCATCGCTTTAGGCTCTAGAGGGTAGTACTCGGGTATATACCTACTAGAATTGTAATGATTAATTTATTCTTACTTAATCGTTTATTAATAAACGTAGAAGAATACGAAATCATAAGAGTTGGCTCGAAGCGCCCTCCTAAGTTAAAAGAAATGCACGTGTTATTAACAGATTATTATGGTAATTATCACTTGTACAGAATTTTTGAAGGCACGAAACTTTTTGCGTTCAAAATCGATAAAATTTACTGCCAACTGCTAGAAATCTGTCATGCCTTGACAGATTTCTAGCAGTTGGCAGTAAATTTTATCGATTTCGAACGCAAAAAGTTTTTACTCATAGATTTTCCTTTTTGCAGTTTTTTAACAACTTCTTACTAACTACTTCCGAGTCAGTTAAACCAACATCGAACAATTACATTTCCGATAACATCTATTATATACTAGGTATTGTAATTACATACTATATTGTTACGGACACAGCCAAGATAACAGATAATGATAAATGGGTACTATTATGCGTGTCTGTTTGTTAGAAAGCAACCGGAAGTACGCCATATTGCCCGGAGGAAGACATAGACAGACATCATTATACATGCTGTCAATCTTTCACAGAACTCGAAGCTTTCATCATTAGCATTGAAGATTCATATCAATTGAAATAATTACTCTTTTATGCGGCTTGGGTAAATATTTTGATCTGAGAGAACATCGATTTTAAATGGAAAATATCTAACATTGGTCGAGTTTACTCAGCTCTTCGGAAAAAAGTAACATGACTCCTGATTTCATTGATGTTTGCAGTATCAAGAATATTATATGAAATAGTACCTTGCCCATTCGTTATATTTTTCCATGAACAGGCAAATAAGTTAGTAAAGTATATTTACATACTAAACCAAATGAGCATCTTACATACCGCGTGTTTAAAATTAGAAGATTCTAGATATACCTGTCTATAAGTAGGTTAAGAGGTAATGAAATTCTAATTTTAAATAATATGTGGATATTAATGTACCTAAAGAAGTAATTCTTTATGTAGAAATTTCGTATAAATGCCAATATGATATCGTTTTCCTATTAATACTAAAGTAATGATAAGTCTCGACTCGCACTTTCTCATTTACTTGTTGTATAAAACTGCTTCTAGGCCTTCGCCCGCCGTCTTCTCTTTCCTCTAGTTTTCTTTCCAATATTGTTTTGAAGAAGTTGTCGTGTCTTGTCAAGTGACCAAACATATTTTCCTTCTCGTTTCTTTTACCATTAGTAGGACTTCCTCGTTTGTTCCTTTCTCTGTCCAGCTGTTGTTAATCATCCGCCTCAAGCACCACATCTGAGATCAAGTTTGACTTATATCTTAATATTTCATATATAATAATCCAGATAGGATTATGAAATTGGCAAATGGGACCAGAGATCATCCGTATTTATGTTATTGTTTTGTAATCTGTGGTGATCTCGAGATTCGAGACATCGAGACATCGACATGCATTTCGACTGTCGGTTACAACTGTTGTGTATTTTCAAGTACTAACAAATGTTCTTTTTGTTACAGGTAATTGGTTTCACTGAAGTTATTACTAGTCCTGTGTTTAATATGTAAGTTGATACAAGCACGAGTCCATAGGTACTTATAAAATATAATTAATCTTCGTAGGTATTAATTTTCTCATACCAAATATAACAGAGCATAAAACACTATGAATTTATTTATTCTTACTCTGATAAGAGGTTCTAAAGCTTTTTTACAAGTAAACGTTATATTACCAGTTAAAAGCATGTCTTCACTTTAGGACAATAGGAAAAACACTTGTTTGTCAAGTAAGTCAAACAAGAGCTTCACAAATTAACCTCACTTTATACACTAAAAGTATATTACCTAATATGAATCGAGGATATTTTGTAATGTGTGGGCATCAGGCCCAAAGTAGGTACATATTGCAATAATCATGCCCAAGAAAGACCTAAACAAAAGCGGCAGCTTGAATTACCATCACGACACATGACGACCTTCACAATCGAGTGAGGTAATCGAGATGCAACCGCCCTGTTAGGTAATCAATATAGACGAGAAATCGCGAGCTAGACTTAACTTGAGTAGCTAATTGGCTATGCAATTGGCGGTACGTTTCTTCGCAGAGCGGCAAGAAAATGTGGTTTGAATTCAAAAAATTGATTTTGGAGTTTTCGGAAAGCTTAAATTTAGGGACGGGATTGAGGATAAAAAAAAATTACTGGCAGAGGTTTAAAATTTTAGAAGTATCCTCCAAAATAAAAATAAATATATTTAGATTACGTAATTAACAAGTTATACCGCAGCTCTGGTGTCGCCAGTAAACACTCGGTTGATACTAATCGCAAAATGCTTATCACTTGGCGGGTTTTTTGCAATCATAGTTTTGTACAAAATATTAAAATAATGGTTCTGTAATGTAGTTACCTTCCTAATAATATGAATAATAACAACTTTGTCTTACATTAATTAAGTATGTTCATTGAAATTGATTGATTGTGTTATAGATTTATAACATTATGTCAATCTTTCTAATGACATTGTTATGTATACAGTCTTACAGCACCTGCGTTTCGTACGCGTCTACTAACTTGATGGTTTATAAAAACACTGTCAAGTGTCAGACAATATTGTGAAAGAATAGTAGGCCGCCTTTGCTTGTTAATATTGTTTACAATTGAATATTACGTAACTATTTACGTAATATTAAATTGTAAACAAGAACCATTTTGAAAACCTTGTTCAGTCTATACTGAACAAGGTTTTCAAAATGGTTCTTTATGAATTGATTCTAGATGCTTCTTTTACGGTCAAGTAAATTAGGAATCTATGTATATTCAAACATTAACACAATTTATTACACAAATTGTACATGCATAGCACATAATAATAATTTAAACAACCTTGCAAGTTTTTGGTTCGTGTATTCTTGATGGGTATAAGTGATAAGAGAATCATCATTATCATCTTCATTATATTGCAAACTTTAACTAATTTCCTTCCTTTACAATTTTTTAATCAACTTTCAATGAGGTTCCCATTACGACAGGTTTTTTTTCTATACCTGGGAATAGATTTCAATCATACCTCTTTAGATATATTAATAGATTTTATTTTAAAACGAAGTACTAACCCGATGGGTTAGGGTTAGTATTTTGTTTTAAAATTTAAAGGATTGTGCAATTGTCAATCATGGTCTTCTCAGGGACAGAAGTACTGGACTAGTAGGGTGACTCCTATTTAAAAAAAAAAACAAGTTACTATGCCTTACGCCTCCTTAAATTACATAGAATGATGGAAAAAAAGTAATTTGCTAATTTGACTTATCAGCCAAAGAGTATTCTTTTATATTTGTTTTTATCCAAGTTTTGTCCTGTGTTTCGATTCATATGTATGTAATTTACTGGCGTGTTTTCAACAAGGTATTTACTACTTTTGCGTGAGAGTTCTCAGCATTCAACTGTCATATCTACAGAAATCAGACTATCCATTATCATTCTAATTCATAATGAACGGTTTCTTATAATAAAGACATTATATTTCGCGGTACATGTGCATTACTTTCTCAGTATGCTTGCCGTGACACATACCTAATTTTCGCATCGCGTTTCACAGAACCGCGTGTGAAAAGTGAACTGCACAACAATGCGAAATTAGATCAAGTGTGATGTAGAACACCACTTAATCATAGCTTTGTCATTGAACACAATTACATCCTGTATTTACACCTACAATTTGTATTGGTTTTCTCTTCTTTGTGAACTTTAAACTTTACTAAAAAATAATGTCTTAATTACTTTAAATAACATGACTTCGGGGCTATTTTAGAATTAGACGTTTTATAGCTTGATTTTATTGTTAGCAATCCACAACCCCATTGTTTTAAATTCATGGCTATGTTTAAATTTCGAATGCAATTAAATTCATACGCCTATATTTAAATTTCACATCCAATATTCGTGGGAAAAGTAAAATGGCGGCAGGCGTAGCGTAGCGGTGGCACACCAAAAAGTTACGATCTTTTGAATTTCGAACACTCATTTATATTCTGCGTAGTTCGGTAACGGCACTGTGCGATAAGTAGGCAAAGAACGTATGAACATTGTTACGGTGATTTCAAAACGGTCTCCGATCGATACGTTAGACGTCGTTTAAGAAAACGATGCATGGTTCATGTTTCATGTATGTTCTAAACGAAATACTCATTTACAACTAACTGTTTATCTCTTTCTAGCATAGCATAGATATATCATATAACTACTTTGTCTTTGTTCCTTTTTTCTAAATAATATCGTATCAAATCGTAAACATAGATTCTTCAATGAATATTTAAGGGACGGCCAGCCCTTGTGAAAATGTGATTGTAAATAGTTAATTCCTTATAGACAAGAAATCCTTTAAATCATAGAATTGTAACTGCGTTCTACTTCACTACATATTATAAAACAAAGTCCCCCGCCGCGTCTGTCTGTCTGTCTGTTCGCGATAAACTGAAAAAGCTGATGAACGGATTTTCATCTGGTTTTCACTAATAGACAGAGTGGTTCATGAGGAAGGTTTAAGTGTATAATTTGTACCCGTGCGAAGCTGGGGCGGGTTGCTAGTTATAAAATAAAAGCTTATGTCATCTGAAATTAATTAACCGATATGCCGCTCCATATTAAAGAGCGCACAATATTATGTCATTATGCAAAGAGGTGCACGCACAACTCTTCTTAGTACGCAACAAGTGCATGCTGTGAGTGGACGCGGTCTTAAAAAAATATTTTACTTTTTTATTGTTTAATCACTTAATTATGCCTTCGTGTTCATTTTGGAAGTGTAAAAACACAAGCCGAAACACAAATAAAGATTATTCTGTGACGAGTGGTGACGTACCCAACGTGCGAAACCGATGACAACTCCGCGACGCGTGGGGGCCTATCTAACGATCTACGATCGATGACTGTTGTGATATTTAAAAAAGGAATATTTCCATTATTTTATTTGTTACAATATATGGATAATGGGCGACGAGCAGATAATTTAATCTATACACAGGACAATAGGCTGTCAAACAACAATAAAACTATTTATATCTATACATTCAACTATTCATAATATCATACAATATAAATAAATGTGATCATGATTAAATATAATGTACATGATACAATATTATATATATTAAAAGTACATTAACCTGTTTGAAAATTTAGATAGTTTACGTGAGACGTAAAAAGAAGTAGTTAGTTTCATAATTGTGATCCATTTAAATATTTATAAGTCAGTAACTGAACCTAATCTAATTACATTATTAGATTGATCCTTCGAGCGTAAAGTTCATTGATATGTAGACTTCGTTTACCACCCAGGCTCAAAAGTTAACGATTTATGTAAACACCAATTAGACTCTTGCGACACGACACATTCTTGTCATTTAGACTTTTTTTTATATTATAGGGGGTAAACGAGCAGACGGGTCACCTGATGGTAAGTGACTACCGCCGCCCAGGCACCTGCAACTTTGCCGGCCTTTAAGGTGGCAGTAGGGGAAAAGGCGGAGAGGGAAGGGTTAGGGCCTCCGGTAACCTCACTCACTCGGCGAATAGCAATGCAACGTTGCTTCACTGCCGGTTTTCTCTGAGGCCGTGGTATCACTACGAGCCGGCCCCATACGTGCCAGCATCTCTCCCACGAAGTTTGTTTCAGGGCAATTTGTTTTTTCTACCATTTGTCATTTCACTGCTTACTCACCTTTTAGCCAAATCGTCTTTCAAGTAGTCTATCCATCCTTTCTTTGGTCGTCCACCTACAAATAAAAGAAAAATACTACGGAACAATTGATGATGACTGCGGTTCATCATCAAAGTCAAAAATCAAATTCATTTATTTCAACTAAACCATTATGGGTATTTTTGAATTGTCAGGAGTAGTAGTCAGTAAGACTAAGTCAGTCGTGCAGCATCAATTGTTCCGTAGTATTTTTCTTCTTGGGGTTATGGTGTTCAGTCATTCAGTCGAGTAGTTCCCATTCCTGTACCGATGTGGTTGCCTTGCCTCTCCTTAAAACAAATTACATTCGGGATAAATGTCACTTAGTAATTTAGATATACCAGAGACGTCTGCTATCTACCGTGTCAGGGCACCGGCTGTCTGTAAGTAAAAACTATTCTGCAAGGATCTTTCTTGCAGCCCGGTCATAGATTAGCACGTCATATGTGCTAATCTATGATATAGCATAGTGTAAATAATTGATTTAATTCCCACTTTACACGTTCCCACATATTTCTACTCACCTAGCTTGTTATGTTCTAGCTAAAGCAGTACTCGAAAAATTATATTTACTTACCTAAATTCTGGCATTACAAAATTATGTTACCAATTTTTTTTTTAACATTGAAATCAAACGTGATTTACAAATATACAATATCAACTTAGAAGCCTCCTTTTTTAATTTCATTAAAAAGGGCCGCGTATACACCGGAACTACAAAGTTGAGTTCGAGTTTGGAATTAACACAAATCTCCTAATCATCACCCACTTTAAACAGCTGCAGGACCACCTCTTAGCAGGACTTTTATGGAGGTGATGAAATGTTAGGTTTCATAAGCGAAGAAATGGATCTAAAATGACAAACAACGGGGAACAAATACGTAAACGGATCTCAACAATCATACGGGTTGAATTAAAAAGTGCTTTGGAGCGTACTTATCGCTACTCGCTCTAGAAATCTTCTGACAGTGGGTGTCTGTTCACGGACTGTGTCAAGTACCTCGGTATCAGGTGACTTTTGTTTTAAAGCTGGCGTTTGACATCGTGTGCACAGATACGATGACAAACTTGTTTTGTGTCTGTCTTTGCTTTAAGTACGAGATTTGTTGATATTGAGAACACATTCATAATTTATTCTGATTTTTATAAAAATAGATTTTTATCGCAATTTCTTTGTTGTGATAGAAACCTATATCTTTAAGAAGGAAACACATAGTTGGAGAAAAAGTGTGGGTATAAATAAGAATATCATCATTTTTATGCCTTAGGCATTAAGTCCTCCTATATACCTGATGTGCATAAAGTGTAAAGCGATCCACCTGGAGATTAGCCGGAATAAATAGACAGACAGACAAAAAATTTAATAAATGAATTTTAGATATAGGTTTCGTGGTAATAATACTAGCTTAAAAAAACTATTATTTTGACATTACAAACATACACTTTAATTTTATTTATTTGTATTGATGATTTGTATTGATAATAATGATTATTTTTTGCATATAGCTAGTAAGATGCCATTTTAAATTACGAATTAGGCTCTTATTATTTTTAAATGTTATTATTACAAAATCTGTTTGCGTTGTTCTCTTTTTTTTAATGGTCAAAGCGTTTGTAGTATATGTTGGTAATTCCTCATTGTTGCCCTCATCCTTAGGCTTCTGTGACCACGTAAGCACTTATGAACAAGCAGGCCGTATTAGAATCAGTGTCATTTCTAATACTGTCCAGTGACATATACATGAGTAACTTTAAATACCTATAGAAGATATTTAACGGTATTCGTATTAGTCTCACTGTCTTTATCTTCTTACGGTACCTCCTGTTTCAATTGTTGAATACTTCTACGTCTAACGTGAAAGGGTTATTCTTTCACATGCTTGCTTTAGAACTTCGTCGGTGATGAACGGATGATTGATTTGAAAGAATCCCTAAATACGAATCACTTTTAATTTATTAGTTTCAAGATACTTTTAGAATGAATCATTTTAATTAAAGAATCATCATGATGACGGTACAATAAAGCGACAAATAATAAATTAAATTGAAATCTTTGGTGAGTTTTATTCATATTTATTAAGATTTTACTGACTATTCAATAACAATAACTTATTTTGGAATACCTACATTTTGTAAGTATTGTTTAGAGCATAACCTTTTCCGAATTTTATGTATCATTTTATATGAAATTGTTTGAATATTATCTACGTATGAACGGGAATTAACGCGATCACGAAAAGGTATTACATACCTCTGAGTTTCGCTTTCCAAGGAGTACTGTTACTTATACATATAAATATTTTTTTCCCAGTATAATTACTCAAGATAATGGTAGTGTTAAATATCATGATTACAATCATTTTTGTTCTTTGAATTCGTTGTAAGTACCGGTTTTCGCTGAACGTCCCTCTATTTCGACGACAATGTTCTGTCTCGTTTTTAAGCAGGTCCTCTTTATATAACAGAGGGAGACGGTAATTTAAAAGTAAGTAGGTAGGTAATGTTTGTCTGCCGGTTGTCAATATCATAACCTTGAGTTTTGAAATAAAGTTACGTTATTCTCTTTGATGAAATACTTCTGCATCACATTGAAGTTATTATGTTTTCAGTAGTTTTTATATATACTTTTGGCTGTTGTGTGAATTTTTAATTACATCAATTTGAACGTTCAGTTTCTAATAACATTGTATGTACCATTTCTTAGTTCGTACTTTGTTCCCTGAGCAACAAAGTCGTAATGAGAACATACTATACAGCTTTAAATGTCTAAGTCTTATGCTTTCAGCTTTTTTTCTTTCATTTGCATACGAGAATATACATTACTTACATTATGTTGAAGAAAAAACAGGGTCCTTATAGGGTCACTGCGTTCTCCGCCTGTTTGTCAAAGACCCTTTATTCAGGCAAGTGATTAAGTATCACGATAATTATTTATATTTATAAATATATATCTTTTAATAATAAATACTTGTATGCGGTCTATGATCCTTTGGACTTACTAAAATTACGCTTCTGCCTAAGTTGTATACGTAATAATATTTAATTCAATTATACATTACGCATATTTTAACTAAGGTACGCTGACTTGTTTCTATGTGTTTATAATATATACGTATATATGTAAAATTTACAAAAAAATATCCTTTTTAGATGATTCTTATACAACCAGGGTGTATTTATACTACTAGTTACCCGTTCCGTGGGATACCAAACATTGCTGACGTCCTCAATATTTTTAACCGACTTTAAAAAAAAGACAATTCAGTTCGACTGTTTATTTGTCTGTGTACCTATGTTACGCGATATCTTCGCAATTTACGAACCGATTTTTCCCTTTTTTTTAATTGAATTTGTTGTACTTAAGTTTTGGCCCTTTTAAATTTGAAGAAAATATTGTGGAAAATTTCGACCGTGATACTTTTGTTTTTGTTTATTTTTTCTTTTTGTGTAGTGTTTCTTTGCATTGTATAATGTTATGCGTGTGGTAGTGTGGCAAAATACTTGATAATTTTTTATTACTTATTATATAACTCCATTTCCAAAACATTATTATGAACTTTTACAATTGTTATGAACTTTCATATCCATTTTAATATATATTATTTTAAAATATTTTATTTTTCTTAATATATTTCTTTAACCCGTGTCAAAAAACTGTAAGTGTTAATTTAATTAGATTACCACCGCATAGAAAGCTGAACAGCTGGTGTTCTACTCAAATGTTTTCCTATAATGTTGTGTGGTAATGTCAGCGGTTATTGCGAAACTGCGGTCAGAGGCCAATGATTCACCCAGGTCGAGCTTACCGCAATTCAATGTATTACTCTGATATTTGTTTGCTCTGGCTATTAATAATCATAAAATGAAATCTGACATCTTAAAGGTGTCAATTCTGACCATTAATTGACAATGCATTACTTCTTGTTTTTGTCAAATACTTCAATTTCGTCCGAAATACAAATACATACAAAAATGACACTTTTACAAAATGACATTTGAAATTGCTATCAATTCAATCACTTGTGAAAAAATACAGCATTTGCGCTTGTTACTTGCGTGGTAGTAAACTTTTCTGCCGTGCTCTGGGGCTGGGAGGAGCTCTTGTGACCCAAAAACATTACGCTAGGCGTACCTTCTAACCACAACCTGCTGTGTAACCTAAAATGCTTGTTGCCACCTTAAAGACAGAAATTTTATTAAAGCCTGGCCTCTCCCAAGTGTCTCGTACTTAGTGATGATTGCGTAAACTTTTCCAAATAAAGAATTTTAACACATATTTACTCGTAACTTGACACTTTGCATACGAAATATGAATAAATTTTATACTCATACTTTTTAGCCATTGTTACGTGTGAACACAACGGTGATAATATGCCAAAATTGAGTTGGGAATTTTCAATGGGTTATCTAAAACGAAGCCTTAATTCATTTTAATTATGTCTCTTGGAAAAAACGGTTACTTCGGAATTCCTCTGCATGAGACTACTGTATGCATGTAATACTGTATACGGTCTGTAGCGCAGAGAATTATGCAAATATGTGTTTTTTAGGGTTCCCATTCCTTAAAAGAAAGGAAAGGAACCCTTATAGGATCAGTTCGTTATCCGCCTGTCTGTCTGTCAAGACACTTTTTCGCAGGAATGCGTGGAGGAGGTATCAAATTGAAATTAACATCAAATATACAAGTCCAGGCTCTGCCTAGTTTGGTATCAGACGGCCGTGTGTGAGATGTGTGGAGTGTGGAGTTATTAATATCCTGTAAAGAAATTAAGCTTCTTAATCAACGAGATACGGCTATATTAAGCCATTATATTTTAACATTGCGCTGGTAAATCAAAAATTATAGGGTACTTACCCATTGACCTAGAATAAAAAAAAATTATAAGAAGCAAGGTCTTATAGCACAAGTAAAGAAAAGAATCCGAAAGTCGTTACTTTCTTGTAATATCAAATGAAAAAATGCGTTTTGCGATTACAAACTTATGTTGGCTTTGAAAATCTGACGTATATCGCGGATGTATAGCGGATTATTCTTAGAACGGCTAAGCTAAGCTCGTCACTCGGCTTAAAAAGGAATTTTTTTTCAAGATTCGTTTCTCCAGATGTACGAACTATCTACCTATAAGAAGTACGAAACCCTCAATGCGCGAGTCAGACTCGCACTTGCCCGGTTTTCTTTTTTGTAACGGTTCTGGTAACGTGGGAAGCACATCGTTAGTCTTCTTGATTATTTATATATCCCCCTAACCAAATGTTAGTTGATAACAATAATTATATTCTCGGTCATATTACAAAGGCCTTTCTAGATCCTAACTAATCACAGCTTGTATTGTGGGTTCTTCTAGAACTAGGATGAACAGACTTAATTACTTTTTTATACGCCTCGAGACGCCTCGTCTTCTCTGATTGTACACGGTTACCGGACTCTTTAACTAAATACTCATCCTGTCACTTGTGGTTTAACAACCCTATGCCCAATAGGGCTCTGACAACCCTACTCAAAAGTAGAAATTCAACATTGCCCCACCTAATACATAATGTAAATAATAAAGGTAGTAAAACCAATGAACGCAAACCTTAAGATATTTTATGTCTACAAAAATGGTAACGGCTGTGAATAATTACAACCATAGAGAGCTATGGGAATCTGTGATTTCTTTGCGTACGTTACATTGATATGGTTTGTTAATAGCTAATAACTATCTATAGTGTTGTAATATCTTTAAAGCTTTAGATTGCATGGTGTAAAAAAAATTAATGCATGCAGACATTAAATACCTACCCTAGTCATGAAACTGACATTTTCAAAACGGCGAAATATGTAGATTGTCATCAAACATAGCTTTAAAACGTCTCAGTTATAACAACTTCCTGATCAAAAACCGTTTATCCGTTTTAGAGTCGTGAGATCACAGAAAAACATATATGTGATACCTAAAACACTACTATTTTTATTTATTCAAATACCATACAAATTTCAACGACATAAATAATATGTTGGTGATTAGTTTTTTCCTTGACCAAAAGAAACCTATTAGGTACCTTATAAACATTATAATCAACAATATCATGTGCTATGAGTTTTGATATGTTTTAAAATACCTCAAATATTTCAAACATAAGTCGTACTCATAAGTAACATCGTTTACCGTAATAATAACTTTATTGTTGATACTGACACAATTATTATGAACATTCATATCCATTGTGTAACACTGAGTTTGTTCATATGGTTCTTAATTGTGATGTCAGATATCCAAAAAAAGGTCATTAACCTTGTCAGAGAATCTTTTTAGGTGCATGTACAGGGTGAATTATTATTTGTGTAATTCTCACATACCACGAGATCAGATGCTGTCAGTTTAGAAAGACTAGAGATTTTTTGTGCGATCTGTTGTTCTTCAGTAAAAAAAAGTTAGATGTCATCTTTGGTTATATTAGTTAGTGTTTAGCATTCGCACACTGTACGATTAATTTGAGTGAAAAAAGAAAGGAACTGTTGAATATAGCACCCAGGTCAAAAATGATACTAAAAAAGAACGTGTAAGAGTTTTAAATCGCTATTCTTTTTTACGTAATGTAAAAGTAATTGAACAGAACATCTATTATGTCACAGTAACAGATCATGAAGACGATTTAAAGGAATAGGTTAGTTTCTCATGATTAATAGAAATTATTTAACAGTCTCAAGAACTTCAGGCTTACATAAGACTGTGAAAATTAGATTTGTTTGTATTTTCACGTTTGTTACAATTTTTAATTAACAAACCAAACACTGTTTTTGACGTTTAATGAAGAGATGATTTGACTTGACAGTCAAAATCTTCATTACACGTATTTGAATACAAGCTGTAAAAATGGCATTCCTCCTTTATGTGGCGGTATGAATTCATAATAGAGTATAACTAAGATACTTAATTATATAATAGAAAAAAAAATGTACATAGTTTTTTGTAATACTAATGGGTTGTCGTTCAATACTTATTATTTTATTTAACTATTTAAATTGTTATCTCCATGATTACATTTCCTCATACTTAACACAAATTACTTCATCAGTAAAAAATGGTCTTATCACTTTGGTGATGTCACCAAGAATTTATTTATATACTAAGTTTTAAAGTTTCACGTTCCATGATATAATTATGTAGATATACGTACGGGAATTAACGCGATCATGTAATAGGATCCTTTGAATTGCCTGACGTTTCGATCAGTGGTGCATGCCCCTCGTCGTCGAACGCAGTGCGTAAAGAAAAGGTATGTAATGTAATACCTATTGTGATCACGCCAATTCGTACGTATACATAAGTATAATTTATTTATAGTTTTTTGTTGATAAAGGAAGTGTACAGTTACTAAACGCGGATTTAAAATTAATTACACATAATCTGATTGACATGTAAATAATGTACGGAAACTGTATCGATTATCACGTGTCAAGCCTTTTTAGTAATAATAAATAATTATAGAAGTAATTATGTAATAATGTTTTTAATAATATTCAAAAATCTCTGTCGGCATGACGTGGGGTGGAACCAAATCTATACTCAGATGTGCTACGACGTGTTTAATAGATTATTAATAATAGATAGGTGTTTATTAGAGCATTCCGATTAGGAAAGTACCTCGACTCCACATAAGACCACAGTTGACCAGCACTTTGGAAAGATTTCTAAACGTTCCTGTTCAAGCAAGTCCTCCTTTTCAAGCTTTTAACATACATCGGTTTTCAAACCTTGTACATTTTATCACGCTCACTTCTCTTAATACATCCGTATGTAACCGTGACATGACCATACCGTTATTGTC
Source organism: Callimorpha dominula (assembly GCA_949752705.1). Classification (NCBI taxonomy): domain Eukaryota; kingdom Metazoa; phylum Arthropoda; class Insecta; order Lepidoptera; family Erebidae; genus Callimorpha; species Callimorpha dominula. Next base: position 11,961,611 of record OX457011.1, read on the forward strand.
ATGAGACCTACGCTTGCAGAAATATGTACAAATCTGTTAAATAATCATAAGTTAAATAGAAAATTCAAATCACGTTTCTTTAAAAAAAATCCAAGCTCGCACCTCCATGAAGATAGAGAAGTTCCTTGATTGATGACGTAATAAATTAAATTATTCGCTGAACTCACGATTAATCCACCGGTTGTTGAGACGGATTACCATTAAAATGTGATTGTAACGCCGTAGAGTATAGAGCTTATTTAGTATTCAACAGCTGTAAACATTGCGTGCTTGTGACGAATGTCACGCGAATTTTAGCAAATATATGTATACATATAAGAACTAAGAAGTAGCTAAATCGTGTGTGTTTTCAGAAGAGGCTATTTATACAATATCCTGTACTTCATAAATAACAGATATTTTTTATTCAAATGGGTGTTTTTTTTTAAATTCAACTTGTTGCTGCCTAACTGTGCATCACCTCCACTTTTATTTTATACGGGCCCAAAGAGGTGATATTTGTACCATTAATGATTCAAATTGAAGACAGTAAAGTTGACAAACAAGCTCTGATTGCATAAGTTGTTGGTACTGCTGGTCAGGGAAAATGGAGACTTCTACCCACCACCAAATACTGCGGTAGTACATAGTAGAAAGAATTCTTAAAAACATCTTTGAAAAATGGTACAAGTACCTAAGCTGAAACGAAACTAAGGAAGATCGAATTAAGTAAAGCTCGGGTTTAGAGAAGAATACTTAAATATTTTAAAATATAGCCATGTGCATTTAAACTTTTCAGACATCATCCCATTATGACAATTTCGTACCGTGAAGTCAGTAAAAAAACATTGTTGTATTCAAACTATTATTTTGAGAAATGAATAAGGTGTGGTGTTTCAAGTACGAATCTAGATAGCTAGATTTACGTAACCGTTTCTAATCGATGTTTTATTTATATCGCGAATTTCATTTCATTTAAATTGGCAGTTATGGCATAGAATAGTTACAGATTATACCATAACCTGTTGTGGGATTTTATTATAATTGTTATAGTTCTATCATATTTAGGCTGGCCACGGACGGGCTACTTGAGACAGCCATTTACGGTTAGATATATACCGTATAGATGTTTAGACATCATATAGATACTATGCATAAAGACTTGTAGATAGACCTGCAGCCTAACTAACTACCATCTGAGTGCTTGTTACCAGCGGAGGACATCACTGTCAGAGACCGGTCGCCATTGTCAACACGTGTGCAAGTTGACCGGTTTGAAGTTGGCGCAGAGTGGCGTTGCAATTAACGTTGTTGTTTCCAAATGTTAATAAGAGGCGGTTGACCTGATATCAGTGGGTGACAAACTTTGTATGCGAGAACAACGCGAAGATGGGACAGTGGTATTTTTGTCAATTACATATCAGTGTACAAACCTCAGAAAAACCCAGTTAAAAGAATAGTCAGGCAATTTTTTTTTTAAATGCCTATCCTTACCAATTACTTTTTTACTTCTTCAGTGGCAATCGCCTTTACCATTCAGTGTTACTATCTAGATTATATTAATCATTGTTAATTCTTCGCTATATCATCGTTAGGCGTTCAAATCTGTGAATGTGTTTTTGTATAAAAATGTCTTTATTGCTTTGATTGCATCCTTTTTATTTCTTTATTATTGACTAGTAGTCCGCCCCGACTTTGCCCTATCTAAAATATGGCCTATGTTCCCATGTGTCAAATGGTTAAATAATTTTCAGATGCCGTGGTTGCCGAGGTTCTCAATATTACACTCTAATTTAAAACTGTAGCCCCTCTTGGAAAGAGACAAAGACATAACCTGACAAAAAATAATTAAGATCTGTTCACATTTATCGTTCATAATACACAAATAAATTAAAGTGGATGTAATTTTAACTAAATACCCAATCTAAATACTGTTAAGCTGCTGACGTTAATTATAATTAATCTTTTCCAGAGGGCTCCCACATCCTTTTAAGATAACACAATATTTATTTTGACTGCATTCCATACTATTCATATCCTGTTCAAGCGCTTTAAAACTTAGTTGATAAAATTAATTAGAACTTTCTCATTTATTACCTTTTATTTCTAAAAACCGGCAAGGACATGCACATGAATTCACTTGATTCCATTTCAAGTAACAAATAAAAGTCATTTTAATTAAATTAATTGTATTAGCTTTGCCAATAACCTGAAGACATTGTAACGGAAATAGATATTAATTTTTAAAACCAACCAAACATACCCGCTATAATAATAATATAATTACTTGACACATCTCATACGCGGCCGTCTGATACCAAACTAGGCAAAGGCTGTACTACGGTAACCAGACTACTGATAAACATACTTATATATTACTATATACATGCATATTATAGCTAAATTACACCCAGACACAGAACAAATGATCATGCTCATCACACAATTATTTGTGTAGCAGTCAGGATCACTAACCACTAGACCAACAGGCCAACTATGGTGATAATATTAAAGTACAAGACCTACGGGCTGGTAACTGGTTATAGTTGTTATCTAGGACACGTACGAACACGTATTTTACGTATTTAGACTGGTCTGTTGGTCTAGTGGTTAGTGACCCTGACTGCTAAGCCAGAGGTCGTGGGTTCGATTCCCACCCAGGACAAATAATTGTGTGATGAGTACGATAATTTGTTCTGTGTCTGGGTGTAATTTATCTATAATATGTATGTATTTAGAAATATATAAGTATGTTTATCAGCAGTCTGGTTACCATAATACAGGCTCTGCCTAGTTTGGGATCAGACGGCCGTTTGTGAGATGTGTGAAGTTATTATAAAAAAATAAAAAAAAAATTTAAGCAATAACCGGTGACTATAAATATGGTAGAGTGTCACTTGCACTCACGCGTTCTCAACCCTATCCTGAAGAGTCTAGCGACATTGCTCATTAGCAAGAGCATATTCTCTAGTGTGGAAGTGTTCTGTAAGTCGGCGGCTTTAATTCGAGCAGTAGAATCCTTCTCTTAAAACCGGCTTATAAGACCGACTTTTCTATCTCAACTAAGCTATGCTAAATATCTCAACCGTTAATATTCATTGCACGCCTGCAACGGCTATGCATGCTCAAAATGTCTAAACTTGCCTATTGCCTTTTAATTTATTCACAATTAGTAATCCAGGCACAGCAGCTATCTGCTGAATATTTAGTTTGTAGTTAACATTCAAATGGTGACGTGTACATAAATTTTATGAGTCGCGTGTTTTCGTGCGGTTTGGGGGAAAACGGAACGGAACTTAATCCATATATCATAATTTCCCGGTAAGGGTTGCTTAGTATTTACCCTAAATGCTTTGATGAAGGGCGTTCCAAAAGTAAAAACAGTTGCTTTAAGGAATAAAAACGAAGTGGTGTGTTTTGTAGAATTGAAAGGCAGACTGCATGCAATTATTTAATTATTGGTGAGGAGTGTTCTTGTTCCTGAGCTATTTAAAACCATAATTGACTGGCCTGTTGGTCTAGTGGTTAATGTCCCTGACTGCTAAGCCAGAGGTCGTTAGCCCAGGACAAATAATTGTGTGATAAGCACGATAATTTGTTCTGTGTCTGAAATATATATAAGATATGTTTATCAGCAGTTTGGTTACCATAGTACAGGATCTGCCTAGTTTGCGATAAGATGGCCGTGTGTGAGATGTGTAAAGTTATTATTACTATTATAATTAAGTAAACTACTGTACTATACTTTATATTAAGTCATAACTTTTGCCCGCGGCTTCGCTTTGTACATTTAGTCAATCAATTCAGGTATACCTTGGGAAGCGTACTTTATAGATGAAAAGTCCTACCCCATGTCCTTTCCTGTACCCCTGACAACGTGTGTACCAAATTTTGTGATGATAGATAGGTTCAGTAGTTAAGGCGTTAAAGCATAATAAACAAACTTATATTCGCATTTCTAATTTTATATAAGAACAGTTATTGCAACGTTAAAAGGTATAATATAAAAAGAAAATAATGAAATTAAATTAAGAATATTTGTTTGTGAGTAGCATTTGAGGGTTCTAAAGATCTTCAGAAAATCAGGACTATACTTCCTACTATGATTATAAACGTGAAAGTTTGTGAAGATGTATGGATGCATGTTTGTTACTCTATCACGCAAAACTGCTAAACCGATTGCGACGAAACTTGGTATGGAGACCCGAATGAAACTTGGTAATGTATAAATGTATTCAATTGTTAGTATTGAACCTACACACTTCAGTAATTATTTTTCTCCAACCAACAATCTTATTAATTGATATACAGTACACAGTATTATATCGCACTTAACATTTCTGAATACTTCTTATTTCTGACCAAAAATTAGGTACCGGCTCTTGTGGAACATCACTCAACGTCATTGTACCTTGGCCGAGAAATTTAAACTTCAAAACTTAGCCCTCAATGTCAAGACTCTATTACAAAGGTATAAAGTCGAAAATCGTATAGACATATTCTTACAAACAAACACAAAAGTTTGTAAATAACCTTATGTTGTTGTTAAACGCGTGTATGTATGACCCTTTAATAGATCGTTTGATGGGTAAATATTGTTCATACACTTTCATTTTCGTCGACGGCGCAACGTAAAAAAGAAAAGTGTTAAGTAACTTGATTTTAAAGTACACTCATGTTCAGTGTGTAATTGGCTTTCTTTAGGACAAATGTACATCGAGAGAGGCTTGTATTGATCCAATAGGTAGGTATTAAAAAGACTTTCGTAGACCCCATATTAGATGACATTGACATTACATCGAAAGAAATCCCAATGAGTCTTAAAGGTTTGTCTATGTTTTAGGGCCAATAATGGCAGAAAAAAACAAACAAACCTAATGATCTCTTGGCTCTCGTATGCATAAATTTATCGCTACACTCTTGTACACCCTGTGGAGGAACGGGTGTTATGTCCCTCTAACACAAAGGCAGGATCCTCCGACCAGGCGCGGTGATCATGCCTGGCGGGCAACGGTTGATGTTGCCCGAGAACTCTCATAGCGCGATACAGGATTAATAGTTACTTCGTAGTTCAGCTCGTCTTCGCTAGATGATGTTGGAGTATGTGTTTGCTATATGTGGAAGGCGCCACAACCCCACAGTTAGTTATTCATTTAAGATATCATGTTTTTATTTCTCTTTGTACTGATTTATTAAGCATATTTTTAGAAATCCCTGAAGAGCTGTACGATACACCCACTTTTCGCAAGCATTTTTTTAAATATACATATACCAGCAGTATTTTTATATTTGTGTTAGTATTTACTTTTAATCAGATGCCGAAATTTATCATCAAAACTAAATCAATTCATAACATAACAAGTAAAAGGTTTCCCATATAAGGCGAGGCGTACTCACTTCCGTTCACGGTTTCACTTAAATACCATGCAATCCTGAAATCATTATCTCTTACGATCATCGAACGTAACTGACTAGAAAGTGACAATAAACATACGACCCGTTTCGTGGTAAGCTACCAGATGAAACACTTCAACACCATCCACGGTCGTGTACAACGTTGGTAGTATATCAGTGTTTTAACAGATGCATTTTGGAGAATGCGCAATGGAATTGCACAAATCATTTCCTCCTTCTCCTTTCACTATTGGACTATCAGACATACGTTCGCTTCGCACTGTAGAAATGTCATATATGTAACTCATAAAACGCTTTGCTCTTACCTCTCTCATCCATTGCACCATGCATTGCTGGTCACTTTTGGCGTGTCCTGATTCCGTAGGTCTTTTACGCGAACATGTTCTTTCGCATATCGCATTGTTACTTAGCGTCAGATGAGAAAGTGTTGAGAAGTCAAGCTTATCATTGATAAACAAGCGTTCACCTAAGCTTAGAAGACATGTTATCAAACTTTCCTGACTCATCTAAATTAACAATTTGGTCAAGGGGGGTACGGTAGACTCGATTGAAACCTTACATGAATAATAAAACATAAAAAAATTATGATTTCGAGTTGACAACATATATCCGCAAAATTCGGATTGTCGAGCATTTTGTTAACTTCTAATTCTAATGGTACAAATGGCAGTCGCCATATTGGTCACTAGGATGCCATCTTGAGTTCGTTAAGGCCGATTCCTACGTATATCTTGAGTTCGTTAAGGCCGATTCACACGCATATCTATCTACATTTTGTAAAAGATTGTGTATTATGTTATGAGTTATGATTATGAGTCACTTTCACTCAAGCGAAGCCGGGTTTTCATCTAGTACACATATAAAATGCACCGATACAGGTCAACGAAATACGTCTATTTTGGAGATCAAGCCATTTGCTAATAGTAAAGTAAATTGTATTGAAAAGTGTTTTTGAAATAATAGTCCAATATTACCTATGTTTCCAAGCACAAGTTTTTGGGTTTAATGCGGATGGAAAATACACACCCATATAATATGTATATCTAACTGTAAATATCTAGTAAATTATCTATGATGATTTGATGATGCTTAAAATGTTCTGGTATTTACATAACTTAAGATATTACATGTAATAAGCGTGTACTACCGGTTTTTATTTGTTTAACTGATTTGGTTTGTTCATTATTATACACCATGATTTGCATTATTTATCCTAATATTATAAACGTGAAAGTTTGTGAGGGTGTATGGATGTATGGATGTATGGATGTTTGTTTCACTTTCACGCAAATGATGAAACTTGCTATGTTGATAGCTGGAGACCTGGATAACACATAGGCAACTTTTTATCCCGATATTCCCACGGCACCGGGCCTTACGTGGGTGAAACCGCGGGGCGCAGCTGGTGTTTAATAAACGCATAACCTCCGAAATTTAAGACTAATGTAAGTATGTACTTTTAACACCCTTTTTTTTATTAGATTCACTTGTAAATAACAATGTAAACATTTCTAAGAAGTAAATTTTAACTTACTTCGCATCAAATCAAACTTTGTAGGTATATGTACCTCGGATGGCAATACTATAATTTGAACCCCTCGAGTATGGGCTCACATGATTTTTTTTATTTATTTTTTTGAAAATTTGGTTTTGACGAGTCCATTTGATTGTGCTTCGTACGACGCAGCAATGGTCTGATGATTAAGCCGTAAGTGATTATTTCCTAGCAAAATGCATATGTATACTTACAGGTGTAGCTACAAATTAAGAAAACCCCCCTTCACCCGTTTTTCATAAAAAAATGTAATGTTAAAGAAAACATAATAAACTATTTACTGCCATTCTAAAGCTACCTAGCTTTTCAACTTGGCAGTGTATTGGTTAAAATTTGTTTTAGGGTTACTTACCTCAAAAGAATAAAACCTACGCAATAAAAAATACGGTTTATATGATAGTAAAGTAAATCAAAACCTATAAGGTACTCCTAGACTCCTTAAAGCTATCAAATAGCAAGGTTACAACTTACAACGCTCTAGTTATAAAAAAAACGTTAATTTATTCCTACCTGTATCACTTTTTTCTATTGCAACTTACATTTGCAATTGAAGAATTGTTCGTGATATATCTATAGAAGAACACTTTTTACACTGTAATTATTTTACACTTTCGCAGCAAGCTTTTTTGGAGTAGGTAAGTAACTGTTTTATTTGCTATGTCCGTACGCCGTACCTTCTTAATCTAGGTCGCTTGCTCACAATTAGTTGCTATATAATCAATCATATTTATTTAATTTATACCGGATTGCCTTACAATATGTGGTTGTGATTATAATATTTCTCTTTTGTGTAGGAATTGTGTCTGTTTATAAATTACCAGCTGACCTGAAAGACATAACCTGTTCCAAATCGTTTTCAATTTATAGGAAAAAGCACTTTCCGTTTATCTAAAAGTCCTTATTTTCTAGTTTAGCATACCAATTTTTCTTTACTTTACATTTATTTTGTACTATAAAATGCATAATTGTTGACAACAATCTCACCATACTATAAAAATCACTAAATAACAGTAACTGCTATGTTGTTCGGACCTCAATCAGCACTCAAGTGTTTGTTATCAACTTATAATGCATGCCTAGCCTTTTATCGCCTCACTATTGTCAGGCTGGCCAATGGCGTTGCATTACTAATATAACTTATCATAATACTGTCTATTAACTCATTTTGATTAAATAGTGAACTGTTTTATCATTTATTATAGTTTTTAATAAATTAAATACGAGTTTTGATGTGGCGACAACATATTTTAAAACCAATATTAGCCAAGACGTTCTTGAATTCTTGAGCGATGCTTACCGAAGAACAGAATTTTATTTTTAATTTATATGAACATACTATATATAATGTCTGATGTAAGATGTAACGCCTTTTAATCAACACCAAAGACCCAGTAAAGTAAATAGTTTTATCGCATTTTTTTTAAATTGATCACGCACTTGCGTCTGTTTTATAACACAGTTGCCGTTAAAATTAAACTAGATGTATTAAAATTGAGGCCCCCCAAGGATACTATGTTTTAATGGACTATGCCATATTCATTCTGATTTAGTGTGCTCGTAAATTCTTTTCGTTGCCCAATGTTTCTTGGCAGCAATTCATTCTGCGAATATGATGTATAACCAGCTACTTTCTTTGAAATAATGTAAGTAAACATCGATTTAACATTAATTAGACTGCATGTACAGCCTTTTATTTCCAACACGGAAACTTATAAAAAAGACTGTAGACTCTTTAGATCCCGTACAGAATGTGAACAAAAACTTTTGTTAGAAAAGAAAGAGTGAACTATTCGTCGTAACAAAAAATCTTTTTTCAAGCAGCACGTGTCACATATTGCACCTGCTTACACAGATGACATAGTGCCTGCCGACTAAAAGTCGTCGCCAAAGACCTTCCAGTGATGAATTATCTTAGGTATTTTCTTACGTCTGTCTCATTCATAAATTATTTAATGGTTTTAAAGAGAAACGATTATATTGTTTACTATCTGCGCCCCGCGGTTTTACCCGCCTAAGTCCTAGGACTTCTCTACTTTTTGTTCCGATATACCCACAGCACTAGTGCAGTGGGTATATCGGAATAAAAAGTAGCATAATTATGTGTTAATCCAGGTCTCTAGCTATCAAGTTTCATCGCAATCGGTTCAGTAGCTTTTTTTCAGTAGGTTCAGTCCATACATTCATACATCCTCATAAACTTTCACGTTTATAATATTAGAAGGAAGTAGTCTGAGTTTCCAAGAGTTTCATAATATGAAAACCATATCGTAATATCTATATTAATTTAGTTCTGGCCTCTCGTTTAGAGGGCACTGCTTATGCTGCTAACACTATGGTGAACGTGACAATAAATATGTTGTAACGAGTGTGGGAGGATCCATGGGAATGTGAAAGAAAAAGTACTGGAAAGCCATAGATATAAATCGACACTATTACGAAATAATGGCATATTTTTATAGTCGGCCATTTAAATGATTAAGTTACGTAATAAAGTTGACAACGTTAGAGTGCGGTACTAGCGAGGGAGATTTGTGGAATGCATATTTACTAGCGCAAACAAATTATCATTTAATAGACTATATTGTACTTTCTTTTCTTACGTTTTTGTCCAATACATAATTAGACATTAAGCAATACAATGAAATGTTTATTTCCTTAAATATAATTTTACACTAAGGGAAAGCCTACTTGTTCAAGTGTTTTTATTTTTACTTTGACGAGGTGGAAGATCCTACATGGATGTCCTCTGCCCGAAGGGGTCTGTCAGACTCTTACCGACTAAAAACCACCCCGGTGTTCCGCTATTTGCCTGTGACCGGGGGAGCGAGAATCGCCATTGCATTCTTCCGCAACCCCCGATAGGCATTGACGCGTCTCACCCAAGACGGGTCCCGTCACCCGGTGCGACCGTCACCCGTGGGTCGCGCAGTCCTCTGAGAAGCGCACGCGGAACACTGCGCTCTACCTCTCGGGCCTGTATCTGTTCGGACGGTGACTTCCCCAAAAGTTCGTCACCCGCAGGCCGCATCCTAAGGTGGCCGGAGGTCATTAAACGCCCTCCGGCGCCCGATCCGTCTGCTGCGGGTAGAGAGAGAGTCATACTCCGCTCCCTCTCCCGTTCCGCCGCCTCCTTTGCGGACATCACCACCTCGCAGAAGGAAGCGAGCGACGGCGTTCCATGCACTCTCGCTCCGAACCATGGCCAGAACCACGATTGGGAGCAAGAGACTACCCGCAGCTCTGTTGTCCAAATGTTGTTATAAAGCCATTTTAACCTTACTTAATACTATAATGCCTACGATTTAAAATCTTTAACTTTGCCCGTTCCACCTACTTTTATGAAAAAACGGAGGCAAAAATACCTGGAAATTCAAACAGTCGTGAATTGTAAACGGATAGTTTTTTTCCAATAATTCTTATTGTAACCGCATGCTAGAGCCATGCCCTTACAGTGATTTAAGTAAGTGTTCCCTTTTCAAATACACCCTGTATAAGCCCAAACTCAAAGGATTTACTAGTAGCCACTGAAGAGTTCCACTCTCCTGGCTCCATCATCAGATCAGCTCCAAGATACCAAACTATAGTATTGTCATCGAAACTACATATACAATAAACATACAATGTTTCATTCATTACGATACAATTGGAAGTAGGTTAAAATTCACTTCTAATAATAATAACTCCACACATCTCACACACGGCCGTCTGATCCCAAACTAGGCAGAGCCATGGTAACCAGACTGCTGATAAACATACTTATATATTTCTAAATACATACATATTATAGATAAATTACACCCAGACCCAGAACAAATTATCGTGCTCATCACACAATTATTTGTCCTAGGTGGGAATTGAACCCACGACCTCTGGCTTAGCAGTCAGGGTCACTAACCACTAGACCAACGGGCCAGATTTGTTTACGTAGTTAAAAACGTGTTAAAAATGCAAGATTGTTGTAACTGCGCTATTTTAATACTACGTCACTCAAACTCCACCATGCAGCGTTAATTCCACAGTGCCTTTCTCCTAAATCAGTTTCATGTACTCCTCTTACCAATTACCACAAAAAATTGTAAAGCAAACAAAACTGCATGTTTACATAAGTATTATAATCCAAAGAAGTCTTACACCCATTCAAATAATTTAGAAGTAATTGGCCCCTTCAAATTGAGTCAATTTAGAGCCTCATAGAAATAGGATTAACCATAAAATTGGTTCATTAGACGTTTAATTGGTATGTGTATGTAATTAAGCGTCCGTATGGCGATGGTGGGCGATTGGACGATGTACGAAGATGGATGGCAGCTTTCTATTACGAGTGGCTGTTGACTACTGCCTGTGAAGAGTGTTGTGGACTTTATGTTTTAGTACAGGCGATTGCAGAAATGTTTTGACCGTGGTTATTTTAACCGACTTTAATGTATGTTCCCCGATTACTCAAAGATGCTTTCACCGATTTGGAAATTTCTTCTTTTGTTCGAAAGGGTATACTTCCCTGGTGGTCTCATGGTCATCAGGTTAGGATCTGGTGATGGGATCTTGAACAAATCGAGGGAACTCTACAAATTCTATAGGCACACTTGAAGTCGGTGATACTTTTTTAAAAGATAATTATTAGCAATTATCTCAATTCTATTAGCACTTGCAATATTTATTATGACTATCATTTCCTGTAGCCTGTAGTAAAGCTTTACACCTATTTTGTGGTTTTTATTAAATTTATACCAATTTTGAGCTTAATGCTCAAAATTGGTATAAACACACATAAATTGCTTTATTGATGTAAATAGGATATAATTTATTTGCCAACTTTAATTTATTTTCTTTTCTAATAAATGCTAAATGAGAGTTTACATTTTAAGTTTTAATATTCATCCTGTCCTCACTATTTAATTGCACACATATTTATTATAATAATTTTTTTTATTGAAAATTGTTATTTCAGTTATTCACGCAGACTTAAGATTAAGCAAATCTCAATAACGATTTAATGGTCGATAGTTTTGATTAAAATCATGATATCGCTTTCAAATGTAAAGAAACATTGATTTTATTGAAGTGAAAACTTCTTTAGGCACGTTGGGCACTTTTTAACCGACGAAAAAAAAGGAGGTTCTCAATTCGACCGTATTATATATATATTTTTTAATTTTTTTTTATTATGTCTGTTCAGCCCTAACTCCGTTATTTATGAACCGATTTTGATTATTCTTTTTTTGTTAGATAGAGTATACGTCAAGGGTGGTCCCATATCAAGGAAGTCAGGATCTGATGATGGGATTATGATAAAGTTGAGAGAAGCCCTCGAAAATTGTACGAATAGTGTTTCTGTTTATTTTTCATTACTTTATCAGGTATTTGCGTTTAGAAATCATCACATCATGTAGCTGAGCTGATGAAAATAATAATAATAAAATGATTAATTACTCACGTAGGTACATATCAAATTTTGATAATTAATCAGTTTGTTGTTTGGCGCCGACTCAAAATAAGTTTATATAAAATTTGACAGTTTATGTAAATAAGCTGAATACTTAAGACTGAAGGTTTACTTATTTTTTGCTTTTTAGTTCTTTTCGTCAGTTTAATTTTATGTTAAAAAGATTTTTATGGTAAGGAGAAAAAGCAGAAAGTGATATAAAACGGAGTCTGTCTGTGGGCCACAACTTCTAAATGCATACACCGATTTCCATTTGTTTTTTTTTTTGTTTGAAAAGGTAGGAAAGAAAGTCTGTTCAGTCGTTCGAAGTTAAAGGCATGTTAGAGTCGGGGATATAAAAAAAAAAATCCTTGTTTAAGGACAAGGTCCGCGTCATAGCAGGTACGTAATTTCTGGTCATACAACATACATACCACACCAGCGGTATGAGTCGCGCAATGTCGCCTGACCCTCGAACTCTGGTGGAACCATATTCGCTTGCTTAAATACTACAATAATAGGTAGTCTAGAATGGCTTCCCTAGTGTGCAAATCTGCTGAGCCCTGCTGCAGAAACCTTGTAGTATTTACATCCTACTGATGTTATAAACGTGAAAGTTTGTGAGGATGTATGGATTTATAGATGTTTGTTCCTCTTTCGAACAAAAACTACTTAACCGATTGCGATGAAACTTGGTATGTAGATAGCTGGAGACATGAATTAATACATAAGCTACTTTTTATCCCAATATTCCCACGGTATCGGAACTTATGCGAGTAAAACCTAGTAGTGGTAGGTAAGTTAGTATCTACATGTTTGAATTGATTCTAGAAAATTCGACATTGGTAGTGTGACCAATTAAGAACCTTTTATCATTCCTTCATTATGGTAGGATTTTGAATCACTGAATATCATTGTATAACGTAAAATGATGCAGCTACGTATCAAACGTACGCAGCTACGTATTAAATATTATTGTTGATTGGCAGCCTTTATTAGCGCACGGACGTTGTAACACTAGGTCCGTCTAGCACGCTAGGTAAATGAGTTTAAAAGCCCTCTATAAACACAGCTAATTAACATATTACAACTTTTCCATGCTTTCCCTCGCGGCCTTTTGTGACCCAGCGCGTTTGTTTTATGTTACTTTATGACAACTTCAATCATTTTGATAAGGAAAAATTATTGACATGGTAAGTACCATAACTGACCCAAAGGTGGCGACTGCGCTCCATGTTCAATGTTCAACGCCATTTTGAATTGATTTTAAATTAAAGGCCTTTAAATTAGGGAGCCACTTCGAAGAGCAGTATATGAACATCAGAATAATTTGGAAATCAATCAAAATAAAGGTCCTAATATTTGATATATATGTCTAATAATACCTTGCCTTATAATGGAGTCATAAAGTCGACAAAGTACGGGTAAAATTTCTCCAATGTGTGTTTAAGAATTGAGAGTATTTGTAAACCGTCAAAAGGAAAGTTGAGTCTCTTAGTCATGTAGTGTGGCTTGACCAACGATCGAGGGACATCACGGTATCGTTTGCCTCTATAATATATCGAAGAATAATCCCCTTGACTATGAAACAACTCTTCGTTACACGTTCACCTAACACACGCACAGTCTCTTGTGATGGACACAGACAAGTTCAAGAGTGATGACTATATTTTAAAATAAAAACTTTTCAGCACCGACGGGGCCCTTAATCAAAGGGTAAGCGACCTGCCGCATCGGTGTCAGGCGCTACACTACCACCGAAACTAGTCGGGCATCCTCGAAATACTCGTACATACATGAGTAAAACCGTATATTAATATAGATGACTGTATTTTCAAGTCACAAATGATAAAGTTTGTGGCTACTTCTAAATACAGCAAAAACATACTCCAACATCATCTACAACCTACTAATCCTGCATCGCGCTATGAGAGTTCTCGCGCCGGGTGTTATGTCCCTCCAACACAAAGGGAGGATCCTCCGACTTGGCGAGGTGATCATGCCTGGCGGGCCGCGGCCCAACGGTTGATGTTGGGAAGTTGTATATACACTAATCGGCGCGAGAACTCTCATAGCTCGATGCAGGATAAGTAGGTTGTAGATGATGTTGGAGTATGTTTTTGCTGTATGTGGAAGTCGCCACGAGTTCATCGGTATAAAATAACCTGTTTTGTAAATTTGGTAGTGTTTGCAGGGCTGCCAGATTGTATAATTGGATACAAAATTCATATTATTCGGTTATCTTTTGTATCCTGTTTGTATAGTAGATTGCATTGTATAATTGGATACAATGTCATTACTGATGTTATAGCGTAATAAGTACGTACATATACATAGAGACACAATGTCTGTGCTAAACTGTTAAATCCTTATACGTTAAAGTTAACACTGACGTACTATAGTGCTACAACACTGATTTTGTATAATTTCTGAGACTCAGCGGTATAAAATAAGTTGTCCTTACTGGCAGCCCTGAATGTTTGGCTCCTATCGTCACGTCTGTACAACATATTAAATGTTCGTAATTGTTGTTACAATAACTACTGCTTGTGAAAGTCAACTGCCTTAATGAATTTCGACTTACATGTATTGTTTTCGTAACTAGATTGATTGGTAATGTTCTTATTAGTAAGAGACATGTCTTTACGTTGTAGCACTGTCTTTTTTTTTTAATTAACTTGTGTAATATGTGTTGGGTAAAAATAAACTTTCGCCTTTACGGCAACAATATGACCAGTGACATAATTATGTACCTACATTTTGTAGATCGAAATTGAGTATTGACCTTCTGGCTTTGTTCCGGTAGTGGGTTCCGTTTTTATATCTCGTTAACGAGACACAAAACACAGACAGTAGTGCAGTACTGAACTTTTTCTAATTCCCATGCAACTGCCGCATCTCTTTACTTAATCGCGCTGATTGAAAGTTAAGGGGAAACAAAGATTTCGACAATGCATGCACTCCGCGTTTTAAATGTTATAACTGTTATAAGTTAGGAATATCTTTGGTTTAATGGTTACTTTAGATAGTGTGTGTATTTTTTAGTGCTAATTAATGACATCGTAAGGTATACGGTTATAAGAAGTAATTATATATATATACTTTTTGTTAGTACGCAATACAAATCAAATTAGCAGAAGTATAATTTTAGGTTAATATATTTTGGTTAAACTTTAGTTGAATGGAATGTATACCTTTGTTCCTACATACCCAGGCCATCTATCGAAGACAACTCATACTATACAATAACAACGATACTTATAATATGTATATCGCGCAATTAAAGGTTTACGATCCTAAGATTTTCCAGCCCGTCAGACACGATCACCTAGCCTTCTTATGTATTGGGTTAGGTACTACACATTCCTTTTCACAACAACTTCATGTAACTATGTTGTTATCTTTTTGTTAGATATAACAACCAAAGTTAATTCTATAGTGTCTTTACTTGTTTGTTTAAGTTCATGAGGTTAGGCAAATATTAGTACGGTACAATAGTGTGAGTCACACGACCGGCAACAATAAAAAAAGCTTTCTCTCAGGTGAGCATATCATAATAGCACTGTAAAAAGGTTATAGCCGAATGTTATGAATGGTTAAACCATTCGGCTACATATGTACCTATATGTGTCGGACGGATATACATCGCCCGTTTGTGTTCGGTGTCCGATTATAGCCATATTTGACTTTTCAAAATATATCTGAGTATTATAAATAAATGTTCAATTACTATAATGTTGAAAGTTCCCCCAAGGGTTCATGTTTTCATATAATTAAGAAATGTTAAAAAACAAAATTCAACAGTGGCGTTGGCGTTTCCGGTTTGAATTCTGAACACCACTGTACCAAAGAGTTCCGGAATGACAGTGTCAAGTTTTTGTTTAATATACTGCCTACTTTAAATATTTTTTTGAGATAGTAATTAATTAGAATTGTGATATTAATAAATATGTTGAGTAATTACGAGATTTTATTACATTATGTAGAAATAATCTAATTTGTGTTTGTTTTTATTATAACATTATCAGGTCTCAAATTTAGTTCTAAGTTCGATTATTTTAAACGTTGTCGTGAATATCCTACCGCCGCTCCACATAGTTCGTAATAAAAAGTGCTTTGAATATGTATCCCAAGATTTACCCCATTTTAAATGTGGAACATTCACAAGAACCAGAAATTTAGTTTCGGTGCGTAAGTTTCGATTTGAAACAGAGCATTGCATTCCTTTAGAAGAAACTATTTCTTTTTAGTTCGGTCATGGTCATCTTCGGTCCTCTTCAAAAAGGATTCGTCTTGCTTAACAAGTGTTCTTTAGAAAAACTATAGTTATCTATACAGGATGTTCCTACAGATTGAACGTATGTACGATACTAAGTTTACGCTGACCAGGTTGACTTATAACCTTTTCGAGAATGATGTTTATGATAGGTAGTGCTTAGATTCTTATCTTTAATATGAACAAGAATTTCTAAGAGATATAGTACCTAGTGCAACACTGGATAAACTTGATAGACCATTTTTAGTAGATATCAAGAAAGGTTAATTTATAAACAAAAGAGAAAAGAGAAAAAAAAGAGAAAGAAAATTTAGAAGTTTTGCGTTTGCCATGACAAATAGAGGACCGGGTTGTATCTCCTAGTATTTATATTTTGTCATAATGCTAAACATATAACATTTGCAACACTATGTAATGGTGGTAGGTAGGTGGTGATAAAAATATATATATTTAGGTTCTTATATAATCCAACTAGCTGCGCCCCGCGGTTTTACCCAAGTCCCGATGCCTAGGTAATATTGGGATAAAAAGTAGCCTATATGTTAATCCAGGTCTTCAGCTATCTACATACCGAGTTTCATCGCAATCTGTTCAGAAGTTTTTGCGTAAAAGAGAAACAAACATCCATACATCCATACATCATCACAAACTTTCACGTTTATAATATTAACTAGCAGCGCCCCGCGGTTTCACCCGCGTAAGTCCCGATCCCGTGGGAATATTGGGATAAAAAGTAACCTATATGTTAATCCAGGTCTCCAGCTATCTAGATACCAAGTTTCATCGCCATCGGTTTAGTAGTTTTGGCGTGAAAGCGTAACAAACATCCATACACCCATATCCACTCACAAACTTTCACGTTTATAATATTATTACAGTAGGAAAGGATAATAAATTAAGAAATCGATTACTTATCTGAATATAGTAAGCATGATTTTATATACACATATTTGATTTTATATACACATATTTGATTTCGAATACATTTATAAGAAATAAAATAAACTATAAATACTTGATGCCGTAAGACGATGAACAGGACAATCGATGTCCTGCTGCCTGCGGACAATCCATAGGTCGATTAAATACTTTAATATTAGTTATGTTATTTCAATATTATTAAAAAAAAGCTAATTCTTTGTAATGGATTGAATGACATTCGACTTGAAATTATTATGACAGTTACTCTTCACAGCTGACAAGAAACAACATTTTTAGTTGAATCTAATCTTAATAATATTACGTTAACAGTCAACATCGGAAACTAAACATTTCTATCTGTGTACCCTTATGTTGGGGACCTATTAAACTAAGTTCCCAACAACGTGCAACGTGGTGCAACGGCTCGAAACGTGTATAACTCTATACTCTATAGGCAAGATGTGGGTAGTTCGGAGCAATAACTCGCGCTATCGAGATTGAACATCTTAATCGATTTGCAACATTCGGTGGCCTCTTGAGTGTAACAAAGTATTACATGTATGCGCTTTTAAATCGACTGAGAATACTTGTGAAAGTTGGTCCTTTGTTATTTCTTTGTGTTAGTTGTTTAGTTCTCTCCTACAGACGAGATAAATAGTAAGTAGGAGAGAGATGTGAACTAAAGAAGATTCAATAGGTGGTCTTTGAAATTATTATATTATTATAATTTTGCAGTAAACGAATACATGCCAAAATACAGAAAACCTTAGTTAGACCACACTACTAGGAAATTGTTGTCTCTGTTGAAGAAAATAATATCTAGAGGACTTTGGGAAAGGAGCAGCCGTTAGGACTACAACTCTTTCACATTCATTGTTAAAAACCTATGTTGTCTATTTGGGGATTGGCACCTTGGGGATTCTAACATATTATCTGGGTTTTTAGAGATTTTGGGGATTTGGGGGCCTTATAATTTGCCTTATATTATAGCTAAGCTAACATTGTGTACTTGTTTATCACCTAAACAGTTATAAAATCTGTTCGTTTTTAGAGTATTTTTATCACTCTTCCACTATCGTAAATCCGCCATGGTTTAGCACTGCTGATAAGTAGTAATCCATTAAAACATTGACTGCACGGATGGCGCAATGGTTTAAGTGGTAACTTCGCCACTACGCCGCGCCAAATGTTGTGGTTTCAAATCCCACACTGGACAAAAATTTGTGTGATCCACATATATTTTTCCTGAGTCTGGGTGTTCTTTGTGTCCATTGTTTGAATGTTTGTGAAGCCCCACACGACACAGGAATATTCCTAAAGCGGAAGTTGTCTTTTAAAAGATAAAAAATAATAAAAGAAAAATACCACAAAACACATAGTTTACCACGAATTTGAACTAAATCTGGAGGTGTAGAAATTTAGTAAATCCAATTACATCCTTAGCAGGAGACAATACATTAAAAAACTAAATAATACCACAACAGTGAAAACGATACGACAACCTAAGCCTCCACCTGTATAAACAGAATCCTTACAATTATACATCATCCACAACCTTGGCGTAGTATCCTTTGATCTGTTAGATAATTACACCATTGTACGACGCTCCGGGTGGGACCGAGACTGACCGATGATTCACCCAGGACCCAGTTCAACCTGTCAAAATGCCTGTTAAATGATGCCGGAAGCTTTACGATGGCAGGCTTTGGGAAGTATACTTCTTATATATACGTACGTGTTGACGAAATAGAGCTGGGTTCAATACAACACGAAGAAGTCCGTCTGATAGTGGTGTTTTGGTTTTTTGGTCATATGAGCTTGAACAATGATGTCAAGTACATCACAGTTCCTGTGCTGTTAGTTAGGTTAGTTAATTTTGGGAGAAATAAGTATATTCTTTAGGGATAATCTATTCTGAGGTTTTTACTGGGGCTTAAATATAAAACCAACAACACACATTGCATAATGTTAAAGCGAATCTTCAACAGAACTCTGCTTTTTGATGTTTATCCTTAATATCTTATTGAATATTTAATAAACATTTGTTACCCCATACTACTTTTTTTTTGAATATTTAAGTTTTTTTTATTATGAAATTGTCAGAAGTCAACAAAATGTAATAAAATATGCTCATTATCCTTTTTGATAAAAGATGCAACAAAGTGTTTAATTTGGTTTGTAAATTTAAATATAGTATTTAAAAGCACAACAAACATACATTTTTAAAACATTATCATCCAACCCGCCGCGCGGTATCGGAAAGACTCGGCTCTTATCGTCGACAGTCGTAGACGTTGAGCGCGCGCCGCTTCTCCGTTTTTTATTTGCTCTGTCCTTTTAGGGAGCCCATTCAACGAGAACTGGATTCAAGAATGAATCTTTTATATTTGTTACGGTAACTGATATTTTTTATACGGTGAGTCCATCTTTTGATCTAGTGGAAAAAATTAAGCTATTAGCGCTACCTTAGCTGTAACTAATTCCTAGACGAAACAGGTTTAAAGTTGTTATGGACATATTTTGTTTTGTAAATTTTACAATAGGAACTTTATTCTAATACTAAATTCCACATATAAGTTTGGATGGATGGATGGAAGTTTGTTTCAAAAAGTTTGTGTCAAAAACCACTGAACCGATTGCGATGAAACTTGGTATGTAGATAGCTGGAGACCTGGACTAACGCATAGGCTACTTTTTATCCCGATATTCCCTCGGGATCGGGATTCACCCCCGTGAAACCGCGGGGCACTGCTAGTGAGAAAATATATGATTTTCTGCTGTTTATAGATATTATTTTATATGTACGTTGTGTTTACAAGGCGCTTCTAACCGGTCTTCTCGGAAGTCAGAGTCTTGGTAGAGAAGCCTATGTCCAGTTCATATCACTGAAGATGTTGTTGTGGAAGTTTTGTTCTTATATTATTATGCTCAGTAATCCTACTACTACTAAATAGACCTAAACAAGTATCTTTATGATAAAAAAAAAATTTTTTTTTTAGAATTTGTGTAGTAGGTATGCTCTTTGCCTGTAACCCGTTAACCTGTAAGTTCCAAAACTTATAAACATCCATACAAATATTTCACAGTTTATGCATTCTCTAAAGACGCGAAGAGAGATATAGACCATGATAGTTACTTCCATTAAAGGCGTAACTTCGGCAGTAATGTGCTGCCGTTTCACTTAATTGGAAAATAAACAATTAAAATACCTTACGAGCAATTATTTAGAGTGTTTACACACTTCCAACGTAATCCGATTACAGATTTGCTTTAAAATATCTGTAAAAAGAGAGATCTTTATGTAACTTAAAAGCGGTCGGTCCAATGTGAGTGTTGTGTTGTGATGCTAAAATTCACCATAAGTTAGTAATTCAATTGGGATTAGTGCTCCTCTAAGATAATTTGTTGTTGTCATAAAGGAATACTTCGTTAATTGTTTTTAAACTTTCTTTTTTTCGCGACTTTGATACACATTAGACAACTCGTGACCACGATCGGTGCAATTTGTACCTTTTAAATATTATCGCGATGAAGTCCCGAATTACACATCGCATATTTCGTTATCTATATTTCTTAGTTCGTAACTAAGCCTGCAGATATAGTATTTTTTTAAATAAAAACTTCTGAAGGAACGTTGGGCACTTTTGGTATGGGAAAAAAAGCACTGAACTCTCGTGACCGTCACGCTCAGATACGTATACCTATACAGATGTGTATGTGTCTATGTATATATTATACATAAAAATATGTTCTCACTTATGACGTGCAATCCTACGATTGAAAGTTTTTTAGTTTTGTTTTTTGTTAGTGGTTGACTGGTAGAAAATGTCGATGGCATTTTGTCCGCCTATATACTTACCTACCTAGTGCATAAGGTTTAAATAAATAAAATTACTCTGCAATTTATCTTCTGTTATCGTTGAGACAGATATACGTTTCATTTTTACTAAAAGGTAAATCGCATTGTAAACAAGATAAGATTTGAATGATGTGCTGTGAACTGAGACAATACTATAATTAGATTATACAGATTAAATATTATATAGATTTTATCTTCTAAAATATTATGCGGTGAGATCGAATACAAAAATAGCATTCTTGTCATACAACAAAACATCTACCTTGAGTACTCTTACCCTCAGTATTAGTTTATTCCTTCTTTTTAATTATCAAATTTGCTGTTTATCAAACTACCACCAAAATATTATTCATTATGTTCAACTGTCAAAATGTAATTACAAGGAATTAGATATTTTCTTTTATTTTAATATAATTTTTGTTTCCTTTGATGAAATTATTATTTGCAAGGACAGAGAACGAAGAATCACCTTCCAACACAGTGTTATTTGTGTCATACAAGCTAAATTAATTCAGATTAAATTTTGACACAAACAAGACGTGTCCTTAATTACAACAGGCATACGCGAAGCTAGATCCACGCGGACGAAAAATACTTTAAGATTTTTTAGAGTTTTAAGATTTAAGTTTTAAGATCTTAAGATACATGAATTTCTTCTGTAATCTAAGATATATTCTCAAAGTAATAATATCGAAGTGTCTTTTCAGTTTCTTATTTAATTACTTCATTGAGGTTTGAAATTAATTAATTAGCACATTATTTACATTACATTTTTACAAGGGGTCGCTCTACAACTGATGCCGGTGTAGAGCTTGTAAAACATATATTTGATGCCTGGGAGGATGCCCACGATTCTCTAGGCATTTTTTGCGATTTATCCAAAGCGTTTGATTGTGTTGTTCATGAAACTCTGATCAGGAAATTATATCACTACGGTATCAAAGATACGGCGCTGGATCTTCTTACTTCTTATCTAAGTAATAGGATTCAGAAAGTCGATATTAATGGCAAGCTATCTCCAGGGTCTGTGGTAAAAATGGGCGTTCCGCAGGGATCTATACTCGGGCCATTTTTGTTCTTAATCTACATTAATGACTTACCTTATATTGTTAAAAACAACCACGAAATAGTATTGTTTGCGGATGATACTTCACTCTTATTTAGGCTAAAACGTATGTGTACAAATTTTGACGACGTAAACGATGCTATTTCGAAAGTGGTTCGCTGGTTTAACGTTAACAATTTACTTCTTAATGGAGAAAAAACTAAATGTATCCGGTTCACTACTCCAAACGTTAAACAGGTGAAAACGACTATACTACTTAATGAAGAAGAGTTGGAACTAGTTGATACCACAAAATTCTTAGGCATTACTCTTGATTCTAAGCTTCAATGGGGCCCTCATATTGATAAATTATCGAATAGACTCAGCTCAGCAGCATACGCAGTTAGAAAAATTCGTGAACTGACTGATGTTGAAACAGCCAGATTAGTTTATTTTAGTTATTTTCATAGTATAATGTCGTATGGTATTCTACTGTTAGGGAATGCCGCCGATATTCAATCTATCTTCGTGCTGCAGAAGAGGGCTGTTCGAGCAATTTATGACTTAGGAAATCGTGATTCACTGAGGCAGAAATTTAAAGAAATTAACATAATGACGGTAGCGTGCCAATATATTTATGAAAATCTAGTTTACCTTCATAAAAATAAAGATCACTTCTGTAAAAAACGTGATATACACTCTTTTAACACGCGTAATAAACATAAACTTGTTGTACCTGCCTCTAGGCTCCAAAAAATTAACAAGTCGTTTCAAGGTCAATGTGTGCGATATTATAATAAAATCCCAGATAATATTCAAATGTTAAGTATAAACAAGTTTAAGTCTACAGTAAAACGACAGCTATGCCTTAAGGGCTATTACTCAGTAGGCGATTATATACAGGAAAAAAAACGCTTGGGATGGAATTGATATCTAATGTGAGCTAATATGTTTCTTATTTTCCATCTCTCATGTTTTTTTTTTTTTCTTCTTTTTAATTTTTTCCTTAATTTTCAGTCTCTTTCGTGTCATATTCTTTTTCTAGTTTATTCACTTTTAATTTTAAAAACATAATAGCACACAACAAAATGATGTGATATTTACTGAATACGGTTGAAACTGTCTGGTTTTTCTTTTTTAAAAGAGTGGCCGTGAGTTTGTTTGCCCGATTTCTTCTCACAAGGCTCAACCATTTGGAAACGGGCGGTTATAGATCGAAACAGGCAGATGTGATATTATGTTATCCATTTTGTTTTCTTTAATCATTTTACATTTGACGAAGCAAACTATTGTTGCGGTGACTCTGTGTGTGTTGATCTATAATTTTTAATTATAATAATTATTTATTAAATCGACGATTTCGAATAATTGATGGTCAATTTTATGAAATAAAGATTTTTTGAATTGATACATTGGTGCCGATTCTATTGTACACTCGACTAAACTAAAACCTGACTTAATTTCTTCATATGAAATCAACCTTGTGTCTTTCGTAATAAGGTATATTTGTTACTGGCATCTATTTCTCAGCGGCACTAAATTTCACTAAAACCTGTCAACGTATACTCAACTTCCACGCAGCGAGAGTCCCCATTTATTCAAATGCCTTATAAAAACTTGTTCGAAACGAACTGAGATGACGTTATTTTAATCGACACCTACGAAGACGCTTACTAAAAACACAGAGCAAAAGGGATGGCATTCAACGGATAGCGGCTGTTGCTACGTGGTATTAAAGTTTATTTAAGCGTATCAGGCTTTAGTCGACAAATAAATTGCTTATTTCGATAGCGACATATGTTACCTACTTGTTTAAATTTGAAATAAGACCTTGTTTCGAAGTTCACAAGGTTTACATCTTATATGAAGAAAATTTAGTGAATTTTAATTTAGCGAGTGAAGTAACAGAATTAGGACCATTGTATATATAGTTTTGTAGAATGTCTCTTTCATAATTTGAAGGCGAACGTTATATGATTGTTAACCTTTCTCTTGTCTACGTGCTCCGGTGGTGTTTTTTGCTGAAACTGTTTATGATAACAAGCACCTCATTAAAATATCTACATATAACACTAGTTAAAAGTAACACCATCTGATAACATTCATTGAAGCCTAAAATAGAAGAAGTAGCGATTATTGTAGACTCGGGATTAAATAAATACAAAAACATTTATTGCTGTTTTCTTTTATACGAAATTCCCTATTCATAATTGGAGCCGTCCGGCTAAGAAGGTATATCCGCTCTATACATAACACAGAATGTCACAAGACCTCCATTAGGAGAGGATATATGGTGGCTGGTTTATCGGTAATGAAGGTAAAGGACAAAGCTTACTTTACACGAGATTAATATTAACTTCTACATATACATAGCACACAGTGCCATCTACCGTAGATACGAGTATATTTAGTAACTATTGATCCTGCATCGCGTAATGGAAATCCTAGAGCTGATTAGCATAAGAAAAACGTTCTAATACCATTGGTCAGGCATGATCACTTAGCTTTTTTAACATCCAATCAGTCACAATTAATTTGTGCCCTAGAGCTTATGACTTCGTCCATACCATGTAAAACCAGAGGCCGCCTCTATAGGTCAACTGGATAATAAAAAAAACTTTTATAAAATCTCCGCCTATTGTCTGTTGCCATGCTTTGGGAAAGGGCTTATGTTGGGAATACCGACATTTTAAGTTTAAGTAAATAAATAAACAAGTTCTTTTAATTAAGTGTTAGTGTATTGTGGTGGAAATATGGTATGAATGGAAGTATGAGAGATGTACGAACGTTTCTCCGAATAAAGAGGTTATGTAACCGTAACTATTATTGTATGTACCTAAGGTTCAAAGTATATATCTACTAACTATACATGACAGGTTTTCGTCGTGAATCAACTGATATTCACCACCGCTTTTGTTAATAATCAAGAAATCGACAGTCTATAGTTAGGTGGTAATGTTAGAGTATTGATAAATTGGAATGTTTTAATTAGCTAAACTCAGGATGTTGATCGATCCAGCCAGATCGATTAATTTTTTTTTAAAATGCTTTTTGTGACATTTATTTTTAACTTTTTCCAAGTCTTTTTTTGATATGAGTGGGGGCAAACGAGCAGATGGGACCTGATGGTAAGTGACTACCGTCGCCCATGGACACCTGCAACTCAAGAGTCACAAGTGCGTTGCCGGCCTTTGCGATGGGAGTACGCTCTTTTCTTGAAGGTTTGAAGGTCGTATCGGTCCGGAAATACCGCAGACGACAATTTGTTCCAGAGATTGGTTGTGTGAGGCCATGTTTTTGGCCTAGTCCCGATCAGGTATTTAGACAAAACTAATATTGAACCATTATCGAGAACCCACTCAGTTCTTCGCTCCAAAATATCTTACTGATCCCACTATCCCACTAATATTATAAATGTGAAAGTTTGGATGGATGGATGAATGTTTGTTACTCTGTCACGCAAAAACCACTAAACCGATTGCGATGAAACTTGGTATGTAGATAGTTGGAAACCTGGATTAACGCATAGGCTACTTTTTATCCCGACATTCCCACAGGATCGGGACTTACGTGGGTGAAACTGCGGGGCGCTGCTAGTATTTTATAAAGGTGAAAGTTTGTGAGGATGACTGGAAGGATGAAGTTTGTTACTCTTTCACGCAAAAACGGCTGAACGGATCTCAATGAAATTTGGCACAGAGATAGATTATAGTCTGGAATAGCACATAGGCGGGGCACATTCCCGTGGGATACATTTCGCCAAAATTTTCACTTGAACGAAGTTGCGAGCAAAACTTCGTAGCACGGCGGTGTATTTAACTGCAATATCAAAATACGCAGGTTTGATTCCCGTTCAGTGCAAATATGTCTGGGCTGGATGTTTCAATGTATACAATGTATGTACTCGCAAAAAAATATGTTGTTAGGAATGTCTAGGACCCATAACCTGTTCTAAAAGTACAAGCTTAGCATTAGTTTGCGTCTACAAAACGACCAGTAATATCCGAGTATATTATATTATTATAATTCATTACAACATAACATAAAGTAGAAGAAAGTTCACTAGATAATCACAAATTATACCGATAAATTACCTTCGTTTATGGCACTCAAAAACTCCCGAGGCGATCATTAATTAATTTCCATTTATCTCTAGTAGCCAAATGATTGATCGGTATGTCATTTTAAGGTTTTTGAACAACCTTAATTTGCATTTTAGATTAGGATTTATCAGCACGATAAAAATGGGATAACGTACAGTAACGTACGTGGCGACATTGACCGTGTTTATATATTATCTTATCAGTCATATCTATTCAGTGTTTTAAAAACAATTACTGCTGAATGCTGTTCGAGTGAGAGTACAGAATCTTAGTTGCAGTAAAAACAAAAACACAATTTTGAAAAAGCGCGTTTATTTTTTAGGTAATAGGCATCTTAATTCAAAGTTGTTATTTATTATTTCCCTCCCTTTAATTTTTTTAATGCAGTGCGATTTTATTAACCTCGGCGTATTGACCTTGTAAGTAAATAAACTTTTGAGTGGATTGCTGTATTAACTTTTCGTTCGGGAAAGTTCACAAGATAGTTAAATTGTTTGTTTTCTTTCGCACGGCGATGATTCTAAATAATACTTCACTTTCTTTTAGCGTTGAATTAAATAACTCATTCATCTTTAATCTGTCAGAACGCATCTTTACTTTTACCGTTGTTAATCATATAGTCATTAGAAATTTTCGTGTTTTAGTTGATTACTTGAAAGTGTTTTTATATTCATTTTAATGTCACCATGTAAATTGAACCGGGGAATTTTTCAATCAAAACTTAATCAAAAGTGATTGAAATATTTTTACCGTCAGCGAGTCTTTGATACAAATCGTGACAGTATTTACAGTATTTCTATATAGTATAAAACAAAGTCGCTGCCCGACGTCTGTGCACCTGTACGCTTAGATCTATTAAAATACGCAACGGATTTTAATGCGGTTTTCATCAATAGATAGTGATTCAAGAGAAAGGTTTAAACGTATTATTTTATATTGTTTTGTGTTAATTTGTTGAAATATGACGATAACTGTTCAAGATGTCCGAAGTAATCAAGCCGACTGAGAGCTTTCATCAAAAAATGCAGTCGTATTTTTTTGAAATATGTATAACAAAATAATGTATGATGGAATAGTTCTTCTTTATTAGAACTACTACAAAAAAAGTCAGCGTTGGTATATAAGCTTTCTATAACCATTTTAATGTTTAAAAAATTTTATACAAATTACGTGGAATTTGGAAAGCTATTTAGACGAATACGATATTTGTCACACACAATTTAAATTAATATCTTATGAAATATCGTAAAAATAAAACTATCACGCATCACTAATCGCTCCACATTGACGCCACGTTAGTATCTAGTCTAGTAGATACTAACGTGGCCTCAATGTGGAGTGATTAATGTTGCGCTATGCTATCTACTTCACACCCGTGCGAAGCCGGGGCGGGTCGCTAGTTGAGTATATTTGAAAAACTTCAATGAGTGGTATTTACAGGTATATAGTTAGTCAGAACAGTTTCGCGACCGTGAGTAGTAGCTTCAGCCGTTGATAAAGCGCCTCTTGTTAGCCCAAAACTATGCAGCACAAAGCTAAGGAGATAGAGGCTATGTTGAATATAAAATGAATATACGTACAGCATGAGACAGGCCATTATTACTACTGTCTTGCAACCCCTTCTTTTTTTTTTTTTTTTTGTGCGTGTGGAAACCCCCTCGGGCCGTCACCCCACCGGGGTTTTCGGTGGGGCGGTGTGTCGGAATCGAACCGACTAAAACCACACGGTGTGCCGTACTGCGCCTTAAGTAGGAGGGATCCGGGAACAGCTTTCATTAAGGATCCCCCCTAGCGCCTGCCCGCAAAAGCGCGGGCACCACCTCTGGGTAAAATATTCAAAACCTCTCAATTAGGCGACGGCCAGGCACACGCGGACGCCGCCTCCTCGCGGGCGGTCACTACAGCGGGTGAAGGGGAAAACCCGTCCTGTCCACCCGCGGCCACACTCAGGGCGGCATGAGGCGCTGGTAAGCGCGCCTCCGCCGCCGGGTTCGCCGGCGGCGAATTAGGTCCGAGTGGAGATCGTCCTCCCGGACCCGTTCCGCCGCCTCCTTCTGCGAGATGACGTCCTCGCAGAAGGTCGCGACCGCGGTAAAATTCCTGTCGATACCGGCCATGGAGCGTATGACGGCCCGTAGCAAGAGATCCCCTCCGATGACTGCAGTAAGGGCCCGATGCTGCGTCGCCCAGGCAGAGCAGACCGCCAGCGTGTGCTGGGCCTAGTCCTCACTGCAGTCGCAGTGGTGACAGGCGGGACTCAATTCCCTCCTAGCGACCGAGTGCAGGTACTTCCCGAAGCAGCCGTGCCCGGAAAGTACCTGCGTCAGTCGGAAGGAAAGGGTCCCGTGCTGCCGCCCTGCCCACTCGATGATGACCGGCTGGAGCGCCTCCACGGCGGCAAAACCAGCACGTGGAGCCTCCAGTCGGGATGACCAACGAGCCATGGTGACTCGGCGAGCGGCCTCACGCCACTCGCGTACCTCTTCGGGCGGGGGCCGACGGACACTTCCCACCCGGAACTCAGCCGTTCGCCGATATACTTCGGCGAGCACTTCCGCCTCCAAATCCCACGGGGGTGTCCCGGCCAACGCGCACGCCGCCTCCGTCGACACGGTGCGGTATCCGCGTATGGCTCTAACCGCCATAACCCTCTGAGGGCGCCAGAGGCGCGCCCTATTCTGGGCGGTCAGAGCCTCCGCCCACACCGGTGCACCGTAAAGTGCCATTGACCGGACAACCCCCGTGTACAATCGTCTCGTTGCGATGCTGGGCCCACCCAAATTAGGCAAAAGTCGCCCAAGGGCGGACGCAGCGCCGACCAGCCTGGGAGCAAGCTGCAGGAAGTGCTCGTCGAAGCGCCACCTTCCGTCAAGGATCAGGCCCAGATATTTTATGTGGGCCTGAACCGGTACGAGGACCGAGTTAACCTCTATGGAGGCGCCAGGGGGTGGACCACGACGGGGCCCATGAAATAGAAGGGCCTCCGTCTTATCCAGGGCCACCCGTAAACCCAGCGCCTCGATGCGCCCGATCACCAGAGAGACTCCCCTGGTGGCCAGGCGCGCCGCCTCCTGAAACTGTCTTGCAACCCTAAGTTTTAGCCATAATATAATACGTTCACCGTTACACCAGTAGATAGATTACGTCTCATAGTATCAAAGGGCAGTATGATCCACGTTTATGGATTGTAGAAAGTGAACTGTGTTGTGTGGCAATTTTTTTTTAATACACATGTTTAGGAAATTAAGTCTGTCATTTCTAAAATATATTTTCTTCATCCCTGGATTTCTTTATTTGTTGTCAATATATTTTTTATGTGTTTTGAATATATAAAACAAGAAAGAATTTAAATAACATAAACAGTAGTAACAAGGCGCCTTTTGTTTGAAAAAACTAACAAAAATCTCATTCTAGGACACTATATGTTACGTTGAAATCTACTAGACATTCATCAACAAGCAGAACTGAGAACACCCTACGTATTGGAACGGAGGCCAGGACTATTCATAACGTAGGAACAATTGTTCTTGAACGTCTAATAACCCGCCGGCAGGCATAGCAGCGACGATTTGTCGTAAATGTGCAAATTGGTGTGAAACGAAAGAAAATTGCAGCTTTCTACCGCCAATCGTGCCGTTCGCCCTTAGTGACGTACGGTCTTCGGTGAAAACAATTTGATCTCTTTCGGTGAAAGTATTTACTTTAATTTGACAAGGGCACGGTACGCAAATATTTTTCAACACATTGGAGAGCGTTTGTTTGCATGGAAATGTAAGTAGTGTTTATGTAAAACAGATGTGTGTTGTCTTCAAAGATACGACTGCACATAATAATAATTTGACACAACTTTTTTTTTTATATGGAATAGTGGGCAAACGAGCAGACTGGTCACCTGATGGTAAATGACTACTGACACCCATGGGCATCTGCAACTCAAGAGTCACAAGTGCGTTGCTGGCCTTTAAGGTGGGGTAGGGGAAGGGTGGAAGAGGGGGAAGGGGGAGAGAAGGATAGGGGGGAGGTTAGGGCCTCCGGTAACCTCACTCACTCGGCTAAAAGCAAATTGCTTCACTGCCGGTTTTCTGTGAGGTCGTGGCATCACACCGGTCGAGCCGGCCCAGACGTGCCGAAGCATGGCTCTCCCACGATAAACGGTCTTGTGAGAGGTGTAAAATTTTGTATAAATGTGTGTTGCTCTTTCACGCAAAAACTACTGAACCGATTGCGATGAGACTTGGTATGTAGATAGCTGGAGCTGATGAGAGATAGCTACTTTTTATCACAATATTCATACGGCACCTGGACTTATGCGGGGGAAACCGCTGGGCGCAGTTAGTCTATAATAATACAATAAAGCTAAAGAGTTTTTTTTTTTACTATTTGTTTGTTTAAACGCGTTAATCTATGGAACTGTTAGTCTGAGTATGCATTGTGGAAGGGCAATGTTTATGTCACTTTACGCTATGACCCGTAGGAGCAGCCACCATAAACGCAGTAAAATTGCAAGGCAAGGCTAGTTGTATGGAACTTCATCGACATAATATTCATAATTGCCTCTTCGTTTACCTGACGTCATGATGTATCGATCGAATTGCACCGGTCGTGGTCACGGTTGGACTGACGGGCGTCAGTATAGGTATAATGTTTGCAATTCTCCTTTTCCACATGCACCTACAATCGTTATACCTATCGCATGACCTATGTAGAGTTTGTGCAAAAAGTTTAAAAATAAATAAAGAAAACTTTCTTAAATCAAAACAAGGTTTAGACTGTGTTTTATTAAATCGTTTTTAGAGTTTTGTTAACTACTTAAAAAAAATATTTTACTTAATTTAATCATTTGGTATGGTGTTTTTATGGAGTAAAAAAACGACGATTTATCTCCGGGAATAGATAAACAATTGTACAGTAGATTTTTTGTAATTATTGTAATCAAAATATCTTCACGGGTAATTATTGCAGAATAACCGAGGATGTGTATGTTCAATTATAATTTCATAACACGCAAACTTAAGTTTACCTACCTTCCGTGTTACTTGTTATGTAAAATAATGTTTATCAGAGATCGTTAATATAAAATTAACTAACCATTCCTGCTACTTCGTCTATGTTGAACCTCAAGTATTAAAAGAATTAACGGTGTAGTTTTTTCACTGTCTTTTTATTAGCTAGAAGTGTATAATATGACTATGTGAGGGAATATTTCAACGTAGACATTACCAATTTCAAGGCGTTCGATAAACTTGAAGCGTATCAAGGACCAATGACAGTTCAAGACTAAAAAATAAGATAAAGATTAAAGAAACAAAAAATATTAAATAGCAAACCGAACTAGAAAGTAGTTTTTTTTTAAATATTATTAAAAGTTTGTGTTGTAAAAAAGCGTGGGGTGCATCCCATCAAATGTTACAAATAGTTCATTGGTAGCTATTTATAAAAATAGAATTACTTATTATAAAAATTGAAAAGCACAAAACAGTGTCTTTTTAGTTGTTGTAAACCACGACTTATTTGACAAGTTGCTAACCTGCTAACCGCTTAGCTAACCGGTTACCGGTACGGTGCCTGTAGACTTTGCAGAATAATAATAATAATAACTCCACACATCTCACACACGGCCGTCTGATCCCAAACTAGGCAGAGCCTGTACTATGGTAACCAGACTGCTGATAAACATACTTATATATTTTTAAATACATACATATTATACATAAATTACATCACCTATGCGTTGCAAACCCTATTCCGCCCTCCACTGGTGTGTGGTTGTACGGGGATGTATTGGTAGACGAATTGAAACAACGAAATCATAGGGATAAGATAGTAAAGAGGTGATACGTGGAATATAATAATTAATGATGAAATTCGTTACAATTAGGTACCTACATACATAAACCACAGTGGTAACTGTGCTCATTAGCAGAATCTGTAGGATGAAGGAATCAGTCGAGCAGCTCAGGGTCAATATGCAATAATCTGCCGTGCCCGAACTCCTTTTAAGAAATCGAGCATTATTTTCTTTAAAAAAAAAGGATAGTCCTGCACTACGGAGTCTGAGAAGAGTCTCACTAGTGCGGGACGAGACTTTATAAACATAAACTACCGTACACAAAGTAAGTCCAGACTCAGAAATTTTGGAATGATGGGTCGGAATAATACCCTGCACAGTTGGCAAGGTGATCACTTATAAACACATTGCACTTCTTTTACAGATCTTAGCTAAAATAATCTTGTGCTTGGTTCATGGCGAGTCTTGAGAGTTATAGTAGTTAATACGCTGCGTTGTACTATCAGCCAAGAATATTTTCTATTTATTCTTCTTCTCATTTTACTCTCGAAGTGTAAGGTTGTTCAAGTGCCTGCCGTTTTAATAACCGCCGTGCAAACGATGTGTTGTCAATGTTGCATATCTCGATCGTCGGTAGCTTTAAGTTAATTTTATAATTGTCACCTGGTCTGAAATTTGAGCTTTGTAAGGATATTACAAGTTCAGTTCACATTTCTGCTGTTTTATTTGCTAAAAACCGAGTTAAAATAAAATAAATAAAAGTCTTGTTATTTTAGACAATAAGGCAAGGTTTATATATATATATATATATATATATATATATATATATAATAAAATGAAAAAAAAAAGAAGAAATATAACAAAAAATAATAAACATAGTCCTTCGAGCCGGATTATATTACAATTATTGAGGATTACCAGTTATTACCTGCGATTAACAAATATTGAAGAATATAATAAATTATCTCGCCGCTTGTATTAGGTACGCGTTACGAGATAATTTATATTCTTTTTCTTTTTTTTTCTCTCAAACTAGGCTGAACTTGAAACTAAAACTGGAGAACAGAGGGTAACTATTTTTTCTCTTACTCCTTTCATTTCGTTTTACTTTATTAAAGGTTTACAACCTCTAGTGTGTCAAGCATTTCCTTGCAACGATTACAATCAGGCAGGAAATGTGCTTCTTTGCCACCTTAACAGTATGAAAATACACAAGAGATACAGCCAGTAACTGGGTTAATAGATGGTAGCATTCTCGTCTTGTAATTACACATAGTTTATAACGTTGGAACAATGATTTTAAAAGTGATGGCTTGCGGCGATAGTTTATGATCAGATCAGACTTTAATGAAATACAGTAGGACGGAATAATGCTACAGACTTAAGGGAATAACTGCGATGAGTCATCTTTACCGTTTAGTATCGTTTTAATTCAAATGCAATTGATTATAAACTTTGCGATTAAATTCTGCGTGATGTGTATGTGATACTTGATTTCATACTCATTCATCTAACTTACGTAGTAGTAATCTATATTAATAAAATATAGCTGAAGAGGTTTTTTTGTTTGATTATTTGATTTTTAAAACCGTGAATCTGTAGAATTCTACTAATCGGATTCGAAATAATATTTTTAAATTGTATAGAGTATTCATTTAGGAAGGTTATAAGAAATGTAAAATCACTTTAGGGGCGGAGCGATGACCATAAACGCAAAAAAGGGATTTTCTAACTTTAAATTTCCCATAGTATGTAATTCATGTGATCGAAATCAAGACATGAAAAACACATTCAGATACTCTATATGTGCTTCCGAACTATTAAATTACTTTCTCTCTCTCTCTCTATCTCTATATCTCTCTATCTCTCTCATCACTTGTAGACGCTGTACAGTATATATTTTATATATATACTTATATAAATACAACACACAGGTATATAGACATATCTGCTTACATGCGTCGAGGATATGGAGTAAACTCCAATAAAGCACAACAAAGCGTTAAAGCGCTACGCTGCCCTCAGATCACTAAATTTACTCTTCATATTTTTTTAATACCGGGTGCTAATGAAAATCGATTCTTAAGGAGTAATCTCCAAAAACAAACCAATCTCTAAAGCATTAACGACTATTTGCTTCAGCTGCTGGAAAGAAATAATCGTTAAAATCCACATACGAGTATGTAGTAATACTAACTTAAGTTTTGTTATGTTGGATTTTGCGTTATTTAGTAAAGAATACATGCCCGTACACAATTTTTAATTGTTGTTTTTCTTTCAATTGCAGGACCGACGGGCAAAGATCAACGAGGGAACGGAAAACAGAACCGCCAACCAAAATGTGACCACCGAAACACCAACCAAAATAATTTTCACCATACAAATTCATGAGTCTTGCAAGATTACATGATTCCACACAATATTTATTGTACTTATTAACTTTAGTTAACAAATCTAGTCGCCATAGCACTATTTAAACGAAGCAATTTAGACTTATTACTAAGACAATACAATTGAGGATCGGATATTGAAGTACAAAGATTAAGGAATTGCAGAGGCAGTACAAACGACACTCTGGGACGCTAATATTAATTTACAAGTAAATTGATTTTATTAGAAGTTCCTCGAGACAACGAACAAGATGTCTACAAGTAAGTATTCTTAAATATATTAAATTTTGCTCATCATCCATTGCCTTACCTAATAACATTGTTCAGATATTTTTTTGCGTTTTGGGTTATTATAATGGAATCTACTCACTAGTTACCTACGTCGTAGAAAGCGATGTCAGGGATTAAACAAATGTTTTCATTACTGTTTGGCTTCGGTGTACTAGTTCATGGCAGGTCCTTTTCTCCAGTGGGTCAGATAGTAAGTATCTGACCCACTTAAAAGAGAAACCTTCGCCTATCTCGAAACACAGCCTACTTTGGCCTATTAGTCAGAAGATGCGCCAATGTTACCGCCACTGCTAGTCTCTCTTGTTTCGGTTTTTAACATAACTGTTCTTGTACGTTGTCGGTCCTGGTTATTGATGGGCTCGACGGGTTTCCTTTGCCTCCAAACGAATCTGCCCACCCATTATAAGTATTTTTTTAACAGAGGTTTGGTTCTTGTGGTACTGAAAATACTCCGTTCCTTCCATGTGTTAGAGGTTACTAGTAGTATTTTTGTTAATAGCATAATAGTTGTTAATGTGATTATTAAAACACACATTTATTTATAAACAAATTACACATTTACAGGCTTTGAACACTCTTCCATGAAGAGCAGCTTCTCGCTGTCATCACTTAGAAGTGCGCCCGCGCCGCCTGGTGGCCGCTATGAACAACTTGAGCGGCCATACCACAGTCTCACTAAAAAGAGGTAAATATACTAAGAACAATAAATATAGTAATTTATTTGTTTTGTGTTTTTTACCAGAACTCTATGGGGAGCAAAATGGGAAAGAAGCGAGTCTTGCGAGTGCTTTTATGCATCGGTTTACATCAAGTGGTAGTTAAAATCGTATTACAACATTGTCAAATAGGGAACACAACGGTTTTAAGTGATGTATTTATTTGGTTTCTTTGCCAATTTTTGGGCCCCATTATTTTTAGATTTTGTAATTATTACTAACCATTATTTTTAGATTTTGTAATTTAATTCCATTGATTTATAAAAATGTTCAATTCACTATTCCTCGGGAACACTATCGTCTAAATGAAAGGGTCCTATGTATTTTTTTGTACTCCTGACGGTGACCAAGTGTATGCAACATTTTACGATGGTCGGACGATGAATGGTTAAACCGTGAAAGCTTAATTATTAAACAAACAAATATATAATATTAGTTGGAATCAGTGATGTGCCGGATCGTTAAATGCATATCCGCGGACGCGGATAATAGGTGGTGTCGATGCAGGTGACCTTAAAACGACATTTGACGTTGACGATTAGGAACACGCCACTGCATTGCTTTAATAAATATATCAAAGATTTGAGGTTTGGTCTCATTAGAACGTTTAATTAGTACCTTACTTATGAATAATATTAGTAGCTAACTAATAGAACTAATAATAGTAACAATATTTTTTTAAATATTTCATTTTACCAATATCAATCTAGATTGATTTCATAAGCATTTCACAGCATTTAAAAATTATAATT
Source organism: Callimorpha dominula (assembly GCA_949752705.1). Classification (NCBI taxonomy): domain Eukaryota; kingdom Metazoa; phylum Arthropoda; class Insecta; order Lepidoptera; family Erebidae; genus Callimorpha; species Callimorpha dominula. The sequence goes on from OX457011.1 coordinate 11,998,123, forward strand.
TAATTTAAAACGGATACGAACATAGATCTACGGATATTTGAGGAGACGGTATTTTTTTTTATGGCATAGGGGGCAAACGAGCAGACGGGTCACCTAATGGTAAATGACTACCGCCGCCCATGGGCACCTGTAACTCAAAGAGTCACAAGTGCGTTGCCGCCCTTTAAGGTGGGAGTAGGAGAAGAGGGGGAGGGGGGAAGAGGGGAGAAGGGAAGGACGGGAATAGGGGAGAGGGAAGGGTTAGGGCCTCCGGTAACGAAATCGAAGTCGTCGAAAGCGGAGTCGAGCCGGCCCATACGTGCCGAAGCGTAAGTCCCACGTAAGTTTTGTTTACCATTTTGGATACGAATATCCGGCACATCACTATTTAGAATGATTCTTTTATCGTCACAGTTTTATCTTTTAATCATGATTTTAATAGTATTATGAGAATTAATAAAAGCATTTGTTTCGCAGAGCATGAATAGTTTTAATTGTGATTAGTAATTACGCGTTGTCTAGAGAAAAAAATCTATAAAATTAATTTGGAGTCTAACTTTTTACAGCAACAATTTCAAAATAAAATAAATTTTGAAAAGACTAAGCAAAATATGTCAGGAGCTATCAAATTGTTTATTGTTTTCTTTTCTACTTTACGGTCATTGAAAAATATGGTTCAGGTAGGTAATCCATTGACCAACAGTCACAATCCAATTACAGGAAAAATCCTTAGTTACGCAAATACGTACGGTGGTATTCAGTTTCGTTGGTGAGGTGGTCCGAGGTAATTGGGTTAAGCTTTTAGATGCAACAAAAACACAAAAGTGTTTTCGGTACACATTTGCTTTAGTTTAAAAAATTACACCCATTATCAAAATAGTTGTTTTTTAATCACACAAATAATTGCCCGAAATGGGATCGAACCATTCAAAACTAGAGGATAGTCGTTGTGGCGAGGTGACAACTTAACCCACTTCACCATCCGTGCAGATATAGTACCGATATTTACACCATAAATAGAATAATATATAATATAGATAAATAGAAACGTATACTATCGAATACTGAAAGGACTAAAGAATTGAGTTTTGCTAAACGAATATCGCTCGTATTTCTGTTTCAGGAAGGAACCATGTCGAGAAGCCTGGCGTCGCAGCTGGGGCTCAGCGGCGAGTGGTGGCAGCGCCGGCGACGATCTGTGGCCGTTGCTGCAACACCACTACGATTATATAATGGACAACCAGATCATTGACAGTTGCAAGGTAATTATTTATCAAGGCCTTTTTACTACAGTTAAGTCAATAATGTATTCGGTTACGTTCACTGTAGTGCGGCGGTAGTGCATTGGACTACAACGCGCCAGGGGTCGCTGCTCAGTGCTAATATTTGTGTAGGTATTTTTATGTATAACTAGCAGTGCCTCGCGGTTGCACCCGCGTAAGTCCTGATCCCGTGGGAGTATCGGGATAAAAAGGTCTTCAGCTATCTATATACCAAGTTTCATCGCAATCAGTTCTGTGGTTTTTGCGTGAAAGAGTAACAAACATCCATCCATCCATCCATCCAAACTTTCACATTTATAATATTAGTGGAATAGTGGAATTAGTGGAACTAGCTGACCCGACAGACGTTGTCATGTTTTAACTTTGAATATCGATTGACAGTTATGTCAAAAGCGCTAAATTGAATATGGTCGCTAAGTTTTCTTAAATTTTCTAATTTTCCGCACATCTTTCTTGTTTTTTCTTACATAAAGAACCTTCTCCTGACAATAACAAACACAAAAAAGGAATTAGCGAATTCGGTAGAGCTGTTCACGCGTGATGCCGTGACTAAAGGAAATAGGGATTCATTTTTATATATATAGATTTACAAAAATTATATCTGAGTATGTTTATCCGTCTGCATCTTTGTAGTACAGATTACGCCTAATTTAGGTCTAGAAAGCGTTGCAGCTAGAAGCCGAACCAAGGATACCTTCGTCTTACTTGATATTGCATCTACAGGCCATTTGGGTAGTTGTGATAATATAATAATACATATGACCTGAAATAGTCAGACCATCCGTTATATAATATATACGATAGCACATGTACGAAGACTAAATAGTTTATGAGGTCTACAGTACCATTAATACACATCCTACTCTTAATTTCAGGAAGCAAACAGCGAGCTCCAATCCCACACCGCGTCCATAAATGGACCCCGACTTCTGAACCCGACGTCAGGGTTCAACAGGCAATGGTCACTCAATCAACTGATATCGGAGTTCAGCGAACTATGTCAGTGGTTAACACACGTACAAGAAGAGATTTATTCTAGTCCAGAGAACTTGTCCAACAGGAAACTTAGGATGGTCAGTACTAATATTCTAATGCAGTAGAAATGTTTGAAAACTCAGACAACGCCATCTATTGGAAACAAACTGAACTATGTAATAACTATTATTCCTACATCGCGAAATACAAGTTCTCACGCTGATAAGTATATTATACTACTGTAAAACATCAACAGTTGAGATGCGATCACCAGGCACGATCATCAAGCCTGGTCGGAGGATCCTCCTCTTGTGTTGAAGAGACATAACAATGCTCCACAATGTCACTTACATATATCCGTATAGAAATGGCCCCACTGCTGGACACGGGCTTTCTCTCAGCATGAGAGTGGTTTAGCAAAAGTCAAAGCGCACCCCAGTAAACTACATATTACACCAGCAGCAAATGTGGGTGGACATATTAAAAAGCCACGACACCTAAATAAAGCCGATATCATCAAAACAATATTTTATTTCATCTTAAATAAACTAAGAACTGCATCAGATTATAAGATTTTAAATAAAAAAATCGTTATGTTACGTTTCTAAGCTGCAACTCTTAAGAGGTCTCAATTCACTCAATCGTAGAAAGCGATTCACGTACAAAAATATACGTTTAAAGTCCTTCCTTGCATATAGAAGACCTTCTTTATAGACATATAGATAAATATCGACTCTTGCGGCTGTTTAATGGTGTGTTTGAAGTTTTTGCAAAGCAATGCATGGCCAAAGTAACATTTGCGTAACAGAAGCTTGTTATGTGTTGAATCGCTACACGCTGTAACGTTTCTATTGCAGTGATAAAGAAAACGTAGTATTCAGTATATTTATTCAAAAACAAACTGTTACATTGTGTTTGAATTAATTAAACAATGTTAGAAAAAAAAACAAAAGTAACATCCGTTTTTGAATTTATAATTATTAACTTTTTATAATAGGTAGTGTCGCCGTAATTAGTACCAATCAAATCAGAAATTAATTAATTAGGACGTCCACCTACAATGGACACATGAAATTATAAAAGTCGCGGGTCCAACCGGTATTTTTGAAAGTCATTGAGGGAGCCCTATATCCTGTAGTGGATGTTCTATGGCTGAAATGATGGTGATGAAATCAGAAATTTCGCATCAAAAACAGGGAAAGGAAGTTACCGTCCCCTGTGTTAATATTTCAAATGTCATCAACACATTTGAAACGTTGTAGATTCTCGATTTCCCAACATCAGTAAGGATAATCTTTAATGGACATTAAAGTTGAATGTATCGTTCACAGAGTCGCATGACAGAGCTGTTGTCAGTAGAACCGCGCCGCGCCAAGTTTATAGAGCAGGCCAATGCTATACTTGAGCGTATACCTGAAGCCAGTGCTGAAGTAAGTACCTATATAATAAGCTCATAGTTACTACCTCCTTACTACTTTTGAACAGTTTTTTTTTTCTCAGAATGAGCAGATTACATTCAGAAGTGGTATCCTAATAATATACTTAAGTTTGTATAGTTCAATACATACAAGGAGACTGGTTCATTGAAGATGTTAAAAGATTTCGAATTCTTATCAAAAAAGAAACGAAGAATGAGAAAAATATGTATATGCAACACTTGATATGCCACGTGTACAAGTGCAGTCAACCATCAATGCTAATATTATCTTCGTATACGGGGTCACACTGAAAGTTTTTAGAAAATAAATAACGGTAATGGTATAGAAGCCTGTTGAAGTGTGCTTAGTGCTAGTCCTCGATAGACAAATATTCGATAGTCCGTCTAGCGGAGTGAGAGTTAGCTGGAGCTTTATCGTGGTGGAGGAGAATCCTGCTTCTTGGGCGCTGCTGTCTAACATTTTCCAAGACAGTTAGTTGTCTTGAAAAATAAAGGCAAAGACTGACATACCAATCTGCAGTAACAGTCCTTTTATCTTCTAGAATGATTATTACGAAATGAGCCGTCCGGCCAAAGAATGAGGCAATCACCTTTTTCCCTTGACTTCTACCCTTCTTTAGAGCAGATTATCTTTTGGTTTCGGGTTGGAAACAATATAACCAGATTTCATCACCTGTGACGATGTCATATACATCATTCGAGTCGCCTTCGTCATACTTCTCAAGCATTCAGGGGCACCAATCCAAACCACGGCGTTTTTGATCTTCCGTCAAATTATGTACAAAGATTTCCGACTCTAAATGTTCATGTAAGAATTTTTGTACTTGACTCATACCAATGCCCGAATTTGTTGATATGTCACCCTTGTGTCAGCTTCTATCATTAGCCGCACAGCACCCACGTTATCTTCAGTAGTTGCTTAGAAAGACGTCCTTCTCGAGAATCATCAGTGAGTTTGCTTCGACCACGTTTAAACTCATTAAACCAGTTGTAAACAGTGGCACTTCGTAATGAATCGCCAATCGAAGTCTATCGTAATATTATTGTTGAGTAAGACCGCAACGAAAGTCGTAATAAAACATTAAGAAAAAATTTTCTCTAGTCAAACCCATTTCGATGCACGACAGACACTTTTGAAATTGCCGCCTATTTGTAAAAACAAATGACTTAGACAATCATTAAACATCTACAGATTCCCAAAGAGTTTCTAATTCGAAATTTAAATAAATTTTTCATTGACTGCTTTTCTTACTGGCCTATTCTAAAAATCTTCAGTGTGATCCACGTATCACAAATCCTCACAAACCCTTCAAAAAGGGTGCTTTGAATTTACAGGGATTAGTTTGACAAATTAATCTATGTGAAGGTAGTCAGTAGGTCTATGTTATGTGTTAGTTGACCACAGGCAGGTGACACTTGTCAATTTCTCATGATCATGGACAGAGTTGACGCTCTTACTTGAGAAACTATCAAAATGAAAATGAGTTAGATGCATAGCCGGTTTTTCTTCAGAATGTCAATTATTTAAATATTATTATTCCGCAGGTGACGTGGCGAGTAGAACATTTGAATGTTAAATGGGAGAGTCTCCGCCTGCTACTTAATCCTGAGCAGCAATATAGGGAAGGAGACAGTTCTGATACAGTTGGTTAGTACATTTAAATTGAAATATAAAAATAGATTGGGAAAACACATTACATTGATCTTTATGTAAAGAACGCCATCTATTGAGTAGAAACTAATATTTCATTCAGGTGTAATGAAGTGCATCGTAAGTTGTTTAGGATGAAATATGTAGATGGCTCTGTAACAAATTCTACTATACCTCTGATGTATAAACATGGTCTATTCACCGTTGTTCTACTTTTGTTATACTAGTAGAACTTCAATACATTAACAGTACATTCAGGTATATTATATTTCAAGAAATATTAGGGCTATGGCTACACAACTAGATTTTATTTAAATTAAATGTACAAACTCTCGTAATATAGTAAAATTATTGTTAAAATGCTGGGGTATATGATGAAATCTTGAATTAAGTATCTACGTACCTTTGAGTTAGCTTTACTTCCTGTTCAATATCCTAATAAAACACTTAATTTAATTTTAAATGTATTTTGTCAGACACAGCTCATGAGATGCGATGTCTACGTCGGTGGCTCCATCGCATGGAGGACCGACTACCGCCACCCTCACTTGCAGCAGCTAGAGGAGAACCTTACCACGAGTTGTTGAGGAAACTCAGCGAGCATAAGGTAGGTTTATTGTTAAAGATAATCATTACTGGAAAACACTGATTTCATATTCATAAAATTGACAATAATGAATTGATGTACTGCATCACTTTGTATCAAGCATACCATAATTTGCAGCCTGTCTAACATAAGTTAGTCCTTCAACTTCGTAATTATAAATAAAATAACGAGAAACGTTCAATCAAAAATCATTTAACTAAGTATGGATTCCGAAAAATGTGATGATCTCATAAAAAAATCGTATACATCTCAATTTTGCCTCCTACCTAACTAACTGCGTCATTTTTAGTGTCATTTTCTAATTATTACTACTACTACTATACTCAGGATGATATCGATAATATATCGATGGTTACTATCACTACTATAGTAACCATCGATGTTATTAGGAGATTCGGTTTTAAAGGTTTCATATTTGTACATACTAGAGTGTACTAATAGCTACTATCACTACATATTATAAAACAAAGTCCCCCGCCGCGTCTGTCTGTTTGCCTGTTCGCGATAAACTGAAAAACTATTGAACGGATTTTCATGCGGTTTTCAGTAATATACAGAGTGATTCATGAGCAAGGTTTAGATGTATAATCTGTACCCGTGCGAAGCCGGGGCGGGTTGCTAGTGTAATATAATTATTATTTGTAATTATTTTTTATGTATTTATTGGTAGCTAGCAAGATTAATTTTTTTTTGGGGGAAACTTGTCGGTTGATTTTGAATTGTTTAGAAGTGCAATAAAGTATTGAGTGCTCGCAAATGAATCCAAAATCTTTATAATACGTTTAGACCTTATGTATGAATGTGTGGAGCAAGGTTCACTTCTTCGCATTCTTGAAGGAGACACCACTTCTACCTATTACGGGGCAGGCTTACTGTGTTCTTTTTCTGTTTAATTGTTTTTGAGATTTTCAACATCACATCCATAACATTCAGGGCCACAGTTTGGGCTGAACGGATTTATGTGTCAGATCATGTCCACTCTCCAAAATAATCCAGAGATGCTAGCTAGGCCACCTCCTCGCCCGTTACACTGTTTGAAATTTGTACCCAAAAACATATAAATTACCATGTGTTCTTCAAAGCATATTAATGACAATTGTGTGATACATTCTCATTGTGTCGTCCATTGCTCGGCGCCGTCGTGACACGGTAACAACGTCTAATGACCGCTATAAATCAGCCAGCGATGTAGAGATGCCCTTAATTAGGTTCGTTCGTGACCGAGAGTCGTGGCCTGTAGAGTTATGGGATGTATTACTAGCGGATATGTTGTATATGGTTTGTACATAGTGTGAATATATTTTATAGTGTGGTTGATAGATATCTTATACTTCGGGTCATTACCTTGTCTGTATATATATGAGTGTCAATATTGTATAGATTTTTGCCCAAGACTTTTGAATCAAATGACATGTGTCACAAATTAATCAGGCTTTTTTTTATGGCGTAAGGGGCAAACGAGCAGACATGTCACCTGATGGTAAATGACTACCGCCGCCCATGAGCAACTGAAACTCAAGGGTCTCAAGGGCGTTTCCGGCGTTTAAGGTGGGAATAGAGGAAAGGGGGAATAGAGGACCAGGAGGGGAGACAGGGAGAGGGAAGGGTTAGGGCCTCCGGTAACCTCACTCACTCGGCGAAAAGCAATGAAAGCATTACTTCACTGCCGGTTTTCTGTGTGGCCGTGGTATCACTTCGGTCGAGCCGGCCCATATGTGCCGAAGCACGGCTCTCCCACGCTACAAGGCTTCCTAACAGCGGGGGGTTTTAGTTATTAGGAACCCTGACAAAATAACTTTTTGCATCTGTTAATTGACTATAGACAATATATATTGCTTATATTATATTCGAATTAAAATAAGAAAGTTGCCAAAATGAGCGTGAGTGGTTATCAGATCTTACTCCCTTTACTGACTTACTTTACTCCTTACGAGGACCTGGCGACCTTATTGACTTTCTTGACGAGGTTGAAAGGGAATACGGTACAGGGCCTAAGCTACTGATATCTATTTATTGTGCGTATGGAAAGCCCCAAAGACCGTCGCCACCGAGGCTTACAATATGTCGGATTTGTCAACTAAAAGCACATGATGTGTCATACGCCTGAAATAGTACCCTGTTTGCTCCCTTAGTTGAAGAAAATTGTGACACGACGTATGCAAGTTCTGTTGTTTGGCTACTGTTTTCTGTGTTCCTGTGTGGAAATCTATAAATAACGTAATCTGACATCGAAAGATTTAAATTTTGACATTTGAAATGAATTGCTTGTTTGGTTTGTCAAATATTTCAAGATCGTTCGATAATATCTTTAAGCTAAAGATGTGGGATTTAAAATATTATGGCAACATAAATAGTAAATGCACATTGCAAAATCAATGATGAATGGATGCACACGGCTAAGTTTAATGATGTTCGTACTTACAAACACATCTATATATATATAAAAATGAGTCCCTATTTCCCTTGGTCACGGCATCACGCGTGAACGGCTGGATCGATTTCGCTAATTCCTTTCATTTTGTGTTTGTCATTGTCAGGAGAAGGTTCTTATGAAAGAAAAAATATAAAATTATAAAATTTAAGAAAACTTAACGTCCATAAAACTATTATCTTATCTGTGACCATATTATTTTTTCTAATGTAACCTTAGCGCTTTTGACACTGTCAGTCGTTTGACAGTTTTGTTCAATATAATAATAATATAGCCATTTATTTCCGAAATTTGGGTACAATGCTTATTAGAAATGTTTAAGAATAACTAGAAGATGTGCGCCTTTTGGCAAAGGCCTCCTCCAGCTCTCTCCATTGTGCTCTGTCCTCCGCAACTCTAGTCCAGAAGGGCCCCAAGGTTAAGCGAATATCATCGACCCATTGTTTTTGGACGTCCTTGTTTCCTAGTCCCGTCTTTTGGGTACCATAGGATCACTTGTTTGCTCCATTTGTTTCTTTTGCATCGAATCATATGTCCTGTCCAACCCAATTTCATATGATCTATACGATTTAGTATGTCCGTAACTTTGGTTTTCCTTCGTATCTCAGAGTTTGCGATTTTGTCCCTTAGCTCCATTACCCTCTGGCATTGTTCAATATTCAAAGTTAAAACAGGACAACGATAGTTAAAACAGGACAACGTCTGTCGGGTCAGCTAGTCATATATATTTATTACCTTCTCTCAACATAGGTCCACTTATAGAAAACTAACTTTTTCACGCGACTTCGCTGCGTTTTTGTGGATTTTTTCAATCAGTTTTCAAGTACCTAAATGTAACCCTCGGGACTGTATTTTTTTTCTGGATGAAACATACCTTATTTCCTTTTGTGTTTCTAGACAACGTGTATTCAAACATTCATGATGATTATTTGAGTACCTAGTTATAAACAAACTATTTTTTATCGCAATAAAATCGATTAATACATTTTTACTCAAATGTATTTTCGTATTTAAACAGTTTTGTTTCTTTTCAGATGTACATGTTTGTTCCTAGTTGAATGCATAGGTTCACACGCATTTAACTTTACTAGAGATCGCGTGGTGGTCGAATTTCGACCATGGTTTTTTCATAGGCCAGTATAACTTCAGCTGTCATTGTATAGGCTTACTTACCATGACAGGTAATCACATATACTGGACGCGTGTAATTTCATTAAGCCGTTTTCACGTAATTTTTAAAGTTGTAAGACATATTGTTTAAAAAATTTAGTTTCTGCACTTTTACTTTCACTTATACACTTTCTATATATAAACTATATTCAATAATTCACGTTACTACGTTCGCGAAATTTTCTTAAAAAGGGGTACAAAGAATTCTCTGAAGGTATTAGTATAATGATATTCATGGATGGTATACACATATAGGCGTTTACATACTATCTACATATTACGAATTCAATTTTATAGAATAACATAAATATGCAGTTTCTGTTCTAATACATATGCTTTAGTACTATAAGTAGGTATTTAAAAGTTTCCCTTCTTATCTATTCTAATAAGTTCTAGAGAAGTACAGCGAACACCAGCTTACATACTATATGGCATTCATTGACTACAGCAAAGCCTTCCATTCTTTGCTACACAATAATATTTGGGAAGCTTTAGTGGAACAAGGGGTCGAACATAAATACATTCGTTTAATTAGGAACGTATACAGTCACAGCACAGCCAGAATCCAGTTAGAGAAGAAAGGCCGCTCATTCAAAATAGGGAAAGGCGTCAGACAGGGAGACCCCTTATCTCCTAAACTATTCTCCGCTGTTCTGGAATCAATTTTCAGGCGACTCAGTTGGGAAAACCTTGGGATCAATGCCGACGGTTCATCGCTGACACATCTGAGATTCGCTGATGACATAGTCCTATTTGCCAAAACATCGGAAGATATTAATAGAATGATTGAAGACCTCGCGATCGAAAGCGAAAAGGTAGGACTAAAACTGAACCCAGAAAAAACTAGACTGATGACGAATGGAAATAAAACTACAATAATGTTAGGAAACTCTGAAATCAACTACTCTGATGAATACATTTACCTAGGACAGATCATAACTCATAAAGAACCAATGCACGAGGAATTAAAAAGGAGAATTACAAACGGATGGAAAAGATACTGGAGCTTAAAGGAAGTTATGAAGGACAAAACACTTTATATTAACATGAAAAAGAAACTATTTAATACTTGCAAACTACCAGTCCTTACGTATGGCTGCCAATCATGGACTGTAACCCAAGAATTAATAAACAAACTTGCAACTTGCCAGCACGCTATGGAGAGGAGTATGCTGAATATCAAGAAATCAGACAGAGTAAAAAACAATCATTAAGAATAAAACAAAAACAACAGATGTTACAGTAAAAATCAAAAGACTCAAATGGAGATGGGCGGGGCATACGATAAGAGGTCCTGATAAATGGAGCAAGAAAGTTACAAGATGGTACCCCAGGGATGTAAAAGAAAAAGAGGGAGACCGCAAAAACGATGGGACGATGACATCAAAGAGGTGGCAGGAGTGACGTGGAACAGAGTAGCTCAAGTAAGGACAGAGTGGAAAAGGTTGGAGGAGGCCTTTGCCGATTGGCAAACAGATCTGCAAAAGATTACCAAACAGCAGATAGTAGAATAAGTTTTAACTTTTATTTGTTTTGTTTGAATTAGTTATTAAGGTACGTATGTATAAGCTAAAGATCTGAATAAAAGGCTATATTATACTATATTATTATTATTATTATCTTATCTCTATTTTTGCGTTTAGATGGCCCATTTACTGACTCATTTGACCGGAGCGTTAACAGTTAACGGCACCAAATCTGGTTGACTTTTGGATATTCCTAGAAGCACCTCGAAATTGAATAACGTGATATTAACGAGCCTTTCGCCTTTTTATATACAAGCTTGCAAAATGTGTACTACACCACACCTTTTACCTACCCCCTCTATGATTTACAGATTACACAGACATGATGTCTATATATAAAAATAGTATCTACACAATTTTTTATTTATTTAACGGGAGCCTGGAGGTCTAAAATACAGGGCTAGGTTTAGTTTAGACCCAAGATCTCCCACAAACTACAATATTATCAACTAAAAAAGTCTAAAGTACTAGCTGTTGTCCGCGACTTCGTTCTTCGCGAATTGGTGAAATCTATCGCACAGAAACCGTACATTTTGCTGGGAAAAAAAGACTATTCCAGAATTGCTATTCCAGACTATTATCTATGTCTGTGGCAAATTTCATCCAGATCGATCAGTCGTTATAATATTAGTAAGATATCAAACTAATATTGTTATATTATGTTACTAATATAAAGGCTAATAAATATTCTATGTGCAATTTTATGATGACAAAACCAACGCCAACGATCACTTTTATAATTGGCTTCTTCAGTGTGACTGACAGTAACTGACAGCCAAATTACTCTGCAGCCCGGAAATGGTGTTCTTAATATTAGACAACATGAAACTAGTACTGAAGCTTACAATATTTATATAATAAATATACAATTATACATACGGAGTGATACCACGGCATCACAGAAAACCGACCTCATAGCAACGCTTCCGTATTCCGCCGAGTGAGTGAGGTTATCGGAGACCCTAACCCGCTCACGACACATTGGTGACCGCCCAGGGGGTGAACTTTCAGGAGGCGGCGCGCTTGGCCACCAGGGGAGTTTCTCTGGTGGTCGAGCGCATTGAGGCGCTGGGCTTGCGGGTGGCCCTGGATAAGACGGAGGCCCTTTTATTCCATGGGTCCCGTCGTGGTCCACCCCCTGGCGCCTCAATCGTAGTCAACTCTGTCCTAGTACCGGTTATGTACTGGTTCGGGCCCACATTAAATATCTGGGCCTGATCCTTGACGGGAGGTGGCGCTTCGACGAGCACTTTCGGCAGCTTGCTCCAAAGCTGGTTGGCCCTGCGTCCGCCCTGGGACGACTTTTGCCCAACTTGGGTGGACCCAGCGTCGCTACGAGACGGCTGTACACGGGGGTTGTCCGATCAATGGCACTGTACGGTGCACCGGTGTGAGCGGAGGCTCTGACCGCTCAGAATAGGGCGCGCCACTGGCGCCCTCAGAGGGTTATGGCGGTTAGAGCCATACGCGGATACCGCACCGTGTCAACGGAGGCAGCGTGCGCGTTGGCCGGGACACCTCCGTGGGATTTGGAGGCGGAAGTGCTCGCCGAAGTATATCGGCGAACGGCTGAGTTCCGGGCGGGAAGCGGCAGTCGGCCCCCGCCCGAAGTGGTACGCGAATGGCGTGAAGCCGCTCGCCGAGCCACCATGGCTCGTTGGTCGTCCCGGCTGGAGGCTCCACGTGCTGGCTTTGCCGCCATGGAGGCGCTCCAGCCGGTCATCGTCGAATGGGCAGGTCGGCAGCACGGGACTCTTTCCTTCCGACTGACGCAGGTTCTTTCCGGGCACGGCTGCTTCTGCTGAGGGAATTGAGTCCCGCCTGTCACCACTGCGACTGCAGTGAGGACTCGGCTCAGCATGCGCTTGCTTTTTGCCCCAGTTGGGTGGCGCAGAGTCGGACCCTCACTGCAGTCATCGGAGAGGATCTGTCGCTACCGGCCGTCATACGCCCCATGGCCGGTAGCGACAGGAATTTTACCGCGGTCGCAACCTTCTGTGAGGAAGTCATCTCACAGCAGGAGGCGGCGGGACGGGTCTGGGAGGATGATCTCCACTCGGATCTAATTCGCTGCCGGCGAACCGGGCGGCGGAGGCGCGCTTACCAGCGCCTCATGCCGCCCTGAGTGTGGCCGCGGGTGGACGGGACGGGTTTTGCCCTCCACCCGCTGTAGTGACCGCCCGCGAGGAGGCGGCGTCCACGTGTGTCTGGACGTTGCCTAAGTGAGAGTTTTTACCAGAAGGTGTTGCCCGCGCTGTTGCGGGCAGGTGCTAAGAGGGGTCCGGATGTCTTAATAAAGCTGTTCCCGGGTCCCTCCTATTTCAGGCTCAGTACGGCACACCGTGTAGTTTTAGTCGGTTCAATTCCGACACGGCAACGGTTCAACACTGCCCCACCGAAAACTCCGATGGGGTGACGGCCCGAGGGGGTTTCCACACGTACAAAAAAAAAAAAGGCCCTAACCCTTCCCTCTCCCCCTTCTCCCCTCTTTCCTCCTCCCCCTCTCCCTCTGTGGCCTCCCTTCCCCTACCCTAAAGGTCGGCAACGCACTTGTGACTCTTGAGTTGCAGGTGCCCATGGGCCGCGGTAGTCACTTACCATCAGGCGACGTGTCTGCTCGTTTGCCACCTATCCCATAAAAAACAACCCATAACCACTCGCCTAACATTTGGTATCTAACGTCGGTGCCTCAGATCAATCTCGGTCTCGGATCTGTTGAATATTAAAAGTTGACGTGCCTATTAAACTTTGTAATCACTTGCTTTAATGAAGCAAAACATCGTGAGGAAACCTGCATCCTAAAAAGTCCTCCATAATTGTCTTGAAAGGGAAATCTGCCAACCAGTATTAGGGCAGTGTGGTATCTAACCCTTATGACATTCAGGCCCATCCCTAGTAGTAGGATTGTTTATAAGGACCACCAATAACATGACATTTTACATAGCTTGTATGTACAGAGTGAATCAATATTTGTATAATTCATTCTTTCGTGATCATCTTAGGGCTACTAGACTACGTTAATTACGCTTAGTTCCGACTATCTTTGAAACTCTAATCACAGGTATGTATGTTGTGCTTTTGTAAATATATTTTTAAATTAGGAAAATGACTGGTCAAACAATATGCTTACACAAGCCCAGAGCCCAGTACAGGGATAGAAATGAATATTCATTAAGAACTCTTAAATAGTTTGAGTCTTATCATCAAGTTAGATTATGTATCCTACTAATGTTATAAACGTGAAAGTTTGTGAGGGTGTATTGATGTATGGATGTTTGCTGCTCTTTTACGCAAAAACTACTGAATCTATTGCGATGAAACCTGGTATGTAGGATTACTGGAGGCCTGGATTAACACATACGCTACTTTTTATCCCGATATTCCCACGTCATCGGGACTTACGCGGTTGAAAACGCGGGGCGCAGCTAGTATGTTCATAAATTCTGGTTTACATCAATCGACACTGTCTACGGAGAAGGTCGTTACGTTGAAGTTACTTTAAAGAATGTGAGTGTACGAAATTACACTAAATTTCAAACTTTCTACTTTCTGGCACTTTATCTTTTTATGTATTTATTTTGCTTTAATATATCATATACATGAAACTAAAATAGGTTAAATAAAGGTTTGATTTTTTTTTATCAACAAATATATAAAGGGAATTAGCAGCTCGTGTCAGACGAGCCTTTAAAAACGATTTTGTAGTACATTAATAGGTTTAAAGGTCACATAGGCACTTAAGTTATAAATTACTATCCCGTGCCGCGATAAAGTGTGGCAAAGCTGAACACTAATGAAGGACAGTAAGTGGTTTCCAAACACCTATAGGTTAAAGATGAACCTCATAATGTATTGGTTGTATAAGTACTTGTGTCTGCTAGGTTACAAGTACAGCCTTTCAATTAAGTACTTTCAATTTTATGAACACTTGCAGCTACTATATCCGACATAAGTACATATATTTTAAGAACAGGCACGTTGAAGAGTCGAAGTCATCACCTGTAGTGGTCCATTAAACTCCAGGTTTTTTGAGCTGAGGTCAATGTAATATTACTCGAGTTATGGTAGCGTTAACCTTAAGACCTTAGCTGATAGTCACTCCACTCACAAATGCGCCCTGAATCACAATTTATAATTATTAGAGATTTAAGAGTAAATTTGAGTATCATATATTTATATTCTTTCTTCCCTCATCTCTCTGTGCCTTCTCCCTCATTCATCTTTCTTCACGCAGTAAGAAGACATCTCAGAGAAAATTATTTTCTTTTGTATCGAATCATTCATAGTTGAAATATATTAAGGATGCAGTTTTTGCGTTTGTTAAACTTTCAAGACGCGTGGAATTTCGTAACATAAACCGATATACTCGTAAACTTACATCGCTAATAAAGTTAGGTAACAAAGGTTATCGGAACATCAGAAGATTTTGATCGGATTGTTATCTGGCTTATAAGCTGTCCTCATGATTGGGATCCAGCATTTGGACTTTTTTTTGTGTTTACTTAATCTTGATGATTGAGTGTTCTTAGTTATAATTCGAGATAATCAGACCTGTTCAGCAGATCATCAGCTATTTTCTAATCGTCGGGGGTAGTTTAATTTTTTTTTTTAATATTGTGTATGGCCGGAATAAATACAAGATGTCTACGATAGCTGGTTTAACAAGTGATTTTATGCGCCAATAACCACTTGTCATAACGTGGCTAACACTAAGTATTTTAACAATGTAAATAATAAAATAAACTTACATTTTCTTGAATGTTTAGGGTTTCGTACGTAAGAAAGAAAAAACAGAATCCTATCATGAGTGTTCTGTTTTCTCGAGGTTTTGTATCTAAATACTCGAGATAATATAATTCACTCATGCGTCTGTTGTCCGTCTGCCACAGCTAATTTGCTCCGAATCTACTAGACATATTAAATTCAAGTTTGGTACCTACACGTATCAATTAATTTTACCCAAATATAGATTTGCAACGTAAATAAATGAATTTGGAATATAGGGTCACATTGGGGGCCAAATTAGAAAATAAAATCAAAATTGCAAACTCTACGTGTGACATTTTAAAAGATAAGACTTGTTGTGAGTGTCTAACTTTTTGGAACGAAGTTCCTTATTTGCGGGCGTTGCGGAGGGGTACCCTAACCGGCAAAAAACGTCCGTAATGTTAAAAAAAAGCGTGAGATTTTTATGTATACTCTACGGGATGACTGTTATTATTATTGCAGTTTGCTATTATTATTATAAATCATTGTAAACAAAATAAAAGTGTTTAGATAATTTTGTAAAGTATTTTTTTTATTTTTATCGATAAAAAAATCATAATAAAAAATGTATACCCGAATAATTATTTTCTTTACACCTCGAATAGAACTTGAAATTAATATTTTTATAATAAGGAACTTCGTTCCTATCTGGTGTCCCACGACACCACACATCTTTTTTTTTTAATAATTCTACGACTAACAGTTTGAAAGATATTTAAGCAAATAGTTAAAAAAATCCCATGTCCCTTCGGCTTGCCATTTTGGGCTTGGCAGTATCGGAGAAAAGGTTATTTTCTACAAACAACCAAGCCTAAAAAAAAAGAAGTTAGTTTTTTACTTATAGATTACAAAAAACCTACAAGTTTATGGTCTTAAAACAACATAGTAAATTTCTCAATATTGTACGCAAAAACTTACATTTTGCAGTTGGAATACATTCCAACTGCAAAATGTAAGCACGCGGTTTAACTATAATGTTGAGATTGTTTAAAAAATACGGTAGGTACATACATATTTATCGTACGGAACCCTCTTCACGCGAGTTCAACTCGTACCTGGCCGGTTATTTTATGCGACTCCTAAAGACTACGTTTCATTTGGTAACCTACAAATCGTACAATCAACAGTTACTTAACGATATTAAAACCCATTAATTTGTAAGCGTGTGTACACCTTAAAAGTGCACTTAGATGAGAAAATGTTCCGCCATATAGTATAATAGTCCGGATACATTGTTTCATAACTTATCATTGATTGAACTGAAAGCATGGTAAAAGTAAGAGCGGTATCTGAGTTCTATGATCAAAGGTTATCAATCCATCTATCTATGTATAACAGTACAAATTACCTTTATCTGATGCACATTAAGGTAGGTTCACATTACAGTTACTTAAGGTTGGGTCTTCTCATTAATGGTACTGCTTAGTACCGACAAATATTCTGAGTCTGCGTAACTAAAGAGGATTGATAAGCTCTATAATTATTTTAACTTTTATTTGTTTTATTATTATATGTTTATTATTAGTAGTTCCAATTTATAAATTAGTAAGTTTGCTTGTATTGCTGATAGGGCTGTCCACAATGGGCCTTATTGCCGGACTTAGCGATAAAGCTGCTCATTGTATACTATTTTTGAGAAATGAATATTTCCCAAAAATAGTATACAATGAGTATGTAACTTCTTACAGCCAATGTAAAATGCTTCAATAATCTTAATCTCTCTGTAAAATGCTTTAAATATCATATTGAACAACTTCATACCCTAGTCTATGTAGAAAAAATCATAATTTTAAGCATTCATGATTGGTACGTATGCGTAAACTACACCGTACTGCATTCAGCCAAACAAAAATATCACCGTACAATTTTGTAACAATGTTCAAATATTTTACATAAATCTGACATTAAATAAATGAAATAACTTCTATTTAACATAATATCCTGGTAGTCAAACCGTTTGTCTTGATTGACTAATGCGCAAGCGCAGTCATTCGCGGTAACTTTCTAAGGTCGCACGACGTCAGAATTAACCTCTGCTAGTCAATTTGTGACAGCGCCATCTGTTATTTGGGGCCATCGATCTACCTAATAGTTCCTTGGTTGTCTTATGAAAGCTGGGTTAGGATATTTATACTGTATCTGAAAAGATGACATCCCATTGTGTTTCTCTTTGAACTACACAGAAGAATAGATACTCGTAAATAGTTAAACTTTAGCACTTACGAAATCAAGTATTCGTATCATAAGTATCTACACCTACCTCAAATATGTTATAATGTATCAAATTCTATCTTTAAAAAAAATTATGATGATGATGAAAACAAAAACATGGTACAGCCAGATGTTGTATCAAAAGTTAACGTAATTTCTATTTCTTTTCAGACAATAAACAAAAAGATCTTAATATAATGTTATAACTACTTAACTATAACTTTACATTACATTTGCCCCAATATTACAAAAAAGTACATACCTCAATGAAAACTGCCACCCATCAAAGAGACTAAAATAAGTCCGTGGAACGTTTAGTTTTGATGACTTCCTTACACGTCATGTATATTTGAAGTTTATTTACAATTTATTAACGTCCCGCCATATTTGATTTGTGATGTGTTTATAATGCTCTATATGAAGACTGACTTCCAGTTATACCGTATTTATTTTTTTACTGTTACTATTTTTACTACTATTATCACTGTGACCTCGTTGGAAGCCCTTTTTTTTGTTAGGAATAATTTTGTTTATTTTATTATGCACAACTAAGATACATATTACAAACAAGAACACTGCCCGCCTGTTCGTAAGCAGCTCTGTTAATATCAAAACACGCGCCTGTTTCGAGCCCTATTTTAATAGCTCTGTTAATAGTGTAGTGTATTTTTGCTAGTATTTAAGGTAATATAATAGTGATGGTTAACTGCTGTTTCTGAAGGATCGAAATATTTTGCCTATTGAGCGGCTCCAATTCGAACTCTGTGGTGTAAGACAGTAACAGGACCGTGTAGTACAGACAACCGATTTATGATATTCTTATACCTTGTTCTACATTTGTCTTCGGATGTTTTCTGAATAGGCTATCAAATATGTATTATCCCCGAAAAGATGGAGTGTTACACACTCTTAGTAACTATATCTTGTGTGCCACGTAATTAGGGTAGAGCTTATTTGCAAACATAACATTTAAACATGGAGCAAAATTAATAACATGTACTTTTCCTACGATTACCTTTACTGCAGAACTCAGTTTCTGTCTTGTATGCAGTAACGAAGTAATCTTCGTAAATATGATTTATGGGTATAATTCTTCTCTGAGCTGTATGTACACTATTGAGGCCTACTCCATTATTCATCCATAAAACCAGCGGTACTTCGTATACCCAATTACTTACATCTTGGTAGGTCCAAGGTTATAGAGGGCACTGATGAAGTCTATATAAGCTTTACTTATCCAGTGCTTCGTGAAGATTAAACTCAAAACATTAGTCTGCAATTTCAAAGGTAGGTAGAGGTCTACGTAATCTAGTTTGATAAACGTAAGAAAGTGGTTATAACTTTTGCAGTTGGTTATATGCGCAATTGCGATTATGAAACGGTAGCTGTGCTGTTTAAACATGTTACCAGAATAGGAAAGATATTTATATTTGTTTATTCTCCACCAACTACAACACACAGTTCAATAGAAATCTTAATTTAACAAATGCTAGTAAAATGGACACTGCGAAAACTTTTTCAAATGTAGAAAAAGTAGCTTACGTATTTTTTTTCAACCGACTTCATTGTACTTAACTCACGCCCTGATAATAATTTATGTAGAATCCCTGAAGCGCCCTTGTTCGAACAAAACAGAATTATTGAAAAAATAACGCCGTATTAGGAACATCTTTCTTTTTTAAAGCGGTTATCAATTTTATAGAAAGTCCAAGAAACCTAAGTAAATTTTTGTAGCGAGTAATTTAGACTCAGTCGCTTAGGTGTAACTTTGGAAACATATTTCAGTTTCTAAGTAATCCACTCAACAATGTGTCCGTTTGTCAAACTGTATCTAGTCGGGTGCAAAACCAAACATCCGTACAAGACTTTAACTCAACTTGGTGATTATCTTACAAAGGAAATTACCTACGGTAAAATGCGTAAATAATTTCCTTTTGTTAACGAGTGTATAGTGCGTATACATAATGCGAAGTTACGTGTTCATAGGGCTGACTGGCATTTGATATTTTCGCAATAGCTTAAGCACCGTCTTTGGAGTATTCATTTGAATAAATGAAAGCAAACTTTTAACTCCTTTATTTTTATTGTTAACTTCACATGGAGCATAGGTTTTATTGGCCACTGGACTCTGTTTGCAGTTGTTTAAATGCGATTCCGTCATCTGCATGTGTGATTCACAGATGGTTGTTCTGAATTAGGATGGGTTTCGTGCCTCTTGCCTATTTTAAATGAAACATGTTAAACACAACAACGTCCAATCGTTGTAAGTGTATGAAAAGTAAGCACACAGCTACGTGATAGTAAGCAGTTATCGGTATCTCTAAACGAGTGCTATTATTGCAGCACTGTCCTGTTTTCTGAAAAGTAATGGCAATGTCCTAATCGGGTGACATCAAAATTGAATGAAAATGTTTGAACCTGTTGTGATATTTCTCCAAACCTCGGCTCTCTTTGTGTGTCTGGCGAGCCAACGGTTGATGCTGGGATGTTTAATTATGAAAGGCGTCCATTAGACGCTCATGCTAACGTCAACCATTACCAAAAGTCATGATTGATGGAATAATATCGACATTAAAATGTCATCATGCAACCGTCAATCACTACATTAGACGATAGGTTATTCCTCAATCACCGTCTTGATTGTGGCAAAACTGACAGCAAAACCTAAAAGTTTAATCGTGCGATTCAGAATTTAATTTCTCTTTGCTCGATATCGCTGAATAAGTGAACATAGCCATAATCTAGTAAACGTGAAAGACCTTTTTTTTTAAATTATGGTTGCAGAATCCCAAAACAGATTATGTTTGGAAGGATAGTGTTAAGGTCTTTATCTAAAATGTCAACCCTACTTGTATGACGTGTTTGATGTATGTAAGGAAAGCGTTGTGTTCACACAAAAGAGTAGAAATGGCTAAAAGAAGTGCTTTGTTGGAAATGTTTTCAATCGATCAATCATTTGCGCTCTAGTTTAAACAAAAGGTAAGGGTGTAAAGAACTAATGGCTCATTGACTAATGAAAACTTGTTTAACTTCGAAAGTGGGTTAAGTTTTGTTGTGTTCATTGGTCTTCATCTAGAATAGCTGTAACTATTCTATGGGCAAAACCGTAAAAGTTGTGCAATTGGCGGACCATATAAGGCGAGTCCTTCAATTATTTGCCAATTTTTGCCAATAAAGAAATAGGAGTCAGTTATTTTGACGGTAGGATTTTACGTAAGGACTATGCGTGCAATTGGGTTTTGATTCCAGCGGAGCTTCTCTTTTGTCCTAAATATTTTAAGAAGTATTATCTATTACTAACACATGGGTCCTAGTAAGTCAGCCACTATAGACTAACACTCTTATATACAAACTCGAATTAATTTCTCATTATTATTAGCAATATTGGAAAGCAATAAGAGTTAATCTGGCGGCGCTAGGCAGTGTAACGTAGGAAACCGTTCAGTTGGCCGCTAGTGTAAGTGATTAATGAACTTATCGCGCCAGAGATCGGGTTAGATCGAACCACTTCGGGCAAGTTCGGTAGCTCCGACTTTCGCTCCCTCGGGCGAATTGTGAAGTTGGTTTAATGGTGATGTGCGTGCTCATTTGATTTATGTGAGACATAGAGCAAGTCTGCTATTGAAATAAAATAAGTTTAGAGTTCATTCTTCCGTTGTCTTACTTATATGAAAGTAGTAGTTGCTTTGTTTTTCGCTTTTGCATAATTAATTACGGTAATATCCATTAGTAGCCTATAGACAGTTACCTATAGTTAGTTATTATTTTCTTTTTTATAGAAATGATGGTAGTTTCCATTAGTTTGTGAACCTGTTCGATAACTCTCTCTTTGTCATCCTTTCTGTCCACCTGGTCAAAAGAGCACGTTTTTTTCTTTCAGTTAAATTAATAATAATAATAATAACTCCACACATCTCACACACGGCCGTCTGATCCCAAACTAGGCAGAGCCTGTACTATGGTAACCAGACTGCTGATAAACTTACTTATATATTTCTAAATACATACATATTATAGATAAATTACACCCAGACACAGAACAAATGATCGTGCTCATCACACAATTATTTGTCCTGGGTGGGAATCGAACCCACGACCTCTGCCTTAGAAGTCAGGGTCACTAACCACTAGACCAAGAGGCCAGTCAAATTGATCCGTTTAGAAGTAATAACTCCTCTGCGCGTGTATTAGTGCTTTTGTGACATCTTTACCGAGTAGGTTACCACCTATAATACTCTAATTTATCTTTTAGTGACGTACGTATATTTACTTATGTACCTACTTTGCCCTCAAACACTCTTAATATTGATAATTTTCGCCAACATTCGCATCTCAGCTGCGTCCATCCCACTTTTAATCACCACATTAGTAGTTCAGCATACGCCAGGACCCTAATCCGCCTTGTTATAATATATATACCATATTTTTTTTGGGGTAACGGCAAGGTGGTATATAGGACTCGAACCGACTAAAACCACACAGTGTTCCGTCACCGGGTCTTATGGTCGGGGTCTCGGGTGTACCCTATCAAGGAAATCCCTGTGAAGAAATATGTATTCCTTGTTCTTAAAGTATATTTTGTCCATCTGTGCACTGTTTTTATTACGTGTACTAATTCTATAGAGCGGAAAACTTTAATTTTTATTATACCCTTACAAATTTAAGCAATGAAAACCTACATTTCGTTATAATAACTCAGTAATATACATTGTCATCTCCTCCAACAGATAATACTCATTTCCTAATGTCCTTGATTCGGTAGCTCCATAATTTCATACATCTTTATTGTAATATGTCAGAAGTTGAGTTGTTCTTATTCACCGACATATTTACCAGAGAATCATTTCGGTCACTTTACATGTAATTGTCGATCACCTTGCTTATTTACCAAGTGTCGCGACTACTAAATCATATGATAATTTGTTTGTAATGCCTCTTCTCGTGATCAAGGTAACAATAGTGTCGAGCAGATAAAATCAATATCGAAATAAGAAATAACTAATCTGTAAACTCATTTTTTTTCCTTAATTACAATTAACCTTTTCATCTAAATCGCGTAAAGTAACAGTTCATTATAGCGTTAGTAATGCATTCCTTACATCAGGAACAAAGAGAAACCGAAATAGTTTGAACCAATCAATGACATGGGAAGCTAAAATATTGCTCGTGGGTAAATTTGTTGTGTCTACACCTAACAAAGGAACAATTTCACAAGTTGTGACTTCGAATGAAGCACGTTCTTACATGATTGTTAAACTACCCACAAAATTTACTACAAATATTTTGAGGCTTCGTTTTGCTGCACATTGTGTTTTATTCTCAGCAAATCATAGTAATCTCCTCTCTCCAGCCAGAAATAGTATGCAAAGTATTACATGGAACGATTTTCACTGCATTTTCCTAATACAGAGGCACCCGGAGGTGAGCTTGCGCGAGCGCAATATTTCTCCCGCAACGGCAGCGTCAACGCGCGATGCTATCGCTCTCTGGTGGCTGTAGATAGGTACTACGTGCCAAGTTACGTTCCAGCAATATAGTGCCGATAAGATTTACTGTAGTTTAAAGGGGTTTAGTGGGACAGATCATTGACATTTGATTTAGTAAAGAGCACGGTTTAGACCGTATTGTTATCGTATATGGAGTTTTTATTATGCGTGATTAAATATCAAATAGTCGTATGAAATGTCACAACAATACTAAGGTTTACTTATTATGTTACATGGCATTTGCAGACTATATTGAGAGAGAGGCGAGGATTGATTCTGCTGTCTCTTTGAGTCGACCCTCCTTCTCGTAGGTTATTGGTTCGTTTGCAAAGCCGGTCCTTTTTGACTTATTCCAAAAAACGATTAAACAGAACCTTTTCAGGTTAAAGCAACTCGCTGCACTGCATCCTTTACTTTTTTCGTGGTTTCGAAACCCTGTCCTATACTAAACTTGTCTTTTATGTTTGAAGTTCGTTTCTTTTGTAGGTAACTACAAATGTGAATAAGTGTTTATATAATAAGTATTTCAAAATCCACGTATCAATAATTCAGTTTATCTGGAGTAATCTGATTAGATATAACTGAATCACGTATCACATGTTGAGTGTGTTATAAAAAATTGAATGCGCAGAGCAATTCGTTTTCGCAGGATTTTGAAGCCAATGATGTTCACAGTAATTCTCACATACAATATTCTTATAGAAGACTATATGCTGGGCGGCTTTTAAAGTTCACTACGAGATACTTACGATACCTCAAGGTGACAAAACGGTTTCAAAGAAGTGTGAGGACCGCCTGATGGTCAAAAGCTTTACAGCGTACGAACTTACTTTTAGAATAACAACTCCTTCGCTAAAACCCTGTGAACTTTTTGAAAAGTTTTAGGAGCCGCAAATTTATTGTCTGTAGTCTGTAAGCGCCATCACTGACAACTTTTACACCTTTTGTACCATTTTATCTTGTTAGTACCTAAGGGTAGTGGCAACTACTTTGACTCTTTTAGTTTATTATTTATTATTAGCTATCGGAAACATACATAGTTGTGAGTTTCTATAGAAGAAATAATTAGTTTTCATTGAGTTTTTGTTTAATTGTGTATTTTATTATGCTTAGCATCTTTGAAAAGTGTGGAAAATTGTTATCTAAAAAAAAATGTCGTAGATTACGAAAACTTTCACTTAGATAACAAGAATCACACATCAGACATTAAAAACAAAACACAAGTGTGCATAATATGAATTCACGCGCGTCTTTCTGATACCATCTCGAAAACACTTGCGCAGTAACTTTGTAACTTCCGTGTGGTAGGTACTGGCCGTATTTTACTTGCGTGCTAATCTTCGCACGGATTTAGAAAGCCCAAGAAAGTGGCCAGTACGCAACGATGATAACATAGTGGCGAAAAGCCCCCACAATAAGCCTACCAGCCCCCGGCTATAGTCTTAATATTGAACAGATTATGATGAAACATTAAACCGTAATGAGTTCAGTTAGTCGGAGGTCCAAGCCTAAACGTAGATACGGAAGTTATGGCATTGTATTAGTACTTAATTTTCTAGTTTGTTTTTAACAGGATAATCTTTCGAATGGTCATCACTACATAATATAAAACAAAGTCCCCCACCGCGTCTGTCTGTCTGTCTGTTCGCGATAAACTGAAAAACTACTGAACGGATTTTCATGCGGTTTTCACTAATAGACAGAGTGATTCATGAGGAAGGTTTAGGTGTATAATTTTTACCCGTGCGATGCCGGGGCGGGTTGCTACTATTAACTAAATGTGGGTGGGAGAGGATAGTATAACATACTTTCTTAAGTGAATCTCAACATATTATAATACAACTAAATTGGAAACGAAGGAAAAGGCTCGCCTAAAGGTAGGTGGTAAGAGGTGCCTAAAACGCGCAATATAACCGCAGTTTTTTGTAGGGGTTTGTACTAAACCGGACGCGCTGAATCAAATTCTAAAAAACATGCTTGCGAAATAGGTACCTATGCTAAAAAAAGGTTATCTAAATCAAATTGCATGATTTTAGCAATTTTGCAAATTCCACCTGAAGGATGGGTTCCTTGTCTAATTAGACGACATAGTAAAGATATTGTTAAAGCCACATAAATAAACACAAGGAAAATTGAAAGCCTCCTCTTTATAGAGATCAGTTATAATGGTACAATATAATTTGTCATAGTAGGAGCAGTCAACGACCCTAGTCAACACGAAAGGTTCACATCAAATATTCATTTAACTCTTCATTGTCAGAGAGTATAATCGTTGGGAGTGGTAGCATCTTTATCGTATTGCACGTAAGGTTGAGGGGTCAGCAATTTCATATGCGGTACCCATCTGGCGTTTACGTTCACCTCAAATACTAGGAAATTATCGCTTGCCATTTCTACTTTCACGATACATTGTTATTGACTTGCACTTCATTTGGAATTATTTATCGCGATATAGAAATCTAGCGTCAATTGTATAGAATATATTCTGTTTCTTTTTTCTAATACGAGTATTTTCCTCTCTGAAGTGGTAACTTAAGTTAGTAAACTCGAATTGGCAGGGAAATGCTCCCAAAACCGTTGTCACATTTACTATGAATCTATTTCATTTAAATATTATTTTTACATATTTATATATGTAAGTAATTATTATTTACCTTCATCATTTGTTGAGCATAATCAAGACATATTTTTGTTGCCAAAGTAACAGCTACATAATTATGAAATCTTAAATACGCGACTTCCAATATTGAAATTTTATTCACAATTTTGGCACTGATTATAATACAATATTGGCAATGCATCCAGCTTTGAGATCTGTATAAACATTTAAACCAGTAAAGTAATTATTCTAATATACAATACATCTCACATGGCTTTTGTTCCATGTGATGATCAAATCCGATGTCGAGGACAGTCTATTTTAACATAAATATACCATGTTATATAATGGACAGTCAATAGAATAGAATTTTCTCTTTGAATGCATAATCTCGTATTTCTTAACCTTTAACTATAAACAACACAAGGGCCAAAGGTGTCCTGGTTCCACTAAGCTTTATTAGTTTCATAGCGAATAGTGAAAATACTCATTAACCGAAGTAAATCTGTCGTAAACGCAATCTTTGATTATGTGTGTCCAACATTCTCTTTTGATTCAATTCAAAGTTTGGATTTTAAATCTATTGAGACGTCTATGCTTGTAAGTTTTACTTTAACTATTCTTATCTACAATCTGCGAGAGTTAACTCCTTCGTCCTTCACCCACTCGTACCCGTCCGTCTTTGCCTTTCGTTATCCAACTACTTATTTTTTGTTTCCTGTAGAACATAATTGTATACTTGTAGTAAATTTCTATCTGCCCCTGTTTTGTATCAAATTGCTTTTTGTTACAATCTATTAGACCAAAAGCAAAAGTTTGTTACTAAATATAGTCGACAATTTCTATATTATGAGCATAAATGTATTTTGTGTTATCTTTGTAAACTGTCGGCAACTCGTTTAATGGTGTAGTTTCATTAATTAATTAAACTTTCACGCCGTTTACGCCTTACTCAATTACGCTTAAAATAGTTTATTGTGTTTGTTCTATTTACTAGCCGTTGTTTTTTTATTCTCTAGAAAGTTAAATGCCATGGCTGTAAAATCTTTGATATTATCTTCTTCTACATTCCTCTAGCTTTATTCAGAATTGTATTTTCCACTGAATTAAACTCGTATTTTACTGAAAGCAAAATCGATCTATTTGGTATCGTATTGCATATCGATTATGCGTGCTTTGAATTATTCAGGGGGTCTACGAAGCACATGTACGATTGCATATAAGATGAGCAATTATTCGATTTATAAAACGGTATAAAATAAATCGATTCGTCTAGTCTAGTCCATCGTAGAGCTGTAATTGAATAAATTATTGTCGCATGCTTCGGACTTATCTTGTGTATCGCGTTTTGGAGAACATAAGCTATCTGTGTTCTTAAGTAGGTTTTTAATATTAACTAAGTGTTTTAATGAGTCAATAAATTATTTTATAAGATGTCTCGATTACATTTATTCGATATTACCTGGATATTATCTATATTGCTGATATTGCCTATATTGCTGCTCTTTCATTGGAGTTCATCATTAACGGCATCTAATATTATAAAGTGATTAATTACTTGAATTTTAGTATGTTATAAACATTTGTACAATTTGTATTTTTTAACTTTATTGCATCCTATGTTTTAGTTACTTTAAAATACTTTATTATATAAATATATTAATAAATAATAAATAAATTGAAGTTTCCCGGATAGATAACATTTTTTAAATAATCATTTGTGGTTAAGATCTGTTCTTTAATTAAATTTAACAAACCTTTAATTAAGTTTGAAGCGTATTGCCGACAATTTAATTATATTATGATTAAATTGTCGGCGCCTATCGCTTGCCGGGTAATCACAAGTCTGTTCCTTCATAAATAACTGAATGAAGAAATGACGGAGTTTTAAAGAGGTATAAACCATGAACTTATTACGTTAGTATATTAAGTTTATGGTACAAACATTTCAAAATGGAGAACTTCCACCTTTTTTTTAAGTCCTTTAAACACATTTAATTGAAATGGGTACGATACCGAAAATAAATCTTGAAAAACAATTACATAAAAAAAGAATGTATATAGATTTACAAATAGAAACACAATCCTGCCATTATCATATTGTTTATCCTTTTGTTGTTCTGTTCCAAAAAGTCAAACCAAGTTTTGCTGTATATCAATGAATTTTATACTCCAACTTCCAATGCTTACATAGAGAAACGTTTAGATAATAATTATTACCGCATCATATATATGAAACCAAGTTTCACCATATGTTTTAGTTTCCTTTGTATTGTCATCAGTGTCTGTTGTCTGTTTCCTATCAACAGAGTTTTATCTTCCTTTCGCTACCGTCTTCTTTCTTCCTTGCATTCTGCACCATTACTATTTGTTCTGCTATATTATCGCTAACAGCAATAAATTTGCCAACACTATTCAGCACTCATAGCTTTGCTTTCGTGTTATCTTGATCACTATTAGCAGCTCTATAATTCAAACGTTATATAACGTCTAGGAAAGTTCTAGTAATAACTGGCTGAATTTAATTGATATATAATTGTGTTGTACACTGTTCAGGAAATGATAGGTATGGTCTGTGCGGACTTTACGAACGGACTAAATGGACCCTATTCATTTTTTTATTTAAACTTTATTATTAGCAGAAACTTCAGGATCCATTATTGGTCACGGTAGGTTAAAAAAGTTCAAGATGACAATAAAAAAATCTTTATTTGTTGCATATCCGGAAACGTACAGTCTATGTAACAAATGTGATGATCTGCTTTTATAATTGTGTTTATTTCTATCTATCGTATAGTAAAAAATATACTATATTGTTTTCTTAGTTGTTAGTCTGCTAGTCTTAGTCCCGTAGTAGCTGTTAGTCTTCGTTTTGTTAGTCTTTAAGACCAGCACTTTTGTTGAATTAGTTCTTTGATGATAGTCGTTTTGTAATTTACGTTGCTACTCAAAATCACTCGGTATTCACCGAACCTTCTTTACAATCCTGGAGCGAAACCTTCAATTATCTCAGAACTAACAATTATTCGTCTTATTTCCTTCCCGTTCAAACCATAAGCTCTGAGTTTATTTTGATTTTCGTGCAGAATTACAGCCGTTCGGAAATTGCTATAATCTTGAAAGTTATACTTTGCAGACACGCAGCTTATGTGGTTTTGAACAGAATAATGTTTTTTTTTTATATCTAGATAGTCTTAAAATTGGTTGTTCTTTGTTATTTCAAAGATTTTTTCTTTTCTATCATGTGACATGATTCATGTCGTTGATCATTGCAAACTTTGCATAGCTGAATATAAAATTCTCAAAGCAGTTACGCATATAAATATTTGAACTTTGATTATATTATTTGAATATCACATAATACGGATCTTCATGTCATGTAAATAATAGATCTTACAAGTAACCAGATTACTCTAAGCCATACTTGCACTATAGTAATAAGAAATGGGTAAGTAATGGGTGTGTGGGATTTATCGATTAACCAAAATGAAATAATTCGCTCACTGTTGGGTATAGACGTCTCTATGTTTGTCATCCAGCAGGGAGATGGTCGGCCGAAAGAACGAGGGTCTCACGCAAATTAACTTACTAGGTAAGTTACGTAATCGGCTCTTCACCGATCAAGTCTTATAAAAATATTTAACACACCTATTGTTATATGAAACATTTTTTTCAAAACATGCTTATTGTTCAAAGTTTTTGTTGACAAATACCATTCACAACATTACTCTTCTCATCTAATCGTTCATTGCTTATTGTTATACGATTATTCATTTATGTTTATTGACTAAGTTCATCGTTGGAACTGCCTACTGATCTGACCTTAGTTTTGTCGATACTTTGACAATTGTGGACAAGGTCGGGACCCTTTTTCAACTAATATCCGGTGCGAACAATTGTGTACGTTTCCTGTCCCGCCTGCATTAATTCTCTTTTACGACTTATTACTTGTGCGTTGACAAGAAGTTCCGTTAAATTAATAAATGGCACATACACAATTACATGTCTAGTTCTTGTTCTTTTTTATGGCAACTCCCACAAAGGACAAAGGGATTTATTAAAACCGGATTGGATCATAAACTGATTTTGTTGCTGCTGCAAGTAGGGCTGCAAGTAGGGTCGCCAGAGCTTCTTTAGGATGGGAGATATCACATAGGCAAGAACTTAGGTCTTCATAGACTCACCGGTTGATCTTATTATCGTTCGATATAAAGTATGAGAGATTAGTGGTGATATTGTAATGATCAAAGTAGCTCATATTGTAACAATAAGCGTTTCCTGGTACATCGATAAAGTGATATCACCTGACAAAATACTGTTTGCCACTAATTGTCACTATCTCTGACACCAATACCCACTCAACTATAATCCAGGAATTTCACTATTCATAAAATAATTTGCCGTTATACCAAATAGGACGACAATACACTCACGCATATGTCACATAGACACGGTTCGGTGCCGACCAATCATGGTCCCCGTTATAATTGCACTGGCAGAGATGTGACGCAAAATTACTATGATTACACTAGAGTGAGGAACCACAATTTTGTGTATTTATGCTTTGTTAATAAAGGTTTTTGTTAGCATCGGTTAATTGCAAGTTCTGTTGTCTTTTAGTATTGAATTTATGTTTCCATATTTGGTATTCAATAGTGGTTATCTTATATCAATTTGATACCTTTTCACGTGGGAAGTGAGGAAATCGTGGAATATGTCAATAGGAGTGTTATCATTATCTGCCTTTGGTTGTCTATTGTAATTTGTAGTTCTGATTGTGAAATCTAGGTACGTCATATCAGAGAAAGTCTTGATAATTATATCAAACCTGATATTTTCATCTATAGATGGTTTTATCGATATGACGTTATATTTATAGTCTTTATTATTATCGTTGGCATTATCTGGAAGAGTGATGTTCACAATTTTTTTTTAGATAGGGTTTACCACGTCATTTATCACTTTCAAAGTAAGGAGCATATGTTGGAGATCTTTGGTTCGAGGAACAATAAATGGCCAAGTGACACCACACGTGTTGAGAGTAGGTTGTGTAGTTATTGATTAATTTAGTTACAAAAGTTGCTTTTTTAATCCCCGAAGTTTTTACTTCGGGGATTAAAATTTTAAATTAATCGGGGGGGTATTAAAATTTTAATACCCCCCCTTTTGGGGGGGTATTAAAATTTAACGTGTGTGTCTTGTCTATAGCATCATTGCTCTTTTTGTTAGATTTTGCTGGATCTTGTTTTAGTTTTTTTTTTGTTAGAAAAGTAGCTTGATCTACTAGTGTTTTTAGCTATATAATTCAAGATATTTTTACAGCCGTTCGACAATCATCAGCTCCTTTCTAATCGTTGAAGGGATTTTCGAGTGAGCGAGTACTAGTCAAACTGCGTGCACAAGCAAGTCCCCTATAAATACAATTATTCTGACACATTTGTTACAAAGATACCGTTTTACCGATAAACTTTACGAATACAACAACACATTAAATGTCTCATGTTAGCAGGTAAATGTCAACGGCGTGTATTTTGCATGAAGTCTGGCTATCAGATGACGGGAGTGCGATTTGTACAGGTATCGTTAAGCTCGTCCTTAATGTCTGCCAGTTCCTCCATAACAACCGTTTTATTAACCCCCGACGCAAAAATAGGGGTGTTATAATTTTGACGTGTCAGTGCATCTGTCTGTGGCATCGTAGCTCTCAAACGGATGAACCGATTTGTTCTCCGATCTGTTCAGCCGTTCCATGATCATCAGCTCTTTTGTAATCATCAGACGACCTCTCTGGCGTGGTGGTAGTGCATTCGATTGCCACGACAAGGGTCGTGGTTTAGATGCCGCGCAGTGCAATGACTTATCATCATCATTGGCCTAGAAGTAATCTAATTCTTATAAATATCCTGGTAAAACATAATTAAGTGACGATATAATCGTGTTTGGTTATCATAACCTTTCTCTTTTGTATATAATACCAGCAGCGCCTCGCGGTTTCACCCGCGTAAGTCCCGATCCCGTGGTAATATCGGGATAAAAAGTAGCCTATGTCTTAATCCAGGTCTCCACCTATCTACATACCAAGTTTCATCGCAATCGGTAAAGTAGTTTTTGTGTGAAAACATTACAAACATACACACAAATGTTTCCTCTTTATAATATTGGTTTAGATTTATGTTCTGCTGAGTTCAGGTTGTAAGTCATTGCTTTATTAATGCAACGTGCATACCTAGTTATGATTTATGATGCATTTACAGTTATATGGATTTGTCTTCTTATCTTTTAACTATCTTATTCAGGGGTAATTAACAATTAAAATGACAACATTAGCTTTAAGTTCACAGGAAAAATGTCTTTTGAGTAGCTACTTATGTAAATTTTATTTGAATACATCTACCTTTGTCGTGACTTAAAGATCATTGTTTTTAATTTACAAGTGCCTGTGTGCATTAGTCTTATCTTGATTGTACAAGAAAGGTTTATAAGATGATAACTGAAACTAGTTGTGCTGTTATTTAATATACATGTTTGTAGAGGGAGCCTTACGGTAAGAGTAATATAATTATTACTCAAGTTACATTTTACCCTTACCTAGTCACGATGTAAAATAATTATGAATATGTAGAATAATTAGAGATTTTCCTAAAAATCGTGATAAATGCATATTTGCATGTTTTTATTTTCGCTTGGCTGCTTTTAGTTATTTTTGTACTGATTTTACGCAAAAAATACTTTTAGTGTCACAAAAGGCTACTGGCTGCATTAGGTACTGTCAACCGGATCGTGTTTCAATGACCACCGTTTTATTAATTTTTTTCCTGATATATAAACCTTTGTCTTTTTAAAAGTGCGTTCCTATAGTAATCAAGAAACTATTCTTTTTGCTTACGGACGGTTAAATTTCGTTGAATTTTCCAAAATGTTACCATTCGTAAGCAAAACGAATCGTTTCTTGATTATAGGAACGCATAAGTGCATTCGTTATCTCCGTTATTTCCTATCGAAGCCATATCTGTCAAAATCGCCTCGTTACTGTCTGTTAAGCCATCAGTTCTGAGAGGGCATGTAACTATTTAACACAAAATCAATGTACTATAATATACGTACAATGTAACTGTAGTCTGTCTGTTCGTGTTTGTCGTGACGATGTCCTTAGCGTTAATAACTATCTATAGCGCGATCGCTTGCGACACTTAACACAGCTTGCTGCCTTTCTAGATGTAACCAATTGTTGAAACACGCTAGAACTTATCAGAAAGACGGTTTTGACACAGACCACGACGATAGACCATTTCCATCGCCCTGAAACAAACTACAGTTAACCAAACCATTCTTGGCACCCCGTTTTTTCATCATTATATGACTGGCCTGTTGGTCTAGTGGTTAGTGACCCTGACTGCTAAGCCAGAGGTTGTGGTTTCGATTCCCACCCAGGACAAATAATTGTGTAATGAGCACGATAATTTGTTCTGTGTCTGGGTGTAATTTATCTATAATATGTATGTATTTAGAAATATATAAGTATGTTTATCAGCAGTCTGGTTACCATAGTACAGGCTCTGCCTAGTTTGGGATCAGACGGCCGTGTGTGAGATGTGTGAAGTTATTATTATAATTATACTTTCTAATATGCAATGTAAGCGATTTATAGAAAATTCATCGTCCACAACATAAGTAAATTTTGCTACTTCTGGTGTCTATAGTAAAAATATGGTTGTTATTCTTGCTTGTAATGATTTAAAATTTAAGTTAAACTTTAAATTATGAACTCTGTATGTATTTCTAACCTTACATTTCACATGCTGTCTTCTAGTGAAATAAATAAATCTTACATAAACATATTTCTAAAATTTAACACTCGAAAATCCCATAATCAACGATTAAAACAGAGCTGATGATCTTCGAACGGCTGAACAGATTTTCTTGAATTATAAGAACACTCTCGATCAAGTCACCTTTCAAACAACAAAAAACGCACTTAAACCGGTCCATTCGTTTGGGAGCTACGATGCCACTGACAGACACACGGACACATCAAACTTATAACACCCCACTTTTTGCGTCGGGGGTTAATAAATTCTGACAATTTTTACACTCTATTTGAAGTGAAATAAATGAATTAGGCGTATGTCTGGCTGATTAATTGGATGAATTGACATTAAATCTTAAATGTTTAGTATATCATCATCATCATTATCAGCCAATCGTCGTCCACTGCTGGACTGTTTAATATATAATATTTGTGAATTCGAAAACCCTTAGTTACTAAAGTGAAATGTGTTAATCCAAGTCGTCGATTTGTCTCAATGAGTTGGAACCGACAATGCTGGGTTTTCTCCTTCACTTGAACACGATATGCTAATGTATTCAAACTGTCATGTATCGCCTTCCTTGTCTCTTCATTTAGCTTTTGAAATCATTATAGGTAATGATTTTCTTTGTGACTGCTAGGGTTTGTAACAGACTGTAATAATGAAGGAGCATTTAGGTATATTCGCAATAATATCGTAATATTCTCAAAAGTCGTTGTTTTTTTAATTGTGGCCTCACTCCATTTAAATCTAAAATTACAGTTAACAAATTAAATCCTCACTTTTTATTAAATCCCTATATAGGAATATAAAAAAAAAATATTCAATACTTACTGAAAATAAAACAAAAACTATTTATGAGAAATCAATCAAAATCAAATGGTGGATGATTGGTTTTCATACATTTTCTGTTAATTTCAATTGGATTGCTGATGTGTCTTAAAATTAAAAATATTAGGTCTAATTAGATTACCGAAATATTGTAGAATTGATCTCATCCGAAGGAGGTTTTAATATTGAAATCAATCTCAACATTAAGCCGATACCAGCCAATACATTTCAAAATTCGTATCGCTAGTAGATCGTTCGAAAACAGGCACTCACCATTTCACGAAACCAATAAGAACAAAACAGAAATAAAAGACAGGCTTATCCGATGTTAATAAAGATACGTGTAATAACGTAATCTTTTAAAAAGAAAGAAAGCTTACATTTCTCTGCTGATGGTATCTACATGTTAATATTTTACATAAACGTGCAGCAAATAATAATTACACAATTATTGTAAGCGAAGAATAAATGTCATGTATGTTTTATGGTTGTTAACTTGTTTTGACATCTCACACTGAATATAAATGAGATTTTTTTATTACAGTTATATTCATGATTCATTTATTTGCAAGTAGTATTAAAAAAAGCCACGTTTTTTATTTAAAAGATATAGCTTCACTCGGTGAATTTCCTGTGAGACCATAATGTTGCTACAGGATGGTGCATGGCGCCTACATATACCTTTAGGTGCCTCTCTTAGCGTTTCTAAAAGTGATTCCCCTATAATTTTTAGCTGCATACATAGAGTTACAAAAGTTTCTTTTAAATGGAACTTCTTTAAATATGTTTAAATAGGTATACCTATCTAATTATATTGTATATGTTTATAGGTATCATTTACTAGTTTTAAGCCTAACATGTTTTGTTTCCCACACCAAAACTACCCATAGATTGTTTTATGTCTTGTCATTATTTTTCCATCCCAAGGTTGCCTGGAAGAAATTGCATTTAGCGATAAGGCCGCCCTTTGTACTGTATATCAATTTTTAAACTTACTGGTAGCAATGTTTACTGGTGTACAATAAAGTTCATTCTATTCTATTGTAAATAAATTGTTCGTTCAATTTCGTAAAAAAACTTAGTAAGAATCAGATTTTATGAAGCTAATAATACGGTTAACATCATACTCATGTAAGTGAGCCACTTGAGTATGGACACTACTCAAGTGACAATCTTCCCTTACCGTACTCAATGTGTATTTTAAATATAGACAGTAACATAGAAAAAATGTACGCTAATGTTTTTGCAATAAATTATATTTTCTTCTTTACTCGGCTAAGATCGGTAGATACTGGGTAGTAATTGCTTTGAGTATTTAATTTTGTATAATAACCCTTTAATTGTCTGTTGTTGTGGAGGGATCGCGGTCAAGAGTTCATAGACCGAGACTAACAGGTATTGAAGTAATTCACGTACTAAGCGATTAATTTCCATAGTCTAATATTGTGATGTAACTTCTTACCTTGTGTTAAGTTCTTGCAAAACTCAATTGGGTTAAAGTATTGATTTATAATTTTAAATTTATTACATACTAGCAACCCGCCCCGGCTTCGCACGGGTAGCAGAGACATCTTCAACAGTCATCATAATATTTATACCTTCCTCATGAATCGCTTTATCTATTAGTGAAAACCGCATGAAAATTCTTCGGATTTATCGCGAACAGACAGACAGACACGGCGGGGGACTTTGTTTTATAATATGTAGTGATAATAATTGTGTGCAAAAAATATAATATATAAATTGATAATTACCTTTAAAACTATACAACCGACTTCAAAGCAACTGAATCACGCCACTAGAAACGGTTTACGATGTAGGTTAAACGAAGTCTTCCTCGTGTGATGTTGAGGTAAATAGTTGCGTCGGATTTCGAAATATTTTTATACAATGAATATCAATCATAATATAATAATTGCTATTCATGACTTCGTAGTGAGTTAAAAAGATGTGAGTGCAGCAGAATACGAGGTCAGCATAGAGAATCATGCGACTGAAGAGTTACCTCGATGCTGCAGATCAAGGCAAATATCCTTACTTAAGATCCTGTAACAAGTAGGATCTCGCTAGCAACTTTAGTAAATGCTGTATTAACAATAGGAGAATCATCGTTGTCCCCAGTAATTCTTTTTATTTAGCTACAGGGATTTAAACAACACAACATTTTTCCGGACCGATACGACCTTCAAACCTTCAAGAAAAGAGCGAACTCTTATCTTAAAGACCGGCAACGCACTTGTGACTCTTGAGTTCCAGGTGTCCATGGGCGACGGTAGTCACTTACCATAAGGTGACCCGTCTGCTTATTTGCCCTCTATAATATAAAAAAAAAATACAATATGTCAATATTCTACAATTAGCACTTCCCGCGCGGCTTCGCTCGCGTGTACATTTTTTCCCTAATTCTTTTCCTTTTTCCTCTATCTGCCAGTGAAAGTCCTGTGGAAATCGGTTCAGCTAGCCGGAACAAACAGACAGACAAAAATTTTAAAATCTGATTTTTAGGCATAGGTATCGTGCAAATAACTATGACCTTAAAAAAAACTATTATTTTGACATTACAAACAGACACTTCAATTTTATTTATTTGTATTGATGACACCTATTTATTATTAAGTTGGCTATATTGCTTGTTGGTAAGTAAATATTGAGCCCACTTGATAGTTGGTGGTAGGTAACCGACAATTTACAGTTGCTTGTGACTCCTAGCAAGAGACGAAGACACCGTACCTGGTGATAAAGTTTTACTCCCTGGCAAGTAACTAATATTAAGTGCGGTGATCAAAAATATTCTAGAAGATTCTGTTAACTGTCTTTGTGAAACTGAACAGGTATAAATCGATAATACCATGTATGAACGAGTAAGGTATAAGTAACAATGTACGAAAAGGCGCGAAAGTGGCTGCCCTCTCATTATTTATCTTCGACCTCGGGGTGTAGCTATTGGCATCTTTATAACGTTGTTTGGCAGAACCGTGAAAATGCTATCTAGTAGGTATAAGTCTATGTCGACGTTCATATCGAACTAGACTTTGTTATCAACAATAGTGTTGCTATAAACCATCAAACTTGCTTCATTCTTCTTCGTCTTCTTCACCTTCGTTTACAACTTTTCCCTAAGTTTTTGTCTCGAGACGTCTTCGGCCTAAATCGACTTATATATGCACAGGAGCTCATTTAGGCCACAGTTACTCAAATAATATAGAAAATAGGACTTTGATATATTAAAGTATAATTTGACAAGTAGTACTGTTAAACTGGTATTGATTTAATAAAGAAATCTTAACCATAAATGTATTAACTAATATTAGGCATTGCGTTGTAAAAATCTATCATTAATTGTATTTAAGGACTATTTGTAAATCCTAAAGATGGCAACAGCCAAGGATAGCTCAACGAAGTTC
This sequence comes from Callimorpha dominula, assembly GCA_949752705.1. NCBI lineage: Eukaryota > Metazoa > Arthropoda > Insecta > Lepidoptera > Erebidae > Callimorpha > Callimorpha dominula. The sequence continues at coordinate 12,036,289 of OX457011.1, forward strand.
AAGAATAGATAGGAAAGGCAAGCGGAAGGCCCTCAACAAAACACTTCCTAATAGGTGTGGCAGATACCCTCCAAATGGGAGATATCCAATCTTTTGATCTGAACTGACCACTCACTTGGAAGCGCACTTGGTGCTGCTGACAAAAACACTCCTTCCCAACTCTATTCACTGAGCTCTGTCGACATATCTACCATTCTTGATGAAGAGGTAGTTTTGTCTTAAACCTGTAATATAAAAATAAACGGGATTCGACTCTTCATTTATACACCAATGAAAATAAAAAGGTGTGTGTGTTTAACCGTGGTTTCCTGTACTTTTACTTAGCGATTAAAATAAAAATCTGTTGTCAGCCTCCTCGTTTAAGATGAAATGTTGATTTGTATTCCTATTCAAAGTCGATGTTGAGATAGCCCTATCTACGGTTCCATCGGCGTGCCGCTACATGTTGTGCCAACAAATTGTTGCACAATATCTGCTGTGAAATCAAAACAATAGACAATTGTAATGTTTTCATATCTAGGAAGTATGGTCTCCGATAGAATGTGTCATTTGCTTTTGTATTTGTGCGGCGCCGATATCCGCAGTACCTATCCAGAGAAAATTGAAAACCGTTTGAATGCTCTTTTGTATCTGCATTCGTGTGTAAGAATCGAAGGTCATTCAATATTATTTCATCACTGTTATATTATACTAGCAGCGACCCGCGGTTTCACCTGCGTAAGTCCCGATCTCGTGGGAATATCGGGATAAAAAGTATTGCCTGCTATCTACATACCAAGTTTCATCGCAATCGGTTTAGTGGTTGTTGCGTGAAAGAGTAACAAACATCCATCCATCATAACTTTCACATTTATAATATTAGTGGGATAAGCTTTATCTGTGGGTACCAATGTCCATAAAACTATGTACGTATGAAAGTAATTTGTTTTTTTTATTTGTCGCCTCATCCAGGTGTACAAATTAGTTGAATTTTGCTCACATGTGCAACAGATCCATTAATAAAATTAACTAAAAATTGGACTTCTTTTAAAATTACTTATTTTTACATTACTTTACGTTTTATAATCTTTTTTATTTAATTAATATCATTAACTGTAAACAATATTAATTTTCTGACACTAAAGAATTTGAAAAATCATACGATACTCATGCGCTATTAATCATTTATTCTGTAGTCAGCACTACTAACAAGAGGTCCTTCTTAAACAGCTAGAAGTCAATACCATTACCATTGATGGGTAACGCTAAACAAATACAAAATAAAGCTTCAGATTTTAAATAATTAGAAAAGATTAAATTAAGGCATTTAAACTGGAATTATCGAGTATCGAGTCGTAAGCGTATGTCGGCGTAGACAGTTCGACTTCTTCCTTCCCCGATAAATGTATGTGCTTTAGAAGCTTAGATACCGGTATCGCACGGTACTTAGTCTCATTCCTACTCCTTCCTACATGTCTCTAGTACATGTCTGGAAAACCAAGATCGCGAATTGTAAGGCTTTGAAGTAATGTATGACCCGCTGACCCTCACGTTGTTACAAACTCACGAATAACGACACCTGGATACAGACAAACAACCAGCGACGTTTGACGAGTTAACAATGTGTAGGTATGTTACATAAGACTTGATTATTTAATAATAAAAAAAAAAAATATTAATACTTATTATCTTAAAACTATCACACCAGCCATGGAGCCTATCTCGTATATTGTAAAATAAATGTCGCGAGGAATGCTAAACAAAGGCATCGTTCAAAGAATTCCTCATCATTTCAGCGATTGCAAGTCCATTGCTTAAGAAAGTCAGAAGCATACACGAATGCTCAACGAATGATGATAATCATTCGTTGGGCATTTCATCGAGCATTACGGGACTTCATCATTATCTCAGCTGTACGGAACGTCTACTGTTGAGTCCACTTTGACTAGGTCGTTGGTCCTTGTTTGTGGCTTAATTTCAATTCCACTATTTTATTAAAAAAAAAAAATTGGATCGAAACCAACAATCACAATTGGAATTAACTATTCATATTACGTACGATAAGTATTTTTAATTATCATTTTCTTTTTCCTAATAAAATATATTCTTGTTTAATGTTATGTCATTAATAAGGTATGTATTACATGGTCTGCAGTATATGTCGTGTTTTGTTTTGAAAGACTGTTAAACCGCCATTTGAGGAACTTAGTAAAATTGCATGAAGAACTGTGATATAACATAATTATGCCCAGCGCGCACTTGAAAGCGTTTTACTATGACCACCACTGTACCAGTGCTCAGTGCAGTTGACGTAATATAAGTATGTAGTATATGTTGTCAAGACACGCCTCCCCATGACTCAAAGAATAAGTTGTGTGTAGGTCGAAAAACTACACTCAAAAATCCTGAATATGGGTCTCCGTTACTGATTGACGGATGGCGCAGCGGCTTATGTGTTCATTATCCAATCGACGTTGTGTTTGGTGTTGTGCGTTGAATGTTTTTAAATTAATTCCATGTTAGTCAAGTCTCATCGATACTTTGATAGTGCGGGAAGTGTCATTTTAATACCCGACGCAAAAAGAAGGGTTGTTATAAGTTTCACGTGTGTATAGCTTCTAAACGGAAGGACCGATTTTGATTACGTTTGTTTGTTCTTTAGGTGACTTGATCGAGAGTGTTCTTAGCTATAATTTAAGAAAATCTGTTGAGACGTACGAAGATCGTGGGCGTCGAGGTGGGGGTATTTTAAAGTTATTGAAAAATAAACAAACTAAATACGATTTAATTTAATAATAATCATAGCATAGTCTACGCTATGATTATTATTAGATGTTTGGGAGAATGATAAGAAAAAAAATACTTTTATTTTATGATATCATTATCATTTTCGTAACTAATCGGTATGGTTTATAACTGCATTCAAAATAACACAAGTGCGTTAACTGAAATTATATATAACAATACGCAAACATTAAATCGTGTGGCGGATATTTATACTAAGTTTAGAGAATTCACATATTCTTGCTAACTGTATTATATTGTAACAAATTGATGAATGCACCTGAGATGTTGGTAGTGATGACGTCAACAGGAAAAGTACGAAACTTTGAAAGAATGTTTTTGTACACCTGTTATGCGGTTATTTTAAAGCTATTTATCTGACAATTTTTAAGAGCGTTAATACCTTTTCAAATAAATATTTTGTGGGTTTTGCTGACTTACTAACTTTTAAACTTTCGCGTTCCATGATATACAGTCATATAATAATGTATACGGGAATTAACGCGTCGATAGGTATTGGCATTGAATATCTTTCAATTGTCTTACCTTTCGACCAGGTTGGACTAGCCGTGGTCATAGGTTGTTGCTGTCTTATGTCAAAAAATCGTTATTATTAGTACATTCCGTAGATCATGCTTACCTACTTCAAATTAAAAAGAAACACAAGACATCACACATAAAAAATAATAATCGTGTATCATAATATAGGTATCTATACTAATATTATAAAGTTGGAGGGTTTGTTTGTTTGGTTTGTTTTGCTAATCTCAGGAACTACTGGTTCGAATTGAAAAAATATTTTAGTGTTGGATAGCTCATTTATCGAGGATATAGGCTACAACCAATAGGAGCGGAGCATCGATGAAAAATGTTGCAAGAACGTCGAAAATTTACAAAACGTTACATAAGATAGATGTGTTGCATTTTGTGAATTTCCACAAAAGCAAATTTTATATATAATATATTGATATTATGTGATTAAAGAATCACCACATAAGGACTGGGAAACGTGAATAAATGATTAAAAATATATATTTTGACTTACAAAAAGGATGAGAAAGGATAATTAACAATGTCTATTCCGAATTTGTCGAAATTAACTTATAGGAATTGAAACTATATCTCACCTTAGCGGGACAGGTTCAAGTGTAAAAAAGTACCTCTACGTCCAATAAAACATGCCTTTGATTAAGCTGTAGGTATTTAATTGTCACTTTCTACTTCTTGAAGTGAAACTTCTTTAAAATCGTTGTGATTTGAAAATTCGATGAAACCAAAAAGTCACACTAAAAATAGATAAACATGTGCATAAATAGGATTTAGGCTGCGAGAGAATGAAATGGAATACAAGTATACAGTGTTTCCTATAATCTTCGTTTGCTAGCACGTGTCTTTGCGCCTGCTTAATAAGAAGCCTTCAAAAAATGCGTCATAGTCAAAGTGGTGTATCATTCACGTGTATCATTTTTGTGCATTTGCGTATTAAAATTCGTTGGTAAATTAATTTATGTTAATTATTTAACACATTTGTGTTATTTTGACCAATAACTTTTAAATAAATTATCTAAAATTAAATTTATTCTACTTTTCTGAAGTTTCACTTCTGCCGTGTGTGACACACACTTTTTTTTTCACTTTCTACTTGGCTCTATTAAATTTGGCTTATAATGTCTGTTTCCCAAATTATCCTTTTGCTTTATATTATGCATTCTATGCTATTCTAAAAATATGTCTACTTGGAGTTCCCGGTAACAGTCAGTTCGAGTTACAGGTCCTGCGACCCTGACCTGCTCGAACTTTGCTTGCACTCCCACAATCCATCCGTATATTTTTTTTTATTCATTTATTTGGTTTTGCTGGCAGTTATTATTTTCATGCACTTAAATTATTGTACACATACTTATTCTAAATGTACAACCATTTATGAGCAAACACCGCATGCTCTGATTTTTTACTTTTTTACATGTACTTAACTAGTTACCCATTCGAATAAAACAAAACAACAGAAGGTGGTTGGTAGATTAGTAACCTGTAGCCTTCCCTTCTTACCTACCTTTCAATATACCCCCAATTTTCCCATTTAATTCCCAAACTGATCGGTTTACGGCAACAGGCCCTCTATTGCGTATGTGGGACTAAATTATAGTCGGTGAAATGCGGGTGTTTTACGCCTCTGCCCCTTTTGTGATATAGACGTGAATGTATATATGTCTGTGTTAAAAATATGTTTCTTGAAATGTTGTTTTTAATAAAATCTCATCCACAAGGATCTTTTAGGACCTCAGTACATTAGGATTTATGACTGCCATATTGTGAAACGTCCTTTAGCTTAGTCCGATATACTTATAAGCTTTTAAACTTTTTTAGCGGGGGATTCAGTGAACCAAACGGCAATCAAAAAGGATGCATATCTTATTATCTTCTTGTTGGCGTCATTACCCCTTAAGACTCTTAAAAATAGAATAACACAATTTATAAAATTTTTAGCTGGCAATTTATCAAACCATTTCCTAAACGTATAAAACACTGACATACAAGTTTATAACTTAATCGACACCCAACAAAAGCCTCAAAGAAATTAATACATATATCCTAGCTGTCGAAGCGTGTGGTCACACCCACAGGCGGGGCGCTATCCATCCATCGGACAATATGACAAGAGAAACTTTTACACGGAATCGAACGCGGTACCACGATAAATAACGTGTACAATCATAATTCATTGTGGCCGGAGTTCGTGCGGTGATACCGACTACGGATGAAAGAAAGAAAGAAAGAAAGAAAAATATTTTATTTGTATCTTCAGCTATAACAATAAAATTCATATGCCTTAAGACTAGGTTGGTACTGAAGACCAAATAGGGTACCTGCGTCAGCTAGTGTCGCAGATCGCTCTGCAAAGCTGGTATTCTCGCAGGCCCCAATTAAATTTAAATATATACATTAATAAAAAAATATACATATTGTAATTATATTAATATTTTACATATAAATAATATTAATAATGTTATATAAATAATCATATACTATACATTTACTATACATAGATACTTGTATTTCACACTATTTAACAAAACAAAAAAAATGACGTAAAGGATAGGGATATTTGAGGTAAATTAATACAGATTCAAATATAAGAAATTTTGTCTATATTTAAAAAAGGAAGTGACGCTCGGAAAGTAGACATTTTTTATAGAGACGCATTGGCAATAGGTGCCCATTGCCAATCACAAGCAATCAATCGCAGTTTTTTGTAGAGTGGAGATATTTTTAAAACCAGGCTTCACCATAATAATATCTACTTGCATAATTCGTAAACCAAGATGTTGTGTAAAAGGGTAAACTTATTTTACAATCATTTACATATTTATTTCGCTCCTTTCAAGAATGCCTAATTACTGCCAAGTAAAATATGAAGAAATACATATAAATATTTTTTTTATTGAACTTGTAATGTTTGTATGTATGTTTGTTCGGGTCAAATCTTGCAACTGAATTTTAGAGCAGTTATCCTCAACGTATTATGCTAAAATTTTGCATGCATGTTTAGTTTAGTTTGGATGGCAATAAATAAATAAAAATAAAAATGATTATTAAAAAAATAATTTTATAAAAGCTTGTCTTCAAAAATATTTTTTTTCTAATATTATCTTATTAAATTAAACTGATGATAATTCTAATAGTTAAATTTCTTACTGTGTTACAAAACGCATTCAATCGTGCTATCCTAGTTACAGACTGTTATTTACTTCATAAGATTTTTGCTTACACTATAGGTACATATTGTTGAAAGAGAAACGCCAATTCCATTACACAATTGTTGTCGCCACACTAAAAACTCTTATTTATTTTATTAAAAATAGGGGCAAACTAATATAGATGATAAAACTGTTCACTATTTATTATGACTAGTTATACCGGTAAAAGGAATGTTATTGGTCGGTTGACAAATATTGTTGAATAGTAGGGGTTATAAAAGGGTTGGATTGTATTATGAGTTGATAACAATCACTTGAGTGCTGATCGTGTTACGAACAACATGGCGGTTACTGTTAGTTAGTGATTATGATAGGTTATATTAGTGGTGGTGAGAATGTTTCTAACACAGTAAAATAAAATACTACTAGGTTTTGCCTGCGGCTTGGCTCGCGCTAATGTGGATTTTCTCGGGAACTCTTTATTCTATTCTCAACTCACCTACTTCTCCCACATACTTAACATCCTTATTTCAGTTTTTATGGTCCAATCACAACAGAACTCTCCGTTCTACAAACAATCTTCTTCTGTTATGCCCCACTCATACATCCGAGTGTGTTCACTCTTCCTTTCTTATTCAATCTGTCCTCCTCTGGAACGCTCTACCTCAGGAAATCAGGATAGCACCTAGTCGCCTTTCGTTCAAGGCGAAAGTACGAACCCACATTTCGCGGAACGTGAAAGTTAGCACGTATCTATGTTTATTTGTATGTGTATGTATGTATGTATAGGTATATATATTTGTTCTCCTGTCATCCTTCCTAGTTTCTTTTTTCTTTTCTACTTAAACCTAGTGCACCTATTCACTCATTTCTGCACCACCCTAAGGTAGACTGGTAGAAAATGCGCCATGGTACATTTTTTTGTGCATAAAGTGTAAATAAAAAATAAATAAAAAAAAAAAGTACTCTATGTCCTTTTCTGTACACCTGGCAACGTGTATACCAATGAAAGGTGGATTCCATGATGATAGGTTGAGTAGTTCACGCGTGAAAGTGTAAAAAACAAACTCACTTTCGTAATTATTTTTTTAATAAATTTTTAATATCAGTTAGGATTGACTGGTCAACCAAATGTCAACTCCGTTATATCTGTTTTAAATGATTTGCCACACTATTAAAATATATCATTATATATTACGTATACTAGACTATACACTACCCTTGTCTTTCGAAATAAAAAAGAGTATTCTCCCGTGTAGGTATGGAGTGCAGTTCCCGTGTAGTGGCTTCAGAAATAGTACTACAATTATTTATTGTAAAATATTTGTTCTCGTTCGTAATCTTAAAAAAAAAATAGGGACAACATTCCGAATTTATTTTTCAAAATTGGACTACGCTGTAAATAGTTACGCCTGGTCATACATAATACAAAAAAACCAATAATTATACGGGTTGACTTATGAACCTCTCCCGTTTTTGTCGGTGAAAAAGGAATTAAATTTTTACCTTACCCCTTGTTTTAAGATATAATGGAATAAACAGTATAAATGTGACCTGCAAAAACGAGTGTTCACGTTTTGTAATACAACCGTTTTTAGGGAATTACAGCAACTTAATTAATAGGACTTGGCAGATTTTCCCTACCATAATTTTTCAATGGCAAATATTAAAAATACAAAATCGTTTGGCAACCCTATGGAAGTGTAAGATGATGGATAATGGCCGGTCGCCTCGATTTCACAGTTCAAGCGTCGATTGTATATTACCATCTATTGTGTTATTGTTATGTAACAACTTATTATGCATCTATTGATATATTCTTAACTTTTGCATACAGCTTTTGATGTTAGTTTTCCGGTTCATTATGAACTGAGTTCTAGGTTTCATACCATAAACTGATTCATCGTTATCAAAACCGATTACTTACGAACAGCAAACAGCTCTCCTGAATACCGATATTTACCATATACTAGTACTAAATCGATCTCTTTTAACACTGTTCAAAATAAATGTTTACCCAGTGATGCTAAAATCATGTAAGTAATGATTTCTCTAGGAGAATATAGTGTGGCTTTTCTCAAAAAGGGCAGAAAAAAGTGTTTTAGACTGACAGTCATAGCATTCCTAGAGGTTACAGACCACAGTGCTGACTTACCATCAGGCGAGCCATATACTTGTTTGCGATCTAATGGATAAAAGGTGGTATAACGTAACCCAGAAAACTTCTCTCCTTTAGATCCTCTGGTTTTCTTTTAAAATGACTAAAGTTGTGTGATACCTAAGAGACATATTGGGTTAACTTATTTAAGTTCTCCGAGTTTACTTGATGTTACTTCGATGAATCTATCGATGTAGATTTTCCAGCCCATATCGAGTATCGTATCAGATTATTTATTGAGAACAGACAGATCTAGTGCGTTCGTCAGATATCTTCGGCCTTGTATTATTTTTGTCACAAATACACATTTTTCGGAACGAATCGGATCATTGCTATCTTGACGTATAGACTAATTTAAATGGTTCAAATCGCTCGATGTCTGCATTGTCAAGTAATACAAAAAAAGAAATGCACAGTAAAAGTAATGAAAGCATAGATAGTTTACCTAATTTGAATGCAGCAATCACACATAGCTTTAATTAACTACGTTCATTGTATTTGGTATTTTTAACCGACGAAAAAAAAAGGAGGTTCTCAATTCGACCGTTTAGTTTTTTTTTGTCTGTTCAGCCCTCACTCCGTTATTTATGAACCGATTTTAATTATTCTTTTTTTATTAGATGTATACCCTATACATCAATGGTGGTCCTATGTCAAGGAAGTCAGGATCTGATGATGGGATCTCGATAAAATTGAAAGAAACCCCCGAAAATTGTAGGAACGAATAGTGTTTCTGTTTACTTTTCATTACTTTGTCGGGTATTTGCGTTTAGAAATCATCACCTCATGTAGCTGAGCTGATGATGAAAAGAAATTATAAAATAAAAATCTTTTTAACAAAAAATGAAACCGACGAAAAGAACTAAAAAGCAAAAAATAAATAAACCTTAAGTCTTCAGTATTGAGCTTATTTATATAAACTATAAAATTTTTTATAAACTTATTTTGAGTCGGCGCCAAACAACAAACTGATTAATTATTAAAATTTTATATGTACCTACGTAGAAATGGACATGGCTCTACGTAGGTAATTAATCATTTTATTATTTGGCGCCGACTCAAAATAAGTTTATATAAAATTAGATAGTTTATATAAATAAGCTCAATACTGAAGACTTAAGGTTTATTTATTTTTTGTTTTTTAGTTCTTTTCGTCGGTTTAATTTTTTGTTAAAAAGATTTTTATGTATTCAGTTTTGATGGTATTTACAATCTAAAAAAAATAAAATATTATTTATTATTATGACGTTTACATATTAAGCTGTAAAGATAAAGTCAATGATAGACCCAATGAAGGATTTTAATGGTTTAACAAATGTACCTGTTAAAGAAGTTGCTGAAGCGTACCGATTCGTTGGCGGCACTAATCGGCAGAACGCTTCAGCGACTTTAAACACAGGTACCGACCCACCTAGCACCGACTCTTTCAACTGAATCAAGATCTAGTTCTTCCTGTTGAAATATTTTATTAGTTTTAAATCATTTAAAGTGGTAATAAATAATACTTTATACTATTTATATTCCTTTTTTATACACTGTTCGGTCCTTATTATAAATACATGCGCCGTGCGCATGTGCAGGCACCCGCGTGGGTGTGATGGCATCAGGAATGAATTTTCAAAAATTCAGTCCTACTGCTCGTATATTAACGAAATATCTTTGCAAAAATTACATACTTTGTTGTATATGGCACAGTAGGAATATGCTAGACTTGGAGCTCTCTGCCGAAGACCCTAATTAACCAGTACAGTACATCCACGGGCCGTATGCTTGTTGGTCAAGTCAAAAGCAAAGTTTACTGCCCACACTCATAGAAGTTTACATCCGTGTTTAAAATCTTATCATCCTTCAAAGCTTCCAAATTGATGCTAAGTTAACTGAAATTTATGTGCTTATTGACACACACGAATTTTCCATTGATATTCCTAAAACCACTTAGTGATTATAGACATAAAAAAACGTTGTTATCTAATTGAATATTCATTATCATCAATGTCTATTCATTTTGTTCGCCCACGTGTCTTGCATAAGCGCATGGAACCCCCATGGTAATAGATCCTATCGCACAAACCAATAATTACATTTATTGTTTCAGGTATGTTGTGCAATTGATCTCCTCGGCTTGTGGGGAAGGGTAAGTAGATGGAAAGATTTATGTATTCGTAAATAAGGCCGTGACTCCACTGTATCCAAAGAGTTTGTTTTTAACAAGATATTTTTTTTTTAGTATTTAAACAACAAATCGACAGGTCTGAGGCGACTTGACTCAAGCGCCATTTTCATAAGTTTACAGGAGAGCAATTTTAAGTAAAATATTTTGGAAAAAAAATCACTGTCTGCAAAGTATTGCTTTCATTATAACTGGAAGTCAATGAAACTATGTCTAAAGGGCTTTAAATTTAGGGAATTTTCATTAGTTAAAGGTATTGTGTAGCGATATAGATGTCGGTTAAGTCAAACCGTCCTATTTTCCGTTCAATGTAAAGCGATTCAACTACAAGGAAATTCAGTAACAGATCAAAGAAAATTGATTTTGACGCCAGGATAGTAGATTTTCATGAAACCCGGACCAAAAGACGCAGAAAAAATCGCTGATTGCAACGATGTATATTACTCAATATCGTCCAATGTGGCGCTTGAATCAATTCGCCTCAGACCCCTCCAAATAACTATACAGGTTTCATAGAACAGAGAGGTTTGATAGCAACATGATGTCATATGATTTCTTAACGAAAAGATTTAGTGCCATTTGAGTGTAGATCCTTTTTGGACTTTAATAAAAGCCTAAAATATTCATGATTCATAATATATATCATGACTTTTTTATTTTTTGGTTAGAGTATTAACCGGATTATAACAGAAAATAAACCGGATAGATACTGAGATTAAACACATACAAACTGTTCAACTTCATCAATTTTGTGTAGCTTTTAGAGTTATTGTTCATTACTTTCCTATTAAACGAAACAAATATTGTTACAAATCTTTCCTTTATGTAACATCCGTTAATTAAAAATGTTGGTCACTTCGGATGTGGTTTTAATCCTCAGTGCCGGAGTTGCAGTTCCAAATCCGTTGTGTGTTTCTTAATCCGTCTAAAGGCTTGTTTGTTTTGAAATTGTTTAGTTTCAAATTAACAAATGTCGTGCTTTGGTTGATAAGTACAAAGGCTTACGAATTGACTGTTTCGGATAAAACTTGTATTTATATATCCAATTCTTGCTTATTACTTTGCCTAAATTTCTATACTGGTTTTAACTTGAGTATTTGTGCTTGAAGTTTGTAAACATTATTAGAATCAACCCAGTAGTTTTAGGAGTGACTTCGGTATTACAAATAACAACAAAAACTACGAAATCAATTTTCGTCATTCACTCTTTCGTTAACTGTTTTATGAATATGCTGTACATTAAGTGATTAGTGTTTTTTTTTTTTTATTTATAAGTCACTTATGCTTTGTATTGAAACACCTGAGGTCGGAAACCCTGCTCGAAGAGCCCTAGCTTTCTGTCATTGGTATAAACATTTAACGTTAAACTTTGACTAGGTCTAGGCGGCCATGTATGTGTGTTGTGAACTAGTTGCTGTTGCCTATTTTATTTCCAAGATGATAGTCGCGACCCTTTTTTTTTTGGTGCGTTTGCCCCTTGGGCTGACAATCCACCGGGGTTTTCGGTGAGGTGGTGTTTCGGAACCGACTCAAACCACACGGTGTACCATACTGCGCCTCAAATAGGAGAAATCCAGGAACAGCTTTTATTTAGACATCCGGACCCCTTCTAGTGCTTGCCCGCAAAGCGCGGGCACAACCTTCGGGTAAAAACTTCTCAATTAGGCGACGTCCAGGCGAATGAGGACGTCACCTCGCGGCTTGCCACTATAGCAGATGGAGGTGTAAAACTTCGGGCCCGTCCGAATAGAAATCGTCCTCCCTTGCCCTCTCCATTGCCTTCTTCTGCGAGGTAACATCCTCGTAGAAGGATGCGACCACCGTAAAACTACTCTCGCTACCGGCCATGGAGCGTATGACGGCCGGTAGCGAGAGATCCTGTCCGATGACTGCAGTGAGGGCCCGACGCTGCGTCGCCTAAGCAATTCTTCCCCGAGTTACTTGCGGTTACAATGTGAATCCAATGTTACTTGAAAGAGTCTTATCAGAAAGGAAATATTACCTAACCCTTAACAGTTAGATAAAGTGAAACCGAACAAGGGCGCTTACAATTGAACCAATGACAGCTGTAATATAGTTAATGTAATTGTAAACTTAGATAGGGTTAAGATTGTAACATATAGATAACTGCTCTTAATTTGTAGGGCACGATTATCTGTGCAACAATGTATCCAAGCATTGTTTGATAAAATCAAATAATGGTCTTGTTGTTTATTATTTTGTGAAGGGATCCGTGCAAGTACAAATTTGTCTAAGACTTTTGTCGATTTTTCTGAGCTGGTCCAAGAAGAAAGCTAACGTATGATAATTATGTTGATATGGTGCATACGCCTTTCCGGTTACAGTAGATCAAAGAACGTAAACGTGTAACTGCTGAGCCAACGCAGACAGCCCCAAAAAGACACTGTTTGTTAGACCATTTCCACCACTCGTATTATCATAAAAGGTATTTTTGGGAGAACATTTATTAAACGTACACATATTTCAATAGTTGAATTCTGTATCTAATACCAGAAACCGGAATTCTTTTAAAAAACACAGACAACGTAACTTCGGTATTAATTATCCACCTAAATTTCTATTATATTTAATAGGTAATGCAAAGCACACATTTACATTTCATGTACCTAACATCGAATTTGAAAGGAATTGAAATGTTGCTATAGGCATTAATAATAAGCTTCTTACATAAATGGGTCTGCAGAGCGAGTCCAATAAGCAAATAGCTGACTCGATACTGCCCGGGAACCGAACTTGTGTTTACACGCCGGCTTTATAGCCGGACGTATGAGCCCTAATGTGCGAAATTATACAGCTCATGTGATAAGAGAAACGGATGTTAAAATTATACACACTTAAGTGTCCTTTAGGTAATGATCAGGTTTCGCATTTCCTTGTATACTAGGCTAGATTGGAATGTAAAAAAGCAAGTTTCTTGGGTAGCGTACTATGCAATATTACTAATTAGAATTTCAACATCCGAAGTCCTCCCTTTAGGGGTTCGACATGATTGGAATAGAGGTTGTTAACATGGACTAAGTTTTATATTCGATTTAATGTTGAATTTCCATATAAATCTTATATTCAGAGTAGCTAGCTGAATTAATTAGCGGCTTTCCTTGAGGTAAACCCTACCCAATAAGAAAACAAAATGGTTGACGATCACAAAAAAGGTCAAGAATTCCCTCATCTGTCTTCTATCATTTGGGTCAGTTTCATACTAGGATACCAGACATGACTTGCTCATGTTTATATAAAAATATGTATGTACACCTAACCCTGTTGAGTCTTGTTTTCCAGACTCAAAGAAGTCATGACAAGTTATTGGATAATATTGCAAATACATATGTCAAATATAATTTTAAACGCTATTACTTTTCACTTGCATCTTACCCGTCACGAGTGATTGGCGGTGCATCGTACCGTATCGCCCCCGCGACACCACCCATTGCTCGCACTCTAGATTTCCCTAATTCTAACAAAAAACCGTTGATATGACCCGTGGCTGTTTAGCAATCTGTTGGGTGTAGGAGTGCAAGGGCATACCTATAGAAACTACTTATAAGAAACTTAGACTAAGTTTAGTCAAGTTATTTAACTAAGAGTTTTTTTAGGATGTATTGTGGGTATCAATGAAGCAAGAAAAATACTATTTTAAAGATTTATTAACCGATGCATTTTATAATCATTTCAATTATTTTTAACTTGTCTTGTCGGACAAGACAGTTAAATTTTCTTGATTCTCTTTAGTCTGACGTCATATAGAACAGTAGTCATTGTTTTCAATAACAACATGTTAATATATATATATATATAGGTGTTACAGGTCTGTACTTAAAGTTAAAATAACACGCTCATGTTAATCCCACCATATATAATCCTACTAATATTGTAAACGGGAAAGTTTGTGAGGATGTATGGATGTGTGGATGTTTGTTAGTCTTTCACGCCAAAACCACTGAACCGATTGCGATGAAACTCGGTATGTAGATAGCTGGAAAACCGCCGGGCGCTGCTAGTTTAAAATATGACCTCTGGCACTAATAATTCTAAACCATGTTCCTGTCGCAGTCTTCCGAAGTCTATTAATCATGAACATAAAACTTTCTATGCAATATCGCAGTTATTTGCGTGCACCTTAAATTGTATAAATATCTAGAATGTTTTTGTAAAAGTAAAGTTCAATTTTATTACACTGTACTTGCACTTTTATAGCTCGGTTTAATTTGATTTTATTCGTTTAAACACCCACGGTACGAATTCTTTTGTTATCTTGAAAGTTTAGGGCTTTCTACTGGTGGGCTTTTAAATGTTGTTTCCATATCTGGATGCTTTAACTTGACTTTCAAAGTCGAATCTTTGAAACGATTATAAATAATAACACAGTATATCTTATTTCTAACTAGTGTTTATGTGTTGCAGCTACTACTCATAAATCGAAATCAAAGTTATTCATTTTTGTCTTCTCTTTTTCTCTAAAGTAAATTCTTGTATTACACCGAACCAGAGATGACTACACTCATTTAACACTTAAATACTTAACTCACTTTTTTATTTCATTAATTAATTTTTTTCTCATGTCAGCTCAACATATTGAAACCGACATTCATATGTGTCTAATAATTATACATTTAATTTTACATAGATATAATCTAAATTCCAAAAAAAAATAACAAAAAATTGACTTTTGCAAAATATGGTGTGTACCGGTCGAAGCGATTGCTTAAATATCATTTCTTTGAACAATCTTATAAAAAGGAGATATGTAAAATGTCATTATGTGCCTAAAAACATAATTATATATAAACAATGAAAACGAACTTAACCACAATTATTTCTACAAAACCCGGAATGAATTATTTAAGCTAGTGTAGTTTAAATATCTACAACTAAACTAAAATAGGAGCTAGTTGACCGTAACGGAATATTTAGAAACGAAGTACCTACTTGTCGCAATCTTCCTAAGTTTACACCCACTATTCTGCGCGGGTCATTTCACATGGAGCGACAATGCCTTAGGCAATTCGCGATCGATACCCGTACCAAGTTTCCCCATTGTTACAATAAAATACGATAATATTTCAAAATCATTTACTAGGAAGGGGCAGAAAGTTCACAGGTTCCGGGTACAGAAATCAGGATAGTATCAATCAAATCACTGTCTGATTGCGCGTCCGATACCTTAGCCATCGCTGCCAAATATAGGCGAATTAAAATGCTCAAGTCTTTGGTCATTAGGTGCTAACGTAAGTTCTGTTTAAAGCTGGCACAATTAGTATAAACAAGGAAAAGCCTGGACGTAAAGATCTAGAACTAAATTCTTCACACGAGTTTTTATTATTGTTTTAAGGCCTGGATTTCGTTTTTGTTTTTATTAAATAAAACATCTGTTACCATGGGAAATATCCTCAAGTGTAATGGACCATCTAAACTACCGTGAAGTCAAATTCCTTATATAACAAAACGACTACTCATCTAATGACTATTACACTTTACATAGATTCGAATCCGATGGTAGAGGTTATATCAAACGAATACGTCTTCAGGCAATGTTAGGCAACAAAATTGTTATCTACGAGAAAGGAATCTATTGGAAAATAGGAAATAGATTTTCATACTATGTATAAGTGCGATGGGAACAGTTTGATGTGATGGTAGATATGTTATCTAGTATTATGTAATTTATTGAAATAACTATAACAGTATTTGTTTTTTTAGAATCACCTAATACCACGTAATTTGCCTTGCAGATTCTAAAAAGCAGTAATGAAATTTAAAAAATTAGCTCTTATGTTGTACACATTACTAAATCCAGTTATGCACAGTCAGCCTCTCAAATTGAGGTTAATGTTTGTATTAGATCATATTCGATCCCGCAATTTCGTCGGTCGAAAACAGTACCGGAACATTTCCAAATGGGATGTTTTGAGAAAATGCGGCTTAAAGATTTTCGGCACATTGAAATGGAAATGTTGTTAGCTAAATTTTTGTTCTAAATGGGGTTTGAGAAGCCTGCTTGTCATAAATATATCAATATTTAACATGATTTTGTTTCTAATTAGGCATTGTTTACGGTTTTTGAGCTGGAAAATTTCGAAATGTACTACTATTGACTGGGGCTGTAATTGTAAAATGTATTATTTCTAAACCGGTATAATGTCGTTTATGTCAGTTGTATATTAGGATTGGGATATTAGGATGGGATATTAGGATATGATTAGGACTTATGCCATTACTGATTCGGAAAGAGCGTTAGATTTTCAATCATACTGCATACTTAACTCAAAACACGTATTTTTGGAGATGTTCCAATACAGTTTTGGACCGACGATTTTTACTTTGTTAATTCTATAACTATTACGAAGCTAAATAAAATTTTATAATTAACATTAAGGTCTTATGCAAGCTTAATACAAAATAGTCAAGGCTTTTGAAGTTAAAAAAAAATAGATATGTTTTATTATAGTCTTGGTTTTATATATAACCATATATATAAAACCAAGTATATATATATATATATATATATATATATATATATATATATATATATATATATATATATATTATACAAAATATAAACCATAAATAAGTATGATTTTATTTTTTTGTGTGTATTAGAAGGAAACGGTAATAAAAAATAATTACCGTTGTTTGGTTAGCGCGGTAGAATCTATTAATTTCATTATTTTGGTGTAAATTATATATAATTGAAAAATATTATTTAAAGATTTAAATATTTTATAATAATTTTAGTATTAAGATTTATGATTTATGGCGCAGCGGTGCCCCTCGCCCTTTTCTGAATCTGGGTTTACTTTGTTTGTGAGGATAATCCTTATGGCGGGAGTTGCCCTATAGAAGAAAAAAATATTGCCATTGACAACATTTTTTTATTTTATTATAAACCTGTAATGACAGTAGCCAGCTTGAGATTAATGTCTAAAGCCCGGTTAAAAGCCAATTAACTATAGCATTAAGAATATTGCTATTACTATTAAAAAATAGTAGTAATAGTACATACTTTACATGATTTAAATTTAATCAAACTATCCAATAACATTGTGTATAAGTAACCTCGGGACCTTTCAAAATTGGTTCATCATTAGATGCGCGTGGGCATCTGTGGGCGGAGCTTGCAACAGTGTTGCAGATGTGCAGATCATGCGGAAATAAGCTTAATTAAGTTACGAGAGCTACCTGGATTAATGTAAGAAATATATTAGTTCGACATAATTCGGTTTGGTTATTGGATTGTATGTGCTGGCGATTGTGGGAAGATATCTAATATAATAGTGTGTTATTTTACAATATTTAAACAAATACATATATTGTATTTAAAACCTACTTGCCTAAAGTAACTGTTATTGTTGGTTCTCTCAACTAAACTTTAAGAAGTGGATTCACATCTGTAGTGCACTGGGCTTATAGGGTTAAGGGGAGATACTTAAATATACTATACAACTATATCTATCAAAACAGAATAATAGCTACGCATTGTTTTGAATCTCAATCACACATCAAGCCCTGCATAAACACAAAACACTTATCGGATACCACAATATTTGTTTCATCACCAAACAACAGACCGCAGGCCGTAAATTTTCACCCAACAATCAACAATTTGCATAAAATTGTTTAGAAAGTTACTGTTTTACATACATTCATCCCGTTGGCACATCTTATATTTATCTCGGAGTGCGGAAACTTACAACACTCAAGGAAGCTAACGCTAATAATTGTAACTCGATATAAATGAAGAGATAACGTCCATTACCACTGTTTAAGGAAGCTGGGCTGAGCTTTGATAAATAGTTACAATACACAGGTGTTACAATGTAAATGGGAAAGTGAGCTTTGAATGGGGTTTTTGAAAAGCTTGATTGGATTAGCTGCTTGCGCTAAGTAAAGTCAAAGTCTCTTGAGTTCTTCTTCTTCTCGACCATCTCCTTCGTTTTCGCTGTGGCTAATGATGTGGAATAGATTTATGCTACTGCAAAAATTAAAATAACTCTAATTCAGCTACAGATCGATTTGATATACGGCCGTTTTGTTTGGCTACATGAAGTCGTATATTCCTATTTGCTGTCGTGTTTCAAAAATGAACTTTCTTGATTTTATTGGCTTTGGCTCACTTTAGCTGCAAAATTGTGCCGAATACAAAGTATCTTTTGTGCTATTAAGAACTCTTGGAAGAACTTCAATCGAGTAGCGAATTTATAATATTACTTACAACAGAATGAGGTAAACCTAAAAAGTTGAGCAAGAGCTTCAGCATTTCTCTTAAAAAATAATTGTAAAGGCAATAGACCCCCTAAAATATTCACAATGAACTGATTTTAAAATTTTATGCTTACTTATGGTACAACCATATTAATCTTCGTAACTTTTTCGTTACTCAAGGAAGTAAGAACATGAGTTTAACCTCTTACATATAGTTGAGAAGTATGTAATAGGTAACAAGGGGTTAATTATTTATTAATCTTACATTTACAACACAAATTTCTCTTAAACCTTTGGGTACATCAAACATTACGTAAGGGCTGGATCATTTCCATTAAAAATAAATTACACGTCTTAAAACGCATGCTCACGTTTTATAAAGAATAGTCTTTTGAATTATTTGTCCATTGTTATGTGTAGAGACTCCTTTTGTTAAGACACGCACATAAATAATATTCTTATATTGTTTATTCCTTAAGATGATTTTAAGAGCTAAGAGCCTCACACACTACTAGATCGCAGATTCCAAATTTGGTGAAGTGTAAAGTGCTACGACCGTTCCGTCTGAACTTAACATTAACTAATTACACAGTTTTCTTTGTCACTTTGCATTAGAATGCGTTATTTTTAACTGTTTTGCTTCCAACATTTCTTGATATTGTTTTGGTATTCTTTTTTATCGATTTCCGAACTTGGCAACTACTTTAACACATGATATCAGCACAGAAGAATTTCCATACTTTTTGTTCAGTTTTCTTGAATAAGTGGTAAAATTATCTTGATTTTCATGGTGCTTTAATTTAAAATTTCTTTATATGTAGCATTGTCGCAGAACCTGAAAACTTTCTTTATTGTTTTGTTTGTATGTGCCCTGACTAAGTTGTTAGTTGAGATTTGATTGCGCGGCCCTTCAGCTATGAGATCAATGCTGTATACAAATAATAAGTTCGAATTAATCATGTTTGAAAACTTTTGAGGCGAAGAAAAAAGAACAATATGTAATTTACTTATTTATCTACTATCTATTGAGTGAGAAAGACGCCACATCGGTAACAGGGAATATAGAACAGATCACACAAAAACTTTTGAAGCACTCGTATCCGAAGGGCCAAGAGAAAGTTTGGTAGTTCTTTGGCAATTGGAATCATTGTGCCTCGATCCAGATTTATGTTAAAGCATCAATCTTAGAACACAACAGTTTTGCACTCTTTGTTAGAAAATAATGTTCAATCTGTCTATCTGTCTCTTGGCCACCTTTTCTAGTTATTATTTAGGTTATATTTTATATTTATTTATCTACCTTGACTTTTGGGCTACTTGATATCTTATCTTTTTTCTTAATTTTATGTTATTTGTATTGTATCATTAATTTATTTACTTATTAATTTTAATAATAACCTATAAAGTGCATTTTCATTAGCAAAGTTATTTTCATATGTAATTTATACTGTTACTGTACAGTATGTTAGTAAGTTATTAACTAGTCATTAAAAATATAGTGAGTGGCATTTTGTGTAACATTGGGGGGCAAATTTTATTGCCTCTTATTTTGAAATTGTATTTGTCTTTACTAAAAGTCACTCAGTAAGTTCTAGGACTGAAGTTTAAAAAAAAAGATTTTACAACTATAATAAAATATTTTAAATGTAAAAAAACAGTAGCTGGTAAAGTGTTCTCTTATGTTTCATAGTATAATGAAAGTGATAATGTTCAAAAGTAATTGAAGATGTCTTATTGAATAATACAAGTGTAAAATAAATTCTCAAATTGAACGTTTATTCAAAACATGTTTGCAATTTCATTATATTTGCAACTAACAATAACTAATCAGTATTATACAATTGAAAAGTTTGTTTAGAGGATGATTAAGGTTTTGATAGTCATCTTGAGGATGATGTTTCCGGTGTCTCACACGATGTGTAACGCGTTGTAGAAAGTGCCCATCTAGCCAATTACGATTTTCTCTCAGACAATATTCCACGCGACATTTCCGAGGCAATTTTCATAACAATTCTTACGAGATTAGAATCTTCTACCTTTTTTGGTAGGTTCTGATGTCAAATTGATGATTAACCGTATTTTTTAATTGTTACATATAATGTTCTGATAGACAAATGTATAATGTTATATTTATAGATGTGTTTCATTAAAGGAAAAGGGATGATGACGCAAAACCCTTCTAATTTGAGTTATGATCAGTTTTGTTGAAATCTCAATTAAGTATAACATTCAGTACCTTTTATACCGATCGCAATTAGCATAATATTTCAGTTGCACGATTGCATTTTAACAAATGTTTTGTCACACCAGCTCTGATTAGAAATAAAAAGGTCAACAATGCTGTATATTTCTTACGTTATTTAGGTTACATTCATCGTCTCGAGAGCTATTCAAATTAATGTTAGATAAATATTTATCACTTCTGGTCTTACGTAATGCAGTTTAACAAACAATCTACACCTATGGCAGTTTTTCTTTGTTAAAATCTCTTTTATCTCCTATTACAGGTGTTACATAACAATTATCTGGTTTATTTCGACTCAAATTTTCCTTTCGCTACTTATTACAGTTGTTATCGTTAATTTTATTATTTCCATCACCTAATTCAATTTTTGTTCTTATGATCTAATGTTGCGCCCATGTTATGTTGTGTTGTTTGATCAATAAAAATTGATCTCTTTAGATAACAGACGCGAATTGAGGTCACCTATCTACCATCATGCTTTATAGATTATAAGTGGATGTAACATTTTACAAATTGTTTACTGCTATGTCATATCCAGGTGTATGTTAAGTGCACAGCTTTATGTGGTTATGTATAACAACGGCCTTGAGCCTGTTAAAATAAATAATTATGTCTATCATCGTGTGGATGTCACTTGACTCAAACTTCCGAGAATCCTTGATCACTCATTGCCTGGTTTCCGTTTAGAGCAAAGTCTGTGTCTCGTGCCGCTGTTCCGCTCAAACGCGCCCCGATAACAAAAATAGAAGTTCAAAACCGATCCAACATTCGACAAGAAAAAAGTCCTGCCAAATACACAAAAAAAGTAATCGCCCCATTCCTCTCTGGCCAATGCTCAGAAACTATTCACGTCGCTGTAAACTTTATCCTGCGATAAGACTTGAGCGACGTTTGACTCGAGCCTATCTCGTTCTCGCGTGATGGATTTTCCGTTGGTGAGGGAGACGGAGAGGTAGGGCGCACTCCGCGTGTCCGTTGATGTTTAGTTTGAAACCGTACGGAACAGTTTGCGAGTCGCCGGCTCTGCGCACGGCCGACTGACGCAGGCAGTTCGTTGCGCTCAACTCGGAGAATTTATTTTAACATACCTTTTTGACTGTTTTTTAATCTAACGTTTAAAAAAGTGCCTTATTATTAATGGATGTGATAGTGAATGCATGAAAATATGTATTTGAAGAACTAATAACAAATGAAAAGTAACTCCGTGTGGATTTTCTAAGACATTCAAGTGTTATGTCCTTTTGGTATAATAATTTACAGTAATTACGCTATGAATTTAAGTTGAATGTATTTCTTTGTTAACTGTATGGTGTTGGAGCACGTTTCTGCCCGTATATTGGCACGAGCCTTTAATAATAATAATGCACCAAAACCAGTTTGCGAGTGCGGTTCGACTGTGGTTATCCTGACTTATATGCGGGCGTCTTTCTTATGAACGAATTTCGAAGCATGTGTAGGTATTCTCTACAAGGCTGTGACTTAGCTTCATTTACTTGAATCATCATTATTGTTTTGATATTTTTAATCAAGGTGCCTTTGTTTATCACGTCATTTTTGATATCATATCTTGCATCTTGTATTAATCTAACGAATCGTTTAACCAATTCACCTTGACCGTTTGGCATGATACCGACTTTCTGTTTCGAGGTTACTTGAATCCTGAACGCACCTTGTAAAGGTTTACGCAGCGCATTAGTTTATATATATCTAGTGAGTGACTAATTAACATTTCAGTTAAAAATATTTAAAATTTAGCTCAGAGTTTCGTAGTCTATATTTATCAGATTTAATTTGCCAATTTAGAAATTGAGGGCTTGTGCTTTATTTGTCTAAATTACAACATTTGCCTTAGGTACAAAGCTAACAGTGATTTATGATCTTCATTTTATAAGCACCACTTAACGGCACATAATGAATGTAAACATCTTGTCACTGTGTGGGCAGCTCAACAAGCGCCGATAATTTATTACGAAACAGTACTAATTGCATCGTTCGTTTCAATATTGTCATTATTTCAACACCCCGTCTCTTATAAATCTCGGTTTCTGTTGACTTTTACTGTGTCTGTAGCGAACACTCTATTTTCTTGCCACTTCCACGCTCGACTTCACTTGTATACGTGACTTCATTGTCCACATTTTTTGCATCTTGTCAGCAAATTTTCTTATCTAACTCCCGATCTAATTTCTGATTTTCCAATACACCTGCAACTTCAGCATTTTTTGTCTATTTTCGATTACAATTTAAGCGGTTCTAATCTGACATTTCCTGTGAGTCATGGAGTATGTATTGAAGCTATGATTAGTTGAGTACCATCGGTTGCGTAACCGAAAAATGGCAAGCCTCCAAGTTTTCAAGTGAAAATTTATTACTTCCATGAAAGAAAGCGAAAATCGAAGATCAACTTAAAGACTGTTTGTCTAAAACATATTATTACAAGCACTAATTAACTGCTAAAAGTTTGTAATTATAATTAGAAGTGTCTGAATCAGTCTATCGGTTGCTAACTATGAGTGAAATTTAATAATTATTAAGGGGACTAGCGGCGCTGATGATTCATCTCAAATTGAAAGTTTTTGAACCAATCGTTGTCTTTCGACTGTCATGACACCTTCCAATTACTCGCTTAGAAGCATTAACTGACATTGTTAAAATACATTATTTTACTATAATCTAGTCTAAATTGCTTTTAATTTTTAAAGCACTGAGCCAGATCATAAGTCTCAGTGCTTTAAAAATGAGGTTGATCCTGTAATCGTCGACATTTAATGACCAGTTTGCAGTGTTTTTCATTCACAGTCTCAATCTCATTGTTACCTCTTATTTTCTATAATAATACTCTCGTGTTGCCTAAGCATCAAAATATTTTCTCTTTTTATTTTTGTTTTGCGCGTTTGCATCGTTAAGTCTTTATGATCTATTGTTAATAAATTAACACAATTAAAACTTTGCCCATAAATAAACGTAGATACTGGTGTAAAATAGTGGGGGCCTTCTCCGATGATTCTTGTGTGTTGTACTTTATATATAAGTAAATAAAGTCTAATATAAAGTGAACTGCATGGAGACGCCCGCATGCTTTTTTTTATTTCTGTGGTTAAGACTTGAGATCGAACCCCTGTAATGTAATTTCGATAAAAATGTTTTACGGCTTTGGAATGTTTCTTTTTTTTATGTTTTTCTTGTTGTTTTTCTAAGCATCCATTTAACGTTTGTCTTGCATGTTAGAGTCTAGTTTTTTATACCAAAAGGACATAAATTTTTAGACGAACATTCGAACACCTAGTGACCTGTAATAAGTGCTCTTAAACAACAAAGTACAAAATATTTTCGAAGTACATATTTTATACTAATGAATTTACACTGGATTCTTGCCTTCGCCATTTGGACCACGACAATGGATACCACATTTCACGTGTAGTGCGATGATACATATTAATAGGTAAGTTCTCGAAACATCTTATTAGAATATTTTAAATACTTCTCTTAGCAACATCTGGGAATAAATTAATTTGAACAAGTCTCGTCTCATACTTATTTTAGAAATTAATTAAAATTTGTGTAGAAGTAAAAATTTGAAATAAATTTGATATAAATTAAACCACTTTCAACAGGGGTACATGTTGGACGGGTAGAGGATACATTAGTAATGTTAACCCACATAATGGATTAAAAAATGTTTATTGTACCATAACTTAGAATTTTGGATGTTTGTTTCAAACGAATTGAGAAACATTTTCTGTCAAAGCAGCTTTTTAGAAAACCAATCGCAGAATCATTGGATTAACATTTCTACACTCAACCTTACGTGAGGATCAATATTAATGGTTAACCTTATCAACATATTTGGAAAAAGAACCGCTCTTCTATTTTTTTTATGCCGGTGACATTTAAGAATATCTGAAGTAACCTGAACTAACCAAAGTTTGACCGGTTGGTGCCATATGGTATTCAAACCGCCCTGTGTAATATATTTTACAGGGAGTGTAATAAATAAAACACATAATCGATGACTAAACTTTGCTTCGATCTTGGATGAATTATGTAAAGAAACATCGGATTGATAATAATAACTTGACATATCTACGGCCGTCTGATCCCAAACTAGGCAGAGCCTGTACTATGGTAATCAGACTGCTGATAAACATACTTATATATGACTAAATAAATTACACCAAGATATAGAACAGATGAACTGATCATGCTCATCGCACAGCTATTTGTCCTGGGAATCGAACCCACGACTGGATCAGCAGTTAGGATCACTAACCACTAGACTAACAGGCCAGAGGTATTATTAATAAAAATCTAGTTTGCTTCTTTATAAATAGTGTAAACAACTTTAAAAGTGTTATAACCATTGAATGCGTGTAATTTATTATACATGTGCACATCTTTTATGGTACTTTCTTTGACACGCCTTGTAGCGATTGCCCTAAAATGGAGTGCCCATCTGTTAGTGATAGCTGATGTGTATTGATTGACAGCTGACGTGGATCTTTTGGAATAACTTTCCAAAGAAATTTTTCACGGCCATTTAAGAGTGTGAAATTTTTGTAACATAGTAAAATTGATTGTAAAAGATTTATGGCATGTGTTTATAATATAATAGATTTATGATTGATTTCATTAAAAGTAATAGTAATTTTGGGACTACACATCAATGAGAAATAGGTTCTTAGTGCGGCCTAATTATTTGTTGTAAATATTTGTAATGTTGTTGCAATTTTAGTTTAATTCTTACTCAATATTTGGTTCCAAAGTGAGGAAAGATTGTAAATATTTGCATATTAGAGCCTGGCAAACTCGGTATTTTTAATAAGATTAATAATCTAAAACAGTTTATAATAATTACCTTAGATAACATTCCGTTTATTAACTCTTTGAATTAACTTTGGCCATAGAGTTTTTTCCAAAGTAAAAAACTACTTTCATAAATTTAATTCATTTTTGAGTTAATGAGGCTGATTTTTACTGTTCTTAGAAGAAAATCCAACTCTCGGGATTGGCTTGATAAGGTTTTATTAATCTTTTAAGATTTTTATTATAACTTTGTATAATTTAGTCGATACCAATAAGGAACACACACGGTCATTTCTTTATAATGCTTACAGGTCATCAAAACAATTTAAAATTGTAACAATTTCTTTTCTAGTTAAAAGGCAATTGCAGTCTCATTCACCTATAAAAATAGTTGTACTCAAAAATAGTCATTAAGGGCAACGCTACCATTAAAACAATTTAAAACAGAAAACCCATAATGCAGTTAATTTTAACGATTTACTGAATCGCCCTTATAGCCGTTAATCGTTCGTTTGCGTACATCACTATATATAAACGCGATGGTGATTCGAATGGTTTGCTATTTGATTGGTACTCGATTTAGATAGTTGGCTCACTGACCTAATAGCCTTGCTCATTTTGATTTATCGACACTAATTGAACTAACGTGATTTATACTGACCATACAAAGACATTTAAGTAGATATTGTTTAAAGCACTTCGATCGTATTTCACTGTTAACTTTTATACCTAACTGCCGAAAGAGGGTACCTAATGTTATCGATCGTTTGTATGTATTGTCTAAGTTGATACGCTGTACAGCCTAAACCTTTTGTCTGATTTTCACGTAAGAGGGTCGCGGTTGTGTGACATATGGTAAACTAGCAGCGCCTCGCGGTTTCACCCGCGTAAGTCCCGATCCCGTAGGAATATCGGAATAAAAAGTAGCCTATGCGTTAATCCAGTTCTCCAGCTATCTATAAATATAGCAAGTTTCATCGCAATCGGTTCAGTGGTTCTTGCGTGAAAGAGTAATAAACATCCATCCACCAATCCAAACATTCACGTTTATAATATAAGTGGGATTATTTAACTTTCCGGTCAGTATTTTATTTCCGTTTTATAGGCTTTTATGTGACACATTCTAACCATATGAAAATCTCGTGTTTCATTACTAACATTAATATATTTTAATTTCAATTCGTCTAAGTCATGCGATGCTATCGCGTACAAAGACAAAAACATTTTAAACATTTAAAAAGTTATTAAAATATATTTTAATATAAAAACGTTTTTATCTTAGTAGACACCGTTAACAATTCATTTACTTTCTACGCTTAATTAACGTGATTAAAACTGAACTTGGTTATATATATATTATTATAATATAAAAGTCTCATTAATGAAAACTTGGCGTTTTGGCATAGTATGAAAGTCTGAAACAGTAAAAACTGTTCATTCTTTCACATCGGAATAACAAAGCTAGAAATGTTTACTACATTCTGAGTACCTGTGCAAGTACGTACGTAGTTCGCGTGATTTTATGCTAACTATGAAATTAAATCGATAATTTGAAAAAACTTTGTATTCGGCTCATGCAATGCAATATATAAAACTCTGTTGCAAAGGAGTGTTTACGATTGTCAGCGATTTACGATTATTATTTAATGTGACAGAAATATTTTAAAGTAATCTTCTAAAAAATATCTACTTAATACGCGAAGGCAATTCGTTGTCCCCTTTTTAAGCGAATTTCAAGCACGGGGAAATGTAAACATTTTAACACTTAAAGTTTGTATGTAGAAGAAGTTCAGAAAGCAAATAATTTTAAACAATATGTGTTATAAATTTAAGAATTATGTGAAAACGGCTACATCAATAACAGTTCAACATAAACTACATAAATAGCTTGATTTATGTTACAAATAGGTCAATGAAATAAAACAAAGCATACACTAAATTATTCTTCTGTTGAGTTGACGTAGTTTCTCAGCTAGGCTACTTCGATTTAGTGGGAATAATCCCATAGTACCGAACTTAACGTGACAGATACTTCTGTTCAATGGGCTATATAAAGCTCGTACTTAAATTAGTTTCACCACAAACGGCTTAAAGGGGCAGTGCTTTAAATTACGAGCTCGACCTGACCACACCTACTGGTCAAATCGGTAG
This sequence comes from Callimorpha dominula, assembly GCA_949752705.1. NCBI lineage: Eukaryota > Metazoa > Arthropoda > Insecta > Lepidoptera > Erebidae > Callimorpha > Callimorpha dominula. The sequence goes on from OX457011.1 coordinate 12,064,497, forward strand.
CTGACTCAACCACAATATTAATACCTTTACAAGGTATTAATTATTATAGGCTGTAGTTACCACTGTGGTTTAGAACCAGTAATAAGTCCTGAAACCGATTTGTTTGATATAATGACGTCCAATATTTTATGCAGGTTTATTACGGGTATGTGCCTGCAACAATAAGAGTCATAGGTAAAGCTAGGTTTAGACTACGACAAAAATTGCGACATAATGTCAGACATTAACTGTTCACACTTTTACGGAATTTTTATGTCTGAGTATAAGTGTACGGACATTGTGTCTGAGCTGTTCACACGCAAAATTCCAGTTAGTGGTGCTCAGTCAGCATGGATAAACGACGTGCAGCCGCCATTGCTGCTTATATTGTAATAAAAAAACGACGAAAACGCAAAAAAGTTCACAATTAAAGTGTAAAGTGTTGTAGTCTTAACTTAGCTTTAGGTATCTTACCAAATTTTGTAGAAGGCAACTCCGCCTTAACAAAAAATATATTTATTTTATTATAGACATAGAATATATTGCTTGTACTTTAAGAGTGTGTCCTTACTTGCCTCTAAACCATTGATGTCGATATAGGTAGTAATTTAGAATCGAGGAAGTAGAAGTCGAACCCACAGCCCCCAATCGTGGTGTGACGGGTTGACCGATCACAATATTCAAGTAATAAACTTATCGTAAGTAAGAATTATTTCCTTACAAGGGCAGCTTCAATTCAAGGAAAAAAATGTTGTTTTCTGCTTATCTTAGTTTTCTGACAGGCATATTCAACCATGTAGTTACGTATGAGAATATGCGTATGCGCACGTTTCGGTTCGGATCCGGCTATCGTAACGTTCTCTTCACGCCCTAATTCTTGGCGCGCGTTTCGTCGTCATCTATTTTTACTTGATATTTTATATTTCTTTTTATTTTAATAACCAATCGATCACATCACAATTAAGTGATTGGTTATGACTTATTAGGACGTATGAAATAACTAATAAGTAACTTTCAAACTAAATGTATCGGTGATATAACAGTTTAGGTAATTTTGATTGCGATACACCTATTGATTTATTTGTTGATGGGTATTTATAGTGTTATGTAAAATATTGTCCATCGATCAAGTACAATATATATTTTTTTAATAACCATAAAATTTATTTCATTCTACAATAAAAATTACAATTATAATGGCGCTTACACACTATGGTGTGTAGATATATCGTGGCAACCTGGTGCCCAAAAGCCTGTATTTCTGGTCACCAGGGTTCCACCGCGCTTACTATTTGCATTCGTAAACATCTAACATCAATGTGTTTCATGTTATTACTATAATATGATTTCCGTGATTGCTGTAATTAAAGAAACCAGGGGGTAAACGTAGCTACAAACGCGCGTCATCTGGCAATTGAAATCGCTATCGTCTATTGAATCTGCTTGCACTAAACCGAATCTCATATGGCAACGGGTCCCGGGATTAAATGCAGGAAACCGAGTTGGAAACGCGTGAGCGATAGGTATGGTATACTATGGTTGCCAGTTAAGACATGTGCTTATTGTACTAGTGCGCATTGAGAGCATAAAAAATTAAAACACCATGGAGTGTGAGGTATTTTATGATCCAATATTCGCTTCCGCGATAGTTTTACCAACTATTTGAAAATATAATTTTAAACCGTGTTTACACTTTGATTATGTGTGTGGATTCAAAGTTACGTACTGGAAATGGCTGAGAATGAGGCTATGTAATTCTTTGCACTTCCACTAATCAAAGTGCAAATAAGGTCTTAGTTGTTTAGTATAAAACCTTTCATTTATGTCAGTAACCAATAATAAAGTGTACTAAGTTTACAATCGATATTTGAAGAAGAACACTGAACAGACAAATCGAAAACTAAGTATGAGGTGGCATCACCAAAATAATAAGCATTTTTAAAAAATCACCAGGAAAATACAAGAGGTTAAAGAAATCTCATCAATTCGTTAAACCGACTGAGTCACATACGAATTAAAAACCAACCAACAATACCTTCCAAAAGCATCGAGTCTAAATGTAATCTGAATGTACCGCTACGTTGTTGCAGTCACTTGTTATCCGGATCAGGTCAGTTTTTGTGCACAATGTGCCACTCGGCACGGCTGTTACTAATGTCCATCTGGTTGTCACAAGTTCCGGAATGGAACTTTGATAAAACTTTTAATAGAAACCAAACTTAATTTGTCACAGACCTCAACAACTTTTTTGACTGTTTGAATGGACATTCAGTTTCTAGACTTTTTTTTTATTGATTTTAAACTCGTTTCCAAGCAATCTCTGCCCGTGGGTCGACTTGACACATTTCAAAGTCAATATTTTTATATAAAATCATTTCGTTCCACTTTTGTTTCTTTTAATTTTAAATTGGTTTAGTACATTCTGGATCGAATTGAAAGGAATTAAAATAAATTAGACATAAGTACTTCATTGAAAGCAATATGGCGACAGAACTTCAGTTTTTATTCTTTCTAATGATTTTTTAATACTTTTCTTTCTGAGTACATGCTACTAGATTGCTGATACTACACAAAATTTGGTAAAACTATTTACGTAAATAATGTTTAGGTTCTGTAAATTAGATTATGCAAGTCTAGATTTACACAAACAGGCGTCATTTTCTTTCAGACGTTAAATAAATTTCCAAGTGAATGCTCTGACAGCTTTACCACAGATGCAAAAGCATAAATGAATTCTTAATATTGAAGTAAAGATGCACTAAAGGTGGGTATTAGAATTTTTGTGTGTTTGCTACCGTTTCTTGATTTCTTTCTGAGTTTATTAACCTTTAGTAAAATGTTTCTGAATTTCACGCACCAAGATACCGTTGGCCCAAGTTGGCGTGTCTCTAAAGCCTGAGTTACGTTAAAAGTCTTGAAGCGAATCTTGTCTTTTTTCTTGTGTAAAGAGGTAACGAAATACAGCAATGGTTTGTGATTTGCCATCACATTGTGTGACCTTGACGGTGACGTTGTAAAAATAATATACGTTCTTTATTGTCCACTCCGTAGCATTCCTTTTATTTGATAACTGTCTTTGTAGCTATGTTCTGTTTCAGCCATGTTGTAACCTCTGTTTTAAACAATTATATTTCCATCAACATTAAAGTTCCGCTAGTTCGATTGTTCTTATTTTCTTTCTTCAACAGGCTTCTGCTTGTGTTTTATGTTTCCCATGTTCTTGTTAGCTAAGCGTGCTTTCTTACCTGTCTTCTTTCGTACTATGTATTTGTTTATTTTACTGCTACGGAAAATTCCTCCTAGTCAGAATAATATTTGCATAGCACAAGTGTACCATAATCCTACTTTACTGTTTACTATTGATACGACTTTTCACATACTGTTTCGTCATGGCGTTGACTTTTTTCCCCATATTTGTTGTAATAGTGGTATACAAACAATTTATTTGATTTGTTTAAGTGGCTGAACCAACTTGACATAGTCCCTTATCATATTCAAACATACCGTGTTCTCGAATTGTGACCGACAGGCAGATTTAACAAGACCATAAGATACTTTGTTTATGTGTATTTAGCATTTTCGAGTCAATGCACTCAAAAACTGACTACATAATTGGGTGCAGAAACAAGTATTATACAATTAAATATATATATATTTTTAATAAATAGGTTAATCAACGAAACCAATCGTTTTTCGTTATGTATCTTACCGTATTGGAACAGGTTTCAAATTTCAATAACTTCGACAAAGGAGATTCGCCAAAATGGTACCGGATTTTACTCGAATAAATTTAATATATTAATTATTCACGATAATTAATGTGGTTTACTATGATATCCTATTATCCTATCCTACTAATATTATAAACGTGAAAGTTTGTGAGGATGTATGGATGTATGGATGTTTGTTACTCTTTCACGCAAAAACTACTAAACCGATTACGATGAAACTTGGTATGTAGATCGCTGGAGACGTGGATTAACACATATGCTACTTTTTATCCCGATATTCCCACGGTACCGGGATTTATGCGGGTGAAACCGCGGGGCGCAGCTAGTAAGATATAAAGCAGTAGCTAGTGGAAAAGTATTTTTTTTCATATTTTATAACTTACTATATTTACAATTCGTCATACGATTACGTGTAAAGGATTGTCTCGATGTGCAATAGTGCAAGTAATTGTTATTATAAAATAAATAAACAATCGATTATCTTTCCATGCAAATAAAGATTCATTCACTTTTTTGAGGCAATTAATAAAACATATTATTAATACATTAATGCAAGATAAAAAATCAAAAACAAAAATACTAAGTGTACTATTTCTTCTATATTCTTCTTTCTAGTAAAAACTAGGTGCAATCGATAGATCAAATGTACGTTACGACAGTCGATATTATTTGACAACCACTGTTTTTATGTTGTTACGTCCCTTTTTGTTCAAAAAGTCAGTCAATTATAAAATTATTATAATTTTACTTGTGGTATTGGTGGTATTTAGGTTGGGCACGGTCCCAAAGTAATATAAATGCGTCACGTTTTTGGATTTATATCATGATGATAATATAATTATATTATCTAATTTGAAGCGAATATTATCATTCTACGAGTGCCTGTTCAGTTTGAACAGCGCTAGCTATTGAAGTCAAGTAAATTTTGATTTGGAACTCATATATATAGTTTTAACATACCTAATTATACTGTACAGCTCGGTACCAATACTCTATACAAAGTGGCGGTTCTCTTTTCCTGTTAATCTTTATTTGTGTGTTTATGATATCACCCATTCAACACTAGTGCACAAACAAAACTGTTACAGTGCAATATCATTTTATATTACACGCAAGTCTATTTATTCCATATGACTAAGTATGAATCAGAACCAACTGCTATAGCTATTGTAGAGTGAGACTCATGTTTCTGCTCGCGAATGTGGCATCCGGAATACTGAACAAGAGAAAGGTAGATTATTTTTGTTTTTTTTATAATGGTGATTGCTTTTTTGCGTTCTATTATTGAAAACAAGCATATAACCCTGTCACCAAAGCTCATATATCCTTGCAAAACCAAGAGTTTCACTTATAAACGACCCAGTCAAAACCGACATAATCAAAAGATATTTTGTTGTTGACCTCTCTTCAATGTGCCGGGTAGTGTGGACAGGGTTTCGCAATTGCCGTCAGAACAACACGTGGCGCGTATTTGTGTAGACGGTAATTCTATCTAGCTATTCCAGTGCCAATCCAAAGAATATCTCGCAAGAATGAAAACAGTGAATTAATAACAAGAAATCCCAAATTTTGCAAATGTCAGTTGCTTATTTAATGCAGTCCAACAAGGAGGTATTCATTAAAAGCTCTGTATTCTCTATTGAATGTTTAAAAGTATTTACTTTTTATTTTTGTAGAGTAAAAATTGTAAACTAATAACCTATTTTAAATATAAGTGTTTAAACCTATAATCACGTAAATTCTCATGAATGTTTATCTTATCTTACCTAAGTGTTACATTATTACCGAATACTATTTATTGTTAACACAATTACGTTAATAGCAATGTTGAGTAATTGACATATTGGAAAGATTACAATTTTCAAGGTAATGTAGCTATGATCGATACAAGTTAAAATATAGTTATAAAAATAAAAAGGTAATCTAGTGCCTTATTTAGTAACGGTTTTTGTACCAGTGTAATAGAAGAACAAATAACAGGGTTCATACAACCTTCTATTTTACCTTGGCTCAAGATTGCGTGACTACAAAGTCGGTTAACGTTAATTAAGGCTTTTGGAACAACGAGACTACTTACGAAGATTTACTTAGGGAATGCACGAATAATCGTGGATTACAAAGAGCAAAGTATTTGTGTAGGTAGTTGATACGTTGGTTGCCGGATATAACAGCATCAGAAGAATTCACTTCATAGACGCAAATAAACAAAAAGCTTTTAGGTACAGACGAAGATAATGATGTCGGCAATTAATAGTTATATTTGTCTCCAGGAAATTTCTAATTTTCAACACCAAGTCCAAGTACTGAATGAGTAAAATATATCACTGGTTGTTTATTGATTACTTATATGAATGTACATAACTTTGAAGTAACAATTTGTCATCCGTTAGCATTTTAAAGTCTAACTGCAATACGGTTGCAGGAAATAAACAAATATTTCGAGATCCCACAGAATTGAGCGCCAACGATGCATGTGTTTCCGGCACATGCATCGATGGCAAGTATTCTTAACGGTAAAGATTGTAAACATACATATTTAATGAGTAAACATTCAGCAATTCCATAAAATTCTCATCACATTAGCACACACCGAAATAGGGGTGTCTAAACGTACACCGATGTCAATCCGGTGTTAATCACTAATCTTAATAAATTTCTGTTATTGTAAGTCAAACGATTACGCGGAATTACGCTATCAGATTAAAATAGATTGTGATATATGAAATGTTATTATATGTAATACAAATAATACATTCCTTCTGTACTATATAACTTATTAAGTCTTTATCTAATAGCAAATAACATTACATCAAGAGAATTATAGCAAGCTAGAGAAATCATCAGAAAACTCTCTACTGTTAATTAAAATCTATCCTATTTATATATATTCCTAATAAAATATAAAATATATTCCTTTTCTTGCTCCCTATGAAATCGTACACAAATATTTTAATCGTATAACAAAGATCGTGTAGTTAGTTACAATTACAACATGAAAGTAAGCATCAATGTTCAATGAATGCATTGTTCTGAAGGGAGGTTAGAAGGTAACACAATAATGTGGTAACATTGCGTAGGAGTATTTTATTTTGTGTTGAACCTATTCTATCATCTATGAAGCAACTATCTTATTTTCGTTTCAAATATATTTTCTGATTCTTACTATTGGTCGATAATAATAAAATTAGTATTATGTTATTCGCCCTTGTGTCTTTTATAGACATTTCAAGGTTTCATGGTATTTTGTCTATACATAGACTACTCCTGTTGTGAACTTTTTAAAGTTCGGTCCAAGTTAATAAATCAAGATCTATTTATTATTACAATACTAGCTTTTCCCGCGGCTTCGCTCGCGTAAATGTAATGTTTCCAACCCTCAGAAACATTTCCTTTGCTGTTTGCAAAATGTCGTGATCGGATGAATGGTAAGGCAGCGCACTAAATACGAACAAACAAACATTGATTTTCATACAAAACATTTTATATAAATACATATAAGAAGACTTACTTTATTCCTCTTTTCTTTTGTTGGACTAGTTAACGTATTTTTTTTTTTGTTGTGGTATAGGGGGCAAACGAGCAGACGGGTCACCTGATGGTAAATGACTACCGCCGCCCATGGGCACCTGTAACTGAAGAGTCAGAAGTGCGTTGCCGCCCTTTAAGGTGGGATTAGGAGAAGGGGGGGGGGGAGAGGGTAAGGACGGGAATAAGGGAGAGGGAAGGGTTAGGGCCTCCGGTAACCTCACTCACGCGGTGAAATGCAATGCCAGCATTGCTTCACTACCGGTCTTCTGTGAGGCCGTGGTATCGAGCGGAGTCGAGCCGGCCCATACGTGACGAAGCATGGCTCTCCCACGTTTATATATATAGCATGATACCCAGATGGGACAACGAATATTTTTAGTCAAATTAATAAAATTTTACTGAAAATGAACACAACTGAAGTCCAAATCAGGGATCATCTTTATTACCTTTCTATTCGTCTCAATATTTACATATTCAGAGTGTCCAATTTGGTTCCGTAGATCTATTTTTACCATGCCGTCGTCCGTTAACATAAATCTTACTATCGGTGTCGTACCTAATAGTTCCAGCAGCGACAACTTAATAGTTTCCTCTGTTATTAAACCACCCTGCTCGCTTCCTGACTGTGCGAGCATTTTGTTTTATCACTCGTTTGTGAGCCCAACATTTTCATATGAAAATGTTAAGATTAGTTATTTAATTAAATTATTTGTAAAACAGTAACTTGACTACAGATGACAGGGGCATGACAAAATCTAAAATAAATTATTGAATAAGCTGGACTAGAATTAGAATAGGAATGATGGATATTTTGATACCGCAATCGTTTGGTTATCAGTGTTTTTACGCATATTTCTGTCCATTTCCACCTTTTAAATGTAAACGCCCTTTATCCACATATTAGGTACATAAAAGAACAGTAATAAATAGAGTAATATTTATAACTAATCAGAAAAACTTGTGAGATTGGAATCTAGACATGTAATCTGCCCCTAACAGATAAATTCATGATATTAAATATTTTATAGCGCCTTTTTGACAATTGATTACATTATTGATATGTTGAAAGGACTATAAGAAATAATAACAACATTTTGTACTAAATTATATGGTTCTTTATGAAGTTCTTCACGGTACTCTGCCGCCATCTCCCTGCAATCTGCATGTCCATAACAACTGGGATCGTTCCAAGTCGCCGAGAGCGTACCACAATAACTTGAAATTAAATAAAATCTACCAGAGAGAGTTACGGTAAAGTGTTAGGAACCAACGTTTGACACTCATTATTTTGTTAGCGATTTCAGTGAAAACACTTGGAAATTTCCGATGAAATTACCAGTTTATAGGTTTATGAGCCGGTGGATAGATCGTTACGTTGCACGCACTTAGTGCACTTATCAATTTTCATCGTTTACATGCTCCCTCTGGTCAATAACTTGTATTTTCTTAGTCAATGCACGGAATCTGACAGTAATAGCGATTTATTTTTCTGATATATATGTATGCCTGACTTCAAAACGTTAGTCAGTAATGTTTAGATTGTGACTACGTCTATTGTTGTTTATGTTTGCGTTCTTGGAAAAACTTGCGTGTAATCGTTCATCGTCATTATGATGTCGTGTATTAACGTGAGGCTTTCTATATTCATCTATCGTCGAATGTCGTGTTGACTTACTTACGGAAAAAGTATTAATTTTGCGACTTTTGACGAGAAGTTGTAGATTTTATACTGCCTACATATTAAAATTCATAATATCTAAACGGTCTTCGCTGAAAGTCTCTATGAAAATATCCCCACGTCTGCCTACTGTTAAGGTACTTATGACTAAATACTAGGTACCAGTTTTTAGTTATTTCAGTTTTACCAGCAATATCGACTAGAGATTATCGACCAAATTAATCATATTATCTATTATATGTACACATAAATTGTCATACATCACCATATTATCTCTCTCTGTCTTGATAATCGTAAAGATATTGTTTTTCAGCTTAAACAACGGGAGGTAGATATGTAGATTGAGAAATATATATATAACTAGCCTTTAACGGTGACTTCACCCGCGGTTATATTATATATAGATTGTGTCAACCAATTCGCGAGAACAGTAGTTTATTTCCGAATAAATTGCACACTCCGTCTTTTTTTGTACCACTGTCAAAGTATAAATGATAAAGGAAGAAAGGAGAAGTATAAAGGAGGTTGAGTAGTTAAGTACCACTCACATTCGCATTTAAAATATTATTCTAGCTACAATACAAACTTTCGTCCCCTATTTCCCCGGCTTCAAGTCTTATTTCGCTGCAAACACTATGTCGTATGTCCTTTACCAAAGTCCCGTCTATCACTTTACCCAAACTCATCAAAATTGGTTCAGTAGTCTGGACGTGAAAACTTAACAGACAGTCAGGTAGAGTTATATTAGTTAGGATAACGTCTTCTTATGCCTTTTAAAACAAGATAAAATAGCATAATTGACTCTTGGCATATTAGAAACAACTCCATCTGTTCACCAGCAGTATAGACCTACGCTTAGTTTCCATATAAAAAAAAACATAAGTCAAATTATTTGTCAGTGTAAATAATTGTGGTATCTGTCATCAACAATATAATTATCGTCTTCCCTTTATCTATCTGCCTATTATCATCTCCATTGATGATTATCTTATGGATTTCTTGATTTATAGTGTTTTCTACCTAATACGGTGTGTTGCGCATTGCTTTAATGTTCTGAAAGTTTATAATAGTTACAGTGTAGGTTTTAATGTTAATTGTGGCTGTAAAGTTGCGTAAACTACGAAACTGTGCTCAGAATCAATCTGTGTATCAATGGGTGTTATGACTAACCTAACCAGTATTAGATTGGCAGTAATACTGATTGACAAACACTAGTCATTCGATGAGGGCGCTCTTCAACCCATTATATATCAGAGCTGCGCCCCGCGGTTTCACCCGCGTAAGTCCCGATGCCGTGGAATATCGGGATAAAAAGTAGCCTATGTGTTAAACCAGGTGTCCAGATATCTACATACCAAGTTTCATCGCAATCGGTTTAGTACTTTAGTCAGTTCAGGAGAGAACAATCGGCCGCATTTTTTTTTAATAAAGAAAGTAAAAAAAAAATCTACTAAACTACTACGGAATAGAGAATATTTATTTTTAATACTTTGTAATTGTACCTTTGCCGTTTATTAAACAAACCTTGAAACCATAGGCTCCCGTTAAAAAGCGTGATGCTGAGCTGTTAAGTTTTTTTAACCGACTCGTATGGTCGGGGAAAACTGCGATATAATATATATATACGGGTTTTAAAAATTCTTGTTTTGTTCGAAAGAGGTTTATTCTGAAATGGTCCCATTTACATGTCATAAAGATCTGATGATGATTTTTTTTTCGTTATGATTTAGGTGCATTGAAGTTTGTTAAATATACTTGTTTAAAAGTTAACTATGAAAGACATAATTGATATAGCCTATTATTTTAGACACTTATCACAACACCGTCTGATTCCTAACTAAGCAGAACCTATGCTATGGTAACCAGACTGCTGATAAACATGCCTATATATATTTATATTATAGATAAATTACACCCAGACACAGATCAAAATAATCGTGCTCATCACACAGTTATTTGTCCTGGTTGGGAATCGAACCCACGTCTTAGGCTCAGCAGTCAGGATCACTAAGCACTAGACCAACAAAACCCGTAAATGCGACCTATAAAAAGGATCCGTGTGTGTCTGAGGATAAAATTCGTATTCGAGAAGGCGTTCTGTCTATTTTACGGAAATGTCAATGCATTTGATTACGATTTATTGTGTGGTTTGATGTATGTAGGTTAATGCTTTTAAAAGCAGTTCATGTGGGATTCGATTACGTTGATAATGCTTTTCCGTATCGTATTGATTGAACATTATTGAGCAAATATTAAATCAATTTTATTTTGTTTAATAGTGTAACTATTTTATTGATTTATGTAACATATTGATGGACAAGAAACCATTGAAATAAAATTTAAAAGTCGCCAGTGGATGTGCGAACTGCGCAATATGAGTTTAATGATTACATCGTCACTGCGGTTGATTCACGCATTAATTAAATACGAATATTATTTAAGCAACAGAATATAATATAAATGGTACTACCCTTTGGTATAGCCAGGTATAATAACAACCACACCGCGTAATAACAAGAGTAGAAAAAATCTTACCGGTTCTTTGTCCGCACAAGTTTTGCATAATTCTTCTTTTTATACATTAGGTTATAAAGATCTTAAAATTTTCTGGGATCCGGCTCTTGTTACCCGATGTTCACGTGCAAACTTAACCTACATATATGCAAAACAAATTAATTTGGTAGATTTAGAAACTCGTGGAGCCTATTCCGTTTAACCTCGGCAGGAATTTAAAAATGGCGCCTCGACAAGCTCAATTTTTTTTAAATTATAGAACACATTTTTTAGCTTTAGGTATTTCGAAATTGAAATGATTTGTTCTCCGAACTTTGGAAACTTAAATACTCAAGAAGTTCTTAGTAAAAAGAATTCACTGCTGATTTAAAATACGAAATAGAAATAATACTCCTTTGTGCGTATTATATTGTTAATTTTAATTAATCTCTTGTCATGTTCACACAGATTTCTACATCAGTCTCATTATAGTGTTATCCGATAACGTTTGAATGGCTCTCATACATACCGGCTATTCAAGAGTAATATCTAATTAGAAGGCTTCAATGGATCGTTATACCGTATTTACGTGTGGGAGGCACGATACACTCGCTTTGTGCGATATAATTTCCATGAGAGATTTTAGATGAAGATTTGAGTGAGGATGGGTTAAAGAATAAATTTTTCTTTAAACCATCAAATTCAAATATTCTTATACGATTACAGTAAAAACCTTTTTACATTGAGTACTTTAGTGATATTTGACAATGAAAAGAACGACGAATGCGACAACGGATGTGAAACACAATTAATTGAGTTGTGATAAATATTTACTAATGAACAATGTTTCTGAAATACAGGTCTCCATTGACAGTTCTTTGCATTCACAACTTTTTGTTGATAAATAAATTATCATGATGTTACGACGTGTTTACTGAGGAATTGCACTATCAATTGTACTATTACCTTTACAAGACATTCTTATAATTAATCGTGTAGTTTCCTGTGCTTTCACTGCAAATTAATTATATTTGCCCATTAAACGTATTATATAAATTGATGCTGGGCTAGTTATTATATATACTGTAGATGTATCTCGAAGAGTTTCACTTTCAGGGTCGCGTGTCTCATTTGTATAACTTATATGTACACAAAGACTTACGGGCTAATTAATCGCGAAGACGTTGGAAAGCGACGTAATGTAACTTTCAAACGATGGCTTTTGCGCGCCTGATTAGATTTCCTCGCGGATCGTTTGAAGCCCTGTCTTGAGTATATTTATAACTTATTAGACATTTGCTAATCCCACTAATATTATAAATACCAAAGTGTGTTTGCGTACTTATGTGTGAGTTAGCAGTGTGACTGGAGAGGTGACAGATTGTGTCGTGGATTTAGAAACTGGCATACGGCTAAACACCGCCTTCAAAAAGACTGGTTAAACAGCTCTATTTCTTTTTTGGTTGTTTGTTTTTTTTTAATTTACTTGTTCCTAAAAAAATAAAAATACGAAACTATCGACAGCAAAACTTTAGGATTTATAAAGTACTAGCTGCGCCCCGCGGTTTCACCTGCGTAAGTCCCGATCCCGTGGGAATATCGGGATAAAAAGTTGCCTATATGTTAATCCAGGTCTCCAGCTATCTACATACCAAGTTTCATCGCAATCGGTTTAGTAGTTTTGGCGTGAAAGAGTAACAAACATCCATACATCCATACATCCACACATCCATACATCCACACATCCATACATCCACACATCCATACATCCATACAGCCTCACAAACTTTCACGTTTATAATATTAGTAGGAAGTAGGATTGGGTTCTGTTGTTGTAGTTTATTAATATTTTTTTTATTTGGTGTTTATTATAAACTAGTAACACATTGTATATTATTAGAACAGTCATGTTCTACAGATTAATCAGTGTTTATCATTGTTATCTAAAACATACACTTCATCTTAAAAAGACAATTGTTCATTTGTTATTAATATTCATCATCGTTGTTTATGAGTCATCAAATATTATATTTAAGAAAATTTTAATCTATGGAATGTAACGTTATCCATTTAACCACTTGATGCCATTTAACTTCGGTAGGAATTTAAATATGGCGCCTCTATAAAAGCTCTTTTTTTATTTAAGGCACAGATTTTTTAAAGATTCCGCATTTCGAAATTGGAATGATTTGTCTACACAAATTATGTGATCTAAGTTTTTTATAGAACTATCTTGGTAAACGAGCACAAGGCACACCTGACGCAACTCCTTGGAGTTCATTATTTGCAAGTAACTCGTTATTTTCCAGCTCAATGTTGTATCTCTCGAAGTTTTTATTCTGAATAAGTTGGTAAACGTCTATCCAGCGTAAAAATATGCATTATTAGCACACAGCTCTAGTCTTATAATACTATTTACCATAAACGCTGATGCATTATTTATCTTCAACTATTCTCTGTGATCTCTCCGGGTTACAATACTTTAATGTCAATTTTTAAGTGTGTCAGTTTCTTACAACCACGAAGGGTCCTCTACTTCACTCAAAGTAAATTAAAGAATAGGTCCCAATACCGGCTGGCGTAGTGTCAGTGATGCAACTGATATGACGGGTCATTGACCTATTTCTCAAGAGGTGGACTTTGCTATGGTTAGAACACATTTGCTATGCTTCAGCGAGGATGGCCAGTGTCACTTTGTCACGTGTGGAAGAGTCCAAGTTAAAAGAGTTGACTGGTTAATTTTACTTTACAATTTCTTAGACTTTAGTCTTTAAAGTTTTGGTTATGCTTATTTATGAATAGCAGTGTAAGAGTAAATTAACGTAATACATATACGTACTTTGCGCTTATATGTTCACTTCAACTAGAGCCTATCTGATACTTAAACTAGATAATTTGGGTCCACTAAAAATGCAACAATTGTTATTAAATGTTAATGTATTTTTCGTCTTTGTATCATAGCGTACAGGCAAATGAACTATAAAACTTGATTTTGATGTTACGGAATACCTTAGACCAAAATCCTCTTTCTCCTCCCCTTGTATGTGTAAGAAAAAAATACTTATAATAATATCATGATTTCAATTAAAGTCGATTCTATGACTTGTTGTTAGTACATATACGAGGCAACTAACGAGGTACACGAGGACTATGTTTGACTGACAATAATGTTGTATTTTTGATGATCATCAGCAGAACATTACCCCAAAAATTATTTCCAGTTAATATTTTTTTCTAATAGTTTGTTTTAAATTTTTTTTTTTAATTTAAAGTCGCTTGCGCTTATGCCTTGCTGTACACACGTAAATGTAACAAAATTCTTTTATTCTCTAATTTAACCGTCAGTCAAATAGTTCTTTTGTAATTCGACCTTAAGACGTTTGGATAATTAACAGACCAAAGGTTACTAATAATAATAGTACTATATACTAATAATAGTTTTGTTTATTTGACTCATTTAGTTTCTTGTGAGGGAGCGATTAAAATAAATACACGTCACTCGAAATCTATCAGCTTACCAAATAAGGATAAGTTGGTAATAGTTAATTGTTTATATCTGTTTTTTTTATCTAATCACTAATCAATTTATATGTTAATCCAAGATACAATCTAATAGTGTCCAAAATTTTATCCAAATCGGCCTTGCCGTTTTATTGTGACTTTTTATCTGTCGCAGACTAATTTTATAATAGTAGTGGGATCTACAAGTTGGTTCTGTAGCTATAGTGCGTTATTATTCTAAGATTATATCATTTTAATAACATTTTGTAACAAAATAAGGAAAAATTCAACGATCGCTACGTGATGTGCATAATGTGAGAAAAATACGTAAAAATATACATTAGTATAAATAGCTACTATGTAAACGTCTGTACGTTCATCAGATTCATTCCAATAAATGAAAACTTTATTCTACACCAATTACAATTAAATTACAAGAAAATGGCAGAAACAGTATGTACAATTGGCGGCCTTGTCGCAAAAAGCAATTGTTTTACAGGCAACCTTATGATGAACAAAGACGACAAGATATAAAAGAAATAATGGGTAGATTTTGGTGTAAGTAAGAAAGAAAGATAAAAGAAAAGAAATCAAGAAAATCTTATTTCGTTCAGTCAGAGACACTTAATTATAAGGTAGAACCTACCCATTAGGACTCACAACACTATAAACATGTACCTTATTTATAAAAGTGAACGGCGCGACGAGTATAAGAGTTAAAGAAGATTTTTTTTATGGAGTCATACTGTAGTAAAAATTGTTATAATATTAAAATAAACAAAAATATACCTTCCTTATTGATGTTAATGCAGTGATATACACGATGAGAGCAGATGCGTTGGTGGCGTAAAGTGAAGACAAGAATGTCACATACTATGTCCTACATACATAATTGGCATTAGTCAGCGTCAAATAGACACGATAGCCATCTCATAGTCCTAAACACTGAAACAATATAATCAAACATAAGTGGTTGTCTTTATGTTCTTTCCAAATTCCTTGAAATTACTTCTTTTTTTGTTAAGCAGTGCGTTAATTTCTGCTCAACGTGATATAGAATTCTAACTAATCACTTATTTCTTTTATTTCAGGTATGATCATTTGACTTATTGCCCGGTCCTCCGTAAGTTTTCGATCAGTGGATACCACAAACCGAAGCAGTAGGTTATATCTTCTTAGGATATTATCGAAGGGAGCGTGTATATGTGAACGACTGTACCCAACATACGAATGAAAACAGTAATATATTATCGTGAATATCATGAATATTCACCGCGGCTTCACTTTCATACAACGTTAGGAAGTCGATATTATGTTAAGTTTTATAGTAAAAGAAAATAAAGTTGTTTAAGTAAGTAAGTGCGGCTAAACTGTGCAATTGAGACTGCTGCTAAATGCTCACATCTAAAACATAACAGTGAGTAAACACAATAGGTGTAACAGTTATTATAATCATACTCACTTAAAGCACAGAATACATGATAGTACCAGTACAGAAGGACCTCTTCGCAATACCATTTAAATAAATAGCTACTCTTGCTCCGACACAATAAGGTGCAATTCAGATCTCACACTGCTAATTCCAAACGCGTTATATTAATCTAAAACTTGCCTCTCTTTCTATCGCATAACTCTTATCTGTTCTGATGCCGTTAAGGTTGTCTTCTGTAAGAAGAATTAATCTAAATATTTAATAACCAGTTATGTGCCTATTACTTTACTTCTGTTAACAAATGAAGTTTTAAATAAACCTAGGCTAGGTATTTACTTGGTAGTCCGGATGTTTTAATAAAAGCTGTTCCCGGATCCCTCCTACTCAAGGCGCAGTATGGCACACCGTGTGGTTTTAGTCGGTTCGATTCCGACACACCGCCCCACCGAAAACCCCGGTGGAGTGACGGCCCGAGGGGGTTTCCACACTCACAAAAAAAAAAAAGGTATTTACTTAGTAGTACCTACGTAGATGTAACTTATATTAAGGAAAACTGTTTTATTTTACAATCTCTATATAGATACTTTAATCTCTAAGAAGATAGGCATTTGCCATACGTTAGTGTGTACCTTGGAATGAAACTATCTCTTTTAGGTATTTAGCTAGGTAGGTATATGCAAATCAAATCGCGGAACCCTACTCCTTATAACACTAACTATTTGCCAGTGAAAGTCCCATGGAAATAGGTATTTATTTATTTATTTACTAGCAGTTTCCGCGCGGCTTCGCTCGCGTGATCATATCGCGTGTATATTTTGCGCGGAACCCTCATCTTTTTCCAAAATCAGAGTAGCATAAGTTACTCCTTTTAACATCAGCCATCTGCCAGTGAAAGTCCCGTGGAAATCGGTCCACCTGTTCCGGGGATTAGCCGAAACAAAACAGACATACAGACAAATATTGTAAAACATGTTGTTTTGGTAAATGTACCGTATATACATCCAAATGCACTTTGTAAAAAGCGGTTATTTTAATATTACCAACAGACACTCCAATTCTATTTATTTCCATAGAGTATAGATAGAAGATGTGTATCAGTTGTTGTGGTCCTAATAAATAAATATAGGTACTCATCAAAGCTAAACTTGACCTTGTAAACCGAACTTGTAAGTATCTAATTATACTGATTATAATTAATAATATAATCTAACTACGTAAATACGGGAAACGTAATTTGTAAGCGACGAACGGGCGAAGCGACGTAGCGCGTGAGTGAGTATCGAAGTAACGTGCTACCTGGCCGGCGCGTGGCAGCCCACTGAATTTCGTACGACTCATCGACGCTGCTAGCCTAGCAGCGTGCTAGGTACCTGTAGCTTTATACCTACTGACCGGAGTGGACCTAGCCTGCTTAAAGGTAGTTCTATTCACATATTGCCAAATACAGAATATTTTTATCAGTAGTTATAAATTCTGTGCTGAACTTCAACGTGAACAAAATCACAGTTACTAATAACAGGTATCACTAGGTTACAGAATAGATGATTCAATGATTGACTAAACCAGAACTCTGAACAGTTCTCAATAAAATTTTAACACACCCACCCATTCATAAATATGCCCTAAAATCCCTTTCAGTGTCAACCATTTGTCATAAACAAAGAAAATATTTACGGTCTATAAAATGTGTTTCCACATTAGTCATAATCGCCGTCCGCCATCACCGCTCCCTTTGTATAGGGGCATTATCCTATTGGGGATAAAACGCAATAGCTTGTAAACTTGGAACATGTTCCATTTAACGTAATTGACAGGTGTGAAGTTCGCCACAATGAAACAAATTACATGTGTTGTCAACTGTAACGGATATTTTGACGTTGACAATGATATTGTCTTTGAACGAAATTAACTTTAATTGTAATTTATTGTTCGAATTTAAAAAAAATCGAATGTACATTAAACTGCTACCATGAGATACTTTTTCTGCTTTAGTACTAGTAGAATTACTGAAACTCCATAGGTAGTGAGAATAGGTTGGCAACGTGAAATGACACCGCTGCAGTGATCTTTAGAGTCTTGGAATGCACCTCGTTATCGCGTGTGCTTGGTCATCACCTTGTAGCATAAGACACGAAACTAAAGGTACTCAAGTTTTTTTAATAATAATCCTACTAATATTATAAACTTGAAAGTTTGTGAGGATGTACGGATGTTTGTTTCTTTCACGCAAAAACTACTGAATCGATTACGATGAATGTTGATAACTGGGGACCTGGATGAACACATAGGCTGATTTTTATCCCGATATTCCTACGATACACCTGGACTTACGCGGGTGAAACCGCGGGGAGCAGCTGGTAAAATAATAAAAATATTATATCCTGGGACGTATTACACATCGCTATCTATTCTAGACCCAACTAACATAAAAAAGAAAGATTTTAATAACTCTGTACATAGGTCAAATCAGCAACATGTCTGATACGTCTAACGTTTTTTTGACAAATAAATAAACTGTCACACACGCACTTGACGCTCACAAGTATTTACAAGTACCTACCACTAACTGCTCACTGATGGTAAGCGGTCACCGTCACTAGCAATATGAGTGGTGTCACTTACGCTTTGTCCATCTCCACCTGGAGGTTCCTACTGATACCTATCATGGAAGTGGTTGTCCACGGTGATTTACTCGGTGCCGAAACATCCTTGGTGGGCTCCAGTTCGAGCAGAAATCTTATGTCCTTCTCTGATTTGATTTTTAGCATCGGTTGAGGTCATAGTGTAAAACATTTCTAGACTTAACTTGGACTCTAACTTGAAATGTTAGATCAACGCATACAACGGTTAAAAACTATTTACAGTAATCGATAAGAGGAAAGGTTCCTTCTCTATTTACAGAACTGATTATGAACGATCCATTTAAAGACAACATAAATATACTCGTCCTGCAGGAGCACTTCTATCAATATTTGTAACAGTTATGTGTGTACTATGAATAGGGTTACCACTTCTCGGAATTTGTAATATACAAAACTGCAACAATACTATTTTATAGTGTTGTGTTTCTTTGTGCGTATAGTCGCCTCAGCTTATTGTTGAAAAATGATAGTGTTGGAAATGTTTGATTTGCACCAGAAAAAAGCGACCGTAATCGAAATAATCCATCTAGAACTTTGAATTTGCACAACTAATTTTGAGATTTAGCTAATTTATAACATCAGTTATCGCGGAATAAAAATCAGAAACTGATTGATTCGAGTCCGTGCAATATATTTGTTGCCTCCACTGTTCAAATGTAGGGTAGGAAAGTGAGGCAAAAAGCGAAGAAGCGGTGTAACTATTACTTCAGAATGTGACGCCGCACTTCCTATTTTCGCGACGCACCAAAAGATCTTGGTCGCACTATGTCTGATACACATCGCACTTTTCTTAAGTTTATTAAAAAGCAACAACTTTTAAGAACATCTGCATTCTTAGTCGATATTTTTAGTATTATGTCTATAGTGTAGCCCTATGGCTATCCCGTCGATCCCACGAGGCGTGGGAACCAGATGCTCGTGAAACGAGATCTCCTGACGATTGTTTGTCGATAGACCGCCTTGTCATGTAATTAAAAAGTTGTATCGAAGTATTTGAAGTGAGTTCAAGTGACGGAGATGGTTATTAAGACGTTAAGAAAGTTGTCTTTTTTTTAAATTGCAAATACCAATTGTACACAATACAGTTTAAATTAAATTGTTCGTCAATTGTTTACAGTTCATTGTTACTGACTTTAGATGTTATCATGTCGTTGAGTTTCTTTAGAGTCATTCATTAACTCATGATTGATTAAAAGGTACGGTAAAGGAAAGCATTCCGTGGAAACGTGCTTAGTGTATTCCATGCTGTTCATACATATTATACATGCATATGTATATATTTATAGGTTTTTAATATTAAATATGTCGTAAATAAATATGACGTCATTAAAAAAATATCCGACAAAAATAAGAATGTGTCAATCTTAGTAAGCCTACCCGAACACCGAAGGTCACTCTTTTCTAGATAGTACTTTTAATGTTTTGATATTTCAGTCTCTGTCATAACTTTCTCACAGGTCATATTGTATGCAGTGTGTCTTTATCCAGTTATCTTTAAATAAATAAATCAACCGTAACATGTACTTAAAACAAGTTTGTCTATTGGTTATTTATTCTTTTAGAGTGTGTCGTGTTTCCTATTGTTTTGTAGCCTGTGTATGAATGTGTTCTTCATATAGGACACTCGGTATTGATGTAAATGCATTCTGTATTTATTTGAAGTTCGTTAATGAGGACCAAAGGAAGGGGGTGGGGTCGGAATCGAACACGTGTTCCGACACTTCCGTCGCATGTTTATGCTTCGATAGTTTAAGAAATGCTTCGGTTGTTTTTCGTCTTGGTCCGAGTATGTTTGTGAGTTGGTGAATACTGAAGAATGTTTGTGCGGCTAGATTAACATTTTATTACTTTAGTATTGTTCGAAAGGAAACAGAACTACTTACATAAATTTAGGGTGAGTCTATAAATAGATTATATCATTATAGTCAATACGTAGAAAACAGTAACATAACCGTTTTAAAATATACCAAAAATAAGAACACTTACTTCTTAATTATATCATAACGTTATGACTTAATTATATTATGTTCGTTAATTTAATTCTTTACCCGCACTAAGAAATTATTTCTCTGTAAACCGTCGTACCTACACTTGTTTAAGTTTCAGACCTTTCAATGCTTCTGAATACTCTCTCTTTCTGTTTTGTATAACCTCTTCCGACAGTCCAAAAGATGCTTTGCGTGCTTTGATACCTTTCACAGTATGTATCACCTACATTTTTAAGATAATTGGGCTAATCGAACAATGTGAAATTAAGAATACATTAAGTTTATGTTCGAAATTTAAAAATTACGTGACAGTGGGTACGTCAATAACTTGTCATGGTGTTTACGTTTATACAATTACAGTTCAAGTTATGCTGGCCATTGAAATAAGCCAAAAAATAAATTAACTGAATGAGTTATGGTCGAAATTCGACCACCAGGCGATCTCTAGTCATCATCTGCCTACCCTTGTCCCAATTTTATTTGGGGTTGGTGCAATTTGTTTTATTCTTCCATTCTACTCTATCGTACGTAATTTCAATGCTTACTAACTTTCTAACCATATCTTCTTTCACACAGTCCATCTATCTTTTCTTGGGTCGTCTCTAGTATAATAATTTAATTCATATTTGGTCAATATGATTTAACAGAACTACAAAGAATATTGTTTTTAGTTGGCAGGAGATGAGGTTCTTTTGTGTATGAAAAGCACTAAAAATTACACAATTCTGTCATTCATGGTAGTTAAAAATCATGTTCCTTCGTACAACAGTGAAAGGGTTCATTCACTTCAGTAGATACCTATATAATGTAATGTGTGGGAATGAAACCCACAACATATGGGTTGCAAATCAGTTACTGCTACTGGCCTTGTTGTCTGACTGTATGTATTCGTTACTGCAAATTTATTCGATTATATCATCCAGAGAATTAAAGAAAGTTGACCTTTTAAACGTGAGTGTAAAACGAATAATTTAAACGGCCATTAAATCATTATAAATATTGATTAACAAACGGGTCAAACGCAGTTTAGAAAACGAAGATATGGTATTTATCCTAATACAAGATTAAACGCGGAAACACTTAATAGCCTATTTCCTCCATTAAATTAATAAAAATCATAATTGTATGTAATATGATATTAAACGCTAATGATGTAACTCTCTAAACTCTGTACTTCGTTATAACCTAATTGTATTTAAAACAAGTATGTCTATGTATATGAATCTACACATTTATTCAAATAAATAAAATTGAAGTGTCTGTATGTAATGTCATAGTAACAGAATGTTACTAAATATATACTTACTAATACTAATTTAATAAAAAAACATTTTTTTAAATTTTTTGTCTGTTCGTTCCGGCTAATGTCCGGAAGGGGTTGACCGATTTCCACGGGACTTTCACTGGCATATTGACGTTATAAAAAGTAACTTAGGCTACTATTATTTTGGAAAAAGAATTAGGGTTAAACATGTCCACGCGAGCAGAGCCGCGCGAGGAACAGCTAGAATTACATATAATGCAATTATTAAAAGAAAAATTACAAAATCTAGAAAAAGAAAGAAAGAAAAGTATTTATTTCTTAAGTGACGTTAGTGCTTACAGTACTTAAAGTGACAAAACATTTAAAAAAAATACAATATACTGTCTACGAAATCTATACAGACAAATCTACAAAACTTATTTCCATCTGGATATAAATTTTCAGTTTTGCTTATCAAATTATTCCTTTGTTCTATACAAAGGAATAATTTGATAAGCAAAACTGAAAATTTATATCCAGATGGAAATGTATTTATAAATGGAAATAGATAAGATAATGCACATCGACTCATCATTATACCAATATTTTTATACAGTAACTAGTCTTCGATATGCGGTTCTTTGTTTCTTTTTATAGACTGTTTACCTAGTCTTTGCTGTTATTTTGTTATTACATAACCGATATGAAGTTTTCATAGTTTAAATATGACTCTTCGCACGATATGATTTCCGCTCTTAAAGGACTTGCCTGCCGTTTGTGCTATTGTATACTTGGGGTCATACGTACAAATAATACAAACACCATTTTGTTTTATTTCGTTTCTAACAAAATTCGTGTGTATCGGTTTTAACTTACCAATGAGTTACACTCAGCTCAGAACAGGATCACATTGTAATTATTGTAATATTTTTTATTACTACTTTATTTAATGGGTAATGCTTTATTTTGTGTCTTATTCTCTTTCTTGTCATCATCATGATTAGTAAATTTTTTGCGTTTTCTTACAGCAAGCATGCTCTAAAACCTAATAGATAGGAGTAACACGTTCAGTGTTTACAAACAGTGACTAATAAACTGGTAAGAATTATCTGTGGATAAGAGAATGCATATTTTTATGGGTGTGCCGAAGCAGTAAACACTTAGTGAAATATTTTTGTAAGCAGTAAACACTTCGTGAAATATTTTTGCAACATACATATATACTTACTTAAATCTTTAGAGATAAGTGTGGAATGTGGCGCGGCGGTTGTGCATTCGATTTGGAACATCGGGGTTGATTGTCTTTTTGAATTAGTCTGGGCGTTTCTATTTAAATATATCCGAGTTCTAGAACCAATGAATTTTGTCGCCACATCAAAAACTCTTATTTATTATATTAAAAATAGGCGCAAACTGTACTAGATGATAAAACAGTTCACTATTTAATAAAAATGAGTTAATAGACATTATTATGAGTAGTTATACCGGAATCGCAATGCTATTGGTCGGTTGATAAATATTGATGAATAGTGGGGATATAAAAGGCCATGCTAACATTATAAGTTGTGAAGAATCACTTGAGTGCGGACTGAGGTTGGAAGAATATAGCAGTTACTGTTATTTAGTGATTTTGATAGGCAATAGTTGTATAACTGTTCCTAACATGAAGAAGGTCTAGATACCGCTGTATAGGTGTTTTATTTGAACCCATACCATGTACCATAGTAAGGAGCTGTTGAATGAAGGTGGTGGTGCAAAGCCACTCCTTGTGGAAGTCTGTCGGTGTGGCCTAAATTCAGATTGTTCGGCAGTGCCATAGACTGAAATGATAACGATGCTGATGAAGGCCACGATTATGATGCTAATAAATCATGTGGCACGTTTTTAAATTACCTTATTTCTAAGGCATGTAGCAGGAGGTACGTAAAAGCAAGAACAAGACGCTGAAGAGCGTGATTGTTTAAATCTAGCTCAATCAGAAGATTAAATGAGAGTTTGAAATTGTTGATCTCAGTTGAATTCAAAATGGCTTGCAAATTTTACTATTACATTTAAATTTTAAGGCATTTGTATTTATAAAATGTTTGACTGTTGCATTACACCATAACTGCAGATAAAAATACAAAATATTGACAATATACTGGATACAATACATTGTTAGTAATTTGTATTTTTACATTAAACCGCCTCTTTTTCATTGTATTTACCAAGTAAATTGTAAATAGTTTTACACTGTGAAACTTCTGGAAGTATGTCCTCTATTATAATAAGTACTGAAAGCGTAATGTAAAACAAAAGTCATTGTATAACAATAAAATGACAGAATCGAATATTGTCATGGCATTGTATGAGTTGTGTAAGGGCATAACATCGATTTGTCATGTTCAAATGACGAATAATAATCGTAAAGCTTCATAGTTTGACTATAGAATGATGATGATAAAGGACATACTGAGTAATTGGACATAAATAGTAAATACTAACTTTTAAACTTTCGCGTTCCATGATATAATATTATTTATTCCTCCGTAGTTGTTTTGAGACGAGATGACGAACGACCCATTTCTTTTGAGTATAGCATATTTATCACCAATTATAATATTATATAAAATTGAATCACTCTATTTTAAAATTTAAAGCTTTTGGTTAATTTCATGACCTGAAAAAGTTTGATGGTTTATTCATTGAGGAGTTACAGGTTATCTCATCACACCGTAGTGAAATTGAGGTGTCCCTTTCTCCTCACCTAACCTAACATTGGAGTTGAGAAGGAACCATATCAATTTCAAGAGGGTGTAACGGTTGGACTCAGGCAATTGTAATAAGCAAAAGGAATTATCAAAATTTAACTGAAAATAATGACATCCTTTGAGCTCTAGTTTTGTCGCACCTATGATACTTATAAAACAATTCCTAAATCGGCCTTCATGTTTAAAGTACTAAACGTTTTTATAATTATCTATAAGCTTTAGCAAGGAAACGTAATATACTGCTGAAATCCACAAATGCATGCCATGCCATACTCGCGTGCTTAGAACGCGTTTTTCAGTATAATTTGATTATTGTTGATTTGACCTATTTTTAACCCCGGACGCAAAAAGGAGGGGTGTTATAAGTTTAACATGTGTATCTGTGTATGTGTCTCTGCGTACCTGTCTGTGGCATCATAGCTCCTTAACAGATGGACCGATTGTGAATTCGTTTTTTTTTGTTTGAAAGTTGGCTTGATCGAGAGTGTACTTAGCTGTTCTTATTTAGAATTCAAGAAAATCTGTTCAGCTGTTCCAAGATCACCAGCTCTATTCTAATCGTCGTTCTAATTTATGCTTGTAAATATTTCGTCGCAGTTGTAGAAAAATGGCGGATTTGATTTTTTGTCGATTTTGGTTTTTAACATAAGCCTACTGAAAATATTATACTTTATCATGAAACAAAACATTTTTCAAAGCTCATACACAGTACACACAGTAACGTTTTTAGACTTCATTACAGAAACAGCCGTTTACAAAATACTACGTAAAACATCATTTGAAAACGCTAAAGTGCTTTCCTGTAAAGTTACTAAAATCAAATTCGTCGTTTTTCTACGATAATGATTTATCTAAAGTGTTTATGACAATTGGTTGTATCGTAAAAGAAATACTTTACGCATATGAAATTCCAGAATTAAATTATTGGTACATTCTGTTCTGTGGTATTAATTTTATTTATTTTTGATAATTTATCGTTTTAATCGTCATCGTAGCTAAATTATGTCTTCATTATAAAGTTTAATATAGGTGGAGGTTTCAGTTAGTGGTTACAACTGAGAGGTGTACCTAAATTAAACTTGATTATTACCTGATTAACGTTAGCACCAACGTTAGAACAATGAATCTTTTTTAGTTAAAGTCGAAGTGCTCCTGGTATTAGTACGACAACACTCGTATTGTTTCTAAAATAATAGGGTATCTATCTTCATGTGTGTGTCGCCGTGATATTTGAATAAGTATACACCTGACATTACTCGAACAAACATTAAAATGTTATTATTGAAGTTAATATTTACAATATAATATAGCTTCGACTTACCCTTTTCCTCATATTTATTTTTAATTGTTGTAAATCCCCACTAGTAATGTTAGTTGTGACGTAGGTATTCCTGACAAACCACTCGTATGTTTTAGTTACAGAAGCGGATTCGTCATAGCTATAGCCCGATTGAAGGTCGTCCTTCGTGTTGTATCACATTGTCAATTTACACTAAAACCGTAATGTAAATCGTTTATTAAAATATATATTCGATCCACTCTTTTTTTTTCAGTTT
This sequence comes from Callimorpha dominula, assembly GCA_949752705.1. Taxonomy (NCBI): domain Eukaryota; kingdom Metazoa; phylum Arthropoda; class Insecta; order Lepidoptera; family Erebidae; genus Callimorpha; species Callimorpha dominula. Next base: position 12,091,018 of record OX457011.1, read on the forward strand.
AGAAATAAAGTCTTTACGATTGAAGATAAAATCCATTTTAAATAACCGCGATTTATATTCAGCCATTTTGTATAGCGCGGTCGGTGACCCTTGCTAATCACGACCGCGGGAGACGAATAGTACGATTTATAAGACGATTTGAATCCTACGGCCTTGTGGTAGTGCGGTGGTCGTTTTACTCACCGCCGACGACAAATTACAATTGTGTCACGTAGTTGTGATGTGGTTGGGTGTTCCAAGCTATTTCTTAGCGCGGATAAATTTACAGATAGAAATTGTGTAACGTTGTTCTGTTGGATGTGAGTTTGACATCCTAAATACTTCTCATGAACATGTCTGGTGTTATCACATGTCTGTAATAGTGTTGCCATACTAAATTAAGTTTCTACTTCGGCAGATTTCAGTATGGAGAAGGTAGGGCACAGAGAGGCGATTCTCAGGGTTTTAAAATAAAAACGTGTCAATGTGTCAGTGTTCAATAACTGAAGATGCCGACAATAGTGGAACTGAAGCCAAATGAATTTGAAACTTTCATTTAAACAGTCGATTCAAGTTGTTATTCACACCATAGACAGAACTTTTGCATTGGCTAAGTAGGATTAACGGCCTCATACAACAGGGAATAAAACCACCGCAAAAACAATTCCTGGGGTGGATGCGTGCACTTTCCCAGTCATATTATGTCTGAACCTTAATGTACTATATAACCAACGAAATAAATAGATTACCTATTAGATTTACAATCTGATACGCGGACATGTAGGCGCGGGTATGCATACCTACCTACTTTACTTACGCAAGTGTGAGTTCAAGGTGTGGTGCACTTGGACTAATTAAGTGTAGTTCACGTATGGTTGCCAATTAATTATCGTTAGTAGTGTTAGTTTGTACTAATAGTAGGCTTAGTAGTGTAGTATAGAGTTGTGCAGTTTCAAGCGAATTTAAAAACCTATTTTTTATTTAAAAAATATACGTGGTGGCAAGATTATTTTTGAATTAAGAACTTCCATGTTTTTTAAGTCTGTAGCAATTATATCTCGAAGTAAGCTTAGCGGAAGAATATAGAACCATTATTGTATTTCTAGTTGCCTAAAGCCATTTTAATACGGTTAGTCTGGAACGTATATTATTTCTACATATAATTCAAAGCTATGCAGTAATCAGATTATCTAGGCTGTTGCCGGCGGCGGCCGCCGTTCTAGATAAATATGCCATTGATTTGGTTTTATGTCAGTTCGTAGTATTAATACCTTTACAATGTGCGAAATTATAAATATATATGTTATTTTAATTGGCACTTTCATAGTGGGTATCACTTTCTATAATATCTTGAATTGAAGTTAAAGTAACATTTACAAGTACCGTACATTTTTAGATGTATTTGATTTAAAAAAAAATATATGATTTGTCTTCTGTATTTGTTGTTAAGCCGCATTTTATTTTAAAGAAGACAAGCCGTGCTTTGGTGATTCACATCCTGTATTGACTAATGCCGCGTTCCTATAATCAAGAAACGATTCGTTTTGCTTACGGACGGTAAACTTTTCGTTGAAAATTCAACGAAACTTTACCGTCCGACCGTACCGAATCGTTTCTTGATTATAGGAACGCGGCAAAAGTCTTATAATTAGCTTAAACTTGTTAGTTAGATACTTCTACATCCTCTTTCTATATGTATATTCATATTTATCGAACTTAGAAAGAATACTGGAGACGGAACAAGGAAATTAGAGCAAGACAAAAAATGTTCTAGGTACATGAGCATGTTGAATATTGATCCAAGAAATGAAAAAAGAAACAAACATATCTACTTATAAGAAGAGCACAAAGTAACAATTCATTCACCTTATGCAATAAAACTCGCGAAGTATTTACGAGTTCCGACTTCGAGAAATAGGTCATAATTAGTCGTCCTATTATTCAAATAGGGTTCAATGACCGTTGCGCCCTGTCCTATATAAGGACCTACCTACCCCTCAAATCAAGGCGTGATAATTGCTCTTTTAAATTGCTTTCGAATTTATCGAAGAAAAGGGGAGTAAGTTTTCTTTGTACGCAGTATTATTTGTTTTGTTGCTTTACCTATTATTAATTGTGCTTGGTTTACTGTTACGTTTTAGTGTAAGGGGTCGTAGTTCTAACGATAATGCAGGTGCGGAAGCACGCGTCGCTGACCCTAAAAAAACCCTTTTATTTATGTTTTTTTAAACATTATAAATACCAGTCATTAGGAAAACCTTAGCAAAAGGAACCTTTCGAACTGCATAGTATACGACCTTTCTGATTTTAAAGAGTGAGAGGAGGATGGTATATACCTAAATATATATACATGAAGTCAATTAAGCTAAGTTCTAATAAAACCAATGTTCCTCATTGACTGCAATTGAGCATGGTTAAAGAGTTTATTTTCTGTGAATTGGTTATAATAAATCATATTATATCATATAACAAAAACAACCGGACAAATGCGAGTGTAACGCACCGAGGGTTTCGTACAAACTTGTCAGAAGTGGGATTGGAAGACAAACTTAACTTTGCTGTTTTAAAAATATCATACATACCGTAGATTAAATTTTCCAAACGCAATAAATATAAGTTTGCAATCGCACAAAATATTTTTTTAATGTAATATACAAATTAATGACTTTTGATTTTTTTCTTTACTTGTGCTGTGAGACTTTGTTTCTTGCAAAATTTTATAATTCTAGGTCAATATGAATGTAGGTTTTGATTTACTTGCGAAATGTTAAAATTTGTCAAAATAAAAGGCTAATGACCGTATCCTTTGATTGCGTTGACTTAGAAGCTTGAATTTTTTACAGCGTCAACGGACCGCGAACATGTTAATTTCAACTTGATATCTCCACGCGTTTTTGAGAAAAAGGGCCTTGACAGATATACATACGGACAAGGAAGTGATCTAGGGCTAAGTTTTTCTTTTTGAGGTACGAAACCCTAAAAACGGATATTTACATTGGTATTGGTATAGGGCTCTGTTTCCGCATTTAGGCTCATAGACGATCCATTATGCGTTCAGATAGGCTGACTAGTTGAGTCAGCCTAGCTCCTTCCAGAAGCACAGAAGCCTCCTGGGGCGTTTGCAGGCTTCTTAGAGCGATCTCGCACCCGTGAGGATACTTGCCCGTTGTGTGGTCACTCTCTCGCACTCCAGGATAACGTGGGCGGCCGATTCCTCGGCGTTGAGACATCCTCTGCATAGAGGACTCTCTGTCGCACTGATGGTGAATAGGTGCCGGTTAAGGGCCCGTAACGATATTTACCCTTTTTTCTACTAGTTCGAAATACTATTACGCTTAGAACTTAGAAGTGGAGCTATACTTAAGCATAATAGGGTTATAAACATTTGTATTTTACTTATTGCGGTGAAATCAAACCCGTAGACAAGCTTTGATAGAATCAAATACTGTTGTTCTTATACAGCGTGAAATTATGAATCATTATTTTTAATATCTTAACGTTCTTGCGCACACGCACCGCCATTATATAAAGATCTATTCTAAATATTAGTTCCTTCATGGTCTGCTACTTGATTTTTTGTGCTCAAAGGCTTTGCTTTATTCTCGACTCCTACATTATATAAGTTAATAATAATGTACAGTTTTGATAGTAGTAGTTTAATGGTACCCGTCGTCCAATCTTGGAACAAATGTGTATAATAGAAAATTTGCATACTTAAAAAAAAAATTATATATTTCATGGTTTTTTGAAGAATAATTTAAAAACTCATCCTGAAATTGATTTAGTACAAAACTTGAACCAATATTGTTAGCTACTTTCTTTATTAAGACTACATTTGAGGTGATAATATTTATCAGTCAAAAAATTGGGCAACAAACCCAAAGCGTAATTCTCCTATTTAGTTTAAACATCAAATAAAAGATGAGATGAGATGTAAAGATTATGTATAATATATGTATATCCATCTGTCCGTCTATTTATCCATCTATCTACTTATCCTTCTGTTATATCTTGCCTATCCGCTGTTTTGTATGTTTTTTCTACTTTAACCTGTCCCATTATTTTTAACATACTTTTTAACACATTTCAGCCAGATTTAAAAAAACGTCTTTAACAGTGTTAAACTGGGCACAAGACGTTGAGCGGATGCTTTTATTATTCATGTTGTCACATGTGCACAAAAAATGTACGAAGGTGACAATGTATCCGTTTCCTGAGGAATAAAATACGCAAACAAGTTCCAATGTCAAGAAGGTTCCCGTGGGACTATGAATCTTATTTCAAAGAATGAGTGTATTTTATTAGCAGTCGTCAGTTTTACGTAAATATTGTTTAAAAAAATATTAAGAGTACATTACTTAATATTTGTCTTCCTAACTATATATTTTTTTGTTTTCATTGCCAGTTTATGTTTTCCACTAAGCATCTCTATTTACTCTCAGAATCATATATATACCAGGCGCCACTTTAACTCTAAACACGAGCTGTACAGATTTCCTTAAAGTACCTACCTCTGACTTTTGATATGTTTTAAAACTATCTCTTTTCCGGGGCTTACTTGACAATAGAAAGTCATTCAGTAAGTAGTGTCAAGAGTTGTCACTCTTGACACTCTTGGCACAAACCAATTTAAATTTCGAGTGTAACTGTCAAACTTGACATGAAAGATTTGTTATAGTAGAGATGCCCTTACACTTACTTCTTTGAAATTAAAAATTGTTGGTAAAGATGATTGGTGATTTCTCGAGTATTAGCCGGTAAGTCGAATCTGTGTAAATAATTATTTTGTAGACTTTTATAATATGAAGTGAGTCCATCACAGCTTAGATTATACCATTGTCACGTACTGGGCGATTAGGAAAGGACATGGTTTTATAATACATTCATATACCTTTAAAGTAAAAGTAGCTGTGTTGCGTTTCCAATTTTCCCAGGAATAGGGTGTGGTTACACGACAATATAAAACCGCTTTTACTCTATCAATTTAGCCCGGAAAGGAGCTCACACCATTTAACACGACAACTACAAGACTGCACTACTGTACAGATTTCTACTCTGACCCGTACCGCTGTTTAGAGTATAATATGTATAGCATCCTAATTTAATTACTCATCACTGTAGGAATTCATTTCTTATTACTTATGCAACAAATGCCACCTCATGACTTCTCAAATTAAATATCATAATTAAAAATAGGTTAAATTACGTCAGTCTCGTATTCTTTTAAAATGTGTCAAACTGACTATAATTATTTTAATTTCTGCACGTAATTTATTGTGTCAACATAAAATGTGCTGCAAGTGGTATTTACTTTACTTGATAGAACACACACCGGGAGCGTTACGAAAATGTGTTACAGAATTAATACAAACATTTGCCACATTTCTACATTTCCATTATTTTTGCAATACACCCGGACGATTTTGAAACAAATTGCTTTCGACTCAACGTCTCATATAAACGTGTATTGAGACATTGACTAAATACAATTAAAGAATAATAATAAAAATGATCGTTTATGCAAAGTGTTGTTGTTGTTGTAATGTGTTTTTTAAAGTAATACGATTTGTGTGCATTTATCAGAATCGCGGGGCTTATGTGGTCTCTCCCTAACATAACATATTATAACTAGTGTAAGTTTCCTTAGCAACAAGTACATTAGCATTCGTATTACATACAATATTCATGCGCACGTGAATTGCGGCGACACGGGGCGTGGTCCACCCTTACTATGATCGTCACGCGACCCTTACATGTGCTACAGTACAAACCATAAACGTTTTATATATGTAAGTATATTTGAACACGATATATTAGAGGATAATAAAGATTACTTAACGGTAGTATAGAGGACCACAGATTAAGATCAGGAGTTTTTGAATTTGGCTATAGAACTTTGATAGAAATTAATAAAATCTTTTTAACTAAGAATTATGTCGACGAAAGAAGCATGGAACTGTCAAGGGAAAAATAAACTTGTTAGCCTAACTAAACTTCTACACGAATGTAAATCAACAAATCCCCTATTTTTCCACCCTTAGGGTTGAAATAATTATTAGAAATTTAAATAGGACCAACTCTGATTTATGCCCTATCAAATAAAAAAAGCATGATCAAAATTAGACCCTGTAAAAAGTTATGTAGGTCATTCATAAAAAAAATATGTACGGTACGGTAAATTGTCTAATTTGGCAAACGCGAGAACGTTAATGTAAATCTTTTTCACTATCACGATTTTGTAAAAGAAAAAACAACGCATTCATTGTGATGTTAGTGAGGTTATTAAACCTTACCTGGTAGTGGTTTGTTTCAACATTGCGTTAAATATAGGTATTTTATTCGTTCCTTCGCACTTAACATGCAAAGGCTGTCACGTACTCAGCCTGTTAGTGCCCATTACGACATACCTTAATTTATACTTGATTTGCGATAAGGATATTGATTTTCCTTCTCTAATCAAAAACAATCAACACTGCCATAGGGTTATTGAAGAAATAATTAACTATAAAAAAAAATCACTAACTTCAATGCACCTAAATAATGATAAATTGTAGTAAGCTGTATCCTTCATCCCTTAATTTTTCACCCTCAGAGGTGGAATTTTCTTCATATTTAAATGGGACTAACCTATTGAAATCCCACTAATATTATAAATGTGAAAGTTTGGATGGATGGATGTTTGTTACTCTTTCACGCCAAAACTACTAAACCGATTGCCATGAAACTTGGTATGTAGATAGCTGGAGACCTGGATTAACATATAGGTTACTTTTTATTCCGATATTCCCACGGGATCGGGACTATGGATAGTCGGTTTATAAATGGCGAAAATATCGGCTAACACATATCCTCCTTTTTGAAGACTTTAAGATCGTACTATACAGCAATTGTTTTCTAGACAAGTCTAATTTTTTTCTTTCTTTAACTGACTTGTTTATACCCTATATGGTGGGACGCTCGTGTCTCGGACATAAAAAAAAAATTGTTACCGTTTCCGTATAGTTAACCCACCTATCAAAAAAAGCACGGGCACATGCCATAATCACCAAATTCGTCTAAATTAACAAGGCTGTTATCGTAAACTGTAATCTAGTGATGGCATCTATTCAGATATTAGTTTATCGTGTAGTGGCACTATGTATGTATACCGTACTGTTTTATCTCAATCCTGTTCTTGACAATAGATACAAAAAAACACCATAAAAACCAAAACTACCCATGATTTCATCTATTTATTGTCGATATGTCCATCCAAAGGTTGCCTGGAAGAAATTGCTTTCAGTGATAAGACCGCCCATTGAACATATGCACCTGGTGTATTTCTTGTAAAAACATTTTTGTTGGTGAACAATAATAAAGTTTATTTCTATTCTTTTCTATTCTACTATGATAAAAAAATATGCAAAATCGTTAGCATTACATTTATTCGTTATTCAAGAACTGGACAATAGCGAGTCTGACTCGAGCACCTAGGGTTCCGTAAGCAAACAAACTTGTATGTAGATAGTATTTCGCGAACCAATTCTCGAAGATTATTGCCCGTCTTTTCCGAAAGACAAAAGCAGCCATAAGTATTTGGTATTAATTGAACTTGATGCGTGTACGGGTTCCTGAGAAAAAGGGTCTTGACAGACAGAGAGACAGACAGATGGACAGAAGTGATCCTGTAAGGGTTCCTTTTTTTTCCTTTTGAGGAATGGAACCCTAATAACCGGGCAATATGTACCGGGCCATAAGTGTCCCTATTAATAACTAGCAGTTCCCGCATGGCTTAACTCGCATGTTCATATTTATATATTTTGCGTGGAACCCTAAATATTTTTCCAAAATAAAAGTAGCCTAAGTTACTCCTTATAACACTAGCTATCTGCTGCGTAAAAGGCCCGTGGAAATCAGTCCACCTGTTCCGGAGATTATTATATCTATATATATTATATATTATTAACTTGCAAATAACTGTATGTGCTTAAAAAACCTATTCTTTCGACATTACAAACATACACTTCCATTTTATTTAGTTATATGTATTGATGACATGTACTAACTAACTAGCATAAAATTTAGCTATTCAGTGAGTCTTTGACTTGCCATAGAAGAATTTTTTTTGTAAAAAAAGGCTCCTAGTTTATGTAACACAGAAACGTAGTAAATGGTTACATTCTAAAAATATTACTGTCTTTAATCAATAATGTAATAACATTATTGGACTAATGGAGCCCTGTGCTTAAACTAGTTACAATAAAAACCTGCAGTTCAAGTCACTAATTCAACACCCCTCGGTTACAATATTTATTTCATTCGCAAGTTAAACTTTCAATGCACCATTGACTTCAAAGTGAACAATTACATACATTGCACTACATTTATTTTTATCTGCTTTGGTAATAACATCTAATAAACGTAACATTATCGAAGTCACGTCAAAGATTTCCTTTACCTCAAAGGTTAAGTCTACACTAACGTTTTTACTTTAAAATAACCGACTAATAGCAATAATTAGTGTGTAGGTAATTAGATCTAGACACGGAAGGTGCTCAACGTGTAGTCGTAATTACTTAATATACACTGCATATTAGTCTTTTCGTAAGTTGAAGTATGGTTTACTATAAACTTACGGTAAAACCTCGAGTTGCGTAAATAGGAATTTAGGCAGTTTTGATTTACAACACATGTAGGTAAGCTGAATAGAGTTAGGTACAAAATATTTTATTGCTGTATTGCATAGGCTTGGGTTACTGATCAGTTGTATAGAAAAGTAGTACAGTTGTATAGAAAAGTAGTACTAAACAACCCCTAACCCCTCTTCATAAACAATATTTTATTAATATCTTAATAACATTTGACGTCATTTAAAGATATGTCATCAAAAGTTCAATTAATGGAAACATATGAAAAAACAATGAAATGATCACTCGATATCACACGATAAAACAAAATAGATAAAAAAACAGGGCCCACAGCAGGCCCGCGGAGTTTTTTTTATTATTTTGAAAATCTGCCCTGCTATTTACGAACTTAACCTTCATTTTTGCCCTGTTAATTTGTCGTCCAAGTTTGAAAGCAGTCGGTGCTCTATCGTGCCGGTAAAATTGAGGTACATACATACATATATAATAAACCTTTTTACTGGCGGTTGTTTTGAGATGTAGGGATCATAACTAGACCTCTTGTGAAGAAATTTTTGGAAAACTCGACAACTGGTACAAAACCAATAGGTAGACTTTTCTTGAAATCTACCTAAAAGAAAAACATTTACTTTAAACACAAACTTGTGTAATATTTTGAATGTAGTAAAATTTCACCCGAAATTAAGCGAATTCGACTTACGCTATGTTAAAGTTCGTAGACGTAAGTAAGGTTGCACTATAGTAAATCAACTCAAGTGCTCGACAGCTACAGAGAAAGCAAGCAAAAAAGTCGGTTTATTTGTCCTGACCTTTTTAACCTTGTGACTTAAACTGTTCCGAGAAACTACCGTCAATGAACCAGTAATGATATAATCGCTGAGGGGATCATTTTCTAGCTGGTGCTAAGCTGATACGTGTGCGATGCCGGGTAAGCGTTTTGCCGCCCGATTTGCCACTTAGAGTAGATAATTTAACGGTGGGATATTTCATATGTACTCATTATTGTATTGTACATAATATGTATTTATGAATTCTACTTTCAAATACAATTCCAATCCATTCTCTTATTTTTGAATATCTAGCTCTCTGACTCAACTAAATAAATTTGTCAAAGATAATGATCTCAGCATGACGAATGGTCACTTGAGTACGTATCTATTAAAACAAAGAAACTCTACAGCTTTCTAATTGCTTGAAACAGCCACTAATTTAGATTTATGCCGTTTTTTAATCAGCTTCCCATTTCAAATGGAAACGAAAATAGCTCTTATGGAGGTAGACATAAGGAATGTGTTAAAAAAAGGGTGATGACGAAACGAAAAGGGCAGTGGTATGATAAATGGTGCATGCGGGAAATGGTTGAGTAGTTATGCCCTTCGAGAAATAAATGGTGTTTCGTGTGCAATTGCATAAATTATATTTAAATTCATCACTTCGTATGTAGCTAATACACGTTAAATACATATCACGTTATGCTGTAGAAATTATTACCACCCTTGCTTACCAGTACTGTAAACCATCTTCTATTTTTTTTAAGAAGATGTTTTTTTAAACATTTTTACTAAGAAAGGAATTGGGTATCGTAATATGCTATATTTATCATAACCAAACTTGAATCGTCGTTTTTATTTTCTTAAAAGGGAATGATTACTTTTATTTTTTGGGGTTTTATATTAATTGTTTACCTTTATATATTCTCATATTATTTATTTATGGACGCTGTGCAGCGACAATAATAAACACAGCAAAATTATTTTACCCAGCTAGTGACTAGCAGCGCCCCGCGGTTTCACCCGCGTAAGTCCCGATCCCGTGGAAATATCGGGATAAAAAGTAGCCTATATGTTAATCCAGGTCTCCAACTATCTACATACAAAGTTTCGTCGCAATCGGTTCAGTGGTTTTTGCGTGAAAGAGTAACAAACATCCATCCATACATCCTCACATCCTCACAAACTTTCACGTTTATAATAATAGTAGGTTTAATTGTAATAACGAACACCCTAAACGGACATGGGACATAACAACGCTGAACAGAAATCAAACATCGACCCATTACTCGTGGGGAACTACTAAACAATATAAATAGAAATTGTTGATAACAGAACGATAAACCAACTGCTTTTCTATGTTCGATAAAATGCGTTGATTAGAGAAATTGAACGCCACGCTAGCAGCCGCCATTTATTAAGAAACCGAGCAGTGCGTACGAAGATGAACAGTTTAATGGGTTAATAATTGAATCACTAACGTATTGGTCAAGCGTGAGTAATTCCCTTTCAGCCTCTGGTATATATAGAGGCAACAATAAAGTTCTTACATCGCTCCCGAAGTTTATCAAATTTTAATCAGGAATTGTCAAAAATTCTAATCACTATCTATCACTAATTTAGAGCTTAACGCCTATGCTAGCGAATCATATCGGTTGAGCACAGGCATCACGCGATGAATTCAAACGATCTGAATAGAACGCTGTCATTGCTATTGCCAAGTATTTATAAAGAACTAGAAAGTTGGAAGGTGAATTGGAACCGTCAGAGGAAATATCTCTACTCTACAAAAAATCTCGATTTAAGACCACCACTAACATTTCTTTTTGTGTAAAGTCGCCTAAGCTCCTTAAGACGGATTCAATGCGCTACTTAAACTGTCGTGTGAGTATTTTTACATTCTCTTTTTTACCACCTTGCATTTAAAAAAGATACGTCACTGTGAATTTCGACCCTTTTTTTACTTAAAGTTCATGGTTAGCTAGCTGTTGGCCGCGACAAATCTATCCCATGGGTACCGTATATTTTTCCGGGATAAAAAAGTAACCTGGTACAATTTCAGACTATAATCTATGTTTGTGCCAAATTTTATCCAGATCCATTCCAGCCGTTCAGATGTGATTGAATAGCAAACATCCATTAAGATTCACATCCAATAAGATTAGTCGCGCGATTTTTAAATGTGCATCATTTCTATTCATTCTCGTCATTTGACCATAGCCTAATGGTTAATTCGCAAAACATCTACGTCGTTGAAATATCACAAGCATCATTACAATACCATTAGCGCACGAATAAGTTCAGAACCCCGTTAGTAAATTCTCAAAATACCCACACCGTAGACCGTAACACAGTAGTTCTGAGAAAGGAAACTGTCCTTCCATTAGCGTTTCCTTTTGAGAATAGTCAACACACATCACTCAAATTTCATTATGCGGAAATATAAATTTAGCTACAAACTCTGTGATGTGACGAGGAACGTAATAGTGTATTTTATATTGATTACAAACAAGAAGTAGCTTCAGTTCCTCTTGCTATGACTTAATTAGGCTGTTTCGGTGACATATAATAAATATACGGGACGTACGGTAAGGATGATCTTTATAATTTGGATATTTCCCTCTCGACATAAACGTATCGAAGAATGATTAGCCAAGTTAGTCATTGTTATTATTGTTGCTAACTTGGTTAATCATCCACAAATTACTTGGCTAATCAGTTTAGACTTTTATGTTGAACTTTTTGCAAATGTTCGTTTCAAAAGGTTGTCTGTTTTATCTTAAACCAGCTTCTTATTGTTATGGGCGGCGGTAGTAGGCGGTCAAAACCATCAGGTGACCCTTCTGCCCCTTAAAGCACAAAAAAAAAATCTGAATTCTTCTATCATTTTAAAATAATATATTTTTATTCGTATATTCTTTTCTAAAATTCCTAAAAAAATAAATTTCCAAATACTTTTTTTGTTGACGAAACATGTGAAAATAAGAAACCAAAAAACCAACGCTTGTATGAATTCATTCTCGGAAAAGAGGTTATCGTACGTTTTCTAATAACGATAAAAGTCCCCACATGTACGTACGTATCGGGTACAATACGTAGCAATGTGGTATGCATGTGCTATTGTTTGTGACTGTATAAAATTTACCATAAAAGTAATAAACAGAAGTGCAATAATCTTATAAAATCATAATAAATTCAGTTTCAATTTTCAATTTACAGTGTCGAATTGCTTTAATTGAGGTAATATTTCATATGTAAAACTGTTGTGAAAAAAAGAGAATCAATAACGGCTAAAAACTGACATATAAAATTACGTATATTTAGTAGTGTAAATAATGTTTTTAAAAGTCTTCTCTAACCGAGTGGTACTTCGGTACAGCACTTGTAATGCGTTCTATTTAAACGTGGTAACGCTTAATTGTACTGCTGTTAATAATAACCTGACCTGTTTTCTCAGTTTAGTGCAGGCTGGTGCTACCGTGCAATGTCTATTTTAAGTGCTCCTTACTCATTGTTTAGCAGACGCCAAACGTAGCCACTTACTGCCTCGGTTCTCGACTTGCTCTCGACACGCTGCTGTAAAAAATGTTTTATAAGTAAAGATAAAAAATGTGTGACAACTATAGACACAGTAGTTTCAGTTGTAATTAAACGTTATAGGCGCCTACAGGACAGGCTGGCCTAGTGTGGGGCTATCGGACAAAGCGTGTTGTTTTCTGTATACTCTTTTGGCAATAAATGATTTTATTATTTATTATTATTTTCCTATTAACTATTAAACACGCAACCCGTCTAAAGTTGAGCGGTGATCAATTCCTATGTACACTAACACAACGCGGCAGCGGTGTGATTCACGTGTCATGTTTAAGTTTTCAACGTTCAGCGTTTTATAAGTATATAATTATGCTATATTCTGACCATCCAATTTCAAATAATTTAATTTAATTTTGAAGCGTTGAATTTAGTTTACTGATATTTTTTGAAATAAGTACATATAAATAAAGTAGAACCTTGTAAGTTATGGTTAAAATTTAATCTTGCAAATAATGACCAAATATTGATGCTTACGTGATCTAGCCCACGCACGTGTACTATAATACTTCAGCGTTACGACACGCTGACGTAGGTATACATTCGTTTTCTGCATTAACTCTTTTTTAGAACTTGGCAATTTTTGACAATCACATAAATCTAAACTTGACGCCATCAAAGTCATGAAAATAAAATACATTATTCGAATATTTTTTACAGTTCAGAATCTTTTTAAAACAGCACAAGTTAATTCATAAAAGAAAACCATCATTGTATATCATATATCTATTTAAAAAGTAAACCTCGATTTTTGATGTTGATGGTTTCATGCTGAGCGTGAATTATGACACTGTATTCTTTTTTTTTTAATTTTAAACGTGGAAGATAAAAAAAATTAGCCATAAATATTTCAAAGGCAATTTTAAGAAATCTGTGTTTTAGTATAATTAAATTGGCAACTTTTTAGGTCAATACTGCTTTTGTTTTATTTTTCCTGGATTTCTTAAATTAATGTATCAACATCCTGTTCCATTATTCCTTCCTGTTAATTAATTTATTTATTATAAATTAATATATTAATTTCTGTACATGAAATTCAACGACAGTGTAATCACACATCGTTTAATGTCATGTGGTTATACTGACGTTGAATTGCCTAGAGCTAAATTAGTGGGCATACTGATACTTAAACTTGTTTAAAAGATTATGTAAAGAAAATTTATAGATTGTTTAATTAGCCGACATTATTTGCACAATTTTGCTCTAAGAGTCGAAAGCGAGAGCTAAGCACTCAATTAGAATCTTGACATTTCTATATTAAATTTAGCTTCAGGCATTGTTGGTGTATAATTATAGTCTTAATTTTACTACATACATAAAATTGAAAGACCTAATGAAACCGTCAACGTTCATCTTTCAACAATAATCTCTAACGGACTTAACACTTTATTTGAATATAATCTATATCTAATTTATTAGAGGAAAGTGGAAAAGTTAGAATATCTGCCGCGCTTATCTCAGGAAAGATGAAGCCATTGAAAAAAAATTATATCTTACAACTAAAACTTTAAGTTCAAAGAGGAGAGAGGTCGAAATAAACATTAACAGGGGTACAAATAAGTTGCTTATAATTATTATTACTAGATTTTGCCTGCCTTCGGGAACAATACTTTTTTTTAATGGTACTCTACGTCCTTTTCTGATTAGTTTAGATGTGAAAGCCTTACAAATTCGCTTTTTTATAATATTAGTTAGAATTGCTAACATTCATAACATTACTGTGGTTGTGTATTATTAAATACTAGCAGCGCCCCGCGGTTTCACCCGCGCAAGTCCCGATCTCGTAGGAATATCGGGATAAAAAGTAGCCTATGCGTTAATCCACGTCTCCAGCTATCAACATACCAAGTTTCATCGCAATCGATTCAGTGGTTTTTGCGTGAAAGAGTAACAAACATCCATCCAAACTTTCACATTTATAATATTAGTGGGATATACTTCTATTCACGTGTTTAGTGTCAGGCGTCTGACACCGACGCAGAAGGTCGTTTTACCTTCGATAAAAAGCCACTGTCAGGTCTTTTAGTATTCGGGCATCATCGAAATACACACGAGAGTATATCCGTATATCTATACTTATAATAAAAATGTATTATAATATTAGTGGGATATACCGCTTCTATTCACGTGTTTAGTTAAAAATGAATACCATTCACGGATTTATTATTCTACTGTGTTTGTGTTTTACGCTATCACCGACAATCAATATTTCCAATATCTGTACACCCTTTCGTATAATCTACTGTTATCTGCTTGCTTTATATCTGCACTCGACCACGGTATAGTCATAAACATATCGTCATGTTTTATGCATAAATTTCTCAAAAATATTGTTGTATTTGCTGACAAAGTATCTTTAGAAGAGAGCGTGTTATAAATGTAATGTAAGTTAAAACTCTAAAACTAAAATATTTATACCATAAGCAATATGCATTAAAATTCTAATGAATCCTGAAATTGAAATACAAATCGCAGCCATAAAAATATTTGAAATAACTTGCAGGATGGCGAATAGTAACTGATAGAACAGACCGTTACTCGTTCGAAAATTAAATTCGTGTGTGACGTATCGTAACGATCTTGATGAGCGTCGACAAAGTCACAATGAGCCGTGGGAGGTTACACATCTGGTTCATTTCACTATTATTACTCTAAACACTCCTAGTAACGGTATATTTTGATTTAGGAACTACAAAATGTTATTACCAGACTCCTTTGTTGTGGTTTAAGGTCTATTTATGTGTCGAGGCTTTCCCTTTGTGTTCAGATACAGCTACAGAATAGATTTCTGTCATAGAGCAATATGCTTGTTAGGTTTTAGTGTGTAGAATACATTTTTATTTATATGAATCGTCATTGTCCTCTATCGTACATGAATCATCTGATGTTTTACCAACGTTTCCCCCCCCCCCCGGGAGGAGCCTTGCTGGTACGTGGTGAGGCTTTAGACTAACACCACCACCCAAAATCACGTGTATTTTTATATTACTATATTCTTTTTTTAATACAAAGTATCTTGAAAAAATTCAGAACATTACCTTTGAGTACAGATATCCATCTAAATCTGGAAAATTAAGCACTTTAATGGAGTCTGGATATTTTTATCTAAGTGCTTTATTTTTGCTAGTCAGAAACAATCTTGCAACTGTAATAATGTTACAGTTGAAGGTTAGGGTAATCAAGTGAAAATCACAGACTTACTAGCGGCTGACAAGCGGCGAATGGAAAAATCGTATCCTGGCAACGGCGAGTTACGGTCTTGCTTCGCTTTTCGGTTAAATAAATCGCGCGTTCAACGAAAAAATACATCCGTGATAGCTCACAAAACCCTGCCCTTATTGATATTCCGTGATTATTTTTTTCTGGTTTTCGAGCTTTGTTTTCCGAAGAGAATGTGTGTTATTTGCGGGTTTGATTGGATTGGCGGATTAAAGCGCTTGCCTCGGTTTTACGTACGTAAAATACATTTTCGATTTCTCCTTGATTCTTAAGTTCCATCACTAGTATTGCCTTTACGATTTCTATAGAGGAATTTTCTATAGAGGTTCCTGAAACCTTTAGTTTCAGGAACCTTGACCTTAAGACCTTTCATTCATTTAATTTTTCATTTCATTTATACTTGTTTCAGGTAAGTCATGTTCTGCTTCTCGTGAAATGACATCCGCAAACTAAATCATAATTATTGGAACAGGTTGGTATTTTGGGTTTAAGTTATGACTCTAAAAGGAATTATAAATATTGATGTAACCAAAATTATCCCAACCAAGTTCAAAGTGATTTATCACTTGAAACTGGTGAAACGGTCTGATAAGATATATTTTCTCCTTTATGTTTTATCAAAATTGAGACGTATTTCTGGATGCTTTAGGTTTATTTTCGACTTACTGCTATTCTAGGTGTGATGTTAACCAGGAGCTGAGCTATTTATCCTAGTGTCTCGTGTCCAATTACAATAATAATGAATCGTTTGCTGAGTGGTAGACAGTAATGTTGGAATAGAGAACGACAGTCACACCGCAATGTAATTTAATTACTTTGACTGCTCGCGTGTAACACGAGAGGGTCATGTCAGCGAATTTATATTTGTTAGTAAATATTTTTTTAAGCAATTGTGATATTTTAAAATTATGCTCTTAGACTTGCTATAAGGGGGATGCATTAATTGACGGGAGTGCTGCTGAAGCCTGAATCAGTCTTTTCAACGACGTGATGCCCTGTTTTCATAATTAAATATTAATAATATTATATAGTAATTAATTGAGTAGTACCGCTAATTCTGAATTACTTTATGGGTCCCTCTACTTTATTTTAGCTCTGGATTAGCATTTATCTGCCAATTTCATGATAGATGTAATACAACGATATCACTGATTTTACATAAGCAGTTACAAAATTGAATGTACCACTGTCGTTGACGGTTAATCTTATCGCTTATCGTTTAAACTCGGCATGTTCTATAACGACTCGTCAGTCAATTAACACGGAAAGTATATAAATCTTCGCGAAGGCGTGTGGTACAATACGGTGTTACGCCCACGTTTTAAATAAATTGTCTCTACCAACACCGGGCGACGGGTATACTTTAAAGATAAGTTTATAAGATCGTTTTCCAGTTATGCTACTGTAAGGAAATGTGTGTACTATATGAAGTTGATAAATACTAAGATCGCATACTTTGTGTTAGGATATTTAGGTCTAAAGTGGTGAAAAGTAAATGTTAACATGGTAATTATTCTTTGAGCCAGTTTAATGGAAACTGTGCTTGTTGTATTTCTATTTGAAAATTTTCTAGATATTTTACCACCCAATTATTTTAGGGAACGTACCCATACTACTTGACCCATTCTGGGGGGGAGAGGGATCTTCAAAATACCACGCTTGGTCACAGAGGTGGAGGGGGGGCTTAGGTTTTTGTCACGTAGTCAATATCCTCTAGGGAAATCTCGTGCTTTTTCGAGCTATATTGAAAAAGTTTAGTTTAGTTTAGTGCTTTTTAAACTCACAGGTGGCAGCAAGCAAGCATTTAGCGTTTTTTAAACTTTCTGTCACCAAAAAATGATTTGAAACCATATTTATAAATTACTACGTGAAAAATAGAGGGAGGGGTCTAGGCTTATAGGGCGGTCACCGAGGGGGGGGGGGGGGTATAAAAAATTGTAAAAAATGGGTCACGTAGTATGGGTACGTTCCCTTACTTTTGGCTTGTAGTTTATCAAACCTTATACGACGAATCGTAATTTTTTTGTTATCTGGCCGATGCATTATAATTTATTGCTTATCAAATTCTTGTGAGTTCCAAGGTTGAAATTCCATGGGACTCGCCCCGTGTTTACGAGTTACTATTAAGCTTGCCGAACAGGTGTCACTGGATTGGGAGTGTGGGTGGGGTAGTTCGTAATATGTATTTGTAGCCGGGATGGACGGCTTTATGTAAATCTACTGCTGCCGTTATGTTTTTCTTATCAAGTATCGCGATAACTAATACGTGATCAGACGAGGTACATCGGCGGGCATATTTTATTTGTAAGTACTCCTGTTTACGCTCACGATAACTAGTTCTACAATTTGTCGTACACTTTACAAATTCACATTTGTCATAAAGTGGACAAAATTAAAATGTCATTAAAATTAAAAAAATATATTGGTTGTTAACTGGTCTTCAAGTTTACATTTACATTGAATATGGCTATTTGAATTTGTCTTGAGGAGCTTGATGAACGGAAACGGATGTTGTAGTTAAACTGTTGTGACATCTGTCTTGATTAATCAAAATATTAAAATGTATTCGTCATAAGATGTTGATCAGAAGCTGCGAATGTAGAAATGAGCATGTTTAATGTTTAATGACTGGCCTGTTGGTCTAGTGGTTAGTGACCCTCACTGCTAAGCCAGAGGTTGTTGGTTCGATTCCCACCCAGGACAAATAATTCTGTGATGAGCACAATAATTTGTTCTGTGTCTGTGTGTAATTTATCTATAATATGTATGTATTTAGAAATATATAAGTATGTTTATCAGTCTGGTTACCATAGTACAGGCTCTGCCTAGTTTGGAATCAGACGGCCGTGTGTGAGATGTGTGGAGCTATTATTATTATTATTAATGGTTCCTTATGACACTTGTAATATATTATTGAGATAAATAATTTAAAAATAAAAATGTGTTCTATCTTTGCAGAAACCCTAAATAACAATTTTTTATTTTAGAAAAGAAAACACAGGAGTAGTTTTTTTATACAGTGGCTAAACTTTGTTACTATTCTCATAAGGTTAGCGACTGTTACACATGAAATACTAGCAACAGTTAATTAAAACAATGCACCTTCAAACCTTATATGTAGCTTTAATGTATGATATTTATCCCATTATCTACCTAAAGTCATTTAAAGTGTTCGTTTTATAACAGGAGGAACAGAGTACTTTTGAGTATAGTAAAAGGTTAGTATTCTTTTTAATTATATTTATATTATATATTACTAATGTATTTCTATATAAATATATGAACAGACTGCTGATAAACATCAGCAGTCTGGTTACCATAGTATAGGCTCTGCCTAGTTTGGTATCAGTCGGCCGTGTGTGAGATGTCTCGAGTTATTATTATTATTGCCGGCTATCACTGATTTTCACGATCGCTAATAACGAAGTACTAAACCATATTGCTCATAAAAAGTTTCATTCAAACATTCTCAATTTTAATTAAATGATTAAATATTATAATAAACGTTACAGTCTAGTTTTAATAGCTTCTTACAAAGTCGATTAACTCAACAAAATTAAAAGCACTGCAATTTATTACGAATAGTTCTAATAAAAGCCATCTCAATTTTGTTGTCATATCATAATTAGCATACACTGCTCTTATTCTAACGATTCACAATTATGTTATTAAAGTAATAGCTATAATTGAAAAATACAAGAGAAAGTATTACTTATTAAGTTGATTTGTGACAAGCTGTTATTCTGGTTCTCATATGTATGTTAGAGAGTCTTATAAAAATTATTATGAATATTTGATAGACATGCCTAATTGATCTTGAGACACGCGATGTATTTGTGTATGGCCACGATAGACCGTCATTATTGTATGTTAGCTACATACACGCAGACTCTTTACAAATTTAAATTTGTATATCTTAATCAAAACAAGGAACAGACATATAATAATGAATACAAATAATTAACACACCAAAAAAACCATAATTTTTTAAAAATAAAATATGTCCTCTACTTTTCGGCAAACTCTTATATTAGATGGTAACAATAATCCTAAAAGCGTGACAACCCCTCTATACACTCTTAGTTTTTTATTAGATAAATTTAATATACGTACTTTTGTTTGTGTTTTATATCTAGAATGAGTTTCTAAGGCCGAATACCTGTTAGTTTTCTTTAATATATTCTCTAGCATTTATTGTATGTATTTTATGCTCTTGATATTCCGAATAAAATAAAAATAATAAAAATGCACTGCCTTCTGATATCTTTTTCAATTTTTCAACGTCCTAATACTGTTCGAAATATAGATCTTAATCTCAGCTAAGTATCAGGTCGCATATCTCAATCTAAATAACCATAAGCAATAAATATTAATTACAAAATAATTGACCGTAAGTAATGTTCTACTCTACATCATTGTTACATGAGATTGTAACATAATTACTCGGTAGCATATTATTTGAACGAGAGCGGAAGAAATCCACTGTATCACAAGGGGTCATCTAAACTCACTAGGTCATGCGGATACGCATTGTCTTACGTCTATTATTATTGATGGAAGACATATGATACGGGTTTCAAGGGCTGAAATGGAACGAAACTGGGTTATTCTTACTACTACGTATGAATAACCCAGTTGTATAGGTACTCCATTATTTTTTGTTGAATCTTATGCATCTGTACTAAGGTCTTTTATTTAATAAAGAGAAAAAAAGAAAAAAGAGAGAAAAAGAGTGTGTGCGTAGTTGACAGTAAGAACACGTATGCATCTGAACGAAAAGTTTTAGTATTTTTTTGTATTCTAGAGAATTGCATCTATTTATTAAATTTGAATTTAAAAACAAATAATTACTAAACATAATTAAAAGTATTAATTTTGTATTGAATATGTTGCGGTTGGCTGGAGTAGAAATTATTTTAAAGTTTATTATTCAACACGTAACTGATAAACTTTTGTAGAGATTCTATGAATAACGTGTTTTTAAACTTTAACGTAACGTAGTAGTTTTTATGCACGTAACTAATAATTATATTCTGTCATTCATCCATCCACCTTAAATGTTCGGATCTTTAAGGGACGCGCAAGTCGCGCAACGTTAGCGCCCTGATAAGTATATATACGTCCACATTACGTCCCGAGGTATCTGGCTCGAGATCGACCATCTAAGTACAAATGCATGTTCCTGTGCAGTTATGCATAACTTGAATTGGATGCCGATAATGTTTATAAAGTATGATGTCATCCATAACGATTAGTATTAAAACATTCTAAAAAAAAACTGACAGTCACGACAGCACGTCAGCAGTAAAAACACATACACACATATACACACACATCTACCTATATGTAATCATGACAATATATGTCATCTAAGCGTGACGTGAGTCGGTGCTTTTTCACCATACCAAAAGAGCCCAACGTGCATAAAGAAGTTTTTACTTCAAAAAAACCGGACAACTGCGAGTCTGACTCGCGCACCGAGGGTTCCGTAAGCAAACAAACTTGCATGTAGATAGTATTCCCATCTTGGGAATAAATTTGACCAGGCTTAAATAGACGTATCTTTTGATTGCGTTGACTTAGAAGCTTGATTTTTTTACAGCTTCAAGGGTTTATGTTAATTTTAACTTGATGAGACATCAAATTCTTGATAAAAGGGGTCTTGACAGACAGAGAAAGTAACCCTATAAGGGTTCTTTTTTTCCTTTTAACGGAACGGCACCCTAAAAACTGACAGATGACACTTTCTTTTTTTCACATGAGTAACTAAATGTTTTACAATACCTTTCAATTAAGTTAAGGGCATTTGTGCCATACATTACATATAACTGAAATTATACAATCGCATATCAAGATTTTAATCATTTTGATTGACTACAATCGGTGTGTAATCGGAGTGTTACGTTAGAATCAAACGTAGCGATGCAATAATTTTTTTTATATCGCCATTACCAAGCGTAGACCTTACACATTGTTTAGCTTAATTGCTGAATACGAAATTCATAATATTAAACGATCACTTTAAAGACTGCCTCTTGACAATGGCTAATACTGATTCCGTTTATCTTGTGAGCAAGCCGCAAGTGGATGAACTGAAGTTTATTAATTAGTTAATCAGGCCAGAAACGCTGAACGAATTTGGATGAAGTTTGGCACAGAGATAGATAGAAGCCGCGGGCAACAGCTTTGCCGTTTGAACTAAAAACATAATCTTTTGTGCGTTTGTTTCGCTTTCACGTCTTAACTACTTAGCCGATAAACATGAAATTTTGCATACACGTGAGGGAAAAAGAAAGGACAAAGGGTACCTTTCATAAAGAAAAAACAACTGTTCTAGAACCTAAATGGTCGCGCACGGCACGGTTCCAGAGGAATTTCCACCCGCGAACGCTCCGGCTGTGGAATGAGCTCCTTGCCGAGGTTTTCCCTAGGGACTACAGTATGGGGTTCTTCAAGAAAGGAGTATATTTGTTTTTAAAGGGTCAGCAACGCGCATGCGAGTCCTCTGGAGTTGCAAGCGTTCATAGGCTACGGTAACCATTTACCATCAGGCGGGGCGTATGCTTGTTTGCCACCGACGTAGTATAAAAATAAGACGGTCATCAAAAACTCAGTCGCCTGACAAAATGTACTCATTACTATATTTGTTAGACGTTGCTGTGTTTTGAAGTGAACACATGGAAGCGAGAATGCCATACTATTTCACAGACTATATTGTTATCTACTCACACACAGTTTGTTTTGCTTTAAATTCTTAGTAGTATTACGAAGTCTAGAAACGA
Organism: Callimorpha dominula; assembly: GCA_949752705.1. Taxonomy (NCBI): domain Eukaryota; kingdom Metazoa; phylum Arthropoda; class Insecta; order Lepidoptera; family Erebidae; genus Callimorpha; species Callimorpha dominula. Next base: position 12,113,986 of record OX457011.1, read on the forward strand.
ACCCGACCGACGGCGACATTTCAAAGTAGCAAAAACATCTTTCTAAAACTGGCAAACATGGGGGAAAAAAAGAATGCGAGTTCTTTGGCGAAACTTTTTGAGTTTGTTCTAGGTGTAAACTGTTTTCATTATTTATATAAACCTTATTTAAATACAGTAAAAAATAATAAAAAGTCTATTAAGGTCAGGGCTTTCTTTCCGTTAACAGGAATATTATAATATTATACGCCGTGGATAAGAACCGCACGCTACACCATTCTCTCAATGCTTTGATACAACGACAAAATATACATTATATAGTAATACTTGAAGAGAATTCTATGTAACTGTGAAATTAGGTATACTTGAAGTTTTTAATAATGTTTTATAAATTTATAACAACAATGTGAAAATGCCTACATCAAGCCACACGTGTCCAGTACATAATAATATATTGACCTGTAATGGGACGGAAAATTTATACAATAACAGTTCAACTGGAAATACTGGAAATAGATAGCTTGATTTACGTTACCAATAAGTTAATGAAATAAGACTACACAACAATTAAAATTCTATTAATTATGGTGGAAATTCGGCCACCGAGTGATTTTTAGTACTTAATTAACCTAAGCTGGATCAATTAGCAACTAAAGCAAAAGTAACTAAAGAAGAAGTAGATTCTATTACCAATTTATGTTAGCTATTGGTAGTTACATTTTTATTAAATGTGGTTGTCATTGGTGCCGATTCTATGACACACTCACTTAACTAAAATCTGACTTTATTTCTTCATCACCAACATTCAAATCAACCTTGTCTTCTTCGTTACAAGTTCGTTAAAACCAACGTAAACTCAACTTTATTTCCACGCAGCGACAGTCCCCGTTTATTCAAATGCCGTATAAAAACTTGTTCAAAACGAACCAAGATGACGTTATTTTAATCGGCACCTCCGAAGATGGCTACTAAAAACACATAGCAAAAGAGATGGCATTCAACGAATAGCGGTTTTCACTACGTGGTATTAAAGTTTATCTAAGCGTGTCAGACTATAGTCGGCACATAAATTACTTATTTTGATAGCGGCATATGTTACCTACTTGTTCAAATTTTAAATAAGACCTAGGTTTCCATCTTATACAAAAAAAAATTTGTCAGATTTTAGTTTAGAGAGTGATGTTACAGAATCGGCGCCATTGTCATTGGTCTGCTTATAGTTTGGATGGATTTAGTCACATAATGTCCTAGCCATAGCTAAGCAAATGTACCAAGCAATTACAGTTTTCCATATCTTTGTGTTTAGAATTTTAGCAGATCGTTTCTAAATTGGTTGTACTTGATCCACTTGATGGTTTCGGCCTACACAATAGATATCTGCTTAACGTATAACGTTGACTATTATATACTTAAATAAGTCCAAGGTCATATTGACAGCGGGTAGCGAGTACTTCTTTAAATCTATTCATGCATTTCTTTTTGGCTTTTGCTTGTTTTATTTCTTTAGTAGATTGCAGTAGTTTACCTAATCAACTACAACATTTGTGTAATGCAGAAGGCTATTATTATTATTATTGTTTTAAGTAGTTGGTGCTACCTTGACCATTTCTGGTTTGTAGCGCACTCTTGCTTTATAGTTCACTGCTCAGACTTATGGCTTCGAAAAACCTCCAGACCCTATCAGCAGTGATTGTTTGTATTGCCTGCAGTTGCTAAGTTAATATTTCGGTACCGCATTAGTGGGCCACAAAAGCATAGAATATGCAAACTCGACACTGCATATTGTGTTCTCGCCCAACTGTAGGTTGAACATATGTTTGTTCAGTTTGCAGTATCCGGTGAGGATCCGTGTTACTGCACAGGTTTTGTATCTTTGTAGCTTCAGGAGTTTTTGATACTGTGTTATCATAGGCCTTTATTAAGGCTTTCGAATGTCGTACACCAATCGTGGTCTTCCATCAAGGACCACGGAAGGCAAAAGGCTAATACTCATATATATTTACTTACTCCTGGATAATACTACTACATAGCGCCCAATTGACGGCAATAGGCTTGCCCCCTATTACGTGAATGGGACCTAATTTTAGTTGGCAAAATGTGGGTGTTTAATACACCTGTAATGTAATGTATGTATAACTATTCAACGTCACCTAAGTAACTACTCACCCTTGTTGGATGTTCCATGAAACTGCAGATGGTACTAATTTATATCCAACTCTTTGCTGCAAATTGTTTGCATAACAATAGTTACTTAATATAACCAATACTTACCAAACTTAATATAAAATATATAAGATAAGCTGTGCGATACTAAAAGACCGCGGTATCTTTCTTATTGGGTTGTCAACGTACAATTGACTATTACTCTGATTATTAATAACCAAGCGCTTACCATTTAATATAACATATTATTTTTCTCAATTCAACATAATCTAGTCACTGGTCTTCATGAACTCACAAATTCAATGTTCATTTACAAACAACATTTATAGAACATAAAACGCTAGCAGTAGATCCTCGGCCTTACCATGTAGGTTGCTCTGTGATGAATTGTGCTGTGCGAACCTATCAATCTCTTTAAAGTGACTGAGCTCTGGCGCCGGTGGGAACTTCTTTTGATATTTCTAATGATTAATTGTACATGATGTACACGTAAGCCAGGTGGTCGAATTGTAGGCGGAGAACAAATTTCGTCTGACGGTGGTCCGGGGATTAATACTGTTATCGGTAATTAATCTTGAATTATGACCGTCCTACTGTTTCTGGCTTAAGGAGATTTGAAAGTTGTTTAATTATTTCGGTTGACGTTATTCACAAGAACGAGCAAGTGAGGGAGCGGCATCCTAGTATATACGTTACCTAAAGCAACTTTGTCCTGGTCTGATCCATAGATAGGTGACAGATTAATGATTAAAAGACTTCTATGCCCCCATAACACTAAATACCTATGACAGTGCGCAGAGGGGGTCCCAACGCATTTATTCTGTTAACAGTAACATGACTTTATGGTGGATTTTTATACAGGATTAACAAAAAACACAGCCGGTCTGATGTTAAGTTATTGCCGATGCCTATAAACACAACACCAGCTATAACTCCATGTTGGGAACTAGTTTATGTTCAGTATGGCTGCTCCTCAATGGCGATTTACTATTATACTATTTACTGATCCTGCTCATACTGGGGAACTTCAGAAGTCGGCCGCCTCCTATAGAGCAGAAAACTGCTGTGCCTCACCTCAATTCTAGATCCATTTGGATTTTGCTTTTTACAATGTAGGTAGGTAATACAATTGGAGGTATTTGTGTTAGTTTAAATTACACACTTTTAACCATCACCTGCCTCAATAGACCTAATTTTTTATCTAAAAAAAATCAAACATTCATCAATACTTTCTCAATGGCTTCCTGTATTTAATATTAATATCTTAATAGCTGATAATTACGTTGTATAGAAGGTAAGTTTCTCTCGTTAAAACTTTAATAACTTCTAGCTTCTAAAAGCTTCCACTGTATGGCTAATCATTATCAAAAATATCAGATAAATCGTGTAAAAAAATTAATTTGATAGGAATTCTTAACTTTTATTGACAAAATATTTAATTTACTTTGAAAGGCTAAATTGTTTTAATGTAGCAATATCGTTACCTATCTTAGCCATTCGATGATGTTCTGATTTCATTAATTAGTCGTACTCTCTTTGAAGAGGTACATAATTCGACTCTCAGCTGACACTTTACAGTCCTAAATAGTTTTGTACTATTTATGAACTAGAAATGATGAAAACTAATAATTGCTTTGAAGATTACCAATACATAGAAATGGTGAACAATGACGAGTAAGACCAATAACAAATAATATAAGGTTAGATATTATATGGAAGCTCATAGAATCAATTTCTAGTCAAAGCTTCAGCCTCAAATCCTTTGAAAACCAGATTTCCGCCATCCCACAACAACGAAAGTTTTGTTGAATCCGTGCAATATATTCGCACCGACAGATCGATGACTGAATCAAACGTTAAAGTTCTTGAATAAGCAAGTTACAGTTTGTAAACAAGCTCATGGTCTACCTGATCTGATGCTAAATGTTTACCGGTTCCCATAATCACTTACAAATTGTTATCCGTCGTTCTACTGACTAGTGGAGAAAGAGCACTACTACCGTAGTGCTGTTTTATACCGTTCAGCGTGGCTTTCTGCGGGATGGAGATATATCTGCACCGCACCCTATAGAACTGGGGATGAATCTACTCTACAGCCTTTATTTTTGAACTCTCACGACTTGTACTTGTAATTAAAGCTTGTGTTTTTTGTTTTATATTTCACCCATGATTCCAATCGGTCCAATCGCTCGCAAAAAAAAAAAAATGTTGCTATTAAGTCCCGATTTCAACATTTAATATATATTCACAGCCGTTCTATCTCGTTAAGGCAATTTTGTTTTTTATATTTATGACATTGCTTTTGAGAACTAGGTATACCCACCAGTATCGTGTAAACAGAAATTTATTACTATAATCAATGAGTACCGTTGGAGACGATGTTCGCAAGAGCAGAATGAGAAACTGTCAAGCATCAAGATAAAGACACTGATTAGGTTTATTATATTATAGAAATAAACAGGATAATTCTGCCTACATAAGCATAATTATTTTACGGAGCTACTACTAGTTCTAGTATGATATAATAAATCTCTGTATTATTAATCAAGACTAACTTACAGCGCCAATACCCGCCTTTGATCTTCGGCGGGAGAACTTTTGATCTAATTTCTACTTTGTACTAATTTTTCTACACTTCAAATTACTGCTAGTTGAATGCCTAACACAATTTGTAACATAATTCAATTTTAATATTGTCTCAGCTATTGTTATTATCTCTATTGGTACCACGCCATTGGTATTGGTAGAGGACTCTGTTTCCGCATTTAGACTTACAAACGGTCTATTATGCGTTCAGATTAGATTGGCTAGTTGAGCCAGCCTAGCTCCTTCCAAAGCACAGAAGCCTCCTTAAGGCGTTCACAGGCTTCTAGGAGCGACCTCGCATCCGCGGGGGTACTTGCCCGTTATGTGACCACTTCCTCGCACTCCAGGACAGTAGACCACAACTACAGATTAAACAAGGATGTGTCTACTTTTAAGTTAAGTTATTGAAGATAGTAAAGTTTTATTTTTTTTATATCGACAAGTCAGGCTACTCGATGTGCATTAAGTTAATGTAATGAGATCGTTAAAAAAGTAGACACACCCAAAACCGCTGCTTCATAAGCTTAAGTGGTCGAATCGTTATAACTATTTTTGGTTATTGATCTCACACGATTTCGCGTCCTAGTTTGTGCAGATTTCAAACATCTGTTTCTAATATGATCACAAACGTTTATCTTAGATCTAATAGGTTTAATTTATTACAGCTTGTTCAATTTGTAGCTTGTTTGAGCTTTCCAAATTGATCGATGTATATCATGTATACATATATTATTATGTCAATAATTAATTAATAAATTTATATGATAGTTATAGAGAAAAAACAAGTGTATCATACTTTAAAATATAAATGAGATGGTAGAGTATTTTTATAGAATGACATTAATATTTCATGTATAATTCCGTCGATTTGACTTGTGCATGTTCCCTTTTTATATTTACGTTACCTTTATGCTTTATATTTCACTTTTAATCACTACATATTATAAAACAAAGTCCCACGCTGCGTCTGTCTGTCTGTATGTTCGCCATAAACTGAAAATCTACTAAACGGATTTGATGCGGTTTTCACTAATAGACAGAGTGATTCATGAAGAAGGTTTAGGTGTATAATTTGTACCCGTGCGAAGCCGGGGCGGGTTGCTAGTACGATATAATAATAATAACTAGAGATCGCCTGGTGGTTGAATCTCGACTCTCGACCATGTATTTCATTGTCCAGTATAACTTGAAATGTCATTGTATAGGTTTACGTACTGGTCAACATATGTATATATATACTGGATGCATGTAGCTAGATGTAGCCGTTTTCACGTAATTATTAAATTAGTAACACATATTGCTTAAAAAGTTTAGCTTTCTGCACTTTTTCTAAACATTATCTTTAAGAATTCCAAATTTAGATCGATCCTGCGGTAACGAAATTGTCTTAAATGTGTACAATTTCATTAATCTATAGTAATATTATAAAGCTGAAGAGTTTGTTTGTTTGGTTGAACGCGCTAATCTCAGGAACTACTGGTTTGAATTGAAAAATTCTTTTAGTGTTGGATAGCCCATTTATTGAGGAAGGCTATAGACTAGACTATACATCACGCTACGACTAATAGGAGCGGAGCAGTGGCCATAAACGCAGGTGAAACTGCAGGGACGGCTAGTACATATAAATAGGTTATATGTATAAGTTAACATTAATTACTTACCCTACAAATACGTCTACTGTCAACACCAGTCCGGTATTACCTACAAAAAATATGTGAATTTGTTTTATGTTCATGTTATGAGGTGTAATCATTTTCAGATGATTCAGATGGCCTTTCTGAAATATTACTTTTATATTCAGTAAGCCACATATTGAATGAGTTTATTTCTTTTACTCTGACGTTGTAATGGAAAATTTAAGTCAAGGCCTACACATTATTAGATTATACAAAAATAGCGACTTCCTAAAGTCTATTAGAATGAAGCACATTGAGCAACAAATCACTGTCTTCATATAACACATTAAGTCGAACGTCATATAACACGTTTATAACATTACGATATTTCAATAAAAGCAAAAATGACACAATTCAAAGCAATTGCCTTCCTGACATAAAAATCATCGTACACGTTTTATAAAATTATATATTTCCGAAGCCACGGACAGTATGACATAATCGTTTCAATAATAGATAGTTGCAAGATGGTGTCTTCCACAGACACAATCGGTAATTTTCTCTTTTGTTAAAGTAGGGCATTCTATAATTTAAAGCCCGCGCATACTTAAAGGGGCCCAAGGTCGCTGGAAACGGTCCAGATTCTTTTTTTAAATTCATATTATGATATTGGTACTCTGTCAGAGATGAAGGGCTTTAATTTATTTATGATCGCTCTAGACAAGTGGATAAGTGTGTCGGCCTGTAATGTTGGAGATGTTGAAGAATGTTTTATGAACAAAGAGCCATTGGTGGTTTTTATGTAGGTACTCAGTTAAACTCTATTGATTGTATCTTCATGATACTATTTGTCAACAAGTCTCGATTATCTATGCGCACGAGAGTGCACGGGTAAGTTCTCGAAGCACTCCAATGTTTAGCGTTAAATTCCACGAGTTTTTGTTGAAGCTTAAGGATGAAGGCAGTATACAACAAAAAACTCTTCAAGTTCATATTAAACCGTTCCCAAAGTTTTACATTGTTACAGCGTAAATCTTGTAAATGGTTGAACTTGACGCTAAATTGTGATTTGTTTTTTTGTTTTTAGTGACAAAGTTCTTGCCCTAACATTCATATATTATGTTTTTGATCTGATTTTAAATTCCAATTAGTATAAGTACAGCAAAGTATTATCAAAAGCTATCCTTATAAGTACCTGTAGTTAGTTTAGTAGTGCAATAAGTGTCAAGTTTGTTCACACAAATACAACAAAGGAAACGTCTCTCTAGGTTTTAAACACTGCTCTTGAAACTAACACGGACTTCCTAGTCATATCGCATTTCCTTTCAACAGCTCTGCCAGTTTCGCCCGGAGTAAGTCATTGAGCATAAATTGGTACTGAACATCCTTAAGTCCGTCAGTTTGGAAAGCGCACTGTGTACTTCCGTCAGTGCGTGGGTGAAAGTGTGGTAATTTTGCCCCCAGTGCACAAATGCGGAGTGTTATTCGATTTTGATGGCCCTATTATGTTTAGATTTAAGTAACTTCAGCCCGCTTTTGTCTTAGGCCATTGTGTTGAACGAGTTGTAGAGTGATTTAGAAAAAATCTTTTAATGGAATAATGGTAATTGTGTATACATGCCATGGGGCTTGTGGCTAAGTGGAGCAGGTTAGCAATATACAACGTTAAGTAGTACTAGCCAGGTCAGTCTAGGATGGGTGATCATTCTTAACACATTGAGACCCCTCCGTGCCTCGGAGAGCACTCAGCCGTCGGTCCCGGATGCCATACGAACATCTGTGGCATTCGTTACGGGTAGTTGGAGCCCTTAAAATTCCCACAACCTGGTCTAACTACAGAACTTCGATATCGCCTTGTACTTGGGGTTGTTAGACTGAAAGCCGACCCCAACTTAGTTGGAAAAAGGCGCGGAGGATGATTTGTGTGTACATGCCATAAGTGCATATTTAATTTTATTTCTTGAAATAGAAATTACTCTTGTACATGGTACACATCGCTATCTAGACCTAAGCAAAGCTATGAGTTCTACAACACATATGAACATACTTAAATACTTTTCTTGTAAATAAATATATATTGTATATAGAAACACCCATTCATGTGCAAATAGACACGAAACAATTATTTGTCCTGGGTGGGAATCCAACCCACGACCTCTGGCTCAGCAGCCGGAGTAACTAACCACTAGACCAACAGGCCCACCATGTGTGTTGTATGAACCTACATACAACACACATTGCTATTTACTTCATATATTTGCACTGACCGGGAATCGAACCCACGACGCCTAACGTTGCAGGCGCACTACCGTCGTGCTACAGGGGTTGTCTATATTTATTGTTTTATCATATTAACTGCACGGATGGCGCAGTGGTTCAAGTGGTCCCCTTGCCACTGAGTGTTGGGGGTTCAAATCCCACACGGGACAAAAATTTGTGTGAGCCACAAATTGTTATCTAATGTACAAATAAAGTGTTATCTATCTATCTATCTATCTATCTGTTGTCCCGAGGGTGTTTTTGTGTCCGTTGTTTAAATGTTTGTGAAGCCCCCATGACACAGGAATATTCCTAATGCGGTTGTCTTTGAAAAAATAAATTCTTATCAAAGTGATATATATTTTTATTTATTACATAATACATATTTTTTCGTGTTTTATTTCCTAAACATATGTTCATATATTAAGCGTTTTGTACATTAAACCAATTAACACAAATAACACTGTTGACCTCAGCACCGTCGAGTCTAAACGACATTGTGACGATGATCGATGATGAAGCTATTTTATCCAACTTATGTAATCACAGTTCGACAACTACACGGTGCCATGCTAGCATCGGCGCAAGCGCATCTCATGTACCGATCGATCACGATCAAACAAACGTTTAATATGTTACATGAAAGGGAAAATGTCGATTGAATCATTTGAAGTAAATAGCACCATGTGTGTAGGTTTATACGAGTACAACACACGTGGCCTGTTGGTCTAGTGGTTACTGACCCTGACTGCTGAGCCAGACCTCGTAGGTTCGATTCCCACCCAAAACAAATAATTGTGTGATAAGCACGATCATTTGTTATGTGTCTGGGTGTAATTTATCTACAAAAGGTATGTATTTAGTATTATATAAATATGTTTATCAGCAGTCTGGTTACCATAATACAGTCTCTACCTAGTATGGGCGTGTGTGAGTGTGTCTGAAGTTATTATTATTATATTTACATAGCTGAACAAATTGAATATTTCTTTATCGTTGTTGTTAAGGGAATTCAGATTTCTTTAAAAAGGTTTAAACACTATAACAGTAATATTTTATTGTCTAACTGTGCAAACTTTAAACTTTTTAAAATCAGTAGGTCAATTCTGCTTATCTAACTGCTCTAAATAAAAGTTGTGCTTGAACGTCTTGAAAAAGAACGGTTCTCAGGAACCGTAAATTTTTAATACTACTGAAATACTCGTAAGTCTTATTTCAGTTGACGTACATTTCTTTTCTAATATATCATATCCCATCATCATTCATCATTTAAATGGGATGTCTATTCATCTAGCAGTCAGCTTGTGCATGTTAAGGTTAGCCTTATGCGACAAGGACATGGATAAGGACAAGGATAACTAATGTGTTTAAGTAATTTATGGTTTTGGCAACCAGATCAGAATTTTTTTTTAAATTAGATGTACTTATTTAAATATAAAAATTTTGAATTCCTGTCATGCTGTGATGGTACTCGAGGATGATCGTATTAGTGCTATATGGTCAGGGATAACCACGATTTCATAAGAGCAGTGATCGCCCCGAGAGGCAGCACGCAGTGCGGCCGACGGGTGATGGTCGCACCGGGTGACGGGACCCATCTAGGGTGAGACGGGTCAATGCCTATCGGGGGTTGCGGAAGAATGCAATAGATCATAGGCAAGTAGTGGAACACCGGGGTGGTTTTTAGTCGGTAAGAGTCCGACAGACCCCTTCGACTCCCCAAGGCGGAGGACATCCATGAAGGATCTTCCATCTTGTCAACAAAAAAAAAAGTGATCGCAAAGACTGTTCACGTTTTTATATTCGTGTCACTGACACGTTATACATAACGTTATCACATCACACTGAACAGTATCGTTATCTAGAGCAAGAGTGCTTTACTAGACGGCTCCATCATTCGGTCTGGCATTTTCGTGATTATATATACGATAAATAAATCGATATAGATAAATATTACGTGTAATGCTACCTACCTCGAATAAGGTTAATTAATAGTATAACCTCAATAGGCATTGTGGCGTAAATCCTTCTTGGTATGTTACATCCAGCGCTAGATTCTAGCATAGATAGTCAGCCAACTTTAAATGTAGGTTTGATTTTCGAATAATGGAGAGAAGATAACAAAATATATGTATAGGAGAGGTTACAGTACCCAAGTTTTTTTTAATCCCACTATCCCACTAATATTATAAATGTGAAAGTTTGGATGGATGGATGGATGTTTGTTACTCTTTCACGCCAAAACTACTGAACCGATTACTGGAGACCTGGATTACCATATAGCTACTTTTTATCTAAGCTACTTATGCGGGTGAAACCGCGGGTCGCTGCTAGTACCAGTCACACATTACTGGTACTCTTGTTAACCCCTCCAGATAAGCTAAAATCTGGTTAGGAGTGGGTTAAGTCAAATCAGGTTCTGGTTATTATACATCAAAGCGGGACGTTTCTGTAGAAATTTGTAAGAAATAATAACTTTTCACTTCGAAATATTTGGTTATTCAATATAATTTTTTTAGAACTTGATGTCTTTGTTGATTGATTTTAATCATAGGTCACTATCCAGTTGAAGCCCTGATAGCTACTCCAGAGCTAAAAACGTATGTGTTTAAATCTAGTAGTGACGAATCGATAAGTAACATAATTTTAATATTGATATAATTTATCTGTAACATCACCAACTTTCCCGTAGTCTCTCACAAGCCAATTAATTGGCTGCTCCCTGTAAGTCGCCACTTATGACTTACTTCACCACTGACCTTTAAATATCCTCAGTCATATTCATATCCCGCAGTATTATATACATAGTGTGGTTGCTGTTCCGCCCCTAGGGCGCTATGTTATACAGTGAAATTAACGTCAAACAAAATACTCTTCAGCTTTATCATGTTAGTATAGATGAAAACTTAGTAAATATGAAAACTAAACTGAACCGCTGACTGCACATTAGTTTTATACAACTTTATGTGTACAACTTAATTACGAGAGTTTGGCTAAATAGTAATAGTATATATATGGTTTAAAAACGCCATATTATCAAATATGACGGTTAGCATGGGGGTGAAGTACGACGCATTATTAAAAATCTTAATAAAAGGCCTACATGTCGCAAACGCCCATTTTACAAAACGCTCTGGGAGAGCCTAACATCAGCGCATTTGAATATGGTCGGCTATGGCCGGTTGACTACCGCCCTCTTTACCGTAGTCTACAGACGCTTGCTTCACATACATAGTACTTTTGTTACATTAAATCCCTCAATTATCAGCTCTTATACACGATAACTAATAAAATTAGACTTACTTGTCTCAGCTAAGAGGTATCTATATATCTGTTTCAACAGAAACAAGAAAAACCATCTGTTACTTTACCCATTTGCCTTTCTAAGTGAAAGAAAACAAAACAACTTGAACAAGTAATAAATGCTTTGCATAAAACTACATCACATCTGCAAAAAAAACAGCACTTTCAAAATCATTATCAGTCATATTAGCTTATTAGTAAACGTTACGAAGTCCTTTGACCTTTCCATCGATTAGAAACATTCAACTCTCGCTTCAATTCTAATAGGCGTATTTAACTATCGTAAGCTTCCTCATTACAGTGAAGGTTTTGACCTGGTCTTCAAATTAAATTCACTTTCTCTGTACACTATCAGCTATGTTTGATTGATTGTTAATATTAGATTGATCACTTCTTGTCACTGCTTAAAATGACTTGTGTATTTCTGATCTTCGACACCTTACATTATATCTTCCCATCACCGCTAAAGGTATGTATATATTAGCCATTGGAAGTTTCGAATCTTTGAAAGCTTATTGAAACAGGGTCTTGGGTCAATAGCATAAACATATGTAGCGTATTATACAATAGAACAATAATATGTTTATGAAGACGCAATCTTGTTAGAGTAGTAACGGTTTTGATGAAATTGATAAAATAAAATAACGATATCTTGAAACTAATTATTTATTATGTGACTATAGTAGTTGATTAATCGCGGTTTTCTGTAGGACGTCAGTGCTTCCGATTAGAACTTAACTGTAATGTCTCTTTGTCTATGGATATATAGAAATAAAAAAGTTGGTCTCAAGAATTGCAACTAGTCGCCTGTGTTATTAGCTAATTATTGCATTGGTCGTATAGGCATTGTGCGGAACGTACCTTATTAATTTCATTCCAAATTACACCCTTCTGTACACGTAATAAGAAAGTAATTACTACCTATCGCTGCTGACTTGTCCATCAAAGTTTTAATTATTATTTTATTATATACGTAGCCTGTTTGACTCTTTCATTAGTGTGCTAAATCATTAGTCAAAGTCTTGAAACACAAAGATTTTTAACAAACGCTAGCTTGATGAATGCTAATACACTCTCATCAGTAGTTTGATGTCAAATGACAGTTTTGAATGGGTCGTAGCTTTGATTACGGTTTTTTTTTTTATTTTTGACTGCCTAATCTAGTATTTTTTAAATACCATACTAGACTAGCCAGACTCCTCATTACTACGGAGATATTTAGCGTTGTATGTAGTACCTACTGTAATGTACAATCTTGACTAATTGTAAGAAGTAATTATAATTGATTCCTTTTTTTTCTTTATCTTCTAATATTTAACTTTATTTTTCATCTATGCATTAACTAAACGTTTTGTCATTTAATTCAATGAAGAAAGTATTATTTACATCTCGTCTTTCGTCTTTACTACTATTTAACAATAAAGTACCACCATTTAACGCTCGATTCCATTAAAATCTTAATAGAATTTGTTTAAAGCTTTACATTTTAATAGACATGACGAAAAAATTTATGGAAATATATTACAAAATGTAATAACTTTCCATAATTCACTGTCACGTTCGTTACATCGTATGTCATTTGCGTTATGAAACTGGTACGCTCTCACTGTGTAGTAAAAACACGTTTAATAACACTTTCTTCGTCACTTTGTCTTTGTTCCTACCCAGTAATTGAATATGTCTATATAAAATTAATTCTGAAACCCTAACTCATCGGCGTATCGTCGCCCCATCCAAACTTTGGAAGAGAAAATAAACAAGCATTAGCGAGTTCATCAAATTATATTTATTGGCTATGCATGCGAAACCAGATAGTTTTTTTTTAATCATCTTTCCACCGTTTCCTTTAGATCAAGGGGTTTAGCCTTAAAACAGTTTACGGCAGACGAAATACATATATTATAAAGTCACCATATGCAGTTGGTTGATAAAACGAAATTTAGCTGTCGAGAAACAAATATGAAAATGCTTTCTTTATTATCTCATTAGTTCGCAGAAATTAATCTATCAAAGAGGCTTGGTCCATAAATGTCAGATTAAGTAGTTATAATTTACTGTTGAAAAAATATGAAAACGAAAGTTCAGATAGTTTATTATGATACATGTTGTGTGTATAGTGTTGCATGAAATCAATAAATAAATTATTCATAAGTAAGTGGGATTAAAGAAAGGCACTAGGTTTATCAGATTTTCGTTTTTTATTGAATTGTTCCTCTATAGTTATGGCATCCCGTAGGTCGCGGCCTCGTAATAAAGTCATAAACAACAATTTGCTCTCATGGATCGCACGTAAAGCATATGTTTTATTAAACCCGCAGTCGTTCAAGGGGTCGTTTAATATAAGTCAATCTCCAATCTAGTACACTGCAAATCGTGAATCCACTATAAACTCGAGCATCAGCAATCTGTCAAAAATAAGCTTAATACCTAAGTAAAGGTATAATAATAATAATAAACCTGTAATTTGAACTCCTAAAGTAATTAGACACATCCTTCATAAACCCTTCGTTAGAGCGCCTATAAAGTCCAAATAAATCCTTCAAACATTACTGTCAATACAACCTAATAGTCAATATATATTCAGGCTTTTGCTCATCACTCCGATCCCTCTGAGATTGCTTTCATAAATCTTGTATAGGCAGCGGTTTTATAGCATCCTCTATGTACTTATCTATAACTTTACTAAGTTGACATAAATTTCATATTTACATGATTGCCCACCCTAGCCATTCCTCTTACTTATTTAATTGCTTGATGTTATGATCGTCCTAAGCCGTCCAATTACTTAATACTTTTCGGTATAAATCTATTTTTGAAAATGTTTAAGTCGCATTGTGACGAGAAAACAATGCGACACAACCTACCTATACATTAAGTATTTTTTAATTTAAAATGTAATAAATTTGAAACGAATCTCATGCAAGGGGTTAATGTATGTAATGTATTAATTAATTTCTCTCAGATGAATTATCATAATTAATTGTTGACATACGTAATGTAACTATTATTATTAGACCTTGATTATTTTTATTACTTTTTACTATAATCCACATTTGTATGTGTAAAAGGAATACGCGTTCGTATTTCAGTCAACACTTTAGTATGCTTAAAATAAAAATAAAAATTGCACAATAATAAAGACAGACCTACACACAAAATCTTTTTACATAATAAAAATTATGATTGACACTGATAAATTATTAACAATTTGAGGTCAACCATATTACAATGACCTCAACAAATGTACTAGCAAAAAAGAAAACTATTATGCAAAAAACAAACAGGCCACCTTTTTGATCGGGTGCAAAGAAGTCTTTGTTCAATGGTCACGCATTAGTGACATTTCTGACTGAAACCAGTTTTTGTCATCATAAACAAAGGTCTAGTCTAATATAGTTTCATTGCTTCTTGCATGCGTGAGTCAATGTTTTCTTCGCCAGAATACTAACTGGTACTTCTACTGGAAACAAATTAGTTGTATGTATATTTTCAAATTCAGCTGTATTTTAGTACCACGTAATAAACGTAATAAATAAATCGTTACTATGTTTTTTATTTGTATGTATGTATGTATGTATGTATATGTACATGTTATGTTTGTGTACATATTTGTATGTATGTTTATGATATGTATTTTATCCTATATACTTTGTTTATGTATTTTTGTCTGATATTTAGTTAACAAATTTACCTAATAAACTGTAATATTTTTAATGCACCTACTTCCTATTTTCTCTACATCACCCGAAGGTTGACTGGCAAAGAATGCCTATGGCATTAAGTGCGCCTCTGTACTCTATGTGCATAAAGTTTTAAATAAATAAATAAATAAAAGCCGAGTCTTAATGAGGAAACACTTCCACCCTCCAGAACAGAAGTGGTCTTATTAAAGGGTATAACTGGCATTGTCTGAACACTATGCAGTTGCCAGATAAGGTGGCGATCATGGGTGAATGGCACTACTGGCCTGGTGTTTGGAGTATTTGAAGCGCTGGTTACCGTTTATTACAATCATTTGGACCATGAGCTTGTTTTTAATTTTTGTTGTTGTTGGATAAACAAGTTTAAGTTTTTTTTCAGATATACATTATTGTGGAGTTTTTAAATCTTGTTGCATAATTTAAAAAAAAAAATGTATTTCATCAATAATAACCACTATTTTGTTTCTTTCGTTTCAGGTAAGATTAAAAAACTGTGCTTCAAAAATACCTTAAAAATATTTTGCAAGTAAGAAATAAACAAAATAATAGCTTTCTTGGACAGTCTTTCTTCTCCGATCGAAACCTGTTTGAAAATTGCAAGTTGTACCTACATCAAGTTAATAGCAAACTGTCTTTTTTAATTTTCTAGTAAAATACCAGTGGGTAGTTTTACATATACTTCTAGATAACTGTTAACTGTAAGTAGGAAACAGCTGCGCAATTCTATGACTTTCGCTATGTGAAAAGTTTTAAGCAATAGCATAGTACAAGCATAGTATTATTAGTATCTATACTTTGAACCTTTCATACATATTTTTTAGCCACTCTGCCTCTATTATCATAAAAAAAACTTGTTTTTTTTTAATAACTTAAACATCAAAATACATTATATTGGTGTTTGATGTATATTATACAGTGAATTTTAACTTTGGCAGTAACTTTCATTTTTAAATTATTTGCACTAATAAAGTCTTCACTTTAATCAGATTAATGGATTTGGTATGTGTAGAAAAGAGGATGAAGTCGTTATAGCAACAGGAATTAACACTTAGTACTACAATAAGGAATCAATTTTCAACAGAAACAAGGATTTGATGTCAACAAAAGATTAGAAAGTGACAAAAACTCTTCTCAAAGTAAATATAAAGAACAATAAGATAATCAAGATGCATTTTCACTACTTTCACAATGAGATTGTCACCCGTGATTTAATGTCCATCTTGCTAAGACACCTTCACACGGCCGCTCGGATGTGGCGATTGTGGAAAGCTTTCAATTGTTTTGATCTTGATGGACTTTGATTAGTTGTTTTGCAAGCTTAGTAAATGTCACAAATGTAATTTTATAAACAAACTTTACACGCACGTAATGGGTTAGGTTATATCCATTTTTATGTCTCAAACCAGCTCTTTGTTGGTCTTCATTACATATTTATACCTTAAATACCTTCAAGTAAGAAAATTACTCCTAAAGTAATTCGTGAATAGCTTAATACTAAACGCGGTAAACACAGAGCATTGTGTTGGGTTGTTCTTTAGGACTCTGTATCCAAAAGTAATATAGTGAAGCCTAATATGAGATTTCTCTTTTGAGATTTCGCACGAAACCCCTAGTGTTGTGCTTATAAACAGTCTGAACAATAAGGATCTAAATGTAAAGATTTTAAAACAGGTCTATACTTGGATGGAAACCTTGACGTGAAGACTCACCAGTGTTGGAATTATAACCATATCAACATTTAAGTCCCCTAATCTTTGTAGCAAAAAGGTATCTCATAAGTCAAATGATTTTCGGGTACACCGAATAAATATTTAGGTATCTATGGATCGTGAATATACTCGTATTGGGAGCATGAGTATATTTCGAATACGAGCATCTAGATAAATGTCGTCACTAGTCAGTACGGGAACATAAAACAAACTTGTGAACGTTTCTTTTAAATCCCACGCGTGCATCGACTGCAGTCATAAATATCATTTTTAGAGTGTTACGATAATATTATTATATGTATTTGCTTACGTTATGAATGCACGATTAGTGTGATGTTGTTTGAAAACATAAGTTGATAATGATGTTTGTATAAGTGTCGAATTATTATCAATAGGAAAAGTAGATTTTTTCTCTAAAAAATATAGTTAACTGATTGACTTTTTTGGACTTTCCTCTTTAAATATCTTCTTAATTTTACTCCTATTGCCAATTATGTATTATTATTTTTTTTTAAATGTAACACCAAAAAATTCTATATTTTAATTTATATTCTACTAGCTACCAGCCACGCGTTGCTGTGGATAAGTAATTAGCAATAAAAAATATTTTGACTATAAATTGAGATAAAAACTATCCTATCCCATAAGTTGGACTAAACTGCTGTGCTGTTTGTCAAATTTCATTAAAATCAGTTCATTCGTTGAGGAGTTTATCGCGAACAAACAACGTGACAAGAATTTTTATATATAAAGATTACCTGTTCTTGAACTCTTCTACACATTTATCAGTCCACCATAAAACTTATTTATCTTATACTTTCATATCTTTACGATTATTGGTATACAGAATCTGTTCAACTTTTGTTTACGTAGCTTACATAATCGACTCCGCTGGTAATTGCAATTAGTACAACTCGATCAATATCGGCACAGCCTCTTTATCTTAATAAATCGAATTAAGCTTTATTACGTAGCAATTTTGTTTTAACACAATATTATACAACTTGTCATAATAATAACTTGAATACTGTATTCCTTGCCCGTTCTTGAGATTGACCGGAACAAACAGACAGAGAGACAAAATTTGAAAGAAAAAAAAAAAGAACTGATTTTTAGGCATAGGTATCGTGTAAATGACTGTATGAGCTTAAAAAAAACCCTTTATTTTGACATTACAATTGAGTTAACATATTACATTACAAAGAACTAACTGTAAACAAAATAAAATGTGTATTTTGGGTAGGGTAGATACGTATTCGTGTTTTTATTTATTATTGTTTTTTTTTTGTAAATGCATGTGCATTTTTATTCTTTTGTTTTCTATTTATTTATTTTTTTTGTCAAATTTCTCGGCATGGATTTTATGTTCATGCCATTCATAGGTATAATAAGGTACGGAAGAGCGGAGGCTCCTGGCACAGGCATTCTACATGCTTAAAAGGAGTCTCCAACAATAAATGTATGAATGTGTACCTGTGCCTATGAAATAAAATTATTATTATTATTATTCTCTTTATTTACTTAAATATACATATAAATTACATTTTTAAATACATTCACTATAAAAAAAAACAAATATATTTAAAAATATAAAAAATAGTGTCCTACCGGTATCGGGTACAGGGACCAAGCTACCGGTGGTTAGGGTTCCAGAGACAGAAACCTCCTCACTATGACTGCCATATCAAGGAGGACTGCCTTCTGCATCAGGCTCTTAATCCAGCTGCCTAACGTGAGCCTCTGAAGGTTTTGGTCGAGGCTCTTAGCAATTAACCCATGGGCCGAAATGACTGTCGACACAATGATTGCTGAATCGACATCCCACATATCGACAATCTCGTGGGCTAAGTCCAAATATTTTATTTCTTTGTCTTTTTCGGCTTTTAAGAGATTGTCGTCATGGGGTATGGTGATGTCAATAATCATTGCTCGGCGCTCTAATCGGTCTATCACCACTATATCAGGCTTATTGGCAACAATAGTCCTGTCAGTGATGATAGTTCGATCCCAGTACAATGTTGCACGACCATTTTCGAGAACTGGGTCGGGCACATACCTGTAGTATGGTAACTCGATAGACACAAGGTTATATTTAAGAGCAAGTTGCTGATGGACTATCCTGGCCACTTGGTTATGTCTATGCAAGTACTCGCCGTTGGCAAGACGAGAACAACCAGAAATTATATGCCTGAGGGTTTCTCCGGGACGATGACACGCCCGACAAATGTCAATTGTGCCGTCCTTCAGGATATATTTCCGATAGTTATTCGTCATAACAACTTCATATGTAATTGCACAGACAAAACCTTCAGTTTCTCCGAAGAGGTCACCGAACCGAAGCCAGGATACTGATGTTAATAAATCTACATCGGGCTCATTTAAGGCCCGATAAAAACGTCCATGCAACGCCTTGCTCTTCCGTATCTCCCTGCGGTAAGTACTGCTGGTTTGCGCCAGTTCTCTTTTCCTAGAGCAAGCGGAGTGAATCCGTTGTCAACTGCCACCACATCCCGATACACATCCAGTTTCGAAGGAGAGGAAGTAATCTCGAAGGTTGCATACCTCGCGGTTATGGAGGGTCTTGGCATTTAAAAAACCACGACCCCCAAATTTCCGCGGGATATACAATCTCCTGACCGACGAACGTGGATGGTGCATTCGGTACGCGGTAAGCAATGTACGGACTCTTCTATCCAGGGCATCTAGTTCAGTCTGAGTCTATCTAAGTATGCCAAAGGAGTAGATTAGGACTGGTATGACCCAATCATTATAGGCCCGCACCTTATTACCACCTGACAAAAGACTTTTCAATACCTTTTTCAGGCGGTTAGCCGCCTGAGAAAAGAAGAAGCGTTCCTGTAACGATTGCTTCATGATCAATTCATTTACACCTAACGCCTGTGCCATACCTAGATACTTGTAAGTTTCGTTGGCGGAAAGACATCTAAGGTGTGTGGAATCTGAGAGTTCCATCCCCTCAGATTCCACAATCCTGCCTCTTTTTACATGCATGAATGCACAATTATCCACACCAAATTCCATAGTGATTCATTTACTAAAGTTTTCAGTTACCTCTAGTAATCTTATCAATTGGGATTTGCTGCAGGCAAAAAGTTTCAAATCGTCCATGTCCGCAAACAATAGCCTAGTCCTGAACCCTCCAGCAAAGTGCTAAGAGGATTCAAAGCTAAGCAGAACCACAAGGGACTCAAACTGTCACCCTGGAATATACCCCGCCTGATCTTTATATATTCGCCGTCACCCTGAGACCGCCGACATCCTGGATAGCAAAGGAAGGTTCTCCATTGCCGCATACATGCCTTCAAGAAAGTGGATAGAGTTGTATCAATCTTGTACAACTCCATCACCCTCAAGAGCCACGTATGCGGCACAGAGTCATAGGCCTTTTTATAATCTATCCAACATGTCGCCAAATCCTTTCGGTTACGGCGAACTTGTTGGTTAATGATCGTGTCAAATATAAGGAGCTCTTTAGTGCCACGGGCCCCACTTCGACATCCATTCTGAGGGTAAGCCATAATGGTGTTTTTGGATAAATGAGATGTTATCTTTACGCTCAGAATGGACGTCAGTAATTTATATACTGTTGGTAGACAGGTGATGGGTCTGTAGTTCTTGGTATCCGTGGCACAACCAGATTTATAGAGCAGGTGAGTCACGCCTGTGGTCATAAAAGTTGGAAGCGAACCCGATTCTAAGCATGATTGAAATTGAGATGCCAAACATACATGTGAGCTACGGAGCCACTTTAACCAAAAGTTATGCAGTCCGTCCGGTCCCGCTGCTTTCCAGTTCGGCAGCGAACGAACTGCACAAGCTATATCAATGTCAGATATTGATATTGGCTCCATGTTATCAATCGACTCACATGAACGTTTGACATCTCGCATCCAATCACCCTCTGTATGAGTGACAGGCATTGCCCAGATGTTACGCCAAAATGTATTTGTGATTTCAGCTTCTGGGAAATGTGTGTCACTCACTAAATCAGGCTGCTCTCACCTTCTATAAACCCACCTCTCATCCCTTTGGAATGAACGATTCTGAGTATATCGGTCCACTCTTTTCTTGTACCTCCGGATACGGTTTGCCCATGCATAAACTTTCTGTTTTAGAAAGTCAATGCGTTCTGTGACACGTGCTGCATAATCACAGGAACTGATACCAGTTCCCGAAAAAGCCCGATTCACAAAACGCATTACTCTCGGGCGTGTGAACCGCATAGATAATTTAACCATATGGGGATCAACACATATAACAGTTGACTTAGTAGTCGTTTTGGAGGAGTTGTTAACAACATAATAGTCTTTTTTGCGACTATGGTCCTAACGGGTCTGGCCTACTCTACAAATATATAGAAGCAGCTACACAACAGCACAAGGAACTAAGATAGTACCTCCATTGATATCTCCTCCTTTACTGAATCTCTTTAGCCTAGCTGTAGATCAAACCCATTCTCAAACATCAGCTAAACTTCAACTAACAACAATTTATGAGACTTAACATTCTGCAGATGTTAAAGGTTAATCGAACAACGTATTATTCGATAAGATAGGTATAAATGAACATTGTATTTAATTGGATTTTTACAACGTTATGTACTAACAACACTTTTTAGGTTTCGGCAAATACGCAGATACCTTATAAGTTATAATGTTAATGCGAAATACTTGAACTTAATATTTATTTCGGAGTACCTACTATTATCACTATCATATAATTAAGGTGATGTTTAGTAATGACGCAGGTAAATTATTTTCGTTTACCTAGAACACATCACTAAAGCTTTAAAACATTGATACCTTACTCGTAAAAAACTTCTTATACTCGGTTACAATTTTAAATCATTTTGTAGAAGTATTAAGAGCGGAATAAAAGTCGTGTTCTTTTTAAAAATTCCTTTTAAATCTAGATACAAAAGTAACAGCTGCCTCTCCAATGATTTTTTGTTCCTTTCTTCCCGAGTTGCGCAAGGTGTGACAACACCTGCTCAAGCGGATATGCAATCATGTTACAAATTTAATAATATACCATAAAACCTTAATCGACGTTATCATAAGGGCTACTTTTGCTAATCAATTCGCAAAAAGTTACTAGTTGAATCTTAAGAGCAGTTTCATCTTTTAATTATAATTTATTCTTTTTTAGAGTTTGCAAGAAGTTTGTATTGCATTCTGTTCCTGTACAAATTATAAAGTAATGTCTTAATCGTGACCTAGATATATATAGGCTAAATATATTGAACACTAGCAGCGCCCCGCGGTTTCACCTGCGTAAGTCCCGATCCCTTAAGAATATCGGGATAAAAAGTAGCCTATATGTTAATCCAGGTCTCCAGCTATTTACATACCAAGTTTCATCGCAATCGGTTCAGTAGTTTTGGCGTAAAGGATTAAGAAACATCCATACATCCTCACAAACTTTCACGTTTATAAGATAAGTAGGATATTTGCCCCAATTCTGATACTTCACTCGCTAAATTAAAATTCACTAAATTTTCTTCATATAAGAAGTAAACCTTGTACACATAGAAACAAGGTCTTATTTCAAATTGAAACAAGTAGGTAACATAAGTCGCTATCGAAATAAGCAATTTATTTGTCGTCTAAAGTCTGATACGCTTAAATAAACTTTAATACCACGTTAGCGAGAGCCGCTATCCGTTGAATGCCATCTCTTTGGCTCTGTGTTTTTAATAAGCGTCTTCGTAGGTGTAGATTAAAAACACGTCTTCCTTGTTCGTTTTGAACAAGTTTTTATACGGCAATTATACAGCGTTTGAATAAATGAAGACTCTCGCTGCGTGGAAATAAAGTTGAGTATACGTTGACAGGTTTTAGTGAAATTTAGCGGCGCTGAGAAATAGATGCTAGTAACGAAAATACCTTATTACGAAGAACACTAGGTTGATTTCATATGAAGAAATTAAGTCAGGTTTTAGTTTAGTCGAGTGTACAATAGAATCGGCACCATTGAGTTTAAATTACAGCTTCAGATCTGATATATAAACCACAAATAAACGTAACTGGAGAGATGGACGTCATCTTTTGTTCGTTGATCAAATATCGGATCGTCGTAAATACGACGGAATTATTTATGCTTTTTAAAACCATACTTGAATCAGACTCGTTTATCCAAGAAAGTACAAGTGATACATATACATATATGTATGTGTATCATCTGTATGCGCAATTATAGTAGAAGACTGATTTAATACTTCACTTTGAAAAAATACTTACATATTAACATGTAAAGAGAATCATAGAACGCTTTCATTGGCACCCATCAATCAAAATAACGAGTGTATCGACCATTCGATCGACCACTTGTCCACTGTTGCACAATCTAACCAATTTGTACACAAATTATATACCACACATGAAATTGCTATACTTTGTATGGGTAGGTACTTAGTACGCTGCGGGGAGAAGGCTAATTTTGACAGAGAAAGTGAACGATTTGGAGAGAGTAATTAGCAATGAATAAAAATGATATGCAGCTTTAGATATATGACGTGAGCTTTTGTTGAAGGTTTCTAAGAACTAAATAATGAAAGAAGTATATACTACTTAAGGCGTTTAAGTAAGTAAGGCGAACGTTTGTTTGTCCAACACCAAATTTTTGACACACCCAATAACTGCTTCAAGCCTGTGAACTTAACTCAGTTCGTGAACAAGCATGTTCAGAATTATTTCTACAAAACGATGTCATCCATTGAAGTAGCTCCATTTCGAGCATGTAGCGCCCTTCCCTTACTTTATCACAATATATTTCTAATTATTTCTTTCTTATTACCGGTATAGACATTTCGCTATTATTAGGAAAGTAACTGTCTATAATACTACCTGCATTTTATTTGTATCGTAACCAAATATAAATTAGCTTAGAATGGTCCAGACAGTGTTTATGATCTCTAACAATGATATATATTTTATCATAGAAGTGTTGTGCTCACATCCCCATTATTAAAACCTTTCATTTTACTACCTACTTTGCAGTAAAGTTCTGAGTTAATTGTTGATGTTATGTAGTTTTTACATAGCATAGGAACCGGTAGCTGGAAGCTAGGGAGTGCGGAAAATGCGAGAAGTTTTTTAACCTTAGCGATGCCAACTAAAAGGGATTAGCTTTAATTTGATGACGGCCTTTTAACAAAGCGACTCCTCAAAACAGGGCGTGTGCTGTTTTTTTTTGTTTATTGTAATCTTATACCAAGTAATATTATAAATGCGACATTGAGTTTGTTTGTCTGTTACGCTTTCACACCCTAACTAGTCAACCGATCGTCGTGAAATTGCATACGATTTGTCAAGGGTACAGAAAAGGACATAGGGTACCTTTTATCTAGAAAAACAGAACTGTTCCTGAGGGATAGAAAAATAACATACGCGAGCGAAGCTGCGGACGAAAGCTAGTGTTATATATAAAAAAAAAGTGTGTGTGCAATTCACACAGGCAGAAGTGAAACTTCTAAATTAATTAACCAACGAATATTAATACGCAAATGCACAAAAATGATACACGTGAATGATACACCACGTTGAATATGACGCATTTTCTGAAGGCTTCGTAGTACGCAGGCGCAAAGACATGTGCTAGCATACGAAGATTATAGGAAACACTGTATACTTGTATTCTATCTCATTCTCTCGCAGGCTAAATCCTGTTTATGAATATATTTGTCTCTTTTTAGTGCTGTATACTTGTATTCTATCTCATTCTCTCGCAGACTAAATGCTGTTGTATTGTGCTTGTCCCTTTTTAGTGTGACTGTTTCGTTTCATCGAATTTTCAAATCACAACGATTTTAAAGAAGTTTCACTTCAAAAGACATACTTATCTGTAACCTGTATACAATAGTCATTAGTCGCTGAATGTTGAATCATACTCACGATGTCCGTTGAATCACGGAGTTAATTGAGCTGTTTTTTCAATGTCTAATGCAGGGCTGCTGCAGGGCATCAAATTAAATAACTAAAGAGGGAGAGTAGAAAGACAGTAAACGTTACGTCTTTGCATAATCTCTACACCACATATTTCTAATATTAAACTTAATTATTTAAATACTTTTCAAATTAAAGCAATATTGTATTTCTAATGTTAAAAGTCAAAGGCAAACAAGATTATTTAAAGCCTGGGGTTGCGAATCTTGCTGATTGCGCTATGAAAATATATAATGTTTTATGTGTCTATACAAAAAATAATGTATTTAAGTGTGTTTATCCGGATTGTAAAACTTCCTATTTTGGGTGTAGATAGTGCAATGTAATATCATCTTCCTGCCCTTTTCCCAATTTTCTTTTATGGCCGGCCACCTGCCTGACTCCAACCCTCCTTGGAAATGTAATCGTTTTAAGACAGGAAAGAAGGAAAATTTGTAAAAGGAAAAATAGGTAGGGAAAGGAACCTAGGGTAAGGGATACCGGTCCGCAAGTCGCGAAAGGGAAATGGAACTGAGACTGCAGTAGCTCGCAGAGGCCAGTGTCGCGTACCCGAATGTCCTGTATTTCCTGTGACTGGAGAGGCGAGGACAGGAACAGGAAGGGCAGATAGCGCTATGTAATATATTCCATAATATTATTATCATTTGTAAACATCTAACCGCACGTGAATCTTCAACGTTAACAATTCTTTGTTCAAATAACAAGAAGGCTACAAGTAAATGATGAACAAAAAATAAGGTCGTATTTGTTTCGGTTTGTGCTTCCTCGTAAAAAAAACTATTGATTTAAATGATTTGCATGGAACCTTTAATGGAAAATTACAATGAAGAGTATTTCCTTATGTGGTCCTTGATGTAATTAACTTTCCAAATATTTGAAGATGGTTTGAATCCTATTACTGAAAATTTATATATTTGAATAAACAATAATAATAATAACTCCACACATCTCACACACGGCCGTCTGATCCCAAACTAGGCAGAGCCTGTACTATGGTAACCAGACTGTTGATAAACATACTTATATATTTCTACATACATACATAATATAGATAAATTACACCCAAACACAGAACAAATGATCGTGTTCATCACACAATTATTTGTTTTGGGGTGGGAATCGAACCCATGACCGCAGTTCGGCAGTCAGGATCATTAACCACTAGACTACAGGCCAAATGTCATATTTATCAAAGTTATTGAGAGGGACCTTTTCTAACGTACTACACAAGACATTTTTTTTACTGACACAAAATATACGTAGAGTCAAAACAGTAGGTACTCACCTGACTCACCTATTAGATCACACAAATAGCTGCCCACTTGTAGGATCAAACTTATCGCATTCGTATTAGCAGTAGTTGCCCTCGGAAACTACTATAAGTGGTGCCAAAAAATGGATGTGTATTTGTAATAAATATATAAGAAAACAGTGTTCTATTAATATTTTTAATGTCCCAATGCAGGGCTTTCTATGATAAGGTAGATGTATGTTACTGCCAAATATGTAGGTTAAGAAATACGTGTATGTTAGATTAATTATAGTGTAGTATTTTTTTTTTCGTGTGAAACCCCCACGGGTCATCTAGTGTAGTACCTACTGATATCAAAAACAAAAATCCAAGTAATTTAAAAAATAAAATGTGCAAATTGTGTATCCAAAATACCTACTTTCAAAGAGGTCAACCAAGACGTCATTGCTAGTTACATACATCTATGCAGGTAACTAAGGATATAAACTATTATTACATTGTTGTTTCATTTATAAAGACGCACTTCTGATCTATTAATTATACTTAATAAAAACTAAATGTTGAAAATATTAACAAATATAAATATAAAAACTTAAATGTAAAATTGATTGACGCTATTACATTTTAGTTTAAAGCATTAACTATTTCGTCAATCAATTTGAATGAAATATGATGCCCATAACCGATTCAAATTTTGTCAGTACAAAAAATATTTGCCGATTAAAATATGTGTATATATATATATTTCTTTCCTTTATGTCACAACACAGTCATACCTGTCTCCTGACTTTCCTTTCCTTGCTATATTGCTACGAAGTAAGTCTTAAAATAATTCAATCTCGATACTTGAATGTTAAGTAGCGATCACTCGGTGTAAAACTGACATGCTAGTCGGCTTTACGCGTCGCTAAATATCGTACGATGCAAGCTTGAAGTTTACAAGAAACATAAATAGACATAAAGTGTGAACTACAATTTAGTTAGTCATTAGAACTGGAGTAATTGGATCCGAGGTTAATTAACACTGATCTTTTGTTAGGAGCTGTCGTCATCGACAGATATTGGATTTCGAAGTCTGTCGATTTGTACATTTTAAATTGAATTACCACTTTGGTCTGATTTTACATAAGGTTTTGCTTTATTACCAACTTATGTAATAAAATAAATATCCTAACCAATTATTTAAAAAATGGTATTGTTAGATTTTTTAGTAGGTATATGAAAATAGGACAGAAGCAGAGGACTTCAATGACATATCATTATATTAATACGTGAAGAGAATTCTTTGTGAATTTTGGAATATTTACAGTTTATGTATTCTATATATACGAAGTACAGAAAGCTTTTTTTTTTAAACACTGTCTTACAACCTAAAAAAATCTACGTAAAAACGGCTTAATGAAATTACACGTGTCCAGTAAATGTGATTACCTGTCATGGTACGTAAGTCTATACAATGACAGTTCAAGTTATACTGGCCAATGAAAAAACCATGGTCGAAATTCGACCACCAGGCGATCTCTAGTTCCTATAATTATGCATCAGTTTTTATATAGAATTTTGACATTGATATTGACGATTACCAAGTACATATATGTTAACAAAAAATACTTTTTGGTATTTACTAAAATTATGTTCAAGTCTGATGTCTATAATTGTAATAAGTACAACCTTCTGTTTTAATTTTCTGCTGTCAACATTTTGAATTCAGAACATTTATTTAAGTTTAATTATAACTGAGGCAGCTCACTTTAATTACAAGACAATAAAAACTGCATTCAAATCCGTTCAGTGATTTCTTAGAAATGTAGACTCACCGAAACTTCCTTTTAAATCATGAAAGGATTGTTAAAATATGCGTTCGAATTCATCCAAGTGAGTGTTTGAGATTCATCTTATCATCACTCTATCTAAGTAAAATATAGTAACTGACATTAAGAGCCATTTCACGTTTTCACGCCATTTTTTAAGATTTCGGTCGCTTAATTTATGATCTTAGGTAATACTTTGAAATTCTAAAATACATGTAAGCTATAGAATACTCTTTGATCTTGTTCCTTAATGTATCACATTTAAGAAAACCAACTTCGTTGCTCTGTGGTGATCAATCTCCCACAACTCGTTTAGTGAGAAATCATCGCAGAGACAATTTCCGATTCCAAAATCTATCAATAATATTTATAAATTTGGGTGAAAAAAATACGGTAAGCATAGGACATATCTTTTAATCTTTAGATAATGTACTATTTTCTCAATTATTGATTACATTAATTAGCAAAAAAATAAAGACTTAGTCCAATTTATACGGCTTATATCGCAAATTTATCGCGATTTTTTGGTTACAATAAAGCGTAATTTCAAAAAAATATACATATTTAAGTAAACTATGTTCTTTGAAGAATCTAATTCTAAAGTTTTTTTGACAATTGCTTATTTGAATTAGAAATAAGATCATTTTTAAAACTACTCTAAATTGCAATAAATTACGATGCGCAAGTGGATACCAATCAGTACGGCATTATCGCCCGTCGAAGTAGGACCTGTGTCACTTTTCCCGCTTCCCGATTTTCGAGCGCTTGTATTGTAAATGCATTATTATACTACGACAACAAAGTTTTGATTCTCAGTATAATTTTTTATCAGGTAAGGTAACAAAACTCTTAAGTTTTGTTTATTTTGAAGTAAAGTATTATTTGAGTATATTGTAGAATAAAGATGCTATTTTTTTATCAGTTTAAGAAATGGGGCGTAAAAGTTCTGTGTACCATTGTGTCAAAAAAAGAAAACGTAATAATTCTGCTGCCATAGAGAAAGCAACAGAAGCAAGGTAGATCTTTTTTATTTTTTCAAATCATTATTCATTCAAGTTATTTGTAGGCATTGACCTTAATAGCTATGTTTTATTTTAGAATGAGAAATCGCGCAAATCGAGTAGTGGAGGGTAGTATCATTAGAAGGAAGGAAGGACGCTGTGCCGGGTACAAGTGAAAATTTAGACCCGGTAACAGAAATTGATTCTTTTAGAAACAATTCTAGGTTTAAACCATACCTCTAATTAGCAGTAAATAATATAATTTATTAAATTTTATAGGAGAAAAAACCCGTTGCATTAGACCCCGGACTGGTCGAATCAGTGGAATTTTTGGAATCAATCGTAAATATTTCAGTAGTACATTTTTTTCTTTACTTTTCATTTGGGCATTCTACCGAATTGACATAGTCAGCCATCACTATTTCTATTTAATTAGATAAATATGCGTTAAAGGGACTTTAACAAACTTTTATTATCTTAGTTTATACAAACAATATGATTTCTTAAAATTTGTAGGTGAAAGATGCTGTTGTATTTGACCACGACCTTGAGGAATCAGTGGAACTTTCAGACTCAATCGTAAATATTTTTTGTATATACTATGTTTATTTTGTTTTGAATTTGAACCACGTAGATGCAGATTGTCACTTTTATTTTAGAATTACATAGGATGGCAGGCGAATAATAGATTTTCAATACTTTTGGAGTCAAATAATGTATATAAGGAAACATAACGAGAAGTTCGGCTGCCATAGCCATTGATAATGATCACCCCCCCCCATCCCTACCTTTCATACCAGCCAGAGTCTTCGCAGCCCTTAGTAACTCATTCAAGAAGACATTTACGCTGTGTTAATTGTGGTTTAAATGGCGCCAAAATACGGAGACATTTTGTTGGAAATAGCAGAAGTTCGAAATCTTATAAAACAATGACCACAGCAGGTAAATAGTTGATCACGTCACCATACCTGGCAGATCTAATCAAAATTTGATAATGTAATTTATAATGTGATTGATAATGTATTACAGAAAATTAATGTTTAAAACTATATTTGTAAAAATAAAAACCATTTTATCTCAAAAATCCGGACTTTTTTTTAAACCAATTTCTTAACCATTTAATTCTGTAACTTGTAAATTTCATATGCTTTTATATATGTGCACTCAGGGCCGAAGTGTCTATAGTAGGTGCGCATTCCTCTTTGCCAATATAAAATAGTTAAAATATTTAACTGTTAAAGGAGATATTTGTTTTCAAAAGTATCACTTTTTCTCTTGTTACTTGTAATTTTTTTTTAAAGAATTCCAGTAACGTGGGTCACACATTACTAGTATTCTGGTTAAACCCTCCAGCTAAGCTAAGTGCTTGTGTTAGGAGTGGGTTCACGGTTTCGAGTCAACAACCACTTGATTTACCGATCGACGCCTTAGCCATTACGCTAACGCCGCTTTAAAAATTATACATTTACACAATATTATATACAATTATACATAATCATGTCATTATACAATCATTCTTCAAATATGAAAATATCTAATCATTTTCTCACTTCAAAAATGTTTTCGGGGTACCAAGATTTATAATTTTTGAAGTGAAAACTTCTTTAGGCACGTTGTGCACTTTTACTGTAGCAAAAAAGCACTGAACTCTTGACCGTCACGCTAATAATACATATATAGATCCACTAGAGGGCGCTAATCTAAACATTGAGTTCTGTCAGCTCCTTATTAATTAATCTTTAAAAATATAATTAGCTTAATAAAGTACTTATTGTGTACGTGATTTATATGGTAAAATAAAAAAAAAACATATTTGTAATTAAGGTGAAAATTTATAACGCCTATAGAGCTCAATAGCGAAAACCTTTATTAAAAATTTCGTTGACTCGACATGTCGTTTTAAGGCTCTTTTTATAATACGTTTTATCTACACAAATATTTGTGATTTATTATTAGTCTAAAAACCTTCATTCTACTGCATAATGAAATATTTCTTTAATAAATCTCTAATAAGTGCATTACTATTATAACAGCTCAAGATTCTTTAGTCTGCCTCGTCACTCGCGCTACACTGCTTGCAGTGTGTTCGTGTTAGTAACTACGCACACATACAAAATGCTGCCGTCATTTACCTAAACTTGAGCGTTCAAATTTTGTGAAATGGCTCTTAAGGAATCCAACAATGTACATAAAAAACGTTACATAAGACTTTTTAAGTTATTAGAGTTCGGTAATTTACAGTGTCGTTACCTTTTATTTCGTTACACAATATATAATTTGCGGGCGTATCGTACGATAGTGACGTCTGATTGTCTAATTGTAGAAATAAAGAAAAGAATTTTAAGTTCCGTGACTGTTACAAAAGAGAAAAGAAATGAGAGATATTTATCTATTTAGCACATCACTCACGAGTAATGCACGGAGGAATATTTAACGCCTTGGGCATTCTTCACCAGTCAAAAGATAAGTATTAATTAATTGCGTTTTAGGGAGAAAAAAGTAGAGGTACTAAGTTTGCTATTGTTTATTGAAATCTTCTGTCTATAAATAAATAAAAATGAAAGTTTGTTGGTAAGGCTATTATTGAGAATGGCTGGACCGATTTGACTGTGACTGACTTCTTTCTTTTATAAATAACAATTAGTTAGTTTTTAGGTAAAGCAAAATTAGAAAAGTTAACTGGAAAATGAGAAAACTGGAAATTTGGAAGTCCTTTTCAAATAAAATTAAAACAGTTATTTTGAAATTTTGTCAGGACAACGTACGTCTGGCGGGTCAGCTAGTATACATGAAATAAGTGACGGGCGAATGGTATACCAAAAAAAGGTTTGGTCTCCGATCTCTGACTTTTCGATGTTTACGTGTAATGCCAAAAGGAAAACATCGTAATTAAAAATATCATTATTTTAGAGATCTTCATAATATCCTCGAAGGTTTGTAAAGTGTACCAGTACCAGCCAGCGTAATGGGCTAGGCATAGCCTCTCTCGATTGTAAGAGGAGTCTGCCATTAGCTCAGTACAGTGTGTGTAGTAGTGGGAGGGCTATCTACGGTACGGCAGTGTTATGCCTGAAATTTTCATTATACTAGCTGCGCCCCGCGGTTTCCCCCACGTAACTCCCGGTGCCATGGGAACATCGGGATAAAAAGTAGCCTATATGTTAATCCAGGTCTCCAGCTATCTACATACCAAGTTTCATCGCAATCGGTTCAGTTGTTTTTGCGTGAAAGAGTAACAAACATCCATACATCCATCCATCCATACATCCGCACAAACTTTTACGTTTATAATATTAGTAGGATAAAAAGCTGACGTAGCTAAATATAAACTTTTATGAGAACTCTGTCAATATAAAAAGAAAAATAAAGGGTTATTTCTGTTTCATCTGAGGAAAGAAGTCTGTGCCGTTCGCTCCAATATATTATGTATAAAAATAGTTACAGACTAGTAAGTTAGTTAAAGATTTTATAACTTCGTTCTGCCAATCAACTACCAAAATTCAATCAATCACAAATCGACCACCGAATCGAAAGGTCAAATGAAATTGAGCCGAAAAGACAAACAATTTACAGAACGAAATTGACCTTGTTCTCATCACTACATAGTATAAAACAAAGTCGCTTTCTCTGTCCCTATATCCCTATGTATGCTTAAATCTTTAAAACTACGCGACGGATTTTGATGCGGTTTTTTTTAATAGATAGAGTGATTGAAGAGGAAGGTTTATATGTATAATAACATCCATTAAATAGTGGAGAAATACTGTTATTTTTGAGGTTTCTAATGTGATGTCGTAAATAATTACATAACTACTGGATCGATTTTAATCATTTTTTCAGTGAATGACATAGGCTGTATATTTTATACCCGTGCGAAGCCGGAGCGGGCCGCTAGTAATATTATAAAGGTGAAATGTGATCTTTCAAATGACATTATTTTACACACGTTTATTAATTTCTTGATGAAAATATTTTATGTCTCTTGCGGTCATAAGCGATAAACATCAGTGATCAATAAAGTGTTCTTTATAGATCCCTGCCCAATCAATTGGAAATGCGTTTGCGGAGAAAGTTAACGAATACGCGTTCTCGGGAAGGTGTTACATCTTAAATGCGAACACAACATGGCAGCCTCTTTTTGTAACGAATTCTGTGAAATTGCTTCATTATATGCCGGACATTGAATCTAGACTATGTTTATACCTCCTTTATGACTATTACAGACGCTTGAATATCAAGTTATTCAGATCAAGTAAATTAATAATTTCTACGTATACTTGAGAGTATACGTAGTCAGCTACTCAATGAAACTTATAAAAAAAGGAAGGTTATAAGTTTGTCTTGTATGTTTGTTTCTTATTCCCTCGTACTAAACGGCTGAACCGATTTTGATGAATGATATGTCGATAAATTCCTTTCTATTGCGCGAGTATCACCAAATATCACTACATAATATAATATTATCTACGTATTAACGGGAATTAACGCGATCACGAAAAGGTATTACATACCTCTGAATTGCCTGACTGAATCCAGTGATAAAAAACATGCCACCTCGCTTTTATGCGCAGTCGGGTGAACACCAGAATAGGGCCACATCGGTTTGCTTACAGAATAGGGACACTGTTAGTATAGTATGTGACGGTACACGGCGAAACGAAAATATCAAAAAAGTGGAGGTGGATGAAGAACCTTCTACCTCACGATGTCGACGACGGAGGGCGTGCACCGCTGAGCCAGTCAGCCTGTGACCACGGCCAGTGCAACCTGGTCGAAACGTCAGGCAATTCAGAGGTATGTAATACCTTTTCGTGATCGCGTTAATTCCCGTTAATACGTAGATAATATTATATCCTGGAACGCGAAAGTTTAAAAGTTAGTATCACTACATATTATTAAACAAAGTCCCCGCCGCGTCTGACTGTCTGTCTGTTCGCGATAAACTGAAAAACGAGTGAACGTATTTTCATGCGATTTTCACTAATAGACAGAGTGATTCATGATGAGGTAGGTTTAGGTTTATAATTTGTACTCGTGCGAAGCCGGGGCTGGTTGCTAGTTAAATTACAAAATAAAAAAATTATGGACTTTGGCGCCAAAATGTGTTTTCAAAAAAAAATATCTCCCAAACCTATCGAGTAGGGTATCAAAATAAATTGTTTTAAAATATGATTACAAAAACTAACTGTAGAATACCTAGGTCAGCAGTGGGATACATAGGTGGGCCATGGGCCCATAACAGTAGTAGTCCTCGCTAATATTAGGAATACGAAACTGGGTTTGTTTTATTGTTTTTTTTTTCTCTAAAAATTACTGTTAACGAGGTAGCCTGAAGAGCGGGTATAGCCGCGGACAAAAGCTAGTGTAATATACTATAATTTGCCCCTTTTAAAACCCAGACACGACATTTTCGTTAAAAACATAATCGAATTATATCGTGAAAGCGTGCCTATACAAAATATCGAATGGGTTTCTTTATTATATTTTTTGCCCGGTAACTGAATATCGACTACCGCCCTTTAAATTCGCAGCAGTGTTACCATGTAACAAAATATCATGTGTTTTTTTAAATTCATTTTGTAGGTGTGATTTTATACCTTGTTTTTGTCAGACTTTTTTATACTTCTTATAATGTTGATGGGTATTTGACACTTATTATTGTGTTACTTTATGGTTTCCCTAAAGCAAGCGAAGCAGAACAACATGCTTTTTTTGGAGGTTCTGCGCTATAATTTCTTCTTCTTCCCACTTTTTACTAAATATAACTATTGAATTTTGTGCTGTGTGTTTATACATTTAAAGACCAGACTCTTAAAGCAAGGCCAGTGATCATACACGTGATTTCCTTGTTGAACTAATTCCACCTATATCTATTTCGTTCTTATTAGTAATATAAATTTTACTGCACGCTGTCTTGATAACCTAGAAAATTAAAAGGAAATGCATGTCTACATGTGTTCCTTTGTGTTATAAATAGAGATCGGATAATCGGATGCATATTTACCTAAAGTTATTTTTTGGATAGCAAATTATGGAAGCGGCTTCTAAGTATATTTTTATTTACGAATGCAGTTGTATTGTCGCGTCGCTACTTGCGCACAAGCAAGTATAATTTGCCGTCTCACTCGCACTCTTACAAAATGCTTAAATTTCCTGGGCTTTATTAGGCCCGATTTGACACTTGTTACAACGTAATAATGTTGTTTTTGCTTCGTCAAAAATCACTGACAATAAAAGCAGGGAAAAGCAACCATTATACGTTGTAACAGAGCAAGTGTCATTTGTGTCAAACTGGGGTTTATTACATCTCACGGATAGGTACACTTAAATTTGAATTTCCTGGAATCGCGGGATTCTTTCGATAAAAAAGTGCTTTCCATAATAGCCAACATCTCAACTTTAGGTAAATATGCATCCGAATATCCGATCTCTAGTTATAAAACAAGTTTTTTATAAAACACAATATAGCTATTAGTAGGTACTCCTAAATCCTTTAGGATTATTTCATCTCTATATTTATATGCTAAATGTACGACCAGATTCTAATCATGTTAGCTAAGTGGCTCTTTTTTTTTTCAACTGTAATATGCTCAACAATCCACTTCACACAAATCTTACGTTCATACACAAATACTTTTTAAAGACTAACATAAAAAGTTTAAGTAAGAAAACCTCTGACCACAATAACTAGACCTAAGCAAGGTGACGTAATCGATTTATCGTGTCCACTTAATTTTTTTTCTTGCAACACTCCTCAAGGCCACGTCAACGACCGGTGTTACTAGACATAAAAAGTCAACATTTATTAATATATAACAATAAATTCGTCTAACAATAGGGGCAGGTGTGCTTTTTTAATTTTTTTTTTAAAGCTCTACTTATATCTGTAATCAATCTGGCATATAAATAGATTTTCGTCTTTCGGAGTTTCTTGCTGCTATTAATTTTGGTCAATAGCTCTTGATAGCAAAAACTCAACTGTGACTTCAGCAATACAATTAGTCGTCAGGGTAAATTTTATCGATATAAAGAAAAACACATGGTCTGTCAACTTAAGCAAGCATTTAGGAATATAACATTATTAGACATTATTTATTACTGTTAATTCATTCCGTTATTGCAATCTTTGTTCTCTTATATAGATTTTTAATAGCAATATTTTATATTTTATAAGATTTCTCGTTATTTATTACTCATATTCTCAATATTT
The DNA here is from genome assembly GCA_949752705.1 of Callimorpha dominula. Classification (NCBI taxonomy): domain Eukaryota; kingdom Metazoa; phylum Arthropoda; class Insecta; order Lepidoptera; family Erebidae; genus Callimorpha; species Callimorpha dominula. The sequence continues at coordinate 12,150,540 of OX457011.1, forward strand.
ATGATATTATTACACACTAGCAACCCACCCCCGCCTTCGCACGGGTAGCAGAAATATCTTCAACAATCATCATCATATTTCAACCAATTTACACAAAACCTAAACCATCCTCACGAATCGTTTTATCTATTAGTGAATACCGCATGAAAATTTGTTCAGTAGTTTTTGAGTTTATCGCGATCAGACGGACAAGCAGACGTGGCAGGAGGCTATGTGTTAAAATATGTAATGATAATTTATATAAAACTCACCTAATTACAAATTTCAGATATTATTAAAAAGTCTTCTGGTTCATTAGGGTTTAAAATTGCTTACCTTTACCTTTACCGCAGACTCTGTATGATGAAACTGTACCAGGCTGTTGCTTAACTGTAAATAAGCAAGCAGAAATCTGCCATATCAGCACTCCTGTGAGAACTCCTGCTGTTTTAATTATATTATTATTTTTTTCTAATATCATAGCTTTTAATAACATGATCCGTATCTCCATATAAATTAATAAGTAGATCAGGATGGTAAGGTTTTTAGCCATCGAGCACGCTCTTTATTCAGAATTTTTTGTTAGATTGTATTTCTTAGAAGAATGATGCCACGATTTGTAATTTGTAACTAGCTTCAGACAATTGGCGAGTTCGGCTTTGGCTACATCATTATATAGTTTTTATAGCAATGTTTCTTAGCTTGTTCTGTTTATTTAAAATTTGTTCTTATGTTAAACACAGCATGATGTACTTTTCTATGAATTAATCGGAAGGTTTTGAAAGTGGTTGAAAGAAAATTAAGATTCCTCGTTCTTTAGGTAATATTTTAGTAGTATGTACTGTAGTATGAAATATTCTAATAACGTTTTATTATAAATCTTATTTTATAAGTATCATTATGAACGTTATGTATTTTCTACTTGTGAGAGTTGCTACAGCAAACTCATTTTGTTTATTTTTTGTTGCAGGTAATTTGATCAAACTCTGTTTCAAAGACTACCCGAGGTAAAACGCTTTCTAGGTATATACGTAAACCTAAACTAACCACTGAGGTGTTTTTTTTATTTTAAAAGTTTAGAACAGAAGAACGCAAAATATCTCTGGAGTGCATTAAAACTGCAATAAAACATTTGCATGGGCTCGGCTTTCAGGAATAAAAAAAAGGAGAGGAACTAATTGAATTACTTAAGATTTTAATGACTGATACAAATTAAAATTTACCCTGTGTAGCTACACTAGGAATACATTTTATAAGTGACTACAAACATAATATTGATTTTATACAGCGCTCGACAACCCCATTTTGCCAAGATTTATGTGAATCGATTTGTATAGTGGGAACTGTAAAGAGAGGTTGCAAATCATTAGCACACAATATGCTGTACGTGGGCCTTATGATTAATTATACTACCGATAGATCCCCTTGTATTTTTAAATATTGATCGAAAACTTTTATATAGCCATGTTGTGCCTGGTAATTTTAATGCAATAAAATTACCAGGCACAACATGGCTATATAAAAGTTTTCCTACTATATTTCGTTATGGTTCTGTTCAATAGAAATCATTTTATTATTAAGCCGTATCTCGCAGTTTCAACCGTTTTTATGGCACTAATGCAAAAAAAGAATCATAAAAAAATTGCTTATAAAACGTGGAACACGAGTGATGTCTTTCTTTAGGTATAAATTTAAATATAGGTATTTGAAATATTAATATTAATTATCCCGTTATACAATTGGTAAGATACTTTGTAATCTTGAATTAATTTCAAGATTACAATTTATCTTACTAATTTTATAACGGCGATAGTTTATGAGGATAAATAGATGTTTGTTACTCTTTCGCGCAAAAATGGCTGAACGGCTCTTGATGAAATTTGGCACATAGATAGATTATAGTCTGGAATAGCATATAGGCTACTTTTTATCCCTGAAAAATGTATCTACGATACTTACCTTACTATGTAAGATGCTTACCGTGGGATAGATTTCACCAAAACTTCCACACGAACGTCGCGGGCAACGGCTAATAAGCTGTAAGTAAACTCTTGGATATTAATCTTACCATATCAATATTCAACTTTCGCGAATACCGCTCTTACATAGTTAATTATCCGAAGTCTAGAAATATTATCGCATATTTAAATATTAAATGTTAAAGTAATACAATGTGCTCCGGCTAACGGCTCCATTTCAACGAGCGGCTCATGACACAAATACTCGTACTCTTTCCTATGATTTTATATGGTACTATATATTTCCTTACCACTTTTCAGATCTCGAACTTACATTACAAAAGATGACACTTGTTATCACATTCTTGAGAAAGTGAATGAAAGAAAGGGTAGGATTACAAAACGCCTACCTACTAAAGTGTTACAAAACTGGCACACAAAGGGATTGTGTACTTGCACGTAACAGGAGATTACCCTTATTCATTGCGTCTCGCTCATACAATAAGGGATTACCCTATTACTTTAAAGATGGATAGTGTTGTACATTTTTAAGCAGTCTTAAGCTGTCATTATTGTGAACTATGGAGTTCTAGTTAAACCATTTATTCCGTTTATGAAGTTATAGGTAATTTGACATTAATTTAAGAATAAATGTAAGCTTACTTCTGGTATAAAGAACTGACAAACTTGAGTCGCTTTTATACCGTGTAATTATGACAATAAACTCTCAGAGGCCTTATCCGTTCCCTCATGGAGGTGTGTTTATGGAACGTACCCATACTACGTGACCCGTTCTGGGGGGGACGAGGGTCTTCAAGATACCACGCTTGTTCATAGGGGCGGAGGAAGGCGGTTTAGGTTTTCGTCACGTAGTCATTTAAATCCATATTTATAAATTACTACGTGAAAACTAGAGGTCCCCTCTAGTTTTCAGGGGGGAGGTCTTGGCATATACTACGGGTGGTCAACGAGGGGGAGTGGGTATAACAAATTGTAAAAAATGGGTCACGTAGTTTGGGTACGTTCCCTTACCCTACTCGTACATCGACCTTTCGAACCTATAATTACTGAAGCTATCGGTGAACTCTAAAGACCACCTGCATAATGCTTACTCTTCTAAAAGGTGTTGTGAACACCCCAGGCAGCTCTCATTTGAGCAGAAACCTTCTGTGTCCTACCACCGATTGTAATAGCGGCTGAGATATTTTTATCAACCGCGTCACAGGTAATTGCAAAAATTTTATTAAAGTCCTGCGTTACGGGACTTTTGGCTAAAATGTATTACAAAAGATTAAGAGTTTGTTGGTTTGTTTACGTTAATCTGAGGTTCTAACAATCAGGTTTAAAAAAATGTTTGTATTAGATAGTTCGTTTATTTACAAAGGTAACCGAGTAGGTTGGCAGCACATTACACAGTTAAGTAACACTAGTCAGGTCAGTCTAGGATGGGTGACCATTCTTAACACATTGAGAACGGTCGATCCCGGTTGCCATACGAACATCTATGGCATTCGTTACGGGTAGTTGGAGCCCTAAAAAGTTCGACAACCTGGTCTAACTACAGAACTTCGATAGTCTTCACGCTTCACGTAAAATATCAAATTTCAGCCGTATCGTAGTTAGACTGAAAGCCGACCCCTACTTAGTTGGAAAAAGGCGCGGAGGATGATGTTTATTTAGAAAGATTATTATCAATGTAACCGCATCCGAATATTATAAACAGTAAAGTGTTGGTAGTTGTTTGTTTGAACGAGCTAATCTCATGATCTACTAGTCTGATTTGAATAACGTTTAGCATTATATTCTGATAAAGTGGAACATTAAACGTTAACATCATCCAATATAGTAAGTTGTAAGCAAGTTCGAGAAGCGATAGGTATAAATATGCAATAAATATTGATATCTGGTAGCCCCAAACACAGCCGTCAATATATTCACGACTGTACTGATAGCCAGCTGTAACTAAGCTGAATTATTACATTCTGACATCAATAAACTGCGCCTGCGCCTAAAGGACAACGTAAATAAAACGATTTTAGAAACTGATATCGAGTGAATTGTATACAACAGCTCTGTCACGAACTGTCCAGCCTTGGTGCGTTTGTTCAGCTGCGCAAGCGCATAACTCTCTACTGTATTGTTTAGCATGTCATCACTAATTGAAATTAATACTTTGTAATGGCAATAGTAGGTAAATTGATATGTTTTTTTACTATTAGAATATTGAGTTGATAAGCTTGTGTTGCATACTTTTACGGTCACCAGTTTACGCTTTTAGTCATATACAAGCTCTACAGTGTATGAGTTAGTGAAACATTTCACTATTTCTATATCCAAGTTTCTTTAAATAAAAGAATAAAGATATTATAAACGAAAAAATAACACATATATTACACAGGGTGTAAGAAACACCGTGCCAAATACTGAACGTTTGTAACGCTTACATTGCGTAGCGCCAAATCTTATTACTTTAAACGAGCAATTCTTTTATTAATGTGTTTATTTATGTAAGTATATATATTGCGGGTATCTCAGAAACGGCTTTAACGATTTTGGTGCAATTTTGGATACAGATAAAGTTTTGCATTATAAGTTGTTGTATTTCCTGTAAAAACGCAATTTTACAAAAAGCTACCGAGTGAAGCTCGGTCTCCCAGGTACTCAAACTAATGAATATAAATCTTTAATCTCGTATCTGTATACAAATGCAATAACTATGATAAAGGATTACCAATTCCAAAGGAAAGTAAAAGAAAAGCAGAGACAATTTTTAATTTAATCTTGGTGTTGATTCGCGCAAAAAAATATAAACAATAGTAAAACTAATGACACGGCATGGTTAACGAAACTTTCCACTTTATTATTAAATAATAAGAACCGTTAAATCATCAGCACTAACTACATCTGAAATTTGAGCATCCCGTGTTTACAATGCTGGTCTAGAAACGGCGACACGCTCCGATTATTTGACCAGACAATCAATACTATTTATACCTTGTCAACTACTTCTTCATTCTTTAAGTTTTGGTTCTAATGGCGAATTGATTAAAGTTCCGCTTTCGCTGAATTTTTATTGTTTACTAGCTGACCCGACAGACTTCCTGTCTTAACTGTGAATATTGAATTCGAATAACTTGCAGCGTGCATTCTGTCAATCAAACTAACTAACCAACTGTCAAACTACTGACAGTTATGTCAAAAGCGCTAAGGATACCTACATTAGAAAAGTTAATATGGTCGTTAAGTTTTCTTAAATTTTCAAATTTTCCGCGCAACTTTCATATTTTTTTCTTCATAAGAACCTTCTCCTGACAATAACACACACAAAAAACATCAGCGAAATCAGTATAACCGTTCAGTTCAGTTACAAGTGAATATAGCAAATCAAATGTTGAAAGGCATAGCAAGAGCATAGTGAGCATAATCAAATATATAAATAAATAAGTAATATTGTCTAGAACAAATCTAAACCAGTACAAAAAGAGATATATTGATAATAACATGTACACCTAACCCTCAATTACCTAATCTACCATCCATAACGATCAGTTAAATCTATCAATACATATTCATCACATTAATTTTGTAGTTCAAAATGCTTCCGTTCTATAATGGGTCATTTCGACCCCTATTGCTTTCTATGCATCTGTTGTGCCATGCGACAAAGTTACCCGTCAAGTCGTAATGGTCTCTATTACTTTACTAGTCTACTACTTTTAACCCCAGATTTGCTTGCTTTAATATATATATTTGGCCAATCAATTCAGGTAACCCTCAGAAAGATTACTTTTAACTTTTCTTGTGCATGCAATTCGATGATGATCGGTTGAGTAGTTAAGTGGCCATCCACAAATTACGTCACACGTTAACGAGGGGGGGGGGGATAGGTCAACGAAGTGTGACATTGTGTGACAAGGAGTGGGGGGTCATAAGCTTCGTGACGTCACATGTCAAAATCTAAAGTATAAAACACAAAACATTACCTGGAAGACTAAATACGATTCTATACTTAATAAACAAAATATTGTAGAAGTGACAAGGATGGGGGAGGTTCCAAAAACCATGAAATTCGTGTGACGTAATTAATGGATGGCCCCTAAAGCGAACAAACTGAAAGCGTAACAAACGAACAAGCAAACTCACATTCTCATTTATAATATTATACAGTTAAGATATCACTATTTAGGAGTTTAGTTAGTTTTTTATTCCACGGATAAGGATAACATTAGCCCCAAAATACCATTGTAAATATTGACGTCATCCGACAGATGTCCGAAAGCAAGTAGTATTGATGCAGTATGTAATTCAACCTTTAAATTGAAGGCTATGTTTTGTTATCTGATAGTCTCGTTACATATAATTTGTGTTGCAAATAATTTGCACATATGTTTGATATTTTTTTTATGACATTGAATACTTTTAAGTAACGGCTACTAAGGCGATCGGACTTACGACCGTGTGCTTGTCGGTTCGAAATTACCAATAACACAAGCATTTATCATAGTTACCACGTTGATCCACGTTACTTGTATTCTTTACAAAAATATTGGTATAGCATCTTATATTTATTATATTTTCACCTTGAAATGAACAACCATCTGTTGATATTATGGATTCTTTTTCAAGAAAACCGCATCCAGTCCATTTCATCCATCTATCACTTTATCGAACATTATCTTATCATTCAAAAGCCCCACTTTGTTTGTGGTGTCATTATATTATAGGATTTTTTATTGTGATATCAAGAAAAGAGTAGAAAGAAAGCCAGTATCACTATTATTGACATGTACGTATTTGACACAAGTATCATATCTGAACCCAGCGCATTCTACAAGCTGTGGCATGGGTCATCCAGTGTCATGAAACTTAAGTTTGTAGACTTGGTAGCTATGACGCATATGCACGGGATGTAATGGAATATTTATATTTTGAAATCAAATATAACCAGGTCAACTATTCAAACATACTGCCAACTGTTATTTAGGTGGCAATTTTATTATTTACATGGCAACATAGCATGAGCTAAACAGTAGATTTAAACAGTTGATTGTTTTTTTTTGGGTTTTTTGAACATTCTTTAATAATGCTGGTCAGTCTCAATAACATTTTTTAATGGAACATTTAAACTTAATGCTTAAGCAATATTTTTATTAAATATTACTCAGTAGTTCGGTTTATTTCTCAATTGTTATATAATCAATCGTCAGCATCCGGCAACATTACATTATTTCGTAATAATGATCCTTTTAAGATCGATAAACTGATGTACAAGAGATTATAGATGTAATTACAATTATGTTGTTTCTTTTATGATGTTGATTAAAATCTCTTGACAATGTCGTAAATACATATTTACTCTTAACCTATAACCAAGTATTACTGTATTCATTTATGTTTTTTGTATCAAGTAAAGGTCGCATACAACGAAAGCCGTATGCAATATGCAATTCCGTGATCATGATGCTTACTTTGTTTTTGTATACAACTTTAACCAACATCGAAAATAGTGAAGTGTCAAATAATTTTTATCTCAAACGTATTTTGAGTTTCAAAATAAAGTATTAACGTATTAGTAGCGTTTTATAGGTCAAATGTGATTATTATCTAGCATCTACGTAATTTAGGGCTAATAGATAGACTTCTTGTCAGTTTGCCAGGTTTTAGCTTAGTTTTACAAATTCATTCATGTGGTTTCATCATGTTTATTCATAAATCGTTACAAACGTCTCGACACGTTTTCTATCGAAGCTTTCCTATTAGTATGTTGTGTAATTTATATTTAAACTGCTTGGCAACCGCTTGCTTATGCCGCGTGGCGACAATGTTATTTTTGAAAGGAGAATTTGAACTGCGACTTCAATAATGTCACGATAATGCCAGGGCTTATAGTAGTTGCAGTAATCATGAGTGACCACAAAAACATGCAACATAAAATGGCATTCCCCAAAAAACAAAACTGAAGTATTTTGATACTTATTATTAAAAATATAATGAGAAATCTTTCTATAAGGAAGGAAGTGTTCCAGTTTTAAATTATCTTTATCATTATTTCGTAAGTAGAGGTAAACTCCTTTAAACTATTAAAGTTACAATATTTTGTTATGGTTGTATGTACGTACGTTATGCAATGTTTTATCAATGCTATAAAAACTCCCCCGTTTACTGTAACTCATTAAATCCGCTGGAACAAGAAAATAAATTATTTTACACTGTTGTTCGATGAGTAAAAAGCACAGATTAATAATGTGTGCGAGACAACATAAGGCTGTACCACTCAACACTCGGATGTTGATTAGACATGGGTTCGGCTCATCAGCACATTATCTAGCGATGATTGAATTTTTAGACAGAGTAGCTTGAACCCAGAGAATGTTTAACAATTTCATTTGTCAAAAATATAATTTGACTGTCATACCACCTATTGATTATACATTACAATAGCTACAATATATTATTATTTATAAAACAAGTTCTAGTTTTGTAGATCATTGCAAAGAAATGTGTGGATTACTTATATTAGTTTTATTCGTAAGCAACAGAATTACTGAAACAATAGATAACGCAAAATTTAGGTAATGACATTTGAGAACAATAGAGAGACGGTACCATAATCAAAGTAGCCAATTATTTAAACAACTTTACTGCTAAAGTGATCTAAATTAATAGCTATTTCTTTTTCTCTATCTATTTATTTTTGGGCTAGAAAATAAATGTTCAAATCTGTCAGTGGTTATGAAAATCAGCTCAAACGTACAGACACTCACTAAAACCTTGTATATTACAAATTTCTTTTTATATTTAGTAAAGATCTCTGTTCTTTTGAAATACTCTGTGTTTCGTATCATAAATATCATGTTTCCGTCCCGTCAGATGCTGGGCCCACCCCAGCATGCATGGTGCATGTTATGTAAACAATTATTTAAAGAGGGTGGCCGGGATGGGAGGGCCCTATGATTGCAGGGTTAACGTTCATAATTACCGCTTTTTGTATACTTTATGTTATTTTTTATTGATCGGTTCTGGTTTCAAGGGTATGAAATGTTTCTGGTATTTTGTGGTACTGATTGCCAAAAATATAAACTTAGCGAATATTTAAACATCAACTGGTAATTTAAAAAACGAGATACTTGAGATGGTCGCTTAGTTCGCATTCATTGAGCGCCATCTAGTGTTAATCTATTCTATTCCCTATAAATAGTCAAAGCGAGTGGGTACTAGTAATGAAAGCAACGCAATTGTAAGGCGTCCATTAGACGCTCATGCAAACGTCAATCATTACCAAAAGTCATGATTGACGGATGTTCGTTGGTGATTGATGAAATAATATCGTCATCAAAATTTTATCATATAACCGTCAATCACTGCATTAGAAGATAGGTTATTCGTCGACCCCTGCAACCGCGTATTATCTAGTAGATCGTGCGCTTGTTTCCCAACTTAGTGTAGTATTTGTATTAAAAATATATGCATTAACGCGTTGTTAAACTATAAAGTCTGTATGTTCTTGTACAAAACTAGAGCAGTCTTCAAATCGATGAGACATGCCTTTTAAGCGAAAAGTAAACCGTCCTTTTGTACTGATTTTGAGAAGTTTGCTCTACAGAAATTGAACAAACTTTTGCTCTTCACTAGAACACTGGCCTGTTGGTCTAGTGGTTAGTGACCCTGACTGCTGAGCCAGAGGTCGTGGGCTCGATTCCCACCTTAGTCTGGGTGTTCTTTGTGTCCGTTATTTGTATGTTTGTAAACTCCCCCGCGACACAGGAGTAATTCCTAATGCGGGAGTTGTCCTTTTAAATAAAAAAAAAATAAAAACAGTATTTTTTCCGGATGAAACGTACCGTATGTCCTAAATGTGCCTCTACACTGGCAACGTGTATGGAAAATTTCACGATGATTGGTTAAGTAAATCGGCGTGAATGCGTAAAAAACATACAAACTTTCATCATTTATGTATAATGTTATTAGGATATAAATAAGTAAAAAATATTCAAAGTCACTTATTACACGCTTAATATTAGCTTCACTTGTATGTTTGTTTGTATGTTTGTTTGTAACCGACTCCTTAGGGCGCGATTTTGACCCACTTTAAACGGCTAGATTTCATTAAAATTTTGCACACCTGTCAAAGATCGATGACAATGTTAAAATAAATTTAAAAAAAGCGTGGGGTGCATATAGTGTCAATAAAATGTTTATAACTATTGACACTATACATGCACCTCACGCTTTTTTTAAATTTATTTTCTATTTTTTAGTTGGATGTTCTATCAAAGCGTGTTTTTATATTTTTTTTAACTATTATTTATTTAATATTTTATTTTATTTTATTTAGGAAACAGACAGTTTTTGCATCAGGAGACAATACGGTACTTATAGATGTTCCATAATATTCCAAAATTGGATACGGTACATTACAACGGATACAAGATAAGAGCACGTACAGTCATAAACAAAACTTACCTATACTTTACAAAATTCCTTAAAAATTGCTTAAAATATTTTTTTTTCTCAAACTCAAAATTATAGATCAACACAATGTCACCGCAACAATAGCTTGTTTTGTCAAAAGTAACCTATTGGAATTAAATTATTTTTTTTTTTTCTATGGAATCGCTTTTCTAAGCTGGTAAGTAGATTTATTACACCTGTAAGTTCTCCAATTCACTTCTTATTAAATGCATCGGCATATCATTATTCATTACATAAGAAAATTAATAATTTTGTTGATTTTCTAGAATCTATCTTCATATCTTCAAGCACGCACTATTGCAATCATCATCATCATTTCAGCCATAGGACGTGCACTGTTGGACATAGGCCTCCCTTAATGACCTCCAAGAAGACCGGTTGGAAGCGGCCTGCATCCACCGACGTCCGGCGATCTTGACCAGGTCGTCTGTCCACCGCGATAATAGACGTCCTACGCTGCGCTTTCCGGTCCGTGGTCTCCATTCCAGAACTTTTTCGGCCCATCGACCATCCCTTCTACGTGCTATGTGCCCCGCCCATTGCCACTTCAATTTGCTGACCCGTTCGGCTATGTCGGTGATATACCTTCGTTCGTCTGCGTATCACCTTATTTCTGATTCGATCGCGCAATGCACATCAATTTTAATTAATTCAACATTGGTAAAAAAATATGGTAATATGTTTTACATATGTACATAGCATAGCATTAAACAAGATTTAAGTAAGCTCACATTATCAATATTGATAATGTGAGCTATGGACTTAAATCTTGTTTAGTTTAATTAACTCCTTAAAACAACTTCACAAAGTACTTGCATTTAAATGACACTGTACTATGCAATATGTGTGTGTTGCACAAATGGTCACGCGCATTTATTAAGTATAATGTAAGTAAAAGGCGCTGACAGTCCACTGACCCCATTGTAGGCTCAAGGGTTCTTTATTTATGGTGTTAGTTTTACATTCTAAGTTTGAAAACTTGGGCTGTCTGTCTCATGGATTCTCTGACGCTGGAAATAAAAAAGAAATCTAACATTCCTAACTAATCTTATTAATATTATAAGATAAGGCGAAAGTTTATGAGGATGGATGGATAGATAGATGGATGTGTGCCAAATTTCATCCAGATCTGTTCAGCCGGTTTTTGCTTGACAAAGTAACCTCTTTCAGAGAGATAGATTATGATCTGGAAAAGCACATAGGCTACTTTTTATCCTGGAAAAATGTACGATTTCCGTGGAATAGATTTTATCAAAATTTCCACACGAACGAAGTCGCGGTTAACCTAGTATTATAAACGCGAAAGTGAGTTTGTTTGTTACATCATGAAATGTTGCATTCACTTTATCAGGGGTATAGAAGATCTTCATCCCGAAAAAATACTGTTATGATAATAATAATAACTTGACACATCTCACACACGGCCGTCTGATCCCAAACTAGGCAAAGTCTGTACTATAGTAACCAGACTGCTGGTAAACATACTTATATATTTCTAAATACATACATATTATAGATAAATTACACCCAGACACAAGAAATGATCATGCTTATCACATAATTATTTATCCTGGGTGGGAATCAGCAGTCAGGGTCACTAACCACTAGACCAACAGGCCAGTCAAAATCAAAATCAATTCAGGTTATCACATTAACGCAAGCGCAGCGCAGCCGCAGGCTTAAGCTAGTCTTAAAATAGTTCTGATTTCAAAATGTCGTTCGGTATTACACAATTTGTCATTTTTAGCAAACGTCGTAAAGATTGCTTAAAATATTGTTAATATTGGCCGTTAATCACATGTTCAAATGTTCTTTTTGCGTATATTACTGTACTAGCAACCCGCCCCGGCTTCGCACGGGTACAAATTATACACGAACACCTTCCTCATGAATCAGTCTATCTATTAGTGAAAACCGCATGAAAATCCATTCAGTAGTTTTTCAGTTTATCGCGAACAGACAGAATTGAATAAAATAGAATAGAATAAACTTTATTGTACACCAAAATAATTATTTTACAAGGAATAGTTCATCTAATGAATATGTACAATAGGCGGCCTTATCGCTAAAAGCAATCTCTAACAGGCAACCTTTGGATGGACAAAGACGACAATAAATAGTTGAAAACATGGGTTGTTTTGGTGTAAAAAGTGCTAATGTGGAGGATACTTTGTTTAGTTCAAAGAATCATAAAATATTTCTGAAGCATACAGCATTTAAAATGGTTTAAATAATAATCATAATAGTAGTAGTTTAAAATATACATATATGCAGTCATTCTTAGCAATACTATATTATTGTATACACTAGTACACAAACATGCATAAACATATATACAGAAACACATACGTAAACACATTACATACACATATATACGTATATAAATATAAAAATAGTGATGATATATAGACAGACAGACGCGGCGGTAGACTTTGTTTTATAATATGTAGTGATAAACGTGCAAAGGTGTGTAAACTTGTATTTTACCACCAAATTAGAGAGTAAATAAGTGTCGAAAGGCATAAAGTGTTTAAGGGACTTTTAGAAAAAAAAAAATTACCTCAACTTAGTTGGAGCTATACAATATGTTGCTTGCTTATTATTAGTAGTTTGGGGAAACTAAACGATCCTTTATTTCTGACAATAATTATATCAATCTTCCTCGTTTTAGAAAAAGCAGACTCCGAATTTAAGAGTTGGCAACATTGCTGCACTGTTACGCAACATATTCAAAGTAGATAATTAAATCTCATCTCATCTTTATATCTGTATCTGCTGAAGCTACCATAGAGATATAGAATCAAAAAATCTTTTTTTGCGTAACGTCGACCCCGTGACCTCATCTTTTCTGTGACTTAGGTCTCACACAGTTATGTACATGTCTATGTCCATTTTTAATGGTTCTTTTTTTATTTAAGGTTAGAATTTATTAAAAAAAAAATCTGATTGTAAAAAAGTATATATAGACTGCCTCTTCACATTTGAGCATAAAGTAGTCCTTCAGTAACGTACCGAAGTAACGTACAGAAGTTTGATTGCGGTTCGCACAAAAAACAGACTTAGATTTATCAGATCCTTGAAAACTTCTAAAAAAAATTATTCTTCCTGAAGATTTTTTGCAATGAACATAAAGGTTATAAGAGTAATTTTTGATTTTATGACGTCATATTGATAATACATCGTCAAATATAAACGGGTTTTTTCTCTTCGCATATCAGATTCATGAAATGAGTCACGTTTGATAAGGACTCTTCAAAGACTTTTTGACTTTTAACAATAAAATTAAATATAATTCCAACCAGATTAAATACAAAACACTGCTAAACAAATTATAATAACTCCACATAATAACTCCACACATCTCACACACGGCTGTCTGATCCCAAACTAGGCTGAGCCTGTACTATGGTAACCAGACTGCTGATAAACATATTTATATATTTCTAAATACATACATATTGTAGATAAATTACACCCAGACATAGAACAAATGATCGTGCTCATCACACAATTATTTGTCCTGGGTGGGAATCGAACCCACGACCTCTGGCTTAGCAGTCAGGGTCACTAACCACTAGACCAACAAGCCATCATAATTTTACGTTAGTAATAATATCTTTAGAAAAACTTGGGCTTGTAAAAACCCGTATTCTTTAAGAAACTTGTTGTATTTTTCAGCAACTTCTAAAGGTTAAAATCTAGAGATTTGCTTTCATTTTTTTATTGTGTAATGGAATAGGCATTTGTCTTTTAACTCACCTGATTGAAAGTGACGATGAAGACGAAGATTGTAATCTCAGAAAAGTCAAAACAATACATAGTTTAGTTCAGTTTAGGGTAACTGACGAATTAGTTTATCTAAGAATATTCTAGTCAAAGTAGAAAAAATGGTTCAGGTAAGATGGACTACCTATTGAGAGTTTTACGCTATACTTAGAACATCACACGGTTATAAGGAGACGAACAGGTATTATAAAAACATCGACCAATCTGAAACGGGAATATAACTAACTAATAACTCCCATCACAGCCTAATACACATAAACAACACAAACCCAGTGCACTACCGGCGTGAACCCACTCCTAACATAACACAATTTAGCAAGCAATTTAGCTTAGCTGGAGGGGTTAACAAGAATACTAGTAATATGTGACCCACGTTACTAGTATTCTTTTATAAAAAAAAATTGTAGTAAGCGTAGTTTATAAAGTCATAATAAGTGGTAATAACAAGCATAGCATAAGGTAAGTAATTGGTATTGCTAAGTCTAGGCATTTGTAACCGCTAATCATCAGGTAGGCTGTGACCTTATTTGCTAACTTCATTGTTTTAAAAATTAGTCACTACAATAACAATAAAAAAACAAACGTTAAGTTACAATTTATATGGACTTTTTACACTTCTGATGCGTTTTGGCTCAGATTATTTGTATAACATACAAAGCAATGCTAGTTTTTTGAGAACTTGGCCTTGTGTACTTTTAGCGTTGATTATAATAATTGCCTTTAAAACCATTAAGGCAGGTAAAAAATGTTCTTTATAGTTAGTTTATTTAAAACACAATGTTTATCTTTCAGTTGTTAAACAAAGACTATTGTGTGGACAAGGCTTTATATTCCCACGCTTAAAATATGTATCATAGTGTGCGTAATTTAATATTAGAAACCTTGTAAGCATAATGAATGCTCATAAGATCATTTGTTTGTTGTGTAGACATTTCATTTGTCAACACGTTACTGATTTTCGCAATGTAATTTTTAACTTGTTTTTTTACTAGATTTACCTCGCGATTTCACCTGGTTTAACTTTTAGTAAGCGTTCAATATTAAATGCTTATATTATAGCCGTTTTACGAGTTCACTAAACAAACTTAGTCGATCCCGGTGGTCCGCCTGTAGCCTGGGTGGTCACAAACAGCTTCAGGACAAACGTCTTAAAAGCATCATTACGAAATCTAGATTTTTTCCTTTAGGGCTTAAATTCTATATGCCTCCCGGGGGTGTCTTTTCTCATTTAAATTTTCTGAATATTTTGCAAAATTAAATATTGATATTTGACTTTTGTAGTTTCGCATCGTACTTCTGTAAACATGAGTAATAGAAGTAGAAACACATAATTTGTACACATCCTTTGTACTTTGTACCTATACATTATTTTCAATTCGAATTGAGTAAAAAGGAGCGAAGCAAGAGGTATATGGTAGGTAAGATTGTTGTTTCATCTAAAGTTAAACCATAATTTCAGTAATAACTGAATAAAACGATTTGTTTGTTAACACCTATGTAAATTTTTACACTGTATATAACGCTTATTGCAGCACTTACAAGAACAACATTTTTAGTTAACACGATCCGTGGCAATTGAAGGTTACTCCTAGCTTCCGCTGCTATCGCAATACTCGCTCTAACGAACTTCGTGACTGACGAGACAGCCCGACGCCGACGCCGGACGATTATTGTCGAGCATACCCAACTTGGCTGCGCACGCGAGTTTACGCGTTACTTGTAAATCATTGCAACGAGGATTATGCGCACGAATCATGGTCTGTTTGACGGGTTTGTGTTCAGTTCGCGGAACCGTTGTTCACAATAATCACAATGCTTAATGATAAGTTTTACAATGTAAAGCTTATCATTATCTATTGTTTTTGCTTTGTTTGCGTCTCAACATGAGGGGTAGAATTTGTTCTATAATTATACGGTTACACGTAGAACTAAGTTAAACAAATAATTTTATCCACTTATATTCATTCCTTTGCTTTTATATAAATAATATAAATAAAGTTGCCAGTTGCCTCGCCACGAGACGCCGTACAACATTCGGTTCTGGGTTCTATTCGCACACGGGGCACAAATTTGTGCGATCTTCAAATAGTCGTCCCCAGGCTGGGTGTTCTTTGTGTCCGTTATTTAATTGTTTGTAAATTGATTTATTTTAATGTCCTCCGCAACACAGGAATCATTACTAGCAAGTTTTTAATCTCAATAAAATATAAAAATAAACCTTTTCAGTGAAATCGTCAATTCCTACAAAATAAATACGACTTTCATCTTCCGTAACTAACGGCCTATTTACACCATAAAGATTTCTTCAGAACAGACTGGTATATAATATAATTATATACTTATAGGTTATTTTAGCTTATTAGCTTAGTAGTTTGCACTATTAAAAAAAATGCATTCGGATCGTATCTATTCTGAAGTGTCTTTTTACCTCTTAGGAAACATCAGATAACATTTAAAAAAATATTAATCACACGACAAACTTATTTAATTGGTGATACGGATAATCAAATTTGCAACATCCGTTACACTATCACAAATTATAAATCTACCCGCACTTTTATCTAAATGAAAGAGACAGTTTTATTTATGCAAATGTCAAAATGACGGTCGAGAATCCAGTCTGTCAGGTCGCAAATGAACTCAATTTCAATTTAGAAATGTTATCAAGATCTGTTTAGTAGTATACCTAATTTGTTGGATAACGGTAGAATGCGTTTATGTAAAAATAACAACAATTTTCTTGCATAACATCTCGATAATGTCAAACGTTTAAAATGTGTAATTTATTTTGTTTACATTGGCCTTTAGAGGTTTAAAAAGTTTGTTTAAATCATATTTAGGTTCTTGTAGTAGTCGGAATATAGTTTCCTTTTCTGTGTTTTCTACTGACTGATATGTCATCTGGATATTATTTTATTATTGAAGTGAAACTTCGAATGCGACTTCCAAAAAGGTTGCGTTAAACGTTCAACGCTTCCATGGAGGGGGTATGAAAACATTACGAAGTTTCACTTCTTCCGCGCGGAGGGACTCCACGCACTATTTTTTTTTGGTTTCATTCTCTATATAATCATATTTAAAAAAAAATCATTACTATTATATAATCCTCTATGATTAAATACTATATGTTTAGAGCCTTTGATAACCGTTCAACCAATTCAATTGACATCTAATATAGATGAGGCATTTTATCTGTTAATGCATGCTTATTCAGCAAAGAACATTTAAGGAATGTTATGCATACATATTATCTGTGTGATAAACTGATAACTGTTATTTTAGAAGTAAGGAAGCTGTGCACAAAATCTGTATAATTATGCTTTTGGTATGATTATTACAATAAAATAAAAAATAAGTTTTTTTTTTACCATTAAGTTACAAATATCAATCTTCTGACACCTTCAGGTGATTGAGTACAATTTACATCTTTTCATCTGTTGATACAAACACTACAATACTCACAAAAACACATCTTTACCGTTGCACAGTGAATGAATTCATTTTTCTTTTTTAACAATACTAAATCAACTTGTTTTATTTGAGTTAGTTCATTTTAGTTAGTTGATAAATAAACACGGCCTATTGGTCGGTAAGATGTCACTGGTACAGAGACAACCATAATATATCCAATGAAAAAAATTGATGTTTTATAAAGGTCGTAAGATCGAGGTACTCGAGTAGTCAGAAAGTTCCACTTTGAGCTGAACTCTGAAGTGCCAATCCTTATTCAAATATGAGTTATAAAATCATATGCCGCGACATATCAATAATTACATATCTATGTTATGTTAAAGGGCCTTTATCATCGCAAAGTTACTCGCCTACAGTAGTTAATACGACAGTCGAACTAAAAAAGTCAAGGGTGGTAGCTAAACCAATGTTTGGAAGGAAGTTAACCATAACCGTTACATGTCTGTATGACACAGACATGTAACAGGATAAAAAGGTTTTTTTTTCACTTCCTCAGTTTATCGTTAAGTTTATGATGTGTTGCTTCTGGTGTCAGTCAGTGTTGCTAGTATAGCAATTACCATTGCTACTATTTTCGGAAATAGGAGTAGTTATTTTAATCGCATGTCCGCCGCCATGGCTGCTAATTTACCGCCGTTTCGAGTTTATTCCGTTATGTAAATTTTTTATTTGAACAATATATGCAAATGAGTAAAAGTAAACAACGCAATTACTTAACATTGACATAAGGTTCAATCAAGCAACTTCGTCAATCGTGTTTAGCATAATTACCTCAGTACCGATTTCCCTTCTAGTATCTTCTTGCCCATGGCGGAAGGAAAGCTGAACGATTAACGTATTGAACCGAGTGTACAATTTGCCAATGTCTTTTAACGCTCATGACAATTTTTTTTTTTTTAATTGTTTCCGGACAACGTGACGCATAAATCGATGGTGGCGTGAATCGGACTCCTAGGACGCATTCACATTACCTTGCTTAATTGTTTTCTTAGGTAGCAAACAGTGAATGTGATCTAGTGAGCTACAAGTTGCTGCGGCTGGGCAGCGGCAATGGCTTTAAAGGAAACTTGATATGTTAATCAGTTTGCTTCAACAAGGCAGCAATAATAGAATTCCGGCGACAGGCAGGGATATATTTCGCAACAGACAGAGCACTGCATACCTTAAGAGAAGGTTGTGTTGTAAATATTTTTGGAAGCGAAAATGTTGATCACGCCCTTACTATTTATTGTGATAGGATTTGGATTAAAATCAGCACACGGTTGTCTCTGGGATTGATACATAGATATACGAAAATCGATATCTTCGTGGACAGAATTGCAGGCACAAGCTAAGCTAAGCTAGTCGCAAATAAAATAGATTGTTAGGATTATTGAGAGATGGGCATTAAGAAAAAGAATTTTGGATAAAATGGATCAACAGTCTCATCGATTTATCCATACCATATCGTGTACAACAACATTATATTTAATATAACTTCGTTCTGCTTGGTTGTTATATCTGTCGGGTTTTGTTTGCTGTCTGCGGCGCGGGCGCTCTATTGACGCTTTGTCGCCTTCATTTTGTGGAATGTCATATCACTATATATCATAAAACAAAGTCCCCCGCCGCGTCTGTCTGTCTGTCTGAAGATGTCTCTGCTACCCGTGCGAAGCAGGGGAAGGCTATCGTTGGCAAGTCTAATACATTGGCCACTTTATAACCCAGTTCCTGTGCATTTCGTGTTGCTTTATTGAGATATTGTTGAAGTATAGTGTTCCCTGTTATGCATAGTCTTTAAAATTAATTTGATATCCCGGTATCTGTATAAAAAGGCTGTGCGTTATTTTACTGTAACCATGGGGTTTGTGTGTCCAACTTGTCCAATTTACGTTTTTGGCAAGTGATTTTGTTTAATCTGGCAACGTGGGTCACACAACTGGTTGCCACTTGATCGCAAGTCCTACGCCTTAGTTATTACGCTGCCGGCGTTTTTAAGTTAGTTATATTTATTTTAAATTACCACACTGTACTCAGATTGACGAGTAAGAGTTCAAGAGCAGAGAAAGATGATGGTCTTCCTCTGCTCTAGAACTCGAACGAAACCAAGTGTAATATCATCATATGACACTTGGTTTTGTAAGGACCTACTTTCTTTTTTAGTATTGGTCGTACAGGATCCTAATATTCAGAATTTTCTAATTCAACTGGTAATCAAAGGTACTTGGCTCACTAATCAACCACCTTAAAGGTTCCTTTTAACTTTGTAACTATTTCACTTCAGATGAATTCAAATCGTCTATCTAAACGATTTGAATTAATGTGAAAATATAGCTCTGTCGTTATATCTATAACTAAAGCGCTATATTTTTCAATTACATCTGTGTACAGTAAAATTTTGCACTTCTGTAGTAAATTTCACTTTCTCTTTTGCAAACTTGTACACGGGCAAACCGTTAAAGTAATTGATACTAGCAGTTTTAATGTCAATCAAGTAAATGTTCAGTATTACGGAGAATTTGTCTGTGTAATGGACTACGATGGACCATAATTGAAAAAGGCACTACACACGCTACGAGATTTGTTATTTTCCTTAGTATAATTTCAATATTTTATAGTTATTACTTAATGGTAACGTGATGTCATTTGAAATGGAATAAGTCCGTATTTAGTGGCGATGCATCAGTTGCACGCGCCTTTCACAAGGGCTTCATAGTATTACCAATTTGGGGCTTCTTTGCAAAGGCTGGATATACCGTGGTTTTAATCAAATGTCGTTTATATTATTAGGGTGTGGCAGCAAAGTGTATATTTACGTATTTTCAACCTTCCAACCAAAATGAGAATATCAAGAAAACTACAAAGGGGATTATTCCTTACGTTTTATATCAAACATGGGGTTAAGGAACTTTGAGGCTGTTGGAAAGAGATCAACAGTTTCAAAGCTGCATTTTCCTCGTCACAGAACTGCGTCACTGTACTCACTGTTGAACGATTCTTTTATATATTAAATCCTATCCTTTGTAACCTAACGTATTGAAATTACTAAAAGGAACTTACTACAGTACGAATGAAGAAGTTATACGTAACAGAAGTTCTATATTTATAACCAATAAACGTTGTGTTATGACAGGTAATTGCAGTATTTACCTTCACTTTCATAAATAATATGCTTTAAAGCCTGCCAGTCACAAAATTTGACATACAGACAGTCTTCCCCGTCTTATTTTTTTCAGCTCAGTAATATCTTTTCGGATGTTTTTATAAACGTGTTCTTATTGAGCCTATTTTTTGTTATTTTTTTATCATTTTCTTTCACATGTACTTTACTGTTACTAATTCTAAAAGGAAATATAAAGAGGAACGCGTCATGGTGCTCAATAACCTCATAAATATTTTGTAACGTCGATAGCATTCTTAACTATTATTGACTTTCTTTTGTGTACACCGCAATTATTTTTCATTATACAAGATTTACGTAACTATTCACAAATCATAAATTTATTTGGAGACACTTTCTCCATTCGTGTATTATTCTTTATTTACATATCGACACGTAATTATAACGTGGATTATATGCCCTTCACATTTATTTCCGTCGATCGTCTTTGACTTAATCACCCAACATTTCCTTTCGTTATTATTAACATCTAATCTAATATTTTACGTTCACTTTTTACGATGGGTTAGATTTATGTGGCTTTTCTGTTCATCTCAAATAATTATTTTTAAGTAATCTAAATTCTTATTTTAGTCATAATTTTGTTAGTAATTTTTAACAGCGTCGTGACTGAAATTAAAATTATTTCGCTTACCTATGTATTAACAGTTTGATGTATGATATTTATTGTAGATATAGTCTATGAAGAGAGTTCTTTATGCTACTGTTAGAAATATTGATCATTATTAAAATTTTTATAAATTTCTGAATTTAGATTTACCTTAATGTATACTACGAACAGGTTCTCGTCTGCATAACATCATGCAAATTACATGTTAAGTATTATTTATTACGAAGTTAAAACAAAAAACAATATAAAACCTGCAAGATTTTAAGCTGTTCGTAGTGACATAACAATATCTAGTGCCAATGGCGCAAATAACGAGCAGTCCTATTCACTATTCACTGTTGTCAAATCGCGGTATTGTCTCTAGGCTGGAATTTGAGCAGAATTCTACTGTACTCAACCTCCTACAGAATTTAGTAGTCGCTCTATCCGTGTTGTAGGCAATATGCGGGACGAACAACAAGCTCTGCTTAGTCATATAAATTGATATTTGGCATGATTTGAACTGCAGTTATTGATGCTACGATTGCTAGCTAGCTGCATGTGTGTTATGCTCTATAAAATTTAAATAGTAGGTCTTGAGTTATTACTCAACTTTCTTGCTGCTAGATCATTGATCATATTATTATTTCATTTCCGACTTCCACTCCGACGAATTTCTCTTCCTATCTAAAGAAAAATCTGATTCTGTCACATCTTAGAATAGTATAATTGCTTTCATTTTCTAACATTTATCAGAAAATCTTTTAAACAAACATAAGGTGTTGAATACTTTTATTCTGAAACAGCTCATTGACGAATGACCTTAGTCTGATAGTTTTAGTTTTGAGGTTGAAAACCTTGGAAGTCTGGTCTAGATTTTTTGCACCTTAGGTTTCTATTGGCCTTTAAATAAGCATTCGTAGCTACAAGTTTTAAGAAATTTTAGAACTAGTTAAAATTCTTTACATATAATTCTGAATCCTCCAGTTTTATGTCGCTGTCTGAATAAGACTTCTTTTAATCTGGTTACAGACAGCCTTGGCTTTTGAAACATTAGTTTATGGTCATCAGTATAAATGTTTTGAAAATAAATATACTTATGAACTTTCCTTTTATCATAATACATTTTTTGTATAGGGGGCAAACAAGCAGACGGGTCACCTGATGGTAAATGACTACCGCCGCCCATGGGCACCTGCATTTCAGGTGTCACAAGTGCGTTGCCCGCCTTTAGGGTGGGAGTAGGGGAAGGGAGGAAGAGGTGCGAAGAGCGGAAAGAGGGGAAGGGGGAAGGGTTAGGGTCTCCGGTAACCTCACTTGTGCGGCGAAAAGCAATGAAAACATTGCTTTACTGCCAGTTTTCTGTGAGGCCATATGGTATCACTCCGGTCGAGCCGGCCCATACGTGCCCAAGCGTAGCTCTAGCAGGGACAGGTTCAATATTAAATACAGTTCAGATTGCATAAATTTATTAATGATAATCCTATCTTAATGGTGTTGTTTCTTAAAAAGGTTGATAATGAGAAAGTGTTGAATCTTGATACGAATACAAGGATTGTAATGACGTGTACTATTAAAAGATTTCAATGTTAAGTAGAAACATTTGTAGGAAGAATCGATATAGATCGAATGTCATGGTAGACTGAAACTATAATTCTAAAGGCAGTGATGCAAGTCAGTTTATAACAGAAAGTGGGCATTGCTTAGAATAATGAACTGTTAGAAGTCATATGTCTATCACCTTACAGGGCAAGAAGCTTTGACCGCAAGTGAAATCCTTCTTATAGCGATAACTTGCTATTAACATTCAAGTTAGGTAATGGATAATATATGTGTAGTACATCGGGACCAAATCGCGATAATTGCGCCAATCGAAACCTTTGGAAAACAAAAAGCTATCGTACCGTATGAATATTAGTGCGATTAAATCCAGATTTACAACATATACAAACCTGCATATGTGCAGTTAGCATATGTGCTGCTAAAAATATAAAAAAAAAAATGACATAATCAGATACGATATCTAATGCGCTTACTGATTAACATAACAGAATACGTCAATATAACAATACCTCATTGGAAGATTAGCTTGTCAAGTTGTCAATATAGGAAGCCAGTCACAAGGGTTTTTATCAAAATCAGGTTTGAAACTGACTCGAAAGGTGACATACAATTTTCAAGATATAAAATAAAACCAGTACGAGATCACATCACACAGGCCATGTATGAAGGCCTACATATAAAGCGCCTGTTATGTAATAAAAAACCGGCTGTACCAGTGCTACACTATTTGGACCGCTTTCATTCTTCATCATATTGTAAGTGAACTGCCATTAAAAGTTGGCCTATCTTGCCGCTTTCTATGCCATACAAACAAAGCTATAGTCTTTTCACTATAGAAATGTTCTTCGATAGATGATAGTCTTTCTTTAAAAACTACTTTTAGCTCTAAAGCCAACCTTTAAACACAAAAAGAAATTCAAAAACTTGGACGTTGTCATCATCATCATTGCGTTGAATCCCGGTTACAACCGAAGCTTCCTCTTCGGTGCCCGGGCTCCGGTTTCCTACTTTGACAAAAACTTTGACATTGTAAACAAATATAATTACAATACAAACTGGTTATATTTTGCTTTAGTGCACTATTCTTGCCCTTAATTCGGCACGTTCTACATCGAACACCACGGTAGGTCTCACTTCATAACGAAGCTTTATTGAATCAACGATCAATAATTTATCTCGCAGCTATACCGCGCCATTTTCAAGCTTGCTTATCGCCGGCTTTCATAAAGGATAATCGACTGCACCGTCGGCTCCTTCGTTATATTCAAGCTTTATTTCTTTTGTAGTCCCTTTCTCGGTTTTAGTAATGTTCATTTGCACTATGTTAAGGTTTATGAATTTAAATGATCCACTGTAAACTCAGATAATCGAGTTCTCGTAATCGCAAGGCTTGCTTGTTGCGCGATAATAATTTACAAAACTAATTTAACGCCTCCATTATCCATCAATGAAAGTAATATCCTTATAAATTATATCAAGTCCTCAATTAAATTTATAGTTCCGAACAGTAAAAAGCTTTTTTTATTTTTAAACTACTTCCTTGCAATGGTAAAGTATCCATAACTCTCATTAACTATTATTAATGCTAGTAATTTATCAACACGATCTCAACTACAAATCATACACAGTTTCAGTCACGCAATTGTTTTGATTGCTGTAGCAACGTGGCCTACAAATTACAATGTGGTACTAAGATCAGTCACAACTCCATTGTGTGAGCGGCGCAAATTGGAGTTATCAAAACTATCAAATTGCAATGTGAATTAGCTCACAATACTGTTACAGCATTCGTAATAATTTCTGTTAAACATGTTACGCCAATTGTTATCAAGAAAATTAGCTACTTTACCATCTACATACGGTATATTATTCAAATGTCATCACTAATCCATACAATTCGCTTCTGATTAAAGTAGCTCAGTGTGCGAAAAGCTAATTAAAGCTGACACAACTGGTTGACAAACAATATAGTTTGCGGATGCAGTTTTGCCAGTATCGGGAACACGTGTTTGTCCCGTTATGTCTGGCAGTTCGACCGTGCGTTCACGACCATTACAAACACACTCCACTTCGTCAACCTAAACTGCACGAGATGTATGTAGGTTAATTCACCTGCACGTACAGCGATTTGTTACCAATTACTAAATTACTGCAATATTTTGAAACTATTCGTGTTCTACCGCTTGATATAAATATGTAAAGACAGCTAAATACACTGACTTATGGTTATTAATAAAACTCGACGCAATTTGTTGTGTTTCCGCAATAGTTGGACAATAGATTTTGTTGTTTTGTTGTTATTCAACAGAAGCTGCTCCATTTTTTTTATCAAATTATAATTTAGTAACTCAAACTTGTTCTTGTTTTATCGTATTCAAATGTGTCACACATTTATTTAAAGTAGTAGGTATCTATATAGGTATTTTCGTAAATAATACCATATAATCATATTTTCTTTGATATTTTGATCAACATACTTATCAGATTATCAAATCGATAATCCTCACAAGGATCATGAATTCAAAATACTCAAAACGGAGACCATTATAATATAACGAACATCATTAATAATATCAATATGTGAACACACAAAAGTCGGGCAAATTAATGTCTATATAGGTCAATGGAACTCTAAACGACCAGAAGTAACTTATGTTGGTAATAAATTAATAGATGAAATGACTCATACATGCTTGGTGATCTCATTCCTTATACTTGTTGTTAACTAGCAATAAAGACACTTCCTTCTCTCTCATGCTATCATCTATCCCAAGAATATCATATAAGTAAATCCTAAATTTTAACTTACACTTTGGCAGTTTCGTATCTGACTTTACTATTAATTAAGTTCTTTTTTATAATGACTTTATATTTGTAACCTTTTAAAACAATGTAAGAGTAATACAGACACATCATCTATGAAAACATTTCGCGCATCATACAAAATGTACTTAGGTTTTCGGTTGTTCGCCAAGACTTTACCAATTTGATTATAATTCAGCGAGTTGAACATAAAACAACACTCAATAAGCATTTAGTGTAGATAGCAAAAGGTCATCGATTTTAGGTTTTTGCATGAATCAACTGTATTTTTTATCACAGAGTCTGACCTCAGCAGCCTTTTGTACTTCAGTCTGTTCTTTGAGTTTATTAACAACTATTTCCTATATTATAACTCTGGTTTATGTCTTGAATAGAGGCTCTAAGATGCAGTTGGCTAGAAATCACAAACTCAAGTGGCTTTAGACTTCCGTAACTTAACACCAGCGCATAAGTATCTCTTTTACATTTGAACATGATTCGTTGAACAAACATCTCGGCTCTAGCGGTAACAGAAAATGTTATCATAAGTTTTGTTAGCGATGTTGCCTTGCGTCATCTTCGTAAATCGACATTGCCCTTTAGCCTGTTTGTATAACCATTTTAACTTCACCTGGACATATTTCTGATGTATCCTTTATTTTCACATTAAATTGTGCATCCTTAGAGCTCAAGCTGTAGCGGACGGCGAATGTAGATGTTGAAATAGACAATATGGCTCAATTTGACTTCTATGGTGTAAGTGGCTTCATGATTTAGAATCTCGGGTACGCCCACTTGCCTTTACTGTAGGGAACTTGTAAATCTCTGGAATGGAGACAAGGAGATCATGAGAATTAGTGTCTGTGACTAACCTAATAGCTGAGCGTTGTTTCCGCACGAACTGAAGTTACTTGGCAAATTACGACGTTGGGTGTTAAGTATTATTTTCTGGATTACTGGATCAGCTTTCGCTGCCTTCTTTATTTGATAAAATATTGTTCAAAGAAACAAGGTTTAAAAGTAAATTCTTCGTATTAAAACTATAACCAATCCTAACTGAATTAGTTTTAATCTGCTAAATATATTTTTTAATGATAACTTGTTTAGAAGTCCATTTTGTTTAAATATTTTACCAGGTACTTCTTTTACAAGTTTTATAACATACATTTCAAATTAGAAAAAAAAATATTTTAAACTAAATAAGCCATATTTCAATAGGTACGCTAATAAAGACAACGAATAACTTAAAAAAATATTTGAAATTCATAAGTAAGTAGTTAAAATGAAGAAGAATGTATATTTTATAATTCATGTTTGCAAAATTTGACAACACAATAAAGATAAAATTACTTTTTAATATTTAAAATAACTGACATTCACCAATGACGTGAGAAGAAGTTAACAAAGAAAAACTAATAAGCGTTAAAGTCATATAACTGTGTCAAAGAATACCTACTTCATTGCTAAACATATTAGATAATCGTCGGAAACTAATCGTGTATATATTTTCTTATTTTAATTTATTTAGGATCTCTTACAAGAATTACATCTTAATAATTCAAATTAGGTATATTTTTTTCTCAAATCAAAGAGATCAGCATGCAATTAAGAAATTACAGATAGTTATATTATCAGACAATTACACTGATCGACAAAAATATTTATATTAATATTGACCCCCCCCCCCCTCGGTGGAAAACAGGTATAGAAGAATTGACACCGATAGGTTTTTTGTGACAACCGCTTTATATTTTACTAGCAGCACCTTGCGGTTTCACCCACGTAAGTCCCGACCCCGTGGGAATGTCGGGATAAAAAGTAGCCTATGCAGTTAATCCAGGTCTCCAACTATCTACATACCAAGTTTCATCGCAATCTGTTCAGTAGTTTTTGTGTGAAAACATTACAAACATACACACAAATGTTTCCTAATTATAATATTAGTTTAGATATCTACTACTGAAACTTTACTTACTAATTGTAAGTCAAGTTTCAGCAGTAACGTTCAAATAGTAAGTAAAGTAAAAGTTCAAATGTATAGTCAGTAACTTCAAAACCATTTCAGTTAATTCAAGATAGCCAGCAGATATTGTTAGTAATTTTGGTCCATTCGTCACTGTTATGGCCATCATGTTAATTGCTATCACCTCAAGATCTACGTGCCTCGCAAGAACTGGTGTTAGACAATAGGAAACTATCTAGCAAAGTCTGACCTCGTCAAAATTTGCCTCGAGCTTCGTATCCAAGTCGAGTAGCTCTCTCGCACCGTTCACCACATTTTACTGTTATTAACGGATCTTAATTTGTAAAACTTTGCAAAGAAGTGTTTATGTTGTGAATAGAATCACCGGAATGTAATCGAAACATCTATGGTCTTTCTTCCACTTCGTAGATTTTAAAACAAAGAAACAATACTTCCTTTTTTTGCAACATTGACCCTTTTAAAATTGATGAACGAACATTATGGCAGGCACAGGCACACTGTAGTTTTAGAAACAAAAATTCAATTATTAGACGACAGTAAGTTCGATATGCAAGGAAGTTCTTCGCTTCCTATTTTTTGTGTATATGCTCGTAGTTTTAAAATGAGTAGAACCGGTCGTCACGCTTGTTTGCGATACTAATGTATCTTGACATAGTGACACATTATCACTTGCTACATTACATTTGTTTATTTTTGTAACACCTTTTAAACAACCGACAACCTAATGTCCTTAATTAATATTTATTGCTTTATATGTGCAGTCATTAAGGCAGAACAGATAAATTAGACAACAGATGAAGAAATGACTTTAAATAAAATTACTTTCAACATAACTGCGTCGATAATAAAGTTATATTTAATATTATCACTGCATACCAATGCAAAAGATTCATTATGTTTTTTTACTGCTTATCATGCAGTATTCAGATTAAAAGAAACCATTTTTCACATGAACCGTAGTCTAGAAACGATTTAACCATTTAACTTTCGTTGTGATCTCGATTTCCAAGGCTGGCCTTAGCTTCTGACTAGACAGACACAACAGCTTCTATTTGCTTCTGTCCTTACGTAAAAAACTTCAAGAAATTCAGATGCTAGATTTTTCGAACAGATTCGAAAGGTCAAAAATCTGTCCTTTTTTCAGAAACAAATATCAATTTGGTTGGTATATGTTTTTCAAGGTTGACCTCCACCGATTTGCTCACTTACATTTTAAACTACACACTAGATTTATGATTCATTCACTACGTATTCGTTAGACGTTCTCAGAGCACCTCAACATATATTTTTCAACTGTCATTCCTACAACCTGTTTACCAGTCACATCGCTCACGTACGTATTTCTCATTCCTGTTTTTATTATCTAATGGTACTCTACAAATACTTCATAATGATTGAGTTTTAATTACAATGATTCTATTGTCATGTTTTTTCTTCCACACCCAACTCATCATACCATACCCGATCGCTTTATGTTTCCGTGAAGGGAACTACTTAGGCGGTTTAAAAACATTCCGTGCTTGGACTCTCTGCTTTCAGGATATTTTATGGTACTTCGCTTTATTGATGCTTATGTTTTCTGCTCAAAGAATCAATGTTTCTTTTGTAAATGAGACTGACTGACTGACACATTTCTTAACAGCACAACCTCGTCTCTGATTCGAACTTAGCTTTAGTTTTAATTATTTCATATATTTTCATTGAAATTATCCAATATTGTTGTCCTTTCCTTTCTTCTAATTATATACCTATAAATAAAAATCAATGTAAGTATGTTCATCCTCTATGCATTTCTAACCGTTGATCAGATTGTGATAAAACTTTGGCAGGGTCTACTCAGAACGCCTACGAGGGTTACTGGCCCAAAATATATATATATAAAAAGGTATTGCAACGTATGCCGGGTACAGCTGGTACCTTATAATATATTCGTTGGTTAAGCTCTTATAGTAAATAAACACGAATATGACCGCAATTCTGTTGATTATACATTTATGTGTAAATACACTCTAGACGTAGGCTCACTACGAATAGTAAACGCGTTGGTAATGTACAGTGTGGGTGGGTGATGACTGAACCTCATTTTGTTTTCAACAGAGGTGAATAACCTCCAACAGAGGTGAAACCAGTAAATGTGATTAAATTTTGCGTCAATTGATCTGTAGGAGGCGTTACTAAGAGACTTTTTGGGTCAACTACAGTGTTGATAGAGTACGTCGAAATTTGAAATCTGTGGCTCTGCCTAAGAACTCGGTGACTTTTTTGTTATTTAAATTGTGGCAAATAAACTTTTAGTGGCAACCGCTCTTATAACCAGTAAAATTTTGTGGAGTTCCATAATATAACCAATATGAAGCTGTGGTAACGTTATTGTTAAGACTTCTGATTAATAAATGAAAAACTTTGGATAAACCCCGCTCCTAACATAGGCATTTAGCTAAACTGAATTGGTTTACAATACAAGAAATAAGTGGCCGATGTTAGCAGTACTCTCAAAAAACCTTTAGGACAATTCCCTTGCAAATATAGTAAGAACTCTATTTACAAGGGAAGGTTCGAAAGGTTTTTATGTATATATTAATATCCATATGTATCTTTCAATCTAGTTCAACAATTCATTTGAAATAAATGATATAGTTAGAAAATCTTTGCATGCCTATAGTCGCACTGGGTTTCGTAATATCTGAGGGTTGTTATTGCGATTGTTTCAGTTTCTAGTAATATATTTTGTTTTTATATTTCATTTTACGGCTCACGTTCTTTGCTGCAACACTATACTACAACTTCTGTTTTATTAAAAATAATTAGTCAAATAATTTTGCAACTTCATACAAAAAATAACGAAATAAATAACAACGCCTTGCTCAACTTAAGTCCGGCCACAAATGTTCAATTATCTGGCTCATACCGGTGTTACGTACAATAACAGTGTTTCTTTGTTCATCTGTCCATCACTCAAATATACGCAAATTGCTATTTCCTCTCAGTTATGAGTATCTGAAGGTTGTGTTATGTTATATAATTTATGTTCATGTAAGCTTCCTGGTGCGTACTGTTTTATGCGGTAAGTAGTTTCACTTTATTTTGATGACTTAAATCAGTGTCTTTTAGTTTAGCATTTTATTGAAAATTATTTCCGATACCAATATAACATTATTACTAATTGAACAATGCTCGTTTAAACTGTAAAAAAACTGGTTTGTTATTCTTTCTCAGTTGGTAATGACTGTTTATTTTTTTGTTTTTAGGGACTTAGTATTTTGTTCGACTTCCAATTAGGCAACTAAATGTACCATCTCGAGCCATATTGAATTGCTCTATAGTAAATTATTCGTGACTAGATTGTGGCGTTAATATCCTTCTACAATTCAGAAAATTCTTATATTTTGTATATAAAAAATCTTACCGATTTTCTTGCCATATTCCCCGACCTTACCCACTACGACTAATTTACCCATCAATCTTGCAATATAGCGGTGTTGCCTACCGCAACGCTTAATTGTCAGTTGTATAACACCACAAGCAACGATTAGATCACCATGTTTTACGCTTCAGCATGTACTGTGTGATCACCATCATCACCTAGTGTACTTTCATTTATTCATCAAATATAATGATACATGATAATGAGTTGTTTGACAGCTCATCGATTATGTCTTTATGTGCAATTTCGACGCATGTGAATAGCTATATTATAAATATGAATACGGAAAGGAACATATTACTGCAGGTAATTTCGTAATAATTTGAAGCAGCAACATTGTAATTACAATAATTTATTGAAAGCAAGGACGCGGTAATATAGGATTTGTTCTTTGTTGCCTTGGAGTCAATTAACTCTAAAAATTTAACAATCGTGAATTAAAATGCAAATTACAGGCATTCAAAGAAGTTGAATTATATTGTAGGTCATGTGTATTGTCGTAGAAGCTATTTTTAAAACATTTGTTGTCCAACTTGTTCAGTCATGGTTTATTGCTATCGTGCCAAAGTGACATTGTCTTTCATTTGTCTTTAGCGTCGTATAACCATGACAGAGCCTTTAACTCAGTTTAGCTATACTTTTAATAACTATCTACCATACGATATATATTATCTGCTCTACATCCTCAAAAACAAGGTTAAATTAAATAAATTTTATTATCCGACTACCTGTGCCCGCCGCTTCGCTCGTGTGTACTAATTTATATTTTTTTCGGCGGAATCCTGATTCTTTTCCCGAAATATAAGTAGCCTAAGTTACCTCCTTACAACATCAGCTAAAGCAAAGTCCCGTGGAAACCGTTCTACCCATTTCGGAGATTAGCCTTAACAAACAGACAGACAAGCAAAAATTAAAAAAAAACTGTCAGTACCGTGTAAAAAAATTAAATGTATTTAGTGAAAAGCTGTTATATATATTGCAAACATACACTGCAGTTTTATTTATTAATATATTTATATAGCTAAAGGAGCCGCTTCCTTTGCTCAGCTTGCACCGTGAGGAGGTTTTCCATACTAAGTAACTAATGAGCTTCATAAATAACTTGAACCATATTGGCACAGAAAGTCAAAAGTATTTCAACATAATGAGAAATATAATTGCATATTTTAATGTTTACTTATGAATCCAGTAATAAAAGCAACATTCTTTAACAAGAAGTTACTGTTAAGAGCTAAACATTCGTGTAAAGGTTCATTGTTTGAACATGAAATTCCAAGCTCTTATGAAACAACTCAACTTATTGTGTTCCCTATACATTTCTGTTTTATTTCCAGAAAGAGTTGTTAATGTCCGACACAAATAGTTCGCGGTCGAGCTATGGTTATAATTCAATTATAAATGTACTTCAAAACTATTGTTAGGCTCTTGAACTTAGTTCTAGAGGTTCAAATGTGTTTCCCTTATGATGATTTAATAATTTCTCTGTTGTTTTGTTGCAGGTAAATACATTGGACGATATAAAAGGTTTGAAGAACAGCGAAGAGTGACGGGTTTGTTAATTTTATTTTCATGAAGTTTATTAATGTTAGGGTTACTTTTGTTCATTCTAATATTTGTAGGTTTACGTGAAATTTGAACACTGTTTAAAGGTCTATCACTCCCATTATTTCTACCACTGCCTTTTTACTTACTTGACCTTTAACTATGAGATACTTGCAATTCTATATTCACTCCCTTTTAGATATCGGATTTGATAGTTAGGGGTTACTGTAACGGGGGCAGTATATAGGTGCTTGGATAACTTATATTCATCAGTAATTTATTCATGAAAAAAGCTAGTCTCACTATATAAAAAGATGATGGCTTGTAAAAACCCTGCGTAATTTAGAAGCCCGTGAAGTTAATAGCAGATAATAATCTGTCATATTACTATTCATATAATACTTTATTATAATTTAATTCGTTTCATACATTATTACCATTCATAAGTTTTAAATCAATGTCAATCAATCAAAAAAATTCAGGGCTAGCAGTTCTTTATAGTAGCCTCCTGAACGAATAACTTGGTAACTGTATATAATAGTGTGTGTTGGCACAAGGGCGCTCTGTCACATTATGGAAGTACAACGTAAACGAATTATGTTGTTTGTACAGAACAGAAACTAGATTTTTTTTAAGTCTGTGTAAAGGATGTAGGCAAGGCTAGCTCCCGTCATTAATTTTCTATCCGAGAGTGATGGTTCACCTGTTTGAAATAGGCCAGGTTTTGGACTGGTCTATTCTAAAACTTGTTCAACATGTTAACAGTGATAAAGCCACCTTATAACTATTTAAGAGTAGTTTTAGTAAACCCCTTCTAATTTAAATTAGTTTTATAAATATTCATAAGTTGCGCAATTGCAATTAAAATAATCCTTGCATAAGATCGTCAAAGGTGAAATTGTTAAATAAATTATACTAGGTATTTTATTCTTAGTGTATTTATAAAAAAAAATAAGCATGATTGTTATAAACTTATGTAATACTATCAGAATCTTTATTAATAAGAATATCACGTTCTGTGGTAGTTATTAAATGTCATATTGCTTCTGAGAAATGCAAATATTAATTGTTGATTTCTCTTTCACCGAAATTTTTACATTCCCCGTAACAAACGGAAATCACTTCAACAGTGAGCATGTTTGCATTATTATCATCATAATCTCACGACAGATTTCAAACTTTTACTCTTGTTAACAAAATCAACAGCTACAGTTTACGCAAACCTTCTCGCTTGAATCGAGAAAGATTTCATCAAGAAAGTGATTTTGTTGTCGTCGAATAAAACCATAATAGTGATGGCGATGACAAAATTGAGTAGCCTTTCTCCATGAATTAGAGAGTACTGAATATAGGAATGCAAAGTGAAACTGTAAGTTTGTGAAGTGAGCAATCAGATCACAATGCAATGACCACAGATATAACGGCCGATCTGGCCGCAAATCATAGTAATGATCGGCCGCGCATATGCGCGATGCAATTCCATAATCGACCAAATCGCGATGCCGCCGTCTGCACAGATTTCGAATTATTTTATACTTGCTATTATAGTTTCACAATCGTTGTTCTCTTATATGTAGATGCGCGTAACGAGAATCTAGGTGAAGTAACAGATTAGATTCATCTTCAATTTTTAAATTAAGATTTAATTTTGTTGTATCAAAAGATGCACAGTCAGGCGCTGACAAGAAGCTATTTTTAACTATTTTGTGTAACTGATGACGTAACAAAGACTGATGATCTCATATTAAACTTCATGGTCATTCTTGTCTGTATCAATAAGTGAAAAGATTACTAAAACAATAATCATCAGTATTGAGGTGATCACTTGATGCGTGCCAGCATGTGAGCGTGCGTGATAAACGACGATGATGCTAAATCATCGGTTTTTATGTTTTGCCTATCTCGACAACTTAAAATTATGAAATATAAATTTTCACAGACTCCTTGATGAAACACGTGATTTTATTACCTTAAAAGCTCTCATAAAACAACCGCATGCATAAATGTTTATTTTTACGAAACTTTTTAGTTGTTTGTACTTTACTGACCTTCGTAGCCACAACAGGCGAATAAAGTAGTTTTGGACCCCATTTCGATGACGTATTATGAAACGTGCGCTACGTCGGCGCAGCTGTGCATTGGGCAACGAATGGGCCCGCGCCACAACTCAAGTGATAAACCACTAGTCCCCTAACAGCTGTACAGATATCGTAATTAGTTAATAACGTATTTTGAATGCAAATATTTATGTCTTTGACATTTGCAGTTGTGAATAGAATAAGTAAATAGAATTAATATTTATTTTTGGTACTTACTGGCACATAGCGTTATGTGAGAATGATTAAATGTATTTAGATATTACATGACTGCACCATAAAACAAGAAAATATTTGGGTATTTTATATATGTATGAACTTACTTACGCCTATATGCATATCCCCGAAGAGGTACGTAGAAGTACATGGGCGTTTCTCTGTAAGCTGGGCAACTCATTGTCCCAGGCTAATTTTGTTTAAAAAATAAGAGATCGTAAATATTTCGTAGATAATTTCAAAAATTAATGCCTTAATCTACCTCTGCTCAACGTTAAAAATCCATTAAAATAAACTGTATTATATTAAAAACGTTTTTATAGTCCTTAAAAACCAGTCCCCTGGCATGTCACCAAAGCAGTACAGTTACTTCAGACTAAATTAATCGAGACAGTATCTATTGGAATTAATCGAAATTTTATATTATTAAACCAATATTGTTCAATTGTTAATGAGATCTATTTATTTTATATAAATTTTATTTTACAATTTAAAAAAAGGCAATAAAACTTTGTCTTCGCATTTAGTGAACAGTCCCCCTGTCTTTATTTTAAATTACGTGTCACGTAGCAGAATGGTTGAACGACGCCTTTTATGCGTATAACGAAAGTTTGCGCAGTTGCCAGTATGACGGCCCGGATGCTATCTTTGTTAGTAGTGTGCGAGTGTCCATCCGTGGAAGCCGCTTTGTAACCTGACAGCCAACAGTCCTCTGGTAAGAATTATTTTACTTCTATTTATGTATTTTAATGATTCCTTGAAATATTTAAATTGTTACAATAGATACATATTTCCTATGTGGAGCAAAATAGCATAGATAAATTACATTCTGTACTACTCACCAATGACATCAAATTAAACAGTCCCCTGTCTCTCTACAAGACCGGGGACTATTTCAGCATCCAGGGGACTGTCTTAATTTTATTTGTTATTGTTCTAGACTTGTTTTGAGAATGGCGTCAAAAAAAAAGGGAAGCAGAGCGAAAGAGATATGAGAAGTTTAAAAACGACCCTCAAAAAAGGGAACTTAGAAAAAAAAAACACCTAAAGTACCTTAAGAAAAAAGAAAAGGGAACTAGAAAGCTTGTTGAGAATATGACTCCACGAGAACACCGGGATGCAAAGAAGAAGTAGAAAGAGCATTGCACTAAGTATCGCAATATGAAAAAAGTATTAGCAAATATTACTAATTCATTTATTAAAGAAAATATTTCAGATTCTGATGTATCTACTTCATGTCAAATGTCAGCACCTGAAATTGCTGAAATAATTTAAAAAAATTAAAAATAAAGAAAAGATGCTTAGATATAAAAAAAAAAGATGAAGAAATCAAAGAACTGCAGAAAAAGTATTGAAGTACAAAAAATGTTTATCGCATCTAAAAAAAGAGTATAAATCCAAAGCCGAAAGAAACACCAAAGACGAAGTTACAAAAATGGCAGATACTCCAGAATTAAGAAAAGATCTAGACGAAACAGCACTTTTCGGTGAAATACTAAAACAACAAATACAAGATAATTTTTCAGAGATGAAAACCGTAAAAGAAAAAGACTTTTAACAAAAATTGTTAGTGGAAAGATAGTTTATAAATATAAGTTAAGAATGAAAAACACCGGTGTGATAAGCTACAAAAGAATAAAATTAAAACGGGTTATCGACTGGAAAGAAGAAACAAAATTTCAGATGAATGTGTAAGAGAAGTTGTAAATTTCTATGAAGATGATTCTAATAGTAGACTAGGAGCGGGAAAGAAAGAATTTATAACGAGAAACTCGGGACGAAAAGAAAAGCAAAACATGCTTGACTCATTACTGGCCTGTTGGTCTAGTGGTTAGAGATCCTGACTGCTGAGCCAGAGGTCGTGGGTTCGATTCCCACCCAGGACAAATAATCAAACATTCACACACGTTACATTCTTAAAGCTCTGTGATAAAAAAGGCCAGTTATTCAGATACGATCATGACGTGGCAGACGTTGCAGTGGACCAAGTCGTACAGAAGCTGTCTAATCCAAATATAGTTTTAAAAGGCAATTTAACAAGTTTGATTCACCTGTAGATGTTTTCGAGATAAAATAAGACTTAAAATACCTTTTTTTTACCTACTTTTGCTATATTTTCGAAATAACTAATTATTTTTCGAGACTTATTCTATAGCGTAGGTTTAAAGTACTGAAAGACCTTTCAAAATATATGATTTTAATTAATAATAAGTAAATATTAAGTTTACAGTGCTACGTACAATATTATATAAAGATGGTTGATTTTGTAATTTTTTATTGTTCAGTTACTTAATTCTTAAGCTCCAAAGTTTATAATAATAAAAAAATATTTAATTTTGGTTCAAAAATTGTATTTTCGATTTAATTTCACAGTCCCCTGGCTTTGGCAACAGTCCCCTGTATAATTTTTTTAGAAAATGCTTAATATCTTCTAAAGTAATGGAAATATTTATGGTTTATTTACCGTACATTAATAAATAGACGGATACTTATTCCCTAAATAAAATTTATTATATTATGAACAAAAAAGTTGCTTAGACAGTTTTCTTACAATAGTTGCCCAGTTTACAGAGAAACGCCCACATATACTACATAGACAAACATTTCGACATCTACATCTGTTTTTTAGTTGTACATAATATAAAGCGAACTTATTACCGTATTCCTTAACGGTTCTAGACTACCGAGTCTAGAGTCGTTACTGACAATATCTTAAAAAACACAATAACTATTTTTTAGACTTCACTAAGACAAGGGTCATCTTAAGCCAATATTAAAATATCGAGACATTATAACTGCTGCATATTTAAAACATTAATTATACCACTACACATGCAACAAGGATACACTTCTACATATCTTTACAATATCAGGGATATTATTCGCACGTCTGTTCCTGTAAGAAGCTCTAAGAAGCTCTAAAAGAAGCAGGACACAACGGTCCTTTCATACTGTGTATTGTAAAAGCAAGGAAGGGCTAGCGAATGGCGATGTAAAACTCGGTTATATTATTTACTACAAGACACATCAAACAATGTCATTGACCTGTGATCTCCAACAGAATAAAAGGTGTACATAAGTTTGGACTCGATCGTTTTAATGGATTTTCAGTGCGAGAATTCCCGTGTGTATTAGTGACTATTCTGAAACACTCTCACTAACTAGGTATAACTATATACAATCATTTTCATTATGATGAAATCCTTTGTCATCTACTCATAAACTATCTACTCATAAATACTGGTAAACAAACCACCGGATGGACGGTATAATGAAACATCAAAAGCTGAAGGTTTACGTTTACAATTTATATCATACACATTCACAAACGCACCCACAAAAGGATTCGCAAGATGCATTCATTCATTCAATCATGACTCATGATTCACTGTCTACAATTTGAATTGTAAATTTTCATATTAGCTCACTTTAAACGGCAAAGTTGCGTAGTGTCTGAAATATTCTCTTAAGAGAATAAGAAGGTTTAGTTGTACGAATGGTGGAGGCGGTGGACAGGTACTAGGATAGTTTAAGCAATTGGTATAAATCAAAGTTTGACAGACAATTGACCTGTCGCAACAACTGCATTTCGAGTTTCTTTGTGCGCAATTTTTATTGATAAGCAACAAGCAAACCGAAACAAAGGCAATAACGGACTAGCATTTTCAGTTTTTAGAGAAAACGTGTTCTTTCCACGAAACGGAAATGTATACAACTTTTTTGTTAGGAATTTTAAGAAGCAGTATAGTACAAAATGTTGTTTTGCTATTAAGTAATACTCATAGTAAAAATAAAGTATTGAAAACTAATGTTTTCTTCTAGTAATGAAAACAATCAATTAACGGAACAGAATACTGTTGGATTGATTCAGAAATAGAATGAAAGGTAGAAATGAAGTGAAATAATAATATTTTTTTACTGAATGTATTTAGGTATAGGTAGATATATTTAAATACATAAACAGAATAATAATACTTATTTCAGGCTGCATAGGCCCGTAGATAAATCCCTTAATCTAAATATACATACTGTGTTTATATATGGGAATTAAAGTGATCATAAAATCGGCATTAAATAGGTAATGAGTCAGCTTGTGACCACGGCCGGTGCAACCTGATCGAAACTTCAGGCAATTCAGAGGTGGGGCACGCCACAATTGTGGCGGTAAGACCTATCATAGAGGATTGGCTGAAGAGGCGACATGGCGCTCTCTCCTACCGGATGACACAGGTGCTCACCGGACACGGCTGCTTTGGTAAGTACCTGTGTCGGATAGGCCGGGAGCCAACGTCTGTGTGCCACCATTGCATGGGCTGTCGCGAGGACACCACACTCCACACTCTGGTGGAGTGCCCTGCGTGGGCGCGGCAACGTGCTGACCTCGCGATGGCCTTGGGTGTGGGTAGCCTCTCACTGGAAACTATGGTGATGGTTATGGTCCAACACGAGAGCGCATGGGATTCCGCCGCCTCGTTTTGCGAAGAAGTGATGAGTGACAAGGAGGCGGCGGAAAGGGAACGGAAGAGATCTAGCACTCTCCCGTCCCGAAGAAGACGCACCAGGCGCCGGAGAGAGCGAGACGATCTCCGGCCTCCATGAGCGCTTGCCTGAGGGTGATGGGGTGGGTTACCCGTCGCCCTAGCAGAAGCAGGCCCGAGACGGCGGCGCGACGTGTTCATCGCGCACCTCTCTTAATCGGAGGGGGCAAGGCCCCCGCACGAAATTGTGAGGTCGCCTGTTGTCGAGCAGGCGGCCAAGTCTGCCGGGCCTCACAGGGACTTCCTTTCTAGGGTACACCTGAGTCCCCGGCAATAGGACCCCGTGACGGAACACCGTGTGGTTTTAGTCGGTTCGAGTCCGACATACCACCTTACCGTTAGCCCCGGTGAGGTGATGACCCGTGGGGGTTTCCACACGTAAACAAAAAAAAAAATAAAAAAAAAATTCTTCACTTGCAT
Organism: Callimorpha dominula; assembly: GCA_949752705.1. Taxonomy (NCBI): domain Eukaryota; kingdom Metazoa; phylum Arthropoda; class Insecta; order Lepidoptera; family Erebidae; genus Callimorpha; species Callimorpha dominula. The sequence goes on from OX457011.1 coordinate 12,190,540, forward strand.
TTAGTCTTTGTGCGGATAATATGTCATCAGTATACCACATATCACGCACAATTGCAGTTCTCTCGCATAATTAACACGTTGAGTGCCAAATAAAAATTAAGTAAATAATAAAAATTAATTGAAAAATATTAGCTATCAAATGACAATTATCATAAACAATGTTTGTTAAATCATGTTAAAGATAAACAAAGAAGCAATTTATTTCTAAAGTCCTTGTACTGTCGCGGATGTCTGACGCTGACGAGTATAAAGGAGAGAGATGTCCAAGTAAAGAATTCAAAGTGTGCCTAAGTCATTTATCATTCCGCAAGTAAGTCAATTGCAGAATACGGACCACTATGGTGTTCGTGAGAGACAACTTAACGGCTTGCCATCAATTAAGCGTCGTTGCCGTCTTTTTACCTGACGGATTGGCTACGGCCAAGTAATTGGTTACCGACGTTACCGTGTTGCTTGTGAAAAGAACTGTTTCATCTATTCCTGTTGGTTAATAAACTTCATTAAAAGTCACTTTTGAGGAGTTACAACATCTCTTTTATTTTCTTTAAAATATATCATTCAAAATACGTTACATATTTGCATCACACTAATGCCGCGTTCCAATAAACAAAAAGCTATTCATTTTGCTTTCGGACGGTAAAATTTTCGTTGAAAATTCAACGAAATTTTACCGTCCGTAAGCAAAACTAAAATCGTTTTTTGTTTATTGGAACGCGGCATAAAACCATTTCAGTGATTTTAATGAACATTTTATATCGAAAAGCATATTACTAGGCTTATACACTTGTAAATATTTTAGAGACATCCAGGGAACAATGAATACTACGACGTTAATCAAAAGTAGTTAATCAAATTAAAAAAAAAAATTACTTACGACTCGAATGTATTCATAGCTCCGATCAATGCATGGTCCGGAATCCCAATTTACTTGACATTTTCATATAAATTCATGAAGTACTACAATGAGTACAATGTTTTTTAACCACTTACTTGGAGTAGGTACATTAGTATATGGTAACATCAGCTTGCAAAAAATAACAAATACATATAAAAGTATAAACTTACTACTTAAGCTCTGAAATTGCAGTACAATAGGTTATTTATATTTTACTTCTAAAACCATGATGTCATCATAAAAAGATGCAGAGACTTCGATAATCATTACGAAAATCGTAACAATATATATCTCGAGATGTTACTTCTCACTATTCGAGGTTAACAGTTTCGCAAGTTCATAATTTTGATGAGTTATATTTCGTCAGGCACCGTCAGGCTGCGGTTTCTTGGCAATTTCGTCTAAAGTATGTGTCTACCGGTGCAAATTGTTCTGAAATATTATTTGAAACGAAATTACTTGTAGTAGAAAATGAATTAGGCTGTAGTTGAAGCTTTAGATTAAAAATTATCGTAGCTTATATTATATATATTACTACTAAATACATTTTGCCAGAAATAATTAAGTTAAAACGCATTGGTCGTATCGTATATCAATCCTTATGTAAGTCAAGCAAACAGTATTGTAATTGTTGACATTGCATATCTTCAAAGCCATCCAAACAAAATACTTTAAAAACGACAAATTACGTACACATATAATTTTATATATATTTGCCAGGTATACAAAAAACTACACATATGTGTGTATATATAAAATCACATCATAATATACTAAATAATATTATATTTGTTTCAACACAAATTGTTACTTCATGTCAATGCATTAATATTGTTACACTCTTAAGTTCTATAACTAGTCTACACAAACACCTAGTCACCTTCTTGGGTATGGCCGTCAGGTATTGGATGGAAGGGTTTCAGACCTGTGTTGTTGCGGCATATTTCAACACTGCGGGACATCTTTGCGGTCCTGCCTTATATCTAGGTATCTTAGGGTCCAAAACAAAACAGGTTTGTTTTGATTACTTAAACTAATCTAATATTTTTTACTCTAATTTATGTTAATTTTATTTCAATTCGTGCACTTAATTTATTTCACTGAATATAATTACCCATTTATATTATTCAATTAACAATTTAATTATGTACAAAGTTGTTTTCAAATAAGATGGCTGCTGTCTGCTTACTTTCGTCTATAGGACAGACGCTTGACTAAAAATCACAAAAAATGTCCACATTTTACTCTACAGATTTTACACTACATATTCAGTATTTATGTTTGTAATATCTTATTTACTCGTATATATTTTACATATTTCAATATATTTACTATATTTATAGACGCACTGGGCGCCGGCGTCACTAAAATGGATTTCGCACAATACCAGTGTTGCGGTTTAATAATCGCAACGTATGCTGAGCAAAGTCCAAATTTTGGCACTGATGGGACACACATTTTCACTTAACTTTATAAAAATATTTAATAGTTTCAAGGTTGTATCGGTGTTCACTGACAAACCTGGCCTTTATAGAGGTGGTTTCCGCTTGTTGGGGCGGAAGATGTGGTGTTGCCAGTGAGCAGAAGTGATATGATCCCAATTTTATCTTTATTTTATTTTTTATTTTTTTGTTTTGGATCTTTTTAGTTCTAAAATATTATGTTCTTGTTTTTATTCTTTATTTATTATTTTCGTGTGAAAATTTGAGTGTCTGTGTGCCAAATAAATCTTTCTTTCTAAGTTAAGAATTAGTTAAAAAAAATCGCAATGCTGCCAGCCTTCTGGGAACACTGCCAGTAGGCGACGATGCGGAGGAATTTTATGACGCATGCATGTAAATAGCCTGTATATATATATTTTAATTAGTTTTATAATCACAGTAATAATATAAATTATAACTAAGTAAAAAATATACTTTTTAAAATCAGTCAAACGTTTTCCTAATTTCTATTCTTCTAGTTTTGCTGTGCCTATTTCTTGATCGACTTGTTTATATATTATTACCAAACAGACATTATAGGAACAACAAACATAATTTTCAGCTATCAGCGACCCCATTACATCAATCTAAGATAGCCAATTTTACGGCGGCACGCTACGGCTCATTTGATTTACCTAATGCAGTCACTTGTTACTTGTTATCGATAGCATTACGTCAGATGACCTGCTGATGCCAACTCTGTTCCATTTCGATTTGCCACGCTGTTCCCAGGAACGGCTGTTTTGCAATTTGCAACGGCTGTCTATCGGACTGTACGTATGATTTTAACTTTCTTTCTTAGTTTTTACGTAAGCATTAGGTGATATGGTGTCCGGTTTCGTAATATCACCATTTCCATCATTAAAATCAAATTGTGATACGGCACTGTTGCTTGTTGTTTTTGCTTCGATAACTGATCAATGGAATGCATGTCTATTCTTATTCTATACAAAATGTTTTTTTACGATCTGTGATATAACTATAGTTCAAGAAAACAATAGTCATTACTTTAGAATAATAGGCTAGGATGGTTGAAATGAAAAGTTTGTTGTTAATTTCTATCTTCGTGATTACTACTTTGTTAGATCATAATTTTTGTCCGCACTAAATTTTTAATTTCTGTTGCTATTGTAGTAACTTTCCCATAGCTGTAATTTTAATGTGGCGGTACTCAAAATTGCACCTAATTTGTAAGTAACTTGTTAGACAATTTGTTCTTCTGTGTATTTCTTAAATAATAACAGACTTGACCAGATAATTAGTAAATTGTTTTTGAACAACTGTATAAAGTGGATAAATAAATCCTTAAAACTTTCATAATATTGCTATGACTAGACAAATTCCGCTGAATTATATGTTAAAAATTAGTACACAACCAGCTGTCATAGCTATCATAATATTTGAAAAGTAGTTTTTCTTACCAAGGATTATAATTCTTTCCGCGCTCGATAGATGGCGATTGTGGTAAATTTAAATCGCCTTATGGTTTCGTTCACACGGATGGCATAAATAGTCTCGACGCTCCGTCCAACGTTAACTTTGCGCAGAGGCAATATCGTAACCAATGAGGTTCATCCGAGGTGCGATTATTGCTAGTTGAAAACTTTACCAATACCCCGCCGTGTGGACGTGAAATACCGTCCGCTATGGCAATTTTTGAATGGTCGTAAAGACCTAAAAATCTATCCATATGTTGTAGTTACGATTGTAACTGTAGGGGGCAATTGCAGTTTGCACAACACGTGTACTCTAACAGATTCTGGGAAGACAGGAATAAACTTCATCGATCTTAGCGTATTTTGATGGCTATGTGCAGATTTTTATTTAATCATTATACCTCCATTTTATTCTTACTTTCTAGATTTTGGTAACCCTAGGATTACTTAAATAGTTAATACATGTAGGTAATGAAAAATGTACAATGCATAACGGAACTTCGACATCAATGAGTGCCGCACTGACCTTGAAATGCGGCTTTGTTCTTCAACATCATGCGATGAAACTCCGTGTTTTGTGTTGTTATGACCAATTCTCGGAATGTGTGTAATTTTACGGTATATACTAAATCTGAAAAATCTACTAGTAGGAAACGTTGGTTACTTAGCACTCGTGACTTTCTGCTCTGTTATATATAAAGTAAAAATATTTGTAACCGTGAGCCATAAGAGAAAAAAACCAATTTTTTTTTTGTTGATGCTTTAAAAAAAGGGGGTTTGTTAAAGAGCCTATTTTAATTTTCTATGTTTAAACAATAATCTTACCTTTTGAGAGACTGATGTAATCTGATGTTGAAACAAAATGAACGAGTTATATTTTCACCCATTTTTTTAATATTTTTCACTTAAGTCGCATGAACGTATCTTTATGGCTATTCATTGTAAAAGTGTCGACACACATTAAGATATCAGAAGAGAAGGAAACAGGAAGTTTGGATATAAAATTATAAGAAACGATGAAAATATTAACACAAGCAGTTCTTAGAGTTTCATAATCATTCATTTTGTTAGTTTCTGTGTTTTTATTGTAATATTTTGTGCGATTCTACGGCTTTAAATATACATCGTGTATAACACGAACAGAGTGCCCAAATGAACAGACTGTGCCTGAAATAAGGCAATCGGTTTTTTGCCACCTATTTATGGCGTCCTCATAATCAGGTAAAACGTGGACGTCATACACCTTTTTTTTTTTTTTTTTTTTGTGCGTGTGGACACCCCCTCGGGCCGTCACCCCACCGGGGTTTTCGGTGGGGCGGTGTGTCGGAATCGAACCGACTAAAACCACACGGTGTGCCGTACTGCGCCTTAAGTAGGAGGGATCCGGGAACAGCTTTTATTAAGACATCCGGAACCCTCCTAGCGCCTGCCCGCAAAAGCGCGGGCACCACCTCTGGGTAAAGACCTCTCAATTAGGCGACGTCCAGGCACACGCGGACGCCGCCTCCGCGCGGGGGGCCACTATAGGGACGTCATACACCTCTGCCAACCTCATTCAAGACAAACAGAGGATTAATTATGTGCGTTATGTACTTGTATATTATTATTGTTGTTGAAGTGCTTGCTGCCACCTCGACCATTTCTGGTCTTTTGTGGCGCACTTTTTGCTTTACAGTTCACTGCTCAGACTTATGGCTTCGAGAAACCTCCTCATCTTTTCAGCAGTGATTGTTTGTATTTCCTGCGGTTGCATGATGTGTAACCCTAGGTTAATACTTCGGTGCCGCATTAGTGGGCCACAAGAGCCATGCATGCATTGCAGTTTCTTCTGCCTCTTGACAGAATCTGCATATTGTGTTCAAACTTTAGGGTGAACATATGTTTGTTCAGTTTGCAGTGTCCGGTGAGGACTCTTGTAACTGCACAGATTTTGTATCTTTTGAACTCTAAAAGTTCTTTGGATACTTTATTATCATAGCCCTTGTATACAAGTACAAGTAGTATGTATTGTTATACATACTACTTGTATAACAATTTTGCACATAACCTATTGTATGAGAATTCTTTATATGAATTTTGTACATGTAATATAAATCGCATTCCCACGAATCGCAAACAATGTGTTTTTAAATTTTATACCTCATACACTCCTTGAGAAAAACACTAATGACTCGTCAACGTAATATACAAATGGTAATCAAGTGTCTTCTTATTCATTAATATCTTTGAATAAATTCTTACTTAAAGGCTTAGAGATGGTTAATAATGTAACATGTAATACGAGTAAATGAAGCCTGTAAGACAGCTTTGTCATTATTATATTTTATGACACATCATCTATAGTAAATAATATGATAATGTATCACACCTATATCACTACTAATATATTTCTTGTCTTATTGTATACAGTTACACATGTTTAGGTTATTACATCACTACATATTATTATTATAAATATAAAACAAAGTCCCCCTGAAACTGAAAAACTACTAAACGGATTTTCATGCGGTTTTCACTAATAGACAGAGTGATTCATGAGGAAGGTTTAGGTGTATAATTTGTACCCGTGCGAAACCGGGGCGGGTTGCTAGTTAATTCATAAAATTCTTGCATTCCCTGTAAATTAATGTCTTAAAACCTGTGTTTCGGAGGACAATAGATTTGGGTTCAATGAGGATAAACTATAACCTGACAAATCAGAGCAGTACTTCAAGTCCACAGAAGACTTTTAAAATACTTAGCTTACTCTGTTAATCTTCCTTTTTTTTTTAAGACAACTCTCGCGCTAGGAATCATTCCTGTATGACTATGATGTGTAACTGACTTTACAAACATACAAACAATAGACACAAAGAACACCTAGACTTGGGACAACTATTTGTGGTCACACAAATTTTTGTCCTGTGCGGGAATCGAACCCACAACACTCAGCGCGGAGTAGTGGCGAGGCGACTACGTCAATCATTGCGCCATCCATGCAGTCAAATGATTCGATTAAATTCGATATTTAAATTTGAAATCGGTCACGTAACTTCATATTAATTCGATTTTTAAAAACAAAAGACCGGATTAACAGTCTGACTGAGAGCTCTCTTTAAAAAATTTTTTTGAAGCACAAGCATACGTACACCATGTAGGTTTAAGTTACATAGCCGATCCGGTCCTACATCCGTCCACCCTTACGCGAACATTATTACCCATATTCTAACGGTACTTCGAATGATTTCTCTCCCATTCATTTAGATGGTAGCGGTCTCTTAGAAGGTAATGGGTGACAACATAATTGTGTGAGTAGGCATTATTGCACGTACAGACCTAGATTCAATAAAGACCAAGGTGACAGAAATAAACTTGATGGTTGATTGATCTTTAATACTATATAAGTATTCAAGTAGAGGTCGCAGTTTGACCGTAATTTATTGAATTATTGATACATCTAAATGTATATCGAAAGGTCCTTCGAAGGTAGGGAAAATTTTAAATTTTTTTAGGAAAAAAGTGTTAGCGGAACGAAAAATACTGACGAATTGATTTATTTTATTTATGCCATCTGTAAATATACTAATACCCATATATTAGTTCGGGCAACTTTCACAGATGGCGCAATTTTAATTTCAAGTTTTACAATATTTACTATATTTTGATACAATTTATTCAACCCATTAAATATATCTACATATAGCGAAATGAGCTTCGTTCTAACCGGGTCCCATAGACACCTCACCCGTTTTTATAATTTATAACACTTAAGCATATCAATAGGTGCAAAGAAAAGGAAATCAGTTGAGAAACAACTGACCGAAAGGTACTGAACTGTATCGTCTTAACGAGACTAGCTTCTGCCTGCAACTTCGCTCGCGTAAAAATATTTTTTCCATCCCTCGAGAACAGTACTTTTTTCTGGATGGAAGGTACCCAAGTCCTTCTTTCCTTCCTTCTATATCTCTATGCAAAATTTCATCATAATCGGATGAACGGTATGTCCGGCAGCGCCCAAAATACTAACAAACTTACATTCATTTTAATATATGACTAGCAGTTCCTAGCGTGCATTTGCGCAATATCTTCCAGACAACCTTTAGATGGACAGGAGTCTAACAATTTACGGGTGGTTTTGGTGTCAAAGGGTCAAAGATAGAGCTATCTATATACTAGCTATATACTGATATCTATTCTAAAATAGTCCTACATATTCACTTCACGGTAACAGAGCTTTGTTTTATAGGTTAGAAAGCACGAACGGACAGATAGTAAGTACAAACAGACACTAATAAGTCAAGGTCGAGTATGCAATAAAGAAAGCCCATGGCCATCTTTGTGATACAAAGTATCAAATAATAATAAATAGACAACGTACCTTTTATGGCAATGTTATTATAAAGTATATGAGAATTGACAACGTTGTTACATAATTGTTATATTTATAAAGCAGTATATTAACCTTGTCCAGTTAAGTAGCGAGGTACATAGTAAGTACTTAAAATTATCTCGAACTTTGAAAACATTGACCACTAGCTGCACGTGGCAAGCGTTGCAATGCCATTTTTTTTTAATTTTTGGGCCCGGGAACCCTCCTGGGCGTCACCAGAACACTCTACCAAAATTTCATCACAATCTGATCAATGGTTTCGGAAAGCATAGAGAAAAAACATACAAACATTGATTTTTATTTATGTAGAAGATAGCATAAGTCAACAACATCTTCAATCGTGACATTGAATACCAGCCAAATTGAATCTGGTATATCATATTTAGTCCTTATGTTATGCAATACAATAAAAAACTATTTAAATTTAGAATAATTTTTTATGTTTCTCAGTTATTCAATTCAAACTTTTTTCACTTTAACCACATTCTTTTTCATTACTAAATTGAAAAGAATAACATCTTTCCTAAACTCATCCACACTTACATTCAAACAGTTTCGATCTATACGTTATTTTATTGTGAAATGGCATAGGCGTTTGTCTTCCATCTCACCTGATGGACAGTAAGGATGAAGATGAAGATGGTACAAGCCTATCCAAGAGAAACCTATTCACTCTACACTTGAACGTTCCATGAAACGTTTTCTTGGCATATCAAAGTACAATCAGAATCTACAATTTGACTTATGTATATACCTTTGTTTATTTGTTGCCAGACACTAAGTCGTCTGAAGAATAAGTTTTTTTTTTTTAAATGACAACTTCCGCATTAGGAATGACTCCTGTGTCACGGGGACTTTACAAACATTCAAACAACAGACACAAAGAACACCCAGACTCGGGTGGGAATCGAACCCACGACCTATGGCGTAACAGTCAGGGTCACTAACCACTAGACCGACAGGCCAGTCAAGTTTACTAAGCCTTTGCATTGGATTTGTCTAGTCCCACTTAAATGACGTCACCTGCAATATTACCATAATTTCAAGGCTATGATAATGATACCGACACAAACGTGATAGGTCACACGTCACACAACATTGTTTCAGAGTCCAACTCGTAAACTTGTATGAGTTCTTGACACTTCGATCTGTGAATTTGAATATTGCCTTGTTTTATCTTTGTCTCAAACCGCAAGTGCTGAAATGAGCTATTAAAATGCTTATTAAAAGTCCAGAACATGAGTTTGCGTTCTTAGAAGCTATAAAACATTAATTAATACAAAATGTTAAAGCAACTTATATAATACAGAAAGGTCAGCCTATCCTAAATTTCTCAAAAATAAGTTGCTGATATATTTATATCTATCTAAGCGAATGTTGCAATAAGAATTCACGACCCCTTCAAATGAAATTCAGTATATTTTACGACTAATATGAGAAGTGAGAAGCATATTAAGGCTCTCCTAATGTTAAGCAGTTGGTGATAGAAGACATATAAGATTATATCAATCAAGTACGAAAACTTACGTCATTGACTCTACTTTGTTAGAAAATCGACGTTTTTTTCAAAACTCAAAGACATCCCTCAAGTCGAATAAGATTGCAGGACACTCAGGTCTACTAAATGTATAGCATGCTTATCATGGAGATAACATTATTACAAAACTGTTACTCCATCAGTAATATAAGCACGATCTAGTTACCGTAACAGACGTTTCAGAGGAATAGGAGCTAGTTCTCCCTGATATAAATCGCCATTGACCGCGCTGCGCACGCGCAGCAACATTTGCAGAAACGCGGACAAGCGCATATTTCTTCACATTCGGTTATTTCCGTCTACGGTTCGGCTAAATCCGTCGGCTGCGGCCGATGACTCCGCCGGCATGCGCTGTTTAGACCTTGACGTAAACATCTCGTATGTAGTTATAACAATGAATTTCTAATCTTATTGCATAGTTATAAAGTTCATTACAGATGATAAGTTATTTTATTTATATTTTCGCATGGAACATGCAAATCGGAAATTATTTACACCTGTATTTAAAATTATTTAACTTTACCATGTAATCTTACCTATTTAGGAATGGCGTCTGAACTGTTCTAAATTTCAAATTCCAACAGCTTAAACAGTTACTCCTAATATGAGTTTTAATTTCAACTAACGTTTAAGATGACGTTGTGTTGCCTCTTTGTCTGTCTTTGTTTCCGTTGTCCATGAGTTCATACCTATTCTAAATGGTGGTCAATTAATACTTGTAAATGTAAGGTCTTCTGCACGTCAAGTAACAGCAACTAATCTATCTATCTATATAAATAAAAATGAAATACTGGTAGTTGGTAAGCACATCACGGGTGGACCGATGGACTGTCATGGCGGCTTGCGTTTTGCATATCGATACCAGAAGTATCTATTAACGTAAGGGACATTTTGGCGAAAATGAGTTATATACATCATTGGATTGAGATTTTCTGCTCTATCGATTGGTATTATTGAAAAAATTCTATCGTTAAAAAAAATCCCTAACAGTAAAAAATTTTGGCCTGCGTAAAACGATTTATGACAAAAAAAAAGATGTAACAGACGTTTAAATTTTTTTTTCTCTGAAAAATAAAGTAAAGCTCAGTGTTAAATAATTTACACCTTTACCTTAAACCTCCAATCAGTCAGTTGATTTTATTATTTTCAAAAAAAAATATCGATTTTTTCAAAATTTGTTTAAAGTATCCTAAAGCCCTTAATTTTCCGCGCCTATTAAGTCCTAATAGATCTTCGTATCTCAAAGCTGCGAAGTTCCACAGGGCTATGACGCCCAAATAATACCGCACGGCGACGCTCCACGCGCCGCTAAGGGGGAGCATACCGACATCACTCCCACAAAAAAAAACTATAAGACATAAAATGTTCCCCGTCTCAATATCTCTACGCGTATCAGTTTTACAATTTTCGACCTCGTTCACTAGATATCGAAGATATTCCGAGGGAAGGTGTTAAAAAATCAAGGTTTTTTTTTGGTTTTTACAAAAAAAAATGGCACTATCTGAAAGCCATTCAAATTCTACGTCTTTGGAGCCCTCATACGTCCTCATGGCCCTAAACCACTATATACCACGGGGCAAACACACTTTTCGTATCCCTAAATTTCATTTAAATCTGTGATAGCCAGTCTGAAACTAACATTTAATCATGCAAAGAACCTATTTTCATGGTGTTAAAATACTATAATTTTAATGGATAATCTATAGTTACATCAAATGGCAACACTGTAGAAGTCCTTTACAGACAGTAAAAAGTTATAGAGAGATTTAAAAAATCAAATTGTTATTTGGCTCTCCTGAAAAACAGTGTTTTGTCCCTTACATTAATTGATACCTCTGGTATCGATATTTGTAGAACTGATAAAAAAGTGAAAACTGAAATGAAATTATTTTATATATTTAAGAACTAACTATGATGAAACTAACATTCTTCAATTGCGTATTGCTATAGTAATATTTCATATTCTTTATCTTATTGTTCATTTCACTTTTGACGTTACTGTTTTTAGATTGACATGTTGTTTATATTTTTCACATAGGTACATATTTTTGTTCTGTATTCTTTATTTTAAATAAAGAGGAAGAAATTAACGCCGGTATAGAAACAACTGAACACGATTGAACCATAATTCTATTATAGTATACTTACACGTTTTTTTACAAATAAATATTATCTTATCTTACCGATTTGACTAATTCTTCCTTTTATGTATTAATACTAGTACGGTTATGGTTTTGAGAGAAAGAAAAATTTGAAAATTTTCCAGGAAAATGGGGAAAAGCCGGGAAAACTGAGAGTTCTTAAAAAAATCAAAACCAATTTATTAAAATTTTGACAAAACAACGTCTGTCGGGTCAGCTTGTATTTAATAAATGCTTTGTGCTACTACTGTTATTTGTAACATTGTTCACTTTTAAAAAATCGCAAGTATCAATGGATCAGTTGTTTGTCACCTCAGTAGTAAATAGTTATATAAAAGTAGCACGACGATTACAAAATGGGCCTTAAAAAGTTAAAACACCTCATCTGTTTCTACATCCGTGTTTTAACAACTAAACACTCGCGGCCTTGTTAGCCACTTTTAAAATAATGTAAGTATTATAACCAAAAGAAAGCTGACAATTATCTTGTCTTGTCCAAAATTACTTTCAACACGTGCTTCTTACAGCCAATCATTAAATAATTATATTATGTGTCAAAATGTGTGTTGTTTAATTGAGTAGCACCTACGCAGTTTCGATGGTAGCTAGTATATAATATAGTCACGCAATATACTAGTTAATAACTAGTGCCTTTTACACATTATGTAGCTGCCGAACATTTTAAAAGTATTCGGATGATATTAGGAAACCATTTAACAGAATTGCCGACTAAACACGCAAATGATAATGTTTTGAATGTTTCAACGCCCTAAAATATTTAATCACACGCGAACTGTATATATCAAGATTTTATAATAACTTCACAATAACTCCACACATCTCACACACGGCCGTCTGATCCCAAAGTAGGCAGAGCCTGTACTATGGTAACCAGACTGCTGATAAACATACTTAAATATTACTAAATACTATATTATAGATAAATTACACCCAGACACAGAATAAATCATCACACCATTATGTGTCCTGGGTGGGAATCGAACCCACGGCCTCGGGCTTAGCAGTCAGGGTCACTAACCACTAGACAAACAGCCCAGTCAAACATTCTACCTAAAATTCGAAATTGAAATCTAAAGTGTTTATTACGCTAAGATATCATCCTATTTTTTTAATCTGACGCATAACGAGATTCTTTAAGTCTTAGAGTCTTTGTGGGTCTGCGGCATCGTAACTCTCAAACGGTTTTATGCGGTTTCATAAGTGGGAAGCTAGTTTAACCTAAATGAAAGAACTATCATTCAGCAAAGTCAAAAGACCGTTTCGGGATAACTTGTTCAACTCCTTTCATTCATTTCTCAATGTGCATGTGCTGAGTAACTTTTACGAATCCAACAAGAATTTTTAGCAATAATTAATACGTATCTAAACGTCTCATAGACTTGAGCATAAATGTGATTGATTTTTCCTATATTTATATGCCTCTAGATCTTTTTGTTTCATATTTGACACTTGTAGACGAGGAACAATAAAACATGCAGTAGGTATAATCATTAGTAATAAAGCCACATGTGCTTTGAGTTTTGACGGAATCCACACTATTGTGGGGGTCTATCCCGCATACCACACATCCGTATTTTACTAAATTGTTGGTGGTACAATAACAACCACTTCCCAACCTGAGTAAGCGACACAATGCGCATCCATTAATTATAGAGAAATAAAACATGTCTAATTGTAGGTCAATCATTTGGATTGATATAACAACAGAACAATTGTATTATATGGCGTTTGTATCGCAATCGCAGAAGACAATTATGGTCAAAACAATGGCATAGACAAGGGATAAATATGATTGTAATATGTATTGTAAGTCAGGCATGTAATTATGGCATCGTGGCTATTCTTACAATGACATCTTGGAATAAATTATCTGGCGCTAACATGGCGCCAACACATTCGAGAGTATCTCATTTAGGCATGCTGGCGTAGTACGGCAGTAGTAGTTAACGACTATTTAGCTAATATAAATGTAGACGTCGTGAGAGTAGGCGGGATACATATGACTCTTGAATTAGAGGCTTGAATCAGAATGGTAAATGTTCTTCGTGCTGTCGTGCTGCAAATGAATGTAAGAGTGTTCTTAGTTACAATCACCATAATTATGACTGGAAAAACAACTTGGTCAATTTAGTGACGCGTGACGCAAAAGAGCCAACAGTAGTGTGGATTATGAGAATCCCTCCAAAAAGAGATAGTAAACCAGACTGCTCTTGTCAAACGGCTGAGTGATTACGCTACTATCTTCTTTTCTAGTCCAGACACAACTAAGGATAGTAAACGTTAAGAAAAGTGTTTCCGAAAGAACACAAAAAGTTGATCGTGACGTTCGGGCAGCTAAACGATGGCAATCTTGCGTAATTCCATTGAATAGTTTTATCGACATGGAAAACTGATTTAACACGGCTTCATCCACATTATGGGTCGATGAACACCAAGCTCAATTTTTATCGCTCGTTCTAAACAATTTACTAACGGAATAACCCAGCTGTTTTTTAAATTTTGAACCTTATTTTGTTAACGCTAAGTGTAGTAGGAATGTAGGGCCTTTTGTAGTTTATCTATTGAATGCAATTCGGTTATGGCGTTTACAGATATGAATAATAGATAAATAAAGTGGCTGGAACATTCTTTCGCTTCCGTATACATTTTAGTTAGTAGAAAAGAAATACAAGTGAAGATTTTACTGAACTTTTATTGGGTTCTGTACTTGCCATTTCAGGTACAAGCGCGTTCTCATTATCTGTGCCTTTTTTTATTCTTTTGGACACGGTTCAGAAATATGTCAACATATTCGCCATTGCAGGCCTCTTCTCTTCTCTTCGGCAGAACATTAACAGAAGCAAGTAACACTTCTCTCCCGAAGAAAGCCTTGCGATTATATTACCATATAATCGCAAAGCTAGATTATATTAGTTATATTGACCACCTATTGATACCTACGAGTTTATGACAATTTCTTTAGCGTAATTGCAGGCGACTGATACGTTCTGTACCTTAGAGGTATACAATATTAAATCCATTTTTTTTCAAATCCGGTTTTTTACACTAATAAAATCGTTAAAGCGAGCTCTATCTTATGGTATAAAGCATTAAGTCACACGATGTCAACGAAAAGAAATATCGAATGATATAGGATATTAAATTCACAAATTCAAATTAGGTATAGGATCTTAAAAGATCATATAAGTTAACGCATGATTGCAAAAGTTTTACAAAAAGATCGTATTAATTCCCGTAAATACTTTAAAAAAAATAAAGAACAAGAACATATCATGCCAATACTTTTAACACTTCCTGAACAATGTTGCATTAAAGTTTTACGCTGCGTATTTTTGTATCTACTGCAATATTTACATTTTGACACTTAATGTTATGTACCTCTGAGGTACAGCGTTGTTTAGTATTAAATAATAAATTGCAACTTTAATGAGTGAGTCTCAACGATTCATTTACACGCTTTGGATTTGCTAAAGTATACAAAACCACGCCATCCAAATCAAATTAGCGTAAGTTCTTTAAATTTACATAATATATATTCAGTATTTTGTTCGTTCTTACACTATTTTATTTCTTTTTCTAATTAACGGTTTGAATAGTGTGAAGAACCTTCGTTATTGTTTATTAGTTTAAATTGTGCGTGATATGGTACTATACCATATAAACGTTACAAAACATGAACACAAATGTTATTTTGAACTAAGACTTAAATTTATTTTTTGCGATCTGATTTTTCAGTGCTGGGGTGGGCCACGCCTATCGCAGTAAATGCTGAGAGTCCACCTTTTTGTGGGACATGGTGTACAACCCTCGTTAATATATATGCTTGTATTATAGGCATGATGTATGATAGACAGTAAAGCACAAAATTGTGTATAATTACTTTTAACCTATTTATTAAACGTGGTCTATGATACGTCAACACGCCACGTCAACACGCCACGTCAACAACTCACTCAACATAATACCACAGATTGTTTATATCACCTGACCTCACTCTAGATTGAGTTTGGGAACTAGTCTTTTAGACATGATATTTTATTGAAATAAGTTGTATGCCTTGTTGTACTAAATAAATTCATTTTCTTTTTTCCTCTTTCTTCTTTCTTTTGTTGTATATTGTATAAATTTCTTACAGAGAAGGTCCGTCAACAATATAAAACAGTCTCTCCCAAAAATAAAAAAACCTGATAAACATTTTTGATACCAGGGCTTAAACGTATTAAAGTCGGTTGTGTTACTAAAAGAAATATGATTAGAAACAGAAAGAAATGGATTGTTACATGTACATGTACTGAGAGTACGAGCCATCGTCTCGACAAATTCTGTATGAATGTCAATCACACATCACACATCTCGTTCAAAAATACTACTTTATAGAAATATTAAGAGAATTCATGAAACGGCAGCGTTTATGTTAGATAACTTAGGCGATTAGATTAAAACTTTGTTATATCTCTATGGCACTTGAGATTTTATTACCGTTGTTAAGAAACAGTAAAAACCGCACCACGCTTGCACGTTGCAACTTTATATTTTATTAGCTATTTAAAAGTTAATATTATTTCTGTATACTTTAGATAGATAGATATTTATGTTATGTTTTCCTAATTTTATAAACAATAATTGGCTACCTACTTTGTAAAATAATAAAGTAATTTTCATTGAAAACTTGATAGCATTTCCACAGTAGGCCTGTTGTTAGAGAAGTCGCGCACGTACAGAGTGGCATTTTATGGACAAGGTTTTTTTTAGCTTGACACATCTCACACACTGCCGTCTGATCCATAACTAGGCAGAGCCTGTACTATGGTAACCAGACTGCTGATATACATATTAGTATATCACTAAAGACATACATATTATAGATACAGCGCGGCGCTCGCGTGTACATATATATTTTTATATATTTTCCGCGGAACCCTAATTTTTTTCCAAAAAAAAAATTCCTAATAATACCAGCTGCCTGCCACTTAAAGTCCCGTGGAATCGATTAACCTGTTCCGGAGATTAGTCAGAACAAACAGACAAACAAAACATTTAAAACTGATTTTTAGGCATAGGTAACTGTATGAGCTAAAAAAAACCTTTTATTTTTATGGTATAAGGGGCAAACGAGCAGACGGGTCACCTGATGGTAAAAGACTACCGCCGCCCATGGGCACCTATAACTCAACAGTCACAAGTGCGTTGCCACCCTTTAAGATTGGAGTAGAGGGGGGAGAGGGGAAGGACGGGAATAGAGGAGAGGGAAGGGTTACGGCCTCCGGTAACCTCACTCACGCGGCGAATTGCAATACAAGCATTGCTTCACTGCCGGTTTTCTGTGAGGCCATGGTATCGAGCGGAGTCGAGCCGGCCCATACGAGCCGAAGCATGGCTCTCTCACGTACTGAAACGATTATTATGACTTTACAAACAGACACTTCAATTTTATTTATTTGTATTGATGATTAAATGCTTAATAAAAAGAAAAAGCTTTAGGTTTACAATTAATTAATTATTATTCCGTTAATTATTTTTTTCAAATGTATGTGGGAGCACTCTTGACATATAACCGTTACATTTACCTACAAAGAATAATCAGCTGAATTAAGAACCCCTTCCTTTTTGGAGTCGGTTTAACTTTTAACATTATGACCTAATCGTGCGTAGAACTATTAAAATATCAAACATTAACATCGCGTATGGAACACAACCACTTATCATTCTGACGTTTCAATGGCCCGAGTGTCTGAACACGAGGCGTATCACGGCACCAATCGAAGAGGTAATAAGGTTTACCTGACTTCAGAACCTTGACTTCTGACATCTTGCGGTATTTAACATGTTGGTGAAACAGGTATTCTTGCAAGATTTGTAACCTACACCACAGAATACATAATAGTACCTACACTAACAATAAAAAAAACCTAAAAGTGCCTTTTGATACGGGTATTTTGATTGCATGATATTCTCCTTTTGCTACGAACTCTTGTTCTAAATTCCTCCTATCCAACTAACTTTCTTTATGCTGCTAAAAACAAAGAAGCACAAAACCTTCCTGACGGTAAAAGGTTACCGGTACCTATAAATACTCGGAATTATATATACTTGGCAACCCTATCCAACTAGGTCTAGAAGTATTGGCTAATTGTCTCCTGTACGGTTCCGAGTAGTTCGGTTCAATTTCAGCCATAAACAGTCCTGCCTCCTACAAACTTCAACTGTGACCTTTTAAAAAAACGCAAGACGGATTTATTTGCCTTTAATATTGTTTAAGCTAACTTAATAAACTACAGACCAGAAATAAAGAAGTTACAGATATTTTACTGTCTTATTTTAGTGACATCTACAATTAATGGAAAAATAAGACAGTAAAAAACATTTTAGAATTGAAAATTTAATTCCATTCAAGATGCAATCATCATAACTCCAATTCATAACTTATTTTTTATATGAATATATTAAAACAATGACAAATTAAAAATCTTATGGCGTTTAATACTCATTAAGTTCGAAATTGTGTGTGAATATATATATTAATTTAATATTTATGGAACTTGAAAGTACACGGTAAAGGTTAGGTTACACGACGAGCTGTAGACACGGGTGTATCATATTCCATTTAATTGCATTTTTTGTAAAGTTATGTAAATGTTTAAAAAACCGGGCAAGTGCGAGTCAGGCTCACGCATGAAGGGTTCCACACCATCGTACAAGATTTACTACTACAAGCTAAAAATAATACGTTTCTAGTAGGGGAGCCCCCTTTAATTTTTAATTTATTTTTATTATTTATTGTTATAGCGGCAACAGATATACTCATTCTGTGAAAATTTCAACGGTCTACCTATTACGGATTATGAGAGACAGCCTGGTGACAGACCGACAGCGGAGTCTTAGTAATAGGGTCCCGTTTTAACCTTTGAATACGGAATCCTAAAAAAGAACGGGCTACTTATCAATAAAGTGCACCCTGAAAATCTGTAAATTTAATGTTTCCAATCATATATTTTTTAATTCTTATTATACCAACCGTAGAAGAGTGTTTGAAAATTAATAATATAGAAGGTATAAGATTAACTACACTTATGACATGAAAAATGTATTGTACTTCAAAATTCATTCTGACGCCCTTGTTTCTGTCGGTCTGTGCGCAATTAAAGTCTTTTTGCTCGTTATTACGTGTTTTTCTACGGTTTTCTTATCTCATAGGCTTTTAAAAAGTCTTTGCAAGACTTAATAAAAAAAACGAGAGTTTGTAATTCGAGAAACACTAAGTCGATTAACATTGCCTTAGTCCAAGAAATATTGGTTTTAGTATATGTATTAAAAGCGTTAAAATATCACCGAGTGTAAACAGAGCCGTGGACAAATAGCCTCATGTTTAATATATATTATTGTTAAAATTGCATGGTCCGTTCATTTAAATGTAAATTTACCTAATTAAAGAACTGAAATTTTTACTGTAAATATACATTTACAGTTAAATTTTATATTACCATTAATTAAAATTGATAGAATGCACACATTGACGGCGCAGTACAGTGTGTTGACGCCCTATTAAGCAAATATTTTTTTTTAAGTGGGCGTGGTAGGAAATTCGTTTAATACTATTTCTATGGACTATCAAAAGTAGATAAATTTTTTGAAGTGATATTAAGTTACATTAAAACTTACGATAAAGCGATAAAAGTTCCCACACGATATAACGCAATAGAATATTTACGTAGCTTCTTATCTCGATTACATTATTATATACAAATATTAGTACTGTTGGAATTATTTCTACCCATAAATCAAGACCAGTGAAATCTAGAACTGATGGACGTACCTATCATGATATTCTAGACAATTGCTGTTAAAATTGCTTATATATTTTTGCCGGTGAAATAATGAAATGCGTAAAACTTTTGATGTAAAAACTACGATAACTGTTTATCAGGCGTGGCGTATGCTTGCTTACCTCCTTTGTTACGTAATAAATATCTGGACCGTTACTGACTGAATCATTGAATTGAAGATTCATATGAATCGCGAAGTGTACCGCCCGTGAAGTGTTGGAACACCGCTAGGTTCTAAAAATGTTTAAGCGTACAAACAAAGAAGCATGCATGAAGCATTTTTGGTGTTCTCAAATTAAAAGTATTATACATTTTACATCAAATTAAGTAAGAGCTGCAATCGCCGGTTACGTATAATTGTGTTCTGTGGCTAAGACGGGCAACCGTTATTTTGTACATTACCTGGCATTCAATTAAAATAATCTGACTTGTTTATGACAATTAATATCAGTCTCAAGTTAACTTTGTATACCTACAGTTAGCTTACCTATTTCCCTATTTCTCAAGCCGTCGTTATTTTCCCAGGCAATTGGTATTGAAGCAACGGCCGGCAATCTCGATAAATTTGTAATTTTGTATGTAATCGCTGTATCTATCTGCTTATAATAATTTATACCGATGCAGCGGTAGTGACCATCAATTTATATATATTTGATACATTTCCGGGCTGCAAATTTCCAACGAGAAACAAAATGTGTCGATATTCATACATAAATGTCTGAAATTACTAATAAAAATATAGGTTTGTACCCTTGCTATAAAATATTTTTTTATATTACATTATAAATTCAGCATTTACATGAATGGGTTTATCTTTAATTGGATGAAGATTTCTAGCTCATACATTTTTACTGGGTTTGTTTTTTTTTTAAATACTGCAAAACATCTTAATAATGCCTGTATAAAGTTTTATAAAAGAAAAGAAAACAAAGAGAAAGGTATTTTTTTTTCATATTCATATAAGAACTACAACCTATTTTACGATTTTTATTTTATAAAATAGGAACAGAATCATTAAAATTCACACACGATGATGTGTGATGATATCAACACAAAAATAAACTAATTCCGCCGAATTGAGATTCCTGATTCTTATTAAAGAGGATTAAAACTACGTTGATTAGAGTATAAATAATATCATAAAGACTTATACCTTCGGTACTGTTCTGCAAGACATAAAGGTGTAAAGATTTTAAGCAGATAATCTTTTTACAAACTTTTATTTAGTTTCACTTGTCCCGTTGTCTGTCTGTAATTTATCAACATCTTTAAACATTTCGCTAGAAATATCTTAATTTAAGATCTCTATTACAACATCAGAAAGTCTTCTTGGAACACATACAACGTACACCATAAAACCTTCATAATTACATAAAACGCGTTATAACAAACGTGTTTTCAACACCGCTAA
Source organism: Callimorpha dominula (assembly GCA_949752705.1). Taxonomy (NCBI): domain Eukaryota; kingdom Metazoa; phylum Arthropoda; class Insecta; order Lepidoptera; family Erebidae; genus Callimorpha; species Callimorpha dominula. Next base: position 12,211,654 of record OX457011.1, read on the forward strand.
TGCAAAGTTTCAACTATCATCCACGGTGGGATTGTCCCGCGATAGTACCAAATATGGTAAACTCTTCGCTACTTAGTTACTAAACAGATCATATCTGTAGCAGTTCATCTCGCTGAGAAACTGTTATTATGAGCTGTAGACTTATAATGTCAGGTGTCATCTCCGTCTTCTAGAGCCAATTTAGCTATGATTGATGTAGGAAATTATTGTAATTAACTCTGTACTTTATTTTATTATTATAAAGATGACGCCTGGAGATATTTAACACTGCCAAAAATCGCCATTTTTATTTTTGGTTCCACTTAAAGGTAGGCACGTAATTGTCGTCTAAACGCACCCAGCGTTTCCGCACTTTTTAATTTTCTCGATACAGAAATCCAACCCAGGACCTAATAACTATAGAGAAATAAGCACATACTTACACTTATACACAACACGGAATTTACTTATTACATACTTACTATTATTATATACAATGTGAGAAAGTTAAGCTACTGATGTTACATTCTCTGTTATTTGCGCACTTACCTACTGTATTATATTCGTAGCAACTCTCGAATAGTGTACGAAAAAAAAAACATATAAACCATAAAAAGTGAGCCATGGCAAAGGTGGCAAATTTCGCCAATTCATCCAGTTCAGCATAGTCGACGAGATTGTAAATGTTTTATTGTCGTGTGTCAATAAGCATAGGTCTCATGCCACGTGTGAACGCGAGTAGGAAATGGTTTTTGCAACTTAATAATAAAATTCTTTGTTATGATAAGATTGAATTTATAATATAAATTCCACTAACATTTTTAAATGGCACGTTTTTTTTTTTGGAAAATCCATCTTATAAGAAACCTTTTATTGTTGAGCAAATACCGTAATCGGCTGTCATAGTTAGTTGAGCGTGCGCAACTGGCCGGGCACGTTCCGCCCTTTGTTCGATTTTCAATTTAATTTTTTTACAACTAAATGGCTTTGACTTATTGTGTCAACGGCTATTGTTAATTTTTGATTGGTTGGTCTTCGTTGGAGCACCGAGCGCCACCATCTATTATTGTGTAAACTATTTTGTTTTTGTTACTGCGGTCTAGGGCGGTATCTTTACACATTATGTTGCGTAACGTTTTGATATCGGAACTGAGATCTAGTTTGTTATGAGATCCGCATTCTCGTTTTGATGAGTATCAATACTTTCATTGTGGCGTTGTGTACGAAATGTTTTGTCATCTTTGTGTACAAAAAGTCTTAGCATGTTATCTAAAAGGAGATCTTGATGTTTTCTTAACTTTTAACAAACTAACTAAGTAGACGCTGAATAACCGGCATATTTGGACAAAGTTGATAATTTTGTATTTTTACCCGACTACGTACACGTGCATAGGTACAAAAATGGTCAACCTATAGCAATGGTTACATGCCTGTATACCAGTATGCCATGCCATGTATGCCAGGAACACCTACAAAATTATAATGGCATGCGACCACGGCTCATTGAGCATTTTTGTACTCGTGTCTTGATTTCTGTCTGAAATATTTTCTTGTTTTTAACCGACGAAAAAAAGGAGGTTCTCAATTCGACCGTATATATATATTTTTTTTTGTGTTCAGCCCTCACTCCGTTATTTATGAACCGATTTTGATTATTCTTTTTTTGTTGGATAGGGTATACCTCAAGGTAGGAACCAATAGTGTTTCTGTTTACTTTTCATTACTTTATCAGGTATTTGCATTTAGAAATCATCACATCATGTAGCTGAGCTGATGATGAAAAAAAAGCATAAAATAAAAATCTTTTTAACAAAAAATTAAACCGAAGAATAGAACTAAAAAGCGGCGCCAAACAACAAACTGATTAATTATCAAAATTTTCTACGTAGGTAATTAATCATTTTATTTTTTGGTGCCGACTCAAAATAAGTTTATATGAAATTTGATAGTTTATGTAAATAAGCTCAATACTTAAGACTTAAGGTTTATTTATTTTTTGCTTTTTAGTTCTTTTCGTCGGTTTAATTTTTTGTTTAAAATATTTTTATGTACTTTTTAGATCACTTCCATTTTTACGCAGTCCGGTCATAGTTTTTTAATTTTTATTTTTTATTTTTATGCCTTATCCCGAAGCTACCGCCGCTTTTAATTGTAAGACACCGTTTCGCTGCACATAAGAAACATTTCTATTTAGAGGTGATGAACTTCATCTTGATGTGCTATCATCTTTTTTGTTTAGGATTTTATAAAATAGTTGTGCAATAGTGTTGTCTTTTTTTTACACAATTTTCATAAACACAGACAGTTATTTTAATATGAACATTAGTTGTTAGCGTAAGACATAATTTCTCATCATACCTACCTTTTCCAATATCGAAACTTATACAAATCACACCTCCAAAAAAATTTGTACTTTTATTAAATTTGCAGGAGTCAACCCTCAAATGCGTATATTTCTTTTTTAACAAAGTTCATCACAAAAATTCTCATGGTGCATTTCTTTTTGTTCAGGTATTACAACGCGACGTGGTATGTCACGGTCGGATCGTGAGCTCTGTGGTGCGTCTGTGCGGTGGCGGTGATGCAGTACGAGCATTAGAACGGCGTTGGCAACTCTTATATCTGAGGGCTATCGAGTGGCAGTGTCACTTGGAAGCGTGTTTGACGAGGATCGATAATCAGGTAATCTTTAAGTAGATATAAATACCATAATAATCATATTATTAAGTAACATTGACCTCTGTACAAACTATTTTGTAATAACTAAAATTGCACATAAATCTACACTACTCTAAACTAGTACCTACTACTGCAATATTCTTATTTGTACACTCCTGGCGAAGTAGCCGTGGTCATGGATCGTCTTTACCATCTCTAGTTGTTGCGTGTACATTGCAATATGATGATCAAAAATAATACTAGTTTCTGTGTTAGTGGAAACAGATAAGTAAACATGAGCCACTTTCAAAGTACAAATTGTTTCAATATTCACAATAGTCAGTCAGTTACGATCGTAATAACGGTAAGTCGCTGTAGTGAAACCATTCTTACAGTTGAAGAGGTGTATATTACATATTGTTTACTTTTCGAATAATCAAATAATTGTTTGACGAAAATAACTCCGTAAAACTCACCACAGTAACTGTAAAACTAAATTGCTTTTGAATTATTTGAGTAGATGCTTCACCCACTTCTGCAGACTGCACGCATAACTCAATATTTTTGTGGTACGCCTAGATAATAAACAAAGTGTACACACGTGATTGAAAACACTTAAGGGTACCGAAGTGGCAAAACTCCCCTTTCTAAAAAGGCTAGTCGGCAAATCAGCGATGGTTTTGCACAATTTCTCATCAACACAATAGCGTAATCAGCCACCCGTGGCTCTTTGTATTTGTCTCTATTGCTCAAAAATGACTTTAGACCCCCAAGTGGTGTAGAAAATTATTACACCCCTTCCTGGTGATGCTATTGCTTGTTACAAAGCAAGAGTAAATTGTGTCCTCATGATGTTCGATTACGATTTTTTTACAAAACAATTTTCAAGGCTCCTTTTTACATGATTACTTTGCTATTTTACGTTACGATTTTTTAACGTTTTACATAATTACTAATAGATCACAAAGGACATTATAGCAGGCATCAGGCTACAAAACAACTAGAAAGTCAGGATATATATTTACATCTGTATCCCATTTTAGTCCTGATTCGTAAATCGTATTTTCTGAAATATAACTTTATTTTATAATCATTACTAATATATATACTTAATAACTATCAATAAACCTTCACCTATTAGAATAAATTATATGCATTTATTATTATTATATATTCAAATCACGCTACAAGAGACATCTGACACGTTTTCTTATGAAGGAAAGAAGCGAAAAAGCAATAAAATAATTTTATGCTACAACTGTTACTCACTCACGCTAGTGCTCAACACTTTCTACAACTCCTATTTTGATTCCCACTACATTTTTTTTTGTAAAACAATTTTCGATCGATTTGACGAAAAATCCATAATTTTCAAATACCAGCCTTACGAATAGTTCTCAAGCGTAACTTAAAACCTACCAACAATAAAAATTATATACTAATAACTAGAATTCAAAACTTCACACAGCCAATGTTTTACCAATATTTTTTTTTGTTTATTTTTACTGCAACAATAAATGCCACTCGCAGCAAAGGGTTGGGTCACGTGGCTCATCTACAATGAATTCAATTACTACTGTTAGTGATGATTTGTGGCCATAGGGACACTTGTGACCCATTTAACTATTTAAGGGATATTTCGTAAGGTTCATGTAAGGGCTATACAATTCTGTGGCGAGCGATAAATATAACAGGGATCTTAAAATGACTGTTATTGGTCGTAAATTTATTTTTAAATGGATTTTGTTAAATACCGGATGAATGCAAGTCGTAAATATCCTATGATTTTATTGGGTTTTTATTATATTTGAATATACGAAGCGTGTGATTGTGGCACTTTAGCTTCGGTTTATAATGTTAAAAATATTGAGTTTAATTTTACATATAATTGGATAACATTCCACTTATATATAGAGTTTTGACCGCATATCATAACATAGACTTTTCTTCAATATACATATATAGGAGTGAAATTAACACAAAACTTAAAGTAAATTAATAATATGTAAAAATAATAAAATTATAGGGTATAGGGGTTTAAATGGACGATGTTCCAATAACCTTAAATAAAATTAATTTAAAATTGAAGACTATGGTTCATGATATCTTCAAATACCAAATACGTGCATTTGTAACTTCTATCATCGATTCTTTTGACACATGTTTACAGCTGTTGCTAACTGCAGCTTTACCAATTCCAGGGTGGAATATCAGCGGAAGCAGCCAGTGATAGTGACGACGAACCCGTTCTCAAACAACCAAGGCTCAGCAGAAAAGGATCTCCAAGAAGACAACGAACTCCGGTCAACGCTCGAAGGAGAGAAAGCTCCCTGGATAGCAGACAGTCTGCGTCAGAGGTATGTTGCTTGGATAATTTAAATGTTTTTGAAAATTGTTTTCTCATACCCGAAATAAAACAAAGGTGCAGCATGCTGTCTTTTTTTTATATTATAGGGGGCAAACGAGCAGACTATTCACCTGATGGTAAGTGACTACCGTCACCCATGGACACCTGCAACTCAAGATAAGTCAAAGTCTGTCTGTTGAGACTATGACGTTTCTTAGATCCAGGAACCATTCTTAAGAGCAAAACCTAAAACAGCATAGAACGGAGCAGTAGCGCGACGACACTCGCACTAGCGCGCCCGGATCACAGTGCTGGTCTAGAAACGTAACAACTTTTAGGGAAAAAGTTTCTCAAATAATAACCACGGACTGCAAAGCACAACAGGCTGGTCATAGTAGACGGACTTTTGTGGCCCCAAACCAAGTTTTTGATCACGTGATTTGTTAAGCCATTTACATTAGACAGCAAATTACCAATATTTTTATCCGACCAACCAAGCTGTTGAGTTATTGTTTAAAGTGTGTCTCTGCTCAACTCTCCGTATCTTAATCGTGAAACATCAAATTGTCCAGTATAGTCCAATATAGTTTGTACTCATTACCTGTAATAATTTAATATAATGTTGTTTTTACAGGAGGAACAAGAATATGTGCTGACATATCAGTGGCGCGGTTTCGGGTCGGACTGCGAATCGGAGTTCGAACGTGCCCGACGCAACATGGCGGACGAAAGACGCGTTCCCGGCGCAGGCGATGACGTGGCGCAGAAGAATACTGACCAGACTGTACCTGAAAATAATGACCAGATCGACGGTAAGGGAGTAGTTGCCAAAATACAGAATTATGCTTTCAATAACACATCTAACTTTTTTAAGAACCCATGAGTTAAAGCTTGGTTTCAAAAACAGACACGAGATTCAGAAACTTCATTATTACACTAGCCATTACGTTTTCGAAAAATAACTCCATTCAGTCATGGAACTGTTTCAATAACGATCACTTTTAAATCATTCGGTCGCAAAAGTATGAAAACCAAAATGAAGCAAGTATCGTATGGCAAAATGTATATAAATTCTCATTAATTTCGTCTTCGGAAAGAATTTTAATATATATATTTATTTATCTTCACAACATACAAAAGGCTATCCAAATTAGCAAACCAAAAACCGGAGGGTTTGTGCAGAGTGCCCTACATTCTGCAGATAATTAAATTTGGTTACATAAAACAACTTGGCGTTTGAACAAAACGAAAACTGCAGTTAAAAATTCATTAAGTATTAACCTACTTAAAAAGTAAGAAAGAAAAACCACATCTGTGTTCTTTCAATGCTCGGGGCATTGAAAGATAAGATAATAAAAGCATTCATATGTTATATAATTAATACTTACTGGTATTGGCGATGAGTAAGTTTTTATGCTATATGGAAATCCATTTTAATAATATAAATATACAAAGGAAATAGTTTCATTAACCAATAGAATAATAAAGTATGGTTCAATGCTAAAATTTAACGACTACAACAAACCACTGACATGTCTTTTAAATGTCTTTTTTTTTATGTCTGTTCAGCCCTCACTCCGTTATTTATGAACCGATTTTGATTATTCTTTTTTTGTTAGATAGAGTATACCTCAAGGGTGGTCCCATGTCAAGGAAGTCAGGATCTGATGATGGAATCCTGAAAAAATTGAGAGAAACCCTCGAAAATTGTAGGAACGAATAGTGTTTCTGTTTACTTTTCATTACTTTATGAGGTATTGCGTTTAGAATTCATCACATCATGTAGCTGAGCTGATGATGAAAAAAACCATAAAATAAAAATCTTTTTAACAAAAAATTAAACCGACGAAAAGAACTAAAAAGCAAAAAATAAATAAACCTTAAGTCTTAAGTATTTAGCTTATTTACATAAACTATCAAATTTTATATAAACTTATTTTAAGTCGGCGTCAAATAATAAAACGAATTGAGAACCTCCTTTTTTAAAAACTACTTCTATTTCTCATAACATCTATTGAAATCATATATCATCTTGCATAGACACAAGCTATGAATAAGCGAGAAATCACTTTCCATTTTCACTTAAAGAAAAACAGACGTTTCTCAACTGATTTGAATTTAATAACAATAGCATGTTTGGTATTGTTAGAAATGCCGCTGTTTAATAAACAAACAAACATTGTGATGTCATTGTTTGTACTGGTATAATTACAGGCCTCGAAGTACACAACATTACGATTGAGCAGAAATTGAAAACACCTCCTACAGTCGTTAAAAGAAAGAAGCCAGTGGACACCTCAAAATTTAACCAGACTGACAGAAAGTCAAAACATTTAGCCACATTCTACTTCAGACATCACGACACAGATTCAGACCGACAGATGATCGAAACAGAAAAATCCCAAGAAGAATCCTCAGAAGAAGAATGGACTTACGTTGAAGGCAATAAAATTGCTAATGAGGACTCCACTGATATTATGACGTCATCTGTTGAAATTCAATGCGAACTGCCCATAGATGATAAGAAAGATGAAGAGAAGAAACCACCGTCTCCCAAACCTAAACTTGAATCTTCTACGCCGGATTTGTTAAAAGTGGAAAGTACAAGAAATAAGGATATTGAAAGACTAGTGAATCAGGCCGAGGAGTTGGTCCAAAAACAGGCATTGGCAAAGAAAAAGGGTGCAAGGAATTTCAAGCCGTTGGGTTTTGAAGATGACAATAAAAATGCCAATAGAAATAAGATGTCCAGGATTAAGGAATGGCTGAATCAAAGCACGGAAGACAAAAACGATACTAATCAGGTAAGTTGAAGATTTGTTGCTGATCTTTCGAAATATTTTAGTAGGTAATCTTCTCTATTGTACCTACAGACTTGTCATTGTTCAAAGCCGTAAATTCTGCTTGATATTAATCGGTGTCCTGAGCTTTCACTAATGCGACACCAGTCTTGTGTTCTTTTTAACCTGAAAGAACGTAAATGAGTAAGGAGTCACACTTTCTGTTCATACGTTTAGCAATAATAACTTTCTCTTGAGGGAACAGCACTTTTTTTAAGACCATGCTCTATTTTGTCCTATACAATAACTTTTTTTTTTTTATGACTAATATTCTAGTCACTTTTCATCAGGTGAGTCGGAAGACAAACGCCAATTCCATCCTATTTAATATTTTAAACGTGAAAGTTTGTGAGGATGTATGGCTTGTTACTCTTTCACGCAAAAACTACTGAGCCGATTGCGATGAAACTTGTTATGTAGATAGCTGGAGACCTGGAATAAAATATAGGCTACTTTTTGTCCCGGTATTCCGTCGTCACCGGGACTTACGCGAATGAAAACGTGGGGCCCAGATAGTTTTACAATTTAAAAAAAACTAGTTCCCTTAACCCTTTAGCTTGGTTAAAATGTTTTTTTTTTCTATGGGATGGGGGACAAACGAGCAGACAGGTCACCTGATGGTAAGTGACAGCAGCCGCCCATGGGCACCTGCAACTCAAGAGTCACAAGTGCGTTGCCAGCCCTTAAGGTGGCAGTAGGGGAAGGGTGGGGTTAAAGGGAGAGTGCGGGGAGGGGGAGAGGAAAGGGTTAGGGCCTCCGGTCCCATCACTTACTGGCGAAACCCAATGCAAGAATTGCTTAACTGCCGGTTTTCTGTGATATCACTCCGGTCGAGCAAGCCCATACGTGCCGAAGTATGGCTCTCCCACAGTATGATGTCAGGGGTAGATTTACGTGAGTAAAGGACGGGTTCGTTTCCGCAATACCTTAATTGCAAGTCGAACTGCTTATCCATTAGGCCATGGCTGCGGAGTACCTACGTATCTGTTAAGATTCTAAATCACCATAGTAGAAAGTATAAATAGTTATTGAAACTCTAAAGTTAACCTTTAATTTTCTAGGGCACTGAAAGTTACGACGCCTCAGGTGAATACACAACAGAGAGCGAAGTTGATAATTCTCTTACATCAGAAGAACGAAACCTGCACTCTTCGATGGACATGAGCACTTCTACCTGCACAGTCACTCCTACTCACCACGCCAAGGTAAAATATCTTCATAACGTACTATTAATTAATTATATTCGCTTTATGTGCTATAAGTTTAACTTATCTTGTAAATAACATGATCATGATCATTTAATAAAATGATCCAGTTTAACCTTACTTCTTTCGAACTTCCGCTATTTCTACTGTCATCAATGCTTTGAAACTCTTGAATATGGAAGTTTTCGTAACACATCGTTTCTAGTTTTAATTGAACATTGAATTATTAGCCAAAGAATCTGATAATATCTAAGTTAGCACATCACTTTACATAACACTAGCCCTTTAGACAAGTACAACTCAGATATATGTGCGATAAAGACTTGTATTATAATACTTTCTACTTTTAAAACCAAATATAAACCGTACGTTCAAATTTATATAAATGTTGTAAAGCCCCAAGTTAATTAATAATCTTCAACACTGATCGTACGCCTACAGTTAGATAAGACGCATAATTAGGCCAGGTCCATTCCGTACTTTAGGTATAAAACTTACAAGTAGGCGGTGGGCTCGACTAAACGTGCCAAAAATTCAGTGGGTTGCCGAGCACCGGCCCGGTCGCACATTACTTCGATGCTCATTTACGTGCTACGTCACCTCATCCGTTCATATCTTGACTATCGAGTTAATTATTATCTAGCCTAGGTTTATTTGTTCATAAAAATAGAGATATAGGCACATCACTTACTGGTAATTAAATATTCAGATAATTACTTATTTTAAAAAGACAACACTGACGTCGCGGCGTCATCAGAACAGATAAGAGTTAAACTTTAGATAGAGAGGCGCCTTCTAGATGAATATAACTGTAGGTAAATAGCGCCACTGAATTGCGACTTTATTATGTCGGAGCAAGAGTTGCTATTTAGATACTTCTGTACCTGTACTCTTATGTACTATAACCAAATAATAATGTTTGTCGTACACGACATTATTAAACTTGACACTTCATGCACATTTATAAAAAAAAACTGTTCTTGTGTAACACTATTACTCATTTATGTTTAACAAGTTTATGATTCCTTTCTCTTAAAAAGTCGGATTTACAAACATTGTGAGCGTTCTTATACCTATCAACTCTTTTATTACCAAAGACCTTGTAAATAACAGTCAACTGCTAGCTTTGTCGAAATGGCAATATTTATAACTTTTTGTTATAAGTATATATTAAAAAACAAGTGACTAAAATACTTTGTTTTTCCAACAACAAAGTTCGTCACTCACTTAACTAATGGCTCATTAAGCACGCATAACATTGTATATAACAAAACGGCTAAGGCTTTTAACCCCCACCCAGGTTACACTGCGCAAGAAGCGGGGTGGCAACAGCGCGCGGCCATGGTCCGTGTCGTGCCTCTCGCAGCTGAGCGGTGCGCACGCGTCTCTCGTGGCCACGCCCACCGCCGGCGACGTTGCCGCTATGTCACACAATATGTCCATCTCTGAATCTGCTCTCAACACTCTTGCGTCTCCTCAGAGAGTCACACCTGCTAATTCGAATTCTAAGCTTCGAGGAAGTTCCACAACTGTACAGGTTCGTCATTAATATGGCTAAGGCTTGGCACTACTTCGACTTCTTCAGTATGTATGTAACGCTAATGTGAAAATATGCAGCTTAAAGCACACACGAGTTATATCTTTTCATAATAAGGCACTCAATCCAATACTGAGATTTCGCTCATTGAGGTTAAATAAGATCACTCTACCACGTCCGATCCGATCCGACCCACGTCGGAGAATCCAAATTGAGAATCGAAAGCACACCTTCAATTTTGTTAATTATAAAATTAAGGCAATTGTGTTATACACACTATCACATTTCAATTTATATGCCTATAGATGTATCTAAAGCGTACGTTATCAATTAGGAAATAACCTAAAGCAGTGCATTACCATTAGGATATAAAACAACACAGTTATGTTATTGTATATTAAATAAAATCTATATCATTTTGCACAAAAACTGTGATTGTTTGCAGAAACACACATACGTTTACTTGACTAGATGTAGTGTGTTAGCCAGAAATCCAACCCCCCGAATGAGACAAAAAACAGAGTTTTGCGTCACATTTTAGAAAGAGCATTTTATATATCTCTCACTCTAACAATTCGATGACGTACTATGGTTCTATCTACAGGTATATAACTTACAGTCACTGAATTTGCGTGATAACTGAATTTCCCGTTTATTGTCCTCTCCGTGACACAGTGAGATATGACGTTTCTAATTGGTCTTCCATCGCGTTAATCCACCTTGTATCCAGACTGTATCCAATAACTCACTATATACTAATCATAACTCAACATGCAGGGCCATGTCTCCAGCACTAACACAATGACGGAAGCATGCACATCCTGTGTTGAAGCGAACGACAAACAATGTTGGTTAAGACGCAAGCGACTCAAATTGCGACGCAACAACACAGCGGCTCGGCGAGAGCGGCTTGTGAAGTCGCTTAGCTTCTGCGGGAGACTCAGTCCCGAGATCGAAGATAAACATGAGAGGAGTGCGGCTAGTGATCCAGCTACAAGCAGGAAGAGCAGGTATAGTACTTATTTATACGATATTTTGAGTAAAATAGAATAGTTAATTTTAAAAAGAAAAACAATGTGTGTGCAATTCACACACGGCAGAAGTGGAACTTCAGAAAAGTAGCCTACGAGAGAATGAGAAAAAAGTAAAATAAACACAAATAATTAACTAATGTTAATAATTTTAATTTTAGATAATTTAAACTTAAATTAACATAAATTAATTAACTAAACGAACTTTAATTCGCAAATTCCCAAAAATGATACACGTGAATGATACACCACGCTGACTATGACGCATTTTCTGAAGGATTCTTAGTACGCAGGCGCAAACACAAAGATTATAGGACTGTATACTTGTATTCTATCTCATTCTCTCGCAGGTTAAATCCTATTTATAAATATGTGTCTCTTTTTATTGTCGCTTTTCGTTTCATCGAATTTTTAAATCACAACTTTCCCTTCAAAATAATGATATATAAATGCTATTTACTTACATACATAAACTCAAACCTGTACACAGTAGACAGAGGCCTATTAAAGACCCTCTCTTTGCCGACTATAATTTGATCCTACTCACGAGAGCCAAGGGGGCAACCTTATTGCCGTCAACCGGGCACATTTGGAAATATAGATACGAAAATTGGGTGTATATTAAAATGGAAAGGTAGATAATAAAGAAAGGCAACGGAAGGTAAGAGACATTGCTTATACGGATGGGAAGTGCAAGAAAGAAAGAAAGAAAGAAAGAAAGAAAGAAAGAAAGAAAGAAAGAAAATATTTATTCAGAACCCGCGATATACATATCATAAATACCAAAAAGAAAAAAAAATAATATCTCAAGCAATATCTCGAGCAGGTCAGGTTCATACAGGAACCGACTGTTGCTGGGAAGTCAGCGCCCTCTTACCTTCATCATCTTCCGCGCCTTTTCCCAACTAAGTTAGAGTCGGCTTTCAATCTAACGACGATATGGCCGAACTTTGATATTTTACGTGAAGCGACTACCATCAGACCTCCACAACTCAAGTACTAGGCGATATCGAAGTTCTGTGGTTAGATCAGGTTGTCGGACTTTTTAGGGCTCCAACTACCCGTAACGAATGCCACAGATGTTTGTATGGCACCCGGGACCGACGGTTTAACGTGCTCTCCGAGGCACGCCCTCTTACCTTGATGCTACTTATTTAGAGAAAGACTGTGTAGCTAGCCTTTCATTTCAATAGGTATTCATTATATTAGTTAAAGAATCGTTATTAGTGTCGTACTCAAAGTTGTCTTTGGTAGATATGGCCTCTCTTCCTGCATAACTTTAATTGGTTATAAAAAAGAAAGAAAACTAATATAATAGCTAATTTACACTTTGTTGGGATTTAGAATTTCTGGAACGAATTTTGTATTTACTTAGACAATAATTCGTACGAAAGTCAAAGTTTGCGAAAATAGCCACTCAACGAACTCGAATCTATTCTTAATCTCTAAAGTTGGGGTATAGGTATACTTAATGATATTGTATATTAACATTTGTAACCAAATTTTGAGTTTTATAATCCAATAGACAAATTCCTTACAGATTCGACACCACCTCAACATCAGGCAACGAGAGCGACGAAGAATTAATAAAGCAGCAATTGGCCACTATCGCCCATCTTCGGAAAAGCATCGAAAAAACCCACATATCCACTATAGAACCCGACAGTGCCATTCCTGAACAGAACGAACCAGACGCCGTAGCTCCTAGCTTCAAGCTAGGCCCTGCTGGAGGCGCCGTAAGGCCAAGATTGGCGCGGAGTTTGGAAAGAGAGAGGAACTTTATAGCTCTAAGTTTAGGCGATCCTAGTCGCATGTATGACTTGTCGATTGATAAAGATTCGGATGTAGACAAAAGTGTGACCGCCGGGACGGAAGAGCATAGCTCGTTTTCGGAGCAGGCGTGGGATTTCTACCAGGTAAGATAGTTGTAATTTTTTTAATTTAGAACAATAAACCTATACATTGTTAGACGTATAAAATGGAATATGCAATCTCTATGAAATTTTGTGTTAAGGACATTAACAGAATGTTAAAATATGCATTTATAATAAAAACATTTTTAGCATCTCTAGCACCAGATAGATAACTCCCGTATAATTAAGGCTGAACACCATCGAATAATTATGATTATATAAATCGTCATCATCTTACCCTTTCTTAAATTTATTTGGGGTCGGCTCAATGTGTTTTCTTTTTCCATTCTCCTCTATCATTCGTCATTTCACTGCTTACTCCGTTTCTAGCCATATACTCTTTCACGCAGTCTCTCCATCTTTTCTTCGGTCGTCCTCTACTCTTGTGTCTGTCGACTTCCATACATAAAACTCTGTTCACAACATTTTACTCATCCCTCCGCATCACATGTCCATGCCACGAAAATCTGTTGCTCCTCAAGTTTTCATCCACTGGCACTACTTCCACGATCCATGTAATGTATTCATTCCTCACCTTATCTACCTTAGTCTCACCACATATCTATCTTAACATTCGCATTTCAGCTACATGCAGGCGCCTCTCATCTATTGTCTTTGTTGGTCAACATTCAGATCCATGCAGGAAGGGAGGTCTGATAATCGTCTTATAAATTTGTGTTTTCAGTTTGATAGGAAACCGTCTGGGATCGCATATTGTTCCTGTTACCAACCGCCACTTCATCCACCATGTACTGATTCTATGCTATACAGACCGGTCTATTTCGCCATTGCTTTGTAGGGGCGAGCCGAGGTACTTGAAATCGGTGCAGACTGCTATCACTGTTCCATTCAGTGAAATATTTGCAGGACTGGAGAGACATTCAAAGTCACAGAACATGTATTCGGTTTTGGTTCTGCTGATTTTCAAGCCAACATTATCCAGTCTTTGCTGCCATTTTTCCAGTCTGTGTTTGACCTCGGAGCCGTCTTTACCGATCAAGGTGCCTCTCCTGTATGTCCGATGTCAGAGCATCCATTATTAACAGGAAGAGGTATAGACTAAGAGTCGATCCCTATTGGATTTAAATATACATACATCTTTATGCGATGGTGTTGTTATAAATGTAGTGTATAAACTCACTCAACACAATTTCATTCACTTAACTCACTTCCCTATAGGAATCTGATTATATCGATTACTCGCCATATGTACCCTTTGCTAAAATACTTGTCCATTGTACTATTTAATTGATTTTCATTTTGACCAGGAAAAATACAACTCTGAACCTTACTCGGAAGCGCCCGACTCGGACGCCGCTAGACGCTTGCTAGAATTCGGCGATGACTACCGCGCCTTCCTGGACTCACAATCGGATTGTTGCTCCAGCCTATCGGCACAACCGGAGAACGACCTGAGTCCTAGCGGCACCAGAAGACGACGCCCTCCATCAGATGTATCGCGAGAAAGAAGTCTTCCCCGCTATAAACGTCCCACCAGGAACTCACCTATCGAAACGCCATCCCGCAAACCCAAAAAGTCCATGTCTAGCGCCGAACGCAAGAAGTCACTCCTCGACAGCCTAGAAAGGTCCAGAAACAACACGAGCATCGAGAGCAACGACGGCGTCCGCCGACGCAAGGCCTCGGATAGCGAGCGCAAAAGTAACAAGCGATCGCCCGAATTCGACCTGCTCAACGTTCAGGCACTGAGCCGCAGGAGACACAGCTCGAACTTGACCAGCGACGAAATCAACAGCTCGCTAGAGTATACGGAAGTGAACAACCGGCCAGACATACTCGACTCTCTGAGTCGGCGCCGGCGGACGGACAAGGACGGGGAGAGCGAGCTGCAGAAGGTGGTGGCCACGGAGCTGCGGCGGCGTTCGGCGGAGAGCGGCCCGTCGGGCGGCTCGTCGGAGTCGGAGGCGGAGGCGGAGGAGGCGCGCGCGCTGCTGCGGCGCTCGAGCGCGGCGCTGGGCGCGGCCGAGGCGCAGCTGGCGCGCCACGACGCGTCGCCCGACCTGCTGCGCGCGTTCGACTACGTAAGGACATTCGATACCGATTACAGTAGTAGCTACTCGAGCGACGACGACATGGCGTCGTGCGTGACGCGCCGGCCCGCCCCTGCATGCTTGCGCGCTAGATTGTGTCTCGCCGTCGCCGCATTTTCTGTCCTAGTTATAGTTTACATACATCTTCAATGACATATGGCCTGGGCTTGTGTGATATTTATTCTTATGTATGTAAGTATTCGCATTAGATTCGCTGCGATCGTCAGATTACGCGTAAGGGCGTTCGAGCACGACACACGTTGACCGACGAACACATTTTTTATAGTAGGTATAGTGAATGTTACGTTTGTTCGATAGTCAATTTTAATGTTATTTTGGTTGCCTTATAAAAATGCATGTAAAATACGTGTAAGCATAAATACAGGAACCGCAACGATCTCCTAACATTCCAGTATAGAGTACTTATAGTGTGAATAGTTGTAATGTAAATTTATGTACAAATTGCGAGCATTTAAGGTCTTTTGTCACTAAATGCTTAATATATAAAGTCTGACTATCGCAGTATACTAATTATAAAAAAAACTAACTTATTAATTTATTTCATAAATCTAATACTTGTGACCGTTTCGCAATACATTTAAATTTTTTTCGAACGATAAATTTTCAGGTTTTTGTAAATTTCTTTACAACAAATTAAGTCGCTCATCTCCTATAAGTCATAACAAACATTATTTGAACTAACTATTTAAATTAAACTTGTGAAACTTCCACAATTGGAATTACATAACCTAAATTTCTTTTTTCGTTTAAATGTTTTTCCTTTCTACTAACTTTACTGTTTTTATTTGTGTGATTGTGATTTGTGTAGTTTGTTTTTATTTACTAACTGCCTGGTTTTATTTTCTTTTGAAATCATCCTCGTCTCTTTGGTGGTGATAACATGGTGCTAGGTCAAGTCAAAACTTTAAGTAAAATCATTACTTTTAATTAATCATTCACTTAGTGTGTAAGTTAGGTACAGAGATTTAAACTTCAGTTTAAAACTGTAGCTGAATACTCGAAATATCAAATTGATAGATGTCACATTTGACGTTTTCGAGATAGTTCAGAAAGAGGGTGCGTTCATTTTAATCGCTCAATATATTTATTACACCGCGTACCTCGTTATATGATAACGTTATGTCACAGAGTGATACATCCTTAGTCTTTGTCTTTAGACTTTGTCTGTTTCTACTTTGTTTTGATTGTAATCTTTGTATTAGTGTTACTTAACAAATTCGCATAATATTAGCATTTCTTGTAATTTGTGATTTGACTGAACTCCGCAAAACGTCTTACACAGTACGAGTATAAATGTAAATGTATTAATATTATGTTGAATAGGGATAGGTTGTTAATTGATCTTATTTTTTTTTTACAAAATGTTAAAGAGAAAAGTGATTCTTGTATAAATGGTTTGAAAAATAAATGCTAAATTTAAAAATACATATGGAGTTTCAGTCAATTAACACCCTACTCTCAAAAGACCTATTACCTAAAATAGTCACTCGTCGGAGTTGCCAGCAATTTATCAGTGTTGCAATTTCTAAATTCTTTTCTATAGTTGACGTGGACTTTTTCTGCTTAACTAATACATGTTTGGCATTTAGTTGTTGAAAGCTTATGCATTAATTTCGCATTACAATTAAGTTGAAGACGTGAGCTGCTAAATACATGCATGTTGTATGGATATGTGTTTATAATAAAAAAAACTCTTGCACAATATAACATTACTAAATTGATATGTTCAAAAAAGAAGACTTGGAGTATTAAAGTGAGTTAGTTATAACTGTTATTTAAGCTGTTTTAAAAATCTATGATTATTTTTGTTGAATAGCAGCTATATTTCTGTTTGCCAAAGTTGTGTTTTTCGTTGCACAGACGGAGATAATCACTCGATGCCGGGAAAATATCAACTTATTAGACGCTGCTTTGGCTGGTGGAACGCTTTCTGCAACAATTCAACGTGACGCCAGAGGTTAGTAAACTTTATAAAAACTAATAAATATAGATTCATACCTAAAGATAAAGTAGACATTTTTTTGTTTTCTATCTACTCATAAAGATATCTTTTTATGTACATAAGCATATATACCTATAACTTGGAAGCCGATATACACGTAATCGTTGACAGATGTAACCGCAAAATAATTTCATTGTAAAAGGAAAGCCCACAGGATAATGCAATTGCATTATGAACACAAATGTGAGCAAGAATATCGTGTTGCATGCAAAAATAAAGACCGTTGGCGCTTGTGAACCGCTGTTACTCATATTTCGACCGGTTTCTGAACGAACCTCCCGTTGTCATTCTCCAATCTCGGTCGCGATCAAGGCTACTCGCCGTATTTGGACTTTCAGACGTTCGCCTTTGCCTTTTTTTTATTTTTTAATACAAATTTTAAAGGAGCGGATTGTCTTGTTTGCGAATTTCTGGTTTTACAGTGCACGCTTTATAAGGTACTTATACGATGTTATGTAAACCAATCGAGACATTATTTATCTCTACTTTCGCGGCAACGTGTTGATCATTACGTTAGTTACTTGTGCTTGTGCTTACCATGTAATTATTTACATTAAGATTTGTGGCTATTTATCATCTAGCTATATCTACCAAAATACTGTCTAAGTATTTTATGGTACTGATTTATACATATATAACATATGATAGATATATCCATACTTACAAGTATTTTAAATGCGAATGTAACTCTGTTTGTTTGTTTCTTACATTTTCACGACTAAACGGCTGAACGGATCGTAATGAAATTTTGAATAACATAGGCTACTTTTTACTCCGAAAAAATGATAGTCAGCAACAGCTAGTATATATTATACAGATACATGTATTTTTTTGTCATACCTTAATATAATATTAAGTTGCATACCTAACTCATCACTACGTATTACAAAACAGAGTCCCCGGCCGCGTCTATCTGTCTGTCTGCGCGCGATAAACTCAAAAACTACTGAAGTGATTTTGATGCGGTTTTCACCAATAGATAGAGCTAGTCATGAGAAAGGTTTAGGTGTATAAATTGTTAAGGTTTTGTGTAAATATGATGATGATTGTTGAAGATGTCTCTGCTACCCGTGCGAAGCCGGAGCGGGTTCCTAGTAAATAAATAAAGTTTGGTATACTTAAAGTTTTTATGCCTATAGAAGAAATGCAGAAAGCTACAATTTTTTTAAAAAGTACTCGAACACGGCTACATCAAGTTACAAGTGCCCAGTATATATGTGAACCTGTCATGGTAAATAAGTCTATACAATGACAGCTCAAGTTATACTGGCCAATGAAATAAACCATGGTCGAAATTCGACCACCAGACGATCTCCATGAAATACGCGACCTGATTGGTTTCAAAACAAGTTGTTATCTTCAGGACATACGTACGTGAAGTAGAACAACTGGATATTCAAGTTTTCTGTATTCAAGTATTCAGCGCCTGAGAGGTGCAATAATGATATTGATAATGGATACTTCCAAAAACGACTTACACGACATGTCGATCTAATTACATGAGAAATTATGTTATAATCATGTATTTAAACAGGAATTAACGCGATCACGAAATAGGTATTACATATCTCTGAAATGCCTGGCTTTTCGAGCAGGTAGCACTGGCCGAGGCCACCTATTTCGTGATAGTGTTAATTCCCCTATAAATACATAATTTATGTACAGTATGCATAAGTAAAATAACGTATTTACAGAACACTCTAAGGTAAGTAAATAAGTATTATTTAGCCTTCGGTTTACACCCACATAATATTTAAATGATCAGGCAGAACATGAGCAGGCATGTCTTCACACTTGACAATAGTATGAGGGTCATTACCATACGCAACTAAATTTAAACTCGCATACCTTTAGGTATGTGGTTTACCACAAAGCTTGCTCACTTATGCCGCGTTCCAATAAACAAAAAACGATTCGTTTTGCTTACGGACGGTAAAATTTGCGTTGAAAATTCAAAGAAATTTTACCGTCCGTAAGCAAAACGAATCGTTTCTTGTTTATTGGAACGTGGCATTAGTCACACATAATATTCTCTAGTAGTACTGAAACTTGACTTTCACACATAATTTGTTGTTAAATTTCACTTAACTGATCCACTGCCGCTTTTATAACTTCAACAAGACGCTTTAAAACTGTTTTATGTTTTAACAAATAACTTTGTGATGTATTCGATGTGTTGATTATAATTCACTATCACCAAATTCAGCAAATCTATTTAACTACAATGTAATTATATTATTTAATGCTTTTATTTGGTTTAGGAGTAATTCTGTGACTTAGATATTGTATAGTATGGACTACATATCATTTATGTAAGTGAGATGCCTACTTAATAGTTGTTGCCTTCGACGAATGCGAATTAACTGCATTAAAAAGATCGAAGGGATGGATATACATACCTATATTTCCCGAACACTAACGTAGGCTAACAATTCTCTGATTTTTCCTCATCTAGTGGTAAAAGCCGCAAGCTGCTAATACAAACCAATCAGGCTACAGGCTAGAACATGATTTCTGAATATCAAAATCGACAGGCTACATTTTTTGAGTGCGATTAGTTTTTTAGGGTAAGCAATCTTTGTGACTTTAGCAACCCACGTGGTTGTCACTTCTGTTAATCTAAGTAATTATAATCTTAACTTTAACCTGTAGGCGTTATTTGAGACAATATTATGCCATACATCCACCAATATTTTAACTATTAGTACAAGCAGATGATCTCGAAGTAATTGGTCCGTAATGATTTCCCCAACGACATTCCGGACGTGATTACATACGGATGGATATATTAAATTGGCATCGACAGCGACAACCCTAGATGAGTCCCGGAAACGGCGACACGCAGCGCGATCACACGCCCATTCGTTCATCTCCATCTATTTCTGCCAACGAAAGCGGAACGGTCTCGCCAACTACGAAAGTGTGGACATCATAATCGCCTTTTTTGCAGTACGACTATGAGATTTTTGTTTACTAATTAGTTAGCACACCTTGTTCTAATTGAGGGATTATGTAATCTAAACTCTTATTTATATAGTTGCTATATTATAACATAACTAGTAGGTAAATGTACCTATACTTCGTACTTTTCGACATAGTTTCGATTAAATTATATTATACTAGCAACCCGCCCCGGCTTCGCACGGGTAGCAGAGACATCTTCAACTATCATCATCATATTTAAACCAATTTACACAAAACCTTAACAAATTATAAACCTAAACCTCATGAATCGCTCTATTTATTGGTGAAAACTTGTTTTATAATATGTGATAGACGACCTCTGTGGTGCGGCGGTAGTACATACAGTCACGGGTTCAATTCCCGCTCTGGGTGTTTTACCTAAAAAACGTATCTACGTACCTACATATGTATATGACACCATACATTTTAGAGCTACTACCTTTGAAGAGAAGTCATTATCCTCCTCGCCTTTTCCCAACTAAGTTGGGGTCGACTTTTATTCTGACTACGATACGGCTGAACTTTGATATTTTACGTGAAGCGACTGCCATCAGACCTTCACAACTCAAGTACTAGGCTATATCGAAGTTCTGTAGTTAGACCAGGTTGTTGGACTTTTTAGGGCTTCAACTACCCGTAACGAATGCCACAGATGTATGGCAACCGGGACCGACGGCTTAACGTGCTCTCCGAGGCACGAAGGGGTCTCAATGTGTTAAGAATGGTTGCCCATCCTAAGAATGACCTGGCTAGTATTACTTAACCTTTAAATGTGTAACCTACTCGGTTACCACTTAGCCACAAGGCCCTCCTTACATTTGAATCGAAGTAAGGTCGAAAATAAAACACTTAAGACAATAAAAGCTTTTTATGGCTTTTTTTAAAGCACTTAAAAATGTAAACCCTCATTTGAACGTTTATTCTTAGATATATCTGTAAAGGTAAATATTTTATAAATGAGTACGATATTATCTAATAATATAACACGAACGACTTACCCCTACTCGTTCAGACTTGTTTTCTGTGCGTTCAAAAATAAATATTTATTATTATTATACTAATAGAGTATTCACAGGATTATATGTCTTATGTTAATGCAATGTTTATTAAAATAGCATGTAGCATTGTAGCCTCAAAGTCTACATTACAAAACTATGTAAATTTACATTGCACACAAAGAACACTAGAATAATACTCACTTATTAGAACATGTTGTATACCTCATATATGTAAACAGGAGCTTTACACGGTATGTACAAACAAGTTTAAATTAACTCACTGCTTAGGAACATTTTATAATTAGGATTCAATTAAATGTTCCAAGTACATAATATGTTCTTAATAATCATTTCTTATACAGAAAGCTACAAAAACCTGTGGTTTATAAAAACTAAAAATTTAACGATATCATAATTTACGTGGTAGAGGTAGAAACCTCTAAGGAAAGTGTTATTTATACAGGCTGTTTCAGAAAAGTGTGGTCAGAATATAAGAGACGTATAATACACCCCGTGAATCGTACGTAACGTAAAGCGCTAACAATTTTAGTGATAATTAGTGATTTTTAATACAGGAATTTTATTTTGAAACTGACAAATTGAACTTGAATATTGACTAATAAAGCCAATGTTATGAAACTATGGGTATATATGATTCGCTTCTTTAACGATTGCGATTTATGTTATACAGGGTGTAAGTGACACCGTTCCGAATCCTGGAATAGTGTATTCAGACCGTCATTCTGAGTGGAAAACATTGGAAATTTCTGCCGGAAAATTCATTTTCTTTTACCGGAAAATCAGTAAATACCCCATACGGCCAAAAACTGCAATGTAAATCAATTAAACAATATTTATGCAATCAGGTGCTTCGACGGCGCTGAGCGTTGAAGGAACGTGTGTTGCGTTACATTGCGTAACGGAAAATTAAACTATTGACTGTAAATCCTTCATCTCGCATTTTTATGATGAATTGACTTTTGCATTGTGATAAGTATCCAAAGAAAGACGTTTTTGTAAGTTATTCGCGACGGTGATGCTTACACGCTATATTATTATCTATTGGTAACAAGACATTAACTGGATGGGAAACAGTGAATAATAATTGTCAACATAGATTTTCTAGATTCATCGTTTTTAATGCCCTAAGACTACATGGCTAAGTAAATATAAGATTATGTCAACATGACATCATGTGGATACATGTCAAAATATTCAATAAATAACTCTTGAAACGATGCATTACTACTTAGTAACTTAAACTTACTAAGTAGTCAGTATACTTTGGTTGTTTAAACGGTTAAGTCGTTTTAGAGTATTAAAAAAGTAATTTATACATTATGGTTGTCGTTACCAAAGTGCTAGTTTTCGTTCAGGATTTCAAAAAACAATCGGCTAATCGTAAAAGTGAGTAACAGTTCTGATATTTAACTCTTTTTATTATTATTGCTTTAAAAAAAGTTATCGTCACCGGTCTATAATTAATTAATGCAGCCATTTTGTATTTTAATTTAAGATCAGCTGTCTAATCGTCCGTTAAAAATGTCCCAGTATCTCCGATCTTAAAGTTTCCAGACCGTGACCAAAGCATTCAACACTAAAATGGAATGGTGTTGACATCTGTTTAACTTTTGGAAAACTACTAAGCAATTTTTGTTTATCGTGGGATAAACATAGTTGTCATAATTTGCATTTTGGAAATCTTCATATAGCATTTTTTTTGTCATAAATACTGTGAAATTTAGATTAGATATTTGTTTCTAATTTGTCTGCTGTAAAGTTGTTGCTGTAAAATTCTATATTTTAGATTCCAGTTATAATAGTCTTTCAAATAATTTTGGGCTGATTTTAGCGTTATTATTATTAGTCCTCAATTTTCAATTTCATACCCGTAGTAAAAATTTTCTATCCTAAGAAATATGTGTTTCTGCGATGAGTGAAATCTGCAAAACGGTTTGAAGTGGAGCTTGATGGGGCTCTTATTTGACACTACTATATGGGGTGCTGTAATATATGTAGTCTACAAATAGAATTGAAAGAAAAATCATAAGAGGACATCGGATAATTGAGAAAATATAATTATTGTGACGACACAAGGTTAGCCAGTTCAACTCGTGTTACGTAATTCAAGATGGCCGATAATGCATTCTTTGGCAATGGAACCAAGTATTGTTAGTCTAGATATTATAATGTTTGCAACGCTAATAACGACAAGGCCAGGAAATAGACGTGGGTTTCAATGTAAACGAAATAATATGCGAGAGATAACTAGAAACTCATAGGTTTTACGTTTACGATGTTTTGAATTCTTAGAATGAAAAGAATGTGTAACTGATAGTTTTGTGAATGACCGAGAAAATGGGTAGGTACAGTCAGGAAACAAAAGTCGCTGATAATATTTCAATCGCTCTATCAGTGGGTAACACTGTAATCGTAAAAAATAGTAAACATATTTTGTCCAACTTATCGCAATGGAATTGACAAATACAGAACTTTGAAATAGTAATATTGGGAGCCCTTTTGACATTCAGAAATCATGTCCTAGCTTGTACCTGATTGGTTTGTATTAGCAGCTTGCGTCTTTTACCACCAGATGAGGAAAAATTATAGCATTGTTTGCCTACGTTAGTGTTAGGGAAATATAGTTACATAAAGGGATAGACCCTTCGATCTTCTAAATGCAGTTTGATTCGTATTCGTGGAAGGAAACCACTATTCATTAGGTATCTCAGTTACTTAAATCATATGTAGTCTATACTATACAATATCTAATCTTAATTACAGGATTACTCCTAAACCAAATAAAAGCATTAGATAATGTAATTACTTTGTAGTTAAAGTAATTAGTAGACTAATTACGAGAAGTCAAACGACCTGCTTGCTCCAATATGCTCTGTACCTAAGCACCGAAGAGATAATCGTGAAGAATGCAGTCCACGAACATTCTACGTAGAAGGACAGCTAATTGCTATGACCAACACAGACGCATACGGCACGGCAATCTCTATACAAATTACAGATTCTATAAATTAGTGCTTTAATAAACATTCGCACTCAAAATAATTTGACACATAAGTATAAAAATACTTCATTAATTCATAAACCCCAATTCTAGTATTTGATCATCTATCTCACCATTTTGTATATCGCACAAATAGATCTAAACAGTTATTAACTCAAAAAAGCACTAATGACTGTTCTGTATAGATTTATACTTTTTAGCTAGAAGAACGATGTTTTAGGAATCTTGTGTTTTAATCATGTTTTGGGGCTGAAAATTGAATTTATATGGTTATTCCCCTATTTGTTTTATTATTTTGAGTTGAGCCCGTGTTGGTGAATTTAGCATCTAGCGTCGAGTAGTGGTGATATTTTTAAATCTGTTTTATTGATCGGTAGGTGTGCGAATTATATTCAACCAGTTTCACCGGTACATTTATATTGCACCCAAAATTAGCCTATATGAAAGTTATGTAAGGTCAAAAGTAAATGGATGGACCCTCTTGTACCTGTCTAAGGTTTATTAACAAGTTGGCATTGCTAAGGTTTTCAGGTCGGTAGTAAACCGCTAATAAAATTGTTAATCTTAACACACTTACGCCCGGCTAGACACGCACTTGACGACTAAAATTTTGTCGACAGTAAAATATCTACTCATTTCAGCTATTCGTATGTCTTTCTATAATACGATATGCAAACAAAATCTCTTAATATCTTGATTATATGAATGGTCCTTTGACTATTTGTATGGTCACGTAGCTAAGTCCCTATAGAGGACATTGCGGCAAAGAGTTTGCGCCCTTGCCAGGTGCAAAACACATTTGTCTAGTTTTAAAATAAGCAAATGAGCATTATTACGAACAGTGTGGATCCAAATGGCCTCGCCTTAAATTCTTCTTCACAAGCATAACAGGCATACAATTTCAATTCAATTTCAATTAACCTATTCTAGTCCACTGCTGCACTGCCTCTCCCAATGTGTGCCATCGCACCCGGTCCTCCGCCTTCCGCATCCAGCCCCTCCCAGCTAGCTTCCTTAGTTCGTCAGTCCATCTGGCTGGTGGGCGTCGTGCCTTCCGTTTACCGATTCGCGGTCTCCACTCTAAGAGATGCGGGCATACGCCTAATGATATTTATTTATTAGACCTTCAAAAGACAATTGTGCTGGACACCAACCGGAGCCTATAAACCTTCGAAACACCACCGTTAGTTCTTTACACCAGAAACCACCACTTCCCGAGTCAGATGGTTTCAAATGGTTAACGAAAAAAATATTGGAACATAAGGTCCCGAAATACCCTAATCCTTAACACAGGATCCGTGTAGGTATTTCCCAATTGTTTTTTCTTTATCATCATTTCAGCCATAAGACGTCCACTGCTGAACGTAGGGCTCTCCTAAAGACTTCAACAGAATCTTCCCATAAATTGTTTAGCGAACTTATTTAATGTCAGAATAGATGACTATCTCTACATGAAACTTGTCGGCCTTGTCTTCTAATAATCTTCACCTCTCGCCACTGTGCCCTATTGCCCTATTGAGTTATCTGTGCTTATATTATAACACTCAATTCTCTCACTCATTCACTTCACTTCTCACTTATTATAACACAAAATCTCTCTTGCATGGTATAAGTCTAAAATTACTTGCATCCTTCGTACAGTAAGAGTAGTGTAGATTCACAGAATAGTCAGGAAATATGTCCAGATTTTTTTACGATTGTGAGATAATTATGGCCCGTAGGAAAGACTCAGAAATCAGCAATGAGATAGAAATATTTGTTAGTGTTTTGTTTTCCCCGTTTCAACAACAATATTTGTTTCTTTTAAATTTTTTGTTGAATTTGGTCTAGAGTACACCTTCTTGTTTTTATTTTTATGTAATCCACACTGTTCATGACTTTCTTTCGCTAATTATGAAAAATATTTATTTTGAGAACGCATATGCAAACATTTCGCAATCGTTTCGTCAACACTGTGAGACGTTTTTACCATTGTATTCAACACTAACTTTTGTTACTTATTTGATCATTTTCTCTTTGTCAGGAAACTGCAAAACCATGATGTCATAATTAAAAAAACTAACCGTTATAAGTAGAACGTATCTCTTCTAAAACCGGATCCCGAACCTTTGTGCTGTCAACACAATGGATTAACAACAGATCTTAAGAATTTTTAAATTGCGAATAACTATTCGGTGTATAGCTATGGAACCAAGGTGATATCATGCGATAAATAGTAGTCAATAATATAGCGCTGTGTCGCTTTATTGTCGACATAAAGGTTGGTAATCGTTCGCTTTAAGCGGTTGGTAGATATTTTAGTCTCAAAGGTAACGTTTAGTATACAGTGTAACAGCTGGTCGTGGAGGACGACGCACGTCCGCACCGCTGTACCGCTATAAATCGCGATCAGTGTTTACGTTCGGCTTCGATCCGAACATCGATTTTCATAACAGTGATAACTTTATACATACTTTTTTTTAAAACAAGCTTTTGTTTTATACGCAGACGTAATTTTATTTTATTACTTACTACACGTTTCCTCTCGATTAGTGAAACTGGATGCGCACGAGTGGTTATTTAACTTTCGCTTCTATCAGTGTGTTATGGTTACAACGGTGTCCTAATTTTGTATGATATTCAAATTATACAAATACCAAACGTCTATAAACTTCTGTTAGCCACTTTATGTAACCCCAAACCAAGAGTTTAAAAAAATTGCGACCTAAGGCATGTCAAATAATTATATTCATAGGTTTTAAGACTGCTATTTAAAAAACCAAGACAAAATTATTCGATAAGCCTTAAAAATTAAAAAAAGTGTTATAAATTTTGAATAATAAAATTTATTCAAATTACGAAGTACTTGTAGGAGTAAGTAGGTGTTGAATATATAAAGCAATAGATTACATTTATTTACCACGTGGAATCGTTTGAAAACCGACCTTGGTTCGTATCTAGATGTTTTTAATAACCCAGCTGTTTGTACAGTTCAGAAATTATTTGCTTTTTACTGTAATTTAATGGCAACTACTTACAGGTTGCATTTTCCAATTTCTTTACGTACATGTTACCTTGGATTTTACTGTGCTTACACTATAGGTACTTAGTAAATTATTCGGTTGTGTAGGCGTGTAATTTAATTATTCATTGAACGTTCTACGCAATATGGTTACTGCACCGATAATCAGAAATACAAACCTCCAATTTTAATTATATACCAATTCGATTCAAATGCGATACTTTATGGTTTATTGTTGTTAACGAATGTAGCCGTTCTCATGCCGTTAATTTTAATTTTTAAACAGTTTATTTCCTGTCAATAATATCTACGATTAACGAACGAACGATACGATGAACGAACTTTTTAAACCCTGACCTCTTAAAAATATTTTTCAAATTTAGCAATTTGTCCACTGTTCAATTGAAAATAATTGCGCAAAGCTGTTTTTGCCGTACAATCGTTAAATTATGTTTTCGTTTCTTACACGTGTTGGATGTTATATCTTTAGATATTGTTTTATTTTCATGTCCTATGCGATTTTTGAATGTGGGATAAATATCTTTTGATATTTTCTTTATCCAATACAAAGATTACACCAGTTGCTTCATTATACTGTTATTGTCAGTCATATCAACAAATCCTGATGTATTGCTTACATATGTAATATATAATAACACGTTGTCTTATTTCTCTAAACACATAATTCTTCAGAAGATATAAAAATATAGCATAGTACTCCCTGTCTCTTTCACCCGTTTAGGAAATAAAGAATAAGAATAATAGAATTTAACTTTCTAACATCGAATTATGTGATTACCTATAAAGTAAAATTAGAACATTCTGAGATGTGACTGACGTTTGAGTGATTGTAATTGCTAGTAAACTTGATTTCT
Organism: Callimorpha dominula; assembly: GCA_949752705.1. Classification (NCBI taxonomy): domain Eukaryota; kingdom Metazoa; phylum Arthropoda; class Insecta; order Lepidoptera; family Erebidae; genus Callimorpha; species Callimorpha dominula. The sequence continues at coordinate 12,240,098 of OX457011.1, forward strand.
TAATTTCTCATTGTTAGCATAATGTTGCGTCTAAAAACTACAGCAATTGTTCTGTAGCGCATCTCTCGGCAGACACGATGAAAGCCACATGTAAATATGATAAAACGTCAATGTTTTATGTGTTTCCGGTAACTTTTGAATTAGATAATCACTTTCACTATTTTTACTCAATGTTGTCTCAAAACTTGTTTTTCCAATACATTACTTACTGACTGGTTTACAGCCAAATTGGGTTCTCTGATACATATTCAAATACATGTATTACGTTTTTGTTGTGTATGTAACTTTTACAGTTTCTTATGACTGTTAAAAACAATGGTCTTTGGAATTATAGAATTTCCTTAAACTACTTACTACTAAAAATAATAAAAACCACTGTTATTATTTTGTAAAATATATGGCAGTATTATATACAATATATTTTTGTTCCAAATCTGCCTGTTACATGCGTACAACTATTAACTATGAATAAATATGGTGATTGTTATTTTAAATAAACTTATCACTATAAATATACACTTTAATAATTTTTTAGTAGTTGTACCTAAAACATACTAAATATATAACAATAATACTTACATAATAAAAAAAAAATGTGTTAAAGATTCTTTTGAGGCATACCTGGACTGTTGCTACCTGACTATTACTTTTTTATGGCCATAGTCTATGTCACATTTTTTTTGGTATAAGGGGCAAACGACCTGATGGTAAATGACTACCACCGCCCATGGGCACCTTCAACTCAAGAGTCACAAGTGAGTTGCCGGTCTTTAAGGTGGGAGTAGGGGAAGAGGGGGAGAGGATGTCACATAAAATTTCTAACATACATTTTTAATAGTAATAATAATTACAGTATCTGTATGTTGTACATATTAATTTATAGAATAGAATATAGAATGTTACATAAATGTTTTATGTAATATAATTTATAGTAAAATACTATGTGTTCTGCCGAATAAAGAAGATGGGTTTCCAATTCCCATCCCATCCCAATTCCAATCAAAGCGGCGGTAGCGTAATTAACGTCGCGTCGGACTTGCGATCAAGTGGTTGCGGGTTCGAACCCCACCCAGTGCACTACCGGCGTGAACCCACTCCTAACACAAGCACTTAGCTTAGCTGGAGGGGTTAACAAGAATACTAGTAATGTGTGACCCACGTTACTAGTATTCTTTTTTTTTATCAAAAAAAAAAAATAACAGTGTGCTTTAAGAATAATATAAGTACTTCTACCGTACTTTATAAGTTCCGGCGTTGGTGACACGACACTAAATGTCAACAGAGTGTCGGATAGTGTCTGAATAAATGTTTACTAACTCGATCATGGCATACAACTGCAACATTACTAACATCATTTCTTGAACGAACACATCTTTCTTACTAAACAATTTACTGTTCAATTATGCCATCAAAAATTGTCTCTAATAGATCATATCAAATACGTTAAAAAGACAATCAAAACCTTTAATGCAGACAGCCCAACCCTTGCATGACACAGCATTTATAAACGCTGACTCATGATGTTTTTATCAGTCAATAGGGACTTCCAATTGGGTATCAGACCAAACCCAGTTAGTTCTTCATAACAATACAAGTAGAATTCTTGATACATCAAACCGCTTTGTAACAGTTCGAAGAGTGTTGTAATAAAAAACGATTTACACGCAGAGATAGTCATTGATGCTATTTTAAATGAAGCACAGCGTTCATATACTCTTCATATATTAATGTGATAATGACATAAAAATATACTTATTGGCAATTGAAATAAGCCTTAGTTAAATATACGGTGTCGGTCTATTACAACTACTTTCGCCAAACAAGTAATACATCAGCAAAGTTGTGATTGTCTCAATCTAAATTGAATTGTACTGTGTCAGCACACACGATAAATCGCTCAATCACATTACCACGTCCACAAATTGCTTCACTAACAACTCTATTTTGACCTAAGACGTTATTTTTTTAACTTATTGCTCAAAGATTGAGTAAGAAGTTTCCCTTTGTAAAATGTAAGTGCATTCACAGACAAGATTGTCGAACATATTTTTTATATAGGCGATAAGCTTTGTTGAAATAGAAATGATAATAATATTTGTTAAAACAGTAGCTAAAGCAGATATCTGAAATTGATTGTTTGTAGATATAGAGACATATATAAAATAAGTTTGCATTTTATCATAAAATGGTTTTGCATTTTAAATTACGATCTTTTATGTTGGGTAACTTGAAAAACCGCCAATTAGCAAGCCATTTTTTAGGACGAGCAAAAAGTTTTAACTCAAATAAACACTGCATTATCCTCGTCTGATGATGAGATAATTTGGATGTGCACAAACAAAAAATTTTGTAACTATACATGCAATTAATATTCTCATGCACACATTTTAAGAAAGATATTCAAGGTCGTGTTGCAGAATAATGTCTTGGCTTTTAAATTTGCCTTGAGTATTATCGCTAAGATTTCACTGCATGCCGTGAAAGTTTATTTTTATATTACTCTTGCGGTAGGTAGTATTTCTTCTTTTATTTTCTTCATAATTTATACAGTCGAATAATTTAAATAAACAAAACTACCAAAGACTTAAATTACGAGGAAGTGACTGTATTTTAGTTACGTTATAATCTTGTGACCCAAAACTATACTTTGCGTCATCCTCATCATTTTATAATTGAAATTTTCCTACAGAGAATTTAATGCCTCAAATTACCGACACATAAATTTCTGTAGCGAGAGCCCATACAAAAGTAAAAAAATGTCAGGGCACTGACCAATCCTGACATTACGTGAACTTGTTATCCTTGAAATTACTTCATTCAGAAGGTCATCACTCCTAAGTCAGTAACTAGCTCGTCATCTTATGAGATCAGCGACACTCCATAAACAGCAGTAAGCTGCCTTTTATGGCGTCCCACAGATAACTAATTAAGTCAATGTTCATGTCGGTATCGATTGCCTTGTAACAATTAGGTGTCATAATACTCTCTTAGTAATTGACCTGAACTAATAAATAAATCATCCATAAATTTTTATTTAAGTATTCAAAATAATTTTAAACCAAATTATGACTACCTACCAATATTAATACATTTTATATTTTAAAACTGGATTCCATTACATGGCTTGTAAAGGAACACAACTTAAGTATAGGTTTTGCGTTAGTGGCTGAACCGGTATTTTTTTTTCTATAATTATTATTTTAAAGTTCTCGTTTTAAATTTGCCCGTAAAATTTTAAAGTTCAATGTCTCAACTTGAATCACACATTCAACACCGAACTTGTAATTAACTTGCTTTGTCTTATGATCTTGTTTCTGTTAAGTCGGTTACATCCTCAATCTAAAACATTCCGTTACTTTTTATAATCCTGTTCACTGATGATCATACTTTATCTGTGTCGTCTATTTTTTTTTATTACTAAAAGCCCAATATTTTAATCTATAAATTGATGTTATCGATGGCATTTAAAATTTATCAGTCAATTTGATTCTAATATTATGCTTTATTGTTTTCATCAGAAGCGTCTACATAAAAATATAATTAAACTATGCGTTTATAAAAAAAAGTTTTATGAAGAAAATCTTAGGAATCCATATGTTATGTTAGGAAAGTAGTTTTAAGACCCGTTCTATCATATGCGACAACCCTAAACACAGTTTCACTTCCACACACTGGAACTAGTAATCAGTGTGACAGTCTATGATTGGTTTGACAGGCCATTGACGTGCAATTAAATCTTGGCACGTTTTTTAATCTGTGCTCTTCATTGTTTTCAATGTAGCATTTTAGATATAAAAAGCGGGTGATGTTCCAATTTTTTATTAAAAAAAATATAAAAATACAGATAAGTAATATATTGCAATATATTACTTATCTGTATTCGCTTTTTAGACACTTTCAGTCATTTATATTAGCGGACAGAAATCTTATACTTATTCTTGATCGGCAACTACGAACCTGTTCTTAAATCTAATAAGAAACAGAGCGGTGTGCAGAGTTAACTGCAAATTAAGGAAAATTTTCTACTATTAACCACACCAATGCTAGCACTAACAAACACCGCATTCGAATACAACCATAAGTAATCAATCAATGATTATAAAATGAAAACAAACTTACTTCATTCTCGATTTAGCTTTCAGTTTTCTCTTTAATATTTAATCACGCTTTTCCAATTAGTCCCCCGTTGTCTAAATACCAGATAAATCGTTGTTTTAATTATCTCAGATACTCGACCGACATTCTATTGTTGCTTACAGATTATATTATCCGTCAATTATTAAAGTAACGGTCTCTCGGGCGGACATTCTAGTTCGAGTTGAGTACCGCTACTTTGAATTCTCTGATGTATTACACACTTGGCTACATGTTATACTATGCTCGCACAGCAATATATATGACACTAGCTGCGCCCCGCGGTTTCACCCGCGTAAGTCCCGATGCCGTGGGAATATCGGAATAAAAAGTAGCCTATGTGTTAATCCAGATCTCCAGCTATTTACATACCAAGTTGTTTTATGGCAATCGGTTTAGTAGTTTTTGCGTGAAAGAGTAACAAACATCCATACATCCAAAAATCCATACATCCTCACAAACTTTCACGTTTATAATATTAGTAGGATAGTAGGATTACCAAGATCTTTTGTTTCTCTATTATCCTAATTCATAAAAAAAAACATATTCTTTTAAACAATTGAGCTGATATAATTTATTCCGTGTTATATTCTTAATAATAAAATGTGTGAAAATATTGATTCTGAAATGTCGGCATACAGACTTCATTTAGTTCACAGTGAATGCTCTACTTATGTAATAACTGTTACTGTGCCCTATGTTTGTTTTCAAAAACAATTGGATATTGTGCTCATGTCTGCGTAATTGTTTAAGAGATCCATGCTTAACACTAAGTAATGGTTTGTACAAGAACGTAATAAATAGGGTATCTATTTTAAAAGTATTCACTTGTTATTTTATATTTTTCTATGTCTCACCTCTATTCCCTAATGACTATACTCTCACGAGAATACTATTAAAAAAGTGGCTGCCGTTTAAACAAGACACTTTTCCTTTACAAAACTGGTATTTTACCGCAGCCACGCCAACAAAGGAACCACAACGTTAACATTAGAAGCGAAAGTAGTAAATTATGTAATAGTAACAAAACTGAAACTCATGTGCATCCGTTCATAATATCTCTTGAATAACTGTCATTATTTCATTATGTCTTTTCGAATTGATAATAATCACAATTGTTATAGTTCGCAACATCATATTGTCTCATTGTTTTAAGTTAGTTTTAAGTTTCTTTGCCAGTATTCTTCTCATAAGGCCCTACGCATTTTGGAAACTGGAAGTTATAGATCGACACAAGCAGATTTTGGTATTTTTCACCTAATTTACCTTGACAATCCAGTACATGCTGTGGCGTCTGTTTGTGCCGATCTATGATTTTAACTCTAGCTTAAATTTAACGTTCATAAATGTCACTTAGTGTCTTAATTGAATAAATGATTTTGAATTTGAATTTGAATTTGAAGTGGTGTTTCTGAACTGTTGTTTTCGTGGAAAATTAGAATAGTCCTTGGCCTTCAAGTTTTCTAATACCTATTTCAATTACATTATGTAGCGATGAATAAAAAATAATGTCATAGATTTAAAGATTTATAGATTCGGGCAATCCGTCAAAACCCCGTTCTTTTTTTTAAATTGAATCGAAATTCATAATGGTTTAAAGTATGTTTAAAAATTTAGTAATAATAGGGTGAGTACGCGTTTCGCAGAGAAACCATGTTTTTATTTTCTATTAATAGGAAAACCTATTAGTAACTTTAAACTTGCTCGCTGCAAGCGGCCCGGGACTACTCGTAACTTTTCGTGCTCAATATTAACCGCTATTTTAAAACCGATATAATCTTTAACATGTGCTTCGAGCTATTTAATCTTGTTTTGATAATTATCGATTGGTTACACTATAATGTGATTATAAGCTATCAACAAGCCTTCTATTTCGAGAAGAACTTATCAACCGATTATCTATTCTTTACGGCGATAAATTCTGTTTAATATAATGATGCTGGTTACTAATAATTATGTGATACTTATTGAAAAACGAAAGACTGACTTGACTGGTAAGACTTTTCTAGGGTTTTTATAAATATAATCACCCAGCATCATTATTACAATTAAATCCCATGTGAGTAAATTAAAGAGATTTAACTGGATCTTAATTATAATTTTCATAAACTGTGCGATATCTCAGTGATTGCTAATCATATTAATATAAATAATTGAGAAATTAATATAAATAATTAATAATTAAAATAAATAACATACAATAATTGAGATATTCACAGTTAGGTAGTATAGTTATTAAAATTATTGCTACTGAAAGTAATCGCTGATTACTTGCCATAGCAATAAATTACCGGAATTGGTGTAAGCAGATCAAACGTTGGGAAATAAAAAAAGACTAATTGTTTCAAGTCTGAACATATGAGTACATAATTAGGTATGTTATAATAGTGAAAATCTAAAATCAAAAAAATCAAAATCTCAAAGCTAAAAATCAAATTGATATTCAACAGATGAGTTGCTTTCGCCCTTGAATCAACAAGCCATCCTACCTTAACAGTTATACTGCTGTTTTTCTTAACACTACTTCAAATACCTTCGTGTACAATAATTGTCTCTGGACAATCTAGGCTACGTAACGGGAGGCATAACCTCAGTTAAGTTTTCCGTTCCTACATCCACTGTCAAATAAAAGAGATAAAAAAGGATTTTCTTATCTAGATCATACTAAATCTATAAACTTATATACTCAGAGACATAATAGTTATCTATGATCAAAAGTGCTGTGAAAGTGATGGATTGACACTGGTGACTGTTAGTTCGGTATACCATAGTGATTATAGACAAAATGAATTTATCTATTACATCGACTGCTGCTACCAATGAGGAAATCGGTAAGTTGAATAAATGATTTTGTTAATGCGATAATAATATCTTATTTTATCTGATATGATCGTGAATTACGTTAGCCATTCCCGGATTTGACTTGATATTTTTTATAAATTACAACTCACGTTCTCGATGAAATATTTTAAAATAAAATGTCAACCTATATTATCATGTATTGTTTAAATATAAGGCGAAATAAGTTCTAATGGTGATAACTTAAAGCTATATAAATACCTACATAAAACGCGCAACGTTTTTTTGGATTTGAAAGACCTTTAAGATAATAAAATTTTAAAAGTATCTTAGTTTTTGTACTGTGACCTTGTGACTGTTATATTATTACAAAATTTTTATCATTACGAGAAGAGACAACTTTGCGCACCTTTTGACCTTTATTGATCTCAGGCAGGAATATGTGAATCGGCTTAATTAAAGTTTAAAAATCAGAGGTGCAGCAGATAGCTAAAAAATTCATAACCAGTGTTACAAATACAACTTCCACTGTTTACGTTCATACTCCAACTGTCAAACACAATATATAAACTGTCATTTGTTTATTGATAATTTAAAAATAATCTGTACTCAAACAGTCGCACAGATTAGATATTGTCGCTAGTAAATTTTAAATAATATATGAAGTATATTCTGAAAATGTTTCGAAATGGTCGAATATATATCAATTTAAGCTTCAACATTTAATAAATTACTTTCAAATATATTACCAATAATTTCGTAATAGACCATTTAGAACTTTTTATTTAATTTCATTATGATAAAAGCTGTTTGTAAAATAAGAGAGATTGTATGAGGTATCTACTGATCCTTTGCTATTAGTCTTCAAAGCGTTCCTATTATCGATCCAATGAATTAAATTTAATTCGAAAATAATTACTTTGCTGGTGGCCTCAATATAAAAACGATTACGACAGTCATTGCATAAACATACTGATTTCAATCCAATTGAATATTAATTGAAGTAAATGTTCAAAAGTGCATAACGGGTTAGTAATAGTAACTCGGAATAAATTAAAAAAACAGACATCTATTTTACTTACATATAAAATTATACGTTTTTTTTTTAAACCTTCAAATATGGAACATATTTTCAACATTAATGCATTGTGCTGATTATTGTTTTTAAAGTTGTGTGATTTTAACAACAATGTAATTGCTGGCTATAAATCCTTAAAATATTGAACTTCGAATATCGTTTGAAACGGCCGCAAAAAAAAAAACATTTTTTTAAAGTACCGTCGTCACAGCTAAATACTAAGGCATGTTCGATATCAGACTTACAGTACCTATATGAAACGTCTGATCTCCGATCAAACATGTTTTAAGAGACATTAATTCAACCGTAGCGTCTAATTGATATCTTTCTAAAGATCACAAGCTTTATCCGCAGTACACTTGCTTTATATCAAGAGCATCTTAAAATAACCACAGTCAAGGTACATACTGGTGTGCTTGAACTAACTAAAGACACGTCTGCCTACACACCGCCTACTCGTGTCCACAAAGTTGGAATATTTCTAAGGACTAATATAACATTTGCATCTACGATGGAACTTTGTGCATCTTGAACGCCTACTACTTATAATTTGCGGAACTGATGGTTGAAAATTATGGGAATATGAAAGTGCGAAACAGCGTGGGTGGTGCTTAAAAGGTTGTTAGGAGCTAAAATCTATCTTAGATAAGCAGTTCAATGGAGTTGCTTAAATATTACTGTCTAGTAGAATTGCCGAAGTCATCAAAAAGGCGTGTAAAGCCTTTAATAATCATAACTTGACAGACTGTTTATCCAAGATAAATATAAACAAATTGAATTTATTACAGTACTTCGCAGTTCACGCATTATGTAGTGCCGTACGATGCATAATCTCAATAATTTGTATAAAAGCTGCGGTAAGGTATATCAATATCTCAAGATACAGTTTTTAAAAGAAGTCGACCTCTTTTACCAACTTTTTCTTTTCAGCCATAAACAAAAGAAGACTCGTTCTAAAATTAAACACGTCAAAACGTCAGTAGGTCACATTTTAAAACACGTTGTTTGTCGACAATATCCATGTTGCAACGCTTGCAACTGCATTGTTGCACAACTACTGGCAAAAACTGGCACTTGTTATGCCAATAAAAGTGGCAAGGACGAAGCTTTATTGGCAACGAGACCGTTGTTCAATTGCTAATATACTCTTTAAGTTAAATTTAAATTAAACGAAAGTCTGGATATTTCATGATCATTTTCAAATAATTTCTGCTGCCACGTTACGATTGTTATTAAATTTTACTTTACCTGCTTTATTTCAATACTGTATTTAGTAATAAAAAGTGTTATTTACACAAACAGTGTTACTGTATAATACTTTATAATACTTTTTCGTTAGGGGAAAACAATAAAGTTAAAGACATATTTATATATATATGTATATATAAATAAAACTATATAAAAACCTAAAGATCAGAACAGCCATCACCTTACATAAAAAACGAAGACTTCGTTTCTCTTTCATTGTCCGATACAATATACTATAGATTTATTATTACATAACTAAAATAACAGTCCGAGTGCAATACCGAAACTATTTTCCAATCATTACGCATTACGTGAGGTTATTATACAATAAATTAATTACATGAATAGCAATCAGTTCCGGTATAATTCTTTTAGGTTGTGATTATTTTGATATGCAGTTAACGTGCAAATAAATATGTAAATATATTTGCGTGATTGAATGTGGCCAAAGGCGTATAGTAGGTTAATACAACACTTTCTTGCATTTAAAGGGACGACTAACGGATCAAGAGGTATTATCGTTTTTTTTTTGTTTAGTCTAGCTATCGATAAATTAAATCACAGTACAGAAAGAAGATCGAAGCAAAGTAATCTTGGTTACTTGAAGGTGATCACTGCGGCCGAGGCAGTTGAGCATTCGCGGTTTAGAATCCCGCTTATTGCAAATGTTTGTTATGAAGGAATAATTGAATATATCTATTTGGATGTCTGGATGCTTCTTTATAACAGATTCTCTAGAACACGGAACCCATAGCAGGAACTAGAATGAAACAGCTTAGTTTGGGTCGAGATAGTGCAGTGTAATTTGTCGCAGAATATTATTATTATTACTTTACGGTGTGAGCATCTGTTACTGTCAACGAAAGGTTTAGGGCAGAGAGAATAGGGAATATGCATGTTGTTTAAATTTACTTGATTAATTTTTCCTTGAATCTTTATTGTCCAGATATTATGCCTAAACAATTATTTTCTTATTTAGTTCGTGTTTAATTGCAAAAAATATTAATTAAAATATGCAAAATAAGGGCGCGAAATTCAACTTTGTAAAACGCTTCACCATTGGTCGAAACAAAACATGACGTGACATTCCACGTTCTGTCATTTATCGAAATCATCTATGACAATGACTGAATGTAGTTAGGTCAAAGCACAATCGGACAATCTACCGAAAATAGGTGCATTCATGATGACTATATATTTTGCATCAAATCCAGATTTTACATCCGCTGAGGTTAAAGGAGTGAAAGCCGCAAGGTAATTATTATAATACTTGTTATATTATAATCTAAAGGATAGGTAAGATATGCATAGTTAGTTAAATTCATGAAGTTTTATTGGACTTTTGTTACCTAGTTTAAATAGAAAAGCAAGTTGCCTTCTGCTTGATATTTAAAACAAACATAAATTACTGCTGACTAATTCACACTATACTAGCAATTAAATTGTAATATGCTTACATATGCTTACATTAAAGTGATCTTCAGAACAATATAATGCGGCGTTCAAACAGATCAATTTTTATCGATGTTTTCAATGTTATTTTAAAAATTAATTTGAACATTGCCAAGGTTAGTTATATTTTTTATTAGGGTAGAATGATGGAACAAGTCAATAAAAGATAAAAAAAAAATACATGCATATTCCCTATTGGTAACGAGTAATCGTACGAGAGTTCCTAGAAAGCTATCTCTGCGGGTAGTAAAAGATGACCACCTATAGATTATGAAAATTAAGCAACCTTTATATGTAGGTAGATAGGTAGATACCTACGATCATTTTAGGAACTCACTTAGGTAATTATGAAGCTATCGAGAGTAGCCAAGCTTTTACTTGCAAGGTTATACTAGCCGGTCCCATTATTCTTAGTGATAATGAGACCAGGAAGAAGCTATACTGTTAGTAACAGATACACCTAATCAGCTTAGTGTACCTTAGTTTTATCTGCATATTTTTTGCATAGATTCGGTCTAAAATTATGCGTCTCGATTTTGTTACTAAAATTGCTAGTCTAGATAAAAATATTTTTACTCTTAGACCAGAAATTTTTAATTAAAGTAACCGTCGCGGAACGAATAAAGTAATTCGGCTTGTAGTGCTTTAAAATATATAGAAGTATCTTCTAGAATATTTTTCTTAACTTGCATTGTTGTAAATTCAAGAACATTTTTATTTATTGCTATACCCGTTATTTCAATATAGCTATTTATTCTTTTATCGCTCCACAAGGTTATATTGTTTCAGCGGTTTCTATTACCTCCTTTTAGATACGGTCAAGAGCTCTTGATAACCTTTTCATCGAATAAACTATGGTTCGTTGAGTATTTGTCGTCATCTGTTAAATCTAGCAGTACAGTGCTTGATGTCTTATTATTCAGACTTGTGTTAATTCGCTTAGTAATTCAGAAGCATATTGTGTGTTACTTTAGCCTTGAGATAACAAAGTCTATATTTTAGTTTTGCTAATTACGTTCTTCATTTCATAGTGTTTAATTTGCAATAAAAACATTTTATTTCTTTTCATTGTGTGTGCAGCTGTTGTGCAGACAACCTTGCAATAAGTTTTGCATGCGTACAAGCATAATATCTATCCATATCGAATACAGTAAGATCTGTGAAGAAACTCAATATATCTTGCGGGGTCACCTTGCATTCGTTAAAGTGTATCTATATTGTGCAAAATTCTCAGTGCAGTTAAATAAACACGAATATTTCTGTCAGAAGGCAGGTTTTCCTGTGACCCATTTACAACTAAAACTTTGGTTTAGTCTACCGTTAGTTTTCCGTCAATCACACCTTATTTGCTAGTATGTACTGTCAAGGCATAGCAATTGACACCTTATTGTATTCTACAATGGTTGCATTTTGAATTCTATGTTTTAAAAAGACAAAGTTAAATTTTCATGTGATAAAATAGTTGGTTGTTGGAGTTCGCGGTACAGTCATAGTTAGTGCTGTGAAATAGAGACGTCTCTAGGTGTCAGTCAGTCAGTCGCGGGTGTTTGTTCGGAGGAGGTGCACAGTGCAACTGCGACCTTGCCGCCTCGCCAACTCCTGCATGATCGAGTTGACAGTTCCGTAATGGATTGCTACGTTCAGTATCCAGGTAGTGTGTTGTGACTTAAATATTATCATAATGATAAGTGGCGGTCTTCGTAGATTATCAATTAAATTTCACGAAATGTTCTATGATTTATTGCTTCTACAATTCTATGAATTTCTGATAGGTACTTGGATTTCAAAAGTTTGCGTATCCTGAAGATATAACCGAAAATTATCCTTATGCAGTGAACAGAGTCTTCTCGCAAGACCGGCGTCCCTAAAAGTTGTTGGTTTTCTATCGTTGGGATTTATTACACGACCTGGCAAGACTATCGTTATATGACGATAGGACTTGTATTGGTATCGTGGTGTTTAAAAAAAACATTGAACTATACGTGTATCTTTCTAAAGAGAAATAGAGTCAGGTCCATAACTATATCAATAGGTATCTATCACTAGAGATGTACTTTTTCTGTTTTAAATTACTATCTGTTTTCAATACTGTCAGTTTACGCGGGTAATGGCGTACTTAGCACTTTACGCCTGATTATAATTCCATCCACAAGTCGTTTATAAGGTTCTGTATTGCATCGTAATCACTTAGTTTACAATTTGTTGGCTTTCACCGAGGATGTAAGACTCGTCATGTCGCAATCTCGGATACCATATAAGAACATAAGTATTTATGTTCGGATCCACAAGAGATGGAAATGTCTTATGTCCTTTTTGGGAATAATGAAACCCATACAGATAAATAACAAAATGGTGAAGATTATCTTCCAAAATAAATGTTAATATAAGGTCCGAAATAACAGATTCTTGAAATGTATTTTTCTTTTTTATGCTTCTTCATGATACATACGTTCTGAATGATATAACTTAACGTTAAACACGTGGTTTATTACTAAAATGTAGTGTAAAATGATAGATGACAACGGTGACCATAGTCTAACTAATTTGTTCTATTAGCCACAGATAGGCCGATATGGTTCTGATAAGGCTACTCGAGTATTATAATTTGTAGAATAATAAAAGCCAATTCAGTGCTCTCATTTTGACAAGAAAGTGTACCAAAAAGTAATAGGAAATATACAAGTATAAGCTTCAGAATGAGTAATGCCACAACATCACGATTCAACCTCATTTTAACCAAGAGTTGGCGACACAAATCGTTTTTTGTTAACTACATTCAGAAGCATGTTCTTTGTGCATATCGGGGCAAATACAGGTGCATTTGAATCGCCAAATAAAATGATTCATCGAGTTCGTTCACACTACCAAACTACAATTTCAAAATAATTGCTGTGTTCAATCGATACCTACTGCTGTCTTCAATTTATGTAGCAACTAGCACAATGGCGTAAACTGAACAAAAGGAGGACAACAGTGACACTTATGCTAATCTAGAAACCAATTATCATCATATTCGAAGTAGAACTCGCTCTTAGAAATAACTACAACTATACGTGTAGATTTATATCTAGAAAAGATTTACCTAAGGTACATATTTGAATGTAATATTATCTAGAAAAATCTTAAACCTCATAATCTTGCAACTTGCCACACTGAATAGACATTTAAAAATAACAACACTTTGAAAATAGAATGCAAATGCATGTTCTGTTCACTCGTTCTGAAACGTCCCGTCTCCACAGCAATGGGAAGCAGTAATAGCTCGTTGAATTTGACTGACGACTCGCCACAAATTGCCTTCCGTTCTTGGCGGAACGCAAAATTGTTTGTTCCATATTTGAATTGAATCGGTCGTGATTTCATCACATCCCTTCTAAACGCTGTACTCGAATACATTCGGTTCAAATCGAATATTCGGTGATAAATGGATTAAAAAGCGGGCAGTTGTGCGAAATTGGACAATATTCTTGTAGTCCCATTTTCAATTATATTGCTTCGTAATGAAACGACATAAAAAAAATATATGTCGGTAACATTGTATTACAGGCTCTTGATAGCCTTGTATTCAAAGTTCCTCGATACAACTTCCTACAATCGCCTCTCCTTGTCAGTTTTTTTTTTTTCAATTATTATAAGTCGAGTCGCTCCACATTACCAAACGATAAAATACATAAAATTGTATGTAACAATATTAGCTCTGACTAAAAAATTCGCAAGCTTATTGACTTAATTCGCGAGATTAAAAGCTAGAGACGCCCAAGTTCATGGAGCCGGTGACATTTAGGGCGCTATTTCGGCGCGTGCGCACCGGCTGCGTTTTGTCGTATCTATTCTGATTTATGGAACATTTACGACAAGTGCAGTGATAAAACTCGTCCCTTCTGTGTTTTACTCCTTCCTTGACAAGAAAGATGGACATTTCGAATAAATGTGGTAATAGAAACAACATGGCTGACAGTCGGAACTGATGCGTTCATTATGAAAATGTTTTCGGTATCTCTCAAAACTCAGAAAATAATTACATATTCACAAATTTAATTTGGTTAGTTTCAAATCGCTTATATTATATAACCGATGGTTATACAAATTAAATAATAGGTTTTGTAGTGTTTTCTTGTAAATATCAAACACCGTTTCTACCGCGTAAGTCACGATCCCGTGGGAATATCGGGATAAAAAGTAGCCTATGCGTTAATCCAGGTCTCCAGCTATCTACATACCAAGTTCTATCGCAATCGGTTCTGTGGTTTTTGCGTGATAGAGTAATATACATCCATCCATCCAAACTTTCACATTTATAATCTTAGTGGGATTTTGTATTTTTAACAAATATTACTTACCCACAAAAATAGACGATGTTTAGTTTCGCAAAAAGGTCAGCGTCCTGAAAATATGCAAAATAACTTTTTGCTTATATAATTTTACCGCTGCAGATGTCAAATTGCCATTATTACTTACGTATTTTGAAATTGGAAGGACTTTAACTCCACACTTTTCTCTCAAGTTGTCAATATATGTTCTAAATTAGAACAACTTTTAAATGCAGGTTTTGGCAAGTTGCATCTAACCAATATTTATATTGGAATTGAAAGGACTTCTTCAGTTCACACGGTTTTTTTACACAAGTTGAATGTACCTGTACAATTTGTACTTGAGTTTTATAAATCTGATCTTTTTACCTTACGCTGGAAATACTTAAACAAAATGACAAGAGTTTCATTTTATAATTATTATATAATTTTCCTTTCCTATTTTGTACTTAATACGTTACTAGCTATACTTTATAGCCAGCTCTTATCCGGTAAATAGACATTTAAAAGGCATGGTAAATCGTATCTACTAATTTTCCCACACTGCGTATAACAGAGTGTGAGAAAATTAGTATGACTGTCAAGTCAGATCAGTATCTTTTTAATAAAAATCAAAACAGGAGTTTCAAATACTAACACATGACGTCACGCCTTAGTGTTGACAAATCATACACTTTTAATGTTGATTCGACAATTACAAAATAAATTAAAAACGTTAAATAAAAGTAAGCACAATTTTCGCGGTATTTTAAGATGTTGCTTTGCCTGATATAGACCAAATAATTTATTTTGAACATCGGAATATATCCAATTGCTGTTAATACGTACAAGTTTCGGAGTTGAATTTACCTTTGTATTGTATATATAAGGGATCTCACAGACTCTCTTACCAAATAGTTAACGAAGTGGTTAGTAATCTGCAACCGATTTTTCGGATACTGATTCTGTGGTATTGAGTAATCAATCGAAGCAAGATTTGCAGTTGTTGATTGTTTTCTTGTCAACTTCATCACATTCTGCTCATGTCTTTAAATAATATTCTCCAATTATGTCCCAGTCATTCTTTAGCATGTGTCAACTCTTCATGCAGGAAATCAGGATGGCACCTAGTCGCGTATCATTTAAAACAAAGGTTCGTGCTCTCCTCTTCCGTAAACTGGCAGAATCATCAGAACAATAGAAAAATATGTTTATGTATATATTACACTATACTACACTCATTCGTATACTTCTTAATACATCTACTTCATTCATTTCTACACCACCCTGAAGTACACTGGCAGAGAATGCCTTTGGTATTAAGTCCGCCTCTGTACATATTGTGCATAAAATATTAAATAAATATATTCTCCTAACTCCCTCTTCTGAGCCTGTAAAAGGCCTTTGATATTATGTCGATACAATATGATAAAGTTTTTTTTTAATTTTCTACTCTTAAACAACGTAAATAACACTTAAATACGTAAATAAAGCAAACTAAACTGTGTTTGCTTTACGACCATAGACCAACAAAATTGTTAGTCTATGGTCGTATTGGTAATAGACGAATTAATTAGTCGGAGTCGCGTAATATGTGAGATGCCTTTCCTTTGAGGTGCCTTAGAAAATTGGCAATTTCCGGCGCGGGAACAAGATCGCCATCATGTTATAAATGTTTCCTTTCCCACAAAAGTGAGGACCTCTTTGATGACTGTTGCATAATATTGATATTTATAGTTCCTTGAGTATCTAGTATTTATGTTATGTAATATAAAGTATGAGTGATATAAGTGTTCAATTATAATATTGTAGTAGAAAAACCTAGCTAACGGGGTTGATCGCTACGCTACAATTTTCTAATGTTAGTATTATCATAATAATCACTTTTAAATAAACCCATTATAGTCTGAATATTTGCACAGTAATACTTGAGCTGATGATTCTTAACACGACGACACGAACGTAATCATTCTTCTGATACTATTGAGAGCCATTTAGACTTATTATATTATCAAAACAAAATGATAACAAGCCCGGGAGACCCAGAAATTGAAATCGGTTCGATTAACAGTCGAACGAAATCCCAGTGTTGATCAAAGAAGTTAAGATTTCTGGGAAGTCTTATTATTTTTTTAATAGTTCAACTATGGTCTCGTGCAACCACGTCAACGGTCTTAAAGGTTTTACCAGTCAATGCACGATTTATAGTCCTGCAATCAAAACCAGTAACCAATAAATTACGCATATATTTTACTAGCTGTTGCCTGCGGCTTCGCTCTCATAAATTATTTTTCTATCCCTCGGGTAAAGTAAATTTTTCTTTTTTCCTGTCACAACAACCACTTACGTGTACGCAAAATTTCACGATGGTCGGTTGAGTAGTTTTAAGGCATGAAAGCGTAACAAACAATCTTACTTTCACATTTATAATAAGAGTTAGGATTCTTACCAAAGTTAAGCATAAAGGAAACAAAGAAAATAACACTAAATCAAAACGATATCTTTCAAACTGTACGTATATTTATAACCGGTCTAAAACATATTCGACCGCTCCAAATACATTACACGCGTACCTATGTCCAATCACAATGAATGACTTCACGAGTTTTCTCTCTGTTATTGTCCCTACTTAAATAGATAACAGATTCTTTAAGACTATTTCTGTAACCCCAAAAAACAGACAACACCTTCTGTGGGGCCGTTCTTTTTTTAAATGAACACAAGTGACGTAGGTCACATATTACTAGTATTCTTCTTGAACCCTCTAACTAAGCTAGATACTATATCAAAAGTGGGTTTACATCTGTGGCGTACTGGCGTAATAAATCTTGATTTTAGTGGTAGTATTCGATAACAATGAGGATATCCTATATCATATCATAAAATTGTTATTAGTTATTAAATTATAACTTATGTTCAATCCCTTTTGAATATACAAGTAATTAATAACTTGACTCTGACAAAATTGGTGCAATACCAAGCATTAAATGATGGAAAATGAAGACGAGAAATTATCGCCGATTTCATCAAACAATGCGGTCTATATAAATAATGATGATTATTATGATGAGAATATGATTGATGAGTTTGATAATTTTAAATTGACTTTGCTGGAATTACTTATACGTTAAATATTTCTAAAGTGATTGTTTTTAAACATGCATTGGTGAATTATACACACATTAGGTATGAACAGGAACTTAATTGAGCTAATAATATGCGGTACTTTTTCCTTCCGTTAATCGCGGTAATGGTAAGACTCCACACGTGACCAGAAATGATACAATTCGCAGGAACATTCGGTAAACAAGAAAATTATACGTATCGTAAATTTATTATTTTCGGCTGACAGGGATTTATGCTCTCCGTTAGTCGAGACTATGACAAAGACTTTCATCCTCCTTTCGTCTGAAACATTTACGTAGAGCTAAATATATTCAATCATTTTTTAACTTAACTGTGAAAAAAAAAACTACAGTATCAAATTTCTTTTTGCAACAAAATATTCAGAAATGAATACGCTCTCATGCAAGAACCACATTTACTTTTGTAACCTATCATCGACACAATAATATACATATATCACCTGGCAATCAACCAGTACTATTGCGGTACACATTAACCTACTAACAGATATTCTGACACGGAATAGCCCGACCTACATTCTAGATGCGCAGACGCATCCTATGCACGTAATGACGTAAACAACATGTATTTTTAACGGTACTCACGTGTATATGTTTATTATGATACATGCACTTCAAAATGTGAAGTAAACTTGCACTAGTTTTACCTATAAGAAGAAAGGAAAAAAGTGCTCTGGATTTTCTCTTCGAGAGCAACCTGCTTCATTTCGGTTTGATGTAGTTGAGCTTAAACTTTATTTTAAACAGGCCATACTTTAATGTTCAAACTTCTTTGATCTTTAGTTTTAGTTTCTTTGTTCGTTAGGAAATTCGCTAGCCGATTTTGTAAGCCAACAACAGGACACCATATTTAGCAACGGCTGCAGCTCTTTTAAGAGTAATTCAAACAAAAAGTTTAAATATACCTAATATTTCCTTCGATCAAATAACACCAGAAATATTTGATTGTTCTTGATTGAGATTTCTCGTCCTTCAACTGCTTTATCAACAATTGTGTTATAAGTAGAAACAGATTAATACATAATGAATTATAAGCGAATGTTACGGGCATTTATCAACTTATCTTTCTCTATTCAAACGCCATTCATTTATTGGAAAGAAGGCATAGCAAATAATAAAAACCGTATGACTTAAGAACCTCCTTTGTTTTTCGTCGGTTAAAAACATCGTCAAACTAAATGGGGGGAAGAGGTTGTCGGCGCACGAATGACCCCACGGGTTGTGTGATTGTTTATAGGTCACTAGCAATAGCCAGGTGGGCTAAACTTGCTCTTTTGTGGAGGCAGTACAACAACTCCTAAGTTCCAATTTCTAATCTCAGGTATTGCAACTCGGAGAAACATAAGCTTAATACTCTGATCGTTTCAACAGCCGTGTCTGCAAGATGGTCGGCACTACGTGCAGCGGCGACCAGGCGCGGTGGTGCAAGACGTTTGCGCAGAGAAATTACAGCATTGAGAGAATCCCTAGACGATATCTGCGAGCCCGGAGACTGTGCTCCACAACCGCACACCAGAGCTCAGCTACACAGAAGGATTGAAGAGTTAAAGGTAAATTCACCAAGAATTTGTCAGGCTCTTTGAGCTTAACAAACATCTAGGGACGCCAAGTTTTAGAAAACCAGAGGGGAGAAATGTTTTAGGACCCCTGCCATATATAGAAGCTCTCCACTTGCTACGTTACGTATGAGAGGAGATACGCTTGTCCACTAGATGCTGGCCTAGTGCGGGTTGGTAGACTTCACGTATGTGTGGTATTCAGCATTATTGAGAAAAAATAAAATAAATTGTGCGTCCCAATTTTATCAGTTTTCAATCTGATCTTTTGCAATTCACCGATATCAAAACTCAAGCTGATTAAAGAAGTAATTTGTGGTATACAAACCAAAAATGACTTCTATATTTTCTTGATTCAATAAGGCCTATTCATGATGATAATCGTTCATCGTTCGGGAGATGTTTTTAATTAAACTGCAGCGTAGCGTACTTTTTATCATTTATGGCGGTTCTCATGTGCCTGGCATAATCAACTTTTTTTTTGGTTCCAGGATCGTCTGTCTCGTCTTCTAGAATGCAAAGTCTCGATGCTAAAGCTGACTGTATCGGTGCGTCGTGTTTTGGGTGACACGGAGAGTGATGACGGAGGGCTGGCTAAAGAATTGACTGCATTACAGTCTGCATGGGACGACGCACATCAAAAGTAAGTGGGCGCAGTTTGGTTTAAAATATGTTGGGTTTTGACATGGACTTTATTTTGTGATATCAATTTTGTGTTTTCGAAAACTCTACTACTACTCTTTTCCATTTTTCTAGAACATCTAACGAACTCCTCTCACTGGAAAAGGCAGTTTGCGCGTGGACAGAATGGGAGAGTGCACTGCGCGAGCTCCAGGGCGCCTTAAGAGGAGATCTAGCAACATTAGAAGCGCTAAGGGATCGTGGAACTGCAGTCGGTGAACAAAACGAAGTGTCTGCTCAAATCAGGCAGTTGGCTGCGTCGTTGGTCGAAAAAAAGAAGGTAAACATTAAAATATACAGTTTTTCAATATTTACGAAAATAACATATAGCGTGTGTAGGATTTAGTTAAAGATTAGATATTTAAATTCTAAATAAAGTAAAATAAAAAAAATACATACACAAAAACTAATAAACAGCTAATAAATAATTACGTTACTAAGTATAATATTGTAAAGTTATTATTATTGTTGTTAAAATTGTTAAAATATTATGACAAATAAGCTTTTGAGCTTGCAAATGACTTTGCAACGGAGTTCTTTTTATATGTTCTTTTTAGATTAATATTATTATTTACTTGGGTTCACTGCAAATATATATATATATATATATTTCTGGGTAAGGTGGTTCCCCAATATTGATCTGATGTTATAAGTCCCAGAGTGTTTTTACTACCTACTACTACTACTAACCTACTTTTTTAACATAAATCGATAAACGAATAGCAATGTACAAATAACTTTTATTCATTTTCCAGGGTGGTTCGACCTGCGACTCGCTGTCGGACTCTGGCATCTCTGACGGGGACAGCGAAGGTGCGGGGCGACGCGCGCGGCGCCTGGGCGCGCTGCGGGAGCTCGCGCGGCGGCTGCAGGCTGCGCTTGCGCCCAACTCGCCCGCACAGAGGGCTATTGCGAAGGTTAGTTAGTTGCGAAAAGTGAGACTATACAGGTCTTCGGTACACCAGGTTTCTGGGCCATAACAGCATAATATCTCATAAAATAGATTGCAAAACCCAAAACCGGTCTGTTAAATTTTATTATTAAATTAGTAGGTATCTATTATTTTTTAAGTTATAAATATTCTTTCTTTTATTTTAGCGCATGGAGCAAACGGAAAATGAAGTACGCACACTCCAGGAATCGTGTCGCGCTTTAGTAGAACAAAGCATTCCAGATCTTAAGATCGAGGAGGAAACGTGAGTTTGAAACTTTTCCTCCTATTTCACTTAGACGCATAAGTTTAGAGTCTCAAATAGTTCTACTCCGAAACGCATTAATGTTTTCTTTTTCGCAGCAGAGACAACGGCATAACGACTATAGCTGGTAGCAAGACTGGTGCTGGAGACCCTGACTACAGCCCGCGCGGAGGTTGGGTGTGGCGAGTCTTGCGCTCATCGCTGCCCATTCAACTTTGTCTGGTGGCCTTACTCCTCGCTGCCTGGTTGGTCGAGCGTCCTAGGTGCTGTGACGCCCTGAACTCTCTAGCCCAAACCCTAACTCCTCAGCTACGCTACGTAAGAGGACCTCCCCCAGTCTGAACATGGACAAAAACCATTCAAAACTATGGTGATATCTAACTTCGAACACACTCATTGTTCGATTTTTAAATGTGAATAACTACAGAGTATATTCACATGTAATGAAAAAACTAGCTGATGGCAATGACCTGAATACAGGGCTTTTTGTACTAGCAAACTGTTGTGCTTTTTACCACGGATGTGAGTTCTAGAGAAAGACGGTAGACTGGGCTTTTAGCCAGTATTGCGTGAGGCAATAATTTTTATAATTTTACTAACATATAGACGTTGGTTAGATGAGGTTTTTGATTGAGGTTGTTACTAACCAAACTGCCTATGGAAAAAAACTTAGACATAGGTATATATTGAATAGTAACCATTGTAAACGTTAGTTTTTAATAACTTGAAATGAATGAGAGAAACTGAGCTAAGACAGAGTTAGAAGGGATTACACTGATTAGACAGAGTGAGAGAATATTTGAATCCGATTGCTATTAGACATCCTTTATTGCTCATTAAGAAAAAAAAATGTTCAAATAAAATAAAAGTGTTCCAAAAAAATCATCTGTATCAGATGACGTTCAAACTAGTTAGTCTAGTTTACTTTAATATTAATATACTAACAATTGACAAACGTTTCTTATGTTTGTATGTAGAATAGAAGCATGCCTATTTTAGTACAATTATTTGATAGGTTACATAAAATAGGTGAGAATGCGCTGTGTGACAGATATTCTACAGTATACCTTAAATATATAAACTTTACCTTTTTTGTGTTGCCTTGAACTCGTTTAGATTACCCTAGCAAGTATTATAAACCACATCATCATACATATTTTATATCATTTGATTGACTTTAAGAAGCTTGCCAGTAGTCTTTTAAAATGTGAACAATAAAATAAAAACGCTATAAAGTAGACACTGAGAAGGTAAAGAGATATTGTTTCTGCCCAATTTGGCGTATCACCATTAAACCTAATTTCATGACTTAATAGTTGTGGCCTTACCTGAAGAAAAATGTAAAGACTGAAAACTAGTTCTTCAATAAAATAAAAGTATGCACTAAACATACTTTGAGCTAAACATATCTATTAATTCATATTCATAACATCTATAATTTTTTATATTATAATTATACAAATGCTCAAAGCTCTATTTACTGTACGCTTGTACTTTCAGTATACCCGGTCCTTACTACGTGTTTTGCACAACAGTGTTGTTCTATACAGGAAAATTAAGTATTCCTATTTTGTATGATTTTCTTACTAAATTCGGTACGGCCTACTTATTATTGAACATTGTCCATAATAATTTTATTGTCATTCCTGAACTGTATAGCGTATGGTAAATATGATAGTGTTGCCAATAAATATCATAATGTATGTATGTCAAATTCAAGAAATTTCATTAGACACTATTTCAGATTTCCTTTCCAAATATGAAATACAATACCATTGAATTAAAATGTGCCTGATTAAATGTATTATCATTGTTATCAATTGATTAATTATGTGTGTGTATTTAATTTTACTGTATATGTACGTATTTATTATTTTGTCAATTGATTATATATTTTTTGTTGATATATTTATAATGAAGTAACGTCAATTACGTTATATTATTGACGTTTTTCCACTTAAATGCATTTTCATTAATAAGGTCTTAACATACCTCTTTGAGATATGTATATATTTATTTGTCTCTATAGTCCTATATTATAGGTAACTAGAGTTTAAAACAACAAACATTATGCGACTCTGCCGATTATTGTTATATTTACATATTATCTGCATTTATCTTGAATCGTGAATGTATGTAACTTATATAATTTAAAAGTAATGTTCGATGAAGTTAACGTTATATTATTAAATAGAAATATGTCTCGCAAGGCTTGCTTTGTAATGCAGGGCCCTCTTAAGGCGTCAAGACGCTCTCTGTAAGCGTCAAGGCGCCCGGACCATGTTTAAGGCCTACAGAAAATGCACCAAACATAAATAGCAGCAAAAATCATAAATAACTTAGGTATGAATAAAAAATCATTATACAAAAGACTAGTGGCGCAACTGATTATTAACTGAGAGAAACGGCGAGAAAAACAATTTTATCAATAATCCTATTCACCTAATTTTGAATCTAGCTTCCATTCTGTCTATCTTTGGGAAATATAGATAAAAAAGTATGCTTATTTATTCATTAATTTTAAAATATTGGATTCAATATAAATTATTCCAAGGCAGACTTAATCTACCGTTTAATATTGGCATTCTAATTTTGTCTTTTACAAACTTACAATAGGACCAAATTATATTAGACCTAATTTAATATAATTTGGGTACATTCCAAGTTTTTAAAAAGGTAAACTAACACTGGTTTACAGAGACGGCCCTGTTTTATTGCGAGGAAACTTAGCTCTTATCTTCAGAGACATTTTACTTAAACTACCATACCCATCGGAAAACATTATTGGCTACAACACACTAAGCTACAATGTTGTTAATAAGTATAATTGTTTTAGTAATAATTACAGTATTGCTATTCGTATACTTAATGACATTTTAAAATAATTACTTTTAATGTAGGCAGAGCT
The DNA here is from genome assembly GCA_949752705.1 of Callimorpha dominula. Classification (NCBI taxonomy): domain Eukaryota; kingdom Metazoa; phylum Arthropoda; class Insecta; order Lepidoptera; family Erebidae; genus Callimorpha; species Callimorpha dominula. Next base: position 12,264,585 of record OX457011.1, read on the forward strand.
AAGTCCTCATGGGACTATTGTAAATGCAGTTTGTGTGACTGTCTTGAATGGCGCATTGTCACGAATGTATAATTAGTGTAAAATAAAGTACACTCTCCCTGTGGTTTGTTTTAAACAATTTTTTTTAGTATTTTTATTATCCTACCAAAGTTTGTAGGATTACTAAATTCTATTAAGCCTGTATTATTTAATTTTAAAAACCACAGCGAAAGTATTGCAACATTATATAATATCTCTAATAAGACCTTCCTAAAAAGGCAGTGCCCTTAGTAGTGTGTCATATTTCTTTTAATTTTTATATTTTAGTTTTAAACTAGATAATTGAAAGAAAATAGACATGCTATGACAATGCATTTAATTTTTTCTTTCTTAGCAAGGACTTGAGACCGTAATAATTAATCGGTTGCATATTGGTATGTTGGCTTTTGGAATGGAAATAAAAATTTGAATTTTAAGATTGTTTTATTTATTTTTAGTGATTACCGAAATCTGACAGGGTAAATTGTTTACAGTTTACACTCACTCATTGCCATGCCATCGGAATCGTACCTACTGACAGACGAAAACGTCTACGATTAATATTATCGATGTTTGCAAACATTTTCTGTAAGCACAATGGTTGGCACATTCTCAAACAACGGAAGTTAACTAATAAAAATGTAAACTCTAAAGTTTACGTGTAGGTACATCATTTTAGCTACTCATTGTTGTCACCAAAGATGCTGCCAGTAGATTCAGGATTACTGGTAACATCTCTGAAAGGAATGTAGAGGTCATTAGTAACCAAATGACCCCCTAACACCTATGCAAATGTGAACCGTTTTCAAAAATTTTCAAATTTTGTTTTTTCGAAGATATAGTAGTACCATAAATATATATATATATATATATATATATATATATATGAAATAAATAAAATTTAATATTTATAAAAAAGGACTAATGTTTGAAATAACTTTTTTACTGTTATTATCTTCCTGCTAACACTTTAGTATATAATAATCAACCATAACATGAAAATAATCTGCAATACTTTTTAAATCAGAGGTAAGTACAAAACTTTTCAATTTTCATATTTTGACTTATGAAGTCGATTTCTGCAAAAACCAATTAGGTCCTTTATCGGCAGCACATTTATGAAACATGTACAGTTTCTCATCTATGCAACGGCGACATACAATAACATACCAGAAGTTAGAAAATGGCTAAATAAAATTTAATAAAATAAATATAACCTCAAACGTAACGATTTTTGAAGGGAAACTTCTTTAAAATGGTTGTGATTTGAAATTCGATGAAACGAAAAGCTCACACTAATACAAGACCAAGATTTATAAATAGGATTTAGCCTGCGAGAGAATGAGATAGAAAACAAGTATACAGTAATACCTTATTACTTACCTCTGTAATAGCTTTTCGTGATCGCGTTAATTCCCGTAAATACGTAGATAATATTATATCATGGAACGCGAAAGTTTAAAAGTTAGTACAAGTATACAGTGTTTATTATAATCGTCGTATACTAACACGTGTCTTTGCGCCTGCGTACTACGAAGCCTTCTTGTTTCATTTTTGTGCATTTGCGTATAAAAATTCGGTGGTTAATTAATTTAGAAGTTTCACTTCTCCCGTGTCAGCATGTGTGAATTGCACACACACACACACACACTTTTTTTCCATTTTTGGCCAAGCCGAGCCGAGAATGGGTCAGAAATAATTTTTACAGTCAAAAAGTATGTAGTAGATGTATGTAAGTATGATGATGTAAGTAGATGATAAAATATTAAGGTAAATATCAAATTTTAGGAAAATAAATTTTGAATTTCATCAAAATAATAAAATATAATAATATAGAAGATCCGCCAAAAAGAAAAGGACGGGAGAGGGAGAAAAAAAGGCACGTAGATACAACAAATTTTGAAGCCCCCTGGGATGACAAAAACAAATTTTGCCTCCCCCTGGGTTAAAAGCTGGGTACGCCCATGTACACGCCTATTCTAAGCGAGCGACTTAGCGCTAGCGAGAGAGATATCAAAACACACAAAAACAATCATACAATCAAAACGGTACCTTATCTTTTTAAATTTTGTCAAAATAGAAATTTAATAATAAAAATTTAAATGGTTAACCAATAACTCCTTTATGACTTTCACATATTTTGTTTAACTAAGCTTTTTTGGTGCCAAAGATGCCATTCGCTTTGTTATTATTGTTTTATATGTAATTTAAAAGTTAAAATTAGATTTCTACTATTTAAAGTTAACATTTTAAGCAACCTTTATATATAAAAGATATTAATCTGAAACACTATTATAACGATCCACACAGTATGAACTAACTACATCTAATGGTCTGTTATGTTTACTTTCACAAGTTTCAGATATGTAATTAATACACAATGCAGATTATATACATTTTTCCCATATTGGTGGCTAATAATTTACAGAAAAGTTGGTAACACCAAAAGATTTTAGGTTAGAAAGCGTAATTGTTGTTTGTTTGCTATTTTAATGGTGGGTTTACACGCTGGCGTTCAAACCGACATTCAACGAGCACATGCACCATGTTTTTTTAAATGGCTTTATTACTGAATAAAGCCATTCAAAAAAACATGGTGCGTTGTAGCGTTAAAGGGTGTAAAAGTGATAGTGGAACGAAAATAGTCTCGTTGAATGTCGGTTTGAACGCCAGCGTGTAAACCCACCATTAAAATAGCAAAAAAACAACAATTATGCTTTCTAACCTAAAATCTTTTGGTGTTGCCAACTTTTCTGTAAATTATTAGCCACCAATATGGGAAAAATGTATATAATCTGCACTGTGTATTAACTACATATCTGAAACTTGTGAAAGTAAACATAACAGACCATTAGATGAAGTTAGTTCATACTGTGTGGATCGTAATAATAGTGTTTCAGATTAATATCTTTTATATATAAAGGTTGCTTAAAATGTTAACTTTAAATAGTAGAAATCTAAATTTAACATTTAAATTACATATAAAACAAAAATAACAAAGCGAATGGCATCTTTGGCACCAAAAAAAGCTTAGTTAAACAAAATATGTAAAAGTCATAAAGGAGTTATTGGTTAACCATTTAAATGTTTATTATTAAATTTCTATTTTGACAAAATATAAAAAGATAAGGTACCATTTTGATTGTATGATTGTTTTTGTGTGTTTTGGTATCTCTCTCGCTAGCGCTAAGTCGCTCGCTTAGAATAGGTGTGTACATGGGCGTACCCAGCTTTTAACCTAGGAACAATTTAAACTCAGTAGTTTAAATTGTTCAAAACAAAATATAACAAAAGTTACTTAACTTTAGAGCACTTAAAACTGTATTTTACAGGAAGACCATAGCTAGCTGCAGGCTAATTGTCAAACTTTGTTTAGCAAAGTAGTGTGCTAACCTTGAAAAACGTGGCACTCCACTCACCGTGAAACAAAAAATATCATCGTTCTGTCTCATTTCTTTACACTACTTCAGCATAAGTTGCTCTTTTTCTTGCGCAAAGGAGACAAAGCTATCAATTAGTCTATAATTTCATTCACTGTCTATGGTTTGTATACTCTTTGCTGGCAGCCCTGTTGCTGAGAGCATCCTCCCCGAACGTAATAATAGCGTATTTTAACGTCATTTATACTATTACCTTTTCAGAGGAATATTTGTCTTTGGTTAAAGCACCAATTTTCTTTACCAAAGAGCATGAGAATTGATGTCCTGTAGCACAGGGTTAGCTTGGCAACACTGCGCTCAATCACTCAATCAATCAATTTACTTTTCGCTTTTCGTGAAATTGTGCACGTGGCTCTCTGAAAACTTAAACTGTGTGTTAATTTACTAATTCTATTTTCCCTTCTATTTACTGTATAAGTAAAAGAAGGTGTACATTTTTTCTAGAAACAGTTACTTAAAGCCGTCAAAATTAGTAAGGTAATAGCTTGTACACTTATTTTAAATAGCTCCGATGGGCAGCCATATTGTTTCATGTGCAAAGCAAATCGGCAACGCGGGAGACGCTCAGGATTTAGTGATTATGTAGTGGAATATTGTAATTTGTGTATTTTAAACTTTACGTATTCAATTTTTTTTTACCAACAAGTGGTTTTTATTTCTATGATAGCGATTGTTGACGTTAGATATTTATATGATAACATTCCGTCAATGATATATCAATGAAATCATGATATTACTTGCAAAATATAAGCCAAGCCTTAATAATTCAGCATGTTGATCTGTAGTTATGGTGATGGCCTGAAAATGGCTAGTTTATTCAATATCAATCCCTATTATCATTCCCACGCGGGACCAAAAATAAGCCGATAGGTACGCATTGACGCATTTACAGATAAAGCCACATTGCGCGTTTAAAGATTCACATTTACCATTTTTGCAAAAGTTGTGAAAATCTAATGCTATTTTAATTTTTATAACAGAAAATGGTTGGATCCCGGGTGTACGTGGGCGGACTGCCATTTGGCGTCCGCGAAAGGGATTTAGAAAAATTTTTTAAAGGCTTCGGCAGAATAAGAGATATACTTATCAAGAATGGGTATGGATTTGTGGTAAGTGTAAATCTCTACTCATTTTGAGATCCTCACCACTCTGTTATACTTAGTTCGTAGTATTCCATAAATCTGCAATGGTCTCAAAAATATTTTATTTTAGTCACCTTAAGATATACCTGTTATCATGATGCTAAATGCATGGCATTTTATTACTTCTGCTAATTTATTAAGGTTTTTATATAAATTTCTTCACCAGTCATCATTGATGGACATATATGTCCGTAGTTATTCAAACATTTTTGGGACTTTATAGGGGTTTTAAAGTTAGTGTATTAAATGTATAATAAAATAGAAGTATTTATTAGTTCTAAAAAATAAACATGCAAGGCACTAGATATGTTATTATTGTAATATTTGGCCTAAGGTAAACATTTTATGTTAAAAGTAAGCAATTGGTGTTAGAAGTTTAAGTGTTTTAGCTTATTTGCTTATGGGTTTGATGAAGTACCTATATTTTATATTTTTGATTATAAAACTAAATTGTCGTCAGCAAATAGTATTTTGAAAGTTTCATGGAAATAATATTTACCTTTTATTACTTTATATTCTTTGTTCCAATAGTTTATAAAATAATGTCTAGATGTATGTGCAGTTTTCTGGATGTGCCTATGTATATTATTTACAGGAGTTTGAAGATTATCGAGATGCAGATGATGCTGTCTATGAATTGAATGGGAAAGAATTACTCGGAGAAAGGTAAGAACACTGAGATTTTATGTCAGGCAACACCAATTTCTTTGACTTTTCATATAGTGTATATGTCCAAGTCCCATATCCTTTTGTATAGTTTCAAAAGTAATGTAAAAGCTGGTAAGATAAGAACATCTAATTACAATTTTAATAACATTTTTTTTTATTAGCCGGCTCCACATGTGAGAATGGAAAGGAATGCTGATTTTTATCATTGATGACAAGAGTGGAAGAGATTTGTATGAATTATATGATATTGAATGCATTTACATCTTTTATGTCTATATTTGGGAGTTGGCATTGAAAGCCTTATCTTTATTAGAAAAACTACATTTACTGGGTCACGTATGAATGTTTATGGACTAGCTTGACTGCACTGTTGCTCTATTACTATGTCTGTTTACCAATTGCTATAATTGCAATAGTTCAAACAAAGTTATTTATATGAAAGCCTTAGTAGGTGTCTGTGAATGTTTCCAAACAAATAAATATTGATAATTTATGCTTTCTAATCATCTAAAATGTGTGTAAACTTTTACAAAATATTGGCATACTAGCCTTCTTATTACAACTTTTCAAATCTCTCTATTTACTACTCTCAATTTAAATATATTTGGGTTTTTAATGTCAATTGGTAAGCTGCCAATCTGTGTATATCTTAGCAATTAACCATAACTGCCCATCAGTAGAGACAGACAAGTTATCAAGATAGAGTGAGAAACGAGTGAGTTCTATTGGTATATCTTAGGGAAGGACGTCATTTTAAATATCTTTAAGATATCCCAACCTAAGGACATTCACATGAATAAAAAGCAAATGAGAATATGTTTTACACTCTTCTGCCTATTGTTCTGTTTCTAAGTGGTTAATTGTTAGTATATGCTATGGCTGACTGGAGCGGCGTGGATGTGGTGCGAATGGGGCGGGCAGTGCTAACAGTACCGACGGGTTGCTACAGGGTGGTGGTGGAGCCGGCCAGGGGCATCGACCGCAGCGCCGACCGTTACCGCCGCGACCGCTACTACGAGCGCGACCGCGCCCGGTCGCGATACGAGTGAGTGTCGCTATGTTGTAGGGTGTCGGTGGAGCGAGCGCGCGGCATGCCGCGGGGCTCGGACCGCTGGCGCTGCCGGGATCTACCGCCGCCACCGCCGCGCCGACCGCCGCCGAGACGCGAACCGTCTGTATTTAACTCACACGGGCATGTTAAGCAACAACATACCCCCCTTTTTACCAACAAATTTTGGTCAATCTTCCAAATCTTACCCACTTTTTCGTGAGCATTGAAGCCAGGCTCTGCAGTGATGCATACTGTTTCTTGGCATGATATATCAACATCCTATTCAACTAAGGACTATTTTAGACATCTGAAATTACTATAATTATTAAATCAGAAGCAGCAGATTTCAAGGACAATTAATTATCCGATGATAGCATTATTATCCGATAAAGTTATAAACATAAAGGACATTTCTGATAAAGTCCTACTGTTTTTCCTACTAAACTTATAAAATTGATTGACACTTAAATAAAAGCCCTAATGTGTTAAGAGTGTGTTAGTTGACGAGTTTAACTGATTATTGGATGTGCTATCATAGCTTCTAATAATATCTGATACTCAAACTATTTCTGTGTATACTATTGATTGTAGTAAAACGAAAGCGTAAAAATTCCTTAATCAGACTTTTCATGAAAAAATCTTTAAATATATCAATTTAAAATAAAATGATTTAAACTGTGGAACAATTATTTTTATTAAGCATTTTTGAGATATTTTACGCGTCTTATTATTTACAGCCGTAATGTTATATTAATATTCTGCTTCCGAACATATTATAACAAATAGATAAATCGATGTTACGCCCAACTTTACACTTTCAGTCTCAGACAGTGAAGTAATCTCTGTCAAATGCTTAAATAAGAAAATATCGACTAACGCACCCTTAACTAATTAGTTTAAATGTAGTCTAATTAAATGTCACTATTACTACTACATTTAATTCTGCATTGTGCCTATACAAACCAATCCTCTTTTCTAATTTTATGAGTTCACTTCCCTGCATGCCTCACAAGTAGTACTTTGTATATTAAACTTGTCACACAAGTGTATTTTTTGGTTTCATATATCCCATTTAATCTGGCATTCATCTATATTTCTACGTAACGTAAATCCAATGTGTTTTTGCGGAACTGCCCTGTTAAATGCATTTGTAATCTTGTGTTGTGTTGGATGTGTTTGCAGCTGCTTATTTTTACAAATCTAGAGTATCTATACACACTACTTATTTTAAACATTAGCTCTGAATTACATATTCAGCCTTAGACTTAGAAGTAGAAAATGGCTGATAAACTAATTATATAAACTGTAATATGAGTATAAACCTAGAGTGTTAATTAGCTTGAAGTAACATTAAAAAAATATCTAATATTTAAAGGTTTTTGGAATTCCTGTTGGCTATTCAACATTCTCTTCCCGTAGCAGCTTTCGAAGCTTAATAGCAACTAATTGACTACAATTAATTGTGCATAAAAGTTAGATATTTTAATGTAAAACATTTCCCTGTAGCTTATGAATAATCACAGCATAAGTAGTGTTTATAGCATTTGTAATTTTTTGTGTAATTTTTGCAGGAATTATCCGTAAGTAAGCCATTTTTTGACATTAAGGTATTTTCAGTAGGTAACATATACACATAATAATTTGAAAAGTATTTTATTGGCGTTTATCATATTACAAATGCGCTACATATAAATACAGTTAAAGTAATGAGAAGATAATCAGTAATCAAAGGGTTACTGATTGAGGATCTAGCCGATCTGGGTGACAAAAAATACTCAATACAGGATGGAGCTGATTTTAAGTAAAGCACTTAAAAGTTTAGTTTTCACTCATATTGTATGCCATGTAGTATCTGAGGAAGCATTTTTGTTTAGTACATATTTACTATATTAATAAAAACTACTATGTACTAAACATACATTATCGTCGAAGACTCCGAAACTTGTATGGAGTTAGAATTCTTAAGAATGAAAGATAATATATCTAAGTCCCATGTTATCAAGTAAAATTACTTAAATTTGACATCAATCAAAATTGCATGTCAATCTTGTTAGCTTACTACAATCCAAAATAAAATGTTAAAATCATACTACCTTGTACAAAACATAAAAACAATAAAATAAAACAAAGATTTCTCCTTCGCAGTGACTACAACAATTATAGATACGGACCGCCGACGCGCACCGAGTATCGACTAATCGTCGAAAATCTGTCTAGCCGCATTAGCTGGCAGGTAAGAAATCTGTGGACACGGCACGGGCCCATCATCATTCCATCACCTATCACCCAGGGTCTGGACATGAGCTTCTTCACGGTATTTGAGGGCTGGGCGGACCGACATCACCCGGATGGACCATACATTACATGAACGTGCCAATAATCGGATCATGGATGCCACTGGACTTATCATGGATCGATCTGGACATTTGGATACTTAGATGAGGCGCATATGAATGTGACAAAAAAGAAACAAGGACACGAGGGCCTAAAACTGGGCCAGCAGAAGTGTGAGACTTATCCAAATGGCCATAGCGAGAAACTAAATACTGCCCGGACGATGGACAAGCAATCCACTGAGAGTCTGAAGACCACAAAGGATACGGACCACTTGGGGACCTTACCACGACTCCCTGCGTATGGCCTCGAGACAACACCACCCTGTCTGCTTTACTAATAAAAACATAAAATACAAAATAATTTTTCGAATAGTAACCATCTTAACTACTTAGCTTAACATACATACATGAAATGTCACAATTAGCACTGTGCATAACATTAATTATTCTAAAGACAGTAACTGTATTTTATAGAAGTGTTGTATCAAACTTACTTACGAGCTTTATAGATAATTTTTAAAAACAACAGAAGGTGGCGTAACGTGGCCAGAGTCCTCGATGTAGCGTGTGCGATGTGGTCTGTGGCGATGTTAGGCTCGGTCCCGGCGCGCCGGAGTCATGGCGCCCTCCAACCCTCGCCGCGCCCGGTGGGCCCCGCCAAGGTAAAGTCGACAGGGGGGCACAGACAAAGGAGCCGTTTCTCGTTATGTGCAATCTCCCATTTTAAATTCATTTCATTGTTAACTTTTAAGTTTAACATACTTTGTCCACAATAGTGACTAGAATACATATAATGATTAATTATTTTTTACTAGCAAACACTACTGTGGACGCTCATTACGATCATTTTTTTCGTATTTTTATGCATTTTATTTTCTATTTAAGCTTGATCAGCTTTTCGTATGTGGTATTTCGTATGGAATCATTGTTTACATCACAGATGGATGCGTGTTTTCATCAGAGATGAATGGGTGCAGGGGACCGAAGACCAGACTATGCTTCTAAGAAAACTCGTGAGAATGACAACTAAGATAAGATATTGATTGAAACCTATTTTGACACAAAGCAGGAGCAATTTCCTGGGAATAATCAGAGACGAAAGAGAAAAGCCTCTATAACAGATGAGGTAACACATGTGGCAGTACAAACAAAGCGGACAAGGCATTCGCCAATTGAGATGTGGAGAGACTAACCAAAAAACGTAGAATATTAGACCAGAGAAGGTAATCCAGGGCAGAATTAAATGCAATGTTAGACAACTTATGGTTTGAAGTTCACAAACACTGCTGGAAATCCAACAGAAGCCAGGCGTGGGCAAGGTGCAATCGGACCCTGTATTTACGAAAATGAACCTGGAAGTACACAAATTTGCAGATAATCATATGAAGAAACTCAAAGGCCTTGATAATTTGCAGACTACAGAAAAGGGTGGAAATGATAATGGAAAACCCAAAATATAAGGAGGAAGGCTAGATAATGATGCTTTTAGTAAACAATGATAATCCAATGATACAAAACACATACGAGAAAGCTGTGAATAGCGCACCTATTGTTTCATCTTTATTTTAAACTACTTCATTTATACATACTATGCTAAATTCAATGCATTCAAAAATCAACTTTCCGAAGAGTCTCTCATGATGAAATCGCATTTTTACCATCTTTCGGGGCTGAACACCTGATGATATTACAATAATCTGATGAGGGCTTTTAGGAAAGTATTTACAATTATGTTTTAGATTGAAATTAACATATTCGATCGGTTTACAGGACTTGAAGGATTATATGCGTCAAGCGGGTGAAGTTACTTATGCTGACGCACATAAACAGCACAGAAATGAAGGGTGAGATTTTAAAAATGTTTATGTATAAATACCTAGAGGATTTTACAGTTAATGTCACACTTTGATAATAATTTGACGAACTTAGTATACTGCCTTCCCGTTGGAAAGTGGTTTTAGGAGTAGTGTCGATACCATTGATGTAACACGATCATACTCTCCTGCAACATTACGCTTCGGGGTTACCAATTCCAGCAGTACCTATGCACTACTTCTAACATCAGAATCAATTATAAGACTGGCTGCAGGGATGATAAAAGGTAGGGTTGGCAGTAGGTTCGTCCTGTTTGCTCGAGTTAGTTTCCTATTAACTGGTAGACTGGCAACGAGCCTAGCATTGCCTCTGATGGGGGTCTCAAGAACTAAATAATGCCATTAAGCAATTAGTTTGTACTCAATTCTATGATGATACTATATTATTTACCATCTTTCGGGGCTGAAAGCTCTTGTTGATAATTTTCTAACTGATAAAAAATAAATCCTCTTTTCTTAAATTAAACTACAAAAGGACATAGCATAATAAAATCCAATTTATCTGCAGTGTGGTAGAGTTCGCTACACATTCTGATATGCGTGCGGCTATCGAGAAATTGGATGGAACTGAACTAAACGGGCGCCGCATTCGTCTGGTTGAGGCAGGCCGGTCATCGCGGCGCAGGACACGCTCGTCTTCTAGCCGCAGTCGTAGCCGATCTCGCGGACGTCGCAGCCGATCTAGGTAAATCTTGTTAATAATGCCCAGTCACCTGTAGCAATATGTACTATTCTGCCGTCATAGAAATAAAAAATATATATTTTCATGATGATACTATATTATTTACCATCTTTCGGGGCTGAAAGCTCTTGCTGATAAAATTCAAACTGAGAAAACTATCAAATACATTATCTCTTTATAAAATCACAACAACAACCAATAGCTATAATACTTTTAAAGGTCTCATTCCCGTCGCTCGTCCCGCAGTCGCTCTCGCTCCAAATCCCGTCCGAAGAGCAAGAGCCCTGTGGTCAAGTCTGGCTCGAGATCGCCGTCTAAGTAAGTTCAGACATTATTTCTCCAATCTTGATATTGTTCTGTATTAAATCTGGATTTTTCTATTTAAGTTATCGCTCTTTCAGTACATATAGAATATTTTTATGAATTGATTTGTATGTAGGAAGTTAAAGACCAAACAAAAGAATGTCTAGTGTCATAATTATCCAGGTATTCTACACAACAAGATCCCCAAATTAAAATAATCATCATGTATAGTTGAAAATACACTTGCCTTACATAGTTGACTAGTCCCAATCAAAATTAGTTAGTTAACTCATTTTCTGATATAAACATGATCACATTCTTGAAGCAGGCTGTTTAGCTCCATAATTATGTGGTATTATTGAAGTTAAGCCTAATGGAGGATATGAAGGATTTCTAAGTAGTCTGCTGAAATCTCACAATTAAGTTTCCCCTCAGATTATCTCAAATTCGCTTGCATGCAATTTCTGTCTCAAATGCTCCAGCAATAAATGCAAAATAATAATTCAAATATGCATGAATATGTACAAAATTAACCTAGTGTTCATTTGGCTAGGTGTGTTATAACTTGCGCTGAGCAAAATTTAAAATCGTGAGTACTTAGTGTATAGTTTGAATCTAATAAATGTTACTATTAGCACAGCAGACATAGAGTAAGAAGTTATTTCAATCATATCGAATTCGACTGCTTTTTCATTTGCTAAACCAGTCAGTTTTAGTAAACTAAACCAGTTAGTTTATTAGATCAATACGCCAGTTTACGAAGTAGACACAATTTATTTAAATGATTTGCAATAAACACAAATATATCGCAATTAAAAACAATTGGAATAGAAAAGCCAGTTCTCAGTTGATACTCGCTTGTAGGTACTATTTTGAAACTGTTTATCGCAGACCTCTAATGTGTTTACACCCCAATGCGACTTCCTTATATAGTATATAATATAGTCTGTCCTTATCTCATAGAAAGTTTCACAAGCTTCGTGAACTTCACGAAAAATCTCGTAATAACCCTACTCGCTTTATAACGTTCGATTAGTTTCGCTACTGATTAACAGAAGGCGTCACGCGTATCAGTTTAGGCGACCGCAACAGTATCATTACACAAACCTAATAACATAACCAAAGTTTGACAATGCATTGGCTTAAAATGTGTTTATCAATATTGAAGCTATCCCCAAACAGCTATTAAATTAAACTGTTTTCTGATAAATTATATTGTTATCATATTGACAAAACGGTAAAAAGATAGGTAACGAGTTACTAGTATAATTCCTTATGTTATACAACGCAACATCTGTGTGCACGTTTGTGGAACTGTCAACTTCCCAAACAGATATTGTAAGTGTGTATGTGCGAATGCGCACACTCGTTAAGTTACATTTGCTATCATTGCATGAAGATAACTTATTGTTCTATGTCTACTGTGACATTAGTTTATATATTTTTTATCGTTAATGTGATACAATTACTGTTGTAGTAGTATGTATTTGCATCACGTTAGCTATGTGTATTATGTCGCCATCGTCACGGTCTCGTTGTGACAGTTGTCTGTCAAAGAATGCAAGTATATTATGGCTCTGTCAACCCTCAAAAACTACTAAGCCAAACGTCGACTTTTTTCTATTGTGCGCTTTGACGGATGACTGTCTGGTAGTGACTGCGTATAGTAGTGGACGTAACTAAACCCAGCTATTACTACCATTTCTGTGGTGCGATCTGCGTGTCGCTTAGGGATCGCAGTCGTTCGAAGTCGCGGTCTCGGTCGGCGACCCGCAGGTCTGACCGTCGCTCGGCGTCCCGTAGATCCGAACGTCGCTCCGGTTCACCGCACGGCTCAGCCGACAGGAACGGCGACAAATCCCCTTCCCGGTCTAAATCCCGATCACCGAAAGCTGTATCCAAGTAAGTCGACACGTGTGCTTTCAATCGTTAAATCTGACGATCCTGCGAATTTTGTGAGCTCATTTTTCCACAACAGCTTATTTTGTCAGTGTTTTTGCAACCTTTTTTTATAGTATACTTACAACTATTGCTTCTAAAGGTAAAAGGGCCAGTTCGGGTTACAATACTGTCAAAGCTATGTATAGACCACCAAAGAATTAAGATGTGTAGTATCATTTAGTATATTCTGACATGTGTTTGTTGGCTCCTTTGACCAAGTTATTTTTCTGTCAGCCGAAAGATAAACTCGCAAGTTGTTTGCACAAAAAAGCATTATTGTCAGATATGTTCGAACTTAACCCATTGGCATCCATATATTAACAAAATTCATCCCAATGTTATTAATATTGATGGCACATTATAAATACATTATTAACTCAGTCCATGTTTTCCTGCAACACGAAGAGACGTCGTTCCAAGGTGAGTATTTGTGTTAACATTTTATATACCTGCACACACTAGGCCTGCAGTATATATATTTAATTAACATAGATATTCATATTTCGATGTGGCACTGTAAATAATTCATTCATTTTCTAATAAAATCATCTAGTCATATTGGTTTAACTATGATTTATGAATGACCAAATTAACATGTTGTATCACTCTTAATATTAATCGCTCCGTCTAATATAAATGCTTTTTTGTTTTGACAATGATTTCACTGTGGCAAAATGTACGCTGTAATCTCCTTTCAAATTAACAGGGAAAAGTCTCGATCTCGCAGTAAGGAAGCTTCTCCAAAGCGTGAAGAAGAACGTCGTGCCACTAAATCCAGATCTCGGTCTCGCTCCCGCTCGCGCTCTGCGTCTCGCGACCGCTCCGCGTCCCGCGACCGCTCGCCGCACTCGCGGTCGCGTTCGGCGTCCCCGCGACAGAACGGCGACGCGCAGGACCGCGCGAGTACAGACCGCTCTCCGCGCAGCGGCGACTAAACAGACGATACCCTTAGTTATAAGTTACATTCTAGGTATATTTTTTAGGTTATACGGATGCGTGACTTCTTTACTGACTACAATTTTAAATCTTATGCACTTGTCTAGGGTCAATATTCAATGCCACCTAATTGTGAGCAGTTTTCTACCTAAATTAATGTCTGCATTTTGAAACTATTCGACACATATGATCTAATAACTGCTAGGATATTAATGTATACGAATTTATTCGACATGCGGATTGCAGCATTTGGCATGATACCCGAAAGTACAATTTAGCTCTTATGTCTTTAATGGGTAAATAGCCCTATTTAATGTTTTATCGAAGTCACGATTGTAATATAAGATTTTTAATGAGCACCATGTTCGCGATCGTTTTTCTCTCACATGCGTGGAATTTCCTTTGTGGGTTAGTGGGCAAGTAGATACTATAAGTTAAATATTTTACCGACAATGTCTGTAATTTTATTTACAATAAATAAAAAACCTATAGTTTTTAATTATCTTACGTCCTAATATTTGTTGAGTCAGAGTCATAGCACTTAATTTATAAAGAATTAAATGAAAATTAAATAATTTTAATTATTTGCCCTATACTGTAATGTTGACAGATAAATGTAATGTTGCAATACTTTACCTATTTTTTGGTAAGAATGAAAGATTAGAATGGAACAACTAGACAATTTATTGGTAGTCTAATCGTGGTATTTGTAAATAGTGTATTTGTTATTACTAATAAATAACCAAATAATAAATAAGGCTGTACCGTGAATTATTTATTTTATTTCTAGTGCCCTGTAATATAAATTTTACATAAATCCAGGAAACAGAAACGGCAGTCGTTTTGAGGAACATTAGACCACTTACGAGATATTTTGTTATGATTTGACTAATTCCTATAGAATATACAGTGGTTATGATTTTATAGGGGCGTCCTAAATGAAAGAATTATAAATTATGTGCGAATCCTGAGATAGGTTCTGTTACACGTGACTTTCGAGTTGGAGTAACATCGGACCATTTTTAATACCTTTAAAATCTAATTAATTGCGTTTTAAAAAAAGCGACATCAGAAAATATTAAACGCTAATAAAAGTATACAAACCTAACATTTCGACAGAGTTTCACTTTCGTTCATGTAATGATTCTTACTATGTCAAGAAAACAACAGGTCCTGGTTTTGTAGAAATAAAAAAGTTAGAAAGCCTTTTTAAAGTAAGATAAACTGACAAATTTGACAAGGTTTTCTAGCTTTTCTTAGTTTACATCTGTCACTAATTTGTTTATTGCTTCTTGCATATATAATACAATTATTATAGGTCTGAAAAAGAACAAACATATTGATCATTGTACAAAGTTATACAAGTATTTATTTGTGTTTTTATTGACTCATATAAAATGTGGGTAATACCGGTCCAATGTGACCTCAAAAGTCAAATTATCAAATAGATAATTTGACTTCTAGAATAAAGCTAGAAATTATGAAATTGTTAATTGAATTATACTATTTTATGATCTTATCACGATTTTATTATAAAATAATAGTTATATGCCATAAAAATGTCAACTTACAGATTAGAAATCGATAAGTAGTGGCAACCTATTATTACAAATTGAACACAGCATTTATTGAAGCACGCTGCTGAGGGGCGAGAAATAAGCAGCTGTTTGGTTCTACAATAGAAGTTTTTTACTTGTTAATTTTAATTTTTAAGGCCTTTAAGTAGTTTATACCTATTGGGATACTTGCATTAACTATTTCATATACGGCTAGCTGTGCCCCGCGGTTTCACCCGCGTATAATTTAAAAGAAATCACTGATTGGTGATTTATAATACTTCAGTATAGAAAACATTTTAGTAATAATTTCTTGGCATGGAGGCATTCACAGTTAGTCTCTTCTTGGTAATGTTCGTTTCTCATCGGTCGGCCAGCGTCATGCGTCACCTGCCCGTTACCCTAGCAGAAGAACGCTTGACTTGAGACGGTGGCGCGACGAGTTCTGCGCGCCTCTAACCAGGAAGGGGGCAAAGCACTCAATGGCGTGGCTGCCTACTGCAGTTTAAGAGGCGGCTAAGGTCAACCGAGGTTCGCCGGTACTTCTATCTAGGAGAATACCAGAGTCTCCTACAAGACTCGCTTGTGACGGAATACCATGTGGTTTTAGTCGGTTTACATATAAAAAAGGGTTATAGGTTTGCGTCACACG
Source organism: Callimorpha dominula (assembly GCA_949752705.1). NCBI lineage: Eukaryota > Metazoa > Arthropoda > Insecta > Lepidoptera > Erebidae > Callimorpha > Callimorpha dominula. Next base: position 12,281,185 of record OX457011.1, read on the forward strand.
CCACATTCGCGCCTCTACTACTATGGATATAATATATAGAACCGAGCCGAGTGTTGAATTTTTAACTTTCAATAATCTGCAAAGCTATGCGTCCAAATAACATGCTATCAAGAGCAAAGGTAATCTTCATAAAGTTGTCTTGATGAAGTACCTGTCTTTCGTAAGCATTAATATGCCATGCCTAATAATAATCTCATAGATCACTGATATCTAATAATTTTTTTTTTTTAATTTTCAATAAATTTTTGTCATAAAATATCTTATTGCATCTTGGGAAGTGTTAATGCATTCACCAAAGTCCACCATATAGTACCTACTGACATCCTCAGATTTTCACCTGTTTCAGTCTCTTCAGAATTCTGTGGTAGGTATTAATGTTATTAATAAATAATATTATATTTTCTCTCAATAATTCAAATTCAGTAGGATATGATGAAATAGCGACAAAGGTATTAAAAAGTTTCGCAACAATCATCACACATCAATTAAAAAATCACACAATTGACACAGAGATCTACCTACTTAATAAACGAATGCGGAGTCCCTCAGGGTAGTGTGCTTGGGCCTCTTCTGTTTCTTTTATAATATATGTTAATGACATGCCTGATATTACGCTGTCCGGTTGTTAATACCTACTTTGCAAAAAACCTATGTAGTAAACAATCTACATCTCATATTCTCTACTTCGCATTATGACTAAATCACATAATGACATAGTAGCAAAATGCTTACTTTTTCAAAATAAGTACAGTTATATACCAAACTATTTACACAAAATACATAAGGAAAATCTGTCTGGCTGGTTGTTGATGTATGTATAATATTTCATTTTGTTGTTCTATTGGCACAATACAGGGAAATGGTTAATAATTTAAAGTTTATTACAAATGAAAAGGGAAAACCGGCTCTTCTTTATGATGGCCATCGCTATAATTCTGCAAAAAATTATAAAAACGGGAGCCTGTGGAGGTGTATCAACAAGCATGAATGTTCGGCGACTGAAAAAATTAGAAGATTATTAGACAAAGTTCTCACATTTGTGCAGCACATCAGGAGGATAATGATATAGCTCTGATGATGGATTCTTGTCGGCAAGAAGTATGCAGCAATATGGAACCGGTCAAAAAAATATTTGAAAAGTATGTTTTAAAGCATCCAACAAACAATTTGCTAGTGCCATCATATTACGAAAAAAAAGGATAGCTTGTATAGAGCTCGACGTAAATGAATGGGCTTTAAAAATACTGAATTTAATAAATTAGCAGATGTGCGAATACCGAAAATGTTGGCATCTGATTTTTCAGTTGCAAATAATGGCGAAGAGGAAAAAATATTTTTATTTAGTTCCAAAACAGCAAGGAAATCAGCAAAGTTTTGGGGGAATAAATGTTTTTTTGGTGATGGAACCTTCAAAAGATGCCCAAAACCATTTTATCAATTTTTTTCCATTCACGTGGATTTAAATAGTTCTCCAAAGTACACAAATATCGTGCCCATCATTTACGCCTTACTACCAAACAAATCGGAAGCCACATACCAAAGAGTCTTTTCTTTGATTAAAGACAAACTCAATTTCACTATTAGTAAATTTAAATGTGACTTTGAACCAGCTCTAATGAATGCATTTAAAACAGTATTCCCACAGGCAGTCGTAACTGGATGTTATTATCATTATAACAGGGCTATATGGAAGAAGGGCCGTGATCTGAATGTAAAAAATGAAATTATCAGATTAACTTCGAATTTGCCTTTATTGCCTATTAATTTCATAGAAACTGGTTGGAAATCTCTAATAGAACAAAGTCCAAAAGATAAGGCCTCAAAAAAGTTTACTTTTTCACTTATCTGTTGTGCCCCAGAAAGGCACCGTACCGACAACGGTATGGAGAGCTGGCACAGACCCATTAACTGTCGAATTCCTCATAAAGTTACATTAATTTTATTTTTATATATTTTGCGAAAAGAAGCACGGCTTAAAGATATTGCCATTAAACATTATTATTTCAATCAGTCACGCAGACTGCGACGTCATATACAGTTCGACAAAATGTATAACAATGAAGTCATTTCCCTCAACCAACAGAATATTACAGTTCTACAGTTTTAAAAAAATATCATGGATACGTAAGCAAATTCTTCACCAATCATGATATTACTTTATTTTTAGGGTTTTTTTTTGTTTTGTTTGTTACATGGTATGTAGATTTTAAGTACTAGTATATAAAAAATGTCATCTGTCCTAGTGTTTCTTTTTCTCGGCTGTACCTTTGAAAAAGTAGGCATTTTGCTACTATGTCATTATGCGATTTAGTCATAACGCGAAGTAGAGAATATGAGATGTAGATTGTTTACTACATTGGTTTTTTGCAATGTAGGTATTGACAACCGGACAGACATTACGAATCATAAATGTACCTTATTTGCTTTAATTACGAAATTGTTGTTATTACAATTAATTTAACTCGTGAAAAGTCGTGTCGTGTATTAGTGCCCTGAATCGGCGGTGAATGCGTTCCTCGATTCTATTGAAGAGGTCCCTAAGGAAAATTGGTCATACTGTTTTTTACAATAGTTTCAGCGAATGCAAAAACAAAAAATGTATCATAAGTCTAATATCTGGTTATATTTATAAGAAACCAGAAACTTGCAGAAAGACCTAAGTAGGTATTTTATGTGAATAAGCTTCTCATAACCTCCTTAAAACCAAAATGGTCGCGTACTACGAAGTTTCATTATGGTGTATAGTCAAGAATGATACTTGCTATCCTCATACTTCTTACCAAATTCAAATTCAATTCAAAAAAATCTTTATTTCATAAAATTTACCATCAATTATTCGATATCGTCAATTTAATAAATAATTATTATAATTAAAAATTATAGATCTCTTTGGATTTCCTTGCCTATTCTTCTCCAAAGTATCTACATATTGGAACAGGTAACTGGCTTCACGACTGACAATTCAAAAATACTTAATTGAAATAAATGATTTTGTATGATTGAGATTACATAGTTCAAGTAGGTAAGAATAGTTATCTATCCAATGATAATTTACCTCAAGAACTCCCTAGTCATATTAGGAGTTAGGTAAGCTTACACATTTCAAAAGGAGTGATTTTCGTAGGTCAAATCCAGACGGCATTATTGTGGTCTCCCATATGCATCTGAAAGAATCCATTTGTGTAGTGTGCATGTCATTCCACACTTACGGGGGAAGGTATGCGTGATGTCATAAAATAAAATGTCCTCTTTAATTTTTTGTAAACAATTGTTTATTATTAACATTTTATTTCTCGTTTGCATCCACTGCAATAATTACACGTTCGTCACAAACACTCGCTGGCAATATATCACCGCATTAGCAATACAATATGACTTTTATTGTTACATTCTACTATGGAATTACTGGTTACAGTTCACTTTAGCAATATTTCTTTCATTTTTCTTATGAAACATAAGTTTATGTGAATATACCAAAGGATAATCATAATATTATATTAAAGATAGATAATAGGTAAAATTGTACTTTGTCCGTCATGGACGAAATGTAGAATAATTAGACAATCACTGGTTCACATGCAAAATAAACAATAAAAGAAAATAGAGAAAATAAAAATAAGAATTACAGATAAAGGCTACTTAGCTAAGAAATGGAATGATTTGAAATGTTACCTTTTAATATACTCACATACAGTACAATATATTCATGATTTAATAAAAATGTGTCCAAAATATCAATAAGTCAATATTCGCATCAGTCAATTGTAAACTTAAACTCGAATAATAATTAAACAATGATTTTGTTAATAAAAATTAAAGAAACTCACAATAATTATTATGATACGCTTGTAATAAATAAATTAAAATACTGACATTTTATTATTCGGAATGGTATTATCAATTTTGAAATATCATTGGGTTTCGTATTCTCAATAAGAAAAATGAAAGTTTCACTGTGATCAATTAAGTACAAAAATTATGATTCTATTTTAGTACATTTGGATTATTTTTTATTTTGCTCATAATTTAAACTTATCTGTCATCTTAAAAAATTAAATACAAGAATTATTATTGATCATCAGTCTATTCATATTTTTACAATTTTGTCGATTTAACCTTTTTAATCTATGATCGAGTACAAAAGGCAACATAAGAGGTAAAATACCTATCACTTACCGCATAACATCTACGGATTTTATAAAAATGTAATTTAACATAAATTATTTCATAAAGACGATTCGTGATCGACACTCCACGCGTTAAAACTAAACGTGTGACGCGTCAAGTTGCGAATCCAAAAAGTTATAAACAACATTATCTCGCGAACTGTACCTATAAAAATAAATAAGTTAAAACAACCAGAATGATTTCTTATGTTGCCTAATGACTCCTTTATATTGTCTCGGTACTCTTACAAAAGTAACGGAGAATATACTTACAATACTAAAACTTATGTTTTATACACAATGACTTAGGTTTCGACAATTTGTTTCTATAAGTACTGAAGTTAATTTTAACCTATGGACTAATTACGCGCCATGTGAACATTAGTGTCAAGCGAGCGCGACTCTGGCGGTCAGAATGCGGAGCGGATAGATCACGGACCGCGCAGGCATTCAGGCGGCTAGAGTGGCCGCTCGCTCGCTCAGGAACGTTAAATAATCGTACTAACTGAACTACGGAGAGTAAGAAAGAAAAAATCTACGTCGATTTTCAAGAAAACCTGAACAAGATTCCTTTTAATGTGATAAATTCACTATCATAATCATAGGAACAAATGACAACAATTAGTCAATCACAAAAATATAAATCAATGTAAAACTGATGAACGCATCATTCGCGTTATTATTATTATCATTTTTTTATATAAATTAGTCTAACCTTATTTTACGCACGGTTTGGCTTGTATAGTGGTGCGAGTCTAGAGGGATAGTGTTAGTGGTGCGAGTATCCGCGGCACGACCAAGTAACAGGATACTTTAAAGTTGCCAGATAAGAAATATCGACTAATCTAAAAAAGTCATAAAATTTATTCTAAATAGTAGTCAAACTTTCGAGTCATGATTTCTTAGCTAGTCAAAATTCAAAACTTCCGCGTAAATAGTACATCGAAAGTCACGTGTCAAAGAATCTTTGGAACGGTACCTGGCAACACTAGCAATGATGTCACGTGGTCGCGTCGCGAGTGGGCGTCTCGCAGCGGACCGTGCTGCGGGCGCCGTCGCCCGATACCTACAGAGATCGCGACGTGGACAGAGTCCACCGGCCCCTCGGCTCACGCGGTCCTCGCCCACGACACGGAAGATCCTTATTCACGGCACAGCTTCTACCTGGTGGACCTACATACTTGAATCTCGGCGGCAGACGCAGGCAGAAACTGTTCCGTGAATAAAATTCTCACCGCTGCCGCCGAAAGTACAGCGGGCGACGCTTGCCGATCAGGGGCGGAAACTGCGATCCGTCCCGCCAATACTATTTACAGGGGCGTACGAATCGCTCTTAAATAAATACATCAGAACGCTTAAACTAGCCGTTTTATACATGTCACTTTACACTTTTAACGCTATATTTACACTCGGCGCACAGCCTGTTTCGCACTAGCGTTCGTTGTGAATAAATAAGTTATTTCGTCCATTGTCGCGGATGTGTCACTACACTTGTGTGGCGTACGTCGGCGGCAGGCAATGGTCGTCTAAAACGTACACCCCTCCGCCTTCTAGCGCCCGCTTCACTAGCGACGTATCGCTGTAACAACAGAAAATGGATTTTAGATAGGTGTTGAAGGAATGAATAAGAAAACTATCTCGATTAAAACCTAATGAGATTTTTTAAATTGAGTTGTGAAAATAGATCTTAAACTATATGCTTTGTAAAATGTAGCTGATGTGTGAAGGACATGTTGATATAAGTTAGTTTTAAAATTAGATCACATTGTAATGTAATGAGAATGAGGTTAATACTGACCTATTAGCGCAGTACGCGGAATCTGCGGATAGCCGCGAGAGCCGCGGGTCGAGCGCGGCCAGTAACCGCGCGCTTTCGGTGTTGAGCGTTTTGCGCTTGCACTCTTCAGCGGCCGCGTTGTGCGCGTTCTGGCACTCCGCGACGGGTGCGTCGCACTTGCCCCACGTGTTGCGGATGACGTGGCCGCCGCCCGCGTTGGCTGCGTTTTGAGCGCGCGCCTCGGCGTCGGCCGCCAGCGCCTGGCGCTTCCGGCGGCGGCGCACACACACGATGGCGAGCGTGGCCGCCAGCGCCACCAGCGGCACCACCGCCGTCACGCTCGCGATCCACGCCACCTGCTGCCCTGACAAACTCTCCTCTTCCGTCACCTCGTCCCCTACTCTCCGCAAGTGCCCCCCGGCCTGCTTCGCCGCCAGCTCGGCCAGAGAGACCGTGCACGACTTGCCGCTCCAGCCAGGGGGACACGAGCAGTGATAGCCGTCGACTCTGTCCCGACACGTTCCGCCGTTCCGGCACGGGGACGAGGCGCACTCGTCGATGTCGATGCTGCAGTCTTTTCCAGTAAAGCCGGGCCGACACCTGCACTCGTAGTCGTTGTCGAGAATCAAACATTCGCCTCCATTCGCACAGGGTTTCGCAAGACACAGATCCACTCTCGTCTCGCACCGTGGGCCGAGAAAACCGGGTGCGCAGTGGCATCGCTGGCCATTCACCAGATCGACACAGGTTCCTCCGTGTTCGCAAATGATGCCCGCACAATCATCAATATCGATTTCGCATCGGTTGCCTCTAAATCCAGCTTTACAGGTGCATTTGAATCCATCTCCGGCTCGCATACAGGTGGCACCGTTTCGGCACGGGTTGGCGGCGCAGGGGTCCGCTTCGAGTGCACAGTCTGTCCCTGCGTACCCTACAGGGCACACGCAGATGTAGCCAGTGGGGCGAGGCTCGCAGATGCCACCGTTCCGGCAGGGTTGGTCAAAGCATGTTAAGCGGCGCGTCTCGCACCGCGCTCCCTCGTATCCCTGTGGACAGGCACACGCGAGTTCGCCGCTTTCGTCTGGAACGCATGCACCTCCGTTGCGGCAGGGTCGTACATCACACGAGTGCAGAGATTTTTCGCAATCCGGACCAGTATACTCGGCCGGACACATGCAAGTGTAGCTCCCCTGCCCTGTGTTATGGCACGTGCCGCCATTCCGACACGGCCGGTGGTTCGTGCAGTAGTTGAGGTCTTGGTTGCAAAACAATCCTCCCCAACCCTCTTCACAGATGCAATCCCAGGGCCGCGAGCAGGTTCCATGTACGCAGCCCGGATGTCGCTCGCACTGGTCACACAGCTCGCCCACCCAACCCGAATGACAACTGGAATAAAGAAAAACATTCGTTAGTAAAAGAATAGGACGTGATAACAAGCAACAAAATGTCTTTCTTTCAAGGGAACAATAAGGAGGATGAATGATTTAGACACGGAGGGAGGTAACGTTAGGTGTTTAGCACAAAGGTGTGAAGTGGGTACTCACATGCATTCGTCGGGCTTGAGGCAGTGGCCGTGCTCTGCGTCGCAGCCGGGCAGGCATCTCGCTGAAACAAAAAGAATACATTCGTTAGCGCGTCTGGAAGACAAAGAGCGGACGAAGGTACTCGGTAATGGATTTCTTTAATTGTAAGGGAAGCGAGAGCGTTTAATCACGCGGATGATATTCGATGCTGGCGCGCGCTATCTCTCGCTAACGTTGGAATCTGTGCGCAGTTTCGCTTAAAGGACACGCGAGTGCAACAAAGAGAGAGGTTCGTTAGCGTCCCAGGCCGGGGGCGAGGTCGCCCGAACACACTATTTATCTTCGCTCCATTCGCAACTACATCGAAATCCTCTCTGAACTTTATAAACCGCATTAAATTAAAAATTTCACTTTAATTTCGCTCGGTTAATAGGTATTTCAGTCCTGTTATAAGCCGAGTATTCGTTGATTTCTAATTATATATAACATTGTTAGAGCACTAAGTGTACTTGTATATGTGCGCATCGTTAACTTCGTGATATACACGCAGAACCTTACCCTGTTTTGACCTCGGGGATGAATAACATTGAACGCGCATATATTTTAAGAACTGAATATCATTGCGGTTCTTACGTACTGCAACCTCGATATTGTGAAAGGTAGCGCGTAATGTATGATGATGTTAAGAAAAATAGTGTTTTGAAACAAGAAGCGCGGTGCGGAGTCGTATCGGTTGGGTGCGCATGGGCAAGTTATCGGAGCGAATACAAAGGGGGCAGATAGCGCGGGGAGCCTAACCGTCGCTCGACCGTTACTATTCCCCTAACTGCTAGAAAAATACTAGACGCCATCTTGATAATAAGTTTAATTCCCTATCCGATTGCAAATGTGAACTGGCTTATTCAGATTCTAAATGAAATGAGGAAGCAATTTCAGCGAAGCCCCGATTACCGAACGGAGTTCACGAGGAATTTCCTGGGCTTATAGACGGCTGCATAAAAGAGATTAGTTTCGCGCTCCGCGCCCTAGACTCTATTATAGACTTAAACACAGCCGAGCGAGCATAAAGCCCCCGAAACTTGTTCAGAGAGTTGGCAAATCGGCTTAAATCGCACTCCGGCGAATTGGTGGAGTCACTCGCGCTGTTACTTCTATTATTACAGCTGTGATGTATTTTTATTGTGGAGAAAATTGAAAAGAACATAATCCGCTTTCACGAGAACTTCGCACTTTTGCAAATAAAATAAATTGTTATTTAAAACAATCGCTTCTCATGACCTCTTTGGAGCTATTACAATGAATTTATTAATAAAACTTTATGGGTAACATAAACGAGTAGAAAAAGTGCGTCGGGCGCCGCGGTCGGTCCGTCAGAACAGATCAAAGAAGCTCGAGTGTGTATGTGCTTCTATGCACTCCAAAGCCACTCGAAGTTATCTTGACCCTCGAACCGAGGTAAAACGGTAGTAAAAATTACACTCCAAAACCATTTTAAAGTTCGTAAGTGGCCATGAAGACGGGAGGGAAGTTTAGCTTGCTATTAGGGCTATTAATTTATTTATCAATGAACAGTATCGATTTGTATTGAAAGCTAACGTGAACCGCAGTGCGACCAAGGTCTTATAGCCCGCAGCCTTCGTCGAGGACAGGTAGGACGACAAAAAAGACGTCTCCTTCTTCCCACACGTGATTGTTAAATATTTACATGCTCATTCCCTACATCTGCTCCTACCAAACGGAAATTATGTACGCGTGTGATTCGCGATACAAGTTATTCGTGAGAACCTTACTCTCGTTAACAATTAGGAGAAATTAAGCGGTCGTAAAGGCTCCTCTCGCGACGTTTACCCTATTATTAAGAAGGAGAACTGGACGGTGGATAATGCCGTCGGGACATGCAAATCAGTTTTCGGGATTGTTAAGCTTTCCCAGAAGGCGAGATACCGTTTCGCAGATGTAAGCAACTCTCATGACACGGTCAAGTACAAATTTTATTTCGATTGGTGTTCAGTTCTCGTTTATAGGTGTTTTTGACCCGGTTCATGGCATCTGTGTTGCGGGCCGCGGTGCTGTGTGTGCGTGCGCGAACGTATAACGTTGTTTTCATTACATTATGGCCTCTTCTCTTGCTTTTACATTTTCGTAATCGCCGATACAAACTCCGTTGTTAGGGTTGCCGATTCTTTTATTCCTAGTACATTTATGTAACGTATGACGTTAGCGTTATTGCTTCTTTCACACGTTCAAGTCTAATATCAAATTTATAGTTTTTTGTTGGCGTTGTTGAGATGCTTCGGATATCAATCGGGTCTTCGCATTTGTTTACTTTTCCAGAAAATTGTGATTTCGTGGTTATCCTGTCGCGTGGAGGCTGAACGGTACGAGACGGAGCGGGTGGCGGACAGCCCTGATGTGCGAGTAAGACGGAGCACTGTACGGCGCTGTTCGCTTCGTCTCCGTCTGGCGCGTTTTTTGCGGCGCCGGAGTGTGGGAACGCGGCGGCAGGTGGGGCTGCCGAGATTGCGACGCGACATCCGCCCGGCCACAATGCATCTCGAGACGCACAGCTTTGTTTCACAATACGAGACGATATGTGCTTAACATACACCAAGACGTCGCCGCGTCGTAATAAAGTCAGACTTTAGAATTTTATTAGATACCTATATTCGCTATCTATAATCAATACGCGAAAGCATCCAGCGGACAGTGACGATCGTCATGAATGAGCGCTGCGTCCGTTGCTTTTGTTTACAAACGCATGATTCGCGTTGGAACGCAAACACGGACCACACGAGGACAGTCACACGCTTGTCATATATAAACTATAACACGGCGAGTCAATATCATCGGCATTGCAAAGACTTAAGAGCTGTAGTATTATTTGAGACAATATAAATAAAATATTGTCATTTCAAAATCAATTATAAAATTATAGCCCCGTTAATAGCGGACGAGTTTGTCATTTACGATTTCAAAGTAGCAATATTTTTTATGTTAATACAGAGATAACTTGTTAGCTAGCAAGTTATCTTTGAGTTATAGATGAAAATGTACAATTATATTTTTGATGCGTTGATTTTATCAAGTTTACAAAAAAACCATTACTAACTTTTGCCGAGATAAGTCGAAATTTGAGAGGTTTTTGACACCAAGCCATTGTATTATGGTAGGTACTCATAGTTTAATTTAAAAATAATAAAAATATGGTAATTAGAGCCAAAGTAATAAAATGTTATGTTCCATTACAAAAGTCGTGCGTCACAGAATAAAAATACAATGAAATACATATTTTAAAAATATGTATGTTGAATAATGAGAAATTTCTACATTATAAAGGTATAATAATATTCACGTGTACCAAATAACTATAAAACTATATTATTTTATGGCGTCGAGACTACATACAAAAAATAAGTGATTAAATTATGAGTCGTTCGCTTGGAGGTCGGGCGATGCCACGGGAAGTAGACATAACCTTATAAATATTATTACGCATACTCTAAAAGTTATAAGTACGGGACTAATTAAAAATACGATTTACGACTCCGGTGCTATAAGATAATTAGACGATTACTATTCGCTATTCGAAATAACAAAACTCTTTACTGGAGGTCTATTACAGCTGACCAAACGCCATTAGAAAATCCCAACATAGTCATATTATTATTTCGCCTTATTGAGGCATTTTAATATCTACGCAGCCATATTTATTCGGACTGTATAAAACACTACATAAAATATAATATACCGACTGTGAGAAGTGTGTTCGATTTCTTAAACCCTGGATATTAAAGGATGTAATTTTACATTTCCTTCATTGCTTTTTTATTTTTTAATTAAGGTAAATTGCACCTAGTGTGTGTATTTGAACCGAATTATAGCCTTTACAGATACATATGTGTATATACAAGAATCCGCCATCTGATAGAGTTGGCATTAAAATTTTTAATTTTTTTTTTTTTAGTTGGGGACATTTGAATTTCGAACCGAATCAATAGTGCTGTCAATAGTGACTTTGTAAGGTGCCGTTTTATTACGATATAGGGAGTCTAAATACAATTACATCATATTATGGTGACCACTATAATTATTATTATGTTCATGAAAGGAAGTCGGACTAAAAAATTGTCGTTTGCCTAATGAGGAAGAGTGAATTGTGGGGCGCTCTATATATAAAACGTGGTATTGGAAATTTAGGACAAGCATGACGCTATAAATGGACGGAGTCTTTTGTTGACTAATAAAAGTCTATAGAAAAAGGGTATCCAACATTGCCGTTTGTAGCAATAATACCTAGTTTGTATATAGTCTACTTATCCGGATACTGAGTGTACTATTTATTCCGCACTACACAACAGTAAAGGTTTTTTTTTTCTTTTTTTTTCCTCAATCATTCAGGTTTTTACGTTAGTAGCCTGTAGTAAAATTGCGATAGGTAACAATTTCTAAGTAAGAAAACCTAGAATATTATTAATATAAATTTGAGAGAAAATTATTATAGAAAGAAGGAACAACATATTTTACTGAGTATGTAATACATGTTCTGATTTTAAAAGTAACGTCACTTACGTTTTGAGCAGTAGTCGCCCGTCCAGCCGGCCTTGCAGACGATTTCTCCTGACGATGAACACGTATAATGTCCAAATGCGTCATCCCTTGGCCTGCAAAGTACTTCGCAGCCTGCTCCGTAGTAATGCGCCGCACATGTTACTCGGTATGAGAGCCTTAAATGAGCAGCTCCCGGACCTCCCCATCGCTGCTCTTCCTCAATCCATGGACCTCCAACATCCGCTATACTTTGCTTAGTCATGCGCGCGATTAAGGTATCTGAAAAGACGGAAAACATTTTTTATGTCGCAAGGAAAGCAAACTTACAAGTTGGATTGGGCAGTTTTATAAATTTTGTCCAAGAGACTTAAATAGTTTTTCTTGTATATATTTCGTTATTATCATGCCTAAACCGAATTTACATTGTTGCCAATTATAGATTATGAATTTTTAAGAACGTTCTTAACGCTATATTTTTCTGAAGAATATTTTTTTTGATAATATGTTTCGCAGGAATTCGTCTCGATGTTTGACGTACCTTTAACGAGATATTTTTTAATTAATAAAGATACGGGTGAAATGCACAAATATTTGTTTATCACCGTGGGAAAGGATTACAGAAGTAAATTGACCTGTTAACGTCAAACGTTTGACGCCCGCATTCGACCGTGAGATTTCATTGTTCCCAAGCGTGATTCACTGTTTTGATTTGTCGCCGGCGCCCGTTCCGAGATTGATTATTGGTTTTAACTACAATCTTTATATAACACATTACTTACAAAGCCCACGTAAGTAATATGTAACATTATATATAAAAAGTTGGCGGACGAGTCCCGCCGCGCTTGACAGGCTAACATTACATAAGAGTCGCGCAAAAAGCAGTCTGTGAAAACTACCCACTGCAATGATTTGAAAAACTGCCAGTCCATTCATCAAAGTGCTTAAGTATTGTGATAGGGCTGCGCTTATTTACAGCAAAAAAAAAACAACAAAAGAACACAAACATGGAATCCCGAAACAAATTCAATTTAGAACAAAAACAAGATACAAATCTTTCAAGCACACACGAAACAATTTAGAGTTATCAAATTAGAGTTCTATACAAGGAATCAGACGAGTCACTGTGGTGAGAAAACATTTTTTGTAAATGGTCGGTCCCAAAGCGTCCTAGTTTGTTACTTTGCGGCAGCCCTAGCTAAGAAATCTCGGCTTCGACCAGTTTCTACCTTTATTTATTTCTCGTCGTGTATGCCCACTTTTTACTCTTGTTGCTTGGATGGATACATTCCTAAGCCGGTAATCCCGACAGCAGATAAAATTAAACCAGACACAGAACAAAATTAAAAGATATATACATTTTTCGATCCCGACTAATTTCGTGCGGTATGGTATTGGTTCTTTTGTTTAGGGTGTCTATGCTAAGAAGTCCGTAATGAGAAAGGGATATCATAATCTGTGATCAACGATGAGGAGGAGGCTGGAGTGCGTCGACATTGGAAAACAGGTCACAGTTCATACCGACACATACCTTAATATTCCCTATAGTACGTTGCATATTTATTATTTAATTACAAGTTATTCAGTCATATTTACATTTTGAAATATTTTTTCCCATTAACGTATTTTTAAATGACTGTCACATTGGAATACAGATATTTTAGTCATTCCGACTAACATAAAAGTAATACCACGCAAAAATAACAGAATATTATGTAAACAAATTGAAAATAACCGTCGCAAAATACCAACATGACATTGGCTGTTGTCACGGCATCAGGACAAAGTGGTGCAAAGAATTCGAAATTAAATTTTCATATATATATCGGTTAAACGATTATTGCGTCGACATTGTGGGATAAAGCATATTGCACGATTTACAGGTCCCGCGCAGGCTTACAAAGATCGTATCTGTTCAATAAATCGAGAAGATAAAACGCGTATGCTACGCGCGTTGTGTACCTAACGAAAATACAATCAGACGAACGCTATCAATTTATTTCGATCTGGCTTTCAATCCGATTAAATATTATGAAACTTTATTTAACTCAACACTCGTCACTTTTATAGTTTTAGTCGAGTAGTGCCTGTGAAAAGTTCAATTTTACTATATGATGAACAAATAAATTATTATAGTGAAGTGCAGAGTTCGGAGGGAATTAGAAAAATGATGTGTGGGAACTGAGCTCGGACCGCGTGCAATTTAGTTCCAATGTGCGCACGAGAATTATGGCAACCGTGCACTGAAGCCTCAGGTGCACCAGGGCTGCCGCACAAGTATAAGTATATCATTTATGTTCTCTAAACGTGTAAGTTCGTTATTTTTTTATCTCGACTAAAATAACAAAAGTATGTCATAATTCAGAATAAATTAGATAATTAAAACGTCTCAAACTAGACTCTTTACTAGCCCAGGAACACTCGACAGCAATTTATAAGACCATTGCATTCTCACAGAATTAATTTTCTGCTCTATTTATTGAAATCAAAACTTCAATTCCTCAGAAACAACCACACAAATTATACCCATCGTCCTAATTCAACGGCGTAACGATATTAAATGAAGGTGTACCCCACTATCTGATCTATTAATGTAATTCCAATTCACAAATAAATAACACATTTAAAGAAGGACGAGGCAGCATCGGGTACGTGCTTCGCCGCCGCCGTGCGCCAGATAACCTGTAATTATGGACCCAGAGGTCACTACAAATAAACCGAGAATAAATCCGACAGCAAACGCCAATAAACAAAAACAAAAGAAAGCGAAATAACCGATAATTTGACTCGGCTACGCTATCGGAGGCGGACGCAAGTGATTTGGATGTTGAGAACGCAATTTTTGGGAAGCGCAGGGGATATACGAGTATGATCACGCGACGCTTCCGCCGATGTGATCCAGCGATCGATAATCAAGCCAGCGCCCGGATGCAACCAGACCTGCCTTCTCACTAATAATGCAGCCATAATCCATCTAGTCTTTCGGCTCGATCGTGCTGATCTAATTAATGTTGGGAGATTTACGAACGAAATCGAAACCGCGACAACATTGACGAGCGAAGGTTCGTCGACCGTTTTCCGCAGGTGAGGCCCACATCATTAAACGATGTGTCGATTTCCACTCGTCTCGATTCGGACACCTGCCCGGGCCGGTTGAGCCGTCGTAGCGGCTAACCGCTGCACGCTGTGGGAACTACATCTCGCCTACACAAACATCGTGCCACTTTTGTTTATAAAACTGTCCACTTCTAGCTCTCAACGAATATTTCTAAAGCAGAAGAGCTGCTTAGAGACATCGCCTCTTGGACTCAATAAATAAACCATTCACTTAAAGCTTGAGTGTCTCGATGAGTCAAATTAAATATTTCTTAATGTTATTTGAGACATATAGCATAAAAAGCGAAGGACTGTCTCCATTATTCAAGAAACAACAGATTTTAGTTCAGTGAAAAAGATCCAATGAACGCTAATGATTGTGCAATGTAGATGTTGCATTTTCAGGTCGTTGTTGTGGGCTTTAAGTCCATAAAAGCCAATTAACAAGGCGAGTAAGCATACGCATGACGCTAGAGCCCTGGGAACTCCGCGCGAGCCGTACCAACCACCGGCTAGGTAATGAATTGACTATGACTAATAATGCACGGCCGGATACGGAGATAAGCAGCCGTCACAACATAACTGTATCGATAATCGCATCTCGGTCGTGTAATGTCAGCCATCGAGCGGTAGCCGGGCCTGGGGCGGCACACCGCGCGTCTCATCGACTCGTACTAGTAATTACCTCTACCCAATTTCTTATCGATAGTTTTCACACGGTGTTTTTTCCCCTAGTTTCGCTTCTACGGATTGTAAAACTAAGTAGTGCAATAATCGTAAACAGTGCGGCCGAGAATGTCTGTAAGATAAACAAAGCACAGGACGAGACATAAGGAGTGTGCCCACCTTATTATCCGAGAGCATGTGCTGAGCATCTGTCGACAGCGCATCCTGAGAGCGCCACAACGCCTGTTACATCATAAATCGAGCCTTCCGGAGCGTCTTCCGTGATTTTTTATAATGTTCATGTCCAACGACGAAAGATGAAGTGTAAACTAAAAAAAACTCCGACTTCCCTCCGAGGTGTATTCTTTACCATCCCGTGAGTAAACAATACTGTGGCCCGTTAGTGCCGACCAGGTGCGGCCTCGCTCGCCTCGGGCGCTATACAAAAGATTTCGGTGAAGGAACAAGCGACAACATTAGAATTGCCAGCCATTGTTGTATACTATTTGTTTAGTACAAGAATCTTTTTATTCGTCGCCGTAAGCAGTGATTTTCAATGTGGCGGCCGGCGGGTTTATCTATGAAATATTGGATTCTTGGAGTCGTGTGTAGCTATTCTTCACTGCCTTGTGCATTTTAAATGAAAATCGAAGGGCATCGCAACAAAGAATAACTTGCGTGCAACGATTGCTTTCTAAGCCATTGTGGCCGTTCAATTTGGATATTAGATAAAAAAACCCAATGTGATTTAATTAAGCATTAGTCCGGTCAGTCGATAGAGAGTGAACACAAACGGTGTACGTGTAACCTGTTATTATGGTTGATTAGATTTCTGTTGGTAACATTTCTCGGTAGTAAGACGGGCGCCGCCCATCGCTCCCGAGCCGTATTAAAAATATACCCGTCCTAAGCTATCCACTTCGGACGCTAATGATTTTCGGTAAACTGGCCCGTAGACACACCTCGCCATATCTCTAAATCTTTTAAGTAAATCACTGTTTTTTTTGTTAGTTGGTCAGGAGTAGTAATTATGTCGGTCAGAGTGCAGCGGTATGAAAATCTAATTAAGAAATGGGCGTCTCTGGTCAGTTTTCGCGTCCGCCATTTTAATAATTTTGAAAATGTAATCGGTATTGGGTTTAGTTTATATCCAGCCAGTCGAGTGGTTTGTTTTTTTTGTGGTAAGGAGTTGTGTATCGATGCACGCGGCGTATTATCACGATGATGTATTTACGAGTCGGGCGGTTACAATTCATTCGGAATCGTTTTTTCGGTCACGCCACGTCGCATGTAAGACATAAACTGTCGATTCTTTATTGGAAGTTTAGGCTTCTCGTGATATCGACGATGGAACGCTAAACTTATGAAATCGATTATTATAAATGACAACAATCTAAAATAATTATATTCGAGCACATGACATCCATTTAAGTTTGCGGTTATGATGGCGTGTCCGAAGCCTATTGTTTTTTTATACAGAGGATATACGTAAAACTAGGTAACCAATTTGCCTATATTCCGTAAGTTATTTTCATAGCGCGACGTCTGCGCTGGTCAACGCCCATAGGAATACATTAGAACATTTCTACTAAATTTTCGTCCTACAGAAGGCTGAGTTTATTAGAATAGCGCGCGCATTGCGAAGCAAAGCACGCGCATCGCCGCGTGCTCTGAACACCAATCGCCGACTCCATGGGAACATTTTTGTCTTCCACGATATGATAATATGAGCATTCAAATATACATACTGTCCGTTAAATGCACGATAAACACCCAGAATTACAGTGAAACCTGAATGTGAGTGAGTCGTGACCGACGTGATTCGAATTTTACAATTGGACAGAGATTTTCATGACCCTTTTTATCATATAATTGTATTATAAAATGGAAAGGTCAACCCTTCTTTAGTTGGGTTGACTTAATTTTTTTGTATTAGAGGCACCTTTGCGTATGCCATCGAGATAAAGTTTAAGTGCCGGACATAACTATGCTTGTTCGCCAACTCAGTATTATAAAAAGTTTGCAGTAATGGCTATTTGTCTTCACTACTATTAGTTATATACTACTATTAGTTATATACTACTATTAGTTATATACTACTATTAGTTATATACTACTATATAGTTCTTGTCCGGTGTGGAGGCAAGTAGGGAAGTTGCACATCTTGGCAATGACAGATTGCATTACAGGCTTAAAGTAACATAAACTTAAACCGTGTAGTGCATCTGTAAAAAAGCGTCCCTAAAAATGCATTCGAAGCGGTTGCTATTTTGTCTAAAAAACTAAGTTTTAATTGATTTTACAGTCTGAAGGACAGGGTTTATCTTTTACAAATTCAGATAAAGGGAATGTGTAACTCACCATCAGATCTTGACGTTTCGTTGGTGTCGTGCCACGCTTCCACTATAAGCGAGAATGTGCCCTGGAACACGAAATACATGAGTCAAATATTGCGTTACAAACATAAGTACAAGATAAGAATCAAAAATATCTACAACTTGTCGATAAAGGAAGTGAAACTACAATTGTACAAACGTATTAGCTCTCGTGTTACGAAAGGTTTAAACTCAAATTAAATGTCTTTGAAACCTTTACGTTAAACACATAGCTTGATAAGCATAAAAATAAAAGTAACAGACATTTTAGGAGTACCATAAAATTAAATACTGACATAAATTGTCATTTGTTCTTATTTAAATAAGGAGTAGGTAATTATATCATTCAATTATTTGTACCCACATTCATTTGTCCTAACAAAATAAACAATGTACACAACATTTTTACTCAAAAGAATTGTTAATATGGGTGCGGCAGTTGAGAATTTCAAATATTTCCTTTGCTATACGACATTGTTAATAGCCAACGAGTGTAAATTAACAACTTGATGGACAGGTGAACCCGAGAGCAGATGGTAACGAAATTGTTTCAATATCATGCTAAAAATAATACTTACGAACGCAATAAGGCAATGACGCTCGCTTAACGAGTCTACATCGAATGGGATCGAGTTAACGTGCATTTATAAAAAAGTATCAACGACTACGTATCTGATATCGAAGTATTGACATTTGTCGATGTTTACACAACGAGGCGAAACGGCAGTCAAAACTCGATTAAAAGCTGATAAGACGACGTGTCAACAGCTTTAAGGCGCCTGCGACGGAACTTATCAATGGGTTTTTTGTCAAGTTCCGTTCATGCAAAAATGTACACGACTCTCGGTTTGAAATTTCTCCCACCGCGGTCGGAACCGGTCGGCGGTCATAAAACACTATCCCACAGACCCGGCGAGCGGCTAAGCAACTAGTGTTTCCGACCTTTACTTCTCGCGTCTTCTACATATAATCGCTGTTTAATTACTGTGGATGTGAATTATTGCCCGACAATTTTTGGTTGAGCATCGGACCTAAAATATTTGTGCAGATTAATAAGCGGTGAAACGAGAAACACTCAATAAAATAAACTGGTGAGAATAAAAGTTGTTCAAACACTGAAGGCAACTGGAAACGCGACCCAGTTATATGACATACACACATCGAAATTTATACGTCTTGCTTGAACGGTGTAAAATATACGAGCGAGAACACTTTTGTCCGTTTATAAACGTGATTATGAACTTATAAAGTGTGTCACTATGCTAGACACACTTGCGATCAAATATACCATATGATGGAAGACTTGCCATGTAATTTTTAATGTAGAGTTTAATTAAATTTCGATTATTTATGATAAACAATAATATAATACAAATACAGCAGAAGTCTCTTGTGTGCAGCATATAGAAGTATAGAAAGTGTTACGTCACTGATTTTATGCTAGTGGATTAATTTTAAATTTGTTTTCCATTGATAAAAATCGTTCATAACCTTTTCCGTGCGTATCACAGCAGTTAATAGCAGCACGCTTACTTAAAACTAAGACGCAAAGAATCTGATCATTATAATTACAATAAGCATGTGTCGGGTCGTCGTCGGCGGGAGTGCAGCTGTCCCCGCCGGATACGAAGGGTCACCGCTTAACTAATACCTCATTTGATCGCCACCTCCTACTCTTAACGAGTGATTCAGTTTTTCTTGACAGATGTCACCCGTCTTCAATTAAGCTCTATGAATGAAAAGACAATTTGCATGGACGAACAATGGCGTATTTGCATAGGAACTAATACAAGTCTCTATGACGAACAATGATTATTGATGGAAATCAATATGAGAAATCCGATGGTTCTCAACGCTAAGCGATACGCCACAAAAAGCGGTCGCTTTTTCCATCACTTTTTAAAAGTCGAGATCTCAATTAAACTTTCGTTACGTCGCGGGTTTTGTCGAATTTATAATAAGTTACGTTAAATACTTAGACAATACAAACGGACTTATGTAATCGCTTCTCTGTGAATACTAAACACTTGGGGCTCGCCGTGTGAATGAATTGGAGCCTTAAAATGATACATATTAATTTAGAACAATCCTTTAAAATCGATTAATTGAAGATTTATAAGGAGCGAAAGACGTTTGTCCAAATACTTTTTATGATTTGTGTGGCGTGCACCCGATCAAATATGGCAAGTCGTAGTATACGCTGTATTGATTTGTTAATCGAATATGGAGAACGCATTTCGGTCAGCTGTGGCCGGTTGTAAGTATATGCCGGTTCCCACGACAGTGACTCTCGAGCCAGCCCATAAAAAGCGGCCGACGTAAGCGTACGTGTGCAGGTAGCCTTTATAAACGTGTCGAGCTGGCAATACCGTATACTTATACGACTAGTTGCTGAGACTCGTTGCCTAGACTCCGTCGGCAATTAAGGAAATGTTAGTCCACGAACATTTCGCTTTATTTCTCAAATGCTAATTCAAGCAATGGTCAAATTTTCAATTGTCACAATTCGATTCAGTTCGTATTCCAATTATAAAATATTTGAAGCAAAGCCATCACCGACGTTAATTATCCAAATCGTTCTAAATGTGAACGTGGTCTTTGTATGTTTTATTATTAAAAACATAATATCAAGTGGAGATCGCACCGTATCGAGATTCAAGATACATTAATTGTATCCCTCGAGAGCGATGCGTTAAATTGTATTACGAAGTTGAAAGAAGTAATAGACTAATACCACGGTATGAATGGTGGGGAATTTATTCAAAATTGTTTTATGGGGGTGCCTAAAGAGGCTACTTCCAGAGGCTCATTCCAATGTTATTTCGTTATTAATTAAAAAATCCAATGAAAGGATACGTGGGAACGAACGGATCCGAACTGTTGTGGATCTTATTTGTTAACGCCATGTGTTTGAGTTTTTAAGAACAAAAGATATAATCAGGTGGCCGTTAAATGCACTTCTTGGACCAAGTGTTTGGGTCACTATTGTTCAGTTTATTGTTTTGTTTGTTGCTATTCAAAAATGGCGACAGATGTTTCTCTTGTTTATTAGTTTTGGTTACAGCTTATTATTAAGCTTTTTAGATAAACAAAAAGCATTGAAAGTGACTATTGAGTTTCTCATCGAAGTTCTCACCATAAACAGTGCTTGGTACCGATTAGAATAAAATAGAACAAGGTCGTACTACCATCGGTTTCGGTTAATAGTGGCACAGAATCGAAAAGTATTTATATGAAACATCACAAAAAGACATTACCGTAGTCGGTTTTCGAGTATCGTTTCGACACGAGAAAATATTTGGAACACAAACACAAGAGCAAGTGGAAGAGTCGTGATTTCATATTTCACACTTTGCCGTGTGGTAACATCGCTTTGGACAGGTTTTTTTTTCACTTATACCCCGACAAATTTGTATTTCGGCCCGTGTCTTAAAATCGATTGTTACCGCACAGCAATAAGGTTCGGTATTCGATGCATTGTCGACCTTTTTGTATATCAATGTTGTCGTTTCTTAACATTATACATGTAGACAGACTTGGAGAGTTACCTTTGCCTTGTACAATACGTCAAATTAAAAATATATGCAAAAAAAGTCTGGCAGATATAAATAACTTGTTTTATTACTGTCAATGTTCCAAGCGTATTTATTTATTGATGCTTTTAATTAACTTTATTTTCTTTTGTTTTGGTATAAATTATTGTAGGATGCATTGACTTGGTGAGTCATATTTTAATATAAGATTTGGAGATTCAGTTTTACTGTGCATATTAATCGCAATGAGATTGTATAATACAACCGTGTGAACGGGTAACTTCCTGTACAAATATTCTCTAACAAAAATATCCAGGTCGACAGTTTATTGGCGACATGGAGCTCATACACATACATGCATTCTGTTAGAATGTTAAGCAGTTTCGTGTTAAAGTCAAGTAACTGATCGAGGTACTGAGCCTCTCCATTGCGCTATACAATTGTGTCGTGTCTTCGGTACCGTTTAACTTGTATGACGCACTTTCAAACACAGCCGGTTAATCTCTGTTGGTGTACGAACGCGTCTGTAAACGCATATAGACAAAAGCGAGACGTTCTCAAAGCAACTGACGACTTCGTGGTTCATGTGAACCTACTAAGTTCCAAATTCAAATTGTTTAACGAGAGAAATCTTTTGTTTGCGTTCTGAAATATGTAGTAAGCTTTAAAGGAACAAAGTGACACCTGACACCGTCGCCGTCGTCACCTGACGCTTCACTCCTTGAGAAAGGGCCCCCGTCGGGTCCGAAACTAGTCAGGCATCCCCGAAATACAAACGTGAGTAAAACCGTATCGTTTTTAATAAATATGAATACCACTCACGAAAGTTTTTATTGTAAAATAGTCTCTTATTCATAAAACTAATGTTATTGTTATATTTAGTTTATGAAAAATTTTGGCATTCGTATTAATGCTTTAATGCCAATTTTAACGAATTGGGTAGGTATATAATTACATAAAAATCTAATTAAGTCTCAATATATTTGATTAATGCAAAATCAGGAATTGCACCTCTCCTAATTTGCAGTGCCTTACAGAGTCCATACATTTTATTACAATAGATGCAGAAAGGTCTATCTTATTACTTGTCCTGAGGCGCGTCAATTAACTAATCTTTATGTCTAGGTACGACATAAAATATTCAACCAATTATAAGCGTTAAACATTTTCACACGCCAATCATAAATAATAACCATTAAATTGATGCTATAATAAAGTTCCAATGTTGTGGCAGTAAATCCGAGAAAGTAAACACCCATCTGACCACATGGAAAAATTAACCGACTGTTTAGTACATTATGAAAGCCAAGCCTGCTTTACCGGGAAACATTAAAAAGTTGAAAAGTCAGTCGTAACTAAAAAATGTTATATTTTATATCTGTGACGATTATTATATGAAACGTAGCTAGGAAACATGAAGTCAGAAGTAGCAGCGTTTTTTACTGCTAACCGGTTCGTTCCGTATACGAAACATGAAATAAGTCAGACATTAACAATTTATTGCCCTCAATTACAATCATCGCGAAAAAAGACACTCGGAAAAGGAATTTGGGACTGTGAATCGGGGCCGAAGTGAAAAAGGGTACCTTTAATTTTCACATAGCATCGATGGTATTCGCCCGACAGGCCTGCCTGGACCCGCCGATGAAGAATTCCAAAAATGAAAATGTCGACCATAAACAACGGAACAATTTGAATGAAGAACAAGAATTAAAAAATAAAGAATCGGGTTAACAAATTTTGTGAGACATCTGCGGCCTCTACGGTGATCTGATAAGGCGCTGAGAAGGGTACGACGATGAAACCGAAACCGCATCAAAAACAAACAATCTCGTGATCGGTTCATCCGGATTTAATCCGAGAACGACGGCATTACCTACTCATACAAGTTTGAACATGATCTGTATATCGATGTTTAGATTTTTTTCTAATCTACTTTGCATACGCGACCCATAAAACCAGACGAAACGATGAGTAATATCATCTACTAGAAATCTTACATAAATGTAGCCTTTTTTATGTAAAATGTTACGGGCATAGATAGTTAATTAGGTTCCCTTGTTTAGAGGCTCGGGCGCCGCTATTTATCAGGATGAGTAACATACATTCACTTGTTATCTCGCCATCGTAATTTACTCAATTTGGCTTTACGTTTACGTTCTATGTTACAATTCACTATTAGGATTTTTAGATTGATTTAGTTGAGCTCACACGCTTGTACACGTAAACAAGTACAGAAGCATGAGTCAGTCACACACACACCACACAACTAACTTGGCAGTTTGTGCCCAAACTGCCCAATTAGACAACATAAAAATGAAAAATAGTGCTGAATTTATTCCTTGCGGAGTAGTAATATATCTTTGCTGTCGTTGGCAGTACGTTTTCTGACAACTTTTCAATACTTATAACAACACAAACTATGTGTAAAGTAGCGGCAAGAGCTTTACCTTTTATTTATGTTTGACTTTATAATCAGAACATAAGTAAAATGTTTCAAATTCCAAGAAAAACGAGAGCAGCCGATGTTATCGATGCTTTATTTTCACACAAATTCAAAACATTCGGTCATTCTAATTTGCAAGTTTCGCTCGCGTTCGTTCCCAGCCTATGATCGGCCTTTGACACGTCCATAAATTCGTCGAAGTATGTACGTACGTACGTAAGTACCGGCGCTCCTCCCATACTAAATAATGGCGACGATTTATTCGCGAGGTTGCGGATACGAGTGGAGCATGTGAGCCGCTCGCACTGCGACTCACAATTCCTAGAAAATGTGCGCGTGTAATGAATAAAGACAGGAGCGCAAAGAATTTCATCAGTGCAGATTTGAGGGCTCGTCGCGCCCTAGATAGAGTACGTGTCACACACATCGGCGTTCTTGCCTCTGTCAGCCAATAAAAATGGAACGCATCTAAAATGACCGTGGAGTTTTCGGAACACGACTACAAACTAATCTATTTGAATTTGACAGCATTAAATCTGGTATTTAATCCTCGTATTAAATGTGTTTATATTAAATAAAAATAACCAACGAGCAAATTCAATTTTAGCTATCACAATAAATCGGCCGCTTTGAACGATGTTTATTAGAGACCGTAAACGTTAAAGAGATGTAGTTAAAATGTCAGAATTTGACCGTAAACGCGCGTCAATTTGAAAAAGGGGTGTTTTCTTAGTGCTTTACGCGGGACGTGTTATAATAACAACTCCGGTTAACTTTTATTGTCTATTCACTGTGATGAGCTTATTTCTTTCTCTGATGTATGACTAGTCATTATTTTTTATATTTTAAATTTCGTGCCTCGTAGATGCATTGTTATTTTAGCAATAGAAATGAATGTGACTTTCCGTTACATGTATTATGCGCTTCGTTTATTTAGGCGGATCAGCTAGAAACCCCGAGGCCGTTTAATTAATAGGTTGCAGAATACCTGTGCAGTGGCATCGAACAATGCAACTTGACTAATTATCCACGCTCCGATTCTTTAAATTTGAAACTTATGAAATCAAGTTACAAGACGTAATGGCTCGCACATATTGCTCAGTATAGCATCCTCAAGACTACTTTTACGTGGAATTTGTTTCGCGATGTTTTTTTTTCTTAAACTTTAATTGCCGCTCGTCGGAAAGGAGAGAGATAAAAGACGATGTTGAAGAGGGAACAACATCGAATGAAGCATTCCATAGCTTCGGTAGACTTTATTAAAAGAAGCGGATGTAGGGGTAAGTATTTTAAGAGGATCCCGACGCGAGCCGATTGAAATAAAGGAAATTATTAAAAGCTCTCTCGTGATAAAAACGCCATAGACGGAAGTTACTCCAACTATGGTTTTATAAAACGTCGGACGCTCATATCGCGTTACATTATGTAGTAATAAGTCGGTGATGCGTGCTAAGGTTTTAACATTTTCCGAAGTGGAAACTTATATAAGCAGTGGTCGTCGGATGAATAATAATGCGGGGCGCGTAACCGATTACGATTCTAACGTAATTACTAACTATTTGATGTACAAGTTTGGTGGAGGTGTGAGTTTTTACGAGACGCGCTGCAGATTGTTAATTACTTTCTAATGTGTAAGCCGCTATCGGATGCAAAAAGCCTTTGAGTTCACACGCGACAATGGATTAAGAACGGCATTCGACGCTGCGTGCGTTACCGTACTATTGTTTTGAAATTCGAATCGAACGTGACGTCACAGAAACGTTAATTTCTGAGAATGGTACACCTGTATATTTTAAAGAATAGAACACACATGAACTAACCGTCATGCAGGTACTAAGCTGAAGAATTTTCATACTTTCATTAAAACGTTGCTATTTGGAGCGTAAAACTATTTTACGAAACATGCAAAATAAGTAACAATCTCAAGCATTAGTTACGCTGTTGCTTAGTCTACTTTGTTCCACAATAAAGACGCGTGTTTCTTCACTTAACGACACAAATACATTAATCAGGTACAAGTGCCGAGCTTTTATGTATGTTTGAGCTCGCTTTTAATGTTTAAAGATTCGAAACAACACATAACGTTTGTTTAGTTAATTCCGTTCGAGTTAATGACTGCAATACTTCATACGCATGGTATGTGTGTATGGTATGATACCATACATACATTTACAATAAGAGATCCCTAAGTTAAAATTAACTTTACGCACCGTTGCTTGTAGAATAGTTAATATAAAAAACGTTAATATGAGCATTCGTTTTTAATTAACGTATAATTAAGTAAAATCACAGTCTCACGGTAACTAATAAAACTAGATTATTTTGTGCTAGTTATGCTGTGGAAATGTTTTACGGAAACATTATTAACACGCATGGTTGCTAAGTACATTAAATTAAGTAGTATTGTTAAATATAATCATTATTTATTTATTACTAGCAACCCGCCCCGGCTTCGCACGGGTACAAATTACACCAAAATCTTCCTCATGAATCACTCTGTCTATTAGTGAAAGCCGCATGAAAATCCATTCGGTAGTTTTTCAATTTATCGCGAACAGACAGACAGACGCGGCGGGGGACTTTGTTTTATAATAATAATATGTAGTGGTGTTCTAGTACACTTGTACATACTATCATATTTTTTTTTTAAAGAATATATTATTTATACATCAATTAACATTTATATACGTGGTAAGTATGAACTATGAAATGGTCAAAATCGAATTTATTTTTTAATTGATTAAGCAGTACTCTTTCGACAAAAAAGAAACATAAATAAGTACAATATTATTTATGCACGGAATAGACAACGCTGCTAATGAGAAAAAACATAGTTTATGATGATATCGGTATATATTGTAATAATAGTAAATGTTCTGTTATTTTATTCAAGGGAAACTGCAGCATATGTGTGAAAAGGTTCAAAGTATTTACAAGTAATATATGAAAGATCATTTATTAACAGTTTTACTATTTGAAGAATGTCCTCCATTATGATTAATGTTAGGGTTTGCGATCAGTTTTTGTCGGATTTCAATGTAGGGTCTCAAGATCTTGGTAAAATGACCTATGATTTTTTTTTAATGCTTCACTAAATGCTGTTAGGTACCTATTACTCTATCCTTTCAGAGTTAGATGTTAGTATGGCCTAATCTTACACATAAATTAATTGATTTAAATTAGGTATTAATAAATTATTCATTGTTTATCTAATTGTGTAACTTTAGAATATCGACAACTTTTTATCGTAAAACATAATACCGTCTATGAGTAATATCAAGCGTATTGCTTGATATTACTCAAAGACGGACCTCAAAGAATCTATAAAAAAGTATAGTTCACGGTCAGCGCTTGTAATGAGGTGCGCGCGCGCTTGGCGGGCGGCTCGGCGTTGGCGGGCCCCGTGCATGCGCGGAAGCACACTTTGACATTTGCGCTCTCCGCACCACCATGAAGCAGGTGTTTTGTGTACAAATATCGAACTGCATAAGCGATTTTTTTTTGTAATAAAATAGCGTCTATAACGGTCTGGGAAAATTCTTGAATGAGTCCGTTCATGCGAACGTGGGGTGTTAACACCCTTGGCATTACGAGCAACTATCGTTGACCTTTTTCCTATAGGTAGCGTAAACGCTCGCATTAAGCTTGAAGACTCTCACAGTCCGGCCTCTTTTCTGTGTTATCCGTGCCTGTTGGTTAACAGGTCTCCAGTCGAACATTACAATAAAAATATAAAAGTTGTGATTTACAAACATAAATTGTTTAAGAGTGAAATAAATGAAATCCCACCGCTTAGAGAGCGTCTGAATACAAATGAGATTTCTTTTCGGAGTGAGCCATCTCTTTCTAAACGCTGCATGATAAATCGTTTCTATGCGTCGTTAACGCGCACGCCGCTTTACTTGTAATTTCACTGTTCGATGTTGTCAGTTATATTAATATGCTCATGACCTATTATCATACAGGTGAAATCTCCCAACGAGCCTAGCACCGATTTATTTCACGAGGGATCAGATAAACTTCGGATGCACTTGCGTTTAAAATTACTTCGAAAGGTTTCTGTTACGAGTGACCCCGTTAGCGGCCGCGTTGAACTACCAACGCTCAAGTTTCAAAATATTGTGATGGTGGCATTACTGTCGACAATTCGATAAGTAAATTAAATGTCAAATTCGAAAATTGAATGACTGTTAACGTCTTGGAGCCGTTCACCTGCCGCGCTAGTCACGAAGCCATCCTGCGGAACGTTCCATATACTAACACATTACGCGATACATATTTATTCGTGCGAGCAATATGCGTCGTAAATAGGCGCTTCTTCTTCGCTCGACGATGACCTCATTGTGAGAAAAAAGCCGTCTAAACGATAGGGCAGGTTGTGTAATTCAAATTAAGTGCATCCAAGTGATACAGAATCTGTATGCAGTTTAATGTTTGTGGGGTTTTAGATTTAATGACATTTGGAATTGCAGCATATGTTTAATATTTCGACTCCCAACATAACAGCATATGGCCTAAAATCATCTACGACAACAGACAGCAGCTTAACCTATTACTTTGAAATTTGATAGATGAGAACCATTTCGCGTGTCGCTTTCGCTCAATTGATTGCTTGTCAACACAAGCCTCGAAATAGAGAGCTCATGTTATTGAAACAGGAAGCTTCAATTTAGCGCCAATTCATTCGGAATTATAGCGGCAGTTACCTTACCGGACGCACATTCACTATCCGAAAAAGTTTTAAATTTCGTCTATGTTCAGTCTACCTGCAGTTTCATTTAGTAACCAAATGTCACGTTTTCTCCAGATGGTCAGAGCTTGTGCAAGCGGCCGAGCTTAAGAGCGATTGTTTGCTCAAACATTACGAGACGGTACGACATTTGAAGCGGGCCGCTAAATAAAATACAAATAGCATTCGAAATCTCTGGGTCCACACGCGGCCTGTGTAAACCATAGACAATTGACGCCAGCGAAATAACCGTAACTAAGGTCCAATTAAGACGTCCGTTATCCTTGGAATCGAGATAGATCTAAGCGCGATCTGTAAATAAATAGCATATAATTACAATATCGACTCACGATCCCGACCGGCCTCTGCGCTCTAATCGACAGTGAAGATGAGAACGCAGCCACGACGAAGGCTAACTACAGCACATCTTATACGACTCGACAAAGCGACTTCATAATTAATTAAAAATGAACCATTGAACGCTGTAATCCTCCCACGCGGCCGCTCGTTAAACCATCAAGTATTCTTATCGTCATCGCTTCTGTCAAATTTGAATATAGAATCCCTTAATTTCTTTTTTACTATTATTTACAGCGAATGGGATGCTCATGCTGGTCTCCGCGTGGATTATTGGAATTTGAACGTCTGTAACATCCATAGCGTTGATTTATTGATTTAGGGTTGCTACTTAATGCTTCTTTTACGAGGTATTGATTTTACTGTTGCCTACAAAATTAATGAGATGTTGTTTTGTTTACGAAGCGTCAATATCGACACTACGAGTATATGTATAGAAGGATGGTTAGAACACTCACCGGCCATGTGAAGTCGAAGGGAAACACGATAGGATTGCTAAATCCTTCCACGTGGAGGTTGGGTACATCCAGTGAGTTGCCACCCAACACTGGTGTCGTGATGTCACCAAATGTACACGGTGACGTAGTGTCGATATTAGCTTGATAAATCTTGAGGCACACTCGAAATTTAGTCCTGCACGGCGCCAAACACGGCGCATCACTATTTGAGGAACCATCACAGCACTGCCCACTACTTAACCTACCCAATGAGTTCGTAAAACTTTTTATCCTAAGTTCGAAGGAACCAGACGTCAGCACCTGAAAAAAGAGAAAACAAACATTGTAAGCAATGTCAAATCAAGGTAAAAGAAACACGAAGGATAAGTCAATATATCAGTATCAAAGTGACAATACAAACAGACTGGCTATATAGCTTTTAACGCCCCAAAGATGTAATCCTCAAACAAAACTATTTGCACAACTGTCCGTTCGATCGATCCCGTTGAGACATTAACGGTTTTACTGGACAAACTATGTAGGTCGTTCAAAAATGGGGTTGTAAGCTACGACGCGTGTGGGGTGAATAGTGTGACACCCCTAGCTGAATTGAATTTCGAACATTTGTGACGGAATAATACACTTATTCTAAATCGAACTGTTAAATATCGATGCCCCCTGCTTTGTTTTAAACGATCATAGTTTAGACTACCGATTTTAGAAAAAAAACATTGGATATTTTGAAATGCGATGATAGATAAGTTGACGTCAACGAATCGACTTGAATTCCCCTGGCTTTTTTGTACTGAATAAATAATAATAACTCTTTTTTGTAGCCCTCCAGGGTGCACAACCCTTGTATTATAAAGAATGCAGTTGGTTGCACTATATAAGCAGGGTCAACAAGTTTGAAGACTAATGTAATGAGGGAGAGTGTAAGCATTCATTCTATTCTTACAATCATTTATTTTTTAAACGCGTGATGCTAATTTACGTGAACTTGTTTCTAGTACCTAAAAGTTAAAATTAGAAAACAGTTGACTTAAAAAGTAGTAACACAGAAAATGTTAATTCGTCAATTTAAATATTTAAAATTTAGAGGTTACTTTAACTTAAGTCCAAAGATGTCCTGTTTTATATGGCATCGGAAGGAAGTGGTACGTATTAAATTATGGCGGTCATGTCGTGACAAATCGTTACCGGCGACTTTAATACAAGTTGTGCAGGCGCATATAGCTTATATTAAAAAAAAACATTTCCGTTGCATTCGCTCTAATTGATTATTTATTTAACTGATTATATTAGAATAATAAATAACATTCGTAAAAGTTTAATATGGCTCTCATTAAAACTTGTCGCGATTAGAATCATTAAATGAAGTCATTAATTGTTTGAGAATGTGTTTATACTTATGTATAAACGGTTTTTTAATATTGTAACAATAATTGACATACTTAATGTACCTAAATATAAAATATAATAAAATAGGAAATATAAAGAGAAAATAAATCAGTGTTAAATTCTATACAAAATGTAATTTAATCCATCTTGGAGTTTTTTGCAGAGCAATGTAACAACATTATAACTAGGTACACTCAGAAGCTTTTCTAATTAGATTCCCACGAAGTTATGACCTTCAGTTTGAATTATCAAAAGATTACAAGCGACATACAGAACAATGATCCATTCAAAGTTGAGTCTTATCTAATACAGACAGTGTCTATCAAGATGTCAAAATTCAGCCCCTGTTCAAACAAAAACGCGGTAAAAAAATACACCAGATTTCAACAAACTTCCTGCGGGTATAACAGGGGTTAAAATTATTATTATCCGAACACGCGAAACATAACACCCTCTCTTTCTTTTAGCAAAGGAACAAAGAGGACAGAGTGCCCTCACTTCACACATTCACGTGGTTGTCAGGTAGGAGCGGAACCTAAAAAATGCTCCAAAAAAGATACGCACCACTCTAAACATCCCTTTTTTTGTTCATCTATTGTTTATGAAACGAGTTATAGTAGCGGAGATTCAGATCGATTGTGGCTTACTGTTTTACTTAACTTTATTTATAGCTCTCAATTTAAAATACATAAATAAGGAGCTTATCAATGACTGACTGAAATACCGTAAATAAAAAAAGTGTGATTTAAAAACCGAACGGGACGCGAGCGGTCGGAGGCTAGCCCGAGGCTGCCAACTAACTAATAATTAAATAATACTTACGCGACTACCGAATAAGTTGTTTTATTATGTCTTCAGGGGATTTGACGCGATGACTGCCGATGGATGTTCTTTAGCGTGTATTTTAAATGATGCTAGACTTTAAAACCGATTTGTAGCCGCCTATATTTATCTATTCTGATACCGCTGACGCGTTAAAAAAAGGCATTACATTTAACTTTGTAAAACAGTGTTGCCAGCACTACTGACAGCAGTACTTCTTGCCAGTAGTGCTGGCAACACTGTGGCTAATAAAGACCATAGTAGCTTGCTACGCTGCAACTGTTCTTGTATAAGCTCACCATCTTCAATGTATGTCAGTAATCAATTACATAGTGTCTAATTTATTTAACATACACTACAACTTAATGCATTCGACGTTAGTCGTGAACATCATTTTTTTTTTACATTGAAAGGAAAGTCTGGCACGTAACATTAATTGCGTGGAGCATCAACGAAACCGTCGTAAATTGATTTGAATACCTAATCGACAATCTCGTAATAACATTTCAGTTAATATATCGACTTACATATATATTATTTTTTTATTTAATTGCGATGGAATCACGATCTGTACATATTTTTGAATCGAATTACCGTGTCCAGATGATTTATATCTTTAAACATTTACTGAGCGGATGCGATTACTTACTATTCGTTTCAGAGGCAAGTTCATTTTATACTCGCTTATTGGAAGAGATAATAAGGAGTAATAATAATGTGAACGCTATTGTATGTAAGTAAGGCAGCGTAAACACTCGTTCAAGCAGGTTGAACGTAGTCTAAAAATAACACAAATAATGAAACACAGGGGAATGTTTTTCATCTCTCCCGTTATACACACGCGAAATGTGTTAAAATAAACACCCAAACAGTCTTTTAATAGCGCGACGATGTGGCCAGTGCATCAATTCGCAATTCCAAATTTAATTTTGGAATCATCAAGTATGATTTATTTTCCATTTAAGTTTTTTAAACGTACATATGCCATAAAGATGTTATGTTAAGAAAAACACGTGGCTTACAAGACCGAATTAATTTTACAAGAAAAAACTGTTATATTATATTTGTCCTTTAGCAGCTGATGTGAATGCTGTTACTAATTGGTTTTCTGACCTGACTTTTCACAGAACTTTAGTTTCAATATTGGTATTGTGTCGAGGGGGACGCACGCCGGGCTGGCTCACAAAGGGCGTTTCGTTTCACGGAACGTCTTTAGAAGAAAATAAACGACGTCTTTTATAAAACGTACTGATATTTAGTTGCGCGACAAATGTTGCGATCTTCTTTGTGTCGATTTTGCTGGCAGCTGTACTGACACAAAAGAAACATACGATCTAAGGCTGGAATTTGAAATTAGCGGAGAATCATGAGCGTGGAGCGTAATAGGCCCTGTAGATTGCTTGAACGTATATGGAAAGCGCATAATAAGGTATTTTGCGGTTATTTAAACGTGTTGCACAAGCGAATTGAGATTTCGTGCGTTGGTCTACGGAGCGCTATGATAGAAGCCGTGTATTCTCTTATATCGTAAACCAGATCTTCTTGCTTGAATTGTTATTGGGATTATACGTGTGAACCTCTCACTGTGAAGATTGAATACGGAACTTATTAAAATACTTTCAAGTAAAACCATATTGTTTGACGACCAAATGAATACATAAGTATAATGAATAGAGTTTGGGTACATAGATCGGTGTCAACATGTGCTAAAGTATGCGGGCGTAGCAACTGAACGATATTGTTATCATTTTGATCTACGTTTGAGTTCTTTCTGTTCATGTTGATGACGGTATAAAGTTATTTTCAATGTAACCGAGATCATCCATTGCACATCGTAATTCGTTGCAACGTTATGAAACGGTATACAGTCGACCACAGTTCCGTTTGGTTATACCTTTTATGTACACTTATATGCCCGCAAATACCTATTTAAATACGGTTCTACCTCACAGTTATTGTCATTAGGATTTTATACTTTATTATTTACTAATTAATTATTAGACAATAGTTTGGTAATTGTTTAAACCTTAAGAGCAAGTGGATATTAATATGTGTCAACTGATGGCTTAAACTTTAAACCAACATGAAAATAGAAATCCCGACTATCACTTTGCTATGCCTGAAGCATTGTGCAACCTACACGATGCCAGCATCGCTGACACATTTACCCAATTCGGAATTTAATAATTTTCACTGACAACACTACACAATAGAACCTTAAATTAGAAGGTTTACTGGCTGAATTTATGCGGTATCAGAGAAATTTCGAAATTTGAAATAAGTGAGCTTCTTACTCGAATTTATGATAATCGTTTGTCGTAATATAAAGAAATTAATGATAAATATGATCATGAAATTATTTTTGATAACTTCTCACAAGAAAACTAGGCACTGCGTCAGTTTATAAATAATACATAATATTGACGTCTCTGACCATCCAGTTTGGTGACATTGCGTAATTCGATCAATGTTCCAGGCGGCATGTTGGTTTTTTACGAATGACACTGGGAACCAATCAAACGTCCGGTTCAGATTGTGGTGCAAAAAGTTTATATTTATAATGGCCTTATATGGCCGTTATGAAATAATGAAAGATATAATTAGTCGATATTTTATTGAAACCTTTCGTGTCTATAAGGAGTAGGTATACATTTCTGGGATATCTTAAATTGCCCCATTACATATTCATCACAATGAGACGAAAACTCACAATTTCACATAGTTAAGCTGTTAAAAACTCTGCGATTATACGGATTTCGTACAAAGTCTATTATAATTGAGTCGGTTCTCATAGAACAAAACTGTTTTGGACAATGGACGAAATTATAACAGGGTTAAAAACCTACCGTTAAGGAGTTTCACATATTTAAATGGCTATTGCTACTAACATGACATATGACGATTAATTTGTTATTGTGTTTCTGTTAAAATACTGTGAGATTTTCTCCAAGTGTTGCTTGGAGCAGCAGGTGGTTTGATAAGAACCTATTTTTAAAATTGTTGGGAAAAATTCTTGAAATTGTAATTAAGTATTTGTTATACTAACATGGCGTTTACTAGCTTAACATTAAATAGGAAGGAACGAAGCAAATAGGGGACCAGGTATATATATGTATTAGAAGTTTTTTTTTTATTTTGGTGGCTAACGTCTTTAAAACTTCGTTTAAAAACTTTCGTTATTGCACGTGTATATATTTATATACTCTTTGAATGGTTAAAGTACTCATGGATGGCCTTACTTATAAAACCTAACTTATTTACAACCTTTTAATTTTTTCACAGATTAACTGTACTGTAAATCAACACTCATAACCCCAATTACAATTTGTAAGTCCGATTGGATGGTGGAAAGCAGATGTTATGTTCTGTAAGAGTTCTCATTAATGAATGCACCTGCTTGAGTAGTTTATGTTGGGGTTGCCATCATCGAAGTACGAAACTGTTTTTTTTTTTATTTTCTTCACATAGATTTCCACGTTTGCCAGTTCTCTGTTTATTTAGTACGTTTCATATAAAGGTTAGACCACTACGGTACCTATATAGAAAGAACATAAATAAATTTGATTTACTGTATTGATTATATCACAAATCGTAACGCAATCACACACGCACAAGTAACGTTTCATGCGAGGTATGACATGCAATGTCCTAGATATGCGACAGGTAGACGCCTAGCGTAATCAAGAATACTTTATAGAATGTAGCTAGTTACAATGTCGTACTTATTGCATTAAAAATATAACTCCAAATATAGCCAGCTAAAATTAAGGATGCAATCATTTATAATCAACTCATCTGAATAATTCCTTAGAGATTTAGAGATAAAAACGTCTGTAAATGGGAACGAAACATCATTCGGTGAATTATTTACTTATTTGAAATTGGAAATTATTATGTTGCGGTTTTCGGGCAGAGGTGTTTCCGATGCCGCTTCCGATCAAAAACGCAGTGTGCCATGATCACGCGATACAATTTAAAGCTATCAAAGACAGAATAATGCAACTGAATTGGCTACCGTCTTGCACGTGGGGGTAAAAAAAGAAAAATCCGGACACCGAGTCCTGCGGATGTATGAAGTATAAAAGAATCAAGTTTACTGATCGGTGGGACAATTACATCAATGCATGCTCGTCGTCACTTAGACGGGACCAGGGGCAAGATAAACCAGTCCTGCGTAGTGGTGCGCAAAATACCGTTTTTTTATGAAACAACGCGACTTCATTCATAATGTATAACAGCGCCTTGAAAGCTCGCACACACACACACATTAAACTATAAATAAATAAATAAATGACTACAATGTACATGTCAATGTGAGTGGGCCCACTGGTCTCAGCAGAAAAACAATTAAAACTTCGATTCGATTGATATATAAAAAATGCACAAAAAATTACACGGATAATTGAAAAAGGTTGTGGTTCGATTCCTGACCCACCGGTTGGTTGCATACAAATTTTAACAATATTCGTATTAACAAAGTGCATGTATTTGTGATATTAACGGTGCATTGGCTAACACATTAATGACTATTATTCGTTCGCAGTGCGCACACGCATACATTGGGGAATTGTTCCCCCGTTGGGAAATGACATCGGGGACCGGTAAACTATGCGGGAGAACAAAAAGTCTCGAGTATCGATTTGTTTTTTTAACATCAGGGTCTTAACATGTTATGGTAGCACTTGTAAATTGGTTTGATTACGTTACATGGGAATAATATTAGCTATGTTGAGGAATTTCGAATCGTAGAAGATTTAGATACAGGTCGATTGAGTAAGCCGCGTACCGACCATACAGATACCAATACCTATCGTTGAATCATTCTAAGCTTTTCTTGCGCTTTTAACGTGTAACTCGTAGATATTTCCCGTACATAAATAAACACGTATCTACGCCCAGTGAACTGAAAGGCTACTTAAGATTGATTGATATACTTCCTTCGGACGTTAATGAGGCAAATAACGAAGCTAATTAATTTCACGTTTATCGATAAACCAACTCACTAGCACAGAATATAAAAGTGAAGCAATAAAAATGATGAAAGTTTTGTTAAGTTCGCTGTTACCTTCCTAACCCTTGGTGTAAGATAAAGTAACCTTGACCGGTTCATAGGGCGATGACCTCACATTATTATTCTAGATATTTACAATCTGCCACCTTTTGTCATTTCGCTAAGCGCTTTCATCTACGGCGTATTGTTTATTTATGTCTAGTTTTACAGCTTTCGGCGCCTATTTTCCGTCGATTAGTGACGGACAATAAACAAGCAAAGGGCTCTGTCGTGTAAACTAGACCGAACAATTAACCCTGCCCGAAATATCTCGCGCCTTGAGAGTCGTCTGGAAGAGTTATTCCTGTCGTTGGTGCATGCAGATCGTCGCGAATACGTCTCTCCAGAGTCGAATCCACTGCAAAGCCTCGGAATGCATCTAATTTTAAAACGAAGAGGCTCGCGACCTAGCTGACCCCGCGCGCCGGTCGTATTAAAACCTGAACTTTCTTTATAACTATGTACCTATGTTTGCTCGGTAAACGTATCGGACACACACAAGCGCGTCTTCTAGCCGGCGTCTCGGGCCCGGTCACGACTCTGTTGAGCTCGCCTAACCTACACTACCCCTCGCTCCCGACAATCCAGGACGATCTGCTAGATCGACCGCCTTGCCATACTCGTGGGAAAGTGACGGTCGTATACAACAGAGCTGCCTCGCACCAACACTTGCCTGTTTGCATCGCTAGTTGTTTATGAGAAACAATGCGAACCGCGAGTTTTCGATTGGTTTACGCCGATGGGAAACGTAAACAAACGGGGATTCGCGGTTTTGGGTGTCGATGTCAGTACCTGGGGCAGAAACCCTAGCAGGGCGATGAGCACCGTGGGGGCGCGCATGCTGGCGCGTCCGTGCTAGCGGCGCCGGGGCATACGTCGGGACCGAGTCCCGGCGGTCGTCAGCACTGGAAGGTAGATCCGCAGTAATCCATCACTTGCACACGTAATGCACTGAGCGTTTCACTGCAAGTCACACAGCACAAGTATCGTATCGGGATGTCACTAGTCGCTCATGGGATACGGCGAACCGGTCGCGAGTTGTTCACTACGTTCGAAACGCGCGCGTCGCGTGTAGTGGCGTACAAGAGCCTCAATAGCGTGTTGTCGCGGCGGCGCGTGACGGCGGACTGAGGGCGGGCGGCGGTCGCGGTACGAGCACCGCGCACCTGGCGGGTGGCGCGGTGGGCTCCGAGAGATGGCGCTGCGCGGCGCATCTGCCGACAGACCCCCCGCCCGCACGTCTCGCCGCCCGCACCGCACCCGCGCGCATCACCGCGCCACCCGACCAGAAAATACATGGAAAACGGCCCGAGCCCGCGTACATACTATCTGCCAATGGACACGTGCCCCTCTGTAAAAACTTCGGAGATAAAGCTATGCAGTTTCTTTTTAATTATTTTTGAGATGTATGTCATCTTTTGTTAGGAATATTTGGTTGGTTTGTTGGTTGGTTTCAATACTGGCTGCAATTATAAACCGAACGTAAGTATGTGTATTCATATATTGAAAGTAGATAATATATCTACAGTAGGTAGGTAGCTGGCTACCTACGTTTAGAACTTATAAGTATAAGTAAGTACCTACTTAAATTTCTTATTTGAAAGTTTAATTATGATGCAAAAAAACTTTTACAAAATACGTAAAAAGTTTAATTTGATGTTTTGTACCAACATTGAAATTTTCTTATTATTGTTTTTGGTTATAGAATTAGATACCTACCTACTTAGACTGTTTTATAAATTTGAAACTGGTATTACTTAAATAAAATGCTAACCAAAACGCCGGTGCATAGCGTGATGCCGTTTCATTTACCGGATGCAAATTTTGTAAATCTCAATTATTGGCAGCTGCTTCAACCGATAAGCGAATGATAAACATGAACATATTCATGGAAAAAAGCCTTAGGGCTAAATGAATGATTTATTCAGTTTAGTATTCATTCCCTCCAGTGTTAAACACCCGGTAGCGATGAACGATTGGAGTGATTATTTTAATTTGTCTTATTAGTTTTCTTAGCAGTCAATTTCTGATAAATTGTATTGATATTGCTTAAGTCGGTAGCTATTTTTTTTTTTGATTTAATTGAGCAACTATTAATTGAATCAATAGCTACATTACATTGAAGATATATTAAGGAATACTTTTTTTAATCAATCTATTAAATGTGCACTAAATTTAGCGAACATTAAAAAAATCGTATAGTTTAATTATGGTAATATGTTAAATTAAGTATGTAGATGGCAACACTGTGTTTTTTTTTAATGTACCAGGTCACGTTAAGTAAATGAATGCATGTTATATGGTTCCCTGTTATAATTTTTCACTTTACCAAAAATCAAGAAAGTGTTTTTTTTTGTAGCAAATCTTTTGAGTAGGTACTCATTACTCAAAAGATTTGTCTTATACGGTCTTGGTTATTTAAATATTTAGAACTGTAGATGATATTAAGGGATAATAAGGAAAATAGTGATACGATCTACTTGTCAACGTTTATCTAATATGGTCACGTGCCCTTCTGTAAAAACTTTGGAGATGAAGCGTCAAACCTTTGAAGTTATTAATAACGTAGATACCTAACCCAAGAATAACTTATATTAATCTTTTTTATATCAGTTGTAGGTACGTAGGTTGTATAAGTTTGTTTAGATAAGAGATGTGTTTAAATTATAATTATAATCACAATAAATCAGTGTTTTTCAAGTAGTTCGAAAAGCATATAAAAAAAAACCGGCCAAGTGCCAGTCGGACTCGCGCATGAAGGGTTCCGCACCATCGTACAAGATTTAATACTACAAGCCAAAAAATACGTTTCTAGAAGGGGAGCTCCCTTTAATTTTAAATTAATTTTTATTATTTGTTGTTGTAGCGGCAACAGATGTACACATTCTGTGCAAATTTCAAGTGTCTACCTATTACGGATCATGAGATACAGCCTGGTGACAGACGGACAGACACGACAGACAGCGGAGTCTTAGTAATAGGGTCCCGTTTTACCTGTTAGGTACGGAACCCTAAAAAATTAAGTCTGAGTTTATCAAAAATCGAACATTAAATTTTGACATGTACGTACACATATACAACATAAGCAATCACAATTCAAGCTGTGTCATCCGCGATTTGCCTACCATATCCGCCCCCCATGGGCTCTCGCGACCCTATTTACCAGCATGAAAATAACACGTAGAGGTATTGTCCTAAGTCTCCGTGTTAATTTTGAAAATGTTGAACTAATAATATAAAGGGATGTTATGTATGTATTTATAAATTAGGCTATCACATAAACTCAATATCAAAAAGACGCAAGTGTTAACCCTATGCCGCGTACAATTAATAATGCCGGATACATACTACGTATTAGTAATAACCTAGTTTTTATTGGTCGTTGAGGCCACGCCTATACATACCGTCCGTTCGTCTGTTTATTTAGTTCACACGTATTATAGGCAATTAGGTACCTTAGTAATCATGCTCGGTGTGATTAGTTAGGAATAAGCGAAAAACTATGTAATTTCTGCGTGTCTATTAAATTTTTATTTCAGGGGGAAATAACAAATAGTTTTTTATTATAACTGACCTATCAGGTTGCGTCGTCGTTGTATATCGCATTCTTAAACGTCTATACATTCAAATAAAAAAAAAAACAAAACCTAATTGGGGATTGCAACAAAAAAAACTATATTGTCAAAACATCTATCTCATCTCTCTCAAAAAATCAGCCTCCTAGTTTTTTTTTTGTGCCGTAGTACTAGAGTTATCATTCCTTTTTGTGATGTCGCGAATGTTGCGAATCTATAATCTGCAATATTTCTGCAGAACACTTCAAGTACAGTATAACTTGTCTGTTTTTTTCAATGTCTCCTATTCTATAGCGTCATCTGTTTTATCATTAGGTATCTTTCATAAGTCCGTAGTAACAGACATAATCTGTAGTCGGTTAATAAATGCTCGGTAAAAAAGTGTAGCTATAGCCGCATGCATACATTGTATCATAAAGTCCAGCTGTATGTATGCCTAGCATA
The DNA here is from genome assembly GCA_949752705.1 of Callimorpha dominula. Taxonomy (NCBI): domain Eukaryota; kingdom Metazoa; phylum Arthropoda; class Insecta; order Lepidoptera; family Erebidae; genus Callimorpha; species Callimorpha dominula. The sequence continues at coordinate 12,322,127 of OX457011.1, forward strand.
AATCATCAATCATAAAAACATCGATCACATCAAAGACATCATAAAACGGTACGTCGTTAATATGATTAATATTTTCTTTCAAACAGTGGCCAGACCGGATGTCCTGAGAGGTTACTAGCGCACTCTATTCTCGATTTTAAGGATTAATAGAATATCAACCGTAAAATTCCAAATTTAAAATTATACGCATTCGAACGGATAAAAAAAAATTATACCACTTGAAGGCTATTAAATCAACAATTATTACGTGCTTTAGAGCACATCATACATTACTCAATTATACTAATTAAAGTTCCTAATGATCCTGGGAACACTACAGAGCCGTCCGTCGTCGTAAAGATTAGCCAGAATGCGCAGACGCACATAGCCCGAGCGCTTTAGTGCTTTAGTCGGCTGTTGAACACCTTTACATTGTTTTCTGGCTTTAATAACACATCGTTAATATTTTACTGGGTACTAATTTAATAAGAGAGGTGTACTTGACTGGTTAAAACCGATTTTTAATACTTCTGTTTTGAGTAATTCTTGACCAGATCTTTCAGGTGCCTAACCCTATGACCGCCATTATCATTATACTGAATATACCGTATATGGTTTGGTTACGGGTTCGAACCCCACCCACTATCGAAGTAAACCCCCTCCTAACAAGCACTTAGTGTACCTGGAGGGGTAAACTAAAATACTAGTAATGTGACGCAGTGACACACTTACACTTAATAGCATTAAATAAAAAAAATGTATGTGATAAACTGAAAGTAATGGTTTATCGAAACAAGAAATAAACACTTATTTATTTCTTCACTTATCTACTTCTCTTATTTTGGTGCATCTCATTTGTGTCATACTCACTTATGTATACCTACATATAATTATGTGACATTATGTTTATTTAATATCAGCCGGGTTTATTTGCAAACTCATTCATATAAAAAGTAATAAAGTTTTTAATAATATTATATTACGATTGGCTCATGGCACAGTTTCTCCGACGTACCAGAAGTGTCACTAGTGCGTTGCCAACTAGGCTAGCTACATTTCTTAGAATATAAAAAAAATCATCAACATCGGTCTGATACTTTGTGTATGATGCCCGAATATATAAACAGATACAGAATAAATTATAAGTGTAATAAATGGGACTTCCATTTCGAAATTACAATGCTTAATAAAAATGTTAATCGCCTCGGGATCATCATGTTTTGAAAGTAGTAGTTATTATGGCATTAATAAATTAAAGTCTAGACTAATTAATTAACTCAAATAAGGTATAGGGCTAACATATTGTTCTATTTTTTATTTCTAATAGGTTCAAGTTAAAAAACTAGCTATGTCATCCGCTGAAAATGCGATTTATATAATTGTCTTTTAAAAAAAGCGTCACCGACTTCAATGTGCCTTTTAGTGGAAAGTAGATGATTTGTTTAAATATAATATGGGTAGGCCAGCTAACTGCTAAAATGAGACAGCGAGGTTTCCGAGTAAACGAAAATATCATCGATGTATACAATTTTTAGATATTTGTTGATTTTTCAAAAACCGCTCCACTGATTTCGATAAAATTGAAAAGGGATCTCCTGGGAAGGATATACCCTTTGAAACAAAAAAAGAATTTTCCAAATTGGTTCAGGCATATTCAAGTAATCGGTGAACATACATAAAAAAAAAAGATTCCGATGAATTGAGAACCTCCTAATTTTTTGGAGTCGGTTAAAAAGGGAACGCTAAGCTAAAAGCTTTAATTAATATAGTTCAATCAATCAGTCAACCTATTGCAGTCCCCTGAGGATCGTTATCTTAACACCAGACCACCACCGCATTCAGTTTCTCCAATAATGTTCTTTTGGTCGTCGGTTCACTAACCGGATGTCTTCTCTTATTAGTCCATTCCTGTCACCTGCCTGTTTAAATTGTATCACTCTTTTATTTAAACGGTCTTCGATCTTCGAGAATCGTAGCCAGCCCATTTCCACTTTAACTTGTTTATTCTCCTAGCTAAAGCAGTAACTTTAGCAGTAGCAGGTCTTTGTTAGATGAACTGGTTCTGAAACTGGTTACTAATTCTATCCTACGAAGAATTTACAAGCATAACTTAATCTATAACGGACTCCGCGACTTTTAATGAATATTCTAAAATACTTGTGGCTTACATACATACATGTAGGTACCAAAGGACTGCTAATAAAATAACTGTTTTATAACGATTGTTTTAATATTTATGTTTTATAACACCCATAGTTAAATCATCACACATTTCTAAACAACTAATCTCTCGTATATTTTTAATTTAATCAACATTATCAATAATACTGGCGTGTGCAAGGACAATAACATTGAATGTGGTTAAACAAAGAATCACTACCGCACCACACCTACGCGCTACCACGCCCAACACGCTCGCATCAGGCCCTGACATAGAAATGAGTTAATAAGCTATACAGAATTAAAAAACCATTTTGTTGCCTGGCCTAAATTTGTTACCTTTGCTTCAAATTACTGAAATTAATTGTTTCTGATACTTCAATAGCCTATTCGTGCAATTTTTTATTAAAATGGGAAACAAGCTTACAGCCTACGAGTACATGATTATGAACGGAATTATAAATAGCTTGTGGACACTTGCATCCCAGGCTATTCCAACCGGAACAAACGATTTCCATTAAAAACCGAGTCTTTGTCAGTTAAACAGGATGTGAATTATCAATCGACAAAAATGATACTTTTCTACCTACTTTAGAAAAGAAGGAAATAATGAAGAAATATTAATTACTAGCTGTGCCCCGCTTTCACCATCGTAGGTCCTGGTGCCGCGGGAATATCGGGATAAAAAGTAGTCTATGTGTTAATCCAGGTATCCCGCTATCTTCAGACCAAGTTTCATTGCAATCGGTTCAGTAGTTTTTGCGTGAAAGTGTAACAAACATCCATACATCCTCACAAACTTTCACGTTTATAATATTAGTAGGATATTTTCAGGATTACCTTGCGTTGCGTTCATACTTAGTTGAGATAGGGTTCACGTGTTAATTTTCTATTAATTTCTCGCCTTAACAAATCTATGATTATGAAATGAAATGACAGCTATAATGACAATTTCTGAATTATATCACCAATAAGTGCATCTTTCAGTCCCACAAATGAAAACTATATTTTTTAAACTATTATTATACAAATTAAAACAGAAACATCTACAAAATGATCTCGCATGTATGTAGAATTAAACATTGATCTTAATAGATATCAAATGCAGTGGTAGGTCAAGGAACACGCTTGTTAGCAATGTAAAATAACAAACCCGTAGATAATTCGCTGCAGTAAGTACTTGCAATAGGGTTATCAACAGTTTATTGTTCTGCTAACATTCTGCAAAATAAGTCGTATAAAATGTCATGAACTTTAGACACAGAAAGAGGCGGCATGTCCCGTTCCTTTTGTCACGTGTCTCAAAGGAATTAACGAGTTATTTTAGTCATTGTTAGTGACGCGAATAAAGTTATTAATTTACTGATTGTGATTCCTTTTAGTACTATTACACCTGGTTTGCGCAGCAATTTTAAAACTCCAATTTCTTACCCACAAAGATTGGTTTCTCATAAACGCTGAAACACTTTTGATAAGAAATAACGTGTATCCCTAATATGTTTTAAACAACTCACATCCAACCATTTCGGGTGGATTTGATAAAAAAAATTAAAGTTTTTATAATTATGTTTTTATAATTGTCGAATTAAATAGTCTTTTTTATGTGTAACTTTAAAGTGGCTACAATTACCATTGAAGAGCACGATGTGATGTTTTTCTCCTCTTCTATACGGGGTTTTCCGAAACGTTTTATGCTGATCGATCTTCATCACTACGTATTATAAAACAAAGTTCCCCGCCGCGTCTGTTTGTTTGACTGTCTGTCTGTTCGCAATAAACTCAATAACTACCGAACGGATTTTCATACAGTTTTCACCAATAAACGGAGTGATTCGTGAGGAAGGTTATCGGGACTAACGCGGGTGAAACCGCGGGGCGCTGCTAGTACGGTATATATTTATGATACCACGATTTCTGTCAACCGAGGGAAGCGGTGTATATACTTGTACAAATTAAAAAAATGCAAACGAATATGTATTAAGTATATAGTTAGGGTTCACCTGGTACCCTTAAAACTGGAAAGTGACATAAAATTTTATGTATATTCGAAATTAGGTTAATCTTTGGCGGCTTTTAACGATGTATAATGATAACGGAAAGTAATTGATTTATTATAACGCTACACATTGCAAATGTGCATTTTCATGCAATATTCATCCACCAAAAATGTGCTGTTTTAACTTCAATTTTTTTCATGTAAAGAAAGAATAGAGGTCAATAGAAACAAGGTAAGGCCCAATGCGAAGTGTGGAAAAGCCACATCAGTCATTTTGCGTCCATGTCCTAATCCAACTGTAGATAGTAACTAGCAACCCGCCCCGGATTCGCACGGGTACAAATTACTTATACACCTAAGATTTCCTCATGAATCACTCTGTCTATTAGTGAAAACAGCATGAAAATCAATTTAATAGTTTTTCAGTTTATCGCGAACAGACAGACAGACGCGGCGAGGGACTTTGTTTTATAATATGTATTGATTATTTGTGATTTTTATTTTCTGATGTATTAGGAGGATATATTATTTAATTACCGTTATAGGTATTTAATATCACCTAAATTGGCGAATACTTGGTTGGGGTATATTCTTCGATTAGGCGTACGAAGTTGATTAAAGAATATTATACTTCTTCGATAGCTGTAGAATAGTTTATCAGATACATTTAAATATTTTTGATTATTTATTTATATTAATAAATCTATGTATTCATAGGAGTAAACAGTCTTTTACCCGAGGGTGGGGAGAGGGAAACAAAATTTATTTTGCGGAAGGGGCCAATAACAAAAAAAGGAGTTTAACGTAACTTTAATTGATTAAATTAAAGCATACAAAAGCCAGGGAAGGGCAGCTTGACTCCCTTGCCCCCCTCCCTTATACATAATTAGTTACATAAGCCTATTCTCTAGGTTTGTGTTAAACACAGTTAGAATTGGTAGGAGAACAGTAACAATTAATTGATGATTATTAATGTGAAGGTACAATCAGCCGCGGTTAAATTTACTTGAAATCTTTATATTGATTGGAATCAGATGTTTCAAATTGATACTTACCTTACCTACAATGGCTTACTCTGACCCACCATATCACTAAAATCCAAGTTCAAAATAGAAACTCGTATTAGGAAAAAAATCTACATATTATTTTAATAGGGATATTAACACATATATCGGTTACAAGCTCAGAATATTTTTTATCCGGCCTTCCTTTGAAATATAACGACCATATTTCAAATTCAATTACATAATTGCCACGAACAATAGACAAATGTATTGGCAGTATGAGAAGAATGCCTGTGCGTAGACAATTTCATTACTTCATTGTGTCTTTGACATTTCAATATACGTCACTTCACCATAGCATTCTTACAAATTTACCAAATAAATTCATTTACACCTTAATGAACTTGATATAAGGGTGTAATTTCTTCAATTTCAGAATTTTAAGTCCGTCTAAGTTACGTAGGAATTGATTCGTTGAACTTGATAAGTGGATTTTGTGATGGGCTTGGAGAGAAAATTGTAATTTAAAATTATTGGTATTAGTTGTACGGATGGTGGTATTAGTCAAAAGTGTTCCCATGACACGCCATTTACCGGTAATTCACTATTTTTGCATTCATTTTGATGTTGTATAATATTGTTAAACATTATAAGGTACCTATGTTTTTATTGGCGAATTCTAAAATATATATGTACCTACATATTCGGATTGTCATAATTTTGTAATATATTTGTTTGGGGGTTTGAGGACATTAAATTCTGAACACAAAACGCTGCTGAGCTTTTCTTTACAAAAAAAGGCCTCTTACATTATCCCTATTTAGGACCAGCATTGGCTAGCCATTTAAGCGATCAGGTTATTACGCCAGTTGGTTTTGGAATAGTGCCTTCAATCCAAGCCAAATAACCTGATTTTCTGAACTATACATTTTGGTCTCTCTCTACGCTTCTTTTCCCTTTCTATTACAGCATTCTGGTAACTTATCAAGCGACCAATCATACATCCTCTTTGGTCTCCTGTTACCTATATATTATAAAATCAATATTTTTGCTTCTATATTTAATATTTAATGGTGTCTTTCCTGTACCTGATACACTCTATTGGACTTGAGCCGTACATTTTAAAAACCTTTATTTATAGTTCAGATTTCGCAAGCTTAAAAAACTATGCATGAGATATAGATATAAATGTTTTTCAGTCTTTTGATTTATATATTATGCTATATATATATACATATACTACTATAATACTTACTTATTAATTTTTAATATATAAATATATCGTTTTTGTTATCCCTTCTTTTGCTGTAGCTAATTCAGGCTTTCCATCTGATGTTGATCTTACGTGTCTAGTTGCCCTCTGATTCTGAATCCCTTGGCTCGAATTGAGCGAAGATTTATCCTATATTTAATCTTAAAACTAATTTTATTAGACTAAAAAATTGTAGGCTTTAAATAAAGTCAGCTGACGTTTAAAATAAAAAGAATTGCACGCCTTTCACTTACCAACGATAACATTAAAAACCTTTTATTTAACTGTGAGAAAATTGTTTAAAAACCAATGATACATCGATAAAGCCCATATTGATGCTACAAATATCGCGAAATCGGGGATTACGATTTGCCGCGAAAGTATGACGATTACCTCGGTTTCAGTGCGCTTACGCATTCAGGCTCAAGAATGCAGCGTTACACAACAAGCGTTCACTTGCGCCTGCGCCACTGATTATGTTAATAAACTCATTTGATTATCGCATAAAGTTCCATTATGGACTCATCGTAGTTTGATAGTTACTTGTCTATTGATGGCCTTACTTGTAAATATTTGTTGGTTGCATATGAAAATACCGGAAGTCATGAAAATGAGTTTTCTCTAGTTTGTAGTTATTTTTTTTTTAAATATCAAAATTAAATTGGTCTCAATACCAGCTTTTTAGTAACTAAGTTGTAAATTCAAAAATCATACTACGAAGAAATCCAAAATTTACAATAGATTCCACTCACATTGACACTGCTGTTACTCCTGTATAAGAGGATTAAAAAACAGGAAGAGTATGACCTGAGTATGACCCTCGGCTACTCCCAGGGCTAGTAACTATTTTGAAACCCAAAAGAGGCAAATCATAGGTTAAGCAAGGAACAACAAAAAAAGCGAAATAAATAAATTTATCATTTACTGCAGACACATCTTTAACAATCATCATCATAGTTAAAAAAGTTAAAAAAACATGCTTTAATGGTAAACCGAATGAAAAAGTAAAAAAGAGTCCCGCCATCCACCTCCTGGCTTCATCATCAGGCTATCGTTACCGAGCCCAATCTGTTCGACTTCTTCTTGAACCACAATTATAAGCCCAAACTCGAGGGGCTTACTATTGGCCACTGAAGAAGTCCACTATCCATCTCATCATCAGATCATAACCAATTATAGTATTGTCTTCGTAGTTAAAAGTAGGTAGGTAATTATAGTTAACCTGCAAAGTTTCATTTCGATGCGGCACTTACGAGGTTAAATTTACTTTCAAGACTTGTTTACATAGTTAGTTAGTTAATTAGTCAGTTACAAGTGAAGTTAATAAATAAGTGAAAGACCTACAGAAAAAAAAATCAAAAATGTGTGTGTGCAATTCACACACGGCAGAAGTGAAACTTCAGAAAAGTAGCTTACGATACTTGTATTCTATTTCATTTTCTCGCAGGCTAAATCCTATTTATGAATATGTTTGTCTCTTTTTCTTCGTAGTACGCAGGCACAAAGATACGTGCTAGCATATGAAGATTGTAGGAAACACTGTATACTTGTATTCTTTTCAGTTTGACTTTTTCGTTTCATCGAATTTTCAAATCACAACGATTGTAAAGAAGTTTCACTTCAAAAGAAGGTACCAAAATCTTATGGGTCCTTAGTGATTCCCAATTTAAGGATGGCAGGCCGTGTGCTCGAACTTAATTATTAAATTAGAATTTAAAAAAACATATTAGTTAATTTAATTTACTAGTTTTTGACATGTAATCATTTTATGTTTCATGTTGCCCGCGCTAAGACATTATTGGAATTTGTTGATATTGCATGTACATCTATTTTCTGTCAATTGCTCGTAAATCATTCTATTTTCGATAAATAGTAGATTGAAAGTGTTGTTAGTATCGTAAAATGTTGTTCGAAAGGAGTTTTGTTATAAATAGTAATAAAAATGTTATTTGAAACGATTAAATAGTAGATATAGTGAGAGTTGATTTTGTTTTACTGCGTCTATTTGGTGTTAATATTCATGTTTACAAATAAAATGTACTATGATGTGGTTGAAACCACAATCATTATAAAACATCTCGAATATAATATGTTTAGTTTTTTAAGTTTACTGATCAATGTCACTAATTAAAAATATTTCAGTAAAGAACCAAAATTTTTACAAGATCGTTAACAAACAAGTCAGCCGTATAATATATCATTAACCCAGTGAATGGAATAAAATTTTACCTAGTTCAGCCAAGGATGACTCTGAATTTAACATTATGAATTTGTTACTATACCATGACGATCACGTTTTAAAATTCTCTTTTAGATTCATTTAAGGGGTAATACAATGTTAGTTTCTCCTTGTGAGTGTTTTTCTGAATATAGGAGTAGTATTTTTAAGTTTCTCAGAGTTAGAAATAACGTTGAGTTCCCGCATTGAACTAAATAATTTGTGCATAAGATCTGAAGATCCAAAGGTTTCTGAACTGCAATACTAAAGTCTCATCAATTGAAGAAATACCACCCATCCTGTTAAAAATATAAAAATAGTGATAAAAATCCGCTAAACCGTATTAAACCGTAGATTGGCCGCCACGGTTCATTTTCACAATGCAATGCCACGATGCCGAACTTTGTGACGTAAGCGGCGGCGGTAAATAAAAAAAACGCAAGAATGTCTATTCGTGAGAATGTTTTAGACGACTCGTAATTAAAAATAACTAAGTTGAATTAATGGTTCTTTTGGATAAATGAAACAAACTCGTAGGTGTTTTTAATAAAATAAAATGCTCTAATACTTTACTGAAAGTTAGTCATAGGTCTACACTATGAAAAACATCTTTATGTTTTGCAGCAGGGATTTTTGATATCCTAAGATAATAAAATTCAGTCGTGTTCTTTCCGATCATTATGTCTCTCGAGTTCTTTATTGGAGGGCTGTGAGGGATTTAGGATTTTTATGTATGCGTTGCATAATATATGTAGTGCATCTTTCTCCTGAGAATCAGCATCGCAACTATGGTAGCTGCAGACTCCTTAGCAACTTTAGAACCCTCAAACCAAAATCCATAGTGAAACTTAAATATGTACATCTTAGTAGATTTCAATAGCTACTTTATAGATATTATACTAAATACCTAGAAGCCAGAAATTCCAACGAATTAATATTCTGTATACAGTAAATACACAGTTCGTTACGACACAGGTGTGTAAGCGGTCTAGTGCGATAGGTGTGCCGGTACTTAACTGTGGCAGCGTAACACTTGATTGCGATTCATTATAATAAAGATGCGCACACGCCGCGCCGGCGACAGGCCGGAGGTCAGGAGGTGGGACGTAATTCGCAGGGCTGTCAACTTACACTTTTTTATGTACCTATATTATGTGTATTAATTTTAACATTCTAAATTTAAATTTAAACCTAGAAAATTAGTTATTCATTACAGTTCTAACTGTCGTCCTTTATGCTAGAGAGCAGGATCACTAAAGCTTCATAAGTGTTGAGTTTTTTTATTAGCTTAGTGACATAAATAGCTACCATACACAAAAACACAGTCCTGGATTTCAAGTGATAAGAAATAAGAATAACAAGCTGTAAAGATTGACTGTATAACTGGTCTTCACTTTAGAGGCTCGAACCCCCCGCTGGGTCGTAAATAATTTCTACCAACTTAATTACTTTGTGTCAGTCGCTGATGATGGCGTCCAATTAATTTTGACACTCATAATCTAGACAATCTAGAATTCTAGATATCTGTTTTACCGCAAATTGGGGACAATTACAAATATTACGGTTAACAATTTCCCTTAATTGAGATATTTTGGTAAAACAATGAGGTCATAACCCTATTTAAGCTACTTACCTATGCGTTCTAGTGACATCTATCATGACTACCTTTCACCAGTAAGGGGTGTTATAAGTTTAATGTGTGTATCTGTTTGTCTGATGCATCATAGCTCCCAAACGAATCGACTGATTTTGATTTGGTTTTCTTTTGTTTGAAAGGTGACTTGATCAAGAGTTTTCTTAGCTTTAATTCAATAAAATCTGTTCAGCCGTCCGAAGATCATTAGCTGTTTTCTATTTAAAGGGGCTTTCGAGGCTGTGGGAAGCGGTTACCGCTCTATAAACTCTCGCAACAACAGTGGTGTCAATTCCTTGGTCCTAATCGCTATAAGATTTCTAAAACTCATGACGAAACTCATTCTCAACTCATTCTTTTTGATGAGTTTTGGAAAAATGTTTATTGTAAGTATTTAAATTTACAGTGAGTTTTTTAACTCCGTAAACCGAGACAATGTGAAAAAAGAATGTGGCAAATTCATTTGAAAATACTTATTCTTCTAAATATTATCAAATATTGTATGTTATAAATTGGATATTATATATTATATGGATATTATATCCAAAGTTTTAATTAATTTTTTAATTAAAAATTGCACTTACACATAAAACAAAACTTATAATCGCGCGATAAATATATGTAAGTTTATTGATAATAAAAGTGAAATCCGGTACGGCAGTAATACAGGAACTATTGAACTGATAAAAGAACTTAAAAGCCATTAGTATGTATAACCGTGTTTTATACAACACTAGCTATGCTCAGCGGCTTCGTCTGCTTCCATATACCAGTATACCTATTTATTACAAAAGTTTTCAAATTATATATTAGACGGTTCATTGTGTATTTGTAGCATGCAGTATATAAATGTACCAGGTACAAAAGTAGAGGAAAACCAAATTAAGGATGGACTCGCGAAGGAGACAATGACTAGAGAAGAAGTAGGCAGTGAAATTACCTATGACAGTATAAAATGAAAGAAGAGAACAAATAGAACGTCTCCGAAAAAAAATATTGGGATAAGTGCCGTCTTATAGAAGAAAGTCAAAATGTCATCTCAACAAAAAAAATATCAATCAAATTCTTCTTCCTTAAGAAGGGTAATACAAAAGTCCCCCTGTTGTAATGTAAAAATCTGCTAAAAAGAATAATTTTCCACCGCTAAATGATAAATAAATCAGTATAAAAACTAATATAGTATTTTAGCATGAGTTTTTCAAGAAACTCTCAAACTTTTATTCGTTACGTACTATACTGTCATAGGTCATTATTATACTTCTTCTCTAGTCATTGTCTCCTTCGCGAGTCCATCTTTAATTTGGTTTTCCTCTACTTTTGTACCTGGTAGATTTATATACTGCATGCTACAAATACACAATGAACCGTCTAATATACCATATGCATATGTATGATAAACCTCCTGGTGCCTATAAGCTTGAAAAAAATTAACTGTAGTGTATGCAACGTACATATTATGTGGCATACTTCGCATACCTGTATGACCTCTGACTCCTCGGAGGTATGCATTATCATTGTTTCCTCACGATGTTTTCCTTCAAAATTACGAACAATGCGTCCATTCTAAATCCAAGAAAACACTCGCCTCAATATCATAGTAGGTATTATTTATCTTTGCGCACGCGCAATTGTTGACAACGTCATTAAGGAATGACGGATACTCATTGAATTCGGATAATTGCACTGTATAAGACTGATCTCAAATTTCTAACAAACATAATCAATTCGAAATGTACGAAGCATGCTTTCTAAAAAATATTTATTATTTAAAAAAAAAAAACTATGGCTTTCGTACACAGAAATCTAAATTACCTTATTTAGATTTCTGTGCTTTCGTCGCTCGCGCTTGTGCTCTTTCGTGTAATAAGTTTGCGTGCTATCACGAGGTGCGGCGTTCGATTTACGGGCCGGGAAAATTGTTAGTGAATTTTTACGTTAGGAAGTAGCAAGCACTCTAACGTAGTGTTTGTATATTCTTTGGCAAGCACAGCAATAGATTCGTTCCGTATTACACCAAAATATATGTAGTTATAACTGGCAAAATGTGTTTTATATATCTTATTAGTTATTATATTATTTACCACACAATGTATGATTTCGAAAATCTGCCCTCTTTCGAGTAGTACGATACTAATTTGTCCAGACGGGTCGATGACCAACATAAAGGGTATCTATCGGTCCTTATTAATACCATAATGCCACAAGTCGTGAAAGTTTATATACAATTATAATAGGTAATAATATCAGGTTTTTCGTACTAGGGTTTATACATAACATGACTATTCGTTGATACTAAAATAATAAAGCTGAAGAATTTTTTTTTTCAGTTGAACTCCTTAAGCTCTGAAAATAGGTACTTATCAAAAAAACCTTTTTTCTATCTATGAACATTTTTATTGGATACAAAAAAAAACAAAAGTTTGGAAGGGCACTATTACGGTACGGAGCCAGTTCTTTCAATTTCAAAGCCTTTAGTTGAAAAGTTATTTGAGTCAACAAGAATTGTGTTCATAATTAGACATTAAGAAAACTGAACGTTATGATTTGTGTAGTACATATAACATTCCCTAATCCACTTGGATATCTACCTAGTAAGGGATTGTCCATTAATCACGTGAGGCTCAAAAAAGGGGATTCGGAAAAAAACACGAACGCGATATTATATTTATCTGTATTTAACGATAATATTCTGATTTTTTTTAATATATTTAGAAATAAAGAAATACACGTGATTTTGGCTAGTGGCGGTGGCGTTAGTCTAAAACCTCACCACGTATCACCAAGGGGGAGGGGGGTTAAAAAGTTACTAAAAAAACTTCACGTGATTAATGGACGGCTCTTAATTTAATATATTATAGTAGGTAATAAACATATTTCTAAGTACACGGGTTGAGTTCTAATCGGCAGAGCCGGATGTTGAAGCGAATATCACTTATGTGTTTAAGATAATAATAATAAATATTTTATGCCAGATGTTGTAAATTAGAAAGCTACTATATATTTAGATAACTAAAACAGTCGAATGTCTGTATTGTACTAAATGACACATGAATTAAGTACAGTGAATATTTGTAACATATAGTAATACTTATCTGTAGTTTATTTTTTTGCATGCTGTGATCTCTTTTAATAGAAAAAAACGTGGGACCTATTTTGAGATATATATTCCTTAAAAGATAACCTAAATAAGTAAATGAAACAATGTCTTATAATCCTAATTTTAATTATTAAGAACTTTGTGAATAGACTTGCGAACTGTTCTATGTAAGAAACGAGAGAAATTATTAAAAGTTGGCCAGAATATGTATGATCTTTACAGCGTTAAAAAATAAATTATTTGACACTACTCGCGGGCATAATTGTCCTTTCCTATCGCGTGCAATTTAAATACTTAGCTTTTTTATTTTTTTAGATCTCCTGACTACGTACCTGTTCATTATTCAGTTAAATACACGTTACAATGTATGCCTCTACTTATTACACTTGTTGTAATACATTATACAATTGATATAATATATTAACCATATCGTGACATAATACAACAAAAGTTAATTAATTGCCACTGCCTCAAACAAGGCAAGCTGCATTCGTGCAATGTTTAATTTGCAAAACCATCTGTCAAAATTACAATAATTAAAAGCACAGGACCGGATTTAAGTTTAACGCAGACCACAAACAGCCGCAGCCGGACCGGACCGCTTTCTTAGGGTTCTGTAGGCCATTAATTACTGGTTGACGCGTCGCATGACGGCGAGGAGCCCGTAGAAAGTTCGACCCTGGGTCACCCCGTCCGGGATGGTACGGCATTGAAATTGTTTAGATATGCTTTTGAGATAGGTCTCGGTGTACTGGACCAATGTGTTTTGAATGTCAACAGGTTTACGCATAGAATGTTGAGTGTAATTTGATATCAGTTTTATTTTTTTAAATCTGTTTCGGATTGATACCTAGTTGCTCGTACGTTGTGGAATATTGCTGATTATACTCTCAACGCAAATGAGGTAAGGTAATTATTGAGATCTTAATAAACGTTAATATAATATCTGATTATTTTGTATACAATAAAGATCCCAAAGTTAGATCTATCCCTCGAGTAAAAACGAATTAAGATCGAGATAAATTATATTAAAAAATTAAATGCCGTGATGAATATAATAACATTTTTTAGGACTAATAGGTACTCCTCAGACGCTACATACAAACGCATCATAAAAAAAGTAGTTTATCGCATTTAAAATAATTAAAATATCATTAAACATCTACATGTTTCATAATTCTACATATCTTTAAGATGAACAATTACAAGTATTTGATGTGGTGTTCCGAATGCACAACTTCTATCACTTAATCTTAACAAAGTAAAATCAACTTTATTTGTAACCTCACTGAGTCAATAGTTGGTGGAGGCAATAAATACTATAAGTCATTATGTAAATAGGCTAATTTATCAAAAGACTATTATAGACTTTTCTGATAAATCTCTAAAAATCCAATTTGCTTGGACGTCGAATATTTTTTGGACAATATAGAAGAAGCGTTTTCGAATCTCTTTTAGCGTTCGATAGTTGTTAGTTTATTAATAGTCTTGTATCTTGTTGATATTATGCAATTGTTGATGTCGTGTGGAAGGTATTTACATAATTTGATAGTTCGGCTTTTGAATAGATCCGAGCATTCTTGGGATCGCTAGACTTGTTGGCTGCAGGCCCGAAGCCCGATTAAACATTACGATGCGATGTAGCGGACTTTGTAGTATTATTCATCTGTAAATACCAAGGGAAAGTGAGGTTTGTTGACATACTGGTAAGGTTATTATGTTATTTACTATGTATTTCTAGAAGTTGAATGTTTGAGAAACAGTGACAAATGCTTATGAATATTTAGTTTAAATGACAGTGTTTTGAAGTTAGTTTAAGAGCTAATAACTGACTTGTTTTAGAAGATGAGTGCTTTATTTCTTTTTTCTATGGTGAAAGGTTTTTATTCTATCATTAATAAAAATAACCTTTTATGTTTTGTATTGTAGGTTTTAGGGATTCACTACAGCTAGCTGGCCTCCTTTCTAGGCTTGTAATACATATATGAAAGTTCATGTATACCGTGAATAAATGCCTAAGAAGCATCCTGTTGAATTATAAAATAAAACAAAACGCGTTCTAGTGTCCAGACCAACAGACGGACAGAGAGGCTAAAAGTAAAAAGCTAAAAATTAAAATTATACACATATAAATTTAGGTTATAATTTCAAAATAACATGAGAAAAATAATCTCAAAGAAATAATTTGATTTCACAAATTAATTGACATTAATTGACGCACTTCACTAGTAACAAAATTTCATAAGGACGTCACAATATGTCAAAATCTAACCAAAAAATATTACCAGTAAACAAAAGACTACATAGGCTACTACTAGATCTGCTCTTTTCAGTTCTGGGTGTAAAATTGCAAAATGTCTGTCGTTGCACCAGGGAGGAGAGGGGGAGGTCCCACAAATGTGGTCACCTGTGACAAGGGAGGGTTGTCAAAAAATCATTAAATTTGTGTAACGTAATTTATGGATGGTCCCTCTTTAATTCCCAAAGTGTCCGGTTGTTGAGCTGGACCAAATTATAGTTGGCTAAATGTGGGTGTTTATTACGCCTCTGCCTACCAGATGTGAGTGTATGGGGTGAGAATATACAAGGGGTGAGAAGGGGGATAGAATTAACATAAGTGACACTACAAGTTCTCCAAAAAAACGCCGGCACATGAACCTTACAAATATGCTACTAACGGACACAAAGTACAAGCAGTCTTAGAAACACTATCTGTGAATCTTATAAATAATCGTCCCATCTGAGAATCGAATCCACAACATTCGACGCTGTGGCAGCTGGCGAATGTTTTAATGCTTATTACATTAGCGCCACATCATGTCAAGCAAGTCTAGATAAGTAACGTATGTTTGTAAATCATTTAATTATAATATAAATCGTGTATCAGTATGTTTCTCAAAGCCAAGCTGGTTTATCTGTCGAATATTGATGTATCCGTCTCTTTGGTCAATAAAAATAAATTTAAAAATCGAATGTATACGACTTCCTTTGTTCTTTTTTAATTTTGGAAAATGGCGTATCGAGGAATGTGAGAATATAGTTTTATAGACAGTTTATTACTTAAATGTAAGTAATTTATAATGTAATAGATGATCGTGGCTGTTGTTATATGAAATACATTTTACACATTGTGACGAATCGTCGCATCGTTAGCAATCGTTACGGTTTGATGGCGTAAGAACTGTGACTTTGTTAAGACATTGTGCACACTACTTGCTTTTTATACACGAGAACCTCCTTCCGATTCTCAATGGACCCGATTTAATATTTGAAAGACTGGTAAACAATAAAACTTCAGCGCTTTTTCAATGCATTGCAACACTGCTGCTATTACGTAGATCGATATCTGAAAATCTCTACAATAGAAATCCACATTTGAGTGGCATGTTGGTCTAGTGGTTAGTGACCCTGACTGCTAAGCCAGAGGTCGTGGGTTCGATTCCCACATAGGACAAATAATTGTGTGATGAGCACGATAATTTGTTCTGTGTCTGGGTGTAATTTATCTATAATATGTTTGTATTTAGAAATATATAAGTATGTTTATCAGCCGTCTGGTTACCATAGTACAGGCTCTGAGTAGTTTGGGATCGGACGGCCGTGTGTGTGTGAGATGTGTGGAGTGTGTGGAGTTACAAACCGCATTAGCTGAAAGCCGCGATTGTCAGCAGATAGAGTAAAAGATTTAACGTGTAATTCATAACTTGCAAATTATTTGATAGAATAATAAATTATTTGATAAAACTTTGGTCTTGTTTATGCTCCGATTAGTACAAGTGACAAGTAATAGAAATACTGCTACTATACTGTTCACTTGTTACATCTTACATAATAAAATTTCCTACCTTGTATCGAATTAAAAAAAAAAATTAAGAAAAAGTATATTGGCAATAGATTCAAAACATAAAGATTAAAAATTCAAGGCAAACATACATTTTTAGATTTCGGATTACCAGATTTTATATAGAAAGGGGCAACTGCAAATATTTCAAGGCCATATTTTTTGTAAAAATAAAGTTCAATCCTTTACTTAAAGAAAAATTGGCAAACTGGCTGTAATTTTGCGAGTCTGATCTTTACAATACCTAATCCATCCGTATAAGCAATATGTACCCTCTTCTTACATTGTTTTGTGTTCTTACCTGCCTATCCCTGTCAATATACTCCCAATTTTATAACACCAATGACATTTAAGCATACGCCCGTCTTCTGAGCTTTCTGAGCCTATTGAGCGAAGTTAGTGGTTGTTCTTTGTAAATTGACATGACAAGGGTTGTCAGAGCTTAAAATACCACTAAATACGAGAACTAATAAGGGTATTTTTTTATTGAAAGCAAGAGTTTCCTTAGATTGCCGGAGATATTTTTTATTTTTAATATTTTGTTATAAATCCCCTCGTGTACACCGATCAGCCGCAAAGTCACGGCTTAATTTCATATATGAGCCGATATGTTCGCGTGCTATAGACTCACAGACAGACAGATCGTAAAGACACGCATTTTAACTATTAAAAATAAAATGCCTAATTGGAACGTGTAGCGTACATCGTGATGATCTCTAGTGTAACTGACCACTTTATTGTTATCATTGAGGGAACCGGTCCATGGCAAGATGAGCCCAGAAATGATGGTTAAGATTCCGCATAAATATTTAAAAAAAATTACAATTAGCAGTTGTAATTATTTTTTAAATATTAAACAATCGACCTGCCGAGTCGGTGTCGGGTCGCTTCTTCATTGATATAGATTATTATATACGATAAGGAACGAATGATAGTAATCTACATATTATGTTTGTATTTATTTATTTTAAGGAATACAAACAGTGTAATGTACATTATTTTTCTTAAAAACTAACATGCGTAAAGTTTTGATCTGGTACATACACAAATAACATGTGTCCACAGCATCTGCCATTCTATATTATTTTTTCTTAACTACCTATGAAAGAAATAACAATATATTTTCAAACATCGATAAATTTTAATATGTTCTTTTTACTTTAATATGTATTTTCTCAATATAAACTCAATATAACAACTCCAATTAGGACCTGTTCACAACAGACTTAAATTGTGCTTGTTTTTTACAGAATATATCTATGTGTCTAAAATTCTGTGCATTTAAATAGTTATATGTATTGCAAATTCTTATTATGGGGGAATTCCTACCAAAATTAGTACGACATCTGGGCAAAACAAATATATTCGTAATAGGTTGTCGGAGTGGTGGAGGTCGAATCGATACTTTCAGTTTAATTTATATCTGTATCTCAGATCTGTATCTCAAGTAGTCACTGCATTAGAATGGCACTGGGGCAGAGATACTGAACTACTAAGTATAATGTATATTTTCAGTTGTGTGGGCAGAGATGCCTCCATATCAGTATTGAGAGATGACACCCCTCAGTTTTCACCCCTCAGTTTTCAGATTTGATAATTCCTAACTGAGTTCAGACTCATGCAGCGGTTTTTATTTTACAATACGGAATTCCAAAAAAGGTATTTATTATCTGGCCGATATGTAATTGATAACCGTTGTTATTTTTATTGGGCCCGCCCGTCCATCCATCGATCGGAGCATCCATGGTGTGAGATTGTTTATAATTGTCTCGTTATTGCGTTTATGACACGATCGGCCACTCTGACACAACTTAATTTATTTAATTCTACGCATTCTTAACTTTACGGCCGTTTAATTTGGTTTATATTACGTTTTTATTCCAATTTCGAGAGGAAATGCGTGAAGTGTTGGCCAAGTGATAATTCGTCATACATCAATCCGGATATTGAGAAATATTTTTTGGATTGATTTCCCGGAAATTAATGGAGATCTGTGACGTCCTGAATTAAGTGACAGCGAGTATATTACATTGTATTTATCGTAACGTAATTAGTTTTCAGAACTGATTGTTATTTTTTTGGTATCCTGAACCAGTTATTTCTTTACCATAAACACAACTATATTCTATCTGGGATATTCTGTGTATCTGTTTTTTAATGACAATATTCTCGTAAAACTACTGTCTCACTTAACATCAAATAAGATACTGAGAAGAATATTGTGAACCGTTACTATTCTAGTTTATGCATGAGTAACTGGCAATACTCAGCTGCTACAAAACCATTGATAGTAATATGGTTAGGCCCACATTACCTTATTTAGATTTCTGTGGTTAGGCCGTACTCCCTGTTAAGACAAGTTGTCTGCCACTGGATCAGATCAGATGGCATTAATTACATGGAAACGTTAGTATTTTTAACGCAGTGGGGGTTAAATAAGAGTAACTAAGGCATAAGTCATTTATTTCATAATCATAATCAAAATATTTAGTAGAAGACTTTCTATGATGGAAAAAATACCATTCGAATTTTCTCATCTTAAATTTCCCAAAGTGCCTGATTGACGGCAATAGGCTTGCCCCCTATTAAGCGAATGTGACTAAGTTATAGTCGGCAAAATGAGTGCTTTTTTTTTAATAAACTACTGCCTCTACGGAAATACAGGCGCGAGAATCCCACTAATCCCACTAATATTATAAATGTGAACGGTGTGATGGATGGATGTTTGTTACTCTTTCACGCAAAAACCACTGAACCGATTGCGATGAAACTTAGTATGTAGATAGCTGGAGACCTGGATTAACGCATAGGCAATTTTTTGGATCTTTGTGGATCCCCACGGGATCGGGACTTACGCGGATGAAACCGCGAGGCGCTGCTAGTGTTTTATATAGAACGAATGCAAAGGTAGATTAATTTAAAAGTAGATCATCACATATTATTGTGTGATCGCGATAAATAATTTCTACGATCACAACATTAGTGTTAGTTACCGCCTCTACACCCACGGAAAGTGATGGGTGGTCTACGTCTACAGCCAAGACTTTAGCAGAGGTCTATTTTATTTGAGTGTGTTTGTATGTAAATGAATGCGTTCATCTTTTAGTTATTGCGTTTATATAATATATTCGCATGTTATTTGGAATATTTTATTCTGGTAAATGTGATTAACACATTGTATATTTGTTACATGTGTATGTAACTATTTTCCTTTTTTATAAGTGTGCTGAGTATTTTTTTTTAATTACATAATAAACTTTAAGGAGACAGGTGGGTGATTTAAAAATGTTTTATTATTATTTTCTTAATGACATCTATAAAACATAAAAAATACATTTTTGAATACATTATTATATAAAAATATATAAATAAAAATATAAAAAATAGTGTTCTATCCATATCGGGTACAGGGACCAAGCTACCGGTGGTTAGGGTTCCAGAGGCTGAAAAGTTCTAACAATACGTGCCGTATCAAGAAGGACAGCCTTCTACATCAGGCCATTAATCCAGGTGCCTAACGTGAGCCTCTGAAGGTTATTATTTTCTTTTTTAAAAGACAACCCCCGCATTAAGAATATTCTTGTGTCGCGGGGTAGATTCACAAACAAAGGACACCCAGACTCAGGACAAGAATTTATTGTTCATACAAATTTTTGTCCCGTCTAGGATTTGAACCCACAACACTCGGCGCGGCGTAGTGGCGAGGTGACCACTTAAATCATTGCGCCATCCGTGTTTTTATATTTACATCTAAATGCTCTTCCACATATTTGCTTCAAGGAGGAATATAAAAGGAATTTTGCTAAACCTAATGTTTTTCACTGCTTTTGTTACCGCGATTAAGTCCTGATTTACACAATTAATATACCACATGCTTAAATAAATATTCTACTATTTTCGTTTTGTACTTCAAAAGTTGAATGCTTCACATCCTCCAAAAGTTTGAACTATATAGATTACCTACTACGAAAGATTCTACCTTTTTTTTTTTTTTTTTTATCGTGTGGAAACCCCCACGGGTCATCAACTCACCGGAGCTAACGGTAAGATGGTATGTCGGAATCGAACCGACTAAAACCACACGGTGTTCCGTCACAAGGAGGTCTATTGCAGGAGGACCCGGGTATACCCTAGGAAGGAGTCCTCCGGGAACCCCTGCAGACCTTGGTTGCCTTCAGCAGGCGACCACACCATGGAGTACGGGGGGCCTTACCCCCCTCCAGATTAGAGAGGTGCGCGTGGAACACGTCGCGCCACCGTCTTGGGCCTGCTTCTGCAAGGGTAACGGTCAGCCCGACCCGTTACCCCCAGGCCAGCGCTCATGGAGGCCGGAGATCATTTTGCGCTCTCCGGCGCCTGGTGCGTCTTCTGCGGGATGGGAGAGTGCTTGTCCTCTCCCGTTCCCGTTCCGCCGCCTCTTTAGCCAACATCACCTCCTCGCAAAACGAGACGGCGGAATCCCACGCACTCTCACTTTGGACCATGGACAGAACCATGGTCTCTAGCGAGAGGCTTCCTACCCCAATAGCTGTCGCGAGATCGTTTCGCTGATGCGTCCATGCTGAGCACTCCGCCAAAGTGTGGAGTGCAGTGTCCTCGCGACAGCCTCCGCAGTGGTGGCACGCAGGCGATGGCTCCCGGCCTATGCGACACAGGTACTTACCGAAGCAGCCGTGTCCGGTGAGTACCTGCGTCAACCGGTAGGAGAGGCTGCCATGTCGCCTCTCCAGCCAATCCATGATAGGTCTTACCGCCACAATTGTGGCGTGCCCTACGAAAGATTCTACCTACTGTAATTAATTTCAGTTACAAATAATATGTTACTTTAATAAGATGATAAAGTAGTAGGTATTTTACATTCGAAAGTGTAAACAAAATTAGAAACTTATAACTATAAGTAATTTGCGTGGAGTAGGCAATATTACGAGATCAAATGATTAATATTGAAGTGGATCTCACTAATTAGACGGATCTTTGTTCTGTCCGATGAGCGGCGCGCACGCATTGTAATGCGCTGTGTTGATGTTGGCATTATATAATTTGAACTAAATATTTTGAAGGTTTTTGTCTAAACAAATCATTGTAAATATAACTGTTAAAAGTTTTTTACAGGTAGCGGTAATCGCTTACTATCGGCGCACTGGGGTTAGGTAAAACATCATTGTGTGGTTCATACAGACGATTAGTCATTCATACGGGCATTATTATCTTTAGGCCTGAAAACTGTCTGGGCTTCTGTATAACAACAGATCAAAAATCCCTTGGAATTTTTATAAAAACATATTTGTTTTGAACTTCGAACTGCTGTATATAGATAGTTGGTTAATTTTTTTTACGAGAAATCCCTTTACCCCTTGGAAATTGCTCATCTCTACGGGCTAGGTCAGAATGTTCTAATAGCATAGGTGGGTATGACAGACTTAGTAGGCCGGCGTTTATAAGAGGTACAGTCTGGAGTTCTGTAGATGTAGTCCTCTGTCTGTTAACCACTAGTACAGGTGAAATCTGTATTGGTTGTGAAGCTACAGTTTATATGCAACGGCAAGGCAGAAATAGCTAACGCAGTAATATTACAAGGACAAACACTAGAAACCCGACAGAGAGCAACAGTAGTCCACAAACCTTGTTAATGAGAAGCCTGACTGGTAATAGACAATTTTGAACACTTCCAAAGTGGCCGAAACAATCAACATACTGTTACGTAGAGTTAGTAGAAGGCAAGTTTTAATACTACATCACAAATAGTAGCAGTGGACCAGTGAAATAACACGATAATTCCTACTTAAACAATCCCTTGGCACTTAAAATTTGTTGTTTAACTTGTTTCGTTTAAAAATGCATTTAAATTCTGCATGAATCGTCAAGCTTTAACCATTGATGTCAAAGCTACTTCGATAAAATCTTGCGGATTCGTTAATTAAAACCCAAACTCTTTGTACAGATTAAAAATGATTTATGAAAAGCATGTGGATATTAATTATACTAATTATTTATTTTAACTTGTTCCTGCGTGTAATTAGGTATGAAGTGATATCATCAAAAAATCTGTATGAATTTAATCTCTATTGAAAGAATGAGCGTCTTACTTAAAATTCTTTGCCTATCAGCCATCTCGTAGAAGTCTTAAAACTTAAAAATAGTTTCTCCGCCCGTCTCGATTGCCCGTTGAGTGATTTTGGGATATTGTTTAGAAAAACATTTAATAGAATTTCCATAACGATTGGGGAAGTGAAGCCTTTCGAGAAACCGTGTCCAAACACTACTAGTAGTTCTTAATGAAGTGTTCTGTCACTGTCAGTCGACTGGAGAATAGAGTTCGTCTGCCAGGTCGTATAACTAACTTTAGTTTTACACTTTTCATTCATTATTTCATATAGTGCCTTTTTAAAGCGTTTTTGTAAAACAACGATAATATTTTAGTTAATTATATCAGAATACGCGCGAAGATAGCGAACACTGCTAGTGATAAGTTAGCCTAAAATAGGATGAGGTGGATGGTACTTTTGGAACGTATGTGGCTACCCAAAGACAGAAATAGTCATTAAGACTGATGACTGTTTATAGTACTTAAAATATTTGTCAGTGTGAACTTGATACTTTTTGCCAAACGACTGTCGGAAAACCTTTTCAGTTGTGTTATAATAATAAAAAATAAGTTATTTGCTTTTGCATACACCAATTCTGATAAACCGAACAATATCCTGGGCGTTTGAGAAGATACTCATATTTTTAAACTATTGTGACATATCACTAATTGTATTAAAAGCCAAATCGTGCCATAACGTGGGTGTAACTTTATAATTAATTATTGTTAATATATTTTATATAAATGATAGTATAAAATTATACGGATAGCTGTTTGTGCAATGTTGTTATTTAAATTGATAGTATTTTAGTATCGTTATAGTTATTGGTGTAATAGTTCTTGGTATTAAAGAGTTGTGATTTTCGGATAAGACTTAGGAGTCACGAGTGTCAGTCTTTTTCATGTTGCATATCTCCATAAGCAAGCCATCGGAAAGATTATATACAAGACACCTTGTTTTATATACACAACAGCAAAGTGGGATCAAGGAGTCCAGCGGGATCCAGCATTATTTTAAATCTTGCGGGATCCTGCAAGCACATGACCCACCTGCTGGCTAGTCGTTACGGGTAACTACACTAGTGCAATCACAGATCCATTGGATTTTGAAGCAAAGTAAGAAATCGAGCGCCAGTGGTCATAATCTAGCTGGTTTCATACCAGATACCCATTGGTACATACCCATGTCCCGGAGGACACGTAACTCATAATGAGCTGATGTGTTGAAATAGCTAAATATTATTAGTATACAAAATACTAGACAGGTTTTATCTTCATAACTTTATAACCATGATAAAATTGTTACATTTGCATTAAGATGACGTAATTTTCCGCAATAGTTCGCGACAAAGCTAACCGTATTTAAAGTCTTTTACTGATATAAAAAACAGACTTCTATGCGTTTAAATTATGTCACTTGAAAAGTAATATTTTTAAATGTACCTATGCATAAATGTTTATTTTATAAAAATATTTAGAAAAGTCACGGTATTGGGTATTGGTATCACTAAAAAAAACCTTTGTCACTTTGACAACACCACTATAAAAAGTTGAAATTTGGAAAATCTAAACTTTTTTTTTTTCAAGATACGAAGGATAAATAGAAATTAATTGCATCGAAAGTACTTACCAAAACAGTACTCATGTTCCTTTGACATTTTATTTTCTAACATATCTTATAACAAGTTAGAAATGGTGTATGTAGATACGAGGGACATTCTAAAATAGAAATTGCAGTGAGATTCAAATAGCTGTCTGAAGTGAAAGCTGCGCCAATATGGGAGTGCATAGAAATAAGGATGAGCATTCAACGGATGTACGGGGAAAATGTCTGTATAATTACCGTCATTTTACGATAACGAGACAGTAAATGTTCTGCTTTTTATTTATTTCTTTCTATGTTTGAATATTTCCTTTTGAAAATGGAATCCAATTATTAAAAATATGTGGGAATCTAATGTACAATCAGACAGTCAATAGTCAAACAAGTAGCCTTTGCATTGCTGCAAAAAGTCGCAATTTGTAATCGCTGATCCTCTACAAAATACGTAACATCTCGAAAGCCTTTTTTACAGTATATTCGCAATCTGCCAGAGTCAATGCACCGCAAAGATATTTTTGAATTTCGAATTTCTCAAGTACGATCTGAAACAAATTTTATCAATCTCAAAACTGTCCAAGGAGGTTTTTAAATAAACTTTTTTTGTAATTTCGGTCAGATACCAATGAAGAAAACTTTTTATAAAAACATATTTAAATTTTCTACTATAAAACGTTCGAAATAAAGCTCAATATTGTTTGCAAATTGGAGTCAGATGTGATTGTATTGAACAGGTGTGTGGTGGTAACAGGTGATTTTGTGACCGCTAATATATTAGCTACAGGATCCAAATCGGCGGTCGACATATTGCGTTATGTATAACATACATATTTTATATAGATTAGCACCTTGTGACGTTGGCTATAAGGGTTAAAATTGTATGCTTTTCTCTGACAGATGTTGTATTTACCTATGTAAAAGATTATAAATATATGGAATCCAGTTTATATGAACTGAACAGTGATTGGAATTACGGAATGCGTTTTCGTTTGTCCTTGGTTGAGTGGGCCTATTCGTTAAACTGAATGTGACAGTGCTAAAGTATTTGCAAGCATTGTGCGTTTGAGGTACATAAATAATCTTAGTGTTACATCGCTAAAGCATTCACTAGATCCTTTTAGAGGATATATTCACAAATATATAGATTGGATGCCTTCACTAATGTTGCCTATTTGACTGAAAAAATAATAATTGTGCATGTCATAAAAACTTAATATATTTTTATATATACAATGGTACTTTATATAAAAATATATTAGGTTTTTATATATTTTTAAATAGTAAATAACTTACTTTGGTATGTACGGGGGGAAATGTAACCATACCTTTTACATATTTATTTATTTCCTCCATCCCAGAGAATCGCTTTAGCAAACTTATTTTTAAGAAAACACATCAATTTATTATAAAAAATAAAGAGTACAAGTAAGAACTCGAAGTTTTACTTACGCTGGCGCATCACACCCACATCAATATAATAGCGCGCATATCGCCTTAAAATTGAGTGATATTAATTAGTCGAAGACCAAAAGCGAAATAATCCTCATTAATTAACTGAGCAAAGACCACACATGTTGCAATAATATTTTGTTATCTGTGTCATTAATGCTATAAAAATAATAAGGATTCGACGAAAAGTTAAATAATAGCTCTCAAGTTATTGATTAGATAAGTGGCCATATTTTTTATCAATCGATCACAAATTACTTGGTATACCATCATCAAAGTAATGGCATTGTAAAGAGTTTGTTTGCTTGTCTCTATCAGAACAGCTCCATGGTACCTCATCATTGCATTTTCACACAAGCTATAACGGCATAAATCTAATGTAAGTAAGAGCTTAAAAAAAAAACGTGTGCGTCTCGGGACGCCCGACAGAGACTGACGCCGTAACGCGTTACGTAACGAAGCGATTTACCCTCCCAGAAGAAGTTATCACTTCAAAAATGCGATTAGTTCGATTTGTAGTTGAGAATACCGAAATACGAACGAAGAAGTTTTTAGAAACTCTTAAATTTGTATCCAAGATTACACATTAACATTTAATCATTTAGTAAGGCATTTGGTTTTTAACGCTCTTCCTTTTTCTGTTAGGAAAAGCGGCATTTTGTGTCAATTAAAAACTTATAAAATGCATCAGCAAATTAAAAGACAGTACTAAATCATGCCTGGCTCATGTAGAGGTCTAGTACAAAAACTTTTCTACGAAGGGTGGCCACTCAGCTCACTTGACGGTAAATTCATAGTTGAAGCTACATACATATAATTTTATAAGCTACATTACACATTGACCGTCGCTTGACCTTTTGCCTTTTAGAAATGACCATAAAAACCTGGTCTTCAGATATGATATAGATTTATATTAATAGGGGATTAAATATGAAATTGCTGTTATATCGAACTGGCCATTTGAATTAAAATGAAACCTGCATGGTGTCAGAATTCAGAGTGACACTTTTTCATATGAAAACTATAACATTCTAAATTTAAAAAAACCACGATATTTGATTGTTCAACTTTCAATTGTTTTTACGTTCAGCTTTTAACGTGAAGATGGATACAGCTAAAATCAGAATAATTTTCCAATACGAATTCTGACACGTTACTAACGCAGCAGAAACCCTTCGTAATGTCAATGCTGTATTTGGAGATGATAAGGCTAACAAACGCACCGTGCGTTTTTGGTTTAACCGCTTTCGTAGTGGAAACTTGACTTAAAGAACGAACCACCATGGACTAAAGGTGATGGTGGTAGCCGATGCGTATCAAACTAGCAAGACATTAGTCGCATGGTTTGATGTTAGCATACCCCACATTACTAACCCATTTGCAGCAAATCGGTGAAATTACATAACTTGGGAAAACTTTTTAACCAAAAATTAAACCAACGAATGAAGAAAACAACTGAAAAGCTAAAAATATCTAATAAAAATTAAACATGATAACCTAATTAAACTCTTATACTTATGTAAATACCTAAATCATTTTAAGCCGGCCAAACAGACACGCAAGCAGTATAAAATGCCTTCACACAGTTTGTGGAGTCCAGGTCCCCAGATGTCTATCGCAAATCGTCTTTATGCTATCTAATCTTCTGATTAGACAGCATATAAGAGTATAGACAACACGGGTAAATACTTTAAATAAATAAATATATTTTAACAAACAAAATAAAAATTATTTAATGTTTCAGTACAAAACGTCAATGTCATACTTTAACCTCTAATATTACAAAAAAGGTCTTAAAACCCACTGACCCATAAAATGCTAATACGCGGACAGGGCTAGGAATACAAGCAAGCTGCTATATGCATAAATTTTAATTTCATGACCTAGTTTTATTTTTACACAATTTGATTAAACCAATATGCCTAGTAACCCTTTAAATGCTAAGAGTTACAAGGCATAAGACAGAAATCTCCGCTTAGATGCGGGATTCTAGTTGCTGTAAAGTAATTTGGCAGTATCATATGCGGTTTGCTTTGAAATCGACAAGCGGCTCGCCTGATTGTAACCTTTACTTTATAGGATCCATGGTATGGCATATAATGCGCTAATGAGTACTAGAGACATTGGACGAGTAAGAGTCGCCCCAGTGTGCTATAAATACTACGTAGGTACGTAATTCTGTCATCCGTTTTCCAGCCATGGAAGGTCCATCGACAAAGAGATTTACAATAAAATATTTGTATATCATAGTACCGAAATTGTAAGTTTTACTAGCAGCAGTTTTTTTTTTACGTTTTCTAAAAATGAAACCTAGCCAGATTGATTTATCGCCCCCGAAATCCCCTGCATTTCATGAAAATCGTTGGAGCCGTTTCCGAGATTCAAATTATATATACATATACAAGAAATTCTCGTTTATAGGTATTAGATTTATAGAATAAGAAGCCCATAATAAACCCGTATACCAACAAGTGAGTGTTCAGTTGTTATTAATAGAAAGTATCAAAAAGTCGTGTATATGCACAAATTTTTGTTTTTTGTCTTTTAAATATACTATTAGTCGGCTATTAACAAAAAAGCTCCTTCTAAGCTAGGAAAAAAAGCGCTTCTTAATTTATAGGTTCCCGTTCTCAAAAGGAAAAAAGGAACCTTTATAGGATGACTTCGTTGTCTGTCTGTCTGTCTGTCTGTCTGTCAAGTCTCTTTTTCTCAGGAATCCGTGAAGATATCCAGTTGAAATTCACATCAAATATTTATTTCTCCTGTCCCTTGAAACTATAAGGGAATCGAGCTCCTTAGTCAACGCCATTAAAAGATACGGCCATTTAAGCTATATATTTAAAGTGGTTTTAACATTTCGCAGGTAAATCAAAACCTATATATGGATACTTCCCATTCACATAGAATCATGTCCGAAAGTCCTTAAAATACATTTTGCGATTAAAAAGGAAAGTTGACTGTGATATAGGTATATTGATGTATGGAGGAGTACTTTTAGAACGTCAAAGTTAAGTTTATCTATTAAATATGCTTGGGAAAATAGGCAAAAATCTTCGAGAATCGATTCCCGACATTGGATGAACTACCTACTATTAGTATTTTTTTTTTGATAACGCTATAGCCCGTAGTACTCAACTGTAGATCCAGATAAATATATTATTTATTAAAAGAATGTCTATAAATACAGTAAATACTGACTGTTTTTTTTTTTTATTGAAGTCTAAGGAGGCATCCTTGAGCTATGTAAGGATGTTATTAAAAGTTCTAAACAAAAAACGAACGCAGCACCAAAGTTACGGTGAGATGATCGATTACCTTACAGTAAATACCGCAATGTTTTGCAATAAAAACTATCGTGGATTCATAGTACATCCTGTTGTCTGTCTGTCTGTCTGTGCGACCTCTGAGCTCGACCTAGTGCCTGCGGGTGGGTCGACGATGTTCACTTGTGAACTATGTAAGTATGTTGCGTGGATGTGGCATTGAGCTTTTATTGATGCACATGCGTCATTCATTAAGGCTTATATTTTAATTTAGTTACGCGTGTGTTTCAGTAGGATTATTTAAGAATACAGGTAATGAATAATGATATACATATAATACGTAATTGATTCTATTCTGATAAAAAACTTATTATTTATTAGTACACAAACGTTATCGTACCTTTGTGAAGAAAAGCGAATGAGTAAGAAGTGTAATGGTTTCACAGGTCATTGGCCTTTATAATCACTACAAATTATAAAACAAGTCCCCCGCCGCGTCTGTCTGTCTGTGTCTGTTCGCGATAAACTCAAAAACTACTGAACGGATTTTCATGAGGTTTCATCAATAGATAGAGCGATTCATGAGAAAGGGTTAGGTATATAATTTGTTAAGGTTTTGTGTAAATTGGTTGAAATAAGATGATGATTGTTGAAGATGTATCTGCTACCCGTGCGAAGCCGGGGCGGGTTGCTAGTATGATATAATTGATACAATTTATTTGCAACGTAGGTTTCATATCCTTTTTTTCATATATTATTCTAATACATTTTATGTTAAATCTTAATGGTGTTGCCACCCTCATATTTGGTCATTTTTGAATTTTAAAGTGAACTCTAATTTTGCAGTTCGAATTTAATTTTTCTTGTTTATTCTATTCTTTCATATTTATAAATGATTTAGTTAGTGGTTCTTTATATAAAAAAGTTGACAGATAAGTGTCTACGAATCATCAGGATAGTCACAAGATACCGCTGCCTATAGACACTAGGAACACCCGTGCTTGTTCTCACGCGTTGACAACCACCGTATTCACCAGTATTCCGAATGAAAAGAAATGCACTTTGTAATAGGGATCTCGAATCTACTAATAATTAATAATTATTATTACCGTACCGTAGCAATACTCCGATTAAATGAGCTCTTCATTTATTATTTAGGCATAGTAATGCCTAAATAATAACTGAGTAACATCTGAGATGGTGATATTATATCACCGTTCGTTATATTTACTATTAACTTCAGCTCACTTCTACAGCTAAGTTAACAGTATTTCGTGATTGTAATAGATTATATCGCATAAAAGCCAACAACCTCTTTTTAAGTACCTATTGGATTGGTAGCGTGACACCGAGGCCATACAACCTTTTTCTAAGATTGTTTAAATATATACACATTTGAAAGTGTTTGTGAGCAACTTCTTAATAAAATATTTCACAGAAGGACAACGTATCGACATTATATTGCCCAAGTATTTGTAAATTTCTAATATTTATTATGAATGCGAAGGCATGTTTGTTTGTTCGACCGATCCTTGTAAAAACCTTATTATGAATTCTAATATGATTACAAATCTTAAAAATACAAAAGTCTCAATTGCACAGCCTATTCAGAAAATTATAAATAACATTGATGGTAACAAATATTCAATATACAAAAAAAAAAAAAAGTTTCTAAATACCTATATGTTTGGACATTATTATAATTAAGTATTACAATATTTTATTTTTTTACAATTATCAATAATAATATAATTGAATATATGTATACATATCTTTTTTGTACTACTAACATAGTGTATGCAGCAGGGTTACAATAAATAACATAGGGTACCTTTTATCAAGAAACAAGTAGTGTCCGCGAGGGATAGAAAAAATCTTATAAACGTTTGACAATTTCTGAAATAACGGGAGCGCAGCCACTGGCAAAAGTTAGTAATCTATAAAATGCAACGCGTGTGTATGGAGATATTTGATTGACGTGTTGACCGTATCCCTGTAATTGACGCGTTCTGTCGTCAAGTGCTGTCCTTGGCAGGTAGCTTTTGGCAACTTGCGATCTCTCTTGTTAATCGTTCCCCCATTACTGAGGTTCGTGACTCCTTAAAGGGTTAAACGATCGATGGTCTGATAACGCCAGCTGTTCGGAGATCTGGTCCGACGATCTCTTTGGGTTTCGAGCTCTAGGTCTTTTGCCTTCGACCTTTCCCAACTTGCGATAGGCAAATATTTATTGAATATGTATTCTTAATGCTATTATTCTCAAGTTAATTCTTAACGCCCGGTTCAAATAGAAGGGGTGTTATGAGTTTAACGTGTGTATCTGTGTGTCCGTCTGTGGCATCATAGCTTCTAAACGAATTAACCGGATTTGATTTAGCTTTTTTTTTGTATTAAAGTTGATTTGATTAAGAGTGTTCTTAGACTTCTTAGCTCTTATTTAAGAAAATCTGTGCAGCCGTTCGAAGATGATTAGTTCTTTCCTAATCGTTGAAGGAGTTTTTATGTTGAGGGTGTTTTAAATTTCGATATCGCTATTTGTCCTCGTGAGACTTTTGTAATGAGTTTAGAGAGAGACAATTGTTTAGAGCAAATACAATAAAATACATTGTAAGCACTGACTACGGTGACAATTAACCGACAGGTGAGAGTAATGAGTACACATTTTTTTTTTTTGGTTTTTATATACATTGAACATATGTTTCTGGTTTTAAAACATAATGTTTTAAGGTTTTTTTTTTCTACAACTTAATTGGCAAACAAGCATACGGTCCGACAGATAACTAGTGGTTAACGCTGCGTTTAAACACTTCCAACACTTTTGCGTTGCCACCCCTATTTCCTCGTCTTATGGAGTTCTAAGGAATCTATTAAAAGTAGAAAAGGACAGCACTTGCTGCATGCTGTCTTACTAGTCTTCTGTACTAGACGTGTCAGTATTAGAAAAAAATCAACATTGCGGCGCTATGGCGAGTAATTCGTTTTAGCAGACAGGTTTAAAAAATATTAGATCATCACTAATACAGTAAGAGTTACATCTATACAAGGTACCACTTACAGCAAGAATGTTTGTCCAACACAAACAGAATTACAGTTTCCATTTACGGTTTGATCACATATAAGGTCAAGTAACCATAATAATAAAACAATTCAGAGGCGTCTCATTTGCATCTTCGTATATCTTAACCCGTGCCGAACAACGACAACGTATGGAATGTTCTAACAGAAAGCACGGCCCATCTCCATTGGAAAGTGTGCTCAAGATATATTGTAAAGAAGCACTAGGGTTGCCAAGTAAGAGATTCATTACTTCTAATTAGGATTGTAAATTAATAATTACATTACTAAGCTACATGGATCATTTCGAACTCAATCTGAGCTGAGTAGAGTAGTATCATGTGATGCCTGAAATGAACGCATTAAGGTCGCAGGTTGACATGAATTGCAAATGCTTTTAGAAAAGATGTAAAACAAATATTGGATGTGCTGATGCCTACGGTTGTGAGAATTGGCATAGGAATAGTTGTTTAAAAACTACGATTAAATAAGGTCAATCAAAGTATAAATTAGCAAAAACATAGAGGCATGGAATCAGAGAAGCAAAAAGTGAGATCAAAGGCTCTGTTTAACTTGCTTTACCTGTCAGTAGGAATGACATTAGTCCAGTAACGTGTATTCAATATTTTTGTGTATGTTTCGTGTAATATTGGTTATATTGTTTTTATGCCAATGAAGACGAGAACACTGCTCGAAACTCGGAATTGCGTTAAATAAGCGGTAATAAGCTAAGGTCTAATTGAAATAATCTTTTCTGTGACAACCCTGACTCTAGAATCACTAAGCCTCTCAAAACTGGTGTCGTGTGCTAAATGTAGTCGTCTCATACAATTTATTCGTTGAAAATGTGAATTAATATGGGTTTATGCGAGTATTTAGGATTATCGATGGAAATATAATGGAAAAGATAATAAAATGTCAGATTTAAGTCATAAAATTTCGATCACTATTATAATGAAGCGTGTATTATAATGAAACTGGCAATCGGCCGTGACTCTGTTATTATTTTTTATAATTCTCGCGCGATGCAGTTTAGTTCACAAAGGTTACCGAGGTTTGATACGTGACCAATGACGAAAGACACAGAATTCCGTGGCTTCCTGCATGTTCTGGATGCCAGGTCACTTCCAAACTGGTTTAGACCAGAGAAATTTATACACAATTAACGAGTCAGACAACACGTCAAGCTTGCGTTTCATATGCGGTTTACAAGAGGATAGGAGTGGTTAGTTAGTAAGTTTAATTCCGACATAACCATGTAGCGATATACGTCCATTCGAGACAAGTTGAAATACTTAGTAACTATCGATAGAGCATCGCGCAACCCTTAACATCAAGGTGGATGTTAAGAGTTGCGCGATGCATAAATATTACAACCTCTCATCTCATCTTCCTTCACTACTGGGCTGTTGGTGTACGATGTTGGTCTAGTGGTTAGTGACCCTGACTGCAGAGCCAGAGTCCGTGGGTTCGATTCCCATTCAGGACAAGTAATTGTGTGATGAGCATGATCATTTGTTTTTTTTTCTGGGTTTAATTAATCTATAATATGTATGTATTTAGTTAAAGCGTAAACGCTAACAAACAGACTTACTTTTGCGTTTTTAATTAGGATACAATAGTGCAGTAAGTTTGCGAAATATGTACATGGAAACTTACATGTAGTTGTTCCTTTAGGACCTTTGTTAATCGCGGAAGGACCTTTTACTGATACAATAATCATGAATAAAAAAATTTAAATAACCCCGACACCCGAAAATCCCTTTAAAGATTACAAAGAAGCTGATGATCGTCGAACAGCTGAACAGATTTTCATGGATTATATCTAAGAACACTCTGATCAAGTCACCTTTCAAACAAAAAAAGCCGCACTCAAATCGGTTCATCCGTTTGGGAGCTACGATAGACAGACAGACACAAAAATACACAGACACACAGACACGTAACTTATAACATCCCTCTTATGGTAAAAAATTACATATTACAAAAGTAATTTAGTGTACATTACCGTTGCATTACATGTCATTCATAAAAATATATCTATAGATAAGAGTGCATACGTATGTCTATTTATGTAAAGCTCTTAATACAAAGTTGCTTTGATGTTGGTGGGGTCAATAGAATCTGTTTTAAGTTTATTGTTCATTAATATAAACCAAGTGTAATACGGTACTGATTTATGAGTTATGATATGTTTAGTTATTCTGTCTGTTGTAGGAATCTTGTCAAAGCTTGTATCAAACAAACATACGGCCTGATGGTAAGCTGTTACCGTAGCCTATGGTGGCTTGCAATTCCAGAGGACTCGCATGCGCGTTGTGGTTCTTTTAAAAACCTATACACTCCTTTCTGTAAGCACACCCATGTGTCCCTATTCTAGTGTTCATCCGACTGCACATAGAAATACACACTTCTTTCTCTTCTAGAACTCCACACTGTAGTCCCTCTTGAAAACCTTAGCAGGTTATGACTTGTCATATATACACTCACCGGTAAAATTAACGGCCCACCTCTCTAAAGTGTCGTTTTAATTTTTTTACAGAGAACCAACTTTTTTTTCTGCGTTATTCGTTAGGTGGGTAGTTTTGCCAGAAAAATAAACAAAAATAAAAAAAAAAAAAAAATTGTCAAAATTTTGTGCATTACAATAAGTTGTATCTTTTAGTTGTAGATATTCCGACTCAATTTAATTAAAAAAAATGGCAGTTGACGTTACAGAAGTTAGATGGGCACACGCTTTGCCTAATGTTCGCTTAAGCCAATGTCGCATAGCTCGAACTCTTGGATCACCGCGAACATCTGTCCAGAGGGCGATGAGACGTTATCGAGAGACCAGTTCGTACACCGTTCGTAGACCAGGCGAAGTGTCATCGGTGCACTTCTGATCAAGACGACCGCTTCATTGTCAACAACGGGTTAAGGGATAGCTTTCCAAAAGCAATGAAAGCTCGTTACATCCTTATTTAGTTAGTTATCCAGTTAGTTAGTTATCCAGTTAGTTAGTTATCCAGTTAGTTAGTTATCCAGTTAGTTAGTTATCCAGTTAGTTAGTTATCCAGTTAGTTAGTTATCCAGTTAGTTAGTTATCCAGTTAGTTAGTTATCCAGTTAGTTAGTTATCCAGTTAGTTAGTTATCCAGTTAGTTAGTTATACAGTTAGTTAGTTATCCAGTTAGTTAGTTATCCAGTTAGTTAGTTATCCAGTTAGTTATCCAGTTAGTTAGTTATCCAGTTAGTTAGTTATCCAGTTAGTTAGTTATCCAGTTAGTTAGTTATCCAGTTAGTTAGTTATCCAGTTAGTTAGTTATCCAGTTAGTTAGTTATCCAGTTAGTTAGTTATCCAGTTAGTTAGTTATCCTTAGTTATCCAAAGAACAATAAGACTACGACTAGTTGACAGGAATCTCAGAGCATACCGACCACTTCGTGCACCAGAAATTCGAAATTCACAGTAACGTAGAGCCAAATTACGTTTTCCATGAAACATATCTGAAACTAATGATTTGTTTTTTTTTTTTTTAAGTTTTTAATTAATTGGTTTTCAGTAAGTTCATCATCATAGTTAGGTAATTTCGTGATTCCTCCGTCATACATACATATATGTGTGTATATTATATGTTCGTTACACTGCGGTCTACTTCCTACAACTACATAGTACTACAAACAATACCAGTTGGCATTGCTTGTCTGAGGTTTTCTGTAAAGTATTTACTATGAATCAGGTTTGCATCATCACTACATCACCTATGTTTCATGAGTCATTGTTTACGGTTTCAAATAATAGGATATAATAACATGCAATCCATACAAATAAATTGCTATTGATAATAAGTACTATATGGCACAATACTTATAGTGGTCATTGTCAATAGAAACTAGTTTCATCAATGTAAATATATCACATCATCGACGTATTAGCCTTAGAAATAACATTGACGCCAAAAAACATTTTTTATTTATAACTAGCAGCGCCCCGCGGTTTCGCGTAAGTCCCGATCCCGTGGGAATATCGGGATAAAAAGTAACCTATATGTTAATCCAGGTCTCCAGCTATCTGCATACCAAGTTTCATCGCAATCGGTTCAGAAGTTTTGGCGTGAAAGAATAACAAACATCCATACTCACAAACTTTCACGTTTAATTATTAGTAGGATACTTTTGTATCCTTTCTTGCATTTTGCTTTTGTCATTTCGTATCTAATTAAATTAGTCGTTACAAGGCAGAAATCCAGCGTTTGAAAGTAATTTCGGAGGGAAACCTCAATTTTTTCATAAAAGGAATTATACCACACTGCGTCACTTTGATGAATCCGGATAGCATTGCACGACATGGTCCGGATTCACCCAAGTGATTAACGACCTGTATTTCTACGACAGATGAATTTATTGCCACGCCCATGTCTAGACTTACCACTAAACCACTTTTAAGCTTTAAAAATAACTTCATGACAACTGAAATATTTGTCGATAAAAGTGTTGCTTTGTGTATATAAATTTCTCTCATTGGTCCATGGACGTGGAATTTAGTATCACGGTCAGAACCACTGTGTTTTGGTTTTATTTTCAGATTGTTCTAGTGGTAGGTCAGTCAAAGATTTATTACAAACAATAATTAATATTCTTATCAAAGTCTCAAATCTCTGCTATATTTTTTGTAAAACAGCCGATGAGTATCGAATTCATACTTGTGGGTTTCGATGTTAATAAGGTTGATAAAATCTTCACCAAATCCAATTTTATGTGTGGTTGCTTTGATATTTATTAATTTGTTTTTATCTATGCATAATAATTTATACTATAACCAAGAATTTTCAAAGCAAAACGAATAAACTTATGGAATGTACTAAAAAAAAACGATTTATTTTATTGAGTTTGACTTCGGCGCTAACTTCATTTAGTTTTTAATTATTGACGCGTACGAAATAAAGGTAGCCATTTAATGATACGGACATAAAATTGTTTGTGTTTTTTTAGGAACTATTTATTTATTTTTTATTATTTGGTTACTTTATTACACTATTAGTACCGTAACCGTATAGCAAATCATCACGGTTCTTAAATGGTATCATGTGCAGTAATAGTAGGTACTAAAATAAATATTTCGTTGTTTGTTATTCAATTACTATAAGTGAGGACATGTTATTGGCTCTCTGAAAACTGAATTCTCCATTTTTATTATATTGTTATATAGCTGTAAGTCTTCCATGCATTAAATAAATAAAAAAAAAAATAAAAAAAAAATTCTTTCATTTAATTTTGGTAACCACAAAATTAAGAATTATACTACTTACTATTGCAACTTTTTGCACTTCGGTCAAGAAAAAAAGTGCTTCGTAGGTTTTGATGCTTTACATTACATTGGTACACAAGCTATGAGTATTTGTTAAAATAAAAATAAAGATTTTTTTTTTAAAACTAGCTTTTATTGCTTGTTAATAAAAATAACTAAAAAGTTAAAAATAATAATAAAAGCGTGTTACGCCTTCTTTATTTATCTTGCCGTCAAAATGTAACACGCTTTTGTTATTATTTTTAACGTTTTAGTTCTTTTTATTAACAAGTAATAAAATCTTATTTAAAAAAAAAAAGTTTATTTTTAACTTTTTAGCATTTATGATTCGGGATTTACTATGAATCAAACGAGTCCAAACTCGATGAGGTTGCGTTGTTTCATTACAGAGTTCCTATGACCACCTTCCAGCTGCATCATCAAATCAGCTGCTGGTCGTCATAATATTGCATTGTCACGCAATTTACAAATGTATGCGAAACTTCAGCTCAATCGGTAACCGGGAAGTGGATCTAATTTTTTTTGCAAGATTTGATGACAAAACAACGGGACACGTGAAACTAAATAAAAGCTTGTAATCATCGATATGAATTTATTTATTTCAATGCTTGTTATAATAAAAAACACTTTACATGTTCTGACATGAAAGGAAAGAATCAATTCAAGAATCGCATTTTGAAGATCTTATTTATGAATCATGTAACTGTTTTTGTAAGAACACTATTACAAAATTTAATATCATCCGGGTAGAATTTTCATGTCGGATGTACGTACCCATAGATGTTACCAAGGAATGCCAAGTTCATGTAACTCTATATCGGAAGTTGCGAAATAACTTTATTGGTACCGGTTCCTGGCTTGCTATTTATACTTATTACCGATTAATTTTCAAAGATCACTTGTGATTTAAATGTAGAAACATAAACATTGACCTTCAAACTACTTACTAATCTTGAAGCCGTGTGTTGTTATGTTTCCTATGCTGATACGTGTTATATAAATCGTTTTTTGTATAATTTATTTTCCCCTATGAGCCTATGATTGAACATACATGACTATGACACATAGAACCCTTCTGAAGAATAGCTTGATATTTCATTAATTCAAAGTTGCAATTGCGTGAGATTGTTTGTGTCATTACATTAAAAAATATCTTTAGAAAGAAAAAAAATATAAAAAATCTTTTTTTGTGGCATTTATCCAATAAGGATACGACAGTCCATCATATTATAAGGTTAAGGCTTATTTTCGTTATTCTACTTTTTAGTATCTCTGCTGAATAAGTTACTAGATGTGAAATTCTGCATCAGCAAATATTAATAACAATAGCTTAAGACACCTCACACACGGCCAAACTAGGCAGAGCTTGTACTAAGGTGAGTATGGTGGCTAGACTGCTAATAAACATACCTAGGTATTTATGAATTTTATACATAAATTACATCCAGACAGAACAAATGATCGGACTCATCACACAATTATTTGTTCTGGGTGGACATCGATCCCACGACCTCTGGTTGAGATGGCTAACCACTAGACCAACAGGCCCGTCTGTTGTTATGTTCTGGAATTGTATATTTTTTATGTTAAACCAAATTGTGCTATTTGGCCGTCGGCGTCGCTTCAACCGGGCTACGTACGCCTATCCAAAATAAACCTATTCACTCTACACTTGAACGTTCCAGGACTTCCAGGATTATAATTGACTAAAAAAATAG
The DNA here is from genome assembly GCA_949752705.1 of Callimorpha dominula. Classification (NCBI taxonomy): domain Eukaryota; kingdom Metazoa; phylum Arthropoda; class Insecta; order Lepidoptera; family Erebidae; genus Callimorpha; species Callimorpha dominula. Next base: position 12,361,764 of record OX457011.1, read on the forward strand.
ACGCAGGCAGTTCATTCCATTATCTTATTATTGATTTTGCGATGCGAGGATACCACTTAAACCATTGCGCCATTCGTGCAGTCAACTAATAATTTAAACATTAACACTAAAGACAAATATTGTGAGGAAATGTGCCTGCCTGAGATTTGTATATAATGGGAGGGGATGAGATAATGTGACAGACTGTGGCCAAACCCTTTATACTGAAATGGGGCTCATGCTCGTCAAACACTGATGTATGTGTTTTATAAGCAAGGTTGATCTCAATGGGAAATCAGACAAAAAAATTAGTTGTCAGGCACTAATACCGGTAATAAGTTTCACAACGATTACGCGGCAATGATATTCAAGTTCGGAGTCTGCAGCCATGACTCACGGACTTCCCATGAGAGAAGTCAATGAATCACACGTTCATGTCTAATAGAATTCAATCGCAAATGTCAGTAGTTGTAGGTTTTTTACAAGGATTAAGTTTTACCGTATGCGGTAAAAATCTATTTAATTATAAGTATGACTTACCTGGGTAATAATGTTGTATATTGAATTGTTGTCATTTTTATACCTATATGGTGTTGGCGCTTAGTTAGAGCTTGATACTTTTTCTTTAAACAATTGTTCTGTATTTTTTAAAGAGCGCGCAGTTTGTTATGTTAGCCGAGTTGTACCTATAACTCTTGGATTATTTACCTGTCTAGATAGAGTAATTTAAACAAATGCTACGCATAATACAGTCTCCAATTACGCATTATGTGTGAGTACGCGTAGCTATTGCCCACAAACTGTCACTGCGTGTTTAGGAATGCCTGCTCTTAATTATTACCTGCCCAACTGTCTATTATATAAGGAGATGAAGGGTTACTAAAATAATGATTTAAAAGTAAATGATTGAATCTGTCAGTAGAGGTAAATGATTGAATCTGTCAGAAACAATAAAATACTGGTCAATTTTAAGTTATAAAGGTTACTAATATAAATAAGTGAAAATGAGAGATAGATTTCAATTCGGTGGCGATGATAAGATCCTGCTGATCTGCTTCTTGAAGGCACTTTAAAGGAATGGGTGTTACGTCCCTCCACAGCAAAGGGAGGAACCTCCGACCAGGCTAGGTGAGCCTGCCTGGCGGACCGCGGCCCAACGGTTGATGTTGGGAAGTTATACATGTAATATATTATCGGCGCGAGAACTTTCATTGCACGATGCAGGAAAAGCTCGTCTTCACTTGACGATGTTGAATTATGTTTTTGCTGTATGTCAAAGTTGCCACCACCTAAATATTGTGTTTCATATGAATAATAAATAAAAATTATACACCTGTAATGTATCTAATGAATATTTTCGGATAATTTAAAGACATACTGTAAAAGAAGCGACGCGAGGGACCTGATTTTACGTCGTAATTTTACACAGTTTTCAATGTAAGTAATTGTGCAAGCGAATTAGAAGTAGTACCCCTGATGTAGACAGGTAAGAGACTTACCTATATGCCTTTTATTTTGACTTTTCATCCAATTGATCAATTCTAGCTAAACTCATCGGTGTCGATACGTTGGTCGTCGGACCTGTTTTAACGCTATTTAAATATCACAGGTCCGGCTTGTCTATACAAATGTCAACAGCGGTAATAGAGTAAACAATAATTCTTCGGTTATACCGCATCTTAACATGGCGACTGTAATCTGCAACCGTGTAGGCAGGATGGTGGTAAGTCGTTAAGTTATTGCTTGCCCATAATTGCTTACGAATACAACCCCATTCAGGAGTTAATCATGTAAGTGTCACAGTACTACATTGATCTCACGGTTATTTAGTTTCACCTTTTTTGTTGAAAGTAGGCCGAGTGTTTGGTTCCTAAATTACTTATACACCGAAGGGGTAGGAAAAAGCTTATTAAACACCAACATTTTGCTTATTATATATGTTTCTACACACGTATTAGGGGGCAAGCTTTTCGCCGTCAACCGGGCACTTTGAATTGGAATTAGAGATGGGGAAATTGGGAGTATATTTAAAGGGAAATGTAGGTATAAAGGGAAAGAATGGGGGAAGAGTAAGAGAGTGTAAGCAATAGGCTCGAACTGGCTATTGCCGACAAGTCCTAGTCGTCTAATAAACATACTGACTTATACCCAGTTCCTAAAATCAAGAAACGATTCGTTTTACGGACGGTAAAATTTCGTGGAATGAAATTTTACCGTCCGTAAGAAAAAGGTATCGTTTCTTGATTTAAGGAACCGGGCATTAGTTGTATAAATAAGAGAGGTTCGTGGCTAAGTGGTAACCGAGTAGGTTAGCGTATTACAAGGTTAAGTAATGATAGCCAGGTCAGTCTAGGATGGGTGCCCAGTCTTAAAAAATTGAGTGGGGTCTCAATTTTTGGTGCCTCGGAGAGCATGCAACATCTGTGGCATTCGTTACTGGTAGTTAGAGCCCTAAAAAGTCCGACAACCTGGTCTAACTACAGAACTTCGATATCGCCTAGTAGGGTTTTGGAGGTCTGATGGCAGTCGCTTCACGTAAAATATCGAAGTTCGGCCTTATCGTGGTAAGACTAAAAGCCCCTAACTTCGTTGGGAAAGGGCGCGGAGAATGACGATGACTTAGTTGTATAAATAAGAGTAAAAACAGAATTATATTTCACTAAAACACCCCGAATTACAAACCTTTGTATAAAGACATGTTTAAAAATGTAGGTCATTAAAATATTAATAATAATATTCTGACTCACTAAGGTTCCCATGACACCGTAAACCGTTGATGACTCATTAATGGCATGGATTTCTTGTAACGTTCGTGAAGACGTGATTGATCATGTTCTTCTACCCATAAGTCACTTGAAGATTTTATATAAGCAATGTATTCAAGTTACGCTTAAAACTTGATTAAGATAATTATTATGAAGATGAGATGTTATCTATATATATATTGAGTTTGATTTAATTTAAAGTGTTAAGAATAAATAAAGTAATATTGCAGTTTGTAGTTCTGTTGCTGATAGGTAATTAAGGGCCTCCAGAGCCTCAATGTTATATGAGGGAATGAGCTTTGGTCACCGGTTTTTCAGTTTATTGCGAACAGACAGACAGACGCGGCAGGGGACTTTGTTTTATAATATGTAGTGATAATTTCTATTACCGAGGCGGAAAACTGAAGATAAGATGTATCGATACAGAATGTTATAGCAAGGTGTGGTACAATTTATTTTATAGGTGTATGTAACCGACAAATAGTTTATTTAGCTTAAAAAAAATGTTGTAAGAAAAACTTTTTTTGATATTTTTTGTTTGGAAATTGCTTTTCCGAGAGTAGGTGCATATTTATAAACATCATAAGTATTCTGAATTTTCATGTGAAATTCAATGAAAAATATGGTCATTCCATCAATATCCTTGGTATTAAATACCCATTGATTTTATTCAATTCTTGTGTCACGAACTATTTATTAGCTTTATCGGTCAATTTTCAAGTTCAAGTTCAATTTGTCAATTTCAAAAGTATGATTTATGTATTTTTTTTTTAAATTAAATAAAGAATACTAGTAACGTGGACACATTACTAGTATTCTTATTTATTTCTGTTTTTACTGGCTTTACGTTATTTATAATACAATTTAAAATATTAGCACATCTTTTCTAGCATTCCGTATGAAGTTATACGTGCATACACGAGTAAATAGATAATAATGATGACAGATACAATTCAATTCATAATATGTTCGGTCAAAAAATATTATGAATATCAAAGACTTCAAGGAAGATTTGACACCAATAACCATTATTTTTTTGCTAACATAATAGTTCTTAACCGTTAAATACTTGTCCTATCTTGTCCAGACTAAACAATGTGCGCAGATGTTGCCCATCGCAATCCAGTCCAGATGTGGACTTATTTTACTCTATTGTTCTTACAATAATACTTTGCACGTGCATTACCTGCCTAATTTAAAAACCAGCAATTTGCTAATCGCCATTTATTCGTTTAGAAAACTTTAGCAGATGTTTTATTATCTTAAAAGGAACTATTTTTATCTATGGTTTGAATTGGGTGAGCTTTGAATAGAGTTTGGGAATTTGTAAAAGATATTTTTAAAACAATTGTTTGGTATTGGTTATATTGTGAATGTTTGTACTTAATTTGAATGATGTAAGGCCACAGGTGTTCAACAGATTGAGGAGTTTGAAAATTCTTTCACAAATACATTTGTTTGAAAAAGAAACAAACAAATGATTTTCGACTAATAATAAACTGTATTTTTAGGTACGATGCGTCTCAATATTGGATGTCCAGTATACCACTTTGACTGGGTGTTATTTATCTATAATATGCATGTATTTAGTATTTAGTAATGTGTGACATATAAGTATGTTTATCAGCTGTCTAGTTACAATAGTACAGTCTATGCCTAGTTTGGGATCAAACGGCCGTGTGTAAGGTGTCTCAACTCTCAACTTATATTATTATGTAGGTAGGCATCGCTATGCAAGTTGGTAGATATTTTTTAATATTGTATGAAACATACTGGAGATTCTAGAATTCCAAATTGAATAACTAGCAGTAAGGGAGGAGGTAAATGCATCATAAACGCAAAAAAAAGTACATAAATAATATTTTCTTTTTAAAACCTTCCTTTAAAAAAGAATTAAGTATACTTACGGAACACTATAAATTACAATTTTTATGTATATAATAATCAAATTAAATATATATATATTATGTACACACATCATGACACTAATGTGTCATAAAAAAAGGATTTGGCTAAGTACTTTGGATACAGATGTAATCATCTGTATCCAAAGTACTTAGCCAAATATTTTTTTTTTATATGGTCCGCTGGTTCCGCATTCGGTTAATACAAAACACAGGCATCAAATATGGTTAGACTCAAAACAACTATCTTTTGAACATTGTAATATACCTTTATTATATTTAATAATTAAAACCAGAGTTCTGAAGACCTGAACTAATGAATGAAGTAAATGTATGCAAAACAAAACACTCCAATGATTAATTCAGATGTTTCTTCGACTGTTTAAATCAGACAAAAATCTATTATTGCTCCTCAGTTGGCTTACGATATTTGTACCGATTTTTTTTCTGTGACCGTTACGTGATATCATGGCCAATGGTGAATCGATTTCAATACCTAATATTTTTTTATTTGAATGGTCATACTTAACTTAAAAAATATTCCACCTCTAAGAAATGAAAGGATGAAGAATACAGCTTATTGAAATGATAACTTCTTATGGGAGGGTAAACCGCTTCGTTACGTAACGCGTTACGGCGCCAGTCTGTCTGGCTTCGATTTGACGATTACGTGTAATGGCATATGGTCACCCCTATAAGAAGTTTATCTGTGTCTTTTCAAATATATTGCATGACATTCGAAATGCAAATCAAAACTTCAAATCTATAACAAACGCGATATCCTAAAATTAGGGATTGGATAAATTATTAATTTCCACAGTAAATAGGATTTCTAATGTCCTGGTACAAAGGTTACAATTCCCTCTTACCAACAATACTGCTTTCAAAATCAATTCAATAGGATTTGGTATTTAAAATACACAACGCCATTTTGATGTTCCGTACAGCATTGACCTAGGTCGCCTAGGATCTACATTCCGTTACCCACAGCGATGGTTAACGCCTCGTGACACACGACTTGTTAGTATTCGTAGATAGCGGTGCAGGTTCGGTTCCCGCCACGCCTGTGACCTTTCCATCATCATCTGATATAATAGACAGTTTTTATTCTTCCTCTGCTACTGTATATTTCGGAATGCTGTTAGCTTAGAGAGCTACAGTAAAAAATGGAAATTCAAAAATTGATTTTAAACTTTTGCGACTATACATATTATGTCATATGTGTAAATCGGGACTGAATCTAATCCGAACCCGGTGGACTGTCAGTCACTCTCACTGTCACACTGTTCAGTCCACCAGTGACCACGATTGGTGCAATTCGATCGAAACGTCGGGTAACCAAAAAAGGAATTCTACCTTGTAATTGTGATCGCGATTAACTCCGGATTTCAATAGATGTACTATGTTTTTAAAAAAAATAGGCAGTCATGGGACTACCGACAGAAGTGAAAACTTAAATGAAACGTCGAACTTAAAACGTCACATTAACAGGTTGGTGATATTAATTAATAACGAGCTGACAGAACTCAATGTTTAGATTAGCGACCTCTAGTGGATTTATATATGTAATATTAGCTTCACGGTCACGAGTTCAGTGCTTTTTCCCCATAGCAAAAGTGCACAAACATGCCTAAAGAAGTTTTCACACACCAAAGCACATGCTTTTACACCATAAATGTGTGTTGCAATGGTAATTCTCTTATTAGGTATTTGAGGAATATGGTTATAAATTTGAATAGACATAATATAACTCAGACAAAAGTGGGTAATACCATCAATTCACCTATTACCATATATTTAGTACAGTTCCAACCTCCGGGAATTTAATTAAGGTTCCTTAGCTGCAAAATTCCATAACTACTTAACTCGGTGTATTTGGGACTTGATAGTATAAATAGTTTGTTAAATTCCGGTGACATTTAATTAGTAAAGCTCATTGTCTGCTAAAGACACATTCCACTTCCAACACATAACCTTAATCATTCATACAAGAATTCGAACCATCCTTTAGCAAACTACCTACACAACAATCAAAAACTACTATAGATATACCTAAATATAGTCGCATAGCCAGAAGCATTCCGATAGTATTGGTGCGACCTTTAAGGCCGATCGGGTGCTCTCTGTCGCGGCACTCCTGTGCTGCAATGCCTCTGCGCGTGCGCCGGTTTTAGTTAACCAAATGAATTGTAATACCTAACTTTATTGTGGCTTTGTTTGTATTTTGATGTTATTTCAGTTATATTATTAGTCTTCGGTATGAATTGAGGTATGTTCCATAAGATTATGAAACAGAAATTAACATTCTGAGATTTATAACATCGAAACACTGAAAATAAATGATGAAAAGAAAAGCACTATTGTGTAGGTGAATCTTGCTTTCAGATTATATTGAGAGTGTATCCGTTTTTGATCGGCATTTTGTGTTTAATTTTTAAAAAAATCATATATATTTATTTTATTGATAAAAATTTCGAAAATGAAGATTTTTCCCTAGAATTTTCCATTATTAATTACATCAAACATCTCGATGATGGGTGTGTTTTGTTTTGTAAGTGAAGGTACAGTTACAAAAAAGTTTAATCTTTTTAAAAGCAAATTACGTTCTGAAGTCTTCGTTGGCTAATCAACTAATTGCGTTTTCGTAGTAAGATAAGTGCTTTATGAACATACAAAATATTATCATGTTACATTAAAACCAGATTCTAATTAAGTTCCAGTATAAATGTTAGCCAACCCATCCTTTCTCTCAACTTTAGCAATATTTACTTTCAAATAAGGATCATCTCGCAAAATACAGTTAGCGAACTGTGAGGGGGACTAAGGGGGACGAATGGTTACTGGGGAGAGGCGGGAGGGAGGGAAGGTCTGAATTCCGCAAGAACTACCTTCACCTGACCTAGCTTTTGGTTTATTTATGTGTTGTTTGAGTAAACAGAGCCAGTTAGGTTACCCAAAAAGATAGATATTGTTGTTAATATCTGAGGATAAATAGTTTATTTATTGTTTGAATCCTAATGCTTGATGAATAGATTTGTGATAGTTAAGTATTTAAGAAATTATGTAGAATTCGTTGAAGTGACAAAATAAGACGCCGGCTCTTTGCCTTGGCTTGTATAGTCAGTAAATATTAAAACGAAAAAGGTATCGACCTTTTTCGTTTTATACTTATAAGAATAATGTCAGCTCCTTAAGAAACAGTCACATTGCTTGGGAAGTGGGGACAGACCATTCTTCTAGTACGGGAGACGTCGGGCAATACTCACGACGATGTATTAGTGTTGATTAAACGTACCTTCGAAACCATTTTACACAACTCAAATAATTTTATCATAACATTTTAATCGATTTACATTTAACAATTAATGTGTTCTTGAAGCTTTATTTCCTAAATTAATTGACCACTTTAAGCAAACAAATAAGTAATAATGTCTAGGGTTTAGGAATTTTCAGGATACACTTGCCTCTGTGACTGACATTTTAGGTGGTTCTACATTGCCATTCATTTTGAACATACCATTTTGACGTGTTCTTTTTAAGATGAACAATTCATTCATTGGTTTTCGCCGAGTGAGTGAGGTTACCGGAGGCCCTAACCCGTCCCTCCCCCTTTCCCCTCTTCCCCCCTTCCCTCGCCCTCTCCCCTACAAACCCCTTCCTCCCCCTCTCCCACTTTAAGGGCCCGGCAATGCACTTGTGACTCTTGAGTTGCAGGTGCCCATGGGCGGCGGTAGTCATTTACCATCAGGTGACCCGTCTGCTCGTTTGCCCCATATACCATAAATAACAAATTAATGTACTTTAACAAGAGAACTCAGTCGAAAAGATTGAAGACATGTTGAAGTATTTGTTTATAAGTTAACCTTTAAAAATATTTAGATGTTTTTTTTTTTTTAAAGTTTCACTTTCCATGATGTACTTACCTACCGTAATTAACGCGATAACGTAATCGCCTTAATTCCCATACAAATACATAATTATATATTTTTCATGATATTTTATTGTGATTTTTGTCTTAATACAAGTTATTTGTCTTGGATAAAGATTTGCTAGCAATAAATAATGTTGTCCCAAAAACAATGTTAGCGCTTTTATCAGTATGGCTACCCTACATATAGTGTCAGATCCAATTGGAAGGTCGGTAATGAGCGTTCGGTTGTTAGGTTTGTCGTGTCCAAGGCTCCATGAGGAATTGTAAATTTCAATGTGCTCTTAAAGACATTGTTTTAAATGCACTTTAGAATGTTGAATTTTGTGAGGTATAAATTAAAGGTAGACCGAACTATGACGGCTAATAAACGCTACTTACTATTTTCTTCCAAACTTCCAAACCCAATAGAGGTTTACAACAAGAGGGCTAATTTTCATCTTTACAGTCCAAGTCACTTCAGTCTTTAGAAAGAGGTTGCTACAGCAGCCCTGATTGCTTGGGCTGGATAAATAAAAGTGGTCCAAAGCAGTGAGAGAGATTAGATAAGGCCGTTGGCAGACCGATGGATGTCTGATGACATCGTCAATCTAACAACATCAAACTGAATGTGATCTTTACAGGGCCTACAGAGTTACGTTTTCGTTTCAAATAAGAGACTGATACCGGTTCTGTTGATAGATATGGATTTACAATGCTAGTGATGATTTATATTTTTGGGCACCTGTTACCACATCATCAACATAAAATATGAAGCAATGAATATACTTAAACTTTTAACTAAAATATAACGCAAAATCAAAATACCCTCACTTCACTTTACCTTAATCTATCTTAAATAGGTTTGGTAACTGAGTGAAAAGACTTTATGACTTACATTGAAATTTTGCATACGACATTTTTAGAACAAGACAAGAATGTCTCTGATGGCCTTATTAGGCCGTTGTACACTGCGAAGTTTTGAATAAATAAATAACTATTAGTAAAGTCCCTATAGGACAACTAGCATTTTAGTCATAAATGCAGCAATGTAGCTCACCGATATAAGACCAGAAAACGTAATGGCTAGAGGTGAAAAAAAATATTTGTGAAAAACAAATAGATGCTCTGTGGATTAAGCTATATTTTATTTTGGTGTTGGGTTCTGAATGTAGATGAAATGCGAATGTTGAGATGGATGTGTGGTGTGAGTTGTGACTAGGATGGACAAGGTAAGGTATAAATACATTAGATCCGCCTGAAAGTAGCGCCAGTGGTTGAAAAGTTGAGGAGCAACAGATTATCGTGGTATGGACATATGAAGTGGAGGGATGAGCAAAATATGGTCAAGAGAGTTTTACGTATGGGAGTGGAAGAGGAAGGGGATATGGCTAAAAATGGAGTAAGTAGTAGTAAAGGGAGTAAGAAGAAGAAAACATATTGTGCCGACCTAAAATACAGTTTTTTTTATAAACAGTAAAGCATCATCTCATTAATAGCTGCCAAACAGAAAATTTGGTTGACAAAGAATGGAGAATAACGACTGAAATGATTCATCTGTTGACCTGTTGAACTTGTTGATTCTGAACTGTTTTAGTTTTGACTATGTCTAAATATATTATAATTTCATTATTAGATTAAACGTTAAAAATCCCCAACCATTTTGCCTGCATTAGCGGATCCTGCCCCTGCTGACTTCTCGACCCTTTTCGATCGAGTAGATGCTTAGGCCAGCTACAATTTGTAAATATTCTCAATCAATTACTATTGAAAACGACCTCTTATTATATGTAGATAGAATGTCTATAATTGCGCCTGGTTTAACTAATCCCTAGCCAAATAGTCGCCATTCGTGACCAAACTTAGTCGAAATAAGCAACTCGATTTCACCAGTAAGTTTATAACACTGGAATGTAATTAACATATTCGAATTGAGATTATCTTGTATGGCGGCTGTTCTTTTTATGAAATAGTAGTTATATAGGATGTTTCAAAGATACTTTAAAATGATATCATGACCTACTCTCGCATTACAAATTTACTTTTCTTATGTGATAGGTTGTCAGGGAATAAACTATTTAATCTAACTAAAATATTTAATCAATAAGTTTATTTTTTAAACATTTTAAGTCCTATTTTTAGTGGCAAAACTCAATTTTTTTCTTAAGTCGGTAAACGCATATGGCAAATCAAAAACATTGTAAACTCCAAAGACCATTTTAAATGGTTGCTGCACCACTCATAGATATGCAAACCAATTCAAATATTGATGTAAAAATAGAAAAAGTACTTAAAGAGTTCTATGGTGCAGTGCATCTGTAATCATAAAGTCTGGAATTGACGCCATATTGTTTTAATTGTAAATGGCGCCAAAAGATAATTTCACGAGGAAACCTAAATAGCCCATTCAGTTCTTTAAGGCGCACTAAGTTAGCTACCACGCACATGTCTAGGTAAACCTGGTTGTTTGTCTGCTGTTTTTTTTATCACTGTCATAATTTTGTTAAAGTACATACAATAATTTAAGAAACATCCTATAGATACAATCGAAGAGCTGGCACGTGGGAGGGACTCGCTACTTTATGTGATTACGTCCATGTTTTAACGTAATCGATTCAGTTTTAGGAATCATTCGATTCCTAAATAAAAGATAGTTTAACCGAATACTGTGTATTAAGTTGCCTCTATTTTTATCGCTGGATTTGATTTGTAGTATGTGTGTACAAGGTTTGATTGCCGTGTGAAGACCTTTTTTTAAATTAAATGACGATTAGTGTTCTAAGCGATTGTTAATTAAAAATTCGAACTGTCGATTCATTTGGTTTGCTGTGATTTATAAGTTGGTGGCAAAAATGATTTATAATTTTGTTTCGTTGGGTATAGTTTAATGTGCTTTTTAAACCTTTAACCAACATTGTTAGAAGACTCTAGTTTTGCTGACAATGGCTGATGCAAAAAGGGCTTTCCGCGTAGTTGATGACCGAATATTTGCGAGAAGTTTAAAAATTCATAAATATTGCTATTTTAAAAAAAGTTTTTGAATTTTTCTTCTCGGATATTTTGCTAGTCGTAGTATTTTCTCGGATATAGTAGACATTTTGATGTAAAGTATTTAAAGACACATATCATATTTTTCAATCAATACATTTAAAAGTGTACAAATTTCATGCCTTTTAAATTCTTTATCTAACACAGATACCTCTTTAATAGGTTCGGAGTTAATTTATTTTCAGTTTAAACTTTTTAAAATTAGTATTTCGGTAAGAGGCGTAGCTAATTTATGATACGTGAGGAATTTCACGATATACTAACAGGTAAGTTAGCTTTTGTGACCATCAATTTGTCTGAAAGCAGAGCTATTAATATCTCCAGTGCAATTTGCAAATATTGCCTAAGTTCCATCATAAATGTGCTTTGTGGGAGGATGATTCACAACTGTTACTGCATTATGTGGGATTTAGTACTTATGTTACCTAAGAGATTACTGAGTAATTTAACTCACAATTAATTAGTGTTAGCTTGGATGCCATTTTAAGTACATACCTAAACAAACTTCACCCTAGAACCAAAACATCTCTAAAGAAATCATGTATCTTTAATACATTTAAAAATGAACATCTTAAGAACTCAAAAGGTGGTCAAAGTTACAACAGCATATTTCACGGCCATCTGCTTATTACCATCACTGCCCCGGCCATGTGTCCAGTGATGGCTAAAAAAAGCCATAGACAATAGGGTGAGAGATTTATAATATTCTGACATCTGGCCAGTTACCTGGCCGAATGAGGGCTCGCCTTTGCTTAGCGTTGTGGGGTTTCTAAAAATGTTAATTCAATTTAGTGGTGTTGTAATTAAGGTGTTCTTTTTTTAAATTTTAACAGTTTATATTCAATACCGTCGTTGAGGTTTTGTGCATTTATTGTGATAAGAATGTGGGAAAATTCCAACTGTGTAACTTTTAAATATTTCAATAGAAATAGAGAAAGCTGTTTACAGTATAAATACAAATTTTCTACACAAATGTATATTTTAATGTTGTCTTAATTTGATGTATTGTTAATTGTTATTTTATGGTATGCGGAATTTTCTAAGACCTCTTTTGTACAAACAGGGTGAGAACAATGGCATCTTCAGCACTTTCACACGCACTCCTATTATGTGCAACATTATTAGTGTCGTTTAACAGCGGTTTTTTTTGTAGAATGTACATTTTCTTTCAGTGAACTGACATTAAAATGTCCGATCTCAGTGACGTACAATTATTATTACTTGTATTTATTGAAAGCAAAATATATTCGTTCCATTTATAAAATTTACACGGACCACACACTAAGCGGCAATATAATCTACATTTAATTCAAGATCATTATCGCCAGCTACCTAGCGTGTTCATAATCTAAAAATCTAAAATATAAGACTTTAAAAACTACCGAGTAATGCATAGGTGGTCTTGATATAGTTAGTAACTACTTAGTAATCTGTGATATAGTGTCGTTTTGTTGAAGTCGATGACAGATATTCGACAAAGTCTAGGCTGGTAATGAAAAATTGAATTATAGCTACGATTTTTACGACGCAAAAAGACGGGTGTTATAAGTTTGACGTCGATGTCTCTCTGTGTGTGTGTGTCTGTCTGTGTCATCGCAGCTCTCAAACGGATGGACCGATTTCAATGCGGTTTTCATCTGAAAGCCAGTTTCCTTGCGGTAGTTCTTAACTATGTTTGGTAAATATCGGTCCAGCAGTGTAAGGGTATCAGCTCTTTTCCAAAATGATGTGGGGCCTTTTTGTTATTATTTTGTGTCGGGGGGTATTTTAAATTTTTAATTTATAGTTATTTATCCACTATTAGTTTAAGAAAGTAGGATTATCAAACCATACTTTGGCATATTATTAATTAATTAATAATATATGCTTATTAACAATCGTGGGGACATTTTTATAATTAAGATAGGTGGTTGAAGGGTTTTAATTGCCACATAATTAGTCGGCAAGTCATGCAGGCTGCAGGCAGGTTGACTCATGCAGGCTTTCAAAATGTTATTAAGCTGGCATTGTACTTCTAAGAGTACGACATAGGCCATTTGTGTCTTGATAAGAATTTTAGATCGAACACACCAATCAATGGGCGATTACTTTATTCGATTATTTAATTTTCATGTAATAGCCGCACATGTCTGACACTAGCCTTTTGTTCAAAAGCCAAAAGCAAAAAAAGCACGTTTTTAGTAGGGACCCTATTTAATTTTAAATTTATTTTTATTATTTGTTCTTATAGCGGCAACAGAAATACACATTCTGTGAAAATTTCAACTGTCTATTACGGATCATGAGATACAGCCCGCTGACAGAAAGACGGACGGACGGAAAGCGGAGGCTTAGTAATAGGGTCCCGTTGGTTACCCTTCGGGTACGGAACCCTAAAAATGGACTATGTTAAAAAAAAAATGTTAAAACTTGATATTAATGAAAACTTAAACCACCAAACCTTTTTAGCTTGATAACACAAAGTATCTTTACTTGATGAGTACATAATTTATTTAATTAAATTAGAAAGAGGACGAACAAAACCTCGTGAGTGTTACCACTAGAACAAAGTAATTAAGTATTGCCAGCGTAAAAATAAACTCAGAGTTGAAAGATAAATTGCTTTTCATTATTCAATTGTATTAATTAGAATAAATAAGTTATTTAAAACTTAGAAAGATAAACAAATAGCGGTTATTTATCAACGATCGCAACTGCTGACCAGATGCAAGTAAATTAGGATGGTTGGCTTTACGATGCGTGTGCCCATACTGTAATTATTGATATCAATGTTTTAAGTTTATTCTCGGTAATGGAAATACGCTGTGTTAATCTTTAAGATTAAGTTATAAATTTTATGTTAAAATATTTCTCAGGGAATTAACATGCTTTATAAAAAACTTACAAATAATGAAAAGAAGAAGATACGAAGCAAAGGTGTAAATTGTCAGTCATTATTACTCATTATTTATGTTTAAATTCCTTGGCTAAGCTGAGATCTGAGATTTTTCTTTTAAGGGTGCAAGAGAAGGCAGAATCTCTCTATCATCATCTTTTGGTTTTAATTCAAAGTATTTGATCCCTTGGAAGCGTTGTAATTTGTCTTTTTTCTTCTCTGATGACCTTTTACACTTTTAAAGCCATTTTTGGTAATTTGCCAGATCTCCAAGCGGCGACACTAGTTGTTAGTGTCAATAGGTATCTGTTGACAATGTCAGGGTGGGCTGTATGTTTGTTTGCCAACTATGTTTGTTAATCATACAAAATATACAAACCACTATATTAATAACGAGTATGTTTTTTTTGTGGGAATTAGCTTTTTCAATTTTATATTATAATAAGAAACAACGAACAAAATTGGCAGAGCCTGTACCATACGGTAACAAGACTGCTGCAAAAATACTTATATATATATATATATATATATATATATATTTATTACTAAATATGTACATACATATTATATATAAATTACACTTAGACACAGAACAGATCGTGCTCATCACATAATTATTTGTCATGGGTGGGAATCGAATCCACGGCCTCTGGCTCAACTGTCAGGATCGCTAAACACTGGACCAACAGGTTATGTGTACAAGATTCGCAAATAATACAATATTTGATGTAGACAAGTTAAAAAAAAAACCAATACCAGTTAGTTTTTTTTTTAAGTTTTTGTATGATATCAATTTTAAACTTAGATAATGTAGTGTGTGATAAAACTATGTTCACACGATGCAACACATATAATATAGCTAAAATTACAATATTTTTTTAGGAAAAGATTCAAGTAAGTTTCCTATTTTATAGTAACATAGTTCAAGTTTATCGACCTAGAACATGTAACTTTTGTACAAATTAGGTATATCGGATGTTAGTATCGGTGGCACGTGGTCTTCCGTGTTTAAAGTTCTCTTCCGTGACGAGATGCAGATGGCATTTGCGTATGCGCATCACGATCGCATCGCTATCTTACTCAAGACGGGGCGGGGTTTTACTTTTACTGCTTGCTAGGACAAGCTCTTTTAGGCAAGATTTTTTATGCTTCGTTGTCAGTGCATAGTAAGTACCTACTATTGCTCCGTCACGAAATTATCATTATTTCTCAACTCCTTTCAATATTTTGTGGCTATTTCTGATATTAAAACTATTTATTTAAGTGCCAGTTTTATGTTTTCGTAAACACTACTCCGCTTCTTAAAATGTTGCCAACATAATTAACAGCTTTTTGAAGGAACAAAAAGTTATTATGTTTGCGGCATATGCAGAGCAGGCAAGCACGTGCCGCTTGCATATGTTGCGGTCTGAACGTCGCGCGTTCGGCGTCTGCGCAATCTTGAGTGCTCAACTGACACTTGTAAGTCATCGGTTAATAATCTTGATAATAATTCGTATGCTGCAAATATGTGCAATTTGTTATAAGTACTTTGAACTCCAAAAAAATTTGTAAGAATTGGTGGTGTGCAGTCATAAGCTTATTTCAAGTGCAATATGGATAGGGAAATGTAGCTTTTTACCGACTTCAGAAATGAGGAGGTTCTCACTCAAGGTTAGTCCACTTTAAATTTGAAGAAACCTCTAAGGGTGGAAAATTAAGGGATGAATAATACAGCTTTTTTTTCTTAATTTTTATGGTATAGGGGGCAAACGAGCAGACCTGTCAGACAGGTAACCTGATGGTAAATGACTACCGCCGCCCATAGACACCTGCAACTCAAGAATCGCAGTTACGTTGCCCGCCTTTAAGGTGGGAGTAGTCGAAGGGGAGAAAGGGGGTTAAGGGTTAGGGCCTCCGGTAGCCTCACTCATTCGGCGAAAAGCAATGCAAGCATTCCTTTGGTGATGATTGAAAATGTTAATTATTACTACATTATAAAGATTGGTCTCGTGCGTGGTGGCGACAGAATTCATAATATGTATTAAACGTATCCATTCTAAGAGAATGGGAAGACATGTGACCATTGAACATATGAGAAATTAGTTTCTTTATTTATTTAATAGTTGCACAAACAGTTTGGCTGATAGATGAGATAAAAATAGAGGTATTGAGAAATACACTTGTACATATGTCTGCATTGTATTTAGAGACGGGAAACTAAATTCAGTAAACATTCAGTTTAGCCGGCAGATTTAACAAAATTGAGGAGAAGTCGAAGCTTGGCATACCAATTTAGAACTGTTCACAGCAAACTAATCCAGAAATATAATTATATGACTAAATACAATACATAAATGCATTATACAATTTACTTTGTTTTTCTTAACTTTATTACAAGAGAAAATCTGTTAATAATTGTCGTCCAATAATTGAATTACATTAAAACATAATGTATAAGACGCCCCTTTACTTAGCGCATCGCCATTACTGTCAATTGATTGGATAGCGACATATGACGCGGTGATGGTCTTAATTAAAAAAATAAAAACAAAATGACCACAAAGATATCACCTGCCGATGCCAAAGGTGTAGATTGCCCCTAAATTTTAAGTCCATTTCGGCCTTGCACTTAACATTTTCATTATAAATCGTTTAGATATTAAAGGTGGGTTAAAGTTATGTACACATAAAGTATTGAACAAGTATTTATTTTATTAGTTTAGATAAGTTTTTTAATTAATATTTTACGTACACTCAGCAACAGATTTTTGACCTCGATTTTAAAACAGGATACTCAACACCTTTGATCTTTTGAAGTAATATCACAGTGGTAATATTGGTATTACAATGTAAGATGTACCCCTCGGTCGGAGTTGCAGGAAGTTGAAGCATTGGGATGGTGTAAGAGATTGTTCTAGAAATCTTCGAGAATCTCGCTCTAGTAGTAATATACTTAGACCCAATATGTGGTATAGTGTTCCAATTTATAACATGCGGTTATTATATTACTTCTATGGGTACTATCAGGCGAGGCCTGTAAAGCAGTGGCGACGTGTAGTTTAAGCGATTGATGTCGTTAAGCTATGTTGCTAGAAGCCGCTTAATAGAAGGGTGACCGATCACACTAAGACCCTTTGTGTCGTGCCTGTAGAGTCGTGGGTCTCAGCTGTCACTATGATCGTTTGGTGATTAAATAATAATAATATCGTGAGAGTAGTAATAAAGCTATTTATAAAGAACTTTCATAACAGGTAATACTTCAGCTTTGTTAACTAATGGAATTAGCAAATTTTGGACATCCCTTATCTATTTTATTTTTAAATTATTGTTTTATAGTGTATACTTTTTTATTATACATATTTATTAAAGATTAAACAAGAACGTGTTTTGTATTAACATATTTGTATAGAATATTGTATAGATATAGGATCTTTACTACTTGCAATTTGTACGCTGCAGACGTAAAAATGCAATTAAAAGAAATCTTATCCTAATTTAGAAATGTCACCCAAGTATTTTTCCTTTTGTTGAGTTTGGCGTTAATTTTTATTAGGTATATATACAGGCTGTTACAGTTGTATAAGGAGTTTTGAAATTTTAGAGCGTTAATTTAGCTTAAAAAAAAAGAAAATATTGGAAAATGCTTTTCGTGGTGCAGGTGCATATTTCTAAAAACTTACATATTACGTAATATTATGTTAATTTCAATGATTTTGTTTTTAATTTTTTTATGCAGACATTTTCTGAAAAATCTGGACATTCCGTCAATATCTACATATTAAAATTGTATTTAAAATTATAGCATGTATTGATTTTATATATTTATTACAGGCCTCTCCCGGGTGCTGTGGCGCACATTGGGAGAGGCCTATGTCCAGCAGTGGACTGTGATAGGCTGATTGATTGATTGATTAAAAAAGTTCTTCTACATATTCAAGTATTCTAAATTTCACATTCCTCCGTGTGCGAACTTTGCTTAAAAAGGGTTACAAATAATTCTCTCTGCGTATTAATTTATTGATAATGATGATACTTTCACGAGTTTTTAAAACAAAGTTCTCTTTTTCCACTTTTTTTTTTTTACATTACCCAATTAATTTATACGGTAAATCAGCAAAATTTGTTGAAAATACACATTGTATTACATTAAGAGACAATCCCTTATTCTTTTTAACCGATTTCTTATATTTTCACCTTCAAACACAATACAAGATAGGCACAGACCGTGATAGCCACAACGTTGCACCTTGAGTGTTGCCAACGTTTATAAATCAAAGGGGGAGACTTTTGTTTTAAAGGAACCAATCTTTTTGCCAAAGATAAAAGACGCACATCGACAGATGTACGGGGATACATCTGAAAATAATTTATCTGTGAAAATAGTTGAAAAACAAAATTTTATGTTACAATACACATGGCCAGGACTGGTACTAAGTTGACACGTTAAGCATAACATGGATGTGATCGAATCAATATTTTTTAAAGTCTTTAGTATATTCGTGAATATCTATTTATATCTGTGTATTCGTTGATTTGTTAATTTTTCATGTAACAACTGAGCAACTTAACGTAATTTGCCTAGAGACTTTTTTAGCTGCATAAGTGACATACGTTCATTTGTTTTAAGAAAAAATACGCGGTTCCTGAGAAGTAAATAATATTATAGTCCTTACAATCACGCACGGTTAGTTAATCCTGTATACACAAACAGCAGTTAATGAAACTGGTATTAAAAGAAAAAGCTGCTTAATTGAAAAAATGCAGTCCATAATATTCCGTCAATCCAGAAACGTCTAAACAACTGTTCGTAATACAATATATCTTATCGGACTGTAATAAAAAAGTCAATTAGATATATACGAAACAGTTTTTTATAGGTAACCCATTTACCTACATTTTGCACATTAGACAACAGTAAAACTGTAAATGAGAAAACTGTTCTATTTTCAGAGGGTTTGTAAATAATAATTATTCGAATATCGAACATTCAAAAGTAATTTTAAATAAAGAAACACGTGCAACACCAGTGGTTTTACTTGTGTGTTGCCAACTCTTAATTATGGAACTCTATGGAACTCTGGTGACCGAGAAAAAATAGCAAAATTGTATCTATCGAATGTGTTATTTGAAATTCGTATTTTTTTTTACAATTTTAAAGAAATTGCTAAAATAAAAACATATTATGATCAAGCTGATTACCGTTACCTTTATCATGTTGGTAATATATGGCATGTCTTGATTTTATATTTCGAATGTGATCCAAACCTTTGACAAACATATGAAGCAATGTTAATTGTAAAAATTTTCTTTCACCGTTCCGCATTGTAATGGGTAAGTACACTGATATACAAACTTTTTTACAGATTCTTTCAACCTGAAGAGCTTTACGAAAGACAGTTGGTTTAAGAAACAGAAGAACAGATGCGTATGCGCTGGTACTGTGCACAAGATGAGATCAAATGAAGTCGATGCGTTATCACAAAAGCACCTAACGGGTTTCAACACATCTGCTGATTTGAGACGTCTTCAGTTACAAGTCAAAAGCAGACGCGGATTTGTCAAGACTGATCCTATCACAAAATGTTTTTCAAGCTAAGATTTTTCACAGGAACGACCACGATTTTTGAGAGTTTTAATACAAAAAGGTGAATAAAATCGGCATTTTTTTAATAAATTCTACAACTTGTCTCATACAATTTATTTTTATCTACATTAAAATTTTTCTTTGACCTTGCATTTTGTTCCTAGTGCTGCCACTACTGTAAATTCTTCTTCTAGATTGTAATAGGGTTCTAATTGGTGCCAAGAAGTAAAGAAAGTGTTCCCGATCAAAGGAATAGAAATATAGACTAAAATCAAAGACTTATTGCTATAGGTGATAAAGTGTTTGCAAACTTAGACCATCGTCTAAAAGACGTCAAAACTGCGCGGGAGCAAGGTGCTACAACAAGTTGTATTTATAGGAAAGGTGCAGCGAAACCTCTGATTCCATTCTGTGGGAAGTAATACTATATAAAGAACATATGGATAATGGATGCGGATGTTATTCAGGTGCTTTTATTTCCGGGATTCTGTATACAGGATTTACTGTTAAAATAATAAAAAAAAACATAACGAGGAGGTTGTCTTCCCAGAGAAAAACCTGCACTTTAGAAATGCATTAAGCTTATTGCATATCCAACAAGACATCTTTGTAATCAATATGTCTGAAAATGGAATAACCTTCGATCGTAAATTTTATCGGAAGTAAAACAAAATATAAATATAAAATTAAACATTACATATACCAGATCCAGGGCTGCTATGTTTTATATTTGGGTGCAAAACATATATAAAATCTACTATTTTATAATATCCTGATTATATTGCAGAAGTATGTTTAAAGTTTGCTTCGACAGCCCTAGCAATTTTACTCGTCAGAAGAAAATGGCTATACCAAGCTGACGATTCGACGAAACTCTATTTAAAAAGCTTATTTAATCACATAGTTATATATATACTCTTCATATACTCTTTTTTTTTTACATATCACACACGGCCGTCTGATCCCAAACTATATAATTCGTAAACCAAATTTAGTCTAGGTTTGGCTGCGAGGCTCTTTAGTCTTCAGCTAGTTTATTTTTGCTTCAGTAGATAAAAAAATCCTATCGTCGCATATATATATGTCTCTAGCTGTACTACTGTATAAGAAGTAATCTGTATATAAAAAAAATAAAATCCCATTACGTATCGCATTTGTCCATACTTGATTGACTGCATTGTTTGTAAGATGTATCTAAGATAATTTATAAATTAAATTCTGGATTCAATTAATCGGTAGTTTACGTTCAGAAGAGGTATAAATAGCATTTCTAAAGAGTACATTCTATTAGTATAGATTATATTATTTTTTTACTTTGAGACTACCAGTAACATAAAAAAAAAAAACGGTGACTGACACTATAATAATTTATCTGTAATGCTTTATTGGCAGACAGATATTTGTAGGCCACTCGTAAATTTTCTACTGGAGTAATTGCTATCTTCTGAAACTACCTTTATTAGGTTTGTGTTTGTATTGGTATCTATTGAAATCTATATTTTTTATAGCTTGATGACTAAGTAACAACAACAGGCTCTGTAAGCAAGTAACACAATTTGGATTTAGAACTGAGCCTCCGAACGGAGTAGTACCTACACAATTTAGAAGACCGTGGTTGACCAGTATTCTTTTTCATATTTTTTTTTGCCTTTTTTTCTCGTCGATATGACCTCAATCCGCCTGATGGTATTTTTCTGATAAGCAGGGTTACCACAGCTCGATGTTTCGGATGGAAGTGGTTTGGTATCGCAAGTATTGCCAGATTGCTAAATATGGAACGGCAACCTTAAAATAATAAAAAAGCAAGAATGATTTTTTCTCCTATATTTAAACTCAAGACAGCAACAAAAAGCAAAACAGATGCGAATAGTCGCCATTCCTTTTTTGCACGTTAAACTATTTATAAACAAAACAGGAGGTCCATAAAACATAGAATTTCCGAAAATATGTAAACAACATTCGAAATGTTGCGACATCAGCTGTTGTCAATGTAATTTGATAAATTGTTCAGCAAACAGAAAACAGTTAAAAAATTTCAAAAAACAATACACGTGGCACACTAATCACTGAACGAACGATTTTTAAGAACGGATGTATGAACGAACGGAAATTGGCACCTTTTTACAATCATCAAACTACAAGACACGTGACAAATATATATATAGTACTTAGTACAAGGGCAATGAGGTGCAATTTTATGTGAACCACTTCGATATAGAGCTCAAAATATAATGGTTATCAATTCTAAGACTCCAAGTGAAAAAGTCACAAGATTTTTAAGTTTTGTAGGTCAAGTTTTTGCTATCAATTCATTATGCAGATGTACGTTTTAAAAATAATATGCTTCCGAGATACAGCAGATGTACCAAATGGGACCTTGAAGATGTTTGCCGAAAAAAAAACCAAAACACCTTTACTTGTCGAGTCCATCAGGCATTTTTTTTCCTTTTTAAAGATCCTCTTCTGATACGGCTTAGGGATACGAGTGTTTGGACTCTTTAAGAAACGCAAGTACTTAGATAACAACGAATTTAAAAACATAATGACTTGCAGTCTCTTTTATAAGTGTATAAGTGGCAGTTAATTAAATAACATCTGTAAAAAGCCTTTTGGGAAACGCTTTTGGAGAAATAAAGTTGTAAGACCGTATTTACCGGTAAAACTGAAATTTGAATTTAGAATATTATCAATCAAACGTCCATGATGTTGCCTAAATTGAAAAAGAAATGCTGTTGAATAGATATAACCAACGGGTATTTTTTAAGTCGTTTTAATTTATTTAAAGTTGTATGTTGACGGAATTAGGTTTACAGATCATTTGTTTTTCATTGTTAATACATATTCCTAAAGTTAAAAATACTATAGTGAAAAGTCCTTCTATGTACCAAATGTGCGTAAAGTTTAAATAAATAAAAGTTACATCACCTCGAGAATGGGGTAGATGACTGTCAAGTCAAATCAGTATCTTTTTAATAAACTTCAGAACGTAAGGTTCAGAACATTTCTGTATGGAATAGTAAGACAAGGCGTCATGCCTTAGTGTTGTCAAATCATGCACTTTTAATGTACATTTGACATCCTACTAATATTATGAACGTGAAAGTTTGTGAGGATGTATGGATGTTTGTTACTCTTTGACACCAAAACTACTGAACTGATTGCGATGAAACTTGGTATGTTGATAGCTGGAGACCTGGATTAACATATAGGCTATTTTTTAGCCCGATATTAAACGGGATCAGGACTTACGCGGGTGAAACCGCGGGGTGCTGCTAGATATAATATAAATTCAATACGTTAAATAAAAGTGGAGGACAATTTTCGCAGTATTTTAAGATGTTGCATTGCCGGACTTACACCAAATCATTTATTTGAAACATAGGAATCTACCCAATTATAATTACATATTCAGAATCTTTGCAGGGTACTCACTACTGACCAAGAACCCTAAAACATCAATGATACATAACTTTACAAAAATATTCCCACAACATGTTTCGAGAAACTTAGATCGTGATCATAAATAAAATAAATTTATTATAGTATTAAACAGTTAGCAAGCCCGACATGTTTCACCGGAAATTCACATTAAAACCGATTTTATCACCTCCGGACTCGCGTCTGCAAGTCTCAATGACAATGATTTTGGACTTAACACACTGTTTTTAATAAATAACGGGTCCGAATTAAGTTTCCAGCCGACATTTTCCCTGAGGCGCTTTTGCCACGCGCCCGAAGATGAGCGAACGCTTCCGAAAATATACGAAGATGTTGTCAAAACAAACACATGCGCAGATAAAATCCAACTTTATTAGAAGGAATTTAGGTTTATTGATGTTTGTAGGCTTTATTAGAAAATGAGCTTATATAGTAGTAAAGCCTTGAGCCATAGAGCAGCTGTGTTTCACAGTTTTAGAGTTACTTTTGTATCATTATGTGATTTTTTTTTTGAGGCATATGCAGTTTGAAGAAAGATCTTCAGGTAAAAGAGGTTATGAGCAGATGCTTTCTCGTGGACACGGCGGGTCACTTCTAGCGTCTTCCGGCCCGAACGCAAGACACTTGAAGTTAAAGTTATAATTATTATTTTTTCCGGTCTGGTATTTGAGTGAGAATGTAAAACCGGCCGCGTGCGAGTTTGCATGTGTGACACATAATTATCTCGTGTAAACAGATATTTCTTAATTAATATGTCTGTAAGAGATTAAGTTACGGTGATGAAGTAACAGTTAAATTGATTTAACCTTCCGTCACTATATAAATGTTAGGTGATTCGAAACGAAAACATTGTCCGAAAGTTTATAACAAATTCTCAATAGTATACGGTTACGTGCTAGTACAAAAGGATAGGATTTTAATCCTTTTCATATTATTGTTATAAATGTATCAGTCATGCAATCAATGCATATGCGAGTTTGTTACGCTTTCATGCCTTGATAGGCTAAATTTGATTTCTAGATTCCTTAATTAATGTAGAACTCGACTAACGGTTGCATGATGAGATTTGAATGTCGATATTATTTTATCAATCACCAACGAACATCCGTCAATCGTGACTTTTGGTAATGATTGACGTTGCACGTGTGCAATACCGGCAAAATATAATCTGTATTATTATCGACATTTTTTAATACGAACGCTAAATAAAATTTTAGAACTTGACTTCAATTTGGTAATGCTGTGTACATTGGTTTTTGAATTGATGACTTTGGAATCAATGCGGTTATACCACATATATTATGTAAGTATATATGTAAGTAAATACTGACATTTGTTTCCACTCATCATATTAATTACAAACGCCATACCATACGCCATCCCGCTAACTTGTAAGTTTTTTGGCGAGCACGACACGTACCAAATGCTGTGCCCGGCAGCTGCAAGTATAAGATCATTTCGCGAATTTCTTGGGAGACAGATGCCAAACTAAAATTTGAACTTACACTTCTCCAGAAGGTCTCAAGTAACCCACATCTTGTATAAAATTAAGTCTTTTCTTACTTTAATTGTTTCGTAAAGTCTGCACACTTAACTTTATAGTTCAATTTAAGAAGTTGCACCTTACTGAGTGTGAATAAAGTCGTGAGTTGAATGAATTGATCGTAGAATATTTGTTTGTAAGGTGTACTTGTACGAAACACTTGGCACCTGACTTTGTTCGTAAAATGGTGGTAAAAGGTGTAAGTTTTGTTTGGAATTGTAAAGAATTTCGATACGCCCAACTTCTATTTCATTTTATGCTTCGATAAATATTATTTTTTAACTGACCATAGATTTTCATGGGCCCTTAAAGACCTGTTATATAAAAATGTACCGTTCGTCTATGGCAGTCTGTCAAAAAACTATCACCTGCTCTATGGCACGCTTTAAGTACCTCAATATGTTAATTGATTCCTTTCTAATTGGATAACATATTATCTAAAAGGAAATATAAAATAGATTTTCGTTGAAAACTTCGAAACTACATATTTTCGTTTTATTTTAAATAGCTCAGAGACATGTGTGACATAACTATTGGCTCGTGGCTTCCTGGAGTTATTCTTTTGAGTATTCTGACTTACTGTTATCGAAATTTTAATTTTTCCATTAAGAATTTCCTGTATAGAAGAAGAACGGATTTGATTCAAGATCCTGATATGTATAACCATTTTCTTAACCTTTGGGTACCTACCACTCCACGGAGAGAAGGGGGAAACAGATATATCGGAGTTTTGACTCCGATATATCTGTATATGATATTTTTTCTACAGAAGTTTAGTGCATACTACCAACCTCCGTTTCCGTCCGCATTTCAACGTAGTGGCTTGATCCGAAAGATAGTTATTTTAGACCAGGCCAGTTCCACTCCGCACTTTAGGTATTAAGCCAAACAATCAGGGCGCAGCCGCGTGCTGGCTGTCGAACACGTTAGATGCCGCTCACACGCTGTGTCGCGTCATCCGTTCGTATCTATTGAGTTATTCTAGCCATGGTTTTTTATATACAAAAATAGAGTAATATATCGGCACATAACTTACTGATAATTAAATGTATATTCATACTTGAAAAAAAGACAACCCTAACTTCATCGCGGCGGCGGCATCAGAACAGATAACAATTGTGCCATAGAAAAAGAGGCAACTTCTAAGTGAATAAAACTGTAGATAATTAGCGTTGTGCGACCTGAATTACGACTGTATTGTGTAGGATCAAGAGTCGCTATTTATTTAAATGATTTGATGGAGTAGGACTTCTGTACCTGTACTATTATGTATTCTGTGCACCACGCTGAGAAACGAGGCAGACCAACGTTAGAGCCATTCCCGTCCCGGTAAAACATGTGCCGATACCAGGATGAAAGAAACGTTACGGTTTCTGTTGCGCAGGGTGCATTGCGAGGATGTTTTAGTAGGGAAGTACAACATCCTATGGATTCTAGAACCACGTGTCAACTACGTCATTTAATACGGCACGCTCATAATTCGTTACTTATTACCCTGGTTCTGTTATGGGCCATAACAGAACCGTTCGCGTTCGCTTCTGTAGAAACTACCATGCTACCGCTGCTATCGGCTAATGTTCTACCGGGAATAGTCGAAGTTTTGGACTACACTTCGTGTCTGCTAGTCCCACTACTGAGCAGTCTTCACGTGTAGAGTGTAGACGGTTACGGAAGTGACATCAACTTTGCCCTCTTTATGGACCAAGGCATCACAGTTTTCAAAGCAAAATTTGCTAGTTAGACTCTCGTATGGGATGTAAAAAACTAATACGCAATTAAAATAAACTTGTACTCGCTTTTAGTCTAAAAAAATGTGTAGGTACGTCGTTAACAGGTCAAAACTCCCAAAAGACATTTAAAATTATAAGATTTAAGCATCAAACTAAGACGAATTTACACGTACGTCTTAAAGTGCCACTAACATTAATATAAATATTCTTGGGATTTTCAACTATGTCCACGATAATTAAAAAATATAAAAAGTGTGGATTTGCGCTGTTAGCTTTTGTTATCATTTTAATGTCATTGTAAATTAAAAAAATCGTTTTATTTTTAGCCAAAAGTACAGTGACTAACGAAAGTCTTTTAATGTACAATAAATAAAATTTACAGACAAACATTAACACTTTGCTCTGAGAATGATATGAATTCTTAAACACTAAATTAGTAAACAAGTAGTGTTTAAGGGTAAGACAGTTTTGTAAATCTGAATGTGTTTTATCGTAAACTGAGCACATGGTCTACATACATAGTTAGGTTCTTCTAACCACTTTCGCATAAGTCAGGCCGTCGAACTGTTTACCTCCGTATTAAAAAAAAAAACATAACACTTACATATTAATAATTATAAAAATGAAATTGATAAGTTTCTTGCCAATTTCTGCTAGAGCGGGTTCACATAGCAACAGACTAGCGCCAACATTTTTTACATTCAATGTTGCCGTTTATAAATTCATAATTTATTTTTAAGAAATAATGTAAGTATTTTAATCTTTTAATTTTACGAGATCTTTGCAATGAAATATTCCATCTACTTAATGACATTAAAACCGTATAAAGACGTCATTTTATCAATTTGTATGTTAATAAGACAACAAGATACTTTATAAACTTATAATGTTAGAGATTGTTTTTGTTTTAATAAAAATAAATGGCTAAAGTGTATGTACTTTAGTAGACTTTTTTATTTTTAATAAGCTATTGTAGCTATTTATTGAATCAATAAATAGAAGTGATAAATGAAAAAAGGTGGTGTCAGAGTAACGCCTAGTAGTCAGTAGTTTTTTCAACCAATAACGTCTTATTTAGCGGAGATTGGTATTGTGTCCGATTCCGATAAGACTGTGCACTGTGTGATATTTTTCTACTTTTTTATATATGTTTTTTAATAATATTTAAGTACATCCAGCAAATCAAATCGCTGTCAAACAGCACCACTCATATCATCTTCTGCCTTCCCTTTTCTCAATTGTATTCGGAGTCGGCGTAGTATGTTTTGTTTCTCAATTCTACTCTACCATTCTTCTTTTCACTTCTTACTCCCTTTCTAGCCATATCCTCTTTCACACAGTCCATCCATCTTTTCTTTGACCACCCTTTACTCTTGTAGCCTTCAACTTCCACACATAAACTCTCTTTGTTTGCCACAGACGTAGTATAAAAAAAATATAAACGTTAAGTTTTTCTTGCATGGCAACATTGTTTTTTGTAAGGCAATTGTTATGTCAAATATTTTTGTTTCGACACTTTTGCGGTTCCCGTTCTGCGTGCCCATTACAAGTAGCTGTTGTACATATGAAATAAATTACTCAAATAATTATAATCCGTGTTATTCTCATACAGGTGGAAAGTACATATTATGTAAACTCACTAGTATGAAACGTCTCTGCTATTAGATTATCACTAATCGATTTAAGAAAGAAGAATAGAAAGGTAGAAACAAGAAAGTATCATTTTTTCTAAATAATTCATCATGACACCATTGCGATAGTATCATATCTCATATTGACTACGAATAGCTTATAAAATTACGTTGGTACACTTTGCTAATCACCGGATGATGCTTTTAAAATTCAATTATAATGTAAATATTTAGGATTGCCGGAGTGTAACCGGATTATTAAGTAGTGTACTCACTATGTGACTAGAATGCGACACCTGGTGATATCTAAAAAGCAACTAAAGAGGTGTTGTAATATTTTTTTTACCTTTAAACATTGGGGAGTCCGTTTCTGTGGAGGAAGCCGATCTCGACGGTGGGTCGGTCCAATTCACCGTCAACGTCGATTACAGTCTCTCTCTTATGATTACTGAAAGATTTACACAGACTATACCTTCACAAGAGAATTAATTTTTCCCTTCCAGTATTAAAACTTTGTATTTACCATTTCCTTGTGTTTAAGATAATGTAATCTATTGTGTAAAACAAAGAATAAATGAAATGAAAACATAGAAGATGTACGTTTTACCTTAAATCAAAAAGTCATCGCTTTATTATAGCTGATAAGCTTTTCTTATTTAAAAAATGATTTTTTTAAGGTAATTCATCTCAACAAACAACAAATTATTTAAGAGGCGGTAGAGTAATGGCTAAGGCGTCGGACATGCGATCAAGTGGTCGCGGATTGGACCCCAACCCAGTTCACGAACGACGTGAACCCACTTCTAACTAAGCTAAGCTTACTCTATTAACAAAAAAGAAATTTTAAAGTATGACTCACGTTATTAGCATTCTCATGAAAATATAAAAAAACGGTGATACTCGTTGACATTTGAGGGCTGTTTATTCTACAGTTATTTATAAATAATGTTTAAATGCGAACTAAGCATTCACCACGGTTTCGTTTGCGAAAATGGATGTACTATTTATCAAAACCTATGTTTAAATCACAAGTCCAGATATTTTCAGATATTGTATTAAAATAGTTCAATGGTAAGACTATTTTTTTATTCGACAAGCCTCTATTCGATTCGATATTTCGATTAAAAACGATTGGGTGGATTCAAAAGAGGTTTTAATTGAAACAAAGATCTTATCAGTTACCCGGAAAAATATAACATCGAAAATAAAACTAAAAGCGCCTTTTCGATGTTCAATGTTAATCATCCCTCATTTCCTGAGCCTTTTAATTTTCTCATGGTGTATCCTCTGATTAACACATACTCGTTGTCAAATGAGAAGCGAGACTCATACGACTCACAGTCGAACGCTCGCTGGTATAAAATATACTGTGATGTAATTATTCTATCGGAATGTTGGCTCTCTCATAATCCCTTCATTCCGACTCTAGATGGATACAACTCTCATAAATCATCAAAAACCCTTAACCAGAATGATGGAGTAACTGTATATGTAAGAGATAGCTTAGGGGACGTGAAATTTAAAGAACCCGACGTCGCCGAATCCAATTGCCTAATAATTACTATAGGAACCTATATAGCCGTAATCGCTGTCTACAGGCCACATGCATTTAGGGACCCCTCAAAATTTATACAATCAATGGACTGTGTTCTTTCTGATCTGAAATATTTTAGGAACATTGTAATCATAGGAGATATAAACATTGATATTGCTCACAATAATAAAGCTTCTTACTCATTGGACTATCTGGAACTCTTAGTTCATCATGGACTTTTCCCAGGATATATTTCGCCAACTCATGGTTCCACTTGTCTTGACCACGCCAATATAAAAACCTGTTTTTCAAGTTCGGGTTTGATACTGGAATCCACTGTCACAGATCACTTTGCTGTTCTACTATCTCTCTCAATAAATAAAACCACATCATTTAAGCCACCCCAAGTAACGAAAATAGATGAGGATAAACTTACAAATGATATGTGTAACATAGGTTATGAATCAGTCTACGCAACGAAGGATCCCAATCTGGCAACTAAACATTTAATTGAACCTATTCTTTTAGCTTTATCTAATAACATAAAAACCATATCAATATCTCGCAGACGTAGGCCAATTAAGCCCTGGATTACTCAAGGATTACTGAATTGCATGCGCCACAGAGACATTTTATATAAAAAACTAAAAAAGGATCCCTCAAATGAAGTCCTTATAATATCCTATAAAAGGTATCGTAATTTTTGCACAAACATCCTACGTAAGGCTAAAAGAGATTATGAACAACTTGAATTTAAAAGAGCAGGCAGGAACTCTAATAAATTGTGGAATGTTATTAAAAGTGTCACAAACATAAATAAACTCAAGTCCTCAGCCATCGATCTAAAATATAAATGAAATAAATTCATATTTTGCCAATGTAGGTGATTGCTTGTAGAAAAAATTCACAGAGACCCTTAGTCGTTAACTTTATCGGTTTCTCAAACAGGATCCTTTGTATTGCTGGAGACTGATGAGTTGGAGGTAAAACGTTTAATTCTTTCATTAAAGAGCATTAGTGCATCTGGCTGGGACGGCATTTCCCTTGGATTTCTTAAACAACATAGAAAACTTATTGTCCCTCCGCTGACGTATATTTGTAATTTGAGCCTTAATACTGGTATCTTTCCAAACTCGTTAAAAAAAGCACTTCTCCACCCTATATTCAAATCCGGGGATCGTGACCGTGTTGAAAATTACAGGCCGATTTCAGTTCTACAAGCGATATTCAAGATACTAGAGAAAATCATTAATGTGAGGCTTGTTGCGTATTTGGAGTCGATCAAACTGTTGTCAGTAAATCAATTTGGCTTTAGGAAAAATATGTCTGCTGCCGATGCTGTTCACAAGCTTGTTAACCATATTGTTCGAAAACTGGATAGCAGTAAAAAATGTGCTGCCCTGTTCCTCGATCTAGCAAAGGCATTCGACACGGTCTCGGTTCCCATCCTAATGAAATTTCAATAAAATGAAATTCAGGTGGCATCAGCTTGCATCCTGTTTACCTCTCGTGTAACACTAACACTATTGTACCTGAAGATCTGACTTTTAAAAAGAGTGACCATGAGTTTCTTTGCCAGTATTCTTCTCATAAGGCCCTACGCATTTTGGAAACTGGAAGTTATAGATCGACACAAACAGGCAGTAGATTTTGGTGTTTTTCACCTAATTTACCTTGACAATCCAGTACATGCTGTGGCGTCTGTTTCTGCCGATCGATGATTTTAACTCTAGCTTCAATTTAACGTTCATAAATGTCACTTAGTGTCTTAATTGAATAAATGATTTTGAATTTGAATTTGAATGTCTAAACTCGAATCCTTGGGTATACGCGGAATCCAGCTTTCCCTTTTTCAAAGCTATCTCATTGGCAGAACTCAGTGTGCTAAGATTGGGACTTATCTTAGTTCTGACTTAACTGTTACCTTTGGTGTGCGTCAGGGCAGTACTCTTGGCCCGAGCTTGTTTTTGATTTATATGAATGATCTGTGTAATCTCAATCTGGAAAATGGTGCAATATTTTCATGACACGGTTAAAAATTGGCTAAAAAACAACTTGCTTACCTTGAACTTGGCAAAAACGAAATTATTAAATTTCACGATCCGTAACAAAAGTATAGCACTAGCTGGCTCAGTGAATGTCACTGCTGAATTAAACCAATCCAATAACAGTAGCAATAACACCCATGTTGTCAATCTCTACAACATTGAACGGGTCACATCGATAAAGTACCTTGGCATTGTGATTGATTCCAACCTCACTTTCAGAGAATATATAGTGCACCTATCAAATAGATTGCGGAAGCTCATCTACATCTTTAAACAACTGCGACACTCAGCAGATCCAAATGTCTTGAAATTGGTTTACCAAGCACTGTGCCAATCAATCCTAAGTTATTGCATCTCTACCTGGGGTGGTGCTGCCAAAGCTTACTTCATACAGATCGAACGTGCGCAGAGGGCTGTTTTTAAGGTATGTTGCTATAAGCCACGTCTTTACCCCACAATCAAGCTCTATGAGTTCTGCCAAGTACTAACTGTGCGGCAGTTGTTCGTACTTGCCACTGCAATCAAACAACACTCCATTTCTATTTACTCTCCAGAATCCACTCGCCGAAACCATATTGTCGCTTCAGCCACCTCACTTAAGACCTCTTTTAGTCATAGGTTTTTTATGTTTCTCGGACCTTATCTTTACAATAAATTACACCAAATTCTGTCTCTGCACTCTATAGACAAATATAACTATAAAATTAGACTTCAAGCTTGGCTTCAAACACACACACACACACACACACACACACACACACACACACACACACACACACACACACACACCACACACACACACTCACTCACTCTCGCACACACACACGCACAAGTACCCCAACACTCTCAAACACACCATGTTAATCCTTGATTATATTTTCGGTTGTTTTTACGTATATGTTGTCTTCGAACTCATTTACTGTTTTAGAATTTTCGTACCTGGTTACACTGGTAACTGGTACCTGGTTTTTGTACTGGTACAATTCATTATCAAATTAAAGCAAGCTAATTAAATTTTGCATATCCAAAGAGGTGGGACCTGGTGTCCTGTATTACAGGTGTAACCACCCACCACAGGCGCCAGTGATCCACAACCAGATATTGTCCGTATTAGCTATATTTTGCATATACCACTGTTTGTATTTTTTGGTTTGTGGTGAGACATAAACGTTTTTATTTAAAAAAAATATACTTAAATGAAGATAAAGTGTCAATTACTTAAATTAGGTATAATATATTTTCAAGTTGATGCTTAATCTAATTAGTTTCTAAAGCTTGATGGGATAAAAATCATTTAAAACGGTTTTATTACAGTTAGATATAAACGATTATATGAATCTGATGAAATCTACGAAGATTTGGCTGTCATTTATCAATTATAATAACAAGTGTAGTCTTTTTCACACACAATATTCACACAGCAACACTAATTATTTCAGTATTCAAATATCAAATTATATTTCAAATGACGAACATTCTTAAAACAATAGTTTTTTTTTTCTACTGTTTATGGATGCATGCATTTTATTTGTATTCGCGGGAAAATAATGAGCGTACTTTTTCTTATTTTGGCACATTTTCTGGCGACTCCGTAGAAGTTACAGATTATATTTCTTTCTTTTCTTAATTTTTTCTGTTCCATGGCAGTTCAATTAATTAACAGGTGGTTTTTTCTAAATCTATGTATTATGTAT
Source organism: Callimorpha dominula (assembly GCA_949752705.1). NCBI lineage: Eukaryota > Metazoa > Arthropoda > Insecta > Lepidoptera > Erebidae > Callimorpha > Callimorpha dominula. Next base: position 12,395,426 of record OX457011.1, read on the forward strand.
AATAAAAAAAATATATAAAAATTAATTAAAAATAAGCAACGTAAATGTTCCTTATTTAACTACATAAAAGATGTATCGAACAATTGATTTGATTCATACTAGTAAGTAAGGGTTATTTGTTACATGGCTCAAAACCTTCAAATACTATATCTAAATATTTATTTATACACACTATACATACCTACTGTAATACCTTTCAGATATATTAAATAAAATAACTACTAAGATTAGCAGGCTGTTCCGTCCACCTTTAGGTACTCATGCTTTTCATCAGACGTAAAAACATGAAAACTGTTGAACTTGAACCGATCAGATTTCAGATTAGCGATTCTCGATTATTGCCAGACGCAAGCATAATTTTAAACAATAAAATGTATTTTTCAGAATATTTATTTCTTAAGACGATAGTTTTCCTCAAAGGAAATCCCTTTCCCTTTACTTTGTATGTTGGTACTAGTTTTTTGTTACAGTGAAATTAGGTACCACTAAGATGTCAAAAAATATTGAATTAAAAAAAAAAACTGAAAACTAGTCTGCGTCGAACAGTCTCACATATTCCTCATATTCAAAGATAATTTACGCTATGATCATAATCGTAAATTAAAAACTCCCCCGACTCAAAATTCCCTTCAACGATTAGAAAAAAGCTGATGATCTTCGAATGGCTGAACAGATTTTCTTGAATTATATCTAAGAACACTCTCGATCAAATCTCCTAAACAAAAAATACACTTACATCGGTCTATTCGTTTGAGGGCTACGATGCCACAGACAGACATACAGACACGAAAACTTATAACACACCTCTATTTGCGTTGCGGGTTGATAAACGTAAAAATAAAAAAAAATCTCAATATTGTTTAAAGTTATCAAAATAATTAGTACTTATTAAGAAATAAACAAACAAATATCCATATTACAAATCGCAGTAGTATGTACAAATGCACTCGATGTTATTTCCCACAGATTACCACCAGTTTCTTGGACTGAATACTAAACACATCACTAATATATTTACCATTTCTAAGATGATAAAATTAGTATGTGTTATACACTTGCTATAACCGTTATGAAGTCGCGACACCGTCTGCGTCTGCGCAATTCGGTTAAATTGACGCAAAAAGTAGGCAAAAGCATAGATTATCGGGTACTTTTTTTATTGATTCATTGATCCCGGATGTTATTAATATTAAACGATAACAGTTGAAAAGGGTGTTATAATAATGTATTAAGATAAATACTCAAAAACAAATTCTTATGCATTTTTATTATCGAGAGATAAAAACCTCAGCCTAGCATAGATTCGAACCCACAACACTCGGCGCGGCGTAGTGGCGAGGTGACCACTTAAACCATTGCGCCACCCGTGAAGTCGAGAGATGAATTCGCACGAACTGAAACCGTACGGTATCTTCGACATTGCCAAGCCCTGGTCCAAAACAGACACCCTTTCTAAATCCATACGGGGGCCAGATATTCTTTTCTAACACAACCAAGCCAACTGAATGATTTTTTCCAGAGCTTTCGTTTCTTGCAACCTTTAGTACGTTATATCAGAGCTATTTATGCTAGTAGAAGTTTTAGAAGGTATGTGTATTCATAAAAAAAATTACCTTGAACTCTTAGACTTGCCTTCGTAGGTGAACGAAAGGGTTATTTTTAGATTAAATTGGCAATTTACCTTAAACTGTCCTCATATGTTGCTAAATTTAATCAGTCAATATTATTATCGTGATAATATAATTGTTTTGACCTGAATTAACGTGATCACGTATTTAAAAGGTATTACAAACCTTTGATTTGCCTGACGTTTTAACCAGGTTGCACTATCCGTTGTCATAGGCTGACTACTAGAAGTTCGTTGTTATTGTGAGCTTCTACTACATGACGACATTTGTAGACATATAAGCTATGACTTCGGTGAAGCTACAATTTATACTACATATTTATATTTTAGCTCTTAATAAACTTTCTGTTAGGAATCCGGATTCGTTTTCCATCCCTGTCTTAATTCCCACGACATTCGTAGTATAAACACAGACCATAGACTATACTATATTTTATTAAGCAACGTCACTGATCCCGGATGTCATTACTGGTCGTCTATGACAGTCCTGAGACATTCGTATTTGGTTACACAGGTCGGTCCGCAGCTGCATTTGCTGAAGCTGATTTCTTCTTCCGTCTTGACATTTTTTGCATTTCCTTTCGCTGTTCGCAAATAGATGATTGCGATTGCGTGTATCCAACTTCAAAATATTTATTCGGTTAGATTGAAGTGACGTTTCAACGATTATTTATGTATGTCATGTTTGAATTCGTCGACATTGTCCTATATTTTGAAGTGAAACTTCTAATGCGACTTCCAAAAAGGTTGCGTTAAACGTTTAACGCTGCCATGGAGGGGGTATGAAAACATTACGAAGTTTCACTTCTTCCGCGCGGAGGGACTCCACGTACTATTTTTTTTATAACTTTATCTGGATCCAAATTAAGCATATCTTATATGAGTTCTAGAATTCAAATAAACTAGGGTTGACTTTTTTAAAAAATTATCGCAGTATAATGCACTCAGTGCTTCGGTAGGAATTGTTTTTTTATTATAGCGGGGACTATTTTACGTCTATGTATCTGATACCAGCATGGCAGCAGCGCCCCGCGGTTTCAACCGCGTAAGTCTCGATCCCGATATTCCAATATCGGGATAAAAAGTGGCATATGTGTTAATCCTAGTCTTCAGCTATCTACATACCAAGTTTCATCGCAATCGGTTCAGTGGTTTTCGCGTGAAAGAGTAACAACCATCCATCCATCCAAACTTTTACATTTATAATATTAGTGGGATTATTCCCACCCAGTCAGGCTGACACGATACTTTTTAAGTTAGCGACAGGCAGTTCCGTTGCTTTCGAAAGGAAATTCATTCGCTTATTTTATGTCGCTGATAGTCGGTATTGATCGCAGACAATTGCCAAAACTCGATGCAGTCGCTAAATTACGAGACTTTGATGAAGCGAACGAACAAGGCAGTCGCCAAAACGCAACGAAGTCCCAAAATTGCTGATCGCCGATGTTAAAAGTTGCGTGTATAATAAGCACAAAACCGAGGTCAGGTGTTGATCGATGTAATTCGATGTAATTGTTTCAAAGGCATGCTGCCACTTTACGGTAGTCATAAAATATGACTCCTTTTTACCATGCAGCAGAGGAGTATAGTCTATTGAGTAACTTTCAATCATGCTCTACCCTCGCTCCACTAGGCTAATTGAGAACCACAGTCTTTCTAAATATTAATATAGTATCATTGACCGTTTATTCCGATATCTGTGCCGAATATGGTCCGGTATCGAATTTCGATATAAATAAAAAAGGCGGTAGCTATGTATTCATCTGAGATATAGTGTGTAATTTCATATTCTTTATATTCTGTGACAGATATTTGAGGTGAAAAGTAAGTATGTATTGTGCACTTTTGACCTTGATATTTTTAGTTTGTTTGATTTAAAACTGTACAATGATTATAATTATTTTGACAACAGTAAGGCGTGGCGTCATGCAAAAATGTACTGATGTTATCGTTTAGACTTTTAGTAAAAAGATACCGATTTGACTTAACAGTAATTTACCCCATTGCGACGGTAAGAGCCATCATGGAGGACTTTCTGGAAAAGCGTCAGGGCAGCACGCACTCGTGGAGGTGCGTTGCAGAAGACGCACCTCCACGAGCGGTGGCTTGGGGGTAGCGGTTCGGGCTGCGCGTAACCCTTGCAGAGGCCTGAGATGCTATTGCGACGTGTTTTATGCACGCTTCTCTGATCCTGACCTGCTGATCTGGCGGCCAAGGCCTGCAGGGATTCTCGGAGGCTTCCTTCTTAGGGTATAGCCGGGCCCCATGCAATAGGCCAACTTGTGACGGATTACCGTGTAGTTTTAGTGGGTTCGCTTCACCATTAGCTCCGGTGAGGTTATGACCCGTGGGAGTTATCACAAGAAAAAAAAGGTATAGGAACATATTAAAAATAATTAAGTTTTGAAAAACTAATAATTAATTTTTACAATGTTTTTTGTTAAATAATATAAATTTAAGAGAAATAAAAACAAAGATTTTTTTATATGTATGATTTAATGGTATCGGTAATAATAATCATGAAGATAACATCTACGTATGCCTATCATTCAATTGATTTATAAAGCATTCTATATTTATAATCCAAAAAAATATTTAAGTGATATTTTATTAGAAAATATATTTTAAAATAAATAATTAAATTAACAATAATATCCATTAAAGCAAAATTAGAATTATTTTTATTATATTTTTATTTCGCCGTCTAGGAATAAAAAATACGTGGAATTCTCAAGAACACAGAAGTTTATTTCAGGTAAAAAATAAAAAACCGATTTACCTACCGTGGCATTGTGCATAAGAGGTCATTGTGACGGTAGCCACTTACCTTCCAACGGAGCTCATACTTGCGTTACACAAAACAGTAAGTAGTTTTTATACAAAAACAATTTACATGTTTGCTCTACTAATCACTACACAAATACATGTCAAACACATGTAAATTGTCTAGAACTTGTAATTTAGTTACATTTAAATGCAGGTAAATGAACAAAGAACTAATTTCGTTTGCTCTAAGAACTGGTTGTAGGCAAAAACTTAAAGTTCAAAGTGCCAATGTTTGTTTTTTTTTTAGTTAATTTTTCGAGGTCGTCGCCGAGTTCAGCGTAGTTCGCACTGATTTTAAGGGTCTGATTACACTGGAATTACTTATTTATACAATTACTATAATATTATTATCTAGTACCAATATAATCACGTTTAGGTGGACAAGGTAAGTAGTGTAAAAATTTAATTAATCTTAGATTAAAGATGGTAGGGATACCTTAATCATAAGTACGACCTACTACAACACGCCAATATCTGATAAACGTACCTAGATGTGACATGCGCAATCTAATATATATCTTATTCATATGCCCGAAAGCATTTTTTACAGTGATTGCATAGGTAGTTCTGATGACGCAGTATGGTTGTAATCTAAGTGAAGTTCAATAAGCCATGCCAACCACAGATGTATGCTTGGTCAAATATAAACGTGTTGATATTATATTTATGTATGTCTTTCAAGAACTATTCCTTACATACTGGCATTCTCATAAATTAACATTCGTTAAGCTACAGTACATAATGCTTCATGCATGCACAAAAGCGTAAAGTATAATAAGTTAATGGTTGATTTATTTCTAATATCTTTGTCGCCATATAAGTTCTTGTGTATAGAAATATCTTAGCATATTTTTTAATAATGTTTAGGCTTTAGGTTAATTCAGTGTATCTAACAGATTGTATTATTATTCTATTAGCCATTTTAGGAAAATACAGAGCAGTTATGGCTCGAGAGACCAAACTATTGTGTTTCGAGGTAGTTTATGATGTGATTAAATTTAAAGGACGGAAATTGATAAAGAGGTTTTTCCTTTCCTGTAGGGTTTAGGAACTTCTTTTGTCCTACACTAAAGATGTTTAATATCCATCTTAAGTTACATTTCTTTTAATTATCATTTATTTTATTAACTGATGTTGGTAAGTCATTCTTACTTTTAATTAACTTTCCAAATGTGATAATGGTTGCACAAATAAACCAAGTTTCTTTATACAAGTAAATTTTACTCACGGCAAGTTTCAGTTTGACTTTGGAATAACTTAAAGCCCTCAGTTTAACATCTAATGCCTAAGTGTACCGCGACCTTAATAAACGCTTCGGTGACTCAGCCTCGTCTCGTCTCGTGCGCTTGCGCAACTCGCACACACACACACGTAAAACACAGCCTACGGTATTCACACAAACTTAAATTTAGAATGCATCGACAATAACGGAGTGCACGATATTCATTACGCTTCTACTAATTAATTAATGCAGTAGCTTCTGCATAAAATCGGCAATGGTTATTAAATGAGTGTAAATGTAATTTTATATAAATTTATTGGTATTATTATGGATGTCAGTAAACTTAGAGCAGTTAAGCACCTGTTTACATACGAATGTGATGTTAGTCGGTTGTTATGTGTGAGATTTAATAGAGACGTCTATGTGGGCTTTTTTGTCGGAGCAAGTCAAACACTTTGTGCATAAGAATGTGTTACTTATGTTGTACTTTACGATTCAAGTGTTTATATGCTCTTTGTTAACTGTTAATGGAAGTTTATTTTGTCTTATTCTAAGTGATACTCTTTAAATTTGGATTTTTATACCACTAAGTTGTCACACAAACGCCACATTTATATCCCCAGGAACTTTCTATTAGCTAATTCCCAGCAGTAATACTTAACTAGCAACACTCTTTCTTCTAGTAGCTTCTGTAGGATGGAGGTGCAGCCCCGGAAGGGACCTAGCTGGAGCATAAATCAACTATACTTATGATGAATGAAAACATAGAGAGCATCCTTTTCTCTTAAAACAAAAACTATTTTTAAATGTAACATTAGTTTTATCTGATATTCCGTAGGCTTAAAGACTATATCAGTAGTTATATTTTACGCGCGGAACCCTAATTAAAAAAAATAATAAAAGTAGCCTAAGTTACTCCTTAGAACATCAGCTATCTGCCAGTGAAAGTCTCGTGGAAATCAGTCCACCCGTTCCGGAGATTAGCCGGAATAAACCTTAGAGTATATACCTACTTTATGGAATAAACAGACAGACATAAAAAATAAAAATAAATGACTTTTTGGTATAAGTGCCGTACCTATCCACTCTGTACCCATTTAGATGCTTTTAGTAAAAAGCTGTTATTATGACATTACAAACAGACACTTCAATTATATTTATTTGTATAGATTCCACTCAGAACATCCAGAGGTTACTATTTACTATCGCAAAAATAATTCTTGTATGAGGGTTTGGAACTTCGGACCCACAACACTGGCAGTGGACGAGGTGACCACTTGCACCATCCGTCCATGCTTGAGACTTTATTTGTAAAGTCTAGAAAGTAACCCAACCAATTCCCTATGTACCTATATACTTTTAAAGATATTAAAACGACATGACAAAAGAAAACGATCTTCTAAAATATATTTTTGATAAATTTTTGTTCGGTCTAATTACAGTATAGTTATATGATTACTAGCAATCCGCCCCGGCTTTGCACGGGTAACAAAGCATATATTGATTTTTTCCGATATCTTCAACAATCATAGTTATATTTCAGCCATTTTACACAAAACCTTAATGAATTTTACACCTAAACCTTCCTCATCAATTACTCCGTCTACTGGTAAATACCGTATGAAAATCCGGTTCGGTAGTTATTGAGTTTTTATAGCGAACAGACAGACAGAGCGGGGACTTTGTTGTATAATATGTAGTGGTTCTTACTATTTCTCTAAACCCAAAAATGATAACAACGTTTTTCGATTTCGACAACCGCGCATCACGGGGTCTTGACAGTGACCCTTGTGCTCCCAACCATATTCTAATTGGCTAGGTGGTGCCGGCGGTTCCTATGCCTATGCCTACAATAGCAAACACAAAAAAAGGAGGGAAATAGGGATACATTTTTATATAAATAGATGGAATTATTATATATGTACTCAGAAATATATAAGTATGTTTATCAGCTGTCTGGTTCCCTATAGTACAGGCTCTGCGTAGTTTGGGATCAGACGGCCGTGTGAGAAATGTGTCAAGTTATTAATATTTTTATTTTGATTTTAAAAAAAGACAACTCCCGCATTAGGAATGACTCCTGTGTCGCGGGGGACTTTACAAACATACAAACAACGGACACAAAGAACACCCACCCTGGGAATCGAACCCACGACCTATGGCGTAGCAGTCAGGGTCACTCACCACTTGACCAACAGGCCAGTCAACTACTACGTTATTACCTAGTTGTTCAGAATACATTTATTGTGAACCATTACATGTTTAGTTCGTTGTAAATGAAATTCTCAAATGTACAGACAAAACCGCTAAATGATATTTCATTTTACTAATCAAAATATTCGAATCAATTTATCTCAAATCACAGAAGCAGTGTGTAGGCGGTCTTATAACAACATTTTGTAACCAAATCTTCGTCCTGAAGATAATATCAGACGCCTAAGATAGAAACGCATTCTCAGATTTCATTTCTGACAAAGTAAATGCACAGCCTTGGATTACCGTAAAGAGATACTTACTGAACAAGAAAATAATTATTGGTTTGTTTTATAGTTCTACCTGTGCGAGTTTAGTGCTAGCGTAATGAAGACTAGATACCTGCAAGAAAGGCTGCCAAAACGGTCTTGACTCCTCTCTGAACCTATCTTGTTATGACTTTGACCGTATATAAGAAAATTGATGATGAGATGAGTAAGGGAGTGACAGAATGGTAGTCATGCGACGTTATCGTCAAAATCAACCAGGCCCTGATATATATAGGAAGGATTTTTGGGCATAGCTGTCGAAAGGAGACATGGTTCACCAGATATGGGCTGGCTCAATCGGAGTGATACCACGGCCTCTCAGAAAACAGGCAGCGAAGCAACCAGAGGCCCTAACCCTTCCCTTCCCCCCTCTCCACGCTTCCACCCTTCCCCTTCTCCCACCAAAGCACTTGTGACTCTTGCCCATGGGCGACTACCGCCGCCCATGGGCACCTGCAACTCAACTCCTGTTAGTAGTTCCTTGGACGATCAAGGACCTAAAAACGAGGCATTAAAAATAGAAGTTTTGTTTCATGTGTATGTTTGTATCAATAAAAAAAATACCTTGGATTTCAAAAAGACATTACAAACGAAATACATAATTGATTTAGCTATACCAATTACAATTCCAAGTATGAATTTTAAACATTACATAAATATGAACATCTGTCTTGAATAAATCTTTTGAAACAAAATAATAATTTCCGTGTTAGATTACAACATGATATAAGGCTTATATTAGAAGCCAAAAACTTTTAACACAGTACACGGACTCTGCGCAAGTGGGTAAAACAAGTCTATGATAAATAATGGCCATCGGATTGAACCCAAGGATAAAGATAATATAGATTTTAAATTGCTCATGACAGATTGGTACGAGCAACAAAGGCTCTATGGAATTTTAATTCGTGTAGCTAAAGAACCAATCGATGGTATGGATGTTACAAAAATGTTACAATCTTTCTGCTTTTCCTGAGTCGTAAACTTAATTATATTTGTCACGGTATTTTAGTTTTGTTGTGAGTTATATAGATTGTTAATCTTGAACACAACAAATCTACAGATAACTTTTTAAAGTTTATCCATTCATTGATCATTTTCAAAGTTCTAATTTTGAATTGAAAAGAACTAAGAAAGTTCTTTTTTTAAATTCAAAATTAGAGCTTTGCCTACAGTTTTTATTCTAGTCATGTAGTAATACGCTTGCAATTGCATTCTTAACTAATTATCAACGATTCTCGTGACCTGATGGCGATTTTTTTTTCTATGCGTGAATCAATAGCATTTTGATGCAGACTTTCGTGAGATGGGTATTGTAGTCCTGGCTCAATATTGGGGAGAACGGCGATTTACATTAACTGGTGTGTTTGAATTTTTACATATTCATAAGTCAGAAGATATCTCACACCCTGTGTTGGAAGTAGAGTGCAGTAGATTTAAAGAAAAACCAGTAATAAATATTGTAGTGTGGTTTTGCATAAAGTGAGTTGGGTCGTCGGCGCTTCACTGTGAACAGCAGTGATGGTAATGAGTGCGAATGACACCAATACTGACGGGAATGTTTAATACCACTGGAAACCGCTTAACATGCCACATCCTTGTTTGCCAACTAAGTTGTTTAAAAATCCCTCTCTTTAAATAGACAATCTTTCTACACTGTTTGTAGAAATAGAAAGTACAGATCATTGGTACATATTCCTAAAACTTTCTGAATAAATCACAGTTTCTCCCGGAACTTCCATTTCCCTTTAAAACTAAAGAGGAAATCTCGCATATTCTAAAAACAAACGAAAAATCTCAACACATCCGATGCAAAAACAAGTTTTTATTTTCAAACCTGCCGCAAACGTAATCTAAGTAAAAGGCTGCAAAATTGGACTATTGCATCCACTCTGTTCCGACAGACGATTATACATCGCATATCCGACTTCGTTCCCACGGCGGCTCCAAACCTGTTATTATTAAAACCTACTCCATCATTCACTGCATATTCAACCTTTCCTACTCTACTTACAGTTAATTTTACAATAACATCACCAAGATCAACATTGTTCGAGCGTTAGACAAAAAACATTTCAGAATCATTAGCAGTAGAGTTTAAATTCGCATGAGATGACACTAGAAGATGCTGGCCACAAGAGAACAATTTGAGTTTCGTATTTGGAATCGTCGGTGAAGGATTTTAAGTCCTCTCTCTGTTGTTTAAGAGTTGTTTAAGTTAAGTAGCGGTAAAATTTTGTTTTATAGTGGAGATATAAGCAGTGAACATATTAATTGTGCCAGTTACATATCCGTAGGTAGGTTTGTGTTGAATGAAGTATACTAGATGATAACTGTGTTTAAAATAATGGTATCTTCTTTAGATATTATGTTTTGGGGCTCGTTTGTTGTTATGAGACATATTACCATCAATTACTTTAAGGCTTTGTATAATTAAAGAATTCATTATTCAGTGGTTGCAGTGAAAGAGTGGTTTGGTTTTGTATTGAGACTTGTGAGTGGATGAATGACTTCCTAGGTACACATTATTGGGCTTTAATACTAAACTCTTAACAACAACAACAACAACCATTGCCACGGTATTTTTTTGGTACCCACTTTTTTGCAACTGACGTTTATAAACAATGTGATTTGAAATTTATGGATTTCAAATGACATTTTTGACCAATGCAATTCGCATTGGTCAAAAATGTTCTGATGACATTCGAAATTTAAATGATTGATTGTTTATGCTTGACAATTGCTTTTTTAATCTAAAGATTTATGAATTACAATCAATGAAAGGGTTGTTAAAAATTTGAAAAGTGACGTAAATAAATATGTTTCGACGGTTCGTTTCGATCGTCGCGACGTTTCGATCGGTTTCTGCATATATCTGTGACACCGATGGTTGCCCGGTGTGTGGTAACCTAGGTAGAGTGATACTACACCGGGGTTATCGGTGAGACCGGTGTACCATACTGCACCTGTCCTCAATGGTCATAACCTCAAATACCTTCTAAACAAGTTTTATTTAGGTTTACACTAAACATAGTATTAATTACTTAGTAAGTAGGTATTAACATCCCATAACCATGTATATATACCAACCACGACCTGTCTGACAAGAGTGTACAATGGAGAAGAGGAAGAAGTAGGTATTAGTTAGAGTAGGTAATAAGACCCCGGGTTTTGGCTTAACAAGTCCAGGGTTTTCCAAAAATTCTGGCCGAAATTAGGTTTAAAGAACTTTATTAATACTCATATCATTCATCAATTTGAAACTATAAATAAACTAGCAACCCGCCCCGGCTTCGCACGGGTACAAATTATACACCTAAACCTTCCTCATGAATCACTTTTTCTATTAGTGAAAATCGCATGAATCGCAGTAGTTTTTTAGTTTATCGCGAACAGACAGATAGATAGACAGACGCAGCGGGGGACTTTGTTTTAAAATCTCTACTCCCGCAGCACCGAAAGTTAAATACAACAATTAAAAAAAAAAAGAAATTTAGGTTCACACCAATAATTGTCTTATGTGGCAGTAGCAGTTGTCAAGATGACCACTTACACGTCTGCGCCATTCGTGCAGTCAACTTTATTTTTCGACGAATAGAGGTTAACAAACCTGACAGTATAATAAGAAATAGTTCAAATATCAATGATATTATATTATTATGTAGTAAAACGTCTTTCCAAAAACGTTGCGTTGTTTCCAAAAACGAATGAGGGGCTTATTAGTTTTTAGTTGGCCTATCAGCTAAAGGAACCTCAAAAGTATGATAATTCAAGTTCCGTATGTTAATTGATTTACGTTAAATGTATTGAAATCAATTTATTAAAATTTCTAATAGAAAGTTCAGATAAAATCTTTCAACAGCATCCTTACAAAGTTGCAAATCTGTCATTGAAGATAACAATCATTTAATACCATAAAAATATTTGAGAATGAATTAGCAGTAATGAGGTGAAGATTTCAACAAAACCGTTGCTTATGCAAGGTAACAAGGTCTTTACAGAAAAAAAGAGCGTAGTAGATATCTACTCGAATCGGAGCCGACGTGGCGACAGACTGAGTGATAAAGTAGCTCGTCTCTAGGCAACCGTGTAGAATACAACACAAGGTGTTGTAGTATCGCTGGTTCATAGTGTCAAAAGGAGAAAATTGTTCGAATTAAATTACTCTTCTTCTGAGTGCGTAGTCTATCTACACTTGCGTTAATGTTGGCTAGATTTTGTATGGTTTTAAAAGAGCGCCATCTAGTTGCCAAACAGTGTCACTACTTAAGTTCGAAACAAATCGAAGTTAAACATAAAGCGAAAGACTAGGCACTCTTTTGTGCATGTTGGCAGGCGAACTTTTTCTTTGCTATCTTTGCAGTTTAAAAAAACCATAAAAGAATAATATTTTGAGAGGCTCGTTTAGTGTTTGTTGTTTCAAACCTCTCGTCCTTTTATGATTGAGTTTATAGTCAATAATCAGTACGTTGACATGCTTAAGTAGTGTAAGTCAGCGGTTCCTGCCCAAAAGCTAAACAATTATACTTCAGTTTTATATTGCTCGGCGAAAGAACATATAAAATAATACTATATATTTTTTGTGTTCTTTTTGCTCGGTTCATATGTTTCACATCATTGAACCTTGATCTAAGATTAGTGTAAAATGATATCTTATTATAGAATGAGTATATTTTTGGTCGATGGATGTTTTTAACAGATACACTTTGTTACTTTGTAGGTGTAGACCTAGTTTAGAGTGGTGTAACATATTAACTATTAAGTGAAGTGGGCAAAACAAATTTTAGAAAAAAAACATTTTCAAAAAAGAAAAAAGTTTTATTGTGAATATGGATTTAACAATGACTATAATAACTAGTCACATCTCACACACACAGCCGTCTGATCGCAAACTAGGCAAAGCCTGTTCTATGGTAACCAGACTCCTCATAATTTCTAAATACATACATATTATAGATAAATTACACTCAGACATAGAACAAATGATCATGCTTATCACACAATTATTTATCCTGGGTGGGAATCGAACCCACGACCTCTGGCTCAGCAGTCAGGATCACTAGCTACGAGACCATAAATAAATAAAACTATTATTGGTAATAGATACAGAAGGCTTTTATAAAATGCTGTATTTATTTATTGTAATTTGAGTTTGAATTTGAATTGAATATAATATAATAATAATTTATCTATGTAAATAGTGTAAATCACTACATATTACAATACAAAGTCCCCCGCCGCGTCTGTCTGTATGTCTGTTCGCGATAAACTGAAAAACTACTGAACGGATTTTCATGGGGTTTTCACTAATAGACAGAGTGATTCATGAGGATGGTTTAGGTGTATAAATTGTACCCGTGCGAAGCCGGTCAATGAGCCCATTGTAATTTACTGTTGGACATATCTGCTAACTTCTTCAGACCTTCGTCTAGATAGACGTAGGACGCCCTCAGCAAGATTGCTGTATAAGAAATTGTACGTGTACATTTGTACAATATTGTATACTCACTCTAACCTTGTAATGGTGTACAATAAGATTTATTGTATTCAATTTTGCTGAATTTTGATATAGAGATATGCGTGTTTCCGTGCGCACATACGTGTATGTGTAAGTAAAATGGAAGTAGAAATTTCATAAATTTTCGCACGAGGATAAAGCTTGCTGAAAGGTTGTACGGGTGAGGTTCTACGCAGACGAAGTCGTAGGCATCAGCTAGTAACATATATATATATTTAATAAAGGTTGTCTGATCGTTAGATGTAATTGTAGATACTGGGTTTTTATATTCGGATGGCCGCGGATTTATAACGCGAATATGGTATTTAACATATTACTTCTCTGAATAATTGTTGCTGTCAAGGAGTTAAAGATAATAATTTGTTTTATAAAAATTTAATTTTTGAATCCTTTGAAGGCCTTGTTCATTGTTACGATGACATTTTAATGTGTGATGTCATATTCTGTTAATGTTGTATATCTATCCGGATATCTGTAAACATAAAAGGTATTATCTATTACTACTATATGGCATCCTTGTTATAAGTGAATGAATAGTTTTCATAAATGTAATATGACTAGCTGTAGCCCGCAATTTTGCTCGCGTAGAAATTTTCGTAAAATCCATCAAAATGAAAATCTCTTTGCCAAATTTATCCACATCTGTTCAGCAGTTTTGCGTCATTATGCAACAAACATCTAACGATGCACACTTGCGCATTTATAATACTGATATCTATGTAGGTATATATAAATACGCGAAGAGAATGCTTTTTTTGAATGAAATTTGGAATACTTATAGTTTATATATAGCAGAAGTGCAGAAAGCTACAATGTTTAAAGAATATAGCTAAGAAATTTAAAAAAAACATGAAAACGGGTACACCAAGTTATACGCGTCCAGTATATGTTGACCTGTCATGGTACGTAAGTGTATACAATGACAGTTCAAGTTATACTGGCCAATGAAATAAACCATCGAAATTCGATCACCAGACGAACTGTAGTTATGCTTAATCTATCCAACTGAGCTACTTATATTAATTAGGAGAGGGTGGTATATGTCGTCTATTACCGCCATGCTTCTAATAAAGGCTAAACTCTTCTTTGTTAAAGACTGCCTATTTTTGAAAATAATAAAAAAAAACTCTGTTTAAATTCTGACATTTGACAAACCGTAACATCGGAATGGTTTTGCATGAATAATTTTTCGGAAATTATTCCATATGGCTTCTCAGAATCGTCGTATCACCTATTCCGCGTTCTTCAACCTTACAGATACGTGACATGAAGAGGGAAATAGCAATTCTCATGTATTTAGCCCAAAACATACACCGAGTTAGGGTTGACACTAGAGTTTCCGCTCGAGAATTCTCGAGAAAATTTTCTTGAGTCGAGACGGGAAAAAAAACCTCAACGCCTCGAGAACTCGATAAATCAATTCCGTGCGCTAGGTAAAATAAAAAACCGGTTATCAGATGATACTGTTAATGCTCTTGTATTTCTGAAAGCCTATTTTATAAGGAAAAAACGTTGAATTAAAATATAATTTCTTTGTTGATTATTTAGCGGGTTACTGGTTCAGTTTACTATGCTCAGATAAAAAGAAATTGTTTTGAAACCAAAATTGAATTTGTTTAATCGAAAGACTGTGATAATATTATCATAATGTTTACAAATAATAAAAGCATTTTCAGTTTAAGTTGGTAGCGTAATGTTTGTTTTGCTATACAAGTTTTTATAGTTATCTAAATATGTCACTACTTAGTAATTTTGTTGATTTAATTTAACTAATATTTATAATTTTTTATTCACTTTAAAAATGTTGTACATTTGGGTACTGGTAGCAATAATTATAAAAAAGATAAGTACTATATCCTTTTTATATAGACTAGCCGAGTACAGATTGTTTGTTGTTGGTTTGTTAATTAATAAGTGCAATTAGGGTAACTAAAAATGTACCATTTGATTTAATTGATCTCATCTATCTGTTTGATTTGCAATAAAGCAAAAAATTTAAAATAACTTTGTGGGTTATAAAAATAATCAAAATTTCATTAAATAAACAGTGTAATTCAAAATTAGTTTTTTATATGGGTAAATACTTAGGTTTAGAATAGGATTGCCTAGTGATAATTTACACTATTTACATGATAAACAGGCTGTTAATTACGCAGGTAGGTATCTGTCTACCTAGACAACTGTCATGGCTCTAAAATATTTATTTATGCCATGTTCAGATTTGATGCACCAAATTTAAGTGTTCAAAATTTTGGTGCTTAAAGTAGGATAGGAGGATATTCAGATTCACAGGGTGACAACCCTACATATATTGTAGAGTTTTCGCCTCGATCTATGATAGTTACGCATGGTAATTTGCTACATTGTCAGCATATAAATGAAAGGTTAACGTCTTAAGGTCATTGAGTATTACAATATGGGTTTTAATAATTCATGTTAATTGTTAGTACATTATTTTAAGCAAGTGGTACATAAATATTGTAGTTAATGCCGGGAAATCTTGCTTTTATCTCTGATTATATAATAAATTTTGTTTTACAAAAATTTAAATTCTTTAGTTCGATCCTCTGTGCTTGTTTTGTGGCTTAGAGAGGGCTAAAAAAAGTGACTTACACGTCACCTTAATAAAATTAATAGTTACCTTACCTTAATAATACTAAAGCCAAGAGTCATACTCCAAAGGGTAGTTGCCCTTCCCTGCCTTAACATGTACGCTCTAAGAGGCGTACCCAGTACTATATTACAAGGACTGGCTTTTGCACCTCTCCAACCATATACAGGGAACGCTGAAGACCCTACTTATCAGTAATGTTGTCCTCAAATCGTCAGTAGCTGGCGGATAATCGCAGAAAAGCGTTGGTCAAAACAGTAAAACTTTAAAGTATTAATGTTATTATTTTTGTTTCAATGTCGCGTTTTAAAAATATGTAGTGACGATTTACGAATCCTATACAAAATTTAAAAAACTACTTCGTAGTTTATCGAAAATCTTGATCTTTTGGACCACTATAGATCTGAATCCCACATTGTTCTTTTTTTTGTAAGAAGAACGATAACTCTTTGGTACCTATTGAAGCTAAATTTACTTTAACCATGCCAAATGCCATTCTGCGTCTAAAAACAGTGAAAATCCTTAATGGTCTCTTTAGCTTTAGGTATTCGGAATATCCTTTAACTGGGCAATATTCAACGCACACGCAAATCAGATCTTCGCAGGAGGATCTGTGATGTGAAAAAGAAGACCAAACTCTGCTTATCCGGGGCAAATTTCACGATTGCCTAGCCTAACTCTCACAAACTCAATTCAATAAAACCTTTACATCATTTTTGTAAAATGCTGTAAAGATAATAGACTTCTGTTGTACCCTTCACGCGTAATAGCGTAATGTTATGTTACAGAGTAATTACTATGCATATATGTTGAACAAACGTATAGACTTATGTATACTCTTGATAAAATTTATGTTATTACCGTGTACGGCTGATTGATGTAGCTACCACAGATACAATTATAGACGGATCACGATTCTGCATTTTGTTTACATGCATCATCAGATAATGCATCCGCAGTCACAAGCCTTGGTAGTGAGTAGTACTAAGGCAGCGATGAAGTATTATGTTAATCTTCATTGATTATAAAAGAAATTATACATACATAGTTAGAAATAAGTAACTTTTATTTCATGACAAATTTTAATAGAATCTAAAGCAAATCGTACGTAATTTGAAAACTGTTTTCTTGTGGTTTTAATGGCTTTTGCTTTTCAAACCAGGATTTTTCTTTTTCTGAAACTAAGTTTGCAAACTGTCCACCACCGAATCCCGGGGCAACAACAACAGTCGCAATATTAATATACAGGCCACTTACAAGCGTACTGACCTGCAGAGATAGAACACTGCATTACTAGTTAAATATGGTCTTCTGTAGGGTGGAGGTACTGTGCCATTCGAACAGAATTCTGCTACACTCTATTTCTTCTAAACTAGGTAAGACATGTCTTGTCCAGTCACCCCAAGTAGCACTGTCTTTGGTATTTTTAAACATGCCAACAAATTTAAATCCGCACACGTATCCGGTGTACGGATTTAATTTTTTTGATAGAAAATAGGTAGGTACTTTTTGAAATGTAATACTTTTTAGTCGCATTGTTTAAATGATTGAATTCGGCTGTTCTAAATCTAAAAATATTTCGGCGGCACCTATGATCCGGCTCAACCGGAGTGATTCATCGGCCTCACAGAAAACCGGCAGCGAAGCAATGCTTGTATTGCTTTTCGCCGAGTGAGTGAGGTTACCGGAGGCCTAGCCCTTGCCTCCCCCCTCTTGAACCTTCCCCTACTCCTACCTGAAAGGCCAGCAACGCCCTTGTGACTCTTGGGTTGCAGGTGCTCTTGGGTGGCGGTACTCATTTACCACCAGGTGACCCGTCAGGCGATTGCCACCATCGTAAGCTGCAGCTAAGAATGTACAATAACTTCCTTTTAGTTATTTTTTTTAATTTCTGAAGGTGTTGCTATGACGCTACCATAAAATATTTATACAAAAATATGTGTAATAACTTGTCTTAAGGTAAGTATTGCATGTAAAAGTTATAGAATATATTAAGAAGGATCAATACAAATAAATAAAAGTGAAGTGTCTGTTTGTAATGTCAAAATAATAGTCAAAAAAACGATAATATTTTTTTAAGCTCATACAGTTATTTGCACGATACCTATGCCTAAATATCAGTTTATATATTTTGGTCTGTCTGTTTGTTTGTTCCAGTTAATCTCCGGAACAGGTGGACCGATTTCCACTTGACGTCCACTGGCAACACTCAGGGTGCCGCGCAAACTATGTAAATATGTGCACGCGAGCGAACCCGCACGGGAACTGCTAGTAGAACACAAGGTGAATACACCCTTTAAGCAGAGTCGCGTTTATTAGATAAGTAGTTTCGATTTATAATCTTTATAGAATGTTAGCAAAAACATTATTGAAGGTTTTTGTTAATGTTATATACTCGTGTTTAGTTTGGTGTTAATAATAAAGCGGTTTATATTTAGTATATTGTTTTTTATGTTTTGCAAAACAGTTGCAGCTGAATATACCAGACACTCGTTAGGCCTAAAATTATTCACTATCGCGAAAAGAAGTCAGAAATGATAAAATCTCGGAGAGCGTTTATATTTCTATCCCGTCCCGATCCCGTTTGAATATCGGGATAAAAAGTAGCCTATATGTTAATCCAGGTCTCCAGCTATCTACATACCAAGTTTCTTCGCAATCGGTTCAGTAGTTTTAGCGTGAAAGAGTAACAAACATCCATACATCCATACTCACAAACTTTTACGTTTATAATATTAGTGGGATGTTCTGAGTGATCTTGGGACCACAAAACGGATTCAAATGCAATTTTTGTTGTTAAGATTGACAATCTCAGACAACTATACGGTGTATAAAAGTTGTAGCTACAAATAAAATTTAAATTCCAAAGCCTGGAGAAGCCGAGCCGAAGGAACATTCTGAAATTCTTTTTCTTTTATTAATTTTTTTTTTATTAGGAGTTACTCCTGTGTCGCGGGGGGCTTTACAAACATACAAACAACGGACACAAAGAACACCCAGACTCAGGTGGGAATCGAACCCACGACCTGTAGCATAGCAGTCAGGGTCACTAACCACTAGGCCGACAAGCCAGTCACGTTTATTATGTTAAAGCTAATCCAAAGTTTATTAATTTAGGTCACAATAGGTATCAGAACGTTGTGTTTGAGTAGTGTTTGAGTTGATAAACAATATCAATAGGTAAATATAACACCTGTGGTTTTAATAGCTTCGATTGAGAGATATCACTTTAATAGACCTTCACCGGTTATCACGTCATCACGTTAGGTGATAACCGGTGTGCGTTTCGATACTGCCCAAAAAGGTATATTTCCTATTTAATTACGATTTAAGGGTTAAAATCGAAGCTTGTAGAAAATACAGATATTGAAAAAGGAAGGTGGTCCGCACGCTCGCGTTTTTATACCGTATAGATCTCTTAAAGCCAATAGGATCTGTTTGAAACAAAACAATACATATTTTTAAAATAAATATATTAAAGAGTACCATGGATTTATTTATTGAACAATATTTTTTTAAGTTCATTAAGATAAGGCCTATTACAGTATATTTAAACGACAAATTGTGATAATTCCTTCTGATACCTCGCTGACATTTTAATAATATTACTTTATTATAATTATATCATGTATTGTGTTATGTCGTAGATATAAAAACCATAAGCTTGCTTCTACTTCTTCTTTGAACTGTTATTTTTTCATTTTGTTGTTCTAAGTAGTTTGCATGACATAATTTAAATAAATTTTTGTAATTTAAATGGTTCTATGTATTTATTATATTTTGTAACACTTAATAAGCATAGCTTGGGGCTAAATATGGTAAACCAACTCATACACTGTGACATCTTATTCAATGTAAATATTCATATTCTTAATTAACATGTTTAAAATATTAAAAATTTATTCATAACATAAAATTTTATATCGATACTAGAATCTTTATAATCTTGAAATAGAGCATGATGACGCAATAATCAGCTGTCTATGGCTGCCGGACTGATGGCATGAAACTCAAATGTATTACAGTACTTAAACCATCTTGTAGTGGGTTTAATATGCAAAGTGTTCATTTGTGCACAATAAAGACTTAAGTGTGTTTATATCGATATTGCGTAGGGATGTCACACATTGTATAGTTTAATAACACCGATGATCGGAGATAAATAGCACAACGGTTTTGTATAATGGGGCTAATCTTTCAACTCATTTAGCCCCACATGAAAATAAAGACCTGGCAACATAAGGACATATCCCTGGGTTAAGAGTTGTTGTTTCAAAGATAAGGAAAAGAGAAGAAATATCATATTTTCTCAGTTTATGTTGCCATGAGATGTGTGGCTAAACCTCCTCGGAGTGCAACCTGGAAATAGAAGTTTTAACGGCTTTTTACCTTGAGGGAGACGCTATTGTTACTAAATCACGGACTTGGAACCGCTCTGTTTCTTCTCCGGTTATAAAGATATTTTAGACCACTCTGTTTTCCCATATTCCTCTGATAAGCAAAAGAAATGGCAAGGGAGTGGGTGGTTTCGCCGTCTCATGTTTATCTTAGTCGTGTAATGCTATGTTTGGAGATATAGAATATGTAAGAGAGTTAAATCCTAAAAAAACATCGAGAGTAGTACCAACCCTATTTATTAGCAGGAGAGCCTTGAAGTTAATACGAGTGATTTATTTCGCAATTATCATTAGGATGTTAGATCGATGACTCGGAAACAATATGCAGTGATTGTTGTCCAGATAGATTAGCTTAAGAAGACACAAGGGCCGAGGTGATTATTGCAGTTAGTAAGTCTTGCAGCCCAAAATCAATAATATATCTAAACCTTTATCTGTAGATTTGTGGTAAGTATTCTTCTGTACACAGATCCATTTAAAATTCGTGTAATTAATTGAAATTGCTCCTAATATAGTCCAATCAGCAAAAAAATAGATAGTTGACAGAATCCAATGGATTAACAACTTACAAACATAGTAATATCCGTTTTTTATAAATAGTGTTTTCTAAATTAATTAAAGTTATTTACATTAAAGTCGTATAATAAAATATGTACATTAAGTTGAGACAGATAGGTAAGTGTTTATTGTATACCAAATTTGCAGAGACATAGGAATATGCCGCTTATTGTGCATTTATCCGTGTACAAAACACGGTAAACGCACAATGTCTAGTAGCTAAGAGATCTCTTCTAGACAACCTAAGGATTTATAAGAATGAACACAAACAAATGGTGTAGGTAGACTAGGTAGTATTCGTTTCTCAAACCTATTTTTACTAGCTGTTCAGTGTGTTAACCCTAATTTTTCTTCCAAAATATAAAATAGTCTACGTTACTCCTTATAACACCAGCTGTCTATCAATGTATAAATTGATTTTTTTGGTATATATGTACCATGTAAACATTGGAATGCATTTAGTAAAATGCTGTTATTATGATATTACAGACAGACACTTCAATTTTATTTGCTTTGGATAGATTCACACTCTCAAAAGTATAGTATAATGATGAAAAATTAATTTATTTTACACGTCTTCTTAAAAGCTAGATGGTTCCTGGCATTTCCTATGACTAACTAGCGTTGAAAAAACAAACTCTAGGATCCAAGTCTACATAAATTCAAACTGTGCAAGTGCTATGTCTGGAGCGGTCTTTATACAAAAGAACCATTTTAGCTTTGAGCTGATCAGTCACGACACCCAGTAGACTAGAAAGTCTATAATCACGGAACTCAACCACATCTTAAGGAGCTCCACGGCCAGGTCGGTTATATGTAAAAATAATCTGTATTGGCTGTATATAATAATCTTCCGACCTAAGCTTTCAACTTATATGGTAATTAAATATAATTGTAACATAATAAACGACACATAAATGATTCTTTATTAGTGTATTATGCAACGCTTGTGAACGCATCCTAAAGTCCGAATTCCGCTTAGTCCGCTCGCACTTCCCGTGTACGAACTATAGCGTACAATCCCCAATTCATCTCTATAAACTATATCCCTTTTGTTTCACTTTCCCATTCAATATATTACCAATTTTGCTGTTTTTAATTCCCAAACTGCGTAAGTGGGACCAAATTAGAGTTGTCAAAATGTAGGTGTACAGTACTCCTCTGTCTATCCCTTCGGGATATATATATATATATATATAAATAGTCGTGAGTCTATTTATCATTAAAAGTCTATATATGTATGTTATAACGGATTGTCCATTGATCATGTGAGGTTTGAAGGGGGCTCGGAAAAAGCACGAAATATCACAAGGGGGGAGGGGGAGGGTGTAGTGAGATATCACGTGTATTTATTATTTCGTAGAACGCACTATTGTATCTGTATTGAAAGATATTTTGAAAATTCATAATATATTTTGAACTAAAAAAAATACACGTGATTTTGGCTAGGAGTGGGGTTGGGTTAGTCTAAAACCTCACCATGTATCACCGTGTATTTAAAAGTTGCTAAAAAAACATCACGTGATTAATGGACGGCCCCTAATATCCTGGTGAGTAAACTCTTTCAAATGAACTCTAAAAAATTAACGTCAATTCGTCTACGACAAAAGTAACACACCAGTGTAACGGTGTTTGTAACCATGCGTCATGCTCGTAACAAACTCGGTTATGTATACACAAAATCAACATAACTGACAATTAAGCTGATGTTTTATGAAGTAATGTGATAAAGGTGTGGCTGGGTTGTCCAGACCTCATAATAGACCTTGAAAATACAAACTACGTTTGTGGTTCTTGGCAAAATATAATCATGTTAGTTAGTAGGTAAAGTTACCTGATGATTTTTGCTTGGATTACGAAGTAACTATTATCTTATCTGTGGCCTGGATGTGGCGGTTTAAAACCTTTTAGGCGCCCATTACACGCTAGGGTTTGCTGTCGGTTTTGCCACAATCAAAACGGTGATTGACGAATAACCTATCGTCAAATGCAGTGATTGACGGTTGCATGAAGAGTTTTAATGTCGAGATGATTTCATCAATCATGACTTTTGGTAATGATTGAATTGTTGAAATGATTGAAATTTGCTTCTAATGGACGCCTTAGTTACAGCGCGGTAATATATACAGTCTACGTATACAGTTTCATTAAATAAAATCGCATATGTAGATCTATATTTTAAGGGGCGGTACCGTAAAGGTAAGATTTCCGATCAAGTTACTGCGGGTTCGAACCTCGCCCACTACACTACTAAAGTAAACCCAGCACAAACATTTAGCGTCGACGGCAGGGTCAACAAGAACACAGGTATATGCTTAAAAAAATGTCAAATTTAACTAATACCTAATGCATACTAATATTATACATGCGAAAGTAGCTCTGTTTGTTTGTTTTTACCTTTTCACGGCTAAACGGCTGAATGGATCGTAATGAAATTAAACAAGAAGATAGATTATACCCTGGGGAAGGACATAGGCTACTTTTATTCATAAATGTACGTCGTGGGTAACTGCTAGTATTTTATGTATCAGTGATTTTCAAATAATTAGTTAGTCCTTGACAACCGATTTTTACTCCTTCATATTGTAATGTTGTGCCATCACTTGTCATTGGGGTCAAAAGTTGCTATTTTTGTTTCCAATGACAATATTAGGGTGGTGCGTGGCATGTTGAAAGAATGGGTGAAGAACGATTGTCTAAATTAATTTATACGCCCCTGTGAATCGGTGAGGCGGTGCGATAGGCGTACCCGTCGAAAGACGGGCCAAGTAAAAAGCACCCATAACTGGCGAACGGATATGGAAGGTCTGATAAATGTGGAAGAGGCCAAAGCTGTATGGCAGCTGTATCTCTGCTTATCCTTGACAGGAATAGGGAGTGAACATATGTATATACGAGTATGTATGCATGGTTTGACCATCAAAACTGGTATTTTTACTCAGTCTGAAGTCTGAGATAACTGAAATATTACGATATAATCCTATATTATCACCACATATTATATAAAACAAAGTCCCGCATCGCGTCTGTCCGTTCGCGATAAAACCACTGAACGGATTTTCATGCGGTTTTCACCAATAGACAGAGTGATTCATGAGGAAGGTTTAGGTGTAGGTATAATTTGTTAACGTTTTGTGTAAATTGGTTGAAATATGATGATGATTATTGAAGATGTCTCTAGTACCCGTGCGAAGCCGGGGCGGGTTGCAAGTGTTTTATTAAATTAATGTCTTAAAAGTCGGATAATTGAATAATACATTATTATTTATGATATAAAGTAAATGTTTTGGCATAAATATTGTTTTAGAGTTTACTCAGGTGTAAATTACCTAAATTTGTAGGCCATTTGCTACCGTAGGCCCTCTAAAACGACGACATAAAAGCCATGAAAACTATCCTTCCAGATATTCTTCTTCTCCTGTTTCTGATATATGTGGGCTTTGTGCCCACATCTGTAAGTTATCAAAAAGCTATAAACATGAACAAGATTATTTTTTTTTGCTTTAACATATTAACGCAGCCTTAACATGTATTAAAACGAAACTCACATAAAATAGAAGCTAAAAAATAAAATAAATTTGTAACAATGTAATTTTTTTGCTCATAAAAATATTAGTGCTTAAGTATTTTAACAACTACATAGCTAAATAACCAAGTGGAAGCAAAGACAAAAAATAATTTACTGTTGCAAAGATTGTGGGAGCGACATTGAAATAACAAAACAGTAATATAATGAACAGACAGACATTCGTGAATTTCCTTGGACTTATTTCATTGTCCAATTGTATGACTGGGACCATTGATATACAATGCTGAGGTTAATTTAACTGACAACGTTGATTTGACAAAACATTTCTTATGAATGCAATAATATTACAAAAAAAAAAAAAAAAATTGTACTACATTGTATCTACATGTGTATCTGAATTATCTATTTTGAACTCTGATAAAAAAAACTCAGCTTTCTCGTAGTTGGCTCAGGACCACTCAAACAGGAAATAGATTCAGAAAGTAGAATTGTGCTCTGAAATTTAAATTGTCAATGTTTCCCTTACACTGGAAATGAAATTAGTTCAATGTACAAACCTATATATGTCTTCAGCACGTCAATTGAAATGTAGACTAAAGCAACAATAACATTTTGACCCAGGTCATATTGTTAAAAGAAAGGGCTTCATTACATATTATAAAACAAAATGCCGCGTCACTCTGTCTGTCTGTTCGCGACAAACTCAATAACTGCCAAACGGATTTTCATACAGTTTTCACCAATAGATGGAGTGATTCACGAGGTAGGTTTAGGTGTATAATTAATTAAGGTTTTTGCGTAAAATGGCTGAATATATTTAAAAGGAAGATATCGAAAAAAACAATATATGCTTAGCTGTCCGTGCGAAGCCGGGCGGGTTATAAGGCAACAACTTACTAATATTAATTACTCACTGACCACTTCTTGGCCCGTGTGTGTCGAGTTCTTTTGATTTGAACGTGACCTGTGCTAATAACTAAAGGATGTTCCTGGACGATTTTGCGTAACACATTAAGCTGAGATTCACTGCAAAGTGTAATAGGGCCCTTTGTGTATAAACTCACCTGCATACTCTTCATAGCACGCGCTGCGAAAGAGCGATAAAAAGACTATTAACAGTATAATGGAACACTTTAGATAATTTTACCAAATTCTGAAGCACTATTACCAATCTATTGTCAGGCACTACAGTCCAGACAAAATTTAAGCACTAACTTAACTGAAGCACCGCCTTTTATGACGTCCTTACTTGTAGTTGTTCAACTTAATTGAGGGTACGGTTTAGGCTAACTGAGCGGAGCTAGGTAAAAAGGTATTTGGACCGAATGGGGGTCGGGAAAACGTAGATCGTCTGATTTTCCTAAACAATAGGTATCAAAGTTACAAGAATCTGTTCTGTGGTAACTCAGCAATGGGTTATCCGAGTCAAATAAGTAAACTTTAGAATTAATATTTATACATGATAGGCATAAATGGGTGCAATATTGTTCCTTTATTAAAAGCATACATTTTCTAACGTTTGCATAGAGACATCGAATTTTAGTCTTTTGGTGATACTGTACGGTGCATTATACATATATGCATACTCTATTGTTACAACAAAATCTACACTAGACAATGACGTAATATTAAGGGAGGGCACACCAGATTTCTGTTCAAAGTTACCTACAGAAGTCCGCTGTTGTATAGCACTACTAAGTATAGTATTGTTTTTTGGATTGGTGAGGAGGGTGGCCAGAGCAGCACCTCATAGCGTTCATTACGCAACCTACGAGTGACATCACTTACTCTTCGAGTATTATTTAACAAATTATTTAAAAAAAAACCTCAGCTTCGCTCAGCTTACGTAACCTAGGCCTTGTCACCCACCCTTTAGCTAATCTGCATTAAATAGCAAGTCGTTATATCCTTAAAATGGCTAAAAACCACTACAATGCAGTTGAGTACTATAGAAATTTCTCATGATGGCTTTGGCTAAGCATTGTTCATTCAATAAGAGCGTACGTGTTGGAGAGGAGATAAGGCTAGTGGTGCTTGACTGTTTGTCTGTTCGTTTTGTACGGTGCGATCTCGAGAACTGTAATTTGGCACGTGCGGAGGGGACGACTTCCGATTGCTGTAAATGTTTGTACGATGCGTTGTTTAGATAAAATGTTAATTACAATATCAATCGCGTCTATGTATGAAATTCAGTTCTTTCTGATTGAATTGGTCCTGAAAATGGACATTGAAAAAAGTAGGGTGAAATAGCTCTATTTCGAGCTGCCTTACGAATTAAAAAAGACTGCAGTTAAACACAAATAAACCATAGCCTTGTGTTTCTGATGTTGAGTATGGGAAAAAGAGATGTTAGCAACTTACATATTTTCTCCCTGCGTCACTAGTGCAGAAAATTCTTCTACATATACACTCACGCTTGTAAACTTGAAGGGATAGGCAGAGGTGATTAAACACCCACATTTTGCCAACTATAATTTGGCAAACGTAATAAATTGTATCGTGGGAGAGCCATGCTTCGGCACGTATGGGCCGGCTAGACCGGAGTGATAGGCTTTACAGAAAACCGGCAGTGAAGCCAAGCTTACATTGCTTTCGCCGAGTGAGTGAGGTTACCGGAGGCCCTAACCATTCCCTACCCCCCTCTTCCACCCTTCCCCTACTCCCACCTTAAAGACCGGCAACGCACCTGTGCCTCTTGAGTTGCAGGTGCCCAAGGGTGGAGGTAGTCATTTACCATCCGGTGACCCGTGGGAGTAGGCGAAGAGGGGGAGAGGAGGGGAGAGGGGGAAAGGGAAGGGTTAGGGCCTCCGATAACCTTACTCACATGGAGAAAAGCAGTGCAAACATTGCTTCACTGGCAGTTTTCTGTGAGGCCGTGGTATCAGTACGGTTGAGCCGGCCCATACGTGCCGAAACATGGCTCTCCCACCACATAATTATTTGTCCTGGGTGGGAATCGAACCTTTGGTTCAGCAGTCAGGATCACCAACAAACAAACCTTTCTAGAGAATTCCATACTTCCATTGGAAGAAATATGGTAGTACCTATAACATCAGATACGTGTATTTATTTCATCACGTCTATTTTGAGAAAACCGACAAAGCCTTCCATAGCAAAAAATATCTAAGCTAGAATATAACGATCACCTACTTATTGACAAGGTTATTGCGATGCGTACGCGCAGTCACGTCCGTCACCGGTCCCACGATCGTCCGATGACGTCACTACTGTTTCTGTATGCCTTTTATCTAATTGAGTATTGAGGTAACGTAATGTTAAATTTGCAAGTACGGAAGTAAAGACTCATTAATTTACAACTTATGGGAACTTTTTTGAGAGAGCTATTACTGCTTGGATAACTTTTTAAGGTAAGTAAGTAAGCAAGTAAGTTAGAGGTAAGTAAGTTGAGAGCTAGAACTTCACGGCAATAGCTAGTTCGAGTTTCAAGCTTTAAAAAAAAAAATTAGGTATGTTACCCTGATCTTCTTGAACTTTTGCTCATGCTCCCCAATCCATGCTTATAGACAATATCTTTTTTCTTCCATGGCTTTCACTTTCAATATACACCCAATTTTCCCAAATTTAATTCCCAAAATACCTGGTTGGCGGCAATAGGCTTGCACCTTTTACGTGAGTGGGACCAAACTACTGTCACCTGTGGAGTTAAGAGTCACAGGTGCGTTGCCGGCCTTGAAGGTGGGAGTAGGGGAAGGAGGGGAAGGTGGGAGGGGAGTTAGGGCCGCCGGTAACCTCATTCGCTCGGCGAAACATAACGAAGCATTGCTTCATGCCGGTTTTCGGTGAGGTCGTGGTATCACTCTGCTCGAGGCGATCCATACCTGCCGATGAATGGATCTCCCACGATCATGGTATGTAATGCATGATAGAAATAATGCGATTTATTGTATACTCGCGTATGCCCGCGGCTTCGTTCGCGTCAATGCTGATTTTATTAATGAATTCAGGTAGCTCTCGGTTATAGCAGTTTTTCTGGCTAAAAGTTATACACCATATGTATACTTTTCTGTACCCCTGGTCACTTGTTGCGAATATTTATGTTTTGAAAATAACCCAAAGATTAACTGAACGGTTTAAGTTCCTTCATGATGAAAAAACGTGTCTTTCATTGATGTGTCATTTTCATTTAAGATGATAACAAACAATTAACAAAACAAAATCGTAAGATTTGTTTATAAAACCACTTAAATGAAGTGAGTGAGACGATTGTCTTTAAGTCATGGAGTAAATAATGGCCATTTCATCACGCGTTAATGTATACATTTTTTTATCCGTTGTATTTTGTATGTTTTATGTAGATCAGTTGTGAGTACTCTAAGGAGTTCTAGCTTATAAGGATGTTATAAAAACCGGCTGGCAAATAAATTTTTGGCATAATATCGACAATCGTTCAAACAAATACATATTTTATGATTGTCATCTTAATCAATCAACCTGTGGTGACATCCACATAAAACAATAATTAACATTTAATAAATAGCACTGACTTCAAGGAGCCTAAATCATGATAAATTGAATTACTAGTGGAATCTTTTCTTCAAATTTAAATGGGACCAACCGAGTACAACTAATTGAATTTAAAAGATAAATATCGGTTAAGAAATGGCTAAAATATCGCGAAACACAAAAATAAACAATATTCAGTCGAATTGAGAACCTCCTTTTTTAAGTCGGTTAAAAAAAACAGTTCAGCGCAATCTTACAAAGACCATTAGAACACTACTGCCTTATCCACTGCACTGCACTGCATCGCACAATGAAAGTTAATATATGAGAATTATATAAGTATACAACTTCCGATCATCAACCATTGAGCTGTGGTACGCCAGGCGGTATTTAGGCTGGTCAGAGGATCCTCTGTATGTGTCGGAGGAACACATCCGTTCCTCATCCTTTCACATCCATTCCAGCCCAATTAACATCTACCTAGTCCTAACTAATCTTACTAATATTAAAAAAGGCACAAGTTTGTGAGGATAGATTTATGTTTGGCACAGAGATTAATTATAGTCTGGAAAAGCACATAGGCTACTTTTCACCCCAGAAAAATGTAATGTTCTCTTTGAGTTTATTACCTTACTAGATGAAAACCCGGCTTCGCTCGGGTGAAATGTGACTCATATTCATAATACACAATCTTTTACAAAATGTAAACTGTGATGTGTACTCAAGATGGCATCCGAGTGGCCAATATGGCGACTGCCATTTGCACCGTTAGAATTTAACAAAATACTCGACAATCCAAATTTTGCGGATATATGTTGTCGACTCGAAATCATTATTTTTTTATGTCTTATTATTTAAGTAAGGTTTCAATCGAGTCTACCTTACCCCTTGACCGAATTATTAATACTTATAGATACCTTAATACTAACATATGAGTGAGTCACAGTATTTCGAAAAAAAAAACTTTTTTTTCACCAAAATTTCCAGGCAAACGAAGTTGCTGTGAAAGTGAGTTTGTTTGTTTGTTACGTTTTCACGCCTTAACCGATCATCATGAAGTTTTGCATAGATCAGGGGTACATTAGGACATAGGGTACCTTTCATCGAGATAAAAGTAGTGTTGTCTTTTGATTCACGTGAGGGGAGCGTATTCATCGGGTGTAGGGGGTGTAGGGAGGGGGGTGTATTCACCTTAAATTATACTAGCAGTTCCCGCGAGGCTTCGCTCGCGTGCACAAATTTACATATTTTGCGCGGCACCCTAATTCTTTTTCCAAAATAAAAGTAGTCTAAGTTACTGCTTATAACACCAGCTATCTGATAGTGAAAGTCCCGTGGAAATAAGACCTCCCGTTCCAAATTAGCCGGAACAAACAGACAGACAGACAAAAATGTGAAAAACTGATTTTTAGGACTAGGTATCGTGCAAATAACTATATGAGCTTAAAAAAACTATTATTTTGACGTTACAAACAGACACTTCAAATTTATTCATTTGTAATGATATACACATAATTGATCAACCAAACATTTTCTTTTTTAAAGACGTTCATGCAAATGCAGTCATCAACATTCGCTGGCGCATCTATGTTTGGTAGACAATGTCATTTATTTACGATGTCATTAACAATTCGATGTCGTCGAATCAGTTACTAAATTATAGTCACAGATTTGTAGGAAACTACAATGTAAATTAGTAAAAAAAAACCTCGGTAGTTTGTTTTAACAAAGAGAACTCTTGCACTTAGAACTGAACTGAAGAAACAAACAATCATACAACGGTTACAAAGAACGCCCAGACTCGGGACAACTATATATGAATCACACAAATTTTTGTAACGTGTTGAAATATTCAATATAACTTATTCCGATGTAACCATACTGTTTTTATACAATAGATGCCGTTTGCGTAAATTAAATGGAATGGAAACACAATTAAACTGAAATGGAACCTCCAACATCGAAATTAACTCCAATTAAACACTAATGAAAAAATCGAGCATAAAAGTAAAGAATTATTATATACAATGTTTAATGTACAATGTAGCGATCAATGCGAACCTGCATCCACTTGATCGTAAGTCCAAATGCCTTAGCCTTCGCGCTAATACCTCCTTAGTTTAGAAATGTGTTAAATGCGATCAGATTTCACATGTAACGCTCTCTTTATTATCTGAGATTGCCTAACTTGGATTAGGTTCTCCGTCCTTACCGTTCACTTTCCCCCAAACAGCCTAACATTACCCAAGTGCAAGTACAGGGCAGCTAGGTACAGGCAGACTACTAATCGTGAGTAATAGGACCGTGTCCCTCCTATTCTAAAAATAAACTCGTACTTAGCAGGACATTAATAAGCAGATGATGTAATTGTAAGCCAAAGAACTAGTTACTCAACAACTTATGCACATGTTCAGCAAAGTTTTCATCAATGTTACTGCACTCCTTAAAAGGTAACAAAGAAGTGAATAGTTCATCAGGAGCTAATTTTACGTAACTAAGATAGTTACGTAAATGTATTAAAGGCTATTGCAAAACTGTGGATTGACACGCATAAACCATATGGTGGTACTAAGCATTCAATGTCAGTGAAAAAATTTGATATTCAATGAGATACAAAACAATGTAGCCGTACGTAGGGTTGCCAACACTCATTTTAAAAGCAACACTACTTGTACACTGTTGTGTTTTTGCCGGTGAATAGCGTCACTAGACTTTCTTAGGCAAGTAGATAGGGTTGTCAACATTCTAGTGGAATCTCTAGAATTGTTTTACTTGCCTGCTCAAAAAGATGGACGTCAGCTTGTTTGCCTTTTAGTACAAAAAGGGCTAGAGAGAAACACTAGAATTTCCAAGTTAATAAATAAACGAAAAGAATAATTAAAATAATGGTAAAATTGTAAAATCACAAATATATACTAATCACATATTTTAATTTTACATGTAGGCTAGCTGATTTAACAGCAAATAAAAAGTTAAAAAAATGCATTTAAAAAAAAACGTGATATAGTTAATGCCATAAGGTATGTCTGGCACCAAGTCAGCAGTGTTTGGACTCTTATCACTCCTGAACTGTGACTTGTGGCCTCCCTGTCTTCTCCCAAAGGGGGTCTAGCGATCCTACTCACCAACGGAAATACAACGCTATGCAAGTACAGCAAGTATTGTAGGTATTTCTGATCATTGTTTTGTCTTGTCATTAAATCCAAGGAACCCCAAAACTTACTTGCAAAACTTGATATAAGTACAATACTTCTAGAACAAAAAGAACATTTATACAACTATAACTTCTAGAACGAAAAGAACATTTCTACAACTATAACTTCTAGAACGAAAAGAACATTTCTACAACACATAATACTTTTGCTCAACGGATCTTTTAATTACTTTATTTACGTTTGAATTTTTCAATTTAATTTGTGATACCCCTAGCTGCTTCGCCATGTTAGTATAATGTTGTATAAATATGGCGATCTAATCATCTTCTCATTGACTTAATAATGTGCAATTATTGTATTATTTCAAACGATCGCACAACTACCATAAATAATGTTGCAAGTGTCTAGGAGTTTGAAACTATTGGAATTCGATAGAAAAAGGTTTTTCTTTTATATTGATCACACTCGCGACGGTTTAAAAATTAGAACCTTTAGAAATAAAAAAAAAAAATACGATACGTAATTATGTGAAACTTCACTGCGGTGTACGTAGTGGTTTAAGTGATAACATTACTAATTGCAATTACGTCAAGTGGGTTAAATTTTTTATTTAAAAGCTCCTTAACCAGGCCGTGAATCGTATTATAACGACGTGAACCCACTCCTAACATAAGCACTTAGTTTAGCTGGAGGGGTTAAAAAGAATACTAGTAATGTGTGAACCACGTTACTAGTAGTCCTCCTTAAAAAAAAACTTTTTATTCAAACCCCTTTTGTTCAACACCTAATCGCTAGATTTGCCAAAAGCTAGAAGTTATTTCAAGACTTTAAAATAGGAGAAGTTTCTTCACTCCACATAATTTTTATTGTGTATTTTTTTTATTTAAGTTTGTTTTTGTTGGATATTTTATATTTCCACAGTGATCCCATATCAAAATAATTAGATAATCAAAGTTTCAAGTGGCACAAGTAAGCCACATTGAAGTCTAAATGAATCCACTCACACATGAATCTTAAAATGAAGTGGTCATATCATGAAGAAAAAACAATTCATTGTGAATTTCCATGAGGCGGCCTATGAAGACTCGTTTTGTATAATTTCTGCATAAATATGTATAGCTAACAGCTATAGATATTCAATGAGACTCAGATAAGAAAAACCTTCAAATACTTTTTACAAAGACAAATTTGTATCCTTACTAAGTGCCTCGTCCGCTATTGCGGCGTAAGCGCAGCTCGTGAGCTCTGGGTCAAGTCCCGCGACTTCTAACGGGTTAAGCCTATATACCTGTTCCATCTAGGTAATTAAATTGACTTGAAATTGAAATGACGCGCATGAGCAAAGATTTATTCACCAAAAAATAAATGAATGAATTTTCGTACATTGGGCTTTGATATGTTCACATAGATAGCATAGCGATTTCAGATATTGCCTCGCCAACTGCCACCGCTTCTATAATTGGTTTGATCCCGACAATAATAGTTTAAAAATAATTGTGTGATTTAGACATAAGTACCTATATCTGATTTTAATCAAACTGTTTAATAACTCCTCTACCTACCTCTTCAAGATATGCATTACTACTAGAGCATAATTTTAGATTTAGTTATTTGCAGCGTTGTTTGATGTGGGCCGTGGTTATCAATTAGCCGAGGAGAGGTTTCTAAAAAGTCATTTTTAAAAAAGAACCCAGAATTATCGAGTAATTTTGTGTAAAAGTCATTATTTGCTCAAGTACCTACTCCAAATGTATATAAATGTGACAATTTTTATTAAGCTGAATGGTAAATTCATTTCCATTACCTACAATCTACTTCCAAATCCCACAAATATCATCGGCCAAGAAGTTTCCATTGATATTTATAATGTTTACTGGTTGACCTAATTTAATAAATAAAATCAATGTTTGTTTGTTCGTACTTTAAACGCAGTCGTACCGTTCACGCTATCACAGGGTAATTTCCATCCAGAAAAAATACTATTCCCGAGGGATGGGAGAAAATATGTTACAATAAAAACTTTCGTCACTAGTATTCGTGTTTATTGAAGACTATACGGTTTTACTCCCGTTTGTATTACGGGGATGACTGACAAGTTACAGACCCGACGGGGCCCTTTTTCAAGGAGTGAAGCGGCCTGCCGTCGCGGCAGGCTGTATTTGAGCTGTTTGTATATGTTTATTTGTTCAGACAATACATTTTATGTCGTAATTACTTCGGACTAACAATTGCTTACAAATTAAGAGTTACCCATCTGTGTTTATTAAAACACGTAGTGGACATTTTTAAGTACCTACATAATGGCCCCAATTCTGTTACTTCACTCGCTAAATTAAAATCCACTAAATTTTCTTCATATAAGAAGTAAACCTGGCACACTTAGAAACAAGGTCTTATTTCAAATTGAAACAAGTAGGTAACATATGTCGCTATCGAAATAAGCAATTTATTTGTCGACTAAAGTCTGATACGCTTAAATAAACTTTAATACCAGGTAGCGAGAGCCGCTATCCGTTGAATGCCATCTCTTTTGCTCTGTGTTTTTAGTAAGCGTCTTCGTAGGTGTACATTAAAAACACGTCATCCTTGTTCGTTTTGAACAAGTTTTTATACGGCAATTATACAGCGTTTGAATAAATGAAGACTCTCGCTGCGTGGAAATAAAGTTGAGTATACGTTGACAGGTTTTATTGAAATTTAGCGGCGCTGAGAAATAGATGCTAGTAACAAATAGACCTTATTACAAAGAAGACTAGGTTGATTTCATATGAAGAAATTAAGTCAGGTTTTAGTTTAGTCGAGTGTACAATAGAATCGGCACCATTATCTAACTCTTACCTGGGATAAGGCATAAAACTTAATGTTACAATTAATTTTGAAGTGTTGATACGCATCATCATTAATCACACGTGCAATTTCCTTGCACTTAAGTTCGAATAGTTCTTGAAGCGTTTATTATAATTTTCTCTTACAAAGAAACAATTTATTTGTACAGCTACATTGTTACATTCGTTAAATAACGACAAAATAGTAGACGTACACTAAAGACAACGATCTTTAAGTTTGACCAACAACCATCAACAATGTTGGCTCGTCGAATATCCTTACTGTTTCACTCTTAGTGAGACATGCGTAAGTCTGAGTGAGAGGTAGTCATTCGCCAATATTGGTTCAAATAAGATCAGGGTACACCACGGAGCATTGTTTCATGCAATTGGCGATTTCCTCTATTAAGTAAGTATGCACGAGATTTTAGATAAAAATGTTGGTGTACAAAACATTTTGACGGCTCAGATCCTATCTTAACATCAAGTAGATCCTAGATATTGCAGTTTTACTCTTATAGCAAAAACGTATTCATAACTTCTTGGAGATTTATTATTTATGATATAATCTGATGATGTAAAACGGTGTTCATCATTTTGTTAAAATAAAATATGAATGATCAATGGTTATTTGTTGTTTTGGAATGAATGGTGCCGAATTTCATTCACAATTTTCAATGCATTTATGGAAATGATCTGTTGTTTTATTTGTTTATTATTAATGATAATAGTATTTCGTAGGTATTTTGGTAGCTGCTTGCTGATGTACTGTTCTAACGGCTGTGATATTTTGGAATAATAGTTGTAAAGATCTTAAGGACAAACCTCATTTATATATTTATTTACAATTTTTGCAAATTGAAGTTTCATTACGTTTATGTTGCAGTCCAAATTCCTAATCGGTCTAAAGTCGTTTTGACTAAAGGTAGTGTTCAAAAGTTGTCTTTGTGTGTACTAGATTTTATGCCTATTAGTGTTATTAGTTTGTTTAAAGAGAAGTGTAGTTGTAGCATATAACCAAACACACCTCGTACCGACTGTAGTCGTTATCTTTGGTACATACCGATGCGAATGTAGTGGTTTTATAGGTTATTTAAGTGAATAAAGTTTTTTAATAAAATAGAACAGTAACGGATGTTTTTCTTAATGATTCAAGAATTTCGAAAAATTCATTTTTGTAGGTGAATAAAAATATGTGTTAATATTCAGTGCTCTTGGAAGTTAATTAGTTAACAGAAGTAGTATCTGCTTAACACAACAACAATAAGTCCAGATAATGGAGTCATTTTAAGACTACTATTTTGTTCCAGGAATTACTGCGGTTCAGAAAGAATAAGGAGTTATCCGGTCATGAGACTTCCAGGTCGCCAAGGATATCATGGAATATATACACAGCGTGTTACAATAAGGTGTGGTCATATTTTAGGGTCGCTAGTAGACTCCGTGAATAACGTTAAAAGATTTTTATAAAAGTTCGTGATGTTTAAAACAGAAATCTTATTTTAAACTGAAAAATTAAACTTGAAAGTGACCGAAAAAACTATGAATGAAGCATGAATTAAAGTATAGGTATTTCATAAAAACGATATTCATGAAATATCCAGATTTTTTAAGCTAAATCAACTATTTGCCGGCTACCCATAAAGCTCCTAAATTTTAAAAAAACCTTTCTGTAACATTCTGTATACAAATAAATAAAAAAAAATTAAAAATATTCTGTCTTATGATAAGTACCTAATGAGCTTTAGCGAAACTTGTTTAATTCATTATAATAATGTTGATGGTATAACTACAAACATTCGTTTTAAATGCGTTTTAGTAGACGAATAGTCAGACGTAATTATAATCATTGAAATTATAGAATTATTCCCACCCATAGCAGTGAGCCACGGAACCACCGACCATGACACGCGCGTTCCAGATAATGGTAAATTCTGGTTGGTCTTAAGGTCTTAAAACCTGCGATGCACTCAATTACAAATAAAAAATTGAATATCAGGGGAGCCAACAATATAGCAAAACATTCAAATATTATAACTACAGTTCTTTGCGGTAACCCCCCCCGGGCATTGAACGCTGCGTCTGCAGATCAAAGCGAAGTGAAAATCAAATCACAAATGAAATAGAAAGTATTCAACTGATAATTACGCATTAATAACATAACAAAAATTGACTCAACCCTAACATGTTTCCCTTTCAACCCGTTGAACACCAGATTGTGCGTACGCGCAATACTTGCACGTGCGCACGCGGCCCACGGGCTCGTTATTCGAGTTCCGATTTCCGACGCGCACTTCCTATCACCCTTTCGTGTCAATCGATTTTGTATAGTCTTCTCTGGAAGTGGCTTTCAAATTGTGAGTTTTGAATTTAAATCTTTTCATTAATCACGCAGTTTTCGAGTCCTTTAATCTCTATTTCCTTTAAAACAAGAGTTTAAAAAAAGAAGTCAATTTTGAGATATGTTTTTTAACCCTCGAAGCAAACGAGAATTTTGAAATTTGACGATTACGTCTGTTTGTGGCACCACAAATGAGCAAATAAACATATTTATTAAACCTTGATTATTTTAAACTATGTTGGATATTTTAATTAAATAGAACTAAGCATAATAATATGTAATTAAATCTATTATGTTGTTTATTTGTGCCGCATAGTTACACGCTTATAATTAATATAAAATTCTCACTATTTTATTTAAATTATGGTCATAGGTTCTCTTCAACTTAGCTGTTTTCATATCATACCTACATTTGTTTCAAGCGTATAGCATCACAATTGTTTAGCTTCTCACAGGAAATTGGTACCAGCTCAGTAACAAGTCCTTGGCTCGTAAAATTGCGATAGTTTTGAAATGATGCGACTTCAAGGCTCCTCATTTCGCAATAGGCATGACATTTTTATGGATGTGAATCTCTGATCTCTGACGTAAGATGCGATTGCGCATAACGATTGCTCATCGTGAAATCTAGGCTATATTTAGTTACGGTTTATAGTTAGACGTAACTGTGCAAAAATAAACATTCTTAGTTTTATTGGCCGCAAATTTGTTCAAGCATAGACCAAGTCTTTTTAATATTTTAGTACAGGAAGTCATTTGAAACATGGTTGTGGATACGTGCTTCATAAACGTACAACGCTAAACTCTTAAATTCAAGGTAGTTTAAGTGCTATTTTAATTTGTGTTTCTTCGTAGAAATACTAATATTCGTAGATGTCAAAACACTTCAACGTGACACTATAATTTTAACCGCCTTTAAAAAAGGACGAAACTCAAATACTCGTATGTTGAATTTTCTAAATTAATCATCAAAAAATACATTTGGAATTTAATTATGCATTGTAATGATATTATTTGGCAAGATAGAAAAGAAATACGTAAAGAATGAAAGAAAAGCTACCAGAAAATGTGATTTTTGTATCTTAAAGATCAGCTGTTAAATATCGCTGGAAGTTGGTATAGGACAGGGGTCGGCAACCTTTTGAGTCGCAAAAGTCAAAATTACAATTTACAAAATTTCTAGGTAGGGTAGGGGTGTATTCGTAAAACTTCTCAAGAAGATAGCTTTATCTCCTTGACGTTTAGTAAGGCTGCAAGTGCAACTTTCAAAATCCTTTGCATATTTTAAAAATACCAAAGTAATCGTACTAAATTCAAAATGTTGCCACATCTAGTCAAATCTATAATTAGAATTAAAAAATAAGCTATTGTTCCGTCATGTTGCAACAGTCCATCTTTAATTGGGTGATTATCGACCCATGTTTAACCCTTCACACAGAAAGCAGATGTCTGATTTTGTTGGAGCGTCACTCACTTATTCGATTTTGTTAATTTAATTGGTTCATTTTGTTTCGGTTTTAATGAAAACAGCTGCTTAGCGACTCTCTTAAGTAGGAAGATAAACTTTATTGTTGATATTTGTTTGTATATCTGCTCCAGATTTTAATTTTTTTTTGTAATTTTGTGTTTTTTTAATGTAAATTACAGCCTTGACTTTAGTATTAATTAACAAACTATTTCTTACCGGTTTATCGCACGGAGTAGTGTTGAAAAAATTATTTACCAAGTTGATTAAATAAATATAACTACCTACTTTAATATTTATAGTATAGTAGGTATACCAAAAGCGCGGGTGAAAAATCATCTGAGTGTGTGGCTTGAGAGATACCTTTTCTTATGAAAATATATGAAAACGTAAAGTACTACAAAATTTACAAATTGCAGCTGTTTTCACGTGCTAAAGTAACTGTCTGACGATTCACAAATTCTGTTAAATTTTAGAATGATATCATTTTATTAGGTATTACTTTATTTATACACAAATACATATTTTAGGGTAGCGTGTGTTGATTTTAATTTTTCAGGCAAACGACACTCAACTTTGAGCAAAAAATCTGCCGTGCCTGGGTTATGGTCGTATTAAAATATTCAATGTATCGCTTCTCTACATAACCTTAAATTAAGTTCTAACTGATCTACACCACTCTTTTGTGACAAAAAAGACATAAATCCCTATACAAGCACCTTATTTACAAATGGTTTTAGCAAATACACTACACCATATGCGCAAACATTAATGATTATAAAGATTTTATCATTAAATTGTATAAAATACTTGTACGTCTATTAAATATGACCGTAACTTGTACTTTCCAAGAAATATTACATAATAATTCATGTCAAAACATGCATTACATTACAAACAAGGTATGAATAAACCTTCAAGGGCAGTTACTTTGAAAATCAATGAATCGATAATAAAATACGTTCATATTGATAGAAATGTAAGTCTAGCATTTAAAAATAAAATACTTCCAGATCTTCGAGTTATGTAGAATTTTGAAACAGAAACAAATTACTACACTCGTACAATAATTAAAAACTTGCAAACTTCCAAGAAAAATGTAAAACGTAGCTAAGTACGAGTATAATCTAACACCACGCTTTAATGAACTAAAAAGAATAAAATAATTAATTAATAAATAATTTAATTAATAATTACGCTTTAATGAAATAAAAAAACAACAAATAGATTGATAGCTACGATTATATACTTCAAAATGGCTTTTATTGCGAAATTTCCCGCTGAAAATTTGCTCTCACCCAAATGATAGTCATGTCAAGGTTATGACTGCCTCATCGTAGCTACGATTAATATTAGCATCGTATTTGCGATTGTTTCCAAAATGTTTCTTTATTCACTTATAAGAAACATAGATTTAGCTTAGCTTTAGACGGGCCTATTGGTCTAGTGGTTAGTGATCCTGGCTGCTGAGCCAGAGGATGTGGGTTTCAATTCCTACCCAAGACAAATAACTGTGAATAGATCATAATTATTTGTTCTGTGTTTAGGTGTAATTTATCTATAGTATGTATGTATTTACTGATATATAATAAGTATGTTTATCAGTAGTCTGGTTACTATAGTACAGGTTCTGCCTAGTTTGGGATCAGAAGGCCGTGTGTGAGAAGTATGATCAATCGATCAATTCAGGTATCCCTTGGGCACAGTACTGATGAATGGATGAAAGGATGCAAGTAATTTTATGGCCTTTTCTAACCCATCTAGGGTACGGTAAATTTCATAATGATCGGTTGATGGTTGAGTAGGGAAGGCGTGAATGCGTTACAAACTTACATTCGCCTTTATATTATTAGTTACGATAATTACATAAATTTTCTCATATAATTATGGCTTTTAGACTGTTTAACGACACAACAATTTAATAATTATCAACCTATCTTTCAAAAAAAGTATCACCGGCTTCAATGCGCCTCAAAATAAATACCCAAATAGCTTCAAGTCTGCTTATAAAATTTGAAGAGTTTCCTCGATTTCTCCAGGATCCCATCATCAGACCCAGACTTGATGACCATGGGACCACCTGGGAAGTATACTCTTTCAAACAAAAGAAGAATTTTCCAAATCGGTCCAGGCGTCTTTGAGTAATCGGTTAACATCCATAAAAGAATATACAGTGGAATATAGAACCTCCTCCTTTTTTGAAGTCGGTTAAAAACTATAACACTGTCAGTACCTATAGGTGTAGTTTTTAGCAACGCCTTGTGCGGTACATATTTTGTGGTATAGTTTTTACATTTGAGTTGAGTAGTAGGTATATCGGTTTGATCACTTCAGTGATGGTTATTTTAACTACCACTTTTAACTAAGATTTGAGATACACACTTGTACGTAATTTTCTTATCTATTTAGTACTTACCTAATTGAGGTTGTTCATATTTTTATGGGATTTCAAAATTTACGCCTTATTGCTTAAATTTAATTATTATCACTATACACTAAATTACATAAAAACTTGATCCATTA
Source organism: Callimorpha dominula (assembly GCA_949752705.1). Classification (NCBI taxonomy): domain Eukaryota; kingdom Metazoa; phylum Arthropoda; class Insecta; order Lepidoptera; family Erebidae; genus Callimorpha; species Callimorpha dominula. The sequence continues at coordinate 12,437,009 of OX457011.1, forward strand.
GTTGGACCAGGTTGGACCGATCAATCGAGTTACATAGGTACATCGACCTGTTGTACTCAGACCTTTACCGTTTTTTTTAAATATTCTTATTTATTATAAATATAATTAGATCTAAAGCTATGTGGCTTCATGCTTATCCTGTGCGCAATAGTTACTTACATATTACAGATTATTATCTACGCAATAATTTAGATTAAAATCTCTATCCTCCATCGCTAAAACCGCATGTTTTCATCAACTTTTGCGAAATGGAATCCACTAATTGTCCTAGTATTGTAAATCACATTCTTGGTTAATTAATACGTTAAAAGCGTGCATGTGTGTGTGATGTGTGCAAGCGCAAGTCACTGTGTGTATGTGTGCAAGCGCGCGTGCGTGCGAACTGATGTAAGTATGATTTCTCAGTTATTGCCACAAGGAAAATACCAGTGCTAGAGCATTTTTTTTCAAGGACTTTCATGATTATTGACATGTATTGATGATATTAAAGTTACTTGTAAAGTTTTCCGTATAAATCATTTGTGCTTATGTGATATCCTGTGCATTTTATACGCTTCTCATAAGCTGTCCATGCAATTCTTAATATACAATACAATATAAGTTAAATAAAAAAATATATATTTTAATGTATTTTATTTATATCTAGAGAATTGATGGCAATATAAAAAACAAAAAGAAACCATTGTAAAAATAGTTAATATTCTAAACATTAAAACAATGCATACTACATAGGGTACCCAACTTTCTTTCTTTCTTTAAGGTATGTGAAAACCTGAAAAGTTGGTATGTTTTCACAAACAGAAAGTCTGAAAAGAGATTATATTTCAATTTCAAAAATCCCGCTAAAGGACTCCTTAAGTGTAAGTACACTTAAGTGGTCAGAGTGATCACCAAGTGGTAGCGATAGTTTGTATAATGCTCATGTGGTGTATAAATAATGTTCTTTGTTCATACACGTGACATAAGATTGGTAGCAAGCTTGATCACATTCAACCGACTGAGAAGTACGTCCATCGTTCAGCAGACCTCATTTACACCAGAACTCTAGGATCGCCAGACTAGAAGCGGTAGCCGCTTTCCATAAGTTCGTTAGAAGAAATAAATTAACTGCTCTAATGGCACTATGGGAGGTTTAACTTCAGACTTTAAAACCAAATTTCTCGAGTATTAAACCAAGCTCAAAAATTAATATCCTTACATGGAATAGAATTACCTCCTGGCACTACTTTATGCGAACAGGTTCTTACAGCCCCTAGTTATTGGGATCTGGTGACGTTCAATTTAGAAGCATAATCTCTGACATAGACAAAATGTTGCTATGTATAACTTTCACGAAAGTAATAATCTTTTGTTTTTGAATACGAAAACGTAGATTTTTATCGGTTGTCCACTGTTATTATTGCGTTGCTGAACTCTGAAACAAGCGGACTATAAACATTTTAATGCATCGTAATAACCGTAGTTGTGGATATTGTTAGATTCTAGATTTAAACGTAAGTTTTGGTTTCTGACCTCCTTTCTAAATTTTTACTTCAGCAGTTATAGAGGTTGGAAATTTCAAGAAATTTTAACTTTGTAATCACATGTTCATCATTTTCTTTATGTAAGTTGTCACCACTGATAATTACGTTAGAATACTTATTAATAGATGATCTCGCTTTGCTGTTTAGTGGTTGTGAGTATTAGGAGTTTAAAGAGGAGAGTTATATCCCGTGCGTTTCAGGTAAATGCACCTGATATAACTCTCCCCTCGTGTCATGTGTTGGTAAAGGTAAACGTGGAAAATCACCTTTAAATCATGCCAAGTGTATGAATTGTTCGTCTTGGTTTTTAATGGTAAAATTCTCACCATATTCAAAAATAGTTATTTTGTAAGATATCAGTCAGCACTGAGTTTAGCTCGTAATCCTATCTGAATTAATTTTTTAATGTCAAATTAAATTTTTCTGTTCGTTTGTATCTTACCGTTTGTGACTAAAGCTTTTAACCGATCATTATGAAATTATTAAAGGAAGCAAGAAATAAAAAAAAAAAAATACCTTGCCGAAGATAGTCAAGGGGCCTAATCATTGGCGTCTTAAGGCAGAGATTCGAGACCGGTCCCCGTTTGCAGCTTTTGATTTTCATGCGGGAACTAGGAATTAATTTTTCCATAATGATCTAGAAATTCTTTCTTTCTGAAGCTTGGCCATCCGCACTAGGGCTACCGCGGTGGCCGATGAACTAACCCGTCTCTTACTGACAGTTCATTAAAACTTTTAATCTCTGCGAGTCCACAGGCTCTCGTAAGTGTAGTTTTTTCCCCGGGTAACTTGTCGCCTTTCGTGCAAATAATAACAGTTATTGCTTCAGGAACATATTTTTTATTTTACGTCACCAAATTGCATCGTAGTCTCGAAGACATATGAATGCATTTGTTATCGTTCAGGATCGGTTTACGAAAGCGCTGCTCGAGTGCAGCCAACGTGGCAAGCAGACCGCGACGCGCCGTTAGCATCATCAAGGGGCTCATAGGTAGGTGAAAGTGTTATGTAACGATTGCAAAGATTTTTATAGGATAAAAGTGTTTTTGTAACCAATTGCATGCTCTGAAGGTTTATTTGGTTACGGTTTAACTATAGTTACGTTAGTATATTCATAATACTACAGTTGAGCCTTTCCGAAGAATGATAGAGGTCGATAAACATTTAAAGTTGAAAGAGTTGGGTAAATTGAAAACGCATTCACAAAGTTTACTAAAATGTTATAGAGATAAGAGCGTAACGTGGTTCTATGAACATAATATATGGGATAATATAATAATATATTTTTGATGCGAGTATGTGTTTACATGGTGTGTTTTTGTATGTGTTTGTTGTGTATGTGTTTTTATTGGTATCATTGGAATTTGGTATAATTATCATGACATTATTTTTTTTTTTTTTTTTTTTATGACATTTAAAAAAAAATATAAGTGTGTATCTGAATGGCAGCATTAGTGTAGTGCAATTCTGGTTGTGTAACCATGGTATTTGCATGTCAATTTTGGTGTTTTTTTTTTTTTTTTTTAAAGACAACTCCCGCATTAGGAATTACTTCTGTGTCGCGGGGGACTTTACGAACATACAAACAACGGACACAAAGAACACCCAGACTAGGGTGAGGGTGGGAATCGAACCCACGACCTCTGGCTCAGCAGTCAGGGTCACTAACCACTAGACCAACAGGCCGACAAAAATTGTGAGGAACAACATTTTTTGTACCATCATATCTGTACCACTTTTCCCGCAAATAAAGTGATTTGATTTGATTTGTCGACTGTCTGCAGTTATAATACAAAACAATAATGTTGCGAAGGAATGTCGGATCGGAAGTCATCGTCCTTCAACGCTTCGTTATAATTCTTTTCATACAACATAGTGGAATGGAACAGGAGACAATTTACAGAATTGTTCCGTTTTACCAATGCGGAACTCCAAAGACAGTTACGAACAATCGTCAACCGTTGTAGCAATCAGCGCGATGATCAAATTGTGGAGAAAATTGTAAGTGCCATGCTTAGCAGGGGTGATGTGAGGTACTGTATGACATTACTGCTCACTGAAGTGTGGAATGAATGTACGGCTTCGTTGGTTATCATGGTCCGTATGACTTGGGTACCAGCAGTAGTTCATAAGTAACTTGTAAAACTAACACATAACGGTCTTGGTTTAAAATTAATATATAACTAGCAGCGCCCCCCGGTTTCATCCGCGTAAATCTACCCGGGAAAAAAGTAGCCTATATGTTAATCCAGGTCTCCAGATAACTACATACCAAGTTTCGCAATCGGTTCAGTAGTTTTTTCGTGAAAGAGTAACAAGCATCCATCCATCCAAACTTTTACATTTATAATATTAGGGGGATTACTATTTCTTTGTCCGCCATAAAAAGAAGATCTCTGGTCTCTTGATATGCTTAATGGATGTATTCGTCACTTGCAAATTATGTAACGTCGCCTTGTTTTTATTAATCTCTCTTAATAAAGATTTGAGAGAAAAATGGGAAGCAATATCAAATTGGTTTAAAAGTGTGTGTTTAATACCTCATACTAATTCTGTTTTAGGATTGATGTGAGGCATTCAACATCTGATCGAGCATAGAGATCTAAAAAAGAGGCATTGTTTAGTACATTAAGAACAGACATGAACTTAAAACGCTAATAGTTTAGGTGGTGCAAAAATTTTACACCAACGTTAGTTGAAAAAATCTGGCTGAATCTGATAACGATGCCAAAATAGAGAGGCCAATATTTCCCTGCAGTTGGTGGAAACTTCTGTAAATAAATCGCGTTATAAGTTTAATTTTAACTGTAACAATTACAAACTTCATAAATGGTCAGATTAGTAAGTAGATAATCGTTGTAATGATGCTAAAATATTCCCACTCAACATTGAGTTTAACATCTGATCCTAAAGCAATAATATGAATCAATGACTCAGAACTTCGATATCTAATACCTACGAGTATATATTATTAGAAGAATTTTAGCGGCGGATGTGAAGCAATGCCAATAGACATCAAGGATTCTAATTCCTGTGTTTGTTTTGAGTTAAGGCGTCCGCAAGTAATACTATGAACGGATTGAGGTTAACTTAGACTTTCATATTTTTATTTTGAGTTAAAGCATCCTCAAGCTTACCTATTAGTTATTATTATAGTATAGTTGTTAATTAGTTTAACTTAGAATTTTATATGTTTGTTACTTCTCTAATAAGGCAAAGACATATTAAAATTGGCCACTCTAATATTGACTATTATCACATTTATCACTTATTTTTTTTTTAAACAACCCTCGCATTGGGAATTACTCCTGTGTCGCGGGGTACTTTACAAACATACAAACAAGGGACACAAAGAACACCCAGACTCAGGTTTGATTGGAACCCACGACCTACAGGTCGTGGGTTCGATTCTACAGCATAGCAGTCAGGGTCACTAACCACTAGGCCAACAAGCTAGCCAATTTACAACCCATGAAAGATTCGAGAAAGTTCATCATTAGGTACTGAAAAAACACTTTATTCTGCTTGAAAGTACAGCTCCTTTCAAGAAGCTTTATCAGCTTTATTTTAACACTTGGTCAGAGTGTCTTTTATGTATTCACATGCGGTGACCGTTAAATAATAATACAAAGGACAACAGACGGCGTTTTACTGTATTCTTGATTCATTTTTTGCAAAATATTAAAAATTTTCAAGTGTTTCAAAACTCGTTGAAAATAATTGTACTACTAACTTTTAAACTTTCGTGTATCATGATATAATAATCACATATATACCATTGAATCGCCTGCAACCTGGTCAAAACGTCAGGCAACTTAAAGCAGTTCAGGCGTTAATTTCTGTACATACATAATAATTGTAGTAATAATTTACCATTTGAAATAAACTTTCTTCAGGTTCTTCAATAAGGTGGTTGGATTCGATGATTAGATTTAGTTGTGGTTAACCCAAGTAAATACGAAGTTGACATTTTCTTAAGTCAAAGGTAATTAAAACACAATACTACCATTACTCAGAGTAGGGCTCTCTTTAAGAATCGATGAAGACTTCACTGTATATTAATTAGAACGTTCAGCATAGCGTAAAATTAATTATCTACTCATGTTTGGCAATTAAAATCCACAAAGCTACTGCCTAACTCCCTTAGCTTAGTATGCAGAACCTAATTGAGTTTAATTAGAATTAGTTTTGTTTTCTTCTCTTCTCTTCCTTCAAATCTCCTTAAATAATATACGATTAAGTTGGTTGATGTAACGATTAAAAGTGTCCGTCTGCGCAGTCGAAGTAATAAACAGTTATTATTCTAACTAAAATATATTTTAATACTCCTAAGTAAGCGCATACCTAGGACAGATTGTTGTGCAGTTCCGATCCGATATTATTCTGATAGTTTATTAGTATCTACTGACTTTAAGGCTACTGCGTAAATAAGCGTATAGTTTGCTCCTGATAATTTGCCTTCCAAAGGGACCACTTGACGGACCGGCGACCTGTACAAAGCCATTGGACGAAGGTGGCGGAAAACCGCTTTTTGTGGTAGAGGAAAGTAGTTCACGACTTAATGTAATCTGCTAATAGCTATGGGTATGTTTCGTCGCAAGTTGATATTTGCTTATATATCTTCTGCGTTTCAAAAGTGATATTTTCATGTTATTTAGAACTAAAGCAATTTTCTTATTTAAAACCTTAGTCTGTAAAATATCTATAAATCAATTTTATTTTTAAGCATATCTATCGGTAACGAATAAACATACTAAGATATTTTTCGTTTTGTAAATGCATGTATATTATATACAAAAAAAAACCAGACAAATGCAATCAGACACATTCATGTAAACAAAGATCGTAATTCCAAAATACTACTTTGATGTTGTACACTAGTAATTTACTGCCGCGACAAATATAGATCCGTTTTGGTGATTAATTTCACATGACGAAATATAAAAATTTGAACTTTTTTCCCTTAGTTTCGTAAAAATCCTTTGCAACAATTACCTAAGCAATTACCAACACAAGGCGCAATTCACTCTATTACTTACTGTTTGCTTAGTTAGAAAACGTCCTTAATCTCGAATTGAAGCGATTGTAATTTGTATTAGATTTTCTTGAATGTCGATCTAATGGCTTTTTGATCTCGCCAAAGTAATGCAAGAATATTAATATGTTTAGATCTTATTTATATCCTGTGTGGTTTTATGTCCGAAGTGGATTCATGTCCGTCGGTTGTAATTACACAGGGTGGGCTTAGAAGTATATCTATCTCGATTACAGGCAACTATGTAAACAAATCTTGGAAGTAAATTGTGACCTACTTCTGTTTTTTTTTTCATGGTGTGGAGGGCAAACGAGCAGACGGGTCACCTGATGGTAAATGACTACCGCCGCCCATTGGCATCTGTAACTCAAGAGTTACAAGCGCGTTGCCGCCCTTCAATGTGGGGGTAGGGGAAGAGGGGGACAGGGGGGAAGAGGGGAAAGGGGAGGAGAGGGGGAGAGGGGAAGGACGGGAATAGGGGAGAGGGAAGGGTTAGGGCCTCCGGTAACCTCACTCACGCGGCGAAAACAATGCAAGCATTCCTTCATATTCTATGCTCCTGTAGCCCACTAATGCGGCACCGAAGTATTAACCTAGGGTTGCGGGTCATAAACAATCACTACTGATAGGATCTGGAGGTTTCTCGAAGCCATAAGTCTGAGCAGTGAACTTTAAAGCAAGAGTGCGCTACATAAGACCAGAAATGGTCGAGATAGCACTATCCACTTAAAATAATAATAATAATAGTCTTCCTAACTATAATTATTCATTTCGGTAATTCTCGAGACTAATTTAGTAATTTTTTTAAGCCCGATCTTTATTCTAAGAATGACTTAGACCTAAGTAATCAGTTTTCGAGGGCGTTCTGAAAGATGGCTGCTTAACGAATTGACGAACACGTTTCTTTATTTGTGTTCCAAGTATATCTGGGTACCGCCGTAAGCCGAGTCCTTGTTTGCCTCCTTAGTATAAAAAATAAGTCCATATTTTAACATGAATAAGGTTTCCGTACACGATCAAGGAAATGATACATAACACCTTTGTTCTAAAACTAACAAGTTTTCATTGAATTTCATAAGTGTAACAAAAACCTCCGAAGCGAAACATTGCCAACAAATGACCACGTAACATCCTTTTCTATGTATCTCAATAAACCTTACCTGTTAGACAAGACCCTTTAGTTCAGAACAAAGTATTCAGAACTTAGTCAAGTTCAAAGACCAAGTTATACTGGTGTCTGTAAGGTAATGCTAACTTGTGGTGTAAATGCTCCGATTATGTAAGACCTCTCTAATTAGTACTGGTATTTGAAATAGAATAGAGAGAGAGGGGTCAAGTTTTGCTGGTGGTAATGTAAGCTAGGTGCGGTGGCCGTGGTTTGCCCGTTCCGGTGGGGTACCTTGATATATGAGCTTTTTGTACTGCGCTTGACCTACGAATAGAAGGAATAGAAGGTCGTAAGTATCTTATAGAATTTACTTTTAAAGTTGGACATGGTTTTAGTGATGTAGAGCAAGTTGTCTGACAACTGCCAGTGAAAAATAAAACTACTGATTTCACTGTACACTTGGATTTTACATATGAGGTGTGGACGCCGGAATATTATATGTTTTTTATTCTCTGTTTATTCAATTCAAGAGTTGATTATTTTCAATGTTCAATCCCACTAATATTATAAATGTGAAAGTTTGGATGGATGGATGGATGTTTGTTACTCTTCACGTCAAAACTACTGAACTGATTGCGATGAAATTTGGTATGTAGATAGCTGGAAATGGATATTCTCACGGGATCGGGTCTTACGCGGGTGAAACCGCGGGACGCTGCTAGTACTTCATGTTTCTGAGACGATGAAAAGACTAAACAAGAACATAGACTGATTGATGATTACTAATTAATCAAAATATTAATGTAAATTAACACACACAAACACACACACACATTTTAAAATTAACCTCTTGTTCTATTATTGTACCTATTGTTTTATTAATTACTTTTTGTAATAATATGCTACCTACTCTTCGTCGCTATATGGCCAAGCGCTGCTGGGGCTAAGTAGTTTGCAATAAAAATTATTGTGACTATAAATTGAGATAAAAACTATCCTATCTCTTTAGTTGGACCAAACTTCACAGTGGGCAAAATTTCATTAAAAGCGGTGCATTAGTTTAGGAGTTCATCGCGAACAAACAACGTAACACAAAATTTTTATATATATAGATTAGGCTAAGGCTAAGTATGAAATCTCAGGGAGCCTGGTGACCTGTAACACAGGTATAAAAATATCACGGGCATCTCACAAATGCATTGTGAACTACCTATTGTATTAGTCATACTGAAATATTGTTCCATTTGTGAAAAAAAAAATAAATGCTACATTACATTACATTGCATTACATTACATTACATTACATTATTACAGTGAGGCCGCGCGCATATTTAAAGCAATAACGTTCATAAATTTATATGAATTGTATTGTATGTTAAGGACATTGAGATATTATTGAGACACCATAAAGAAAAGATTGCTTCAAACGATGAAGTCCAATGAAATGAAGTGGATTTGTCTGCAGTCATAATACAGGAAAAAAAAATTAAGGGTAGCCTCTGAAACTATTGCAGTTATTTAAAAAAAACTTCAATAGTTTTATAGTTACATTATCCCTGTGTAACAAAGATTTGTTTTTTAAGATATATGTAAGTTTTCGGTTTATTTTGCTATACACATATATGTTACTGTAAAAGTCCGAAGTACGGTAAATCTTAAGATTTGCCAGTAAAACCTAAAACTTACTAGATCTTGTTGGTAAAAGTGTAATTTTTTTTATCATTCATTTCGAAGTTTTACTACCATCCAATTGGTAAATCTTAGGTTTTACCACAGAGATACGGTAAATGTTGAAAAACCGAGTGCATGGTGGTAAAAGTTCGATATGAACGATGATCACCAACCATTTCAGACTTTTTCTAATAGGAGTTGGTAAATCTTAGGTTTTACTGGTTAATTTTAAGATTTACCGTAGTTCAGACTTTAACAGTAACATATTTACATATTATTATTATATTCACTTCACTATTTCACATAAAATTCACTGTGCTTCGCGAACAATATGGTAAATTCTCCGGTTTATAGGTTTCCTTTGGTTTAGTAATTTAATGGTTTAGTGAAATAACCTGCTATTTAACATTCACCGGTTATTTTCACACGCACATAAACTTTGAAAAGTCAGAGATGGCCGGGAATCGAACCAGTTGGTCTTAGTAAGTAACTTACATTCGCACGTAAATTAACTCTTCTAGATAAATGTATGAGAATGTGGATTGCGATGTACAATTCATATCTTAATGCAATTGGATCATCGTAATGAATGACAAAAGGACCGGACAAGTGCATGTCTGACTCGTGCACCGAGGGTTCCGTCTGTGAGCAAACAAACTTTACATACAATATTGGAAATATATCCTCGAAGTTTTCCATTAGTTTGTCGACAGTTAAATTTATCTTTGGCAAACCCAAGACAAATTTAATTTTGCGGTTCAAAAAATACTCTCCCATACATCGATGTACGTCACAGTACCTACTCACAGTCAGTTTTCCAAGCGCAGACCATAAGTTTGATCGCAAAAAATATTTTTTATGTGATACAACAAAAAATTAACGACTTTCCTTTACTTGTACTGTGAGACCTTGCTTATGGACAAATTCATGGTTCTAGGTCAATGGGAAGTACTCTGTAGGCTTTGATTTACCTGCGAAATGTTCAAATAACTTAAAAATTTAGGCTTAAATGGCCGTATCTTTTGATTGCGTTAAGTTAGAAGCTTGATTTGTTTACAGCTTCGAGAGACCTCAGACAAAAGTATATTAGTTGGTGATATTAATTAATAAGGAGCTGACATAACACAATGTTTAGATTAGCGCCCTCTAGTGGATCTATATATGTATTATTAGCGTGGCGGTCACGAGTTCAGTGCTTTTTCCCCATGGCAAAAGTGCACAAACGTGCCTAAAAAAGTTTTCACTTCAAAAAATTTCAAGTTGATTTTCTTAAAAGAAAGGCATTATAAAGATTTATGGCTGGTAGCTTTTGTGGAATTCTTGATTGCATCTGTGGTGGACTAAACCAAAGGAATTTTATCTTAATAATATCTTTCACGCAAAGACTACTGAACCGATTGCAATGAAATTTGGTGTGTAGATAGCTGGAGACCTGGATTAGCACTTTTTTTATCTCGATCGGGACTTACGCGGGTGCAACTGTGGGGCGCAGCTAGTACATTATTAAATATTCACCATACATAATTGGGTAGATGCTGCTCAAAATAAATTATTTCACCAAGTCGGGCAATAAAATAACTTGAAATAGGGTGAAAATTATAGTCCAGTTTTACATTAACGTTTTTAAATGATTTTATAAAGTCAAATTAAAATTCAAAGTAAATGATTTTACAACAGTAAGGTGTGACGTCATGCCTTAGTAAGTAAGTATTTACCAACTCAAATATTTTTTCCAATGTATACCAATATTTAACTATATAAAAATGTAGTTGTATGAAAAATGTATTATCTTTCCGAAGCTAATTTATCACAAGACTACGTTGGACGTATTTAATCAAATTGTATATTTTTGTCGCTGGCCACCCAGTTTTGTGTAAAAAAGCTCATTTGAACAAAATTGACTTTGGTGATTATGATGTTTTCTGGATAATATGATACAATATGTTGATGGATATGTTTATTTAAAGTTGATGAGATAATTTGTTATCCTAACTTTAGGCGATGGGGTGGTTGTCAAAAGGAATTAAGTAATGGCTTGTGTTATTCGAAAATGCTTTCCATAAAGTAAGAAAACGAAATAAATTTGATTTCATTTCTGATTCAATTTATTTTCGATAATTTTTCTTCTATTTATATTTCTTTATCCATCCAAAGGTAGCCTGTAAGAGGTTTTATTTCGCGATAAGGCCGCCTTTTGGTTCGTATGTATGTTTATTATGATTTCTGTGTAATTGAATTGTAGTTGGTATACAAATAAGTTTATTTCTATTCTATTCTATATGTTTAAGAAGAAATTACTGTTCTATAAGAGGAATTACTATTTAGAGTGGTTTTAATATTTTAAGTATGTGCAATTAATTTTTTTGTGATTTGAAATTTCTTGTGTTGTATTTCTGGTGGTAAGAAAAGTATCCAGAGCTCCGTGGCAGGTTTGATAAGGTTCACAAGGTTCATGTGACACAACTGGGTCCTGGTTTCATCATCAAACCATTGTTGCCAAGCCCTACCTGTAGAACACGACAAAACGATTCAGTGCGACGCCTGACACCGTCGCGGCAGGACGCTTCACTCCTTGAGAAAGGGCCCCCGTCGGGTCCGAAACTAGTCAGGCATCCCCGAAATACAAACGTGAGTAAAACCGTATAGTTTTTAATAAATACGATTCATAGGAGCTCAAACTCGAGGGGTATACTATCCAACTGAATAGTTCCACTATCCAACTCCTGGCTCCATCATCAAATCAGCTCCAAGATGCCAAATTATAGTATTGTCAACCAAACTACATATACATACAACGTTTCATTTCCATCCAACAACTAGAAGTAGGTTAAAATTTACTTCCATGATTTGTTTAAATAATTATAAATGTAACTAACTATTAGGGTGAAGCGTGTTAATATAGCCTATATGTTAATTGAGGTCTCCAGCTTCATCGCAATCGGTTCAGTAGTTTTTGCGTGAAAGAGCAACAAACATCCATACATCCTCACAAACTTTCATGTTTATAATATTAGTTGGATTTCTAGACTCTTCCACGTCGAGTTTTGTTTCCACCCCACTGAAATTAAATAATACAAATAAATAGAAAGAAATCCCCTATAAAGTCCTACCAGCTATCGTCTTTCTCTTCGCAAGTACTAAGAACTTAGACTTCAGTTCACAATGACTATTAGGTCTAGAACTTTCGATGTAAAATTTTTTTACCGAATCGACATACTTTTATAAAACAATTAGATTCCTTGTTTTTTTAACCTTTCGAAAACCTAATGATGAAAGCTGATTAGGCATTTAACGTCAGAAATTGCTAATAATAAGCAGGTACGTCGTCTCCAAAAGCAATTAAAGACAGTTATAAAATACATGCACAGTCAAAGGAGGTGTTTGTGTGTGTGAGTTTTAGGGTTGTCAAAAATGTTAAACAGTGCAAGTCATTTATATAAGGTTTTACAGCAATATTTTGTAATGGAAGGTTCTTATCTAACTCGTTATTATTCTTTGATTTCGAGCTGAATATGGCCAATATCGTCTGACCATATTGTGGAATTGAGTATTTTAAAAGTAAGTATTTTGTTTTCGAACTATTATAGTTAAGCCTAAAAATTAAAATGTTCTGATATTAGAATATTTTTATTATTAAATTGTAGAACAGTTAATCTTTACTCATGCGTTTCTCTAGGAATAACGATAACTAAAATATTTTTCAACCCTTATATTGTTAATTGTGTTCAAATATTTAATAAGATTGAGCAAGTTTAACAATAATTGTAGGTGAGTTAAGGCTTTTCTAAAACAAATAGATTATGTTATTGAACCCATACATATATTTCGCAGTTAACAAAGCGTCAAATAATTCACTTGCTCTACTGCTGGTTTTTTGTTGTAGTATTTTAAACAGATATAAAATAATTTGTATTACACTTCTTTTACCTTTGTATTTGCGACAGCCCTATGGCATGTGAAGCGCACGCGACGGGCGGGGCGTGGTGTACTGGTAGCGTGACGTGTGCGCCGTTCCGGAGCGTGAGCGCATGCGCCAACCTCCACCGGGACCGGAGAAATGGTCCCCAGTTCAACTGTCAAATATACATGGACATTAGAAATTTAAATTGTGGGGTATTTTGTGTTTAAAGCGCTATCTGACTAAACGACTGCCAATAAACTACTGAAACTTACTTTTTAAAATACGCTAGCCCAACCCAATAGGGGGTATCTAGATTATATCTTAATTAAATTCCCGTTGCAAAGAAATGAGTGACAATTTGGTAAAAAAATAAACACTATTATAGTATTATAATCATTCACTTCTTATTGTGTTTCATATCATCCGAAATATATCTGCCGTCGAAATTTCGTTAAATTAGTGTTAAAATAAAAATAGTTTTCACCCGACTAGGTACTGAAGTCCAAGTGGAGGGTTATGTGTTTGACCTGTATGTATGTCCATTCCTATGTTCCTGAACGGCTGAACCGGTTTTCCTAAATGGTATGCCGTTAGGTTCTTTTCTATTGCGTGAATGTTACGGGGTATATATTAATATACTCGATAGGTTTCGTAGAAAAAATGTTTGAAAACAAACATTTTTGGATTTTTATAATTTAGTATAAAAATCGAAATGGCGGATTTTTGGCGCCAAAATGTTTGTTTTCAAACATTTTTTTCTACGAAACCTATAGAGTAGAGTAGGTATCGAAATGAAGGGTTTTAAAAGGTGACTATAAAAATTTATACAGCTAAAATGTTTATTAGTTAGTATTTTTAACGCAGTCGGGTTATTTGTTTTATTAAATGATTTTTTGGCTTATTATATTATTACGTGAAGAGAATTGTTCGTATGTATTTTTAAGAAAATTTCCAAAGCGTGATATTTGCAATACTTAAAATTTATGTATAGAAGAAGTGCCGAAAGTTAAAATTTTTAAACAATAGGTGAAAATAAATGATTTACCCAACTGTATGACGTGTAACATAATTGACGATGTCCAACATATTATCCTGACGGAGTGTGAACGGAATCGTGATGCCAGGGAAAAAATGGTCTTGGATTTTAAAATAGAAATGCAAAACATAGGCTCATTCATGAGTATATTGTCAACACCTCTTTCAGACGCTGCAAGAAGACTGTATGAAATTTGTAGGAATTTGTAATTAATGCTTTGTCACAATAGGACTGGAAAGTCCTGTAAATAAATAAAGAGAAAAAAATAATAATAGGTGTTACAAATTTTTAAATAAGGTGAAAACGGCTATATGAACATATGTACACCCGTCCAGTATTTATGTTGAACTGTCATGGTACGTAAGTCTATATACAATGACAGTTCAAGGTAAAACTAAAAAACAAAAATAAAATAAAATAAATCCACCACCACCTGGCAATATGTGTCACAAGTGCGTTGTTAGCTTATAAGTTTGGAGTCGGGGAAGGGAGGAAGAGGGGTAGAGGAGGGGAGAAAGAGAGAGAGAAGGGTTAGGGCTCCGGTAACCTCACTCATTCGGCGAAATGCAATGTAACCATTGCGTCACTGCCGGTTTTCTGTGAGCCCGTGCTATCACTCCGGTCGGCCGCCCCGTACATGCCGAAGTATGGCTCTCTCACGAAGATTTTTAAATGAGACGTATATACTTCATTGGTAAAATAACAGTCACATAATATGAACGGTTACACATGATGATTCGTTTCAATGTTTAATCATGAGACTAACCAATGCCATCCATCTAGGGCCTATGTTAGCCCACACCCCATTAGATAAAGACGTAGGTACATTAAATGTCCCGCCTAGCTCAATAAGAGTCTGATTCGATCCAAAATAATAAGTCTCAAAACTATCCATTTTAATAGGAGATTTTGAGAATTTTGAGAATTATGAACCTTGAAATGCATTATCCTATGGAATTCGTCTGAAAAATGTTCGTTAATCTTCTTCAATCAAAGATTTCAGATATAAAATATTATTAACAAGGCTTATACCAAATCACCCTTAGATCAAAAATAATAAACCAAGGTTTATGATGTCGAGTGAGCTCATAATCCTGCAACAAGATCACCCTTTGAAGTTCTAAATCAATTAAATTTACCCTCAAAGCCCAGCAGTGGGAAGTCCGTTGGTTATCGAGGTGCCGATCGGTAATCGTGTCTTAACGAACGTCAATTAAGTTGATGAATATATGAATATTCATTCAACATTCACCCTTTGGGCTCATTATTTCATAAAATCTTCGAACGAACGTCCGTTGATAAGTACGTGAAGTAATTTTGTTCTTGAATTCATGGACATCGTTGAAAGTTAGATTCCGTGAGGAAACTACGTAGTTACAAAGAATGTTATTATCCGCAATTATTTTACAATATCACTACATATTACAAAACAAAGTCCCCCGCAACAAAGTCTGTTCGCGATAAACTGAAAAACTACTGAACGGATTTTCATGAGATAATAGTTACTGTTATTATACAGAGTGATTCATGGGGAAGGTTTAGGTGTATAATTTGTACCCGTACGAAACCCGGGCACTAGTAGTAGTTTGATAAGGTGTGTCCTGCGGTTATACAAACATAAAAAAATATTTTATGAACAACATGACTGTATTATAATAGCTACTATTGGTAGCGTATATTCTTGCTTACCAAAAAGGCTATGTAACGTAAAAAAAAATTCGACAAACACGAATAAATTCTATATTTTATTTAATTTTAACCAATTGTTTACACTTCAAAATTTACCTGTGGTTTTCCTGCCGGTTTTACCAAATTTTAGAAAATTGAAGTTAATGGCTGGGGCGTTGCTCCGGTTATCTGTAAAAGGTTACAATATGTTCTAAATATCGTAGGACTCCAATGCTAATTGTGGCTGCAAGTTTTTTTCCTCTGTCGACTTGTTGTTCTGTTCTTTAAAATCGGAATCTCTCATTAGCTAACTTAATTTTGTCTAAAAGGCAGCAGTGAGCCCATATGCCCAAAATAATATTTAAACACTAATAGCATTAAATTATCTCTTAAATGAAGCCAACATCAAGGCCGTGCCTTGTTTTTTTTTTTTTTTTTTCTAATTTAAGAATACTAGCAACGTGCGTCACACATTACTAGTATTCTTGTTAACCTCTCCAACTAAGTTAAATGTTTGTGTTAGGAGTGGGTTCACGCCGGTAGTGCAGTGGGTGGGGTTCGAACCCGCAACCACTTGATCGCAAGTCCGACGCCTTAGCCATTACGCTACCACCGCTTTGCCGCTTTACAAAGCCAAATTTTATAAAAACATACTATCTAAATAATATTTTGAGTTTTTGTTTTGGGGTTCCTTAATATATGTCCTCCTTTATATGTATATTACTATTATTATTACTGAACAATATCTAAATAATACTAACAAAATGAATGTAATTGATTGAACATTACAATAAAACAAGTAATGGTGAAGATGAACGCCCAATGCTTCACTAATTACGCAACGTGTACTAGTGAACGCATTTACAATGAAAGTGTTTTAAAGCAATTGGGTGAGTTATTTATTGCCTTATTAATATGTAAATGTACGTATGTTTGTACATTTAGAAAGCAAATAAACTAGGGCGAGATGAGCAGTTGGATTTAATAATATAATTACGTCTGTGAGAGTTTTAATATTATTATGTATTGATGCTTTGCATAAGTTTGTTGTTACTGAGCTCTCTACTTTGATGTAGAATCCCGGGACGAGTTTGAAACATAATAACAATCTTGTACAAAAAAACATAATTTTCTAAGAAAAACTTTGGCGAAAAATTATTATCACTGAGTAAATATATTATCTGAAGTTTTTCCAAATCTACACTAGTAAAGTCTTCTGTTATGTGAAAATGCAGATAGCAAATATTAATAATTATCTTTTCCTAATGTAATTTGTAGGATACAGTTTCATCAATACTGTGGACCAAACAGCATCCCTAGAGGGTTATTTTCTGGACTTAGTAAACTTTGAAAAATTTCGACATTCGTTATAGGTAGTTTTCAAAAGTTTTAAAGCAGTCTGGTTATTTCACTACTTATTAAAATGAAGTATTAAAACAAAGTAAGTATTGTATTTCTGCCTGTGTGAACACGACAAACTCAAAAACTACCGAATAGATTTTTGTACGGTTTTCACCAATAGACGGATTGATTCATGATTCATGAGGGAGGTTTAGGAGTATAATTAAATAAGGTTTTGTGTAAAATTGCTGAAATATGACGATGATTGTCTAAGATGTCGGAAAAAATCAATATAATGTTATGCTCTGCTACCTGTGCCAAGCCGACACGGGTTCTAGTTTCGTATAAAAGTAAAACAACTTCGTTTTTGGATACAAAATGTTTAAAATTAAAAGATTTGGAAAACGAATAGGCTGGCGTGTTGGTCTAGTGGTTAGTGACCCTGACTGCTGAGCCAGAGGTCGTGGGTTCGATTCCCACCTAAGTCTGGGTGTTCTTTGTGTCCGTTGCTTGTATGTTTGTAAAGTCCCCCGCGACACAGGAGTAATTCCTAATGCGGGAGTTGTCTTTTTAAAATAAAAAAAAAAAAAAAAATTATAATTGCCCGGTAAGCATGGTATATTTTATGAAAAAACTTAAAATAACAAATAGTAAGCTTTAGTAGTTCTGGTATAGTTAATAATACTTTTTTCTTACCTAATGTCTATGTAAGATCAAAGATCAGATACTATCCGAAAAATTTAAAATGATTGTAATCATAGTTAAACAAACTGTGATTAAGTTACTAGCCACATAATGTGTGTTATATTTATATTTTTTATCATATGGCTTGACACTTTCTTATTTAACTAATTCATGTTTTCTTACGATTCTACCTTCTCCAGTGCCATTAAGCAGTCTTTCACATAATCAATCCATCGAATCCCTGTCACTCTAATCAAGTTTTTTATCGTCTAGTACTGCTAAGAAGGGATAAAAATATTGCCAACTAAATTCATCTAGATACTTTAGCAAACTTAAACATTAATCGCACAACATTTTTTTGCAATAAATCGCTAGTATTGCACACTAATATGCAATTAATAATACATTGGCGTATATTTATTGCGTATTACATGACTCTCACCTCTAGATGAATAGTGTCATAACTCAAAAGGCAAACTTTCCAGAAAAAAATGAACCGACATTTTGCCAACTATAATTTGCTCACGTAATAGGTATTGCCGTCAACTTGGCACTTTAGATATTAAAGACGGGTAAATTGGGGGTAAATTGAAAGGGAAAGATAGACAATGGCGACAACACACACACAAACACACACACACACATCTGTTTATATATATGTATCTGAGCTAGACGGTCACGCGAGTTTCCCCATACTGGCCCATACAAAAAGTGTACAACGTGCCTAAAGAAGTTTTCACTGCAAAAATTAAAATATCTTCTTGACCCTTTACCGGATTACAGTTTGATGCATTCTGAATCTACTAGTGGAAAAAGCATATTTTTTTTGAGTTATGACAATATTCCTGCAGAGGTGCGATGTATGCAACACACATTTAGTTCATATAGAATCGTGATCACTCTTACACAAGGTATAAAATCTTGAAATTATTACCACGTTGCGTGGTCTTTTTTTGAGCAAAACTCATGTTTTGGCAATATAAAAATTCGATCTATATATTTATTGGAGCGTGGAAATGTGTAATTAACGTGTTATGTATGAAATTTTAGTAGTTTTACAGACGATTATATTTACAAATCACATGATAATAGGTTTCTTAAAGTGCTATGAGTGTCATTTATATGGAAATTGTTACTCTGTATGTAGCAACTTTACCTTAAGGCTGCTCGCTTGTTATTTCTCCATACAAACGTTTACGTCTCTTATAACCTCCGATGCAATAAGAAGGATGTTATAAATTTAACGTGTGTATCTGTGTGTCTGTTTGTGGCCGCTTTGATTTAGTTTTTTTTTTGTTTAAAGGTGATTTTATCGAGAGTGTTCTTAGCTTTAATTCAAGAAAATTTGTTTAGCCGTGCTAAGATCGTTGTCTCTTTTGTAATCATTAAACGGATTTTTTGAGTCGGAGGTATTAAATTTTTTTATTTATACATACTTCAATGAATTTGAATTATAATTAATTAAAATGAATAATTATTACACCAAGTTTTTAAAGCGGACTAGAAACTGAAAACACTTAACTACTGGACGGCTAATGGCGACTAATCTAAACAGAATCCTGCTCGTACATAAACTTATCGTCTTCATGACCCCTGTTGTAATGTATTCGTATCAAATATCCTTCCTTATAGCAATAAAATATAATAAAACCCAACGACATATCACTTCCTTCCAAAATACCCTCAAGATCGTACAAAGTAATGGTAAAAAAATTTAAACAATGACTTGTGGTCAGCCCTTAGACACTAGCATAACTCAAGCATAACCTGACCTATTGATTGCAATAAGGTAAAATGGATTTTATTTCACTAGACAATAACGTTGACTCTTGAATGTCATACGGTAATTAGACAAGGGGATCTTAAGGGAAATGTCTCCCCAGTGGATGAGTTTTACGATTGAGTTCAAATTATGCCATTGTAATGTTAAAGTTGTATGTTGCGTGTTGAAGAATAATGGGTTTAAGTTATGTAGTTTCTTGAATTAGGTACGTGAACTAATACGTGGTGATCAATTTTGTTTTTATACGATATATTTAATATTTTAGGGGATTTTAGCGCTTTTAGGCGTTGCTGATACTACAATAACTGGAAACAGTTAAAAACCATTAGTATTTATTTTGGTTCAACCGTATAATGAGAAAAGGTCACATGAACAATTTTCACACGAGGCTAATATTATGGTCTCGTCTTTTAAATGGTAATCAAACAATTATTTTAATATCAAACAAAGGAGTCTGCCCTGAAAGCATATATATATATTAAAACAATCAAACATCTAATTAAAGTAAAATTTAAAATAACCAACAACTATAAAATATTCTAACAATATCTCGACTTTGTTACCATGATTTTGCTGCATGGTGCATAAACCCCATTTATTCAAACAGCAGAATTTCAACCTTATATTGCGCAAGTTAAAGGTGAAAGTGAAATGAACGTGGTACGTGGTTAGTATAATAAGCGAATAGACAACCCTATCGTTCCGGTGCGCAGGCGCAGTCAGTAATGAGCAAGTAAACAGTGACCGGCGTTTGAGTCGATTTTTGACTTAATTTAATTTTCGACGTGTAAATTGGTTAGGAACATGGTTAGAATTCTTGTCTTAACATCTGGTGAAGTCCATCCAAATGTATGTTTGTTTGTTTTGATGTTTTGAAAAGGATAAGTGCTTTGGGGTTTTAAAGGCTCTTCATCTTTCTTTGACGGTGTACTTATGTGTGAGATACACACTATAGAGTACTGGACTAACTCGAATATCTTCAAAATTATTTATAAGATTCTCAGAATTTCATCAAAAGCTCAAGTGGTTACTTCTTTATGAAATATATTGTTTAACCCTACCGCACCTTCCTATCCTAGGGGACGTTTTGAGTGTCTCCATGACAAACATTCGAAATTTTCATGATCATCAGAAAACCTAGAATTATAAATTCCTTTACATTCCACATAGTTTCTTGACAAATCCTTTACCGTTGTTGCAACACGGTTGTGGAATGCATTAAGAAAGCTTGTACCATACACGCATTCAAAACCATGGTTAAAAGTTACTACCTAGGGTTATAGTTCCATAGGTATATTATGTTTTTGTCATTGTTGTAATACTATTTGCTAAATATTGATGTGTATTATCTCTGTATATGATTACTTATATTTATATACTAGCTGCAACGACAGACTTCATTCTGTCAAAAGTTATTGATTGACGTCAAATGTTTGACAGCTGGAGACATGTGCTTTAATTATTATTTATTATGTGGTTTGTACAGGAAAATAAAAGTGTTGTTTTTTACTATTTTCCTCCCATTTTTTACGTTTTAACTCTCCATAAGAACCTTCCTTGTGCCTTAACGAAAATATGAAAAAAAAATTAGCCAAATTGGTCGAGTCGTTCTCGAGTTTTGCGCTTAGCAACACATTTGGCGATTCATTTTTATTTATATAGATAATTATATGTAGTACACCGTCAGCAACCACTCATTCCTGTCACTAAATCCATCGAAAGTTCTGGTAGAGATTGCTTTTAGCGATAATTAAGTTAGGTATTATTACCTAACTTTAGTAATGAACTTAAGATCTATTGTTATTTTATATGATGTACAATAAAGAATATTGTATTCTATTTCATTCTAATCTATAGATGGATTCTTATCTATGCTAGCATGCTTAGCATTGTTTCAGGAAAATAGACCATCTCACGTAAATCAATATCGGCCTATTAAATCGTTATAGTTTAGTGTATCTGTTAGAATTGTCATTCATTGAGTCAAATCGTGGTTGAATACTTGGCAATCGTTATGTAGACTGTCCATGCAGTTCTGATAGGTGGCGCCACCATCAACGTGCCTGTCCCATTACACACGTTTAGAATATATTATGTAAGATGGGTTCCTTACAAGACTTCTTAATAGTACACGATTGTTGCAATGAATTTGTATTTGTTGAATGAACTAATTGTGTTTTCAATTTTGAGTGTAGCGATGCGATGATTAGGTGCTATTTGATTTTTATTCATACCGTAGATATTAATAACATAAAAAATCAGTTGTCGTTCATTTGTGTGATGAGCATGATAATTTTTTGTATGTCTGGGTGTAATTTATCTAAAATATGTATGTATTTAGAAATATATAAGTATGTTTATCAGTATTCTAGTTACCATAGTGCAAGTTCTGCCTAGTTTGGGATCAGACGGCCGTGTGTGTGACGTGTGAAGTTATTACTATTATTTGAAATTTAGTAGTTATCATTGGGAGGAATAGATCTTTTCTTTGTAGCATTTGACCACGAACAACAAATGTATCTAATGTATCTGTTTTATTCTAAAACACTATTTATAAGGTGCATATTCTGTGGCTTTAGTCTATAAAATTTATAAATAATAATGTCGTGTAGGTGCCGTGTCGTCTAGTATAAAAATATTATGTTTTTATTCCAATATATTAACAAATTCAAATCAAATTCGTAATTGGGATTGCAAAACATTGAATCCTTCGTGTTCGGACTAACAACTGTGTACACCTTTTTTTTATATGAAGGTTGACTTTGATGAACTTATTGAAATCGTACGTGTTATAGCGTATAGTGGAATACATGGGGGGAAAATGATTGTGTTTTGTTTTGGAACACTGAGAGTTTTTTTAAAGTCACAGATCATAGAGTACATAGCAAATAACCATGTAGCTGGCCTGGCTTACAGCTTACGGTACCATAGACTATTTATTAATTTTGCACTGTCAAGGTGATATATACTAAGAAAGTGAAGGTGAACTCCGTATAATAATATTTTCGATCGTCATTAGTGTTAGTGACGACTTGAAAATATCAGCCGCAGTGATGGCAAATTTATTACAATTGTAGAATAGCTCGTGTTCTGAGGAATTGATGACTGGCCTGTTGGTCTAGTGGTTAGTGACCCTGACTACTAAGCCAGAGGTCGTAGGTTAGATTCCCACCCAGGACAAATAACTGTGTGATGAGCACGATCAAATGATTCTGTGTCTGGGTGTAATTCATCTATAATATGTATGTATTTAGAAATATATAAGTATGTTTATCAGCGGTCTGGTTACCATAGTACAGGCTCTGCCTAGTTTGGGATCAGACGGCCGTGTGAGAGATGTGTGGAGTTATTATTATTAATTGTTTGATATTTTGCCTACAGCTACTTCTTAAAACCGCACAACTTACCACCGGCCGGCAGCTGGTTTACCGTTACTCTTTGAAGCTCTTATGAGCTCAACCCTGAAATTGTCAGAACAGGGAATAGTATGGTCGCTCCTGGTGTACGGAAGCGCATTTTAAAATAGTTTTTTCCTATGGGAACGAAGGACAAATTGTTGAATAAGCTATGTTATGTTATGCTGCTATGTTTTTCCATAGAGACGAAAGTAAGTATGTAGTAAGTAAGTAAGTATGTAAAGTAAGTATGAGGGACTCTTGGTGTTCCACCCGTATTCAGTTACGGTGATTGCTTAAAATCAAGCATCCCGTATACTGACTTGGAAGTTACATGTTTTGTCAAAACTTTACACCGTTATATATTTTTTTAAATGAATACCATTGCTTATACTAGTTATAATCCTAAAAAGCCATGTGTAACTTCTATCAAATAATTATCTACTACAATATTTATATGCAATAAAACAAATGCCAATGCACCCCAATTCCGGATCTGAATGTAGAAATTTTTTTAAATTTATTGGTCTAAATAATGGAATCATCAACGGGGGTCAGTTCTAATTATTGTATTATTCGGTGGCAGGTGTTGCTCAAGGGGTAATTTATACCACCATTAGTAATTTTACGGGTTTGACGTTTGACAGGGTAGCTGGGTTGTTTCTGGTTCGTTGGTTCGTTCGTAATACGTGTTTCAAGGTAGGAAATAAATAAGTAGTACAAGGGTTAAATTTTAAGAAGAAAGCTTCGTTAACAAAAAACGGTTCCCTGTAACGGTTCATCCACTTTCTGTTTTTTAATCTCATATTAATAACAAAATTATTAAGTACTTAGGTTAAAAATATATTTAAAAAAAAATCTTTAACAAAACTAGCAAAGAGTAATCAGAGCTTAATCATTATTCAATAAGATAGAGTACCAGGCTTTGTCTAGTAATTAACTTTCAATGTTAGGGTTTACAATTAAAACATAAAAAAGGAACGAATCTAATTTAGACGGTAAAATAATTTTGTTTTAAGTACAACCATATTTTATAGAATAACACCTATTTAACACTTGACATCACCATAAAGTCCTTAAAGAAACCTTGACCGATGCATCCTAGTGATTTGCATAAAGGATTCATACGTCACTTCCTGTGGTCGACCGTGGTCGGCCGTCCGGCGGATCGCCACGCGTCGCCTGGCAAATGCGTCAAATATTCATACACCTAATGCCCTCTTTGTTTTATAATACGGTCTAAGGGATGTGAGGCTAGCGAGCGTCATAGGAGATACATTAAAAAAAAAATTACTTGCCCTTACTAACATTTTAAATAATAATAATATTTTGGCACATATTACGCGATATCTAGACCTAAATTACCTAAATATAACCTGCTTGTAACTATTATTGTATTATTAACTTGTATTTATTTATGTTTGTATCCCCAACAAACGACATACAATAACACAGCATTGTCACAATATAACAAGCTACGCAATACGCAATACAAAATTACGTATACTCCTTCAAATAATGGAGACCACAGCATGCAAATTAAAATATTATACAAGACAACACAAAATTAAATATGTTACCATAAAGATAAATAAAAATATAGGTATACACTTTTTAAGTGTTAACATTAAATACAACCAACATTAAATTAAAGAATCTTAAAAACTATTAATAGTATTGGTAAGTCAACTTTTATTTAATTTAATATTAACATATCAAAATATATAGATATTTAGAACTACGGGGCCATCCATAAATTACGTCACCCCTTAAGAGGGGGGGGGGGGAGGGTCAACGAAGTGTGACATTGTGTGATAAGGGGTGCAGGGGGTCATAAGCTTCGTAACGCCACGTTAAAATGTAAAGTATTAAACACAAAACATCACCTGTAAACGAAAGACTACATACGCTACTACACTTTTACTAAAAAAATTATAACTTTAGAACTGCTCTTTTCAGTTCTTGGTATAAAATTGACGTCAAAAAAACGTGACGTTACACGAGGGAGGGGGGGGGGGGAGGGGGTACAACAAATGTGACCACCTGTGATAAGGATGGGGGGCGGGTCCAAAAACAAAAAATTCGTGTGACGATCACGATATGGATGGTCCCTTATAAACACTTAACAATAATGTCTTTTTAAGCTTTAATTTACAGAACACATACTTATATAATTTAATTATACATACACAAGTAAGTAAATTTTATTGTGGGAGAGCCATGCTTCAGCACGTATGATCCGGCTCGACCGGAGTGACACCACGGCCTTACAGAAAACCGGCAGTGAAGCAATGATTGCATTGTTTTTCACCGAGTGAGTGAGGTTACCGGAGGAACTAACCCTTCCCCCTCCCCGTCTTCCCTCAACCTTGTTGGCCCCAACGCACTTGTGTCAATCCTTCCTTTCTTATCTACTTTTCCCATTCAATATACACCCAATTTCCCCACCTACAACTCTACCTTTTAAAAGTCATTATAATGTCATAAAAATAAATTGACCAGGCGTGAGATACAATTATTTTAATCGCTTTGTAGAATTCTTCAACTGTTAAGGAGTAGCCACGGAATGGCAGAATTAAGTATAATTTAAATGGTATCTACAACCGTTTTTAAAACAGTTTAACGAAATCCTTTAATTTGACCTTTAATTAAATTGAAAATTGTTGAAAGATGGCCTTGATGTTGAGTCACTTGTGTGTACCAACCCTTTTTTTTTAATTATTATTTTTAAAAGGAAGAATACTAGCAACGTGGATTGCACATTACTAGTATTCCTGTTAACCCCTCCAGCTAAAGCTAAATGCTTGTGTTAGCAGTGGGTTCACGTCGGTAGTACAATGGCTGGGGCTCGAACCCGTAACCACTGGTTCGCAAGTCCGACGCCTTAGCCATTATGCTACCGCCGCTTAAAACCGATTTCTGTGCACCCAAATCATGATTAATTGTAATATGCTGTAATTTTCGTCCCTCTATTTTCCACTCTTAGAGCTAGAATATTTTCTTAAAATTTAAATGTGGTCCCATGTGGACCTTCAATAAATCAATTAAGAAAATAATTATCGAAAACGGTTCACAAATAGCGAATATATCACATACCTAATATACACAAAAAAAACGATTTGAGAACCTCCTTCTTTTTGAAGTCGGTTAAAAAGATCAGCAAAACACTCACAGGACTGTTCTACCGTGCTTTTCTGTAGGATACTACCCTAGTCGTGTGTTCTAACTCGAGCAAAAATGTACCCAAAGTTGTGATCAATATTTCAGCCTCGTCTACTGATGAATAATTTATTATTTTGTTTCCTGGATCAACACATTAGCCTAAGGTTCATCGATATCTAAGTGTTCAAAGCTAGGAAAATATATTCCACAGTGGTTGGCCAAGTAAGCAATGGCTTTTATTTGTACCAAACATGACCCAAGTATAATTAAGTGCAGTCATCGGCATACGAATAGTTTTTTTACAAAAACCAATGTTGCGTAGATAATGAGATCATTCCATAAAGCTGTATATTCCTAAGGAGCCGTCTAAATAGGTTTAAAAAAGCTGTTTCCGGTCGCAACCGTTAGTTTTTTATATGTCAATAAACTCAACGCGATGTACAAAGAAAAAAAAATATAATTAGTATAAATTTGTCGGTGTTCAGTTATTTATGAGTGTAAAGATTAGTCGTGATAATGTTAGTTTATGCCGATTGATATTGATTTTGCGAATTACTTGTTTTAACAATATTAGGTAAAGGTTCTTGGCCAGCTGATATTATTGTCCTAGTGGCCTCTCATTCACAGGAAATACAGGACATTTGGGTACGCGACCCTGGCCTCTGCGAGCTACTGCAGTCTCAGACCCGTTCCCCATCCGAGAGTTGCGGTATCCCTTACCCTAGGTTACTCTCTCTACCCCTTACAAATTTACCTTCTCTCTTCTTTCCCTGCATTCCCAAGAAGGGCTGGCGTCAGGCAGGCGGCCGGCCACGAAAACCAGCCAAAACTCTCTTGCAAAATACATTGCACCCAACTAAATTTGGGATAAGGGTAAGAGTGTAATGAGGTAAAGGTTCTATTGTCGTCAAATCCCAGGCAGCTTTCATTTACCAAGGATCTAGATCAAACGATTTGATTGACAAAATAACTTTAAATTTACAATTCTAACCTTTCTTACCAAGTAATCGGTTGACCGGACAAACAGCGGTAGCCAATATCAACCCGGCTCAAGTTCTGCTTGAAATCTAGAACCTTCTATCTCCTTCAGAATGTAAATAATACAAGAACAACCTACCCATTTACTTTTAAAGATAATTAAGCTTTAAAACTTAATTACATGTTTAATAGAATGTGTAAAATAATACCTGAGGTGGGAAACACACGGCTTATGCCTTCTCAACTTCTGGTACCCCTCCGATGGCAAAAAGAATTAGTTATGTCTCTCATATCACACTTATTTAGAGGATAGTGCTAAGCTTACCCGCAACGCCATCAAATCAAATCAAAATAATGTATTTCAATAATTTGACTGGCTTGTTGGCCTAGTGGTTAGTGACCCTGACTGCTATGCTACAAGTCGTGGGTTCGATTCGCACCTGAGTCTGGGTGTTCTTTGTGTCCGTCGTTTGTATTATTGTAAAGTCCCCCGCAACACAGGAGTAATTCCTAATGCGGGAGTTGAATAGAATAAATTATAAATAATAAATAATAAAACCAATTATATTTCTCTGAATTGTCAGGAGTAGTAGCCAATCGGACTAAGTCAGTCATGAAGCTAGTTGCCTGTTCCAAAGCAAAGACCCCTTGGAGAAGAAGAAGCAAGAAACTCCAGGGTCACTGTTTTTCCGAGAAATCTTTTTTACGAGTTTCTGGTTACATTGCATATAACCGCAAATTAATTAAACTGTGAGTACAGTGAAACATATTATTCTAAAATACAAACAGTCGCGCAAACGACTACCATATTTAAGTAATATCAGTCTAGAGATGACCAGCCCCGACCAACGGTAGGTAGTTGTTCATCTTAATCATATTAAAGGGAAGTCAACAATGACACGCCACCATTGGCAGGACTTCTAGGCGAGCATGACATACTCAGATATGATACGCGTCCTACCTTCCTACCACATCCCGGGAAGTCTTGACTATTTTTGCTCTACTTCTCTCTACTCTTCATCGGCCACGATCTTATTCAGCCAGTCAAACTATTACTATGATTAAATAAAAGCTAAGTATGTCTCACCGATTTTGTTATTTTAACTTTTTAGTTGCTTTAGCATCCAAGAAAGCTCTCAATTATTTCTCTAGACATTATTTATAGACTAGTTGACTAGTACATTAGTAAATTTTTCCTCAACCGCATTAACTACCCATGTACTTTTTTTTTAGAAATATATATTCGTAGAACCAAATTCTAATCGAAAATACTGTCTATGAAATTAGTTTGTTGTCATAAAGTATTCCGCGGCATCTCATCACAAACGTGCATTATAAAACTGTACCATAAATAAGTATAGACGATTGACCGCCAAACGATCTGTCGATTGCCATTAGCAAATGTGTACACATCCTAAACTCAACTAAGGCTGTAGACAGACTGGCTACTATTAGTCTTGACAATTCGTTTGTTTGTTACGTTTTCACGCATTAACTACTTAACCGATCATGCATTTAAACATATATATTTAAACTCAACCGTGCATAAACGTTTTCAGGGGGGTACAAAATATATCGTAGGGTACTTTTTAAAGGAAAAAAAGGCCTGTTTGCGATTGATAGCTCTAGCCAAGCCGTGAGCAAAAGTTAGTACCCTATAAATCTGAGAGAGTATGTTTACGTCATAGATAAAAAATTAAAAAGAAACTAAAACATCTTTTATTATCTTTTTTTAAATAAGAATACCAGTAACGTGGGTCACACATTATTACAAATCTTTTTTTTGAAGTGAAAACTTCTTTAGGCACGTTTGTGCACTTTTGTATAGTATTCTTACTATACTAGTATTCTTATTAACCCCTCCAGTTAAGCTAGATGCCTGTATTAGAGTGGGTTCACATCGGTAGTGCACTGGGTGGGGTTTGAACCATGGCAGAGCGGGCAAAATGCCACGGGCCTCCGTTCGAGGGCCTTGAGAACCAAGGGCCCTGAACAAAGGAGGCATTAACTGCAAAATGTATTAATGAATTAACCACGGGTCTCAGATGATATAGTTACGCCACTGGTTTGAACCCACAACCACTTGATTGCAAGTCCGACGCCATAGCATAAAATAATTAAGTACATACAATGTATTTTTATGGTTTTTTCGATATAAGATATGGTTATTAATGAAAACGAAATGTTTAACTGTGGACAAGGGCCTTCTTTCAATATGTACGTACGAGCTTAGGTGATAATCCAACACGTTGGTCTAGTACAGATTGTTAGCTTTCACGAACCTTCGAGGCTATTATGAAGGACTCTCAGGTGTGCATTGTTTTTTTTTCATTTTCCTCTACCATTAAGTGATAATTAATATCTAATACGTACATGAACTTCACAAAAGTCAGAGATACACGACCTACGATCGATCTTTCGTGAGACGTTATTGGTTAGAATCCTCGATTATTACCATATGTTTTACGGTTATTTCATTTGTTCTATTAAATTATTTGGCAGACAAACAATGACGGTAGCAATAGAACACGTTGCATTGTCAACTCTATGCACTCAAAGGGGACTCTGGCGACCGCTTATATTGACAGAAAAACAATTATTAGCTGGATATACACATTACCGCGTTACTACTAAAATATATTGCGTAAAATAGAGTAGGTACTATTTCTTGCCCTCCTGTTATGGGTGCATAGGACAGACTCCGTCATGAAACTAATGTCAATAACACAAAGGCTTTTTGCTCGGTTGTTTTTCTATTCAGTAAGCTATTATAATTTTATCTGTATGATTGTGTACTTTGAGTTGTGAACCACAATTTAAATAGGAAAACAAAGTGACATTAAATGTTCTCGATATAAAAGTATCATTTAGTTAGGTCCTTTAGTATTCCTTCCCGAAGTAAGAAGGAGCCAGCGCAGCGTATACCTTACTCGATGTGCGGGCAATGTGGTGACTGAGGCCCGTGGCTGAATAACTGATACATAATTGACACCATTGGCCTACAAAAATCTTTACAATCTTGAAGAATTATAATATCAACAGGAATTATTAATTGTCTATCGCTTCAATAGAACGCTGCATTTATAGAAACGTTTAAGGATACATAATGCTTGCGTTAAAAATGGCGCTTAATGCGTTTTGTATTACACCACATTCGTTTTCGTGTTACAAACGATAACGATAACTTATACCTTCTTTCGCCAACACGTCACAATTAGAGTGAAATAGTTAAATAAAAAACGTAATATTTTTTAAATATTACATTGCTGAATAGCCTGATTGAGCTCTAGTATCCAGTCTGTACAACACCTTAATGAACTTGTACAGTTATATACATAAATTATGTAATAAAATTAAATTGCTAAAGTAGATAAATTAATTGACTCCAACATATACGTGAATACGTAGCTTTAATTATTCCGTTCGGTTCAAATTATGGCCCCTGTTTTTATTAGGAGGTAAGAGAATTTTGTATGAAGTAGTTCTTGCACGTTTTTTTATTGATGCGAAATTTCTTAGTTTTATGTATAAATAAATTATATATATATATATATATATGTACGTTTTTAATAGTTCTTTTCGAGTATTAATCATGACTGTTAATAGTCAATTGATAGACATGTTTAGAGATTACGGTATTGTGCCTTTTCGCTGAATGATTGCGAAACGACCTCGAAACTCAGATTGTTTGTGAAAGAAGAAATAACGCGATAGACTCTAGGTCTAGACCAACAGGTCTAGT
The DNA here is from genome assembly GCA_949752705.1 of Callimorpha dominula. Classification (NCBI taxonomy): domain Eukaryota; kingdom Metazoa; phylum Arthropoda; class Insecta; order Lepidoptera; family Erebidae; genus Callimorpha; species Callimorpha dominula. The sequence goes on from OX457011.1 coordinate 12,468,036, forward strand.
GGATAGTGATCATGACTGCTGAGCCAGAGGGCTCAAATCCCACCCAGGACAAATAATTGTGTGACGAGCACGATCATTTGTTATGTGTCTGGGTGTAATTTATATATACTGCGTATGTATTTAGAAATATAAGTATGTTTATCCGCCGTCTAGTTACCATAGTACAGGCTCTGCCTAGTTTGGGATCAGGCCGCGTGTGAAATGTCTTAAGTTATTATTAAGAGTTAATCTAAAAGATTTCGATCGTTAAACGGTAGTAACCATACACAATTACTATTTCCTCCATTTGAAATTAAAATCATACTTGATATTCTACAGGAAGTCTCACACAACTGATTGAAGCGGCGTTCTCCACGGTACGTTGGCAGGGTAGGGACATCCCCTACGCTAATCGCGAGATTTGAATACAATGCGAATGGAATTCCCTACAACTCTTGCTGCTAATCTAAACTTATATTATAAAGCTGAAGAGTTTGTTTGTTTGGTTGAACGCGCTAATCTCAGGAACTACTAAGGTTCGAATTGAAAAAAAATCTTTTAGTGTTCGATAGCACATTTATCGAGGAAGGCTATAGTATATATAACATCACGCTATGACCAATAAGAGTGGAGCAGTGACCATCAACGCAGGTGAAACTGCGGGGACGGCTGACATTAAAAGTAAATTAATGTCAATTGATTGGCTTATTGTGTCGACACAGGTTGGAAACAAAACATTATGAAAAAAAGTTTTTTCGTCGGTCAAAAAGACTTGGTACTGGTATACTTGATGACCCGTGGGGGTTTCCAATCGATTAAAAAAATAGATTTACATGAGGATGGTTTTCCTAAAGAAATGTTTGAGAGCCTATTTACTATAAATACGCATGGGAAGGTTACTTAGGGCTAAAACTTTTTTCTCCCTTGAAGAGCAGCTGTGCTTTCAGTGTTTCAGTTTATTACAGAACTACTGTGCCTCAATTTATGACGAAAAACATAGTAGTATGTTATGTTGTTTATGACCTGTAGCTATTAAAGGGAAACTGTTGAACTAAAGCTCTTTGGAACGGTTTTTGAAACTTTAAATAATTAACTTTTTTTAAAGTATCACCGACTTGAATGCGCCTGAATCATGATAAATTGTAATAAGCTCTTCATCCCTTAATTTTCCGCTTTAGTTTTTTGTTATTATTAATAATTATAATAATAATAAACATGCTGGTAAACATACACATCATCACACAATTATTTGTCCTGGCAGTCAGGATCACTAACCACTAGATGACTAGACCAACAGGCCACTCCAATATCCTATTCATATGTATTTAGAATATTTTCTTTAAATTTAAATAGTGGTCTTATACGTTTTAAATTAAAAAAGAATTATTGAAAAAAAAGGAGGATCTCAACCTCCTTTTTACACACCACAAAATAATCGTAAGTGCCATTTGAATGTCTTCGGTGGAGGTTTTTGATCGGTTAGGCAGTTCAAATTCTATTAGAAATCTGCAATACCTTGCTTTCTTTGAGTTATATGAGAGAATGCAAATAAACCTCATTAACGCCAATTCTATATTACTTTTATTATGTCAAAAAGTGATTACAAATAATTACAGAATAAAGGATTTCCTTCTCATAACTATATTGATAGGTTTTGTTTGTAATTGCTGTCATAAAAGTTGTTTGAAAGTGAAATTTCATTGATAAAATGGTTGAATATTAGTGGCGATAAAAGTTAAGTTGCATGGATAGTTATTTTAAGAGTGCGAGTCGACGCGTCGTACTCATAACTTGAAGTGGCTAATATCTTCGCAATCATTAGGTTCGCCGTAGACCAGTGGGCGTCTAGTCCGAAGCGGTGAGGTCAAATTTTTATTTGATTTTGATTGTCATCTATGACATCGGATGATCTCCCCCTCTGGCGGGGTATACCGTACCCCCTTTAGAGCCTGGACGACCATAGTGTACCACGAGTACTTTATTATAATCGAACATAATGTAGGCAGGTAGTACATATATTACAAAGTAAGTACTCCTAATGTAATACATATTGCAATGAAATACATGATAAATCGAGAGACTTTGTTTTATAATATGTAGTGATAATAACAACGATATAGTACCAGAATCAAAATTATAAGTTTAGGGAGATTAGTTTTTTATAAGAATAATAAAAAGTGACAAAACAATAATAAACATAAATTGCATAGGGTATTAATTGAGTAACGTGATTGTACAAAAATCACGCTACAACACTGCTGGAAACGACTAGGAGGTTCTTATGATTTTTTTTTTATAAAATGACAACTCCCGCCTAATTATGAATGCCTCCTGTGTCGCGGGGGACTTTACAAACATACCAACAACGGACACAGAACACACAGATTCGAGTGTAGTGACAGTGGGAATATCGGGATAAAAAGTAGCCTATGTGTTAATCCAAGTCTCCACGTATCTACTATAATGCTAACTATTTTTATGTAATTTTCTTTTCAGAATCCCTCACCTTCTCAGAAGACCCTGCCAATGTTTCATCACAATCTGATCAACGGTTTAGAAATGTATAGAGGACAGACATACTTATATTGATTTCAGACATGTGTAAAATAATATTTAAATTTATTATCTACGCATTTATTATTCCTAATTTATAACACAATTATTTGAACAGAGCAAACATTCCGTTTATTTTTACACTAAAACATATGTATATTGAAAGTTTTAATGCAAAATTTATTTAAATGGAGCAAATATTCTATTTATTTTTACATCAAATTACCAACTTAATCGATTCTTGAATATTATTTCAAAATATTAAAACTTGGGAATGTTAAATGTGTCTCACGGTGATACCAAAATCGTGTCCAATTTTGCATCAGATAGGCAGACAAGGTTTAGTTCGTTGGTTTAGAAATCACTCGGCATCATTACAATCAAAACACATCTAAAGCCATTTTGGAATGCCTAATATTATTTCAATTGTTTATTCTCCTGTAAACAGAACAAAACTATTGTACCTACTACTTAATTTTTGGTGTTAATTTTGTTAGTTAATCAACAAAACACAATGAATGACTTTAATTTCGAATAATGTTCTTTTTTTCATAAAACAGAAACTTGAACAAAATAAAATCTAGAAGATGATTCATTGAAGACATTTACCCGTCGACAAATACCTATATATCTATTTATTGCCTATGAGTCTACGATTGTCCCAACGTATATATACTTATATACTTACTATAAAAAACTTGAATATCTTCTTGTGTTGTAAGTATTCAAGGTGGAATAGAACTAGAATAATACCTTAGAAGTGCTTCATTATTTATGTATATTTTACGTGTATGTATATGTAGTAAGTATATAAAAGGTTATTTAAGTAATACATTCTTTTATTATTTTATCTTATGGCCATTAAATATACACCTGCCACACCGCTCTGCTGCACCCAAAGGTTGAGTGGAAGAAAATGCCTATGGCATTAAGTCCTCTTTATGTAATGTTTTGCACGAAGCATAAACAAATAATAATAATAAAATAATAACTTGTCACATCTCACACACGGCCGTCTGATCCCAAACTAGGCAGAGCCTGTACTATGGGAACCAGACTGCTGATAAACATACTTATATATTTGTAAATACATACATATTATAGATAAATTACACAGAGATAGAACAAATGATCATCATCGTACAATTATTTGTCCTGGATGGGAATCGAACCCAAGACCTCTGGCTCAGCAGTCAGGGTCACTAACGACTAGACCAACAGGCCAGTCGTGTGATGACATGACTGAATGACTAAAAACTCAGCCTATATACTCGTAGTGTGAAGGGTGAGTAACACTTACTACAGGAAACTAGACAATTAACCGAATACGTCTAGTTATTCAAACTGTTCACAAATGTTAGTGGGACAACACATCTTAACAAATTTCTAACGGTAGTTAATTTATGCTCACATTTAAATGTTGCGAATTTATAAACATAAAGTAAATCAAGACCATTCCAAATGCATTTTTATATAATTTTGATAAGTTTCCCACGATACAGCCTCCGCGTCCGAATGCTGTTAGATAACTTTGCGCAATTGAGGATGCAGCGATGTAGCATTATCTATGAGATGTTTATTTGACGATACGAGACAATCGTTTAGTATAAATTCGTACGATACTACGAAATACGAAGGAGTATCTAAGAGGGGTTTCAAATAAACTAAGCAGGACTGAGCCACCCCTACACACGAAAGTGCGGAAGGTTCCTTAAATTCTTAGGAATTTAAAGGTGCTGGAAGCAGTTGAATCTGTTGCGAAGTATACCTCAACCTCTGGCCGTGCAAGACAACATCGGATTACCGCATACCGCAATACAAATACCGCAGTTTAAATGCCTGTGGCTGTTTCCATAAAGAAAAAAGTGAAAAGTCTGGAGACATCTTATTTTTATGGGATCTAAGTATGATATCGTAATGTGTAAGGTTATTGACATAATAGTTATAGAACAGATAGATAAGGAGGAGGGAAATAAGTAGGAATATGAATTACAAAATTGGCTATTGATTACACTAGTAACCTCTAGTCCGCCCTCAGGGCAAACACATTTAATTTGCAGATCAAATTTTGTTTAATACTCACTTAATTCTGATTTCTAAATACTTTTAAATACAAGTTTTCTCTTTAGGCCAAGGATTATATGCTATTTGTGAATTTCAAAAGTCGATCTAATTAGTTAACTTAAATATAACAAAAATTTGCAAAGTTGACACCTGGGAAATAAATAAATATATTCAGAACATTAAATTAATTGACATCATTATCGTGATGGTATATATATACATAGTTGTATTAAGTAAAATTAAAACCAGTAAAAATGTTGCATAAAATTCGCCGCGAGCCATTGAAATAGTAAAATTCATGATTGATAACGCGGGAGAAGTGAGCGTCGCGTGCTTAGAAGGATGACAGCAAAAGAATAGTGGGGATACGACTTTTGTGGCACATTTTCGGTAGTATGACGTGAGTAAGAAGCATACGGTACTTTTTTAGGAACTGATGGTATTTTTCGTGGTATGTATAAATGTCATCGCTCCGAATACTCACAGTGTTGATATGTATATCTAGACTGATTATTTGTCAACGTAATAAATAAATAAATCCCTTCCTAGACAAACAGTGCCACATAAAGCTGCTTAAACACATCAGTAATTTATTTTTATTCTATGTTTGCATCTTTAAAATATATTAAGTTTGAATTTCTGGTTAGTTAACTGTTTGTTTTACACGTATTCTACTATATTTTTTTATTTAAACTTAAAGGCAGTCAGTGTAAGCATTGCTTTTTAGTTGCATAAAAAGTAAATACTGTCTAAAAGCAAGACTATTTCGGATTAACAATTACAAGGCTTAACATTAATTAAAACCACATATTGGTTAGCTAATCGAATTATCAATTTGAAGCTATGGTAGACATACGTAGTCGTCATACTCATAAAAGGAGCTTCACCGTCGCTACATTCTAATATTATTCAAATATCTAATGGCTTATCAATATTAACCTAACGAAGCCCACATAGCTGGTCCGGTCGCACATTGGTGCCCAGCCAATTATCATATCGACTTTCTCCAGAGGTTAGGTGCATGGCAGGTGACTTGCCTCATCTGCTTTAGTGCCTTTACTTTAGTGCTTATTTAAACACTGTTTATGTAAGATGTGGAAGTATGCGGTGAACGGGCTAATTGAAAATTGAATTTCGTGATTGAGGAAGGGGTATTATCTAATTTTAGAATGGGTTTGTTATTATGACTGCAATATGTAAGTGTTCACCTTGAAGTTGTTAGAGGCACATATAAGACTATGTAAAAGTTGTATTGACTGTTCAGTTTCTGCGAGTAGGAAGTTTTTTAAGTATGACTGACTTCCTCTGAGTTTGTATAATCTTCCAATATTCGTAGCTTTCAGAAGATCGTAGTAAAACAGTGTGTCTATTAGCGAATATAGTTAATATTATTGCTTATATATATTTTTTTTATGGTATAGAGGATAAACGAGCAGACGGGTCACCTGATGGTAAATGACCACCGCCTCCCATGGGCACCTGCAACTCAAGAGTCACAAGTGCGTTGCCGGCCTTTAAGGCGGGAATAGGGGAAGGGGGGATAAAGGGCCGAGGAAAGGAGAGAGGGAGAGGGAAGGGTTAGGGCCTCCGGTAACCTCACTCAGTCGGCGAAAACCAATGCAAGCATTGCTTCACGACCGGTTTTCTGTGAAGCTGTGGTATTACTAAGATTGAGCAAGCCCATACGTGCCGAAGCATGGCAATATACTCTAAATTTTTCAATCCTTTATTCCAACAGTGCCCAGCAGTTGTCAAAATGTGGGTGTTTCGTTCCGGGATACAAGCATGAGTGTATGTCCATAATATAATTAAACGCTCAAATGACAGTAACTCGCTTTTTCAAGTGTTAAACTACACCGATAACTTCTTCGCGTCAAAAATCAAACTCAACACATGCACTACTATAATGCTCATGCATGATCTTTTTCTAACACAGTATATTACATAAAATAAGTTGCAATTAAGACCATATGAAACTGCATATAAACTCTAATATCCTGTATTTTAGCTCCTTAGGTTACAATATGCTCCAATTTTCGAATAATTTATTAGTTATATAGCCCAAAGCCCATTTGTATTTTATGTGTCCAAAAAATTTGCCAATACTATTTTATTTGTTCTCATACTAAATAGTCGTTCCACAGTATTCCTCTCGAGAATATTAATGACTATCTTAATAAATTATGAAAAGGAAATCTTCTTTTTATGTCAAACTATTTAAAAACTTAGTATGCGATATTAATCTTAATGTTAGAGATAGCTTATAGCATCCTTTGTCAATTAGCATAAAGTCAACGTAATGAGTGGAGTTCGGTTCTTAGTATTTTTACAGGCATATTAATAATCCGCCGGTGTATACTATCTAGGTATGGAATTCTAGGTATGCGACGAGGTTCAGTGGAAGTTGAGCACCTACGCCGAAGACTCAGTGCGTGACGAGATAATCCGCATCATAATCAGGTACATCTAGGTATACCCTTTTGTGCAGTGTCGAAACCTCCACGGGTTATCGGGGCAATAGTGCCGACTATTTAAAATTTTTATAATACTGTATATATAGATTGTTTCTATGATCTGAGTTAAGGACATAATAAGTAAGGTCATTTATCATTAAAACGTAAGTACGTATAAAGTAGTAAGTGACAAATAATCCCACTAATATGATAAATGTGAAAGTTTGAATGGATGGCTGGATGGATAGATGGATGTTTGTGAGTCTTTCACGTAAAAACCACTAAACCGATTGCTATGAAACTTAGTATTTAGATAGCTGGAGGCCTGGATTAACGCATAGGCTTCTTTTTGTCCCGATATTTGCACGGGATCGGGACTTACGCGGGTGAAACCGCGTGGCGCTGCTAGTGTCTAATATATTGACTGCACGGATTGCGCAATGGTTGAAGTGGTCGCCTCACCACTACGCCGCGCCGAGTGTTGTAGGTTCAAATCCCATACGGTACAAAAAATTGTGTGATCCACAAATATTTGTTCCGAGTCTGGGTGTTCTTTGTGTCTGTTGTGTAAATGTTTGTGCAGCCCCGCGCGACACAGAAATATTCCTAATGCTTTGCTTGCTCGGTGAGGAGACTCCACTCTCATTCGTGAACAGAAGGATATACCTTCCAATTCGCGTAGTACCCAGAATTTCTAATAAAGAGTGACGGAGAACACCCTGCCCTTTGTTGGAGGATGTCATGATGATTTAGACGTCCTATTTGTAAGAGTTAAAGGTGTCTTATTCACAAATATGACCTGTCATAGGCAGATAGTTAATCTGTGTTAGGATGAGCTTCCTTTGTGGATTCTTAGTTTTGTAAGTAAGACTGAGTGATATTTTTTTTTACTCCGTGAATTAAATCACTAAAGCAAAGCTATCTATGTCTGAGCTAGATAATTATTTATACATTCAAGCGTGCTAATCGCAATTTGTTAACTATTTATGAAGTCAATTATGTAAATGTTTATCGCAAAATTATTTAATTTGCGTGAGAAAATAATTACAATGTATATTATGATATTGGTAGTTAACGTTATGTAAACATAGAGGGGGTGAGACCTTCTTTTGTGAAAATGCAAAGGTAGTAAACATCAAACGATCTTTTTTTTTATGTTCAACGGTCACGGTTGCCATGTGGATGCTTGAAAGCCAAGACTGCGGGTGCTGCTGCTTTGCTGTCGATATAAAATGTTTGATGGTGTTGTTCAACTGGCACGGAGTACTTATATTGTTTAATCTATAACTGCTGACTATTCACTATTTATAGTAATTAAGCTATGTACCTAAGTACTACTAATATTTATATATATTCTGGAAATTGCCGACTTTTATTCTATGTTAATATTTATCACTTGTACAAAGGTTTGATGGCTCGTACTTCGTGGAAACAACCTGTTCGAATTACAGGTATGCGGATCCTACCTATTGCCTACGCTCCCCTATCCCCCCACTCCTCCCCAATCCCCAATATAAGCAATATCCTTTTCTTTCCACTGTCTTTCTTCTTTCCTATTCTTCCCTTTCAACATCCTCTAAATTTTCTCATCTCTAATTGCCAAAGTGCCCGTTGAACGGCAATATGCTTGCCTTATGCCGTTAATAATAGGCCTTCGGGGATTAAGGTGTGAGTGTATACACGTATTGTATGAAAAAATGAATGTATAAATCACACATAATAAGGCAAATTTGAAGGCATTCACTATATTTTTCATTCCAATAAGGTCGCAAACATAGTTAGACCATAATAGATCCTTATAGGGAATAGACAGTTTGAGCGCCCTTGTTAACGGATATTTCGTATACATCTGTAAGTCGGTGTACTTTAGGATTGGAGGGCTTTTATTTGAGTAGTGATATCGACGTATTAATTCTCACCTTTCAAGCGTTGCCAGAACCATAACGCTCATGAACCCCTGCTCATTAGCCCCACACTGCTCACTAGCCCAACTCTGCTCACGAACCCTACACTGCTCACTAGCTCAACCCTGATCACTAGCCCCACACTGCCTACTATATTAGTGTTACTGTTATGTTTATGGGGTCTTAATCCTTCTATTACGTATTCTGATTTCAGTATCCTGAAGTACCTGAAGCTTTTTTTTTCGTTTTGCAATCCCACGGGTCATCACCTCACCGGAGCCGAGGATGAAATGGTATGTCGGATTCGAACGAACCCAAACTACACGGTTTTCTGCTATAAGTAGGTCTATTGCAGGGACCTTGGATTCCCTAACAAAGAAACCTCCGAGAACTCAGTACCTAAAGCTAAAATGTAATGTTTATATAAATATTGTTTTATTAAACCTCTTTTTATATATATTAATTATAATTTAAATAATTGCGATTTGCACGATTACAAATTTTACAATAGTGTGTTCGTGTTATATTTGGCACGTGTTACGTCATGCGCAGACGCAGGATTATGTTGTGTAATTGCGATTTTCATGGCCAATGTTCTATAATTCTTTGAATATGCCGACTTTTTATTTGGCGATTGTTTTTGTACTGAGACGGTGGTGGTCTCAAAATCATCCATTAGCGATCCGAACACCAAGCCGTGGTCTCCCACATTGTCGGTCTGTTTTATTTGACTTAATATTATTAAAAGTCAATTTGTGGACATATTTAACAACAACACAAAATATCAATCAAAACAGCTGAATAAATTATCACCAAACATAGCCAAGAACCATCTCAGTTAAAGTTGCTATGATAATAATACCAACTGCATTGAAAACAGTCTTTCGAAGCTACCACAAATCGTAGAACAAATAAATAAATATATCAATCAATTGCTTTCCCGCTTGGGTTGGCATTTATTTTCGACTTTTTATGTTCTATGTCTGCAGATAAATAGTTATTAAATAAATAAATAATCTTTCAATTGTTTTCATATGAATTAAGAATCTCCTTTTAAGTCACACAGACACATACACGTCAAATGTGTAAAACCCTGACGTTTTTTCTAGATTAACATACACAAAAATGACAGACGTAATTGTAGGTCTGACATTTTTGAAACATTCTACCTTAGTTCAATTAAAACCAATCAATAATCACACTAGGCAAGAATCTTAATTCCGTGTCAAAAAGAAACATAAACAGATTTAGCTAAGTAAACGAAAGCTATAAAATTTTTAACATGATTAGCAGAGGAAATTTGTAGCTTCCGCATCTCAAGAATCTCTGGTGCATCAATAAGCAATCACTTAGCACCGTAAGTAAAATATACTAAGCTTATGTTACAACAAGGGTCATTAGTTGGGTCACGTCGCTATAGCGGCGGCAAGACCCGTCCTACGAGAGTGGCTGGAGAGAGGGCTTGGGGCCCTCACCTTCCGAATGGCACGGATACGGTTGCTTTGGCAAGTAACTGTGTCGGATCGTCCGGGAACCGACGTAACGGTGCCACCATTGTGATAATTGCTCCGATGACAAGGCGCTGCACACAATGTCGGAATGCCCAGCCTGGACTAACCAGCACCGGGATCTCGGAGAGACAGTGGAGTATGACTCTCTCTGCCCACAGCAGACGCAACGGGCGCCGAAGGGCGTTTAATGACCTCCAGCCACCTTAGGTAGCGGCGTACGGGCGGCTAACTTTTGGGGAAGTCATCTCCCGAATAGACTCAGGCCCGAGAGGCAGCGCGCAGTACTCCGCGCGCGCTCTCAGGAGAGTGCGGCCGACAGGAGATGGTCGCACCGGGTGACGGGACCCGGTGCGACCGTCACCTGTATATTTCACCGACCGATTTAAAACTCATTTTTGACCGCACTACAGATCGTTTTTGACCATCGTCGATAGAAATACTAGTAATAAAAATGTTAACTTGAACCACCGAACACACGGCCGTCTGAGCCCAAACTAGTGGCCTGTACTATGGTAACCAGGCTGCTGATAAACGTACTTATATATTACTAAATACATACATGTTATACACCCAGACATAGAACAAATGATCGTGCTTAGCAGAGACAGTAGAAGAATTTAATAAATTCAGAAAAAAATACTGTTGTTTTGATGAAGTTAAATTAAGTCTGAAGTTTGAAAATGCAACTTATCATTATTTCAAATTACCTATGAATGAGTAGCAGTAGGAGTAGCATAGCATTTGATCTGATAATATTTCAAATTTATGAAAGTATGTGATGGAGCAGTGAAAAAAAACTGCTTTATACAGATGATAGACAGCGCGGTTAACGTAACGTATACTGAATATGTTAATAACATAAAAGTGGTGGAGAAATCAAAGATTAAACAACTTAGCATAAACTCGTCATACATTATAAATAAATTGTTATTGCAAAACGAAATTATTCTTAGTGGAATTAGTCATTCAAAACTAAATTCCTTATCTACGATAAGTTATTTGTTATATCTATAGATTATGTTTGGCCGGTAAATTAGAATTCATGAAATAAAATGATAGATTTATTTAAAACATTCCAATCGTACATTAGAAGTTGTACTTTCATTTGTGTCATGTGAAATGTATTACATTTAGGAATTATTTGAAATAATTGAAATAATGACGATATCTGGATCTCACTTGATGTCACATTGTGTCTCGGCGTTGGGGACTGTTTTATTTATTTACCATGTATAAGTATTTATTTTTAGTGGCGCAGAAGGAAGGTTGGCAAAGCAGTTCGCACTGAGGTCGCCAGCAGTTCGTCAGATGTTCAAGGTCTACCTAGGTTCACTGCGACCACTTACCTTCGTTACCTTCCTATTGTTTCGTTTATATTTTATGGGTTTCTCAAAGGTTACGTAACATAACTTTTTAAGGTAAAAAAGTAAAAATTACCCTGCCTACCTATAACTCAATATTTTCTTTACCTACAGTAAATCACGGTCTATCTATTTTATACTTCATACGTTCACTTTCATTTCAGGTTATCACTCCTTTATAATGTCAAAGCAATGTTTTCGTTACCTATATATGATTATATATATATATATTAAATACGCGATGGGAATTCTTTATACCCCTTTTTAAAAAAAAATCTCGAAGGCATTAACGTGTCATCATCATTTCAGCCATAGGACGTCCACTGTTGGACATAGTGACTTCTTCTAAAAAAGAGTTCCACTATCGACCTCTTGGCTCCATCATGAGATCAGCTTCAAGATGTCAAATTAAACCATTCAAAGTTATATTTCAAAAGTAGGTAAAAATTTAAATTGCAGATATTTAGGATGCTATTTCATAGCAATTAGGTTTATACCTTTAGATATAAAAACAATTTCGACCGCACTGCATAGTGCTTATTCTATGTTAAGTACATACTTAAGCAATAAATTCCGTTCAAGTTACTGTTGATACAATAAGTTAAGGTTTGAGCGCGAGTGCGTTACATTTCGTGTGCTCTCGTTGTGAACTAATTGTAACTAATTATTTGTGCGTTGACCCTATGAGAAATGGTTGATGAAATTACTTATGAGTACTTACAAAAAAAAATTGTAAGTTACAACATATGAAGTGTTTTGTTTTCACGGTGGTAGTTAAATTTTCTTTTGGATGTGTAAATTGCGACTTAATCGCGGTAATAATCTCGGAAGTTTCGATCGAAACACATCGATTGAGGTTACGGGTGGATTTTTTACATATCTAAAATGTATACAAGTATGTAACGAAAGCTGTAAAGCAATAAAAAAAAAATTAAAGAAATATTGCGTCAATGTCAATGTAGAGCGAAAAAAATTATGACAAAGTAATTCATCAATGGTGCCGATTCTATTGCACACTCGACTAAACTAAAACCTGACTTAATTTCTTCATATGAAATCAACCTAGTGGTGTTCCTAATAAGGTCTATTTGTTACTAGCATCTATTTCTCAGCGCCGCTAAATTTCACTAACATCTGTCAACGTATACTCAACTTTATTTCCACGCAGCGAGAGTCTCCATTTATTCCAACGCTGTATAATTGCCGTATAAAAACTTGTTCAAAACAAACAAGGATGACGTGTTTTTAATCTACACCTACGAAGACGCTTACTAAAAACACAGAGCAAAAGAGATGGCATTCAACGGATAGCGGCTCTCGCTACGTGGTATTAAAGTTTATTTAAGCGTATCAGACTTTAGTCGACAAATAAATTGCTTATTTCGATAGCGACATATGTTACCTACTTGTTTCAATTTGGTATAAGACCTTGTTTTGAAGTATACAAAGTTTACATCTTATATGAAGAAAATTTTGTGAATTTTAATTTAGCTAGTGACGTAACAGAATTGGGACCAATATCCGACTGACTAAACGCGATAATCAAAATTCTGTCACCCTATTTTAACAGAAAATAAATTTGATCTACTTTCTTCACACTTGTGCATACACTGTGATACGTATCCGATTTCAAATCTATTTTATGACAGCACCCCTCGTTTACAATCCACTGACGATCTTACCTCAAAAGCGAAATACATCTTCTATGAAATCCTACAATGTATTAGTAACTATCCTGCAAATCGACCACATCATAGAAAAAGGGATGGCATCGGATCCGTCCTCTAATATTTCAAATCCATTGCTTACTTATTTATACAATGTACAGATAATTTTTTTTACAGAGTAGCAATGGAATTGTCACATTACGATAATTAATAATGTAGTAGAAAGTGTAAGCTGAGACAGGATGTCAGGGTGCGAATATTAAATTAGTATAATATTGTTCGAAACCTGTGCGGATGTAGATCAGGATGTGAGGGTGGAACTCGCATAGAAGGTCATGGATGTGGGAAGTAGTGGATATTACACAATGTTACTTGACAAAGGTTGTATTGCTTCTTATTTCTATATAATACGTACATCTGCGTGAGTAGGTTTATTAAGGAGATTTTTTTTTCATTCTCGTGGTTTTATATTTTTAGACATAATGTCCTGGGCCATCGCTTTTATTATTTATTATAGTAAATGTCATGTAACGAAACATATAGAAGATAATAATTTTTTGGCCAAATAAGAGATATGTATACTTTTAGTTATAATTAAGTATAATTCTCCGGACTCACAAGTGCAGGGAGCGATAAAAGATAGGTAAATATGGCGACGAAGACATTAGCTATAATAAACACTTGAAAAGAAATATTTATAATAACATGTGGTAAATACTCGCAAAACAAGTATTTTCACAAGTCCTTTACAAACTCTATTTTCCCCCTCCCGTGAACAAAACAAAAACTTACCCACCAGAAAAAACATAGCAGTACGATAGTTGCCGTTTCGGGCACGCTTCTTCTAACATGACCAGCTGCCCCACCTAGCCGCCAAAGACCAGAGCATTCTGATTATATTTTATAGAATGAGAGAAAACTCGTATCCTGTTTTTTAAGTGAAAACTTCTTTAGGCACGTTTGTGCACTTTTGCTATGGGGAAAAAGCACTGAACTCGTGACCGACACGCTAATAATACATATATAGATGCACTAGATGGCGCTAATCTAAACATTGACTTCTGTCAGCTCCTTATTAATTAATGTCACCAACCTGCAAATGGAGTCCGACTCGCGCTTGGCCGGTTTTTTTTTCATCTGGTCCTTTAGGCACTTCACAAAACTTCACTTAATACGAAGCGGTTGAATTCCATGCGTTCTTACTCCAGTCCACCGAACGAAACATGGATTTCTGTCGACCCTGGAGAAGCTATACCGATGTCCACAACTAAGCATTACGAGAGTCTGTCACCGTGGGTGATAAAGAAAAAAAAAACACAATCACTTTCACAACGAGGAACCATAGACATTTGACTTAGTTTTTTTAAATTACTTCCTGAAAGGATACACAGACAATGAGGGTGGAAAGAGGTGAGGAGAATGCCATATGTTGTTATGAAAATAGAATCTTATAAAAAACATCTTTAATGAACATAATTCCCGTATAAAGGGTTACTTAAAATAAATTGGGTGGGGTATTCTAAGAAACGATATTGCTGTGAGATTTTTCTATCAAAATTTAAAAAATAAGTTTTATCAAAAATTCGTCATTTAGTACTCTGCTGACTTTAACCGACTCTTTACACAAACATCGTTACTAAGATTCTTGTTAATCTATGTTATTAAGAATACTAGTAACGTGTGGCTTATGTCACTAGTAATTTTTTATGAAGAAAAAATTATGTTTTTATATTTAAAACGAAAACTAAATCAGCAGTTTTCAAAAATTCACCACGTTCTTGCATATTATACTACATATGTATTTATAGAAAAAAAAAAATATCTGTAGCTTTTTAAATAGTTTAACTCTTTTCATATCGCAACCAAACCGTTTTGGAATCGTTTACAGGTATTACCCCTCGTAGTCATCTCAAATCCAAGTATGTAGAGATGATTTATGTGTTCAATCTGTTCTTTGAGCTATTCTTGTCACTCAAGTACTTAGGTATTCTTTAAATATAATTGTTTTATAATAAGTCAAAGAGTTAAATTGCTAAGACCGGATGCTTTAAAAGTGTCAATGCACAGATTTACATAGAAGTGAACTTCAAGACTTTTTATGAAATACGAGCTTTGTTGTAAGGAGATAAGGTCAAAAATTAAATTAATTTACTTAATTTGATATGTTCAAAAGTTAACCTAAGGACTCGCAATGCTCTGAGGATTGAGTTAATGAGGTGAAACGAAGTTACAGGTCTATTATTAATATTGGCAGTTCTGAGTATGTCATTCTCGCCTAGACGTTCTGCCGATGGTGGCGTACGTGTCGGGTCGTTCGGCTCACTTTGATATGGTTGAAGTGGACGATGGCTGGCGCGTGCGTTATGCTCGTGATCGAGTGCCGTTGGTCGGGGCTGGTCATCTCCAAACTATTATTACTTACATATAAGGGCGGCAACACACTTGTGACTCTTGAGTTGCAGGTGTGCATGGGCGACGGTAGTCACTTATCATCAGGTGAGCCGTCTGCTCGTTTGCAGTTTGTTTAATTTGCATGACTGTCTATAGCTTAGAACACGTTACATTGTCCTCACATTTAATTTGCGAATATAATGAATGTAACCAGAGACTCCTAAAAAACACGTTGAAAAAGAGTGTCATTTAGTTTCTTGACTGTTCTTCTCCATAGGATCTACTTATTGGAACAGGCAACTAGCTTCACTACTGAATTAGACTGTCTGATTCCTACTCCTGACAATCCAAAAATGCCTATAATGGGTTTAATTGAAATAAATGATTTTGATTTGATTTGATTGGTTTTGTAAGTGCCTAGTGCTACCTCGACGATTTCTGGTATTTTCTAGCTCACTCTTACGTTAAAGCTCACTGTTCAGACTGCTGATCAAAATATTTAATCGTGGGATATTTATAAGGTACGATGCCTTTTTGTCCCTACCTTTTAAAAGTATTGGACAATTTTAATGCTATTTTTAAAGCACTACAATCTTCAAGGAATAATTACTACTAAGCGCTTAGAACTTTTAAAAATTAATACCTTAGATATTACAACCGGTCTTCTTGGAAGTCATTAAGAGAGGCCTATGTCCAACAGTGGACGTCCTATGGCTGAAATGATGATGATATTATACAACATTACAAAATTAGATTTAGAAAAAAATACAACACTACTAATTTGTTAGAATCAAACTTAAAACTTAAAACCCTTTGTTCCGTAAGAAACACGAACTCTTAAATCGATCAATTTATTCAGATGACCTAACCATATGCTAAGTTCAATTTGCTTTTAGGCCTTGAACACCAGATGCAGAAAAAAAAAACACAGATAACATCCTTATTTGAATAAACCTTCAAACGTTTCATCTAAAATTTCGCCTACTCACGAATATTCCCACACCACAAATCTGTCAAGCGCAGATGTTCTATATTTTTTACAATAAAACGGAAACGGAAAGATTCTTGTCTTTCCGTTCGTGCAATCGTGCAATCTCGCTCTAACAATCAACCTCTCTTTCTTTCTACGTCTTCCTATATTTTTTTAATATATCGTTTAGGTTTTTCTTGCACAGATTGTGTTTCGTTTACCACCTGCCTCTGCAACTGACTGTCATGTCATATGGTGCATCGCTATATAGTGTAACTTAAGATCTGGGTATTTTAGCAATTTGTACAAATGTTATACTTAAATTAACAGGTTTATATTGGTATAAGAAACAGTTATGAGGCAGCTGTTTTAGCGCAATTTGTTCAAAATGTATGGGTAAAATATTAGTTTTATAAAACAAGGCTCGAACTACAAAAAAAAAGGCAAGTGAAAACTTAAACGAAACGACGAACTTAAAACGTCACATTAGCAGGTTGGTGACATAACATTTTGCAATCTTCTGCGGGTCAGAGTGCCAACTTACGTAAACGTAAATGTAAATTAGTAGGATGGAATTTTCATGTAAAAGAGATTCACCAACAGGCTAGACAAGATTTTCTTCAGTGGGTCTCGTTTGGGAAGCCTCGTTCAGGGTATTATTATGATAATATGTCCGCCTCACGGAGAAAGTTCAAAGCAGCTGTTAAATATGTGCAGAACAATCAACAAAAAATAAAAATAGACACGCTGGCTCGACATCATAAACAGGGTAACTTTGTGCAATTCTGGAAAGAGACGAAAAAATTAGATAGTAAAATTTGCATGCCGGTTAATATTGAAGGTGAAGTAAATAAAATGTTTATAGCTAACATGTTTAAACAGCATTTTAATACGGGTAGTATTGATAAATTAGATAGTAGTATTACGTTAGGGTGTTGATTACCAGATAGATCGAATAGCATAGAACAAAGTCAATTATTGGTAACGCCTAATGACATCAGCGACATATTACGAAACATGAGACGCGGTAAGACTCCAGGGCACGATGGTCTGATAATAGATCATTTGCTGAATGCATATTGTATTATATAATGGTTGTTTGAGACATTGCTACCTTCCTGAGGAAATGATTAAAACGCTTGTTGTGCCTTTTGTTTTTAGGGATAGCCCTAAAAATAAAACGGGTAATATATCGAGCATGGACAACGCCGACCAATCTCACCTGCACCAACAATATTGGCCAAGGTGCTGGAGCGATTTAGTCATAAAAACTTAGCGCCTTTTTTACTTTGTCAATTCGGTTTTAGATCACAAGTCTCAACAGATATGGCTGTTTTTGGCTTAAAACAAGTTGTCAACTATTACCAATGCGGTCAGACGGGCGTATACGCCTGTTTTTTAGACTTAAGTCGTGCTTTTGACACTCTGAATCATAACTTGTTATGGCAAAAGCTACAACGTATATCTGCGCCGCACGAGGTCATTGGTTTGCTTACTTATTGGTATCGTAATCAAACCAATAACGTCAAGTGGGGACAGAAGCTGTCGGACAGCTACAGGTTGGCATGCGGAGTAAGACAAGGAGGGCGAACGTCTCCGGACCTATTTAATACGTACGTAAATGATCTCATCGTGTAGCTGAGCGGCATCCCAGTGGGACTCAGATTGGATGGCAGGTATGTCAACAATTTCAGCTACGCTGATGATATGGTGCTTCTCAGCCCGACGATAAGAGGTTTGAGACATTTAATTTCGATTTGTGAAAAGTTTACAAGAGATCATAACTTAATACACAATGTTAAAAAGACAAAGATGGTAATATTTAGGTCCGGAAAGGGGCCCGATAACGTTCCCAACTTGTATCTTGACGGACAGCCAGTCGAAGTAGTGGAAAGCTTTAGGTACCTTGGCCATATTGTGACGTCAAACCTGAAGGATGATAGTGATATTGAGCGTCAACGGAGAGCCTTATGTGTTTTGGGCAATATGATTAGTAGAAAATTCTGTAAATCTTCTCCAGACGTTAAAGTAGCACTGTTTCGCTCCTTTTGTCAGACATTCTACACTTCTCAACTTTGGAGTGATTATACTAAGAAAGCAATTAATAGCATTCGAGTTGCCTACAATAACATCTTTAGGCAACTCATGGAACTACCACGCTGCTGTAGCGCTTCCGGTATGTTCTTCGAGGCGCGAGTTAATTCTTTTGAAGCCATCCAGAGAAATCGTATCGCACAGTTCATGTCCAGAGTTGACCGATGTAAGAATGTTATTATACCAAGTCTGTCAGAAAGAATCCTTACGTCATGCATGTACAAGCATTGGATCAAAACGACAGCCTAATTGTTTATTTTGTATTTTTTGGTTTTTGTATTTTGTTGTTTCGATTGTCTTTTATGTAATATCCTATGAATCTTGTGTTCGAAATAAAGATTTATTATTATTATTATAAATTTACGTGTAATTTACGTGACGCAATTTGAGTTGCACATTCTAAATTTAAACTCATCTATAAAATAAAATCAATGTAAGTATGATTATTCTCTATGCATTTCTAAACCGTTGATCAGATTGTGATGAAACTTTGGCAGGGTCTTTTGAGAACACCCGCGAACCCTCATCCTTCTGGCCCAAAGAATTTGTATAAAAAAATGGCATTGCAACGCATGCCGGGTAAAGCTAGTATATTATAAATATTGTATGTAAGTTATTTTGTTATTAAAATCGTTACTTTTGGGTGTCGTAGCTAGCAAAGCACAACTTATTTATTAGAAAACATCTTCTGTATATATAAATACATACCTACCTAATTATATGTTTTGATACTCAGAGAGACGCTACATACCTACCAAGAAAATTGGAGTGGAGCTGTTTCTTCGCATAAGAATCCAATTCTAGAAACATCTTAAGTGCTTTATCATCATCAAAATTGCGGATTTCTGGTACGCGTGCTGGGCCTCTTCGCGATATACTATAAAACAAAGTCCCTACTAAACGGATTTTCATGCGGTTATCACTAATAGACAGGGTGATTCATGAGGAAGGTTTGGTGTATAACTTGTTAAGGTTTAGTGTAAATTGATTGAAATATGTTGATGACTGTTGAAGATGTCTCTGCTACCCGTGCGAAACCGGGGCGGTTGCTAGTAGTAATATATGTTTGAACACATCACTTTCTATAAGAATTACAGCCGTCAATATTAAAATACTTAATTATAATACTTAATACTTAAATATTTAGCTTTAGTATATTTTGACGAGCCCATTGACATCCTCTCCCACAGTGTCGTGGGAGCGAGAAGAGTAAACAAGAGTTCAGGTTGTTGTCTCAACGTATCATGACATGATAGATCACAAGAGTGAGGTCAACGGACCAAGGATTGATCGCTTTTAGTAAGATAAGAGATCATATTAGTACATTTATTTACTTTTATGTTTACAGACAAATAATAAACATAAATAATTAAATACTAAGGAGTTACTCAATTACAATCTCTCATTTTCATTTAGTAAGCACGCAGTCTTGGTTATAAATGAAATGCACTAGTTGAATGAGTACATAGCACGAAAGTAAGAAAAAAACACACCGAAATGTTGAGCTGAAATATCTCTAAGACAAGAATATACCTAGTAATAACTTAAATATTAACAAGAATTGATTTAAAAAAAAACATTATGACTTGAAGTAATTTTGCCACTGTCACAATTGTAAATTAATAAGTGGCTTGTAAGTCGTTGATTTGATAATTCCTCCCACATTTTTTAATTATTAATAAAATATTGTCAGTGCAAATTCTACTAGTCTGTGTGATGTGATAATTCACACTGATTTGACAATCTGACATTAATCAAAATAATTATCAACCCCATTTCAGCCTATATGGGATCAGACAGATAAACCTCGGGATCTAACCCAATTAAATACAGCTTAAACAATTGAAATCGCTTTATGCCTGGTTCCTGGTTCCGTCCGCGTCCGTAAGCAAAACGAATCGTTTCTGGATTATAGGAATCGGGCATTAATCAATGCAGAGAAAAATCAGTGAACGTTAATAAAAAAAAATCTTGGTCAGTGAACACCAAAAGAAAAAGAAATCGTCCTTCCTATATGAAGGCAAAAATGTGTAGTAAACATAACAGATTTTATTGCTTTCTCATCTTTCTTTTTCTATATGTTTCGCATCTTTTCTCTATGAAAGAGTTGTTCCATTTTTACATTATTTTGAATTTAGATTTCATTTAATATTTATCGCTTGTCAATCAACCAGCGCGGTCTGTCTACCGTTTGCTTAAAAGCCCTTGCCCCCTCAGATAAAAACCCTCGAAATATTAATCTCAACATTGTCAAGTTATTTCTGTAACCCGACTCGAGACTTACATTTATAAAGAAACAAAGAATACAAAAACATTAATTAACTTTATTAATACCATATGATATCGTCTGAAAATAACTTGACGCCAAGGTAACCCTTTTCAGATGTAAATCATAAAGGGGTGAGCACATTAAGCTATGATTTATTCATAACGAAAAGGAGTATTTTAACTAAGACTTGTTAGCAGCTGTTTGTTTTTGAGATAGTTTTTAGGGGTGCAAAGATGTCATCTGTCAGCAGCGTCCTTCGTTTTTAAATTGAAGGACAGGACTACAACAGCATATGAACCCATAGATGTAACTGTAATTCAAAAGAAACTAGAAATAGAGCTGTTGGTCTATTGGTTAGTGATCATGACTGCTGGGCCAGAGGTCGTGGTTTCGATTCCCACCCAGGACAAGTAACTGTGTGATGAGCACGATCATTTTGTTGACTGGGTGTTATTTATCTAAAATATATATGCATTTAGTAATTTATCAGTATGTTTATCAATAGTCTGGATACCATAGTACAGGCTCACTTACTCTTGTGTCTTCCGCAAGGGGTAGGCAGAAGTATAGTACACGCTCTTATTTTACCAGGTAGGTATACGTTTGGTCTTACCTCTTTCTCTTTTCACTGTTTTTACACCACCAGCAAAAGACTCGGATGAACGGTATGGCAGCCCATAAAATACGAACAAACAAACAAATATTGACTTTTATATATTAGAAGATTTATGCCGCTTAATTAAAGTTAAACACAAAATACTCTTTTTTTCAAAATCGCTAACATAAAATTAAACAAGAAACAAAACATTACGAATACAAAAAATCATTTTGTATGTAGCAACATGTGAAGATTAAATTAAATTCAACCCTCGGTATTCGCAACCCACCTGTTGGTTGATGTGATTTTTTAAGCACCTTGGTAAAAATGGGTCTTATTGACCTGACTTTGAATTACTTTGCGAGAATTTTGCAAGTGAATTTAAATTGTTTCTTTCTTTAAATGTACAATGACTAGTCCGTTGAGTGAAGTATTAGGATATTCTAACTTTTTCTATGCAAGTGCGTAAGTTAATAGTGGTTATCTAGAACTAGTAAACTGTTATTTTAGTGACCGTTATTTCACCACCTACATATAAGTAAGAGTTTAACTAGTTATACGCGATCTTCTATACGATTTAGGTACCTTTCAAATCGGCACGTCACCTCAAAACATTACAAATGAAAAATAATATACAAATTTGTAGCTAACTAAGCATAACCTATATAATCATAAATTACTTTTACACATATACATGATTCTGATACTAGTCTTACGCGTGTTCAGTGCTCAACTTCAAGGTGTTCCATGATCTCAGAAAGCTACAAATCATTATTGATCATTAAAATAATTGCGTTCAATGTACTTATATGAGTATGACTTGTTATAATTGAGGAAATAAATGTTTTAATGTTGTAACTGGCCTGTTGGTCTAATGGTTAGTGATCCTGACTGTCGTGGGTTCGATTTCCACTCAGGACAAATAATTGTGTGATGAGCATGATCATTTGTTCTGTGGCTAGGTGTAATGTTTCTATAATATGTATGTATTTAGAAATACATAAGTATGTTTATCAGCAGTCAGATTACCCTAGTACATACAGGCTTTGCCTAATTTGGGATCAGACGACAGTGTGTGAAATGTGTCAAGTTATTATTATTATTAATTTGTGAGCAACTCAAGTAGTTCTGCAACTTATGATTGCATTGAAATGTTCATAGAATGACGTTGTAAACAAATTAATCTTTAATTCTCGAAATTATTCGAGGAATCACGGCCGAAGTATACCGATGACACACAAAATACTGAAGCGTACTTAATCACGCAATATGCATTAGCAAAAACAAACCCTTTACCATCAAATAACCCTAAAATAACCGTGTGACATCACCGTCTGTCGCGAATGGCACCGCACATGCTAACCCGAAAATAACTAACAATCTGCCATGCAAACATATGCACTTCCGAAAAAGTATAAAAACTAAAGAAATAACACGCGATTCTAAGATAACCATCGAAGTGTTAACTCTTCAAATATAGACCAACTGTTTGAAACGCAACGGAGCAAATAATTAACAGGGATGGGTGATACTAGTGTGCTTCGCGACTTCGGTCGTAAGGTGCGTGTTTAATTATTCTGTGTTAAAAATGCATACACAAGCCTTTTTGAAACGTTTCTAACGTTTTCTTTATTTAGCATTTAATATAGTGCAATTCACTGGGAATCACGATGAACATATAGACGAAATCTAATTGCACTAAAAATTAAGCATGGTGATTGTAGTGTTTCTCCAGTCAAGGAGTTCTATTTTTAATCTGTTGTTAAGCACAGCTAATAGGTATCTTTATAGGTATATTATGCATACAGCCTTATGCATACCATATAGTCGTTAAAAATACGTTTAATTTATCTTTATAAAAACCAATATTTCGATATTTATTATATCTGACAGTCCCGAATAATATCTACTTTATTTCTAAAAGATTGAAAACTACACGAGAACCACTTTTGAGTGAAAGACTGAGGAGAGAAAGACTTATTAACGAAAGGATGTACGGACACGCCAATTTTGTATATATATACAACCAACAGATATTAAAGAAAGGGTAAAGAATCTTCCTTTGGATTTCGAAGGGATTTTTTAACACACAAAATGTTGGGGTCTTTTCGACCAGGTGTCTAGTCTTTACCGGAAATCTGCGGCTCAACCCGTTCACGGCGGAAACAGCGGCGCATCCCTTGCCTTATACAACTTAAAAAAAAACATCCCTCCTTCGGTTATTTTATTACCAATTTCTTTAAGAGGTTCTTAAAATATAATAAGTATTTTTAAGCCAGCACACAAAGGGTTCAGTGAAAGAATTTTTGAAGAAATTAGACATAACTTAATTATTTGATTCTATTTTTAACTAGCTTAACTATTGGTCTAAGAGGCCGTTTATCATATAAAAAGGCGAGATAAAGCAGTTAAAAGATTTTTTTTCCTTTTTTTGTTTTCTTAATTTTTATTTTATTGAGTAGCTAGCTAGTTTTAGTGATATTAATAAAAACATTGGTTCCGATATTTTTTTCTATTTTAATTATACAAAATCGTCTCCAAAAATCTAAAGGCTGGACGCCTTTAGCTTTTTGTAGACGTTTTCGTATATACTGGAGTATATACGAGTATATTGTATTGTAGAATAACAATAACAACTTAATATACCTCACACGGCCGTCTGATCCCAAACTAAGGAGAGCCTGTATTACCAGACTGCTTGTAAACATACATATTGAAGATAAATTACACCCAGACACAGAACAAATCGATCTATACATAGAATAAGGTTATACATGATTTTAAAACCAAATTACTTTGTTGTATTAATAAGATTAGACTTATCTATATACACTACTAAGACAAAAAAATCAAAAACTTTTGTAGTAACGAAGATAGCTATTGAATAAGGGTTAATGTATAGATAAGTCTAACCTTATTAATACAAAAAAAGTAATTTGGTTTTATAATCATGTATAACCTTATTCTATGTATAGGTCGAAATGATCATGCTCATCACACAATTATTTGTTCTGGGTGGGAATCAAACTCACGACCTCAGGCTCAGCAGTCAGTCTTAGATTGAATAAATAAATCATTTACTACTGCTACATTGTATAAACTATATTCCGCTAAAAAACATAAACAAATAATTATCTTTTAAAAAAAAGTATCACCGACTTCAATGTGCTTTTTAGTGGAAAGTAGATGTATTTTGTTTTTTAAATATAATATGGGTAGGGTAGGTCAACTAAACGCACACCAATCCAATGAGACAGCGATGTTTCGGAGCAAACGAAAATATCATCGAAGAATACAAATGTTTTAGATATTTGTAGATTTTTCAAAAATCGCTCCACTGATTTCGATAAAATTTAAATGGGACCACCTGGGAAGTATACCCTTTGAAACAAAAAAAGAATTTTCCAAATTGGTTCAGGCGTCTTCTAGTAATCGGTGAAAACATAAAAAAAAAGATTCCGACGAATTGAGAACCTCCTCCTTTTTTGAAGTCGGTTAATACGAATTACCTATTACTGATCGGAGATCGGACGACAAAAAATGGCAATCGTAAGTTTCTAGCCGGTTGTATTTATAGATTCTTAGTTTAATCTAGTAATAGACAGTATTAATTGGCGTGGGCATCATCAAATTTTTCTTTCAAAATTCAAATTATAATTTCAGTCATCGTGATACTACGCGTAATGAAGATTAGAGCTCTAGCAACCAAACATTAGCCTGGCTTTCTGTTTTAGGAGTTTGTTGTTTGGGACATGGATATAACTATAGAACGAAATCGGTCAATATTTTGGCAGATCTCAGCCGCCTGTTGAACAGTATGCAGAATAATCCCGGCCAATATTCCGAATGTACTCTGAAAATATAAGTGCGATAAAGTCCCGTTCTATTATCATGAAATGACTGAGCATCTAGTACTATTTTGTGTATTTATATAATCTATCGATATTTACTTACACCTTTTTAGGGTTCCGACCTTCAAAAGAAAAAAGGAAGCGTTAATTACTTAGGGCCCCTTGGAGCTCTAAAAAAATGTAAACTTCTAAGTCAAACGCAATAAAAAAATAGGTATAAATATATTTTATGATTTCGAAGGTAAATCAAAACCTTACCTAACCTACTTCCCACTGATCTAGCATCATGAACTTTGTCGAGAAACAAGGTCTCGTAGCACAAATAAAGGAATAAATTCAAAGTTGTTAATTTGTTTTATCACATTTTATTTGTGATAACAAACTTGTATTTTGCGCTTGAAAAATTTACTGTGCTTTATCGATAGTACCTGGAGGACCGAGCGTAGCCCGTTTTTTTTTTTGCGTTTTCTAAAAATGAAACCTAGCTAAATCGGTTTATAGCCCCCGACATCCCCTGCATACTAAATTTCCTGAAAATCGTTGGACCCGTTTCCGAGATTCAGATTATATATATATATATATAAATATATACATATGCTTAATATCTGTTCTGTGTAAGTCTTAGTTCACACTAATATGCCCTTTTCCTGATCTCATTAAGCGTAGTTAACAGTGACTTAGACCGGCCCACTTTCAAAGACCGGCTTACTCTACAGCAACGCACTCAAAAGGATTTTAGATTATATTTTTATGCAAGAATTGCTCGTTTAAAGGTAGAAAGGTAGTAGATACATATAGAAGAGTATTTTTAGAACAGCAAAGTTCAGTTTTTCACTCGGAATAAGTGGCTAAAATCTTTGATTACGATTACTGAAACGGACGAACTATCTACTTCCAATTTTTTACATAACCCTCGGTGTGGGAATCAGACTCGCACATCGCCGGTTTTTTTTTACAATAAGCAAACCTTTCAACAGACACTCACTACATTTACATACAGGCAGCGGTTTCATTATTTCTCAATTATAAATCATGACTTTGCTCTTAATGAGTAATAAGCCCACTTCGTCTTTTCTCTAAATGCAACTTAATCGATGAATCATGTCAAAGTGTTGCAAAATTATTAAATAAATAACAAAACTTCCTTAAACGGATAAGATGTACCTATTTGTGTTATGCTAAGGGCGTGTTCTAGTGACGGTTTTTATGCGAAACATTTAACAAAATGTTTTTCTCAATTCATGACGTTTGTTTAGGAATTTTATTTTATTTCGTTTTTTGTGAAGTCATTATAGTAATCTTTTTAAAATCGCCTAAAAGGCTTAAAAAATACGATTGCAAAAATATTACTTAAAGGGTTTCTTCTCTTATTTAATTGGTTCAAAATAATAATAAAACATTTTTTTAATTTACATGATTTAAAATACCACATGTCCAAAAGTAAATATAATCGGCGTATTTAATAATTTTTAGTTAATCGATATTCAAAATGTTTGTAAAATGTCAAAACTCTTTTAAGTTTTATGTTATGGAATTCTCGTTCGTATTGTGGAATATTTTAACGGCAACAATCAAACCTTCTCATTACTATCTACGATACCTCAGTGATGCATATATTTCAGATTCGCTCCTCTATTTAAAATACCGGAGAAAAACATATTATTATATTAAACATGGTATTCCATTTTTTTTTACTATTTATCTAAGCAATTAAGACAACTTCTGTAAATAAATTACACAATTAAGTTTTAAATGTATTTATGTTACATTTTTTTTTTTATATCTTGAGACCTCACACGGCCGTTTGATCTCAAACAAGGCAGAGCATGTACTATGGTAACCAGACTGCTGATAAACATAGTAACATATTTCTAAATATTATAAATAAATTACAAGTGTCCTGGGTCGGAATTGAACCCACGAGCTGTGCTGTGCCCGACAGTCTGGATTTGAGTCCAATGACCACCATTTGGCGGACTCAAATCCTATGATCAGGAAAAAATAATACTCCTAGAGATTTTATATTTAATTTTGTGAAATATTATATAAAACTACACATAAATGATTTATATGTTTTAAATATTATTTTGAAAAAACATAGAATCGTTGGAGACGCGTCTTTATATTATTCATAAAGGTAAAAAATGTTGTTTTTGTTTAATTTGACTGAGACAGATGCGTTGTTGTCTAATGGATCGGATGGTGAAAGTGACGTGTGGTCTGCACTCCGACCTGACCTAGTCGCCACCGCTTATTCTGGTACAATAAGGTTTTATATACCTTTTCCTTGGATTATTTAATGTATTCAAATAGTTCTTTAAGAAAAAATATCACCAAATCGATCGTGTAATAAAATGTCTGTTGTATGTATTACTGAAGTGTCAAGTAAGCATATAGTTCCTTTAATAGGGAGCGGTTACCATAGGTGCTGTAAGAATAAAAACTTTAATATAAGTCCGTTTGTAATAAAATTTTTAAGTTTTGAATTTGGAACAGTTGTGTAAAATCTAAAAGGGACTAGACTACACATTAACAGGGGGGTAGCGGGTTGGGCTGACCGTTACCCCAACAGAAGCAAGCCTGAGACGGTAGCGCGGCCGGTTCACGGCCGGACACGCCTCTCTCATCTGGAGGGGGGATAGGGCCCCCCTATCCCTGATCAGGAGGCCAAAGTCTGCAGGGGTTCTCGGAAGCTTCCTTCCTAGGGTATCTCGGGTCCCCTGCAATAGACTCACTTGTGACGGAACACCGTGTGGTTTTAGTTGGTTCGAGTCCGACATACCACTTCACCCTCGGTTGGGGTTTCCACACTATAAAAAAAAGTATACATTTAACAGTGGCACGTTGCAGCTAGTTAAATATGTCATTTATTAAAAAAACCTTTTGAACTCTGTTTCTACGGTACTATTTAGATGCTGTTTATAATTAAGTATTTTGCATTTTGAATTTAAAGACAGTAATTTGTTTTGTAACCTATAATTTAACCACAAATACAAATGAACTTGGCTGGCTAGCTTTATGAGAGATGTTTAGTAGATAATATCAAAAGATCGATGATTCATTTTAGAAATTTTCAGATAGTTGGATGGCAACGTAATGAAAGTCGTCTCGAATCGAGCTCGCATCGTCATAGCTTCTTTCGATCAGAATAATTGAATTAGCTAGTTGATTCGTAAGGTACAAAGTGCGGTTATAACAAACATTATAATACATTCCACACTTTGTAGTATCAATCAACGTACAAAAAAATATGGCTTTTAGTGTTCTCTAAGTATGTATTTAAATTGGGGTTTTAATCGGACGTAAAGGACCAATAAAACGGATTCACCGCAATCATAAAAAGTTGTGCGAATTTGAATGTTAGATAGAATAGTCCTTTGGCAGACGTTAATCACTCATGTTTTCATTTGATCATGAGTTCTGGATTCAATTCCCAGTTGGTGCAAATTGTTATATTGTCTTTCCGTTAGAAAAAATTGACACGTGCCCAGTAGTCGGCAATGTTTTTTACGGTTCACCTTACATGTCACCAAAAATATATACTTATACCTATGTAGTTGGCGAAATATGGGTGTGTAATCTGAGGGTGGTAAATATTTTCGACGGTATACAGCTGTTACACCAGTTAGCATACAGCATACAGCAGTTAGTATGTGTATAATTTCTAAACTAAAGCATAGTAATTGAAGGCGATTTGAAAGAGGGGGCGTCAGTTATTTTGCCTATTTCTTTACTGGATAACTACACTTATACCAATGTTAGCCTGGCACTAAACGTACCTTCATAAATGTAACTTCTGACACTCATAATTATGAGTTATATTATGACCTAGATGAAAAACTTGAAAGACTTTAGTCTTACCTGATTAATTTGTACATTGGGTACAAGTGACTAAACTGCGCGGAGAGGGGCGTTGTGTCCCTCAAACACAAAGGGAGGATCCTTCGACCAGGCGACGTGATCATGCCTGGTAGACCCAATGGTTGATGTTGGAAAGTTGTATATAAACATTCTAATCGGCGCGAGAACTGTCATTGTGCGATCACACAGTGAAGTTTAGTTTTATCACCTAACATAAATAACAAAGTATTTTCGGCTTCATTCACCTGATGGTAAGTGACTGCCGCCGCCCGTGGGCACCTGCAACTCGAGAGTCACAAGTGCGTAACCGGCCTTTAAGGTGGGAGTAGGGTAAGAGAGGGAAGAGGTTGGAAGAGGGAAGGGTTAGGGCCTCCGGTAACCTGACTCACTCGGCAAAAAACAAAGTAAGCATTGCTTCATTGCCTGCTTTCTGTGAGGTCTGTGGTATCACTACGGTCGAGCCGGTCCATACGTGCCGAAGCATGGCTCTCCCACTTGGACTATAATTTAGTATTTCCTATTTGAAAATACTTTTCCTCATGACTTCACCGAAATTTGGAAAAAGTCCATATCTTGGTGACAAAAAAGCACAAGTTTTTACCGATGATAACTGGTAACATTTAGTATACAGTCAATCACCACACTAGAAAATTATCCCTGGTTCATCGGAGGCTTTAAAAAGGTAAGATTAAATATAAACCTATGGTGCCTACGAAAGGGTCACTTATTGCAAACGCCGTCCCACTTCGCCTAGGGATCTGGCGGCCCTAGCCACCTACAGGAAAACCAGCATTATCACAGTTGTGTCTTAACACGGTCCTTTAATGTGCTTTTTAACACCCAACCACCCTTTATTACACTCTTGTCCATCCAATTGTTATATATAATATATGTTATGTATAATGAAGAATACTTACTTACTTCTGTAAGGTGGAAGTTCTTCCCGAGTCTGGTATCTTAAATTTTGTGTAAAAATCTCCTTCGAAGTTCAAATTATATGTTAGTTTTTTCAATCGTTCTTAGCAGCAAATAATATCACTCGCTTAATATCCTTTTTAATTTTCATTATCTGTCTGTTATTATCTAATATTGCGTGAAGAGCATGATCATTTGTATTGTGGCTGGGAGTAATTTATTGATATTAATGTATGTATTTAGTATCATATAAGTATGTTTTTCAGCAGTCTGGATACCATAGTACAGACTCTGCCTAGTTTGGGATCAGACGGCCGTGAGTGATGCGTCTCAAATAATTATTATTATTATCTAATTGGTTTTAACTTCGAATCCCATGAATACCTACATACGTTTATACACCATGTAAATCAGAAGTTACAACAGTTAAATCACCATAGATAGTTCGAATTCCCCACACATGCGCGAGCGCAGTCGATATACAGTTACGCGCAGATTAATGCTCGCGCTCTGACCCCTGGACCTCTGGACCTGTGAATATACAACATCTGTCAATATTAATATATGTATGTATGCGTTTATTTATATGTGTATCTGATATAAATACTGTTGCTAAAGTCGAGTCTACGTTATTGTTACTTACTTACATTTATGGGTAATTAGTGTGCACACAAGATTGGAATACCCATCGAGCAGAAAAGGACAAATTTCAGCGCTCACTTAGGAGAGAAGAGCACTACCAAAGTAACCTTGCAAAATTTAGAAGAAGTACGGAGAAGCCTATCCAAAACTTATCCATTGTTTAGTAGCCTATTATAATTTTTATTTAGGTTAAGGCGCAAAATATCATTCAGTGAAGACACGCAAATAGCGATAGAAGATAGCTCGAAAACAATACATTAAAAAATGCGTAGGTATTAAAAAAACATTTGCCTATAGTCAGCTTGTATAAGCTATATTGAATCTGTTATAATATGGGCATAATAAATGTTTTAATGTTGACGGAATAATTTAAGTTCTTGGTTTATTTTCTATTCTGACATCCTTCATATCCATTGGCCTACCCAGGCTAGGAGGGGAGGGGGGAGGGTGTGCAGCTGGACACCCTAGTAATAGTTGTCGTAATGTTTAGGTAAAATTTCTGATTTGATCTGCGTGGACCGAAAAAAGAATATTTTAGCCAATCCAATTTGGTCGACGAAAGAAAAATTGCCCATCATTGACAAGATGGTTTTATGGGTTAGGTGTACAAGAATTCTACTCGTGAAGTTCTTTGACCAAATATAAGTTGTACTTACTATAATATGTATGCCTATAGTTAAATCTCAAAGTGTGTCTGTTTGCTTGTTTACCATAAAGAAACGGTCCATACCGTCAAGTAATATTTCTTTCACTATAATGGATGGGTTATAAGTTAACAATTATTTATTACTTTATGATAAAATATATTATGAGAATAAAGCTTAGTAAGGGCTTCATTGGTTCTTCCGAAGATGTAAGTATATACTTATGTCTCCAAATTTCACTGTGTTGTACTTAATTACAATTTCATATTATATTCTTATATAGACAAATTGTAATTGGCTAAACAAATATAAACTTAAGTAGGTTAATGCGTATAACTATGTATGCTACTTGTAGGGCAAGCCACGATTGTGGCGGTAAGACCCATCATGGAGGATTGGCTGGAGAGGCGGCACGGAAGCCTCTCCTACCGGATGACGCAGGTGCTTACGGGACACGGCTGCTTCGGAAAGTACCTGTGTCGCATAGGCCGGGAACCAACGCCTGCGTGCCACCACTGCGGGGGCCGCAGCGAGGATACTGCACTTCACACTCTGGTGGAGTGCACTGCGTGGACGGAGCAACGCGTCGACCTCGTTGCGGCCATTGGTGTGGGTAGCCTCTCGCTAGAAACTATGGTTATGGCCATGGTCCGGTGCGAAAGAGCATGGGATTCCACTGCCTCGTTCTGTGAGGAAGTGATGTATGCCAAAGAGGCGGCGGAAAGGAAACGGGAGAGAACTACTTCTCTCTCGTCCCGCAGAAGACGCACCAGGCGCCGGAGAGTACAAAATGATCTCCGGCCTCCATGAGCGCTGGCCTGCTGGCTGGTGATGGGCTGGGTTACCCGTCGCCCTAGCAGAAGCAGGCCCGAGATGGCGACGCGACGTGTTCCAGGCACACCTCACTAAATCGGAAGGGGCTAGGCCCACGCACCAAATTGTGGGGTCGCCTGTTGTCGAGCAGGCGGCCAAGTCTGCCGGGGCTCACAGGGATTTCCTTTCTAGGGTACACTTGAGTCCCCGGCATTAGGACCCGTGACGAAACACCGTGTGGTTTTAGTCGGTTCGAGTCCGACATACCACCTTGCCGTTGACCCCGGTGAGGTGATGACCCGTGGGGGTTTAGACACGAAAAAAAATAAAAAATAAAAAGTATGCTACTTGTGGTAGCTGTAATTGTATTAGTTGTAGCAACTGATGAATTTCCGTTAATTTTTTGTAATAATTTTGAATAGTTTTAACATTTATTTATGGCGTAAAAATAATTTGTAGGTTCGTTAAGATGACTTTTATCGAATTTATATGTAATGAATGTTTAACGTCTTTTGATTCTGTATTTTTATTATTAACTAGCTGCACCCCGCGGTTTTACCCGCGTAAGTCCCTGTGCCATGGGAATATCGGGATAAAATATGTGTTAATCCAGGACTCCAGCTATCGACATATCAGTTTCATCGCAATCGGTTCAGTAGCTTTGGGTGAAAGAGTAACAAACACCCTTACATCCTCACAAACTTTCATGTAAATAATATTAGTGGGATTAATGTTCGGTTTTTAAGTGCATTTCAACACAATTGTATTTTGATATGAAATAAATAAATTGAATTGAATTGAACTATTTAATTTTTTTCATTTAATTCTATTTCATCAATCAGTTTGATATATACGCCTATTTTAATATCATGTAGTTGTAGATAGTTAAAATCTTATATATACATAATTATAAACTATTTTTGTCTCAATATACATACGGTTAGAAGACTTTGAATTGATATATCGGTGTTTTAGGTACTTCGAGAACTCTGCCCGGACTTGAGAGAAGACCGTATTCTTTGTTGTTTCTTTAGGAATATCAGAAACTTATGATTACGCCATTATTAAAATTTGAATTTGATTCCTCAAAACGGTAATCCCATTATATTTAGCAAATATGGCTAAAATTGTGTTATCCGCCCTCAAACCTTACTCATTATACTAAGCTATGATTATAGTGTAGAAGAAGACCTTTCAACTAAAGACAGATCTAATAATTTGATATCAAGCAGAACCGGAAGCTTTTCCATTCAAAACTTCATTCATAAATATAATACAATGCCCAACGTAATAAGACATTTATTCTTCCATAGATCAAGAGTAAACTCCTACAAATTTCTTTAAAATAAAATCTAAGACGGGTCAATATTAACTGGTTATTAAATACTTGTGCGAAGGTGGGTTTTTTTGTCAATCTATTAGGATGTAGGACTTCCGATGCTTCCTTTTGATTGAAAAAAGGTCCTTTTAATGCACATGTGCTATAGTACACGTGCTGTACGATTGTGCTTTTTCTAACATTTGACTTGATTATGGTCATTTATTTTGTTTGTCTGAATGTGGATACGCCTTTCGTCATCAATTTTTTTTATTACAGGTTATAAGATATCCTTCATTATGCTTCTGAAAAAAAACCTCACAACAGTCACACGCGATACATTATTGCGCCACCAATTCTGACCTGTACAGAGTCATAGCACCACGTCTCTTGAAGATCGTCTACTTATGAGTAATCAATGAGTGAAATGGCAAGAACATTATAGTGATTTGTGATTAGAATGAACAATAGCCGAAACCTTTCCATCGTTACGTACCTATCTGACATTAAAATAGAGAATGAATAAATAGAGAAATAAAAATTTGTTGTTGTATCACATAAAAATAGTTGTTGTGATGACAAACTTATATTTTGCAGTTGGAAAGTTGACTTTGTCGTACATTGCAACTGCAAATTTAAGTTTGTCTTTCGGAAAAGACCCGCAAAAATCTTAGAGAATTGATTCCCGAGATGGACGTATTATTTACATACAAGTTTGTTTGCTTACGGAACCCTCGGTACGCAAGTCAGACTCGCACTTGTCCGGTTTTTTAAGTGAACACTTATTTAGGCACGTTTGTGCACTTTTGCTATGGGGAAAAAGCACTGAACTCGTGACCGTCACGCTAATAATACATATTTAGATCCACTAGAGGGCATTAATCTAAACATTCAGTTCTGTCAGCTCCTTATTAATTAATGTCACCAACCTGCAAATGTGAAGTTTTAAGTTCGTCGTTTCGTTTAAGTTTTCACTTCTGTCGGCAGTCCCATCAAACCAATCAAGGAATCTTTCATTTAATAGTAATTATATAATATATTTTCAAACAAAATAATACAATGTACACATTTGCTGGTCTCAATTAAAATAAAAGTGTTGTTGAAGTTTCTACTTATATAACTCTTTCTTGTACTTAAACTCTTCTAGTTTTCTTTCATTTCTACCTTATTATTTAACTAAGGCACCTAATCAACAGAGAAGCTGCCTGATGAGAAATCATTGGTACTGCATTTTCAATACTTATTTTTGCTAGACGTGTTTCTTTTAAAGAAAATTCAAAATGGCACTGGACATGCCGGAAGCATATGTCTAGTAGACTTTTTGAAAAGTCCAATAACAGTAGAATAAAGTAGTGGTACGTAACATTAAAAACAGAATGAAGAGCTATTGTCTAAGTTTATGTAAGTATGTCATTTTATATTGTGGTAAACGTAGATAATTCTATACTTTTATATTTTTATTCATATTGCCGATGATAAGCGGTAACGTGTCCCTAAATCACCAGAAGTGTGTTAATATTTTGTTTTTCTCTTGATAAATTAATGAAATAGCGTATCCTCATTAAACTCTACGTAACGAAACCCAACTAGTTCTAACCGAACTAGCTGTGCACTTGGTAGACAAAAAACACTTTAAATGACAAAATAAAGGCAAGACTGCACTTCCTCGTTTTTATACCGGCGCTGGCGCAGCTGCTGAAGCACGTGCTATGCTACGGCGATACGGAATACGGGCTAGGACCACACAGAGGCGTTTATTGATAACAAGTTTCTTATACTGATAAGACTTTATATAGAATTGTGTTTATATCAAGAGTTCGTGGAATTTATGCTAAAGCTTAGGTTATCTTTGACTTATGATTTACTTCCTTCACAACTCCAATTAACTAGCATTCGACGAGCAATGTATTCCTAAAGTCATGACTGTTACTATCAAAAGCGGAAGCTCAGTAATCATATTGTAATTTTTCCCGTGCGGTTCATTACTTATTCCACTGGGAGAAAACTCTGCACTATTAATAAAACAGCTTCAAGAGACAAATGATTTATGGGGCAAGACGATCGACCTCAAATCCTTATGAAAATAAAACTCACTTATTGAATATCATTATGATTCTTGATGGAATGTGTACAGTACAGTATAGTGTTAGATTTTTATTTTATGCGATGGGACTAAACGAGCAGATGGGTCAGTAATGGTAAGTGGCTACCGTCACCGTGGCCATGTACACCTGCAACTCAAGAGCCACAGGTGCGTTGCCGGCTTTTAAGGCGCGAGTAGGGGTAGGGGGGGAGAGGGTTTAGGGTCTCCTGTATCTTCACTCGCTCAGCAAAACACAACGAAATCATTGCTTCGCTGCGCTCTCTCTCTGCACTCCGCATGTTTCCCCCACGATCTAATGTGCGGTCTACATCATCCATCATCATCATCAGCCTTTCACTATCCACTGCTGGACATAGGCCTCTCCTAATGTACGCCACTGAGCTCGATCGTCAGCTCTCCTCATCCAGTTTTTCCCCGCCGTTTCGCGCAGATCGTCACTCCACTTGGCCGCAGGGCGTCCTACACTACGTTTCCCTTGACGAGGTCTCCACCCCAGAACTCGTCTACCCCAGCGGTTATCTGTTCTGCGGGCAATGTGGCCAGCCCATTGCCACTTTAGCTTGTCTACATCAAGGTCCTATTTAATGGAACTAGGCACTCCTCGGTTACGCATGAAGGCGTGAGGCAATGACCCTAAACCGTCTCCCCCCTTCCCCTACTTAAAAGTCAACGTCAACGCACCTGTGACGCTTGAGTTGCAGGTGTCCATGGGTGACGGTAGTCACTTACCATCGCGTATATTTACTTTACTAGCAGATCCCCGCAGTTTCACCTGCGTTTATGGTTGCTGCTCCGCTCCTAAGAGTCGTAGCGTGATGTTACAAAGCCTATAACCTTCCTTAATGAATACTCTATCCAATACAAAAGTAATTATTCAAATCTGACTAAGAGTTTCAGAGATTAGCTCATTTGAAGGAACAAACAATCAAACAAAAAAACCTCTTCAGGTTTATTTCGTTTTGATCATCTAATCTATATAATTCTCGTGTCGCGGTGTTTGTATTTAAACTCCTCCGTAGTGGCTTGACCGATTGTCATGAAATTTTGTGTGCATATTGGGTAGGTCTGAGAATAGGACAACATCTATTTTTCATCCCCATAAATGTTAAGGGTAGTCCACCCCAATTTTTTTTTTGAATTTTTTGATAAAAAAAAAAATATTATTTTTTTATGATACAGCATTACAAAATACATACAACCCTGAATTTTCAACCCTCTACAATTAACCCATGTTTTTTAATAGCGATATTAGTATTTTTACTTTCATTGGTACAATTTTTTGAAAGTATTTAACCGAGTGACAATAGAAGGTGCGATTGTTATAATCGATTGTAATAATCGATTGCCGTCAAGGTGGGAGTAGGAGAGGAGGGGAGATGGAGAGATAGGGGGGCAGATAGAGAGAGGGAAGGGTTAGGGCCACCGGTAACCTCACTCGCTTGGCGAAGTACAACGAAGCATTGCTTCACTGCCGGTTTTCTGTGAGGCCATGATATCACTCCTTTCGAGCCAGCCACTCTCTCATGTCTCTCCCACTGTTAAACTTTAAATATTTCAGTTAAGTTAATGAAGTACTTTGAATTAAGAAAATGAATGGTTGGTGTTTTGTTATTTTTATAGGCCGTCAATAGACCACAGCGCTCCATTCTTCTTTCAGTCATAGACCCCATCCCCACAATAAGTTTTTATTTGACTACCAAAATATTCATTTGAAATAATTAATATGGGAAAACAACGTGTGCCGGGTCAGCTAGTATATTATATATACTTATATAAGCAATGTAACAAGTACCTTGTAAAAAAAACATGTTGAAAAAGAGTGTCCTTGGAGTTTCTTGCCTGTTCTTCTCCATAGGATCTACGTATTTGAACAGGCAACTAGCTTCACGACCGACTTATGCTGACTGACTCCTACTCCTGACAATTGAAAAATACCTACAATGGGTTTACTTGAAATAAATAATTTTGATTTTGATCATGTTATCAATATAATTAGTATAATTACCTACTGATTACATTGAATTATTGAACTTATACTTCCACGAGGAAGTTTACACATTCATGAGACTAATATGCCTGGCAGAGAGTCAACATGATTTTAGAAATGATAAAGCAATTAAATCCAACCCAAACGTAACATTGAGTCAGTTTGTTAAATCAGCTTTTAATAGCACATGCTGTAAACTGGCTTTTTTTCCAGGTGTTATCACCTCCGTTTCTCATAAAAGCAGGTGGAATGTGTAAAGTTAAGGAATGTAAATCGAACGTATTTTTTTTTATTTTGAATTGATTCAATCTGTTATTAAGAAAGTCCATAAAAACTAACTTCACAAAATTTTCAAATTTCTTAAAACTTAAAAATGTTCCTGACCGGAATTCCTGGCAATTCGTAAACATTTTTAAGGGGAACTAAAATACTTCTAAAATTATCATATTTTGATAAATTGGATAATTTTATAGTGGCTGGCCTGTTGGTCTAGTGGTTAGTGACCCTAACTGCTAAGCCAGAGATCGTGGGTTCGATTCCCACCCAGGACAAATAATTGTGTGATGAGCACTATAATTTGTACTGTGTCTGGGTGTAATATATCTACAATATGTATGTATTATAAATATATAAGTATGTTTATCAGCAGTCTGGTTTCTATAGTACAGGCTCTGCCAAGTTTGGGATCAGACGGTCCCTTTGTGAGATGTGTGGAGTTATTATTATTATTATTTTAGTAGCTGCCACTCATCATTTACTGCTATATACTTCAATTATCAATGGTATTTAAAAAACTAGACATGAACCTAAGTGACTTGACACATGAGTACAATAAATAAAACAAATACTCTCATTTTAGGGTCATGAGCGCAAGCAACTGTTGGATCAAATGTTTTTGTACAAATTAATGAATAACTACATTGACTCTCCTCATCTCCTACAGCAAGTTAAAATGAATGCTCCATATAAATTACCTAGATCCCTAAATTACGTACAGTTTGGTCTTGCAATATCAAAAAGTAATCTAAGAATGTACTCTACTGTAAACCGGTTATGCAGACAATACAATAAAATTGTTAAAACACACAAAAATATAGATATTTTCTCAAACAAATTTTACACCTACCGCCGCAATTAGTAGGGGAGGCCATTAAGGGATTTTTTGGATTTACTCCTGCGCGGCAGATTATTATAAGGGGGGTTAATTACATGCTGACAAGTGTACATTTTGATAATCTAACGATTTGAGCGTGACGCAAGGCAGTGGGAAGGTTACAAACTTGCAAAAAAAAATCGATGATTTGACATTGTCGAGCGCGTCAGATTAAGATACGGTGGGTTAATTACATGCTGACAAGTGTATATTTTGATAATCTGATGATTTGAGCGTGACGCAAGGCAGTGGGAAGGTTACAAACTAAAAAAAAATTCGATCATTTGACATGGTCGAGCGCGTCAGATTAAGATACGGTGGGTTAATTACATGCTGACAAGTGTACATTTTGATAATCTGACGATTTGAGCATGGCACAAGGCACTGGGAAATAATTCAAGGATAACAGAAAACATATAATTTGCCCATTTCCACAAGCCGAAGTTACTAAAATCGTAAAGAAAGTTTAGTACATACAGCTGCAGTGAAGCATGTATTTCCCACTCCACGCCTCTCTTTCCCTTTTACATTCTCTCTATCTCTCACTCCCTCATACCACCCCCACACTATACTCTGTCCATTTGTTTATGTTCTTTTTTAAAGTTGCTGGAGAGCTTGCGTGCAAACCAATCTCGATTATTTTATTACCTCATCTTCATTATAATTTACTCTTTTTAGACTAAAACGTATGAGTACAAACTTTTAAATGATGCCATTTCGATAGTGGTTCGTTGGTTTAACGTTAACAACTTTCTATTGGAGAAAAGAATAAATGTATCCAATTCACTACTCCAAACGTTAAACAGGTGGAAAACACTATAATGGTTAAATAAGACGAATTGAAACTAGTTGATACCATGAAATTCTTATTAATTAATATAAATAAATATTATTGAATAGACTCAGCTCAGCAGCATACGCAGTTAGAGAAATTCGTGAACTGACTGATATTGAAACAGTCAGATTAGTCTATTTTACTTATTTTCATAGTATAGTGTCGCATATAACTATATTCGTGCTGCAGAAGAAGACTATCTGAGCAATTTATATATTTATATAACTCAGGAAGTTGTTATTCACTAGGGCAGAAATATAAAGAAATAAACATCCTGACTGTGGCTTATTTATGAAAACCTACTTTCCCTTCATAAAAACACAGATCAGTTCTGTAAAAAAAAGCGGTATACATTCTTTCATTCACGTAATAAAAACAACTTGTACCTGCTACTATACGACTATAATTTTTTTTTGCTTGCGATTTTATACGCTTAATGTATTGATTTATCTAAACAATTCACTTTGGAATATGTTTTTCAAGAAATATGGAATTTAAATGGTATTCGTAAATTAATAAAATTGTTTTTAGCTTAGAACCATTCCTTAACTGACTTCTCTTACTCATAAACTACCTCCCTGCCAAGTTTCATTTTCATAGGTCAAGTAGTTTTATAGATTTCGTAATTAGTCAGTAGATGAGTGAGTGAGTGAGTGAGTGAGTATCTTTTCACTTTTATATATGTATATAAATAGTTAAGTCTATTTGTATTTGCATGCTATTTTCCGTGCACATATGACACATTTAATGATAAAAATACAAGTATTTTTTTTCAAATCGTCAGATTAAGAGAATCCCTCCAAATAATCGTCAGGTTATTGGTCAGCTTGTCTAGGACATTAATATGAACCATCTGTATGAAAATCTGACGCGCTCAACTTGGTCAAAACGGTGGTTTTTTTTTTGCATTTTCAAAAAGCCGCTGCGAGCTTGCGTCACTTCCGAATCGTCAAATTATTGAATGAGGGTTTCTTTCAGGTGTACTTAACATTCCCTCTTAATATCTGACGCGCTCGAATAATTTTTTTTTTCCCATTTTCTACCATTCCATACGGCCACCCCCACCATGCAAATGGGCAGATTAACCTACCCCCATTATCAGAGACATGTGGGGTATCTACACTATTAATATCTGACACGCTAGAGTAAGTCCATTTTACTATTTTTTTACATCTTTGAAAGCCTGTAGAAGCTCCCCCCACCAATGAAACCGATACATCGCCTGAACTCTTTTTCTTTCTACCATCTAATCTTCAAAATCCAATAGGTCCTAACGACGCTGGAGTAAATACACATTTAGCATCGTGGGCTCCCCTTCTAAATATCTTGTCAGCCCTTACATCCCTAAACAACCATTGAGCATTGTCAGTTCCCCTTGTTTAAAATTTATAAAACAATTCGCTGGCTTGCCAGGACTTGTATTTACTGTACATTGTGTATTTTTCCCTATCTA
The DNA here is from genome assembly GCA_949752705.1 of Callimorpha dominula. Classification (NCBI taxonomy): domain Eukaryota; kingdom Metazoa; phylum Arthropoda; class Insecta; order Lepidoptera; family Erebidae; genus Callimorpha; species Callimorpha dominula. The sequence continues at coordinate 12,509,426 of OX457011.1, forward strand.
CCACACAAAATGCATGCTGTGGCGACCTGTAATTAAGTCAACAGTTAACCCTTTAATTACAAATCAAAATAGTATTAAGCATGTATCAGTGTATGGCTTGTTGGTTGTCCTAATAAATAAATAAATACAAAAATAAACTGTCAGTCGTAGGACTGCAAGTCAGAAGTGAAAATACATACACACACATATATACATATACACACATACACATCTGTATATAACTGAGCGTGACGGACACGCGAGTTCAGTGGTTTCCTCATCCCAAAGTGCCCAACGTACCTGAAGAAGTTTTCACTTCAAAAACAAAAAAAACTTGAAAGTGCAATGGGAAGCATAGACAGACGCTTCGATTTCTATTCAGTGCAAACATTTGTATGCATGAGTACCTATCTATATTTTCATTGGTCAAAAAAAAAAAATCTAGTACCTATGTGTGTATAGGGATGTGTATAGTAGTAAGTGTATCCGTGTTCTAAAACCCATCGCACAAGCTCTACTTAGTTTTGCCTAGATACCGATGTGAAATGTCCCTTGATATCATTATTTTTCTCTATTATATCTTAAAAATTATGAATTTCATTTTCAAATATGTACATAAAAAATATCTATTTAAGAATATAAAAAAATAGTAGACCACCGACATCGGCCACAAGGACCGAGACATCGGTGGTTAAAAAAAGACAGGGACTTAATCACTATACGGGCTGTACCTTCTGCATCAGTCTCTTAAGATGTTGATCGAGGCTCTATTATTGTACATCGTGGCATCTCCATCAGTTGGGCTGAAGGCATTTTAGAGCCTTGAGTTGTGGGGAGCTTAGACTGACCACTGTAAATATCTTTGCAGTATTTATGTATGTCCATTGGTCGTTGTATTTTATTGTTGTATGTAGGCAATTATGTTAAGGAGATATTTGAGCTGACTTTTGCTTGTTTATAGTTTTAATCGGTTTTATATTTAACAAAACTAAGACCTAATATTATCCACATCGTGGACAATGAGTCCACTTTAATTATTCTGAATAAAAATAGACCATGAGAAACCTTTGCAAGGTCCATTCTTTCTTGATGGTTGCTAGTGTTGCAACATTCTTTACTGGTTTGCCCTTAATTAGTTAATATGGTAATAAAAATTGTTACGCGATGTTTTATACAAGCAGTTAAGCACTTGTTTATGTAATAAATAATAATTGCTTGTTAATGTACTTAATACATTTAATTATGTTGAGTAGCGAATAATACCCTCAATCTTAGATTATCAACATTATAATCTATTTGTTTGTTTGAATAAGCGAATCTCAAAGGCGTATGGGACCATGAAAATTCACCATGAAAGGTGTAGATGAGCCAAGTTTGTCTGTGAATATATTTTTATTAAGTGCGGGCGTCGTAAAAACAATCTGCTGATTGTACTACAAAAATACTTTACAGTTGATTTTTTATGCACTAAAAGCTCAACATTTTTAAACATAAAAAAAGCTGATCAATAATATTTCATCTTTGTTTAACGGCAAAATATAGGAGAACATAAATAAAGTTTCACAGACAGGCCATTCTTTTCAAATACCAAATCCGCAGTACCTTCTTGCGATACACATTCACTAATCTTAATGACTTGAATAAAACCGCTTCACTTTAACAAAAAATAATAATTAGGTTTACTATTCTTCTTGATGTTAGAGATAAGAAGCCATAAGCAACCATATCTAAGATATCTGTGTCGATTAAATTTATCAATTGAAAACATTTTTAATTTACATCATTAATTAGAAGAGCACCGTGGTCGTTAATAGTAGTTCGACTGCTTCAGGGTTCACGTTTATCTGCATGGGTATGTCTACCAGACGTCTCAGACCAACTAGCCATGTATACAAGGTGTATGTGACAATGGAACTAATTATCTAAAATGTTTTCGAAGTTAGCTTTTTTAAATTTTGTTAGTACCAGAATGAAAAGTTATGAGAAAAGGAGGTTCAAACCTGGAAATTTAAACAGTCATAACTTGTAAACGGATTCAATTTTTTTTTTGTAATTGTAGAATCATACCCTATACATATCACCCGTTCAGTGATTTAAGTAAGTGTTCCATCTTCATCCATCGTCGTCATGGGGCGGGTCATTTCTTTCCCTCTGATATGACGAAGGAGATGATGGCTGGTCCTTGTAATTTACCTTAACAATCCAGTACATGCTGTGGCGTCTGTTTGTGCCGATCTATGATTTTAGCTCTAGCTTCAATTTAACGTTCATAAATGTCACTTAGTGTTTTAATTGAATAAATGATTTTGAATTTGAATTGAATTTGAATTCAGACATATACTTACCATAAAAGAAGCTAAAGAAGCTCTTCTTAGACAGCGTTGTATGATATGTCCCAATATGTTATTATTATTTTTAACAAAAATTAATATTGGATCGTAACAAAAACAGTTATTTATGGTAAATTATAATAAAAATATACTATATTTATAATAGCATACCCTTGTGAAATATTAGTCGCGTGACTGACGTGAACGGGGTGAAGGTCCCGACATAATTTAGTGTTGCAATATTAACACACGGAAACCAAGTATTTTTTTGTACTAGCAATGATGACACAAATGAGGTCAGGTAGATTGACAGTTGTTACTTTTAGTATTCCCGAAGGGGGAGACATTTTGCATACTCTAAGAGGGAAATCCTTGACACCAACCGGGCCCTATAGGCATTAAAGATCGAAAAGAACTTTTTAACAAAAAATTTAACCGCCGAAAAAGAACTAAAAACCAATAAATAAATAAATCTTTTAAGTCTTTAGTAATGATCTTTTTACATAAACTATCTAATTTTATAGATTTATAAAGACCTGTACCTATGCATGTAAATCTGTAAGTTGTAAAAACAAAATGGCGGATATTTGTTACTTGAATTGTATATGCTTAATAAATTCAAACCAAAGCGCAGTGTGTAATTTGCTTTCTAAAAACCTACATTATCTTAAACAGTCGCTAATTATATATCTATAGTCACCATTATATTAAGACTATGTGGGTTGGTCATTAATTAAATACAGTAACGTTAATCAGAGGTTCTCAATAATCAATTAACTAACTAAACCAACAAATAATTGATAAATATCTCGACATCCGGTGAAATATTGCGCTGTGGCTAGGAATTATAGAACTAATAAACTATTAATATATATTGAAGATGCGTTTGCATGCTTATCTCACCTATACCGGGTGATATTGAATTTGTTAAATTCTTTTAATTAAACTGGGATCATCGGGTCTGTTGATAGAGAAGGGCCCTCACCTCACCTCCATGAGATTGGTACTTGTTTTAGTGTTTTGTTGGTATTTGCGGCCTTATGTCTTGTATTCTAAAGTTCTTTTCTCTCTAGATTTTGTTTTTGAAAAGTTGTTAATTCCTTTTTGATTTAAATAATATGTTTGTTACCTTTTTTAGACAATAATACATACTGTACATGTCTAAAAAAGTCGGACAAAAACCATAACAAAATTGTACATTTCTAATAAAACAACGATCTTACAAATAATTACAGTTACTTAAAATCAACAGCATACAGCGTTGTTTAAAATTAATTATAGTGTTTGAATTGAATAGCATCTAATATAGCATATTAATAGCATGTAAGTGTTGACTTATGACTTTTTGACTTATTATTATGGTTGTAAATTTTTCCATCCGTAAGCAAAACGAATCGTTTCTTGATTATAGGAACCGGGCAGGGACTGTCTCTCTATTGTCTATTTTTACTGATATTTTGACCAATTAATTTAATTTAACACATTAGTCTCTTTCATTTGATTTCGATTGTTTTTATTTTTACGAATTTTATGCAATAAATAATGTATGATCCATCCTAAGGTTGCCTGTAAGAGATTGCATCTAGCAATAAGGCCGCCCTTTGTACGTTATCTATTTGACATATTATGGTTTATAATACTTCTGTCAGTAGATTACAAATAAAGTGTTATGTATCTATTTATGCTGTCGGTACTTAAGTCCTAAAGCTGCTTTCAGACAAAATTGTTAATTGATAACAAATATATGATTTAATTGACTTTAATATCAAGTGTAATTTAATGTTAGGTGCTCTATAATTGCTAGCGGTAGGTGAAATAAAAATTAAAACAAAAATAAAAACTATGATCTACCAGTTATCTTTTAATAAAACAAAAACCTTAAAAACCACATAAATCTTATTTTTATCAAACTAAACGTTCTCCGCAGTTTCACCTACGTTTATGGTCACTGCTTTCCAGAGGATCGTAGCGTGATATTATATGAATTATTTTTTTCAAATCTGACTATAAGTTGCAAAGATTAGGGCGTTCAACTAAAAAAAATCAAACAGTTTAGCTTTTTTATATTCTTATATAATGAATCTTCTTATATACATGAAGAGTTTTTTACGCATTTTTAAGCAAATTTCACGCACTTATGAACGTGAAATAATACTTAAAGTTTGTACTTAGAAGTGGAAAAATCTAAATATTTTTATCAATACACTAACACCCTCTATACTTATGTTATAAGTTTAAAATTTATGCGAAAACGGCTACATTATTGTAGCCGTTTACTATACATGCAGATATTTATACGCATTTTTAAGCAAATTTTACATACTTAGTAATGTGAAAACAAAATCTTAATAAATTATGGTCAAATTCAACCACCACGAGATCTCAAGTTAGTACATACAGATAGACAAATTTCTTCATTAAATACATTATATTTTAAAAAGATATTTGCATTTGTATTGCAATTAAATCAATTATTACTTATTTTTTAGCGAAATCAGCAAAATAATTGTCAAATACACAAAATACATATGTATATGTCCTTAACTTATACTTATTACGTAGTGAAGGGGTACAAAGTATATTGTTTGCAGCACCTAACACCGCCATAAACATCGTTATAAACATCACAAACATTGTAACGTAGTAATTAAAAAGATTGGCCATTTTATCGCCGCCAGTGGCTATTACATTGCGGAAAGGGCGCCAATATAAATGTATGTAGCTTCTGGCTATCATAAGTGTTTTGGTGTAACTCTAGAGAATCTTTTTATTTTAGACTAGCTGACAAAACAGACATTTTTTATTTCATAATAAAAGCATTGACAATTGTGCCTGAATTCCAATTTTTTTGGCTAACCTTTTAAATTTTATTTTTTTATTTTTTATTATTTTATTAAAAATTTATGCACATATTGTACACAAGGCGTACTTAATGCCTTAGGCATTCTCTGCCAGTCAACCTTGGGGTGAAGCAGAAATAAAGAGTGGGTAGGTGCAAATATATGGTAAAGGGTACGAATTTAAAGGTTTTAATAATAATAAGATTTGTCAATTTATCTTTCCATAATAACGAAAAAATTTATTCAATTGGTCTAGCTCTTCTCAAATGATGCACTTAGTAAGTAATAATGGTCCCCCTATTTCTTTTTATATTTATTACGTACGTATTATAGGGGCTAGAAACAACAAAGAGGAGATGGGAAGATGAGCTAAAACTTACGAGTGTGGCTAGTGATAGAGTACAATGGAAACAGCTAGAGGAGGCCTTTATCAAGAGGCATGCTGAATTAAGAGATATACTATGATTACAGACAACAGAAATAATTCAGAATTAAAAGACTTATAATAAATAAATAAATTAACAGCATTTTCATTTAGATAACACTTTATTTGTTCACCAGTCTTTTTTTTTTATGGAATAGGGGGCAAACGAGCAGACGGACTTTACAGTAGAAGTATCATACATACATTTGTCATACAGATAATGTCCAAAGGGCGGCCTTATTGCAAAATGCAATCTCTTCCAGGCAACCTTAGGATGGATCAATGTATTTTGGAGTTAGGTATATAGATTTTGTTTTTTTTTTGTAAAATTCGTGCTCGTGCACATTTCGCAGACTCCGTACTGCAACGCCTGCGACTGAGATTTATCTAACGGAAAAAGCTTGACCCGAGAATTTATCACACTCAGGGGAAGCGAACAAGGCAGTCAGATTTATAATTTAGATAAAAGATTTTTGTAAGTAAAGTCTGGCTATAAGTAATGAATAACATTCACTTACAGTACCACACACAGTAGTAGCGTCTAATAGCTATGTCAGAATGTATATTGTTAACTGACTTGGAATTCAATGATTAATTTAGAAGCGATTAATTGTACTTTTTATTTAAACATAATTCACTGAACACATTTATGCGGGCTCTTCCATTTTTCGCGGTAGCTATAACGTGATATCTTTTTTATTAAAAACGCAATGAAAACCTATCACGTCACCCAAAAACTGAACATATGGGCCTCGGTATCTCTCGTACTACAGAGGTGAGTATAGTTGGACGTTGTGGAGTTGATACTCGAAACAAGTATACAAATATTTTTGTTAAATAAACTATGGCTTTATTTACGAGTAAAAGTGTAGTTGAAAGTAAAGTCGAAGCTAAGTTAAGCTAAATATAAGTAGGTATACTTTACAGTTTTATTTGTAATATTAGGTCCAATAATGACTTTGATCTTTGCGTCACAATTCCTGCTAACCGCATTTAGTTTTATTGTTATTATTTTTGGCGTAAACTTTTATGTATGGCTATCATTCGCAACATCAGTAAAACACATCAGGATAGGATTGGCTATTCTCTTCCGAGATTGAAGTTGAGAAATACTAGAGTAATGTCTCCAATTGAAAGACTTCAAAATGAAACAGCAGAGTCGGCTATCGCCCTATCGACTGCTTCTAACAGTAAGCAATCATTTACAATCACAATTAAAGTACCAAAATTGTTTCACCATCAGTTAAACTATAGAGCGTGACAATGACAGCATGGCTGAATCCCACATGTTTTGATTTTTTTATGAAATATCTTTGAAATATTTTCGAAAATCCATTAAAAAGTGGATCTATAAATCATGTCACATCTGTCGCAGCCGGAGGCATAAATTTAAAAAAAAATCGCTTTGGCCTCTCTGCGATCCGATTTGAAAATAATTACAATGACATTTTAATTATAACATGAACATTTGCGCCAACAACGACACATTTGCACGTTAATATGTTCGCGTTTGTGTTAAAAGTATCATAAATCAGAAGGCATGAAATTACATTAACACTTTTTTTATGAAAAAAATGCTTTAATGAGTCATTATTCACTTGTAGCAACATTAAATTGTCTGTTTCGAAGGAAAAATGTTACGAGTAAGATTTTACTAATTTTGAATTTATTTTCATGGCACAATATGTTATATAAAGTTCATCTATCAAATAATTATAGTTTATGCAGTCCCAAATTTATATAACGAAAGGTTTTCTTTCTTCTTCCTATTTGTTTTTTGCTTATATTTGAGTAAAACCCATTATAACAACACGGTTTCTTTGACACTAGGCAGTTAGAGAAGATGGTTTCTACAGGTTTTATTTCCAAAGATTGCGATATTGTCCGGTTGTCTAGTTATTATTAAAATACTCGTAAAGCAGCGTTATTTTTTATAACGATAACTGAAGTTATGAAAATAGATGGTATAATGATCATCTATTTTCAAGAATTTTTTACTTCTCTTCTTTTGAGTTCAACTCAAATGTCACCAATTCTTCTCTGTCCATTGTTTAAACGGATACAGCGTAAGGTACAAATAATAATACCTTTTTATTAAATAATTGCGTATTTTTAGAAAATATAATGGGCTTAAAAGATAATTTTCTCTTGAAAAATATAAAAATATAAAAATATGAATAAATGTTAACATGTGAAATTCTTTCACATTATTTATTTTTTCTAATGTATTAAAGAGTTCCATTATTTACAATAGTATATATATAGTGAAAAATAACGGTCCATCCAGGGTCCATCCATTATATCTATTTATGAAAATATGACTAAATATGTGTCAGAATAAAATAGATGATAAGCTGATGGATTTTAATAAATGTTCTTATTGTCAAATCACTAAAATTTGTGAACGCATCGTGGAGATTATATTATAACGCAATACCATCATTAAATAGTTTCAAGAGAAAAATACTCATTTATACTGTTTAACATTACACGGTCAGCTAGATGGTAGTTTGGCTCGAAATTGGTCAATTTTGCTCACAAAATTGACCAATTTGACAACTTTAGAGGACAATGCTAGTGATAAATCAAGTGATTATTACGTGGATGCCGAAAAATAAAATACTCTTTGGCAGGAAATCGATGAGGTCGAAGGAAACATTAGTGTAATAAAAAATAAATTAGTTGTAACAAGATGGCTGCTTGCGGAATTGCACAGTGAATTTTTTTGAAGTAAATCTCACCTTAAGTTTTCTTACTTAAAGTAACTAAATAACTTACGGCAAGGCGGCAGCGGTGAGATAATGTTAATATTTATGTTTCTTCTGATGAAGCATCAATAATTTATATAGAAGACCCCAGCTTTTGTAACGTAATCGCGATAACATAGCCCTTAATTTTGTATGTTAGTAAAATAGTTTTCAGTGTCTTAGTAAAATCTATAGTTATAGATTTTTAAAGGTTCGCTAATGCACACAGTGGTCCAGATATAATTACTTGGTTTTGTTATCACGGTGTTCGGATCACCAGTCTATGTATAAGCTAGTTGCGGAGCATGGTAGCTTTGAACAACCATCAATCGGCACGAAGCTTCAGCCAGGACTCGCCTGTTGAAGGAAGACTCTTAAAAATAATTTTGACATCGGTAGATTTGAAAATGCCATCTAAGTTTGTAAAAACCCATCCAAGTTGCCTTCTAATTTCTAAAAGTCTATACTAAACTGTGTAAAAAATAATCTAATTATAATAATTCGAAACACACGAAAGAAATTATAACAGTTAATTTGTGTGTGGCCTACACAAAACTACTACTACCTACTACTTAAAACACTTCAATTGTATATATCAGCACAACAATGTACTAGCATTGTTGTGCTAATTGTATACAATTTAAGAAATACTAACTTCTTAAAGGAGAATGCTTAACAATAACCATTGATGGATGACTCTGTAACATGGATCAAGAAAATGAAATGTAATATATTCTTAAATGACACTTATTAGTCATATGCATGCTCTGCGGTGGGCTAGTGATGTACCTTTGATTACATCGTAATTTAATGTAATGTAATAAAAATGCGCATTAAAAAACAATCATGTGACCACAAATAACGAAGTGGCAAGTGTCAGTTGAAGACATAATGAGACGCCATTTTATTAAGTGTGTCGTGATGATCGAGCTTCTTATACCATATAATAGTAGGGTTTCTATTAAATCTAATGTTACGACTTTGCTATATCATTACGAGCTTGTCAATACAACAATCAACCACCATTAGAGACTTTAAAGTCAAGTCAAGATTAATTAGAGAAAGGTTTGGATGTAAACTAAGCGGAGATGCATTCAATTCATTGTATTCATAGTAAATACATGGATATACACATGGATTTTGTTGAAATTTGAATTTATTTGTTCTTTATTTGATCATCAGTTATTTATAACTTATGTATAAGTACAAAGTTTGGTTAGGTTTGGTAATTTATTTGTATTTTTCATTTAACTGTACAGATAGTGTATTAGTGTAGTGGGAGCGCTATACATTCTGCTTCGCTGTATCTCAGGAGTGACACTCTCGGTAGGCCAAGGTTATGCTATACCCCCTTATTATGCGAACTTTGCAGGTTAACGGACACAACGTCCACCTGATGGTAAACGGTTACCGACATGTATAAACACTCCAACTTCGTAACTGTAATCTAATCTTTACCCTGCTCAGAGGGTCTGAGCAGAAATAACACTAGACTGATATTTATTGGCGCTCTCCGTGTTAAGGGTAGGTACTACCTTCATTCCTCAGTCGGGCGTCTCCAATATTTATTGTGTCTTATCTCTTTAACAGTTCAGTTTGGATTTCGCAGTCGTAGAACTGATTCAAAAATATAACAAAACGTTTCATAACTTATCTGAGTTGCACAATTTGTAACTAGTACTATACTACATTACAATAAACTTAACTACGGTGCATCTAATGACCCTGATTTACCCTTTAACCTATGAAAACAATAATTTTAAAATTATACCCATAAAATTACCCACTATCGGCATCACAATTACATTCAGATGGATTACTCATCCTTGTTAACGAAAACGACATCCAAAATTGGATTTGTCAAAGGTCAGCGTAATTTATCGACTAATCTCATCCCTAGGAATGTCAGCACAACGCACGACGTGCCGACAAGCCAACGACAAGTAAATTAGCGCGTAACTTATCGATAATGACGGACCATATTAAATCTGCAATCCCTCACAAGCCTTTAATAGAGTGACCATGGTTTCGAATTTTGTTGATGGAACTATTTAACTTAATATCGCTCTTGAAAGAGAAGGGTTGTAAATGTGATCCGATCGCTGTGGACAAGAAAACCCTTTGAATTACATCCTAATTTTCCTTTGGAAATTTTAACTGGGATTTTATTAGACCGTTGAGTAAAACAAGGTCATAAATGTCACAATTTTGTCAAACAAAGTCTGTCTGACTAGTCACGCGAGATACTTTCTGTCTGCGAGGTCTGCGAGGTCTGCGGTCTGCGAGTCTGCGAGGGACTTCTTACAAAATAACACATCTTACAGTATTTCTATTTGAGCGCAACCATTCTGTTGGATACATTGAACTCATAACAACAATCTGAATAATTTGAAATCTGTTCTTTTTTTTCATCTCATATGTTTACTGCAAGAAAATAATGAAAATATCTCAACTAATACTTACCTGTCTGGTTACCATACATATCTTGATAAAAAAGCACACATTTAAAGTAACTATAGCCTTTAGTGCTTTGTAATAAAGGTGTAATACAGACATAGGATTGACGCATTCCTGTAAATGCTTTACGGGTTTGTCTGTGACATTTTTATTAGTGCAGATTGTTTCTCACGATTAAATAACGTGTGGGTACCATTTTAAATTTACATTTACGTCTCATTTTGATGTACTTATTAGGTCAATGTAGTTGATTGCAAAATAATTGAAGTTCGCACATATTATATACATATGTATATAAACATGTAACAAAAAAGTGTAGCGTTTGTATTGTGAGCAGTGGATTAGTGAGAAGCTGCACGGGTACTGATCATAAGCTCATAGAGTCTACTTTTACGCCTACGCGTTATTAGTAAAGTATTCAATTATTTAAGTCATTACTTTTATAAGACTATACTATACTTACATCCGAGAGCGATTAAATAAAATAAGTATAATTCCATGAAACTGTTCATCGATTGTAATATATTTTCGATCTTACGTAATATGGGACAAACAGATGACGTAATCGGGCAAATACATGACATATTATTTGGGTGATGTACAGATGAGTATTTTTCACTTTTCCTATTTCTTCTTAGGTGTTTTACATATAGAATTAGTCGTTTAGTTAACTGAATTCGTTTATTTTTTACTAGCAGCGCCCCGCGGTTTCACCCGTATAAGTCCCGATACTGTGGGAATATCGGGATAAAAAGTATATATAGCTATATGTTAATCCAGGTCTCCAGCTATCTACATATCAAGTTTCATGGCAATCGGTTCAATAGTTTTGGCGTGAAAGAGTAACAAACATCCATACATCCATACATCCATACATCCACACATCCATACATCCATACATCCATACATCCTCACAAACTTTTACGTTTATAATATTAGTAGGAGAGATAGACATTAATAAATTCAATATTGTTAGACACTGTGGAACGAATAAGGTGTGTCAAAGTGCACAGTAAAAAATTGAGACCACATCAAATTTCGACTCTAAAAATATATTATACATGTAAATATTAATTGTTTACTACAAATATAACAATAGAGAAAGCACTACAAATTGAAAACGCGTCAAACAAAAGTTTCTCCAAAACAATACAACATTAAAATAAATAGTTACCTTTTAGCAACTTCTATGGAAACCAAGACAAATACAATTTGTTATGGAAACTAAATTAAAGTATTGTATCCGCTATAAATATTAATAACTCAAAAGTAGGCAAATGACCCATGCAGAATTAGGAGGTCAAACAATTAATAGTTAGGAAGGAAAGTCTGGTACTATTTTGATTGCGATATGTAAAAATTTAAAACAGCCTTTAAATACTTTCTTTTTTAGTTAACTTGATCTGACTTGACAGATTTTAAGATTTCTAACATCAGGAAACCAACAGGATCAGATCATCATCAAGCATACTACGCGTTAGGGACACCAGAACTGTAAAATATCTGAATGATTACAGGATTTCTAATTATGAGTACGTGGTTTTGCACAAAGATTGTAAAAGGGATAAGCCTGGTGTTACAAGAGCAAGTGGGCTTTGATAACCGCTTACAGACCTGATTTCATCACCAACTATACGAAGATTTCTTTTATTTGTAAAGTGCACGTGTTCCTTCCCTCAGATAAATAAAAAGCGCTCGATTTTCTGTCACGTTGTCTATTATTGCGTTGTCTACTTATGAGACAGAACTCTTGTAATATATTGCTAACATACGATAGCTAACATTTTTATGAGGAATAATTTACACTTCAACGCTCAACAAAACCAGACAGTTGCGAGTCCGAGTTGCACACCTAGGAGTCTGTACAAACGTGAATGTTCGTCCATCTCGGGAATCAATTCTCGAAGATATTTCCCTGTTCTTTTAGAGTAAAAAACTTAACTTTACAGTTTTACAAATACTCTCCTACACAACGACATACGACACAGTCAAATCTGGCGAAATTTCATGATTCTAGGTCATTGGGAAGTAACCTATAGGTTTGATTTACCTGCGAAATGTTAAAATATGAAGCTGAAATGGCCATATCTTTTGATACGGTTGACTAAGAAGCTTGATTTTTTTTCAACTTTAAGGAATATTTGACGTTAATTTCAAATTGAAACTACGAGTGCCTGAGATAAAGGGTCTTGACATACAGACAGACAATGAAGTAATCCTATAAGGGTTCCTTTTTTTCCATTTGAGAAACAGGACTCTAAAAATGGATTAAAAACCATTCTAAAGACTTGTAGACGTGAAATTCTGAGCCAAACACTGAACCAATCACTAGATCTAACTATTGCTAGTCGTAACTTAATCCTAAGTTTAAACCAGTTTAATCATTATTAAATAACGCTAAAAAATCTATGTTGACAGAAGTAATTATGCAAATCTCTAAGATATTAAATGGTAGATTCAGGATGCAGGAAGCAAGTTAGATATTAAAGTTAAAATAGACATGAAAAAAAATGACACGGCCTCCGGTACGATGAACTCAACATCATACGAGGAGATTAATTGGGAATATGTGATGAAATATGTAGGAGGATAAATATATTTAAAAAAAATACCTAATGGTATATAACACATTTAAAGTGATGACGTAGATTTACGAGCAGTTTTTAAACCAATCGCCTGATGCTTCACAACAAAATGTAAAGTAACTTGTTATGGGGTTTCATAAAAAGATCTTTCAAGTTTTTGACCTGAAGACTTCCTCTATTGATGAAATACTTCCATTTTTATACTGTTTTAGATATGCTCTAGGTGCAGATGGTATGGTATGAAGAGGATTTATAATATGGCCAGCTGGTATTCCTGTACTAGTGGCCTCGCCATTCACAGGAAGTACAGGGCATTCGGGTACGTGACCCCGGCCTCTGCGAGCCACTGCAATCTCAGTTCCGTACCCGATTCCCGATCCTGGTTCGGTATCCCTTACCCTAGGTTCCTCTCCCTACCCATTTTTCCTTATACTTTTTTTTCCGTCTTAAAACGACTACAATCCCAAGTTGGTTGGTGTCAGGCAGGCGGCCGGCCATAAAATAAACCAGCGAAATCGGATGGATTTGCCTGGTTTCTTTGGGCCAACCACCCCAATGAAAATTGGGAAAAGGGTAGAAGTATGATTATGAATAGGATTTATAATATGCAACTTAATGATTTTTAAATACTGATGATTGAGAAAACTGACAACAATAACTTCACACATCTCACACCCGGCCGTCAGGCGTCTGATACTACATACTAGGCAGGCAGACTGCTGATAAACATACTTATATATTTCTAAATACATACATATTATAGATACATTACACCCAGACACAGACCAAATTATCGTGCTCATCACATAATTATTTGTCCTGGGTGGGAATCGACCCACGACCTCTGGCTTAGCAGTCAGGGTCACTAACTACTAGACCCACAGGCCAGTCAATTATTCACAATAGATTTTAATGACAATTATTCACTTTTCATTAAAATCTAATTTAAATAGTCTTCTTGCTTTAGTTTGTGTTAATGTTTGAGTAAGTGTTTATTGTGATTAGGTTACTGGCCATTTAACATCTCGCTACGACTTTTAGAAGCAGTGACAGTAACAATAACTTGAAAAACGGGATATGACTAGAAACCATTGTAAATAAGTATAACCATTGTGTACAATACCGTTAAAAAAGGGAGGGGAATTTAGTTTTACTACCCTCTCCCTACTAGTCAAATGAACATTTTATTCATGTCATGCGATTCGCTAGAATTTAATCTCCTTTATTATAATTCCAACAATGGAAATCCTATACTGAATTATTATTCAGACAATCTTCAACTTTTATTGATAGAATATGAACTTTATTAACTTAGTTTTATGAGTGTTTTCGTGTATTGTTGGGGTTGAATTCTTCTGGTCATAGATAATAGCTTTTCGGTTGAACTTTTGCACGGGAGCATTGTACGATATTTAAGACTATTCTTTATGGGTATCTTATGTCTGTGGAAAGAAAGAAAATGTTAATGTGAAGAAACAGGGGAGAATAATCTCTGATACGTATTTAATGTCATGTCAAAGCAATTCTATTCCATTAAAATAGGATTTGTATTTAACAACTTTTGTTTTGTCTGTCGTTTATTTGTTTAATAGCTTATCATCTATGTAAACAAAGTCTCAATACTTTTGTTTTTTAAAATGCAACTCCCGCATTAGGAATGACTCCCGTGTCGCGGGGGACTACTTTACAAACATACAAACAACGGACACAAAGAACACTCAGACTCGGGTGGGAATCGAACCCACGACCTATAGCGTAGTAGTCATGGTTACTAACCACTACGCCAACAGGCCAGTCAACAATGACTACTTTATACTCTGAATATTAGTATAGATAGATATTGATTACGAGGACACTGCCTAGCTGGCTATAATTTTGCAATTTACATCCAAATGGGCCCAGTAATGGTTATTTTTATACAAAGTTGTTAAACAAGCACACAGCCCACCTGACGGTAAGTGCCACCGGAACTGTGACTCGTGTGTTACCAACTAAGGGTACAAGCAGTGCACTGCTGCTCCATGCCTCGTCTTTAAACTTTTAAATTGCTTAGAGCACTTAAAATTGTACATACATGTATGATGTGAATT
Source organism: Callimorpha dominula (assembly GCA_949752705.1). Taxonomy (NCBI): domain Eukaryota; kingdom Metazoa; phylum Arthropoda; class Insecta; order Lepidoptera; family Erebidae; genus Callimorpha; species Callimorpha dominula. Next base: position 12,524,878 of record OX457011.1, read on the forward strand.
ACATATATTACATACAAGTGGTAAAACAAGTAAAGTTTCTATCAAGCACCAGATGTATTTTTTTCACTTAAAAAGTTTATATCAACATGAGAAAAAAACAAAAAATCAAAACATAAAATTGCGACAGGTGGGGTAGTTAAACACAATGGGGAACGATGCCAGGGGTAGCCAGTTCGATGTCGGACAGATGCGGGTATTACCTGTGCTTTGTTTGTTCAATAACTGTAATAGAAATGATACATGTCAAACGGCTAGTCTATGGTTAGGTCAGTGCGGTTATTTAAATATTGGTAAAAAAAGTACTTTTCTCTCTCTTTTTACTGAAAAATGTTCACTAAAAGAAAAAAAATAATGTGTATAACTTTAATGACTTGTTGTATAACTTTAAGAAATTAAAATAGAGTTCTTATTATTATATATAATTTCTTTATTCATTTATAGTAATTTATTCATTAAGTAATCGATTATTTCAATCAATCTGTAGCGTAGCTTACGGGCTGGACTTGCAATCAATTTGTTACTGGTTTGAACACCATCCAGTACCTACATAATTTTTAGTTTAGTTAGAGAAGAAACATAAATACGAGTCATGGCTCACATTACTATTATTAATTGAAAAAAACTGTAATTACTATTAACCATATTCCGATTACCTACGCCACGCCGAGTGTTGTGGGTTCAAATCCCACAAGGGACAGAAAATTGTGTGATCCACAAATAGTTGTCCCGAGTCTGGGTGTTCTTTGTGTCCGTTGTTTGAATGTTTGTGAAGACACAGGAATATTCCTAATGCAAAAGTTGCCTTTAAAAAAAAAGAAAGGTTACAACCACAACTTTCATTTAAACGACTTCCTAACTTTAGATAGGACGACGAGTAATAATAATTGTCCATGGAAATTTCTTGAACACATTTTTCTATATCTATGCAAAATTCATTTCAAGCTTTCTCTATATTTCTTTACAATTAATTTATTTTATGTTCCATGTCAAGATTTGCATAAAAAATTTGTTAAAACAAATCATCCAATATTTTTTTTTCTATAAAATTTAACTACAATAATGGCAATAAATTTTTAATACTCGTGTTTTGTTTAAGACATAAATATTACAACAACTTAAGTGTTCCTCCTAAATCTTTGTTATCCATAAAAAACTAATATCAAAAGCGGTATATTACACAGTCAGGGTTGCCAAATTTTGTTTCGATTGTGCATTGCATTTTTATGTCCGGCCAAGAGGTGAGTATTATTTAATAGTCCCTTAAAGGATAGTTGTAACAATTTATTACTTAGTTTTAGTACCCGTACTTAATATATATAATGTACAAGGATCTATCGAGCCGTGGTTTGGCTGATATTGACAGTGGCAGGGGCATGAGAATTCATGCGTAGAACTAATTACTAATTTTAAGTGACAGAATTATCTACATATCGCTTTTGATTAGATATTTTCTAAAATAATCAGACACCTATTAGGGAATAAGCTAGATTGTGCAGTCAAAACGTTTACAATTACTAAAGCCAGCTGATTATTTATTAAATTTTTCATAACTTTAGATAAAAAGAAAACATTATTAATTTTGATACATTATCTATACAATTCTATTAATCAATAATATCTGGTCAAGATATTTCGTGTCATACAGAAATCTTAGAACATTAATTCAGCAAGTTTGTACATGAGATTTTATTAATAAAATAAAAAAATTCAGTTAAGTACAAAAACAGAATGTTATTCTAGCTTTAGACTGACAAGAGAAATAAAGTCTACAGTAATTACTGTTGTATATGTATCAGCCCTGGTCATGACCTACTCGAGTCATTGGCACAGTGTACCATACGGCCAGACGGGCAACTATATAATTACAGGCCACAGTGACAGATTGATACGGCAAAAAACTAAAACTTATTGAATGATTTTGATCTGAGAATACGATCGAGTTATACTGTTTTAGGTGGAATGTCTGTAAACGTAATTTACTAATAATATTATTCGAATTTAAATATCTATTACATAGAAATTATATATATTTTTCTTACAAGATTTAACAAACTTGAAAACAAATAATTATAAGAATTTGTTGCATAACACCACAGGCCTCCGTGATGAAGCCTGTAGAGTTAGTCAGTAAACACTTTGCCATCTCCACGTAAGAGTTCTACATAGAGGAGAATTTATATTGAAAGGCTGGATATATTCCATTGTACTGGTTTCGGGCTTCACTATAAGCAACTGATCACAATCAATACATTGCTGGAGTGAATCCCGCAACGCACCGCAATGCATCTTAGTTTTTTCGCTACTGATTGATACATTTCAACTATCATACTTGTAATGTGTGAGTTTGTTGTCGCCAAATATTGGAAAGCATAAATATCAAGGGGGACAGTTATTATTGCCTGTCATAATATATTGTCGAAAACACTGCTTATGTTAAAAACAGGCTGAAGTACAAATTTAGAGAGAAATGAAAGACTTAACACTGGACACAGAAGAAAAGACATAGTTATAAAAATGCAGAGATGGACATTCCATGACACCATCGTGTGGGATGGATAAATTACTGTGGAAATATATAAATACATGTCACTACAGCGATCCATTTAGCGTTCAGTATTACTTAAGGACATGCGATGAAGCGAGTTAAGAATAAATTTGTAGTGCGTTCACTACAAATACAAGACAAAATAATCCAACTCGCTTCGTTATAATGTTCTTTTTATATATATGATTATCTTGAAAAACCAAAACTTATGTATTTTAATCGTACCATATAATTATCTGTTTCTTTAGAATGATAAAATATTAAGGTGACATTTGGAGATGTGGTTTTGTATATCATTGTGTTAGTAGTAAAATACCTCCTATGATGTCATACGTTATAGGAAGCAAATTAAAGCAAACTCTATAATTAATTTGTCCATATCAGTACCAAATCGCTTAGATCTTACAGATCGTTTTTTAGTTGTTTGTAGTGCGTATTAATTAAAAATATTCAACAATATTAAATCTGTTTGAAGAGAAAATAAATACAAAGGCTACTTATAAATAGATATTGGTACACACGATACGCATGTCAGTATAGAATTTAAAACACAAAATGTTTGATGATACAGCCGCATGAGCAGGTTGTTTTAATTCATCTCCTCTATGGATAAATAGGTATTAATCTGTCTCGGGAACTACACAAAGATAACAAATAGTACGCCTAGTTTTAGAACTGCATATTCGTTTATTATCGGTCAAGCCTATAAATGATTATGGGGATTAAACATGATCCTAGTGAGAAATAACTTTGTACAGATACAAAGGCACAGGAAACTATAGTAAGCCAACCTACAAAATCTAAAAGTTATCGAAACCTGTGGAGTTGGTCACGACAAAAAAATAAGTATATATAACTAACTTTTTTTTTTAACGTGTAAAACCCCCTTGGGTACCACCGCACCGAGCTGATACTCGGTGAAGTGGGTATGCCGGAATCGAACCGACTAAAACCACACAGTGTTCCGTCATAGGTGTCTACGGCCGAGGGCTCAGGTATAACCTATGAAGGAACTCCCTGGGCCCCCGACAGACTTGACTACCTTCCCATAAAGCAAGGTAGGTGACCAAGGGAAATAGGGATAAATTTTTACCCTTTCCTGTGACTGCTATCAGCATGTGGGAAAATCAAAGGTATACTTTTCAATATGAGATGACGATAATTGCCGTCGTGTTCTAATAAAACTACTAATGTTCTATGTTTAAATGTAAAATGCAATCTTAAACTAATTACCATAATTACGCACATGCGTTGGTAATTGTTTTAATATTTATTCTGTAATTTTCCTTAACTTACATCATGTTTAGGTCATTTTAACTATTGCATTTGTTCACAACTTGAACAAGGTTATGCCCGTCAAGTTAAAAAAACAATAAAGAATCTTCTAGCCGAAGATAAAGGAATTTTAAGCCCAAACGACCCCTTATTTCATTTCTTAATAATTACATAAATCTGCAGGATTTACGTTGGCATCCAAACAGAGAAGGCACGATACAGTGGACAAAGGACCATCCCACACGCTCATGGAGTTCTATAGAGCTTAGTAACTGCCAAAAAATAAGTGCCAATCTCAGGATTTGAAAAGTCATGTTTTTTTTTTATTGGGAATTTGCACTGAAAATCAGTACTGGGATGTTTTATATCATCTCAGTGTATGCTGAGTGTCAACTCGAAATCGCAAATCAGCAGCGTACTAGTGATAATTTCTTTAAAATTATTCTTGAATAAAAAAAAAGGAATAACCACATGTGGCCACGTCAAGAATGACACGTCACCTACATACATTCTACATGACATAAATGACGTATTGTAGACATATCATAGACTAAAAATATGATGTTTGTAATGTAGGTGAATAATATCAATGTGTATTTTAAATATAGACTTAGGTAACATACAAAAAAAAATTACGCTGAGAATTTTGCAATTAATTATATTTTCTCTTTTTCTTCTCTCATAAATTGTATAACATTACCTTAAACATGGAACAAGATGCAATATCCAAATTAAATTTATGTAAGTGATAGAGTGTGTGTGTGAGAGGTCTATGTCCAGCAGTGGACTGCGATAGGCTAATTAATGGATAGATATCTTACCAATATTATACAAGCGAAAGTTTGTGAGGATGTACTGATAGATATGGATGAAATTTGGCCCAGTGATAGATTATAGCCTGGAATATCATATAGTCTTTATTATTTATAGGCTAATAATAAAAATGATTATCATTCCAGCAACAAAAAAAATTCACTTCACAGTCAAAATTATGTGATTAATTATTACCTTAACTTTGAATTCATGACGGAGTCCCGGATGAAGTGCCCGAATTTTTAATTCCCTGAAATTAAGAAAATTTTATCAAGTGGTAACCATAAAATTATACTTGCGCCACTATTCAATAACACCTACGTGCTAAAATATCCTTGTCGAGCTATACATACCTATGTACTTAGTTCTTTCAATAAAAAAAATCATAGGAAGAACAATCAACACGTGTATCTACTTCATTTTATATCTTAACTCATACATAGAAAAACCTAATTACTACATCTGTAATAGTTACTTATTATAAAACACTTTTTTTTAAAGTACAATCAAGGACAAAACACATAGCGTGTTGTTTTTGCAGAATATCATCAGCACTAAGTATTATCGTATTATCTGATCCACGATTCAATAAATAAGGAAGATCGTGATTTCCTGACCTCTGTGTACATACTTCTTAGGCACTAAACGGTTTGACTATAAATAGTTAGATACCGGTTAATACTTATATTTATAAGTGTTCAATTGTAGTAGGTGAAACATGAAACGGTTGGGTTACACTTGGATGTCAAGAAACGTGTATTGTAGTCGTGTGAGATATGTGTTTTTGAACAAATAAGCTATTTTTTAGTCCGTAATAACACATAATAATTTATGTCCCTGTGAACGTTAGCAAATTTTGGTATGATTAACACGCCAACAGTTAGTCTGCCAATACTCTTGTAGGGAAATATTTTCTGCTTGCTCTACCTTCTGCCCGCTTGCTTGGGCAACAGGATTATCATTAAATAAATAAAAAGATGTAGGAGTTTCATTTAACAGTCTAATACGACACAACGAAGCATGACATTCAAAATTACTAAAGCCGAAGTGACCAGAGAGTGAGCCAGCATATTATAAATATCGTAATTAATACTACGTCGATATGTAGCATAGTCTATCTAGACACACCCGGGTTTTCTTGATATGTCACTCCGATAGTCACACATATTAGGTCTCCTCCATCGTTTTTAGGCCCCCATCAGTATCAAGTATACTTTCTTTCTTTACTTTTTACGCTCGAATTCTCATAAGTCTTGCCAATAATTACAAACATAACTATAGTGTGACGTACACATATTTGCTGTAGTTGTTTGTCCACATCCGAATGCCTATTGTTTCTTGTACTTGTTTACAAAACACTGCGTTCCAATATGGCCTCCAGGCACCGTGACGTAACCATCTGACGTCACGTTCCTTGTACGCTTTCGTGTTTTGAAATCGACGAGCGCGCAGCTGAAAGATAAATGTCTTGTATATTTAGAGACGAAAAAATGTGACTGCAAATTGATTCATTATCAAAAACTGTGACTTATGGCACTTAAAGAATTTGTTTATTTATAGAAAGCTTACAGATCTTTTCTAAATGATATATGTGTTTTGTGAGTCATGTAAGCGTTTTAATATTGATAGATACGTACCTACAAAATCTCTGAAGAAGAGAGTAATAAATATATCGATGTCATAATGTGGAGTGTATTCTCACATCACTCGATAACTCATTATTGCATGCAATGTTGTAGTTAGCAAAATCAATACATACAATAATTGCTGTGTCGTTTTAAATGTAATACTAATATTTCTGCAGTTAGAAAGATAAACTGTTTTCCTGTGCCAAGTTCTCGCTATCTTGACCAACTAAACTACTGAATTAACTTCCAGAATATGATCAAAGAACCTTATTCAATAAAGACAGGGCATCATTTTATTAAAGCAGATCACATGATGATATACATATACACAAATAAAAGTGATAGTAAGCAAAAAAGATGAAACAATACTAATACCTATTAACAATTTAATGGTGATGCCGATTTTCAACTAAAGGTAGGTTAGGTAAGAACCCGTGAAGATGCAAGAACGCAAACAGTGATTTTCCCCGAGATCAGACTATTAGTTCAGTATTACCCACTGTAAGACATACATAACCCAGCTAGAGACGACCTTTGTGATAGCCACTCTGTAGATTCTTTTTCTACCGCCCCGGTTTAAAAACAGCTTTGACTAATTTTATGTCCAATTGATAATCCTTTTTATAAAGAATATGTATTTAATAATTTGGGTGTTATCATACCTTCATCACGTAAAAAAATTAAGCTAAAGGTAGCCTCGTTTTTTATTAGACTATTATTCATTAAGTTTTTTTTTTTTTTAATTGGCCGGTATAACTCTTTCTCTTCGTTTTTCTTTCTGCTCGATGTAGCAGTTTTCACGTATTTTTTTATATTGAAAGACATATTGTTTAAAAATTTTAGCTTTCTGCACTTCTTCTATACATAAACTTACGTTTTCCAAATTTCACGTAACATTTTTTTATATTGAAAAAAAAACATCAGACTGTAGGAATCTATACCATCAGCTGATTATCACGTAGATTTCAAAAATCTACTAATTCAAATTCATTCTGTGCATTAGTGTAAGACTTCATCTAAGCTGGTAGTATCTACAACCTACCCTTATATTGAACAAGGAATGGCGATTGCAAGATTCTAATCTATACCAATAACGTTATCAGACGGGCAGCTGGTTGTCATAACAACTTTTGTTACAAATAAAGGTGTTAGCACACCACCGCGCTGTCTGACACTATCTTGTTGTTACATCTTTTTGTCCGTTTAACAAAATTTTGAGGGTATTGCTAGGGAGTGTTATGTGCTAAAGTGTTTAGGATTTTATTAAAATTGCTTTATTATAGAACTAACCGGTCACGGCTCAGCTTTTAAGGGGCGTGGGTATTTTAATATAAATACCCTATAACCTTTTTCGATAAACAGGCTTCCTAATAAAAAAAATTGTTCGAATTTTGAAAATATCTAATTTCAAAAAGCGCACAAGGTAAGCCGATGAGTGCACGTAACTAATTAATAATCTCTTGAAATGTTCTTTTGACAGTATCTGTTACGTTTGCATTGTTAGGATTTTTAATCTGTAGATTGCTGTTGTCAAACAAAAAGAAAAGGCCGAAATAATTTAATTTTTTAGCCTATTATGTTTAGCCTAGAAATTTGGAAGGTAAATGTAATAAAACATATTATTATTTCAAACCATGCATCGTTTAGAATAGAATCACTTGTAAAAAAAAACAATAAAAACTGTTATTTCGTAAGTATAAATAAATGAAGAAAAATACAAAATATTCATTTTCTATATTTTGTTGCTGGTTTTTACTTTTGTGTAAATCTCAGAAAGTAAACAATTTATTTAATTCTTCTATGAAGTTCTACGCGACTGTATTTCATATCGTTTTACCTAATTTAAAACTCTCAACTGGAGTTCTTGATTTACAAACTATGACTGATCCATTTATAAAGCATTTTGATAGAATCTCATTAATTAAGTCGTTATTTTGGCAATAAAATGTATGAGAAAAAGTTTACTGTGAGTATAACCAGCTGATTTTTTTCATTTTTAACCGACTTTAAAAACGAGGAGGTTCTCAATTCAACTGATTTTTTTTTTGTTTGTGAGTATGTTTCGCGACAACTTCGTCATTTGTAACCCGTTTTCAATAATTAATTTTACATTGAATTATTTATTTATACTCAAGGTTATCACCACTTTAGTTCCACTCTTTATTTTCATCCCCTAATGTTCCATCTCTAAGGGTGGAAAATTAAGGCATGAGAATACAACTTACTCTAATTTATTATGATTTAGGCACAGTAAGTCAGTGATACTTTTTTAAGTTAAAAACATTAAAAATTATTTACTAGTGGTTTTATTATTACAAAACTAGGGCAGCTAGATACAATATTTTGATTTATTGACAGTCCTGTTGGTTTAGTGGTTAGTAACCCTGACTGTAAAGCCAGAGGTCGTGGGTCCCATTCACACCCAGGACAAATAATTGTATGACGACCACTATCATATGTTGTGTCTAATTTATCTACGACTAGCAACCCAGCTTCGCACGGGTAGCAGGAAGATCTTCAACAATCATCAACATATTTTAAAATAATTTACACAAAATCTTAACAAATTATACACCTGAACCTTTCTTATGAATCACTCTGTCTATTAGTGAAAACCGCATGAAAATCCGTTCAATAGTTTTTTAGTTTATAACGAACAGACAGATAAACAGACGCGGTATGAGACTTTGTTTTATAATATGTAGTGATGTGTATGTATTTAGTATTATAGGAGCATGTTTGTCTGTTTACCTAGTACAAGCACTGTTTAGTTTGGGATCAGGCAGCCGACGGATGCTGTTACTTTTCGGAGCAATAAATAAAAAAATTAGAAACGCAAGGTTAAAATCGAATCTAAGAATAACCTAACTAGGACGCTTATGACACTATATTTGTTATATTGGCATCTTTGAACATCGTTATTCTCATGCTTTATTTGATATTTCTATTTATGTTATTCATCTTTGTAATAGACCAATTATCAGTTACACTTACTAAGTATTTAAAATTTCTACTGTTGTGTTCTTGTAATAGCCCTGTTAATACAATTTTACCTTGATAGTTCAGATTTTTACGTTTAGTAGTTCCGTTTCCACTACACGGTCAGCGAACATAATGTCTATTGCATCCTTAGCAACATCAATTTGATAGTTGGTATGTAATTTTCATCAGTTCTAAAAATATAATTGGTAGCAAAACACGAGTCGTTAACCTCACAAATAAGAGACATAAATAAATCTAAATTACTCATTGATACAATCAAATCTATTGAAAATACATGGTTTTTCTACAGGTCCCGTGACTTATGTTCGGGACCTTTTTTTTCAAGAGATTGTACATGTAAAAATTAATTAAGGAAATTATTTTCTTTGACGAAACGTTTTTAATTTTTTCAGTCAGGAATGTCTGTCATTGACTTGAAGGAGAGAGTTAAACTTGGCCCATTTTATACTTTTATATGTGCCATGACAAATCCAAATCTGTTTTTAATCTAAACTAATATTATAAAGAGGAAACATTTGTGTGAATGTTTGTAATGTTTTCACACAAAAACTGCTACACCGATTGCGATAAAACTTGGTATGTGCTGGAGGAGGAGGAGGAGCTGGAGACCTGGATTAACGCATAGGCTACTTTTTATCCCGACATTCCGACGGGATCGGGATTTACGAGGGTGAAACCGCGAGACGCTGCTAGTCATTTATAATTTTATATGTTACAAGGAGGCCTAAAAAATTTTCGAGATTGGCGACTTTGATTCTTCGGCGTTAAAAAGTACCCTACGTAATGACGTAGGGTACTTTTTAACCCCGAAGAATGATTTCTTAAATAGAGGAATTCCTCTTTTTAAGAAATTACTATGTTCTATTCAATCTCAAAGAATTTAGTATTTATAATATTGATAAGATACACGGAAGTACATTATATTTTTCATTAAAGAAAAAAACAATTTCATACTAGCGATGGCGTCACAAGTACTTCACAAACTTAATATAAACGGGCACAAAGTATGCTAACACTGAAAATAATTGTACCATGTGGGGATCAAACTTACACCACTCAACTACGTAATACACAAGGATCAACTACTTGGAAACGTGCAGTAATAGAACGACAGGCAAATAGCGATCTGACCTATTTGCCTTGGAAACGGGCTCTAAATACATATACAATTTATTTTACTATCCACAAAGCAACCTATTGTTGCGGTGACATAGTGTTGATCTATAATTTTCAATTCTTAGTTAAAAGAAAGACGTGTTTAAACAATTTTTAAACAATTTTATGAAATAAAGTTATTTGACTTTGACTTCACTCAACAGTGGCAGTTATTTGGGAATATGAGTTAAGCAACTGCCATCACTGTGCTTGATGAAAACTACCATAGGTTCGTTGACCTTGTTGATATTATACATATTAGGATCACACAACTATGAGCCATGCTTCAGCACGCATGGGCCGGCTCGACCGGAGTGATGCCACGGCCTCGAAGAAAACCGGCAGTAAAGCAATGCTTGCATTGCTTTATGCTAAGTGACTGAGGTTGCCGGAGGCCCTAACCCTTAACCCTCCTCTCCCCCTTCCACCCTTCCTTTACTCCCACCTCAAAGAACAGCAGATGCAGGTGCCTATGGGCGGCGGTAGTCGCTTACCATCAGGTGACTCGTCTGCGTGTTTGCCCCTATCGCATAAAAAAAAGAAAGTAATTTTGTCGTTGACCGTACTATACGACATATATGTCTATTAGACTGAATTCATTCATATGGTTCAGTAGCATAACTGATTGCTTTCCTAACGGTATAATAGCACCCTAACTGTATCTGAATTACTAGTTATCTAACTATAGAAATACTATTTCTTCCTTGGTCTCCTCGAGGCGAGGCGGAGGTAGTAAAGGAGTGCGGAGGTTGTTCCCATAAAGCACGTCGTTAGCGCGTCCAGCCGCCAGAACGCGATGTAGGAAGTCACCGCTTAGTACTCACCTGTTACTGGCGAGTTAGTTGGACATTAGTATAGTTTGGTAAAACTAAAAAAAAACATGCTTTTAGCCTAGAGAATTAAAAAGTGTAAGTACATCGGTGCCGACTTTTTGAGGAGCAACAAGCTAATAGTTGACCTAGATGCTCGAAAATTCATAGAAAAGGTCACCCATGTAGTGAAACTACTGTTGCTTGTTCAGATACTACTTTATTACTCCCCATTAGAGAATTGTGTTAGTATTTATAGTATAATATTAATTGTGTGTGAGTTAACGTCGATACACATAAAACAAAGATTTAGATGACTAGGTAAAAATATTATAAGTAAATAATGAATAAGGCAACTACTTGTTATTGGGGTCGTTTTTATCGAGGTGACATACATTGTTGTCTATAGAGAACTAATACAAAATGTACTTCCAAAAAAAAAGGGTTCCACTATCAACCTCCTTAAATCATCATTAGAACACCAAGAACAATCAGTGCGACTCGTCAAAACAAATCATATGAGCTAACCTCGAGGGTTTTACTAGTAGCCCCTGAAGAGTTCCACTATCCACCGCCTGCCTCCAACATCAGATCAGCTCCAAGATTTAGTATTGTCATCCAAACTACATATAAAACAATTAGAAGTAAGTTAAAATTTACTTCCAAAATTTGTTTAAAAAGTTTAGTTACTAGTAAAGGTAATAAAAGCATGTTTAAAAATTATAACTGTTACTTATTTGTAACTTTAATTTATAATGTTCATAGCTTTAGAACATTTTTAGATTTGCTGTGATTGTGTGATTCCCTTATTATTCCCTTCAGATTATTATTATTCCCTGAGAATAATAGCGGCAACTATTTTATAACCTCAAAGTATAGGTAGACTCAGTTACAAATAATTTATTTTGGTACAGCCTTATGAAACAATATTTTGTGTCACATTAATATGAGACGCATTCAAATAAATACAACTTATTTTTTTTTAACAAATGACAGTATTTTCTTGGCTGCACAGAAACAAGTTCTAGTGTCGCAATCCAGTCTTGCTACTACGATAAATTAGTATGACGATCTTTCCCATGGGACTCACAAGAATAAAGAAAGACATATTTACTCATGACACTAATGATTTTATAGTACAGAACAAGACAGATCTTTCCATAAATCCGAAAGATAATAATAATACTTCATTTCTGATAATGATAAGTAATCTGAAATATTAAAATAAGTCCTAAACTGTAGTTAAAAAAATAGATCAGCGCCACCATTCATTAACGCAAGAACGCCAGAACTGTTCATCGCTGAACCAAACGAAACAAAGACGGTGGTCTTTAATTGCATCATTGCAAAATGGTTTTTAATTCAGTGGTATGTAAAATACCAGAATATATTTTCATGCATGTCTCCGAAAAAAAATCCTAACCTTTTTAATTGTCCACTCTACTCCTGTGTGCCCGCGGTCACGGCCGGCGCCTCGCTTGATACACGCTCCAAGAAATCCAATGTTACCATCGTTTGGCCGACGTCACTGGCCGTCGGCCGCTGTCTCTGTTACCGAATGTACAGCGAAAATGTTTTTTTGGTTCCATTCATGAAATCTTTAATACTGATAATATATGATGACAACGCAATCTGTATACAAAAATATGGATACAAACTAGCGTAATAAATGTATGCATACGTATTTTACGTACACATATTAAATATATACACGAGAAGTTAAACTATGAAGAGAAACTATCTATTCGATTTCGAACCATCCTTCTGAGAAAGCAGCACCATCACTGAAATTACAGGGTTAATGAATTCTGAAGTATAACCCATTAAAGGTTGTTTTTAGGAGAGTGCAGCCTGCGATAAGACCGTAGATTGTAATATTTGGTGTGCAATATAGTATATCTATCTATCTACGAAATCGGAAGCATCGGACAAAAAGGGGCGAAACTGATCAAATCATTAGTTGCGGGCAAAAGCAATAAATCTCAATGTTGGCCGACTCATGAATCGTACCTAGGACAAATACAAGACAATTGTGCTAACTGTAAGGTATATATAGTCAACATTCTCAACACTATTGATTTAATTTTCGCTTTGTCGTTATTCTAAGATGTCAATAAAGTTAAAGAAAAAGATAATCATCTAAGACAATCCAACAATGATGCGTTAGTTGCCTCCTCTTTTTTCTTTGATTCTATCGAGGCTCGCTTTTTAAACGTCGAAGCAAAAGTGTTGTGTTGTGAGCTATAATTCAAGACAATCTCATTAGAAGTTGAAGATTTGTAGCTCTCTCCTAATCCTAGAAGGGATGTGAATAACTTCTACTGGTCTAATCGATTTGAAATTTAGTATCCTGTGATTTCAATAACATTGCAATAGCATGGTAACCTTGACCCAATGCTGCATCATCTGGAATCAGAAGGATACCCAACTCCTCACCAACTTATAGCAAAGGTACCGTGCTTGAACTCATTGGAATAGTCTCTATGGTTAGGTTATTGATAGAATTCGTTTTTAATTTTCCTGGGATCTGTTTTTGAGGTGATTTAAATTTTTTTATTTTTACTTGTTCCTTTGCAAACGTACTTCAGTCATATTATTTTAAATAATTTTTATAAAGATCAAATCTATTTAATTATAATAATGAATTTGCAAGACCTAGTGATGGATCATGTTGCATATAATATAATCACCATAATTACATTAAGCGAATTGGTCACTGCAACACGACCACATTCCGACGCACGTCGCGTTTCGTTCTAAAAATAGTTTTATGAATTTCGTCTTGTCACCACAGAAAGTACTTCATTGTACAATGAAGGTGTATTTATTGGGTTGTCACTTTTCTATTTATCTAGAATTAACTTGCCGGTGCGTAGAAGGATCTTGTATATGTTACATCTAAAAGATAAGAACACTTTTATGTAGTAAAAACTTTATAAAAATAATGTAAGTTTATACGAAGAATAAATAAAACTAACTTGTAAAGAATTTATAAAGAATTTCTGATACTAACAGTGGCGTAACTATATCATTTGAGGCCCGTGGGCTCCGTGGCTAATTCATTGGATGTGTGTGTCTAACTCGCACTTGGCCGTTATTTTCTAACTCGTGTATTTCATTAGGTTTATTAAATTACATAACTTGTATAAATTAAATACAATATTTATATATTTATTTTTAATACGTTTTCTAATTAGTGCTTCCTGTGTTCAGGGCCTTTGGTGCACGGGGGCCCCCACGAGCCGGGGGCCGGTTTCATTTTGCACGCTCTGCCACCCTGTTGTTACGCACTGAGCACTACTATTCAGTCCTACTCACTGTTTTCCCGTTAGAGACAGGTATAGGCTGTTCAAGAATAAATAATACTATACAAAATTAAACAACAGGGTGAACAAACAGTGATGCACTGACAGCTAGTTATACATTAAAGATGCATCACGGTCAGTGCATCAGTCAGAGCATCTAGTAATTAAAACTAAATAATGCATGACTGTATTAGTTCCAGTAAGACTTATTACATACATACGTCATGCATACATACTTTGATATTCAGAATACTTGCATCTTTGCATTTAGGTTCTGTGAAATTAAATTAGTGATGAAATAAATCTATGGTTTGAATTAGGCCGCTATGAAAGTGTTTCCATATTTGTAACCCTAAAAACTGACTTTATAAAAAAAGTAAAATTGAATTACATAGTTTGGTTGGCCACACTGTTGAACTTAACAACGATGATCTCATATTGTTAATGAAAAATATTTAGCTTTTTTTTATATGTTACATTTGGTAGCCCGCTAGAGCCGGTGTCCGAGTGACCTCGGCTCGTGGGGTGGCGTGTGTACTCGTATTATCTCGCACGAGGCGCGAACTGGCGCGTGCGCACCACGTGGACATTACCACCTAGGAATAGTGAAGAGAAAACATTTTTTAATTTGTCGAGTTTAGTGGTATGTGGTATTATAGTCATCGAGGTATAGAGCGCTTTATCACACTATTTTTGCTCAGAATTTAATTTTGCTGTGCCTGTGCTTTTTTGGTTAACGATATCTGTTTTTTTGTGGTTTTTAGATTGGTATTTTATATATTTCCTTTTTATATATTTATCTGTTTATTTGTTTCATCTTTCAATTTCTGTTTCTATTTATGTCATGCTAAAGTCCGTGTAATTAGCTTAGAGCAGGGTAGTCTGTCACATCGATGTCAAGTATTCTTCTTAACTACTTATATGTAAATATTAAAACTGTTAAAAATATGTATATGACCTATATAATAATTGGCGAGTACTGTATTTTTTTTAAAACTATTAGCTTAAATTTTATAGCTTGTAGACACAATATTGTATTAACTCTTTTCGGGAACAGTACGTTTTTTTTGGATAAATGGTACCCTAGGGCTTTTTCTGTATCCCTGTCAACGCGTATGCAAAATTTCACGATGATGGGTAGAGTAGTTAAGGTGTGATAGAGTAAGAAACAAACAAATTCACTTCCGCATTTATAATATTAGTTACGATCAGCTTAGTAAAGAATTGGATACCTCTAATAGGTGAGTGGGTTTATTCACTTAATAATAGATGAAGTTCTATTTTTAAATTAAGTACATACTACATGTAATATCAGAGACAAGCATCACATCACTATCACTTATTGATACGCCGGGGGGATCGAGTAAACACGCGGAGAGGGGTACCTAACCTTGATGTCAGCAGCTGCGTTCTGGTCACCTGCCTTCCGACGCCATATTGTATATCCCGACGAGCAAACAAGTACAAACACACTCTTTTTTGTGTTCATAAAAATTTCGACAATTTCATTTTAAAGTTCATTTTATGACATTTATTGATCTGTACTTTGCCATTTTTATTTTAAGAACGCTACAGTCGTCTTTGAATGCTTGCTACACGTGTGTGGTTCCTTTGGACCTTTCTAAATATGGGCTCAGTAGATATTGAAAGAGAAGTTATAGTATCAAAGTATTGTATTTATTAACAAGCAAGTATTTTTGTATTGATAGTGATGTAAGTGTCGAACTGCCTTTATTGATGATGATATAAAAGGCATAGACACACACAAACAAGAACAAGAGGAAACAAAAAAAAAATAACTAAGATTTATAATTTAACTTAAATGTATATGTATAGTTTATTATGCAATTATTGATAAAACGGAATCTGTCCAACCATTCGTGAATAGTCCAGGTGGACATTCCGATTATAGTAAGTTATTTTAATTACACAATTATAATGCCTTTAGTATGAAGAACATTAATTACTTCTTATCATTTATTTATAAGTTACAAAATTAAAAAAAAGGAAAATAAATAAATTCTCAAACACAGTACCTAGGTAGGTTTCTAAAAATAAAATG
Source organism: Callimorpha dominula (assembly GCA_949752705.1). NCBI lineage: Eukaryota > Metazoa > Arthropoda > Insecta > Lepidoptera > Erebidae > Callimorpha > Callimorpha dominula. The sequence continues at coordinate 12,541,473 of OX457011.1, forward strand.
TTGATTTTTAATTCATTTTTATTTTTGTATTAAAAACAATAAAATTTTCGAAACCAATGTACCAAATTCAAAAATCTAATATTCCGAATCCGAATCGAATGTGGAAAACACCTTGCAATACCTTGACTTAAAAAAAACGTGGCTAATGCCAAAGACAGGTGTTGCTACCTAATAAATAAGAACAGATATTCGGACACCGATATTATAAATAGGTTAACTTACATACTCGTTTACTTTGATTGAACTGAATTTATTACATTCGATAATCTCTTATATTTGGATATTTGTTTTAGTACTGAATTCCGATTTTAATTTATTAAAGTTGTGTTTGAAGGGTAGCCATAAACATTTAATAAATACACGAACACTTCCGCGATGCAATCACGAGGATTCAAATATAAATAAGATTAAAAAAAAAAAAGTATGCATTTTAATGAATAGTGGAAGTGGAATTTGAAGACCATCGGAAACATCTGGAGAGTTACAGTAGATTACGAGACATTGATTGCTCGCTGGTACTAAAGTATTCATCTACCCAATATCCAATGAGTGTTGTATGCTCAAGCCTCATATAGGGCCACTATTTACGCTTATTTACGTCTGCCAAACCGTTTTTCGCCTGTCCCAATGAAATGTCAAAGAATAACGGACCAAACAGAGATCCAATATCATTTGTGGAAGGTATACCTACTAAACTAGACTAAACTAATCCTTCATTTGAGACAACTAAACTGACATTACAAACGTTCGTTATATTTTTGCTGATGACTAGACTAGCCAGAGCTTAACTGGGGGTATAGTAACCCGAAAGTGGAAGCCCGACAGCCTAATACTAATGTGTGACATCACCAGTATGAAAAGTGTTTATAGAATTCGATAACACTACATTCAGGCGGCCTTTGTTTGCCTTCTTATTGTAGTAAATAGTTAGCAGAATCTTGTAATATACGTAAAAAATATTTTGACATCATTTGAAATTGTAACAGCAATATAAAAACCAGAATAACCATATCACAAAATCAATTACTCATCAAAGTTCTTCATTTCTTCGAGTATCTGATTGACATAATAATACATGCTTTACAACGTTTTTATGCGTTTGGCAGTAAAGTATTCGAACGATCCGATGAATAGATTCATGGAAAACCGACATTTTTCATACAGTTTATTTTCCCGGAAATTTTTGTTAAGCACGTGAGCGTGCTATGAGTGTATCTTATGTTTTTTTTATAGTTTCAACTAAAAGAAAAGTCGTATTTTTTGTGAGGCAACATTCTTCATACCGTAACTGAGCCAAATTACAAAATATACATAGAATCGAATCGAGAAATGGATAAACGTGGATATGAAACGGCTGATGAACCGGCGCTTCGATATGCTCTGTTAGAAAGATTTTATTGTGCACTGAAATTAGCACAGACTTAGGGTCCTTACATAAAACCTATACAGTTGTGTTGAAATCATGTTTCTTTATAAAATAGATTTAGGTAATTAGGTATGAAGTAACAAAAATAAAGAGAACGTACAAAGCGTTGTGCCTTTTTTATTTCTTCTATGCGTATAGATAACTATATGTTTTTGTTAAGGAACTTTAGAATTTTGGACCGACTAAAACAACACAGTGCCTCCGATATTGGACCTATTACTGAGAGAAGCGGGTGACAGGTGATGTGGTATCAGAATACCAACTAAAGTGAAGTCCTGGCCCACGCTTTTGGCGATTACATGGACTTGGAGAAGATCCAAACCTTATATTTCGTCCACCAGACAAGAGTGCATATTCTCCGATTCGGTGTCGGCTTGAGAGACTTCCTTTGCCCGGGAGCCTTTTAATATTTACAGAGTTTTTGTTCCCAGTAATCTAGAAGAGCTACTCTTATCGATACCGGTCAGGGTTACGGGTTGACCAGGGAGAAACTGAAAAAGAAAAGATCCTATCCACCGGCTGAAAACGGTCAATATAGTCCCGGTCTTGCTGGTGTAATGCGCATTAACGAAATTCACAAACGAGAACAAAGAATTCTCAGGCACACAATTTTTTTACGAATGTTTTTCACTCCCGTTTATAAAAATCGTAATTAGGATAAGGAAGAGAATATTCAATTTTTTTTTCAATTTTTCTGTCATCTGTGACACACTATACTAATTTCGTTAATTTTCCAAGAACTCGTACAAATGTTATCCTGATAAATATTTTCAGGTGGCATTTAAAAATAAAACTATTGCTTTATGATTAATCGACATTCTTGTTAAAGTGATTAATGATTTCTATTAAGTTTTTCTACGTTTTATTACGAGAATGGATGTTCCTGGTAAGCACCTAATTGTAAAATTGTATGGTTTAATTATATTTGAGTACGTTGTTGCAATACATTTATAAAGTTAATAACTCGTCCACGGAAATAATATCCGCTCAAGCATATGCTAACAGTACTTATAGTTCCTTTGGTTCCTTTTGTAGCTGATAAAAAAGTAAGTAATTGCTACTACAAATGTAGTATTTAAGACATTTATTTACAACTACATTTTGCCTAGCTTCGATAGCGTTAATGTTGATTTTCTCAATAAGGTATCCCTCTGAACAGTACATTTTTTCTGCATAAAAGGTACCCTAGGTATTGGTTGAGTAATTGAGACGTGAAAGCGTTACAAACAAATTCACATACGCTGTTATAATATTACTTTGGACTATACAAACTTTTAAACTTTTGCGTTCCATGATACAATTATGTATTTATTTATACGGGAATTAACGCGATCACGAAATAAGTATCACATACATGCCGTGGTCACACGCTAAGTCAGCCCGTGACCACGGCCAGTGCAACCTGGTCGAAACGTCAGGCAATTCAGAGGTATGTAATACTTATTTCGTGATCACGTTAATTCTCGTATGAACACATAATTTTTTTAGGACTAGTTAGGAAGTTAAGATAGTGTGTGATTGAGGTGGATGAGAGGTTATATGTATGTCTTTGACCCGCAGTAGAACCTCGCGCTAAGGGATGCTGTCCTTATGTCTGGACTTCGCCCAATTTTTAGACGAAGTCTGCTTGCCACCCACGGGCTAGCGCTGGGTGGACCGTTGAGGAGATACCTTCATTCGTTAACTCATTTCGGCTCAGTATAGCACGTTTGTTTGTAGTCGGTTTAAATATGAAATACGGTCTCACCGATAGCCAGAGTGAAGTATCACCCATAACGGTTTAAACACGAAAATAAAAGTGTTAGTAACGCTTTTCTTCATTCGCTACTCATGGGACTCCAACGACGCTAGTCACTCAACACCTGTACCACCAATTCAAGTGGGGTTACTTCTCCGAATATACATGTATTTATAACAAGCATAAGCAGAGAGTGAGAGTTTATTTTATAGACAGCTCCTGCATTAGGAATTACTATTGTGTCGCTGTGTCGGGGGCTTTACAAACATTTAGACAACAGATACTAAACATATTCAGACTCGGGACAACTATTTATGGATCACATAAATTCTCGTCCCGTGTGGGAATCGAACCCACAACACGCGGCACGGCGAAGTGACAAGGTCACCACTAGGTACGCCACCCGTGCAGTCTCTCAACGTCGTTTACGAGGTCTAATCAGAGCCTCGTAGGCCAGAATTGAAACCTCGTTTTAACACAATGCCTTCTTATAAACTTTTTACTTTATATTAATTAGTTGAGGTGTACACGGATTCAAAACAGAAACGTTAAAAAAGATGTCTACATAGTTTAGGACCATCCCAATTAAAAGCCCTCTTTAATTATAAAATGGCATTCAAATCAGTCAGTTAGTCAGTAATATGTTCCAACGCCATTTTCTGTGTCGAGTGTTAAAAATAGAGATTATTAGTTATTAAGAACATGACTCACACATTACTAGTATTTTTGTAATGCAGGAGGAATTCAAATATCGACGTCTTGTGTTAGGATCAGGTTCAAGGGCATCAGGTCATTCAACCATTCATCCCATGTTTTCACAATTACACATCTAATTCTAGTCAATTCTATTTTTGTCAACTCAAGTAGATACTTTACACTTTAATAGTTGAAAGTATTGAGTAGCCAAGTGTAAAATATCGCAAACATCTTTAGCAACATAAACAGACAAATTTCACGCTCTACTGGTCTTCAAAACTTACAATATATACTCAACGAATTTCTTGAGAAAATACATAAAACCTTTTTAAGCCTCTAAGAAAAGGGTTGAGACAGATGCATGGAGGCAGATGGTGAAATTAATCATTTAGCTACTGTACGACGTAAAGGTACACTGGTTCTTTTGTGACAATCACAATAAGACTTAATACTGTAAATTTTTTAAAGATGCACGTACTGTTTTCTGAGGATGACGAAAAATGTTTTTGTTGGCATAAAACCAGCTTAACAGTTGACAGGAGAGACCTTCGCATTAGTTGTGTTACTAACGGCGACGTAGATTGGTCATATTTTGTTAAATGAAATCCTTTATCAATCCATTCTCTTCTTATTCTCCCTGCCACGAATCTCTATCAAACCTACTCAGCAGGAGGACTAGAATATTTTAGGTCACACGATTTTTATTCTAAAACCTGTCATACCTATCTTTTCCTTTAGGCTACACAAGAATTCTGACAGCGTTTCAGCGATACCGCCCTTTGACTTTTTCTACAAAGTGGGAGTTATATTATAATGTTCTAAAGCGTCAATTATAACTTACCTGGGATTTGAGTCTTGACTATACCAGATCTATACTAGTAGTAAGTAGTACTATAGAAGCAATCTTTACTAACAAAATGAAGCTGAAAAGATTTTTTGGATGATTGTTGGTTTGTTTAAACGCGCTAAACTCTGGAACTACCAGTCGGATTCGTAATATTCTTTTTGTATTTCATAGAGTATTTATTTGGGAAGGTTATAGGATATGTAACATCACGCTACGACCCTTAGGAGCGGAGCAGTGACCATAAACGCGTGTGAGACTGGGTTAGTTATATGTGAAGAGAATTCTCTGTACCCCATTTTAAGCAAATATCGTGCTCTAACGAATATGTTATTTGGAGTAGATACTAAAAGTTTATACGTAAAAGAAGTGCAGAAAGCTAATTTATTTTAACAATATGTGGAAGGTTTAATTTTAAAACTATGAGAAATCGGCTACATTAAGCTATACGTGTCCAGTATTTCCTATCATGGTACGGAATGTCTAGGTATACAATGATAGTTTAACTTATACTGGGCAATGACGTAAAACAAAACAGTTAAACCTTTTTTTTATTATAGGGGGCAAACGAGCACACGGGTCACCTGATGGTAAGTGACTACCGTCGCCCATGGACACCTGCAACTCAAGTGTCACAAGTGCGTTGCCGGCCTTTGAGATAGGAGTACGCTCTTTTCTTGAAGGTTTGAAGGTCGTATCGGTCCGGAAATACCGCAGGCGACGAACAACGAACAAAGATTGGTTGTGCGAGGCAAAAAAGATCTGGAGAACCGCACAGTGGTGGATTCTGAATTAATTCGACTACCAGGCCATCTCTAGTATTCATAATATTGTAATCATCATTTTCGAGGTCATCTTTAGTTAGAGAAAAGTAACTACTTAATACATTTTTGGATTTTATTCCTAGCAGTCTCAAAAAGCCCCCGGTTTCGTCTTTAGTCGGCCAAGGTTATTTAGGCCGGGCGGGGTAGTAATAACAAGCATAATCGTATTAAGTGGAAACACCGGACCTAGCCAATACGATACCAAAAATCTTTGATATGAATAGATTACTAGTTTGTAAGCAGAGAGCAAAAATAATTGTTGAAGTTTGAAGAATTGAAGTTTTTGAGATCAAGGTGGTTGATGGTCAGCTCGTATAAAGATAGAAACTGATTATGGCCCCAATATAGTGTTGAATCACCGCTTCCCTGATTGAAATCCTCTTGAGAGGTCTTGCGAGTATAAACACACGACTAGAAAATGCTACAGTACCGTATTACTGTCTATTCTCATTGTATGAAATATATACAATCCGCAAAGTAGGTAACTAGACACAATTAAAACAATGCTACAATTAGATGCCACTTAAACCTATATTTTTTCTATAATTCCCACATAAACATTAAAATAACACGTAATTAGCCAGTTGGCGTCATGTCTACATACTTAAAAGAGCCAGGTATAATAAAATTATTCCATAATTAAATAACACATATATACTAGTTCTTTTAAATAGGTTCATTTGCCCCGCATTTGTCTCAAGTCCCATTAATAGTGCAAAATGTGTGAATTATGTAAAATTTGCTGAATTTACATGCTTACGAAACAGAGTCAAACTTAATTAAAAGCGTCGTTAGCGTGATGGCTAAGGCGGCGGACTTGCGATAAAGTGGTTGCGAGTTCGAACCCACCCAGTGCACTACCGATGTGAACCCACTCCTAACACAAGTATTTAGCTTAGCTGGATTGGTTAACAAGAATACCAGTAATGTGACCCACGTTTTAAATTTTCTTAAAAAAAATCAAAAACATATACATATATAATTCATCATCCTCCGCGCCTTTTCCCAACTAAGTTGGGGTCGGCTTTCAGTCTAACTACGATACGGCCGTTCTTTGATATTTTACGTGAAGCGACTGCCATCAGACCTCCACAACCCGAGTACTAGGCGATATCGAAGTTCTGTAGTTAGACCAGGTTGTCGGACTTTTTAGGGCTCCAACTACCCGTAACGAATGCCACAGATGTTTGTATGGCACCCGGGACCGACGGTTTAACGTGCTCTCCGAGGCACGGAGGGGTCTCAATGTGTTAAAAATGGTCACCCATCCTAGACTGACCTGGCTAGTATTACTTAACTTTGTAATATGCTAACCTACTCGGTTACCACTTAGCCACGAGCCCCTCTTATACCTATTATAATTATATATACATATATAATTATAATAGGTATAATAATAATATAGACTGCATGGATGCCGTAATGGACGTAGTAACTACTTAGTAATCTGTGGTAATGGTTCCAGTGGTCCACTCGCCACTACCCCGCCCGCGCCGAGTGTTGTGGGTCAGGGTGTCCTTCGTGTCCGTTGTTGTTGTGTTGTTGTTTGTGAAGCCCCCCGCGACACAGGAAAGCGGGAGTTGTCTTTGAGACTGGGGCATTTTACACAAAGCTAGACCCAAACTAAGCATAGGTTGTAGGTATAGTTTTTCTTCAGTTCTAAATACATACATATTGCCCATAGAAATACCCACACCAATGGAAATAGACATATTCATAAAAATATTTGCACTACCGTTGTGCTACCCGCGGACAACAAATTATTCTCTGTAGGTACAGTAGGTATAATATGTATATAGATCTTTGTATACTATATGTATAATACAAACGTGATGTTGGAGCAAACGGGTCTTAGAGTGGAGACCGCGGATCGGTAAACGGAAGGTAGGACGCCCCCCAGCCAAATGGACCGACGACCTAAAGAAGGTAAATGGAATAGACTGGATGCAGAAAGCGGAGGACCGGGTGCTGTGGCGCACATTAGGAGAGGCCTACGTCCAGATGTGAACTACAATAAGCTAATTAATTGATTCAAATCAAATCAAAACCATTTATTTCAAATAAACCAATAATAGGTATTTTTTAATTGTCAGGAGTAGGAGTCAGTCAGACTAAGTCAGTCGTGACGCTAGTTGCCAGTTTTAAATACGTAGATCCTATGGATTGATGTACATCAGATTTTTGATCGAAAGTCAGACGAAGCATCACCCTACGACGAACTTTACTGCTCGCGTAGTGTTGTATTTCTGTTGGTTAGTAGATTCGAGGTTGGCATTACTTCAATTATATAGGTTACTGATGTTCTAATAAACAACCTAGCTGCATAGTATCATGAGGGCTTGGCTACCCAGTCATAAAGTAATTGAAATGTCATAAGAAGACGAGCAACGAAGAACGTATTTAATTATTAATCGTGAGAGAGCCATGCTTCGGCACGTATGGGCTGGCTCTACCGGAACAATACCACGGCTTCACAGAAAACCGGCAGTGAAGCAATGTTTTCATTGCTTTTTGCCGAGTGAGTGAGGTTATCGGAAGCCCTAACCCTTACTCCCTCTCCCCCTCTTCCACCTTTCCTCTACTCTTACCTTAAAGGCCGGCAACGCACTTGTGACTCTTGAGTTTAAGGTGCCCCTGGGCGGAAATGGTAGTCATTTACCATCAGGTGACCCATCTGCTCGTAAGCCCCCTATACCATAAAAAAAAAATTAAGTCAGATCCAACAAGCTCACTGACAAACAAAGTAACATACAAAAACAATAAAGAAATCAATAATGATCGATATTATTGGCATGCGGCAGTAATGCACAGTGCGGTTATTCTAAAGAATTATGATGTTATAAATCAATTGAAATAAGCCTTATAAAGAAGTACTAGATGTTTTTACTGAGTTAAGGATAAATAAAACTTGTTTTGACATTGTTGCAGTAAACCGCCTACAGTTTACTGCAACGAAAGGCAGCCAAATGTCTGCTTGAATCAGTGCTGTCCGATTTTAGAAGCAGTTCAACATTGGCTAGTGTGGCGATTTCCACAGAGAGCAAGAAAGAAAGAGAAACATTTATTCTGACATTCACAGGAAAGCACATAATTATTACAATGAGAAGACAAGAAACCACAAGCAATTATAATGCCCTGTGCAATACCTGAAAAGGTTCTTATCTCTGCATACTACTGCAGCCTAAGAAACTGCAGCAGCGCTGATATTATAATAGGTCCTGCGCCCACCGACATCTCGATTTTATTATAAATATTTATGAATATCATAAAAATTATGTTAGTGCAATGCAACTAAATTTATAAGCAATTCAATTTATAAACATCAGTCTGTGTGTAATAAAGACGTGTGTGTAGTGTACCGAGGTGTTTATAAAGGTAAACAGTAAATACAATTTGGCAATATTAGAAATAAAAACAAAAAGAAAAAAAATATATTTCACATATAAATATAATTTAAAAATATTTAGGCAGACGAGAAATCTATACATACTTTTTACACAAAATAAACAAACAAATCTTAGATCGACCCTGATATGGGTCGATATAAGTTTATTCTAACGATGACACGCCAAACTACGCAGTAACAACTGATCCTGTATCGCGCAATGAAAGTTCTCGCGTCGATTTTTATATATTTATGGACCAAGTGATTAAACATTGTCCTATTTATAATGCCCGGGCGATGTCGATATTATTTCATCAATCACCAATGACCATCCGTCAATCATGACTTTTGCTAATGACGTTTGCATGAGCGATGAATTAAATAAAAGGATGGTGGTGGCGGAGACGGTAGTAATCACAACTAATTGCTTAATGTTAGTAAGTAGCGTCAGGCCTATGCCACTCGATGTACTTACGTGCGCTAAACAACTACCGGCCGCATGGCCGCTGGCGGCCCTTATACGCAGTAGACATGCGCAAACCATGTCCGACATGGGATTGAACCTGGAACGGTTCCTTTTATTGTCGGAACTAGTTCCAGGAAACATGTCCGAGGAACTATCTAGTTCCTTAGTTTTATCCGACTATCTCACTGTCACATAGAGTTGTTTTTTAGATAAGGATTTTATGCCTTTTCTTTAATAAGTATACAAATACCTACTTAATTTAAATTTTAAACCATTCGAATTATACAATTTATTTAATTAATCAAGTGTTTATTTCGAATACAGATAGTTAATTCTGTAATAAAAGTAATTAATAATGGTTTACCATTCTTATTAAATATTTATAATATTTAAAAAAATACGTAATTTTGAAATGATTTTAAGATTCTATTTATGGAAAAAATATATACTTAGGTAAGTACTAAATACCTTATCTTTATAATTTTAAGTAAATGATACTTTATTAGTTTATATTTATAAGAATGCCATAACTACAAGAAATAAAATCTTTAGTACCTAGGTACCTTATTTTTTTTTATCCAAAAGCAAAACGCCACCGCGCTAGCGTTTTTAGATTTTGTCGGCACTAGTGTCGTCAAGGACAACGACGCATCTACTCGTGTAGTGAATTTCCACGCGTTTGATTGGGAAAAGATTTAGATCTAGGTACTCAACTTTAATTAAGGAGCATCAACAATATATATATGCAACATTGTTCTTTAGATTTATCACTACATCACATCTATACTAATATTATGAAGCTGAAGAGTTCGTGTGTTTGGTTGAAGCGCTAATCTCAGGAACTGCTGGTTCGGATTGAAAAATTCTTAAAATTTTGTGTTGGATGGACTATCCATTTATAGAGGAAGGCTATAGGCTATATAACATCACGCTACGACAAATTCTTTAAGTTTCTTTTCTCGAATAATTTATTGATGTTTCGCTTGGCTCTTGGCAAGGTCGCTTGGCTTCGGCGATAAGTTTTTCGGAGAAGCGAAGTGTTTCGTATTAGTAAACTTACGAGGACGTGGTATTAAGTGTTACACTTTTCTAAGTCAGATAACACACCCGATTTTTTGTGTAACAAAACTTTACTTAATTAACATAGCCTTTTTTTATAAAAATATAGATATTTAATATTACATAAAAAGAGGTAACCCTAAACTCACTTACGGCAACGCAACCATGCGTTATTGCGAGGCAATAATAATCGTGTTTTAAGAACATTTAAGATCATTTTCTCTGCGCGATCGAATCAGAAATGAGGAGATACGCAGACGAACGAAGGTCACCGATATAGCCGAACGGGTCAGCAAATTGAAGTGGCAATCGGCGGGGCACATAGCTCGTAGAACGGATGGTCGATGGGCCCAAAAGGTTCTGGAATGGAGACCACGGACCGGAAGGCGCAGCGTAGGACGTCCACTATCGCGGTGGACAGACGACCTGGTAAGGATCGCAGGACGTAGGTGTATGCAGGCCGCTTCCAACCGGTCTTCTTGGAGGTCATTAAGGGAGGCCTATGTCCAACAGTGGACGTCCTATGGCTGAAATGATGATGATGATGATGAAGATCATTTTCGCATGCAGGGGTCGGCGCTCGGAAAGAGTAGGTAATTAAAACGGTAGGTATGGACGTTTTTGTAGGGAGTGATTTATCTGTTACGTAGTAACTACTTAGTAATCTGTGGTAGCGTTACTTAGTAATTTTAATGTTACTATGAGGTAATAATCTTGAGAGTCAATTAGTTTATTCATTATTCTGATGTTATCTAGCAGCTAATGTTAGTAGTTAAATACAATTTATAATAGCGTGTATTGAACCAACGCAACACGGGAAAGTAAACTTATCTTTTTAGATTTCTTTGATTGGTGACCGTAGTACAGGCTCTGACTAGTTTGGGACCAGACGGTCGTGTGTGAGATATGTCCAGTTATTATTATTATTATTAATTGAACTGAGTTTTTTTAATTATCTTAGAATAGTAGTTTTTTTTTTGTTGAGTATAAAGCTTTTTGTACACTGAAAAAGTAATGTCTTAACTTAATTTTGACATATTATGTCAAAAAATACAATTTTCTTCATCACGGAAAAACAAAAGGTCGTAATCTGTTACATTGATTACCCATCTATACAGTGAACAATGTCAACAGTACTTAACCGGACTGCTCACTTGATTGTCACCGACACACAATACACCGACCAATAAACCATAACCTCAAAATTAATTGACCAGTATAAGCGGCGTTAAAACCCGTAATAATCGTTCTTTTACATTCGCGCATGCGCTAGAGTTCACTGCAATATTTTGTGCGCGAGCGCAGGCACCTGTACGGAATGTAACGGTACGCGGTTTCTTGCACAGTAATTAAATACGTAAAAAATATGTTCAAGAAATTCCTGTTTAATTAATCAGATACAAAGTGATATGCCTTAAAGGTTTTAAAACAAAAACTTCTGCTGATAAGAGAGGACTGACTGCATCGATGGCGCAGAGTTCAATCCACTGCTGTGCTGAGGTCCAACTTTCGATTCCTGACTTGGCAGCGTTGAGTTTTGCATTCAAGAAAGACGTTTGGCGACTCGGAGCTTGGATTTGTAGTAGCATATATATATTGTAGTATACAGGGCAATAAGATTTGTAACTATTAGATTAGACTGAATATGACTATTTTGTGGAAAATAGCGTGTTACTAACTAAGGGTAAGAGATATTTGTAACGTTTAGTGTCAGTACTGTCACTTAAACTCCATTCCATAATTAATAATAATAATAATAATTTGACACATTTCACACACAGGCAGAGCCTGTACTATGGTAACCAGACTGCTGATAAACTTACTTATATTTCTAAAGACATACATATCGATAAAATACACCCAGACACAGAAAAAAGGATCATGCTCATCACACAATTATTTGTCCTGAGTGGGAATCAAACCCACGACCTCTGGCCCAACAGTCAGGATCACTAACCACTAGACCAATAGGCCAGTCATATCAGTTTTAGTATCAGAACCGTTCTATTAACGTGACAGCTGACCACAATGTCTTCTCATGCCACGCGTACCATGTCAAGATACAGCATCTTATAAGCAGTATTTTTTTAAATTAACGTTACGGTGCGTGATGGAAGTCTGTGTCCAGAAACTAAATTATGCTCCAGGAAAGATTATGCCTCCACTACCCGATAGGCAATGTATCATGAAACAAGGGTCTTCCCACCCTTCGAATACCTACTGGCAAGCCAGGAATCTCCATACTAGAGTGTGGTTATATATTATAATAACCAGAATCACCCACCTTAAAAGGTACGACGAAGTGTTTAAGTGTCGTGATAATACTGTGTGTAACCCTACATTGTGTCGTATGACCCATTTCTGGTCAAGAAGGTCGCGGAAGATGCATCTGCGTGTTTTTAGTCCCGTTTATACATCACGGGCTGCCTGGCGTGACCTTTATTTTAAAATTATTCATTTACCTAAACCTGAACAGACAAACTCTTATCAAGTTTAAGTAAATGAATAGGACTGTATCCGTTCCAGCAATTCTTAACTGGAAGAAGGTCTAACAATACATGTGCAAAGAAATTTGTGCAGTATATACATTATTCTTTACTCTTTTTATCGTGTTTATTTCTTATTCCAAAGTAATAAATGGGTCAGTGTATCTCCAGTATACGAGAACTATTTATAATAATGTCGTTGCTGCAACACCTTATTGATGAAAACAGACTTAAAACAATTATTGCAGCTTGTACCGTATTTATTTCTTTGCATCTGCTCTCCGTAAACGGTAAGGTGATGCAATATTACATGGATGTAATTAATAAAACTAGTTACTTCATGCGGCACAGTAATGGATTCTATCAATTGATATATATTTCTGTGTGTTTACTTGATAAAGCATATTTTTCTTGATAATGTTATAGATAATTTTGTTCGTAGGCGAGCCATGCTTCGGCACTTATGAGCCGGCTCTACCGGAGTGATACCACGGCCTCACAGAAAACCATTGCATTGCTTTTGTGAGTTTACCGGAGGCTCTAACCTTCCCTTACTCCCACCTTAAAGGTTGGCAACGCACTTGTGACTCTTGAGTTGCACGTGCCCATGGGCGGCAGCAGTCATTTACCATCAGGTGACCCGTCTGCTCGTTTGTTCCCTATACCATAAAAAAAGATTAAATCCTATTATAATCTTGAAATAATTAAATTACTGTAACGGTTCTGGACGTATTTCTCGTTCACTTTAACAGGCCACTGGGCAGAACGCTACTTAAACGAACGAAACAATTAATTTTTAGTGTAGGTAATACCATACATATTGTTGCTTACTAATAGTTATACATTTCATGCACATAAAACAAAAGTAGGGTTTTAAAGTACCAGCAAACCTTTGAGTGATGCACAGATGGATAAGTTTCATGCAAGAACAAGAAACATTAGGCAAAGCGGACTACAAATGAACTTAATTCAGACCTTTGCACTTTTACTACAGTGAACCGGAACTTTAAACATTTCTAAAAATAAAAAAAATGCGTCATTCATTTTGTGTTTACCATAGTAAAAGTAAATAAGTGAAAACAATAATTATCCTAGAACCCATTTAATCTGATGACTTAAGTCCATCAATGTACAAGTTTGTACGTACATTTACAATAATTACACATATATTATATTGTGTACTGAAGCACTACTTTAATGAATTAACACAAGTTAAAAATTTACAGAAGCACACAGCCGTATGAAACGCTTGTCCTGCGAGGCTCAACCGCGATTTATTTGTTTTCATTGTTTGGTAAAATTAAAAACTTACTAATAATATAATATAATATTACTTACTAATATTGAACACTTTATTTTTCTTTTGCACAGTGTGCGTTCACAAGAGGAAATTTAAAAGTAGAGAATGAATTACAAATGTTTAATGCAGTCTATATTAATTTATTTTTTATTCATGAAGTACACATTTAAAAATGTTGAATAATTTTAAGGCACTCACTATAACCCTTCAAAAATTCCCAAAACAGGATTGATCCACTCAAGTTATCGGTCCCCCTATTACACCAACATTGGTTTATTGTTTACCAACATTAGATATTTGTCAGAGATATTAGTGGGTGGTCCAACACGTGCGTTACCCCCAGGCTTCCGGAATCATGTTTATGGTATTAAGGGTACTTAATAAATTATTTCAATAAGTAGTCATTTATCTGACGGATATGCCACAGACAGTTCTTTCTTCTTTATGATTTAGAGCACTTGAACATCACTAGTTTTAAGAAATTAAATAAATTAATACGTAACATAAAAGTAATTTTAATTAAACGTCGGGGTTGCTGGGCTGTTGGCGTTCATGTTTCACCTTCGCGTTATGTTATGTCCATTGAAATAGGCAACGAGATTATGTCTATATGTCCGCCACAACGCCAATCTGCAACAGACTGCAACAGAAAACTTCTTGTTATCGACCACTTAAAATTAACATTCTTAATAGTAGATTAACCTTATAATATTAAAAGTTCCCCGCCGTTTATGGCCACGGCGCCGCTTCTAAGAGTAGTTATGTGATGTTAAATACAATTTTTAATATTTTTTAATCTATCAAATTCAAGAAGATTTTTGCTAGTTCTGGAGATTAGAGCGTGCAAACAAAAAAAAAATTCCTCAGCTTTATTATATCTAGTAGCATAGGCGTACTGAGGAGGGCTTTTGTATGCTTACCCATTTCAAAGGCCGGGAACGCACTTGTGACTCTTGAGTTGCAGGTGTCCATGTGCGTCGGTAGTCACTTACCATCAGGTGACCCGTCTGCTCGTTTGCCCCCTATAATCAAGAAAAAAAAACCTAGTAAGTATTAAGGTAATTTTGAAGTTGGGTTCGCCGATGCCTCTATATATAAATACTAGCAGCGCCCCGCGGTTTCACCCGCGTAAATCCCGATTCCATGGGAATATCGAAATAAAAAGTAGCCTATGTGTTTATCCACGTCTCCGTCTATATACATACCAATCGGTTCAGTAGTTTTGGCGTGAAAAAGTAACAAACATCCATCCATCCAAACTTTCACATTTATAATATTAGTGGGATACAGGGTGTTAGTTAGAATGTATATATAAAAAAAAATCAGAGAAGTAAGTTATCTAACATAGGCAATTTAAGCATTCTAAAAATAGAAAGAAGAAAGGAAGAAAGAAAGAAAATTTTATTTGTTATAATCAGAGACATAATTATAAGGTAGTACCCACCTGTTAGGACTCACAACACTAGAAACATAAAATAATTTTAACAAATTGTATGTTAGCACGACAAGTGCGAAAGGTCTAATGACTTTTATAAAACTTATAAGGCTATAATGGCAAAAGAAACTTCTATACTAAAATAGCTATATATATATATTGTAACGCGTGGAGTACTTCTTCTAAAACAACTGCGGCGTACTCCACCACGTATAAAGCTTGGGGCTTTAGGGTATCCGGGTTCGATAGGTTCTAGCTAGAGGAGGAAAATTAAAAGAGCAGGCACACGCACTATGCGATATAATCAGGATCAGATTATTCATGTAACAATTATAACTTCACACAAATTAATTATAAATAATACTTCTTGAATTATTCTGTGCACATTGCCCGTAAGTCGTCAAGACAGGCCTCTGTCCTCCCGCGACTCTCTTGTCTTCAACATTTATTCTTCATAAAATATTTCGAACGTGTTCTAAATTCGAGTTTGGGGCCACCAGTCTATGCCTCTCGCGTAGTAAAGAGTTATTCTTCCAATCGAAGGAGTATGCAAGCTGTGCGAGAGGTCTCGTCACTACAATATATATATGTGTAAATATGTATGTGTGAATGATATATATTATAAAGAGTAGAAATTAACCGATTCACTTAACTAATCTCATAGTTTCGAACACACTTCTAACTGGCGTATATTTTAGGAATTTTAAAGATGTTTAAAGTACCTCTCTAAAAACACAAAATCTACCATCTGCCATACTGCACGAAAGCGGAAAAATTAAAAAACAGAATAGACCTTAAAAAACAAAACTATTTTTGACTGCCATTGTAGAATCTGTAATCCTCAACCAGCTGCTTCGAGTCTAACATAATCAAAAATATTCATTTTACGTAGTTTCTCAGGAATCACGTGCGGCTCCGAGATTTTTTCCAAAAAGGTGTCATATGTCTACTTGTGCGCGCATGCGATTTTTTTTCAACAGAGCACGTGCCGTTTTTTGTACGGCTTCCTTATGCCGGTGCCTTACAGCTGTCGCGGCAAGCTGTGGTTTTCGGCATAATCCGGCAAAATTACAATATCAGACGAGCGAACATTTCGCCTTGTCAAACTACATTTTTAATTCTGGTGGGTTCTGTAATTTGCAACATGATGCTGTTTCTTGTACCTGCTATGCATCTGGTGCTTTTTGGTGCATCAAAAATAGAACGCTAATGTTGGAATGTTTTGCAGCCGTCCAGAAATTTGCCTTACATTAGACACGTATTACCGTTGAACAAATTTGCCTTACATTAGACACGTATTACCGTTGAACAAATTTGCCTTACATTAGACACGTATTACCGTTGAACAAATTTGCCTTACATTAGACACGTATTACCGTTGAACAAATTTGCCTTACATTAGACACGTATTACCGTTGAACAAATTTGCCTTACATTAGACACGTATTACCGTTGAACAAATTTGCCTTACATTAGACACGTATTACCGTTGAACAAATTTGCCTTACATTAGACACGTATTACCGTTGAACAAATTTGCCTTACATTAGACACGTATTACGGTTGAACCAATTCAGTGTAGTGTAATGATTGATTCGTATTCGTGATAGTCTGGATGTAGGCCAAGCTTATGATAATATAATTTTTTGCCGATATTACATATAATTTCAATCACATGGAAGTGTAATTGTTAGCAATGTGGGATACACAAATAATGAGTGATATTATATATGTAACACGCAAAGTACCTATTCTACTAATATTATAAACGTGAACGTGACGATGCCAAACTTGTAAATATCTTTTTATCACTACATATTATAAAACAAAGTCGGTCGCGTCTGTCTGTTCGCGATAAACTGAAAAACTACTGAACGGATTTTCATGCGGTTTTCACCAATAGACAAAGTGATTCATGAGGAAGGTTTTGTTGTATAATGTGCACCCGTGCGAAGCCGGGGCGGGTTGCTAGTTTACCATAATAATTAAATTTAAAAAAGTATCTATCACCGACTTCAATCATGATAAATTGTAACAAGCTTCATCCCTTATTTTTTTACCTTTAGGGGTGGAATATTTTTTCAAATTTAAATGGAACCAACTAAAAAAAGAAGAATAATGTAAATCGGTTCACAAATGGCGAAGATATCGTGGTAACATTCACACAAAAAGAAACAGCCGAATTGAGATCGTACTCTTTTTTTAAGTCAGTTAAAAATGGGTAACAAGCACTCGGATCACCTGATCCTAACACGGTTTTCTGCAGTAGAGATGCTTTCCCAGTCAGGCGGTTACGTCGCGTAAAAATCTGCAGTGACCAAGCTCTGATCAAACTATTAATGTCTGTTTTAAAAGCTCTAATTCGTAGATAACCCTATATTGTAGGTATCATACATATATACAATAAAATGTCGCTTGTGTTATGCTGAATGTGCGCTTCCACTGCCAATGTAAATCATGACGAACGAAGGTAAAAACACAGACATAAGACCCAAGGTATCCTGCCTCGACTCATTGCTGCCAAAATGACGAAACACCAAAGAATGAAGAGGATGCAGAAGATTACAGCCAAAGTAATTTGTCCTGTATCCCTACCGAGTAGAGCTGATAATAAAAAGCCTTCTTGGTTGTCAAATTTATATCTTGTTAAATATCTTCTATCATCTCTATTGTACCATATGCTAACGATGATGATCAGACCACTCAAAGCTTCTGCAATTAAACCAAAAGTTTACCATGAGCTGAAGCTTTGTCTATGTCGCAGCCACATTATAAAACACGAAGAAGAAAAATGCGCCTGAAACCTTATTAATGTTTTATAAGATTTTTGCAATTTATGACGTTTTTTATTCCTGTTGTTCATAATTCATAGTTACCATACAGTTTTTTTTTCTTTCATGTGGAATCCCCCACGGGTCATCACATCACTTCACCGGAGCTAAACGGTGAAGTGGTACAGATACCGAGTCGTGAGCACAAATTTCAAAAATAAACTAGCGTACAGTACAATAGTAAAGTACACGGTAGCCGGATGATACGTGCGAATCCAATAGACGACGAGCATCGACCGACCGAACCAATCACGTGCAGCGTTAGCGTGGTCAACGTCATATTGACCAATAAAACATGTGCTCACGACTCGTGCCGGTAACTGCATGTCGCAATCGAACCGACTAAAACCTCACGGTGTTCTGTCACAAGTGGGTCTATTGCAAAGGACCCGGGTACTAAGAAGGAAGCCTCCAGGAACCCCTGCAGACCTTGGCCACTTGGCTGCCTCTTGGTCCTTAGGTGACCACACCGTGGAGATTTACTCTACACTTTGCACTGTTGACAATGCAGCTACCTAAACGTTTAACACGTTAAGCGCCACGTGTATACGGTAATATACACCCTAGTAGAAAGCTCACAGGCCGGTGTATATCTAGTTATACACCTCGAGTACTCAACTTCAGAGGCTAGTGTGTATTGGTGAATATACACCGCACTGAACATTTTCTTTGGCAATCTTGTAGGCCTGGCCCTGACAAATCGTTTGGTATATCTGGCGTATAGAAATATTGTATACTTTAGAAGTTATAGATTTTTTAAGAATGAAAACAAAAAAAAACAACCCTTTATAATTTACAATCTTATTTCAATAATCATCAGCCTTTTTATTTATTTGTTCCTCTTATTTTTATTATTTATTTATTTTTCTTATTCTACTTCCACTTTTTTCTATTTACTATGAACTTCTGTCTCTGGGGCCAGTGTATATTAGGTATATGATACATGGAAAAAAAACCCAGTTAGAAGCATAGGAAAAAAAAAATCAAGTTCACATAGTATTTTAGGACCAGGAGAAGGCGTTTATGCAAGAAAAAAAAATAGTCATTTCCACAACATTAGCCTCAGAGGTGCCTTGGCCTTAACATGTTAAGAAAATAAAGCCATTTTGCGAACCGGTTAGCCGTAATGTTGCAGCGTGTTTTAGAAATTGGCTGCGATATCTATATTACATATGACACGAAATAATGCTTGGTCTCTAGAGAACTGATAATGAGTATTTATGTTAATATCTGAGTAATCCTGACACCTCTCACAACGACGGCGCTGACAAATACGCTTACTGAGTGCAGTAATATACAACAGATATGTTTATTTTTCTTTCACCATTGTAGTACAAGTGTTTATAACTACAAGTCTCGTAATTTTGTCTATATCATCGTCTTTCTGACATTACTCCATAAATCGTCTGTTATAGATGTAAAGGCAGATGATGATGATGTTGATGATGACCTACATATAATCCTTATATCATTTTTTAATTAATTTGTTGTATAACTCGTACTGTCATTGTTTGACTTTGGCAACAAAAAATGAACTAAAATGGCGAAGAGTAGTAAAAAATATAATCTATATATCTAATAGAGTCGGCGCCAATTTGTCGCCGACGCAAAATAAGTTTATATAAAATTAGATAGTTTATGTAAATAAGCTCAATACTTAAGACTTAAGGTTTATTTATTTTTTGCTTTTTAGTTCTTTTAGTGGGTTTAATTTTTTGTTAAAAAGATTTAATTTTATGGTTTTTTTCATCATCATAATGATGATGATGACAAATGATGATGATTTCTAAACGCAATACCTGATAAAGTAATTAAAAGTAAACAGAAACACTATTGGTTCCTACAATTTTCGAGGGTTTCTCTCAATTTTTGCAGGATCCCATCATCAGAACCTGACTTCCTTGACATGGGACCACCCTTGAGGTATACCCTATCTAACAAAAAAAAGAATAATCAAAATCGGTTCATAAATAACGGAGTGAGGGCTGAAAAAGTAAACAGAAACACTATTCGTTCCTACAATTTTCGAGGGTTTCTCTCAATTTTTTCAGGATCCCATCATCAGATCCTGACTTCCTTGACATGGGACCACCCTTGAGGTATACCCTATCTAACAAAAAAGAATAATCAAAATCGGTTCATAAATAACGGAGTGAGGGCTAAACAGACATAAAAAAAAAAAAAAATTATACTGTCGAATTGAGAACCTCCTTTTTTTTTCGTCGGTTAAAAACAAAGTCCTCCATCGCGTCTGTCTGTCTGTCTATTAAACCCAAAAACTACTGAACGGATTTTCAGGCGGTTTTCATCAATCGATAGGGCGAAGCCGTGGGCGACAGTTAGTAAATACATAATTTAAGAAAAGCAATAATAATAACACCATACCATATTAATGAAACGTTCAACTGCAGTTCACAACACTCAACACTGACTGGTTGGAAAGCAGGGATGGTGGTGAGGTTTAAGTGTTTGGAGTGAGTGAGTGAGTCACCTCGAAACCTGCCACTGCATCGTATATTCGACTCTAATAGAGACTTCCTTCCTTGCAATCACGCAAAGAGCTACTGTTCCGATCTGTCACTGGTCGGATTTACGATTCCTATTGAACTGAGATCTATCCCGGACCATGTCAACCACTTTGAAAGAATATAAGAACGGCGAACCCGTCTCCTTCTTACTGTTACTCCGCTGTATCCTCTACTCACACAAGACTGTAGATTCTTTTTTTAAAGAGGTCGCATCCTCTTTGTCTTAAGTTTTGTAAAGCAGTTATATCTTTCCCTTCCAATATAATACTAATTTTCCCATTTTTAAAGTTGGTTGACGGCCGTTGATTAAGCCCGGTTGACGGCAATAGGGTGGCCTCTATTAACACCCTCTACCTTTGCCTACCCCTTCGAGGTATTATAGTAAGCGTGAATATCTGTAGGTATATCTAAATGATAGCAAACATCACAAGTTTCTTCATTTTAGTACCTACATATTCGGGTTTTGTATTCAGTATTGATCGAATTTTTATTATTATTTTACTTGGTTTAGATAACATATCTTTACAACACAACATTTGACGTATAGTCTTCATTCATCAATATCTCCCCAACTTTAATTTCGATTCTCAAAACACCCTTAATATTATCATTAGAAATGACTGACAACTTTAAACCCACAACAATAAAATAAAATGGCTACCACACCGTTACGTCATTGATTTTTTCATAACTCGCATCCAGGACGACAATGGTTCATAAAGATCTGAAGACGATATGATCTTGGGTCAACAATAGACGGTTGTGGTCGATTGTCCCATCGAGATATATATCGATGAAAAAATGAATTGATTCAAAGTATAATCGAGTTCAAACTCAATGAATGTAAGCGATTGTAATGCCATATTGAATTTGCTTTGACTGTCTTTTAACGTAATGATCGCATTAAAGCTGTATAAAGCCGTGTATTTGAGTACTTTGAGAAATACAAACAAAACGGTGATAAAAGTACAAATTTGATATATCGGTCTCGTTGAATACATGTTAAAGATTTTTTCCCTTTGTACCATTTTCAGACACTTCTGTCTACGAAAATATGGTCCATACTTGTGTTCTGTTGTTTAGTGTACGTTATTTTTTTTTTAAAACAATGTAGACCTCATCGCATTCGAAATTCGTATTTTAGCTATTTTTTTAAGATTGAAGGGGCCAACGAGCAAACGGGTCCCTTGCAACTCAAGATTCATAAGTCCGTTGCCGGCCTTTGAGGTGGAAGTAAGCTCTTAAAGACATTTTTTGGATGTCAAACACATCGATGCATTCTTGATAACCATGATATGTGTACGAACAACTCCCAATACTAGAAGTATTCATATAGGTCCCACTTCTATTTGTAAAACAGTCCAACTAACTATACCGTGAAAGATGTTACAAGAAACAACACAAAACAGAAGTCAAATCTTCGTTCTATTATTTAGCAAAAGAACAAAAAGTAATACCGTTACTTGCAAATGAGGACCAATACCACAAACCAGCACTATTGAGAATATTTACTAAACCATACCATACTTACAACTAGTACAATCAAAATCATTCGAATCCCTACCTTATGTTTACAAGCATAAATGTTAAATATTCTAAATGTAGTTCAAAATAAAAGTTAGTTTTATAGTAATAGCGTTTTAATATAGTGAACCAAAATCATCCTTCCTTTGTGCAATTGTCAGGTAAGATAGTCATACAAAAGATTGCGTTTTATTTCTGTCTCGGTTGATATTTACTTGAACGTTTGATATATTTCCTAAGCCAGGTGATCTTTGGACGTTTAGTGGTTGAAATCCATTTAAAAGACTTTTTTTGTTTGCTTTGCTGAGTGAATTTAGAGGTTGTGTTTAGAAATGTTCTATCGCCATCGTCTTCATCTCATGCGTAGAACCTTTACTGCTAAATTAAGTATTTTATAATGAGGTTTTTTGGTACCGGCACTCTATATTTTATTAAGATCTACATGCTCAAAGATAAGTTATCTAATGTTGTCTGTAAAATCGTAAAAGCTTTATGAAAATACGTTTTGAATCCGTCATGCGTTGCAATGCCTTTTTTATAAATAGTTTTTTGTGCTATGAACCCTCGCGGGCGTCCCCAGAACACCCTACCAAAGTTTCATCACAATCTGATCAATGGTTTCGGAACGCATAGAGGACAAACAAACAAACATTGATTTATATATATATAAATACAGATTATATTATATGTCATATAATATTTTTCTATTCCTCGGGAACAGTACTTTTTTTTGGATAAAAGGATCCTTTTATGGAATGTTTGTATGCAAAATTTCATGATTATCAGGTGAGTTAGTTAAGACGTGAAAGCCTAACAAGCAAACAAATAAACAAACTCAATTTTGCATGTATACCTAACTAGCTGTCCCGTGCAACTTCGTCGCGGTTGTAAATTTTTTGTAGATAATACAGCGCTGATCAAAAGCCATCTACAAAATAAATTGCTGTTAAATTTAAAATTAACATCTATAGAATGTCTATTAGCAACTTGTCATTAGTAGTATATTCATAATAATATCTCGATGAAAACTGACATATCATATTGTCAAATCAATAGCATATTATAGCGTTCAAATGATGATCAAAGTTATTAATAATGTAATAATATTTCTACGTTCTAAATAGTATTAACATATTTTGCATGGTGAGTGGTGACTGCTTATTATAATTGCGTATATGTCATGTTTATATTTGTAAAGTAACCTTTTCACATTTGGTTTGTCGGATAAAGTACGTGTTTTGGGCCATGGAGACATAATGTAATAAGGACTATATTTTTGAAAAAGATTTTTAACCTGCATATTTTGTAATCAAGATTTCTTTTGTGTTAATGGTTCATACTACTTATGTGGTTAACTGTTTGTGGCTCGTAGTTTGGGAATTGATTAACGCAATTGTAAAAACTTTTCAAAATGATTAGATGATTTAGTGACTTGATCGAGTGTCTTCTTCGCTATAATTCATGAAAATCTGTTCAACCGGAATGTAAGTAACTTCTACTGGCTTGATCAATTTTAAATTTAATATCCTGTTACTTTAATGATATTCACTCCATGTAACTTTGACCTGAAGCTGCAATATCATCTCAGGATATCAGCAGGATACCCATCATCATCATCATCATCATTTCAGCCATAGGACGTCCACTGTTGGACATAGGCCTCCCTTAATGACCTCCAAGAAGACCGGTTGGAAGCGGCCTGCATCCACCTACGTCCTGTGACCCTTACCAGGTCGTCTGTCCACCGCGATAGTGGACGTCCTACGCTGCGCCTTCCGGTCCGTGGTCTCCATTCCAGAACCTTTTGAGCCCATCGACCATCCGTTCGACGAGCTATGTGCAGGATACCCAACTCCTTACCAACGGAGAGAGGTATTGAGTTTGAGGTTATTGGAATAGCCCCTACGATTAAGGTTATAAATAGAAGATATGAGAGAGGAATGTTTTACATTACTGGGTTTTTGTTTTTTGCCGCTGGTATTTTATATGTTAATATTAAAATTGTTTCATGTTCGCTATGGAGTCCTTACTTCGTATTGAACCAACGTGCACAGTATTCATTATAGTTAATAATTTACAATAAATATTATAAAGTACATATTTAGTGTGTTCAAATAAATATCAAATTAAAGACTACCTTCCTATATTCCGTAGAAATTGCTATTAAAATTAAATGAAACGTGTTTGATAATGTTTAAGTTTAAAATTACACTTTTAAAGAATGAAGCAATATATACTTACAATTTGATGAGCTTTTCACTATGTCAATCAATATGTAATTTGGTTATTCTGTTATTTTTAAATTACCAACTTGGTTGTGGACACGAAAAGACCGGTTGTTATGTATATCCACCATCAGCTTTATTTAGGATACTTGAAAGTTGTAATTTTACACCTTTTAACTCAAATTATTGCAAACAGTAACTACTTTTTGCCTGTAAGTTGATTTCTTGTAAAGCAGTTCTTATTAAGTTAATAACGAGATATATACTAGAAGCAACCAAAAATTAAGGAACATTTTTTCACAACGGCGACGTCACAATAAAAAAATATATGATTTGGTTTGTAATAAAAATATAGGTAGGTACCTACTGTAACTCTTTATGGTATACACTAGCTTTTAATCAAAGTATTATAACACATTCAATATTTCAAATTTTAATAATTTCTAGTACATTGAAAACACAGACGAACTTACGACTAAGGCCTGCAATAATAAATAGACATTCCTAAACGAAAAAAAAACATTTGTAGGTATAAAATACTTTTTTTTACAGGCCTGTTGGTCTAGTGGTCACTGATTCTTACTGCTGAGCCAGAGGTTGTAAATTCGTTTCCCACCCAGGATAAATCGTATGTTATTGAGATATTAATGCATCAAAATCAATCAAAACATAATTTTCTGTTGTTTCACACCTTTAATGTTTATGATTTGTAGACGGATTGATAAGCCATATCAAGCTGTATAATAAATAGTAAACTAATTGTTTTTCTCGATATAAGTAAAAGGCTTCTCTAACGAAAGCCAGTAGCCGCTTAACATTAAATTAAATTGTAGTATTAATGAATTCATTTAACGGACCTTACATTTTATTTCCTAAAACTAGCTCACTTCATAGCCCAACTTGCTATACAAAATTTTAAGCATATATGAATTAACGATCTCTGTGACTATAGAAGTAAGGTCTAAATTCGTACGCTATTTCGAATTTGTCTGTTTCGTGACACAAAACATTTCTTTACAGTGATTTAACGTTAAGACCTAACGTTATACGCTATTTATCGATGTTACACACAATAGCATGTCATTCATTAATATAGCACGCGACATAGTTAGTGCTCTAACATAATTTAGAGATCCCTGCAATACGGAATCTATTTAACTCAACAGTTTAAAGTTGATTGTGAGCTACATATTATCACCGATATAAAGTATACGTTTAAAATCAAAAGTAAATTACGACACCGCTCCTGGTAGCGGACTTCTATAGTTATTGTTATAAATAGTACAGAGATATCCACCTACTGCGATTTAGTCCCCAGTGCCTCATAGCGATGATGACGACGAAAAAAAGGAGCGTACTTCCACCTTAAAAGCCGGCAACGCACTTTTGACTCTTGAGTTGCTGGTGTCTATGGGTTACTTACCATCGGGTGACCCGTCTGCCCGTCTAATTGTTTGCCCCCTATTCCATAAAAAAACTAGTAATCTACTAGTACTAGTAAATGGAGCTCGCAATGAGAGCTCTTGTAACTATTACTGTACTAATATATTATATTTATGGTCACTGCCCGCTTCTAAAGATCGTAGCGTGATGTTACATAGGGTATAACCTTCCTCAATGAATACTCTATCCAATACAAAAGATTTTTTTAATCCGACCGGTAATTTTAGAGATTAGCGCATTTAAACAAACAAACAATCAAAATCTTTTCAGTTTTATTATATCATTGATAACAATATCAGCCGTTGGCTAACAGTTAGCATGTCATGATCATTTAATCTGATCTTCAGATACTCCATTTGCAGACATTTAATTAAATACATTATGCAAACGGGTTCAAATCAGTTGCATCGAATTTAAAAAGTTGAAAATAAACAATTGCAGCTCTGTGGTTTCGAAATGATTTTTCCCACGATATCGAAGGATCTGTTTCAAACGGGATATTACCTAACAACTTTACGTAAAATACTTATATTTGATTTTAAGTAAAGATTCAAAACCTCCTTTGAGTTTTTTAACCTGATTACAAAAGCGTTTTGTTTATTTACATTAACGTTACACCATGTTTATCACAATTATCATGATTATACTAATTACAGTGTTCTATTAACTTAGAATCAGGTACAAACCTAACATGCATTTAATACTATAAATCAGTAAAATGGATTTTTTCATTAATAGGATAAATTCTTTTTTAAATTTCCGACGGAACCCTTTCTTGCATTAAGTATATCGATCTTAACAACCGATCTTAGATTAGTCACACAAATTGTTACAGTTTTTAAGAACCATTTTTTTAACGGTCATATGTAGCGTTATTTTAAAATACAAAACCAATTTCTTGATCTATTGCAACATATTATCCATCAAGTTAAGAAAATATCCAAATAATCAAGTCGCGCTCGTATGTCTGTCGGTGTGTATTTTTGTGGCCAAGTAACTTGCAATAAGCAATCCCACTATCCCACTAATCCCACTGATATTATAAATGTGAAAGTTTGGATGGATGGATGGATGTTTGTTACTCTTTCACGTCAAAACTACTGAACCGATTGCAATGAAACTTGGTATGTAGATAGCTGGAGACCTGGATTAACATATAGGTCACTTTTTATCCCGAAACCGTGGGGCGCTGTTAGTTAACAATATTGAAACTATAAATTGAAATGTAAACTATCCTATCTCTCAAGTTGGACATAATTTTTTTATTGTTCACTGAGTGAATTCACTAAGATAACACTATTCATATTATGTTATAGATAATAAATTTCGAGTGCAGAAAGTAGTATAGTTGCTCAGCTATTGCATTAGGTTTGTAACCTGTGCGTGCACGTTTCGAGTGTGTGTCGAGTTAAAAAAAACTGAAAAATTACATAGAAATTGATGAAACGCGAGCAAGGCCACAGGCAAAAGCTAGTGGAAACATAAAACGAGAACTTGAAAGACTGGCTACCAGTGATATGGATATTTAGTAGGAAAAGGAAAGAAAGAAAAAGAAAATATATATTAGATGTCCTTAGTAAACGTTCAGACCCTTCTATTTTTACACCTGGTACACTACTCAACATTAGAGAGGTCACTCAGGATTTAAAACCATAAACCAACTTGATGGATAATATGTTGCAATAGATCAAGAAATTGGTTTTGTATTTTAAAATAACGCTACACGATGATGGGATGAGTATTGTTATTAATAACTTAACACGTGTGTCCATCATTGCTTATTATTTTCCTCCAGACTTTTCGACCAGACTTTTTAGGCTTACTGTCAATTTATGAAGAAGAAATATGTACTAAGTTCCAATTCGGTATCAAAGAAATCATGTACTTATTCATTGTCGCTGCTGGGTGCCAATCATACTCGTACAGTCTTGTCAAAAACTCTTTGTCGCCGTCATTTCCTTTATAAAATCTAGTGGCCATTGCGTACTTTTGTTACCTTTAATTTTTTGCATAACTCAGGTAAGTTTTAAGCACGTGTTCCAAAGATTTCGCTCCCACGATCTTTGCGCAAACGCAAGTAAAGATTTTTTTAGATAATCCTTAAGAAAAAAAAATTGCAAATACGCACGTGTGCGAAACCTTGGGAATCAGCTGATTTTATCCGTAACAAAATCGGGTCCAATCAAAATTCAGCTATAAACGAAAGAGATGTGGTTGATATTTCAATGATTTCTTTGAGAGTTAAGTAAATTGTGTCGTGTGAATCGTTTTATACTTGCAATAAATGATAAGACATATGCAGAATGCACGTGCAAACTTACGAAAGACTTATATAAAAATGTAATATGAGGACAAAACAACAATTTAGGACATACTTTTTGAAAAATCTTTGTCATCGTAGTAAAAAATATATATATATATACCTGGGGTGGATTGGATGTGGAAGGCAGACGATTGGGTTCACAGATTGGGACATGCCTATGTCCATTAACATACAACGATGGTCTGGTTAATTAAATTAGTTGATAAAAATCATTGGAATGACAGAAGCATTTACTAAAAGCAATTGGAGATAACAAAAGAAAATAACTAACAAAATTCGAAACAAAAACTGAACCAATAACCTATAACCACGACCTGTCTATGTAAGTGAATTTTAAAGATATTTTTTAAATTCGTTTAATAACAAGTAATGTACATATTTGTAATGTATCGTAAGGCAACGTCACAAGGTCCGACGTCTATGAACTTGTACAAATATCATGTCCAGGGGCATGTCAAGAACAAGACACTTCTAAGGACTTCTTTTTACTTGGGGACTTTCGACACAATTTCTGACTGCTTCCACGTTTTGTCGTTATAAACTGAGTACTGGTATTAAATTTTATTCTGAGGTTGAGTCGTTTGTATTTAACCTCATTTGACAAAGAAACTCAAAGAGCCTATGTAACAAAACTTTTCTTTTACAAAATATACTCGCACTTACCTTGTTACTCTCTTAGGGTAACCCTAAGAGAGTAAGTTATTAAGAGCGCTAATAGTTATGTTTCAAATTAAATTACTTAAAGCTTTTACCTGGCTTAATTAAGTTCAGCCCGGCTCATCTCTCATCTTATGCAGAGAGATAGTTGAAACACTCCTATGGGGCTCAGTAACTCTAAACATAGTTGAAACTTTACTTGAACTTTTTGGAATATGCTAAGGAATACAAATGTCGTAGGTACATATAGGACTAGTCCCTTATAAGTTATGTAATTAGGTACTTTTAAAGAACTTTTGCTTAATGGACGTACATACCTACTGACATATCGCACACGTAGATCTAAACAGATATTAATTCAAAAAAAGTACTTATTTCAGAAAAGTCGATAAGCTAATTACTGTGTCCCTGTACGTAGCAGGAGTTCTCTGTATATATTTATGCTTTTTATATGCAGCTAGAAGAAATATATTGTAGGAATCTTGTGTTTTAATCATGTTTTGTGGCAGAAAATTGGATTTTTGTAGTTATTTCCCAATGGTTAACAATGTATGTATATTAGTTTTATTATTTTTAGGGTATACAAAATACCCCAGTTTTTTAAACTGACCTAGACGAGCTCTGCCTTTACTACTAATTTTTGACCTTAATAAACCGCGTTAATTCGGGAAGGTCGTATAATTTTTTGCCATCTTGATTTTATAAAATATATTTATAATCTATTTAGCTGCTCCAATCCAAATCAATAAAGAGAGATTATTACTGACTTCTTGTGAACATTCTCATTAACAAACAAATGTGGTGTTTATTACATTACCGATATATCTTTTGTAGGATAAAGACATTGGGAAATCTATTGAGCTACATCCTTACAAAGGAAAAAATTATACTTTATGCATTTTATTTTTATCATCATCTTAACGACAGAAATTTTATAGCCGTTTATCAACTGTTGAGTTCGTCGTTCATAAATCTACCTAGACAAACTGAATAAACACCATGACAAAGCTTCTTTCAACGCACAAGAACTTCAACAATCAGGCGTTTCTTAATTTTTTCTATCAGTTTATCTAAACAAGGACAGAAGCTTATTTCTATATAGTTGAAAAGAGATAGCAGTCTGATCGATTTAAGCGATGCAGCTGCTGTATTCGCCAGGTAGCTCCTCTTTCTCGAAGAATCTAAGACTATTTATTTTTTAAAAACCTTTTTTGAACCATTTGAATTTGGAAATACTTATGATAATATCGGAAACGGGTAGATAAATGGTAAAGGCACTGATGACAGCTGTCGGCCTCTAAAGCTTAAAGAAATAAGATATTTTTTTTTAATCTACTATTATTGAGAAAATTAACACCAAATGAAATATAGTAAAGAAACCGATATACTTCTTATACTTTCGGTAGTATACTCTTGATAGTCATTACAATGTTAAATTATTTAAACCGAATGATCTGCTACTGTGTTTTGAAGGATTCTGACTGATTTTAAAGTTACAACTAGTTGCTATTACTTTTTTCATACAAATAAAAAATAGTTATTACTTAACTATTTGAGATTGTACCTAAAAGTTAAGAGTAATATCAATTCGTCTACTGGTTGGAAGCGTTTATTTGGAAGCCGAACATCAAAATTCAATGTTAACTAAACTTTTTTTTATGGGATAATCAGCAAAGAAGCAGACGGGTCACCTGATAATAAGTGACTACCGCCACCCATGGGCACCTGCAACTCAAGAGTCACAAGTGCGGTGCCGGCGAAGAGGGGGAGAGGGAAAGGTTAAGACCTTCACAGCTCCGGTTAATTCACTCATTCGGCGAAGCACAACTTTGCTTCTCTGCCGGTTTTCTGTAAGCCTGTAGTATCACTCCGGTCGAGCCGGAACATACGTATCGAAACATAGCTCTCCCACGAATATAGAAGTTATAAGTCTACATAGAACCATATTTCGACAACAATTAAACGCAACTTCATGACCACAATATCTCATGTACAATACTAATATAGTAATTTTAATTATTTAACAGTTAAATATTTTATTTTGTATTGCTTTCGCCGAGTGAGTGACGTTACCGGAAGCCCTCCTACCTCCCCTCCCCCTCTTCTACCCTTCACCTACTCCCACCTTAAAGGCGGGCAACGCGCTTGTGACTCTTGGCCACCAGGTGACCCGTCTGTTCGTTTGCCTCCTATGGCATAAAAAAAAAGAATTGAATTGGCAGCATCCATTGCAGAACGAAGGTAATCACAAACTCATTTCATAAAATCGTTTTGGTGATATCGTAATTAAATGCTTATGTTTTAGAATATATAGTTATATATTACCTATCAATTATTAACTCTTAGATCATTACGTATGCAGTTAGATTCAAACACTCCTTGATTATATTTTGTAGTTGAACTATTTATGATTATGGCTTTCAATTTCACTGTCGAACTCATTCAGTCATAAATTGCAGTAATTTTTTTAATGATCTTGATTATTGTCCGATAAATTAGACCATGGGAATCACATATAAAGGAATCAAAATTACGATAAATGATTGATATCGAGAAAGTAGAAATCATCAGAGATCGATCGAAGGCACTTTCTATGTCAGACCATCAGTCAACTACAAAAGAAATTGCTTTAAACGGACCAATTGTTGTCATACATATAGCCGACAACAATTGCAAATGGCTAACTACTTTAAGAAAATAAATCAAGCTGACGGTCTTAGCTTCGGACAGGCAGTAAGTCATATTCCTTATCACGCTATTGTGCGGAAGTTAAGAATTCAAACAACATCGACCAATCACGTCGGACCATCTGCCGCAAGCGGCGCGTGCGCCGATCTTTGATCGATCGCGCACTTTTACGTCTGTGTGCGTGTTCTTACACTATTTTTTTGTATGTAAGCAAGAAATCTATCGTTTTCTGTGAGCGTTTCTTAGATTTGGCAGATGGCACGTGCTCGTCTCTATTCCTTTTCGTACATCTGTCGTTCTTTGGTCCTTTTTTTTTCTTAATCTTCGGATTTTTTTGTGATTTTCCTCGAGCATGTGTCGTTGATACAGGGATGCAAATATGATGTTCTTGGAAAAAACTGGGACTTTATTCGTGTATGCAGCACATGGTGTTTGAAAAAATAAATCATTCGGTACAAGTGCCGTGTTGAGTCGTTTACCATCTGCTTACACCTTATTGTGAAGGTACATGATAAACACTGGATTCTTTGCGTCCAAATCAAGTAAATCTATTCAGGTACAGGTAAGGTGATCTTAGTGTTATTATCAACGGTTGATAAGCAAGTTAAAGGTGTGCTGTGCATGTGCTTGTGGTGTGTTCTTTTGATACAAAAAGCACACTTATCTCACTTGATATTTTATTGAGTTTAAATGCAAACATGTGCAAAGAGGGCCATTTGTAGTGAACTAGTGTCCATTATAAAACAATTTGACATTTTCACACGAACTATAAAGAGGAATCTCGATGGAGGAGGACGAGGACTCGACTTTAGTTTAAAATTACAACGGATAATATAATGACGATTGTATAAAATATTAATCATAATTTATGTAAAGCTTAGTTGTGAAAATTGAGTCCTGCTAGATGGCGATAGGGTTGCTGCACGACAGTTAGACCAATAGAAAAATTATAGTAATTAAAAAAGTCTTGAAACGCCAAACCACTCAAAAAAGTACAAGAAATTAATTTGCATTCTGTATTTTATAGTTATTTTTAATTTAGGTTAAAAAAATATAATGAAAATTTCAGCTTTCATGATTTAAGCTCATAGAATTTTTATTTTCTTTATAGTTCCGAAAAGCTTATTGTTAAAACCGGTACCTGGACTAAAACCAGTATTTGGATACCTAAAGTGCTTTTGTTTGTAGGTTTTAAATCTAAGTATTATATCCCTCCATCTTGCATACCTTATAAATATTTCGACCTTCGTTCAGGATAAAAACAATAATGTCCTCAAATATCATCGTAACTTAGCTGCTTACTTTACAAAAGTACCGGAAAGTCCTAAACTTAAAGCTACATGTTCAGCGGAAGTCAGAAACATCCCACTTCATCCCTTTTGAAATACGACTCCAAGGTCATATTGCACCTTCCAGAGTACCTGAACGAGCAGGAAGTGGCACAAAGCGATTGCGCAAAAACCACGCCGAATCTCATCTGCTCGCTTCCGGCGGATACGGAACCGCCTGCGAGCGCCAGGAAGCATGCAAAAACTGCGCTGACGCAGGTTGTTCTGCTTCTTTGTTTAAGAGTCGTATGAGTACTTGTATGTTATTGAGTGGAGTAAAATTGCAGGTGATGAAATTAAGTTCCTGTTTATATGTGTTTTGCGAAATTGTAGACCGTTTTTCGGCTGTAATTTAAACGATAATTTTAGCAGGTAGCTCAGTAGCTGTTTGGAAGTTTGGGTCATTACATTTTTAAGCGTACACCAATGTTTTAAAGGGTAAATTAAAAAATGTTCAAATAACTCATTTATCTTGAGATTTTGTGACGTGACAGTTCTTGAAAGACCTACTGGTCTACAGAGATTTCAAGAACTGTTGATCTTGATGATCGGATCAACAGTTCATCAGATGATAATCATGAAGTTTTGCATACACCTTGCCAGGAATGCAGGGAAGGACATTGGGTACCTATCATCCAATTTTTTTTTTCAATTTCATATAAATATATAAGACTTAACATCACCAAGACTACGAAATAACTTTTTTTGAACTTGGGCAAACCAATCGAATTTTTATTATATTTAGTACTTACCCTTTTACCCCCTCTGCTAGTAGAAATAATTCAATTTTTTTTTGCTCAAAGCTCACACAAAAATTATGCCAAATCATTAAATGTTGCCAAAATGAAAAAGTCTTATAAACAAATAATATGCTTTGAAGGTAGGGTAGCACTAAAGATATACCAATTAATAAGGACTCTTTTATTATGTAGGTATTGAGGATCCATTCGTATTAATGTAGGTACTTACTTACATATATTGCTGTTAATACATTACTGGTCGAACACAAATTATATTTTTGAGGCTGTCAAAAACAATATCAGGTCAGTCTCCGCTATTTGATCTTGGAACTTTTAGATCTAAATAAATACACTATTCTACTGCACTGTAGTTTATTTTCCATAATTTCCTAAGATATGTTCAATAAATGAGGCATTCAAATAGGTATAGTATAAACAGTAATAGACAAAGTTACACATATCTATTTCCTTTTTATCCTTTATTAATAGAATTAAAAGCTACAAGGTATTCACGCAATAGCTTTAGCAGTAAAACTGCAGGCGATAATTCTATAAAAATTATAAAGGGTCTTTCAAATAGAGCGGGTCGATGTTAATAATCTGTGGCGGCCATTTTGTTTTGGCGGCATCTGTCAAATCTGTTTTTCTTATTCAGTCACTGATGCCAAATCACCATGGCAAGTTACACGGTTGAGCAGCATGTGCAAATGATAAAAATTTATTATCAAAATGAGTGTTCATTAGTGCAAACGTTGCGCGCATTGCGCCCATTTTACGGCAGACGCGGTGGCCCTTCAAAGTCTACTCTCCAACGATTGGTGACCAAATTTGAGACGACCGGTTCGGTAAACAACCAACCAACACCTTTACGTCAAAGGAACGCCAGATCGGCCGAGAACGACACAATGGACATTCTGCATGAACGGTTTGAGGGTAGGGTTATCTCTCGCAGAGGTGACGTGAATTGGCCACCAAGATCGTGTGATTTGACTCCGCTAGACTTTTTCTTGTGGGGTTTTCTGAAGTCGCAGGTCTATGCCAACAAGCCACAGTCGACCGTTGCCCTGAAAACCAACAACGCAGGCCATCGCTCAGATTCAGCCGGATCTATGCAGCAGAGTCATTAAAAATTGGATCTCTCGGATTTGTGCCACCATACGAAACCGCGGCGGACATTTGAACGATGTCATATTTCATCCATAATAGCATAAATGGGCCTTTCAAATAAAAAATTAATTTCGTTAATATCTCACACACATCTTGTTTTATTCAATTTTAACATCGACCCGTCTTTGTTGAAAGACCCTTTAGTTCTCATCGTTCTATAATTGAATATAAAAGCAACATTTAATATTCACTTTTTAAAAACAAACATGAACCATTCCGCTGCGAACGTCATTAAGTACAAAACATTCAGTAGTGCCAACCTATAGTAACAAAATGTCAAAAACATTACCCAGAATAAAATGTCGCCACACCTTAAAAATAGTGGTCGTTTACATTAAATTGCAATTTTGTAAATGAGTGGTATGACTGCGAGTGCAGGGACGGAGATATTACGTTATTCAGGTAGTACGAAATAGTGTGTATTATAATCTTCTTAACTATGGAAAGAAAAAAAGTGTGTAGGGGCAATTCACACACGGCAGAAGTGAAATTTCAAAAAAGTAGCCTACGAGATAACGAGAAATAAAAAGTAAAATCAACACAAATAATTTATTAATGTTAATAAAAAATTTAAACAATTTAGTTTAAAAATATTTTTTTAATTATTTAGTTATTGGTCAAATTAAAACAGATGTGTTAAATAATTAACCAACGAATTTTAATACGCAAATGCACAAAAAATACACCATGTTGACATTGACGCATTTTCTAAAGGCTTCGATAAACACTGATACTTGTAGAATACAAGTATCAGTGTTTCCTATAATCTCATTCTCTCGCAGGCTAAATCCTTTTTATGAATGTGATTTTCAATTTTCAAAGATTATAGGACACACTGTATACTTGTATTCCATCTCATTCTCTCGCAAGCTAAATCCTTTTTATGACTGTTTGTCTTGTTTGTCTCTTTTTAGTGTATCAAAAGAAGTTTCACCTAAAAAAAAATTGTTATGAATACAAAAAAATTGTCTGTATTAACCTAAACATTTACATATTTTTTGAATTCCCTGATTCCTGTGGTAATAAGATTTATGCTGCAGCAGGAATCAGCGTCTTCCCCTTGAAATTAACCCATTTGTATAAATGTATATTAAACGACCTCGACTGTCGATGTCTTAACCATTATGCTACCACCGCTTAAAATTATTCTTAAACTAGCGTCGTGCTAATATTGAATTTCAGAATCCATTCGTTTATGCTAACTTGTAATTTTTAGGATAAAAGGTACCCCATGTCCTTTCTTTATCCCCGACATGGTGTATGCAAAATTTCATGATGATCCGTTGAATAGTTCAAGGCTAGCAATGCACTTGTGACTCTTGAGATATAGGTAGGTGGCCATGGACGGCGGTAGTCATTTACCATCAGGTGACCCGTCTGCTCGTTTGCCCCCTATACCATAAAAATAAAGAAGTTAAAGCGTGAAAGCAAACAAACAAACTCACTTTCACATTTATAATATTATTTAGTATGGTTAAATTAAATTATACGTCTTAATTCCTGTTTAGTCTAATCTCTGTATATATATATATAATTGTTCTAGCTTAAATTTCAGGCTCGAATGTAAGTATTTGACAGGGATGACATTTTAAAAACCTTTACCCCACATAATTCAGCTACGGATCTCTAAAAAGAAAATACGTGTAGTAATGAGGGCCGGTGCGTACCGTATCTCCGTATAAGGCCAGGAGCTCGCAGTAAATATTCGACATCTAATTTTTAGTTTATGTATCCGAATTTAATGCAACTGTACAATTTTACGATGCATTCCTCTTAGATCGCTATCTCTTCAGTCATGTATAATTCCAATAAGATTAAACAGTTGTATATATTCTAATTTACATGATATGTTGAAAAATACCAGCTGCCTGTCTTCGCAACGTCATCAAAGTATTAAGATTAAATCTACAATACAGTCAAATACAAAACGGTACGTTCGTGTGTAATTGTTATAAATATTAAGCTACAGTTAAATGACACCAGGTGGAGGCGGATCTTGATAGAGTTCCTACAACGGTCGTCCAAACAGCAGCTACGACTTAACATGTCTTGAGTCAAAATCGATGAAGGCTTTTAATGGTAAACTGTACAATCTCAATAAAAATCGCTTCATCTTCAATTGGTTATGATTTTTTGTTTTTTTTTTGAAAAACCTGAAACGTTATGTATATTTTATTATTCTTACACCCCTTACTCTAACTTAAGAACTACAACTTCACTTAAGAACTTCCCTTTATTGCTTTTAAATTTATTATCAACAATGAGGATCAAACTCAAAATGATTTTTTTGTGTCCTCCATCAAACACAAGATAAGAGCCCTACAAATCAATCCTGTAATTTGTATTTTTTTATATATATTGTTTGCTGTAATACACTCGTAATAGCGAAGAATATAAAATGGCCGCAGTACGTTTTAGTACTTCGATTTATACTATCAATATAATTTGTGATATAGATGTAAGTTTTTCCATAGACATTCATAGGTTAAGAAATTACTTTACATCACTTATTTTTATACCACTATTTTCAAACGCACGCCATTACTAGGTAAGGTACATGAAAATAATTTAAAAAAATAACTTCTATAAAACAGTGCGAAGTCGCGGATTCATAAAAAAGGTAAAATTACGCTTATAGGCTTGACTGACTATAAATGTAATGTTTTTGGATTTTATAGCAACTTAAATTTTCAGTACCATTCTGGAACATTTTTATACGAAGACGTTCGTTACGGTAATGACGCCTCAAGCAAGTCTTCTCTATAAAATAATATTTTACAGTAATACTGGATCACAAAAGCTGTAAAATGCCTGTACAGAATTGACTGATGCCATCGATATGCTCATAAACTTAATCGCAATATTTTATTGATCTGACGTCTGCAAGTAATGAAAGCATTTGATTTTTTGAAATCTCTTTTGAACGTTATTTGAAATCATATAAACTTTGAAATATTAGGCCAGTTACACGATACCTTGCAATATCGCTATCGTTTTATTACTTCAAACATGATGATTATGATGTTATGATAAATTATTACACACTTCAAACAGAAGCGACGGAAACGACCTAATGTCAGCCGCGTACAATTCATAATAGAAAAAAAAAGTGAAACAAAGGAAAACTATTTGAAACAAAACAGTCGTGACATCCTAAAATTTATAAAATCGTTCTAAAATTAAATATTTACATGGCTGTCATCGCGGCTGATTTAAAAAAGGGCGAAAGGAAGTCTGTATAGGTGATTGTTTTTTTTTTCTCAAATCAAGTTAAACGTAGAACGGATTCATTGGTGGTCAAATCATTACTCGACTAAATCTAAAAGCGACAAAATCAACTATGATGATTACCAACTACATTGATCTTTTTTTAACAGCTTTGTAAACTTTTTTTAAGACTGTACTCAATCGCAAAGTACGTGACAGCGTTAAGGTTAATTTAACTGATTTATGTAGTGTGATTTTTTATCGGTGTTCTGTGAGATCGAAAGCTTTTTGTAAACATTATACAATTTTATACATGCGGTAGGTACTTTTTTATTTAGTGTTTTTAGATCTCTTGGCTATAGGATTTAAATTATACATCAGAATTTAATTTGAGGAATATACATTAAAAGATTATGTGCTGAGAAATAAATGGAGCATCGCGTTATATGATGTCTGTAATGATGATCAATAACCCTTCATCAATCGTGATGCACCACAGAGAAAAAAAACGAATTACTGCGTCGTGATTCTACCACTTAATAATCGTAGTATACACGGTATCTCACGACTACCTTATAATAAAAAACTATAGGGTAACACAACCAGTTACTGCGTCTTTAGAAACAATTTGTTTTTTATCTCAATATAACTTTTTTTTTAACTTGCTATTTTAATTATTGTATTACATATACTTCAGTTGAACATACATATCTAAAGATGGTGGTAAGAAACCTTCGTTCATAAAACAGTATTATTTAATAACTAAACCCACTTACACACATAAATAACTGCTTTAAATGTTTTGCGTCAGTAGTACTTATTTCTGAACATAAATCATAAGCCTTCTACAGACTTCTACTTGGCCATCAACTGATCACTAAACCCTATTCATAAGAATATCGGGTCGAACGATAGGTCCGTTCTAAAAAAGAAGGCAGTGATTTTTTTGTCGAAAGCTGCGAACGGCCAGCAGGTGTAATTCACAATGAGGATTTGAAAAAAAAGTTTCGAACAGAAGGCCTTTTTCCCACGCCCCTATCGATATTTTGAATTTCGAAGTAGTATTTAAAAAGTAAAATTGTGATTGATCATCAAACTCAGCAGAAGTTTGATTGAACAAAATTATTTTATTCTACAAGCTATATTTATGTAATAATTTAAAAATAACAGTGACCTATTAATCTTAAATTCAAGATAATCCGACATAATATGAAATGTGCAAAATATAACAGCAATCTATCTATTGACATTTGCTATTAAGGGCCGTATATTTTTTGGACCCATAATGGTACCTATAAAAGTATTATAGTTGCGACTGGCCTGTTGGTCTAGTGGTTAGTGACCCTGACTGCTGAGCCAGAGGTCGTGGGTTCGATTCCCACCCTAGTGTGAGTGTTCTTTGTGTCCGTTGTTTGTATGTTTGTAAAGTCCCCCGCGACATAGGAGTAATTCCTAATGCGGAAGTTGTCTATTTAAAATAAAAAAAAAAAAGAAAAAAAGTTATACGAACAATTATATAGAAAATATTGTAGTATTGGACTCCAAATATTGTATATATATTGCATTACAAATAAATACAATAAAAGAAATCAAACAAAGGAAACCCATTTATGATAGGGCATAATATATAGGTAACGCCATCTAGCAGAAACTATAGAACTATCCCAAAACTTCCAATAAAGGTTTTAAGAAAAGTGTGAATGCCATTTTCTGAGTATCTTCTGAAAAGAAAGTCAGTTATTGCATTTTATTAAGTTATTTAGCATGCGGAATGTTGTATTGTATGATACGCGATACATGGTTTCATCACAGTCACAAAAAGTTATTCTCAAGTCCTTTCAGATCATGATTTAAACGGTATAGTATTTACTAAAGTCACCCCAAAATTCGAATTTCCGTTCACTTATTTAAACAGGTCACAGGTATGATATGTGTACCTACCAAATTTCAACTTAATCGGTTCAGTTGATTCGGAGCAAATTAATTTTTTTTGTCGACTAGACGTCTGTCACAGCTTGTGACAGACGTATAGTCCACAATAGTAGACAAAGAAAACTGTCTTCCAGTTTTGACAATAGTTTCTGTGCAATCACAATAGCGATAGGATTGAACCTAACTATCTAATAATAAAAGACATGCACAATTATGACGTAAAACAGCATTAGAAATTGTCAGAATATTATTGCATGGGAAAATAATTGTTGTTTTACGATGTCAAATGATCTTCAACCGTTGGGTGGTAGACGATAAATTTGGCACGAATTATCCTATAAGGGTTCCGTTTTTCATTCGGACATACGGAACCCTAAAAAAGATCTACCACCTCTTTGATGCATAGTAACTCCAGCGTATGGCTTCTCACAGCAATAGCTGCCACGAGATCGAGGCGTTGCTGTGCAGAACACCCCAGCAGAGTGTGGAGTCCAGTATCCTCGTGAAAGTTCCAGTGAAAGGACTGGTGTCATATAAGCCATTTCAGTTGTGTCATGTGCTGCCGTGTGATCACCATACGACATGATAAAGTACTATTTATTTGATCCATCCTACTAATATTATAAACGTGAAAGTTGAGAGGATGTATGGATGTATGGATGTTGTTACTCTTTCACGCCAAAACTTCTGAACAGATTGCGATGAAACTTAGTATGTAGATAGCTGGATTAATATATAGGCTACTTTTTATCCCGATATTCTCATAGGATTGGGACTTACGCGGGTAAAACCGCGGGGCGCTGCTAGTTAACAATAAATCTTCGAAGTATGATATTTCTTTGTTTATCAGTTCTCCTACACATACTAATCACCTATATAGTAATGTTCGGTTTAAAGATCTTTATTTCTCAATAAGACAAAATGTCACTTACATGAGAACAATAAATGCTATTTTAAAACATATTCTATTTATTATTATTAAATATCCGCTGTTTAACTAATATTTATTAAAAAGATCATTTGCACATACAACAACACAACAAACATTTGCCGTTTACATTCCATTGTGAATTCATATAGCTATCGACTATAAAAACTGCTTGTTACACCGTATTGTATATCCGTATCAGAATACACGTAGAATGTACTCCACTTAATAATTTTATTGTTATTATTTTATGAAATATTATTATTAAGGTGAATACAATCATGAAGCAGTGACGACCGTGCTTTATGCAGACCCACCACAGTTGATGTTTTTAATGACTGGTTATAAGTCTCTATAGTAAAATAAACCGTTTATCGCTAAGAATAACTTGCAGATTCCTTTTTTATAGGGCTACTCGTAAGGCCACACATAACCCCTACTACCTTTTCTCGTTATGAACGTTTATGCCAGTTTGAATCTCACCATTTGAAAAGCAATAAAATAAATACTTTTATTGACTATTACTAAAATGATTATTTATTACTTTCTAAGTAGGCTACTCGTAGTGCATTGGATAGGAATCGAATGCCCGGTCTCGCTCACTTAGCGGTGCATTAAAAAATATACCTTCTACAAAAAACAACTTCCAAGTGGCGCGCGGGCTGACTCAGTGGAAATTCGGGGTCTTCCTAGGCGCGATATGAGTTTCTCATATTAAGCTCTTGTGCTATTAAATAATAATCTGTGTAAATGCGTAATTTTTAAGAAGTCGTCTCTTTGCCATCACGCTACCGTTTATCTACTTTCGAAGCAAACTTTTTATGATTTACAGTACGGTGTGATAGCACCCGACAGGAGCTATAACGCGACATGTTGTACATGACAAGATAGTGGGCCGTGACATTTGGCCGACACGTACAAAAACATCTCAGGACGGGTGCTCTATCGAGGTGCACCGTTATAATGCCTAGATCGTCTTATTGTTACCAAGTATTAAGTAAACCTTCGCTGGAACTCAAGGACTATTTTCTCCCTTTCTTATTGTATCGCGTTTTCGAATCTCACAGTTTTGAAATGCAAGATTTCTGACTAATTCATCTGCCGTTTGGAGTAGGATTATGTCTATAACTTTGTAGACGTAATAGTTCGTAAATAACTGATGTAGTATTTAGCCTAGAATAAGGTACTATGGGATTGAGATCGACATTTTTTTGTACAAAAATCCCTTGTCTTGAACAAAGAAAAAAATTTGTCTTTAATTTTACTGGGAAACACAACGCCCGAGCGTTACATATTTATTTATTTGTTTTGAAGTTCCCATTGTGTTTATTAACCCTACTTTCTAAAAAGTTCCCTAAAATTTCATGTCAGGAACTGTGCTCGTTGATTGAAGGAACTGAAGTATTATATTCACCCTGTGCATGACAAATTTTAATAACTTAGCTTCCGAAGACCCCGTAAGTATCAAGTACTTACCATGATCCTACAGTCCGGAGCAGGCCAGTCCAGCATAGGAGATTTCAGCTTTAGTCAAAGCCGCCAAACTGAGTACAGTTTGTACCATGGGTTCTGATACTACTCTGTCCATTGGTGTATTATCATTTTGACAGTTGCTTGAGAACGTAAGGACGTGACGGCGATTGTGAAACCGATCTTGGTGTACATGTTGTCAAGCGTTGGCCGGTATGATGGCGCCTCGGTGACAGAAGTGCAGACAGGCGGTTCTACTTATTTCTAACCGATTAAAACTTCCTCTTAAATAAAATCGATTGTAACTTTTATTCAATCGGCAACGTTTTACATCACTAATTGATTACTTATCGAATTTGTCAAAAAGAAAATAAATGAGTGGACAGGGTTTAGATACATTTTGTTTTGTTTACCAACAACCTCTAACGTTGAGGTTGGACTCTAGAGAGTTTGCCGTGCGTCAATTAAAAATAATTTACATGTAATGTCGTACACATTACGTTACCATTTTAAATTTATTAAATTAAATTGCTGTTACCTAAAAACACAACCTATGTTTAATCTATTAAATAATAAAACACCCTGTCAGGTATCAATATTAATGAACTATATTTTACTTGAAAAGTAAGACTAGCTATTATCATAACTAAATATAACTAATAATATTTATGGAAGAGTGTGTTTGTTTGTTGTCTCAGGGGTACAGAAAAGGACACCTTTCACCCCGAAAAAAGTACCTACTGTTCCCAAGGGATAGAAAAAAAAACGTGTGAGATGTCTTTGCGTATTGCGTAACTCATTAATGTAACAATTAACATATAAAGTAATATATTTACTGCTTTGCGAAGTATTCTCCATTACATTTTAAACACTTTTTTATTTGGTCAAACCATTTTTGAAAACACCATTGATCTAAGGCCATGTTTTTCACATGCTGATTGAAAGCTATCACGGCCCCTTCCGGCCCCGTAAATGTCATACCTCTAGTCAAATCTTAAATTTTTTTTAAAATAAAAAAATCGCATGGTGCCAGGTCTCGAATTTGTGCGGGATGGGTCACTAGCTCTACCTTTTCAAAAGCCAAAAATCACTTTGTCTTGTTCGCGGTGTGCGCCGAAGCATTGTCATAGTGCAATAGGATGCGACTTCTTGGTCGTTTTTCCCTAATTTTTTCAAAGACTCTGGGCAAACAAATGGTGGTGTAAATCAATCAGCATTAACTGTCTCTTATTCTTGGAGTGGAATCGTGCAGGACGCAGGAACCGTCCGGGAGAAAAAAAACGCAATCATTTTTTTGCCTACGTTTCTCGCCTGCCTCAATTTTGTTGGTTTGCTGTCACCTTCGAACACCCATACGGAAGTCTGTTGCTTTGTGTTTCATCTCCTGTCACAATATCATATACAGCATTTGAACGTCCGTGATCTTACTTTAAGAATATTTTTTTACACTAACCGAGTCGATAACGAGTCCGTTTTTGTTCTGGTGTGAGTTCATGAAGAATCCAGTGGCAACAAAGTTTTCTAACTTTTAAATGTTGATGCAAGATTTTGGCCTTTACCAATCCCCAATTGTCCTCGAATCTCCTCATAGGTGATATGCCGGTTTTCCTCAGTGATCGCAGTTGAGGGCCGACCTTTACGAATTTCATCATGGAGAGGAACACGGCCACGATCAAATTCTGCGTACCTTACTACTTACTCT
This sequence comes from Callimorpha dominula, assembly GCA_949752705.1. Classification (NCBI taxonomy): domain Eukaryota; kingdom Metazoa; phylum Arthropoda; class Insecta; order Lepidoptera; family Erebidae; genus Callimorpha; species Callimorpha dominula. The sequence continues at coordinate 12,585,825 of OX457011.1, forward strand.
AAATTACCCCAGTAATTACTCAACCAACATCAAATTACAGTGGTGTAGTAGTCGCGCGGAATCCACAGATGGCGTAAAGATAAAATAAATCAACTCGCGGTCAGCATTTTTTGTTGCGTTAACACTTTTTACCGGCTAGCCCCTATCCGCCGAGCGTCTGAAGTGTAACGCCTTTGTTTCATTTTAGTTAATAAATTAATGTATATATATTTTTTTTAATTATTAATACGCTTGACGTTTACTGTGTTCGTAGTGTGGACCGATGCACCATCTGCCAGCCGTCCCGTTATTCTCTCGTCGACATGCGCGTACGCAAGTGAAAACATGATGATCTATACTTTTACTTACTTGTCGCTTTTTATTTCAAGCAATTTCTTTGTGTGTATGGAAATTACCTGCGTAATTGTTATTTACATTATAATTGCGTTTTCTATGTTACAGTCAATTTATAGAGTTTTTTTTTTTTTAAGTATTGTAGACGGGAAAACCATTATATAAAAGTAACATTAAGCAATATGTACTGGTGTACAATAAAGATTATTCTATTCTATACTATATAATACTGCCACTAATTGATTGAAAAATAAAGTCTTGTTTTAACCAACGGATATTTTTTTAATCAACCCTTACTGAGAAGCAATAGGGTTAATAAGTTTGTAGACGAAATATTGGCTTTTATATACATTTAAGGTTAGTTCACCGGATCTGTATCCAATTACGGTGATCTAACCTCTTAAATTTACTGTACCTACTTAAATAGTGTCTAAATAATAATTTTGTAAAGTAATGTACATAAAATAATGTACATATGTATACCAATTAGATTAAGCGTAACATGGAGGAAATCAATTACAAAATAATAAATAACAATCATGACTAATATTATAAATGCATTTTTTTTATTTGTTTGTTTCAATTTCACGTCCTAACTACTCAACAGATCATCATGAAATTCTGCACACTTATTGCCAGGGTACAGAAAATGACGTTTCATCAGAAAATACAGCAAATTTCTGCTCGAACTAGAGCCACCCAGCACCAGCAGCAGCAGACCACAGCTAACCAGCATTACTAGTGCAGTTCTGCTGATGAGCAGTATCGCCAGAACTCCATGAGCACAAGGTTACCCCTCTATCCAAGTACTTCCTGTCTTGTGATCGTTTATAAGTACGGGTAAAGACTTACCGGCTCATAAAAAACATCCGCAACGCAGACCAAATTTAATTAAGTCATAAAATTGCTGATTGAGCTTGCAGGACTCATTGTCTGCTATAATGAGTCAATACAAATGTTTGACATAGAGTTATGTTATAATATTTGGCATAAATTAATATAACTTGGTTCTATGGCAACTTTTCTCTATAGTTAAAACATCGTACTCGAGTTTTACATCGGACAGTAAACAGAATTTTTATCATCTGCTTATTCGTTACTGAGCGTATTCAAAAAAGTATTAGGTATTTAGGATAATATATATATATATCGATACTAAATTATATCAGAAATTTTAAGCAATTGTGGTGTTGTATTTTGTTTGATAAGTTGGATCGTCATGGATAGAGACTTAAGGTCATCATCACACACTATACCGTCACGGTAACGGCTGCAACCCAGCAATAAAGTTCTCATTCAAATATGAGCATTAAAATGTGGTCGTATAATATATTTCACAATGTCAATATGAAAAATCCGATGGCAGGCAGTAAGCGAGTATTGATATTATGAAATATATTATACGACCACGTTTTAAAGCTCAGATTTGAATGACAACTTAATTGCTGAGGTTGAGCCGTGACGGTTTAGTGTGTGATAAGCTTTAGGGTTCACAAGCATTAATACAACTTGATGAGACTAAATAAAGTTTAATTCAAACTTTCTGCTTCCATTTCCATAATAGGCCATCTAGCAGCTACTCAATCTATGGCAGACCTGTGCCGTCCGGCTGCTCAGCTGAAAGGCTGGTGTAGAAAATACTTAAGTATCACATGACCTTAGATTGCTTGCAACAAAAGAAATATTGCTCTACAACAAGCGTAGTAAGCCCAAAATGAGCTAGTTGTTGAATATACAGGCCCTGCTGGAGGAATAGAAATCCTATTTGAAGCAGGACACAACAGATTACTCTTCTCGTGGCACGTATACACCCACTATTTCCTGCAGAAGGTCGCAGTAAACCAGCTCTACAAGTAAAACTATTTTTTTACTTTCGAATAGGGTTGCTGGAGCGGATAGGCGTTTTATCTACGTGTGTCGCAGGTGTTATAAGGACCTGCAACTGCTTCCTATCACCTGCAACTGTTTTAAATAATCAAATTCTAATATTTCTAACACGTCTAAAGTTCTTCGACCAGTAGAGTAACTGCAAGCAAATTCATTAGATTAATTTATTCATTGATATTACTTGTTCTATAAACAGTACTTAAAGATCTACTTATCACGTAATTTTCAAACATATTTTTCTCTAGACAATTCTTTGGACCTTTCTGTCTGTTCATCTAATGCGACACGCCTTTATGACTGACACGGTAATATTTTTTACTACTGTTTTTATTTTCCAATATGTAACTTGACTATTATTTGGCCAAACTCAAGTAATAGGGGGCAAGCCTTTGCCGTCAATTGAGCACTTTGGGAATAAAAAACTGGAAAATTAGGCGTATATTTAAAGGGAATGGTGGGGAACAAGTTAAGTCAATTGAAAGGGATATTGGGTGAGGGAGTGTAACCAAATAGCTCGAGTAAGTCAGGGTCGCAAACTAATAACTCGAACTGGATGTCACCGGGAGCTCCGGGAGCCTTCTAGTGTTATTTATAAGATTTAAGCATATTAAATGACGTTATTAATGTGAAACTTCTTTAGAATCGTTGTGATTTGAAAAATCGATGAAACGAAAAAGGCACACTAAAAGAGACAAACATATTCATAAATAGGATTTAGCCTGCGAGAGAATGAGATAGAATACAAGTATGCAGGGTGTCCTATAATCTTTGTCTTTGCGCCTGCGTAGTACGAAGCCTTCAGAAAATGCGTCAAAGTCAACGTGGTGTATCATTTTTGTGCATTTGCGTATTAAAATTCGTTGGTTAATTAATTAATGTTAATTATTTCACACATCTGTGTTAATTTTAAGTTTCACTTCTGCCGTGTGTAAATTGCACACACACACTTTTTGTTTATTAATATCTATCGTTAGTACACAATAATATTGCTAGAAAATACTGTGTAATGTTTTCTGGTTCAGCTTTATCGTATGTTCAACATTCAAACAGGCCTGCAAGTAGACTTGTTATTTATAATTACAATCGTTAGGAAGTCATGAACTCATGGGATATTTGTTCGTTTCCTGCGATTTATTTTATGATCCAATACTCCAAAACTATATGATGACAGGACGTAATATAACTTGATGAGTCTGAATAATATTTAATTAGGTGTCTTACACCATAGATAGTCAATATTTTGATTAGAGGCTTTCCGAAAGTTCACATTGACTCTAATTTTCATATAGATTAATCGTGTCGTAATCGTACTTTTAAGAAGAAGGCCGATACGAAATAAAACGTATTTCGCACCTAGGCAACCGACTTACTTGCAATGAACACAGAAACTATAAAGGTTTTCTAAAAATAAAATTTTATCTAAATCGTTACAGCCGTTTCCGAGAAACCAAATGATACATAGCACCTATGTAATAGTTCATTGAAACTGTTCAGAAGGATTATTACATATAAATATTAATAGTAAAAATAATAAATATTCTCTTATATGATACCATAGAAGTAGTTCACTGCAGGACTTCAGCAGCCCCACATTACTTCTGTCCTGGGAAATACTATATTTTTCTTTTCAAACATATTATTTTTTATAAGGTACGATACCACGAGTGACCACAGTCAGTGCAATCCTATCAAATGGTGGGGAAAACAATAAAACCGGACAATTGCGAGTCTGTACTTGTATTTAGATAGTAAGTCGATCTCAGGAATCGATTCTTGAAGATTGTAACCCTTTTTTTTTCGAAAATAAAACTTAACAATACATACATCCCATATATACAAGAAAGTCAACTTTCCCAGCGCAAAATATTAGTTTGTAATCAGATTATTTTATGTGATATAACTACAAATTAAGAACTGTCGGATTTACGTTACTTGTGCTGTGAGGCCTTGCTTTTTACCAAAGAACAATGGCAGCTGTCCATACTATAAATTGTCTGACATAAAAGATGAGTGCACATAAACGAAAAATATGTCGAACGATTCAGCGTCACTTGTAGACTCCATAAGTGAAGTCATTTTCCGTCGAGACAGCCGGAAAATAAAGATATTGTGTTTTGATATTGTAGGTTATGTTGTCATAATTAGTCCCACAATAATGTTGCACTTCAGCGACAGTGAAATATGACACCTATGACACTCAGGTAAGAGCTCACCTGTTGCACTTCAGCGACAGTGCTGCGTGTAAGAAGGCGCGAATATTTTTTGTCTTTAAAGCACACAAAACAACACCATCGACAAAAAAGCGCATGTATTCTGTGATCTGTCAAAGTGACAGGGTAGGATAGCATGGTTTGATTTCCGAGAAATACGCGACAGTTTTGCAGGCGACAGTTTGATGAAGTGTAAAAATGAGCTTTATGACACTCACATAAAGCTCATGTTCGCACTTCGTCGAAGAAAGCGCCAAGACGTTCCTGCCTGTCAAGAGGTTGACTAGCTCACGGCTATTAGACCGTTGATAATCTTTTGAAAACTAGATTTAATGCCGGCTTTTATTGGAACATTTAGATATTTGTAAAATCTCAAAATAAACAATAAATTGCTTTGGTATAAATAATATTTATGTGCATTTTAAAATAATGAGACAATTTTTGGCCATTGTTCTTTGGGAATAACGTGAACGGGAAGTACCTTACAGGTTTCAAATTACCTTCGAAATGTAGAAATTTGTTAAAATCTTAATGGCAATATCTTTTGATTGCGCTGACTTAGATACTTGATTTTCACAGCTTCAAGGAACCGTAGACATAATATTTTGATGTTAATTTTAACTTGATGCCTATACTGGTTCCTGAGAAAGAGGGTCTTGACAGACGTACAATAATGTGATCCCATTGGGGTTCCTTTTTCCTTTTGAGCTACGGAACCCTAAAAATGCATGTTAGCTTAAAAATATAAAGGCAATTAAGACCCGATTTATGAATTTAATAAGTATACAGGTTGTAAAAGCTTAAAAAGAAATTTAGTTTATTTCATATCAATTCTAATTTGTCGTAGCACCTGTCGATTTCAAATTAAAGTTAATTAATTTGAATTGACATACGAATGAATTCAACAAATGGTTTCGTAACTCAATGAACACGATCTAACAAACAAAGAAGACCAAATCCTACTAATATTATAAACGGGAAAGTTTGTGAGGATGTATGGGTGTTTGTTACTCTTTCACGCAAAAACTACATAACGGAATGCAATGAAACTTGGTATGTAGACAGCTGGAGATCTGGATTGACACATACCCTACTTTTTATCCTGATATTCTCACGACGCCGGGACTTACGCGGGTGAAACCGCGGGGTGCAGCTAGTATAGAAATACACTTGCAATACAAATAACACAGAATGGCACATACCCTAGTGGACAATAATAATAAATTACTTGAAATGGTATTAAAAGTTGTAACCCTTTGAATATAAATAGCTCGTTGACTAGACTCTATATCGATGCTTAGATAAGGTGAAGTTAAAAATAGCAGCACCACCCGTTACCTATCATCTATACTAATATTATAAAGCGCTAATCTCAGGAACTACTGCTTCGAATTGAAAAATTATTTTAGTGTTATTTGTGTGCTTATTTATCGAGGAAGGTTATAGACTTTATAACATCACGCTACGACCAATAGGAGCGGAGCAGTGACTATAGACGCAGGTGAAACTGCGGGGACGGCTAGTTATTCATAAAGTTCTTCGTAATATATCTCTTATTATTAAGCCAATAAAATCCATAATCATTGCTTCATAATCAGAAAGAGAGAGAGAAATCAGCTTTGGAAAAATAAAAGACAATCGAGTGGTATAAACCATTGACATCTCACGTTTATCAAAGTTTATGGACATTTAAACAAAAACTAATTACAAGTTAGGGCCTGTTGGTCCAGTGGTTAGTGATCCTGACCGCTGAGTCACTGTGGTCGTGGGTTCAATTCCCATTCAGCACAAATAATTGTGTGATGACCACGATCATTTATTCTGTGCCTGGGTGTAATTAATCTATAATATGTATGTATTTAGAAATATATAAGTATAGTTATCAGCAGTCTGGTTACCATAGTAGAGGCTCTGCCTATTTTGAGATAAGACGGCCGTGGGTGAGGGTCTCAAGTTATAATCACTAATATTAAGTTGCCTGAACAATGAAGGAAAATATTCTGAAGAAGTTCTTTAAAAAGGTTTTTTTATGGTATAGGCGGCAAACGAGTAGACGGGTTACCTGATGGTAAATAACAACCGCCGCCCATGGGCACCTGCACCTCAAGAGTCACAAGTGCGTTGTCGGCCTTTAAGGTGCTAGTAGGGAAAGGGTGGAAGAGGGGGAGGGGAGGGTGGAGGGTTAGGGCCTCCGGTAACCTCACTCACTCGGCGAAAAGCAATGAAATCATTGCTTCACTGCCGGTTTTCTGTGAGGCCGTGGTATGACTACGGTCGAGCCGGCCCATACGTGTCGAAGCATGGTTCTCGTACGAAAAAAAAGGTTTTGGAAAAAACCTGTGAAATAGGTACCTACACAAACTCGCATTATGTCAGTAGCGTGATGAACTACAGCCAACTAACCCCTCTGATATTAAGAGGAAGCCATTTCCCACTAAAGCAATCTGACAATGACTGGCCTGTTGATCTAGTGGTTAGTGACCCTGACTGCTGAGCCAGAGGTCGTGGGTTCAATTCCCACCTGAGTCTGGGTGTTCTTTGTGTCCATTGTTTGTATGTTTGTAAAGCATCATGGAAGTAATGCCTAATGCGGGAGTTGTCTTTTATAAAAAAAAATAAAAATGGATATATAGAGGTGTCTCTCAGTAAGAAAATTATCTGACCGAATACGTTTCAAATGCCAAAGGTTTGGGGATTTAACTCCTAAATAAATAGACTGTTACAGGTACACACTACAATGAAATGTGATCTTAGTGGACAGGAAATTATGAAGAAACGAAAACCTGCAACTGTTGCAACCTACAGCTTTAGAAATCTTTGAAAATGCAAATGAAAACTTTATAAATGAAATCATATTATGTATTCTGTACCTACTATAAGTTGTAATTTAGATCCTAATCATCTTCCAAATTGTATAGTGCCCCGTAAAAAGCATTAGACCACGAGGAGAACTCCAAGCAAAGCCATTAAGTAGTATTATGGACGCCACGTGGATAAAAAGCATTAGACTACGTGGAGAACTGCAAGCAAAGCCATTAAGTAGTATTATGGACGCCACGTGGATAAAAAGCATTAGACCACGTGGAGAACTGCAAGCAAAACCATTAAGCAGTATTATAGTTACGTAAGCGAATATCTCGAACATTCACTCAACTTTAGTTCTACAATAACCTCGAAACATATCGCGAGCATGACGACCTTCAGTGTGTTGCAACTTTGTCTTAAAAAAGGACGAAAACAATATAATGTATGGACTTGAGACATGAGAGTAATGCGTATGAATAGTACACAATTATGAGGAGAGTTCAAGATTTTGGCGGGAGGGAGCAAGGCTGCGCACCTAGTATGGCGTCCACCTGCGCACGCGCCACCTGCCGAACATCTGACACAGATGCAGGTTAGAGCTGCGACATCAGCCATATCGATATTTTTGAGTAGACAGGTAGTAAATGTCGCATGTGTCGGTGTTGAATTAAAATTATAAATTGGGACATAACTTTCATGTAATAAATATCCTTTGTAACATAATGTACATTATTTTACTTCTTGATGGAATAGCGTAGCATTATTTAAAACAATGTGTTGTATATAATAAACTATTTATTGTATGTATGTTGTGTATTACAAAAACAACGTCACAATCAAGGCCTAATTTAAAGTCTAAAAAACAAGGGAAGTGTGATTGCATATGTTATCGGAGTAATCCTGCTACGTGATAGTATTTAAGATGTTTTACTTAACATTTATAATACTGATTTGCATAGAGACCAAAAACTCGAGACTCTTGATTGTCAACGAGTCTATATGTCCAATATATACAATCAAATATTAAAAACACAGATTCTGAAAGATACTCTTAAGGTATTCAATAATTTTACGTGGGAGAGCCATGCTTCGGCACGTATGGGCCGGCTCAACTCCGCTCGATACCACGGCCTCACAGAAAACCGGTAGTGAAGCAATGCTTGCATTGCATTTCGCCGCGTGAATGAAGTTACCGGAGGCCTTAACCCTTCCCTCTCCCCTATTCCCGTCCTTCCCTTCTCCCCTCTTCCGAGAGACACATGGTGCTAGGATTCTTTTATATAAAAAAAAATATTAAAAAAATAGAACTAAAATTAACTGCACAATTGTATATAAGTTTTCATGAATACTTTCTTCGGGCGCTGAGACTATGTAATATAATAATATACAACAAAAAGAAGAAAGTGTAATGTGGACTGTACAAAAAGTGTACTGTTACAGAACTTTCAGGGGGGAGGGACAATAGATTGCTTTGCTCGCTGATGACGTCGATGATTGATCTGCCCTAATTGAAACCACCATTAGAACCACCACCTTACACAATACTGCAGATAGATAACACTACGCTCGAGATACTGTTAGTTTCTGCTTGAGGTCATGGTCACTTTCCATCAAGTGAGTTTTACTAAAAAAAGTCAAGGATTTGAAGGGAATCTGGGACGAAGTATCGATATGTTTTATCGACATATTTCACTCCCTACAGACTTCTCCTCACGCATCTCAATACTTGACGAATGCGCTTTAAGGTGTACGAAGTGGCCTAATTACTGTGTTCACTTGATGGAAGTCAAGTTTAAAGACTTTACTCCCTTTCTCAACTCGAGATCATTGACGAAAAGCACCCTATTGCTACTGCTATTATTCATAGACTAGCAGCGGCTCGCGGTTTCACCCGCGTAAGTCCCGATCCTGTGGGAATGTCGGGATAATAAGCCTATGCGTTAATCTGGGTCTCCAGCTATTTACATACCAAGTTTCATCGCAATCGGTTAAAGTAGTTTTTGTGTTAAAACATTACCAACATACATACAAAAACACAAATGTTTCCTCTTGATAATATTAGTTTAGATTAGTTTAGACAAATTTTATAATCATAACTAAACCAGTTATCGTTACGATTGATCGAGTGTTTGTGAATAGGTGCAAATTATCTGTAGGCCTTCAAGGAATGAGCCACTGAACGCTCCCAGAGATATGATTGATTAGTGTGAGGTAAGAAGTAGTATGCTGTCATTGAAAATTACTTAAGTCACTACTTATTTTATTATCCATTTAAACTTTATGCACATCAGGTACATAGGCGGACTTAATGCCTAAGGCATTCTCTACCAGTCAACCATTGGGTGTTATTTTCAACGTATTGACGTACATTTTTGCTCTTAAAATAAGTGGTGCGTTGAAAACGCGTCATCCTGATATCAATGGCATTCTCGGGCTCTCGTTTAGATGCTTAGTTCTTCTTGTACTAGTCGTTAAAGTAATCGGATCTTTTTCTTTTCTATGCAATCTGCTAATAAATAGTCATATATGTACACCAAACTGTTTGACGGGCGATTTAAAGGTGCATTTCCATGACGTTGATGATTTGATTATTAAAATAAGTTGTCATAAACTTTAATGTGGCAAGAGTGCAATAACTTTTCAGGGTTTAGTAGATCTTCTTAATAACATTGACCTATGTTTAACACATTCATGAAAATTGCAATAGAATGTGGAAAAGGTTTCTTTTTCTTTTTTTTTTTTACAATTTTAAATTTAACTAGCTGTCCCGCGCAAATTCGTCTGCGTATGTAAATTTTCCCCGTTTTTTCAAAATTTTTGATTGATACTCCGCTCCTATTGGTCGTAGCGTGATGGTTTATAGCCTATAGCCTTCCTTGATAAATGGGCTATCCAATACTAAAATAATCTTTCAATTCAAATTAGCTTAAGTTCAACTAAATAAACAAACTCTTCAGCTTTATAATATTAGTACAGATTACAATTTTATTAATACTGATACTATTTACACCTAGATTCAGGCTTTCTATTATATTATTATCTCCATCCTAAAGAAGACCGCACTTATAGTAGATATAGGTTTACTTTTGTTTCTCTACTGACGAATAGTTTTGCCAGATTTTCATAGTGAAGGGACAGAATTGACAGATAGACAGATAGACTGGTGTTGCGAGTTTATAGGCACTGGTAACCAATTGTCATCAAACAGACCAACTGTTTCTTTACTCACTTAGTAGCATAATAAAATCAGAACTAATATCTTAGTCATCATCCTCCGTGCCTTTTCCCAACTTAGTTGGGGTCGGCTTTCAGTCTAACTACGACACGGTCGAACTTTGATAATTTACGTGAAGCGACTGCCATCAGACCTCCACAACCCAAGTACTAGGCGATATCGAAGTTCTGTAGTTAGACAAGGTTGTCGGAATTTTTAGGGCTCCAACTACCCCTAACGAATGTCACAGATGTTTGTATGGAACCCGGGACCGACGGTTTAACGTGCTCTTCTATGCACAGAGGGGTCTCAATGCGTTAAGACTGGTCTCCCATCCTAGACTGACCTGGCTCGAGTTACTTAACTTTGTAATGTGCTAGCTGAGTAGGTACTCAGTTACCACTTAGCCACGAGCCCCAGAACAAATATCTTTGTATTACAATGAAATAATTGTTCTGTACAGGGACTAAAACTACAAGAGGTACTTGATACAGTGGTTTTTAGCTAGGTTTACAACTTAAACCACTATGTAGTCGGTGCAGTCACTCCCTATCTGGTTCCCATAATGAGGAGGGTCTATATTAATAGACCCTTAACCTTTCGACTTTTATAGTTAGATCTAATAAAACGTTTTATAAAAACTAGTCAACATTCTGTCAACACAAGTTTATATTGAATTAATTTGGATTCATGACGCGTCCCCACTTTGCACGCTTCCCATATTAAAAGAGTTATAATGCAGTTGGATAAAGTAAATAAAAATATGCAATAATTTTAAGGAAAAACAATATCACATGTTACTTGTGTTGAATGTGGCCAACATTCAACACAAGTAACATCAAGAGCGAATCGAAATTCTATAAATAATTAATGTTCAACTATTTAAAAATTATGTTTGACTGCTTACTTTCGTGCGGTGGCATAAATTTGCGCGTTTATATTTTCATACGACCTTGAGATCCTAGGTTCGATTCCCTGGTTAAGTATATTATTATTAGGTTATCTCTTAGGAATATTTAGTAAGAGTTTAATCGTGCCAAATAGACGCTAAAAAGTCTGTAAATTCCATAAGTCGTATTTAAGACCGAATCAGTTTCAGCTGCTTGAGCTGCTATTTATCTTTGCCTTCTCTCAAGTACCTGATTATCTATTAATAGAAAAGGAGAAAACTCCCTCGAAGACATCCATTCGAAGCCGGCATATCTCATCTTGTTCTTCTGTCTACCTGAGCTCTTCAGTCTCCAGCGTCCTACCTTACGATTATTCCTCGGTTTGTGCTTCGACACTTTCCTAAAGAGAAGGCCACTCAAGGCAATGTACATCATCTTGCAAAAATTTCTCGAGTATTAATTATAATAGACGCTGGCAACTACTTGCAAAAGTATCATTAGTCCGTAACTTTACAAGTACATGTAGGTAGTATAAATATAAACGCCCTATTTACCCAATTCCAAACTACGTAATATAAATAACATGTTATTTGCCCAACACAATAAGTAAATCTATTTATCAATGAGCGGCTATTGTTCTTCGAGTGCCGGAAGGTGCGCAGACGCAATCATACACCTGACCAAATATAGTTGACATCTCAATGTGTAGTGAGTTAGTGACAGGTTTTGAACTCAATTATTGTGTTATTGCTTCACTTGTAGACAATGTAACGTTGCCTACGTGTGTGTGTCTTTTGATACATTTCTATAAAACTTATATTGATCGGAAACTAGTTCGGTAACTATTTTCGGTATTAAACCACAAAAACTGTTTTAAAAACAAACCCTTCTGATTTATTTTTGAGGTGTATCTTCTTGATTTAAAACGGAACCGCTTGATCGAAAACAAAATACTTTATGATCATTAATAAAGTGATTACAGTGAATGATCGTATACATTCAGCATCTGCACAATATATCACCAACGAATTATCTTATAAAAGGATTTCTAATTTAACTCACTAGTCAATGAAAGTGAGACGTCATATAAATGCTCAAATTACGGTACACGTGAAGTAATGTTGGAACAGAAAATAATTTAGGGTTGTTGACTCGGTCATTTATCTTTTGTAAACTTATTTCAATATGGCATTCTTAATAAAGGGTTTTGAAAGTTTCGAGGTCAACGCGTGCGTGACACCCCTAGTTTCGCAGAAGGTTATACATAGAAAGTCATCATTAAGACTCTCTGATTCAAACCTTACCTAAATTTAAAGCGATTATCTTTTGAATTGCTCCCCCTTTATAGCCTTAAGTTATCGATACCTTATTCAAACATCCGATAACGCTGACGCCCGCTGCTACAGTTTAAAATCCCGAATATCATATTATCTTAAAAGTGTAGGAAAATAAAATCATTGTAATATTGTAGGACACAGGGAGCTAATAAAAAAATTATACGGCGCGAATGCTTGTAACATTTTTGCTCGCATACGAGCCACAAGACAATAAAAACACTATCCTATAGAAATGTGTGTACCCAGAACTAAATGGTGGTATTGAGTGAGTACGATCACCATAATCTCTTTATGGCAGGATACTGTTGGTGTACTCAATCAACTCAAAGTGCTTATATACTTTAGTCCCCGTCTACAATTAAATAGGCTTTGAAACTTTCGCTACCTTAGCAATATAAAAAATAACAACTTTACAGCTGAAATGGTGGTGAGAGATTCATGAAGCTAGCGAACTTTCGCAAGAGTATCTGGGTCAGTACTAGCAGCTCATGACAAAAAGGTTTAAAACACCAACGTAGCATAAAAAGGAACCCTTAATTAAGTTTTATACCTACTCTTTAGTCTTCAGTCCCACCATATAGCAGGATATGACGGACATGATTGGTACCTGCCAATTGTACTCGTATTAAGGTCAACTAATTGCCATCTGGTTAATATTATGTAAATGTTTTGTTTGATGATATATTAGACGTCACTTTAAAATCCTTCACCTTTACAAATAAGAAGTACGAGTTGTTCCCATAGATAACATTGATTGTTAAAAAGACAGATTTTTTATAATCACAACAAACAGGATATCAATTAGGTATTTGTTTTGGCTACTCCATTACGTCACCACGTATTTAGATGTGTGGTTTTTCTTTGTTTTTAATATCATTAGTTACGTAGGTATCAAATACACAGAGACAAAACAGCAAACGCGCGGACTAACATGATGTTTAGCTTCTTAAAAAACCAGGATCAATTAACAATCAAGTCAGAGCACTCCTATCTCTCTTTTGGAAAGTGTCTCAGTTCCGAGGAAACTAAACTCTCTTGAAATCCCCTATGGATTTTAAATAAATCTGAGGAATTGGTAATTTATGATTCTACAACCCTGTTGAGCAATACAAAAGAGAGATTCGCAGAGTAGGAGTGGGGTTACGTTCTCTTTCTTTTTTTTTGGAAACTGGGCAGAGTTATTTTTATCGCAATCCCAATACTATTACAGCTCCAAACTTTTCAATTTTGGGATTTTGAAAAGTATCCTTGTCGTCACTTTATTGGCCCAATTACGTTGTTTTGCATATATACCGAACATCGGAAGTGATGGATAATGTTATCACAATATGTAGGCTGTAAAGATAAGTACATGTGTCGAGTACACATGTACTTATCTTTACAGCCTACATATGGCCATACTTTGAAGACTTGATGTCTAGCGCTATAGTGAACTTATATAAAGCAATAAAATTTTCTCTATGCTTTAGAAATTTAGTCCGTTAGCTAAATAACGATAGAAAAAACTACGGTTGAAAATTATTGAATAAAAATATAAAAATAATTTTAACCTACTTCTAAAGTGAGAGCTACATTATACCGACGCACACGTCTGACACGTCTTAGTGTAAGATTGATGTGCACATAAAATCGACGCAACGACTTTTTCGACGTTTTCGACTCTGTTATTTACTTTAAAAAATTAATGAATCCGAAAGTGAATTTGAAGAATTCTTGAATGACACACGTTGATTGGATTAATACATAGTAGCCTATGTATGAATCCAGGTCTCCAGCTATCTACACACCAAGTTTCATCGCAATCGGTTCAGTAGTTTTTGCGTAAAAGAGCAACAAACATCCATACATCTCTCAAACTTTCACGTTTATAATTTTAGTAGGAACTAGGATGAGTAGACTTGGTAGTGGTATACTATTATGTATTCTGTGGTACTACTAACTTTATTTACAAAGTTGTATGATTCGCTTGAAGGTGTATTTATGGGCATAGTTATTGATATAGGATGTCGTAAAATAGTAAGTTATACGTGAGACTTGGGGCATTTTTCTGATGCTTTTATTTATTCTTCCGATCGTAAACTACAGTAGTAGATGCCGCAAGCCTAGGTAGTCAGTTATAATTACTAGTGTTGGCCCACTGGTCGATATTCGACCATAATCGTTATAATTTTTTTGGCGTCAATAAAGTTAATCAATAGTTAGCAATTAAAAATTTAAATACAAATTTGATGCGCACATTTTCAGAAAAATTAGAACATTCCATCAACATCCTTGGTATGAAATTCTATAGTTTAATTAAAAATAATTAAATAGGTTTTTAATATCTATAAAGATTTTTAAACCCTTTCTTATTATACTATCTTCATGACTCTGCATCAATTGGTATCACCAAACTCCCTGATTAAGGGAATTTGGACCTTGGGAACATGCTAGCAACAACGCTGATATTGTGGGTAGACTAGAATACTTTAAAAGTCTTGCCGCGGCTTCGCTCGTTCGCCTTTGTATGAGTGCAAAATAAATATCTTTCTTTCTTTCATTAAAACGATTGTATTCTCTCGTCAGCAACAGTACTTTCTCCTGGATTAAGGTACCCTATGTCTGTTTCTTTACCCCTGGCAAAGGGTATGCTAAATCTCCTTAATGGTCGGTTAAGTAGTTATGCGTGAAAGCGTAACATACAAACAGACACACATTGGCATTTATAATATTAGTTGGGAAGTTAGGACACTAGTATTGCAGTCCGACCATACTCTTGTAGATATACTTTGTTCCCGATCCTCGATCTAATTTGAACCCTACCTGCCATAATAATTAAAAACAATAATTAAGTACCTACTCTTTCTTGTATACCAATAGCAGAGAAAAACAAATTTACTAAAACAGATATTACATATATAAAATGCAATGGACTGCAAAACGCAATGTCTTCCTGGCAACCTTCGGACGGGCTCGCCACAATTGTGCTGGTAAGACTCATCATGGAGGATTGGCTGGAGAGGTGACATGGCAGCCTTTTCTACCGGCTGACACAGGTGCTCACCGGACACGGCTGCTTCGGTACCTAAGTACCTCTGTCGCATAGGCCGGGAGCCAACGTCTGCGTGCCACCACTGCGAAGGCTGTCGCGAGGATACGGCACTCCATACTCAGCGTTACGACCATGTGACGGTGGTTCTATCCATGGCCCAAAGTGAGAGCGCGTGGGTTTCCGCCGCCTCGTTTTGAGAGGGGGTGATGTTGGCCAAAAAGGCGGCGGAACAGGAACGGGAGAGAATAAGCACTTTCTCATCCCGCAGAAGACTCCAGGAGCCAGAGAACGCGGAATGATCTCTGACCTCGATGAGCGCTGCCTTATACTGCCGCCCATGGACACCTGCAACTCAAGAGTCCCAAGTGCGTTGCCAGCCTTTAAGTTGGGGAGGAACGGAATCCGGTAACCTCACTCACTCGGCGAAACACAAGACAATCATTACTTCACGCCGGTTTCCTGTGAGGACGTGGTATTACTAGGATCGAACCGGCCCATACGTGCCAAAAAATGGCTTTCCCACAATGAAAATTATAATACATAAAATCATAACTTAAATACGTCAATAATAGATAAACAGAATAACATACAAACCTATACTTAACCTATATTAAAACACGAATTCGTGTGAATTTGATGATAAAGGTCTGTCGATAACTTCATTTAATATTCAGATAGCCGATAATGCCGCTACTAAGTTAATTTTGCTAAAGGAAATACTAATTAAAAAGCATACTCGGATGTGCGGGTTCGTTGCCTACTTAACAGTGTGCAACTAATGCTAAAAGTTTGACCCGAAAAGATATATATTTAGGGTCTGTATACCTCGTCGTGAACATAATTATATCAACCTGCCTTCTGCGTAATTAGGTGTTCCTTTTATACTCGGCGGAGTAAGGGTTGTTGAACCAAAATTCATGAGTTATTGGCAATTGTTTAATAACAATGATAAATGCGAAAAAATCTCGCCCTTGAGATTGTGATATTAGAAATGCGAGTAGTCATTATGATGATGTAGACTGGCTGGAAAGAGTCTTAACTTAATATCTTGAGTGGTTTAACGGGGATAAGTCACCGTTCTGCGTGGAAACTCTCTCGGGTACCACGCCAACGATGTTCCGTCCTGAATCCAGCAAAGGTCTTGGCCGTCTGTCAGAGACGAGCAGTAGAGGCACGAGAACTACATAAGGTTGCTAATACGCAAGTGGCCTCGGAGATGTGTGTTTGTTAACCGGTTAATATGAGAATAGGCGCATATTTGATTGCCCTTTATTTCTAGAAAAAAATCTTGTTCACAAAACTACTAGCTACTACAATTCATCATCGGTAATTGTTACTTATGAGAACACGGCATTAATAACATCCTTCATATTTATGACAAATTCCTATATCATAAATAATTCTCAAATATGAAGGTCTTGTTTAAATATAATATGTATTTACAAAACATTAAAATGTCAACAAAAAACATGTTATTTTCAATTTCCGCCTAATTGTACCGCTAGGTAGATCTGCGCAGTGCTGCGCAAACACACGCGATCTTGGCGTGGCGATTATCACGACATCTGCTGGGAACATCGGGATTCACACAAAGCTCGAGGTTATAATTACGACTTGCTTCCAATTGACGCACAGCATGCGAGGTGAAGGTGAAAGACGTTTTAAAAATGTTAATGACTTTAAAGTAGATCATAATTGTTTTAACTTAGCCAAAAATGCCGTCCAAAACAGAGATTTTAAGAGTACTATGTGCCAACAAAAATCTCATCCAGTAATATTTACAACCTCAGTTCAGCCATAGGTAACTTAGCTGAAGTTGCCTATGGCTGTTGAGAAAAACAAAGTAATAAAAGCTGCATACAAATGTAATGGAAATGTTGTGATGTGCAGCGGAAATGAAAAAAGTACAGTCAGCAACGAAAGTTGTTACACATTAATGAAACAAGAAATGATCTGGTACTAACAAAATACCGAGCACTGTACTTAAACAAGTATTCGAGCCGAAACAAATAATATATGTAGATAATAGTGGTCTTCTATTAGGAGGTGCTGCCCCACTTTTCCAAAACAGTCGCCTCCACATTAAAATGTAAATTTCATTGATTAAACGACGCGGTTGTAACGGTGTTCCTGTCCTTGTTCTGATGTCTCTACTGCTCCCAACCGCCGTGACTCTTGCCTTTGTGCGGTCGATTCTCAAAACATGTGCAAGAAGTCTAGAAAAATCTTCCTTGACTTGGTGTTCAATAAATCAAATATGACTAGTCTTCCACGATAAATGTCACCTGCCTGTCAAGGGTCAATTATTATTGAACAGAAATATGTAAAATTATCGCGATAAGTCAATATAATTATAGATTTTCCCCTTTTGACTAATTATACCTACAATGTCAATGGTAATTTTTATTGACCATAAAATTAACAAATAGATTGTCACCTGTCACCTGTCAATCATATTTATTTATTAAATAAACCCTAGCAGTGGCACTTACACGTTTTCATACCTTAATATGCAACGAAGAAATATATAGTTTTACTAGCAGTCCACTGCAAAAGATAATACCTACCTACCTACCTACCGACTATATAATAATAATAATAATTATAATAACTTCACACATCTCACACACGGCAGTCTGATCCCAACCTAAGTAGAGCCTGCACTGTGATAAACATACTCCTATTTTTAAATACATATATATTATAGATAAATTACACCCAGACACGGAACAAATTATCGTGCTCATCACACAATTATTTGTCCTGGGTGGGAATCGAACCCGACGACATCTGGCTTAGCAGTTAGGGTCACTAAACACTAGACCAACAGGCCAGTCAAACTACTATATAGATAGGTCATATGTCACATATGGATGTGCAATGCAAAATAGTCTTTTTCCTACTCTACGAGACGTAAGGTTTCAAAACATAGAATATTGACTTTACTAGCCTTAGCCCAATAGTGTCTTTCTTTCTTGATTTCCTTCATCTCTTTGACTTCCGGACAACCAAATGTAAGGCTGGATGATGGACATTACATACAAGAACCGCTTCGTTTTAACCTTTATCATGCTTACCGCTAATGGAAAATGCTTTATCGAAGTCTGTTCCCCGATGCTTTCAACTTATGCGTATGCGTGTTTTCCAGCTTAGATTGCATCATCATATTTTATTTAATTGAGATAGTGATTACCACCAAAAAATATAAAAAATAAAATAAAACAACAATTTATTATCTGTCTAATGGTGGCCATACACGCTACGGTCTACCGGAAAGGTCCACCTGTGCAGGTATGCCTGCGCAGGTAGACCGGAATGTGTGTGGGAATAGACCTATGCAGTTTTATGAACCTGCGCAGGCGACCGGCGCAAGATCGAAAATCGATTCTTTCGAGTGACACCGTACGGTGTACCTGTGCGTGTGTGCGTGTACTCCGGTCGCCTGCGCAGGTCGCGTCAGTTGTTTTCTAGTGTTTCTTTCGGACGGTTGTCTCATCGCTCGCATCGTATTGCCAGAAAATGCCGCCACCAGATTCAACTAAAAAAATCCTTGAAGATTTTATCGAAATTTATAGAAGTAATCCATGTCTTTGGCAAATTAAAAACAAAGATTACCATAATCGAGACAAAAAAGAAGCTGCTTATAAATTACTCATAGAAAAATTGAGAGAAATTGAGCCAGATGCAAACAAAGATGTAGTTGTGAAAAAGATCAATAACCTAAGAAATTGCTTCTTAAGTTATTGATCTTTTAGGAAGGAAAAGAAGAAATATGAGCAATCTTTAAAGTCTGGGGCATCTGCTGATGATGTGTACCGTATTAAACTGTGGTACTACGATTTGTTCAATTTCATTCATGATCAATGCACTCCAAGAGAATCTTCATCCAACTTAGATAGCGATGACGAAAATAGTTGTGAGGTTAGTAAAATATTTCATACTTTGTAGTATATTTTTTTATTAAGTTGAATACATGTTTAATATATACATACATAATTATTTTGTATTTACAGTCATTCTAAATTCCACCAAAACTATTAGTGATGTTCCGGATATCCGTATCATCGAAAATAAAGATCCGTATCCGTATCCGCGTATTTACATTTTTAACGATCCTGTACATCACTAATAATTATGTATTTAGAACTACCTACTCTGCCCGTTCAGCCTTATTTTTTAATTTACATGACCATTTTGCCATGGTACCCTTCCCTCCTGATTGAAATAACTCATAAAATTGTTTCGGACTATCTTCACGTTGTTCAAAGTATTTCCTGGGTTTCTTCTTTCCAAGTTTTCCATGGTACTATTTTGTGTATTGTATCCTTCAGAAATTATAGTCCCGTTTCAGAGTTTTCTCGATAAAAACATTTTTGAGGTGCATAAGACTTTTTTGAGTGTTCAATAAAAAAGTTATGTAATACACAAGATGCTTTCACTGCTTTATCGATATTTTCGGGTTCTAAATTTATATGAGTATAAAATATCCGAAATCGTGATGCCATTATCCCGAAAGCGTTTTCAACAGTCCGCCTCACGCGAGATAATCTGTAATTCATTATTTTTCTTTCTTGCGATGTTAAATCTGCCTGTCGCAACGGTTTGATCATATCGGGGCGTAATGGGAACGCGTCATCTGCCACAAATACATATGGTAAATTTCGGTTACTTCCTGTTAACAATTCACTGCTTGGAATATGTAAATCACTATTTTCCAATTTTTCAAAAAAAATTGTGTTTTGTAGAACCCCTTCATCGGATATTCTGCCATTCATGCCAATGTCTATATACATAAATTGGTATTTTACATTAACAATTGCCATAAGAACCACGATATGGTGCCCTGTATAATTATAAAAATACGATCCACTATTAGCCGGTGGAACTATCGCTATGTGCTTTCCATCTATTGCACCAAGACAATGAGGAAAGTTCCATCGTTCTTCATACATCTTTGCTATTTCTTTCCACTCTGCTTCAGATGTAGGAAACTGTAATATAAAAATAACAAATTTATCATTTATACAATAAGTACTTATTTTTGATGTGAAATATCTATAGCGGCAGGGCACAAAAATGTATCAAATTTATTTGTTTTTAGAAGGACAACAGTGAAGACTCTTCAAATGCCGATGAAGAATATTCATCCAACATTGTATCTAAGGACAACGAGGCTCGATCAACATCGTCAAATAGTAATTCATCTCGCCCAAAAACCCGTCTAAAACAAAAAGAAAAGATCAAAGCATAGCAAATGAAGTATTGGAATCGGTACGAGATCACTTTAAGCGTCCTTGCCCAATTGTAACAGAAGATAGGTGCGATATTATTGGCAAAAATGTGGCGATGAAATTGAGGGCTTTAGATGCGAAAAAATAATAGTCCCAGAAAAACTTATTAATGATTTACTTTTTGAAGCAGAAATAGGAAACGTCACTCCCGAGCACGCCTATATTAACATGAGAGATATTTTTAAACAAAATCAACGAAGCTATGTTCCTGCTCAGCAATATCGACAACATGCATATCAGTCCTCTCCTAATTCCAATATACCCCTGTAAGTTTTGTTTCTTCCGGAAGTCCTAGCCCACCCTGCCTTCCATTTCCCACCAGTCTAAATTCAGAGTATCTTTCTCTACGAACACCTACAATTCCAGGGAATCAGCCCAATGAAACAGAGGTAGTTTTATCGATTCCAGATTCGGCAGCGACATTCCTTCATAATTTCAATGTTGATAATGAATAATTTGTACGCGACAGTTTTGTACTTTAATGATTAAAATTATAATTGTATTTTTTCCAATAAATATTATCTGTAATATAACAGTGTTTTAATGACTTACCTTCAAATAATCTCTTCTAAGTACTTTATACAAAGCCTCACATGTTTCAGGAATAATTTTTCCAAGTGCCTGAGGCGAAATAATTGCTGAAAATTTTAGGTCCTCATAACTTCTGCCACTTGCGAGAAATCTCAATGTAACTGATAATCTTTCGTGGGCAGAAATACTATTTCTCATAACTGTGTTTTCTTTTTTTATCATAGGAATAACCATTTCAAGTAATTTAAAGTATGTTTTCTCGTCCATTTGAAGATAGTTTTTAAAATCTTCTGGTTCAAATTTCAATTCATTTAATAAATTAACATGACTATATGTTTTCCTTTTCAATAACCAATGCTTACACAACTTTTTTCGCTTCTTTTTCGTATTATTTATCTTCAAAATTAAAGCAAGACCTAGCAATGCCAGCGTGTCATTGTCCACATTCGATGCCATCGCAAAAAGAACTGAAGACCGCTCCGATACACCGGAACGTCCCCATACACGCTACCAATATTCGGTTGACCTGCGCTGGCATATCTGCACAGATAACCTCTCCGGTAGACCATAGCGTGTATGGCCTACATAAAGTAGCTACAGGATTGTAAATGGTTTTTCAATATTCGCAGTTGAATTTTGACAGCGGCCTGTATTACAGACACACAGACATCAGAATGTTTTTTCCTTCTGAGAAAGTTTACAACTTTATAGGTATATATATAATTAGCTATGTATTGGAGATATAAGGGAGTTAACACGATCACGGAATAGATACCTCTTTTATTTGCCAGACGTGTTGACCAGGTTGCACTGTGCAGCCTTTGGTGGTCACAGGCTTTCCCTTAATTTCCGTATAAATACATAATTATATAATTTAACGCGAAAGTTTAAAAGTTAGTATAAACATATATTTATTTAGTCTACAGTATTAAACAAGGACTATAAATTGAAAATCAGTTATCTGTTGGTTCCGTGGTACCTAAATTATGGTGTTAGCGGCCATGCTGCAAAAAAGCCACAATCTGTCATTTAATCCATAACTTGTGGTCTATCATCCATGCTAGCTCGAGTAAGATATAATACTAACACATTGCGTATATTAAAAAACAGCAAAGCATAATATCAAATATTGTTATTATTCAAATAATTCATCAAATAATTATGTTTTTTAAAGTTCTTTCAATCATGCTTTTATTAGGTTACTTCCTTACCCTGTCCGTCAGTCACAGTTGCGATAAGCAAATCAGCAGGTTGACCACCATTTGTGCTATCTAACACTATCTACGTATTGCCAACAGATAATATATCGGTAAGTAAACACGCCTATTTGCTAACACACTACTGAAGCTAGTTCTGACGTTTAGAAGGATTAGATTTTTTTTTTTTTTTTTTTTTTTTTTCATTTTACAAGAACTATTACTTCTGCCAAACTGTAAAGCAGTTTGTTGGCAGATGTAGCTCCCATATACACTTTTATATCCTTAACTACTTGTACTTTTTATCCATAAAAGGTACTTACATTAAACATTACATAAAATTACACAAACACATTTGAATCTATGCATTTTTGTTTATAGATATTAGATAGATATAATTATAAGAATGGATTAAGATTGACTTAGAGTTTGACGCCGCCTGTTATCCACTTGACAAAATATTGGTTGAACGGCTTTTTTGCGGCTGCTCAAGTTTTTTTATATACCTAACGGGGCCACTTGATCCAAACTTATTCGTTCCCGACTATACCCGATAGTACCGATAGTACCCGATAGTAACTATACCCGACACATTGCTCTAAATCTAAATCTTGAGGTACATATAACGAGTCAAGCTACGGTCAGTATTAAATCCCTTTTTATAGTGCATGTGGGAACAACCACGCCTGTCACCTTCACCGAGAGTTCAAAAGTGTTTTCTGTGGCACCTTGCATTCTGTAATATGGTATCTAAAAAACAAAGATATTATCAATCAATAAATCAGCCTGTTGCAGTCTACTGCTGCAGTTTAGTGATACCTCCACCATTTCTGTCCTTTTGTAGCGCACTCTTGCTTTATAGTTCACTGCTCAGGAAACCTCAAGATCTTATGAGTAGTGATTGTTTGTATTTCCTGCGGTTGTATGATCTGGAACCCTAGGTTAATACGTTAATCATTAATACTACTACTTCTTATTACTTAATTTAAATAAGCCAGGAACCGTAGTTTTAAAAATCTGAGTCCTAAAGGCCATTCTTGATGTAAGCACTTGTTATCAACTAGAAGCCCCATTTATTTATCAACTTACTGTAAACTGTTTAATAAAGGAACAGCAAGACCGGTCCCCTTGTAGTCCTCTTTGAGAGTAGATATCTACACGTATATTTACATATGTATGTTTAGTATTGGATGTTTAAGATGATGATGAAAGTCAATTCGACTTCTAGTCTTAGTATTAGTTTGACAGCCTAGTGATGAACTTTTTATAGCCTTTGATTTCTAGATTTGCTTTAAGATAAAATTTTAAGTCTTGAGCATAAGTGACATTGTAATATGTAAGTGAATGATGTATTGGTTACAGCACCTTGCTTATCGCTATAATTAGTTAACAAAAGCATGGTAATTTATGGCGTTTGACAAAGCTGTGAATTTTTATTACCTCATTTTTGTACCGCATACTTTAAGTGCGGGCAATGGCTAGTGACCATACATTGTAGCAAGCTTCTGTAATTGGACAGACGTCTTCGACCATATTTTTTATATTTATCTTCTCACTCTTCCGAAAAGATATGTCCTCACACACCATTTACTGTCCTCCCTATAACGTGGGTTGGCAGACTATAAAAAAAAAGTAATGAAATATTTTGACCCGCGAATACAACCCAGGTCCGCACGCAACTAAACAATTAAATTCAAAGCAATTTTCAGATAACTAAAAGCATATCAAGCAAAAACGGCGAAAACAAAATTAACTCTCGCTGCATCGTTTCTCACAGATTATTAACAACTTTTATTTAAAAACTCAATTAACTGTCATAAACGCAGACTCTAATTAGAGGTTGTATATCTGATTGTAATCTATTTTTTTTTAAATTAAAAGTATAAACTTGGCATCCTAAGGTTGAATCGGTGGCAGGGGGCGTAGTGTATCCGGCCTGTTATCATTTCCGGTGTAGCCACTGTTTAATTACAAATATCTTGGGAGAGTGATAACGTTTTTTTACATCTTATCTGTTGATTTAAAGAATGAAAGTTCGAGTATGTGTGATATTGTGTTTTTGTGGGTCCGGTGAATCTCTTACACGATATCGATATATTGTCTGTTATGACAATATATCGATATTTTAAATGAACCCGCCTGATGGTAAGGGGTTAACCCAGAAACGTTCATAAACCAGCGGTGTTACTTATTCATTATCAACCCCCCATAGAGTTAGGGACCTTACACACCTGCAAAAAAAGAAACAACACTGCGCCAGTAACTATATCTAGCCGCGGTCTCCTGTAGAATGGAGATACTGAACGTGTCAGGCTTCTCGACCCAACTGCTGTTCCCTACTTCTGTAGAATATTTGCATAAATGACTACTCTATGGGGTTTCTTCAAAAAAATTAAAAGGTTACCGGTAACACACTCGTAATTTGTGACGGGCCTGTTGGACAAATAATTGTGTGATGAGCACGATCATTTAATGTCCTGTGTCTGGGTGTAATGTATCTATAATATGTATGTATTTATTAATATATAAGTATGTTTATCAGAAGTCTGGTTACCATAGTACAGGCTCTGCCTAGTTTGGGGTCAGACGGCCGTGTGTGAGGTATCTCAAGTTATTTTTATTATAAAAAACCTCCGTTGTTGCAAACATCCAAAGCTTACAGTGACCGTTTTCAGTCAGCCCTTTTTCTACCTTATATGTATAAAAAGAAACCTTTAAAAATGAAAAAAACAACTGATAAATCATGGGCGCCTAATAGAGCCACCAAGGTCTAATCATCATTGCAAACAGGAAGCGTCTCACGCGTCAGTAAAAATAACGTCCACGCGAATCTAGTTTTGAAGATCAATCACGGATAGGTATATTATGTACCTATATGTATATTCATAGGCGTACCGAGGGGGGGTGAGGTAGGGGGGGAACAAGCTTACGTAGTATTCAGGTAATTTTCAGTAAAATTTTTGATTTTCCTCTTCCCCTGTGATGACAAAAACAAATTTTGCCCCTCCCCCTGGACTAAAAGCTGGATACGCCCATGTGTATATTTATAAAAAAAAAGATAAAATAAGCAGACATAGGAATGCTGAGAGAAGTGAAAACTTAAAACGACGTTTCACATTAGTATGACCGTGACGCAAACCCATAACTCTAATATTAGCACGATAAACCACTAACTACATACACTAAACTCGCAATGTAAACCAAATAATTGTTAAAATAATTACGAATTACGTACCAATAATAACTAATAAATTAATAATGACAATTATTAAGTATTAATTGAATATTCCAAACACATCTTTCTCGCTCGGGTACCCTCGGCGGTCCCGAGTTCACCCGATCGAGCCTTTCATCTCAGAGAGTGACGGATCAGCCTAACCTACTACCTACGAAAAAATGTATGTGTGGTGCGCCAAAAGAAGTTTTCACTTCAAAAGTTTTCACTTCAATAATTCAGATCAAAGAATAATTGTTGTTTGACTAGCTTTTGCACGCGTCTTTTCTCACGTTAAAGTAGATTTTGTCAATTATAACAGTACCTTGGGTCCTGTTCTATAACCCCTGACAACGTGATAACAAGTTTCTAGTTATATTGTGTACATTATATCAAAAAATCACTCAAAATTTAAGAAAATATAACTATATTATCTTAAATTTTGAGTGATTTTTTTGATATACTCGTATATAGATAGATAGATATTTGATATATATAGATATAGATGTTTGGACATTATTGAAAATAAAATTAATTCTTAACTAACAATTAATTTTATTTTCAATAATGTCCAAACATCTAAGGATTTTCTTTTCTGTAAATATTTATATTAGACTAAATATTTGTTAAAGGTAATCATTATTTTATGAAGATGCTGTGCCCGTGAGGGTGAAAAATTAAGACTATTCTATTATTTAGTTGTTTACACCTTTTTAAACATTTTGGAATGTATAATAAAGAATTTAATTTAACTAAAAGTGACCAATGATTTTATGTAAATTAAGTACCTGGTATCTTAAAAATTGGCCACCGGCCCATGCTAGCTAAGTATGCACACCTTCAGAGTCTCTACTGTATTACTCCATGCGACACATTTTGTTTCTCAGAATACATAGGCTGCACTAAAAGTATCGGAAATGGAATATTTCCATTGTTTCTCTCATATTAAAATCTTTTTAATTGAAAACTCCTTGGTTTTAAAAATCGAATACCATTTATTTATTTAAAAAAAGATTCTCGGTCTTATCACAAGGTTTTGTCAAACTTGTTTAGTCGTTGAGAAAATGGAATTGACTCCAGAAAATTCAAGAGCGATGATTTATTATGACTTTCGAAGTGGTTTAACGCAAAAACAGTGTGTTGAGCGGATGAATTCTGCATTTGGTGATGAAGCCCCATCCAAAACCACAATTTATCGCTGGTTCGCTGAATTTCAACGTGGACGTGTCAAGCTCAGTGATGATCCCCGTCAAGGTCGTCTAAAAACTGCAGTCACCCAAGAAAACGTTGATGCTGTGCGTAAGCTGATTGAGGAAGATCGACATGTGACATACCGCGAAATTCAGGCAACTTTAGACATTGGCATGAGTCAAATACAAATTATCTTGCATAAACAATTAGGTGTAAAAAAGTTGTTTTCCCGATGGATACCGCATTCGCTCTGTAAAGAGCAAAAAGCGGCTCGGGTTACTTGGTGCGTCAGAACTCTCGAAAGATTCCACGCAGGATCCTCAAATGCTGTATACAACATCGTATCAGGTGACGAATCCTGGATATACGCGTACGAACCCGAAACAAAAAACCAGTCACGAGGGACAAAGAACTGTTAATGCAGAATGGTATGCTAGCATTTGTTTGCCACAGGTCGTTTCTGAACTCCGTAAAGAGAACTGCAACCGCCGCATCATCCTCCATCATAACAATGCGAGTTCTCACACCGCGCACAGAACAAAAGAGTTTTTAAAGCAAGAAAACATAGAATTATTAGACCATCCGCCGTACAGCCCTGACCTAAGCCCTAATGATTTCTATACTTTCCCTAAAATAAAGAATAAATTGCGTGGTCAGAGATTTTCATCACCTGAAGAAGTTGTGGACGCCTACAAAACGGCCATTTTGGAGACCCCAACTTCCGAATGGAATGGTTGCTTCAATGATTGGTTCCATCGTATGGAAAAATGTGTCAAATTTCGCGGAGAATACTTCGAAAAGCAATAAATACATTTTTAAATAGTAATGTTGTGTCACTTCCTTGATTCCCGAAATTTTCAGTGCCGCCCTCGTATAACTAAGGTCTGGCGGCTCTGGGATCTGGATTTGCGATACCGGGGTCACCTGATGGTAAATAACTACCACCGCCCATGGGCACCTGCAACTCAAGAGTCACAAGTGCGTTGCTGGCCTTTAAGGTGTTAGTAGGGTAAGGAGGGGAGAAAGAGGGCGAGAGGAGGGGAGAGGGTGTGAGGGAAGGGTTAGGGCCTCTGGTATCCTCACTCACTCGGCGAAAAGGCAATCAAACTATTGGTTCACTGCCGGTTTTCTGAGAATCCGTGGTATCACTCCGGTCGAGCCGGCCCACACGTGCCGAAGCATGGCTCTCCCACGAAAACTCTTTGCTTTAGTGTTGTGTAGAATCTGTAAAATTGTATGTGTTAAATAAATTTTTAATAGGTAACTTGTATTAAATTCATTGGCTTCTAACCGGTCTCCTTTGAAGTAATTGAAGGAGGCCTATGTCCATTGTCCAGCAGTGGATGTGCTATGGCTTTATGGAGAAACGGGTGTGCTCCCTCCATCACAACGGGAAGATATTCCGACCAGCTCTGATCATGCCTTATGGACCGCGGTCCAACGGATGATTTTGCTGAGTATGTTGCGTTGTTGTTGTCATTGCGTGATACAAGATCATTAGTTCCTACGTAGTTTAGCTTTTCTCTTCTAGATGGTGCCAAAGTATGTTTTGTCGTAAGTGGATGTCGCTACCTCACCACAACTTTAATGATGATGATGATTTATTTCATTCTAGACTATCCTTAAAACAGTTTATTTTCTGGATCACAAGAATTGTCCTTTATATGTAGTTACCAATATGTACATAGTACATTATGTAATATGTTTATTAATAGTCGCCCAAAGGTAGGATAATTCATAAAATTATTAATAACACTGGTCAATTGTCACTAAACAGAAATCAGTTGACATACAGAATAGAAAAGATACTGGGTTGTTATTTGAATCCAATTTATATGTATAAAGATGTACATACATAAAGTATGTCAAACTTCTTTTGTTTAACATAAACCCGTAAAAGTGAGCAAATGAATAACTATTCCTGTCTTATTCTTGCACGTGGTACGGTCGTAGGAAGCATTAAATATAGCATGTTCGTACTTCTTTCACTAAGAGACCTGAAAAGGACCGACCAATCAGTTATAATTATTTATTTTTGTACCGCGACAGACTTAAAAACATCAGTTATGATGCCATAAAAAGATCATAAACTTGCAATTTTAATCTCTTAATTAAAAATCGTGACGTATAAGTTCCTTCTTGAACATTAATAGATTCAAGTTAGTTTAACTGCATTTAATCACGAGAAAAAGCCGTCTAGTCACAATTAAATTTAAAAAATTAACATGAAGGAGACTTTATTGTATACATATACATACATTAGAATACATACATATTGTGACGTTTTTGTATTTTCCATTTGACAGGCATACAAAGGGCCAAACGGCCAATGGTTCCGAGAACTTTTGTCATATATTTATTTATTTCCAGACTTCTTATAAATATCAATCATTAGGACCATTAACTAAATTAAAATAGTCCATCCCTCGGAATAATAAGTAGAGATGAAACGGGTAACTGTCTGGCCGGATAGCCGGATATCCGGGCATCGTTGAGGCTGGATATCCGGCCGCCGGATACTTGACCAAACACTGTCAATTGCCTATCCCGAATGACAAAAGTAATGTCACGTTACATAGTTAAGAAGTTGAAAACAATTAAACTGAAAGCTGAATTAGGAAAACTTTTCAACTCCTTACTTCAAAGCAAATAATCGACTCAACATTATTAGACAAATTACGTCAGGCTGAAAAAGCTCGACAGATGATACAGTTGGTAGTTATAAAAATGTCTTGCGACGCGTCTTTCAGTAGCAGTAAATCTTTAACACCGGCTAAAAAGTAGAGATGAGGAGATAGAGTTGGAAGGTAGCTAAATAAATTTAAGTCCTTGGAACTTGTTTACTCATTTTAAGACTGCTCATGAAGTTGACCTTTGTAAAAATCACACGCTGTATGTACATATATACGTGTATATCTGTAACTCCTCAGTGTAACAAGAGATCAAATGTCTGATAATGTATCTAACAAACATAAAAAAACTTTGTTTAAACTTCGATTATTGCGCATAATGATATATAACCCTGACCTTTTAATCTCCGCACGTAGACAATGTGTTTCATTAGCCGGATTTTTAAAAATAAATTGATGAGTACTTAAAACTATTTTGATACTTGATGCAGTCTACGGTTTTAATTAGGTGTAGTGTATTATTTTTAAAGGTGTTATAAGTTTAACGCGTGTATCTGTATGTCTGTCTGTGGCGTCATAGCTCCTCAACGGATAGACCGTTTTTTTTTTTGAAAGGGACTTGATCGAAAGTGACTAACACCACTGGTTTATCGAATGTTTATAGATAAGGCCGCTTACCATTTGGCGGATCATTTGCAAACCTTCAAACCAGGCTAGCGAGATACAACTCACTGGGACAAAGCGTATAGAGATCCGATTCACTGGACTCAGCGACATTCAGTTCCGACTCACTGGAACAAGTTGTTCTTGGCATTATTGGTATAGACATCCGGGTTTAGATTATTGTGATGTAATGGTAACTTAGTTATTGCAGTGGCGCTGTCTTTATTGATCATGAGGCAGTCCCAAAACTTTTTTCTGTTTCAGCAGATTTTTTATTTGAATAGCACATACATATATATATATATGAAGGTACTGAGGCATTATTAAAATTTCTGGAGTGATCACTTGTACGCAACTCACATGAACGCACGCTCATACGTACGCATACACATAAACAACATACACACATCCAACTACACAACATACACACATACACTCATACTCACACCTACAAACATGCAAACATTACGCAAATTACTTAACACTACCTAATACTATCCATATTTTAATTTTCGTTTCTAACTACTTATGGTCTCAATGTTTATGGTCACCTTTTTAGAATAAGTAGGTACTTTAATTTTGGTTCTCTGTGTCCTAAATGAACCATATTAAGTCACCATGTTCAGATGAGCACTGTTTCCCAAAATACAGTTTTTTGGCCTAGTTTGGGAACCAGTATCAAAACCAATTGTTAAAAAATGAAACATATAAAGTTTATTAGTAAAGTATATAGTTATTATTATCTCTTTATTTACTTAATATACATATAAATTACATTTTTAAATACATTCACTATAAAAAAAAACAAATATATTTAAAAATATAAAAAATAGTGTCCCACCGGTATCGGGTACAGGGACCAAGCTACCGGTGATTAGGGTTCCAGAGATAGAAACCTCCTCACTATGCGTGCCGTATCAAGGAGGACTGCCTTCTGCATCAGGCTCTTAATCCAGCTGCCTAACGTGAGCCTCTGAAGGTGTTGGTCGAGGCTCTTAGCAATTAACCCATGGGCCGAAATGACTATCGGCACAATGATTGCTGAATCCACATCCCACATGTCGACAATCTCGTGGGCTAGGTCCAAATATTTTATTTGTTTATCTTTTTCTGCTTTTAAGAGATTGTCGTCATGGGGAATGGTGATGTCAATAATCATTGCTCGGCGCTCTAATCGGTCTATAACCACTATATCAGGCTTATTGGCAACAATAGTCCTGTCAGTGATGATAGATCGATCCCAGTACAATGTTGCACGACCATTTTCGAGAACTGGGTCGGGCACATACCTGTAGTACGGTAACTCGACAGCCACAAGATTATATTTAACAGCAAGTTGCTGATGGACTATCCTGGCCACTTGGTTATGTCTATGCAAGTACTCGCCGTTGGCAAGACGAGAACAACCAGAAATTATATGCCTGAGGGTTTCTCCGGGACGATGACACGCCCGACAAATGTCAATTGTGCCGTCCTTCAGGATATATCTCCGATAGTTATTCGTCATAACAACTTCATCAGTAATTGCACAGACAAAACCTTCAGTTTCTCCGAAGAGGTCACCGAACCGTAGCCAGGATACTGATGCTAATAAATCTATATCGGGCCCATTTAAGGCCCGATAAAAACGTCCATGCAACGCCTTGCTCTTCCATATCTCCCTGCGGTCTATAATAGTAAGTACTGCTGGTTTGCGCCAGTTCTCTTTTCCTAGAGCAAGCGGAGTGAGTCCGTTGTCAACTGCCACCACATCCCGATACATATCCAAGTCAACGGAGAGGAAGTAATCTCTAAGGTTGCATATCTCGCGGTTATGAAGGGTCTTGGCATTTAAAAAACCACGACCCCCACATTTCCGCGGGATATACAATCTCATGACCGATGAACGTGGATGGTGCATTCGGTACGCGGTAAGCAGTGTACGAACTCTTCTATCCAGGGCATCTAGTTCAGTCTGAGTCCATCTAAGTATGCCAAAGGAGTAGGTTAGGACTGGTATGACCCAATCATTATAGGCCCGCACCTTGTTACCACCTGACAAAAGACTTTTTAATACTTTTTTCAGGCGGCCAAAGAAACGTTCCTGTTCATAGTCAATTCATTTACACCTAACGCCTGTGTCATACCTAGATACTTGTAAGTTTCGTTGGCGGAAAGACATCTAAGGTGTGTGGAATCTAAGAGTTCCATCACCTCAGATTCCACAATCCTGCCTCTTTTTACATGCATGACTGCACATTTATCCACACCAAATTCCATTCTGATACATTTACTAAAGGTTTCAGTTACCTCAAGTAATTTTATCAATTGGAAATTGTTGCAGGCAAACAGTTTCAAATCATCCATGAAAAGGAGATGGGATATAACCTGACCTTCTTTCCGTAAACGATAGCCTAGCCCTGAACTCTTCAGTAAAGTGCTGAGAGGATTCAAAGCTAAGCAAAACCACAAGGGACTCAAACTGTCACCCTGAAATATACCCCGCCTGATCTTAATATACTCGCCGTAACCCTGAGACCGTCGACATCCTGGATAGTAGAGCACCGTTCTCCATTGCCGCATACATGCCTTCAAGAAAGTGCATAGAGTTGTATCTACCTTGTACAACTCCATCACTCTCAAGAGCCACGTATGCGGTACAGAATCATAGGCTTTTTTGTAATCTATCCAACATGTCGCCAAATCCTTTCGATTACGACGAACTTGTTGGTTAATGGTCGTGTCAATAATAAGGAGCTCTTTAGTGCCACGGGCCCCACTTTTACATCCATTCTGAGAGTAAGCCATAATAGTATTGTTAGTTAAATGAGATGTTATCTTCACTCTCAGAATAGACGTAAGTAATTTATAAAGCGTAGGTAAACACGTTATAGGTCTGTAGTTTCTGGGATCCATGGCACTGCCAGACTTAAAGAGCAGGTGAGTTACGCCTGTGGTCATAAAAGTCGGAAGCGAACCTGATTCTAAGCATGATTGCAGTTGAGATGCCAATCGTACGTGTGAGCTACGGAGCCACTTTAACCAAAAGTTATGCAGTCCGTCCGGTCCCGCTGATTTCCAGTTCGGCAGCGAACGAACTGCATAAGCTATATCAGTGTTCGATATTGTTATTGGCTCCATGGTATCAATCGACTCACACGATCGTTCGACATCTCGCATCCAATCACCCTCTGTGTGAGTGACAGTCATCGCCCAGATGTCACGCCAAAATGAATTCGTAATTTCAGCATCTGGGAGATGTGTGTCACTCACTAAACCAGGCTGCTCCCACCTTCTATAAACCCACCTCTCATCCCTTTGGAAGGAACGATTCTGAGTATATCGGTCCACTCGTTTTTTGTACCTTCGTATACGGTTTGCCCATGCATAAACTTTCTGTTTCAGAAAGTCAATGCGCTCTGTGACTCGCGCTGCATAATTACAGGAACTGATACCAGTTCCCGAAAAAGCCCGATTCACAAAACGCATTACTCTCGGACGCGTGTTACCCGATCTGAAACAGATAAGCTTGCCAATGAGTGCCCTCGCCTCAGCGATACGACGTTCAATCCTGCACTGCCACGCGGGAGCAGCAAGCTTTGACCGAGTAGCGGTATCATTTTCTGGGAATTTAACACCAGCTACTCGACATGCTGCAACAGCCGCACAGTACAGAATTGAGTGTGTATCACTGAGATCTGTACTTTCTTCTAAATAAATACCTAATATAGAATCAAGGGCACACACTAGCGCTTTATTTCGTTTATGCATTGGCAAACTCGGTAAACGAGGTCTGTTGTCATAACTCATGGTCCGATATTCTCGAAGAGTACCTTCCAAAATATTCCTTATTTGTTCATTGTACTGAGTACTTACAGATGAAGTACCACTGTCCTCTCCGCCCTCTGCTGGGTAAGGTCGTAGTAACCCAGAAATTGATTGTGACACTGTTTGTGAAGGAGGAGAAGTAACAATGCTATTCTGCAAATCCAAGCGTAGCCTATCAAGCACGGAGTTATCCAACAAATGACATCGTTGAATGGCCCGTACTTGATCCGATAGTCTTTGTGCCGTAACGTTAACAGCTGGTTCAAGTTCCTGAAACAGAGACAGCATACGATCACGATACGCAGTGAGGTTAGTTCCTCCCTCTGTAACCACAAAATATGCTCGCATGACGTTCTCGTTTATTGAGGATGTCCATTTCATGCGACGCACATTACCACCGGTAGCGGGGGCCCTATTCGACGCCGGTGGGCCTCGGGGTCCCAAGCAAGTCGGTGGCCGGCCTCTCCCCTGCCGACGTACAGGTGTTGGCGACGTCGGCGGAGAGAAAAACTCGTCACTCGATGTTGAGCTCGACGCCTCCACAGCGGCCGGAATGCTTGATGCGATTTCCGGGAGCCGCGCGGCGGAGCTGAGCGACGAGTCCGGGGATGTTAAGTGTGCAGTCCTTGCTCTGGATCTTGTTAGCATTAGCAGTCATATTCTTCCTCTTCCTTTAATCCAATGGCTATTTCGTTTATCGATGATTTCAATTGTATTAGACATGACGTTATAAACGTCATGTCGTAGTCATATATTTTTGGTTTTTTACATATTTAAAACTTCCTGTTCATACGAATATTGATTTATGGTATTAATTTTTAATAATACTATTGAAAATATATAAATTTAGATTTGTAAATACAGAATAATAAAAGTATTGGATAAGAGGTGAAAATTTTACGACTGCCATATTATAGTGTTGCCAGGTTATTATTATTATTATTATTATTTATATATATATATACATGTATTTGCATATTTTAGCGGCCTTTGTAAACCTGTTACACCGTCAGTAGTCCATGTAGCTCACACAGACTACAAAAGCCGTGTTAAAGAAACACGGCAGAAGCAATACATAAGCTATCTAGATTATGTACCTAAACAGCTTATGTAGTGTAGATACTCGTGTAGATAAACGAAATATAATCCCATAGTCTAGTTACGTAAACCATCTCAAAAGGCATCAAATAAAATCACAATAGGGATTTGGGTTACGCTTTGAAAGAAAACATTTTTGGCCAGAACAGTATTGTCTTGTTGTTTTTGAAATACAATAGAACTAAAAAGTGTGGCATAGTGTCCGCTACGGCTGGCGAGCACAAAATTGTTACATTTTAAAAGTGATTTTATAACAAATATATATTTTAGAAAAATAACTAATAAATGTAAAATTACTTATAATTTTATTTTATGTGACTCCATGTAACAATCATTATAAATACAGATTATTAAAATTTATTAACAAAAATACATATAAA
Source organism: Callimorpha dominula (assembly GCA_949752705.1). Taxonomy (NCBI): domain Eukaryota; kingdom Metazoa; phylum Arthropoda; class Insecta; order Lepidoptera; family Erebidae; genus Callimorpha; species Callimorpha dominula. The sequence goes on from OX457011.1 coordinate 12,621,533, forward strand.
ATCTATAAAAAGCGAAAGAATACTCACTCTATCACTTACTGACTTATCACGAAATCTGAAAACTATGAAGAAGAAATTTGGCAGCGAGGTAGTAGTGTATGAACAGAAAAAGTCAGCTATTTTGGGCCGGGTCAAAGAGGTATCGCAAGCTTAAATGGAAGTCCTTGGTTTTAGCGAGGTCTGCAATTTAGCAGGAAGGTACTTTCTAGGCAGGACACGTCACCTAAGAATAAATTTTACGACAAGCCGACAGGATTAGGGGTCTAAGGGCTCTCGCAAATTAATATGGAAGTCCTTAATTGTTGTACTAAAGACATGAAATTTGGTAGGGAGGTATTTAGGTAGGTAGGTTCATAGGTCAACTTAGAATGGATTTTCCGAGAAGACCGAATTAAGGGAGTTCGCTTTGTGTGAATGTACTTTGTTTTTGTTACTAGATACATAAGGTTAAATTATTCTGGGTTACATTATCAAATTAACAAATAGTGCAGTAACATTTTTCTTCGCGAGGGCCTAAGGTGGTCAAAAGATTATTGTTTTTTTCGGATTTTTTTTAATTTTTTTTTAATCAAAGACTTGTATTTGGTGGTTTATAGGTAGTAAAAGTTAGCTAAGAAAGGATGCTAAGCCAAGAAGCTATGTTGCCTTAGACCTACTGAAGAATCTTTTTGCTGTTCCAGTATCTAATAGTTAGATGTTTCCATATCTAACAGTGGACAGTAATGAATAATACGACCAACTTTTAAGTTGGCTGTCACGAATGGCATTAAAATTCCAAAATGCAATTTCTTTAAAAACAGGTTCCAAAATGAATTGTTTTTTATTATTAAGTGCTCTAAGCGTACGAAATCGCGCATACCTTGCTAAAATCCCATCCCACTTATATTATAAATGTGAAAGTTTGGATGGATGAATGTTTGTTACTTTTTCACGCCAAAACTACTGAACCGATTGCAATTAAACTTGGTATGTAGATAGCTGGAGACCTGGATTAACATATTGGTTAGTTTTATCCCGATATTCCTACGGGATCGGGATTTACGCGGGTGAAACCGCGGGGCGCTGCTAGTAATATATAAATATCTTACCTCCACTCACACTGCAATGAAATGCCTTATGAATAATTTGTGGTAAAATATTGATATTAAACACATATATATACATTACTTTCGTGTAGAAATGACATCGTAAAAATCATTAAAAAAAACCCGAAATTTTCATAAAATTATTTATGAATATTTACCTTGAAAATAAAATTATTTGAACATAATAATTAAATTCACTATGCTGAGTGTAAACCTGTTTTAACCATTTTATGAAAAAAAATCGGCCGCTTTATAGTTAAGAAATAATATCAAATCTATATGATGAAGTTTCCGCTTATGGAAGTTTTTTAAATATAGTCGTTTACTATGAAGAAATGATAACTGTAACAACCCTGCTTCGGCTTACGTTCCTAGTCCTATCTTACATTAAACCAGCACTAAATGGTAAATGACTTGCCTGTTGGTCTAGTGGTTAGTGGCCCTGACTGCTGAGTCAGAGATCGTGGGTTCGAGTCCCACCAGTCTGGTTGTACTTTGTGTCCGTTGTTTGTAAACTCCCCCGCGACACAGGAGTAATTCTTAATGCGGGAGTTGTCTTTTTAACAAAACAAAAAAAAAGGAGTAATCTGATACAAGAATCACCACTCCACTTATGTTTACGCTCAAGTCATCACGTGATTGTTCCTAAACCACGCTTTAAGAATGTTTATGTTTTGACCCAATAAATCTCAATAACATACTAAAATAACCGCTTGTCAGTTAAAAGTCTAGTCTTTTCAAGATAACGATGTCCACTACACTCATGATGATTAATTACAAATCTTTCATTCACAATTATTTCAAAGCATCTATGAAAATAAATTCGAACCCATACCGAAAATACCGCACTCAAATAAAAGTAAAGTTTTAGATATGATGTCGAGTAGCGCCATCTAGCGTGGAGTAGGAAAAACTACACTACTTTTCGATAATTTAAATTTAATTTCTTACTTATTTAGGATTAAGGCTTATCACCATACCTAATGTATGCAAGATAGAGGATAGAAAAGGAGTTATAAGAAGAAACTATTTCAATGATCACGATGATGGTCCCAATCACGAGAAGATACTATGTACCATTTTGTTGAGAAATAAAAGGATATTATTATTATTAAAAAAAGAGGTGGTTCTAAAACAAAAAAAAAAGCAAGCAAACATGTGACTCTCTTTGCAAAACTGGGACATCACGCCCACGTTGCCAGTTAAAGATTAAAACAACACAAACAACAAATAATCTCCATAATTCGTTAGGCAGTAAAACCAAGGTAGAAAATCATTCTACGATTTGAGAGTGAGCCACGACGTCTGTAACGACAGACGGGTAAAACTGATATTAATATGAATAATTTCTAAAAAAAACAAACTAAATATGGAATTGTAAAGTTATATAATTATATATATATAATTCATCATCAATCATCTTTATCTATATTACTGAACAAAAAGGGGTTGATGATTTTTTTCAAGTTACCTTTAGTACGAGGGAATAATCTGTTTGCGTACGATATGGTATTGGTATAGGGCTCTGTTTCCGCATTTAGATTCATAGGCAGTCCAATAGGTGTTCAGATAAGGCTGACTAGTTGAGTCAGCCTAGTTCCTTCCAGAAGCACAGAAGCCTCCTAGGGCTTGCACACTTCACAGAATTACTCACACGAATAGATTACATCAATTCAAGTTATATTTTATAAGGTAGGTAGGTAGGCCTCTCCCAATGTGTGCATCCAGTCCCTCCCAGCTACCTTCCTTAGGCCGTCGCTCGGTCCATCTGACTGTTAGCCGCGACCTTAGATTAGTGGTTTAGGAAGTTATTTACGTTGCTAAAAAAAGAATGTTTTATGTGGGAGAGCCATGCTTCTTCACGTATGGGCCGCCTCGACTCCACTGGATACCACGGCCTCACAGAAAACCGGCAGTATTCTTTTTTGCATCAGGTGACCCGTCTGCTCGTTTGCCCCTATCCAATAAAAAAAAATTAAGTACCTAAGGATTAATTAAATTGGATTCTATTCATGAAAAAATATTGACGGACCATTTCGGGAAATGTTTTTTTTCCCCTATAAGTCTATTTTTAACCGACGAAAAAAAAGGAGGTTCTCAATTCGACCGTATATATATATATTTTTAATAAGTATATCTTTAAATTTTTATCCATTGTGTTAAATGAATATTAGTTTATAGGACGAAATAAAACTTTAAAATTGCTTGTTTCAAGACAGGCAGAGCCTATATTGTACAATACTCTATGATTACGTTACAGCGCTCACTGCGCAAAGCCCTTATTTGCAATATCAAATGTTCTCTTTACGAACTCTTCTGTTTATAACTTTTACGTTAATAGTTTTTGTTATAATTGAATAAACCTATTTCCCTATCTATTTTGTATCTATTCTAAGGTTAAAAGAAATAAATGGTTTAAGAAAACTCTTCCAATTTGAAATATGAAGAGTCTCACAAATATATACATTGTTCATTTCTTGTTTTTATTTCTTCTTTTTAATAATAATATAGCTTTTATAGCTTTTTAGATGACAGGGGTTGAAACTGCGCGGAGGTTTTTTAACAAGAAACTAAATTTAGAAGGCAGCTCTTTGGTTTTCTGACATATATTACACTAATGTGTTTCGAATTCTAATATACTGACGTAAATAGTAGTTCTGTCTAGAACATCAGTGAATGTAGCATCTAAAATATTATAAAATTAATTACTTTGGTAGCGTTGATATTTCTAATACTAATAAGGCAGGAATTAATGATAATAATAACTTAAAACACCCTACACAAGGCCGTCTGATCCTATGGTACTATGGTAACCAGACTGCTGATAAACGTAATTATATATTTCTAAATACATATTTCTAATTATAAAATATATTTATAAAATAAAATAATATAATTTATAGATAAATTACAACCAGACACAGACCAAATATTAGTGCCCATCACACAATTATTTGTCCTGGATGAGAATCTAACCCACGACCCGTTCAGTAGTCAGGATTACTAACCGCTAAATTAACAGGTCCGTTAAAGATTTGTAGATTGTGTAGAAATTATGAAGATAGCAGATAGTGATTGTAAGATTGTGCTTGTTAATTACATACATACGTACACTTACACCTGTATCCCCAAAGGGGTAGACAGAGATGTATTAAACACCAACATTTTCCTAACTATAATCTATACTAATATAAAGCTGAAGAGTTTGTTTATTTGGTTGAACGCGCTAATAATCTCAGGCACTACTGGTTCGAATTATAAAATTCTTTTAGCGTTGGATAACCCATTTATTGAGGAAGGCTATAGGCTATATAACATCACGCTACGACTAATAAGAGCTGAGCAGTGACCATAAACGCAGGTGAAGCTGCGGGGACGACTAGTTACTTAATAAGGGGCAAATCTATTGCAGTCGACCGGACACTTTGGGAATGACGGATGGGAAAATTTGAGAGTATATTGAAAGGTAGGAAAAAAAGTTATATGGACAGGGACATTACTTATAAGGATGTATTTCTAAGTGTAAGCAATAGCAACAGGCGCATACCTGTAATTCTAACTAGCTGTTACCGTCAAGTCCGAGCCCGCTATGAGAGAAATGACTCACATGTATACATATGAAGTCGCTTAAGTGGTTGTTCGCGATTTTTTATTACCACTAGCTGCAGGCTACAGTATCACTCATTGACATAATATCAATAAATATAACATGTGTTATGTGTTAGACGAGTGAAAGATGAGTGAATTGAACCCTGAGAGTGAAATTAAATATTCAATACCTGGTCTAGACTTTATGTTCATATAGAACACGCATGTTTTTTCAATAGTAATACATTCGTTTTGTTATTGACTGGCTTTTTCTAGGCGTAGGTCTAGTGGTTAGTGATCCTGACTGCAAAGCCAAAGGTCCTGGGTTCAATTCTCACCCAGGACAAATAATTGTGTAATGAGCATGATCATTCATTTGTTCTGTGTCTTGGTGTAATTTATCTATAATATGTATGTATTTAGAAATATATAAGTATGTTTAGCAGCAGTCTGGTTACTTTTTAATTATTATTAATTTTATGTTCTCTTTATTGTATAATACTTTTATTTTTTAAATTTAATTAAGTACATATAATATATTATAATCGTTAAGTAGTTAACACCTATATTATCGTTATTATTATTTTTAATTATGTCAGATTAGTAATTTATCAATTTCCTATTTTATTTTTAACATTTATAACCGTTATTCATTGTGCATGTGGTGTTAGCCTATAAGTGATCTGTATTGCTTAGTGTAATAATCGTTGGCTGACCAAATAAAATAAATAAAATAGTACAGGCTCTGCCTAGTTTGGGATCAGACGGCCGTGTGTGAGATGTGTGAAGATATTATTATTATTATTCGTTCAGTACAGTCCGCTTACCAAAGAAGTACTTATTTACTCGAGTGGTAAAAATCTGGTTGAGGTTTTATTAATTTATCGTAAAATAGAAACATCAGAAAATAGAGACACGTTCGTGTAATTCGCATGTTTGTTTTTTAACTATAGAACAAAATATTGACAATGGCTTTATTTATGTTTTAGTAAAATTCATAGAGTAAAAGTTTTTGTTGGTATAGTGGGTAGTGATCCTGACTGTTGAGCCAGAGAAAGGTAGATTGTGTCATGAGCACGATCGTTTTATCTGTGTCTGGGTGTAATTTATTTATTATTCTCATAAACATACTTATATATTTCTTAATATATATGTATGTTTGTATGCAGTCTTGTTATGGCTGTGTGTCAGGTGTCTCAAGTTATTATTATTATTAAATAAAAACCTTTAAGAAAAGAGCGTACTTGTGACTCTTGAGTTGCAGGTGTTCTGGGCGACGGTAGTCACTTAACATCAGGTGACCCGTCTTCTCGATTGCCCCCTATAATATAAAAAAAAATATATAAAGAAATAACACCCCTCGTTTTTAAGTCGGGCGTTAAAAGTGTGTGTTGGATGATGACGATTCAAAACTTTTATAAATTTAGTGAAGTTTTTAATAAAATATAATGTTGCTAAATATTCGAAGTAAATATTTGCAGTGGGTTCTTTTAATTTTTACGCAGAGCTCATAATTAATGAAAACTAAAACCAGAGACGTAGACATTGGGTCAGTTCAAATAATGTAAACTTAAACCACAAAGGTAATTATTGTCTTGGAGACTTGTACCTACTTATCGATACTCAACTATGATGAATGTTATTGGTGCCAATTCTGTTGTTACAAAACTCACCAAACTAGACAAAAAATCACTAAAATTTAGTTTAGTCCTGCCAAATGACGTTTCGTATTCTGAAAACGTAGGATTAAACTAATTTTAGTTTGACAGCACTAAAATTGGTTAAGTTACTCAACTTGGTCCAAATTTACTCATTTGCTATTCTGTTGTACGTTTTATATGTCTAAAATTGTCTAAAATTGGGAACGTCACACTAAAATTAGACGATATATAAATACATGCCGACTAACTTTAGTGATATAATTTTTCTATAAAAAGTAAATTAATAGTATATTTTTTTATATGATGAATATCGAATATGTGATTTTGGCTTTGGCAGAAAGGTATGTATATTTTAAATTCATTATTTCATAAGAGTGCTTACTGTTTACACTAAAACTAAATAATCATCAATTCATGACCTGATGAAATTATCAAGAGAGAATAAAAGAATGTAGAAAAACGTACGAGACAATAATTCGAATCCGTTTGAAATGGCACAGGAAAACTAGCAGAAACTTTTTAGGCTCTACATCTAAAGCTTTTCATTTACTAAATTATCTCGATAAAGGCTTCATCCCTTATACATCTAAAGGTTTGCTTGATTTTTAATCATTTTTATGCAATGGCACTTTCCATAATACAAACGTGGTGTACCTACTCATATGTAAATAGATAGAGGTGCAATCATATAATCTACTTATGTAGGTTCCTATATAATGTTTTTCTAGTTTTATTTGCACTCCCTTTTTTGCCCAAGGAAGTTATCAAGCTCCTGTAGGGCAAGACAATTTCATTGCACTCAGTCAAACTTCTGTGAGCAGGTGCATTGAAAAAACATCAGATGTAATAGTGGAAGAGTTAACACAAAACATTTTGTATTTTTTTTTCTTATAATCCTGCTCATCAATTTTAACCATAGATATAGATTTATATATAAATTGTAAATACATTGTAATATTTTTCAATATGCCCAACACCATAGGTGCAGTAGATGGGACACACTGCAATAGCAAAACCACCAATAACTCACTCTACTGCACCAGCCTGGAAATCTGTTTTATAATAGAAAAGGATTTTACAGTCTTAACTGTCAGATTGTGAGTATAATCCACATTAATTATAATAATCACTTTAATAAACTGTAAGAATAACAAGGTAGCTGGGATAGACTGGATGCAGGCCTATATCCAAAAGTAGACTGCAATAGGCTAATTGATTGATTAAATGTATTTAACATACTTCCACCGGCTTCAAAATAATAAACTACCTACCTATGTAAATCCTAAATTTAAATTTACTGCAACCTATGATCTTATCTGTGCCTATATTGAGTGAGATTAATGTTTATTATTATACTAGCTGTTGCCTGTGGCTTCGCTTACTAAAATTTTGAAAATTACATGAGAAGGGCAGGCTAGCACAGTCCATCTTGGGCATAGCTTCAGTACTAGCAGTATTTGGGTAATAACTTCAGAAGGACACGCTATCTCAGTCCATCTTGGGCATAGCTACTGTACTAGCAGTATCTGGATAAATACTTCAGAAGGGCACGGCACTGTCCATCTTTGGGCATAGCTTCAGTTCGGGCAGTATCTGGGTAACCTTTTGTTGTTTGTTTTCTGAACTTCTAAGTAGTTTTATGGCGTTACATACAACCTTGCTTTCAATAATTGTTATGCTAGTCAGAAATAATTTGGAAATGTGCAAAGGACGGCTTAAAACAAATTTCATTGTCTACATCACCATCGCTGTAACTGTAATAATCATTTTAGCATGTTGCACCTTCTTTAACATGGTTTTTGATTACTTCAATTAAATAAAACTCTAATTTAGATAATTTTTTTAAAACAAAATTATAATGATTGTATTTCTACATTTCCAGATGACAATGAAAATGATGTGGATGAGGAGAATCATGATTCTAATATTTTGCAAAGAGGAGCCAGGTTTCTTGATACGGACATGGCATATTCAGGAAAAACTGATTCAAACACATTTAAATTAAACTACTAGTAAATGTAATTTTAATTAAAGCTTTATTATTTTTTTTCTAATATAATCCACAATTAACATTAACAAATAAAAACTAAAATTTTTAACATGATATAATCAACTCAACAAGAAATCCTGGAATGGAGGCAGTCCCTATCATATCTAGTATCTTTCACTCTATATCTGTAAGCTCAGATCCAGTTGGTCCTTCTTCTTTGGCCTTATTGAATCACAGATGTTACGCCCCTTTGTCTTCACTTTTGCCCTCCATAAACTCCAAATGTAGACAAAAATAAATCACAAGGTATTAGTATAAGCATATTATGATATGAGGAGGTACTAGAGTCAATCTGGGCACTACCACTCTCATAAGTAGCTTTAAGTAGCAGTATGATACATTAAAAAAAAATTCAAGATTCCTCGGTAAATTTTTACTTTTTCTATGGAATTATGCAAGCTCACATAGTGATGGTAACTGTTTATCATCAAGTAGCCTGTGTATCTGTTTGTTAATCAATCTCATAAATACTTAAAATCTCATAAAACAGCTTAGTTTGTAGAACTAGTTCGGTAACCATGCTTGAAATTCCTTTACGTTTTGATTTGCCTATTAACCTGAAAAAAATTAAAATTGACATGGTAACAAATGTCATTAAAAAATTTAAAGATTATCTTCCTCTATTGTTTCCATACAAAGGTTGTCTGGAAGACATCGCTTTTAGCGATAAGACCGCCTATTGTACTTGCCGCTTAGTATGTTGCTACTAAACTGTGTTAATTTCTGTCTAACTGTGGTGTACAATAAAGAATGTTCTATCTATCTATCTATCTATCTAAAGGGAGCACCAAACAATATTGTAACGAAATTTTCTAAATGTTATGTAAATACAGTAAAGACGTAAAAGAGTAGAATAATAAAACAATTTAACAAACAAAATTACTTGGTAAATAAAACAATGAAAAATTTCTGACCTCTCGCCATTTCTAGATTATTGTTGATGCGTTTCACAAGTTAAATTTTTTTCTATTATTCTCCTTCATCGTGATTGATTTATTTATTTAAAACTTTAGACTTATTTTAAAAAATAAGTTAATTATATTTATATGGGATTGACTTGCACAGATTCATTATTAGCTGTTAATTAGGCAGATAACAAAAAAGGATATACAGTGGGTTGCCAGCTTTGTGAACTCAGTAGAACAGTATTTACTAAGCTATGAGCTGGAAATATGATACTTTGTTCGGTACATAATTATAATGTTCGTAAACAAACATTAACATGCATTTAAAAAACCTAAAAATGTTGTTTCAGAATATTTTATTCTTTCACTCTTTGTCATTCATTCTTTACTTTTAAGTAGCAGCAACACTCTCGTACTTAACTTTTAGTTATGTCAGATTCAAATATAGTGCTGTCTTAATAAGAACTAAATTTAATTCAACGAAACAACAGAATACCATGTTCGATATCTCTTGACTAAAATAAAAGATTTTTAGTGAAATTTTAGTTTAGTGTGGTGAACAACAGAATTGGCACCATTGTGTAAATAATTTTAGCTAGCATTTCATCCGGCGCCCCTATTACACTGTCGCCTGTGTGCGCCGCACACTTCGCACACAGGGGCGGCTCGGCCCTGCCGATGCTTAATTTACTCTGTTAGGCGACCATTAGACACTCATGCAAAGGTGCAATCATTACCAAACGTCATGCTTGACAAAATAATATCGACATTATAATCTCATCAGGCAAGCGACAATCACAATCAGCATTAGACGATAGGTTATTCGTGTATCACCGTTTTGATTGTGGCAAAACTGACAGCAAAACCTACCGGGTAATGGGCGCCTTAAAGGGACATATTTTATTTTCATCACTGCCTAACGGTTTTTCTTATTTAACGAACGCTATACAGATGAGAAAAATATGTAACAATTTAAGGATTGAAGGCTGGTTGTTTGTGAATAATTGCGAATCGACTCTCATCCAAACCAGCCCGGTTTCGAAAAGACTTAAGTACTGTCGGACGGCAGTAATCCAAAAGACAGGAAATTTCTATCTTCTAATCTGTATTATTGCTATAATTTATGTCTCTAGTGAATTACGTACGTAATTATCAAGATAATCTGATGCCGCAATGAATTACGTAATTATCACAAACTCATCAGCAGTATAATATTGGTACAGCTAGAAGTTTTAATGCTGGAAATATAATATATTATATCAAGCCAAACCTTACTCTTCCTATTAGTACAATTAAATACAATTGATCTTTACAAAGTCAAGTCGTTGAGATTAGAGTCCATATAAAGAAAAATGTCGTTTTTTTTTGTTTTTTTTATGAATGACCACTCATGACTTATTACAAGGTATTCCGATTTCAATCATTATTTTTTATGGGTACATAAAAAGTTACATATAGTCAAGTAAAAATAGACGCGTCGCTCCACCGCTACCATAATCACATTTTACGTACCTGATAATTAATTTACTTGTTTGTATGTTTAGCGCCGATTCAAAACTATTTATGTATTTACATTATTGTAGGAGTTAAGTTAGGCTATGAAGTAATAGGTAATAGTCTTCTAGTAGTTTATACTTTCTTCTTTCGTCAGTTTAATTTTTTGTTAGAAAGTTTTTTTACAGATAAAAAAACCTGATTGACTAGAACAATCCGGAAATTCAGATGCAGGGTCTTTCAATCCACTCATTTAAATGAGCATATTAATTTAAGAGTTTTGCATTCCCTTACTTTATGAAGGATTGTCGTTTAAGGACTTCCCCTAACTTAGATACCAAATAAAAATCATAAACTCGTTTGACGATTACCAACGGCCATCTTTTTTACGACAAATTGTTTATTCCATCGTTAAGTCGTAAAAGACGGCTGCACTAAAAGGGGTAGTAACGAAATTACCACCCCTTGACGCGAGAATTTCATGAGCTCGGACAATATTACGCAGAAAGGTGCAATCTAAATTACTGTTAAAATTTTAAATTTTATGAATTTCATATTTTGTTTTTATGACTCAGTTTGAGTGTTTTAACGAGTGTAAGCTGCGGTTTTGTATATTACGGTACTAAATGTGTAACAATAATCATTAACGTCAGCCTTAAGAGTTCGCAGTAATAGCAGTTCATTACTGAGCATTGGCCTCTTCCATGGAAAGATATAATCAGTATGCCTAGATGACAATATTATCTATAAATATGTACCTACTTCAAAATCTAGTCATTCTCATATTAAAAAAAAGTGTTTGTGTACTTATGAACGCATGTAAGAAGTTATAATTCTTTATTTAAATATCATAATAAATAATACATACCGTCAACTAACCTTAAATTCTACAAACGTACTCAAAGTAACATGTAAAAACCATTTTTATCACTTATAAATACATAAAAGTACATTATCTTTAAATCAATAAGTTGTTAATAAATATCAGTCACCACGATATTTGAAATAAAATCGTGAAGCTGGTAAGTTTTTTAAAAAAACTAAAATGTTGATAACTAACTTCAGGGTGTCGGTTTTTTGTGACGGTGTGCGTGCGTATCGTAAAAATTTACTCTTATCATTTTTCCCTAACGCGCCAAAAGACGTGTAACTTCAAAAACAGTAGTGTTAGTTTATTTATTGCTCAATACCTGTCCTCTTATTTATCTAAATATTTTTATTACCAACATAACTATTTTAAATTCCGAGTACAGAAAAAGGCAAATTTACAACCTTTTTCAAGTAAGTAAGTAAATAATGATGCAATTACGACTGTAGAATATGGGAGACACAAATCTATTAGAAAGAAACTAACATCAACTTGATTACATTTTTAGATATACATATAAAGAGAAAGGAAAAAAGTAAAAGTCACACTACCAAAACAATTGTGATTGAGTCAACATGTTACGTCAACATAATGTATCTTAACGCTTAATTAAATATGATATTCTAGCCCCAAGGTTAAACAAATAAATTAGATGGCTCCTTACCGTAGCACCCTTGCCCATGTCCAACAGGTTGGTCGAAATCTTTTCTTTTTGTCACTTGTAACGGACGAAATAATTCGGTTGTCATTCAGGAACGCGACAATTTTTATGACATATGGTAAATTTAAACTTGAATAAGTGATGATATTGTTAAGTCAAATTTGATACACATAACATATTTTCGGTTTTATCTATCTATATATATATATATATATATATATTACTTTATACTTTTTAAGAAGCTTTCGCGAACGCATGAACGTCACATTTGAAATACTTAAGGTTTATGTATAGAAGGAGTGCAAAAAGCTAACATATTTTAAAAATATGTGGTCAAAATGACAGTTCAAGTTTTAATAGCCAATAAAATAAACCAGAAATGAATTATGGTCGATATTCGACCACCAGGCAATCTCTAGTATTATTAAAGACCTATCAATGTCATCAACGTCATGGCGAATGTCATTTTAGTACTATCTGATCTCGAATATTCTGGAAATTACCATTCACATGCACCTTTTGCCTTTTGTTAATCCCTCTTTAATAGAGAGATACAACACTGGTAGTCGAGTGGTATAACCATTGGCGCTCTAAGTCGACATTTCAGTTTGATCCCCGGTCATGCACCTCTGACTTTTCAAAGTTTATGTGCGGATTACACTTACTTTACGACGAAGAGAAGCTGCATACATGAGAGCTCTTCATAAAATACTCGAAGGTTGGCGAACTCTGCCAACGGACACTAGACCAGGATGGTGGATTTTGACCTAATAACTGATACAACGAGGCTCCCCTCGTTGTATCAGTCACAGGCCTCCGCCTGTGATCAACAACGAAACAGTTTCTTAGTAGTATTGTAATTAGGAAAGATAATAAATAGGATCATAAAGGGAGGATCCTCCGACCAGACTAGGTGCCGCGGCCTAGCGATTGATGTCGAGAAGTTGTAAGTACATATTATATACTAATCAACGCGGCGATTTTATTGCGCGATGCAGAATCAATAGTTACAACGTAGTTCAACTCGTCTTCGTTATATAGATGTTGAATTATGTTTTTGCTGTATCTGGAAGTCGCCACGTGTAATTATCTGGGATTTAACTAAGTAATGCTTGAACTATAGTTCTAAGAAACGGATAAACAAAGTGATATATATTTTTTATAAATACTTATACACTCTATATAATAACAAAAACAAAAATACAAATAAAGTCATATTTATGCCCACATAATTATTAGCCGTGACGTTATAGTCGAATGCTCTACAGAGGCAGAGGACGTCAATACATATATTATTATTGAATTTCTTACTTATCATATTTCTCTTTGTCTTTATTATTTTATTCCATCATGAAGGCTTCCTAAATTATAATCATTTATAAAAATTTTAAAAATAAATCGATTTCAACAAAAGGATCATGACCAAAAGGGCTAGCAATGTTTCATGTTACAAAATCAAAATGATATAAAAAATAATTTCTTATTTTTTTACAACCTTTTCACTACAGGAATTCTATTTTCGTAACCGGAATTATGATTGAAATAAAAACAGTAAATTAACAATTGCTACGCATTATTTCCGTATTAAGTCATGATATTTACGTTTCGTTCCCTTCATTTGTACGAGCTACGTAAGTATGAACCTTTAAACAAAAGCATCATAAAAATGATCTTAAATTCATAATATCTTAAAATAGCTAAACAATTAGTAATATTATTACGTTTTACAATGTAATTAATTAATATTTTATGTGTCTGTTATAATAATTATTATTTTTGTGTTCCGTCTCACGCAACTGTCAACCCAGATGTCAGACAAGTCGACGGCCATTACTGTTTATGTGTTGATTGACAGTAGTCACTGTTATAATCTCTCCACTTAAATATTAATACATAGGCTGCACTAAAATTATCGGGATTGGAATATTTTCACTGTTTCTGTCATATTAAAATCTTTTTAATTGAAAACTCCTTGTTTTTTTAAATCTAATACCATTTATTTATTTAAAAAAAGATTCTCAATCTTATCACAAGGTTTTGTCAAACTTGAGAAAATGGAATTGACTCGAAGAAATTCAAGAGCGATGATTTATTATGACTTTCGAAGTGGTTTAACGCAAAAACAGTGTGTTTACCGGATGATTTCTGCATTTGGTGATGAAGCCCCATCCAAAACCACAATTTATCGCTGGTTTGCTGAATTTCAGCGTGGACGTGTCAAGCTCAGTGATGATCCCCGTCAAGGTCGTCCAAAAACTGCAGTCACCCAAGAAAACATTGATGCTGAGGAAGATCGACATGTGACATACCGTGAAATTCAGGCAACTTTAGACATTGGCATGAGTCAAATACAAATTATCTTGCATGAACAATTAGGTGTAAAAAAGTAGTTTTCCCGATGGATTCTGCATTCGCTCTGTGGAGAGCAAAAAGCGGCTCGCGTTACTTGGTGCGTCAGAACTCTCGAAAGGTTCCACGCAGGATCCTCAAATGCTGTATACAACATCGTATCAGGTGACGAATCCTGGATATACGCGTACGAACCCGAAACAAAAAACCAGTCACGAGTTTGGGTGTTCGAAAATGAGTTAAGGCCAACAAAAATTGTTCGTTCACGGAGTGTTGCAAAAAAAATGGTGGCCACGTTTGTCTCCAAAACAGGCCATGTTGCGACTATTTCTCTTGAGGGACAAAGAACGGTTAATGCAGAATGGAATGCTAGCATTTGTTTGCCACAGGTTGTTTCTGAACTCTGTAAAGAGAACTGCAACTGCCGCATCATCCTCCATCACGACCATTCGAGTTTTCACACTGCGCACAGAACAAAAGAGTTTTTAAAGCAATAAAACATTTAATTATTAGACCATCCACCGTACAGCTAAAATAAAGAATAAATTGCGTGGTCAGAGATTTTCATCACCTGAAGAAGCTGTGGACGCCCACAAAACGGCTATTTTGGAGACCCAACTTCCGAATGGAATGGTTGCTTCAATGACTGGTTCCATCGTATGGAAAAATGTGTCAAATTTCGCGGAGAATACTTCGAAAAGCAATAAATACATTTTTAAATAGTAATGTTGTGTCACTTCCTTGATTCCCGAAATTTTCAGTGCCGCCGTCGTACTACTTACGGAACTCCATTTGAGAAGCTGGTGACTTATTTTGTTTTTAACTAGCATTGTTTTTTTTGTACCTGAGTGATCTGTGGGTATTTTATAAGTTGCGAGTAGGTTAAACATAATTTATAGATCCTTGTTTGTAGGATAGGTATCTCCGTTTTTGTTTCTAGTCGGTGAAAAAACTCAGTAAACTTTTTGCAAATTAGGAATTTCATGACTAAATATCCCTCTTTATCACATGACCAAGATACAAAAGTTAACTAACAATATAGTGTTAAATAGATACAGATTAAATATTTACCAACACTTGCAGTTGTACGTCCGGTATGCATCATGCCATGTTGCATTGCACAATGCTCGTGCATTCGACCTACCCAGCGCCATACGTCATGACTACTAATACGACGTGGGATCCTGCCCGCATAAACATAGGCAGCTCGTGCCACGACCTTAGGACTTCTAGGAATGTTACAACGGAAGGTTGCACCGATAAGGGCAGCGAACTGGGCAAGGACGATTTACAAGTCTGGACAAAAAGTTAGTTCGAAAAGTGTGATTTACTTAAAAGAAAATCATTTTTGGAGTTTACTCTTTAAGAATCGATTTTCATATAATGTGTGAAAAAATATGAAGAGTAAAATTTTGTGATCGGAGGGTAGCGTAACACTTTAACGCTTTGTTCTGCTTTTTGTGCTTTATTAGAGTTTACTCCTTATCCTCGACGCATGTAAGTAAGTATGTGTATAAATATATGTATATATATAGAATATATACTGTACAGCGTCTACAAATGATGAGAGAAATAGAGAGAGAGAGAGAGGGCATTCAGTAAATTGTAAACTCCAGTCGTGCGTTGGATCTGACACACACCTTTTTTTTAGATTTCTATCCTTAAATTTGATCTTACCAAAGACTTCGGTAAACAAGACTACCAGTATGGTGTTTTGTTCTCACTAATAAGGGTTGTCATAGTTCTATGTGAACGAGAATAGGTTTTTGCAAAGCGCTAGTGATATCTAAATCATTGGCAAACCAAAACTTCCTAACAGCAATAGGGATATTTCCCATCAAATAATATCCTGAATATCCGTTATACAACCAATATTATAAGAAACATTCTAAGCAAAAACGCAAGGTGTCATTATAGAACGTTTGTGGTTATTCAACCTTTTCTGCAGTTCCGTCGTAACCCTTTAAATGCCCGCCTATTAACTTCGAAATTCAAAATTCGGTAAGGTTTTTTTTTTTCTAATGCTTTCATTAATAAGCAACGTGGCAATGCAAGGGGCACGTGCGCACGCGGCTGCGTGTTGCCATACGTCGTGACGAGCCGCCAATAAAATAATAACGTATCGCTTGCGCCCGCGCAGCCCGTGCCAACACTAGCCTGGTAGGGAACGGATTTGGAAATATATTTTATCTAAGAAAAGAAAATCATACAAAAAAAATGTTTTTATAATACTATCCAAAAGGTGTAGCTAGTTTTCTTAGTACGTTATCTTGCTTTGACTTTCCTATTATTTGGTTCGAGTTCCTAATAATTGTTTTATAGTAAATTAAAAAAATACTATCAGCTGATGATGGATCTTCTGCAAGGGTTTATAATAAACTTGCTTTTAGTATTTATTCGTTGATTATTCTTAATATATTTTAGTAAATCCATCACAGAAATATTCTATTATCCTTAAAACATGTGTCGTACAAACTCTGTTTTTTTTGTGTGCTTGTGGAAACTCCCTGGGACCGTCACCCCACCGGGGTTTTCGTAGGGCAGTGTGTCAGAATTGAACCGACTAAAACCACACGGTGTGCCGTACTGCACCTGAAATAGGAGGGATCCGAGAACAGCTTTTATTAAAACACGCTGCATTAGCCGATGGACAAGACAGACAAGTCACTTCTCCAACCAACCGTGCATTACGAGTACATATGTATCTTATCTCCACAATTTTAGCGTGTACACACGTGTGTACACCATCACCCTTTATTATACGCTTTAATGATGAAACCGTATTCTCATCTATAACATCATCTAATAATAATATTAATATATCTCTTTTTTGTACACCAAAATAATTTTAAAGAGTAGGAATACAGCAATGTTGGGTGGCTTATACAATTGGTGACCGGCGGAGGCAGTCCTTACAGGCAACCATATCTATTTATGTATATATATAAAAAAATAATGTTCGTTTTTTTATGTTAAATGGGCAAACGAGCAGACGGGTCACCTGATGAGAAGTGACTACCGTCGCCGATGGACACCTGCAACTCAAGAGTCACAAGTGCATTGCCGGCCTTTGAGATGGTAGTACGCTCTTTTCTTGAAGGTTTGAAGGTCGTATCGGTCCAGAATACCGCAGGCGACAATTTGTTGACCTTCGTTCAAAATCGCACATCTAAAGTTCTTTACCAATCGTTTTTATACAACGTTATATTCATAACGCTCATGTTTTTTGAAAATTATTTTTTGAATATAGAAATCAATGAAGTTTGTTCGTATTTATGCGCTGCCGTATCATGATTTATTTTATTTTAGATCCAGGTTGCGAGGGTAAAAGAGAAGAACATAGCGAACATAGGTTTCATCCAGAAAAAGTACTGTTATGAAAAAAATACTTTTACGCGAGCGAAGCCACGGACAAAAGCTAGTACCTACATTAATAAAATGATAGACCATACGTTTTAGAAATAATTTTGCAAGTAATTAATTTTAGATCTATCAAACCAAATACGGCCCTAGCTCATCCTACAACGGGCGTCGGCGTTATTCCACAAATTGTACAACACAATGGCACAGTGGGACGGAACTCGAAGGTGTTAAAGACAACCCTTTATCTAGCCGCTGGCCGACATATGTTGAGGATTTCCGATTGGTACTGCAAAACCACGAATGTGAGTGGACATAAAATCATTGATAACTGGTGTTCGAGAATAGACATTGTGTCAAAAACTCAATCACACAAATGATAAGGAGTACCAGGGCCTATAACCGTTTTGCAGTCAATTCATAGCGTTAGTAACACGCCAATCCTATCCTTTCGACATTACAAAATATGTGGCTTGTCTGTATTAAAATTTAATACAAACTTAGTTAATTTTAACAAATTTTATTAATTAAATATATTTCAAAACTAACTAATTAATAAAATTTATTATTACAACATTTCATTAATATAAAAAAAAAAAATAATTAGTACATTTAAGCAAAAACAACACTCTTCAGTATTATTATATATGTATAAATGAATTAAGTTTTATTACATATTTCAGGTCCGTTCAAGAGTTACTTACCGCTTACGCTATTATTGTGTTTTGTTTGTCCCTCTGTAGCTTTAATTAATGAGTCTCTCCTCTTGGCGCGTACAAATATATGTGGCTGTGTTTTACAACAACATACTTGTATTCTATTTTTCTCATAGAAAATAACCGCAAAACAATCGCAAAAAAGAGTTATAGAAGCGACGTTACTACAACGAATAGCATAAACCATTTAGTTTGAAGCACATTCGCTCTTTTGAATCCGCAACAAACACTTCTAACAAACAACACAAACTGTCTTTCCTTTGTGCAACGGTGCATGTCATTGTTGAACGAAAAGGTGCATTTCAACTAGTGCCCAACTGACGTATAGATCTGCGTCTGCAACAATTCTGCGTAGACGCACATTTTGACGCAATTATTTGAATTGTGTTTTTGGTTCAATGTCAATTGTATATTGGACAACAGATCAGGAAATGGTTGCATTTGTGGTTACTCATGGTACACGTTTGATTGATGGACCAATGTGTTCTTTTTGTAGTTCCTTGTGGATTAATGATGTAAATTATATACATACGTTTAGTTGTGAGAGGAGAATTGTGTATTTATAAAAGTGAAATCATTTTTTTTTAGTTTCCGTAGCTAATTAAATTCGTCAGAAGTTAATTGTCACTAAACAAACTCATCAAAATTAAACCCTTTTTGAGTTGGAATCATCCAATCGATAGCTTTACAATTTTGTATTGATCTACGTGTTTCTATGTCTGATATATTTTTACGAAAAACGTATCTTAATATGTTTTAAAAATGATTTACTGCAAACTCCAAATTTATTGATGCCATTGAAAATAATCATATCATTCTGAAAACTGTGCAACTCAACTTTAAACGTGGAAGAGCCATGCTTCGGCACGTATGGGCCGGCTCGACTCCGCTCGATACCACGGCCTCACAGAAAACCGGCAGTGAAGCAATGCTTCCATTTCGCCGCGTGAGTGAGGTTACCGTCATTTACTACCAGGTGACCCGTCTGCTCGTTTGCCCCCTATACCTTAAAAAAAAGCTCCTCTTGCCGTTCATAAACTCTCTTTCCTTCCAATGGCTGCCTGGAAGAGATCGATAATGCGATAAGGTCGCCAAGGTCTCTAGTTTGTAAGAATATGGACATACAGTTCTTTGTAATTTCTTATGTTTTTGTACAAAAAAGAGTTCATCTCTATCTATCTATACGTAACTTTATAGTTATGTACCATCGGCCAAATATATCGTCTACCACCCTACGGCTGAAGATCATTTAACGTCATAAAACAACAAGGTTGATTTTCACGTGCAATAATATTCTGACAGTTCATTGTTAGAGATAGATTCAACCTTATCGCTATTGTGATTACACAGAACCTTTTGTCAAAACTTGTAGAACATTTTCTTTGTCCACTGTACAATCTGTACATGTCCATATTTAAAAACTTGTGACTCAGGTGACCCGTCTGCTCGTTTGCCCCCTATAATATAAAAAATAAAAACTACAAAACCATTTGACATGATTATTTAAAACTTTTTACGAACAAAATCCATACTTAAAAATCTAAATATTACAATTCTCTTACTTTCCCATATAGCTCATAGTCAGAGAACCATAAATGCCATTACACACGTAAAGCATTAAACATAAGGCTGGCGACACAACGACTAATAGCCTGGGTCGTTACTGACCCTTAATTATAAAGGCTGGGTTACACCAAGAGCTACATAATACTAAATGTATTGATTAGGTGGATTATACGTAATCCACCTAATCAATACATTTACGGTACGGTTAGTCAGTGTTGAATAAAAAACAATTGGGTGTTTTCTGTTACAGCAACACGGTGTCTGACAATGTGTCCGATAGAGTATAACATACTCACTCCTTAATCAACATCCGTAATAATGTAATAAAAAAAATATGTAGCCATGGGACAGAAGTGAAAACTTAAACAAAACGACGAACTTAAAACGTCATGTTAGCAGGTTGGTGACATTAATCAATAAGGACCTGATAGAAATCAATGTTTAGATTAGCGCCCTCTAGTGGATCTGTAAATGTATTATTAGCGTGACGGTCACGAGTTCAATGCTTTTTTCCCATAGCAAAACGTGCCTAAAGAAGTTTTCATTTCAAAAAAGTTGAATGAGTAAGTAAATCGGGACTTAATTGCAGTAATATAATTACTTATATAAAATACGATAGCTGATAAATCTCGTCAAACAAGTCGCGAAATTATGTAACAAATATAGCTTAGCTCTGTGCGGTCTACCGCCCTAAGGGTAAGGACTTCGTATGACCCTAAAACTCACGAGCGACGATTTACATCCACATCGCAATATATCAAAAAGAAAATCTATGAATAAATATGAGATTATTATGTACAAATACTTACTAATAACTTACCAATAAAAGTCATCAACGATATTTTGAACCTTTACATAACGAACTATCAGCTTTCGATGCATTTCTTTTTGATAAAAACCGTTTATATTGACAATAAAATGATAATGAGTAATTTTGAGAGTTTTCGTTACTAAATAGTTTTCATAATTTTGAATAAATATGGATATTGTTTTCGACAGTGTGATGGAGGCTTTATGAGTCGTAAATGCATACCTGCCGTAGTGTTTTGAAGTACGGTACGGTTAACGGTGCTGGATAATTTGCTAAATAAGCTATTTGGTCAACAATTATACGAACCTAAACTGATATCTATATTAATAATTCGGTCAAGGGGTACGGTAGACTCGATTGAAACCTTACCTGAATAATAAAACAAAAAAAATAATGATTTCGAGTCGACAACATATATCCGCGAAATTCGGATTTTGAGTATTTTGTTAAATTCTAATGGTGCAAATGGCAGTCGCCATATTCGTCACTCGGATGCCATCTTGAGTTCGTTAAGGCCGATTAACTGGTATATCTTGAGTTCGTTAAGGCCAATTCACACGTATATCTACCTACATTTTGTAAAAGATTGTGTATTATGTATGAGTCACATTCCACCCGAGCAAAGCCGGGTTTTCATCTAGTTGATCAATAAATGCAGCCTATTTACGTTATGTCACACACCACAGGTAAGCACGCGTTGATGTCTCTTTGAAATGTCCTAAATAAAAATATTATAATAAGTACATATAAATAAGTAAGACAAAACAGTTAAGAACCGTTTTTTTTTTTATTTGTTTTGTTTAGTAACTATAAAGGAGTTTTAGTGATATCAATAAAAACACTTGGATCAGATAATTTTTCTATATAAATATGTGGAAATGATAACTATGTTGATCTGTCATGTACGGAAAATCTATATAATAACAGTTAATGTTATTAAGACTAAGACTTCTTTGCTGTAACATTAAGCCTATAATCAGAAAATCATTTAATCTAACATCAAACAAGAGAATTTCGCCTGGATCAACATATTTTATAACAGTTAATGTTATTAAGACTAAGACTTCTTTGCTGTAATATTAAGCCCATAATCAGAAAATCATTTAATCTAATATCAAACAAGAGAATTTCGCCTGGATCAACATATTTTATAACAGTTAATGTTATTAAGACTAAGACTTCTTTGCTGTAATATTAAGCCCATAGTCAGAAAATCATTTAATCTAATATCAAACAAGAGAATTTCGCCTGGATCAACATATTTTAAAACAGTTAATGTTATTAAGACTAAGATTTCTTTGCTGTATTATTAAGCCCATAATCAGAAAATCATTTAATCTAATATCAAACAAGAGAATTTCGCCTGGATCAACATATTTTAAAACAGTTAATGTTATTAAGACTAAGATTTCTTTGCTGTATTATTAAGCCCATAATCAGAAAATCATTTAATCTAATATCAAACAAGAGAATTTCGCCTGGATCAACATATTTTATAACAGTTAATTTTATTAAGACTAAGACTTCTTTGCTGTAATATTAAGCCCATAATCAGAAAACCATTTAATCTAATATCAAACAAGAGAATTTTGCCTTTATCAACATATTTTATAACAGTTAATGTTATTAAGACTAAGACTTCTTTGCTGTAATATTAAGCCCATAATCAGAAAACCATTTAATCTAATTTCAAACAAGAGAATTTCGCCTGGATCAACATATTTCGTAACCCTGTGGTACCATGATAGCAATAGCAATATATTGTACTAGAAGCGCCCGGCGGTTTCACCCGCGTCCGCAAGTCTGCATCTCGTGGGAATATCGGGATAAAAAGTAGCCTATATCTTAATCCAGGTCTCCAGCTATCTACATACCAAGTTTCATCGCAATCAGGTTAGTAGTTTTAGCGTGAAAGAGTAACAAACGTCCATCCATCCAAACTTTCACATTTATAATATTAGTGGGATTGTAAACGCAGACGTGTTCCTGTGGAACCGCGTAGTGTGCCATCATTTTGGTTTTTAAGTGAACTTCCTTCCGAAAACGCTCCAGTTGTTTAATAACATTCCTGCCATGGTTTTCGGAAATAATACAGTATGGGGCTCTTCGGAAGGAGGATTAAAAGATCTTTACAGGAACGGTAACGCGTGAGTGACAACCCTGGTGTTTCAAACGTCCACAACTACGATGACATTTTATTATCAAGCGGCTTAGTGGTACATGGTAGGGAGATACCAATAGTTGAGCAGCAGAACATACTTTCCGTTTCTAGATAAAATACCTACCGTTTAAATGAGAGCCGCCTAATCGTAATAATCGCCTAGTAAAAATCTTTTAATGCCCATTTCGAAGTTCACAATTCATCGGAGGTGAGTCACCATTGCAAACGTGTGACGGTGACGACACGTTGTGAAATACAACGTGATTATGCGAGATGATACTACTGTCGCGAAGTTTGTTGTAGTGCGCGACTGTTCTGAACTATTGTGAGGCTGTACCCTTATCGTTGGCGGAGGATGCAATAGTAGAAAGCCGTTAGTATCATCTCAAAAACTACCTCCGAACCTAAGAAATTTTAATCGAAAGAACACATAAATGATTTTAAATACATACAATTGCATCTTTACATAGTATAAAACAAGATCGCTCCCCGCCGTCTCTCGCTTTGTACGCTTACATCTTTTAAACTACGCAACGGATTTTAATGCGGTTTTCACCAATAGATAGAGCGATTCAAGAGGAAGGTTTATACGTATAGTTGTTCACCACATTAGTATCTACATTGCACCCGTGCGACACCCGGGGCGGATCGTTAGTGTAATAATAAATATCAACTAACAATCTCTTATCACGCGATCAAACCAGACATGACAACCACTTAATTATCGCTTCAAACCTGCTTTAGCATATATAATTATATAATATAATCAGGATAATTTTCTCGTATATGCTTAAACTTACATGTTAGCTCATATGTCATAGAAAATAACTCAATCAACAGTGTTTACTAGAGATCGGATATATAGATAGATATTCGGATGCATATTTACCTAAAGTTGAGATGTTGGCTATTATGGAAAGCACTTTTTTATCGAAAGAATCCCGCGATTCCAGCAAATTTAAATTTAAGTGTACCCATACTCCGTGAGATGTAATAAACCCCAGTTTGACACAAATGACACTTGCTCTGTTACAACGTATAATGGTTGCTTTTCCCTAATTTTATTATCAGTGATTGACGAAGCAAAAACAACTTTATTACGTTGTAACAAGTGTCAAATCGGGCCTACTAAACCCCAGGACATGTAAGCATTTTGTAAGACGTCAAATTATACTTGCTTGTGCGCAAGTAGCGACGCGACAATACAACTGCATTCGTAAATAAAAATATACTTAGAAGCCGCTTCCATATTTTGGTATCCAAAAAATAACTTTAGGTAAATATGCATCCGATTATCCGATCTCTAGTGATTACACACATATAAATAAGCGATTAATATGCTAGTGGAGTTGGGAGACGCGTGTAGGGAAAGGCGCGTGCTCATACTGCACGTGGGCGGGGCGCGTGCGACGAACACATGGAATCTTAATAAGATACAAAAAACATATTGTGAATTACGTTTTTGTTTTAATTAGGATATAATAAAATCAGTAATCACGTGACATTATTGTTTAATTCTGGCGGAGTAGGTATATACGAGTATGAATCATCTGTATTATGTGGATAGACTGATATATTTTACAGTTTACTGTCATTCTCTTTTAATGTATAATAATAATGTTTATTTCTTCACGAAGTAAAACAAGGCAACGTTTTGGATCAGATACATCTCTAGTGTTTTGATATGTATTTAGGCATAGCTGCCTGTTTGTGACAGCAGTAGCAATTTAGAATATTCGATTTTACAAAATTAAATCAATTCCTTCTGAATTAATGCCACTAACCACAAACTTTAATTACTTATTAAATATAATCATTTCAGCGCTGCATTATTTTTTACAAATAAAATTTAGGCGTACGCTCAAGGTACAACATAGGCGTAAAAAATGAGCAAAAGTGGTCTTATAACAAAAAAAACATCACAACCACAATGGTGGAAACATACACATAAAATAAACTTACTAATAAGTTGAATAAAAAATCATTGCACAACTACTTTATCTGGCCTTCAAAAGATATTCTAATTTAAATCCATAAAGGTGGAAATCACTTTCCGTGAACTTTAACCTCCAGAAATACTGGTTATTATAAGCACGCAAGTGGCGCAGATAAGGAATGAAGCCTGTTTAACCGGACCTAGGCGGTATGAAATTCAGAAATCCTTTCTCATAATCTCTGTTATAATAAGTTATACGATATATTTTCAATACACCTGTGAGCTATATTCCCTATATAATTAGAAATCAGAAGCTGTAGTTCCTAATTATTACAATAAGGATTTCATTTCACAAGTGTATTTGCACAAGTTAATAAATAATACATTAGATGGCTTAGGCTAGATGGCTTGTGTTGTTAATAAACATCTATCAGGCTAATACCAGATAGATGTTTATTAACAATACATTCAAATAAATAGCAATTCTCGCGGCATAAAGTTTAATTTAGCTTGCACCTATATATATATATATGGCTGCAAATGAGGCTGAAACGCAATCAATCGGTGCTTATTTCCTCAAAAAGTGTTATGGTTTACATTTAATTTCTTAGAGAGTTTAAATAATAATTATTATTATTCAAAATTTTAGTTAAGCACCTTCACGCTGTGCAGTACCTTTTTTATGTTGTATTTGAATTGCTGTTTACTGCTCTAGTTACTAAGGGAGCCGCTAGACGTAATGGTAATTTCATCGTTTTGGTTTCTTAGCATTTTAATTTAATATTTGAGCACTTGAAAGGCAGAGTTACTTTGATGTATTTTATGAGCGTCGCAAGTCTCAGGCAGAAGAGAGAGAGCCGCCTACAGGCGTTATATTTGTTTAGTTGTGATTGCACGCCTAGCTAGCCGTACCCACTGGCTGTAGGAGCATGTCTGCTGATGAGGCCTGAACTGATCAGTTCCCGTCCGAAATGTTTAATACGTCGTAACTGAAAGGGAGCTGGTCAAATTCAACCTCTCAATAAAAAATATTGATGAAATCTAAAATAAGGTAATTAGCAACATATAAACCAACCACTAATAAAAACTAATACATTTTTTTTCAGTCGTTACCAGATACGACGGTGATCGAAAGAGCAGGCAGTCACGACGGAATAAGGCTAACAATGCAGCACGCGACACACGCACACGACAAATATGCTCGTGCCCTTACGTCGTGAGTGCGTGATTCCTCTTGTATTTATGTAGCATTGTTTGATTTTGTTAGATGTTATTGCGTGTTATTGAAATTGTTATCGTAAATGTTGACAGACGATAGCAATCAGAGAGAAAAAGCAAAATTAACTAGAATGGTACCTACTTTAAAGACCATACAGTACTGTGTTTAGGTACGGGTATTAACGCGATCACGTACTGGGTATTATATACCATCAGCCTGTGACCACGGGCAGCACAACCTTGTCGAAACATCAGACAATACAAAGGTATGTAATACCTTTGACGAGATCACGTTAATTCCCGTAAGTACACATAATTACGTTTCATGGAACGCGAAAGTTTACAGACCTGTTGTTTTTTTTATGGCAAACGGTTTCCAGAGACGCTCTGGCAATCTAACTCGACAGCAGTGCAACAGCGTATTTGACTACTGTTCTATATTGTAGACTTCCGCAGAAAGGCGGCTTCAAATCTGAATTAAAATTAGTTTTATGCCCTACCCCTCAAAGAGAGCCGATATCACACTGCGATTATAGACTCGTTTCTTGATATTCGCAGACTGCGAACGTATCATCACGCTTTTAAAATTTACATGGAGTATTATGATGTTTTTAAACTGTTTTGGTACTAATACATTGATTGAGTATGAGGCGCTTTTGAGATACTGTTACTTTAAGTCATAGCATATTAACATACCTAACTTTATTGAAGCTTGATATACACAACTATCAGGTGTTCCGTGGTCGTATGATGTGAGTTTAGGGTCAAATGATATTAGATCAACATCAAAACCAAAGTTTCAGTAGTTCAGTTATTTCAGTAGAAATAAGTAAAGTTCTAAGGTCAAGTTAATCCGCAGATAGAAGTATTTCTATCCAAACGGAAGACATCGTTAATCTCTGTTCCTGGTAAGGGAGGTGACGAAATTTTACAACATTAATTACCCACGCATTAAATAAAAATCATTTTAAATACAACCTTAACTTGATAGTAGTAAGGTATCAGAAAAAAATACTTGGGTGTAGGAAGTATATTGGTTGGTATAGATGTAAAATTTCAAACATAATTAGGTGTGGCATCAATCAGAGGTGAACTCAACATGTGTCAGTTGTCAGCACTATATCGGATGCAACCGCTCTGCGAAGGGAAGATCATAATAAAGAAACAGGACTTGTAATAGACGTAAAAGGAAGATAGTTATGCTAATTACAAATTAATAATACTATGATCTAGACTCAAACTAAGCATAGCTTGTACTTTGGATTCTAGAACACGAATAAACTTGTTGCACTTGTTTTTTTATAAATACTTACATATTATGCATATAATTACTATGTATAATGTAAATGAACATATGCATACAAATATTGAATCGTGATCGAGAGTCGAACCCAACCTCAGACGATGCTGTCCAATGCCATATCACCGCACCATTGATCTTCAGTTATATTAGTAGTAAGTATACTTTTGGCTATACCTACGTGAATTTTTGTATTATTTTATTGTACCTACTCAAAAAGGAGGTAGGTGAATTTCAGGAGTCTATTTTATTTTAAAAGTATTTATTTAATAAAAAATACCAAATTTAATTAAATAAGTAATAAATAAGTTAATCTGACCAAGGCCACCAATCTAACCATGGACACTGGAATTGACTCAATCTAAAAAAGGGCACTAAACGGTAGCCGTGGTCCGTCCGTTTTTTTTTTATGATATAAACGAGCAGACGGGTCACCTGATGGTAAATGACTACCGCCGCCCATGGGCACCTGCAACTCAAGAGTTACAAATGCTTTGCCAGCCTTTAAGGGAGTAGGGGAAAAGCGGGCAGAGGGGAAAGGGGAGGGTTAGGGACAAACCGGTCTAACCACGGATACAGGACGTACTTAAACAGCATCACCGTAAACGGACGGTTAAAAATACCTACGGGAATAATACGTAAATTATGGAACTAAGTCTTACCACAAATGGATGCCAATTAAGACAGCTTTACATAAATCTGTAAGAGCATAACAATTTAAACAACTCCTAAATCTTACCATTCCCAATTTTACTATATTTATGAGTAATAAATAGTTCACACATCGTATTTATTATGTCAGGAAGCAATTATGTAAGTGCCGCGCAAAAATATGGGCTGCAGACGATGTAGTCTGTGGTAAATCGCTTTCACATTGTGACTTTACGACTCTGTGACATACTTTAGAAGCAAAAGTTCAAATTGAACAATGTGACCGACAATAACATTAATAATCTAATAAAATAACATTAATAATCGTAACATTAAACTTGCAGAAATGTCAACACACCAGGGAACTTTAATGGTTTTTTTTGTAAGAAAAAAAAATCAGCATTTTATGAGTGCTTTTACAAACAGTATAACGAAAAAAACAAACGGCCAGTGCGGCAAATAGACACACACAATTACGGTCCCAGACGCTTGCATAATCAGCTAATTTTTTAAATCACGATTCGTTCAACATATTTGTTATAAAGTGAAGTCACGTGTGTTACTTTACCGCAGCTGCATTTTAGCCGGAGACAAGAAATTAGTCAGCCGTAATACCAAAACATTCATATTACTTAAAAACCCACCGCAAACCGTCGAAAAACGCGATTTTTCACACTCCAAAAACAAATATGTGGGGCGTACAAAAACTGTGATTTTTTGACATTCACCACGAGCTGCTATTAATTCATATTAGTGTTCTATTTGTGGTATTTCGTAAAGTTATCCGAACGTGTAAGCCGATATGCTGGCAACATTTCTTTGAAATTCGAACACGCTTACTAATTACCTTGGATTGAATATTTAAAAAGTTATATTTAAAATCATATCTTGGCAAAGAGAGATTAAAGCGATTTTTCACGTAGCCATTTCAATTATAGGATTATAAGTGACCACGCGGGCTCTCCCTATTATGTCTGGGTACATTTTAATTAATTTTGATTCATCGTTTAATAGATGAATGTTTTTATGAAACAAGATACATTAAGGTTTTCACACACTTCTCATTTATTAGTTTTTTGAAGTGAATACTTCTTTAGGCACGTTTGTGCACTTTTGCTATGGGGAAAAGCACTGAACTCCTGACCGTCACGCTAAAATAATATATATAGATCCACTAGAGGGCACTAATCTAAACATTGAGTTCTGTCAGCTCCTTATTAATTGATGTCACCAACCTGATAATGTGACGTTTTAAGTTCATCGTTTCGTTTAAGTGTTCACTTCTGTCGGCAGTCCCATAACTGCCTATTTTTTATTACTGACTTTTTTTTTGCCTATTAAACATTACCAATACCTACCTCTTTACCTATTTATTATAATATCTATGTTTTACTTTAACTATTAATAACTGTAAGTAATATTAAAATATAATATAAGTACTCACAAGCCACTGTTCCAATTTCACTCAAAGAGTACGGTGAACTTATTTAAAATATATTTTTTTTAATAAAATTATTCCACCTCATTCGTCCTTATAATTTTACCTTTTAAAAATGCTGCATATCAATATAGAATACGCATTAACAGGGATTATAATCACTCTTTTATGCATGTTGCATTATGCAGATTTTCTACAAGGAAGAGCCGGAGCGTGACCGTCCATGAGAGCGGTAAGGTATCGGCCACCATTGTGAGCCCTAGCCCTGAATAATGTTTAAAGTGTTTCGCTATAACGTAGAACGCGAACCCTATAAACAATTTCGCGAAATAAATCCTGCATTCTCGCGTAAAGTAGTGTCGGTGATATGTGAATTGGCGTCGATCTCTTATTAGAACACTTTTTTTTTACTTTTATTAATTAATGAATAGCTTAATTTAATAACCAATTGTATAGTCAAGTTAGTAAGTGGAAAACTAAGGTTCAATAATTATAATATTTCCCTTAATAAGTAAATCTGATCACCATTTACGACTACTAATTAAATTTAGTTCCTCATTTTACTGAAAACTATGTTTCAATTAACTGTACCTAAATTTCTCTGCACTGACATCCTGTAATGCTCGAATGAGCTCGCCAAACAGTGGTAACTGTTTATAGGCGCCTATAATCGCTAACTATTAACCGAATCGTGTGCTTGATTGACGACTTTTTGAAATCCAAACGTCTGTCAAGTAAGTGAAATCTATTGTAAAAAAGCTGTTTCAACACAAACAAAATATTATTGAGTGATACAACATAATACTGAAACCTGATATCAATTTTCATTACTTCGACTGTAGTGGAATCCCTCTCGGTAGAGATAGCATCGACAGCGTCCTAATGCGACGCGCGGTAACTATACACTCCGTACACTCGCGTGTTGTTGTTGCTGACTGTACCATTTTATTTCTCAATCGAGTCTCGCAATATTTTAAACACAAGTCGTTTATGGTAGAAATATAATTAAAATTGTTCGAATAAATAAATACTACATAGTTATTATGTTGGCACCGTTATATTAAATAATTTATTAAGTGCATAAATAGTTTCAACTTCTGTCCGTCAGTGCAAAAACCTGGCTGGAGTCTAAGTTTGGGTCGTTAGAGAAGCGTTAGTAATTCAGGTAGAACTATTACGGGAGCTACAGCCAGGTTCCTCTCTTATTAAAAATTACCACCTCACCTCGTGAAGGGGAAGTAAGTACTTATCTGAAACACAGAAAAGTGTTTGAATTGATGAGATGGATTTGGCGATTCGAGTTCGTTACCCGGTCACATACCTCTGACTTTTAGGAGTTATAAAATATGCATAAGAAATTAATTATCGCATGCTTTAACTGCAAAACTCTGATAATATTCTTACTGTTTAAGCTAAATTGAACTTTATTTTATGGCTGCAACAGTCTTCTTCTGCCTTTAAATAAGATGAACCTCATGAACCTGTGGCAACTTCCACATATAGCAAAAACATACTTCAACACCATCTAGCGAAGACGAGCCAAATTACGTAGTAACTACTGACCCTACATCCCGCAATAAAAGTTCTCGCGCCGATTAATGTTTATAAAACTTCCCAACATCCAGTTGGGCCGCGGTCCGCCAGACGTGATGACCTAGCCTGATCGGAGAAACCTCCTCCGTGTTACACCAGTTGGAGGAGCGTAATACCTGTTCTTCCACAAACTGTCATGGACACAGGACGCTCCACAAGAGGCTCTATAAACCAGGAGGAACCTCACTTTATGTAAGTAAAGCCGGATTCGTACGAGTGACATCTCTAAATTGCTTCGTGTATTTAAATGCTCAAATAAACGCCGTAAGTTTTAATCTAGTAAAAAAAAAAATTAAAGAATAGAAAATTGGAAACTAGTTTACTTTTTCTATTAAAAAATATAGTTTAAGTAAGTATGAAGTAAGCATAATTCATTACATAATATTTAAAAAAAATGTCTGACCTCATTTATGATTCATGACATTTATAATTATCATCAAAAAGATATAATTGCTTGTCATTCCCCGTCGCAGTATGCTAAGATTAAGTTTAGAAACATAACATAAGTTAACGTCAATATTCCCGATGTTGCCAGCATCATTTATGATTCACTAGATATAATTTGTGTAATGCTTAATAAATAAATATTTAATAAATAATAATATATCATAGACGTACTGGACGCATAATTGAAAACGCCTGCGCTTGCGCTGCTGACAAATGAATTAATAAACCATAATCCATTTTGGTGCCATAGCTGTTAGCTTAACATAATTTGTTAAGACAACTTACGGTCAATATAATATCGTAAATACAACATTTTAGATTAGAAATTTTATGTTTAGTATAGATGTAATTTTTTTAATCGAATTCCGAACGACATTCAAACATTTGACCAACATACGATGCAATGTATATCAAAACCTAAAATCTTTAGATGTCAGATTAAATTATTCTATCATATTTAATATTCGAGATAATACAGTCATTTCTCGGTCATAACTTGCAATCTTTGACCACAAATACCGGATGGGCTACCATTCGCAGGTGTTATAAGTTAAAGTATATTAAATATCAGCATAATTTAGAAACAACTTTCAGCCCGTGTTTAAATCTTAATATTCTCACATTCTTGCATTTGAATTTGTACGTAATAAAGTCATTTAAATGTAAAAGTAGATTGTAAGATTACAATTTTTTTTAGTAAGAAAATTGTATTTGAGTAAACAGAAGAACTTGTGACAAATGCGTTTATTATATAAGTTGGTTGGCTAGTCTGTCAGCTCTTTTCTTTGGCTAAGCCAGGGCCAATGTTCTGCTGAGGCGGAATGAGGACAAATGTCTAAATCAAGGTTCACTAAATGGCGGCCGACCTATTTTGTGCGAACCTTAGGTAAACTGTACAATATATGATAGAAATTTAATTGTCTTCGATTATGTTTTTATTATTAGCTTATATAACTTGAATTTAAACACAAAAATACGGGAGTTTCTTTTCATGAGCTTTAGATAAAAATTGCAAATATAGTATTTCTGTTATGGCATTCTTTTATTAGTTAACTTACATCAAGTAATAAAAATAAATAATGTGTTACTCACGCTGTCCACGATGACCATACTGGCAGACATAGCGGTAGTTGAATAATAGTGTGCTTGTAAATACCAAATGGACATATAGGTGAATTTTTCAATGAGGTGTAATTGAAATATATCTATATTTCTTTTTTTATAGCAGGCTGCATGAGCTAAATACCATTACGTACTAAAATATTGTATTATATATAATTATACTAGATAGAAACCGGCCACACGTTCCTGTGGCTAGGTAATTTGCAATAAAAAGTTAAAAAAAAGCTACCCTCTCAAGTTCGACCAAACTGCACACATTGTGCAAATTTCATTAAAATCGGTCCATTAGTTTAGAAGTTCATCGCGAACAAGCAACGTGACACGAAATATCCCAAGGACTAGTGATTCGAATTGAAAAAATATTTTAGTGTTGGATAACACATTTATCAAGGAAGGCTATAGGCTACATAACATCACGCTACGACCAATAGGAGCGGAGCATTAATGGAAAATGTTGCAAAAACGGGGAAAATTTACAGACGCGGGTGAATTTGCGCGGATCAGCTAGCAAATGGGTAAACGGGAAATAACGCGACCAATAGGACATACATTTGATTAATTCCCGTTTAAATAATTATACATCGTGAAACGTGAAAGTTTAAAAGTTAGTATTATGTTATCTATATATATAAAAATGAATCCCTATTTATCTTGGTCACGGCATCACGCGTGAACGGCTGCACCCATTTCGCTAATTCTTTTCTTTTTTTTTTGTGTTCTTGTTATTGTCAGAAAAAAATTTAAAAAGACTTAACGACCATATTAACTTTTCTAATGTACCCTTAGCACTTTTGACATAACGCCAGTCATTTGA
The DNA here is from genome assembly GCA_949752705.1 of Callimorpha dominula. NCBI lineage: Eukaryota > Metazoa > Arthropoda > Insecta > Lepidoptera > Erebidae > Callimorpha > Callimorpha dominula. Next base: position 12,655,327 of record OX457011.1, read on the forward strand.
CAGTTTCCGAGATTGTTCAAAATTCATAGTTAAGACAGGACAACGTCTATCGGGTCAGCTAGTAATATAAAAAACAATGTTTGTTTGTGCATATTTTATGCGCCATTTATCTGTCATTATTGAGTTTTGCATATACATTGCTAGGGATATTGCAAAGGACATAGGGTGCCTCTTATCCAAAAAGAAAGGATTCAGAGGGATTAAAAAATTACTTTTACGCGAGCGAAGCCGCAGACGAAAGCTAAAAGTATATAGCGTGTAAGTTTGAGCTACGCGACAAACTTACAATAACCTCTTTCTGTTTATACTCAACACAATAAAAAAGAAAGAGTAGAGTAGTTAGAAACGTTTTACCTTACACCCCCCCCCCCCCCCTCCAGATGAGAAAGGTACGCGCGGGGGTCGTGTTGCGTCACCGTCTTAGGCCTGCTTCTGCTACCCCCAGGCCAGCGCTCATGGAGGACAGAGCGTCTTCTGCGGGATGGGAGAGTGCCTGTCCACTCCCGTCCCCGTTCCGCCACGTGTTTTTTAAACTAATATTTATTTTTCAACTAGCAACTGGCCCCGGCTTCGCACGGCTACAAATTATATAGCTAAACCTTCCTCATGAATCACCCTGTCTATTAGCGAAAACCGCATGAAAATCCGTTCAGTAGTTTTTCAGTTTATAGCGAACAGACAGATTGACAGACGGCGGGGGATTTTGTTTTATTATATGTAGCGATATTAGTAAAATTTATCATGGTTTTTTATTTTTTCAACGATAATTTATTAAGGTTGTAACTGCCTCCCTGTGATGGGAGTGAGTAATTTGTGCGCCTTCTGCCTTCCTCGGATTTTATCGCCGTTTCTCAGGCTCCCTCTCCGGAATATTTATTTTAAAGGCGTACTTGTTGCAAGACAATACCATGTCTTCAAATATAAAAAATCGCTAATCCTGAAGATCTTGATCAGGATAATGGAACAAACTATTTAAAATATTGCATTTTCATCGGTCCTTTATAAGTGTGCAAAGTTTCAAATTGACCCGACGTTTTGAAGGGGGGAAAATCACGTTCAAAGATTCCGATCTCGATCAAGTCGCCTTTTGAACAAAAAAATAATCATAATCTGTCCATCTGCTTTGGAGCTATAAAGCTACAGATAGACACAGATACACACGTAAAACAGAAAACTACGAAGGATGAAAGCACAAAAACCCTTTAAAAAACGATGGGGATCAAAGAACAATAAAAGTGCTCTACTTATATGTAGATAGCAGAGATATTTTTCAAACGCATGACTCCAATTATAGCAAAAATATCCTGTATATCTACCACCAATAATTGGAATTTTACTTTGGTTAGTAATTGTGGTAACATAAACACACACGGCGACATCGTACCCATATTTCCATATTTATTGAAATGGTAATGATAACATTTATCACATTGAAACATAATTAAACATGTTTACTATTACTTAATTGAAAAACTTATCTCACAAATGTAATAACTTAATCCTAACGTTCACAGCAAATGTCATTAACATATTTTTCAAATATAACGCATAAGAAAATGAATGTACGACATTCAACTGTGACATAAAAAAAAATTATACGGGTCGACTTGAGGACCTCCTTCGTATTTCGTCGGTTAATTACATTCTGTTGCTTATATGAGAAAGTATCTTGAATATGAGGATTTATTGATGAATCTATGGACTATCTACTACTATTTATCTACTATTTTAAAACCCCTGACGCAAAAAGGAGTGTGTTATAAGTTTAACGTGTGTATCTGTTTGTCTGTCTGTGGCATCATAAGCTCATGAACGGATAGACCAATTATGATTTTCTTTTTTGATAGAGAGGTTTTTTTTATGGGATAGAGGGCAAACTAGCAGACGGGTCACCTAATGGTGACTAACGCGGCCCAGGGACACCTGCAACTCAAGAGTCACAAGTGCATTGCCGGCCTTTAAGGTTTGAGAAGGGTAGTGGGGGGAGGATTATGGCTAATAAAATGATACATATCACTTGGTAAATGTGAACTGGGATTAACCCACACTCCCCTTACTGTACACCAGGATAAAAAATAATAGCGTACGAAAACACAAAGCATGATAGTTTATGCATCTTTATATATTATATATATATTATGTATGTATGTGTACATATTATGGATTTGTGTATATATAATTTATTAATGACGTATATTATGTTTCTATATACATATGTAAGTAATAGTGTATATCCCGTATATCATATATGTATTTCAATTTGTATTGATTATTTTAACTTCTATATATAAATAACTTTAAATGGATCATACGACACATCCTTGCACCTACCGTATAACATTTCTACATCACCCTAAGGTTGACTGGTAGAGAATGCCTTGGGCATTAAGTCTGCCTTTGTACAAATGTGGATGAAGTTTTAAATAAATAAATAATCGACGAGTGTTAGGGAAGACACACTGTCTTAGATATCTCAACGATTATTAATCATTAAGTAAATAGGAGAAATTAAAAACACTAGCTTTACGTTTTGCGAAGGGACCCTTGAGACGCCTTTTTTTTTTTGTGCGTGTGGAAACCCCCTCGGGCCGTCACCCCACCGGGGTTTTCGGTGGGGCGGTGTGTCGGAATCGAACCGACTAAAACCACACGGTGTGGCGTACTGCGCCTTAAGTAGGAGGGATCCGGGAACAGCTTTTATTAAGACATCCGGAGCCCTTGAGACGCCTAACCTAAGTAACATTAGAATAAGACACACAATACGTACGAAAGCTAAGTTATTCACATCGTATCAGCATCACCGGTTAGAACGGAAGTACAGTAATTATGGAGAAAAAAGCACCACTAAACCTCGTTAATGCAGCCTCATAATAGCAACGGCCTAGAATAATCTTCATTGAATTGTCATAAAAATACTAACTGCTCTATGGACAGGTAGTCAAGTCTGTCAGGGGTCTAAGGTGTTCCTTCCTAGGTTATAACTTATAACTGAGCCCCCAGCCATAGATACCTCTGTTCTCAGTAAGGTGGTACCCGAGGGGGTTTACTCGTACGCAATTTTAGAAACATCTAAAGCTGTACAAAGTGTACAATTCTTGACAAGAAATAAAACTTGGGTGAATAGATACGAGTTCTTGTTTTACCTCTGTACTGAGTCATTGTTAGCATTTTTGGAAGCTAAATGTAGGGACTCCTGTTTTTGGTAAATTGGGTCTACAAGGCAAGTGTATAGGGTGGAATTTGCACCCGTAACGTATTGTGTGTTTTTCATGTTAATGTAATTAATAACATGGCGAGTAATCCTAGATATTGCATTAATGGTTCATGAATATTATTTATCACTTTAGTTTAAGCATTTCCGTATTTAAGTATGTTGTGTATAAATGAAAATATGTATATATGTACATACATATCTATGTACATACATATTTACATATTTTCTTTTTTCTTTATGTTATATGATAGGCTTAAGTATGTATTATATGTTTATGTATGTTTTGTATTAGTACCTATGCATAAGTAGACTAAATATATTGATTAAGTTTTTATTAGTTTTTCATAAAAAAAATTAAATGCACTTCCAACTACAACTGTTTCGCCGAAACACATTGATCCATCCTAAGGTTGCCTGGAAGAGATTGCATTTTGCAATAAGGCCACCCTTTGTACACTATCTGTATGGCAAATGTAGGCATGCTACTTCTACTGAGACTGGTGTAGAAATAAAGTGTTATCTATCTATCTAAATACTTAACAAGAAAAAAACGTGTTAACTATAGTAATTCTCATAAAATGTGACGTAAAATTATTTTACTATCAATAAAATCTCTTTGACGTAGCAAGAGGGCGCTTAGTTCGTGACGAATGCGCAAACGGGCGGATTAACTTCACATTGCGTACGCGCACCGCGGTGACAGATACGAATTTAGATATTTGTGCCATTGTTAATAGGTAACAATAGTACCATAAATAAAAATAAAACTACTATTTTATTGCCTCGTCCGTAGCTTTGTCTGTCTGGATCTCAAGTTCTATGTTATTTTGGTTTAATTTTTTTTTTATAGGATAGGGGGCAAACGAGCAGACGGGTGGTAAGTGACTACCGCCACCCATGGGTACCTGCACCGGTGAAATACAAGCATTGCTTCACTGCCGGTTTTCTGTGAGGCCGTATCACTCCGGTCGAGCGGGCCCATACGGGCCGAAGCATGGCTCTCCCACGACATAATCTTGAATACCGTCTACTTATATATGTCTACAAAATTGCATGTAGATGCGTTCAGTGGTTATAAGATGATTGAGTAACAAACATCAAAACGTGTTATAAACTTTCACTATATCGGATGTCGATTACGGTAATTTATTAAGTAATTGACATACAATTTTTTATAAAAAAAATCCTTATCGCACGTTACACTTCAGGCGCTTGCAACGACCGACGGCGAGACGGAAAAAAGTGTTAGTGCAACGAAAAATGCTGACCGCGAGTTGATTTATTTTCTTTATGCCATCTGTGGGTTCTGCGCAATACTACTGTAATTTGATATTGGTAATATAATTAGATCTATTATATTTATTATATTTTATATACTTATATAAAAATGAATTCCTATTTCCCGTGATCACGGCATCACGCGTGAACGGCTGGACCGATTTCGCTAATTCTTTTTTTTTTGTGTTTGTTACTGTCAGGAGAAGGATCTTATGAAAGGAAAAAGTAAGAAAGTTTCACGCAAAATAAGAAAATTTAAGAAAAAGTAACGACCATATTAACTTTTCTAATGTAACCTTAGCCCTTTTGACATAACTGTCAGTCGTTTGACAGTTTCCGCGATTGTTCAATATTCATAATTAAGACAGGACAACGTCTGTTGGGTCAGCTAGTTGTATATAATTTTAATTTCACATGTATACTATATTTACTACATCCATAATACACTTGGCACGTTTTTTACTCTAATATTGAAAATGAATACACATATTGTGTTACAAGAATTATTATCGTTATTCCATTTTCGAGTGTGCGATAATCACCAAATCAAATCACTTATTTGAAACCAATCGAGCACGCGCCGGGACCCTCATCACGTAAATTCGCTAATAAAGTGATCATCACAAATCGCACGTGACTAACAAAAACATACTAAGTCTTACCTATTGCGCAATAAAGCCCTTGAATATTGCGATATTGTTGCTACGCTTAGATTTAAAAGATTTTATTACGAGCTTAGACTTATTGCGTGACCAAAAATGGCAGATGTATGGAATATTATTATGGTGTCATATACAGGCTGTTTCAAGTTACATAATTCTCTTTTTTTTTGTTAAAGACAACTCTCAAAATTATTAACCATAAGTGATTTAAGGGTAGGTAAAGGAAACGGAAAACTGCGTATCTGAGAAATATCCATAATGTTCTCAAAGGTTTGTGAAGCCTGCCAAACCACAAGAAGGTGCAGTGGCTTTTCGCATAAGCTTTTCACGCACTGAGAGGAAGCTGCGCTATTGGTTAGTTTAAAAACAGAGCTGATAACGATATCGAATTCTTGAGGTATGAAAATATCCCTGGGTTGCGTGAGACTTTGCAAACATGTCAAAAAACTACATTTTATTCTGTTTTTCTTCATTACTCGTTAGAAACTGCAGTATTACAGGAGCAATCAAGTGTTCTTATTTTCAACATTCTAATTATGAATACAAACCACGATAGTCTTAATATGTAGCTGCTAAAATTTGAAAACAAAAAATATGTTTATACAAAACTAAAAAAAAATTGTAAAGTTACACGCACTAGGATTTCCAATTCAATTCAAATTCAAATTCAAATTCAAATTCAAAATCATTTATTCAATTAAGACACTAAGTGACATTTATGAACGTTAAATTGAAGCTAGAGTTAAAATCATAGATCGGCAGAAACAGACGCCACAGCATGTACTGGATTGTCAAGGTAAATTAGGTGAAAAACACCAAAATCTACTGCCTGTTTGTGTCTATCTATAACTTCCAGTTTCCAAAACGCGTTGGGCCTTATGAGAAGAATACTGACAAAGAAACTCATGGCCACTCTTTTTAAAAGTCAGATCTTCAGGTACAATAGTGTTAGTGTTACACGAGAGGTAAACAGGATGCAAGCTGATGCCACCTGAATTTCATTTTATTGAAATGCTCCAAAAGCTAACGTACTAAAAAATAAAAATCACTCAGTGATACCGTTGAAGGTTTGAACCTATTAAACATAGAAATCATTCAAGGTGCACATCTACCTTCATTCAGTTGCAAAATCTACTGTTAAAAATAATTCGTGACTGGATTAAGAGGCTAGAGTTGCAGTTGATCGAACCAAAATAATAGTATAGTAGGCTAAAGCATCGCTGACTAGGCCGACCAGTCACCCCAAGCAGCACCCGTTCACGAGTATGACGCATGGACCAGCCATCATCTCCTTCGCCATATCAGAGGGAAAGAAATGACCCGCCCCATGACGACGCCGCAAGCAATGACATTTTAGTGAGCATGACGAACCATATTCAGTCCCAATTCAGGTTTAGTAGCTTACTCTCAGTAAAATATCAACATTTCAAGAAGTAAACAACACGTCTTATTTATATATGTCTTCTTAACACACTGAACAAGTAATAAAATTAGGCAATATTGCACTGGTTTTATAGGCAATCACAAGTCATTAAAGTTTTCTGCCATGAAACTCACATTTTAAATTATATCATATTTTATATGATAATACTATAACTGAGAATACTTGACCTATTTATACAACTGCCCAAAAAAAGGTGTAATGTTGTCAGAATTCATGTATGTATATATATATAAGTTTCTTTATTTCAGCAAAACTTCTAAATGCCTGAACAAATGTGGATAAATGGGGTATCGATAAAATCCTTACAATGGTAGGTTTTTTATTATTTTAAATTAGTTACTTATTTTTAATAATTATTATTAACATTTTTGTTTAGATGATCGTTGACATTGATTGCATTTATCGTATTTATGGATGTTTTAAAAAAAATACCAATATTAATACTGTTGTGTAATGAGTGGGGTTGAAACTTATACTTCTATAGCCATAGACACTGTTCTATCCTACTAATATTATAAACGTGAAAGTTTGGCTGTTTAGATGTTGGTTACTATTTCACGTAAAAACTACTGAACCTATTTCGATGAAACTTGATATGTAGATAGCTTGAGACCTGGATTATCACATAAACTACTTATTTTATCCCAATATTCTCACGGTACCGGGACCGCAGCTAGTAACTATAGAAAGTGAATAATATTGATCGGTACGATTCCGTTGGAAATAAATCTCGTGTTTTAATTCATGAAATTCGAATATAGTACTTCAAAATAGAAATATAGAAAAGTTCCGTACAATTGAAATTAACGAAAAAAAAAATCGTTTAATTTTTTTTTTAATAACTTTTGTACCACATTTATGCAAATAAATTCAATAAATTTATTTGCATAAATGTGGTACAAAAGTTGATCAGTAGATAAAACAATGAGTACAGGACACATTTCGCAGCATGCAAATATTTAGTTGGTAATTGGCTTATAGTTTAGTAAAACAGTGTTAACATTAATATTCTTATACCATACTAGGAACAGAAATTCATCCCTGACAAATAACTTATCTTATTTGGAATGAAATTTTCAAAAGTAATAAAAAAACAAAATATTTGTAAACGTACAACTGTTTAGTAAAACAAATATTTGTAACATGATGGAACGAACTCTTGACGAAGATGTAGTTGTTAAGCTGCAGATATATTATCTTACGCCATTGGTACAATCATATAAATTTCACAAAAGCTTTGCTTCTATTTGTCTCCCATAAAATTGCTCAGCCAGCTCGTCGTAATAAAAGTTTTTCTCCATAGCCGTATGACTCGACGTCTAAATAGAAATGCTACTGAATGGTGTCGTTAATTAAAATAAATAAAAACTGGATATTTTATTTAGATAGCAAAATACGTGGGAAAGTAAATTACAGCCTGACTGAGTTTATATATAGAAAGTTGTTGTGCATAAAAAGTCTTGCATGTCGGCTTTTTTAAATTATAAGAGAGAAACTCCTCAGCAATAGATGACACATAAATATTTTAACTCATCCTGTGAATGGGTAATATCAACATTTGTATTCTATGTACCAAGAGCGACAGATTATGTGCAAGAGTGATGATATGGAGATTTTTTTTTAATGTTAAATGACGTAATTGATTTATTCATAAAAACGCCTGTAAACTTGAAATAAACGGGAAGAAACTTTTAGAAAGAAGAAAACTGTAACAAGAAACATTTTGTTGGTTAGTGACCCTGACTGCTGAGCCTGAGGTCGTAGATTTGATTTCCACCTTGTCAAATAATTGTGTGATGAGCAAATAATTTGTTCTGTGTCTGCGTGTAATTTATGTACAGGTTTCACCCGCGTAAGTCCCGGTACCGTGAGAAAATCGGGACAAAAAGTTGCCTATGTGTTAATCCAGGTCTCCAGCTATTTAAATACCAAATTTCCTCGCAACCAGTTCAGTAGTTTTTGCGTGAAAGGGTAACAATCCTTCATACATCCACACACCCATACATCCTCACAACCTTTTACGTTTTTATATTAGTAGGATAAGTATGTTTATAGTATACTGGTTACCGTAGTATAGTTGGCTTGGCATAGTTTGGAATCAAGCGGCTGTGTGTGAGGTGTATCCACTTATTATTATTATTATTTTTAACAGTCAGGCGCAATAAAGTAATTTTACTATTTTAAAAATTAGAACTATGTTTCAACAAAAAATATAATATAACATAGTAAATAAAGTATTGAATATCTCACAATATTCGTACAAAGATGTCTTTTTTTTTGTGTGGAACACCCCACGGGTGATGACTCGTGGGGTCATCACCCGTGGGGTGTTCCACATCACCATCACCACGTATCACCGTATCACCACCCCGGTGAGGTGATGACCTCACCGGGGTGGTGATACGGCAACGGCAAGTTGATATTATGGCGGACTCGAACCGACTAAAATCACACGATGTTCCGTCACGGGGTCCTAATGCTGGGGATTCAGGTGTAACCTAGAAAGGAAATCCCTATAACCAAAAGATGTCTGACAGAAATCGCTGACTGAGAAGACCGCCAAAAGTAATACCCAAATGTTTATGACATATTTGTAATTTATTCACTCTAATGCAGACATATAAATAATGAATGAGAAAACCCATATTTATGTTTGAAATAAATTTCTAGCGTTTATATAAAGAAATTCTTAGTTCATTTCAGTGTATGTTTAGTTAAAAGATCCTCTTCATGTTATTGACCCTTACGCTGAAGGAATATTCATTTGCGTTTCTGACTAACAATAACCTTTTAAGATAACTTACTGCAATATCTTGTAATAGGGCTCTTAACCAAATTACGATCATAAACCACAACGCCGTGAATGTAGTAGTTTATCTTCCAATTAGTTATTGTTTATACATTTTTATTACTTTTTAGTTTATTATTTATTTTCTTTGTTTCAGAAACTATTAAATTAGGTACTAGCAATGTAGGTGTGCACACACACACGCACACACATACGCACTAGTACACAAGTTAATAGTCGTATCGTAGCATCCTGAAGTTTTGTTTTGCATGTTTACATCGTTGGTGTATCATATGTATTTTTGTTTATTAAAACTTATCAATTTGAAATAAAAAAAAACATTTTTCATGAGTTTATAAACGACAACATAAACATTTTTGTGATTCGTAAACAAAACACAACATGACAAAATAATATATTTGGGACATTTTGTATCCATTATATTAAAAAAATACCGAAGTTGGTTCTTAAGGCACCAGTTCCTAGGTGTGCGTTAATTATGGTACATATTATTTTATTACTTTAATATTATTTTTCTCCATGTTACTCTACGCTTACAAATAACTAGCCCTTATACTTCAGCCTACCTACCTTATAGGAATACGTCGTTGAGTGATCTTATAATCCTGGATTAACACGCTATTTGAGGAAAAAAACAATTTTACAAATAAGAAGTTCAGAACCTGAAATTAGCGCGTTCAAACAAATGAAGGAACTCTTCAGCTTTATAATTACAAGTTTCATCAAACACTTGAATTCATTCAACATTTTATTTGAAAATTGTTGATTATACTTGATTGATATCAAACACTCACTTGTATTTCAAATATTTTATTATGATTGCCTATATTCACGCTATGTTGTACCAAATATTTTAGTACGTGATAAAAACTAGTTTAGTTCGGAAGTTGGAGACATTGTTATTCGTACCTTACTTAGATATGGCAATTGATTAAGGGTTCCAGAAACATCGATTTAAGAATAAAAAATGACGCATGACTTTTCGATAAATGAATCATATTTATGACAAAATCGATTAAGGTTTAAAGAAATGTTTGATAACAATATACCTCTTTATAGGATAAAATAACAGGATATTATGTATTCAATTACTGATAAATTTAGTTAGTCACTTTGAAGTGCAATTTCTCAGTTATGTTTAGTATGTTACTCAAACGTGGGACATCTTTGTTTAAACAAAAGTTTAAATATCATCTTTTGCTTTTTTTATTATACTTATTACTAATATTCAAAAAAACAGGGAAGCGTAGTGTAGGACATCCTGCGGCCTGGTGGTGTGACGATATGCGCAAAACTGCCGGGAAAACTAGATGAGGAGAGCTGACGATCGAGCTCAGTGGGTGGGGTCGATCGTACAGTGGGAGAAGATCATGTCCAACAGTAGACGATGAAAGGCTGATATTGATGATGATGATGATGATTAAGGCCAGCAACTTTACAGTATTTCGACCTGGCCTATATTTTTTAATTTACCTACTCTCTTACACTTGCTTTTCATAAAATGTATATGAAATAGTAAACCAGGTAAATAGTTTTCATGTATTTATTTTTCATAGCATATTTATTTGAAATTTTTGGGTCACTCCATTAAAATTATTACAAGGATATGTAATTTTATTAATTTTAATTGATTTTTTTTTTGAAGTGTGGCCACCCCCACGGGTCATCACCTCAACGGGGGTTAAATGGTAAGGCGGTACGTCGGACTCAAACCGACTAAAACTACACGTTGTTCCGTCCCGGAGTCTTTTTGCCTGGGCCTCAAGTGTAATTCAGAGGGGCGCGCGCGGAAAATGTCGCGTCGCCGCCGCGCCGCCGTCTTGGTCCTGATCCATCATTAGAAACTACACTCTATGCGATTTATTTGTAGCAAACACAAGCCTATTATAGGATAGAACTATTTTACCCTAATTATTTCTATCACCAGATCTTCATAATGGGGATAGGTAACACACGCCACATCGCAGTTGGTATCAGCCGTGTTCGTTTGCAACTTAGTTGCATTTTTGTCAACTTGATGTAGTGTACAATGTTGCAGGGGCAAGATACGATCCCACTTATGAACTCTGTTATTCTTAAATTTCAACTTCAAACAATAGAAAGTCAAATTCTTACAACTCCGTATTAATTAATTTGACAATACATTAACAAAACATGTACATTTCCAAATGTTATTCCGTAATTTATTATTTGCGTCCAAAACTATAGTTCAAAAGTACCGGCACACGTGTTCCAGGGTTTGCGTGACAAAAACACATACAGTCGCGCCACGCCGTGATGGGCGTTGACCCCGTCTGAAATAGGCAACCTTGACCGCTAGCTGCCCCGTTTACCTCCTCGTGGTTCCATACGGTCGCTCGCTTAGTTTCGATGAGTTTTACGAATACTTAAGTCCCTTGAACCCTTCTAAAATAAATTTATGAATTCAACTAGTGACTTTTTGAAGTGAAAATTTCTTTAGGCAAGTTAGGCACTTTTGGTATGGGGAAAAAGCACTGAACTCCCGTGACCGTCACGCTCAGATACTTAGTTACTTAGATACAGATGTGTATGTGTGCTTGTGCGTGTGCGTGTGCACGTGTCTGTGTGTGACTGTGTGTGTATGTGTGTTATGAAAGTCATGTTTTTACTCCTGACGTGCAGTTCTACGACCGAAAGTTATTTCTTTTTGCTTTTGCGATTGTGAGGTCGGACGGCTTCGATCGACTGGGAAAATATGATAATAATTAGTTCTGTGTGAAAGTATTTTGAGATAAAGTTCTATGCAACAATAACATTCAGCCATTAAGTTCTAGAGAAACATATAATACTTAAGGGAAGATTAAAATTAATTTTCATTATCTAAGCGTGAGTTATTTTCTCAATCAAATAGATAACGTGTATTTAAGAGTTATCTTAATAAAATGTGATTTTTAGGGATGTAATTTGTTAAACAATATGTAAATAAAAATAAAATCGATTTATGTTTTAAGAGTTTGTAATATGAAAATACTCTAAAACCATACAAACACACATCTGTACATGTATGTATCTGAGCGTGACAGTCACGCGAGATCAAAAAATATAAAAATAAGTACAAGCACAACTTACATAATTTAACGCAATTTTATTTGTTCCATCTTTTGTGGGTTTGATACTCTTGAGTACCATGCTCAAACCCACTAAAGATAGTAGTAATTGCTCATAGGAAAAATATTTTTTGATAAATGTTCACCTTTTTCTGACGTGTGTAAATCCCCACAGGTCATCACATCTCCGGGGTAATGGCACGGTTGTATGTTGGACTCCAATCGCCTAAAACCATATGGTGTTCTGTTACGAAGTCCTCCTTACTTACTTGGGGTCTCCGGTGTACCCTAGAGTGGAAGGAGAGGAAATCCCTGTGAACCCCTACAAATTTGGCCACCTGTCCAATGTAGATGGCGTACGAGGGGCGTCTCCCAGTCTGTTTCAGGATGACGCGGTAACCCTACTCATTACACGGAGATCGTTTGCACTCTCCGGCGTCTGGTGCGTGCTGCGAGACAGGAGAGTACTCGTCTTCTTTTGTATCCTTTCCGCTGCCTCTTTGGCCAAGATCACCTCTCGCAAAATGAGATGACAGCTTCGGACGATAGACAGAATCCGAGAAAGTTCCCACCGGGAGGTGTAAGCGCTGCGCCCACGCTGAGCTGAGCTGAGCTGAATGTATACCTGCATCCCTGAAATCCCATACAAAGTTTGATCCCCTATTTGGTTTATTTACATTACATACATTTACGACAAAAAGTAGCCTATGTCCTTCTCCAAGGTCTTGTTTATCTTTATACCACCGAAAATTCATCGAAATTGGTTCAGCGGTTTAGCCGTGAAACCGTAGCAGACAGACATACCGATAAACACATTTATATTCACCTTTAATATTATAATTCGGATAGGCGCAAATAAATGGTTTTAAGAACATTTATTTGCATTAAATGCATCGTAAAATTACCTATCAGATGGAATTAAAATGTCACGCAATAAAAATTTGCATTACGAATAAAAATAATCACCTAAGATCCGTAAATATGCTTAGTCTTGCCATAATAACAGGATTATGAAAGTTACAGACTTCTCGTAATCTTCTTAAGATGTACTTACTTGCAATGGTATCTAAGCTTATTTACTAAAGCCATGTATGAATCAGTTAGCGCAAGCGAATGTGGATGCGATGAGATTAGAAGTTGGGGAAAAATGGGTGGAATAAGTTTTCGAAAGTTTAAACTTAACAAATAATCCCGTGGGTAACCGGAGAACAATGATAAGATAGACTAGGTTACTGTCAAGCAGCTAGGACCTAAAATTTCTCTTCTCCTTTCTGCCTTCACGATAACGCAACGCTCATCCACACACTGCACAGGCTCTTTATTCGATCGTCATGGCACCAATTAACTACAATTAAAATGTAAATAAACAAGACGAGGACTTTGTATTGTACTTACAGAAACACTTCTCATTTATAATTCTAGTTTCTTTTTATCCCGCTTACTGGTGACAGACACCGACGTTTTTGTTTGGCTTAGTATTAAAAAGGAGTTGTAAGTTCATTGTTAATATAATTATCGATTTTGTCACGAATTCCTAACGTCACTTATTGCACAACTATTCTTCCCTATCGATGTTTAGTAACAGTATTATCTAGAACAATATATTATATATTAACATAGCATTACTCGGTCTTTTCATTAATGTCTTTATGTTATAATTCTCACAGCAAAATTTAGTTGACGCTAAAACCTACGAATAATTAGGCTACCTATTCGTGACTACTAAGTGAATAATAATAGCGTCACTTTTACCGATTGCGATAACATTGTGATACTTAGTTTTTACACACGCTAACGGTAACCAGTGTCTGGCATAGCGCAATGCGCACAATCATCGGCCTTCTCTGCTTAGTGACCAGTGATCCTTGATGAGAGATTTTACAGAGCATTCTTCTTCACCGTCCTGAAAAGGATGCAACGATAGGTGCCGCATTACGGGCCGGTCGTATTGGGGTCTGTGCACATAATATCCACTTCCTCCTATGAAATCCAGCATTCCAGATATTTTTTATAAATACACATATTTTCTTCCTCCTAGCCACGAAGAGACGCCCTTCAGTTTTGCCGCAGCCGAAAGCTCTCAAAAAAACCAGAGTTGGGTGAATTCTGGCTCTTCGGCGCTGCGAAGGAGAAAACCTTTGTAAATGAATGACCCCTTTAACCCGATGGTGGCAGGAAGGGAGGCCTATCACCTGATCAGCAAGTCAGAGTAGTCGACGCGCTTTTGTCTTGTGTTCCCATCTCAAGATATTCTCCTTGCAAATGAATGAGGTCGCCAGAAAAGTTGTACTGTTCTTAAGTACGTATATTACGAGCTACCCATTGTATACAATAAATAATAGTCTTTATTGTACTCATAAAGACAAGCTGCTTAAGTTTAAGTTTATAGCCTAGCTAACTGTACCTAGTATCGCTGGGATCATATTAATCTTATCGAATCTTCTCCGATCAAATTAATATCTAAAAGCGGTGAGATAGCGTAGTCTAAGGCGTTGGACTTGCGATCAAGTGGTTGCGGGTTCGAACTCCACCAACCCTACGGACGTGAATCCACTTATAACACAAGCGTCCTAAAAAAAAACTGTCTACACGTTCGCTTTACACCAAACACTACAAATAAATGAAATGAAAATGAAATGTGTTTATTTCAGCGACTTGCTAAGACATACATACACTTGATATGATAACTATACACTGCGATATAATATGCAACATGCAAGTATGCATGCCCAGCACAACCCGCCGAAAAGGGTCACCATCTCAGCATTTGCTAGACGGTGGATTATTTAATATTTTATTCAATTATTTTCACCGAAAAATTGTTTAGAAAAATTGATGTTTGTACCGCCCCTGTTCGTATTCTTTGTCAACATTTTTTTAATTGGTATAACAGTATGTGTTTATTTTGAACCTTATTTACTCTTCAAGTAACTTAACCTGTCAATGGTTGTGCGAGGTTAGAGGGTTCAAATCTGTATAGTAATTAAGGGGTTTTATAAACACATTTCGTTGAAGAATTTTATCTTGTAATTATATTAATTGTGTCGTGTAAGTAATTGTGAAAAGGCTTTACGTTAAACTTTGACAATAATAATAACTAGACACACCTCACACACGGCCGGGCGGCCGTCTGATCTCCAACTAGGCAGAGCCTAGTACTATAGCAATCAGACTACTGATAAACATACTTATATATTTCTAAATACATATTATTATAGATAAATTACACCCAGACAGAATAAATGATGATGCTCATCACACAATTATTATTTTACAATACAAATGTAGTTTAATTTTGTATTGTTGATGTTTTGTATTGTGAACTGTATACAAAGTTTTATATTCCACATAAACAAATTACTAGTACAGCACTTTCAAGTTTCCAACAATAAACAGTAGTTATGTTCGCGCAGATTTGTTTACCAGAAACTTTCTTTTAATCGAAAAACTTCAGATTAAAATCGAAATAAAGTTAATATATTTTTGTACAAAATGAATGGCCATAAGGCCAAAAGCGTGATGCATCATAGCTTTACAAAAAAAAAAGAGTATTTACTAATAAAAAGTGGATATTTAATCATCTTCAAGGAGATTCAATGACCCTCCTCCTTGCCAACAGAAGATCATTATGGAGGTAGTGTAATTTAACCCATAGACACAAACACCAGTAGCCTATCATAATATTGGGCATGACACTTGCTGCCTCACAATTTTCTTAAATCTATTTTAGAACGTCCAAAGAATTTAATCTAACGAAAAAAAAGTTGTATGAAAAAACAAATCCATCACCAGCCTTAGCAAAGCTGCAATTTGAATTCAATGATAATAAAAAACCTTAAATGTTACTCCGGTGGATAAAAGATTATTTTAAAAAAGTGCTACTTCCTTAGTCGGTACACTACTTTGAACGCAAAATCCTGTTGCGCATTTGAAATGCTGTTTCTACAAAATAACATGAACTAAAACTAAACTACTTCATGAAATACTTAGTTATTGTTATTTATACCCGTTACAGACAGCCCTTGTGATCCGTTTGGATGTATAATTCACAAGGATGGTTGCAATACTTGCTTGGCATGGCAGAGCGGCGCCAGCGCACCACTCCAACGCCCTACTTTGTCGCTTCTCATACATTGTTGTAAATATAGAATTGATGCAGCGGTAAAAATACATTACATAAAGGTTTTATATCAAGGCTCGTCTGTTTCTGATAGTCTATAAACTGATGTTTATCTAATCAATGCCTCATAATTTCAATTAAAGGATTTATTATCATCATTATTTACTTTTTTTCGAATCACTCCACAGTGGTTAACCATAGAGAAACAGATATACTTTTCACCATTCATTCCTGTTTTTAGATCAATGCATAAACAATAATGGTACTTAG
The DNA here is from genome assembly GCA_949752705.1 of Callimorpha dominula. Classification (NCBI taxonomy): domain Eukaryota; kingdom Metazoa; phylum Arthropoda; class Insecta; order Lepidoptera; family Erebidae; genus Callimorpha; species Callimorpha dominula. The sequence continues at coordinate 12,672,192 of OX457011.1, forward strand.
TGCTTAGTTTCAATGAAAACACGGTATAATCAGCAACTTAAAATGATTAATTATTGCATGCACACGTTAACTACCAAATCGGAAAAACATTTTGTAAACTGCCAATAAAACTTCTTTACTGCGTCATAATATATCTGTATATGATATGCCTACTATCTCCTTAAGTAAAAATTTAATTAATTGATTATACGCATTCAACAACTCAAATTATTTACAATATATTAATCAGCATACTTTAATTTCATTAATGCAATAGATTAACTCACTACACTCAGCGATATTTTGGACTCAACTTTGTAAAGGACGTAAACAAACTACTGGCGTCTTTTGGTTATCAATCATATCAACAATATCAGGTCAATCACCTACAATAAATAACGTATTTTATTTATTGACTTCCATGGGCGAGGCTGTTGAATCATTTACAAGTGTATTGTTAGTAGATTTGCACTAGGCAGGACTTCAAAAGGACATCAAAATTCGAATGCCGGAGTTGAACCAACTAAAACAGCAGTGTCTCAGACGTCAGACCCATTATCGGAAGGAGCATGGTATCACAGCAAATGACCTTAGCCATGACCATGCCTGGTCTGCGGCCCAACGGTTAATGTTAGAAAGTTGAATATTGATTAATTGGTGCGAAAACTTTCATTGCGCGATGCAGGATCAATAGTTACTACGGAGCTACATTCAGCTCATCTTCGCTAGATGAAGTTGAAGTATTTTTTTGTTGATTTGCATTGGTCACAAATCAAAAATCTTTGAATAAAATCGCTGACGGAAGGACCGCCCTCCTCGCCTTATCTCTTATAATGGTTATAATGGTCTTATAATGGTTATGGAAATCGGTTTCTAGTTTCTATGGTGGATTCGAGCAGAAATGTGATACCTACTATTTTATAATTATTTAGTTACCAGTTACAATAATAAATATTATTAAATTTATACAATCTTAATAGCTCAACATAGTATGTGGAGCAGATTGTTATGTAGACGAACGCGTTGTGACTTGCGCCGGCGCAGGTCCGCGGTGGTCGCGGCACGTGGTCGAGTTCCCACGGTTTGCGGGGGGCGCCACGCCGACCAATCACAAACCATTGCGATTTTTTAACCATCCACGTACGACCTCCCCTGATTTTTGGCAAAACAACAACATTGTGTTTGTGTTTTTTTCTTAATTGGGGGTAATTAGCCTGCGGGATAACATGATTTTTTATAAACTACATTTGTTTGAATGAAAAATTCGGACAAGTGCGAGTCTAATTCGTGCACCGAATTTTAACACGGAAAGGTGGTTAAGAAGGGAATGCAATGGAAGGAAATTAATATTCATTATACAGATGGATTAGGAGAGATGGACTTACATTTAATTGTTGCAATGTTTTTTTTTATTATCATACTAACTGTGCCCCGTGCGGCTTCGCTCGAGTGTACATATTTATATATTTTGCGTGGAACTCTAATACTTTTTCCAAAATAAAAGTACCCTTAGTTACTCCTTACAACACCAGCTATCTGCCAGTGAAAGTCACGTGGAAATCAGTCTGCTCGTTTCGGAGATTATCCGAACAGACAGACAGACAGATAGACAGATAAACATTTATATTTTTTTGTGAAAATAAAGTGTAAACATTCAGATGTGTTTAGTAAAAAGCTGTTATTGTGACATTACAAACAGACACTTCTACAATTTTATTCATTTGTATATATACAAGATGTATAGATTAACTCCAAACGGAGAAGCAAATTAGCCGCCCGAAACGAATGTACCTGTGCTTTTCCAACAGCCCCAGTAAAATCTCCAGATTTACTTCGAGGGCTTCTTTGGAAAACAAACTTTCATATTACACTCTTAAAAAAAGGCTCCGGTATGCAATTGACGTTGAGAGACGCTAGACTCTTCAATATTAGATATTGACATATCTAATATTGAAGAGTCAATCAAGTCTCTTCAATATTAGATATTGACAAATCTAATATTGAAGAGTCAACTGAATGAAAGAAAAAAGAATTTAATAACATGTTTATTCTAAAATCACTAGGTGTGCTTTCGTACATTAAAAATATATATGTTTTTATGTGATGACTAATGCCGCGTTCCATTAACAATAGACGATTCGTTTTGCTTACGGACGGTAAAATTTGGTTGAATTTTCAACGAAAATTTCACCGTCCTTAAGCAAAAAGAATCGTTTTTTGTTTATTGGAACGCGGCATAAATCTTTCATGCTCGAAAAAAGATATAACGTCGCAGAATATCTAACCTGCCTTAGGACAAAAGACGTACACGTTCATGCAAGACATGTCATTACACTTATGGCGCGTTTATACGCTTCCTTTGCTTACGGACGGTAAAATTTTCGTTGACAATTCAACGAAAATTTAGCGTTCCTAAGCATAACGTATCGTTTCTTGATAAGAACGCGGCATTACTGATGATTTCGAATGTATGCGAGTTTTGTTTTTGATCATGACATGATCTTTCTACATGTTTTAAGCTTGTCTACTTATTATTAACACGCTTTTTTGACTGCACGGATGGCGCAATGGTTTAAGTATTCGTCTCGCCACTACGCGGCACCGAGTGTTGGGCTCAAATCCCACACGGGGCAAAAAATTGTGTGATAAACAAATAGTTGTCCCGAGTCTGAGTGTTCCTTGTGTTCGTTGTTTGAATGTTTGTGAAGCCTGAGTTGTCTTTAAAAATATATATTACCTGTAAGTGCAAGTGAAAGTCTTTTTTACTTTCTAATTCAGTTCGCCATTTTCAATTTCTAGCTTATTACGTCCAATTGAAGTGAACCCACTCCTAACACAAGCATTTAGCTTAGCTGGAGGGGTTAACAAGAATACTAGTAATGTGTGAGCCACGTTTCTAGTATTCTTTATAAAAAATATATATATATATATATACATTACTAGCCGTTCCCGCAGTTTCACCTGCGTTTATGTTCACTGCTCCGCTCCTATTGGTCGTAGCATGATGTTATATAGCCTATAGCCTTCCTCGATAAATGGGCTATGCAACACTAAAACAATTTTTCAATTACTGAGATTAGCGCGTTCAACCAAACAAACTCTTCAGCTTTTTAAAATTAGTATAGATTTTAGTTTACCACTAATATCAAAAGGGAGATCGACAATGGCCCCCCTTTTTTGTTAATTCACTCGCTTTATTAAATTTCACTAAATTTGCTTCATATAAGATGTAAACCTTGTATACTTCAAAACAAGGTCTTATTTCGAATTGAAACAAGTAGGTAACATATGTCACTATCGAAATAAGCAATTTATTTGTCGACTATACTCTGATACGCTTAAATAAACTTTAATACCACGTAGCGAGAGCCGCTATCCGTTGAATGCCATCTCTTTTGCTCTGTGTTTTTAGTAAGCGTCTTCGTAGGTGTCGATTAAAATAACGTCATCTTAGTTCGTTTTGAACAAGTTTTTATACGACAATTATAGAGCATTTGAATAAATGGAGACTCTCGCTGCGTGGAAATAAAGTTGAGGATACGTTGTCAGGTTTTAGTGAAATTTAGTGGCGCTGAGAAATAGATGCCCGTAAGAAAAAGACCTTATTACGAAAAATACAAACATATGAAGAAATTCAGTCAGGTTTAAGTTGAGTCGAGTGTACAATAGAATCGGCACCAATATATACTGCACTGAAGAACTATCAATGTCTAATAACAAATAAATTTGCCTATTATATTATAGCATTACGGTGGTTAATCAGTACCTACTACTAGAGTAGTGCACGGGCACCAAAGTTTTAAGGGAGGGGGTTCGGTATGGTGTTAAGCGTATTTATAGCTAATGGTAATTTCTTACCATTAAGCGGGCTGTGTGCTTTTTGATGTCAAGTCAGTAACTGGGAAAACCAAGTCCGTGAAACTAAAATCACTATTCTGATGTTTCAAAACAGGAAGTTTTTACATGCAAACACACTAATAGTTTCAATAATAAATCGAGTCATTCAACGTTACTTAGATCCAATATCCAGGTCAAATTTAAGACCGGCATTCATCGAAACTAACCTATAAAATAAGGAAGAGATTAGACAAGTAGAATATCTTCATTCTACTGGGAAACTTCTTCGTTTAGTACGTTTATATCCGACAAATCCTTGCCACAATATTATGCAACAAAGTTTCTAACCGCATGATATATGTGTATTGTTGAATTACTAAGCTCAATAACAATATTCAGTAACTCGATAATCCGCACTTACGAATAGATGTAAGTAGCGCCATCTAGTGTTGGATAGTGAAACTAACATATTATTTCGTATAATGTTAAACTTCTGTTCTATTCGTATCGTTATGTATGTTTATTTATTTATATTCTATTATCACTGTAATGCACATATTTTGATTATTATTTTTGGCATATTTACTTAAAAAAGGTTCAATATTTTGGTTCAATATATTTGGACGTACAAAATAATAATTTTTAGATTTTGCTGTCCTGTAAATTGATATTCTTACCCATACGTCTAATTTTTACAAACATATGTACCGGGGTAGACTAGCGAAATACAAAGGGATCTTAAAGGCCAAATTTCTTTTATCATTTACGAAACCCAAAAAGTAAATAAATTAATTTATTATTATTTCTTTTTCATGTTATAGAGGGCAATCAAGTAGACGGGTCACCTGATGGTAAATGACTACCGCCGCCCATGGGCACCTGCAACTCAAGAGTCGCAAGTACGTTGCCGGCCTTTAAGGTAGGAGTAGCGGAAAGGTGAAAGAGGGGGAGAGGGGGAAGGGGAGGGTTAGGGCCTTTTATTTTTTTTTGTGCTTGTGGAAACCCCCTCGGGCCGTCACCCCACCGGGGTCTTCGGTGGGGCGGTGTGTCGGAATCGAACCGACTAAAACCACACGGTGTGCCGTACTGCGCCTTAATTAGGAGGGATCCGGGAACAGCTTTTATTAAGACACCCGGACCCCCCCTAGCGCCTGCCCGCAAAAGCGCGGGCACCACCTTCGATTAACAACCTCTCAATTAGGCGACGTCCAGGCACACGCGGACGTCGCCTCCTCGCGGGAGGCCACTATAGCGGGTGGAAGGGAAAACCCGTCCCGACCACCCGCGGCCACACTCAGGGCGGCATGAGGCGCTGGAAAGCGCGCCTCCGCTGCCCGGTTCGCCAGCGGCGAATTAGGTCCGAGTGGAGATCGTCCTCCCGGACCCGTTCCGGAGCCTCCTTCTGCGAGATGACGTCCTCACAGAAGGTCGCGACCGCGGTGACATTCCTGTCGCTACCGGCCATGGAGCGTATGATGGCTGGTGGTTTACGGTGGGGCGGTGTGTTGGAATCGAACCGACTAAAACCACACTAAACATTTTTAAGGCGCAGTACGGCGCCTTAAAAAGGAGGGATCCGGGAACAGCGGGGAGGGTTAGGGGCTCCGGGAACCTTACTCACTCGGCGAAATATTTTAGTTTGAAAATACTAAGAGAAACTCGTTTTAAATCAAAAAGTAAAAAAAAAAAAAAAAAGTACTATCATAGTTGGACTAGTCAAAACGATTCATATGAGCCCAAACTCCTGGCTCTATCATCAGATCAGCTCCAAGATGTCACATTATAGAACTGACCATAAGTTATATTTAAAAAAATTCATTTATATACGACAATTACAACTAGCTTGGAATTGATTACCAAGATTTGTTTACATTGTTAATTAGTTAGATAATTAATTACTTAATGAGAAGAAGTTACAAAAAGCGTGTAAATAAATAATGTTTTCTACGAAACCGACTTTAAAAGAAATAGCAAATATTACAAAACAACTACAACTTAAAAATAAAATAAAAATGCTCATACCGGTATTTTAAAGGCGCTCATTGACAACATAAATAATTCAAAGTATTAATTATTTATATAGGGATGTACTTTATTTTTATTACTAAATGTTTGACAATTTATTATCAAGAGATATTTAGACTTCAGTGCCAATATAAAGAAAAAACTATTCCTCGAGTTCCTTCACGATACACATTTTAAATCCTTACGATCAAAGCTAATCTGAGCGCAAAACGAAAAGCGCCCATTGTACTCGTGATCACCGCTGTCTATTCGTCAAAATGGTACATACATTCTATAGAAACTTGTATCAAATGACAACCTGTGACGTCACACATTGTTATCTTTACCATCAGGTGACCCGTCTGCTCGTTTGCCCGCTATACCTTTAAAAATATATATCATTTACTTTTTGTTTGGTTAAAATATACTTATATTATAATATACTATACTTTAAATATACCAAACGGTAAAATAGTAACGAATGTAACTGTAATACCACACTGAATTTTATGTGGACTGTTATAACATGATAATAATAAATACTGTTAATAACAAACAGATATGTTAAAATGCACAATGGGCGGCCTTATCGCAAAAATCGTCGTCTTATCGTATATTATACGGTTGCCTGGAAGACATTGCGTCTTCCAGGCGACCATATAATTATAATATTTACTGTTATAATTTATTTTAACCATAGACAACACTCCTAGTTATTGGTCTGATAAATGGCATTGTTATTAAGTCATTCTCATTACATTTTATTATGAGAAACCGAAATGAAATCTTCGAAATACAAATACAATCACAAACATAACACAATCACTTAACCTATTTATAGCGCAGGAGTCAGCGTTCCTGATCTAAAATAGCCCAGGAGTAGAGATATGCAGCGCCTGTCTTCGTAATAGCTCTTAAACCGTGCAAGTGAAGCGTCATCTTTATTTTTATTTCATTTTTTGTTCATCCAGTCTTGTGTTCTTTAGCCAAGTGTAAAGTTATTAGAATAAATTTATTTTGCAGTTACTGGTACACGTTCCTTTGGTTCAGCATTAAGTATGTATTTTAGCGACGTCTAGTAGCATTATTTAATAAAAAAATGCATTTTATTCATAAAGTTATTAAAGTGTAGGCGCGAATGCGTGTTTGCGTGTTTTATGTGCAGATTATACATTGCGTAAAATTTCGTAAGTGTATCTTTTAAAAATATATATAAAGGAGGATACATGTATCAACAATAATGCCCCACGGTAATACCGAGAATGAAGATCAGCGAAAGTTCCAGAGAAAGTTAAACTGTTTGGGAACCCGCGACGAATTTAATCGGAAGTAAATTGGAGATGTAATGGAAGTCATGGAGATATATTACAAATAGAAATAATCTAATACAGTTTCTAACCAACAATAGTATTCAACATGTAAATTAATCAGTGAAGCAATGATTGCATTGTATTTCGCCGAGTTAGTGAGGTTACCGGAGGCCCTAACCCTTTCCCCTCCCTACCTATCCTCCGCCCTCTCCCCCCTTCCACCTTTCCCCTTTTTTTTTTTGTGCGTGTGGAAACCCCCAAGGGCCGTCACCCCACCGGGGTTTTCGGTGGGGCGGTGTGTCGGAATCGAACCGACTAAAACCACACGGTGTGCCGTACTGCGCCTAAATTAGGAGAGATCCGGGAGCAGCTTTTATTAAGACATCCGGGCCTGCGCCTGCCCGCAAATGCGCGGGCACCACCCTCGATTAACAACCTCTCAATTAACCTCCTGCGTTAGGCCACTATAGCGGGTGGAAGGGAAAACCCGTCCCGACCACTCGCGGCCACACTCAGGGCGGCATGAGGTGCTGGAAAGCGCGCCTTCGCCGCCCGGTTCGCCAGCGGCGAATTAGGGCCGAGTGGAGATCGTCCTCCCGGACCCGTTCCGCCGCCTCTTTCTGCGAGATGACGTCCTCACCCCGACGATACCCTCCGATGACTGCAGTGAGGGCCCGACGCTGCGTTGCCCAGGCGGAGCAAACCGCCAGCGTGTGCTGAGCCGAGTCCTCACTGCAGTCGCAGTGGTGACAGGCGGGACTCAATTCCCTCTTCCCGAAGCAGCCGTGCCCGGAAAGAACCTGCGTCAGTCGGAAGGAAAAGGTCCCATGCTGCTGCCCTGCCCACTCGACAATGACCGGCTGGAGCGCCTCCACGGCGGCAAAGCCAGCACGTGGAGCCTCCAGCCGGGACGACCAACGAGCCATTCGCGTACATCTTCGGGCGGGGGCTGACTGCCACTTCCCGCCCGGAACTCATCCGTTCGCCGATACACTTCGGCGAGAATACTTAAAGTTGAAGATATATAGAAGTGCAGAAAGCTGCATTTTTTCATCAATGTCCATACTAATATTATAAATGCGAAAGTAACTATGTTTGTTTGTTTGTTGGTTTGTTAAGCTTTCAAGCCATAACTACTGAACCGATCATAATAAAAAAAATCATACACGTTGTCAGGCGTACAGAATATATGTACTATTCCCGAGGGATAAACAAAAATAACTTTAAAAACAAAAAAACAATGGCAGTTCAAGTTATACTGGTCCTTAATATAAAACAAAAGGTTCAAACTTACTGACTAAGTCGAAATTCGACCTACAAACGATCGCTAGTTAATATAAAAATCACACAGAATTCATTCAAATACTGTCAATGACGCAACAGCCTGCATTGCATCCACTTGCCCAGACGCAACACGATGCACTTATGTATTCGTATACTTAGGTTGCATTCACACCAAAGCCGACCACTAATCGTTGGTGGCCTAGTTTCATTTCGATTCGATTCATATATCAATATTGTAGTATCTCATTTTAGAGTTACAGCACTTTAATTACGTAATTGTGTAAGGATTCGATTGGTATCGATTTAAAAGTAATAGAAACTTCAAGTATTTATTTTGTATCTCTCAAGTACTTATAGTTTATATTTTGTTCAAAATTACTACAGTGGTATTCTTCTAAAAGGGCATTAGAAGAATGTGACATAGTCGGCAACGAGCGCGTGACACTTTTGGTGTTACAAATAGATAGGGTACCATAAACGCTTACCAGAACATAAGCTTTGCTTATACCTTATTACAACCTTGACCAGAAGCGGCCCTACCATTTGTATATGATGCAAGTCCTCAAAGTGGCGTGCCCCTATCGTCAATGGCCAAATGATTGTAGGTTAATAATGATTATTGAATTAACGAGCCGGTGACCGATGCCTGGTGGTATTGTATTGTTGATTAGACTACGTAAAACAGGTCTCCTACCATCCTCTTCAGTAGGTTCTTACATTTCAAAGAAGTAGAGAATATATCGCATGTCTATTGTCGATCTTATTATAAGTGAAACATACCCACCCAGTGTGGAACATACCTAACCTGTCATTTCGCCTTGAAGGCCGACATTGCGTCACAGTATTTGACATTATGTAAACGGTATAAATGGAGTTTAAATCGTGTATCCTGCAGTTATAAAATAATGTGATGCGAACCTATTAACGTAAATGGTTTGATTTTTGCACTGCTAATGTGGTAAAGAAGCACGCAGCCCACTCGATTATAAAATATAGTCGAATATATATTTTTTGTTTTTGATAAATTGCAATACAGTGGCTAAGTGGTAACCAAGCAGGTTAGAATATTACAAGGTTAAGTAATACAAGCTAGGTCAGTCTTAGGGTGGGTGACCATTCTTAACACATTGATACCCCTCCGTGCCTAACACATTGATACCCCTCCGTGCCTCGGAGAGCACGTTAAGCCGTCGCTCGGTCCCAGTTGCCATACGAACATCTGTGGCATTCGTTACGGGTAGTTGGAGCCCTAAAAAGTCCGACAACTTGGTCTAATACTTTTGTTATAGAGACGATGGCAGTCGCTTAACGTAAAATATCGAAGTTCGGCCGTAGCGTAGTTAGACTGAAAGCCGACCCCAACTTAGTTGGCGATGGAGAGTGACGATGAAGACGAAGATGGGACACGCCTATCCAAGAGAAACCTATTCACTCTACTCTTTGATGTTTCAGGACTAGAAAGTCACCAGAGCTTCACATGTAAAGGGTATGAGTTTGAGAAAATGCATTCAACACCAATTTTTATAGGCACCGATAACCGTTTGCCATCAGGCGAGCCTCGTGTTTGTTTACCAATTGAGTTATGGCTGAAAAAAACAATAACATTCGTGTCCAAAATTCATAATGTTTCATATTCTTAAGATGCGAACGTTGAAAAAGAGTTGCTCTTCATATGAACATTAAAAAAGCTTTTTGTTTTTATTTGCTTCTAAAAATACTCACTCATTTTACTCACCTCAAGAAATAACTATAATTTTAAAAATGTAAACAAAAAGTAGAACAATTCCCCACTTATACGCAGTAATGCAGAAAAAGATGGCCCTTGCTGAATCATGCAGGCGGTGCTAGTTTACATCTCCTCGCTATTTTATATGAGGCTTTCCACGATTATTTTTATTAATACACATACTCATATGCCCCAACTACTTTAAGATCAGTGTGCGTTTTCGTTATATTACGTCCAACGACAATATTAATATTCATTTTGAAATTTTCGCGACTTTATACATATTAGATACATATTAGACTGGCTTGTTGGCCTAGTGGTTAGTGACCCTGACTGCTACAGGTCGTGGGTTCGATTCCCACCTGAGTCTGGGTGTTCTTTGTGTCCGTTGTTTGCATGCTTGTAAAGTCCCCCGCGACACAGGAGTAATTCCTAATGCGGGAGTTGTCTTTTTAAATAGAGAATAGAATAGAAAAAAGATGCGATGACTCTGGACTTAATTACTTAATTACTTACTCGCGATAACATTCATAATGTACAAAAGCTTGTTTTTGGTTACCCGACGTTTTGATCGAATTGCACCGTGTATTGCATGATGCAAGTCCCAAGTTACGCATCTAATATTAATATTGTTAGTACTAGAGTATGGGTACAATTTCTACAAAAAGCGAAGTTTCTAAAAATAATAAAAGAGTATATCGACTTCGGTACACGACGAACCTTTGTCGAAATGGACAGACAGAGACATGGTTTAGAAAAAATAAACAACAAGTACCTAGTTATGGTTGATAAGTGAATTTAAATCTTAAAATATAAGAAATAGTGTTTTATGTACCAAATTACGTGTAAAATAAGTGTCGGTAAACCCTTCATATGAGCGGCTGGGATGGCTGGAATCTATTCAAGGTAACCTAAAATAAAGAGCTAACTACACTCGTTTAAACTAATTACTAGGCCAATTTTCCTAATAAATTCTTGTCGACTTTCCAGTCTTATTTTATGTGTCAATTACAAACGAAGGGATACGTCAATCTTATGTATGTATGTCTTGATAACAGGAGGGTGTTTACGTTTGATTTTTAACATCGTAACACTGTAAGCAGATAGCGTAAGTGTGACGGCGGCGTGATATTCCGGACATGAGTGGCAATACTCAACTATAATGAGTATTGTTGATTATTGCCACTCATGTATCAATAATACAACCACTTAGTCTTTTATATCTAAGTCTTTTATAATATCGTTGGTTGACATATCATCGTGACGTAACGTCCTTAAAAATGAAAACATGCACAAAATTTGCATTAGTATGCTAGAAGCGGACGGCGGCGCACGACGAGATTTACTGTTATGATGGCGTGCATCTCCAACGATACTGCTGACATCGGTACGGCTGAAACGTGAACGTGGCCTTACTAAGTAAGTAAAGGAGGTGAGACAATGGATGATAGTACCTCTTTGTAGTTAAGGAAAGAACAGATACAAATTATTTTTTTTCATTCCAGTTACAGACACACCGTACTGTTCCTAAACGGAAAGTATGATAACTTGACTTGGAATTTGCTACAAGTCTGGCCATAGATAATATGACAATTAAAAAATATGTATTGTTTTCTTTTTTAAATTCAAATTATGAAATATTCGGTTGTGTAAGAAAAGTTGAACGAAGTGGACATGGAGTCGTCAGCTATCATCAAACCCCTTAAAAATTAATATACTATAAATCACACCAAGCAATTAAGAAGTGGATCCCGATACACTAGTGAAAATAGAAATGAGTTGTTCATCTATTGTATTCCCTTACGAGGAGATAAGGCGCAGCTGATTTATGATCGAATTGTAATTCTATATTAAAGAAGTACTCCATTATCAATCAGATATATGTACATACGTACACATATGTTACACATATCTGTACATGCTATACATTCGTATTCGTTCGTGTAGCTCAGTTATAATCAGATGAAAACAACACCGTAATTATTGCCTCAGTGGCATGTTTTAGATCACCCTCTGTCCTCTGAGCATTTTTAGTTTGGCCATTTAGGACTGATTAAAACATGTGACATGGTTTGATCAAGAGCGCCAAACTTACAGTAAGTATTGTCAATATTGGATGCATCTTTAATTACCAATTCAGGTAAATTGTTTATACTTAGCAGGCGACTCAAACTCGTAAGAAGTTTAAGGTCTTTAATAATTTAAAAAATATGTATGATTGTAAATGAGACATAAAAATTAAATTTCAAGATGCTGGAAGCTGTCACTTACTTACCTAACACGGTAAAAGGCAACTGGCATTGATGACTTGAGACGTCAAAAACACCAAATTCTCTAAAATTTAATCAGTGTAAAATTATAATAATAAATTGCAGAATAATTATGTGGTACGAGGTTACTATAGCCATTTAATGTAGGTAGGTGTAGTAGTTGTAGTATCATATCGCCTCTCAAAAGCCTCTCAAAACTACTAAAAATCTCTAGGTTCACATAATACCTGAAGGCATTGTACATTATATTCATAGCATATAATAAAATAGTTCTCATGAGGCTCTATGTCTTTTGTAACATTTATGAATCATTGTCATAAGATTATACTGTTATTAGCACAAAGTATTAGTTTATAGCATGCCAATATCCTTCAATTTTAAATTTGGGATGACTTCGCTAAGTTTATTGATTTTCGGGCACGTAACATTTTCGGAAAAAATAGAAAGATGAGCTGGTTAGTTTATTAAAACAGCATACTGACAATCATAAAAATGTCTTACGTTTAGTCGTGTATTACAGTAAAGTAAGCCATGGTCTCCACAACGCAATAACGTTTACATTTCAAACTTACATCACACAAAAAAATTTGTACATAAAATTACACATAATCAAATAAGTATAAAAAACACGGCAATTTATGTCACTGTCATACAAAAGGAAGTTTATTAACAAATTAGCAGTGAAAAAAAAATTCACGTAATAAAATAAAGTTCATGGCAAATTGAGCGTATCACAATGGGACCAATTGAGCCATTTGTGGCAAACGGATAGACAGACTGCAGGCCCACCCATGGATGCGAGGATGACCATACGTAAAAGAATAAATGCGAGATATGTCAGCATTGCGTAAGTGGTTGGGGTAGCGTCACTTGTCAGTATGACGTCGTAATATATAATATAAAATAAACTATGTTTTTATTTCATCATTATAAAGAAATAAAGGATATAACTATGTTTATTTATTCTTCAGACAACTTTTTACAAATGAATTGTAATAAAAAGCGAAACGCATTGCAATTATTTCTAATCATGACCATAGTTTATAGTCACTGAACAATAACTTTGATATTAATAATATCTTTCTAAAACCAAGATGAAATACTAAAATAATTGCTATTGTATCTATACTCTAGTTAAATAGCATTTAATGAAAAAAAAGGTAGTTAACAATCGGTAAGGATTTTGTGTACCTGATCATAAAGACAAAATTAAAAATACAACACCATCCTTTTTGAATTCGGTTAAAAAAGTTATTCATACACTTGACCATAATGGACTTAATTACCATAAATGTGTTAATATGGGTAAAGCTGGTGTGGTCACATTGATAAAAAGAGGTCATATTATTTAAGAGATTTCATAACTATGAATCTGAAACTCGAACAAACAGATATTTATAAATTAAACGGGCCTTCGGGTCTAACTCGCTCTAAGTTATTTTGTAGCCAGGAGGTACTATGGATTAGGGAGAGGCACAGTCATCAATCAGCCTATGGCACTGCTGGACATGAACTTTTCCCAACGTGCGCCATCGCACTCGGCCCTCCGCCTTCCGCATCCAATCTATACCAGCTACCTCCCTCAGGTCGTCTGTCCGTCTAGTTGACGTTCATGCTACCTTTCGTTTACCGATTCGCGGTCTCCACTCTAGTACCTGTTTACTCCAAAGACTTACCACTAAAATGAGGGTTATAAAGAGACAGAAATTTAATACCATATTGAAAAATTCAAGAACAATCGATAATTTTAAACAGTACACTGGTACTATTATGTATTCTGTCACAGTATTAACTTTTGATGTATAAAAAGTATAAAAAAATGGCTGTTCTTGGAAATATAAAGATAAAATGGGAAATACTTGTTGAGGTGTTATAAGTTTGACGTGTCTGTGTGTCTGTGTATCTGTGTGTCTGTGTGTCTGTACACACAATCACACAGATATTTACACAAGTATTAACACAGACAGCTGTGGCATTGTTGCTCCACAAAGAATAGACCGATTCAAGTGCGATTTCTTTTGTTTCATCGAGTTTGTTTTTAGATATAATTCAAGAAAATTTGTTCAGCTGTTCGAAGATCATCAGCTCTTTTCTAATCGTTGAAGGGCTTTCGAGTCTTTAAATTTATGATTATTTGGCTGTTTTGTCATATAGTATGGTCACCGTATCGGGAATCACTGAGACACAGTTCACACGATGTATTGTTCATAAGAATATTGTATTGTGGCCATTCGTGTTAACTGTTGCTGTGGTCAACGCTAAGTATTACATTACGCCTTTATATTACTGAATAGTAATTCAGAGGTATATTTACCTCTCATATTGCTATAAAAAAATACAAAAAAATTATGACAATAAATATGTCATCATTTTTTGTATTTTTTTTCTGTGCAAGTATTAACACCAGGAATCCAAGGCAGGCTTAAGTGCATATTTTTTTTATGGCTAAAGGACTAGTTTGATTTTAATTAAATGTGTTTTATTTTTGACGCAGAAGACAAAACAAAAGTTAAAACCATGGAGCCGGTTGGACCATAAGAATATCCAATATGTGCACTCACTTAAAATTTTATTACTTAAATAGATCAGATTAAAATAGACTTCCGGTTTTAGGGAGCTTGGTTATGAAAAATCTGAGGTTTTGATTCTAGTCCTGAATTTTTAACTACCATTCAATGTACAAATTTACAACATACAATCGCTGATCGTAGACAGTTAAGAAATATTGTAAATATTTCTCAACTGTCGACGATCGATTGATTTAAACTAGCAGATAAAAACTAACAGCGCCTCTCGGTTTCACCCGCGTAAGCCCCGATCCCGTGGGAATATCGGATTAAAAAGTAGCCTATGCATTAATCCAGGTCTTCAGCTATCTACATACCAAATTGCATCGCAATCGGTTCAGTGGTTTTTGCGTGAAATAGTAACAAACATCCATCCACCCATCCATCCAAACTTTCACATTTATAATATTAGTGGGATGAATAACATTGCAGCGAAGAAAGACACAGAAGGCTATGTTATCTCTTAGTGATATCAGACCAAAACTAATATTCTTTTATGTATTTTATTTTACTTTAAAGAATACCTCCCTACATTAAAAGTCCACATTTAAATACAACCAATTAACTGTCTATCTCCAAAGGAAGTTAATAAAATTACTTTCCACTGAAACCCAACAATACCAAAATAAAATTCATTCAACACAAAATGAGATGTCAATGTGACAATGTTACAAAGCTTTTCGCACGGTGTGCAACAAGCGATAAGGCTGCACAAAAGTAAATAATCACGATTGTACCCAGTGTTGGCGAATTAACTTGTATTTACGAACACAATTTACCGAATGAATGGTGCAATGGATTTTGTTGGTGCTCAATGGTCTGATAAATAAGTCTGGTGATTTTGTGTAATTTTCTGTAAAATGTAATTTGGTTTAATGGTATAAATAACAATATATACATAAAATTCTGCTAACAATGTTTTTCCCACAGGCGTGAGATTCGAAAAGTCACAAGCTGTGGTCCAATAAGAAAAAGATTTCAGAGATGTGTATGTATATTACTAGTCATAGACGTAATAAAGGCTACTAAAGCTGTATTATAAATCTATTTCTAAAAATAACGCCGTAGAAAAATGACAAAGCCGCAAATTTCTAGAATTCTGCACATATATAAACGTTGTCACGTTGTTTGTCCGCGATGAACTCTTAAACTAATGAACTGATTTTAATGAAATTCCGCACACTGCGCAGTTTGGTCCAACTTGAGAGATAGGATAGTTTTTTCTCAACTTAAAGTCACAGTATTTTTTTATTGCATATTACTTAGCCACATCAACGTGTGGCCGGGTAGCTAGTATACAATATATACAAAGGCTTTTATTTTATTTTTTATTAAACCTCGTAGAAGGGTAACTTTCAGTGATTGTGACTAATAAACAATTAACTTGGCCTTGTAAACATAATATATGTAGAATACGTCAATGAAACAATCATAAGAATTGGTCGATTACTTTTAAAAAAATGGAGGACACACAAATATACATACATACGGATCGAATACAAAACTCCTTTTGTTAAGACGATTAATTAAAAATATTAAAAACATCAAAATGAAAGTAATGCTTTTAAATATAATACATATTTATTAATTTAAACAAAACAAAATGGATGATTAATTTATTTTGCAATGTTTTCTAATAATTTAATTTACAATTTAAAAGTTCAAATTATTAAGAAAGAGCCATATATATCATACGGTATACCATATGAAATATGTGATTATTGTATTAGATACCTATATGCCAAGTAAATGTGCGTATAACATACATTTTCAGAAACAAACAAATTGAGTATATATAGTTAGAGAAAAATACAACTAAAACATGGTGACCAATCATCAATATATATATTTTATTAAGAGCTGAGATTCGGGATTATTAAGTTACATCAATTTATTACTAAAATAGACACAATTGATAATAATAATTTGCAATTAACACAATTACAATTGGTTCTCACTACTTATTTCAATTATCAATATTTCCACTTCTTTATTAACTTGCACTTATCGCAATCGTTTACTCGCTGAGCTGCAACTGCCCTTATCTTATATAGAGACTATATAGTTACTTCATAGAGAGTTCGTAACATTGCCGAAAACTCGAAACCACTTTCTAATATAATGTGGGAAGTTCTATAAATAGACTCTTAGTTCCTTTCATTGTCAAAAGATGGCGTGCATCTCAATTCAGGTAATCGTAACCTTTTACGTCAAGTGTCAAGTTGGGTCAAGTACTCCGTTCCGGCTATCTTATTAAAAGCTGTTCCCGGATCCCTGCTATTTTAAGCGCAGTACGACACACCGTGTGGTTTTAGTCGGTTCGAACCAACACACCGCCCCACCGTAAACCCTGCTGGGGTGACGGTCCGAGGAGGTTTCCACACGTACCAAAAAAATTGTTCTCCGTGTACAGGCTCTAACCCTTAGCGCAACATTTTATTTTGCTGCATATTCTGTATAAGTCCCATCCCAGTGTAGTGAATTGTTATTTTTTCAACCTGTACAGTATTAACTAACCAAGCAGAGCAATTTACAATGCATGAGATTGATATCAACAAATAATAGACGATTATTATTTTAAAAATTAACCTTTTATATTCAAATGCGTGTTTAATTCAACATATTTGTTGTGAAACGATTTTACTTATTCGTATGTGTCAAGGATTACGCCTTTTTGCTATCGCAGATTTTATAAAGTCTTGATCGAATTCACTCAATGCAGGGGCAATATCAGCTACTATCGCGGATAGTCATAGACACAAGTTCTACATACTCATAGAAACTTCTCGAAAGAGGCATTCTATATAAACCCCGATGTCTAATTCCAGAAGTGTGTTAATTTCTTTAGTAACGTTCAATTGACAGGTACTAAAGAATTAAAATAAAATAACGACGAAAAGTGAGTCTGGATGTTCACGGAAAGTCTCTCGTCTTCCACATGGAATGACTGGACTTCGCTGGACAACAGGCGGGAGAAATGACTCTATAACGTCCTTCCCAGGTCTGAACAGAGTCAGTTACTGTCTTTTTGGTTTACTGGAAGTTTTTTAATTACATGGACTTGACTACAGTTTTTTCAAGACTATTTTACATAATATCTACTTACACTTTACAGGATTTTTTGTAATTGTTATAGTATTGTTTCCCTCGTCTAGCCTATGATAATGCTGTGCATTATGAAAAGAGACAACTATATATTACCTTTGTAATAGAATGACCAAATTCTTTCTTGTTGAATGCTGACTGGTCGTCTAGTGAAAGTATAAAATTATAAACTTAGTTAAGTTTATGATGCAAATAGATCTGACCTCATTGACGTTTGAATTAATTTTTCTCTTTCTCTTATCGATTTTCACAATTATAAACAGTGAAAAAAATCTTGAAAATCTATAGTTACTGACAAACCATGATAATCGATTTGTCAGACACATGTCATACAGATGTTCCGCCTCATAGTAATAAAACAAGATAAGACTGATGCAAAGTGACAAAGAAGGGTTCGAACAAAGAAGTTGTGGCGCCTTCCACATACAGCAACAAGAAACATCTATTACCTACTAATCCTGCATCGCGCTATGAGAGTTCTCGCGCCGATTAGTATATATACAACTTCCGAACATCAACCGTAGGCAACCCGCCAGGCATGATCCTGGTCGGAGGATCCTCCCATTGTGTTGGAGGGACATGACACCCGTCCCTCCAGAGAAGTATTTAAAAATAATGTGGGCTCCTTGTCTTGTCGTTGTCGTTTCTTGTAGATTGGTGGCCCTCCACAATACCCTTTACCTTTACCCTATACTTAAAGCTTATAACCACCTCATCTATCTCACCTCAGAGGGAGATAGGTAGATAGGTACTCTTTAAACACACCAAAATAATTATGCTCGTTTAGTAAAATAAAAAAAAAACATGCTTTAATAGCGAACGAGTTAAAAAGTAAAAAAGGGTTCCAGTATCCACGTCCTGGCCTAATCATCAGTCCACCGTTATCAAGCCCAT
This sequence comes from Callimorpha dominula, assembly GCA_949752705.1. Lineage (NCBI taxonomy): Eukaryota > Metazoa > Arthropoda > Insecta > Lepidoptera > Erebidae > Callimorpha > Callimorpha dominula. The sequence goes on from OX457011.1 coordinate 12,691,168, forward strand.
TCTATATGACTCGTCAAAACCAGTCACTGAATAGGCCCACTGTCAGATCAACTCCAAGATGCCAAATTAAAGTATTGTCACTTTTTGTAAAAAACTCAAGGTGTAAGCCTCCAAGAGGAAAGTTGCAATAAACTTTTTTGTTCCTCTTTCTAATTCGATTAAAAAACAATTATTTGTTTAGTTTAAAATAGCGAAAAAGTGTGAAAAACGAACCTATAATGTGCAGTCACAACCAAAATTGATACGATTTGAAGCTCCACCGACTACACTGAACGGTTTAGACTGTAGAACGTGCCAAAGAATTAGAAATACATAATATGTATGTATTAAAGCTCAATAAACACCAGGTTCATCCTCCTTGGTCCTAAAATAAACATTTAACTGTAAAGATCCAAGCTACAAACACCATTGACGTAGTCAAATTCCCATGCCTTTAAGTACTCAATGCGTGTAGTCTTTTGCAAATTTGCCGTTTGTTTAGTGTTTTTGTATAATGTTTATTAGTGCAGAGAGGGGTCCAGTCGCCGGTCAGGTAGTTAGGTAACGCTGCGCAGCCGCAATGAACGTGTTCGACTCGAACAAGTTTACTACTTGCATACTTGTACTGGGTTGCATTTGTGAATGTAATTTTGGTGCACGCTGGATTTGTGTTTACGTGTCAGTGACTGATTTATTTATTTGGACTTTATGCACGAATAGTATAGAGGCGGATTTTATTCCTATGGCATTTTGTACTTTCTTACGTCGACGATTCTCGGAGTTTTTTTATGTATATCTATCACGTTTGTGCTCCTGTCCTAGTGACCTCTCTAGTCTCAGGAACTTCAGGACATTCGGGTACGCGACCCCGGCTTCTGCGAGCTACTGCAATCTTAGTCCCGTTCCCCATTCAAGACTTACGGTATCCCTTACCTTAGGTTCCTATCCCTAATCATTTTTCCTTACAAAAATTTACGTTCTTCGGTCTTTCCCGTCTTAAAACGACTACATTCCCGAAATTGGCGTGAGGTAGGCGCCCGACCGTAAAAGAAACCAGAAAACCCTTTACAATGTTACACTTTTTTTTTAATGGTATAGGGGGCAAACGAGCAGATGGGTCACCTGATGGTAAATGACTACTGCCGCCCATGATCACCTGCAACTCAAGAGTCACAAGTGCGTTGCCGCCCTTTAAGGTGGTATTAGGGGAAGAGAGGGGAAAAGGGGAAGGGCGGGAAGAGGGAAGGGTTAGGGCCTCCGGTAACCTCACTCACTTTGTTGTGAGGCTCAGTGCCTTAAGGTTTATTTTCCGAAGGTAGTTTTGGAGACGATAAACTAATAAGGTGAACTAGAAGTTGCTATAAGATTTCTTTACTTATCTAGTTTTTATTTATAAATCATTTAACAGTTCCTGAATGATCGTTACAATGGAAAACATATTTCAGTAAACATTTATGAATTACAGTACTAATAAAAGTAAGGTTTATATAGTCAATTATATACAAGCTTCAAGATGATTTCAAAATATTAATTAGTAGGTGCACGAATAGAAAACTTACCGCCTTCCCATTAACTAGTAATTACACCCTCAGAACTCATTTCAGCTGGCAACACACTGTGGGTTGCGTAATTGACATTGTTCGTAATGATCAATTGTCATATTATCTAAAACACAAAAAAACTATCATTTCAAATTTTAGTCACTTACCACAAAATACACATGAAACACGAAATAAAGTTACAGTAGAATAATGAGCACTAAACATGAGCATTATAAAATTAGGGATGGAACTCGTCTAGATCAAATCATCTTTGCTTATTTTTTTTTATTCCAATATTTTAAGCATCGAAATTATGTTCGACTTGATTTTATTAGCTCACACACAATCTTTACTAGTAATACATTTTTAAATCAAAAACTTGTACAAAAAGTAGAGAAAAAAAGGATTTATTATTTAACATTATTTAAGTATGAGTGTAATTAAAAAAAACGTGTGCATCTCGGGACGCCCAAAAGAAATGATAACTTAAACGCCAGACAGACTGGCGCCGTAACGCGTTACGTAACGAAACTGTTTACCCTCCCATAAGAAGTTATCACTTCAAAAAATCTTTTAATTTACATTTATTTTCATTTATGATTGGTGATTCACGTATTGTTAAATTGGAACCATTGTGTGTTGACAGCTTAATAATTATAAACATTGAAGTGATTGAAGAAAAATATCTAGTTTTAATGTTGGCTAGGTTTTTCCAACGTCAATTTTAGCGCAGTCACTTGATAGGTAATCTCAGGTAGCCATTAGTAGGCAGAAATCATTAGGTTACCCAACTACTCTTATGCCATAGACGATGGCATAGAGGTCGTGATTGCGAACGAATAAAGGGGGTTTTCACAAAACGTAACATCGCGATAATAAAGAACTGCTAGAAATTAAAACCTTAAATATAAATAATGCCAGATGAAAAGACGCACTTGCATAATTATTCTAATGTCAAAAAGACAGACATAACTACAATTGTCTTATTCTCATACTATTGCAATTACTTTTACTTTTTAATCATAGTAAAATTATATGAAACAGTCATTTGAAATTTTGCCATCCACTCTGGATATCTGACCTATTAAATGAAAATAATAATAGAATTTAATAAAAATTAAATATTTAATTGGGGAACACATCTCGCACAACATACACACGAAAATTGATAAACTCCTTTTCCAAAATTGATAGTAGTAGTAGTAGTAGTAGTAGTAAAATGAATGCAACTGCAACAAGGTTATAATAAGAAGCAAACGCGCCTTCCACTTAAAACTTCATAACATCTATTAGTACTTTATTCGCTGGTAATAACTAGTAAAAGCTATTATGTATAATATCATGACTAAAAACATGTCTAGAGAGCCATTATTCTCAATAGAAAATCGCTCTAAAGAAATTACACCTTAAATCCTTGAGGTGTTGTTTAATCACAAATTAAAGATCATATAGACAAGCAGTCGCGAACATTCGTGTAACAGGCGTCGCGTGCAACGCTACCGTATGCAGTGGCGAAAATTGCAAGGAAAATAAACTTACTTTTTGCAAAAATAAACAGTGTACAAAAAAATACTTGTGCTAGAAAATGACGAACTACGTACACTATGTGGTTGTGATGTTGTGTGTTTTTGTTTACAGCAGCTTTCAGTTGGTGCCTTTGCGTGAGTTCTTTTTTTAAATAATGATGCTTTGTTTTAAATGTAACTGTCACATTTTGTATTTGGAATTGGAAAACTACCGTCATGTGCAAGATGAGAACCGAAACATAAAATCATTTTAATTCAAACCGCTTAAAAATACGAAAGCAAGAAGAAATTAAGGCGTTGATGAACCTCAAATCACAAGAGGAGACAAAATTCAGCCAATTCTGAATTCAGGTCAGATTACATTATTTGATTGGAGGTGGTGTGTTTAGATGCAATTTGCTGCAGCCGCTCTCCCTTTATACTCAAGGTCGCGGTTTGATGTTGTATTTGGTATTTAGATGATCTTGCGTACTTGTGCTATTTTTAACCATGACTGAACTCACATTAACATATTTTGATTAGGAACTAAATCATTTATAAATATTTCTCGTTAGAAGTTTAACTGGTTAAGCGAGGTCGCGTGGTTTTGCTGATAAGTTTTTTGTAGAAGCGCGCATTTGTTGTTAAGTGATTCGAATTGGTGAATTAGAGATTATAATTATAAATAAAAAAGGAGTGATTTCCTACGTACAAATGACAAGTAATGGTCTGATGATAAATGATACATCTTATAAACGATAAATCGCCATACGGGGATACCGCACCGTGTCAACTGAGGCGGCGTGTGCGTCAACAAGATATCCCCCGTGGGATTTGAAGGCGAAAGTGCTTGTCGAAGTTTATCGGCGGACGGCCGAGTTCCGGGCGTATAGCAACAGTTGGCCTACCCAAAGAGGTACCCGAATGGGGCGAAGTCGCCCGCCGAGCCACGATGGCTCGTTGGTCGTCCCGGCTGGAGGCTCCACGTGCTGATTTTGCCACCGTGGAGGCGCTCCAGTCGGTCATCGTCAAGTGGGCAGGGCACGGGAATCCTTCCTCCAGACAGACGCAAGTGCTTTCGGGATACGGCTGATTGGGCAAGAGGGAACTGACCTCCACCTATCACCACTGCGTCTGTACTGAGGACTCGGCTTAGAATACGCTTAGGTGACGCAGCGTCGAGCCCCATTGTAGTCATTAGAGAAGATCTCTCGTACACTCCTTGGCCGGTAGTGACAGATGTTTTGCCGCGGTCACATTCTTCGCAAAAGAAGGCGGTGGAGCAGGCCCGTTAGGAAGATTTCCTCTCGAACCCAATTCGCCGACTCGAACCGGGCGGCAGAGGCGTACTTTCCGGCGCCAGTAGCTGCGGCTGGACGGGACGGGTTTTCCTCTCTATCCGCTATAGTGGTCAGCTGCGTGGTGCCCGCGATTTTGAGGGCAGGCGCTAGAAGGGTGTCTTGATAAAAGCTATTCCCAAATCCTCCTATTTTAGAAGCAGTATGGCACACCATGTGGTTTCAGTTGGTTCGAAACCTCACTGAAAACACCCCGATGGGGTTTCCACATGCACAAAGAAAAGGCGAGGTGTTCATGCCTGGCTGAACGCGCCCACACGATTGATGTTGGGAAGTTGTATATTTACTAATCGGTGCAGGAACTTTCATTGCGCGATGTAGGATTGGTAGTTACTGCGTAGTTCAACGTGTCTTCGTTAGATGACATCAAAGTATGTTCTTCGCTGTATGTGGATGTGGCCAATTGTGGTCACATATCCAAAACTAGTCGACGTTCCCCGAAATATTTAGGTGCTTAAACCGTGTTTTACTAATTATGAAAAATAAAATAGCATTTAATTATATTGTTCACAAATAGTTTTACCATGTCTGGATATACTTTTTATCAGGGTTTTCCTACATAATACACATAACATTTTGTCATTGGCCCCTGAGTATAAGTTTGATCTTACATTTGCGAGCGAGTCGCGGTCCTGGGTTCAATTGCCGGGTTGGGAAAGTTATTATTGCAATTCTTCATCACAAATTATATCTCTTTAATCTTCCTCGATAGAGATCAAAAGCCTTTCGATTTAGAGATGTCTGTGCTCTAATACATCTCAGCCAACTACTTTGCCAAAACACGGGCGTGAATACATGAGAGAATAAAAATGTAACGTTCACGGCATTATTTTCGACTACTATCTTATATTTATATTTTTAGTTTTTAAGACATTTTGCAATGAATGAGCACCGAGTAGATCTTGACCGCTCTTGTGAAAGTAGTGTTACGTTACGATGTGAAAGTATTAACTACTAGCTGTGCCCGCGACTTTGTGTGGAATAGTGTATTTACATTCAACAGCCTAAAAAATAAGTTTCAAGCTTCTAGCTCTAAATATGAAGATACTTTCATACAACTTTTCATCCCCACCTTTCGACCCCTTACACCTATTTTTTCGCATTAAAAAGTAGCCTATGTCCTTTCTCAGGCTCTAGACTATCTGTGTACCAAATTTCATTTAAATCGGTTCAGTAGTTTTCTCGTGAAAGAGCGACAGACAGACATACAGAGTTACTTTTGCATTTATAATATTAGTAAGGATTAAAAAAAACAAATCCTACACTGAGAAATTGTTATTTTTAATTGATACTATCTATGGTACTGTGGAGGAACGAGTGTCATGTTCCTCCAACACAAAGGGAGGATCCTCCGACCAGACGAGGTGATCATGCCTGGCGGGCCGCGGCCCAACGGTTGATGTTGGGAATAGTAAGGATTAAAAAAAACAAATCCTACACTGAGAAATTGTTATTTTTAATTGATACTATCTATGGTACTGTGGAGGAACGAGTGTCATGTTCCTCCAACACAAAGGGAGGATCCTCCGACCAGGCGAGGTGATCATGCCTGGCGGGCCGCGGCCCAACGGTTGATGTTGGGAAGTTGTATATATACTAATCGGCGCGAGAACTCTCATAGCGCGATGCAGGATTAGTAGCTTGTAGATGTTTCTTGTTGCTGAAGTCCGCTGGTCCCAGTGAGTCGGGGCCGCGTGCGGTGCTGCGGTGCTGTCCCCAGTGAGTCGGGGCGGTTGCTGCGTAGTGGCTGGCTGCTGCGTAGACGGGAGAGAGATGCTCTTCTTACGTAGACCGTAGGTGCAGTGTGCTGTGCCTAGACGCTGATGAGGCCGTAGGGGTAACCAGGCTGGAGCGGACGCTGCAGGCGTGTGGTATCCCTGTTGAGGTCGAGGATGCTGGCTGGCTGAGACTTGATTACCGCTCATTGCTGTAGGAGTGTATACGATGGTCTCGATGATGATGCTGCTGATCTGCTCCATGAAGGCTGCTTCCAATCACGTCGGGGTCACCACTGTGGAGGAACGAGTGTCATGTTCCGACCAGGCGAGGTGATCATGCCTGGCGGGCCGCGGCCCAACGGTTGATGTTGGGAAGTTGTATATATACTAATCGGCGCGAGAACTCTCATAGCGCGATGCAGGATTAGTAGCTTGTAGATGTTTCTTGTTGCTGTATGTGGAAGTCGCCACAGTACTATGGCACTAATGGAACCTACGGGATTTGCCCGCAGTTTCTTGCGTTTACGGTCACCGCTTCGCTCCTGAGTATGGTACCGTGATGCTAGATAGTCTATAAACTGCCTGAATAAATACTCTATCTAATACAAAAAAAAAATATTCCCGTCTGACTGATGGTTAAAAAAATAAATAATAGCTCTCATACCATAATGATTAACCCTCTCATGATCGATGACATTGTGGTATGATGTGGAAATCTTAATTACAATTCAGTTCCTCATCCGCTGTTAGTGTTCTTAGCGGTAGCTGAGAAGCCTACGGCTTTAGGCCGTACTATAACTGGGGTAATAAGAAAACTCACTGAAAGGTTTAATAGGCTTTGTAAAACAATTCAAAAATATATCAAAAATTTTGTATAAAATTTTTAGCCTATCTACGAAATCACCACTATCGGCTTCAGGTGTCACGCACTTGACAAAAGATAAATGGAAGTTCTGGAATTGGGGTACCCATTTGTTGATTCGTTGTGTTGATTATATGTAGTCATCTTTCCGATTGTTTTTTTATGTGTTATAAGTGCTAAAACATATCTTCTTAATATATATAAATCTCGTGTCACAATGTTTGTCCTCAATGGACTCCTAAACCACTTAACCGATTATAATAAAATTCGCACACCATGTGCAGTTCGATCCAACTTGAGAGATAGGATAGTTTAAATCTCAAATTATAGTCGCAATTTTAATTTATTGCTAATTATTTGTCTGTTATTACTTGACAGTCACAATTATCTGTTAACTCCAAATGATTCTAACAGATGTCGATACCTTTCGACTGGGTTGAGTAAGTAATCAATAGATGGCGCTGCTATGGTAAATCTACGAACGTGTCATATAAGCTACATTTTAACAGCATAATTACCACGTGTTGTTGACGCTATAAAATTAATTAAATTTATTTTGTAGTGAACGAAATACCGTATAATTCAGCTAATTATTTGTCTGTTATTTGCGATTTAACATCTGATGGACGAGTCATTTTGTACAACAATATGAATTTTTCAATTGAGTACTCCAGTTTTATTTTCAATTTAGCTAATTAGATTTTACCGGAAGGGTTTTATTTCCTTAGTTGCGATTAGAGAAATAAAATATGGCGGTACGAAGTTCGCCGGGTCAGCTAGTTATATTATAGAAACTATGAAAGGTATATTTAAAAAAAGTACAACGGACTGCAAAGGGTCTTCGCGTTAATGAAAACGGGATTTTGCCGGCCTAAGGCTTGAATTATATTTTTCCAAATGTTTCTCCTTCTTAACATTAGGCCCAACTTACACTGGCGCAGAATCGATGCGTTGCGTCGCGTCCTGTTTTTAACTATCAGCTAATAACCTCTCCACTATTTGAAGCACTCGTATTGCGTCTGTTCATCTGCTTACTCTTTATAAATCATGATGCATCATTAAGATTTTTTTTTTTATGGAAGGTATAGCGGATAAACGAGCTGACGGGTAACCTGTTGGTAAATGACTACCGTCGCCCACAGACACCTACAACTTGAGAGTCACAAGTGCGTTGCCGGCCTTTGATGACCGGAGGGAGGTGGGTTAGGGCATTCGGTAACCCATTCACTCGGCAAAATATAACGAAATCATTGCTGTCAGGCCGGTTTTCTGTAAGGTCGTGGTATCACTCCAGTCGAGCCAGCCCATACGTGCCGAAGCATGGCTCTCCCACGTTGATTCTACTTAACTACTTTTCTTTTGCCTATAGAACTACCAGGTTTTCAGCGATTAGTTCGTGCTCAAGTTAAATATCTTCATATATTTTAATATTTATGATATCCGCAATCAAAAGATAACTATTACCATTATTTGCCGTATTACCAGACTGATGACCATAATGTAAATTTTATTAATTATAACTAAAAATGATACATACCTATTTTATAGCTAAATCTGTATTAGAAATAGATCTTGGCTAATAAACTCTGTCATGTTCTTTACAGCCGATTACATTCATCCTTGTTCGGTGTCAAGCGACGAATGTTTCACAAAAGCAACCATGGATGCGATTCCCGGGATTGTGAATGGAATTGCTGAAGCCGGCATCCCGCCGCTAGACCCGTTGGTTCTGGACCGGAACATCAGCATGACGCTGCCCGGAAACTTGAAGATGACCTTCCACAATGCCAAGCTAATTGGGTTAAGCACCTGTGTTCCGGATAAAGTGTCGTAAGTGCTTTTTATGAATTTATTATTTATTGAGAAGACGATATATTATGTACAATTAATATTTTTCAAATCCCATTTAATAATGCCTCAATTAAACAATATCTCAAGATAAATCAAAATCAATCTAAATCAAAACCATTTATTTCAATTAAACCAATAATATGTAGTTTTGAATTGTCAGGAGTAAGAGTCAGTCAGACTAAGTCAGTAGTGAAGCTAGTTGCCTGTTCCAATACGTAGATCCTGTGGAGAAGAACAGCCAAGAAACTCCAAGGATACTCTTTTTCAAAATGTTTTTTACAAATTTCTGGTAACATTGCTTATAAGCGTAAATGAAATCTATAATTCTAAAATATAAATAGACGCGCTAATTACTACAATACATATTTAAGTAATAGCAGTCCGGAGATGACCAGCCCTGACCAACGGCACCCGTTCACAAGCATGATGCACACGCCAGCTACGTACAGATCAACCATTTTGAAGGGAACTGAACGACCCGACACATACGCCACCATCGGCAGGACTAAAATATACAAATAATATATACTTACTTCTAATAGATTATTAAAGTTAAGTTAGTTAACTAAAGGATATCTTAAATTAATAATAACTTGACACATGTCACACACGGCCGTCTGATATCAAACTTGGCAGAGCCCGTACTATGGTAACCAGACTGCTGATAAACATACTTATATATAATTGTTTTTAAACTTTCGCGACTTTGATACATGTATATTACATGTGTAATTCGGGAATTTGTAAGTCGGGTTACCAAGAGGTATTGTACCTTTTAAATATTATCGCTATTAAGTCCCGAATTACACGTCTAATATTTCTAAATACATGCATATAATAGATAAATAACACCCAGACAGAACAAATGATCAAGCTCATCATTTGTCCTGGGTGGGAATCGAACCCACGACCTCTGGCTCAGCAGTCAAGATCACTAACCACTAGATATCTTACAGTTAACCATACGTCATAAGTTATATTACTTTATTTTTACAACACCATTTCTGTGAGCAACGGAGCCGGAACTTGTAAATTATAAAGGCATATCCTGTTGTTTTGCAAACTGTCTCAGTGCAGAGCATAGGGTTGTTGCGATTATGATAGTCATTTTAGGTTGTAGTTCGTCTACATGTTGTAGGCTTGCGTCAGTTTACTGTCTTACCCAATGTTAAGTGCAAGGAGTAAGTAATTAAGGTAAGAAGCGAGCACGTCTAGAATTCACTCGACTTAACTTCACATAGTGGGTAAAAGGAAACAAACGCTGATGGTATAAACAGTATTTCCACTTCTTTAAAACTTTGATAAATCTTTTTTAACATCCCTATTGTTTTGTTTCTCATATTGAAGTCTTAATCGTGATTGAAAGTAATAAACGAATCAAAATTTACAAGATAAAAATGAAGATTTTAAATTACAAGATGTTTAATAGATTTATCTGCACTTTTTCCTGGCATTTACAGTGTAACCTCGATATAACTAGGCTGAAGGGAATAAGAAAATATTCTTTATACCAAGTAATTTGTTACAATGTTGTTTGTTATGTAGAGGTCAGGTTGGTCTACGATTCGTTTTTACAAGGTAAGAAAACTTGTTTATTAACCTCTCAACATTACACAGGTACTCATTTGCTTACATTGTTATAGCGAACGATTTCCTGTAATAAATAAAAACACATTTTGATGAAAACACTGTACTTCTCGTCTACATCCTACTAATATTATAAAAGTGAAAGTTCGTGACTATGTACGGATGTATGGATGTTTGTTACTCTTTCACGCAAAAACTACTGAACTGATTGCCATGAAATTTGGTATGTAGATAGCTGAAGACCTGGATTAACACATAGGCTACTTTCTATACTTTTTATACACTTTTTCGTTTCTCAGCTTTTCCAACTTTAAATTTACTAACAACAGTGACAAACAGCATTGTTTACATTCTATCAAATAACAATGACTATCTTACGAAAAACTTAATGTGTCAGTCGACTCATGAATTGTCGTTGTGTCTGTGATTATTTTAAATTCAGTTAAGTTGACAGAATTCGTTGAATAGAAGTAAATTATATATTCTATTTTATATTCTGCAATTATTGAAAGTTCGTTATAAAGAGGTTTATGACTTACTCTTAACTAACGTGACTCTTAACGGGAGGTCCAGGGGATTTTGAAGAGTTGATTAAATCGAGGAAATCGTTATATTGACAACTGTATTGATTAACACTGTATTTGTTATTGCCTCGACCTCATTCCTTTCAAGTTGGTTAAAATTTTCCGATTGTGTTCAGAGTTAATGTTTTTTTATAAATATCCATATCTTAACTAATATTATAAATAAATATAAAATAAATTTAAGTCGAGCGGCTTGACAAAATGTGCCTATACATTAACATGACCGAAGCGGCAAGTAAAACTAGTACTTATATTGGAAATATAGCTAAAACAAATAACAATGAATAAATAAAGAACGTAATTATACTATATTTAAGATAATTAATTTAAGTAACTTAGTTAAGTAAAGTTTTTATATGTAACTATTAATTATATTTTAGCCACAAAAAATAATATAAACTCAACAAAAAATTCAACTGACGAAAGAATAACTGAAAACCGAAAAAACAATAAAAATAAACTCAGTAGCCTAAAACCCTCAGTAGCCTCCTACAGTAATGTATAATATAATAGGAAATATAAATAAATAGGTAAATTATTTTCATCGGTGCCTAACATACATAGCTACATATAATAAGTATGAAAAATCAAAAATAAAAAATCAAATATACGGGTTGACCAGAGAACCTCCTCCGTTTTTCATCGGTTAAAAACCTATGTTAATATGGAAACCTGCCATGAAAAATATATTGTATTAAACCCACAACTAACTGCAATAATATCATCTACAAATGTTACGAAAACATATGAACGCACACTGGCTATGAAGTGTCGAGTTTCTTAACCTCTTGCAAAACTCAGTGAGAGGAGGACGGTAGTCAACCGTGTTTGTATGTGCAAAAACAGGTAAATACGTTCGACATATTGGCAATTTCGCATTAGAACACTACATCGATCCTGTCCTACCGATCTTGGGTAGGATTATACTCGTATGTATATCAGATATGGAGCTAAAACAAACGGGGATAAAATAAACTGACACGAGTAATCTCTTTAAGCGCATTTATCAATTTTTGAGCGTTGTTTTTTTGGTTTGTTGTGAACTATATTAATTTAAGTTACTTCACAGACTGTAGATTAAATATTCCTGTTTTTATACACAAATTGACAAAACGCAGCTCAATTTTACAAAAAAATATTTGTGTATTTTATGAATTTCAACATCACAAGAGAAAAATTGAACACATACATTTTGTAGACAAAGCATAAAAGGTCTATTTTTAAGACAAAAAAGAGTACAAATTCAATCAGAATCTACGGTTGTGCGGGAAAAGGTTTACATAATATGTACCTCTTATACACACTTGGCTTGTCGGTGTAGTGGTTAGTGATCTTGACTGCTGAACCGTGTTTCTGCTGAAGGTCGTGGGTTCGACTCCCCCCCAAAACAAATAATTGTTGAGTACGACATTTGTTCTGTGTATTTAATAATATATAAATATGTGTTTATAAGCAGTCTGGATACCATAATATAGGCTCTGCCTTTTTTTTTTTTTTTTAGTATAGGCTCTGCCTAGTTTGAGATCAGACGACCGTGTGTTAGGTGTCTCAAGTTATCATTACATATTATACTATCTCAGTAGACGAGTTCAAACTTCGTTAACCTCGTTTTGTTGACGTACATCTTTGGTCATCCTGTTATGTGATGTGGACCTATAAAACTAGTTTCACAATTTTTATGGTTAAGCTGCACTATCGTGGCTGGTAACGTGATCTCATACAGTATAATTTGTACTCAATAAAATTACTAGTCAAAGAAAAATAATCTTATATCGTCAGCCTTTTAGATTGTGAGATTAACGCTATCTAACATATAAACTTTTAAGTTAACCTCTTCGAAATTATAGCTAAAAAGCCTTTATCACTTTCTCGTTTGGCTTAAAAATCGAATTAAGAATCTATCTTACCGAATACTCCGGCTTACTAGCACTAAAACTGTTCGTAGTTTACAAATAGGTGATTTATGTCACCAGAACCAATGAAGAGATAAGTTTGTGTTTACAAGCAATGTCAACCGTAACAACAGAGTTTTAAAAAACCTGTTATATCTATAAATATTAGTAGTAGAAATCAACCATGAAGCCAAGTACATAACGTACATAAGTAAATTACGTAAGCTAAATTAGTTTGAACACGAAACCTCACGATGAAGCCTCGAGTTTACATTTAAAAGTGGACTACAGTCAACATAACCTATTATAAGAAACGACAGTCATGCATGAAATAAATGAAAATTTTACCATCGTCACCATATTCTGGTCAATTATATTGGTATTCTGGTACTCTGGTTGACACTGGTAATCTGGTTGACAAACTGCAGTGACAAACAATCGTCAAATGACAATGACTTCGAAATATGAAGTGTAAGACGAGATGTAGCAGGGGTAGCAGAGACATCAACAATCATCATCGATCAAAATTATATACCTAAACCTTCCTCATGAATCGCTCTATCTATTGATAAAAACCGCATGAAATCCGTCCAGTGGTTTTTGAGTTTATCGCGAACTGACAGACAGACGCGGCGGGGGACTTTGTTTTATAATAGTAGTGATAATTTTTCTTCCGTTACCTTGACATCAACTGATAATTTAAACTGAAACCGCAATGATATGAAGTCATTACCAACCTACCGCTTCTAATAATAAGGTAGGTAGTTAAAATTCCGTGGGCACTAAACTCTAACACGTCTGTTAGCCTTCTTGAATCTATTTGAAACAAATGGTGAATTCACGATTATAGAAGCCTTGTTCAATATGACAAAGCGCAATTATCGTTGATGTCTGCCTGTTGTTTCTCTTTGTCTCAGTATCTAACTTAGCCGTAAGCGTAACTAGTAAGCTACCTATAGCTTACTAGTTACGCTTACGCTATTTGGTCATACTAAGTACTATCTTCCCGTATACAGAGTGTTACAGAAAGATGTGGATTTTTTTTTAATTATGAATTTTTATGTCAATTTCAAGGGTTTTTATTTTTTGTAAAAAAAATGTAAAAAAGAATTGCTATTGACATTTACATTACATCCTTGACATTAAATGTCTATTCCACTTTAATCCCCCAAGTAAATCCACCGGGGGATTTTTTTCTACAAATTATGCCATTCTAATCCACTACTGTGGGGGATTTTTTCCCACTTGTAATTACTATTCCACTTTGATCCACCAATGGCTCCACCATGACTCGTGCACCATTTGTGGAAATGAATCCCCATAGTTAGATAATAAACAAAGACCACCAAATCTTTTTAACCGACTTCAAAAAAAGAAGGACGTTCTATGTTCGGTTTTAGTTTACCAGATATGTCAGCCCTCTCTTTTATTTTTATTAAATATTAGCTTTATCGGTCAATTTTCAAATTAATTTTTTCAGTATTTAGATGTTTTTGAAATTATAGTTCGGGAATGTAATACCGAAGAAGTAATTAATAAATTAATGTAACATCCTGTACAATTGAAGTTAGTGAAACTAGTATCTACAACATTGAATTAATCTTTAGTAAGAATATCTTCTTTATTGTCTTTTTATGACCCTCACTTTATTGTTGTAAGGTTTTCTTAACTTTTTATGTTTCTGCTCAGCTCTCGTCGTGAGATACGTACATTCATCTTCGATATACACTGCAACTTAACGATCCGCGGTGAGTACAGTCTGCGTGGCCGCTTGCTTCTCTTCAACCTGGACACCGAAGGACATGCTAAAATCAAAATCTGTGAGTTTTTGTGATTTAATGTTTTCATCAGATTTCAGATAAAATAATAAATCACACTTAAGTTATAGACTAATAGAATATCATTGTCGTGAGACAAGAGTCACAAGTGTGTTGCCGGCCGGCAAGCAGGAGTAGGAGAAAGGTAGAAAAGGGGAGACGAGAGAGGAGAGGGAGGGAGGGAAGGGTTAGGGCCTCCGGTAACCTCACTCACTCGGCGAAAAGCAATGAAATCATTGCCTCACTGCAGGTTTTCTGTGAAGCCGTCGTATCACTCCGGTTGAGCCGGCCCATACGTGCCGAAGCCACTCCCACGTAGGATACATACATGTTTCAGACAGATAATGTACATAGAGCGGCCTCATTGCCAAATGCAATCTCTTCCATAATTTACTTGTTTGTTAGGTGCTGATTCAAAATTTGGGAACTGAGTTATTGAGACATTTTCAAAACGCTAAGGCTGCGTTTCCACCAGATATGTGCGAGGTAACTGAGCGGTGCGAGGATGCGGAATGAAGCTATGAAACGATCTGAGCGTGTCCACCAGAGATGTGCTAGGCCGCTAAGCGGTGCGAGAATGTGTACAATACACATCGACCTCGTTTGTTTTGTACGTACAAAAAACTTGCTCCGCTAAGCCGTTTCCACACTACAAACAATTTTTATTCCATTAAAGACGAATAAATTTGTATTAATAATTAGTCACCGTTAGTAATTAAGGTACTTATCCTTATTTTTCTTTTTCCCTTACAGACAACCAGCGCATCCACCTGGAGGTAGCTGAACGAGTGATACTAAACAACAAGAACGAGGGCCACTACAAGATCAACTCATACAAGTACAAAGCTGATTACGGGACCGACCTTAAACTGAACCTCACCAATTTGATAAGAGGGAATCCGTTAATTAGTAAGTTTACCAAAATGTTAATAGTATGTGTTGGCAATCGGCTTTTTGGAACGATCCACATAGAACAATGAAAGATACGTGAAATTGAGACCTGAAAGTGACACTAGTGGTGTTGCGAAAGTAGTACAAAAACTTTTAACATACCAACTCACGCCTAAATTCCCAAAGGGGTAAGCAGAGACGTATTAAATACTCACATTTTGCCAAACGGCGGTAGCGTAATGGCTAAGGCGTCGGACTTGCGATCAAGTGGTTGCGGGTTCGAACCCCACCCAGTTCACTACCGCCGTGAACACACTCCTAACACAAGCATTTAGCTTAGCTGGACGGGTTAACAAGAACACTAGTAATGTGTGAACCACCAAGTTTCTGCCACTGCATGGGGGCATAAGAGAACCTTGGGAAACAGAATAGGGTTCATTCTGTTATTACCAATAGTTTATAGGCATTTAACCACTCGTAACTAAGAAATACACGGCGCCACCTTGAAATATTGTTACAAATAATTAGAAATTCCGCTCATGCCGGCGCGTTACATTCCCTGATGGGTTATGCACAATGGATGGTTGAAACGTCACTCGCTAGCCCTGACAATATTGACGAGCCAATGTGACACAAGGTTTGCTTCGTAGGTGTTTGTCCGTATTCGGACATGTGTCGGATTTGAAATGTGAGATTTTATGCTAGTACCGCCAATTTGTTCTAATTTTTGTGGCATGTTCAAGTGTACAAATTTGGAACTACAAACATATATACAAACACAACTACAAATTTTGTACACAGTGTACAAAATTTGAAAGTAAATATGTACATCCAAATGTATTGTAAAATAACATTGTATGGGATGTATCGTCGTAGCGATGTATACGAATAGTAATTTTATTACAAATCTTGTTTTATAATAAAAACGCATAAGATGGCATGGTTGCAAAATTTAGTTCAAATTTACGCGGATAAGGTATTAAAAAGTTGTATAAAATAAACGACGAAAGAGATAGAGTACAGCTCTTCCTCAAAAAGAAGCCTGGGGATACGTCCACCCAACAAAATAACTCAACTTACTAGTACTAACTACCAGTAAAGGGTCGTATTTTCGCCGAATAAAGGACGATGGTGACAGCGCCGGTATTGCGTCTTTTAAAATGCACCGGTGTCTGCTTACCATCAGGCAAGCTATTTGAATTTTTCCAGAGTTCAGCCGAAATCTCCGGTAACCAAAAAAGTATCGCAGCTTGTAAATATTATCGCGATTAAGTTCCAATTTACAAATCTAATTGTCTCATATACTTTAAAAACAATTAGGGAAAATATAAAAAATATAAATGAGATGCAAATTATGTAGAAACTAAACTAGATACACGATTATTATTGGCAATTGTATTTAGTTAAAAACCTCTTAAAGAAGCCTTGCTTCTTAGAGAACCACGAAACCTTGACCCAGTGTGCTTAGCTCATCTGTAATCCAAATATTGACCACAATTCAATGTCAATGTTCGATGTCTATGGCTCTTAAAAACAAGGTTGTATGTGTAAGAAATGTAATGGTGACTATGTCCTCGAAATCGCCATAATGCCTCATCCATAGATTCCATAGGCATCAGTTTGACGAACGACACATGCTCGACTTCAAAAGGTAGGTCAACTTCCTAGAACTCAGTTAGACTGGAATAAATACAATAACTAACTTTTTACTTAAAGTTGAAAATAAGCTGAAGGCATATGGCGTAGCGTAAGTACTTTCCGTTAATTCAAAATTTAAGTCGTCTTAGTCACAATAATTACAGCGTGAAAAGCTCAATTTTTTTAACAAAATAATTTTGTAACAAAATGTAACTTATACTCAAATAAGTACCACACAATCTATACCGCAATAACTGTTGTTTCAAAGCTGTACAGCTCCACATATACTTTTTATGTAGAATTCTGAAATCAAATTAAATCTACATATGATATGATATTACACTACATATGATGATTACAACAGGTCTGTATATTACAACTACGCAATTGACGTATATTAAGGTTATGTTACTGCACTTTCATGCTTATTACAAAATTATTTGTACAAGTTTCAAAAGATTTTCAAAAACATAGCCTTGGAGTGATGCAAATACATTAAGATTTTGCCTGAAGTAAATTAATTTATTCTTATTGAACATAAACCCCCCCAGCTAAAATAAATAAGTAATGTGTATATTTGACTTGATAAATGTTATTATTATAAAAACCTTGAAATTCGTACCCTTTACCATATATTTGCACCTACCACTCTTTATTTCTGCTTCACCGCAAGGTTGACTGGCAGAGAATGCCTAAGGCATTATGTACGCCTTTGTACAATATGTGCATGAAGTTTTAATAAATAAATGCTTGTGTTGTGTATTTTAGTAGATATACTTGAATCTGCAAATACTCGGTCACAAGTCCGTGTCCTTATACATCACCATCACTCTACCGCCGCCTATAACTTATAAGATTGTAGACATCAGACACATTAATTTTAATATGACTATTTAAATCTATTTCCAGGTGCCCAAGTTCTGCAAGTCCTGAACGCAGACTCACAGGTTCTAGCCAAAGATTTCGGAGGTCCAATCCTGGATTACGCGATTGATTACTCGATGAACGTCACGCAAAAGTTCTTCGATACTTACACCTATGATCAGATCTCATATATACCGCTGAGTGAAGAATTCTTTGAAAAAGAGTAGGGTACATATAGCTATATGATGTATAGTATTCATAGGTATTTAAGTAGATATGTAAGAGCCAGCTAAAATTAGCTGACCACATTCTAAATGCAAAAGTGACCATGGGTGCGCTTCGTCTTGATCAAAGAGTTTATTTACGTGTTCGCTTGGGCTTAGCTGGTTGTATTCAATTCCATAGAACTCGATAACGGTATTGATGGTTTTTATAAAATTAAAAGAATCCCAAAAAGTGGGATATTTGCACGTAAGACGATGGACGAACTCGTCTCGACGATAGACTGTAGCTGTAGCTTCTAGAGTAAAACCATTTTTTTTTTGTTTTTTAAATTATGACTATTCCAAATTTTACGGTGTATAAATTTATAGTATTTTATTAATCACACTTTTGGACGTATAAAAATGTTCAAGTTGTCATCAATTTTGGAGGTGGGTCAAAAAGATCTCTATAGAAAATAATCAGCATTTAAAACAGTAAACAACAAATGAACAGTCCGAATCGGTAATTCGATAAACAAATCTTCTATATATCTATTTATATATTATTATATAGTGTGTTAATACTTGAAGAGAGTTTTTTGTACGCATTTTTAAGAAAATTTCGTTAACGTAGGAACGTGAAATTTGGGTTAAAAGTATAGAAGTATGTATGTATTGTATGATATAAAAGTGCATAACCTAAAAATTAAAAAAATATGTGCTACGACTTTAAAAATTACGAGAATACATCTACATCAAGCTACACGCATCCAGTGTACCTATATGTTGACCTGTCATGGTACAAAAGTCTACAAATGTCAGTTCAAGTGATAGGACCACGAAATAAACCAACAATAATTTAAAATTAGAACTTAATGAAGGTCGAAAGTTGACCACCAGGCGATATCTAGTATTTATAAAGTTTGTAGCCGTTCGTACATGGTACGGATTGGACAATGGATTTGGATAAGACTAGAGGTTCATCTGGGTGGTCTGCTGGTTATGCCTAATTTTAATTATTTCCAGTCAGCACGGTCCGTAGGTTGGCCCTCTTCGCAATGTATCGCGTATCGCGTCGAATAATAATTATTCAAACTACGATTTTAGGAATAGTACTTTGAATAAAAGGAAATAACGCCAGAAACAGTTTCATGGTTCATAGAAACGTTTCTACTGGCATGAAGACATCGAATCAGATTCGTATCGGTAGCATGTTATGGTGGGACGATTATTGCGAATCGTACTTACTTTTAGACGACTACAAGCTTCGAGAAGCTGCCCTCCCTTGCCCCCTCCCCCCCACCCCTGACGGTACGCCCATGCCCATACCTGTTTCCCCAAAGACGTAGGTACAGTTTGTAAACTTTAATTTTGTCCCTATCACGTACCAGCCAAGGCTATTGCCGTCAACCGGGCCCTCTGAGAATTAAAAATGGGAAAATGTTAAAAGGGAAAACTAGATCAGAAGACGTATTAAATACCCACATTTTGCCAAACTATAATTTTGTTTTTTTTTTAAAAAAGACAACTCCCGCATTAGGAATTACTCCTGTGTCGAGCCCACTCACAATTATCGTAATAAATCAAAAATTAACTATAATTTTCGAAATGTTTCGAGATATTTGACGTTTAAGTTAAATCGAGATACATAGTACATGTGTTAATTCGGTGTAATGTTACAGTACTTTAGATTTAGTAATAAGTTTAGCGTCATATTAGGTATGTAGTCTTAAATACTTTCAGTTACATTATTTTATGTTACTATGTAATTTTATATTTATTTAGTAAAACACCGATCAAGTAATAAATAGAAAATATGATGAGTTTGTTTTTTTTATATGTTCATATACCTAATCAAGCCAGTAAGAGATAAACAGAGATATTATATATCTCAATTTTGGCAGTAATATTTAAAGTCCCACGTTATTAGGGGTAAGCCGATTTCATTTCGCAATTGCAACCAGGACCTGAAGTTAGCACGTAAAGTGGTGGCAGTAGAACATTCGACTGCCACGTTGTTGTTCGCAGATTTGATTTCATTTTTGTTTCTTTTTATGGCATAGGGGGGCAAACAAGCAGATGGGTCTCCTGATTGTAAATGACTACCGCCACCCATGGGCACCTGCAACTCAAAAGTCATTGCTACACTGCCGGTTTTCTGTGAGGCTGTGGTATCACTCCGATCAAGCCGGCCCATACGTGCCAAAGCATGGCTCTCCCACTACTGATTGCCGCACAATGTAGATATTTGTATAATTTGCCTATTTGCATTAGTCTTAGTGTTTATATGTGGTGGTGGTTAGTGGCCACCACCACATATAAACACTAACACAAAAAATTTAACACAAACTGGGTGTATGCTAAAGAGGAATGGATCGAAGTATGTTAGTACTAAGGTTGAAAGACAAAAGGAAAGCTACAACAATTAGGAGCATCACCAAAGTAGCAGATCTTAACGTAAAAACACGAACCTTGAAATGGAAATGGACTGGTGAGACATGATGAGATCAACAAAAGAAAAGTGGACCAAAAAGTAACAGAATCGTACCCGCGGGACGGAAAAAGACGTAGAGGAAATCAGAAAAAAAGATGGGAAGACGATCTGCCCAAGGGTTGGAGGACAGCAATGGACAGGCAAATGTGGAGGGAACTTGAGGAGGCCTATGTCGCAAGACAGCCTGACCTGGTAACTGATATTAAATGTTAAGTTATGTACATACAGAAAAATAGAAATAAGTATAATTAGTATAGTATAGTAAGTATAGTTTTATGTTTTATTATATTGCAAATTGTACAAGGGTCAGAGTAAATAAAGGCTATTTTATTTATTTATTTTATTTAGTGTTTATATCTACGCTTTACCTCATTTACGGGGTCTGCTCTCTGCTATACGACCCTGAAATATGGCCACAAATTTCTCGAACATCCTGTATGCAGAACAAACTACTCATTTTGCTATTTTTTTAACTGTCTAGATAGTGCTGTACAATGAACCCCTGTATCTCAAAATATTTACTTAATAAGCACAAAGATCCCAGAGGGCCAAAGAAACAGTTGATGATGCATATGCTCTTTTATTCAGTTCAACATCTCTGAATTAACACCGATTATCGCGTCGATAGCAAAAAATACACAATTTAAAATTCACTCTGTATGTTGTCTCATATTATCATCTCAGCCCAAAGCCATCCACTGTTTTCAATAGCCCTCACGCAAGTACTCAACTAGATCGTAGCCCTAATAGGTAACGCATTAAGACTGATCGGTCGCGAGATATTTGAGAGATGAACTTTGTCTTTTATGAGCTCGGACCTAATCAATACAACGGTTGTCAAAAGTACATATATATGGGTAATTTTGTTTTTGGTGAAAGAAGAACGGCCTATATATACGTTGAAACGAAGTTTTTTGTTAGTCACAGACATTACAATGTAAGTTCCACCCTCGCAAGCTTAAATAACATGAATAGAACTATCATATTTTACAAACTACAATAAAAAAAATACAGTAATTAACAAGTAATTAACAAGAACAACGACAGAAAAAAATTACAATGTCAATAGAATGACTCTTGTTTATTTTAATGGTTCTTGTATTAATATGACAATTCATCATCTTATTTTCTGTTGATTTTTGTAATATGGCGCCTTATAATAGTCTCTACCATCGACATATTCAGGAGGGTGGGGGTCCAGGGGAGGGCTGCTGCTTTTGTATCCTTACATAGTATTTCGTTTATTAAAGTTATAGCCCCCTATTCTGGGTGTTTATGACTGTAGTTTACAACATACACAGATAAAACACAATGCTTTATATCTATAACATTAGTGACCAAATTAATTTAGTTTCGGCACTATATGTAATATCTATCGTTATAATGTACAGTCAGGTAAATACTCAATCCCGGGGAGCAGTAGAACTGTCAGGATTTTTTTGTCCATTTTGTTCTATCGTAGAACTAGATGGATAAATCCAACTTCGTGACTACCAATGTTCCTTTGCCTTCGATTTCTGCAATGTCTTGAAGGATGCATATTAAAATACAAGGAGAAAGTGAAATTATAAGTTATTTAAGATCTTTTACACGTTGGCAGTGTATTGACAAATAGTAAAGATATGTTGTTAGTAACCTTTTTATTTTGTGCCTCAGTGCCCTCAGTATCGAATATGGGTTACCTACCTACGCATGTTAACTAAATCTTATTTTACAAACAGACACGAGGAATTTATAGTTTAAGTAAAGTTGCTTAACCAGGTAACAGCAACGCTCTTATTTCCCTAACATTACAAATATTAAGACTATGTTACTAAGGCGTGCAAATTCATAACCAAAAGTTGCGCAAGCGATCCTCCGAGCTAGGTTTATTACGTCAAACTTAGGGTTGTAAATCGTACACAGATACTTTTCTTTAATTTATTTCAGTAACTTTCTTCCTAGATAAATATATCGAGCCGTTTATTTTATGTATTTAAATACGCAGCTCAAATATTTGTAACTGTATTTTGTTTTCTTTTTATCTTTCTTTGTACATGTATTCTCGCGTGCATATGACCATATTTTCTCATCTATATGTTGTGTTATCTCACATTATAACCAAATGAAGGGGTAAACTGATGCCATGGGATCCACGAGACAGGGTAAGGATGCGTTATACTTTCGATCAATGCACTGCTACTTTGCGGTGAATTGACTGAGGAAAAAACACAAATATTGATACGGACTTATAACTATTTTAAATTTGCATGACTACAAACAATTTAGCAAGACTAAAGAAATAATTTGACTGGCCTGTTGGCCTAGTGGTTAGTGACCCTGACTGCTATGCCATAGGTCGTGGGTTCGATTCCCACTCCAGTCTGGGTGTTCTTTGTGTCCGTTGTTTGTATGTTTGTAAAGTCCCCCGCGACACAGGAGTAATTCCTAATGCGGGAGTTGTCTTTTAAAAAAAAAAAATCCTGATCCTGCTTGAAAACAACAGCACCAAACTCCATAACAACTGTTTCACTAGTAGTAGTAGTTATTTTTCCTACTACTACTAGTTATTATAAGCTTCGATCATGGTATATTTGATAGAAACCTACATTTTAATACTCAACAGTCTGATAGACGAGCATTAGTGGCCTTTTTCGAGGTTTATCTATTTGACGGATTCAAATCGATTTGTAAAATGTTAACTAATCCATTCGGTACAAAAGTGCTTCTCAATAGAAAAATTCTGTAATGACATCTAGAAGGTTTATTTGTTATGTCATTGCTACTGTTACACGTGGTTCTGATATTACGGCAATAGGACGTATTTGAGTTTATTATTTGATAATACTGTCCATAGTATTATCAAATAACTCAAATACGTCCCGTTTCCCTAAAACGGCACGAATAAATATTTTATCGAAACGCGTGAAAATGAAGAGTAATAAGAAGTGATAAAAAAAAAGTTTTTTGACATATTATTATGGACAAACTTTATGTACATCCTTATATATGTTATGAGACTTATAAGTCTTAATGACAAGAAAGTTTGTTGACTTTGATGAACTACAGCCGTTAACAACTAGGCTGTCGACTCATAAATCACTTACAACCAAAACTGCAACAAGCCCAATTAATGTTTTCCGCAAACAACCATGCTATGCTCACCATGCTCTGTATCAAATATGGCCTTCATCCACCTACACTACACTTTCTCTGTACATATTTTCAAGTACTCTCGGTGGACATAGCACGGGATTTTCTTGCAAAACAAATACAAATTACAAAAGAGAATGTTTTTGAAACCGACCAAGTGCCAGTCGGACTCGCGCATGAAGGGTTCCGCAACATCGTACAAGATTTAATACTATATATGTACTTTTTTTTATTATATATTTTTTAGCGAATATAGCAATACAAACTCTGTGAGCGTTTCAAACGTCTAATTGTTGCCATTATTAAGATCGAGCAAAAAAAAAACATTTCTAGTAGGGGAGCCCTCTTTACTTTTTTATTTATTTTTATTATTTGATGTTATAGCGGCAACAGATATACACATTCTGTGAAAATTTCAACTGTCTACCTATTACGGATCATGAGATACAGCCCGCTAACTGACAGACAGACAGACGGATGGACGGCGAAGACTTAGTAATAGGGTCCTGTTGGTTAGCCTTCGGGTACGAAACCCTGAAAAAAAGACTAATTTATGTTAAAAAAAACAACAAAAACAAAAAACGCGTTTTTTTTCAATGTCATATTTTAAATACGTGATCGCGTTAACGCCCGTCAATATAATATTTTTATCTGTTGTTACTAAAATAATTTATCCCAAGAACATACTTAACATTGTAGTTGAAAAGCGTGTTTTCCCATACATTCCAACTGCAAAATGTCACTTTAAGACCATAGCCTTCAGAAGTTTTTCTGTAATTTATAAGTTAAATAACTATTTTCTGTACTTTTTCAAAATTTTAGGCTCAGTAGTTTTAGAAATGAGGTGGTCAATTGATACATTTTCATCTATTTTTTTAAATAACTTTAAAACTATTAATCCTATAACTAAAAAAATACATATATTTGAAAACCTCTCAGCAAGCCCTTTTATTTGACATGTCACACGATACAGTTTGCATTTCTTTGTTTGCCATAAGTAACCCCCTATATAAAATTCATTTGTTTACGTTGCACACCTGTGTTTGGGTCACAGGAATTGATATGTGTACCAAATTTCAACTTAATCGGTCCAGCAAATTCGGAGCAAATTGGCTGCGACAGACGCACAGACAGACGCACGAGTGATCCAATAAGGTTTTTCGTTTTTTCATTCTGACGTACGGAACTCTGAGCATGAATCAATAAGAGCTTACCTTAGCTTATTCACAATCTTATATCACAACTTACAACATTATCTAAAGTATTTTATTTGATTGACTATCCTTAACTAAAGGCAGCAGTCAGACCTTACTTTGTGGGTACTCGTGCTCTGTAAGCGAGTTGATGAAGCAAGGATTACTAATCAACGCCAAACAGGCTGCAAGGTACTCGTTCTCATAGTAAGTCGAAGTCCGCTTTTCTAGAATATAGCCTCTAATCTAATCAGATGAGCCCATGCTAGGTTTCGTTGATCGTACATTACGAAAGCAATGTAAACGCCCGCGCATGCACAGATTGGGCCCAATTTGCCATAGTTTCAGTAATATTGTAAGTTATTGCGATGAGGATATTGTAGTAGTTTAACTAAAATATGGAAAATTATTACGAGAAACATTTCTAGGGAGACTACTGTGGCGTACTGATACTTGAAACTGAACTGAACTGATCCTTGAATGAAAATCAAGAAATCCCCTCTACATGATTCCAATTCCCAGTATTTTGAATTTAAATTGAAAATTAGAGGGGAATTGTGTCGATAAATTGATCCCGATATGTACCTAGTCAATGAAACGTACATGCTGGGTGATATGAATATCCGCGTCTCAAGGAGTCTTTAAATAACTCGTACTATAGAAGCATGACGTGTACCAAGTAACTGGTTTTTAAACTGATAAAAAAATTACGATTAATTTAATACCTAGTATGTTTCCGTCATAAAAAGTATTACCAATATAGTAGAATTTCATTCAGCGTAGAAAGCTAATTCGCCATTTGAAATGTCATCAAAAGTTGTGGTGCATATTTGTTTGGGTAACTTTGGAAAAGCAATTCATTCCTGTCAACTGCTATGACGCGAAGTCACGCGACACGGCCAGCGATCGTCTGCAAACTTTGTTATTTACCTGCCTTATTGTATTTCCTTGTCAGTTTTGATTCGTTGATATTCCGGGATAGATCACGTTGCATGCTATGAAATGTTCACTATATTATTATGTTGCTCTAAACTGTAAGAGAACTCTAAAAAAATTGTGTAGAGCATTTATAAGTAAAGATAACTCACAAACATCTTGAGAAGTTTTTTACTAGGTCGGCAACGTATCAGTGTATTTTCAGTGTTGGAAGGTAACCTTCGTGGTATCGTAAAAATCGATTCTAAAATACTCGTTTGTATTATAAAAAGCATTAGAGCTTGCACCTAAACTTATCAGAAGGAAAGATTTTAAGCATTTTTAAAAGAAGACGTGCTTGCTTTCCAGCCAATGGAACCGCCTAAAATAGGCGATAATCTTGTTTGAAACCGCATTATTATTTATTATAATGCGCAACCTAATTAATGTATTGATTTTTACAGTATTAAAGTACCTAAGCCAATTGTTAACTATCCTACTAATATTATAAACGTGAAAGTTTGTGAGGATGTATGGATGTTTGTTACTCTTTCACGCCAAAACTACCGAACCGATTGCGATGAAACTTGGTATGTAGATAGCTGGAGACCTGGATTGACGCATAGGCTACTTTTTATGGCTATGGCTTTTATGGGGCTTACGCGGGTGAAACCACGGGTCGCAGCTAGTATTGTATAAAATATGCCCATAGTTTAACTAATACTTATTCTTTACATAAATAGCACAAGCTCTCAAGAAAGAAAAACAGCTCAATGTTGACCGCAATACGAGTCTTTACGAAAATGAACCGTGCCTGACGATAAATACTACGTGCATGTCGCAAAACCTTTAAAACATTTCATAAATAGGTATAAAAGACATTATTTAAAGCAAACGGAGGCTGAGTCCACAATTTCCTTGCACTAAAACTTTACTGAACCAATAAATCGAGCATTGAACTCTGTATATCATGAAAATCTATGAAAGTCGCATTCATGCAGATTTTTATTGCTTTTACCATCACAGTCATACGGTTTTATAAAGGAAAAATGTAAATTTGATCGGTTGATTTCGTAGTGCACCCACGACAGAAGTCGTGACATTACACTATTATTGATACAAAGTATAATATTAGTTGTATGTATAAGTATATCTACTCTAACCGGGTAAGGTAATATGAGAAACGATGATCGATCGATGATCATTTTATCTTCAAGTTTATTTTTAGATGTCGTCACGTTTGCACAGTTCTTACATGATCAGTTGAAAGGGTTTCTTGTTACATCTCAATTAGAACTCAGAATAATCTATCTATCTATTTTAAGTATTACGGTAATAGCTGCTAACCAGAAGTGGATCATACACCCACATTTTTTAACCGACTTCAAAAAAAGGAGGAGGTTCTATGTTCGGCTGTAAGTATTTTTTTATTATATACGTTCACCAATATTTTAGTAATATTTTTGATCCTTCGTTGGACTATTATTGTTTACCAAGCACGTTTAAAAACTTCGTTCTGCTACTGAGATTTTCCTTACAGAAAACCAATAAAAACTTTTCCGACCCTGGCAACGAACCTGGAGGACCTCATAAGCGAATATGATTATAAAACGTTTATAGGTCAAGCTAAAAAGCAAGTATTTTTGTTATTTTTTAGGTTTCCGTTCCTAAAAAGGAAACTTCAATTCGTTGTCCGTCTGTCTGTCAAAACCATTTTCCTTATTAATGCATGGAGGAATCAAGTTGAAATTAACATCAAATACTTATGTCTGTAGTCTTTTGAAGCTATAAAAAAAATCCAGTTTCTAAGTCAAGTCAAGTAAGTATGCAATCAAAAGATACGGCCATTTAAGCCATTTTAACTAGTATTAATACTTCGCAGGTAAATCAAAACCTATAGGGCACTGTCCATTTACCTAGAATCATGAAATTTAGCGAGAAGTAAGGTCTCACAGCACAATTAAAGGAAAATATCCAAAAGTCGTTAATTTGTTGATATATCACATAACAAAATATTGTTTTCCCTCGGTGAGCGAATCAGACGTACACGTCGTGTCACTAGTGTGCTGGGTGGGTTTGAATTTGAACCCACAACCACTTCATTCCAAGTTTGACCGTCTAGCCGTTTAGCCTTTACGTACTGTTTTATATTCTGTGCCAATAACCGCCGCTTGCATATTACATATAATATATGTACACATATAATTTCCTTAACAAGAAATTTGACTAGCCCACATTTGGTAAGTTATGTTAATATGTTGATGAAGGTACTGGAGTAAGTCGAAGTATTCATATTTTTCATACGCAATGTTCGCCGTTTCAAATATTACTTCCTGAATTATAACTGTAAACACGAGATATCAAACAGTCATTCGATCAATTCCTTCTTTTTATTTATTACTACTCCTAGCTTCAGCCCGCGGCCTCCCTCGGGAATAGTTATTTTTTTCTGGATAAGAGGTAGCTTCTCTTTACCCCTGACAAAATGTATACAAAATTTCATAATGATCGGTTAAGCAGTTAAGACGTCATGACCTTACATCATTACCTCAGTGCAGGTCTAGCGGATCCGCAATCATTTTTATTAATAGCTCCCAGAGAATCTCGACAAAAACAAGAGATGGATAAAGACAGTGTAATTCAATTTTCGAGCCATGTACAGCCACAGCTTTGAAGATTTTATTACCGTTAACAACGTCGTACTTGTGCGAAAGGCAATAATAATAACAGTAATTAAATCTAAAAACAGATCACAAAGCAACTTATAAAAAAATTTGAGTAGCAGATTTAAGAAGTTATGTTCAGTAAAACCAATTTCAATCTTCTCATTAATTGTACGTTTGTTTTTCCTTGTAGTAAATAATATTTTTTTCATCATAACAATAATTTAGATTCTATATTCGTTATAGACAACAACCTAAAGCTACGCGGGGCTTGTTTTAAAAGGGGCTCCCAAAAAAAAGAAAATAACATGTAAAGGGACTCGCAGCATAAAACAGATTAGGAAACCCCACCTTAGTGTATCACATCCACAATCTATTTCGTAATTTTTTTTTTACAATATGCTTTATTTTCGTGAATCTTATTATCTTCGAACCCATCAAATATTCATCAAACAATATTAACATTCAAAGCCCGACCATTCTCAACACTACACATACATTGCTATTCCTCATTTATTTTTTTACGATAGGTGTGAAAAAATCCTGTATCTTTTCACGATTATCTGCATTCCCCACGTGTCGCCTAATTTACTTCCCAACGAAAGGTACTTCCTGCACTAGTATTTTTAAATACACCAATGGGGTGCGAAAAATGCATCGTTGATAAATTACTCGATGTTGATAGATATGTTTTGTTAAAGAACTAATGATCGTTTTTAAGAGGAAATTGAAAAGTTAAATTGTTAGGAGTTCAAGCTCAGGACCCTGTGAAATATTAGAAGAATTTGACGAAAGTTAAATTGACGTTTCTTGACGTGTTTTACCCACTATTATTGTAGTATATACCGTAGAAAAACAGAAACGAATACACCTTGTGTTATCTACTTATTAATACACCTTGAATGTGGATGCAATTAAAACACTTGCTAGATGAACCAACGGCGTCAACAGGCAAAGACCACTCACTGTATTATAACCATGAAATTACAGCACATTTCTGCTCACATCGGATTCACTAGACTGAAGTATATATACCCTCTAGAAGACGGCGTTAAACATACAAATGGCGCAAAGCTCTTCTTTGGGTTGGTGAGCGTTGGCAAGTCACAAGTGACACTTGCCGTGATGTCACAACCAAAAACAAATTACAGGAATCGCAGAGCAGTTTCTTAACCCCTATGTAAACAATTAATAATTATGTATCAAAATAACAGTGATAAATGAATACAAAGACAACAAACAAAACAGGTATAACAGTGTATGGTGTACAATGTATGGATTTCCCATTACGGCCGTCGAACCGCTCAATTATTGCAAGCGGCGCGGTGTAAATTTAGCCAGATCAATAGCATGGAGTCTGGAGCGGCTAATGGCTTTTGTAATATCGCTCACACAAGCTTTAGGTAATTCAATTATAATTAAAAAAAATAGAGGCAACTTATATTTAATCATTTCAGACTTTCGTTCGTGTGCAGTTCACTGAGCATTGATCTATTAATAATAATAACAACAATGATTGAATGAGTTTGGAGGCTGTAAATTAACTAAAACACAATATAAATACATGTACAATAGCATCGATACAAAATAATAAATTATGAGGAATTTTATCAAGGACCCGGTAGATTCTTAATCTTTTCATAATCTTTCGACATTAATTCTTACTCGAGCAATATTAGAATTCCTGGGAATTCAGAAACATTGACTTGGCATCCTTGATCGACCACAAGAGGTTGAGCTTGATTTAATATATTTCCTTCTTCTCTTCTTCTTCTTCAATCTGAGACTGTAATGATTCCTCCTTTTAACAGACGTGTTTATCTAGTCTTTCGATATATTTCGGAAATATCGTGATAACATATCTCGGACTTTAAACTATAGCTAAAAAAGTGTTTAAGTCTCCTTTCATACAAAAAAATACAAATCAAAATCGATCAATCCATTGAGGAGATATGACACCACAGACAGACACATAGATACACACATTAAACTTATAACACCTCTTCTTACGTCGGGGTTTAAAAAATAATTAAAATTAAAGTAATAAAGAATACTTTTTCCTCCTACTGTACCGGTTCAAACAATATTTCAGGTACAATTGTCTGGCGCACTCCGTACTTTAATTAATAACGGCAAACGAATTAATTACCGGACAGTTCGGATAATAACCTTGAGTTATAGGTCTATCGACATTTCGGTTATTACCTTCCACGGGTCCGGTCAATACAGTTTTAAAGCAGCGGATACAATTAATTGTTAGATTGGATAATTTATGGTTAGTTTTGATGGTTCAATACATGAAATTGGTAATAAAGGTTTCAATTAATATGAACCGACGGGTTTTATTATGTGATGTATTGACGACAAAATATGATTTTATGTAGTTAAGGAATATTTGTTTAGAAGTGTGAGACCCTGAGGGGTCGTCGCTAAGTGGTAACCGAGTAGGTTAGCACATAATAAGGTTAAGTAACACTAGCCAAGTCAATTTTAGGATGGGTGACCATTCTTATCACACTGAGATCCCTCCGTGCCTCGGAGAGCACGTTAAGCCGTCAGTCCCGGTTGCCATACGAACATCTGTGGCATTCATTACAGGAATTTGGAGCCCTAAGAAGTCCGACAACCTGGTCTAACTACAGAACTTCGATATCGCCTAGTACTTGGGTTGTGGAGGTCTGATGGCAGTCGCTTCTCGTAAAGTATCGAAGATCTTCCTTTTCGTAGTTAGATTGAATGCCGACCCCAAAACTTAGTTTAAAAAAGGCGCGGAGGATGATAAAGTGCGAGACCCATAGGGAGAAACGAGATTTTCAAATCGCGTATAAGCGCTATTCGTGCGAGCGCTTATGAAAGCGCTAACCGCTTACCATCTGGTGTTGCCATGTGCATGTTTACCACCTTGGTTGTAAAATGACAGCCATGGTGTCTCCACTGTAGCTCAGACCTGTAATTACAATAATTAATTTAATTTGAATAACTGGCTACTGACATACAAAAGGGGAAAGTATTTAATATGTCTCTCTGAAAGTGGGCCAACAAAACAATTTGTCCCTGCAAGTCTTCCATTCCTAATAGAATTGCTGAAGCCAAATCATGACCCATATTAACACAGGAAAGTTAACGCATTGTAATTTAATGCATACTGACACAGAAACGTAATAGGTGACAAATAAAAAATAAAGAGCTGATAATCTTCGAGCGGCTGAACAGATTTTCTTGAATTATGGATAAAAACTCTCGATCAAGTCAGTCAAGTAAAAAACTAAAAACCAAAATCGAAATCGGTCCAACTGTTTTGGAGCTATGATACCACAGTTAAACTTATAACATCCCTCTTTTTTGCATCGGGGGGTTAAAAATAACACAACAATAAAACATATTTTCATGTATGTTATTAGTTTATTAACGTACTGTTTGTTAATGTACTGATTTTAACACTGACTCAGTGAGATAATAAAAATTTAATTGACGCTTTCTTTACCGATTTTTGTATGTTTTTAGTTCTTTCAACGACATTTTTAGTTTTTTTATTGATCGCTACCATTATTTACAATGTGTACAATTTTTAAATTATACAGAAAATTTAATGACACTCATTTAAAATGAAACACTTCACACAAGATATTTGAAACACTTTAATTAAAATGCTAAGTCAATGCATAGTACCTATTACTACCTAATCTCAAGTTTTTGATCTCGATGGTTGGTGACATTAATTAATAAGCAGCTCACAGAACTCAATGTTTAGATTAGCGCCCTCTAGTTTTCAAATTCAAATTCAATTAAAATTCAAAAAAAATCTTTATTTCATACAATTGACCATCAATTATTCGAAATCGTCGATTTAATAAACAATTATAGATCAACACACACAGAGTCACCGCAACAATAGTTTGCTTTTAGTGGATTACTAGCGTGACGGTCACGACTTCAGTGCTTTTTCCCCATAGCAAAAGAGCACAAACGTGCCTAAAGAAGTTTTCACTTCAAAAAGACTCCAAAAAATATTGAAGTCAAAGTCAACACTATAAAAATACAAGCCAAATGCAAAAAAGTTCCCTCCGAAATCCATAAATAATGTTTGTCATAACAAAATCATCACGTAAATGAAACACACGTTTTGTTTTTTAAGAGCACGTGACACTGACACTCGACACTCAACCTTGTCCCCTAGGCAACGTTTTGATTTCACCGTAAAAAAATAAAAAGCAGGGGATGAGGATACACTTATCTTTCGCGCCAACGATATGTTATCACTTACTTACGGATACGGTTCTCAAACTTTTATATAGTCAAAGTCAAATTTCTTCATTTAATAGAATTCCTCAACTTTTGCTACAAACCATATTTTTTTAATATTAATTATACATCAACACAATGTCATCGCAACAATATATTGCTTTGTAGATAATATAATTATTATAACAATAAATAATATAATGTACAATTTACATTTGCCCCTTAGTTTTACCCGGCTTTTAGTTTGTACAATTACTTTTCCGCTCCTGTAGCATATTACTTTTCTTAATAAATAGGTAACACAAAAAAGGTATTTAGCTTGCTTAGAAATATCCTAACCAACTTAAGTTTCCCTAAGGCGATTGGTCTTATGAGGCCTTGGAGAACCTTCACATTGCACGAACATAATACTAGATTCTTCTGGCCGTAATGTTCTGTAGTGTGTTGACACTGCCTCAGTCGGACATTAATCCACTCTGTACTACAAATGAAAATAGAGTATGCAGTGTCCACTGCAGTGTAAATTATAAAAATGACTGTAAAATTTATATGCCGTCATTGTGGGACGTTAAATATCTGTTATTGATTTTTTAAAACGAATATAATATCAGTCTAAAAAGTGTGAATGTCTCACTGTTGAAAACCTTTGAGAGCCTCTGGCATCTTATCCCCACTGACAAGTCCTCCAGTTTGTAAAGATATCCGTCATTCCACACTCCGCGACGATTTAGCCACCCCTGCATTTTGAGTTCGCTACTTATAACCAACCACGTATATAAGACCTTACCTTTACAATGTTTATTTTACAAAAGATATAAGCAGGCGTGTCATGTTATACTGGTCATTCTTATTAGAGTGTAATGTGCCATTTCCTATGAATATTTTAATGTTTTTGTGATTGTTATGGATTTTAAAACGAACGAGCAACTTTAAGTTCAGAATATTGTTTTCTATAATTACGTTTATCTTTTAGGGAACGGTAAATATATAATTTCGGAACAGCAGACAAACGAGTTGTACGTCTATAATGTATACAGGCCAGAATAACCTCTGTTCGTTAGTGTTGCACTTACTAATTCTGTGTCTACTGCATCAAACAGTATCCCTATCCCTGTACTGCAGCACTATTAATTTTGCATTATGAAGAGAGACGTGGCCAAAATCTGCGTAGATGGGATGTCGGTTCATCTGTTTTTCAAATTGCATTAAAATATTTTTGTAAAAGCAACTGGCCGAGGTGTCAATCCCAACCAACATCATCTCCTTTTTTTGTGTTTGGCAACCGGTTTTCGTTGTTTTTCATGCCGGGGTTTTCGGTGGAGCGGTGTGTCGGAACCAACATCATTCCGTACACTATTGGTGGATTGGATGCATGAATTGGTACTTGAATTACTGAGTAAACTAGTCGACGTTGATCTAATTACTCCTACCTTAGCTAAACTTACCCAAACATTGTTTCAGGGTTCTTATGCAAATAATAAATACTTAAAATTAATTTAAAGAACTCGTGCTGCTTTTTTTAAATTAAAATTGTAATGGAAATCTTTGTATTCTTAATCTAAGATTACTGTTCTTACAGACAAATCGATAATATAATGTCTATCTTTAAGAAGTACAATCGGAATTAGTGAAGTTATTATCCGCCAAAGTTTGTATGAAAAATATATAGACATAGCAGCAACACTTGACTGAAAAGTTATTTTCACGTTAATTAAACAATACTAGCTGATGCCCGCGACTTCGTTGGTGTGTAAATTTTTAAGAAATCTATCCCAAGGGATAGCCTATGTGCTATTCCAGAATATAATCTATCTCCAAGTGCCAAATTTCATCCAGATCCGTTCAGCCGTTTTTGCGTGATAGAGTAACAAACATTCATTCATCCATCGCCTTTATAATATTAATAAGATTTTACTATCTGCATTAAACATCGCACGAAGCAGACTTAATGCCACATGTCACTTAATTAACACCACTGGTACTTCACTGTCTAGATATTTAAGAGAAATATTGTACTGATAATGCGGCGTTAACACTCATTATCTCCAAATAGACCTCACTAATTGCCTACACGCCTAAAGAATTTCAGCAATGTTCTAAATTCTTTTGCAAAAACGCCCGGAAACTACATCCATCCCCAGGGTGTGGCAGAGGCGTTCTATGATGATATATGGTGGCAAAAACTTGACGATGACGCAGTTTGTAGCTGTCAACGACTGATGAATGGCCGCCGGGGTCGAAGTGGAAAATTACATCGTTTGATTTATTCTATTAGGGTTGATAAATATAGACTCAGTGCATTACTCATTTGTACAGCGTGTGTGCGATAAAAATATGCTATAGAACTGGATATAGAACCACTTAATTTGTATTGATGATGGCAAGCAAGTACAGTCCAGTACATTCAACTCACTTGATGGCCCATTGCTAAGCGTTTGGTGAAAATATGTTTTCTCCATGTATTTCTACGAGTGGTAAAAGTAACTTGGCCGGATTTAGACTCATTAGTCTTAAAATGCCCGTCTGATATTTTATAAAGACTATTTTGTAAGTAAGTAAGCTGTAAGTACTGAAAATTCAAACTAAAATTGGAGATGCCGGGGATCGAACCCGGGGCCTTTCACATGCAAAGCGAACGCTCTACCACTGAGCTACATCCCCTTGTACACAATAGAGTCGAATAGATTCGTTGTATCGATTGTACGCTACATGTAGCAGCTGAATAAATAAACTTACTAAAGCAATAGGCCTTCACATACACAACAAAAAAAAAAACCTTTTGTTAGATATCCTACAGTAAAAAGTGTACAAGTGGGAAAAGTTGTGGTAAATTGCCATGGCATGTGCTAATATGTATGGAGACGAGAGCGCGATAATGACCGCCAGTCCAAACGTGACGTATACAAAGCTTGCTAGTGTGGAGAGTGATTTTATTTTATCTGTTAAAAGCCATTTGTTGCAGTTTCGTCCGGCTCCGTGAAGTTAAATGGCCGAATCAGCTTTATTATATTAGAACCAGCTTTTGGTTTCGCTCGCGTAAAAATTATTTTACGTTCCAATAGGAATTGTTTTTCTGGGTGAAAGGAACTCTATTTCCTTTTCTGTACCCCTGGCAACGTATAACGTGACGTAACAAGTAAAAATCCAAAGTATTAAACACAATTTAACAAAAAAAAATTTAGAACTGCTCTTTTCAGTTCTGGGTGTAAAATTGCAAAATATGTGACGTCACACCAGGGACATGGACGGGGAGGGTTCAAAAATCATAGAATTCGTGTGACGTAATTTATGGATGGCCCTTTAGACTAAAGATTTTGACAAGGGGTTCTAGATCACTGATATACCTATGATAAACGACGCCTCATCCCTTGAAAAAGGACAGCCGTCGGGTCCGCAACTTGTCGGACATCCCCGAAATATACACGTGGAAGAAACCATATATCCTTATCGTCTGTCTGTCTGTCTGTCTGTCGCCCTTTCACGATAAAACTACTAAACCGATTTTAATTAAATCTGTGTACAGATAGTCTAGAGCCTGAGAAAGGACTAGGCTACTTTTTAATGCGAAAAAAGGGGTGTAAGGGTTGAAAGGTCGGCATGAAAATTCTAGCCAAAGACACTATCCCACGCGGACGAAGTCGTGGGCCCAGCTATTAAACCAATATTTGATGAACGAGTAGTGCGTAAGATGCCAGGCAAGGTTTATTTACTCAGCTGTAAAGTTATTTATTGAACTCAAGTCATAGCAATCTTTTACTTGAGGTGGTTTGCTAAGGGGGATGTAGCTCAGTGGTAGAGCGTTCGCTTTGCATGTGAAAGGCCCTGGGTTCGATCCCCAGCATTTCCAGTTTTATATCCGGAACACGTCTTAATTAGCTTTTATATGTTGTATGTAGTGTAAAAGT
Organism: Callimorpha dominula; assembly: GCA_949752705.1. Classification (NCBI taxonomy): domain Eukaryota; kingdom Metazoa; phylum Arthropoda; class Insecta; order Lepidoptera; family Erebidae; genus Callimorpha; species Callimorpha dominula. The sequence goes on from OX457011.1 coordinate 12,728,002, forward strand.
GTGCAAACATGCAAACATAAAGTTTGTGTGCCTCTATACTCCATATAGGATCGGGAATAACCTTTACCTCAATTATATCTGTAAAACAAATTAATTAGACGTAAACTTATTAAAACTATGAATAATAATTCATTCGATTTGATGTCGTCGATGATGTAAAATATAAATAAAATCCTACTAATATTATAAACGTGAAAGTTTGTGAGGATGTATGAATATTTGGGTGTTTGTTACTCTTTCACACAAAAACTACTGAACCGATTGTGATGAAACTTGATATATAGATAACTGGAGACCTGGTTTAACACATAGGCTTTTTATCCCGATACTCTCACGGCTTCGGGACTTACGCGGGTGAAACCGTAGGGCGCAGCTAGTATAATAAAGGAAAAAAGAGAAAGATTAAATTAACTTGCTATGTAATTTGCTTAGCGCGAGAAACCCATTAGAAAACCATTAGATGGACAGAAGCAATCCTTATTGCATGATATTGCATCCCGCATAATACATAAAATCACAAGGTTTCATAATCCCCTAAAGAAGTACTACATCACTACATGTCTGTTCGCGTCTGTCTGTCGGTCGGTTCGCGATAAACTGAAAAACTACTGAACGGATTTTCATGCAGTTTTCACTAATAGACAGAGTGATTCATGAGGAAGGTTTAGGTTTATAATTTGTACCCATGCGAAGCCGGGGTGGGTTGCTAGTTTAAAATATTTGTTACCAGTCAGATCAGAGTCATTTCGCAAAATCTTGGCATCAATCTTCTTCTTCTTGAGACCTTTGATTATTTACCTAACAGGTATATAATCAAAGCTCGAAAAGTTACATATTTGATAATTGACTGATTAGGTTACGCAGTAGGTTGAATGGATAGAGTCCTCCATCAGATCACCGCACCAGAGATAAGGACTCGCCTTCCACCTCTTACGACAATAGGACTGATGTCGGAGACAAAGTACTGCTCTTCATAAGTTCACCCAGGTAACTGGAGAGATAGTAGATATTTACAACAACACCATTTAAATTAATAATTTTAAAATATATATATATATCTTTGAAATGAAGCACTGTTCACACTAAACAAGCCAGTCCCGTGGCGTCATCCGATCAGTCGCCAACGGGGTCATCACATTAGCCCTACCGGCCATCGGCTTTCAGTTCACTGAAACTTACATACATCTGACCTGAAACATATAAATGACATATATATGCTTAATATCTGTTCTGTTTAAGTCTTAGTTCACACACACAATATGACTTTTTCCTGATCTCATTAATCGTATGTTTACAATATGTATAAAGATGCACTAAAGTTTATATTATTTTGTTAGGTCCGGCACAATTTAGTTAAATAATAGCTAATATTCAGTACTGAAAATTTCATTTGTTAGGACCTAGGAAAAGTAATAGTGCTATGATTATCAATTTATGACTTTCCTACAGATTCACATTCAACTCTTGTTCGATAATACATTATTCCTTCGTAGCGTCAACCCAAGTATCTTCTCCTTTTTGCTAAACCCTTGGTGCTGTTATCAATATAGGTGGTATACACTGTTTGTGACTGTTTCTGTTATTATTTTTTAAGCCTACTGAGCAGATTTTGATAAAGCAAGGAGATAGTAAAATACAGAAATGTGTTAAAGGTCGAATCAGCCGATTTAAAAATCAATTCGTGAGCTGGACTGGAGAGAGGGGTGAGAACCATATTCATAGTCAGCCTAGGCACACTATAAGGTTAGTTCCTTCGTAAGCCTAGGGCTGGGAACTCTAAATCAGTATTTAGTCCTTTGACCCTGCACCCTAGAAAAGTTCTGTCTGTTTGAGGGCCTATTAAGTGTTATTTAACCTGCTTTTTCTCCAGTATTTTAATGGTAACACACGGATTAAACAGACTGTGTATTTTACAAGGCAACATTATCAGGCAACATTAAATATATGTAGTAACCGACACCCCCGGGGCGGAAAACTTTTAAGTATACATAGGTTTTATAGGTACCCGCTTACGATCAGGTGGTTCATGTGCCTGTATGCCAACATAATTGTATAAACTAACTATGATTGACCTTTTAAAGAAATATTATTGAAGTGATATTATTTAATATTTAATATAAGCCGTGACGAGTAGTTTCATGGGTTGTTTAATTAATTATTAAACATTTAAAGGGCAAATAAAGCACCCAAAATCGTGAACCAAAATCGTGAGAATGTACGGAAGCGATATAGAGGTGTACCGCGCATGTGCCCATTGCGCTAATCAACACAAGACAACTATGCGCCCGTTCACGTACACCTTACTCTTCTGCAAGTTACAAGCTAATGGCGATTGGATACGCGTCCTTAAGTTTAGGGTATTCTAGTGTAATTCCAATTTATACTATAAAATACTAAAGTTAAGGACGCTTTATTTACTATTATACGAACTTTCATTGCGGAGTCAATCTCCCTATAGAGTTACAACCCCACCTAATCTATACTAATATTATAAAAGCGAAAGAGTTTATTTGTTTGGTTGAACGCGGTAATCTCAGGAACTAGTGGTTCAAATTGAAAAAACATTTTTGTGTTGGATAGTCCATTTATCGAGGAATGCACATTTTCTCGATTTAAACATATAGTAATAGTTTTTAATCAAACTAATATTATAAATGTGAAAGTTTGGATGGATGGATGGATGGATGGATGTTTGTTACTCTTTCACGCCAAAACTACTTAACCGATTGCGATGAAACGCTAACGATGAAAAGATAGCTGGAGACCTGGATTAACATATAGGCTACTTTTTATCCCGATATTCCCACGGGATCGGAACTTACGCGGGTAAAACCGCGGGGCGCTGCTAGAGTGATTAATAAAACATTTAAATGCGTTGTTGCTTCATTGGAGGCTTCCTACGTATTAGGTAATGTACAATTTGGCGTACATTAAATTTTTGTTAGTTTTAGGCATTTTTTTGCTATGGCAGATAGGTATACTCCTTTATATTACACTCCAGAATCCAGGTTGGAAGAAGGCCAAGATTATTATGTGTCACTCAACAAAACAATCCACTTGTAACTCATCCCATGCTAAGCAGCGGAGACGGCTGGCAAATTGCTCCACGTTCGCATTGAACCAGCGTTTTAAGGAAAAGTTACAATTCACACGGTGACTCACTCGCTCACTCATAAATGACGAGTATGTGAGTGAAATACTAATCGGTAATGTTCATGACTAGCGATTTTGAAGTAATTTCAATTCTGGGACACTTACTGTGTTTGTGATTGGTATCTAGATCGTGAGTTTCTAGACAAGTTGATTCTTGATATAATATCTAAGATTTATCAATTTGTGGCAGTAAGCTTGAAACTTAAAATATTGTTTATTTGGTTAAAGATGATCGCTTTTTTATCGTTCGGCTATTAGTGTTATTTTTTTTAATCCAACCATCCAACCCCTCTTCTTAGTCAACATTATCAAAAGATACTGTAATTACGTTAAAAGCTATAATTCTCCCCAACATACTCCTCAAAACCTATAAAGTACTTCTGTAATTTGACAAGAAGCAGAATCACAGTGCACAAAGAGGCACAGAGATTTAAGTGGCCGCCTTTCCAACTACCACTGCATCGAGTGTTTTGTGTTAGATCTCCAGATGAGACAATTATTACGACTTTTGTGTCAGTTTGTACATGCTTGTGAAATCCTCCGCGACTAATAAGAGAATCCTCTTAAAAAAGTAGAAGGTATTGTTTTAATTTGACGACATAATCATAGACGATTTTGTAAGTTAATTTTAACCGTGTGAATAATACATTTTATACTTAATCAATTAATGTATTTCTTCAATAACAGAACTGAGATTGAGATATGTCATGTCAACCAATAAGGTTGAACACTTTTAAGATGTTCATGTGTTACAAGTCATGCGCGCTAATTAGAATGTTTAGCGTCTATCTGTGACGGACCTCCCTGCAAAGAGGCGCACCCTCACGACGTGGCTCGATACAGGGCATGGCACAAAAATGCGGCTGTATGCCTCTTCTACACTAAAAAACACTTACAGGAGTATAATATTCTCTTTACATGTGGCACAAAAGAGTTGAAATCTTAGCTACTTTAGGTCCGATTACCTACCATATAAGTAATTATTTTTTAGAGCAGAGCGTATTTTTTAAGACAAGGAATTTAAATTCCAATAAAAAATAAAGAACAAAAAAAATACTTTTTTAAAAAACTACATATATCCACAGGGGCGGCCCTAGGGCGCCGTAATGCGGGGGGCTCCGAAATCAACCGAAACATTACCACCAAGCGCCAGTCGCCAGTCACCCAGTCGTTACTTTAATTGATATAATGAGCAGAACAACTATAGATCTATAGATCAGGCGCGCAACAACCCTCAAAAAGTAGAAGGTGTCCAAAATATTTCTTGAGGACTAAAAAAAAAAGTCATTCAATTCTTTTTACGGCGAACAACATTAATCACTGCTGCATAGTATAGAAAAACTAAAGTTTTGAATTTATAGGGACGCCACTTCGGGTCTCGCACCACCTAAAAATGTAGGCCGCCACTGTATGTCCAGTACATATAGGTAGTTTTTAAAAAAGTAAAAAAAAGGATTATATTTATCAATTGCTCCTTCTTACACACAGATTCTACCGTCAATTGATAGTGATAGTTAAGAGCTTTTTATACCCCATTAAGTTAATTAGAATTGGAAATCTGTCAATCTTAATTATAAATATGTGTAGATATCATAGCTCTAAGGCGACAAAGAAGCCCAGTAAGACGTCATGGCTTTCCATTGATAGTTGAAACAATTTATAGATTTAACTTGTTCATCACCAAACCTGTAAAATGTAGGGCTGCTATCAGAGCGTGCGTAGTCGGTGAATTATTATTATTGTTTTGAGTGCCTAGTGCTACCTCGACCATTTCTGGTCTTTTGTAGCGCACTTCTGGTTTACAGTTCACTGCTCAGACTTATGGCTTCGAGAAACCTCCAGATCCTATCAGCAGTGATTGTTTGTATTTCCTGCAGTTGCATGATGTGCAACCCTAGGTAAATACTTCGGTGCCACATTAGTGGGCCACAAGAGCATAAAATATGCATTGCAGTCTCTTCAGTCTCTTGACAGAATCTGCAAATTGTGTTCTCACCCAATTTTAGGTTGAACATATGTTTGTTCAATTTGCAGTGTCCGGTGAGGACTCTTGTTACTGCACAGGTTTTGTATCTTTTGAGCTCCAGAAGTTCTTTAGATACTTTATTATCATAGCCCTTTATTATGGCTTTCGAGTGTCTTAGTCCAGTCGTGGTCTTCCATCTCTTAATAGCCAATGATGTATATTTGGCGTTTATAATAGAATACGCTCGCTGTTTGATGATAGTCGATGAATACCGTACGCACTTAAGTTAAGCTTCACTCTCAATCCAGGACCCGTGTTAAAATAAATCTCGATATTAAATTAAGAATACTGTTGTTGAACGATGAAGTTAAATAAGAATATTATCCATGCTTTCTATAATGTCATCCATCTGTAATGTGCTTTTATGCTGATGCGGTAATATGCCTTAGGTGAAAACACCGGGCTAAAAGAGATTTAGGAAAGTGTTTTAAAATTGGAAGTTGTCGAGTTGGTTGTAGACAATAGGCATTTAAGGACATTGAAAAGGTAAAGCATACAGAATGTCGTAAAGACCCATAATTCCAAAAGCAGATGTGTCCACACACACACGCACACACACGCATCTGTAACAGAGGTTTTTCCTAACACAAACACTAGTCCCTCACAAAGGAATAATAGGTTGATTGATCTGTATTTGTACTTCCTACGTTGTACCTACCTTTGTGATGAGAGAAATAAATACAATATTCAGTATTATTATTACTAAGCCTAATTTGTTGAACTCGTTGAAAGGCATCATATGAGCCCAATGTCACGTTATAGTAGACTTTCCGTACATTGACAAGTCAAGATACTGTACCCCTGTTGCTATTTGTAGCCGTTATCGCATTTTTTTTTATTCATAATACATGTTGATTAAAACTAAAATTCATCTACCTTATAAACTTTGTGAATTCCAAATTTCATATTCCTCCGTCCGCCAAATTTGCTAGGGGTACAAAGAACTCTCTTCAAGTATATATACTATACGAATATATAGATAAACTATTGAATTTCAAATGCGATAGCCGCCTGATCATAGATGTGGTGTACTTGGCACTCGGTCGTACGTTGCACCGGTAATACCTACGCAGCTACGTGCCTATCACAGATGCTGTTATGTTTTCTCTCATTCCCACGATATTTACACTTTTAATGATACTAACTTACACCCGCGGGTCCGCCGGTACAGATTAATGCCAAAAATGCCTATTTCCGTCCCTGTGGTTCAAGCTATCCTGTTACCAAATGTTCAAGAATTTTTAGCTTTTGGCAAACAAACACTCGTCCCTGTCGTGTTGTCTATAGTTAGTAGTAAAATAAGTTTTATATTTTATTTACATTTTAAAAGTGCTTGCTCATTTTGCAGCTCAGTTTCAGCTTCCCTACTTGTAAGTTTCTGACCGTGAAATGCCGGAAAAAAGTTATGGTGACAAAAGTGGTTGTATCAATATCCCCAATAGGTATTGATTTATTTTTAGTTCAAAATATTTACAAAAAATTTAAAAATAACAATAAACAAAGAATTATCAAGTGTTCGCGATTCGTCCTGCGCACCACGAATACATTCTCATTCAGCGCACGCAGTGTATTTGATACCTTCTTATAACAATTTTTGCTTTGTACTGTCCACATTACGATGGTTTATGTGTGAACAATAATATTAAGGTCGAGGACCATCAAAATCGCTTTCACCAAAGGTACTTTATATAGGTACCTATACAAAGTTTTATAATCGGGGCATCTAGCATCCCAGTAGTCACAGTAGTGAGTGTGATTAGTATCCCCCCATCAGATACAGTCTATTCCCAGTTGTGACCACTGGCTTTGTCACCATTGAGGATAAATTACGAAAAATAATCCCGACTGTCACCAGCGGTGACGTTTAACACAGATACTTTCCCAGTTGTAGCAACTGGCTTTCTCACCACTACTTAGCTACTATTATTTTGTATTCTGTGCAACTAGTGACAAATAAGAAAAAAAACATCCCAATTATCGCCCGTGGGGACGTACGACACAATGTACTTTTTTAAATTGACTATCAATCGTCATTTTGTAAAATCGTCATTAGTAGGGTAGGTCAATTGAACAGAAATGGCTAGGTTTAAGTTAAGTTAATACTGCGACCACAACTGATCACACTGAATTTTGTATAAAATCACTTATCTATTTTCTTTGCAGTTTTCATTTTTGTTTTGTAATTCTTTCTCATTTCTACTTATTATTTAATTTTATTAAAATAAAGTTTTTTTCAGCCTATAACACCCAAACTACAACTATTACGTGTACGAATTAAATTGTACCTAGTTATTTTAAAAAAAAATCTTATTATTATTTATATTATCACAAGTGCGCCCCTGTCTTTACTTTATTTTGCCTAGTGGCCCCCTTTAGGTTGCCGACCCCTGATTTAGATGCTTGCAATGTCACCAGAGGCGTCACTTGAGGGTAAACGACCCTGTAAAATACCATATTTAATTCATTAACACAAAGGCGCGCTTAAAGTCACTATAATATCACTTTGTCCAACACTGGTGGTCAGTGGCTAATTTATATTAGGTCAAGGGTAGGTTGCTTTGGGCGGCAATCTAGTCGCGTATCATAATCTACACTTAGGTACTTTTGGACTTGACTTTTCAAACGGTAATTGAAGAAACTACATAATTAACATTTACACTATTATTAGTTACTTACCTACCTAAATAATATCAATCCTAAAACATGTTATGCAGGCTTATCCACGAGTCTGTCGATCAGCTATCTTTAATTGAGAGATACAAGATAATGTAGAATCAGTGGAACGATTCCTTTTTCCTTTCAACCGAACACTGGTCACAAAGCAGAAGACATTCTGCTAGCAATTATGGGCACGTTTAAAACACTCAATGACAATGCCAGCCAATATAATATATTTTATTTTATTATGCCAGCAATATATTTTAATAATAACTCCACACATGTCACACACGGCCGTCCGATCCTAAACTAGGCAAACCCTGTACTATGGTAACCAGACTGCTGATAAACATACTTATATATTTCTAAATACATATTATAAATAAATTACACCCAGACACGGAACAAATTATCGTGCTCATCACACAATTATTTGTCCTGGGTGGGAATCGAACCCACGACCTCTGGCTTAACAGTCAGGGTCACTAACCACTAGATCAACAGGCCAGTCTATTATATTCATACTCCTGAAAAAACGCATGATACTGGTTAAAAGCTGAATTAAATTATGATTATGCTGAATATAATATATATACTTCACATAAGACATTCAGATTACGTATCAGGGACATGATATGAAGTGTTTGTATACAGTTAGTACATTTGAGAATAATTGTTGTTGAGAGCGGATAAGAGAAGACACAGTTTTACACTAAATTAAATGTTTTATATTAAAAAGGCACAAAGTAAAAACTGATTATTTCCTCTCTTAAGTTTGTTGTCGCTAAGAACTCAGTCCGCGCACTGGTTTGTCTTTAATATTACTTAGTATATGTATTAGTACTGTAAGTGACGCGCTCCCGGTGGGAACTCCAGCGTCAGCAAATAATATGTATGTATGTATAGCTTATGTTAAGACTGTCCAGTTTGCGATGTTCAGAAGAATAAAACAAAATACTTATTTAAATTCATTTATTCCGTTTGTCAAGATAAATTATCTAGTCATACTTTGAAGCCTACTTGTGGCATCATCTACAATTGCACATGCAGTTTTATTTGGCAACCATTGAACCTTCACCATTATACATTACTTTTCTTGCCAATAATCTCAAAGAAAAGTGTAATGTTACATGAAGCTTCTTGAAGTAATTATTATATATGTATTATAATCTTGAATTACAGCGCTAGTAAATTAAAAAAGTATTATAACATATAATACTATGTTTTTTCCTTAATCCTTGAATCACACTCGCCTTCTTTCGCAAAGCAGTCACTACCCCGCGTATTATAGTAACATAACATGCTTACTAAATATTAAATAATTACACTCTTCTTTAAAATTAATAAGTACTTCCTATCCACACACTAACATTCTTGTTTAAATTATGACATCCATACTTCACATTTTTACAAATATTTATCTAGAGTTCATACATATATATACATGTTTTATAAATAAATTTGTTTTCAAAGTTAAACTTTGATTTTATATTAGGCTAAAAGCATTATTTTGTACAATTGGCTGAGTAGCCGCAAATTCAGAGCTGGTTTATAAGGCAGAATATCTTTACTTTTATTAATTATTATTATACTAATAAGGACTTAAGTGCATGTGTAGGCATAAAGTTATTCAATAAAAACGACATTTAGGGACAACACTGTTAGATCTCTTCACTTATTACAAAACATTTACTTACAAAAAAAAAACAATGTAGTAAATAATAGCTCCTTCGTTAGCCTATGTTGTGTGATAAGGAGGGTAGTATTATCCACTTTGTCATATCTTTCTCAATTCTATAATTAAAGATGGTTCTGAATTTGCGACTCATTAAAAACTAGTTTAAACGTCTGGCGTCTAATAATTGCACTAGAGGTGGGCAGTTGTTGTAAATTATGCACGGCAGCATGTAGGCGTGGTTGTATGGCTTCTGAAACAAGAGAATATAAAATGTATTACAGTACTGCGGAAATCCGCAACATTATTTAGGTATTAAGTTAAAATTAAGAAGAGTAAAAATAATTTATCGACTGTGTGATAAATATATGGAGTAGGGATGTTGCGGATACAGAATATTTTACATCCGCAGATGAGAATTTTGGAGGGCTGCGAATACGGATGCGGATTATTGAGGGCTCCCATCCGCGGATGCGGATCTTAATATTTATTTTTAATAAGTACTTAATTCATTTTTAATATGTGTAATAAAAATGGTGTTTGCAAATTGCATTATCTATACTAATATTATATAGCTGAAGAGTTTGTTTGTTTGTTTGTTTGGTTGGTTGAACGCACTAATCTCAGGAACTACTGGTTCGAATTGAAAAATTATTTTTAGTGTCATATAGCCCATTTATACATATCCCACTATTATTATAAATGCGAAAGTTTGGATGGATGGATGGATGGATGGATGTATGGATGTTTGTTACTCTTTCACGCAAAAACCACTGATCCGATTGCGATGAAACCTGGTATGTAGATAGCTGGAGACCTGGATTAACGCATAGGCTACTTTTTATCCAGATATTCCCACGGAATCGGGACTTACGCGTGTGAAACCGCGGGACGCTACAACCAATAGGAGCGGGGCATCAGTGGAAAATATTGCAAAAACAGCGAAAATCTACAAACGCGGACGAAGTTCGGGTCAGCTAGTATTTAATAAACAGTAATATCGCCGCCTTTACAGGTTCAAGGCTGTTTTTCAGAGGTTCATAAATTAAACCAGCGCTACTGAACAATTGTTCACTAGAACACGGTCTGGTGGTGTCGATAAAAATCTGCAATTGCTTTTCTTTACTAGAGCTTTCAAACAAATTAACCTCTTCTGGGTGTGCATCGATTTTAGATGATTTTTCAAAGACGAGGTGGTGCGGCCTTTGCGAGAGATAGGTTTTATTACTTATTTTACAATCAGCCTTATCCTGGTTATGTTAATTTGATTTAAAATAGGTCCAAATCTGACTTTGTGCGGTGGTGGTATTGTAAATTCTATTGTTAAATAATCAATCAGCTATAGAAAACTCCCTTAACACACAAAGCTCACTGCCTATTCACAATAACACTAAAAAAATTAAATGTTTATAAGATAAGCTCAACCAAACACTTATTAACGAGAAAAAAATTATACGCAAATAACAAACGCGTAGGATCTTGTCACCGAAATCTTCGCTTTTATTGGGCAAGCAGTACGTGTTTACGGCACACGCCAGTCGCCGGGCCCATCCACTTTCTTGCTTGTCGCGACTTGCACTACATCTGCATTGATTATTGAGGATGTGGATGCGGATCCAGATGCAGATACCAAAATCGATGCGGAAGCTCCGCGTTTGCTTATCCGGATGGGAATATCCGCAACATCCCTGATATGGAGGTCAGTTATATGGCTTTTTTTGTGTTTAAAATAATAAATCTAATATGAGTTGCATAGTATGATTTACAGACGATTAAGTTAAATTATTTGAGTTTAGTTTTGCCCACAGCTTCCTTGCGTTAATGTAATTTTGTCAATCAATTCTTTCTTTTGGAATAATACTTTTTATTGGATGAAAATATCCTGTTCTTTTTTCGTACCCTACGTGCATATAACGTTTAATGACAAACGGTTTAGTAGTTAAGCTGAGAAACCACAACAAATAAGCAAACAATCTTACATTCTCATTTATAATATTAGTTAGGATACATCAGGCACTACCTTGAGCTTTCAAAAATTACATATTTCTCTTATTCTTAAGGTATTGTTTGATTGCTTTAAAACAGTCAGGGAACCAATCTGTATAGAAAGTATCAAAGGGATTTAATCGATGAATGTTATCAGTTAGTTCAATATTACTAGTATTAGTGGATACCTCAGTAGCGGGGTGCGTCCCGCGGCTGGTGCGGCTGGTGCGGGCGGTGCGGCTAGGGCGGCGGCGCCAGCGGCACCAGCAGCGGCTCGCGCGCGCGGCGCGGCCGCCTGGAGCTGGTGCGCGGCGCGCCCGCGGCCCGCAGGCGCGGCCGGCCCGGCCCGCGCCGCCCGCGGACCGCACTGGCCTCGCCCGCGGGGGAGGACTCGATGGTTTCCAGGGGAGCATCCGACTCCAGGAGGGCTGCGCCTAACGAATAATTATACAAACGCTTAAGTTTAGTGGTTGTTCGATGTGTTTATATATCACTACTGTTGATCCTGGTGTACACGAATCAGCAGTAGGTGCAATAATTGGATACATTAGCAGGCTAGGCCCACTTCGGTCAGTAGGTATGAAACTACAGGTACCTAGCAGCGTCGTCCAGACGGACGAAATTCAGTGGGCTGCCACGCGCCGGCTAGATAGCACGTTACTTCGCTACTCACTCACGCGCTACGTCGCTTCGTCCGTTCGTCGCTTAGGAATTACGATAATATTATCTTTCGATCGATTACCTATTAGGCTATTACACAATATAGTACTAAAAATAACTCAAGTAAAATGAAGGCAAACGCAAATTGCATGGTATTTGGCTGTTATAAAAATAACAAGGATCCGAACCTCACGTTTTTCACACTTCCAAGGGACATCGAAAGGTAAATAAATGCACGTCTACTTATAGGTAATTAGTAGATACTACCAAGTGCTAACTTTTGTTGTCCTAAATTATGTTTTCCGTATTTACGTAGTTAGATTATATTATTAATTATAAATAGTTAGATACTTACAAGTTCTGTTTACAAGGTCAAGTTTAGCTTTGATAAGTGTATTTATTTATTAGGACCACAACAACAGATAAATAAATTTGAAGTGTCCGTTTGTAATGTCATAATGACAGTTTTATACTAAATGCGTATGAATGTTTACACGGTACTTATACAAAAAAATATATTTTACATTTTTGTCTGTCTGTTTGTTCGACTAATTTCCGGAACGGGTGGACCGATTTCCACGGGACTTGCACTGGCAGATAGCTGGTGTTATAAGGAATAACTAAGTCAAGTTTAGCTTTGAAAAGTATATTTATTTATTAGGACCACAACAACTGATACACATCTTCTGTAAAAATAAATAAATTTGAAGTGTCCTTTGTAATGTCATAATGACAGCTTTTTACTAAATGTGTTTTCACGATGCTTTAACAAAAAAAAATATTTTTCACACTTTTGTCTGTCTGTTCCGGCTAACATCCGGAACGGGTGGACCGATTTCCAAGGGACTTTCACTGGCAGATAGCTGGTTTTATAAGGAGTAACTTAGGATAGTTTTATTTTGTAATAAGAATTAGGGTTCCGCGAAAGAAACATAAAGATAACATTAAAAAAAGTGAGGTAAAACTACAGACAATTTAAGTTCAAACCTAGTAAGTAGGTACATTTACATATATACATAAGAAACTACCCAAGTTTGGACCCAACATAATCTGTTTTCTTAAATCTATAAAGTATAAATACAATAATAGATAAGTAGCTATTTTACTTGTATTTAAGTGTTTAGGTAGGTATGTAGTAAGATTTTGATGATGTAGACAAGTTTCATATTTTTTATTTGCCGATTTACGTAGGTAAATAATGAGAAATAACGGAGACTAAGCATATGCCAAATTTCTATCTTCCTAGAGATTAAAGTATCTATGCAGAGATTGTGAAACAAAACAGTTTTCTTTAATATTAGTTTCATCTACGTAGGTACTACTAAGTAAATACCTAGCCAAGGTTTATTTAAAACTTCATTTGTTCACAGAAGTAAAGTAATAGGCACATAACTGGTCATTAAACATTTAGATTAATTTTTCTTACAGAAGACAACCTTAACGGCATCAGAACAGATAAGAGTTATGCGATAGAAAGAGAGGCAAGGTTTAGGTTAATATAGCCCGTTTGGAGTTAGCGGTGTGCGATCTGAATTGCACCTTATTGTGTCGGAGCAAGAGTTGCTATTTATTTAAATGGTGTTGCGAAGAGGTCCTTCTGTACTAGTACTATTATGTATTCTGTGACATTAGTAGTTATTCATTATTGCTATTAGCCGGGATTCGGGTTTAGATAATTACATCAATTTATAACGAAATACAGACAATTTATTTTAATAGCTAGCTAGGGTTACTATTATAATTTTCACTATTTACTATTTATGTGTTTATACGGGTATTAACGCCATCACGAATAGGTATTACATACTTCTAAAATGCCTGACATTTCGAGCAGGTTATACTGGCCGCGGTCATAGACTAACTGACCACGTATAAATACCGTATAAATTGTTGTTAAAAAAAAATTATTCTCTTCTTTAAAATTAATAAGTACTTCCTATCCACACACTAACATTCTTGTTATTATGACATCCATACTTCACATTTTTACAAATATTTATCTAAAGTTCATACATATATACATGTTTTATGAATAAATTTGTTTTCAAAGTTAAACTTTGGTTTTATATTAGGCTAAAAGCATTATTTTGTACAATTGGCTGAGTAGCCGCAAATTCAGAGCGAATTTATAACGCAGAATCTTTACTAATAAGGACTTCCGTGCACGTGTAGGCATAAAGTAATGCAATAAAAACGACATTAAGAGACAATAATGTTAGACCTCTTCATTTATTACAAAACGTGTACATACAAAAAAAAGTTTTATCATAATAGTTCCTTCCTTAGTCTATGTTGTGTAATAAGGAGGGTGGTATCATCCACTTGTCATATATCTTTCTTAATTCTTTAATTAAAGATGGTTCTGAATTTGCGACTCATTAAAAACTAATTTAAACGTCTGGCGTCTAATAATTGCACTAGAGGTGGGCAGTTGTTTATGTGTTTATACGGGTATTAACGCGATCACGAATAGGTATTACATACTTTTAAATTGCTTGACGTTTCGATCAGGTTGTACTGGACGCGGTCATAGGCTGACTGACCACGTATAAATACTGTGTAAAGTTAATTATCACTATTTCCACTTCTCTATTAACTCGTACTTTGCACACTCACAGTATCGCTCAATTAGGACTGAATTAATACTTATGCAACTGCCTTATATACTCCGAGTGTTATTACATAGAGAGTTTGTGACATTTCCCGAAAATTTTAAACTCTTCGGCAAACTTGTGAGACATTCTATAAATAGACTATTAGATTCGTTTCTTGTCAAAAGATGGTGTGAATTCCTCTATTGCCTCGTCAGAAGATGGCGCTCGCGGGTCAATTTAGGTTTTCGTGATATATCTATTATGACAAAATACTAATAATCTTTTTCCTTTTGTTAAAATGTTAGGCTCACCAGTAATAACGTGTACGTGTTGTACAGTAATACATACCAGCGGCGACAGCACTGGCGTTGTCGGCGGGCGCGGGCTCGGGGCGGCGCGACAGCGCGTGGCGAGAGCCGCGCGGGCGCCCGCGCCGCCCGCCGCGCGCGCCGCGCGACACGCCCCACCGCACCGCTGCTACGCACACACACAAATACATACTCCAATGTAAGTCACCACTTTCTTTTCATTGTGTTAATTCGTTAAAATGCGAGCACTATTCGCTCGTTGAACTGTAAAAGAATAGACTTCTAGAATACTTCTAAATAGGGATTCAATGATATCGACGGGAACTTTAAGATATGCGGATTACGTCTCAAAAAACCTTGCGTATTATAAACAAAAATAAAAAGAAATGGTATCCCATTTCATCGTTTACTTGGAGATGACGTGTAAAGTACAATCAGAAATTTTTAAAAAAGGACACGATTCTCCGATTTCTAAAATGAAACACATACACGAATTAAGAATAAGTGTACCTATATTGACATCACTTTCTGTAATTATATCATGTGGATAATCTCTAAAGAGATCCCGTAATCCTACTCAAATACATGGTTTTAGACTGGCAGAATACTTCGACAAGAAATGAACTCAATAAATATAACTCACGTATATTAGCAGGTGCCTGCGGCGGCACGTCGACGACGAGATTGTCGTTGTCATCGTCCACCTGCAGGGGACTGCCGGGCTCCGAGGCCGAGTCTCGGGCGCGTTTCGCCTCCACACTCGCCGGTTGTTGCTGTAAACACGTTACAATATAAATTATTGACTATACAAATGTAGATAACGTTGATTGAAATATGTCGTTGGTGTACAATAAAAATTATTCTATTCTATGACCTAATTTTAATGAGAATTTTACTGTCTATATTTATTTATGAAAAATATGTATTATCGTGGGTTAAGTATTACTATTTCAATCATATAGAAATAATCTCTTAATGACTCTGTAAGTAAAGCTAATTACGTTGTCATATAATATACATTATCAATAGGGATGTTGACACTAATCACAAATTTATATCGCATTTTAACTAAATGATTCATTGTGATATATAAAAACTTGAAACAACGTTTTTTTCATTAAAAAGACTGTTAAAAATATATTATAGATCATTAAAAAAGGCTGAAATAGTAACCATGACCACGTGACTGAAAACACCAATCAGATTCTATTACGTAATTATCCGAGAGCCTGACAGTTGATGCTTGATAGACAGCCAGCTGTCAGTTGGTATCATAATAATATTAACATAGAAAACGTCACTCATTGCGTGAATTATCTCCAATACCTGGTGCTTGTTGTTGACAACGACGCTGCCTCTCTTCCAGCAAGTGTTAGCCACTTTCTCCTTATTTGTTTATTTTTTGGGACATTTATGAAAAGTTTTTTCGGTGTGCTGATTGTTGTGCTGATTGTTGTGCTTTTGCACTTGGGCACTGCACAGCATTTGTAATACTTTATGTCCATTTCTCTCAGGTAAAGCACTTAAATGTGGTATATTCGTGAAGGTAACCGCGAGCATAAACACCAAGAACACTTTTTACTGTGACGGGCTGACAGTTGAATAATGTTTTTCGTATAATGACGTAATCAAACTGAAGTGAGTGTTTCAGCGGGAAAATTTAAAAGTAACTTTATTTTTTAAATTTTCTCTAATAATTTTAGTGTTTTTTAACAGAATATATATATATATAATATTATTTATTGCGTTCATTATGGGTCTAGGTATAAAATAAAACCAGTTTTGAAAATATGTCAACATCCCTATTTAGTTAATATAACTTTCAAATAGTAATCTCCAGCCCAAGTAATCACTAATACACGAATCTTCACTGTGTGATGATCTGTGTTCCCTCATAGTTAGGGTCGAGGATAAATCATTCCTAATCTTTGGTATTTTTCAGCGCACTCACATCTATCTTATCAAAACGTCACCTATCTCTATTGAAGATCATTCTAGATTAATTAGTAGAAAACTTGTGCAACTTCTTTGGTACGTTCTAGTAATTTGGGTTAATAACTTATTATTTACCTGCCGATAAAAATACAAGTTAAGTATAATACTTTAGCAATTAATACAATTACTCCAATTATTTCCTAAAATAAGTTCTGAACACTAATTTGTTCACCATTTGCGAGCTCAAAACCATTATCTGAAGTGGAGCTGAGTATCAAAGTAACTTTAGAATGCCGGTTAACATATTGGAATTAAAACTTGATGATGGAAACTTAAATGAAACTATGGTACACTTTAACTTATAATACTTACGACAGGAGGTAAAAGTCCAACCTTCCTTTTGCGCTCTCTTTCTTCCATCAGTTTTTTCTCCTCAGACTTCTGACGATCTATATTAATAATAAAAATGTTAACTTTTAAGTATTGCACACCGTATTCAAACTTAGCACAGCTTGTACTTAGTTTGGATTGATACCGATTCAGGGACACATATAAACAACCTTTGATTTGAGATAGCTAAGTGAGATAGTACTTTTCTTGTAAATACTGGCATATTTTCGTATGTATTCGTCACAATCACCACCCAAACATCACAATATCCAAATCATCGGCCCAATACGGCATTACCAAACAGCGAGCTTATTCAATCATAAACACATAATACACATTAATGGCTATTAAGAGGTGGAAGACCATGACAGGTCTTACACACTCGAAAGCCTTAATAAAGTGCTATAACAAAGTATCAAACGAACATCTGGAGCTCAAAAGATTCAAAACCTGTGCAGTAACACTAATCCTCAACAGACACTGCAAACTGAGCAAACATATGATCATCCTAAAGTTGGGCAAGAACACAATATGCAGTTGTCAAGAGTCAGAAGAAACTACAATGCATATTCTATGCTTTTGTGGCCCACTAATGCGGTACCGAAGTATTACCCTAGGGTTGCACACATGCAACCGCAGGAAATAAAAACAATCACTGCTGATAGGATCTGGAGGTTTATCGAAGCAATAAGTCTTGAGCAGTATACAAGCAACTATAAAGCAAGAGAGAAATGGTTGAGGTAGCATTAGGCACTTAAAACAAAAATAATACCCAAAATTTTGATTTGGGTGTATCCCACATTTGTATGCATTTGCACTGCGACCCTTAATGTTGTAGCCGCATAGTGCTTGATTGCCTAGCCATTTCGGTCATTGTTAAATTTTAATAAAATAAACATACATTTTAGTTCAATTTCTTCATCATCCAAAAGCAACGACACTACTTCTTTAGGCTTCAAAGTGTCTGGTTTGAAGTTACCGCCACTGATAACCATTCTTTGAATCTGAAAAAAGTTTTATAGTAACACAACAACAACTAATATCCTACAAATATTTACGATGTGAAAGTCTGTGATAATGTTTGTTCGAAAAAAAAAATCAAGTATCGGAAATGCAAGCACACATGAGCAGAAGCGTGGGTTCAAAGTAATCATCCTCCACGCCTTTTCCCAACTAAGTTGAGGTCGGCTTTCAGTTTAACTACGATCCGGCCGAACTTTGATATGTTACGTGAAGCGACTTCCATCAGACCTCCACAACCCAAGTACTAGGCGATATCGAAGTTCTGTAGTTAGACCAGGTTGTCGGACTTTTTAGGGCTCCAACTACCCGTAACGAATGCCACAGATGTTTGTATGGCACCCGGGACCGACGGTTTAACGTGCTCTCCGAGACACAGAGGGGTCTCAATGTGTTAAGAATGGTCACCCATCATAGACTGACCTGGCTAGTATTACTTAACTTTGTAATAAGCTAACTTACTCTGTTACCACTTAGCCACGAGCCCCTCAAGCGTGGGTTCAAAGTACTTTTTTTTTAAGTTACTAAAGAATCATAAGGCCCGCCTGGTGATAAGCCATTACCGCCTCTAATGACGCGACACTAGAGATATCACTCTTGCTTACTATTTCCCAACAGCGAAAACACGACTATGGAAGCAGTTCTGTTTAGCTGTGGTGTTCATTAAACCAGATGTACTTCTCAAATCTAGTAATTGAACAATTGACAGCAATGAGCTAAGCTCCATATCTTTAAACCACACTATGTGCTTGTTACGGTCGCTGAGAAGGTGGCAAACCTCGTTAGTTTTGCGAATTAATATTAGGAATACACCGGGTGCATATGAAGCAGTTTGCCGTATGTCATTACTTCGTTCCTTTTTAGCGACATTATCGATTTTTTTTTTAAATCAACAGGTTCGGTTCCTCGCTAGGAACATTTATTTTTCAAAAATCCAATGATGCGGTTTTAGATTTCATCAATTTCGGGCCCGAGAGTCCTATGAGTACTTTTCGCTATTCCTCATAGTTTCGGATATGGCCAGCCACGCCCGCTTAAAAAATCAGTATAGTCGTAGATCGCTATTGATAGATAGGATGCTATTTTTTTAACTTGTTGTGTAAATATAATTATATAAAGAAAAATAAGCCTACCTCACTCTTTTCCCTAGCCCTCTGCATGATTCTCTCCTCAATAGTTCCTTTGCATATGAGGCGGTACACAGTGACCTGTTTCGTCTGGCCGAGTCGGTGAGCTCTGTCCATGGCTTGTTGGTCAACGGTTGGGTTCCAATCTGAGTCGTAAAAGATAACGGTATCGGCTGCTGTTAAGTTGATGCCGAGACCTCCAGCGCGAGTCGAAAGAAGGAACACGAAGATGTCAGCGCGAGCCTGTGGGTTTAAAAATGTTGTCATTGGTTGTTGTACACTCATATACTACTACTGTATTTTAATCAACTATTTAACGCGACCAACAACTTAAATATTCAATTATACAATTCTGTATTCAAGAGCAGAATAGCTAAAGCTTGGCGACAAAGATGAGAAACACACCGAACTAACTGTATCAGTTCTTAGAACCGGAGCAAGTTCGTGGGACGTAGTTTAAAGTTACTTCAGTGTCTGTTATAAACAACCCCACAACACAGGCAACGCAACAGCCACGCGCTTTTTACGTCACCAAAATCGTTGGAAGCGGTGCCAATCCAGTGTAGCGCCTCACACCATCGCGGAAGGTGGCTTTAACGTTTGATAAAAAATCATTTTTTTTTGTGTCCGAAACTAGTAAGGCATCCCCGAAATACACTTATGAGTTTAATCTGTCTGTTCGAGATAATCTGAAACACTACTGAACGGATTTTCATGCGGTTTTCACTAATATACGGAGTGATTCATGAGGAAGGTTTAGGTGTATAATTTGTTTTATATATTTTTTTCAAATTCATATTACTTTGACTTGAATTTTGTGTAAATTGATTGAAATATGTTGATGATTGTTGAAGATGTCTCTGCTACCCGTGCGAAGCCGGGGCGGGTTGCTACTCTTTAATAAATATGAATACTTCTCTCGAGTTTTTATTCTAAAAGTAGGAAATTCATTAGTACATACTTGAAAGTCGGCCACCATGTCTCGCCGAGCTGAAATCTTACTGGAACCGTCTAACCGCATGTATTTGTGTTTCCGATGCCACATGTACTCCTGTCAAATTAAAATAAACATATTATTATTAAGTTTAATGAGCATGCAGTATAACAACCAACTTGGTGGTATATCCTTTCTAATTTAATTTCACTGAGGGACCTCTAATTTTTTTAAATATTATTGAAATCATCTTGACTGATCCAGCATAATCACTTAAATAATATATTGTTTTTTTTAAGCTATAAGTGGGTACTTGTGGGTGGACTGGTGGGTGGCTCAAGAAAAAAATTATAAAAAAAGTAAAAAGCTAAGGTATAAACAAAGCATGAAGATAAATATAAGACGTTCAAGGAGGTGGCAGTGTAAGGAGTCCATTTATGCCGCGTTCCAATAAACAAAAAACGATTCGTTTATTGTTTATTGGAACGCGGCATTAGACAGTAGTAAAAACCGTTGTAACAATTACTTTTAAATATTATATATTGCAAACACACCTCCAATAAATCAATCATCTTGGTCATCTGGCTGTAGATGAGCACTCTGTGGCCACGTTCTTTCAGTCTTTTCAGTAGAGAATCTAATGCTGTGAGTTTCCCAGCGTCGCTGACTAGTTGATTTTTATCTGTAAACATATTATAATAATAATCTCCTGGGATATCTTACTAAGATAGATAGCTAAATAAGGTAAGTAGAACGGCAATGCATACACACAAGAAGTCTATAGCTAACCAGCATCACCGGTCCTAGCACTTCACATATATTGTATTTCTGTTTTATCTTACAGGCGATTATAAAGGCGAATGTGTGAGGATGGATGCATATTTGTTCCTCTTTCACGCAAAAACGGCTGAATGGATCGTGATAAAATTGGCACAGAGATAGATTATAGTCTGGAATAGCACATGAACGCCATTGACGCGAACGAACGACAAAGATCAAATTTTCAAAACTCAATTTAGCTCCTGCTTCCTTAACATTAAGAAAGAACCTACCGCTATTAGTGGTAATTTCGATCAGTCACTAATATAAAATAAATCACTAACTAAGCCATCAAAGTTTTATTTTCCATTGAAAATTGTTTTATGCATTTGACTTGTTGCCGCCCCTTGGCACTTTGAGCCTAGAGCTAGCGAGTAGAACGGTCGTTCTACTCGCTGGCGCTGCTAACCAGGCGCCACACGCCGCGCCACCCCGCCGCGCTCTCGCAGTGCGCGTGGCGCGTGTTGTGGTACGCGTGTCGCACTGCACGTCTATATAGGTAAGGTGAGGTGTGATGTACGCACCTGGCACCTGCAGCGAGGCCCAGCCGGCGGGCGGGCGCGCGGCGGCCACGAGACGCCACACGCCGCGCCACCCCGCCGCGCTCTCGCAGTGCGCGTGGCGCGTGTTGTGGTACGCGTGGCTGCGGGACGAGGCGAACACGCCGCGTGTCGCACTACACATCTATAAACGTTTCCAACCACGTTTAATAATATTTCAGGTGTCTTGCTGACGTTGACGGCAAATGTACCTATTTCATAAAATCTGAACAGATAAACTGTTTCTCTAACAACAAAAAGATGCATGTAATTTGGACGAGTGGTAGGCCCGGTTATTCGTTCATTGTAAGCGGATTAATGACAAAGCTACACGATTATAAATTGACAACACTGTAAAACCTGGACTGTACTACCGTATATAATAAAAGTAACAATTAACTTCAACTATATTTCTGACCCAAGACCTCACGTAGCGTAAAGTTATATCACTGAACCAACAAGACAGTCAAGTCAGACACTATACTAACGCGACAGATACTGTTACGGAAGTCTAACCCGCGGGCGCCATCTGTTGTCGAGTGTAGGAAGTCATAGAGGGTTACGATTACCTAAATTGAGATGCACACGATCTTTCAATATTGAACATAACTGATAGTCTATTATAGAATGTCCCACAATGTATTAGAAAATTCCAAAGTGGTTTCGAGTTTTCGGTAAATGTTGTGAACTCTCTATTAAGTAAAGGTTAGGGTATAAAAGGGCAGTTGCGTTGGGGTATTAATTTAGTTCTAGTTGAGCGGTCAGCGAGTGCACAAGTGAATAGAGAAGTGTAAATAAGTGCGAAATACAAGTGATAATTTAAATAGTGAAAATTTATTATAATTGTGTTATTTGTGAATTATTGAAATTGTGTGTATTTTGGTAATAAATTAGTGTACCTTACTAATCCCGAACCTCAGCTCGCAACAATAAGCTCATCTTTAAAATTCTATAATATGCTCATCACTTATCAATGTCTTACCTTTTGCTGGGCAGTAAACAAGAAGGCGGGTAGTGTGGTGGGCATTTCCAGATACACGACGGGCGGTCGCTCCACGAACGGCACGTCCGGCACTTCCATCGGCGGCACCGATATCACACCGCCTTCTTCAGTCTTAATTTCACTGAGCATTTCTGTCTGCGAAAAACAATAAATCTATGTATAACATTTATTGTGTAATTATAAATTTGGCTGATTGCACACATATAATAATTTTTAACATTCCTTTTTAGTTAAAAATAATATTTCATTCAGTTCTAGAGATTCGAGCGAAAATATTGCGACACTCTTTTCATATTCAATACATTTTCTGATATTGTCTATGTTATTGTTGCTTAATAAAACTCTTGATATAAGAGTAGAAAAAGAATCCGATACTTTATTTTTAATTTTTTGTGGATACATAAAAATTGCTACAATTAAATGTTTCCAGATGCCCGTGTTGCTAATGGGTCAGGGCCATAATGGTCCTGACGCATTACTTATACTATATAGTAATTAAAAAAATAAAAATGGTTTACTTACCTGACCATCTCTTTCCCTCTGATTCCTGACTCGCATTGCTTTGTGTTCTATAGTTTCCGGTGTATAGTGTATTGTATAATCAGTGTGTGTGTAAAACGGACCACCTGTCGAAATGATATCAATGATAAAAAATTATGAATATTAATATAACCTAGAAAAAAAGGAAATTGGAATAAGTTAGAAGTTATAATAGTCCATCTGACCATAATCATCATATCTTACATAGTTGAATTGATTGATAAACACATATATTAATTTAGTTTATAGCTCAACTAAATACGAGGGGTGATCAAAAAGTAATGATAAACGGATATTTCTAGTAATAATAAAATTCTAAAAAAATATTTTTTCAACTCCCTAATCCTTCACAACTTCCCTGACAAAAAATGGTATAAATAGGACGTCATTTTTAAAATATACATTCATTTGAATACTAGCAGTCGGAGTGATAACATCAAAATGGAGAAACATGAAGTGCGAAGCGTCATCAAATACCTGTGCTTGAAAAAAATGTCCACCAAAGACATTCATACTGACTTGGTGGAAACATTGGGAGACTCTGCTCCTCCATATTCTACAACTGCACGCTGGTGCAAGGAGTTTAAGATGGGAAGAACATCCACGGAAGACGAACACCGCGAAGGCCGTCCGTCCTCCTCCCTCACTGAAGAAAACGTCAAAAAAGTTCAAAATCTGGTTTTGGCAGACCGAAGAGTGACCATTCGTCATTTAGCTGAGAACACAGGCATTTCATTTGGTAGCATTCAAAGGATCTTAACTACCGAGATGAACATGAGAAAGGTCTCTGCACGTTGGGTCCCGAGAATGTTAACCGACGAACAAAAGAAGAAACGATTCGACATTTCAAGGACCAATCTTGAAATGTTCCAGGCGGATCAAGATATTTTTTTGGCTCGATTTGTGACTATGGACGAAACGTGGATTCATCATTTTGATCCCGAAACCAAACAACAGTCAATGACATGGAAAAGGCCATCTTCACCGACTCCCAAGAAATTCAAAGTTTCAAGCTCTGCCGGCAAGGTTATGGCGTCTGTTTTCTGGGATGCTGAGGGAATAATTATGGTTGAATACCTTGATAAGGGCGCTACCATAACAGGCTCCTACTATGCTGACCAAATCAAAAGATTGCGAGAGGCCATCAAGGAAAAATGACGGGGTAAACTGCGCGCAAAAGTTCTGTTCCATCAAGACAATGCACCTGCACACAAAGCTGAAGTTGCGATGGCTGCCATTCAAGAAGCTGGCTTCCAGCTGCTTGAACACCCACCCTATTCTCCAGATCTAGCCCCCAGCGACTTTTATTTGTTTCCTCGGCTCAAGGAACACCTCCGGGGCCAGAAATTTGAGGATAACGGCGAAGTGATGGCCGCTGTAGAGGCATTTTGGGAGAGTCAAGATAAAGATTTTTTTTTGAAGGGTATCGTTGGTTTAGAAAAGAGATGGACTAAATGTATTGACCTATTAGGAGACTATGTAGAAAAATAAATTTTATTTTTAAGTATATAGTTATTTTAATGTACCCATTCTCATTACTTTTGGATCACCCCTCGTACATTGTCAGACAAAGGTCAGATCTTACTTGAAGTGTTGCTGCTACCTTCACAAAATTATACACATAGATCTTGTCTTTGAAAACATGCACCTCAATATTATACCTCTGCCGCAAATAACCCTTAGATTTAGAACAAATAAGAGCCTGAACCCACAACACTCAACAGAGAAGCATTTGACAAAATTCAAATGTAAACCAATTGATGTCCTGGTTCTTTTTGCCAAGGCAGTTTATTTGTAATTGGTCAATGCTTCAGATTTATAAAAGTATGTTACCTTGAACCCAGAGTGGGTCAGTGAACAGCATCTCACTCCACATCAAACTATCCTCTTTCCTCTTTTTAAATGTGTCGCCATCTGGGCATATCAGCATCATGTGTTTGCTTCTTACTCGGTCATAGTATTCGGGACATATATCTATCTCTGTCTCCTCCTGTTTGACTTCACCATGTTGGGAGTTACTCCACCAATATTGACGATGGCGCAGTTTTTCGTATTTCTCGAGACAATACTCTATATGTTGCATACTAAAATATAAGTACAAAATAAAACTTGAAAAAAACTGCAATTTTGCTTGCAATAAAAAACTATGAATAAAGAATTTAAACAGAACCGTAACACAAGTATAGAAATGTATCTAGAAGGATCGATAACATTAGTTAATTATATGAAAAGACCCGTGCTACTCTGCGGCATAGACAGATCTCAACTCAGATAATATAATTAAACAACAAGAAATATATAGAAGAAAATCGCATTTGAGCATAACTTAAAAAGGGTAAGTTAGGTGATATCTTAAAGATAGAACGAATATTTGATATCCGTAACGCAAGTTAGTTCAAGCCGCACTATTAGTAAGTTTGAGGCTTAAATATTAAATTACAGTGTAAAATAGTAATACTGTGTACTTACGCATACAACCATCCGCACAGCATAACCCTATACAACTCCATGGGCGATATATCAACAAATCTCATAAACGCAAAAAATCCATTATCGAACCCCATTTCTTCTCCATTTTCACACCTTATCACCAATTCCTCACCATTTATACTCCTTTGTATATATTCCGGTGAAAGAATTGACATAATATTGTAAACTATGTGCCGCTGGGAAGGTATCGATCGGAGGAGTATGCCTTCTTCAGCGAGGAGTTTTGGTATGTGGTAGTCGTCTACTTGCATAGCGAAAGGGGACTTGACGTCACGGCGTTCAAAAAGCTCAGGGTGGTTGCACACCTGTGAGTAATAATACATTTTTTGGAATTAGTTTCATATTAAGTACTAGCTGTGCCCGTGACTTCGTCCACGTGGAATAGTGTATTTATATCGAATCAACAGCCTAAAATATAAGTTTCAAGCTTCTAGCTCTAAATGTGACGATACTTCAATACAACTTTTCATCCCCACCTTTCAACCCCTTTTTTACATTAAAAAGTAGCGTATGTCCTTTCTCAGCCTCTAGACTATCTGTGTACCAAATTTCATTTAAACCGGTTCAGTAGTTTTGGCGTGAAAGGGCGACAGACAGAGTTACTTTCGCATTTATAATATTAGTAAGGATATAATTTAACAAAAGAGATTGAGACTTAAAATTATAAAATGTATTGTGACTTATACAAGCAATTACTACGAAACTCTCGCATGTAAAAGTGTGTAGTTCTTACCTTTCTAAATTGCATAACTAAATTCATAAGATTAGACGTGAAGTTCTTATCAACGTTGTGACCTGATTCTGATCCAACTGAATAATGCAGTAATTCCTCTATTTTGATCTTCTTTTTCAAAGCTATATACAATAACTTCTGCCTGATAGTAAGAGGACAATGGACCATGATCTCGATTTTATCAGAGAGCTCATTTTCTACATCTTTCTTAATTCGTCGCAACATGAAGGGCTTAAGAATCATGTGTAAACGGGACAGATGCTCTGTAATAACAATAAACATATGACGTTTTGTTTACAGTATATAGTTTATATACTAGTCGAATCCAAACTAAATGACTTTTATACTTAACACATTACATGTATTCCAATAAAGACAAGGTATTTATGTAAATTAATTTTATCTCATCTAATTCTCCTGCATTTTACTCCACACTTTTATCAAATAAAAAAAACTTAGAGCACAAAGGTTTAAAAGAGTTTTATTTTTATTAAATTCTTAATTTTCAAATAAAGAAGGAACATAACAAAAATAAGTCAGTTCTACTTACTCTCATCAATAGTGCTCTTGTTTTCAGCGTGACTCTCGATGTCTTTGGAGAACCACTCATTGAATTCCTCGTGAGAATCGAATAGTGTCGGCATTATAAAGTGCAATAAAGCCCATAACTCCGCCATACTATTTTGGATTGGTGTACCTATGAATAAAATAAATGTTTATGTTATAAACATTGTTATGAAATGCATTGTTTATTGTTTGTAAAATGATAGTGTTATATGCATTATTTATTTTATTAACAAAATGAATACAGTAGTTGGTTGACAAGAAATTAGTTAGTATTGACTTTATGTCAAAACGTTGGGTTCTGTACAAACTTGTATGAAATTGGAACCTGTAATGTCACAATCTGCTATAGCTATTTATGATATACAGCGTGTAAGTTTGAGTTACGCGAAAAACTTACAAAAACGTGTTTCTGTGGATACTTATCATAAAATAAGCAGAGTAAAGTAGAAAATGAGCTCTTTGATAAAATCGTAATACAAAAGTCAGTTTGTCATAAAAATGCGAGATTAAGGATTATAGTCATTAGTTTTATTTGGCGCTACGCAATGTAAGCTTAACAACCGTAGATACGGCGGTACGGTGAATAACCTGATTGCATATTTAAATGTTGTTTGATTGATTAAATTGCAGTTTTTGGCCGTATGTGGTATTTATTGATTTATTTTCAAGTAAAATGTTGTTTACTTATTGTGATATCACTTTTAACTAAAAAAAATTATGAACTTTCTGGCAGAATGTTCCAATGATTTTCGACTCAGAATAATGATCTGAATACACACAGTGTTCTTCCACCCTGTATATTAAATCATATCCATTCAATTAAAAAAATCTATACATATTTTTGTTCAAAGCCTGTTCTTAACATAATTACATATTATTATATACATATAGAATTAAAGTATTCATCATCATTCGATCAATGTTTGTCAAATAAATATTTCAAACGATAGGTTTACTCTCTATCACCTAATACATACCAGAAAGCAATAACCGATTTCTGCAGCTAAAACCCAGCAGCAACTTCCACCTCATGCTAGCGGAACTCTTAATCGCTTGAGCTTCATCCAATATCATGTACTGCCATGAGACCCTGTTCAAGTACTTCAAGTCTGACACAACTATCTGGTAAGACGTCACCACGACGTGGAAAGCTGCCTGCCGAGTGTGAAGATCTTTGCGTTCCCAGAATTGACGGAGGATTTTGCGTTCGGAGGGACTGCCCCAGTATGGCACCTGGGAAAAAAGTAATCAGTCTGCACACTCGGTCGTTCTTTTATTTGCTTGCCAACTTTCGTACAAATATTCCACTTTTTATGTTTGCTCCTAGGGAAATATGACATTTTATTATTAGTTTGTTTTATTTCATCTTGAAGATTTGTATAAAATGACTCCATGGCCTGATTATTTTTTATGTTGTTAAATACTTATTCTATTGATACTCACCACTTTGAAATCTGGCACGAATCTTTGCATTTCCTGCTGCCAATTGTGTAGAGTAGATGCTGGAGAGACAACTAGGAATGGGCCCCATACTCCTAACCTTTCTGCTACATGGCAGAGGAAAGCTATACATTGAACTGTCTTCCCTAAGCCCATTTCGTCTGCTAGAATTCCGCTTATACCCTGCATAGAAAGGAAATTACAAAACATAGAAATATAATTTAAAAGAATAAAACCTATTCTCGTATATTTAATTTCTGACAAAATTGGTTAAAACACAGGTTAATAGAATAGATAATGAATTCTATATCAACTATGGAAACCTTTATTCGACAACAACAATAAATCGGTCAAGATTTGAACAAGGGGGCCTTGCGACTTTGATGCATTTACTAATTTTCAATACTCAAACAATGAAGACATGACACAATAAAGAACAATAACGAACCTGATCATAAAGGTTAGCCAGCCAATTCATGCCTTTGAGCTGGTAGCCCTTGAGCGTGCCCCGGAATATGGCGGGCTGGTCGTGGTCGCCGGGCCGCCGCAGCTCGTCCGCGTCGGCCGGCGCGTCGGGGTCCGAGCCGTCCGCGCGGAACAGCTGCGCGCGCGCCCGCTCCGCGCGGAACGCCTCGCGGGCGTTGCGCGATGCGCGAGCCTTCATCGCTTCGCTGTAACGATTTAAAAGCAAAGGTTCATGATTAGACTAAGACTATTATTACGAAGTAAAAAGCAAAAGCTAAAAAGATCTATATGTGACTAACTGACCTATCATAATGATCAATAGCAGCGAGCCTAGGATCTCTGTCTTCATCCAGTTGCCTCAGGATATTATCTGCACCATATTCGCAATCATCAGCAGCATTCATCTTTCGTTGCATGAAGTGGGCGTACAGTTCTGTTTGAGTAATTAAGAAATTCAATTTCCGCCGCTGCCGTTTTGCTTCCATTAGTTCTACATCCATCTGTTAAAAAAATATTTGTTAGATCTTTGTGCAGCAGTAATAATTATTATTTATTATTTAAAATTTTATACAGCGTGTAAGTTTGAGCTACGAAAACGTCTTTCTGTGGATACTTATCACAATACAAAAGTCAGTTCATCATAAAAATGCGAGATTAAGGATTTATAGCGCTACGCAATGTAAGCGTTACAAGGTAAGGTAGGTATTCTTTTCATAAAATGTTGTTTGATTGATTACATTGCAGTTTTTAGCCATATGCGGTATTTATAATTTTTTTTCGGTAAAATGTTCTGTTTACTTATTCATTTTGATATCACTTTTAACCAAAAAATTTAAATAATTAAAAAAAGATGAATTTTCCAGAAAATTCCAATGATTTACAACTCAGAATGATGATCTGAATACACTATTTCAGTATTCGGCACGGTGTATTTTACAGCCTGTATGTCACTACAAATATGTAAATATGGCTAAAAATAATATAATAAAACTAATATAGCAGTAGGAGCTAGGATGATAAAAGTGAGAAAAAGACCTGTGGGAAGTTGTTGTAACATAATAATATATTATAAGTACAAATATCAAATCCACACCTTTCTCTGTTCTTCGGCTTCCCTCTCCATCCGGCGCCTTGTTTCTCTTTCAGCGCGGTCATATCTTCTCCAATACGCTTGCATCTCCCGACTAAGACGCTTACAGCGCCACACTGTTTCCTTCATATTCTTTTGAGACTGTAGACAATAATGTTTTTATGAATAAGTGAGCACACACATATTAAACATTCGTGAGAATTCTTTGGGGCATCCAGTTGGAATGAAGTTTCTTTATATTTAATGGATTGAATAAATTGTATCAAAATATAGTAAATATCGTAAAAACTCGAAATTAAAATTGCGCCATCTATGACAGTTGCACGAATTAATATATGGATAATTAGTATACAACAACATCAAAGTACAGTAGTATCGGTCAGAATCCACAGATGGCGTAATTAAAAGAAAACAAATCGCGGTCAGCATTTTTCGTTGCGCTAACATTTTTTTACGTCTAGTCACCATGGCTGAGCGTCTGAAGTGTAATGTGCGACAAGGAGCTTCGTTCCAATAAAGCTCATAACTTTAAACAAATCCTAGATAAAATAATTTTCCTGGTAAAGATAAGTTTTGGGAACTATGTGTACTAGATATGTAGAGAAATAAACAATAAACCTTCGAGAATATAAGATTTTCCATACTACCAGCATACTGCTGGTAGTATGGAAAATCTTATTTAATAACAACATCTTGGGACCTACTACACATTGCTATGAAGACCCAATCTAAGCAGATACTATGGATTCTAGAACACAGATAAACATACTCAGATAACAATCTCTAGAAAGGATGAATAAGAAACATGGTACAGTAGTTATTCAATATCCATCAACAAATGCCTTAGTAAAAGAGTAAGCTGCAAAATTACCTGCATAGCTATATGTCGCCAATGTTTACAACACAAAGTAGCGAGACGTTTCCGCTGCAGCATCACTTCCCTATGTGTAGCAGTTCTGGCTCTTTGCACCTTGCCCAGCTCTTTCTTCACTAACAGTAACCAATGACGACGTCTCCGAGCCGTCAGGGCTTCGGGGCTCTTCAATGTTGAGAGCTTTTTGCGACCCCTAGTGAGAAAAAAGACAATGTTGTATATACGGTTCAACAGGTACATTTATGAATTATGATCACATCATTTTACTAGGCCACTTTAACTATTAGACTGAATCAGACATTCAAACGTCAATAAACCTTCTTATGCTATGCAACATGATTTAGGCAATTTTCCAATTGGTTTTTCCATGCAATGTCTTAGAAAATTACCAAAATGTTTATTATCTTTTTCTATTGGATAGTTCTAAAAAGATAAAAATTGGAAGAAAACAAATTGAAACCCCAAAATCGTAGTAGTGTCTAGTCCAAAGTACAGTAGTACTTTTTTTAATTTAGTAATTTAACTAGCAGCGCCTCGCGGTTTCACCCGCGTAAGTCCTGTATGTAGTATGTAGATAACATACCAAGTTTCATCGCAATCGGTTCAGTGGTTTTTGCGTAAAAGAGTAACAAACATTCATCCATCCATCCAAACTTTCACATTTATAATATACTAGCAGCGCCCCGCGGTTTCACCCGCGTAACTCCCGATCCCGTTTGAATATCTGGATAAAAAGTAGCCTATGCGTTAATCCAGGTCTCCAGCTATCTACATACCAAGTTTCATCGCAATGGGTTCAGTGGTTTTTGCGTGAAAGAGTAACAAACATCCATCCATCCATCCAAACTTTCACATTTATAATATTAGTGGGAAGTGGGATTATTTTAATGCCTTACAGGTATTATGATGAATTGAAAAATAAATTCAATTTCGCAACAACCTGGCATATAACATATCAAGTGATAACCTTATACATAAATTACACCCAGATGAACACCCACAAGACAAGTGATCATGCTCATTACTCGACCTTCTGGTTCAGTGGTCAGGATCACTAACCACAAGACCAACAGGCATGTCTGTACTACTTATTTACTACCTTTATAGTGTGGTCATGCCTCAACAAGGGGACGATAAAAGGTCAGTAAAATTAGTTATGTTCATGCTATATTATTGCGGCTTACCTGACTCCAGTCTTTTCAGTGGATATGCTGTACTCATCATTATCAACTTCCTCCTTCAGATTACGCAACTGTTCCTCCCAGTCCTGACCATCAGGCTAAGTTGAACAAAAATTTAATCAATTTCTGACTAAGGGCCACATAACACTAGTAATAAAAAATTACAAAACATCACTCAACAAGAAATAAAACTTCTAAAACTTCCCTCACATAATATTAAATAATTTTGAAACTTTTTTGGATTGGGACTTAATTGCGATAACATTTATAAGGCAATGCAATTTTTAAAGGCAATTATTATATATATTATTTATAAGGCAATTTTTAAATTCAATTCTTCAATCATGGTATAGGCGTATTTTCAAAACTACGGCTCGACTATGGAGCCAGCTCTGATATTCGTGTAACAACACTGCAGATTGAATACACTGAAAGCCATATACCACTGAAAGAATATAAATAAAACCTATATAATACTTTTAAACTGACCAGATCATTCCCATCATTGCCACGTGAATCTCTGACTCTTCCCCTCCTGGCTTTGTGCATACCCCGCGCTGTACCCCTCTCTGAAGGCCTCCCGCGACGCCCTCTGGTTGATGGTGGCGGAGGCACTGGTCGACTGATTCGACGTTCAGGATATCGGTCAACGGTAGATAGTAGACCAGCACCATAGTACATGTAACGGGAATTCTGTAATGAAGTTTATTGAGATGTATGATATTATAAATTATATAGAAGTAGATGGTGATACATGGGTAGCTGGGGTAGGTCACAATTTACAGAAGACAATACTACTTACGTATTTGCATACATGAGTTCTGTTTTTCTGTTGGTGAAAAAGCTTGCCAGAATGCCAGAAGACCAATATGTGTAAAAGGTGAATTTGAATGGATTATACTATGGTTAGTTAAATATACGGTTTTACTCACGTGTATATTTCGGGGATGCCTGACTAGTTTCGGACCCGACGGGGGCACCGGTTGCAGGTACCAGTCTGGCAGTTCCTGCAACGGGCGCGGCAGGACGCCCCCTGTCGGGCCCCCTGGCCCCTGTCGGGTCCGAAACTAGTCGGGCATCCTCGAAATATATACGTGAGTAAAACCGTATATTTTAACTAATATGAATACCACTCACTAAAGTTTTTATTCAACTGTTGCTAATTTCTTAAATTACATAACAAACAGTCAGCAATGCATTTTTACTTCACATATTTCATTCTTTTATACACATCTTTACTGTTGTTCTAGAATAAGTGTAATTAATACATCTACTGCCGAATTAGAGTACACAGGAATGTTAAGTCTAAGTATGTGAATATCTGAGAGTCAGTAATTAAGGTTGCATTAATATTAAATGTTTAATGATAAAAATCTTTTACTTTTTAATTAATTTCATATAGTCATTTATATTGTACCATAAGCCATTAGGCTTAAGCTCCAAATCGGAAATAATTGCTACAAAAGGTTTTATAGTTTTAACAGCTTCATTTATATCACTATCCTATGTCCCCCCCCCCCCCCCCCCGCAAAGTTGTGCTAAAGTGGTGGGAGGTGAAAATGTATCCCCAAATGGGGTATTTTCGCAGTTTCACAGTTATATAAAAGGTCCTAAAGAACTCACATATCGAAAACATGCTGGTTATAAAAATTTTAGAACATCAAATTCTGCATTGAATGAGACTAAACTCACATTTTTCGGACCTCTCTCTCCCACACTACTGAACATCAACTGGACCATATATCATTACTGGCCTACCAGTCACATAATTAGTTCTTTCAAAAACATAAATAACTTTGGTTTCAAAACAACTTATTTTAGCAAAAGGTGATATTTATTATAACTGAATAGAAGGTAATTAAACTTACTCCTTGATCTTTA
The DNA here is from genome assembly GCA_949752705.1 of Callimorpha dominula. Lineage (NCBI taxonomy): Eukaryota > Metazoa > Arthropoda > Insecta > Lepidoptera > Erebidae > Callimorpha > Callimorpha dominula. The sequence goes on from OX457011.1 coordinate 12,762,090, forward strand.
TAATATTTCTTAGCATATTTATTATGATGTCTTCTTTCTTTGAGCATTCTCTGTACCCTTAACTCTTTACCAAGAGAAGATTCTTCATCACTAGATGTATCAGACCCAGATGATAGTAAAACATCTCTCAACCATTCTCTTTCTTCTCCTACTGAACTAAAGTTGTATAGTCTGAGACGGTCACTCTGGCGTTCTGAAATATATTATTTCTTGATACCATAATTCTTTTTTAAATCAATTAATATCTTAGTAATGAGACCAAATATTCATTACTTAGAAATTAAACACTCTTAGATATCTTAGAAATCTTATTACTTAAATTGTAAAATGTGTAAGTACAAATGGAAGCTCCTATATAATATAATTTCAAAATTAACTACCTCAACTACGGTAAAGTTAGATTTTTGCAAATAGACCTTTATTAAGTTTACTGTAAAACTCGATGTGGCATATACTACAGACTATTTCAATTACCTAACTGTTAAACTAGGAACTTCATGTTTAGGTTGCAATATAATTATCTGCTGGAGACAAGGCCAGCCAGTTTGCCTTATGAATTAACACAAAATATGCAATTGAGAGGACAATTCAATAAAATATATACCCTGTTTGGTAGTGACAACTCCATGCAACATTCGGTCTCCTTTAGACATCTCATTAACAATGGATTTGGCGTCAGAGTCATCATCACTTTCAGAAGCCACATCAGAGTTCAGAATCCTCTCTACTTGACTCACAAACGGGCGCACGTCTAAGGCGGCCTCCAGTCTTTGTATGTGTACCGGCCTGGCCACCTCATGTCTCTTCAGCACCGTTTTTCCCACTAACTTCTCTGACATTATATTAAGACCTGGAAATAAAATACGATTTTAAAGTAAGGTCAAATCGCATTTTTTGCAATGAAAAAGAAACAAAACAGTAACGATAGAACGATAATAGCAACTGCATGAAGGCAATCACACAAGAATCGCGAATATTTCGAATATTATTTTTAACAGCGAAGGCAGTCAGCGGAATGTGGAACTTACACAAATTTTGATTTCCTTGGGTTGATTACTTAATAGAACATTCCATAGTATTCACAAAATGGCGCACGAGAATATACGACAAATCGCTGTCAATGTCGCCGCCCGAGCGGCGCAAATAACTACTCATACTCATTTCGTATTTGAGCTTGAAAAAACACGAACCCGCCATAATTGAAGAAAATGGACAACTAACCGTATTCCTATTCCGACCGGCTATTGGTCGAACAGAATGTCAGTCATCTTTCACGCAATAGCCATATTTTCATAAACAGTTTCTGCCAATCAAAATTCCGTAATTTCTTGAATTGAAGAAATGATAAATGAGAACAAAGTCAGCTGTCACAAGTAGCTGCGTTCAAGTAACAGATAAATTATATTAATAAATTAATTTATTATTAAATTAATCAACTTTTACTTATAAAAACTAGTTACCCGGCCACGCGTTGTTGTGGCTAAGCAATTTGCATTAAAAAATATTGTGACTATAAATTGAGATAAAAAATATTATCCTATCTCTCAAGTTGGACTAAACTGCACACAATGTGCAAAATTTCATTAAAATAGGTTCACGGTTAACAACCTGAGACTAAATTTTTATGTAAATTATATAGATATATAGATAGATATGGATGGTTGTAAATATTTTAGTGATAAAAGTTACAAAATCCATTTTTCTATCTAGTTTTTCTTTTATTTTCTTATTTCATGTAACAAAATCAAAAAGTTCCATAAATTAGTTACATTGGTTAGTATTATAGATGGATAAATTGGATAAATACTCAGGATAAATTAATCGGGCAACTGGCGTTTTGCCTACCTACTCTTTTTTGTCACTCTAAGTTAGTTTGTGTCACCTCAACTTACTTATTTGGTTCTTAGTCTATGAAAGTGGTTGTGATTCCTCTAGGAATAAATTATGTTCAATTTCATAATAAAAAAGGCTCACTCTTCATAGGAAATATTCACAGAAAACGATATAGAAAATGGTAATATCAAGATAAAATTGTCCCATTACTGTTAACATGTGTGCGTGAACTGCACTGTGTGTTGGCTGTTTAGGAGCAGATCTACTCCGCTCCGTTATATAATGGGTTAAATTTTGCAAATACTTATATTATTATATTATATTTTACTATAATACAACAAAGTAATATATAGTATTATGTGTTTTATTCTTATAATCATATTTATTTTCATATTTACACATTTACTTATGTAAACAAAAATACTTTTGTAAGTTGAAATAAATGGATCATCATTGATGTCGACACATTTTCAAAAGTATTTTTATAACAACCATTTTCCTAAAAGGCATAATTAAAAATCTCAAAATTAACAGGAAAACATGAAACATTTAGCAATAAGGCCGCCCTTTGTACATTATCTGTTTAACACAATATGTATGGTATTGGCATAGGGCTCTGTTTCCGCATTTAAACTCATAGGCGGATCATTATGTGTTCAGATAAGCTGACTAGTTAAGCCAGCCTCCTTCCAGAAGCACAGAAGCCTCCTCGGACGTTCACAGGCATCTAGGAGCGACCTCCGGTGAGGATACTAGCCCGTTGTGTGGCCACTACCTCGCACTCCATTCCTCTACGTAGGACGCCCGTTTCCTCCGCGTTGAGACATCCTCTGCATAGAGGACTGTCTGTCGCATTGATAGTGAATAGGTGAAACTTATTTTCTCTGTAAATAAAACTAAATAAAACTCGATCTTGACGAATCATGTTGCACATCGCTTTCGTATGTTACAGTACGCTCGTCAACTCGCGGTTTACTGCAATTTCAAAATTGTCAACGGTTTTGTTCGAAAACCGATTCACGCGAATTGTCTAACCGATACAACTCGGTTTAACAAAATTCCAGACCGTAACATCTCTATTTTTTTAAATACATGCAGCATGCGCCTAGCGCTGGCCCTAGGGAGCGGTTGCTCCAGGCGCCAAAAATCAAAAATAAATTACAACTTAAAACTTACTTTAAATAATATTTTTAGTGCGATTATTGTGAGGCCGCTAGGTTGCGCGGTTGGCCTTTAATTGTTTAATACAATACTTAAGTAACAGATTTTGTTATTTGACATATGACTATAATATAATATGCTTATCACAACCATTCCAGAAGTAGAACCAAGTACGGCATTCAACCCACCCTATGTAATTGGAAGAAAGATAGAGAAACGAAGGTCTTTTGCGTAAAATGCAATTTGTAGAGAACACATGAAGCCCACTTGTTCAAATTGCATGTGATTTTATCCTGAAGATAGTATTTTAATAATTTTTAAAGTTGATTTCATTTTTTTCTATAATTATTGATCTCTCATTGTTCGTCTAAGTAGGTACATTATCAAAGAGTAAGAAAATATTTTGCTTTAAATTAGTAATTACAGAAATTACAATAATTGACCTTAATCATGTCAGTATGGTAAAATTCCTTATACTTTTGTAGTGACTTTTTTGATTAAGTAAAAACAATAAATATCAATATTTCGTTGAATATTCTCTTTCTTTATTTAAATATTATTCTTATAAGAAAGTAAACATTCACTTTTATTGAGCAGTTTTGGAATAAACATAATGATATTATACTGGGTTCATCGCACCCGGCAGCAAGTATTCTTCCTTCCTAGCCTTCCTTTCCCTAAGTGTTAATTATGAATGGTTATAATTATTTTATTAATGAAGCTCACAAAATAGTTTTTTTATATGAAGATAATAAAATTGACCTACCATATTTTCAGGAATGTCCATTGGTACAAAAAAATATAGACACCCATTAAGAAAAGGATAGAATTTCAATCTCAATTTTCGAAGTCAAAATTTTCGACTCTCTCCAGTGTTAGTAGAACTTCGTGGTAGAGCCTGTACTATGGTAACCAGACTGCTGATAGCCTGATAAATATACCTACATATTACTAAATACATACATACTACAGGAAAATTACACCCAGACACAAAAAATTATTGTGCTCATCACACAATTATTTGTTCTGCGTGGGTATCGAAACCTCTAGCTCAGCTCAGTCAGTGAGGATCACTAACTACTGGAATAGCAGGCCTGTCTGAATGAAGATGGCAGAGAAGCGGTGTAACTGGAAATGATACGATTTTCACAATATAAATTCCTAATTTTAACGAAGCGCCAAAAGACTTGTCGTACTATAGAATATTACGAATAAAGTTTTATATATTAAAGAACGGCAGCTTCTTTCATACATAATCGAAAGATGTAACAAAATATACTTATGTTTGTCTCAACCTTTTATCACTTCGAATACCGCATGAACTTACTGATTTAAAACCGTAATTGAAAAAATAATTACTATTGGTAATCCCTAGCGATTTCCGTATCCAGGAAATATTTATTTCTCTTTAAAACGGCCACGATAGTATCGTGACGATACTAACTTAGAGACTCAAGGGGTCACTAGACGATCATGCGGCATGTCATGCGTTACGTGCTGTCATGCATGCATGACCGTTTAATTGTATTGATTGATGCGAATGACATGCAAACTACGTGCTAGCAGTTGATTGACAATTCCTTTTATTTTATATTTATAAATTTATTTATTCATAAATCCGCCTTTGACAAAGACATTTTAATACCATCGCAGAAGACCTCTGTACTGTGCTATCTGTATCGACTGAATAAAATGGTTATACCAAGCGAATTATGATGCTGCATGATAGGCTCTCAATAGGTCCTCCACGCAGCATGATTATTCAACATGCCATGCCGCATGATCGTCTAGGGAACGCTTTACTACTGATCAGATTTGTCATTGAATTGGCTTATGAACAGTTTTCGTGTCGTGTGTATACAATTAAATCTTTAATTTCCATTTGGTTTTGTTTTCTGAGCTGGACGGACTTTTGGAAGAAAAAATGTGTGTGTCAGCTCCAACGCACGACTGGAGTTTATAATTTACTGGAGTCTCTCTCTCTATCTCTCTCTCTCTCTCTCTCTCTCTCTCTCTCTCTCCCTCTCTCCCTCTCTCCCTCCCATAAAAAAAAACTATCAGTCGTAGGACTGCACGTCAGAAGTGAAAACACATATACACATATGTATAAATAAGAAGCTGACAAAACTCAATGTTTACATTAGTGCCCTCTAATGGATCTATATATGTACTATTAGCGTGACGGTAACGAGTTCAGTGCTTTTTCCCCATAGCAAAAGTGCACAACGTACCTAAAGAAGTTTTCACTTCAAAAATATATGTCCGGTTCTGTCTGGTTCTGTCACCCGTCTATCTAATTGTGAAAAAAAAAACAAAATATTGTGAACAAAAACCACGTGATCTTGTAAAAATATCCTCGTCCTTGTGTACATGTTTGGTACTGACAGGTGTACCAGAGTTCTATAAAAAATATAAATATTTTGGGTTCCTGGTTTGGTTTCTAGCTTTTAATATATGTTTATTTAAATACACAGGTATTGAAATAGATTAAAAATATCAAACCGTAAATTCCCGATTAAAATTATGGACAAACATCACTAAGGTGAGAATAGAAGCGTCATCTGCTGCCAACATTATCACTAGAAGCGAAACAGCACAAAAGAACTTTTAATAGTTAATTCTTTTATTTGGCAAATTATTTTAGTAACCGTAATCAGTTAAACATACATAAAAAAAACAAGATTTATCATACCTTTATTTTAAGGAGTAGCTGATGAAAGAAATACTCAAATTTTTATTAGATGTTTGTCCGATAGATAAATGCATTTCCGCCACAATTTGGCAGAGAATGAAAGTTGGTTCCAAAATGGTGGCCGTTTGTTGTGCTTTTATGTGATTTGTGAAATAATTTGTTATAAGTAAGTCGAGACATCGTTTTTAAATATATAATTTCTCTTGAAATTAAAATTTGTCTCTTTTAAAAGTGCCTTTGAGCGTGCTTGTGAAATGGTGTCATAGTGGCCTTTTTTTCAATGCTTACAAAGGATCTCGCTGGACAGCCTTGTCGGAGTAATATAAGTTATTTTTGCCCCTTAGCTTTCTAGCCACATTGTCTTGTTCACATAATGTGTGTTACTGTTAAAACTATGCTATTTTATTATCCTGATAAGATAATTTAACAGTTTACAAATCCAGTAATTAATAAGCGCGGGACGTGTGGCTTTGCGCTATGATTGGCGTCGTAAACTATGAACTACAGTTTTATCTCTAAAATATATTCTATAATCCTATTGTTTATTTTATCTGTGTACTGTAAGTGCATTATTTACCCAAATTTATTTGATCTGTTTATTTTATATCAGCCGAGGCTTACCCCGTAGCATCCTAACCTATAAAATTATATTTCTGCCGGGTGCGGCATCTTCTACTTTATATATTTTTTTATTGTTTTATTTTATCATCAATGTGTTGGTTCCAGATTCCAGATGTATATTACCTGTTGAATTATTATTATTTCTAATTGGACTGCCAGAACTATGGATGAGACAGAAAGTTTACCAGAAAAAGCAAGTGAAGACTTGGATCAAGCGACTGAGTCCTCGGCGACCGGTGATTCTGATGCAGTGACCAGTGAACATTGTAATATTAAAACTGATAGTGATATTGACAAAAGTGAAGTAGAAGGAAGAGATAAAGCAAGTGAGTTACAGAATCATGTGGAGCATGATCCAAGTGTTGGGGATACTAAAAGTGTGGAAAGTGACGTGAGTAATACAAAAAAAGAAGATCCCATACTTGATGCTACAGGAGAAGATGCTGGTATGTTCTAAATACAATCAAATCAAGTATGAATTTCTACATTTAGTTCCAGTTTATAGAAAAAGTTTACGTACTTGCTATATTTTATAGTTAAACACATATTTTTTGTCAACTGTTATTAAAATAAAATAAAAACATTATTGTTTTTGGTATGTTTGCCACAGTACATTTAGTTATAAATTTACTAGTCATCCACCCAATGGATGTTTTTTGGCTTGGTTGACTGACATAAGTTTACTGAACTTTGTGTTTACTTCTGAGGTCCTGAGTTCTATCTCTGAATAGGGTAAATGATTAGTTCATTATTCTGTTAGAAAATCTCAGTCACAGGTTGGATAAGTAGAGGGCAACAATTACTGTGTGGATGCAAACATTTGTAAAATGGTTATTGTCCAATGGGCTTTTTTGGCTTCATTTACTGACATAAGTTTACTGAACTTTGTGTGTGCTTCTGAGGTCCTGGGTTCTATTTCTGATTGGGATAAATTATTTGTTCATTATTCTGTTAAGAAAATCTCAGTAACAGGTTGGATAAGTAGATGGCAACAATTACTGTGTGGTTGGAAACATTTGTAAAATGGTTACTGTCCAAACGTGATATGGAGAGATTTCTCTTAAAGGATATAAAATTTAAAATAATGTATTATTTTTATTATTATAGCAGTTAAACCACAAGTAATGAAGTTCCGTTTGTTCCGAACTGTACATTTATGTACAGTTCTGTTATACATTTAAATTGTGTTAAAACTATTAGGAATTATTAAGCTTACTATAGCTACTACAGGCATGCTATGAGGTTATTTCCTTTTGGTATAGGTTAGATAATTATGCTCTTGTCATACTCAGTGTAAAACTGTGACCCTGTTTTTGGGTTATGTAATTAATATATTAGTGTGAACTGGTCAAAAGACATTTTAAATGTTTGCAGTACTTATTTTTCATAAGCAATAATCATATCATCTTTGTATCTTGTATTCTGTACTTGCTTCATGTAACATTTGCTGCTTACATTCATGTTTCTTGGTCATGTGAGTATATATAAGTAAGAGTTACACTCGGTACGGAAACAGGTAAGTAACCTCGCGGGTGCAAGGTCACTCCTATAAACCTATGAAAGCTCCAAGAGGCTACTGTGCTTCTGGAAGGAGCTAGACTGACTCAACTTATCAGCTTTATCTGAACACATAATGGACATCCTATGAGTCTAAATGCAGAAACAGAGCCCTATACTAAAACCAAAAAAAGTGTTGCACTTTAAAGAAAAATTATAATTTGCATAAAAAAACTAGTTTTAAGCTTGCTCAAAGTTGTACAGCTGTAGAAAGTCTATGCTTGCCATTTCACCTCAATGTCATATTTGAAACAAGGGAAATTATATGAAATCTAAAGTATAACAATGTAACTCTAGCCATTAGTAAGTTATTTTTCCTAAAGTTAACAATGATTGGGATATCAACTGTTACAAAAACTTTTCTATTTTCACATCTCTTCTAAGTAAAGATAAATAAAAATAATTAATTATTTAAAATTTTTGATTGATGATTTGAGTTGACAGTCAACTTACTGATCAGATAACTGATCTAACTTTTTTTGTTTCAGCTGACAGTGAATCAGAAGACAATGAATCCAAAAATAAAAAACAAAGCTCGCAAGATATTTTCAGTCAAGAATCAACAAGCCATGCACCTAGTGATGAATTTAGTCAAGAAGGAACAAGTCAGGAGACTATTAGCCAAGAAACCAATAGTGAAAAACTAGAAGAGGAAAGCCAAACAACTAATGATGACAATTGTATAGAAAAAATTGAGAATTTTGATGATGACAAAAAAGAAAGTGATGATATTGGCAAGCCTGAATTTGAAACAGCCCCTAATGTATCTGTTGACGAACCTGAAGATCACACACAGGTATACATAGTTTTAAGTGTTCAGCCCTTTTAGGGTAATGCAGAATTACTTCATAGTATTGATATTTTATTTATTCCTGGCATAAAAATGGTAATGGTATTGGGCTAGAGACTGCAATCTGGCACTAATTGTTTTGGTTTTGCCAAGATGTATAAAAGAGGTTTATGAGAGTTATACAGATAAATAAACAGTTATAAAGGTTTAAATTAGACAGACAATCAACTTTTTCTTCTCTATTACCAACTAACAATTAAAATCTAGTATCTGATGTAATTAGATAAATCTCAGTATTTGTGTTAGTGATATTATTTCTTATTAGGTTTAGTTGTTCTAGAGTTCATGCATGACATCAGTAAAATTTTCCTTTCTCCTCATTGATACATCCTTTTGCATAGAGGGTTGTCTGGCGCATCGGTGGTGAAAAGATGCTGGTTCAGGTCTAAATAGCCCATAATGTCGGCTAAGACTGACCAGCCATGTATAATAATAATAATTTCACACATCTCACACACGGCCATCTGATCCCAAACTAGGCAGAGCCTGTACTATGGTAAGCAGACTGCTGATAAACATACTTATATATTTGTAAATACATACATATTATAGATAAATTACACCCAGACACAGAACAAATTATCGTGCTCATCACACAATAATTTTGTATGTTGGCCTAGCAACTGTTGTGCACTTCACGTGTCCGTTGTCGTACCCAAGAGCGGAATTGGTTGAACGGTGCGGGATTTGGTGTAGTTAAACCTGCTACTGATGTTGTAGATCCCTTTCCCGCCAGCTAATCGGCGGCTACGTTCCCAAGTGAATTGCTATGCCCTTTGATCCATTGGAGGAATACCCCATTGCTAAGCAATGCAGTATTTGGTGATATTCATAAATGAGATGGGAGTATATGATGTTATCCTCTAGTGCTTTTAGGACTGCCTTACTGACTGCCAGTATATAGATGTTGTACTTCTTTATATCTCATGACATATCCGCAGTGGCGGCGTAGGTTATTGCAACACAATCACATTGAAATATGGAATTGTGTTGGCCTAGCGCTAGTCTGATAGCTGTCTAGTAGTGCTATGCATGCATCCAGGAACGGCAGAAGTGCGAGTCTCTGGAACTATACATGATAATTAGCCGTATGACAGTTTTGTACAGCCATAGTGTAATTTTCGGGGATAGCCCCCTCAGCTTTTCCCGAGGAGTCGCTTGCACTAACAGAAAATAATACAGACTAAGTTGTATAAGTTAGTCAAGGCGCCTGCTCTTAAGGAGTTTGCTGTCATAATATATATCGCACTTGTGACTCTTGAGTTGCAGGTGTTCACTGGCGACGGTAGTCACTTTCCATCAGGTGACACGTCTGCTCGTTTGCCCCCTATAATATAAAAAAAAAGAGTATGTTTAGATGGGTGACAAATAGGTTAGGAAATGTAAGGTATGCTAAACTAAGTTTATTTTTTTGTCGGGTTCACTGTTAAATTGTGTTTTTCGCACATCAATTTAACGACCTTCAAGGTGGACCTCATTTCTCTTGATGGTAATAGGTTTTAAGCTGATTGACACACACCTTGTTTTATAGAAAGGTTTTATATTCTCAATGATTAGTCTAATAAACAAAGATACAGATTCACTCTTAATATAGCTTTCACCATTTTGACAAAAATCCTTCTGCGCAATTAGTTATGCAGTGTTGCCACAAATCTTATTTTGTTACAGTAGTTACATTTTAGAAAAACATTTAGTACTTACTCTATATTACATTATGTTTCATAAAATTATAATATCAACAATTTCGACAACTATTAAAATTTGGTCAGGACTCCGCCATGAGGGTACCCTCTGGCCACCACCCCTCTTGTTGTGTTAGTCACAGTTGTCGATTCACCCGCCAATTTTGGAGTTGTTCTTGACAAAGCTTGGCTATTGCTTTTTAATTGGTGAAGTTAGTTTTTTCAAAGGCACATTTAATATTGATGAAGGTTCCTAAGGTTGACATTTTGAATTTAAGATTGCCCTCTATGTATGAGATAACTTGATGTTGGTTGGGGTTAAAGGGGTTGCTGAATAATGCAGTGCTTTTGATTTTCCTGTCTATTAGGCTCTCTAATACCTTTAATAAATAAAATGACTAATGAGTAATAATTTTGTACCAGAATACCCCGGCGAACAAATTAGACAGCGCGATTGCCGAATGACGCTTGGTTTAGTACAAAGACAAGTTGATATCATTACATGATTTAGTAATACTCTTGCCAGAAAAAAAAAAGCCAGCTAGAGACAGACTTGAATATCCTATCAAATATTTTTCCATTTTTAGTGTTTCGCATTTATCTCTATCAAAAAATTTAAATGCCCTTTAGTCATATAAGAATATGCAAAAATTGGTAATGCCAATTCATTAAATACTGTGTCTCTGTATTGAGGTCCTTCTGCATATGTATGCATCAAGGCTCGAGACACATTGCTTTAAGCAATAATAAAGAATCAAGCAAGCAAGTAATATAGAATCTCCATCTGTTAAACTTTAATTGTAGTAAAGTTTACTTCGATCAAAACATTTTCAGGCTCTCGATCCATTTGATGCTCTACTGAAAGATAGTAATGAACCCAGTCAGAGTGGAGAATCATCAGACAAACCGACAATCGCCGCTACAGTTAATATTGACGACGATGATGATGACCATAATGTTGATGGTGAGGGAACACATGATGATGAAGAAGAACACCAAACAGGTACAATATCTTTTTCAGGCTTTGCCTTTCTACATACCCTCACCCTGTAACTTATTACCTACACTTAACCAGTAGTAACCCGGAGGGGAGTCAACCGTTATGCATTAAATTGTAGATAACATAAATGTAATCGGCAACTGAATAAGAAACTAAAAAATAAATTGTCGTAGGACTGCACGTCAGCAGTCAAAACATAACTGACATCTGTCATCTGAGCGTGACGGTCACGCGAGTTCAGTGTTTTTTCCCCGTACGTGCTTAAAGCAGTTTCCATTAAAACAATTATAGATTTTCTATAATATATGAGGCAAATGAGCAGACGGGTTACCTAATGGTAGTAATGACCCTTAAGCGTGTCAGTAGCTACTAAACAAAAAAAAAAAGAAAATCAGTCAACTAACAGAGAAAGAAAATGGCTCTTAACTATTTCATATTTGGCTATTTATTTAAAAAAAAAAAAGAGAAACGGTTTCGGTGTCTTCGGTGTCGGTTGACAAACATAGGAGAAAATGGTTCTTTTCTTGTCTTCGCCTAGGATCGCCTGGTGGTCGAAATTCGACCATATTGATATATACCTATTGTTACCTATCTATTCATTTCTAGTATAAATTGAAATATCATTGTTACACATTCTCCATACCATGACGGGTCAACATAATATAATGGACAAGCTTGATAATTTTTCAATTTATAACACATATTGCTTAAAAGTTTTAGCTCTCTGCTCTTCTTTTTATTTCTATGTATAAACGTTCGAGTATTCCAAATTTCACATTTCTCTTTTCCGAAATTTTCAGAAAAATGCATACAAAGAATTCTATTCACATATTAATATTTAGATCTATTATATAGATACTGTAGAACACCTTTTAATTTGTAGATGAAGCTGGAGTTACGGAACTGGTGGACGAACCAGGTGGCGACGAAGAGCTATGTTTACTGCCAGACACAGAAAGAGAAATATCAGAAGCTGACAAAGCTGAGGCAGAGAAAGTCTTGGCTGAGAAGAGAAAGCAGGCTGAAGAAGGTAATGTTTACTATTGTAAATATATTAACATTAGGTAAGCAAAGACAGAATGCTTTTTAATAGTTGGTTTAATAGTAGTAATAAGTAAGTAATTAATAATAACTACACACACTACAGATTGCCTGGTGGTGTGGAATTTCGACCATAATTCACTAACATTTTTGAACTTCGAATGTTTCGTCTCATTTCATTGACATGGACATATGGCATCATTGACAAGTAGTAATGAGAAACACCACGGGTTAAACTCTGACTATGTATCAAAAACAATTTCTTATTTATTGCTTAAAAAATAAAGGTATTAACATTATATTATACTTTCTTTGGAAAAATCAGTGCTGTCGATATCGTTATAGGGACTAATTTACTAAACCATGTGTGTCACCTCAATAGCAGCTACCCCAATAACATATAGTTGTGTAGTGGGCACTAATAATAAAATGCTTATACTACAAAACTCACAATTTTATTTAGAAAATCATCCTCTTCTTACCCTTTTCCCAAATTTAGTCAGTTGTCGGTGCAATGTGTTCTTTTCTTCCATTTGTGGTCTATCATTCGTCATTTCACTATACTTTTCTGGCCATATCTTCTTTCACACAGTCCTCTCTACTCTTATACTTCTGGTATCTGTCAATTTCCGTACAAAAAGCTCTCATTAAATTACATGCAGGCGTCTATCATCGGTTTTCTTTGTGGACCAACTTTCAGATTCAAACAGGACAGCAGGTCTGATGATCGTCTTATAGATCTCTCCTTTAACAAAAAACCTGGGATAACAAATTTGTTCTTATTACCTGTCGTCACTTTATCCACCATGTATTGATTCGATTCTCCGCAGTCCGGTCAATATCGCCATCGCTTTGTAGGAGCGAGCCGAGATACTTCATCGCGTATACTCCTATTCTTCGATATTCCATTCAGAGAATTGGTTTCATAACTGGAGTGACTGCCTAAATTACAGAACATGTCATTGTGTTCAGTTTTATTTCTGTTGATTTTCAAGCCAAGATTTTCCAGTTTTGTTAGCATTTTTCTAGACTGCTCTGTACCCTGCACCCGTCCTTACCAACCAACGTAATGTCGTCTGCAAACAGCATGCACCAAGGTGCCTCCTCCTTTATGTCCGATGTCAGAACGTCCATTACTGACTTAGAGCCGATCCCTGGTGCAAACCTACAGAGACACTGAATTGTTTGATGTTTCCAGTGCCAGTAGCCTTACATAAATGCTAAACTCTCGAATGAATTAATCGGCAAAGGTTTGTCCCTCCGAAAAAACTTCGAGTATTGATTCCAGAGATGGACAAACTATCTACCTCTCGGTGCGCGAGTCAAACTCAAACTTGTCCGGTTTTTATAATTTTAAAAATTTATGGAGGAAGGTTAGCCTAAAAAGTGCTTAGACAGAACAGTGACCATAAACGCAGGTGAAAGTGCAGGGTATAGCTAGTTTAATAATAGCAACACTAATTCCATTTTTTTTTTCAATAAATGTAAAATCTGAATTAATATAGATTTGTTTTTTTTTTTACAGCTGCCACCGCAGCAGCAGAATCCGCAGTACCTAAACTTGAGACAGGAGACGAACCAGAAAGTGAAGAAAGTAAAGAAGAATCAGTCAATAGTGAGGCCACTGGAGCTTTGGAGGCTGGTAATGAAGAAGCATCACAGGAGAATGGTGGAGGTGAGCAGGAACTATATTACCATAGAAGGACACAGCCTCTGATAGTAAACGGACACCAGTGCTTGTAATGACACTAATGCTATCTCAATGACTCTGGCGCTCCTACACTGAGCAGAAACATTGCAATACTAGTAGTGTATCTCAACTGCAATCTTCTGTAGAGTACGGGCTGTTCTATTTGAAACAGAAATCTACTGTCTACTTGTTAATAATAATACACCTTTGTATTGCCTACAGGCTACAACAATTCTCTGAACTGATGATTGGGCAATGTGTAGTTGGACAAACCACTATTTAGACTTTATTTAGTATTTTGAAGGTGTAACGGACATTTATTACTTCTTTATTCATAATAAAGTGCATCTTCTCTATGAAAGTAGTATTCATTATTTATTCTGTGTTATTATCAACAGATAAAGAAAACGAAATCGAGCATGAAGATGCAGGTGAAATAGAAGAAAACTTAATTCCAAATGTTATTCAAGAGATCTCTTCATTTGACTCCACTTGCATACAGTGTAAGGCAGAACAACCTTGTTCATACAGGATAGCGATGAAGGAGAATAAAACTTCGTACTTATGTAACTCCAGTTGCCTTAAGGCGTTCCAGTTAGAGCATCCTGGACAATATACCATAACTTTTAAAAAATATATGATTATAGAAAAAGTACCCAAAATTATGACATGCTCAGAATGTGAGGAAGTTAAAATGTGCTATTTCTATTATGATTATGATGGTGAAGACACTAATTATTGCTCATTAAACTGTCTAAACAGTATGATGGGTGATGAAAAAGATAAATATTTGTTCAGACGACGACGAATAGTCGTACTTGAGGGGCCTCCTAAAGAAGCCGAATGTATTGTGTGTCATGAAAACAAAAAGTGTATTTTCTCTATGAATAGGTATGGTGAAGAAGCTTATATTTGCGAACACCCTTGTATAAAAAGCCTGAATAACAAAGAAAGTGGTAGGTATATGATCAAAAAGGTACGAACACTCCGGAAAGTTGAGAAGCCTCCTTCAACAGTTAACCCGCCATTACTTAAACTAAAAGTCATAAGTAATGCAACAGATAAATATTTAGACGAAGCTTATAAAATACAGGCTAAAACTCCTGCTATGGTACAAGCCGCCAGAGAGGAACGAGAACGAACTTTTACACGGCGTTGCAATCAATGTATTATACCCCTACATATTGATGAAAAAATATTGACTTGGGAAACCATGGACTTTTGTAATGAAGTCTGCTTAGGAAGGTATCAAAACAAAATAGGTTCCAAATGTGCCAACTGCAAGAATCCAGTACAGCATACCAGTTTAGGAAAGTATTGTGTGAGATTTGGTTACGATATTCGTCAGTTTTGCAACTCAGGCTGTTTAGAGGAGTTTAAGAAAGGGTTGAAAATTTGTTGTTATTGTCAGAGGGATATATCCGTAGGGCATCAAGGTTTCTTAGCTCCTGTTGGTGATAAAGGACAGTTTAAAGACTTTTGTTCGCAAGCTTGTATGGGGAAGTTTGACCAGATAAGTAAAAATCCAATACCTCAGCCTGTTTGGGCAAAGTGTGCCGTGTGCTCCCTAGAAAAGGCTACCTCAATTGAAGTTGAAGTGAGTGAAGATGTAACACAGAGGTTGTGCTCAGATCCATGTTTTGCTGCATTCAAATTCGTTAATAACATATTTCCCGGTAAGTGCAATTCTTAAATTTCAAGTTTATCATAATATTTAAATGTATAGTTTTGTATAGCTGTGCTTCTTGCTTCCTCTCTAAACTTAGAATGAGTTCAAAATTCTTTATAAGGGCTGGCCCTTAGGCTGTTAGCCATATAATTGAGGTAAATTCTTATAGTATTTAGATTTATTAGATTACATTTAATTATAACAATAGAATAATATTGAAATCAAGGGTAGCTGAACTATTAGAACTTGAACATTAAATTAGAGTAGTTGTAGATTACAATTAAGGTACAATAAATTTAGTCCAGCTATGTAGTTACATTTACATAGACCTATTTATTTTAAATTATAATAATTATTTTTGAATTTGACGATTTTGAATAATTGATGATTTTTTTTTTTAATTAGTATATTGAATAATAACATAAGTTAATGTTATTACAGATCAATGCCGCTGGTGTAAAAAATACTTTGAACGTAAACAGAGCAAAAGTTTTACTATCTACGAAGCTGCCAACCCTCATTGTTTCTGTTCTAAATCCTGCATGAACGTGTACATAAGCAACTCCCGACATATTGTGCCATGCAACTGGTGTAAAGTCAAGAAATATAATTTTGATATGATCAGACGGTTGCAGGCAAATGGGCAAGCGATAATGATGTGCTCGCTTAACTGTTTGAATCTCTATCAAGTGTCTGTCAATGCCGTGTCATCTAGAAGGTTAGTAGTAGTTTTATTTGTTTATAATAAAAAATTTAAAATATCTATTAATAAAACAAAATATTTTATTCGAAAATACTATCAGAATTATTCTTCGTAAAAAGTGCATTTTTCTTCACGTGGTCCAATTAAACATCGATTGGGTTTGCATACACATTTATCCATTACGACAGAAGTTCAAGAATTCATAAATTCATTCAGTACATATAAAGTGAAACAACTTGATATACCAACATATTCTGTCGTATGTACTGTCTAAACGCAACCGAGTTTGCAAAATAAAATAAAAACTAATTGGTAATAGGGAATATGCAGGTATTTTTTTTTTATCTTTTAATGACTTGTTCCATCATTCTACTCTAATAAAAAATATAAATAACCTTGGCAATGTTCAAATTAATTTTTAAAATAACATTGAAAACATCGATAAAATTTGATCTGTTTGAACGCCGCCATATTTCGCGGGCCTTGGATGATGTCAGATATCACGCTCAGTGTTTGTTTCATAAACTTAGTATACTTACTTGAAGTGTTACAGTAATTTTATACCGATTTTCAGTTGTAATTACTATGTATTGTTGTTAATAGACGATGGATAAAGTTTAAAAAACATTTTATAAGTATTGACTTGTCCCTAAGTGTAAAAACACTAGAAGAAGTACACCCAATACAGTATTTTTTCCTGTACAAAATAATAATGTATAATACGAAAACAATGGTGTACATTAATGAGAAGAGATGAAGTATCTTCAATATCGTGTTTATATTGTTGTGAAGATCACTTTAATGTAAGCATATTACAATTTAATTGCTAGAATAGTGTGAATTAGTCAGCAGTAGGTCATTTATGTTGGTTTTAAATATCAAGCAGAAGGCAACTTGCTTGTCTACTTAAACTAGGTAACAAAAGTCCAATAAAACTTCATGAATATAACTAACTATACATATCTTACCTATCCTTTAGATTTGACCTCAGCAGACGTAAAATCTGGATTTGATGCAAAATATGTAGTCATCATGAATGCATCTATTTTTGGTAGATTGTCCGATTGTTCTTTGACAAAACTACATTCAGTCATCGTCCTAGATAATTTCTAATATCACTAGAATGCTTAAATTGCACTAGCTAAGGGCAAAAACCACGGAAACACCTATCTTTCTCCGTAACACTACGAATATAGGCGCCGATAAATGACAGGACGGGGAATTTGACGTCATGTTTTGTTTCGACCAATAGTGAAACGTTTTGCAAAGTTGAATTTCGCTCCCTTATATTGCATATTTTAATTAATATTTTTTGCAATTAAAGACGAACTAAATAAGAAAATAATTGTTTAGGCATAATATATGGACAATAAAGATTCAAGGGAAAATTAATCAAGTAAATTTAAACAACATGCATATTCCCTATTACGTTTTTAGTTAGAATGTCTAATTTTTTTGTTTAGAGTTCTATTGTTTGTCTGTTCAGAAGAGTTTCATTAATATTATTATGTAGTTTGCTATACCTATGCTTCGTTTATGTCTATTAATAAATTTGTTGTTTCTTCTTGACCAGACTTCTTTCCATCAATCAATACAAATAAAGTGTCGACCTTTTACCAAATGCATCTGAATGTTTACAGGGTACATATATCAATAAATATTTTTTTTTATTTTTGTCTGTCTGTCTGTTGTTCCGGGTAATCTCTCCGGAACGGGTGGACCGATTTCCACGGGACTTTCACTGGCAGATAGTTGGTGTTATAAGGAGTAACTTAGGCTACGTTAATTTGGAAAAATAATTATACACGCGCGGGGCACATCTAGTAAACTATAAAACAGTGGCCAGCACAGATGCACCTGAAGTCTTGTCGTCTATATCATCGTTTTGATTTCTTCTTAATATGTTCATTGTTAATAAAAACTCAGCTTCGGATGTGTGTGAAACTCATAATATGATGTTGTTCTAGAACAAAATGTGACCTATGTAAGCGTACATCGCTGGCGCAGTACCACCTTACGATGTCGGACGCTACAGTGCGGAACTTCTGCACATACCAGTGTGTCATGACATTCCAAGTGAGAATTTATTGAGTCTTTCTTTTGCTTATATAACATTGCTTATTGCGTCAATAAGTACTAGTGATCTCGGATGAAAAAAAAACAACTGATTTTAAAGAAGTTATATGTTTTATGACTAGAGTGTATATTTTGACCACTCAAATGAGTGGTCAAAATGTCGGAAACTAGTTATTTTACTTAACCGGCGCAGCTTGCTTCGGCCTACGTGATCGTTTTCTTAGAGGAGCGGGTAAATTGATTAACAGCTCTCTCTATATATCACTCGGCATTTGGGGAGTTGTTTAGAAGAATTTTATTAGTTTTGGAAATTTGCGCAGATAACTACCTTCATAGACTAATTGTTCCTAATAAGTTCCATTCTTTTTTATTTTAAGTTAAAAGAAAGTCTTCTATACATGAATCAATATTTGTTCCGTGTCTACAGATTTGAGTTCTTTAGGTTAGAGTGTAGTCTGTCTAAACATTATAATTAATGAAACTGGACGTAGTAAACCTCGAGATAATGATTTAAAATTAAATATTAATAATAGGTTTATAACAAACAACTTAGACATAGCTGAATCTTTTAATACCTTTTTCACAAATATACCAATTAGTACAACCAGTACCTTGAATTCTTGTGCGTCAAGGTCTGAATTGTTGTTAAGGGCCAATGTAAACGAATGTAAGAATTTATTTGAATTTGAATTCATAAACCCCACAGACATTATAAAAACGTTTAAGTCTTTAATTCTAAGAATTCAGGGGATTTATGGGGAATTTCTGTTAAATTAATAGAAACTATTATAATTGATATAGCACCATTTCTAGCTATAACATTCAATCCATGTGTTGATTCTGGTGTTTTTCCTAACCTGATGAAGTATAGTAAAGTAGTACCTTTATTCAAGAAGGGTTGTACAACTGAACCAAGTAACTTTAGGCCAATCTCAATGTTGCCGGCTATTAGTAAAATTTTTGAAAAAGTTATTTTGCAACAACTAGAAAGCCATTTTAATCTAAATAATCTATTTCACAAAGAACAATTTGGCTTTACAAAGGGTCGTTCAACAATTGATGCTGGTGCAACTCTTTTGAGACATATATTTAATGCATGGGAGAATTCGCAAGATGCGATAGGTGTATTTTGCGATCTCTCAAAAGCTTTTGACTGTGTAGAACATAACACGCTTTTTCTTAAACTTAAACATTATGATGTTAATGGTATTGCTTTGGAACTAATTGTTTCCTACTTGAAGGATAGAATTCAAAATGTCAATGGTGCGAGGTCTTCTGGATTACCGGTTACTATGGGCGTTCCTCAGGGCTCTATACTAGGTCCTCTACTTTTTCGCTTATATACAAACGATTTACCTTATTATTTAAAAGATCTCTGTGATATAGTTCTATTTGCTGATGATACGTCACTTATTTTTAAAGTCGATCGTAAGAAAACAGTTTTTGACGATGTGAATAGGGCACTAAATGATGTATTATATTGGTTTTCAATTAACAATCTCCTACTAAATTCAAATAAAACAAAGTGTGTGAGATTTACTATGCCAAATGTAAAACAGCTAGGTACTAATTTAACTCTAAATAATAAAATGTTAAGTATTGTAGACTCAACAGTATTCTTAGGAATTACATTAGACAGTAAACTACAATGGGGAGCCCAGATAGACAGCCTTGCAGGTAGGCTTAGTTCGGCAGCTTATGCAGTTTGGAAGGTACGTCAGCTCACTGATACGGACACAGCTAGGCTAGTTTATTTTAGCTACTTTCACAGCGTTATGTCCTATGGTATACTACTTTGGGGCAAGGCGGCTGATGTTGAAACGATTTTTATTCTCCAAAAACGAGCCATCCGTTCCAAATACAATTTAGGTGCTAGAGTCTCTCTTCGAGAGTTGTTTAAGGATATAGGTATTTTAACTGTTGCATCACAGTATATATTTGCAAATATTATGTTTGTTAGGCACAACATTAATAATTATAAGAAAAACAGTGATATACACAATATTAATACAAGAAACAAGTCTAAACTCGTTGGGACCTATCATCGCTTACATAAAGTACACAACTCGTTCGAAGGTCTTGGTATACGTTTTTATAATAAAATTCCTATACATGTAATCGACCTTCCTGTAGATAAATTCAAGCGAACGGTAAAAAATCACCTTATTAGGAAATCCTACTATACGATCAACGATTATCTAAACGACAAACAGTCTTGGGCTTAAGGTGTCATTAGGTATATATACACAAACTTCTTTGTCTTATAATTAAGCTAAATTATTAACAAACCATTGTCAGTTGAAAGTAATGCGTGACGATTATTATGGTAATTTGACTATTAGTGATTTTTATCAGTATCTCGACTATGGTTCGTCATGCTCACTAAAATGTCATTGCTTGCGGCGTCGTCATGGGGCGGGTCATTTCTTTCCTTCTGAAATGGCGAAGGAGATGATGGCTGGTCCATGCGTCATACTCGTGAACGGGTGCTGCTTGGGGTGACTGGTCGGCTTAGTCAGCGGTGCTTTAGCCTATACTATTATTTTGGTTCGATCAACTGCAAATCTAGCCTCTCCAGTCACGAATTATTTTTAACAGTAGATTTTGCAACTGAATGAAGGTAGATGTGCACCTTGAATGATTTCTATGTTTAATAGGTTCAAACCTTCAACGGTATCACTGAGTGATTTTTATTTTTTAGTACGTTAGCTTTTGGAGCATTTCAATAAAATGAAATTCAGGTGACATCAGCTTGCATCCTGTTTACCTCTCGTGTAACACTAACACTATTGTACCTGAAGATCTGACTTTTAAAAAGAGTGGCCATGAGTTTCTTTGCCAGTATTCTTCTCATAAGGCCCTACGCGTTTTGGAAACTGGAAGTTATAGATCGACACAAACAGGCAGTAGATTTTGGTGTTTTTCACCTAATTTACCTTGACAATCCAGTACATGCTGTGGCGTCTGTTTGTGCCGATCTATGATTTTAACTCTAGCTTCAATTTAACGTTCATAAATGTCACTTAGTGTCTTAATTGAATAAATGATTTTGAATTTGAATTTGAAAATATGGACATAATCATAACAAGGAAATTCTACTATAACTTAATTGTTCAATGTCTAAGAATTTGTACATTAATTAGGGTCAATACTCCAAGCACACTCCACCACTGATGCCGGGCGAGGCTCTCGACCAGCAGAAGGCCGTACCCACCGGCGCCCCAAGAAGGACATATCCTGCTGCCGGTAAAAACAACAGTGAGTTCGTATTTTAATATTATTTTACTAAAAGTACTTTACTTTCACTTCTAAGGCGGGTAAAGTTTACATGCACTCATTTTTTTGTAACCTTAAGCTGTCTTTAATGAATAATAATAACTTAAGACATCTAATATATAGTTAAATATATCAATAATATGCGTATATTATATGTTTATAATGTAAAGCTTATTTAAAAAGCAAACACTTGTTTTTTTCTTTCTACAGCCTCCAAAAACCAACAGCGTTCCACTGGTGGTATGCCTGTAATCTCAAGCGTACAATCCCTAGCCGCACCACCACCATTAATGCCGTCAATAACTAGACAAAAGTCAAAACGTCTTCAGCAACCCCCTCCTGAACCTGAACCCCCTCAGGCGCCGAAAACGCCACCACCTCCCCCAAAACCTCCTACACCGCCTCCACCTCCTCCGCCCAAAATATACAATCACGTTATAGTCAAAACATTACCCGCTAAAGAAGTAGCTAACAAGGCAACTATGTCCAAACCCATGATGGTGTCTAAAGGAGTCTCTTGCAGACCTCATCCATGCACAAAAGAGTGTCAAACAGATCCCAGTTTAGAGCGAAGAGTATTAATTCCAGTTCCTGTACCTATTTATGTCCCTGTACCATGTGCAATGTGGTCGCTACCTTTCCCTGTACCAGTTCCTATTCCGCTTCCTATTCCTACACCAATATTCATACCTACTACTAGAAATTCGGCTAAAGGAATAATGAAAGAAATCAATAAGATTCATGATAAGATGCCCACGGATCCGTTTGAAGCAGAACTCCTAATGATGGCGGAGATGGTGGCAGGTGATAAAAAGAAGGATCAAAGTGATTCCGACACCGATGAAGAAAACGGTAAGTGATAAAGAGTCTTTTAAAACAACAGTTATGTGGTAACTTTGCACTGTTAAGAAGGGGTAGTTTTAAACATATAACCAACTAGCTATTTCACCTGCGTTCGTGGTCACTGCTCTGCTCCTGAGGGCCTTAGCGTGATATTACACAGCCTATAAGCTTTCTCAATCAATCAAAATCAAAACACAAACTCATCTTCAGCGCCTTTTTCCAACTAAGTTGTAGTCGGCTTTCAGTCAAACTACGATACGGCCGAACTTTGATATTTGCGTTTAAACAAACTGATAAAAAAAATCTCTTCCGCTTTACTATATTAGTGTAGAATGTGTAGATAGACGATGTATTTAGGCCTTATCTATCACATTTTTTTGTGTTACGATGGTTTAATGTATACCTCAACAATAGCAGAATCTAGATCTTAGAAATCAAATTTAAAATTTCTTTAGTCAGATTAGTCAAGTTGGATTCAGTCGTTATAAGATTATATGTTTACAAGGGCAAACCTTGCTGCTGCCACCTATACCAGAATGGAATTAAAAAGCCCTGGCGGATGTCTGTTGAAAACGCTGTCGACAGAAATTTAAACAACAGGACACAAAAGAATACAGTAATTGTTAATAAGCAAAAAAAAAAGTTTGGCTCCATAGATATTGGCATTAAGCTAACATATATTATAATAGGCTAATCTATATATAGTCTGTCTAGTTGACTTTTTAAG
This sequence comes from Callimorpha dominula, assembly GCA_949752705.1. Lineage (NCBI taxonomy): Eukaryota > Metazoa > Arthropoda > Insecta > Lepidoptera > Erebidae > Callimorpha > Callimorpha dominula. Next base: position 12,785,511 of record OX457011.1, read on the forward strand.
AGTGATAGCACCTTTTGCGTTAGTACATATTTTTTATATTTATTATCTGAAATGTTATAAGTATAAGAAATCAACAAGTTTTGCGTATTACTATTTTAGACGCTGAAACGTTCAGTCCCGTTGTAGCTGGAATTGATGGGAATAACGCGTTCGGCGAAGACATGTTGCAGATGGCACTAAAAATGGCGACCGAATATGAAGACCAGCCTGTCGATTTGGAGTCCGCCATGACAGCTAACACTATTACGCCCAGTTCACATCCTGGTATGCCTGGTGAGTTTTGGTTGACATTATAGTTATAATCTTTTGACTCTAGGCTTCTACTCTCGAGTATCGAGTGAGACTCGATAAACGTCTGTCGTGCAGCTCGTAACATATCCTCGAACCAACGGGTTGGAGATCTTTGCAATTGTCTTCTGTATTTGTCAGTTAAGGATAATGCGTTTATCACACTAGACTGGACCCAGTGTAAGATGAAGCGAACAGCAAGTTTTTTCTCGGATAGAAGTTACCGGATTGGAAAAGCACTTGAACTCTACAGAAGACATGCTGGATGAGTGGGGTCGCCACAATTTCGTGGGGGAGCGGCTAGAGGGTACACGGTTGCCGTACCATACCGTGGGCGTGTCGTCAATTTAGTAGATACACTCTACTGTACTACTATCCGCCAGGTCTAGAAGGCGAGAGCATGCACCACCACCACATGATGGTGATCGAGCAGCAGCGCGCCGTGGCAGCGCTACGGGCGTCATCAGGCGCGGGCCGCAAGCGCGGCGGGGTGGGAGGCGCGGTGCCGCCGGCCGCGCCGGCGCCCGCTCGCCCCGCGCGCGCTCCCAAGCGGCGCCGCGCCGAGCCGCCGCCCCCGCCGCAGCCCGACCCGCCCAGAGAGCCCGCCGAGAAACCTGACGCTAACATGTGTCTCAAGGTACTTCCGCACTTCCCTTGTACACCTTCTAAAGACATCTTTTTCTTTCTGCCCATTGGAAATCATATTAGGAATTTCGGCATTTATTCCTGCTCATACTTTTCCTCTTTATGCCTAATATTAGTTAGTATACCCGTTGTTCAATTTTTAATAGTGACATTACTAATCGAGTCGCACGCCAAAATACCTAAAGCTATAATGTGAAATAAAATACTGTAAATTAAGTTATATTAATAATATACTCGGTTGTAACTAGTAATTTTTTCCAGTACACCTTTGGCGTGAACGCTTGGAAGCAATGGGTAATGACGAAGAATGCGGAAATAGAAAAATCGTCGATACGACGGAAACCTTTCAAGTCTGAAATATTGCAGCTAACAGCGGACGAACTGAACTATTCACTTTGTTTATTTGTGAAAGAAGTTAGGAAGCCTAATGGGAGCGAGTACGCACCCGACACTATTTATTATTTGGTTTTAGGTGAGTTCTAATATCACACAATTCACCAAAAAACTTTCTAAAACTAACATAAACTGAACCTGCTTGCTTCTTAGAATGATTTATTTTTTAATACATTAATTGCTAATGTATGTCACCGTAAGGTTGTAAACCTAGGAACACAGTTGATAAACAATCTCGTCATATTATAAACTGACGAAATATTGTGGACTGCATCTAACTGTTTACAATTTAACGTATATTTTCTCGTTAGTTTATAATCTCTCAATTTCAAATCGTCTAATAGTAAACGAATCTGCAGGGTTCATAATCTGTGCGGTTTTATCCGTTATTAAGAAACACACGGCGTTGCCAACAAGGCGTTATTTAGTTTTACTTACCAAATAAAAATTCGTGATTTTTTTCAGTTAATTATATTTTTCATTTTACAGGAATACAACAATATCTATTTGAAAATGGTAGGATAGACAACATATTTACCGACCCATATTATGAAAAGTTCACAGACTGCTTGGACGAGGTTGCGAGGAAGTTCTCAGTTTTATACAATGACTCACGTAAGAACATTTTTCTATGAATCAATTATATCTTACTATAATAATCTGATGATATAAACGTAGCGCAAAACATGCTTTTTAAGTTTGCAGTAGAGTATAAAATCAACATTAGTTCCAATTATAATCCTGCTATGGTAATAGCAGAGTTAGTGCTATATCGATAACCACGGCCGAATTTGTCTTGTGTGTCTTGTGAATTTTATAAGTTTAGTGACTTTGAAAGAGTTAGTGTATCCTAGTATTGCTGGTAGTTTGCGATAATGAGTTCAATATTAAATTAGTAACTATGAGATTTACATTTTTAAGCATACATATTATTTATAGTTAAAGCTGCTTTATTTTGTAAGTACTGAAATACTTCATGTATTCAGCTAGTCCAAGTTTTTAACTGACCTCTGCTGTACCTTTACCTAAAGTTTGTATGATATTTAATGTTATGTTATTTTATATTTCCAGAATATATCGTAACTCGAGTAGAAGAAGAACACCTATGGGAAAGTAAACAGTTGGGTGCCCATTCGCCTCACGTACTCCTGTCTACGCTTATGTTTTTCAATACCAAGCATTTTAACTTAGTCGTGAGTATATACATACATACTCCGTAGTAAATACTTTGTAAATAAATTGTTATTTCCTTAGGTACGGATCAGTTATTGAGTGTAATGATACATATAATGTTTAAAAGATATTAGTTTCTCTTATTTACTTGAGCTTGTGAGTAGTACCAGTTTAATCGAAATATCAAACAACGGGACGCGTTTCGTTTCTAGCAGAGCTGTTAGTGGTGCAGAAGGAAAAATGTACACCAATTCGATGACTAAACAGAGTGAAATAAAAATAGTGATTTTTTATTTGTTAACTGCATAAACCTGTATTTCTTTACATCATCCACAATTTGAATATTTTGTCTAATGTGAAAAACTAGTCTATAAACAACGTTTGGAAAATGGCTATTTAATAAGATTGCCATGTTAAAAGGTATATTTTTCAGTATTAAATTCATCATATACAGGTTGTTATAGAAAGGCTTATCGTGGGCCGGCTCGATCGGAGCGATACCACGGCCTCACAGAAAGCCGGCAGCGACGCAATGCTTGTATTGCTTTTCGCCGAGTGAGTTCAGTTACCGGAGGCCCTAACCCTTCCCTCCCCTCGTTGTGTTGTTTAGAAATGTGCACATACAATAAACACTTTTACGAACAAAAAAAATCCAAAAAAAGAAAAGAAATTCAAAATCCATTTTTCAAGCTAAATCAACTATTTGTCGGCCACATATAAAGCTCCTAAAATTTTACCACACTTTTCTGTTATGTATGATTAAGTGACTACTGACATAGATAGATGCAACAGAATTTTGTGTAGTGGAGTATAACTAATACTGAGAGATACATTTATCTTTCTTTTTGATTTATTCATCAGAAAAACACGCAGTTATAATAATTACGAACATCGCCAAACTGTTTACCAGTTTGTTCTCTGTCCTCATACTTTATCTTCAATGTATGTTTCAGACGGTAGAAGAACACATGCAGCTATCCTTTTCACATATAATGAAGCATTGGAAAAGGAATCCCAACCAGCCTGGCCAGGCAAAAATGCCTGGATCTAGAAATGTGCTATTAAGGTTCTATCCTCCACAATCAGCTTTAGGTTAGTAAAATTTATCTATGTATTAACAAGCTCGACTAAACCAACTTAAAAAAGAGAATTTAGAGAAACTATGAAATAGTATGATTTACTATCAAGAAAGTATTGAAACGGTCATACATCTGGTTTAATGAAAAGTGTAAAAACAGGTTTATTAATTAGCCCTGCTTAGTACAGTTGCCTCTATTGGATATATAGTAAAAGTGGGTCATCGTTTGTAGAAGCAGAAATGGTAAAATCAAAATCATTTATTTTAACTAAACCATTATGGGTATTTTTGAATTGTCAGGAGTAGTAGTCAGACAGACTAAGTCAGTCGTGCAGCTAGTTGCCTGTTCCAATTCGTAGATCCAGTGGAGAAGAACAGGCAAGAAACTCCAAGGACACTCCTTTTCAACATGTTTTTTACTTATCACTGGTTACATTGCTTATATGCGCAAGTTAAATGTGAGGACAATGTAACGTATTGTTCTAAACTATAAACAGTCGCGCAAACTACTACTATATATAAGTAATAGCAGTTCAGAAATGACCATTCCAACCAACGGCACTCGTACACGAGCATGACGCACGCGCCAGGCATCGTCCACTTCAACCATATGATATCAATTGATATCAAAGGGAGTCTAACGACCCGACACGGTAGAAGTTGAGGATTCAGTCACGAATTTGTGGTAAGGTAGTAAGAATAATCATTACATTACCAGCGTGTGTATACGTCGACTGATCAACAATCAGTACGAGCTGCGCAGTAAATGTTGTTTGTTAAGATATTGTTACTTAGCAGTACATTTATGTAAGCGGTATTCAAAGCTTTAGAAAATGTAGTTCACATATAAGAAAATATTTTTCTGTCAGTCATACTTTTATGAATAGTTTCATGTTTTCACTTGTTTTAAAGGCACCTACTAATCGGTCTTGTCTCCTATATTTTTTACAGAAGCAAATTCAAGAAAGAAAAAGGTATATGAACAACAAGAAAACGAAGAGAATCCCCTACGTTGTCCTGTTAAGTTATATGAATTTTATATTTCTAAATGGTAAGTTATAAGTAATATATATTATTTGGATTTAGATAATAACTGCCTCTGTTTTGCACAAAATTTATCAATTATATTTTTAGTAATTATATTATTATTTTTGTATGGAGAATGTTAAAGGGTTCGGACTTTCCAATAACAGCTAGTTCGAGTTACTGGTATGTGATCCTGCCGTGGTCTGATTGTTCACACTCCCCCCAGTTTATCCATATAACCAATATCTCTTTCCTTCCATTACCATTCTTTCATACCAATTCCTTTCAATATACCCCCAATTTTTTCATCTTTAAGTCCTAAAGTGCCCGATGCCGACAGCAATAGACCTGTCCTCTATTTTTCTTTTGGTAAATGGGATCAAAATTATCGATGCATATATATATACAGCGTTTGTGCATAACTCTCTCCATTGGTGTGGTGTGTGGAATAATTTGGAATCAGTCTGTGCGTTTATGCCTATGTGCATATGACAGGAAACTCGTTCATACCCAAGGTCCCTAATACAAGCACGTTATTTGCACAGCCCTGAGTCGGTGCGGACCCGCAACGACGTGTTCTACCTGCAGCCGGAGCGGTCGTGCGTGCCCGACTCGCCGGTGTGGTACTCCACGCAGGCGCTCAGTCGACAGGCGCTCGCCAAGATGTTGCACCGCGTCAAGATGGTCAAGGAAATCAACATTGCGCTGCTCACCAGCTAAGGTTTGTGTCCTTTATATTTTGAACGAGTTAGGGCATAGTAAGTAATTAGTATCGCTCGACTGGTCCAGTACCTGTGACCTCGGTTACAGTATAAGCAGGCCAGGTCCACTCCGCATTGTAGGTATAAAGCTACAAGTACACGGCGGGGTCGACTAATCGTGCCAAAATTCCGTGGATTGCCGCGCGCCGGCCGGGCCCCACGTTAGTTCGATGCTCACTCATACGCTATGTCGCGTCATCCGTTCGTATCTTAGTCATCTAGTTTAGGTTTACTTGTTTACAAAAATAGAGTAATAGGCAGATAATTTACTAGTAATTAAATATTCTGATTAATTAATTGTTAAGAAAAAGACAATCCTAACGTCGCGGCGTTATCAGAAGAGATATGAGTTGCGCGATAGAGAGAGGGAGGCAACTTCTAGGTGCAGGTAATTAGCGCTGCGCGACCTGGATTGCAACTGCATTGTGTCGGAACAAGAGTCGCTATTTATTTAAATGATTTGGCAGAGTGGGACTTTTGTACCTGTAGTATTATGTGTTCTGTGCTACTACTACAAATCACTATTAGCTAGATCAAGTTTCCGCTGTTAAGTAGTATCACCACCAGAATTTCAAGAGTTTTTAGACTCCAGTAACTGCTCAGCTCACCGGTAGGTAGGCTGTGTTCTTATTTACCAACTTAGAAATAAAAAATAGTTCTCCCTTCTACATCATTACAGGAAATTATCAATGAGTGTGACTAAAATTTAAACCTAATTTGTGAAAGACAGGGAGAGAGCATAATAGAAAGGTGAAGCTAATGCGCACGTTCGCACTTTGTAAAGTGTTTGTATACAGTTAGACGCGGCAAAACTAGTGCGTAAAGACATGAATCAGCCTTTGCTTGAGGGGTGTTACAATAATTTAAAACTATATTGTTTAAACTCTTGTAAAAAATGAAGAAACTGGGGCAGACTTTGTTTTAGCGAGTTAGCGATGTTTTCTGTTCAGCGAAACGTTGCTATAAAATTTTCTAACTTTTAAACTTTCGCGTTCCATGATTTAGTTATGTATTTCCACGGGAATTAACGCGATGTCGAAAGGGTATTACATACCTCTGAATAGGGACTATGCATGTATTTTTTTTTTATCTCTTACTGACTCGTTCCATCATTCTACCCTAATAAAAAATATAAAAAACCTTGGCAATGTTCAAATCGATAAAATTTAATCTGTTTGAACTCCGCCATATTTCGCGGGCCTTGGTTGACGTCACGTTCCACGCTTAGTGTTTGTTTCATACACTTACTTGAAGTGTTACAGTAATTTTATACCGATTTCCAGTTGTTATTACTATTTATTGTAATTAATAGACGATGAATAAAGTTTAAAAATAATTTTATAGGTATTATTGCCTTGTCCCTAAGTGTAAAAACTCTATTAGAAATACACCCAATACAGTTTTTTTTCCTGTACATAATAATAATGTTAAATACGAAAACAATGGTGTACATCAATGAGAAGAGATGAAGTATCTCCAATATCGTGTTTATATTGTTGTGAAGATCACTTTAATGTAAGCATATTACAATTTAATTGCTTGTATAGTGTGAATTAGTCAGCAGTAATTTATGTTTGTTTTAAGTATCAAGCAGAAGGCAACTTGCTTGTCTACTTAAACTAGGACTAACTAGGTAACAAAAGTCCAATAAAACTTCATGAATATTACTAACTATACATATCTTACCTATCCTTTAGATTATATATAATATAATAAGTATTATAATAATTACCTTGCGGCTTTCACTCCTTTAACCTCAGCGGACGTAAAATCTGGATTTGATGCATAATATATAGCCATCATGAATGCACCTATTTTCGGTAGATTGTCCGATTGTGCTTTGACAAAAATACATTCAGTCATTGTCCTAGATGATTTCTAATATCACTAGAATGCTTAAATTGCACTAGCTAAGAGAAAAAACCACCTATCTTTCTCCGTAACACTACGAATATAGGCGCCGATAAATGACAAAACGTGGAATGTCACGTCATGTTTTGTTTCGACCAATGGTGAAGCGTTTTGCAAAGTTTGTATTTCGCGCCCTTATTTTGCATATTTTAATTAATATTTTTTTGCAATTAAACACGAACTAAAGAAGAAAATAATTGTTTAGGCATAATATCTAGACAATGAAGATTCAAGGGAAAATTAATCAAGTAAATTTAAAGAACATGCATATTCCCTATTGCCTGCGTTTCGACCGGGTTGCACTGGCCGTGGTCATAGGCTGAATCAGCTAATACCTTTTCGTGATCGCGTTAATTCCCGTGGAAATACATAATTATATAACATTTTCTTCTTGATTTTGAATGTTTTACCCTTGTTCCTGTACAATATTTTAAAAAATTTTGATTTCTTAATTTTTTATTGCAGATTTTACCCCCCAGTCTGTTAATGGCTTTGAAAATGTTGCACCAGTATGATGCCACTGACTGGCGTTCCAGCAGTCTCAGCACGTCGCTGACACTGGCGCAGAGTAGAACGCGCGAGTACAGAACCTCTTGTTGTAAACGTGCAATGGTGACATGTATATTTTTTCTACTTTGTATATCCTGTGTATGGAGTATGGACGGTCGAACACTAATTTTAAATAAAATAGTTTATATTAGATAACTTTTTTATAATGTTGCAATGTTAAAGTCAGTAATTTACTGTGCTGGAATGTTTGTATGTACAGATAATGATACTAGTTGTATCTTTAAATTCATTTACTGTTTTATTTGTTGTATTACCCACTTATTTGGCCTTGAATGTGTAATTGATCTAATTTTTGGGTTATTTGTTCTATTCGTATCAGTTTAAAATTTGTAAATACGCCAAGCGATGCAAGGATCAGTTTTGTGTTGTTTATAAGTGACCGGCATTAAGTTAGGTGCCCGGAAGTGAAGAATTTAATAACACACATGTAATATTTAAATATTATGAAATAATAGATAGTAAGTAAAAAAAAATTCCAAGTTTTTAGGGCAAACTCAATTGTGTTATAGTAGTACCTATTAATTTTTATAAATTGGTAAAGCGCTAATAATATCTCAGATAGAATTTTTATTGAAAATAATAAAATATAACTTAGTAAAAGAGTCAGATCCGTATTATATTTTAAGTATAACGGCGTCAGTTGTAAGGTTTAGGTATAACGCTGTGTAAAAAAAAGGAATACTGATTCTCTAAAAAAGTGTTTTATTTTAGAAACCCTTAATTAGTTAGATAGGGAGGTATCTCAAGACTCTGGGACTGGGATGAACTGAGATAAACTTAGTTGAAGATACAGTAAAAATCACAAAAAGACTTGAGTTAATCGTTATTTTAAGATATAAAGACAGCTTGTCACAGACAGAAAGTCGACGTTAGTGGTGTAATCAGCATTAACATAGATTTTCATAACTGTTATAAATGGCTTTACAGAAATTATATTAGAAGTCGCCTAAAGACATAGTCAAGACAACGTGTCGTGCCAACGTACCCATTAGTTTCAGAACCGACACAGTGTAGTATAATTAGGACTCGCAATAGACTACATTCATAGGTTGCTGGGACATATCCGGCTCGAAGGACCACTTATGTACGATCTTCCACTATTTGATAAATAATTGCTAATCGAGAATGCTTGATGATTTATTGCTACAGCTTTAACCCTATAAGCGCCAGAGCGTAAATGCTTTGGCGTGCCCTCCACTCCAAGCTATAAATTCACCTCAAATATAAAAATCATAGGTATTCCAAAATCGTATCGATAACCAACTAATTATTGCTGTTTATCACCTATTTTTACAGCATGAAGTTTCATTCGATATCATATTTCCCGTAATAATGCAAGTTATGTAAGAGTAAACAAAATAATAACGAAGTGTAGTTTATAAACTACACTTCGTTATTTTTTGTTTATGTTAGCTGGACTGACGTCATCCGCTAACGGTAAATGCTGACGGGTGTGGTGGGCTCGGCATTTGCGAAATTTCCCGCATTCGATTTAGGGAGGTAACGGGCGTTAGCCCGTACTTTCCTTAAAAAAAATATATCTACGTCATAAATAAAATTTTCTCTTTATTGGAGATAATTTAGAAAAAAAATGAGGGGTCTTTATAGAAGCCAAAAATTTCTTTCTGTATTTTTGTATGCGCATCACGCAAAAACTACTGCACGAATTTGGATGCGGTTTCACAGTCATTTCTATAGGTCTGACGTAAAACCTGCTGCATGTTCCATGCTTAGAAGCTGAGTAATCTATACATACAGGTGTATCTGACAAATTAACACCTATTTAAGTAACTGAAAAGATAAGACTAGCATGCAGTTATAAAAAAAACTCCGTTTGAATTTCGAAGTATTTTTAATCCCGTTTCTCATAAAAGGAACAAAGTTAAAGATTTTATATCATACATATTTTTTTACTATTTCAAATCTTTACCTTTACACATTCCACCTGTTATGAGAAACGGGAGGTAAAAAATAGCTAGAAATTCAAATCACAACTTGTAAACACTACCTGTATACAATTTATGACCGTTTGAATTTCTAGCTATTTTGAAATAAAATAAACTCATGTACACCACGATCAACCAACACAACAGTGAGCCTCAAAAAAACTACGAGTAAAACACTCGGTGTGCGCCACAGAAAGTTAGTGCGAGGCGAGGTCTCGGGCCGTCACCCACCCACCACCGGGGTTTTCGGGAGGCGGTGTATCGGAATCGAACCGACTAAAACCACACTCTGTGCCGAACTGCGCCTCAAATACAAGGGTTCCGGGAACGTGTGCGTTCGCGCAGCGGAATGTTGTTGAATTTAAAGATTTTAATTATGCAGATATTTAGTGTATGACGTCGTGTAATTGTGTATGGTAAAAAAAAATTTGTGCATGCAGGCATTGTGGAGAAATTCCCTAAAAACTGATTCCGCTGGGCGAACGTTGTCCTGGCGGAACTTTTTTTAATCCATCGTCCTAGAAGAAAAAAATGTGTCCGAAAATTAGTGTGTATTTGTGTGTAATAAGTTTATGCATGCACTAATTTTATTCATACATACACAATGTATGAATAAAATTAGTGCATGCATAAACTTCGGAGAAATTCAAGTTTCCGCCACGCGAACGTTTGGCCATTAGCTAGTTTTCATATAAAGCGCTTATATAGAGAGCTGTAGATTTTTACATACGTTGTTTTGAATTTGTTTATATTTGTTTAAAAAACAGATTTAGAAAAAATCGTAGGGTTTAAAATATAAAAATATAAACGTAAAATACGCTTATTAGGTCTTAGTTCGTAAAGTATGCACTTTGGGGTCTAGATTTTCACGTTTATACAAACCTTGTAAAAGTGTGCAACATCTTGCCAAGTATCAATGATGTTCCGTTGGTAATTAAAGAGTTCTTTACTTACTAACTCTTTAATTACTAACGGAACATCATTGATACTTGGCAACATGTTGCACACTCTTACAAGGTTTGTATAAACGTGAAAATCTAGACCCCAAAGTGCATACTTTACGAACTAAGACCTAATAAGCGTATTTTACGTTTATATTTTTATCTTGTAAACCCCACGATTTTTTCTAAATCTGTTTTTTAAACAAATATAAACAAATTCAAAACAACGTATGTAAAAATCTACAGCTCTCTATATAAGCGCTTTATATGAAAACCAGCTAATGGCCAAACGTTCGCGTGGCGGAAACTTGAATTTCTCCGAAGTTTATGGATGCACTAATTTTATTCATACATACACAATTACACACAAATTTTTGGACACATTTTTTTCCTTCTAAGTCCATGGATTAAAAAAAGTTCCGCCAGGACAACGTTCGCCCAGCGGAATCAGTTTTTAGCGAATTTCTCCACAATGGCTGCATGCACAAATTTTTTTTTACCATACACAATTACACGACGTCATACTCTAAATATCTGCATAATTAAAAACTTTAAATTCAACAACATTCCGCTGCGCGAACGCACACTCTGGGAACAGCTTGCACCAACCAATACGTCAGCTGAACGCGACCGTTTACGAACGCCAGACCGCCGGACATCGACTCCCTAGCCTCTTCGCTAATCGAAGCGGCGAAATCTGGCGTTTTTGCTTCGGAATTTAAAATAGTCTTACTTCTAGTTATCGCTAGCAGCCTTGTGGTCTGTATTTCAGTTTCTATGCTTAGGGTTATCACTTATCAGTATTGTACATTTGTACAATGTGTTTAAATTTTTTGTAGTTAATGAAATATCTTTATACTACACTACCTATGACATGTTGCATAAGCTTCTCTTATTAGCTCTTGCGTTGTTAGTGTAGAAAAATATTAATAATGATATCCTGTTAAAACTGTATTTCGAAGACAATAGTTTTCACTGCTATGCATTTATTTTATAATAACTTCCTAAAAGTTCCTCTGCTAGTAGTAGTGCTATATTTCGCTGATAGGTAGGCAGAGAGTTCTTAAGTTGGCGGGGAGAAGTGGTCTTTTTTACATTTGTTTTTGCTATTTCAAGTGTTCGTTAACTGTTCGCCATTGTTCGATTACCATTTTTTTTTGTTCGATGTTCGTTTTTCAAAAAAAAAAATCCCCTCAAGTGGGCGGTTTGACCAAGTACTTCGTTTGTCATAAAATTCAGTTCTGGCACTCGCCGGCTGCTGGCGCGACACGCTCGCTTCGCTCGCTCAGCTCGTGCGTTAAATGCCTGCATGCCTGTTAAAATTTTAGGCGTGCGAATTACTAAGTGAGTGACAGAAATGACTAGGTTTAGGTTAGGTTAGAACTGCCAGAACCGAATTTTATGACAAACTAAGTACTTGGTCTCACCGCCAAAAAAAACTAAGATCGAACCTTAGATTATATATAGGTCCAGATGCCTAATCCGCGCCCCAAAATTGAAGCCAAAAAATACAAGCGACTAATACAAATACAAGCGACTCACTCGTCATACGCGAGCGAACGTTCGCCGCTGAAGTAAGTCTAGAGCCGCTGTTTATATAATATTCAAAAATGCCTGGTTATGCAGTTACATCCTGTAAAAATTATACAAAAAAAAAAATCATAAGTGTCCGAACATCACATTTCACTTCTAAGTATTCTATTTCCTAATGTATTTATAAACAATAGAACAAAATTTCAAAATAATAAAATTGACGCCATTATTAGAGATGTTGCCAGGGACGTGAATTTCATTTACCCATAACGCATTCTAGCAGTATGTATAATTTTCTTTGCCAAACTTGTTATTTATAGAAAGACGAGAAATATGCTTACTGTTCATGTTCGTGAAATTGTAATATTCTTAATTTCTAAGCTCTCGCGCCCGGAGTTCAGTGTGTCCGTCAGACGATATTTTGGCTATAGGATTGTACTCGTATTATAACTTATTATGACTACTCCTAACGAACAAAGCTATAGAGCACTTAGGACTTGTAAAATTTTGCTAGTTTCTTGATAGTTCATAAAAAAAAAATATATATATATATATATATTAGGGTGGGCCAAAAAAAGCTTTTGATTTTTTTTTCATTAGTTACCATGAAAGTATTGTTCAAGATGACGTAAAAATAAGCCTGAGAAAACAGCAGCTCTTAATATTACTATTAAGAGGTGCCGCTTCGTGATTTTTGATTTCCCATTTAAATAACGTGATTTTTTATTTTTTTATTAAAATTTTATCTCGTTCCAACGAATTGACAAGTTGTAAAAATCAATACATATTGTTGTAGGAAATTAAACGATCTACAAAAAAGGTTGGATATGATTTTTCGCTAAGTTAGCTCATTTAAAATTTTGCAATTACGTACTTGGAAGTATGATAAAAACTATATATTCTACTATGTTGAACCTAGTTGTTAATTTTTATTTCTATTTTCATATTTCACCGCTAAAATCACTGTAGTTATCGATCTGAGCGCCACCTTTATGGCATTATTCAGATGTAAATAATACTTAAAGTTAAGTCAATCTCTCCAACTGGGTTTACTGAAATTTAACCTTGAATAAATTTTAAACGAGCTAACTTAGCGAAAAATCATATCTGACCTTTTTCGTAGATCGTTTAATTTTCTAAAAGAATATGTATTGATTTTTACAACTGGTCAATTCGTTGGAACGTGATAAAATTTCAAACAAAAAAAAAATATATTTATATATGTATATATGCAAGTATTGTTGTAAATATCTCTTTAAATTTACATGGTTTGAGTGGCTGAATTAAAATGCAATAATATTGGGATACAATGCTCCGGTTTCCTGATACATTGAGTATATAAATAGTTCCTACTAAGTAGCTTTATTTTTATTTTACTTTTGTCTTTTTAACTGAACGATTAAAAAAAAATGAAATAAACTAATACTTGTAACACATTTAAATACATTTAAAATGTCTTTATTTAATATTACTTACATCAAAAAAAAATTATTATGTTTCATAAAAAAGTCCCTACATTTTGAGGTAACCTCTATGCACTGGTAGTAAAACCTCCACGCACACAAGCGCAGATATTGTACGTTGACACTCGCGTTGGGCGGCATTCACTCACACAGCTCCAAAAAGTGGCTTCAAAGTAAACGGTGACGTTTGTACTGGACACGGTAGCTGGACCTATTTATAATCTAAGGATCGAACAAAAAAAAAATTTGATCGAACAATGAAGAACAGTTAACGAACAGTTGAAATAGAAAAAAAAAATTTAAAAAACGACTTCTCCCCACTAGCTTGCGGGTAATTTTTGATTTTATTTAAAAAAAAAACTAAGATCGAACAAAAAATTTTTTTTATCAAACAATGACAAACAGTTGAAATAGCAAAAGAAAATGTAAAAAAACGACATCTCCCCGCCAACTTAAGACAGGCTAAGCAGAGCGCTAGCGGCGCTTATGGTCATGTGAGTGTGTGCAGAGGTAGGCGCTTAACATACGGTAGGTCTTGTGCTTGTTTGCTTACTTAGTTCTATAAAAATAACTAAAATTAGATAACTTTTTAATTACATTCAGATTAACATATACCTACTAAGTCAAATTTAATCGTCAATGAATGATACGGTATTTTGTCTTCGACTTTATGTCAAAACATATATTCTATATTACGCAACTGCCTACCTACATTATTTATTGTACGCAGTTGCGTGCTCTATATTATTTAGAATTACAGACATTTTAATTCCGAATTATAATATCGCAATAATTAGATCCATCCATATTGTTATGAACAATGATCACCATGCCCTCTTTCAATTTTATTGCCTCTTTCTATAATACAATATTATTATTATGCCTTCACCAATCTTGGCTCTTTTCAATGAAACCTCGTATTTTACCAACCAACCAAATTAAACGTACTAGCGGCATAAGCGTGAACTAATCGATCCTCTCGCTCTTGCCCACACTAAATATACCGCACAAGACAGTGACAAAATAAATAGGCAAACGACACACAGAACGTTATTTACAATTCAAGCTATAAATATGCAGTAAAAGAAATGAATTAGTGTTTTTCGAATTTCTTTTTCAATATCCTTTTCACTCAGATCATTATTACGGGAGGTCGGTTCTCTACATTTTAGCGCCTATAACAATATATTATCTGGAAAACATTTTAATTTTTTGAGATATCTATGTAAACAATAGTCTAAAAAGCTTATATTATTGTATCACGATCGCCATCACTATCAGCATTATTAAATTAACGGTAGAAGATGTGTGATTGTACTATTGCGTATATTGTGTAAGAGTATTCATTCTTGAAGGTTCGTAAAAGGATTTATAAAAAGAACATAGTTTTCTTTCAATTTTGGCGGGAGCTCTGGCACGTTGTATTGTGGTTGTCGAATAGATATCTGTCACCTGTCGTCCCCTGGCCTCGTCGACGCCGATATTCGCTAAGTTTCAGTGGTTCTTTCTACAAAAATTAACAGTGGAATAGTGTACTTCCTGGTACTCGATCTATAAGGACATTCGACTATGTGTCATCTTTAGGAAGGTCGGATATGGATAGTAGAAGAGCTTGTCCAAGCTACGAAGCCGGTTTTGATGCTTGTGATCCATTAGGATCCGTACTGGAGTGGTCTGGGCGAGAGCCAGCACGTATATTGCGGCGTCGCTGCCGCAGCGAAGGCTTAGAGCGGTCGCCATACGAGGATGCGATTCGCGAAGCAAGCCTTCGGAATCATCGGGCATTGCCTAATAAGTGCCACTTCACGTTAAACAGTGAATGCGAGCAGCACTACGATCGTTTCCGTCACGAATGCTTGCTACCAGCTGCGGAAAACGGCGACTACGTCATGTCCCATGACCCAGAGCCCACATACCTTGGGTGAGAATAACATAACCTCTGATCACATTTATTTTGCTTGACAAATCACTCAGCTATCTAACCTATGATATATTATGTTTGCTCTCTTTGTTGTGATGAAACTTTTAGTAGACATATTATTTCCATGTCATTGGCTAGGCATAAGACAAGTGTCATTAAATTGGCATGTTCAATGTAAAAACATAACAAATATGTAATTTTTTTTTTGTTATTTATGTGACAATAAAACAAAAGTAATGAGATGTATATATTGCTTCAGTTACCAACCAGGAAGATCTAAATTCTACCGTACAAGTCCTACAAGACCTTTATTAGTAACAACATTATCAAATACTAAAGTAGATGATAGCCGATTGCCAAAAGTTGAAGAATTATTAGAGAGAGTTGACCAGGAAATGATGGATGTGCAGGTCGCAAAACAGCCTCTGAAATCAATACTCAACAATCCTTTACCAAGTTCACCCCTCCATGGCATACTAAAGAAACCTAAGAGTAGATCTTATCATGACAATAAAGCTGCAATAGAAGGCCGCAGAAGACAGCGGGCATCAAGTGAATCTGATAATTTACATTATAATTTTCAAACAGGAATGCCTATACCAGGGTATGAGTAAGTGTTTACCATATTTTTTATTAACAATGCATGCAGCAATCCCGGCTCTTCCAAAGACAAGTGGTCCCCATTTTTTTTTTTTTTATTGGGGACAATAAACAGTTACAACTATGTATTACAACAGTATAAATAATAACATAATAATTAATGCACAACCAACTTAATTATCCACATTATACAAACAAAGTATTGAAAACACCGGTGATTTTAATGTGCGGAACTTATTCTAGATTGATATGTCTTAATACATTAACAATGGTACTTCTAAATTTAGAAGCGGACAGTGCAAAAACATCAATGTGTTCGAAGTGATTATTATAGGCATTGACCAGCTGATACATGGAAGCGCGTTGTCTGTCCGTCTGTTTTGGTGGTTTTGTTTCAAGGTTCTGTCATCTATCATGAATCAGACATAATGTTCATGAAATTTATAGCACAGATGAGGAGCCCATCAGTCTCAATGTTACAATAAATTAAATAATATTATAAAGCTTATTAAAATAGATTAGTAACAGTTGGTTAAAACGGCTATTTTTTAATCAACTTGAATAATAATTCAAACTATACAATGTTTAAAATGACTGTTTGAATCTAAAGAAGTTATGGTAACAGTAATGGTGCATTCTGTGGTATTTATGATTTGAGAGCAAGTTTTTGTAGACACTGTGTAGTGTAGCTTAAATTCAACAGGTTCCATGATATTTTGTAATAACCAAATTCTTGTCTGCCAGAATTAATGATTAGTTCAAGGCCTACTGTTCTATATAGTGATTGCTGGTATTGAAATTATTTTTTAAGTTGCTACTATTATAGTTTTCATGTAGCAATATAATTAAACTTGTCTATTGCAATAAAGTCAGCAGGTTTTTCAGTAGAAATATGAAAGATGCTGCAAGATGATATACTGAAAATGCAATTTTTGGAATTTTTATGTTTGGATATTTTAGTACAATAGTTTTAATTTAAGTTAAATATGCTCCAACAGACATTAAGCTTTTAGCCCACAATTTAATATTCTACCACAGTGGGAGAACAAACACATGGCCCACCAGATGCTACTTAATTTCTAGTGCTTATAAAACTGACCTATTAACCTACAGAGGTAAAATCAACATCTTGTCTCCATTCCTAGGAAGCTCTGAGAAGTTACAATCTTCTTCCATTAGTTCATTTGGGCAGAAACATGCATGTTCCATTTTTAGGTATAAATATACACATATCTAGCCGTTCCCGCAGTTTCACTGCTTCTAAATGTTGTAGCGTGATGTTACATAACCTTCCTCAATGAATAACTCTATCCAATACCAACACAATTATTCAAATATGACTGTTCTTTCCAGAGATAAGCATATTTAAACAATCAAACAAAAAAACTGTTCTGCTTTATTATCTATCTATCTATTGAATATATCAAAATTTAGTATCACATTGTTGCCTTTGTTGTGTTATTGTCAACTGAATGAACCGATTTTAATGAAAATTTTGCACAATGTGTGCAATTTGGTCCAACTTGACATATTTTTTTTAGTTTTTTTTATTGCAAATTAATGCAATGCGTAAACGGTAATATAGATTTGCAATGCAACATCATCACTTTTTAGTTCATTGCTCGTTATTTACTGATATATTTATGTAATTATATTCACATCTAGTTTTGTAGGCATTCTCATAGGCATTTGGCCTTGTTTTTTTGCTGACTATTTTTAAAGTCAAGGTTGATAGAATACATCTATATCTAACACTCCTCTTGATGTAAAAAAAAAATATGCCTTGTCTAACATGTGGCTTAAATATTTGTGAATACTTGAAAATATGTGTGCTCATTTAGTCTTTAAAATATACCATGTCACAGGACAAGTCAAAGGAATTGGATCTTTCAGGTATTCCGTTCTTCATGGAGCGGAATAGTGTCTCAAATAGGACCTTCTTAATGAGGCATTGTATCTAAAATAGGTTTTTGTTAAAGTTTACGACTTTAGCTATTATACAGAGTTGAGCTGAATGCCCAATCTGCTACCTTTTCTTACAAAGTAGCGGCTCACATAATAATATGTATATTAGTCACATTTCAAGTGCTTGGTGAAAAAACTTGGGAACTTGGTAAGCATTTTCCTCAAATGAGAGCCATTTTTTTTATTGAATCCACCCATCACACCATTAAGACGAAATTACAATATCACATACACAATTTCGTAAAACTTCAGTGTAATTTGTTTTTGTATTTTTTTCTTATTTAGAGATGTTTTCTTCTTTTTAAGTCTTGATCAGAATGTTTGGTGTTAGATTGTGCATTATAATGTACATTGAATTATATGATAGTGACTTCTGGCTGAGACATATAGGTCTCATATGTGAGTCCCTAGTAGAGTATCAGTGTTTAGGATCCTTGTGTCAAATAGTTTACTTGGTCTGCAATCTTGCAATTAAGACACAGGTATCCACCTCCACTGGTCATGCAGAAAAGATGGATATTTAGGTGTCTCAAGTTCGAATCCATCAAATAATGACTACCACTGGTGCTAGACCCAATCCTTCCTAGGTTCGAAGTTACTAAAACAGGATATAGCTTTAATAGAAAATTAGGAATATCCTAAATTATTACTGTAAATAGTCGAACACAAACGAAAGTGACATCTATCATATTTTTTTTATAAAAAATGATGTTTCAAATCGTAGCTTGCTTGTGCTATAAAACAGTGGTTCCTAAACTTTTAAAGTAACTGAACACTCATCAAATCCTTATAATTTTATAGAACCCCACATAAAGAACGTAACCCCCAATTAGGTTAGCAATTTAGCATAATCATAGTCCGAACCGTATAATTCTTGCTAACTTCATAAAACTAATTGCTGATTTGCGAGAATATCGACGTAATTCAAAATTCAGTCATAAGAATTGAAGTAAGTATGCCAAACGATCATAAATCTTTGATATTTTATCGTGATCAGAGATGCAACGCCGATTTCGTGCTAACGTTCGTTGGAAAGCGACAAGTTCATTATATATTATATTTGAGACAAAACACTCAAGCAGAAATCACAAATTCATTGCTATTCTCTAAAATCAATAATTTTTAGTTCCGTCGTTATTCTCGCAAACCAGACTAATGGTTCTTATCAACACATATTTTGTGTTATTTCAAAAGATTGTATCTAAATATGGATAATATAATAAATAACTTCGCAGCACCCTGGTGACTTTGCTACAGAACCCTTTAGGAATCGCTGCTATAAAAGATAGGACGCTAATAATAACTAAGTTAACCCCTTTGATCACCTTTAGGTATTTTACACATTAGCTATTTAAACAAGAGGGTAGTTCTATTTTCGTGTTATAACCGGTTGATACAGGTCCTATATTAATAGACTGGTGACCTAATAAGTTTAGCTTTAAGTCGACCAAGTATTGCGCAATTGACTCTGTAATGTACAGTCAGGACAAAAATGTTTAAGAATATTATTATTATCTTACTTAATAAAATTATGTACTAAAGAAATATAATAACTAGCAACCTGCTTCGCACGGGTAGCAGAGACTTCTTCAACAATCATCAACATATTTCAATCAATTTACACAAAATCTTATCAAATTATACACCTAAACCTTCCTCATGAATCATTATCTAAAAGTGAAAATCGTATGAAAATCCGTTTAGTAGTTTTTCAGTTTATCGCGAACTGTCAGACAGACGCGGCGGGGGACTATGTTTTATAATATGTAGCGATTTAACTGACATCAAAACTCAGGTATCTTACACATTAGGTGATCCTCGTCCAAATCGTTTCTGAGGTACAATTACCAACAATATAGAGAACCCCAAACCAGTTTCATTAAAAACATTTATTCAGTTAAGTATTTTTATGGCTTACGACTACAAATTGATTATTTGGTAACACAAAACTTAGTACAATGCATTTAAAATTTAAGAGACAACAGAGCGTCCATTCGATTAGAGATTATTTATTTCCTAGAGGAGGCAATGAACCACAAGACAGCAAATTGTTATTTTTATACTAATGCAATACATTTCGATGCGTATGTATATTACATATTGCACTTAATCAAATATCGGGTGGTAAATCAGCGTAATACTCGCTTGGTGGTAAGCTTGTTACCTATAGCGTAGCGTTAGCTATAAATTTATACAACTAAGTATGAAAACTAAACCGAGCACGATATGTATTTTCGTATTAATTGAAACATTCCGTTGTTACGGACATTTTCAAGTGTATTGTGATTTGTCTATGCGTTGAGAATACTCTCTGTTTTTTAAAGAAGCAGGTATTAGATCTGACAATGCCATTTGTTACTTGTGTCCACAGTGTGATCTTTAGATTTAAAGCAATTAAACCTTTAAAAAATCGTAAATATATAAACCGTAACCGTACCAAATAACTGATTACTGATTATGTTTGTAGGCAAAATTGTTTTACAGTTAGTGCAGGACATAACCGATTCCCTTTTAAATTGTGATTCTAGAAAGGCTTACTGCCGAATAATCCATTTCCATTATAAACACCCAACGTATTAATCCTGGTCGCCAAGATCGCCACAATTCCTTTAAATCGGTATTAGATTCAACTAGCGTAAGTAGTTAGCGAGTTGAATGCAGGGCTTTAGAATGTGCTATTCACTACAAGGCGTGCGAGGCGAGATTCGTGGGCGGCGGGGAGAGATGCTCCCGCCCTTCACCTCAGGCCCCGACTGCATTCAACTAGCGCGCGGACTATAGGTTATATTTCTTGTATTATGACCATTTATTTATAAGACACATCTCCACTGATTTCTCATCTTTAGCAATATAAAAAGTGTTACCATTTTATTAAACATAGTACCGCTGAATATTTTTAGGTTTAAGCGTAGCGTTAAACGTGTCAAAAACTCACATTCCATATAGCAAAGTGACTAATATTTGGCAATGGGCATGACATTGTAAATATTAGCAATGAATCTATCTTTATGTCTTTGCTGAAATGTTTAATGATCTAATTATTACACAAATAAGTAAATTTGTTATGCTTGGTACTGGCATTGGCGGTTCTAAATATATTCCGTAGTTTGTAACATCACAGACGAAGCTGATATTTATTTCTCTGTTTTATCTATACAGCCCGCCCAAACAAAAATGGCCAGTGTCACTACCTACGACTCTAACGCAGGCTCTATTTCGAAATTCCAATTTCATATTTTTGTTACATGTGTTTTCTATTCACTAAGAAATACAAATCCATTTACTAAGAACTACAAAGCCGAAAAATAATAATTACTCTGTCCTTCGAAGTCCACTGCTAGACATATACTTATTCGAGGCTACCACTATAGAACTCGTTCCCTCTTAACTTTTGTATCAAATTTAGTATATTTTTTTAATTATATTTTTCGTAATTTTAATCTAATCAACTTCTTATAATTCTCCTTTCTGCTCTAGCCGCTTCTCCTCGGTAAACATGAAACGCGCTAAAGATAACTCCGGTATTGGTTATTCCTATGGTTCGGCGATCGCTTCATTGGGTACCCCAGTGACGTGCAAAAGTCCAAACAAAAGTCCGTCCAGGAGTCACAAACTTTTGCGCTGCGGTTGCAAGGATCAGCTTATGGTGGTGAAACACGAAGACATGCATTTATTGAGGACGACGTCCATTAATAATAGTGAAACGGTTCATATGGATCCTATTATCGATATGGCATTGGTAAGTGTGTTTTTTTCTTTAAATTTTCTAAGTTGACGACTCACTAAGAATCTGAAATTTAAACTATTACAGAACAAAACTGCTTATCCCTGTCATTTTCTCTTTAGTTTTACATGTGTGTAGACTATGCTTTAAATACTTTAGATATTTACATTTTCTTCTATAAGTTGATAAAGAGATTAGTGTAGGAAATAGTTCACCATAAATACCCGTAAAATACACGTATGTTTTGAAAGGTACCACCCAAACCGTAGCAGGAGACAGCTGGCTTCCTAAAACAGAGGGAAGTTTTGTTAATTTCATTGCTGCGATTCACCACGAGATTTATCCAAATCAGCACCTCGAAGATATTAAGTGTCCTCCACTATATTTATAGGTATTAACTGCTTGAATAAATTATAAAAAGAGGAAGGAAACTAATACTACAAACGTCGAAAAAATCGCGTTATATTTTTTCGTCCAAACCGTTTGATAAAAGTAATCATGTGTGGCATGGTTTTAAAGGTTTTACACAAGGAGTTCACAAACACGCAACAAACCACAGTTTTTTGTTCGATTTATTCATTACCGCGATGTATGTAGAGTATCGGCTGTAAGTAACTGGAACCGCTGATACCATAGTCGAGGGCACATCACGTGGTTTCGTGCCTTAAACAAACTGAATAAAAAGCGTACAGTGTTAAATCACCAAGCGAAGAATTTGTGACTTAAACATTGGTCCTATTTCCTCCTCTATTTCATACCCATATTGAGGGATTTACCATATTATGTTATGACCGTAAACTTCTTAAAGGTTTTCCTGTAATCTATAAGTAACAATAATTTTCTGTCAAAATTCAAAATTTCAGGCATGGTAGACGCATGAGTGATCTTATAAGGATGCCGTTTTTTTATTCAGATATACGGAACTGTAATAATACCTGTTAATTCGATTTACCCGTGTCCTCAGTTCCTTTTCAATATTTTCTTTCCCTGTAACACCTTATTCAGATTACTACGACTATTTTGTCGGATTGATTCTCCTTTTGGTTTTCCAGACGTCAATTTTTGTGTCAGTAATCATAATGAGATTTGGTCCAGGACATCTATCGTGGCTATTTTTAGTGTGTTCGAGATGCCAGGTTAAGAAATATGTTCAATGAATATATTGACATCACGCGTAAATAGACATTAAGAGATAATGCTCAATGCGCAATTGTTTTTCCGATAATGCTCGAAGTACGAGCAAGATCGATTGATTACATTTATTGTTGTGTAAACTGACAAGATATGGTAGGGGTCACTACTTCAATGATTATAATTATGTAGTAGATATCTGTAGTAGAAATCTTAACTATTATTATCATCATCAATACAAATAAATAAAATTGAAGTGTCTGTTTGTAATGTCAAAATAATACTTTTTTAAGCTCATACAGTTATTTGCACGACACCTATCCCTAAAAATCAGTTTTTAAAAGTTTTGTCTGTCCGTCTGCTTAGGCTCATCTGCTGAAGGGGTGGACCGATTTCCACGGGACTCCTAGTGACTTACTATTACTACCAAGTCAAGAGAAACTATATAATTTAGTAGAATTCTATCGGCAATCCTATTTTTAAGCCGGACTTTCCCATTACGACACGTGGCTTTTACAGTGCGACTGTGCTGCCTTCTAGTCAGAAGTGGGGGCAGCAAGGGTTACAGAGAATTAACGACAGCTGACGGTGTTACTGACGCGCGCCGAAGAACGTAATACAGCCATCGATGATACGTCACGTACATAGCTGTATATTTCTACACAATGACTCAAGGAACGCCAAATATTCGTATTCCAAATCATTAAATAGCTTTTACCACTCTAACGAAAGCACGTGTTGTAAATCCCACGTGTTATAACTAGAATTAACTTGGAAATGTGTCAAAGCACCGCTTTTCCGTAGAACACGCGAAGTAGCTTTTGTTGTACGTAGTCGATCGTGAAGTGATGTTTGGTAGAAGGTTATATCTCTGCTTGCCAGTGAGTCTATTATTTTAAACTGTGAGTATTCACAACAGTGTTATACATATAATGTACAATAAACACATGCCATGAAAACTGTGCATGGTTAACAGTTAAGATCTGCAGTTGGATTTTATTTTGCGCATACGGCTTAAATTATAAACCGTTTAGCTGTGTAATAAAACTCATAAACTACAAGTAAAAGTGACTAATTCTACACAAAATAAACATCATAATTTTTTCAGTCTTTTATCTTATTTTGTCATTTAACAATTAATAAAACCTTATATCTTAATTATTTTCGGTCTGCTGTAAAATAATTTTACGACCACTGGCCGACATCAGTCAGAGATTGTTTACATTACACGATCAACGCGGAAGTTGTGGAATTTTTTAAAAATATATTTTTGGTTAAGTGACGAAGTTTTTTTTTTTTATTCATATGACGTGTTCAATAGATTCGGGTGTTATGCAAGACGTGAACTAGGCAGTGTGTCATGCATATTGTAGCTTTGGACTGGAACGTAAGAGCAGCGAGTAGTAAGTGCGATATTTTCGGTGTAGACACGCGTCACGCGTCTGGAAATCATACAAATGGGTTTCCTGAACAAAGTTTGGAAGAAATTTTCTCAGAATGTAAGTTTTAAATCTGAATATTTATGTTGTTTTTATCTTTGCTGATTTTGTTTTTCGCGGGATTTAAAACGAAAGTCATGACAATAATTCCGTATAATGTGTGCAAAAGGAAAACATTTCTAATTGTATTATAGGAATATATTGCAAGAGACAACTAAAAAATATTCTTTTTTATTGAGTTTTCTCCGCCCTTCACGCGGTGCCTTCGTGTCTGGGTAATTTTGGCTCGATTTTCACCAAAGATTTAGGTAAATTTCATATTGATGCGGAACAAACCAATGACGGAAAGTCCGCTTTATGTATATGAGAATTGCTCCGAATGAGATTGATGGCTCTGTTCTTGAGAAGTGTGAGTTGTCGATAACAAAAAATTTTAATCGCTAATGCTCACGATAAATTCTTTCTTTTATTAGTACTAGAGATCGCCTGTGGGCAATGACCAGTGTAACTTGAACTGTTAATGTATAGACTTTTCGTACCTGGCAGATCAACATATATATACTGGACGCCATTAGCTGTTTGTAGTCGTTTTCACATCTATACTAATATTATAAAGCTGAACAGTTTGATTGTTTGGTCGCGCTAATCTCGGGACCTACTGGTTTAAATTGAAAAATTGTTTTAGTGTTGGATATCCCGTTTATCGAGGAAGGCTGTAGGCTATATAACATCACGCTACGACCAATAGGAGTGGAGCATCAAAGCAAAAGTTTGGAAAACTTACAAACGCAGACGAAGTTTCCCGGGTCAGTTAGGAGTTTATATAGAAAAAACTCATCCAATTTTTTAAATTGATATCTCTAAAACTCGTCAATAGCTACTTAATAAAAAAGAAAATCTGTTGTTCTTACCTCTTTTGAGTTGCCTATTTAAATATAGATGTTTTGTCTTCCAAATTCCATTTGTAAAATTAATAAAAGACAGTCAGTAAATGATAAAAATATTAATTGAATTAACTTGTTAACAGCAACCATCCAATACTGCTGTGTATCAGCGTAGGTGTGACAAGATTATTATTACTGGTTACATCTCGTGCAGCCTTGTTTTATTGTCTGTTTAATTCTGTACACTTTAGATTTTATTGTGGCATCCGGGCACTATGCCAAAATGTACAAAATGTCAATACGATGCATTATCGCTGTTACTACCGCGCCGATTTCATCTCCTGTCAATTACTTTAATGTAATGGT
Source organism: Callimorpha dominula (assembly GCA_949752705.1). Lineage (NCBI taxonomy): Eukaryota > Metazoa > Arthropoda > Insecta > Lepidoptera > Erebidae > Callimorpha > Callimorpha dominula. The sequence continues at coordinate 12,811,269 of OX457011.1, forward strand.
CAAATTAATTAATTCTAATTAAAATTAACGTACGATCAAACAACAATATCGAGAAAATACTGTTGTAGTTTAAACACCTGGAGGTATTTAAACATATTTTTTTATTCGAGGCCTTGACACGTATAGTGCTGTTATATTTGAAAACGATTCTCTGTGCTCTCGAACAAATGTTTGCTACAATAAGTGCAGTTTCGTAAAGAGATCTCCAGGCACCGCTGATGCTTGCCAAAACAATTTGCGAAGGTACTGGACTTCACCGGTAAATCTTTGAATTAATTTATTTATTTCTGTCGACCTATTTCCATCACCATTATTTCCGTAGCAAAACATTTCGATAATATTATCTCAACTATTTATTCCGACGTCAGATATTAATTTAACATTAAGTCGACGTTTCCGTTTTAAATAAAACACATTACATATTTATGTGTTACGTAGCGTAGATAAATATTGTAATTGCGTTTCTTATCTAACGTTTTATTCAATAGTTTACTTCGGGTCCGAGTCTAGGTTGAAAACACACTGTTTTAAAAAACATAGGAGACTATGACAGTGGCTTCCCACAGTATTTGTAATACCTTGGGCTTTGCGCTAAGTTATTACACGACTATCCAAATCAGGAGTGTGACGTTTTCAGAGTTGATGTATGTATGTAAGTTCTTTTATTCCACCATAACTTCTAAATGCCTGAACAGATTTAGATGTATGGGGTATCTTTATAATCTTTACGTGATCCCATCATCGTTACCTTTACATTTTTTTACCAAAAACAAAAAATCAATAGTGCAGCTGTAGGACGCGTTTTTCGCAGGGCAGTTGTTTTTTTTTAACAGTAACTTGTTTTATAGGTTTTTTGTATTCCTTACTATTAATAGCCATGATTTTATACCACAGAATACATAAAAATATGTGTAATACTCAACTCACAATGTCAGATAAGACCGTTTTGATTTTTTTAAGTCCTCCGGGAACATCTCACTTTTATCATCTAATGCCGCGTTCCTATAATCAAAAAACGATTCGTTTTGCTTACGGATGGTAAAATTTCGTTGAATTTTCAACGAAAATTTTACCGTCGGATCAGACGGCCGTGTGTGAGATGTGCAGATTTCATTAACTATATTATATTTATCTACAAATAACTGCTGTTGATGATTATTTCTTTAACATATTTATAATAGCCTGAATAAGGTTTTTAGGATAAGAAAAATTTAACAGTTGCCCGAAAAATGAGAAACTTCGAGAAAAATGGGAATTGCCTTTTTAAAATTTGCCAGGACAGCGTCTGACGGGTCAGCTAGTTGGTTAAATAAAAAATACATGTGTGTTGTGTTCAGCAATAATAACGGCTACTTTTACACCACACGCGCGTTCTAATTAATTTATTAAAATCAAATCAGTTCGCGTATTGCTAACAAGAACGACGCGCGTGCTCGGACTCAACCACTTACGACAAGTCACTTATAGTTAGTTGATTTAATCATGTAATCAAAGAAAATAGTTTTCTCTGTGAACAAGTGATTCTTTAAAGTATCTTATATTACTCATATTGGGTATTTTCCTTGTTAATAAAAAAACTTTGGATATTGAGTATTTTATATTCTCTTCTTCTGATGATTGTCCAAAACAATTTGGACAAAAATTATATACATAATATATAATAGGAAATAAGGGTATTTGTTATTGTTTAGTACTGGATACAGACAAAGTGAACGAGAATGGGCGATGTTGACGAATGAAAACAAAGTAATAAGTATTGACGTTAGCCAAAACCCCGAAAGCAAACTTAATTTTGGGTTTCACTGAAAGTAAGTCAGGTTCACATCAGTTTGTTTGTTAATGTCAGTGAGCCTACATTCCCTCTCGATCGCTTGGTCTGCACATGGCATAATATGAACACTTATTAAAAACGTTAAAGTAATAACATATCTTTGCCACCTAGATTTAGTCTGCAATAACTGGTGTCACATGTAAACAAACAAAAAAGGAGAAATTCTATCAAGTTTTATAAACAAATATTTAAGAGAATTTTCCATAAAAGTATCATAGTCAATATAACCTATTCATTTTATACTGTATGCGTTTGAAATTCAGTTTATTAACATAACTTATCGGGCGAGACAGTCTGATTGTACATGCGTGTCGTCACGACGTAGCAACACTGTCCAAGATAAAATATTCCTGTTTTTGAAATGTAAATCAAAAGACCGTGCTGGCTAAAGAAATTACAGGTATTTATTTACAGGGCAAGGTAGTGAAACTCCTCAAGTTTAATCCTTGTGCATGGTAATGCATTTGACATAGTCGCCAAGTACCAGAGAAAGTTAAACTATCTTTGAAAGGAACTTAATAAGAAGTAACTTGGAGGAGTTGAAAACTTCCCTCCTTTGCAAAGTGCAAGAAAAAAGATAAAAAAAAAGCTGAAAATAATCCATAAAAAACAAGTTTATGAAAGATTACAGCTATCATCGAGTAGGTATCAAGAAGTAGATCCGGTATTAATTCTCCCTTAGCACAGGGAAGCATATAGCAAAGAGTTTGTCGTTCTTCTAGCTATTACGACACCTCTTCAGTTATAATCCGCAATATGTTCGGCTTCAGACGAAGGATAAGCCTTTTACTGCGATGTTCTACTTTTGTCACTCACCTATTTTAATCGCATTCACAGAGCACTCGGTCAAGGTCTGATTCCACCTGGCTAGCTCCTGTAGTCATATTTCCCCCGCGACTCGTATATTTTGCTGACTATGACGTGACCTGACGTGAATAAACACATTTTAACGTTGTGCCAAGTACGTAATTTATTATGTCTTGTCTTTAAACCAACGGAGTACGTAAGTGATTTTTGAAAAATATCTCTTTATACAGTACTTTTATAAAAAGGTAACATTTAACAATTAATTATTTTGGTTAAGGCCCTCACTTCTCTACTTACTCTCTCTTTACGCATGTCACACATGTTAACACATTCTATGTACCTCGTCTACTCTATATTTTTTTTTATAAAACTATTTCTAAGTAACGGCTTTGAGATAACCAAGAACGGTTAAATGCTCGGTTTATAAACGTAGTGAAATCCATCTGCCCCCATTAACAGATATATCGATTTCGCTTAGATCAGTTGTTCCCCATGTGGGATGTCACAGCTATTCGTGACAACCTAGACCGATGTTATTAGAGAAAGAAAGAGAAAGAAAAGAAAAAAATTGATTCCTAGACACTTCAGACACAATAAATAGTAATAACAAACAAACATCTAAAAACAATAAACACGCTTAAAACATGCGTACCTTACGTGCCTAACGAAAAGGGTTGAGCATTTACTAGATATTACCTAGCGCTGGTTTTCAACAAGACCATTTACCGTCCGTAAGCAAAACGAATCGTTTTTTGTTTATTGGAACGCGGCATAAAAAAATACAATATAAAATATGTAAGATTTCAAACGGTAAAACACAATATTTCCTATTTACTAAATTACATATATGTTTAGCCGACAAATAGTTGATTTAGCTTGAAAAAATAGATTTTCGAACGAATAGAGAATTGTTAGCGCTTTACGTTATTCACGGGGTTTACTATACAACCCTAAAATATGACCACCGGTATGTAACAACCTGTATATTTATTTTACATGTTAGTAAGTGTTCAAGTACGGAGAGGCGATGCTTTATGTGAATTTATTGTTGCCTTACACAATTTCTTGCCTTCTATTACTTTGCTTATTGTTAAAGGAAAGGAAAAAGAAGAGGATTGTATTAGTTATACTTACATCAAGTAGGTAAAGAAAAGGTTATTTATGTATAAACTAACTGTATCCCGCGTTTATGGTCTCTGCTCCGGTCCTAAGAGTCCGAGAGTAATGTAACACAACCTATAACCATTCTCAATGATTCTCAATGATTATTTTACCCAATACAAAAATATTTTTTCAAAACCGTCTTGTGGTACATGAGATTAGCGCGTTCAAGCAAACATACAATCAAATAAAAAACTCTTTATTATAGTATAGATTAGGACGGATAAGTAATAAACGTATATTAGAGTGACTAATTTTCGTCTATAATTTGGATTTTTTTTAATATAGCAGTTCCCGCGCGGCTTACATATTTGTATATTTTGCTCTGAACCCTAATTCTTTTTCCAAAATAACAAAGTACAAAGTAGCCTAAGTTACTCCTTATAACACCAGCCATCTGCCAGTGAAAGTCCCGTCTAAATCGGCCCATCCGTTCCGGAGATTAGCCGAAACAGACAGACAAAAATTAAAAAAACTGACTTTTAAGCTTAGGTATCGCCTAGGTATCGTCGTATCGTAACTGTATGAAATTAAAATAAAATTATTATTTTGACATTACAAACAGACACTTCAATTTTATTTGTATTGATTATTGATCATTTAAAAGATTTTAGTACCTGAGATTAACTACTAAAGATTGCGTCATTACACAGACAGAAATGAAAACTCCCATTTCCTCATGACGAGCATTAGTTGCATCGTATTTTAGTACCACTAATATCCCCGGGAATTCTTTACAGAAATGTCTCATATAAATCTGTCTTTCACATATTACTTTGTTGACATTTACATGCTCATTTAATGCGGTCGCGTGATACAAAAAATGAACTCGTATTATTGTCCACAGCAACGTCAAGATACTCCCACGCCCACATGCCCAGTGGTGAGCCCGGCACTGCCGGTCAGCTCCGTGACCACCATTCCAATTCCGAAGAAAGCTAGCAAAGCGAAGAAGAAAATCAAGAAGGTCACTAAAATGAAGTCTTGTAGCAAAACTGAATGCAGCATGTATGAGTTGTATACTGAAGAGTGAGTAAAGATGGAATTTTTGTCTTCAAATGCATAGCTTAATTGCGCTGAACCTTAGGTTCTTGGTAAGCAGGTGAAGGCGCATCACGATATGCCACACTAGTAAGTACCGAATACTCACAACTGTGAGTATTTGTGAGAAAAAAAAAATCCTTAGGCAACTGCCTAAGGATTTTTTTTTCTTACAAACACGACAGTATTTACAATGAACTCTGGCACCTGGTCTGGCAATGTCTTTTTTATAGTTACTTTCATTCACTAGTTGTGATAAATAGCGTGGATCATATTAGTTATTTGGCATAACTTGTTTTATTAAGCGAACAAAACGTGTTACAACTTTTTGATTGTTGGGTGTGTAAAAATCTACTGTTCACACATTAGTCACTCAGTAAACACACAGAAGATGAATAAAAATACTATTCTATACTAATATTATAAAGCTGAAGAGTTTGTTTGTTTGGTTGAACGTGCTTATCTCAGGAACTATTGGTTCGAATTAAAAATTCTTTTAGTATCGAGGAAGGCTATAGGCTGTATAACATCACGCTACGACCAATAGGAGCGGAGCAGTGACCATAGACGAAACTGCGGGGTCGGCTAGTGTTATATATGTTTAAGTTAACGTATTTGTCAATGTTTTAAATACAAATCTTTACAATTATTGATCTTGGCTTTTTAGGTAAGTTGACGTATTAACAGCGACTATAATCTTACAGAATGTATTGACTAAATATAGATCTTTTAATAGTAAAGCTCAATCTTCGTCACAAGATCATTTGTATGTCAGGTCAATGTTCTATTAGTAGGTATTTGTCATTATGTGACGATGATGATTGACAACTAGCTACATAATTGCTTTTCTTGCTTCCACTTTTCTAACAAACAATGAGTTACATTTAGTTTTTCGTGATTTTTTTAAATAATACTGTCTGTAACAAATATCCTTAAAATACTATTTTACTCGTTATTCAAACATTATCAAATTCATTGGCGTGTAGAATCGTATCGCTTTGCAATTTTTCGGAATGTAAATGCTATTTGCGTTTAAAACCACAATAAAAATGTTCAGACGTCAGTGAAATAAAGTTGTAATAATAAACATTAAATTCCAATAGAGCGACTGCAGTACATGAGTAGGTAACATGAAAAATTAGAATTAGCGATAACTTTTCTAGGACACTTGCACTAATAATGTCACATTATCAAAATTTAAAACATTCTATAACTACACTAAGTATAAGAACAATGTCGATGATAAAGTATTTTTGATAATGTATCAGTTTCCGTATCTTGTAAATACCTTAAACTCTAGTTTTCTCAAATCGATAACTTGATTGACAAGCCCGCTAACTTAATTTTGGTATTTTTTTTACTTTATTATAAAAAAAATTTAGACTACTTATCGACTTATTACTTTTGAAGATGTACAATACTTTCACTTTTTTATTTTAATATAATACTAAAGTGAATTTTGGATTACTTATTTGTTGTAACGAAAAATATGCGGATTGACTTGAGAACCACCTCCGTACTTGTACCTCTAACCACAACAGCTGTCCTATTTTATATTTTTCTCAGCGGTCGAAGCAGATCTCCCTCGCTTGAAGAGTGTTGGCAAATGGAAACAGACGCGGCTTTAGCAGAAATAGACAAATTAGAAAAGAGACCTTCTATTTTTAAGAAAGAAAAAGAGAAGGTGATAGTAGAAGAGGAAAAACTTATCGAGCAAACATCTGTCACCAGCCTATCTACCAAGTTAAACGGAGCAGTAAATGTGACGCCAAAAAAGAATAATTCGAAAGGTATAGATTTCTTAAATTACCTAATAATAAATAAAATCGCCGATCTGGCGATCCGGTATTCTTTGAAATTTATATAGCAGAGCTGGTACAAACATTCAATATTAATCTACTACGCTAATGTTTCATTACTGTTCAACATTGTCTACAGAGAAAATCACCTTATCAGAAAAACCCAGCAAGGATCAATACGCATATGTAGCAGCTTTGCACACTACCAACCCGTTTAAATCAACTTTAACACGAAAAGGTTAACTTCACTTGTAAAAACCCGTACGTAATGCAAGTAGTAAGCCACCTACAGGTTGTGAGAAAGCAGAGCATTTAGCTTAGCTTACTTTTATAAATTTAACATTTTTGAAAATAAATCATGTAAATGTCAACCAAATAGGGCGTTGCTTGCTACATGCATTATGGAAATGGGCCTATAACGTAGATTCCCCAGGTTATTATCATGTCTATAGGCGTTCTAGTATCGCGTAGTTTAGAACTCCAAATCTCGACACGCTATTTGGTAATAACTTGAAAAGCGTAATGTAACTTTAACTTGTTTCCTACGAAACATTAATAAAACTTACAAGTTTTATTAATGTTTCGTTTGCGTTTTTCCAAAGTTTTTGATTTAGTTTTTTTTTATTATATCTTACCCGCCACATTGTAATGCAGTTATTACAAATTAGCTTACATTTGTACGCAGTTGTGTGAAAAATAGTGCTAGTGAAAAAGATTTAGAGTGTTTCTTCGACCCTATTAAGTTGCTGTACTTCAGCTATTCTTGTGTTTCGTTAATAGTTTCACAATGGTTTTCATAACAGCAATAAGTGCGATTGTGCTAGGTGGTTGAATTTAGATGTTTAGTAGCTACCCGGCATTAGTGTATAAGCTATGTACCCGGCCACGCGTTGCTGTGCTTGATTTTTTCATTTTATTAAATTATTAATCTACCTTTCAAATATTTAATCACCAGTGTGTTTGTTTGGAAGAAAGAGTGAAAATTTAATAAAAATAAAGCATTTTGATGATCGTAATATAATGTATTTAAAGCACAATCTTTCTTAAAAAGCAAAACTATTTGATTAGTTTTCCCTGTCTTGTGACTCATTGCTATTTATTCCACATAACCATAGTTTTTCGGTGTATTGTTATAAAAATTTAAATAATTTTAAATTATAATTTTTCAGAATCGCCTATGTGTCTGCCAGAAACGGTTACAAACTGTCTCCGGCCGTCTTTATTTCCTCGCGTGCCACCATACTTAAAGTTTGTAGGACACGATGACACATCCATGCATAAGATACCTCTCCCCATACAGAAGCATCTCAAGTGGAAACTGACCACTATCACGCCGATTGTCGTGAAGAGAACGCTGACCAACTCTGGCTTCAGATTGGTGAAGAGCGAGTGTGACACTGCTGAATGTCCACAAGAAGGCATGTATATTTTAATTTATTTTTTTATTTTATTAGCTAGTACTTAGCCTGTGTTGTTCCAGAATACACTCTGTCTCTGTGCTCAATCACTCGGTAAACGTTTTCGGGACTTTTAAGTATCAAACATCACATAATCCTAGGATTTTTTTTTAAAGCTAATCAAGCCCTAATTTTATTAAGCAATATTAATTTTATTAAGGAAATAAATGAGACTGTTTTTTTAATACTTATTTATTTTTATTGAAACCATTTCAATGTTATTAAAACGTGTTAGTACTTATTAATAATTTACTTGGATTATTATTTACAAATTAAGTCTCGATTTACACATCTAATCGTGAAATTTAAAAATTTAAAAACAATTATAACTTTTCTGTTTACAGAAACCATAGAATGGATAGGCATATGGGGTAAACACATGAAATCAATAATGTTTCGAGCCATAAAAGACGGACAGAAGATGAATCACTTCCCCGGCACATTTCAAATCGGCAGGAAAGACCGTCTATGGAGGAATCTACAAAAATTAGTCGCCAAACACGGGCTCAATGAGTTCGGCATTATGCCCAAGACATACGTGTTACCGCATGATTTGAAGTTGCTGAAGCATGACTGGGATAAGTACGCGGCTAACAATGAAAAGTGGATTATAAAGCCGGTAATTAGATCACATTTTTCTTTGAAACAGGATTTTCATAATTGTAAAAATATCATGTGCAAGTGATGCGTGCTATAAATAAAACGATTTTATTATATCTTAGTTTGCTTTTGCAGCGTTTTTGGATTTAAATAAAAAAAATTATATATTAACACAATATTTAGAGACATGCTATCTGGGCCCAAACTAACCGTAGCTTTTACTATGATGGCGCCATGTATCCGTTTCTCAATTAAGACATTTGCAGATTTTACTAATTTGGCTACAAAATACTTTCTTTTATTTTAATGTAGTAAAAACTTGGTAATATTAGATTACATTATTATATTTTATTTATATTATGTACATAAAATAATGATTTATTGTTAAACACCGATAGCATTTACCAGAAAACATGTATATGTATGAAGAAGGTTTCGGGACATTGTCCCGCGGATATGAGTGTGGTTAAATCTTATTTTACCTTCAGAAAAATGTTTCTTTTCAAAGGAATACGTTTTATTATGAGCAATGTATGTGAAAAATTGTAAGCGTATCAAGGACAGGCTTACCTAGTGTGACCAACGTCAATGCACAATATTGTTTGTAATGACTTGCCAATAAATTATTTTCGTTTATTTATTCTTATTGCAATGAAGTCAATTAATACGCATATGTTGGTTTATTGTTATGTAATAGATTAATTCGGCTTGTCTCCATCATTCATAGTACATTTTGTATTTACATATGTATGTCTAGACTTTTACATTGATAAGGGGTGAATAAATTTAAAAACCTTATTGAATAACATGTAAGATTCATACATTGTCTTTGTTTCGACTCTATGTTAATGCCTGGTTCAATTTCTGATTGCTTTACGTTGGTTGTTTATTTTGTGCTGGGTCTTATTTATAAAATGAATGGTTTTCGGGGTTTGTAGTAGTATTTAATATTTTTATTAGAGTAGAATAAGGAATGTCATGAACTTCACAACTAGGACAGGGACTTAATTACTCTAAATGAAAACTTGGATTTTAATAAAATGGTGACTATAACTTGCTGAAATTAAGACAAATCACACACACGGCCGTCTGACCTCAAACTAGGCAGAGCCTGTACTATGGTAGCTAGACAGAATGCATACATATTATAGATAAATGACACCCCGACACAGAACAAACGATCATGCTCATTACACAATTATTTGTCCTGGGTGGGAATCGAAGCCACAACCTCTGGCACATCAATCAGGATCACTAACCACTAGACCAACAGGCCAGTAAAGGAATATTGATAAAAAAAAGAAGCTCTGTACATTAAGATTATCTAAATATTTTCACTTGATAAAAAGAATTCGACAAAAAACAGATATATAGTATAGAATGACTATAAGCGCCCGATCCCGTGGGAATATCGGGATAAAAAGTAGCCTGTGCGTAAATCCAGGTCTCCAGGTTTCATCGCAATCGGTTCAGTGGTTTTTGCGTGAAAGAGTAACAAACATCCTTTCATCCATTCATCCAAACTTTCACATTTAAAATATTAGTGAGATTTTTATGTTATAGTTTTTTACACTAGTATTGTCGTTGTATTTTTAAAGTTCGTTTTACACAGACAGACGCCGCATGTTTTAAGGCGAGTATATTTTTGTCTAAAATATCTGTTTGTTGTCGAATTCTTGTAAGTAAAGTAAAGTAGCCTATGTGTTAACCTAGGTCTCCAACTATTTACATACCAAGTTTCATCGCAATCGGATCAGTAGTTTTTACGTGAAAGAGTAACAAACATCCATACATCCACACATCCATACATCCTCACAAACTTTCACGTTTATAATATTAGTAGGATAGTTATAAATCCAGGGACTAAAGTTAGTTTTAAAATAAAAGAACAAAAACCAACACAACATAGGTTTTTACATTCTACTTAATCTTACTAATATTATATAGTAACTTGAAATAGGAATAGTGCAATTTCAATATTTTTACATATTTACTGTTATTACGAACTCTTGATTTCCAGCCTGCTTCGGCCCGTGGCACAGGTATCAAAGTAGTCTCCAAATGGGCACAGATACCCAAGAAGCGACCGGTGGTCGTCCAGCGGTATGTGTCCAAACCGTACCTAATCAATGGCAGCAAGTTCGATCTCCGGCTCTACGTGCTGGTCACGTCCGTGCATCCCTTGAGGATATTTCTGTATAAGGATGGTCTCGCGAGGTTTGCTTCAGGTAAAGATAATCACTACATATTATAAAACAAAATCCCCCGCCGCGTCTGTCTATCTGTCTATTCGCGGTAAACTGAAAAACTACTGAACGGCTTTTCATGCGGTTTTCACTAATGGACAGAGTGATTCATGAGGAAGGTTTAGGTGTATAGTTATAATTTGTTATAGTTTTGTGTAAATCAATTGAAATATGTTGATGATTGTTGAATATCTCTCAATGCAACCCGTGCGACGCCGAGAGGGGTTGCTAGTTAATATTATTTGTGTAAAAAACTATTTCCTAGTTCAATAGGCATGTTGACAAAAACCACAAAATGTTAGGGTTGTCTCTAAATGATTAACTTTGGTGTTTTAAAATCTTAAACTATATTTTTAATTTTATGTATTAAAATTGATTGCAAAAGGCTAAACTAGTAACTATTATCACGTGATGCAAACTCCAATACATCATTAACCAATGAACAAGCTGACAGTTCATATACTTGTAACTCCATTATACTACTCTAAGGAGAACTGTCAGTTCATCGGTTAGTGATGTAATCAAATGTGATTCGAGTGTTTTAACTGGCAATTTTAAAATTCACTTTTTTTATTTTTCTCTTTTATGAAGTTTTTTTAGCTATAAAATAAAAGCAATTTCGAAAATTTGCCAACACCCTATTCACTGCACAAGCACTCCTTAGGTTAGGTTAGGTTTACACGGGCAGTTTTCCGCAAATCCACGACGAAGCGCGTATTTTTCGTTGGTGGGAATAAAAGCTATTTGAGCCACCCTAACTCCCCACAGGCCCCTCCTCATTATAACTAGCCTATAACCTTCCTCTACAAAAGGACTACCTAATGCAAACGAAAATAGGCGACCTATACTGGTTTACCTATGTGTATTATTATATTGTCTGATTTTAATACAAAAATACTTTTGTATTCTAACTCAGAAAAAAAATACCCCTTTGCATAGAGTCATAATTAACATATTGAGTCATAATTTGCAACTACTAAGTATCCTCTCTAAACCATTTTATTATCAATCTAGAAACCAATGCTGAATCGATGATTCATTTGCAATTATACATGTTTCAGTGAAGTACAACGACGAGCTTGGGTCACTGAACGATAGGTATATGCACTTAACGAACTACTCCATAAATAGACTGTCCAAGAATTACACGCCAAACGAAGATTTTGCGGCCTGCGAGGGACACAAATGGTACGATTTATATTTTAACACAACTTGATTAGCTTCACTTGCAATAGAAGCGGGTAGCGTAATGGCTAAGGCATTGGATTTGCGATTAAGTGGTTGCGGGTACCACCCAGTACACTACCGACGTGAACCCACTCCTAATATAAGCATTTTAGCTTAGCTGGAGGGGTTAACAAGAATACTAGGAATGTGTGAACCACCACCAGCTTGGTAACGCTGGTCTGATGATGAAGCCAGTATGAGGCTAGTGAACTCTTTTTTAATTTGGTACGCCATTTTGCTAAACTTTTTTTCTAAACTATACTTAATTATTTATAAGTTTTAATTGAAGTCGTACTCCTTATTCACTACAAGACCTTTACAGGGCTATATGACATCCTAGTAGGGAAGAGTTGTCGTTAGTATAAGCTTCAAATGAAACCAGCTGCACTCTACAATTTATTTTCATGCTAGAGTTACTTAGGATTTTACCTTTCATTTTTTTTCCTTTTTTTATAGTACAACCATATGGTTCACTTTAAGGTGAGTTTTCCCCTGTGAGATGTTCAGAGGAGGGATTGAAATTAAATGTCAAAAATTAATTTTTCTTTACTAAAATATCCAAGACAAGAGTTAAATTATTTAGGATTATGATATTAAAACATACTGCTACTCAGATTATTGATTGCCTACGCAATGAAAACATGACCACTTGCCGCTTCGTAATAGCTATCGCGAGATCTCGAGGACTAACGTGGGGTCGAGCCCACAAAGTAATATTAACATAATAGGTTAACTCTGAACACATCATTCATCAGGCTCGTTATTCCGTACAGGATGTATCATGTCAGGGGAAATTAAGTGATCATACATGGTTTAACTGTTATTTGTGTGACGTTTCACCATTTAATTTCATTTCAACATTATCATGACATCCTATAGCTAATGTTGTTCCCATTTTTTATTCTAGGACACTACAAACTCTATTCCAATACCTAAAGACTGAAAAGGATGTGGACACAGAAGAGCTTTGGGAGTCCATGAAGGATTTAGTCATAAAGACCATAATAGCTGGGGAAGCTAGCATCAGCTCGCTAACAAACGCTAATATAACATCCCGGTATAACTGTTACGAGTTGTTTGGGATAGACGTATTGTTGGATGAGGACTTGAAGCCTTGGCTATTGGAGGTAACTAACGTGTAACAAACATCGTATATATTATTTTTCTACAAACTAAATTACAGATTAAGGCTTTACACCACATGATACTTTCAGCACCAGTGAGATTAGACTTCTAAACTACGCAAATTTTACATTTTGTATATCTCAGTAATCAAACAATGACTATGACTACAACACGATGCATTAATGAGTTCGGGACACGTGAAATCATAGAAACGCCATGCATAAAAATTACATTTCGATCTAAAAGCCCTCCATACTTTTGCTTGGTTATTTTTTTTTTATGAGTGTGAGAGTCACTAATATTATAAAACAAAGTCCCCCGCCGCGTCTGTCTTTCTGTCTGTTCGCGATAAACTGAAAAACTACTGAACGGATTTTCATGCAGTTTTTACTAATAGACAGAGTGATTCATGAGGAAAGTTTAGGTGTATAGTTTGTTAAGATTTTGTGTAAAATGATTGAAATATGTTGATGATTGTTGAAGATGTCTTTGCTACCCGTGCGAAACTGGGGAGGGTTGCTAGTTTATATATATAGTTTAGACCGTTTTATAAGCTTAATGTAAAAAAATCGGTTATCCTTGCATGGATATTACAGTAAACCTAATTTTACTCTCAACGTAACGTAGTCGCGGCGAAAGTTAGAATGCAAAAAAAGTTTTGAGAGGCCCATCACGTTAATATGACCTTAGCTCTCCCTTTTGCCCCTCAGGTAAACATATCACCGAGCCTGCACAGCGCGTCGCCTCTAGATATCCATGTCAAAGGTCCCCTTGTGACGACAGTGCTAAACATTGCCCAGTTCCAGGTGCCGGTCAAGACGAATCTTGAAATGCTGTCCAAGGACAAGCCACATAAACTGGTGAATATGGCTTTTAATTTATATGTAGTACTTGTTTGTGTAATTTAATACTTAGTTCTATACTATAAACATCCATCCACCATCATTTGTACTCTGGCATTATAATCTTTACCAATAAAAATCTTTACTGGAAGCAACCAGTAACGAAATAAGAAAGCATTTGTTAAATTTATAACGTTAACGGAAGGTGTCTTAGATTTAGCAAATCCGTACAAGTATTTAAAAACGAAATGTCTTAATTTTACAATAGCCTAAAAAATTATCTTTATATAGAGTTGTGTATATGTGGTTTTCAGGCTGGATTACCTTACGATAGTCGATTATACACAATCTACCTGTCAAAAGAAGAAAGGGATAAGCACATTATATATACAAACATGGAAGATAGAGATATGGTAAGTGCTTTCCTACTATTAATTAACGTGAGTCAACTTAGTGGATCTTTATAATCACTACAAATTATAAAAAAAAGTCCCCCGCCGCGTCTGTCTGTTCGCGGTAAACTGAAAAACTACTAAACGGTTTTTGTGTAAACGGTGTATAATGTGTTAATAGATAGATGTTGATGATTGTTGAAGATGTCTTTGCTACCTCTGCGGGTTGCTAGTTATGTAAATGTAAGGGAATTAACGCGATTAACGTAATAGGTATTACATACCTTTGAATTGCCCGACGTTTCGACCACGTCAGTACAACCATACGGCCAGTGCAATGGGATAGTTTAAAAATTAGTAGACCTTCCATTATTTTGGTACACATTCTTTAGTATAAGAATCTTAGTTACAAATCAGTATTCTTGTCCACAGTACCTTCGTGACATCCTTTCAACGTTAACAGCAGACGATGTGCGACATTTAATCCAGGCAGAAGATGAACTCACTCAAGTGGGAGACATGGAGCGGGTGTTCCCGACCCCTCACTCTTACAAGTACCTCACGTTCCTCACTGGGCCAAGATACTACAATCGGTTGTTTGACGCGTGGGAGGCTAGATATGGACGTAACAGGGATCCTGGTAAACACCTTGTTTTAGTGTGGAAGTCTGGGCGTGTGTGTGTGTGTGTGAGTTACTATGTTTTTTACTCTTTCACTCAGAAATGGGTTTAACGATTTGTATGAAATTTGGCACATTTGAATGCCGATAGCTCTTATTCAGGAAAAAGATGAGATGATGAGATAAAATATTTCAAGTGAATTAAGAAAACTTTGGTTGTCTAGGCAGGCTCAAGGAAAATATGCAGTTGCATTGCAGTTACTTAAATGAAATATGCAACAGAAAAAGGTCTTATTACCTTCGTTTCGAATCATGGCTACGACTAATTATTGAGCTTTAAAATAAATAATTCCTTTACAACCATAAATCACTTCAATATTATAAAACAAAGTCCCCGCCGAGTCTGTTTGTCTATTCGCGATAAACTCAAAAACTACTGAACGGATTTTCATGCGGTTTTAACCAATATATAGAGCGATCCATAAGGAAGGTTTAGGTATATCTAATTTGTTAAGGTTTTGTGTAAATTGGTTGAAATATGATGATGATTGTTGAAGATGTCTCTGCTACCCGGGCGAAACTGGGGCGGGTTGCTAGTACTATATAAATTAACGGTCATTTTCTATTGTAAAGCACGATTTCAACAAAGTACAAACACACTAAATGGGTTTTTGACTGTCTTTTACAGGTATCGAGCTGCTCCGAACGTTATGTGAGATCGGCTACCACCTGGAGGTGCCGCCCGTGCCACTGAAGGTAACTGTCTCAGCGCGCCTGGTGGCGTCCCTCGCCAAGGCCAAAGCCAAAGCACTTCACATGATTCTCGCACTCATTTCACTTATACTCACTCTAATTACTTTATGGTAATGGTAATTATTCACAAAGGCCAAACCCCACATTTTACTAATTCTTATTTCACTCTCTATACTCTGAAAGCTTCACACTATACTATGTTTACTATGTTTCATTTGTGGTGGTGGGTAATTTATATTCTGACGGCCTCTATCAGTAAAGTCCCAATGTCTTGCACACAACACTCTTCATCTCACATATACTTACCATTCTCTTTACAATCTTTTGATTAGTTAATTTATGTTCGTTTCTTATGTGTTGGTACTGAGGTGTTCATGAGTTAATAAGTTTATATTAACATATTTATTAATGATATATGTATTGTTAAGCAACAAAGATAATACATTTTTTTATATACACTTACTGACTAAATATGTTTCTGTATGTATATATTTTGTATTTGTATTTCTTTATATATATGTATATACATAATAGCATATGTATTAATTATATCTAATCATATAAAATCCATAAATACATTAGACATTATAAGATAATTTAAGCAAGGGCACTGCCATTATATATAATTAGGATGTACTAAAACATAGGAAGTTAGTGTCAAAGGTGTTGTCCATTGCAGGCAAAGCCTGGAGTTAGTGTGGTGAGAACATTTTTATGTTAAGCATGATTTTTCTACCATTCTAGTCTTATTAAGTCATTAATATTTAGTAAAAGTAATGATAACCAATTCTAACGAAGTAAAAACATCCGAACGAAGTTATAAAATAAATAGTTACGTAGAAGAAAAGCATTATCTAAAATATACATACATAAAATAGCCATTGACGACTCCTATAAGGTACCACATTCGGTCGGTATTGTCTCATATTTCTTAGTTGAATACCTAAAGTTTAAATGTAAAATATCGAACAAAATTAATAAAATATTTAAGGACATTGCAAAAAAAAACTCATTGGTCATCTGTGCGGATTTTTTTTTGGATTTAGCACAGTTTACGATTCTGAAATAAATATAATTTAAAAAGAAGAACTTGTGCAAGTATTATAATATTAAATGATAGAATTTATTATTTTACTATACACAGTAATTTGCTTGTTTCCTACAACTTGATTGGAGTAAGCAAAATTTGGAGGCTCTATAAGAGCTGATTGTTCACAAACTTCCCCTATGGGCTTCCTTTTTTTTCTGTAAGTAAATGTTTACTTCAGAATCGTGTCTGCTTGATATTTTGTCCATTTGGTTTTCACTGTTAATTAGTGTTTGGAGACAATTTTTCTTATAAAAATATTTTTAATTTAATTTTAACTTCTTACAACACATTTTTCAAACAAACTTTATACCGCAAAATACTACCTATTTTTAATATATAAACCACTATTACAAACCACTTGAGTAGTATTTTCTGATATTCAAGTTTACAAACTCATTTCTCTTTACTGCATTTTATAATCTTTTCTAATATATGTCAGCAGTAAATTTTTAAATGCATTTATTTTGATATCAAGAAGTAGCATTCTCTAATATTAAAGTGTCAAATTGTGGATGATTATCAGGGCAAAGTGACAAATGCGCTCAGGCGAGCGTACTTGGGTTGTAAGAGCGTCGCTCACAGTAAGTGCGTAGTTCTAAAAACGTGGGAAATGTACCAAAATAGTGTGGCTACCGGATACCGGAACTCCCCGATATAGTGTTGTAACCTCGTTGGTCCGAACAAGGATGCTATAGACAATATAGATTATAGTATTGTTCTCTTTATGAATATGTGCAGCTAGAAGGTTTTATGCAAGTATTTGCTATGGAAATAGAGCTAGTTTTTTTCTTATAAATGTGTAAGGGAGGTTATTTAAATGTTATAGATATTGTAAAACTGTTCGATTTTTAACATTTTATTAGCGTAGAAAATGTTGACAATAAATACATATAATTAATTATATGAATTATGAAATGAGTGTAAATATGTGAAAGTCGCATGAAATCGATGTTTTAGTTTATTTATATTAGCGAAACATTTTTCTATAACTATTGGTGCATTTAAAAAAAATGCTATTTGAACAAATAGGTATAAAAGAATAACTTGTAGGTAGATAATTGATGTTGAAAAAAATAGTTTAAAAATTTTACTATAATTTTATCTAGGTTTGTACATCGAAACAACAGGTATTTGTGAGATAAAATCTCTTATGTATTTTGATTAGTATATTGTTATCTAGAAGTATTTAGTAAGTCCCGACATTAAGGAATACATAGTGAGATTATGTAGTACTAAAATACAATTTTCATTGTAAAAATCATGTGTATCTAGATATTTTGTAGTGAAGCTCATATAAAATAATTTGGGTCTTTATTAATAGCATTTGTTGGGTGCTACATTGCTATATGTATTTGTATGTTATATTTAACTTCATTTAGTTTTTTAATACTTTTCTTTACGAAGATGCATTCAAATATAAGTTTTCTGAAACAAATCCGAAGTATAGGTACTTACTAACAAACTATTGTCAATACATTTATCCACTTTTTTTTTGTATTATTTTAGTGGATGAAATCATAAAGATTTTTTAAATAGTACTATTTAAAAAAAATGTTTATGTTTCAATCTACAAGGTATTATAACAAAATTTGTCTATTACAACTGGTTGCGACATGATTCCTAATAATCTTAACTCCCTATACGCGTCACATTGCCAAATCTATTAAATTATATCTTATATATCGCTCATAGCATTATACAACTCAAAAGTTTTTAAAGGAATTGATATTAGTTTGTTAGTATTTTATTTATTGGGTATTGGAATAGGCGTTTGTTTTATATACATTATTATTTACATTAGTAAGTATACATTTTATTTTACGGTATTTTGGTTCCACTTGGCAAGATTTTTATGTTAATCAATAGTTGTGTTCATATGTACCTATAATATATGTTAGACAGCTCATTATATTACATTTAATAGTATAATCCATTAAGTATTTAGTAAAAAAAATATAATTTATTTAGATTTATAATCTATGTACTTATATATTTTTTAATGCTATATTTAACTACTTAACACATTGAACTGCTCATCAATAATTGCATGTTGTTCTAACTGCTACTTTCTTAATTAATTTTCGCTTTCTGCTGTCTCTATCACCACTAACATCATATAAACATTTTGCCCACGCACATACACAGGCTATACTAATAACCGGTTGAATGAAAAAGTCGTGCCCTACTATATATCTGTATTATTTTGTTGACACTTTTAAATAAGTGGTGTAGTATAAAGATAAACCGTAAATTAGCGACGTACTCAATAAACTGGTTGAAGATAGCTATGAGATGAAACTATATTTATGGCTGCTACATTGATGGTAATCATTGTAAAAGGCTTAGTGATTAGATACATATTAGGCTGCGCTTGCGGCCCTTAATTAAACAGTAGTAATTTCGATGGTGATGTGTTATTACAGTAAGCCATATGTTATATTATTTGTTAATCTGGCTCTGTGGCATTTTAAAATCATACTCTATATTATGATTTTATTTTACGTAGGTAAATACCTACTAATACGTAAAATAAAATCATCACAACATAAGTTTTTTAATCAAACTGTAATTGATGTCACTTGACTGGACTGACAATTTTTTTTTAGAATTTTAGATCTAGATTTTTCAGATTCTTCTTTACGTTACATTTTTAAGTTTACAAAACTCGTTTTAAATGCTTTTTTTAATCCCTGATTTGTTTAAATCACAGTCTTTTCAAGGATTAGTTGCAAAGACTTGTAGCAAACATGAATTTAACACATGGGGCACGACTTTGTGAGGTTTTGAATTGAAATACATCATGACATTATTAATTTTGCTCTATTTATAAAGTATCAAGTAAAGATTATTTTGTAAATTGCTTAGATTTTGACGAATATTTAGGTAAAGACAAAACAGATGCTTTCAGGATTCCCAAAAATGTCTATATTCTGGTCTATTATGGAATGTTTCTCAGATGCAAGTTACAAAGGGCTAATATCTACTATTTATTTACTATGAAATATATGGGATGTTATGATATTTAGTCTTTAGTAACTAAACGAAAAATAAACCTACTTAAAGGTGTTCTCCCTTGCTTTAAGTCCTAGTTTAACAATAGCACGCTAATTATTAATCTTACGGGCATCGCCTAAGCACCACTCGCCAATAACAGTGCTGTGATATTTTAAATCCATATCTGCGTTAAAGGTTAGACAGTCACTTACTAGGGTTATATCAATGTTGTTAAGCCTTTGTTGACAACGTAGATGTCCTCCATTTTGTATTCGCTCTACATGTAATTTTTCCTTTAAATATTGTTTTTTTTTTATCAATAATACTATAAAATAGTAAATTAACAGTCATCGTCGTCATAATTTCTTAATATGATGCTACATTAGAGGCCATAGACACGTTGCAGTGAAAACAAATAATGAAACTGCTTGAAACCCAGACTATACTGCTACTTTTTCGTAACTAAATGTGATAAACATACTTACACCTAAAAAAATTACATAATGCTTAGTGGAGAATTCTCACAAAACATTTTGGTGTAGTTTAATAAAAATATCACGAGAGTTCCTAACACGTAATTCGAGTTTCAATTAATGTCGAGTGTTTATGTATAACACTAAAAATAATAATCTTTAATAATTGTATAATTCGCAGAATAATAGAGAAGATAAAAATAATCTTCTTGATGTGGTAAGTTAGAGCGTGAATGCCTTAAACACTGAATAACCGTAATTTTAATAGTGTATTTTACTGGACTACTACATTAAGAACTCTTAATATACATAAAATGAATAACGTATAAATTTCTTACATTTTATTCTATTTTGAATGTGAGAAAAAATAAATAGAAATAGAATAACATTTTAGAGGTAAATAATTTTATTTTGAAATTGGATATTTGATTACATAGCTCGTAACATAAGTAGCAGTGTGCTCTGGGCTTCGGTAGTCGGTTAATTAGGGATGATGGTTATAATTAGTTTTCTATAGTTCAGCACTGATGCCGATCGTATCGACATGGATTCGAGCTATTGGTCATTGGACGAGAAACGAGAATATGCCATCGAAACAGAATGCTTTTTGACGTATTGACTTAGGTATATGGATTTAAAATATATAATGTATTCACCGTAAAAGCTTAAACATCGCCTTATCCATCCAAGCATTCTGGTGTTAGAAATATCTTGCGTTAACACGTCATTAATCATCCCTTACTAATCATCCAAGTACCTACTGTAAGAATATTAGTTACTCTAGAACATCAATTACGTTGTAAATCAATTTAGTTAAAATATATCTAATACGTTGTTGCCATGATTTTTTTTGTTTCCATAGTCACATTTAGTTCAGTACCATAAACAGCACAATATATGTGACGGAAACAGACGTCTGTCGACTTTTTATACAACTAAACTCTGAGTAGATCGCATCGGTCTATAATATTCTCGAAATCACAAAGTTTTTCATTATGTCATTGTTATGGAATACATTGCGATTCGCTCGTCTGCTGTTTACTGCGGGCGATTATCGTTACAAAACCATTTTACCACCCACCAAGTCGACCGGCGTATGTGACGTCACGTTATGCGAGTGAGTAACGGTGCCCCCCCTCCCGTTCCCGTCCCGTCCCGCCCGCCCTGGTGTTGTAGCTGGCGGCTGGTGTGCTGAGCGCGTTGGATGGTTGCAGAATGACGTGGACGCGCCGTCCGTGGCGCCGTCGGAGCGGCCCTCAGTGGTGTCCGTCGCGTCGCTGGAGCAGCCTTGCGCGTGCGCCAGCGCCGCCGCGATCGCGGGGCTCGTGTCGAGCGAGGGGCTCGCGGGGCTCACGGGGCTCGCGGGGCTCACGGGGCTCGCGGGGCTCCCGCTCGAGCCCCGCGCCTAGCGCCGCGCGACCGCGCCGCAAGCCCTCCATCGATCTCAACGAGAATTGCTGCGCGGCGCGCCCCGACCCCCCGCCCTTCTGATCCTGCTCGACTTCGTCTGTCGCTGATGATGGACGTGAACACGGACTTATTCAATGAAGACTTGTTGTCGTTTCGGTGTCATTTATCATTCGATAACATTGATGCTTTCGGTGCGGGTGCTCAGGTTGAGCAAAGTGAGCAACCGTCTGGATGCCGAGGCTGAGAAATGTGCGTTCGCTCGCTGTTCGCAGCCCGCGGTCTGTACAATACTGAAATTGTAGTATAATGTCAGTCCCCCAGCTCTGTCCCTGCATTTTTGATTCGATATTACTCACCACATTCCTGATCATAATATTTTCAATTTAAAAATAGTGTAATAAAAACCGTGTAATCTCTATTGAAATGAAAAAAAAATTAGTAAAACATTGTAAACATTAGACAGAATTGCTACGGAATTGGTGATCAAAATTATAAATCCGAACTGATGTAGGCGTGTTAGTAGGAGAGTTATTACGTAATTTGTTTTAAGATAGTTCTATTAGTTACAAATATGAACACTATACAAAAAAATTGTGCATGAAATACTTTTTCAAAAGTAGGAGATGTAACCATATATAAGTTTTTTGAAGGCGCCGTGTGCCACCGACGTGGTATAAAAATACATGAAATTTGAGTCAATGCAATGGATCCCCATTTTTGGTGAAATAGCAGATATGTGGATAGCTGTATTTTTTTATTAATATTGACATAGGTCTGATTTTAAATATAGCCAAAGCTTTCAGAAACTATGTTTTAGTCAGTATTTCGAGACTGATGGAAATCTTAGTGTTAATATTTTGATTTTGTTGTAACAATTAAATATGTGCATTCTGTCACGCATAGGTCAACTTATGAAGAAAAAAAAACAAAGAAAAAACACTATATAACGATATACTGAGAACTGGCTATTACTGACTAATGTTACTATGAGTACTTGCGTGTATATAGTTGATAATCGAAATGTAATTTCAGTTTAAGTTAAATGAAAAACTCGAGATTCTAAACGTAATAAATATAGGTTATTTCGAAATTACAATGTGTTCATTGTACATCTAGTGTTTGCTAGATTAGTTCGTTCGTATAAGCTCGGCGGTGTCTGTAAGCTTGAGAGTGTTCAGTGTTGATGGAACGATTAAATTATGATGTATATAATCTATATTGAATAATCGATTCGCGAGTAGCATCCACATAATGTTTCCATTCCTTTTAATTATGAAAAAAATAACACAAGATGAATGAATAAATAATTCGTCTGTGAATTATTAGGCAGTCGCAAAATGTTTCGAATGAATTACAAAATAATTAATGGTAATTAATAAATTATTTTCAGTGTAAAAAATAAATCAGTTGACACTTTACACTATTTTGATTGCAATTACCCTTTGACTGTATTTTTTATTGTTTTATTCTTACTGACAGAGACGTTTTTTTTATTGTATTGATTTTTTACTGAAATTTGTACTTCTCAGGCAATACAAGCAATGTAACATTGTTTTTATTTTGTTCTTTTATTTTTGGTATTGTTCATTTTCTGTATTGAAATCATTGAAAATTTAAAAAAAAAATTTGAACGTACATAAAAGTCTTAATGAAAATATAAAAATTACCTTCTACATAATAAGGGATGTGACTTGACCCATCAACAATTGACATCATCCAGTTATTGGTAGGTCAAATCACATAGCTTATTATGGTTCGCTACAAAAATCAAAAACCTACTTAACTCAATTTCTTACACTATATGAAAAATTTGAATGAATTTTGTTTGCATGGCATTTGTGTGGCCGAAACGAAAAACTTAGCGAAGGCAAACTAAAATGACGTACTTCATGTAATTACTGTTAAAAGACTTAATAGTATTAGTAGAAGTATTTAATACTAATATGTCTTTTCTATAACGTGTGGTGAGTTAGAAGAGAACGGCCTTTTGTTTCTGTTTATCGGTTGTGATTTGTAATTTAGTTGTAGTTTTTTTTTATAGTAAGGTTTTTATTAAATCTTACATATTTGAAAAGAAATTCCGTTTCTCTCGTGACGGTGGTTTTAGTCGATTCGAGTCCAACATACCAACTTACCGCTTAGCCCCGGTGAGATGACGATTTGTGGAGTTTTCCACACCTTAAAGAAACAGTATTAAAGACGCTAAGTCAATTTAGCGAACTCGAGCAAAAATTATTTTTCTGCTCATACAATTTTGTATCTCCTTTCGTTCGGAATACCGTAGTACGTGGCATGATAATCCTTTTATTTGTAGGTTGTTCTGACGTTTCCGTTATATAACAGCACTTAACGACTTTGAACAGGTCTCATTGTGTAGGTAATTTAATGGAAAACAAAAAAGTTCTGAGCACATATGACGAAAAACGTACTGGAAACGAGATATCACACGAAATGTATAAAAAGTCTACATTTTTCGTTAAATTGTTAAAAAAATGACGCCCCGCTCGTCCAGACTGCGGGTATCGAAATTATTAATCAGCGCTTTTTTTTACTATTTATCCAAAAATAAAAATGCGTGGTAATCGAAATGTCCATTTTTGATCATAAAACGCTAGGTTAACTGGGCTAAATATCGACGAGCCAGGAATAATATCGACCAGTTGATTCACTGACAATTTGTGTGTTGTTTCGACAGATTTTTTTTTGCTGTATATTCTACTAACATAAAAGGTATATAAGTATTTCAAACGAACATCAGCAGAACACAGGACAGGACATCAGAAAACAGTAAACGTTGAATAGAAAAAGAAATTTCTTCAAAAACTTGGAGATGCCGGGGATCGAACCCGGGGCCTTTCACATGCAAAGCGAACGCTCTACCACTGAGCTACATCCCCATGTGCTAGTAGGTAATGAAATTGGCCTATGATTTGCAAGAATAAGGAATGTTGTAGAATATTTTATTATTAATGATATAAAACATCACGGAATATCAAAAAAAATATGTACTACTTCGTAATATGCATGAGCAGCATATCGTATTAAAAAACGTGACGTCTAAGATTGAGTTTGCATGAAAACGAATATTTTACACAAAATTATGTATAATTTGTGCTAGGGTTGTCGTCTCATATCTGCGCAAGGCTATTTTTAATTGTTTATTTTTATAATTACCCTAATGGCGTTCCAATTTTTTTTATCACCAATCAATAACAAAAGATGGAAATAAAACGCCTAAGTAAGGTTGTCTATCTTTACCAAGAAATGATTAGGGTTGGTACGTTTAAAGGTAAACGTGTATTAGTCATTTACTCTCATCGAGTATCCGTATGCAAATTACATAAAAATGTAGCTAATTGTATTACGTACATAGGTACATGATTACAGATGAAACGGAAATTCGGCCGCTATCCGGTATCGGCCGGATTCCAGATTGTGAGCAGTTGTTAATAGCAATATACATATAAAAATTGCTATTCACTGTTGTCCAATCCAAGTTGGCATTACATGCATATAATTGCATTACATGAAAGTGATCCGCGTGTCCGGCCCACATTTTTGCACCAAATATAAGCTCTCTGCCCACGCACAATATTTCTTTCTCCGATGGTTTAGAATTTTTCTGCTGGAAAAACGTTACTCCAGCAGGAATGGTTTTTTTCCGTTTTTTTTTCTAAAACGACAACGCGCATAATTTTTTTACCTGCTGGGGTAACGTATCGAGGTAGGTAATAAAATATGATTTGTTGTCTAGGCACAATCTTGTCGGCCTATCAAATTCTGTTTCCACTACTTCCTGAACCTTTTGCATGTAGTAAAAAAGGCTTGAGATAAAATGCTTCCTTGGCATAATAAAACCGCATTTGGAAGCTATATTCAAGTGAAAATAATAGCCTCTCGATAAAGTTTTTCACTGTGTATAATAATGCTTGATTCACTGTTCCCACAATGTACTAATAAATTAAAAACAACGGTACAGACAAAATTAGTTTAATAAACTTCAACAGGTTAGAATAATAATATCTAAAATAGATTTGCTAAGCGTGTGACTAGGTAAGCAAGTTATTTTCTATTAACTGCCTTCTAGAAACTGTATTTATGTAACATTGTGTTACTATGAGATAGCACGATAAATCATGGCATGTTGAGTCTTTCTTGACACTTAGTTTTTTAGAAATATATTAGTACTTATGTACATTTTACATTACACTTATTATTATTATAGTAGTTCTTACTAGGTTACAAAGGTATATAATAATAGCTTGCTTGTATTATAATATATATAATTGGCTTGGTTAATGAATATTACTACTTATTTCATTTTTTTTTGTTCCTATTGAAAATTAATAGTCCTTATATAGGTACGCTTTTTCCACAAATAAGATCTTCACCTACCACACTACATTATATAAGTCTTAAACAACTATAAGTAATGCATAAATAAATATATTTTTTGACAGTTATGTTTATCGTAGTGCAACACCGCCATCTATAACAAAACTTGAACCGGTAATGCTCTTGGCTTGATCACTAGCCAGGTAAGCAATTAACCCTGCTACTTCTCCCGGTTCCACAGCTTTCTTCAGAGGGATATTACCAACAACATTGGCTACAAATAAAGCCATTTGATCTTCATTTAACCCAATATCCTTCAATAAGTTCGTGTTTAGAAATCCTGGGTTCACGGAGTTTACTCGAATGCCATCTGGCGCTAACTCCAACGCAACACATTTTGTGAAATGATCTACCGCTGCCTTGGAAATATTATATGCCAAGGCCATTGTACTCGGCTTAGTGCTAGAAATGCAAGATGTGTTGATAATACAACCTTTTGTTTGTGTCAAGTGTGGAACAGCAAGCATTGTAAGGTGATATATGGCTCTCATGTTTGTCGACATAACCCGGTCATATGCTTCCATGGACGAGTTTTTGATGCCGCCCATTTCTATAACACCGGCGTTGTTCACTAAAACATCCAATTTTCCAAAGTGCTCGATTGTCTCGTTAATTATCCTCACAGCATCGGCGTCTTCATTGACGTCAGCAGTTATTGCTAGTGGTTTTATCCCTGTACATTTTTCACAGTAAAGCGCGATTCTTTTTAGATTATTTTCTTTTCGACCTACAATGACGAGTTTGGCTGAATGTTTTGCGAAATGAAGCGCTGTTGATGCACCAAGGCCTGAACTCCCACCAGTTATTAAAACAACTTTGTCTTTAAAATCCATATTGGAAGTTTATTTTGTGTTTGTTAATTCAAGGTTGATCAGCTGTTAAGCTAACAAGCGTCGACGCGCTTGCGGACTAACCTAATAAAACTGACTCCCCAAATGTTGCCACAAGTATTGGCAAAATCCTACCTGAAATAATAATATTTTAAACAAATATTGAAAGAAGTTTTAGTGAAAAGTGTCTAAGAATTTAACTTTATTAGACGCCTGTTTTTGTAATTATTAGCAACCTTATCGACTCGTAGCGTTGGGTATTTTTGCGAGTAAAGTGAAAAATACAAAAGTGCAAAAACAGCGCCATTGAGGATTACAACAGAGGTAACAAAATTTCCGATAACCTCAAAGTTACCAAACGTATAGAAAACTAAGACTTCAAATGTATAGAAAACTAAGACGGCATATGTATAGAAAATTATTTCCCTAGCTCAAGAGAATAATTTTTATATTTGTATTTATTTCTGTAGACACAGGAACTTATATGAACGCTCAGCTCCAGTTGGACAGAGGGAGTCATATGAAGTAAATCTTGAGTGGATTTTATTTAATCAAGGTTTTTAACAGATACATAATAAATTAATAACATAATTGACATGTTATACACGTTAAGTTAGCAGCAAAGTTATAATTGGTTTTTCTCCAATCGTAAAATTCGACAACCAACGAAATCAACCTACTAAGTACAGATTATTTAAATACCTGGCAACTCTTCTATGCACACATATTCGCGGCAACAGCACGTGATTAAAGTCCTAATAATAGTATCCAAATAGACGCGATTTTTGACCTTTTCCAAATTTGACTAGCCGGACATTTATTTATACTGTCATCAAGGATTTGCGAGTAGTTTTAATATGTAAAAAAAATATTGGTGGGCTTCTAACCTTTTAACAACGAAATAAAAGTAGTACCTACTTATTAGATTTTTAAGTAGATAAAATTATTTTGTTCATTAAAAAAATTATATTCAATAATATAACAGTACTTCAAAGGTTACTTTTTTGTCCTAAATTTGTTGTTTTGTGTGTTCCTAAATAAAAAAAAAAACGGTTTGCACTCCGGGAGTGCCGGCTGAAGTGAATACTTGAACATTAACGTTGTGCATTTTTGAATATTTTGGAATTGTTAGAGAATAATTTCGCACGAATTGCTTTATCCCAAAAAGTGCACAACGCCGTTAAAGAAGTTTTCACTTCAAAAATATATGTTAATGCTATAAAGTATAAACATATTACAAATTTTATTATTACATATGTATATTTTTATAAAGTACCTACTCACTAATTTTTTTTCCACTATTTCTTCACCACTTTTTTCATTAGTAGAAGCACTTTGTTCAATTTCCATATTTTAAACACGAATTTTATAAGCCATCAGGTCGAGCCATCAGCAGTCACCATCCGTGGATGCGCGTAGCAGGCTGTAGTAAAAACACACATGCACACTCGCGCAAGCGCCCTGCACCGCTTAATGTTAATGTTTAATGTTATTACCTACTTTTTGAAGTTTTCACTTAAAAAAGTAGATAATAACATATCTAAATGTATACATAGGGTACACTGGAAGTTCTGCGCTCCTGGCCGTTCATCAATGTTTGAATTTCGAATGCTATATTTTTTTAAATATAAGAAACTCGGCTCCGTCTTACGAGTTTTCGATCAGGGTCACGTGTCCTGACGCGAGTTTAACATTTTTTTTTTTTTTTTTTTTTTTATTTGGACTCTATCTCGCGTGTAAACATTTTTTATACATCCCAAAAAGTACACTAAAGAAGTTTTCAAAAATCATGACAATGTGTTCTTATAATTTTGTGTGGCAATGGGTATAATTTTGTGTTGTATGATGTTTTAATTTGCATGCTGTGGTCTTCATTAATTGAGGGAGTAGGTACACATCATTTTGTATAGCTTATTATTTATTATACTGTGACACTGTGACACTGCTGTGTATGTCATTTATTGGAGATGCTAACTATTAAATAAAAATAAATAAATTCATTTTGAAATAATTTTCTATAATCACGTTATGAAGAATACAAGAACACAAACATTAACATTACAGAATACTTCCTCGAAGGTATGTTGTGGAGGTAGACTTAAAAGGTAATTTGTCTTCATCAACTCTTACGAGCTCACATTATTTAATAACTCGTACCTAGAAGCTGAGAATAGTTGATCGGCGATTCTCGATTCTGTGAAAGCAATAATAATTGCACTAATTCATAAACCCTTAATAAAAGGTCCCCGTCGGGTCGGAAACTAGTCGGGCATCCCCGAAATATACACGCCGTTAAAAACGTACATCCTAATTGCTTCTAATTAGCTCTACTGTACAGTGGTATTGTTTCACAAAACAAAACCTACTACATACAAATATTCATTAGTTTTGTTTCAATGAGAATCCGCTAAATAAGAAGACCACAGGTTCTATATGGCCTTGTTTTTTTATGTTATAGGGGGCAAACGAGCAGACGGGTCACCTGACTGTAAGTGACTACCGTCGCCCATTGACACCATGTGACTCTTGAGTTGCACTCAAGAGTCACAAGTGCGTTGCCGGCCTTTGAGATGGGAGTCGGTCGGTCGGTCGATCGGTCCGGAAAAGCAGGAGTGGAGAAGCTGGTACTGGGGTGCTCCTGCATAGAGTTGAGAACAGTATTCCATATGCGGCCGAACCTGCGTCTTATAAAGTTGTAGGCGGTGGGCCGGGGTAAAATATTGTCTCGATCTGTTCAGCACACCAAGCTTCTTCGAGGCTAATTTGACCTCACCCTCTAAGTGATTTGTTTTTTATGTCATTTAACATTGCTGGAATATTATCTAGGTATACGTATAAGAATTTGCAAAAATATGTAGGCACAGATTCCTGATGATAAAATATGATGCTTGTTTTGTAGCCGAATTTAATTAATTTGTAATTGGGACATTTACTCTTTAACGACTTGATAATGTTTTATAGTTCTTTCTTGTTACTTTAAGGTTCATCACGTAACATCAGGGGTTAAAACAGAAAACACAACAAAGTGTTAAGTAAGTTTCAATCCCTGGTGATATTTACATTTTTTTACAGTAAATTTAGAAAATAAACACTGCATATTAACATTCTAGTCAGTTAATCAAAAGCACCGAGAGGACCTCCTGTTACGTTATAGAACGGCAACTAATCTAGGTCCAAAGGCATATATTGATACATAAATTCATCTTGTCATTTATCGTGAATAACGGATTGGTTCGTGTATTCTGGTCGCCACGGAGTTGACCCCGGTTGACATAATGATTTACAGAAACAAAACTATCGTTCGGAAACGTGACCGCCGTTCATATGCAAATTTATATAATATTGCTCTATTGGATCTTATACCGCCAATGTTGGTATTTGGAAGAAGACAACAATCAATGTAGGTACCTACCTACAATTTCTTAATCAATGTGGATTGCCAGTGATGACCTTATGGTACTGACACGTGGTCGGTACCTAGTTATAGTACAAAGTCGCTCAATAATGATTTACCAAGTGAAATATCATTTTGAACGAACAAATATGTTGGGGAACATAAGCAAAATTCTTGTCAACAAAATGAAATAGTAATGGGCAGGATATACAGCGCGGAGAACTGACAATCGATGGGGGAAGGAAGGTAAATGAAGAAAGTAGCCACGATCGCTGTAATTCGATCGAAATGTCGTGTAACCAAAAAGGTATTAGGCCTTATAAATATTATCGCCTTTAAGTCCTGAGTTACACATCTAACAAATAGATACCTACTAATTTGTTAATAGGAATAAAAGAAAAACAAATTGTTGTCTCTGGTGATTGTTACATACCTACTTTACCGGGTTAATAATTATGTTGATGTGACTTTTAGTAGTGGAAACTACTACCTACTGAATTGCAACTAAAAATAACAATTGTCTACAAGAAATCTATTAGTCCACTGTTAGTCATAGTTTGCATCTAAATCATACTATATCCGTTTGTGGGCCACCCATTCATCTTATGTCCACATTTACATATAAAACATTCCAATATATCAATTCGGCCTCGAAATGCAATTTGTGAATGGTTCCCATAAATAACTATTTCCCGTTTGACACATAGCGACCCTTCGTTCAGGAACCGCGGTCTGTTTTCCCGCCATTATTTGACAGATGCGTTTCTTTCGGTAGGTGGCCGTAAGGATTTTTCAAACGGCTCTGAAATCAAATCAACTGTGAAATTCAATTGTGCTCCCATAAATATTGTGCTTTGAGAAATGTTACAGTTTTCGGATTTTTAGTTTTGGTAGAGTGACATATTGTTTTTTACGTACAAGCATTTGTTAGTCACGGTAATCGTCGTCCATAAGTCGTTCCTACGCTACGTCACCTTGTTTTTATTTTTTATATAACTGAGTTTATAAACAAGCGCACGGCCTGCCTGATGGTAAACGGTTACTGTTGTCTGTTAATGTTTACGTTAGTAACGTTCTTGTGTGTTGCCTATCCTTAAGTTATCCTATTCTTGGGTTTACGTGGTGCTCTGGCGACTTCTGCACCAGCCTAGAAAACGCCTCCAACTGACTCCAATTCGCGCAGATATCTAGTGTGCATGCTTCCTAACAGAAAAATTAAAATCATCTTTTTTGTTGACTTTCAGACAGGTTTGTTTTTTGATTTTATTACTTAACTAACGACCCGCCCCAGCTTCGCACGGGTGTAATGTAGATATCTACTAATGTGGTGAACAATTATCGTCATATGATTATACAAATTAACACAAAATAATATTAAACCATACGTATAAACCTTCCTCTTGAATCACTCTATCTATTGGTGAAAACCGAACTAAAATCCGTTGCGTAGTTTAAAAGATCTAAGCGTACAACGGCGGAAGCGACTTTGTTTTATACTATGTAAAGATATCACACCCCTTCTATACTTGTACCTATGTAATGTATAAATTCATAAGAAAGAGAAAGAAAAAAAATTTGTTTCACTCATACATAGGCACAAGAGTTTTAAGAAAAAACATTGCCTTTACAAGATTCGTGGGAGAGCCATGCTTAAAAAAAAAAGAGTATAAATAAACATAGTAGTAAATGACTACCGCAGCCCAGGGGCACCTGCAACTCAAGAGTTAGAAGTGCGTTGCCGGCCTTTAAGGTGGGAGTAGGGGAAAGGTGGAAGAGGGGAAGAGGGGGAGGGGGATGGGATAGGGCCTCCGGTAACCTCACTCACTCGACGAAAAGCAATGCAAGCATTGCTTTACTGCCGGTTTTCTGTAAGGCCGTGGTATCACTCCGGTCGAGCCGGCCCATACGTGCCAAAGCATGGCTCTCCCACGATATGTACATATGTCTAATAAATAATTATTATTATTTCTCTAGTTATGTCATACTAGTTTTATCCTTAGTGATAATAACTGTAAGGCGTAGTGAAAACTTAACTTACATATATTATATACTAGCTGTGCCCGCGACTTCGTTCTCGTTTTTTTCGGAAAACAGCAATTTGTCGCTTATTGCATAGTACCTCTTTCTCCAGGTAGGGTTTTTTATACTGTATTGGCGGTGAAACAACCTGGAGCGTACAAAAAAGGTTGTTTTGGTTGCTTACACGTGAAATAACGACATAATTTGGCTGTGGTAACATTACTCATTTGTTTTTCGTGTGGAAGCTCACCTCACCGGGCTATTGGTGAGGCCGTATATCAGGCTTAAACCAACTAAAACCACACGATGTGCCTCACAGCACGGCGACGTTTTGTCTTCAATGATCCACCCAGCGCTGGCTAGCGGACGGCAACTGGGCGATGTGTAGACCCTCTGTTCACGGGAGACTCTGCTTCGGGTGAAGAACATAAAACTCGTCTCATACACCCACGGCCACTCTTAGCGTACGCATGAGAGCGCGAGTGAAAAGGTTCCACCCGAAAGTTTTTCTACCGAATCCACACCGTTACCTCCTCCTTGCGCGAGATGTTCTCCTCGCAGAAAATCGTCATCAAACAACTGTGACGACCTAACATCTCGATTCGTCCGACCAATTGGGAGGCTCTTGCTGTAGTCAGTCAGTGCCGCTTCCTAGAAACTATGGGCCCCCTCGGTATACCTAACAGATAAATGTTTGCTTCTGAGCTTTGTTTAGTCACGGTGTAACTTAAGATTTCACACTACTGTAACCGAACTCAAAATAAATGATCTGAAAGTGTAAAAAAAACTTCACCGGTTACATGTCAATATTTCAGCTTAGATGTAATTTTTTGGCGATAGTGTTTGCCATGCATTTAAAATACTGTAATACTAACAAAGTGTTAAGTTATACTAACAACTAAGTCATAGATGCTTTAAATAAGAATTTTATTCCATTCTAATATAATCATGTTGACGGGAATCAACGCGATCACGTATTTAAAAGGTACGACATACCTTTGCTTTGCCGTGGTCGTGGCCGTGATCACAGGCCTGTAGGTACTGTAATACTTTTTAAATACGTGATCGTGACATTCCCGTCAATATAATTATATTATCATGGAACGCTAAAGTTTAAAAGTTTGGATCTTCTTTTTCTGGCCAGATGGTCTAGTGGTTAGTGACCCTGACTGCTGAGCCAGAGGTCGTGGGTTCGATTTCCACCCAGGACGAATTATTCTGTCTGGGTGTAATTTATTTATAATATGTATGTATTTAGAAATATATAAGTATGTTTATCAGCAGTCTGGTTACCATAGTACAGGCTCTGCCTAGTTTAGGATCAGACGGCCGTGTATGAGGTGTGTGAAGTTGTTATTATTATTAATGCCCTGAAACATATTTATGAATTTAATGGCTGCGAGAGGCAAAATTGCTCGTTGAAATAGTCAAGAACCAGCTATAGATTACTCTGGGATTACCAAACAAAGAAAAAACAACTCCTGCTGCTTCAGCAATCACTACAGAAAAGCACGATGATATCCTACGATTGAAAATATACATTCACTCGAAATCCTTTTAAACACACGACTATTTGCAGGTGAAATCTAATGTAACCAATAATATTTCTTTAAATCACAGGTAAAAATCGATTCTTTGTACTCTTAATATTTATTAGTTCGTTAAATGGAGTGGTTTTATAAAAAAATAATATAAATTAAACCGACGAAAAGAACTAAAACGCAAAAAATAAATAAACCTTTTAAGTCTTAAGTATTAAGCTTTTTTTAAAGGTTTATTTATTTTTTGCTTTTTAGTTTTTTTCTTCGGTTTAATTTTTTGTTAAAAAGGTTATTATTATTTATGATTTTTTTTCATCATCAGCTTGGCTACATGATGTGAGGATTTCTAAACGCAAATACCTGATACAGTAATGAAAAGTAAACAGAAACACTATTCTTTTCTACAATTTTCGAGGGTTTCTCTCAATTTTATCAGAATTCCTGGTAGAGAATGCCCTAGGCATTAAGTCCGCCTTTGTACAAATGTGTATGAAGTTTTAAATAAATAAATAAATAAATTCCATCATCAGATCCTTACTTCCTTGATATGGGACCACCCTTGAGGTATACCCTATCTAACAAAAAAGAATAATCAAAATCAGTTCATAAGTAACGGAGAGGGTTGAACATACATAAAAAAAAAGAATATGTATAAAAACGGTCGAATTGAGAACCTCCTTTTTTTGTAAATAAAACTGAATTTTCATTAACGGATGAAAACAGACTGAGGTGCGTTTAGTTAGCTTAAGACAACTTCACAGACTTTTTTAAACATCAATTCTTCAACCGATTGACTGCGATAGATCGACGTGGCAAGCTCTATATCTGATGTCGGCGTTTGTATAAACTATTCACCGTAATGTGGTTCTACGAGGCATGGCGCTCTTACGGCAATGTATGGCGCATTGCAACTGATCTATCGCGTAATCAGAGGATTGCTATTGCTACTTTTGCCACCCAATGTACTTAAATACGCTTACCTATGAATACTTGTAGTTTTCGTACGTAAATGAAAATAGATGGAGTTAGTTTGAGAGGTCAAGAAATAAAATAGCCAACCCATTAATCTGTAAGTAAGTACATAATGTAAAAATATGTGATTTGCAAAGGAATATTTTATTTACCGTAGGATTAAAGTAGGCGGTTGTGCCAAGCTACATTAATTACACTTAGGGCATCAAGATTCCATGGAAAAATAGGCTCAAACTTTTCCAAGGGACCAATGATTTTGTAGTGAAAACTTTTTTAGGCACGTTGGGCATCTTTATTACGGGAATCATAATAAAAATTAAAATCCTTGTTTACTTTTAATCTTGTTTCTTTCAACTGTACTGTTGGAATAGTGCTAATAAAAGTACATAAAAAATAAAAGTTGGACTCGTGCGAAGACTTGTATGGATGTTATAAAAGTTGGACTCCTGGAAAGTTTGAATCTTGCGAATAAAGGAAAAAAACATTGAACTCCTGTGAACGTCACGCTCAGATCCTACTAATGCTATAGACGTGAAAGTTTGTGAGGATGTATGGATGTATGGATGTTTGTTACTCTTTCACGCCAAAACTACTGAACCGATTGCAATGAAACTTGGTATGTAGATAGCTGGAGACCTGGATTAATACATAGGCTACTGTTTATCCCAATATTCCGAAGGGATCGGGACTTACGCGGGTGACATCGCGGGGCGCTGCTAGTACATAATATAATGATACAGATACGTGTGTGTGTCTGTGTGTATACAGGGTGTTACAGAAGAACAGTTTTAGGAGCGTTATGTGTAGCCGACAAATAGTTGATTTAGCTTGAAAAAAAAATATTCTGAAAATGCTTTTGGTAGTGCAGGTGGACATTTCTAAACAATACATTATGAATTTTCACGTCAATTTCAATGATTTTGTTTTTTATTTTTTTTTGCAGTCATTTTCAAAAAAATCTGGACATTCCATCAACATCCTTGGTATTTAATACCTATAGTTTTATTCGTGTCAGCACTCTCTTATACCAAATATTAGCTTAATCGGTAAATTTTCAAGTTTCTATTTCTTTTCGTTTCAGTTTCAAAATAAAAATTTTAATAAAATTCTTAACGCTTTACGTTATTCACGGGGTCAACTATACGACCCTAAAATATGACCACACCTTTTTGTAACACTCTGTATATGAAAGTTTTTTTTTCTCTTCTGACGTGCAGTCCTACGACCGATAGTTTTTTTATACATAGGTAACGGTCTGGAAAACCCCATCAATACATAAAGACATTGCCAAGAATGTTCGTAAACACGATTTCCAAAGAAATTTTAAATTGGCAATTTCAGGAGGCAAGTAAATTAAATGTAAATAATATACAATTTGTAATTAAAACAGACTGCGGCGAATTTTTCTCAATTCCGTTGCGATCCAATAAAGAAATGCAAATTAGGTGCGGCGAAGAGTTATGACTCCGTAGGGATGAGATAATTTAAGAGTCGACGGTAAGTATACATTTTTGGGCATTAGTATATCCTACTAATATTATAAACGTGAAAGTTTGTGAGGATGTATGGATGTATCGATGTTTGTTACTCTTTCACTCAAAAACCACTGAACCGATTGCGATGAAACTTAGTATGTAGATAGCTGGAGACCTGGATTAACACATACTTTTTATCCAGATATTCCTACGACAACGGAACTTACGCGGGTAAAACGCCGGGCGCAGCTATTGAGCAATACTCACAGAACTCTAAAACTAGAAATATATTTAAAAATGACATGCGTGTATATTATGGTTCTGTAAGGTAATTAATTAATAAATGATCAATAAGTGTTTAGAGAGTTCTAAAAATCCCCCAGAAAAATACATATTTAATGCGCCATTAATATATGGCATTGCATTAATACATGGCATTTGATACTGTCAGTAGCTTATTTAATCCCTTTTTTATTATTTTGAGAAAGGTCTCCCTTTCTCAAAATTTGCATTAAAAATTTATTTAAATCTCACTTCACTTCAATCTCAGTTCACAATCGTCGAAGACATAACATGACACGCCAAAAAAAGAAAAGCGCAGTTTATTGGTCACGTCGATCACCATATTCGACAAAATAATATATCTGTAAATTCTATATGTGAAGGTATTTGCTTCATTAACGTTCATTGTATATTTATTTTTCAAAAGCAAGAACAATTAATTGCAATTAATTGTATTGTATTTAGTTATGTAAGAAGTAAGACAAGTGTTTGTTAACCCAAAAAAAATATTGTTCTCTTTGTCTTCTTTAAAATTACATAAGTAGGTACTACTTTTTTTTTTTTTACATTCCACTTTTTTGTGTGTTATTTTAACTTGAACTTCTATTATTTTAGCTATTTTCACTTGAGAAATGTAGTGATAAAGTATCGATAAGTTGTATTCGGACAACACTACGATTGCAAGGTCCCTCTTAAGTCGAAAAGTTTTTATTACTAATCTAGGTGCGAAGCACTAATTTGGGAGTTTTATAGCCAAAAGCCGCATTGTCAATCTACCCAAAAATTCTGTTGAGTGTTGTTTCATTGTCATAAACTGTTTGTTGTTGTTGTTAGGTACTTGATTAAGTTTTATATAACTTTTTTATTTGAGATTCATAAAAATGAGAAACAGCGTTAATCTAGTTTTGAATAAGGTTATTTTATTCATGAAAGTATTTAAATTTAGGTAAACAAGAAATTAATGATAAATAAAAAGTTGAATGAAAAACGGCAATGTTTTGTTTTTAATTGATAATATCAAAAAGCTTGGAGATGCCGGGGATCGAACCCGGGGCCTTTCACATGCAAAGCGAACGCTCTACCACTGAGCTACATCCCCAGTGACACTTAATGATTACTTTACATATCGCTTGCGTGTTTGTGGGCGCACCTCAGAGTGTCAGAGTGTGGTCGTGGATGACTGTCACTTTCTTACAAAGGAACAGTAAGTACTTAAAATTCAAAATCGGCTAAATTTAGCTTCTATAAACATCTGTACGTGTTGTCAGAGTATTATCAAGTGTATGGAGGTCACAAAAGCATGTGCTAGATTCACGTACGTATTGTAGGTATAGGTACTTTTTGTGTAGGTATAACAACTAGGCACGTAATTATAACTTGCCGATTAGATTATAAGAAAAAAAACGGCCAAGCGCGAGTCGGACTCGCGCACCGAGGGTTCCGTAAAATATTTTTATTATATAATGTAACTAAAAATTTACGGTTTTCGCAATTTTTCCTTTATCTGTGCTACATGACGTTGCTTCGTACCAAATTTCAAGATTCTGAGTTCACGGGAAGTACCCTGTAGGTTTTGATTCCTTTGCGAGTGTCGAAAAGTGATCCTATAAGGGTTCCGTTTTTGCCTTTTGAGGTACGGAACCCTAAAAATATAGTGTAGGACGGTTGCTTTGAAGTATTTTTATGAATTTAGTAAAAAACACAATTTTAATTGAGTTTATTAAAGTTTTTATAGTCTGTGTTTTTTAACCACTTCAAAAAAAGAAGGAGGTTCTATGTTCGGCTGTATGTTTAAAAGGTCGGGGAAAAGTTTCTCCGTATTTTATATACAAATTTAAGATATTTTTTTCAAAGTTTAATTACATTTACTTATAATATATTAGCTGCGCCCCGTGGTTTCACCCGCGTAACTCCCAGTGCCGTGGGAATATCGGGATAAAAAGTAGCCAATGTGTTAATCCAGGTCTCCAGATATCTGCATACCAAGTTTCATCGCAATCGGCTCAGAAGTTTTTGCGTAAAAGAGTAACAAACATTCATAAATCCTCACAAACTTTCACGTTGATAATATTAGTAGGATTATATAATTACTAGCGCAGCTGCGGTTTCACCCGCGTTAGTCCCGGTACCGTGGGAATATCGGGATAAAAAGTATGTTAATCTAGGTCTCCCAACTATCTACATACCTAGTTTCATCGCAATCGGATCAGTAGTTTTTGCGTGAAAGAGTAACAAACATCCATACATCCATACATCCACACATCCATACATCCATACATCCACACATCCACACATCCATACATCCACACAACCTCACAAACTTTCACGTTTATAATATTAGTAGGATGTGCTATTTTGTTCGATAACTTGTTGCCATCTTGTAGATAGTGACATAATCCCATTGCCGTAGAAATCTTGGGATTGTAGATCAAATTGTGACAAGTAGTCTTGACGTTAACCTAACACTACCCAAAGAATTCTGAAATGACCGAAACAGGTCAAAATCCTAGGACTATATGGTGGATGCATTAACACTTCCCAACCAAGCTCCTCCAATTTTTGCTGAGTGGCCAAAGATGTGTGTGGTCTGGCGTTATCATGATGAAAGATCATTCCTGTTGATCAATTCCGGCCGTTTTATCTTAATTGATTGCTTGAGTCTTATGAGTTGTTGGCAGTAGAGATCCGAATGGTTTTGCTCGGCGGTAAAACCTCATAATGAACGATGTCGAAGATCAACCGCGCGCTACTCGGCATATTTTATGAATGAGAAAGACTTCAAATAGTAGGCGGTACCTAGGTACTATGTTATTCAAAATTTGTTTTTGACATCCCGAGGGGGAGGGGGGGCATTAGTTTTTGTCATTCCAGGGGGGGGGGGACTTTGCTGTTGTCGGTCTAGGGGGGGCCAAATCAAAAATTTCACTCAAAATTACCTTAGTAGTACGTAAGTACGCTGACCCCTGTCTCCCCCCTCGGTACGCTAATGTAATCTCCCGAAATCTTTTCTTTATAGTTCTTGTGAATATTGAATTCTCACTCAGCACTCTTACGCTTCCAGAAACTAGTTCACGATGAATAAATAGTTTCTTCTATAGTTATTGTCAGCTATGCTTATACCTATATACAAAATATTAAAAGATAATTATCTGAAGGAACTGCCAGTAAATCATGCCGGCGTCAAGGGGGAGAGCGCGCCAACTGATGGCATTCTTGTAACATCATAAAAATATCTGCACGCAGCGAATGAGGGATTTAACCCTGTGCTATAGACGGATATAGCTTTATGGAAATTGTATTAAGTGCTAGATTTTGCTCGCGGCTTTGCTCTTGTAAATATAGATTTTGGTCTATCAATTCTTGTATCCCCCCGGAACAGTAGGTATATTTGTCGGTACCCAGGGGTGCTTCTTAAAATACTATATAATGACTTTACTTTTTCCAAAATTTGTCAATAAAATATTTTACCATAATTACTGGCATGGCATACCATAATTATCATCTAGCAACCCCACGCATTTTTACGATGAAATGTTTTTTTTCTTAATCACTCTTTTTTTTTTAACTTATAGAAAATTATTTTCTACTTTTTAGTTCAGCTAGTTACAAAAGCGTGTTTTTTAGTTTTTTAAACTATTATTTATTTTAATCTGATAATTTTTCTTTGCAATTAGTGGACATATTTGTATAGAAAGGACTTCTAGGATTCTAAGATATTATTACCCAGCGTTATTTAGACCCAAAATGAGTATAGCTTGTACTATTGGTTGAACACGGATGAACATGCTAAATATATGTAAGTACAATAAATATTATGCACATAAACACCCAGACCAATGCAAATATACATAGCATTCTTACAAATATATGCACTGAATGAAAATCAATCAATCAATCAATCAATCTTCAGCTGTGGCAGTTGATGCTCTGCGCCGCAAAATATTTTTCCACGTACAATGTTTAAAAATGAAAGGAATGGTCTATTTGGAGGTAAGAATAACATCGAATAACTCGATAATAATCATTAGTGGGAAAATTTTCTACAACTATATTCTGATACATTTTCTAACAAATACGTTCTTGGGGTACGACAGCGTGAGTGTGCCTCTTGTTGTAATCGAACTATGGCTGAGACCGCAGCTTATCCTTGTAGAGTGCCGTTCTGACCGTTTGCAATATTAGATAGTGAGGCAGAATGCTACTTTGCTGCCTCGGAAGCGTCATTAAGTTAATAATGACAAATGATTTGTCTTCTAGATGATTAGTTACAAATGACATTTTAAAACGGTTCAACACGAAAACATTCGAAGCTTCTCATTTAATTTTATGACATTCTGAATTTAAATCTGACGCCTATAACGAAGAAAGAGGTTGCCATGATTTTAAACAGTTTGGGAAGCGGTGCCTGTAAACAATTGTTACATCAGTGTTGTCACTTGCAAAAACAATCAGTATAAGTAGCACAATGCATACATACCTTAATAGTGATGTTCTTTAAACGGAAGTCTTCCGTAGTAGGTCAAATTAGATTCAAAATTTGGTGCACTCTACTTCCAAACTTAACCTTCCTAGATTTTAAATAAATGTAAGATTTTTTACTTATTTTCAGTAACCTATTATTCTCCCCTTATCTCATTGTATCATTACCAAAACAGCACGCTTCCCTGTTTCTAAATCTCCTTCACTTTGGATAGCCAGATACACCAATATATATAGATATACAGCCGGTAATTCAGCGCGCGACGGTCACGTACGCGCACGTGACTGGCATGGCGCGCAACTTGCGTTCTCCGCTGTACGTACCGCGGCTGGTGGAGGAAAATTGAACGGAAGCGGCTGAAAGTTTTCTACAACTCAATATTATAGATTATATTAATGTTTTGTGATAGCATTTGTATCTAAAAACCTACTATTATTGTATGTAGCCTATTGTTATACTATATGAAAACACGTTTAAGTTAGACACCGCAAAAGTCAAAGAATATTTTTTGACGTGATACCGTCTTATAAATCGATGAACGCCGGCTGCAAGCACGAAAAAACATGACTCATTGTCACGTTCCGCCTGAGCCGTGCCTGCAAGCGAGAGCGCGGAACAAGCGATTGAGAGGCACGATCGGCCTAAGCGTTCGGCTTGTGACGCATCTATCTCTCTTCCACTGTTTTCTTATGACGTTATCACCGACTTACAGACTTTACAGACAACCAATTTTTTAAAAAGACGATGTTTTCTTTTTAGTAAACTTGACAAACGGAAAAAGCGGATATTTGATTTGTGCAACAATCATATATACTTTTCTAAATTATAATTCCTTTCTCAGTTGAAACAATGGATAAGTATAGTTCAGCAAAGTTATTCTTTCAGAAAGTAATAATTTCAAATCTCATATCTAAATCTTTACTTACAAGATCGTTATCTTTTATGTTTATACTGTTTATGTTGTGTAGCTTAACATATATTTTGTTGCAATTCACAAACACAGAACACAATAGCTATGTACGTACAACACACGCGTAAGGCTACGTGCTCGGCGTGTTGAAGCTTGATTAGTTTTGAAAAACTTTATGATGATAGAAGTTTTGTGACAAACATTGTTTAATATCTCATTTTCAGAGCTATGGCTATAAAAGTATCTACTTTACGATACTTGTTTTAGCGTAATTTGTTTTTTTTTTGGGCTACTGGTACTGACTACAAGTGGTTTCACTTCGAGCATATATCTAATGGTCACTACTATCCTACTAATATTTTAAACGTGAAGGTTTGTGAGGATGTATGGATGTTTGTTACTCGTTGGACACCGGGATTAGCACAAAGGATACTTTTTATCCCAATATTCCCACCCCACGGGATCGGGACCTACGCGGGTGAAATCTCTGGGAGCAATTAGTCCCACTAACATTATAAATGTGGAAGTTTGGATGGATGGATGTTTGTTACTATTTCACGCTAAAACTACTGAACCGATTGCGATGAAACTTGGTATGGAGACCTGGATTAACATATAGGCTACTTTTTATCCCGATATTCCCACGGGATCAGGACTTGCGCGGGTGAAACTGCTGCTAGTGTATTATAAATGTGAAAGTTTGGGTTAATGGATGTTTATTACTCAATTACACCAGAACGGCTGAACTGATCTGGATGACATATGGCGCAGAGGTGTAGATTATAGTCTGGAATAGCACAAAGAACTTTGCGAACTTTTTATTTCGGAAAAATTTACGGTTCCCGTGGAATACACATCAAAATTTCCACGCGAACGAAGTCTCGGAAAACAGCTAGTAACCCGTAATATGTAAAAGGCTTTTTTTTTATTAGTTTTTGTTATGTTATTTAATAAGGTACATTCGGAAGTTAGTATGTTACAATGGGTGTCTCAATAAGAGTGCACGATTTAAATTTCACGCCATTTTTGTTCTTTGGAGGTTGCAGGTCTGATATTTGACAACTGGCATCAACGATTGTTCCGATTATTAAAAAATTCGCGCTACACACCTGAACAACGCGTTATTACTGTGAAAACCAATTACAAAAATGCAGTGACTGTGAATGGCATTCGTTACAGGAACATGCTAACGGCCTCAATTGGTTGGTATGGATCTGAACGACATGTGGTTTCAGCGAATGGCGCCACCTGCCACACCGCGCACGGGACAATCGATTTATCGAAGCAACGGTTTCCAGACCGAATCATCTCCCGAAATTCCGATGTCAATTAGCCACCAAAATCATGCGAATTAACGCCGTGCGATTTCTTTCTTTGTTGTTTTTTGAAATCTCAGGTCTACGTGAATAAACCACAAGCAATTCCTGAGCTCAAAGCCGAGATCCAACACGTCATCGGTGAGATAGAGTCACATTGTTATCAAAATCTCATCTAAAATTTCATGAAAAGAGCAAGAGCCTGTGTTCAGAGCCGAGGGGGCCATATGCCGGATATTTCATTCCATACATAATCGGAACAAGTCTACTTTACAATCCAATTAAAATATCATCACTCGTTTAATTTAATCGTGCACTCTTATTGGGTCACCCTTTATATAAATCATACTTATAACATGGTAACTTTTGGAACTTATACCCAAAAAAGGTATTATTATTATAGTAGTTTTCACATAATTGCCTGAATCCTCTTTAATGATATTTAGTATGGTTATAGCCCTGTTGTTTAACAGCGTTCAACTTTTGGACTACTACCTACTATAGTAAAAAAACAAAGAATCATAACTATAGACATGTTACATCGAAGTCTGTTTCTACGTCCGTCGTCTCCATCACGTCGGCGATGTCGGATCGATGCCGGCACGTGCCGATCACGGGCGGTTTACGACATTTTAAGTACCCATAAAGTGTATAAAGGTTGTATATCCCCGTACTAACACTGTCTAGTTGTTTATTGTCTAACTATAGTTTACTGTGAATGGCTCCTAGTACTTAGATATATACCTAATACAAAATATGTTTGT
This sequence comes from Callimorpha dominula, assembly GCA_949752705.1. Taxonomy (NCBI): domain Eukaryota; kingdom Metazoa; phylum Arthropoda; class Insecta; order Lepidoptera; family Erebidae; genus Callimorpha; species Callimorpha dominula. The sequence continues at coordinate 12,855,514 of OX457011.1, forward strand.
GTATAGAGAAGCATTGTTTGTAGGTGTGATTTTGTTTCGAGTAGCAAAAAAATGTATTGTACATTCTTGTGGACGAACCTAATCTGACTTCGTGATGTCTTATTATTCATTACTAAGTATTATTCTTAATTTACTTTTGCGCATCTTTAGGTTATAATACCTGTTGTCCTTTGCCTATTTGTATTCCCAACCATTCATTCGAATGAGTTGGAACTTTGTAGACTTATTTTCTGCAAGTGTTGAAAAGTATTTAAATAAAAAAAGTTTGAATATGAAAATTGCAGGCAACAACTATTAATACGGCTATAATAAGTGTAAGCTGGTCGTGGTCACAGGCTCAGTCAGCCTGTGACCACGGCCAGTGCAACCTGGTCAAAACTTCAGGCAACTCAGAGGTATGTAATACCTATTTCGTGATCGCGTTAATTCCCGTGTTAATACATAATTAAATACTTATATAATCAGTGGCGGATTTACCAGCAGGCTGGGTAGGCTGGAGGCTAGGGCGGCAAATTTGGCACCTACATTATGTTTTATGTCTTGTCTTGGGGTATCAAATCAGATAGACCGACCGGTAGGGGCAGCAAAATTTTAATACACGGGCGACAAATGTGTAATTCCGCCGTTGTATATCATGGAACATGAAAGTTTAAAAGTTAGTATAATGAGTGTAATTAAAATATGATTAATATGAATCGTTATTAAAAGTAACACAGAATAACAGTTTTAAAACGTATCAGAAATTTTACGTACATGTACACATCGACTATCGCAGGCTTCACCCCATAATGGCGGCGTTACTATGCAATCCACGCGCTCAGGTAAAAGTAGGGGCGAGGGTGGTGGGGTGAAGGCCTATTTTTTATTTCATTACCACCCCTCACGTTAAGTAGGTGATGGCACTTTGGTACGTAGGCTGAAGATGTGGAAGGATTCTAATAAATGTGTCCAGTGTTTTGACTTGGGAGATGAAAGAATGTCTTTTTAATTTACCCCCTATTTTTATTAGTGTTTTCAAGTTTATTTCTTACCAATAAAAAAAACCAAAAGTTACTAAAAGCTAGAGAACATTAAAAAAACTGTAAAACAAATCTTCAAAGTAGTATTTTAGGTTTTTTTAGGGTTCTGCACTTTAAAAGAAAAACGGAGTCCTCGTAACTTTGATGTCCGTCTAAATAACTTATTTGGAGAGAAAAAATCATAAACTAAAGTTACTTCTAAAATTGCCCGCTAAAACAATTCGTCGCTTTTGATTAGGTACATCACTAACCGATTAACTGACAGTTCCCCATAGAGTAGTAGAAGTAAAAACGTAGTTAAAAGTATGATGCTATTTGAAAGCTGTCAGTTTGTTTATCGGCTAATGACGAAATGGGCCTATTTAGTTGGTGTTTGCTATATAAGCATTTTTAATAAATTTTATTTCATGTATTATAGTTTTTTAATCAAACAACCGTGGTTTTAATAAAGTAAATAAAGCACTTAGAATGGAAACGGTAATTAATTCAAGTTTAAGTCCTTGTAAGACTTAATATCAAACCTCAAGTTCTATAGAAGGGTCCCAGGGTCTCCAGGTCTCCAGGGTCGAAAAGTTACATTAACATGATTTTTTTTTAACATTTGAAGTAATGACGAACGTCTAAAAGTGAAACCATGAATGGGCATTCTATTTTTATAATAATAATGCAAAAAGCTATTAATAAAACCAAAGTACTAATAAGTATTCTAGATTCTAGGTACGTAGGCAGTATTTAGTAGTACCTACATACGTACGCGGACACAGCGCTAATCTTGTACACAACTAACCATAATATAGATAGAAGATATATACAGTCATCAGTACGTTCTCAAGATACATAATCAGAATGTACATGTATGTGTCTACTTTTTCTTACACATTCCAGTCACAATAACATCTTTTTCTATCATATTTACATTGTTGCGAGCAAGACAACGATACAACCGCCTGTCTTCCTTCGGTTGGGATATGATATGGTAATGGGGGCAAACGAGCAGAAGGGTCACTTGAGCCTTTAAGGTGGGAGTAGGGGAAGAGGAGGGAGAAGATGGAAGAGGGGGAGAGGGAAGGGTTAGGGCCTCCGGTAACCGGAAGCCGTGGTATCACTCCGGTCGAACCGGCCCATACGTGCCGAAGCATGGCTCTCCCACGAACAAGACAAGACACCTAGACTAAATACAGTTGTAGCAAACATGTTTTATCCACATTTGACACTCTATACAGTGTAAGGCATCTATTGCCACACGAAACTCACTTTAAGTTTGCTAAGTATAGCTTAAAGCCCCTTTAAAGTTCGATATGGCCTCAATTCTGTTACTTCACTCGCTAAATTAAAATTCACCAAATTTTTTTCATATAAGATGTAAACCTTATATACTTCGAAACAAGGTCTTATTTCAAATTGAAACAAGTAGGTAATATATGTCGCTATCGAAATAAGCAATTTATTTGTCGACTAAAGTCTGTTACGCTTAAATAAACTTTAATACCAATGCCATCTCTTTTGCTCTGTGTTTTTAGTAAACGTCTTCGTAGGTGTCGATTAAAATAACGTCATCTTAGTTCGTTTTGAACAAGTTTTTATACAGAATTTAAATAAATGGGGACTCTCGCTGCGTGGGAATAAAGTTGAGTATACGTTGACAGGTTTTAGTGAAATTTAGTGGCGCTGAGAAATAGATGCCAGAAACAAATAGACCTTATTACGAAAAACACAAGGTTGATTTCATATGAAGAAATTAAGTCAGGTTTTAATTTAGTCGAGTGTACAATAGAATCGGCACCATTGTCCCTCAATATTGGAAGTTACCTGAAAAATTAAAGAGGGAGATAGTACCATCTCACAGAAGTTATTTTTGCTTTTGTCTTCCATCTCACCTCATGGAAAGTGACTATGAAGACGAAGATGGTACATGCCTATCCAACATCTACTCCAACATCCAATTCTACTGTTGAACGTCACAAGTCCAAGACTATTTTGTCTTTACAGTTTTAATGTTCACCAAGTGCTGTTTTTAATATTGAGTATGTTATGTAAAAGACAAATAAAGTTTTTCTTATTTGTCTGGAAAAATAGACGCAGGTAGTTCATTTCAGACCTTGGCAAACCGAAAAGGAGCTGACAAAGCGTTTATTTCGCTTCTTCGTGAGTAGAAAATGAAAGAATCTAACATCTGCAAGACCGCGATTGAACATCATTATTTATTAGGTAGCGTAGTAATGTTTATGTTTTAATTTTGGTGATAAGTAAATAATCCACAACATGGAGGTTGAGTGTAGGGAATGAGATCACTGATGAGAGTGTAATTAGGTATATAGGGGCCGGTAACCGCGGTCCCATCAGTCGTCATAACAAAGTACAGTCATAAACTGAAAGCTATGGAACGCTGTGTTCAAACAAGGCAGCTGCGTACGTAAGTGTAGGTACATACACCACACGTGAGCGTTATTTTTATTTATTTTTCTAATTCTATGTATATATTTCTATTTTCTAAATTTAAATTGAGAGTATAACATGTTTGAAATGCTTTAACAAACAACAAGTGTAAAAATTTAACGTACTATCTCCGATGGCGGACACTGACGACTGTAACACAGTTACTTACTACTACCGTTCGTCTCTTTGTTATTGTAAAACAAATAATATGTAATGTTCAAATTAAGAAAAGCAATTTGTAAAAACTTGTATGCATCAATAAACTATTATTTCTTTTATTTGTTTATTGTACACTAGATGTAGATTACATATCTTAAAAAACACGGAAATGGTACGTACAAAGGCGAGCTTAACCCAAACCTAAGTTTTCTTCCAGCAAACCTTGGAGTGAATAGAGGATAGTAGAGAACGTTAGAGGCAAAGTTATTTTTTTTTTTGCATTAAAAATGTATATATATCTGATTGTAGATCTGATGATGCTGCAGGAGTTAGGTTAGACGCTGTAGGCTGTAAGGAGTTACTTATTTTGCGTACGAAGGGACTAAGAAAGGACTTCAGAAAATTGATCTATTAAGAAAGTAAAATGTCTTGCCAAAGTTGCCAATACAAACCCTATCTCCTATCCGGAACACGCCTAATTAAAAAAAAAAGAAATGTCAGTCGTTGGACTGCACGTCAGAAGTGAAAACACACACACCGATCTGTATTATGTATCTGATAGTGACGGTCACGCGAGTTCAGTGCTTTTTCCCCGTAACAAAATTATTGCCGAACGGGCCTAAAGAAGTTTTCACTTCAAATTGTTTTCAAATATATATAAAATCATATTAAATTAAGTATACTATAGGATACGATGTATTAATTTCTTTGTATCGCAGGGACATAAAAATACAAAATACATAAATAATATAAATAACTGCACTGTTTGTATTGTAACTCAATGGTATCATTTCCATACAATATAACAAAAAATGGCGTGACCAAGGGCGCGCACAAATTGTTTTTGCCCAAAAGTGGACTGTTTTTCTGAGGGTTATATTAAAAAAGTGACATTGTAAGTACTATACGATTGGATTGCGGTGACATGTGCGTGGACATTGCTCATGGGCCACGAAGAGAGCGATTATAACTTTGTAATTAACATTAAGCTCATAAAAAAAACTACGAAGACGTCTGTAATTATAATGACTTTTATATTCAAATTGTCAACATATATGTCAGTTCTGTATTGTTAAATGGGTGCCAGCCGACTTTGACAATATCTTTTGAATAAGACAACGGGTAAAAAGATAGATAGTTTAACAAAACTAAAAATAAAAATTTAATAGTGTACTGAATTCACAAGTAACAAGGAGTTTCACTATCCATCTATTGGCTGTTGGACTCGAAACTCGAAGTAACTAGTAGCCACTCAAGAGTTCCACTAACCGTCTCTTATCCCCATCATCAGACGAACTCCCAAAATGCCAAATTATATTATTGTCACATTTGTCATCCGAATTACATATACATATAAAGTTTTAATTCGATGCGCCAATTGGCAGTATGTTAAAATTTACTTCCAAGATAGTTACAAATGAAGCTAATTAAAAAATATTAAAAAGGTTTCGACATTGTATTTGTATAACAATCGATAACTAACGTAACGAAGAAAATCTCTTCGAGTACTTTATATATATTTTATTTCTTTTATAACTCTTAACACACTTTCTAAACGTCTTCTCCGAGGATCTTATAAAACTTCCATACAACGTACCTAGCAAATTCCGGTAGGCGAGTTTATCACTACATATTATAAAACAAAGCGCCGCGTTTGTATGTCTGTCTGTCTGTCTGTTCGCGATAAACTGAAAAACTACTGAACGGATTTATATGCGGTTTTTACTAATAGACAGAGTGATTCATGAGGAAGGTTTAGGTGTATAATTTGTTAAGATTTTGTGTAAATTGATTGAAATGTGTTGATGTTTGTTGAAGATGTCTCTGCTACCCGTGCGAAGACGGGGCGGGTTGCTAGTTTGTAATAAAGAAAGCTACACATATATTTAGCAGGAATTGCTGCAAGTTTAATCTAGTGTTAGTTTATTTCCATCTTTTTAGTTCTCCGTCTATGCTGCGGAATTTTGTTTTTTTTTCTGCGAAGTACTTTTACTTTTTATTTGTGTAATTGCTACCTCAGCCTGCAAACTGGTTAGCAAATCAGTTTGTAGTTTAGAACTCGCTGGTTTAGGAGCCCCAACTAATGGTCATATACGTCGGAGAGGTAACGGCCCGACATTTGGACTTAGCCGGCCAGCGCGCAGCGTATTCGCATTGTCGTAAATCATAACTGTAATCCGCCACTACCGATGATAAATAGGTTGTCCCTATTGATTGTAGGCTAAGGGACGTCTTGGGGACGCTGGCGAAGGTTCCTTCCTTATTTGAGCATAAATGGACACTGTGCTAAATTCGAGTTATTAAGATTAATTTATTAATAAGTAATAAAAACTGTCTTTATTTCTTATTAGCAGCGCCCCGCGGTTTCACCCGCGTAACTACAGATTATTGTTCAAGGCGAGAAATACTACATCATGGGTCACAAGCAGTCTATGATCAGCAAGCGCATATTGCTACGTGATACATTCATTCCAATTTTGTTCGTATTAGCATCAGGGCTGTCATGAGGTCGTTTTATGCTGAGATTTAATTGCTTCGATGCTCGTATTTCTCTATACTGAATTGTAAATAATAACACAAGGACAACAAAAACGTGGTGCAGGAAATTAAATGGTAATGTCGCAAAGGTCAAGGGTAATTCCTATCTGTTCTGCTCATACTTAGCGGTGTAATATGACCGCCACGCAGTGTCGCAAGTCGTGTCGTCGTTGATGATAATGTCATCCTTAACCTCATTGCCAGAACTACCGACTAATGGCTATTAATGTCGAAAGAACCCTTAACATTTGGAGCTTAAGAGTCGCGTCACTATCTTTTAGTAATTTGAAAGCTAGCGGTTACATACAATTCAAAATTTTGACAACCCTACGTCTCCACGTAGCTTTTTACCACCGAACCACGAATTCACCACATACATTGTCTTAGTATGGACAAAATAAGTGAGTCGGAACTACTCGTAAGAACCCGCTGGCTGCACCACTTGATAAACCCTTTGATCTCTGAAATATACAACCTAAAAGCCACGTTATATCTAAGAAATTAAAGCCGAAACTTTTTCATTGGATTTTGACACAATTTTGCAGTATTCATTTAGGCCGTATTGAACTTTAGGATTTAATGATAAGGTAATTTTTTCTTTGAGCCAATCGCCTTGCAAAGTCACAAAAACTCTAGTGATGATGGACAAGTAAGCAGAAACTTATTAAGCGTCTTTGACGAACATGCCAATTGTCGAAAGTTCTTATTGTCGCCATTTTTATTTATGGCCATTTTCAAGATCGGACTTTCGTTCGATTTACGGAATTTTGTAGTTTTTGTACAAGGAGAATTTAGATTATCTGGAATAACAGTGGACAACTTCTGTTTGTTCAAACAGTCAAATAACTACTTGACTAATACAGATACATTATCGTAAGGCAGCTTACACGTGTCTTCCATAATGTCCAGTTTTTAAAGCAAACGATTACTAAATTGTATACCTTAAATAAGGTGCCAAAATTTGGTTACAATCCGCTACTGCAAAGGTAGGTCAAGAGCCAGTGTAAATTATAAATTAAAAAAGAATCTCCTACGTTTTTCTTATCTTCTAATATAATAAGTAGAAAAAAAAAATATGCAGGCTTCGCAGAGTAACTGAATTACTTTAGACTTCCTCACAGAAAACCGGCAGTGAAGCAACGGTTGCTTTTCGCCGAGTGAGTGAGGTTACCGAAGGCCCTAACCCTTCCCGCTCCCTGCCCACCTCGCCCCCTATTGACCCCTACCCCTACTCCCACCTTAAAGATTGGCAACGCACTTGTCACTCTTGAGTTGCAGGTGCCCTTGGGCGGCGGTAGTCACTTACCATTAGGTGACCCGTCTGCTCGCTTGCCCCCTATCTCATAAAAAAAAAGACATACGATTACTTGCCGGAAAAAATAAAAATCATAGGCTTGTTTGTAGTAGCATAGAATAGCTATTCAAAAAATTTTTCCTGTCTGTGTATCGGGATTCCAGTATGGGACAACGATATTTCTAAAGACTGTATTCCGATCCATGACTGGGTGTCCAATGTTTACTTGTCTGTGAACGTCGTCGTGACAGATCCTAACTAATATTATAAATGCAGAAGCGCGTTTGTTTGTTAGTCTTTCACGCCTCAACTACTCAACCGATTATGAAAATTTTTTGTACGCCATGCCAGCGGTACAGAAAAGGACAAAAATGATTTCTTTCATTCAGAAAAACGTTGTGTTCCTGAGTAAACAAAAAATAACGATGAAAAAGAATTAAAAATAATTAGGTATTTGTTCCTTGCGATTACGCATATTCTTGGGCTTCTTCCTAGTACCATATATTGTAAAGTAATCATATTGTTAATCGTGGAAGAGCCATGCTTCGGCACGTATGGGCCGGCTCTGATACCACGGCCTCACAGAAAACCACCAGTGAAGCAATGCTTGCATTGCTTTTCGCCGAGTGAGTGAGGTTATCGGAGGCCCTAACTCTTTCCTCCCCCTCTCTCCACCCTTCCCTACTCCCACCTTAAAGGCCGGCAACGCACTTGTGACTTTTGAGTTGCACCTGCAACTCAAAAGTCACAAGCGTGGGCGGCGGTAGTCATTTACCATCAGGTGAGCCGTCTGCTTGTTTGCCCCTATAACATAAAAAATATAATATATCTGTGCATTGAGATGAGTGTTGTAGATTCGATTGCAGTATGGGACAAAGCAAGCAAGAAAACATGGGTGTCCCATGTTTTCTTGCTTATGTATGTATGTATATTTTATATGTATGATACATACATATAAAATAAAGCAATAAGGTGTCATTAATCTTCATCTGTCGTGTCGTCTGTATATCATACCTAGTACAGATAATAAGTTTACAATACCAAGGGCAGTTAATCACCACAGATAGAATACCCACATTAATCATAAGAAATAAACAATAATATTAAAGCGAGTTGGACAATTACAACTGTTCATTTATATTATGTTTTTCATAGCGTATAAATTTAATAAGACCTTATACTCCTTCGGGAGAACATAAATTGAATAGAAACAAAAAGTTTCTCAGACCAAAGATTTATAGTCTTACTATGTGCAAATAAATAATCGCCGCCATCCATTTCACTTTCTGGGTGCTTGAGAAATATATAAATCTTAGTTTTCTATTAATACAATAGTTGTTGTATGTAGTTTTTTCAAGGATTCTACAATCGGTTTAAGTCTTGATACGAGTTGATTGCACTACGATTCCACGTCCCTAAAGCTACTTGGAACTATTTTTATTTTGGAATTATTCCCTCCGTTATTAAGAAAACCCATAAAAACTAACCCTAAAAACAAAAAAATGTCTATCGTAGTAATGTAAGTTAGAAGTGAAAACATCATTTACGCACACACACACACACACATACATCCGTATATGTGTATCTGAGCGTGACGGTCACGCGAGTTTGATCCTTTTTTACCATACCAAAAGTGCTCAACGTGATTAAAGAAGTTTTCACTTCAAAAAAGTATTTTTATAACTGCATGCTAGAGTTAGTTTCAGTGATTAACTTCTTGTTTGCTTGGCGTAAGTCATTAATTTGCTACGCATTGACTTGTATAAGTTAAAGGTGTCAAATAAAACATAATTTTATTGTAACGCCTATTAAAAACTTTATCGCAATTTTCCCATTGTCGTACCTTATTTTATAATTAATGGTTTAGTAAGGCAGAACCGATGTAGAAATTAGTGTTTTTTTGCTCAAATTTGTTTCAGGCAGTTTGAAATTTTAATGCCCTTAAATTTAATATAAAATTTGCGTAGTTTCACCCGCGTAAGTCCCGCTGCCCTGGCAACATCGGGATAAAACGTAACCTATGTGTTAATCCAGGTCTCCAGCTATCTACATACCAAGTTTCATAGCAATCGGTTCTGTAGTTTTTGCGTGCAAGAGTAACCAGTATCCATACATCCTCACAAACTTTCACGTTTATAATATTAGTAGGATTTCTTGTAAATAGACCTAAATACAATAAGTGAAACTGAACATTCTAATTTATAACCGAGTACCGACTTGCGGTCTTTTGAAGCTAAAAAAAAAATCAAGCTTTTAAGTTAACGCAAACAAAAGAGACGGCGATTAAGTCATAGATTTTAACAAATTTGAACATTTATCAGGTAAATCAAAACCTATAGGGTACTTCCCATTGACCTAGAATCATGAAATTTGGTAAAAATCAAAGTCTGACAGCACAAGTAAAGGAAAAAACACTTGTAATTCAAATTCAAATTCAAAATCATTTATTCAATTAAGACACTAAGTGACATTTATGAACGTTAAATTGAAGCTAGAGTTCTAACTCTAGCTTCAATTTCTAAGAATCTAGAATTTAATAAATTGTCTAGCTCCTAGGGAAGTTAATTTTTACTGCAACCTGGCATTTTGGGTACCACTACAATTGTGCTTCTTTTTTTTTTCGTGTGGAAACCCCCACGGGTCATCACCTCACCATGGCTACCGGTGAAGTGGTATGTCGGAATCGAACCGACTAAAACCACACGGTGTTCCGTCACAAGTGAGTCTATCGCAAGGGACTTGGGTATACCCTAAGAAGGAAGTCCCCGAGAACTACAATAGTGCTTGATTGTACAATACTTGTGTGAGTTTTACACCTGGTCACAGATAAGATAATAGTTATTTCGTACCTGGTATAGTAAAAAATATGTTTTTAAATGTTGCGATGACATTAGTAGTTAATTCTGCAGTAACATTACTGCGGCGCTTTAGGAATTACATGGCCGGTCCATTTACCGGCGTCTGGGACACTGGCGGACTGGCGGTCCCTGCGAAAATAGACTTTGATGTTTATACAATATTGTTGTCCGAATCTTCTAGCTTAGGGTTGGTACTGCCTAACTATGATCTTATCTGTGGTACTGCTGACATAAATCTTTCGTATGTCCCTAAAGGGATGTCCTTTTACTGTCATTCAGACAGTAAAAGCCTTATTTTGTTAGGCAATAAGATTGGTACACTAGTAGCGGCATAAATCTGAGGCTTTGTATGGTTATCCTTTTGTTACTCTACTCCAGAGCTCAATTTAAGAAGAATCTACGATGCTTCGTATGATGGAAGGTAATTAGTCATTTATACGTTTCGGTCGAATAGACCAGAGCGTGGTCATAGGTGGACTTATGACTTACGGGAGCTCAGCTCAGCCTCAGTGTGTTGCGAGTTTGTGGTAGACGGCAACTCCTGAATATTGGCTGTAGTCTGGGTGTTTCTATGTTTCCAAAATGTGTATGTATTTATATCTTTTTTTAAGTATGTTTTCTCGTGCTCTAGAACTCACAGTACAAGTTTTGTTTTATGGTATTGGGGGCAAACGCCACAGTAGAACTGCGTTATTATTATTTTTTTGAAAATATTAGAGTTTTGAAACAAGTTCTATGAAAACTCGATATCGAATCTCATTCACACATTCTTATTATCGATATTCCCACGATATTAACACAACAATATCGATATTTCCAACATATTTGACACCTACTGTCATAAGGATGAACAGTAGGGCCGGCATTTTTCTTCATTGTTCCACTTTTTGTGACATGGCCGTACCAATGAATCGGACCGACAAGCATCCACTACATCGATTCTATATCGATCAAAAGGAATGAAAACACATTGTCATATACATTGTAATTGTATATAATTGGTATTTCTTAAGAACAATGACTCCAAATTACTGTTTGACTGAAATAATTGCATTGTATGGCTTTGATGAAAGCCGAATGTTTTGTGCAAGTGAATCGATTATTTTGTATCGATGTTGTATGAAATGTCAGTGAACATTACGGTGTTTATGAAGATTGTAAAAAGCTGTGTTGATCGGGTTTATAGGAACTGTTTTTACTATGTCATTCATTCTTTGGTACTTCAAATGAAACGAAGTGCTTTATCCTGTAGACAAAATGACACTAAAAACATTCAGAATTTCCGTTTAAGGCCTGGTTCGAAATGCATTATGGCAACTCTTTCTATTTGCTAAGTTACGGTGTTTTATGTTGACAACCGAGGCGCGAGTACGGTGTTGTAATTTGATAAAAAAAAAAAGAAAAAAAAAAAAAACGAGTGTGCTTTAGACCACACGACAGAAGTAAAACTTGATATGAACCGTAACTGGCTATCCGAGAAAGAGAGAAAGAAAATGTGAGCTCGCACCTCTCTCTTTAGCCCCTACAGTATATATATATACGAAACGTAACTCTCTCTTTTTCTATCTTCACTAACTTATATCTCCCTCTCAACTTCCGTTCCCCTCGCCAGATCACACTTTTCGTAACGCATTTACGAGCTTCTGCCGTTCGCCTCACTCGATCACACTTTTCAAGTCAAGCGTGCGTAAAGATGTTTTATTTCAAAAAAATTAAGAATAAAATTTCCTGTAAATCTTAATAATACTATCTTTCTAAAACTGTTATATCTACAGTGGAGCTGTACATATGGCTGTACCCTATTACGTGGAACTAAACAAAACTCTCGCGGCCTGCGATATATGGCAATGGGTGTGTAATATAACCCTGCTTACCCATGCAGAAAAAGATCAAGCAGTTCCTTGTTTGTTTGTTCCTTTGAAAATTGAGCTTTGAACGCTGGAATCCATCTAAAAGCTAATTCTCTCCGGGAAATATTTTAATGAGCAACGTAACCCCAGGTTTGTTGTTCTAGAACAACAAACATCTCGCACTTACTGGTTTGATATCTAAGAAACCCATCTCTCACTGAGTTTTAAAGTCAACACAGTTTTTCCTAACTTTATGTTGGACTGGGGAATTCAAGTTTTTGTTCACCAACGGTTTATGTCAACCCCCATTCGACCAAGCTTTTTCCATTCCATTCCAAGTATAAATTAATACGAATAAGGGTGAAAAACATCGCAGTTTGATTTAATACGCCCCCTTATCTCTAAGATCAACAGAAATATGCGCCGGCGCAATGCAAGTCTGTGGTACTTGCGGTCGTTTTAGAATTTATTTGTCATTTTATTGATAAGTTTTACTGTTTGCTTAGCCACCGCCGTTTGTATTCCCAATGAATTTAGAGTTCCGCAATCGTATTGCGAATTCAGTATTACCGAAAATTCATTGGAAAAAGAAAAACACGAACCGCTTCATAGTAACTACCTACATGGTTAGCAGTGGTTACCATACATACATACACATGACTATGTTATTCGCGCATTGTCAACATAATCTTTTATTATAAAAAAAAAATAAAAAAAAAAGAAAAAAAATGTACCCGTCAACGATGTCGCCACACCAAACAAGAACAACAACAACAACATAAACAACAGAAACATTACTTAAAGGTAGTAATATATTTAAACTAGTGACTGTAAGTTAAAATTTTAAGTGTCGAAATAAATGACTTTGAGTTACGAAAATACTAAGTGAGCGGCTGGCTGCGAGCGACGCAAAATCTCTACGTACTAATATTTGTTATAGTGACAACGCTATGTACCTACTGTTTGACCAAGTACTTCGTTTGAATTCGGCAATTCTGGCAGTTCGGTTGTGGGCGCAGTTCTAACCTAACCTAAACGTAGCCATTTCTGTTCAATTTACCTACCCTACTAATGTTAAATCGTCTCAAACTTAATATTGAAGTCGCCCTTTCTGTATTTCTAGTCGCTCACTAAGTATCTATCGCATCACGCTTTTAGAAGCTCGGTTTGGTTTTTTTATGAATCAATATTAGTCAGTAGTTTAGTTAATTTTTAGTTAACCCAAATTCATGCCGCTCAAGTTATTAAAACAGTGGTGCCGATTCTATTGTACATTCGACTAAACTAAAACCTGACTTAATTTCTTCATATGAAATCAACCTAGTGTTCTTCGTTATAAGGTCTATTTGTTACTAGCATCTATTTCTCAGCGCTAAATTTCACTGAAACCTGTCAACGTATACTCAACTTTATTTCCACGCAGCGAGAGTCTTCATTTATTCAAACGCTGTATAATTGCCGTATAAAAACTTGTTCAAAACGAACAAGGATGACGTGTTTTTAATCTATACTACGAAGATGCTTACTAAAAACACAGAGCAAAAGAGATGGCATTCAACGGATAGCGGCTCTTAAAAGTTTTAAAGTTTATTTAAGCGTATCAGACTTTAGTCGACAAATAATTTGCTTATTTCGATAGCGACATATGTTACCTACTTGTTTCAATTTGAAATAAGACCTTGTTTCTAAGTGTACAAGGTTTACTTCTTATATGAAGAAAATTTAGTGAATTTTAATTTAACGAGTGAAGTAACAGAATTGGGGCCAGTATCTTACCATTAGGCGCTAAGTATTTTTTTATTCGCTCGTTTCATTATTCCCCGTTACGTAGTTTGTAGTGTGGTTTAACCGGAGTCGCTTACGGTATATGAAATTACCCTTAAAAGAAATAGTGATACCTACACAGAAAATTGAGCTACTATTAATGTATGGTACGAAAAAATATCAGCTGATTCAGATGTGTCTCAATCCCAACCACTCGAACATCTCAGACGACTTCAATCATCGGATTATCGCGCGAATGTTCTGACGACAATTCTTTATACCTACCCATTTTTAAGCAAATTCCGGAATGTCATATTTGGAATACTTAAAGTTTATATGTAGAAGAGATGCACAAAGCAAAGCTTTTATGACACGGAAAGTCTATATAATAATATACAACGGCAGTTCAAGTTATACTGGTTAAAGATATGAAACAAAACATTTAGTTAATGAATTATGGTCGATGGCGATCTCTAGTTATGACAATTACGACTACACAAATATGACAAATAACATCCTTATACTCTAGTAAAAATAGTTCATAAAAATAAATAATATCTAGCTTACGGAAGTAAAGGTTAAGTTTTTAATACGACTTAGATTTCCTTTCTATTTTCTTCAACCTAGTTTGCACTTAATTGCGTCATTACAAGTCGCTAATTGTCTTTACCGAACCACGCTTCGTACGTGACTATGGTTCGCCGAAATACCTTTTACTGATAGGAATTTTTTCTCGAGTGCGCTTTTTTTTGGGTCGAAAAAAAAACAAAGGAATGTTTGGATTTTCGACATTGGTGGTCTTATACTACATAAATAGAACTTAGGAAAGGCAGTGTAAGTATTTAAGACAACAAGCAACAAAAATGACAACGAATACCCGAGCTGGCAAGAAAGAAGGAGCTTTTGCGTATTTTGTGTACACGTACAACCGAATGGTTTAAATATAATTATATATATGTATGTACGGAACTCCGCTATAACGGTGTTAAAATATACAGGGTGAAATGTGTGGTAAAGTTTTAAGTGCGTTATGTGCAGCCGACAAATATAATAATTGTATTTACAAAAAATATTTTTGTTTTCGGAAAATGCATCTTCTTGTATAGCACATTTCTAAATAACATTTTTTTTTATGGTATAGGGAGCAAACGAGCAGAGGGGTTACCTGATGGTAATTTCAGCATTATTTTTTAGCATTAAAGCATTGCTTCACTGCCAGTTTTCTGTGAGGGAGTGGTACTTCTCCGGTCCTGAAATGTGACCACACCTTTCGGTAACACCTGTACATTTAACGGCATATTAGATGACTTCACTGCGACGTTAATTTGAAGAAAGGTAAACCCGCCACCCTTGTCAAGGTAATATCTACTTTATAATTCAGGTGTTAGATGACCTACTTGCTATCAGCAAGAAGTCTGGTTGTTTTTTTGCAGTTGAGTTCTTTTTTTTTTACAGGACCCGAAGGGTGCTATCTGATTCGGACAGGGTTACGGGTCAGTCGGTCGGTCCGTTCGTTTCAGACGGGTTGTACCTACTGTCACTTAGGAAACTACGTTCGTTGCGTTGCCAATGATAGAAGCCCCCCTTTTTTTTACTGTTTGGGAACCTACGGGTAATACCACACCAGGGCTATCGGTGAGGCCGTATGTCGGAGTTTAACCGTCTAAAACCACACGGTGTGCCATACTGCGCCTATTTTGGGTGGACCGCGGTATGTCTTCAACGGGCCACCCAGCGCTAGCCCGGGAGGTGGCAATCGGGCTCCGTCTCTTAACTGGGCGATGTTTAGACACACACTTCGCGGGAGGCTCTATTGCGGATGGTGGACATAAAACCCGTCTCATCCACCCATCCAAAGCGGGGGACTTTACTTTTCGTTGTGTAAAATGTACGCTGAGGTTTTTGCAATAAACTATATTTTCTTTCATTTCTTTCTTGCTTATATGTCAGCCTATGTTGCATCGCATATGTCTCGCAAATACCTAATAACTTACGCGCCCACCGATACGCCCAGCAGCACCATATGGTCCGCGTAGCTAATGTTATTGACGCATACATATCGATGTAACAACCAGTATGGGTGCTGCTGATCTCACTGATGAGGTCGATTATGAACAGGTTGAATAAAAGAGGAGAGGTCAGTCCACCCTGCCTAAGCCCGCATGCCATGTCATATCAAGCCCTATCATAATACCAGCGCTGCAGTCTCACAGGCTGCAGCAATATGCTGAGATAGGTGCCTTTTCTGGCATTGCACGGGGCACTTCAACTACTACGGATATATTTCTTTTTGTTTTTATTGTAAAAATTGTGTGCGGTCCTGTGAATGTCAGAATAAATGTTTCTCTTTCTTTCTTTCATATGATATTAGTGTTATAGTTTTTTTTTTAATTTTTTTTTTAGAATTTAAGGTAAATAAGCAAGTTCCTTAGTAGGTGATGTATCGAATCATCAACTTGAAGGTACGTCACATAATTTTCATTTCGGCAACATCAATTGAAGCTGCAACATAACCCTTATAGCGATTGAACCTTGCTATAGAGTATCTATCAGAAGTCGGCAGAATGGTTTATTAATTACATTAATTGGTGCATTAATAACACAATGTACTTATCTGATGGGTTTAATTAACCCGTACATTAATTACATTATAATTACAGCCAGACAATGACGCCACCTGTCGGGGGAATGTCGAACTAACGATCGACGTATCGATCTTATTGATCTTGTTGGATGTGCGCCGGCGCATCAGTTGTCTGGAAGTATAGGCTAAGGTATAAATTGTAGATAATGCGTCTTGTTATGCAGTTTTAATAGAAAAAGCTATCAAATAGTTGTGAATTAAGGACAAAAAATTAGGAATTTAAATAGCTGAGTATGTTAATAATGTAATGAGTTCGTGAAATCAGGGTTGCCAGCTTGCGTCGCAGTTAAAGACCCGTAACTACCGTAACTCTACTGTGATAACCCTGATGTCAATTACGGCAAAGGGAAATGAAAGCAACTAGGGTATAGAAGATTTCTACTCGTACCGGAGCCGCATACCAGGAGAAGCATTTCTACGATTAGCGAACTAAAAAGACAGAAGAAAAATAACGTAGGAATAACACAAACCTCTTATCAGATGTACAGGAGTTGCAAAAAGCACAACCAACAACTGATACTGCAATTACGATAAATGAGTGCGGTAGAGACATAAATAATTGCTAACAATTTTTTTTACAGTCGCCATATCACTTTATAAAAATAAAACTTATAAGTTCTCACGGTTTAGATCTAGACGAATCAATTTTTTTTTGGAGTTGACTATGAAAACAAGTTTTTTATTAATTACTAGCAACCCGCCCCGGCTTCGCACGGGTATTAGAGACATCTTCAACAATCATCATCATCACAACCAATTTACACAAAATGTTAACAAATTATACAGGGTATTTTCCACCCAAAAAAAGAGTACTGATCGCGATGGATATCTAAATTGATTGAAAAAATATACATGCAAGCGAGCGAAGTCGCGGGTAAAGGTAGTTAAAAATGAATCTTATTTATTAATTTTATTCGCGCGTTTAAGATACATATACCGACGTGAACCCACTACTAACACTAGGTCTAGTGGTTAGTGATCCTGACTGATGAGCCATAGGTCGTGGGTTCGATTCCCACCCAGCACAAATAATTGTGTGATGTCCAGGACAAATAATTGTGAGATGTCAAGTAATTGTGTGTTGTTGTGTCTTCTATAATTGAGGAAGCACAAGACATAAAATTTTATTCACTGTATAACTAGCATGCAAAGTGTATTTCTTGCTGGAGATCCAAATAAAAATAAATAAAAAATTTGTTCTGTGTCTGAGTGTAATATATCTATAATATGTATGTATTTAGAATTATATAAGTATGTATCAGCAGCCTGGTTACCATAGTACAGGCTCTGCCTACTTTGGGTTCAGACGGCCATGTGTGAGGTGTATAAAAAAATATTTAATTATTTAGCTTAGCTGGGGGGATTAACAAGGAAAAGTGTACTACTCAGTAGCGGATTTACCAGTAGGCTGAGTAGGCTGGAGCCTAGGGCGACAGATTTTAGGGGCGGCGAATTTGGACCTACATAATGTTTTATGTCTTGTCCTGGGGTATCAAATTAGATATACCGACCGGTAGGGGCTGCAAAATTTTAATAGCCTACGGGCGGCAAATGTGTAATTCCCCCACTGGTACTACTAATGTGTGTGACCCACGTTTCTAGTATTCTTTAATATAAAAATCAATCTTATTGTGATGATGTATCATAATTATACTAATTGATATGTAATTAATATGTAATTGATATGTATGTAAACTTTTGATATCGTAATAAAAATCGTTTTAATTCATTCAGTCGCGTAATGTTGAAAACTTGAAACAGGAAATCTGCTACGGTACAGGTGTGATCTCCTATCCTGTTAGCATTCGCATCCAAAAATAATCCTAAACCAATGATAATAAAGACAGAGTTAGTTGCCTTCAAGTGTTAAAAAAATAAGAAGTCGGTGAAATCTTAACGATATCAGAGTTGGTAAACTAATCAAGAAAAAAGCCAACGTATTTGAATTTAGTCCTCTAAATTTAACACTTTAATCGATCACTGTAAAACACTAGCCAAAAGCACCCGGCACAATTTAAATAACTTTAAGTTCACCGGTATAAGAATCAAAACAAACGCAAATGAATCTTTGATTCTGAAACTTTCAATGCTAGCGCATAATCACCTTTATTCATATAACGTAAAGGTTCAAAGAAACCGCATATGATATTGGGTAAAAGGTTAAATATTAAGCTTGCGGTTGCGCGGGCGCACAATAGCAGTGCGGTGGAGCAGCGCCATCTGTCGGGGCGCGTCGATCAATGCGCGCGACGAAAAAATCGCGTCGTCGAGCTCTATTGATACGACATTGACGGATTCGGGGGATCTCGCTCAGGGATGGCTCTAAGCTTTTGGAAATATTAAAATGAAAGAAAGAAACATTCGAAAGGGGAATTCGCATACGAAATACAAAACATGATGGTTTTTGTACTTAATGGCTTTTCAAAGGTACCCATGTATTTATGGACAAACACACTTTACCATGTCTTCCAAGATATTACCAGATTTTTTTTATTGTGTGGAATAGGCGTTTGTCTACCAAGTCACCTGATGAAGACGAAGATGGCACACGTCTATCCAAGAGAAACCTATTCACTCTACTCTTAAACGTTTCAAGATTATAACTGTATGGTGTTTAAGACAAGGTTACTTAGGTAATTTTTAGCATCCGAGGTAGGTACACACTGTTAGGCACAAGCGATTTTGGACTACAGATTACTCTACCCATTAGGCATATCAGATAGTAAGACTAGTGATATAACATAATACAAAGTACACGATTAAGTTCAATTTAGACGTGATACTAATGAGTACATTTTTGAACTTTGGTATTGTAGGCATTTTTAGGAATCTTAAAAAAAAATGGCCCTAATTTTGCTATAAAACTTAGAGCATCTACACCGCGAAACCGTAAATAACCGTAAGTATATGCATTACCATGCAGGCAAGCAGCTTGCCATGCTATTTTATAAAACAAAACAGTAATGTACTAAATCAACGGAATATTTATCTTATCCAGTAAAGATAATAATAATAAAGATTAATAAATGTATTTTTATTGGAACGCGGCATAAGTGAAGAGTAAGAGTATTGTGTATTCAGGTGTACAGTTCATTTTAAACGGTTGCATTAGCGAGTACTATTATTGGATTTGGCTATACATGGTACGAGGGGATGTAGCTCAGTGGTAGAGCGTTCGCTTTGCATGTGAAAGGCCCCGGGTTCGATCCCCGGCATCTCCAATTTTAGCTGGAAATTTTATCGTAGTTAGCTTAGAGTTAGTAGTAATATATATAAATTGTCTTATTTTACTCTTTCCTCTTTAACTCTGACGATGATTTTTTGTCACAATGTTGTAGGGATACCGTTTTAAAATAATTCCAACACGGGTGAAGAGCTTTGAAACAAGTGGCAGTTAAAAATAGTACTGGCAATATTTAAAGAAAAGTAAAGGAATATCAAACAGAACTACAGAACAGACACAACAGAACGAACTCACCAAACAGACACTCAAAGAAGTGTACCAGATTAATCTATCTTCTATACATATAAAAATGAATCTCTATTTCCGTTGGTCACGGCATCACGCGTGAACGGCTATACCAATTTCGCTAACTTTCTATTTTTGTGTTTGTTATCGTCAGGAGAAGGTTGTTATGAAGGAAAAAAATAAGGAAATTGTGCGGAAAATTAGAAAATTTAACAAAACTTAACGAGAGATTTACGCGGATGAAACCGCGGGGTGCAGCTAGTTTATAATATTATTATTTGATAATCGACATCTGCATTTGGTACAATGATGATCTCATGGTCTATTTAGTAACTATACCACGAATTCCAAACTCTATCCTCTTTTTCTCCCAGATTCATATTTTTAAAGTATTATGACGAAACTGGATTTTATAGTTGGTGGCAACCCTACTGTAATATACATGGCAGAGACGCCGCCATGACATGTTTACGGGCCAATTATTTGTATGGATTCCGCCGCAATAATGATTTCTTGCGTCCGCCTCACCGCTCTGTTCGTTCGTCTGTCCGTCTGGTCGGACGCTTCATATATTCCGAGCTTTTTACGTCAGCATTTTGAATTTTGATTTTACGCGGTTGCGTCAGAGATTTATTGATGTTTTACGTAAATTGTTTCGGTTTGCGCGTTTTAAGGTTAGAATTACATAAAAAGGCACTTAAGTTCGTGGTTGATATTAAAGAGAAAAAGATTTTTACGTGGAAGAAAGTAATGGTTTCTTTTGATGACCGTCAATCCATAAAAATTCGTTGAATTTTATGATATTGTTGTTATTGAACGTTTTTAGGTAGGTATTTTATCAGTTACAGTCCATGTTAAGTCGGGATAAGTGTTTGGTTGATGATAGCATTAGTAAAAGTCCTAATCAAATATTAAAAATGTGTAAGTGTGTTTGTTTGTGTAAAAGACAGCGTATTTACACGTCTTAATTACTGCATTGATCATCATGAAGTTTTGAATACACGTTAGTAATGTTCTGGATATTCATATCCTTATCCGTGGATATCCGAGGAAGGAAAGACAGAAAACCGGAAGTGAAACAATACTTGAATTGCACCGCGTGTGTGAGGTTACCGGAGGCCCTAACCCTTCCCTCTCCCCTCTCCCCTATTCCCGTCCTTCTCCTTTCCCCTTCTTCTCCCCCTCTAATCCCACTCTTCCGTCTTCCCGCTCTTCCCCCCTCTCCCCTCTTCCCCTATTGAAACCTTAAAGGCCGGCGACGCACTTGTGACTCTTGAGTCTTGAGTTGCAGGTGCCCATGGGCGGCGGTAGTCATTTACCATCAGGTGACCCGTCTGCTCGTTTGCCCCCTATACCATAAAAAAAAAGAGATCTGTATTCTTATCCATTATTTTTTTTCGGATCTTTCACATTATTATATTTTTTGAGTTTATGGAATTTTAAATATGCCTACCAAGGTGGCAATGAAACACTAATGAATTACATTTCAATTTATATTGCTAAAATATACAGTCATTTTGGGTAACA
Source organism: Callimorpha dominula (assembly GCA_949752705.1). NCBI lineage: Eukaryota > Metazoa > Arthropoda > Insecta > Lepidoptera > Erebidae > Callimorpha > Callimorpha dominula. Next base: position 12,877,072 of record OX457011.1, read on the forward strand.
CATTGGTCCACAACCAGGTAATATTGGATCATATCCTGAAAAAACGCAAACCCAATGTAATAATCGTAAATGCAAGTACCCCAATTTAAAATAAACTATTCATAGATCGAAATAATTAATTAACAGACAAAATGCTTCAATTGTAAAACCAACAGCTGCATATTTCCCGAAATTTGTACATTTTGTGATTTTGAGCAAGAAATCAATAAGTTGTGGTGGCATTTTTAAGGCATCTAACTATTATTTTAGTGGTTTATTTTAAGCAAAACATAACTAAACATTTTATAGTTACAGTAATAGCAGTAAGGATAGGTGTATATGGAATGACACTTATATTTTATTTATTTATTTTTACTTGGTTGTTTATTTTGACTCACTTCGACGCGACAAGTCGCTTCTCTCCTAGAGGACAACCGTTAGATAGATATATAGATTACACTTTATATGTACACCATGGTTTTACAGAGAATATGTAACAGGAGATGTATCGTATCAATAGTGTACAAAGAGTGGCCTTATCACTCAAAGCAATTATCAATTATTGACGCGTCTGTTTGTAATGTCAAAATAATGGTTTTTCTAAGCTCATAGTTATTTTTTGTCTGTCGGTCCGTCTGTCTGCTTGTTCCAGCTAATCTCCGGAACGGGTTCCACGGGACTTTCACTGGCAGATAGCTGGTGTTATAAGGAGTAACTCATGCTACTTTTATTTTGGAAAAGAGTTAGGGTTCCCCGCAAAATATAAAAATATGTACACGCGTGTCTTTAATAAAGTTGAATACCATTCACGGAAGTTTTTATAAAAAATATCTAATAAACGTTTTCGCATATTAGGTACTAAGTTATTGATTTAGCTGTTCATAACAAAATAATTTTAATACCATTCAAATTTATTAAACAGTTACTACAAGGGGATGTAGCTCAGTGGTAGAGCGTTCGCTTTGCATGTGAAAGGCCCCGGGTTCAATCCCCGGCATCTCCAATTTTAGTTTCAATTTTCTTTATAATTAGCTTCAACTATTGCATTACAATCTTAATGGTTCACCATTTTGAACAATGTACTCTTAATGAATAATAAGAATGGTTATATTGTGTGTTTAGCTGGTACAGTTCAATATGAAACGGTTGAATTGACAAGTACTATTACTGTATTTTACTGTACATAGTACAAGGGGATGTAGCTCAGTGGTAGAGCGTTCGCTTTGCATGTGAAAGGCCCTGGGTTCGATCCCCAGCATCTCCAATTTTAGCCGGAAATTTAATCATAATTAGCTTTTTCAAACTAGTAAAATGGTTACTGTCAATTGTTTGTTACATTGTGTATTCAGTTGTTAAGTTTAAATTAAACTGTTACGATTTGTACTGCTATTAGATTTAACTGTTAGTAGCACAAGGGGGATGTAGCTCAGTCGTAGTGAAAGGCCCTGGGGTCGATCCCCAGCATCTCCAATTTTAGTTTGAATTTTCATTATAATTAGCTTACTTACTTACAAAATAATCTCGATAAAATATCAGACTGGCTCAAAGACTGGCATATCAGGACTAATGAGACTAAATCCGTCCAAGTTACTTTTTTTACCACTCGTAGAAATACATGGAGAAAAAATATTTTCACCAAACGCTTAGCAATAGGTCATCAAGTGCGTAAAATGTCGTGGATGATCAGTAGGAAGTGACTGTTACTCTACAAGTGCATATTAAAACCAGTTTGGACTTTAATGGCCTGCAAATATCAACTGTTAGCTAATTCGATCATCAAGATCCTACAAAGATGTCAATCAAAAATGCTAAGTATGATAGCTGGCGCACCGTGGTATATAACCAAAGAGAGACTACATCATGACCTGAATATAGAAATAGTCAAACAAGAAATCGAAGAGCGTATGTATGGAAGCAACTATATTACAACATCTTTTCTTTTATTTTCTTTTATTTTTATTTATAGTTGCAGAGAATATGTAACAGGAGATGTATCGTATCAATAGTGTAGAAAGGGCGGCTCTATCGCAAATAAATAAAATTGAAGTGTCTGTCTGTAATGTCAAAATAATAGTTTCTTAAGCTCATACAGTTACAGTTATTTGCACGATACCTGTGCCTAAAAATCAGTTTTTAATTTTTTGTCTGTCTGTCTGTTTGTTCCGGCTAATCTTGAAACGAGTGGACTGATTTCCAAGGGACTTTTACTGGCAGATAGCTGGTGTTATAAGGAGTAACTCAGGCTACTTTTATTGAAACATACTTGCAAAGTATCTCATGAGTGAGCCTACTCTGGCTCGAAGACTAAAAAAAGATACCACAGGATCTAACAGTTAAGTATCAGTGGACTCGTAAATAGACATATTGCAAGAAAACGAAACATAAAATATAAAGTGTAAGTGTGTAATTCACACACGGCAGAAGTGAAACTTCAGAAAAACAGATCAAGATGTACAAAGAATGGCCTTAATAATAAACAGTAAGCAAACCTGAAGTCCAGTTACAACTGTACACAACTTTCAAAACAAACATAATTCGTTTTCAATGTAGGTTAAGGTTGGATTTAAACGTAAATTTGTTAAGAATCAATTAAGTATAAGTGAAATATGAAGAAAAAATGCACAAAAATTACACCACGTTAACATTGACATCTTGTACGTAGGCGCAAAGACAAGGATAGGTAATACGCAGGCGCAAAGACAAAGATTATAGGAACTTTATCGTAAGAACTTTATCGTGATGCTTCCGTTTCATCGAATTTCAACACAACGATTGTAAAGAAGTTTCACTTCAAAAACAAAATATAATTAGCTTCAAATGTAACGGTCTTTGAAGAGGTCATCATAATAAATAGATAAGTACATTATGCTCACCATTTTGAACAATGTACTCTTAATGAAGAATAAGTATGATCATATTGTGTATTCAGCTGTAGGTACAGTTCAATATGAAACGTTTTATTTGCTTTGAAGAGTACTATTGTTGGATTTGACTGCATATAGTACGAGGGGATGTAGCTCAGTGGTAGAGCGTTCGCTTTGCATGTGAAAGGCCCCGGGTTCGATCCCCGGCATCTCCAATTTTAGCCGAAAATTTAATCATAGTTAGCTTTTATCAAAATAGTAACAGTTACATCGTGTATTCAGTTGTTAAGTTTAAATTAAACCGTTTACTGCTTTTAGATTTAATAGACAGTAGCATAAGGGGATGTAGCTCAGTGGTAGAGCGTTCGCTTTGCATGTGAAAGGCCCCGGGTTCGATCCCCGGCATCTCCAACTTTTTGATTAAATTTTCCATTATAATATTATTAAGATGCATGAAAGAAGACTGAAAAATGGCAAAGTGAGTGTGACGTTATCTGTTTACTGCATTACTGCATCTTTATTAGGTCAGGTAGACCGAGCAAAGGTCTTGCAATGTTGATACCTCACTCATATGAGGTATCCATTGTTAGATAAAAAAAAGAAACAATATGGCGGCTCTATGGTTGGTAATTCGTTTTTTGTCAGAGCAGTTGTATTTTTTATGTTTTTAATTAGTATTACATATTTGTATTAAGAATGGATTCTAATGGCACGCAACTCTAGTGGATAATTTTCACGTTGCTACTCCAGTCGCCAGAGTTCACGATGGGAGCCTTGATCTCTGGAGATGCTATTTAGTAGTTCAAAAAGAACAGTAAGTCAGTGTAATTTTTCGAGGTCGCTCCCAGAAGCCTGTGAACGCCCCAGGAGGCTCAACTAGCCAGCCATATCTGGACGTATTTAAAATAATAATAATAACTCCACACATCGCACACACGACCGTCTGATCCCAAACTAGGCAGAGCCTGTCAGTGACATAGCTGGATAACCAAAGGCCCTGGGGCAAAAAATAAACTAGGGCCCCAACTGAACTATTTGAAATTGTTTGTTCCGTATTCGTCGTGTTCCGAATTCGATGTACTCCATATTCAAATTACTTGAATATGGAGTACCACTATTTACATTAAATTGCGTACTTGAATCAAGTACGCAATTTAATATAATTAGTGGTTTAGTCACAACTAGTACAGACCTGATAACTTCTGGTTTAAAAAAATCTGGTTTATTTATATTCCAAATGTGGGTGAAATTTTCACTAGTTCAATTTATAGTTTGTAAGTCTAAGTTCGAGGGGCCCCCTGAGCTTGGGGGCGCCGGGGCACTGTCCCGTCTAGCCCTTCGGTAACTACGCCACTGGAGCCTGTACTATGGTAACCAGACTGCTGATAAACATACTTATATATTTCTAAATACATACATATTATAGATAAATTACACCCAGACACAGAATAAATTATCGTGTTCATCACACAATTATTTGTTCTGGGAGGGAATTGAACCCAGGACAAATAATGGACCATTTTTGAGTCTAAATTCGGAAACAGAGCCAAACAATCAGTACCAATAGAGTGTAGGTTCTCAGTTTCAAGTTCAAGCTCGAATGGGCTGTGCGAAGACTATTTGGGTCTATTGAATTTATTTAAGATATCATCATGGTATCTCTGTCTATCTTTTCGAACCCAGGGCTCTTCACTCTCTTAAAGGCCCTGGGTTCGATCCCCAGCAATTCCAATTTTACTTTGAAATTTCGTTATTATTAGCTCCAAATATGGCATCCTTGATCTTCAAGTATGCCATGATCTTTGTGGTCTTTGAAAGAGTTTATTATATTGTACATATATATACAAGGTATGGTCATATTATAGGGTAGACCCTATGAATAAACGTAAAGTACTAGAAACGTTAGAAAAACGATGATTTTTAATAAATAAAACCTATTTTGAAAGTAACGACATGAACATTATAATCTCTACATAGTATAAAACAAAGTCACTTCCGCGGTCTGTATGCTTAGATCTTTTAAACTACGTAACGGATTTTAATTCGGTTTTCACTTATAGATAGAGCGATTGAAGAGGAAGGTTTATATATATGGTTTTATATTGTTTTGTGTAATTTGTATAATGATATGACGATAATTGTTCACCACATTCTACACTGCACCCGTGGGAAGCCGGGGCGGGTGGTATTTGTCCAGAAATGTCCGAATAAATAAAACACATTTTAATTGTCTAGAATACTTCTAACACATTGTTTAGAAAATGTTCACCTACGCGAGAGAAATCAATTTATGTGTTTTTGTGTATTCAGCTGTACAGTTAAATGTAAAGCTGTTGCATTGACGTATACTATTATTTATTTGACTGATCGTAGTACAAGGGGATGTAGCTCAGTGGTAGAGCGTTCGCTTTGCATGTGAAAGGCCCCGGGTTCGATCCCCGGCATCTCCAATTTTACTACGCATTTTCATTGTAATTAGGTTCAAATCAAAAAGGTTGCATTATAAGACCTAAAATGGCCTTTTAAGAGGGTCATCATAATCATAATATTAACTTATATTATAAATGCGAAACTGAGTATGTTTGTTTGTAACGCTTTTAGGCCTTAACTATTTAACCGATTATTATGAAATTTTGCATACACATGGGGTACACAAAAGGACATAGGATATTTTTTTGCCAGAAAAAAGTCCTGCTCCCGAGTGATAGAAAAATAACTTTTACGCGAACAAAGCCGTAGGAAAAGTTAGTTTATAGATAAGTACATTATGTACACGACCAAATTAAGAAAATATCACTGCACTCCACAAATTTTCTCCCTACACATCGTTTCAAGTCCATGCAGCTCGCCTGTGGAATGCATTGCCTGAAACTGTATGATGTGCTCAATCCCTAAACATTTAAAAAAAATGGTAACTGATCACTATCTGTCCTCATAGTTAATCACTGACAATATTAGGGATATGTATATACATATTTATTTAATATTAGTATGTACATAATTATGTATGTATGTTTATAGCTATTTTATATATGTTTGTGTTTGAACATATAAAATATATGTAAGGTATATATGATTATTATGTATTGACACATACATTCATATAGTTTAATAAGCTACTGAACTGAGTTTGTACACCACATCTTTAATCGTGGGAGAGCCATGCTTCGGCCCGTATGGGCCGCCGGCTGTACCGGAGGGATTGTTTAGGTAAGCCTGAAAATTACTGGGTATTTCAAGCTAATTATATTGAAAGACATAATCAAAATTGGAGATGCTGGGGATCGAACCCAGGGCCTTTCACATGCAAAGCGAACGCTCTACCACTGAGCTACATCCCCTCGTACTATGAACAGTCAAATTCAATGATAGTACTCATCAATGCAAACGTTTCATATTGAACTGCACAGCTGAATACACAATAAAACCACTCTTATTCTTCATTAAGAAAACATTGTTCAAAATTGTGAGCATAATTTACTTATCTATCTATATTATTATGATGACCTCTTCTAAAGACCATTAAGATCTTAATGCTCTTATTTGAAGCTAATTACAATGAAAATTCAAACCAAAATTGGAGATGCCGGGGATCGAACCCGGGGCCTTTCACATGCAAAGCGAACGCTCTACCACTGAGCTACATCCCCTTGTCCTATGTATAGTTAAATTCAATACGACAATTTGATAAATACTACAGCTGAATACATAATGTAACACTTATCTTTGATGACTGACAAAGGCATGCTACAATGTGACCCATTTTCAATCAGTTTGGGTAAATATCGACGTTCTTAGGGTGCGTTTAAACAGGCAATATTTTAACTACAATGTATGGCTGCCATACAGTTGCCGGCAACATTACCAGCAACTAGCAATTACAGCCAGGCTATGCAATATGCGACAATATTTTGAATGTGGCCTAGCCATGTAGGCACACATTTCAGTTCGATCCCCGGTATCTCCAATTTTGGTTAATAATTTCATAATTAGCTTACCTTAGAGATCGTTGTTTAATGACGTGATGTTTTGAAGCAACTTTTTAACCCCCCTACCCCCTGGTGATACGTGGTGAAGTTTTTGACTAACCCCTCCCCCCCCCCTAGCCAAATCACGTGCATTTTTTTAAGTTCAAAATATATTTAAAATGTTAAAATATAATCTTTAAACTCACTACACCCCTCTCCCCCCTTGTGATATTTCGTGATTTTTGCCGAACGCCCTCCCCCCTTTCGAGCCTCACGTGATTAATGGACAATCCCTTATATGGATGTTTGTACCTTACATTAATTACTTTTATATTTATGGTAGTAAACTTATGTCTTCACCTATAATTAAAAACATAACGATAAATTTTATCAATAAGGTTGCAAATAAGCTTACCACCTCATTGTAAGAAACTCTCACGGTATTACTTCAAGATATAGTTTTTATTTCTACTAGAAACCGCCTGGTGGTCGAATGTCGACCATAATTCATTTTTGGTTTATATAATGAAACACTAAAAATAATCACTTAAATAAAAGTTAAACCGACTTCAAAAAGCGCATAGAAAGGGCAATGAAAAGGGATAAAAAATCGATTTCAAACTTAATTAAAAATTCTACATACATGTAGTAGTGCTTTTAAAATAAAAGGTAACAATTTAAAGGCAGTAGGTTAGGGCTTTATTCCACTCATATTCAAAGGAACGTCTCGTGGGAGAGCCATGCTTCGGTACGTATGGGCCGTCGCGGAGTGATGCCACCGCCTCACAGAAAACCGGCAGTAAAGCAATGCCTGCATTGCTTTTCACCGAGTGAGTGAGGTTACCGGAGGCCCTAACCCTTCTCTCTCCCTCTATTCCCCTACTCCCACATTACAGGGCCAGTAACGCACTTATGACTCTTGAATTGTAGGTAGTCATTTACCATCAGGTGACCCGTCTGCTCGATTTCATAAAAAAAAAACTCGTGCCGCCCAGTCGTAGGACGGTTTAAAAACATGCATCTTTACCTCTAAAAACATGCAACTTTACTTCTAAAAATGTCCAACACCTAAAATATCTAAATAAGAAACCGCTCATTCTACGCTAGTACCAGGATGGAAAGTCAGGAATTACAATATTCCTTGTAACGAAGGCTTTCTCGGTATTAACACTCCAGTCACGCGTCCGTATCGATCGCAGCTACGTGGCAGAGTAGTGTATCGGAGATGGGAGGGATGCTGCAGAGATCGAATGATGTACCTTGTTGATACTATAGTGATTACAGGCACCTGAATGTTTGAGGAAAAGGTTTTTATGGTAGTTGACTGTCAAGGTACGGCAGGTGAGTGTTAAATCATAAGAACAGAATCAACAGAACGGTACAATCCGATGGGACTTGCATAGAATAAAGAATAGTGACATCATATGTTACTATTATCAAATCATTCTACCACTTTAACGTTACGTCTTTGGTTTGGGAAAAGTCATAAAAAATGCTCGAGTTTTTTTTAACTCAATAGCCTTAGATTAATTGACGTAGGTACGTTTATGAAGAGTGTTGTCGAATCAAAGGAGTGCTGTTATCAAGTGCAACGTAAACTGTAATAATTCCTCCTGATAGCTGCTGAGACGATGATCGTTTTTAAACGACTATTATGACCTATTCAACCGTCTTATCCAGTTTAGGTATAGATACCTACCTATAGGGCGATGCGCGAACTTTACAAGGTGCCAGTGATGTGATTTTTTTTAAATAGCAGAAATTTATAAGTATTCGTGTTTACTTGTATGACTAAATGTGGTGCATGGGACCTTTTCATTGAATTTACAATGTGTGGTTTTAGGTGTAATCATCTGTTTTAGGGTACTTTTTAAGTCGGACTTAGATTTCCTATACATATCTATCTCTAGAAACTCGAGAAGGTAAAATACTCTTATGAGGTTGTTTTTCTTTAGTGTGACTTACTTAACTGTGACTCGTGAGTTTGTTCGTTTGTGAAGTGTTTGTTCAGGAGGAAATGAATTGTCGTAAAATGTATAGTCATTTGCACCATTAGATGTTTTATAACTAATATAATAACAACTTGATTTATTTCACACATGACAGTCTGATCCCAAACTAAGCATAGCCTGTACTATGTTAACCAGACTGCTGATAAATAGGTACATATTATAGATAGATTACACAAAGACAAATGAACATGCTTATCACATAATGATTTGTCCTGGGTGGGAATCGAACATAGGTCTATTGGCGATTTTTACACTGTTACGTCATTATTGTTTACTGTGTTGTACAGTATTGTATACTGTCGAACTATAATGACATAACAGTGTTGTCAACATAACAAAAAAGGTAATTTAGCACTGCTGCGACCTCAAATCCTACGGCGGTTCTCTTTCCGTACAGACTCTATGCCGTATAATGTAACTTAATTAGACAATGTCGGGAATTTAGCAACTTAGTAGCAACGTCATAATGTACTTTATTCCAATGTCACTGTTGGTGTTATGGACAACATGAAATTACAGGACCTCAATGACTTAATATTAATTGTAAATATTCTTAATTGTAAAATATATTAGTAGCTGTAATCGCAATAGTTATTTTGACGTGAGGAAATTATCTAGGTTTGTCTCCTCTGATCTGCTACTCGGTCCTATATAGAGGTTCGGTACTTAATCAGCTGACATCGGTTTCAGAACGATGATGGTTTCGCATATCCCTTGAATAATACGTGCAAGGAACGAAAGCATTTTCAAAGTGCCGGCTGCAGTAGGTACCTAAGGCGCTAAAAACAATTATGAAAAATAGGTAAGTAGGTAGGTAAAGGTAGGTACATCTAAAAAAACCAAGTGCGACTCGGACTCGCACACCATGGTTCCCTAAGCACACAAAATTGTATCTAGACAGTACGTCCACCTCGGGAATCAATTCAAACTTAACTTGCAATTCTAAAAATAACCTCCCATAAATCGATTTACGACAAAGTCAACTTTTCATCCGCAAAATATAAGTTAGAAGTTACAAAAACATGTTTTTTATGTTAAATAAAAACAAATTTACGACTTTTCTTCTTTACTTGTTCTGTCAGACCTTGCTTTTTACCAAATTTCATGATTCTAGGTCAAGCGAAATATCCAAATTTGTGCAAATCTTAGACTAAATCTTTTGATTGCATTGACTTAGAAGCTTGTTTTGTTACAGCTTCAAGGGGACCGCTGACATAAGTATTTAATGTTAATTAAAAAAAAGTCTTGATAGGCAGACAAACAGACGGACAACAAAGTGATCTTATAAAGGTTCTTTTTTTCCTTTTGAGGAACTGAACCCTAAAAGGACCTAGTATTTTTCTGTCATATAGCTGAGATGATTTTAATGATGAAGAATAATAAGAAGAATGTAATGAAGAATTATACTTGAATACCTTGCCAGCCTTGATTTTCTATCGAAATAAAGGTCCTATTATTCCTGTCTATTTCTCCAAATATACGTTGTCAGGATAAAGCCTCGCCTCCGTCTCCATTTCCTCATGGTATCGATCGAGCACTACGTTTTCCGAATACCTAATGCGCTTCCTTATAACCACGAGTCTTTTGATCTTCAACCTTATTTTATAAGAGATATGGTTGGTATTAAACAGAACTTTGATAAGATGTCGGTTCTGCAACGTTTGAACCTCAGGGAACTTCAAGGACGTTCAGGTTTTTATGACTAATAAGAGGTGGTTGTAGTTAGTATTAAGGATAATTGGTGAAGTGAAATTGTGGGTTCTAAAGAGCCTAGGGTTTGTCTGATGTTTACCTACCTGGTCTAGTGATTAGTGATCCTGACTGCTAAGCTGAGAGGTCGTGGGTTCGATTCCCACCCAGGATAAATAACTGTGTGATGAGGACGATCATTTTATCTATATCTGGGCGTGATTTATCCATAATATGAATGTATTTAGTCACTACATATTATAAAACAAAGTCCCCCGCCGCGTATGTCTGTCTGTTCGCGATAAACTGAGAAACTACTGAACGGATTTTCATGCGGTTTTTACTAATAGACAGAGTGATTCATGAGGAAGGTTTAGGTGTATAATATGTACACGTGTTAAGGCGGGGCGGGTTGCTAGTAATATATAAGTATGTTTATCCATTCTGGTTACCATAGTACAGGCTCTGCCCAGTTTGGGATCAGACGGCCGTCTGTGAGTTGTTTTAAGTTATTATTATTATTGAACGCAATAAAGCCAGGGTGTCACTAGAAGATACTTTGTAAAATTCTAAAAATAAAAAAAGATAGTATTTATCTAACGATTTTTCGTGTTTTTAGTTTAGAGGCGATATCTGGAGGTATCATTAACTGTGATATTATATCAACTAGAGTGTTTAGGTTTTTATTTTATTCATGTTATTGGTATCAAACTTAGCTCAATTAGAACCCATAAGTGTAATGATTCCCATGCTGACCTGTTTATTTCCATAGATCTTTACCTATTTTTGCTTTTTTGATTCCCACTTTGCTAAGGAGGGAAGTGGATTATTATTATTATTAGTAGTGGATTTATAAAATTGTGAGGTATGTGGTTGTTGAGGTAAAGGGTAATTTAAGAAGTTATTGTACTCATTTACCATCAGGTAAATGACCTGATGGTAAATGATTACAATAACTTCTTAAATTTGCATTTAAAATCGCAATCTAACACACCAACAGCACACGGCGGTAATTTTGGTGAAACCAATTTTTCTGAATCCCACCGTGGTCAGGTAGGTCTATTTCGAGCAGAAAGCTGCTGTGTCCTACTTAAATTGTTATGTTTTTAAATAACTTAACTATCACTATATCACAACAAAGTGAATACTTCTACACGAGGGTTCATGGCATACCTTGTCTATGCTTAGTAGATTTAAGATCTGCAATTTTGTAATTGCAACACCGACCGCTCTCTGAATCAGAATTCAATGGCCGCTTAACTTCCAATAATAGTAAAACCACCCACTCTAACAATAAATATTAATATTTCCGGATCCCTGTATCTCTAATAGTCATAGACAAGTCTACTAAACTTTATTAATAAAAAACTAAATAACTATAATAATGTCTACGTAGATGTCTACGCTTCTTGCCGTAGACCCTCTACGATCGTAGTAGCACTACCCTCATAAAGCAGGCATATTCTATAACTCGCAAAACTAATTTATTACTATCAGTGACCCAGAATGCCCTGAGTACCACGCCTCCCCGCCAATCGCCGCGCCCCACGCCTCGCGAGCCCATAAACTGACCAATCAGAATGTCTCGTTCGTAGACGTTCGAAATTTAAAACGTCGCTGTCGACGTATACTTGTTTCAGTCGCACACCGGTCGCTCGCATCGCGAAGTGTTAAAATATTTCATTCGTTTCTATGTAAATATATGTCTGAAGTGAGTATATGCGTTTGGTACTAGACTGAGTAACGCATCTAGATCAACCGATTACGGTTAAGTATTGATGATGAGGTCAAACTATAGATAGGACTGATCACAAAAAGTAAAGATCATTTCTAGCTTCAGTAAGTAGTAAGTTGTGTCGTGAAAAAATTAAAAGCATTCTAAAATATCATCTTTTTAAGAATTCTTTATTATAAAGTTATTTTTATTAAGAGATGAAGCACAGCAGATTTCTGTTCGAATTGGGGCCGCCCGACAAGGGAACTTTTGAATACCGAAAGTTTAACTAACTTATTTCTACTAGTTGCCAGACCTATTCCTCCGAAGGTCGATAACTGATTACCATCAGTTGCACCAAACTTAGTTGTAAAAAAATACGGTTTGTTTTTTAGTTTGTGACATTATTTATAGCTTTAATTACGCGAAAGGTTTAAGACATACATCATAGTATTACACAACTTTCCCTCAAGGGGTGTGTCACAAACAAATTTCTTAAAGTACTAAATCAGTATTACAACCTTTTAAGGTGACCATCGTCCCAACACGTCCAAATTAGCAAGACCTTCTGACACGGAACCTTTTCATTTCAAATGTTAAAGATTAGAGATCTAGTTATGCTGGTGTTTAGCCCCCACTCTCCGAATATGAATTTTATAAAAAAATTAAGCTTTCAATTGTATGCATAGACAGGGATGGAAGGGGTGTGGGCTTGGTATATTTCATATATTTAAGTAAGTAAATAAATATATATCTATCACAAAACTGTAACACAAAAATGTTTTAGAAATAAGTATCTAATAAAAATTGTAAAATTGTAAATCATTAAATTTAAAAAGTAGACTTGTCCATCTTTGGTTAGACCAGAGAGGTAACAAATGATTGGTTAATAATTCCACGTTTAAAAAAAAAAAACAGTTGTAAACTTATTAACTTCAGTTTTTTTAATTTTAATAATTGCCAGCACTTTCATAATAATTTATAAATTTGAGCAAGTGGCAGGATCATCTGAATACATCGCTTTGAACGAATATGCTTTTTAGTGTTTTTTTTTTGCTACTCTATTGCCATGGTATTATGAACATTTTTATGCAATGTAATCACTCGTTACGCCAGTAGATGAACTGGTACTTAACACGCAAGTAGTTAATAGCATAAATTAATTTAATAATAAATTTGCAGGTGGATCACGGTAACCGACATCTTTATTATTTTATCAATTATAGGCACACCACTGAAAAAAATGTAATCAACGATATAACACCATTTGTATTACACGACATTGCAACAAAGTCAAAATACAGTTAGGTTAATCTTACTCACACCTCGCCATTGCGTCTGCAATTATTATCAACATAACCAAGAAATGATTACCTCTAAGTAATCTTTAATATCCCCCTCTGTAACCTGTATTGTTAGAGTCAAAGGACGCAGGGAAGGTCATGATATGGTGGTTATATCTTATTGCTATGACAGTTAGAAACGCCAAAACGTTTTAAGGCTAGGTCACAGGTTAGAATGTAAAGCATGAGAATATTTTATTTTTATAATTCTGCTAACGGTACTCGTAATGGCATATTATTATTACTGTCGCCATACTGACTGACATGATAGGCTATTAGAACAAGTAGGTACGCTTAGTCATGAAGAGTGATGCAGACTAGTCATTTTTATCACGCGATTACTGTTTATCGTCGAAAATGTTGCAGAATTACATTTAGAATTTTAATTACGCCATTAAAATTTTCAAATGTCGTTATTTTGAAACGTAAAATTTTTATATTTAAATGTTATTTTGATGCTTACGGACCCGTTATGTTTCGTAATGTTACGCAAATCAGAAGACTAATTAAAAAATCCAAAAATCCTTTGTGTCCCACAAAAAATTCTTTCTACATCTAACATTTTGGCGAACGTAATTAGGGCACACCCCATAACAGGGCTCTGCTAGGACGTGACACGATGGCTTGTCACGTAAACCTAACCCAATTACACCGACGTGACTCAGATATTCGACAGCACAACGCTCCGCGGCATGCAGCCCTAGTCGAGCTTGTTTCGTATGCCCGCCGTATGGCCGGGCCGGTTCGGCGCACACATCCACCCGCACGCCGTATAGTTTTGATACCAGATCCTCAATGACCGCTGGACCGACAGACCCGGCACACGTGTTTTAAGTTTTTACCTCCGACTACCAAAATGCATGTAAATAGTGACGCATGCACTCGCGCGTGTATCCGAACGTGTTGTGGCTGGCGCGGGAAAAGTTTGGCGGAATTGGCACTTGACATTCGCGCGCTTTGCCTTTTTATTTTTTTCTAACGCGTGTGCGGCTGCGGTAGGCCGTTTGTGACTGTGCTCGTACTGAAATGTGGAAAAAGTGGAGTAAATTTAACTTGATAGTGATACTACGTGCTGTTTGATTCTATTTGTGTATACGTGCTTTTGAGATTGGATGTTACAAAATAGGTAATTTAAATTGATTTGTAATTAACAATGTAAAAAATAAAAACAAACAGGCCGAACAGTGTGTACATCGGGGTCTCAGAAAAATTTTAATTTCTTTGTTACAAAGCTGTCGATAATTTGTGACATAAATTGCATTGAATCTTATGAAGGTACATCAAGAAAAATAAATAACCATCTCTTGCGCTTGTGTAATACAAACAGCTGTCATTACTTGACAAATAAAATACCTGTTAATTCTTAAATCCCTTGAAGTTAAGACAACACTAACGCAATGCTTGTATAGTTTAAATATGGAACGTCACTAATAGTTTCTGATGTCACATAAAGTGCCGCTGTCACTAATAAGTGCCGATTTGACAGACGAAAACAATCGGCTTACCTACTGCGCGTACGCAATACCTATGTCAATATTATATCTGATATTCGGCTGACTGACTGTTATGTACATAGTGTCGGAATGTGGAAATACATTTTTTTATTAAGTAAGTCATATGGTGCAGCTGATACTGAGCGTATCTATAACTTCGCATTGACTAAGAAAAATATTATTAGTAGGAATGTTACAATTGAAATGGTGCTAATATTATTTCCTCTATTTTTTTGCTCTCTGTTGCTTTTAAGTATAAAGCCTTATAGGTAAATGTAGAGTTTTGTACTTCAGTGTGTTTTTGTATAAATATACGAGTAGTTTGCCTATGAGATTAATAAAATACAAATATTATCATTATAATTGCTACTTTCGTCAAAATCTCTATGTTTAGGAAGCCTATTGGAAATGGTGTCAAAAATCAAATCAAAATTATTTGTTTCAAGTAAACCCATTATAGTTATTTTTTAATTGTCAGGAGGAGTCAGTCAGTATAAGTCGGTCGTGACGCTAGTTGCCTGTTCCAAAGCGTAGATCCTATGGAGAAGAACAGACAAGAAACTCCAAGGACTACTGGTAATAAGATTGCAGTAGAGTTAAAACTATTTACTTCTACTACTGAGCCTAATTCTTAGGAGACATAGTTCTAATAGGCTTCCTTATTTAACACAAAAAACATTGTTACATCAGAACGATTAAAACATGCACATATGACACTTAAAAATAAGTAAGTAGATAAAAAGAAACGCCAAGTATTTTTATACTATGTTTTAGGTAGATTTCGAAGAAAAGGCCTCCTATTGGTTTTGTACCAGTTGTCGAGTTTTCCAAAAATTTCTTTACAGGAAGTCTAGTTATGATCCCTAGACCCCAAAATAACCGTCAGTTAAAAAGTTTAAATATATGTACATATGTATATATGTATGTACCTCAATTTGACCGGTCGCAATTATGCACCGATTGCTTTCAAACTTGGACGACAAATCAACAGAGTAAAAATGAAGGTTAAGTTCGTGAATCGGGGATATTCCCCCGAAGCCACTGGGGGCAGATTTTCAAAAAATTTAAAATAAATGAAATCTACCTCTGTGGGCCTGCTGCGGGCCCGATTTTTTTTTAATCTAGGTATACTAATATACTAAAGCTGTCTGGAACGGGTAGCAGTCGGATTGGAAAAAATCTTTTCAAGGTCGGACGCATAAAGGAGGGGGATTATTAATTTAATTACAATACCTCAACGATTGGACCGATTACGAGAGGGTTGTTAGCTATTGAAGACTGTATAGCCGATCGAAGACCATCAGCTCTATTCTAATCGTTGAAGTGATCATTGAATCGGGGGTATTTTAAATTTATACTTGTTGTATTGTATAGAGTATTCATTGAGGAAAGTTATAGGCTATGTAATATCAACCTACGACCATTAGGACACTACGGGGAATGTAAAGTTGAATATATTTAGCACGGCTACCTCTCTAAGAAAAAGGTTGGGAGACACCTGAATGTAGCTGAAATGCAAGTGCTGAGATGGATGTGTGGTGTGACTAGGATAGACAAGATGAGGAATGAATATATTAGAGTGAGCCTGAAAGTAGCACCAGTGGATGAAAAGCTGAGGAGCAATAGGTTATCGTGGTATGGACATGTGATGCGGAGGAATGAGCAAAATATGGTGCAGAGAGTTTTATGTATGGATATCGACGGGTACAAGAGAAGAGGACCACCAAAGGAAAGATGGATGGTATGTAGATATGACTAGAAAGGGAGTAAGCAGTGTAATGTCAAATGATAGAGTAGAATGGAAGAATAAAACATACTTTGCCGATTCCAAATAAAATTGGGACAAGGGTAGGTAGATGATAATGGTACTTACTACTCTCTGACAACACTGCAGTTTAAATAAGTAGTTGAATCCGCTCACAATTTTTAGTTAGATCTATTACAACTGGTTTTTAGTTTATACCTATTCGTGCAAACTCATAGACAAATAAAAATTGTAACTTGGTATCCTCTAAAGGTCTACTCCTACTGTGTTTATTTTCAAAACCATAAAAAACCGTCTTACACGTAGAGAACACTGTTTTAAACGAATAACCCTTAAAATAGTGCCAAACGAAATAATGTTAGGTTAGGTTAGGTTATCCTTATACTTCCTATTTCAGGCGCAGTACGGCACACCGTGTGGTTTTAGTCGGTTCGAATCCGACACACCGCCCCACTAAAAACCCCGGTAAGGTGAGGTGGTTTTCAGTGTTCCTTGTTTGGGGAGTCGTGTAATAATAATTAACACCGTTGCAATTGCAACATACATATTCGTATAATAACAGTTTTCAGTTAGTTATTTGCCAATGAAAGTCAAGTGGAAATCGGTCCACCCGTTCCGGAGATTAGCATGAACAGATAGACAAACAGGTGAAAATTTTAAAAACTGATTTTAGGCATAGGTATTGTGCAAATAACTGTATAAGCTTATGAAAACTATTATTTTGACATTACAAACAGACACTTCAATTTTATTTATTTGTATTGATGATGATTTGTGTGTGGATGATTGGGGTGGGACCTACTAAGCATTATGTTTATTAGTATTTTTTTTAGTAAAGACTTCTTTGGACTTGGAAGCTAGGCCGATTACCTCACAACAATCACTTATATAGGAAGATTATTATATACAGAAAGGTGTGGAAAATTTTTATGGGCGTTATGTACAGCCGGCGCATAGAAGAATTAACTTTATAAAAATGGACTTTGAAAAAAAAGGTATTTTTTGTGCTTGTATTCCCTGGTGTACAACACATTATGAATTTTCATGATTTTTTTTTTTTTAAATTTTTGATTATAATATTTTCAGAAAATTTGGATATTCTATCAACATCCTTGATATTAAATACCTAT
Source organism: Callimorpha dominula (assembly GCA_949752705.1). NCBI lineage: Eukaryota > Metazoa > Arthropoda > Insecta > Lepidoptera > Erebidae > Callimorpha > Callimorpha dominula. Next base: position 12,895,029 of record OX457011.1, read on the forward strand.
ACTATCATTCATTTCAGCTCTCTCTGTTACGAAATAGTAGCTTGATAAGTAAATTTTTAGGTTCAATTAGTCGGCTACAAAATAAGATTCTGTTTTAAAACTTAATTTTTTTTCTAAAATTTACCGGTTTACGGTTATTCATGGCGTCTACCTACTCCAAACTATATCTACACCTTTTCTGCAACACTAGTAGATATATTAAACAAGCATAAATTTAAAACACTTAAGACTAAAACCTTTTCAACGATTAGAAATGAGCTGATGATGTTTGAACGACTGATCAGATTATCTTGAATTACAGCTAAAAACACTCGATTAGGTCACCTCTCAAACAAAAAACTAAAACAAAATTGGTACATCTATTTAGGTACTGTGAAGCCAGATTCAGACGCAAAGATCCACAAACAGATATATACCCACGTTAAACTAATAACAACCCTCCTTTTTGGTAAAAAAAGGTATTGTGACTTGTATTGTAAAAGTATTGTAGATTAGAATGTCATTATCGAGTGATATAACTGGTGTTGCAAGCGTATGTAGGCACTGTTATCGCCTAAGAATCAGGCGAAGCGTTTTTTATTTGTCAACTTACACCCGGTTCCTATAATCAAGAAACGATTCGTTTTGCTTACGGACGGTAAAATTTCGTTGAATTTTCAACGAAATTTTTTGTCCGTAAGCAAAACGAATCGTTTTTTGATTATGGGAACCGGGCATTAGTCACGCTTATGTCCCAGTAGGGGTAGAAAGCGGTGTATTTATTTATTTATTTGGTTTATCAACGGTTGTTACAATAATACAATATTATTCATTATTACAAGAAAGGCTTCCAGGACAATTGCACAACCAATTATTAGGTAGGTAAACACACCATGCACATGTATAAATATAAACTGAACTAGATAAAGATAAATAAAATTGAGTAGAGAACATTGAATATCATAAACATGAAAGCATAAGTTATAAACTTATAACATAAATAAAGTATAGTGTAAATATAATATAGTGTATTTCTTTTACATTCATCCACATTTCGCCAACAGCTATAATTTGACGAAATTGAAGTGAGAGACACTTAATAGTACTAAGGTAATTTTAAGACAAAAATTTGCCCCCCCTCTGGGATGACAAAAACAAATTTTTCGTCGTCGCACAATTTCATGATTTTTTGGCCCCCCCCCCGTCCTTGTCACAGGTGGTCATATTTGTCTGACCTTGGTGTGACGTCACAAATTTGGCAATTTTACACCCAAAACTGAAAAGAGCAGTTCTAAATTTTTTTTTAATAACAGTGTAGTAGCGTGTGTAGTCTTTAGTTTACAGGTAATGTTTTGTGTTTAATACTTTAGCTTTTGACATGTGACGTCACGAAGCTTATGACCCCCCCCACACAATGTCATACTTTGTTGACACCCTCCTCCCCCTTAACGTGTGATGTAATTTATGTATGCGCCCTTAGGTCGTATACCTCTAACTCGTACTAGCCGTTGCCGAGGGTCCAAGCCCTTTAAACTTAAATAAAATAAACCTAAAATTAAAAAAAACCTAAATTAATGTATCTAACTATTAATGTAACCTAAATTAATGTAACTATGTAGCTAAATGCTGGACGTAGATGACGGCTTTATCGCCAGATATGTTCCTATATTAGAAGAGTAGGCTATTTCACTCATCATCATTATCATCATCAGCCTTTCATCGTCTGCTGGACGTAGGCCTCTCCCAATGTACGCCACTGAGCTCGATCGTCAGCTCTCCTCATCCAGTTTTTCCCCGCCATTTTGCGCGGATTTTCGCTCCACCTGGCCGCAGGGTGACCTACACTACGTTTCTCTTGACGCGGTCTACACACCAAAACTCGTCTGCCCCAGCAGTTATCGGTTCTGCGGGCTTCCGATTTAAACATGTGTAAGCGAGTGCCATATTTAACTGAAAATATATGTTTTTTTTAAAGCAAGCTTTTATACAAACTAAGTTTTATTTTAGTGTAGATTTGGTGTTTAAAAAGTACTTCTCGGAAACCATTGTTGAAAGTTAAATGGGTAAGCGTTTGTAGAAAAAAAAATTATCTGAAGCTGCATGGTTAAAAATAATTTTGTTTCAGGGTGTGAGAGGTGAGCTGCACCTGTGACTATTTAAATAGTCCTAGAGTTTATGGCAAACAATTCCTTCGTTTAATGAACAATAGCATTTTTTTTGCAACTACAAGGCATTAACTACAAGGCATTGGCTATATGTAGCCAGTAGAAAGAAGGCTAGACCTAGTTTTAGCCGTCTGCAACCGGCTACACACCGTATTAGCCGTGAATAAAATTGCATTGTGTTATAGAGCTCGGACTTCCCGACAGTTCGACTTAGAGGTTTGCGACCCTGACCTGCTCAAGCTATTGCTCGTTTAAGCAATATCCCTCACCTCCCCTTTTTACCTTCCTTTCCTCTTTCTATATTCTCAAAAATTTTGCATTTCTAATTCCCAAAGTGCCCGACTGATCGTAATTAGCTTGCAATCTATTACATAAGCGGGACCAATAAAATTGGCAAAATGTAAGTGTTTGTGTGTACACAGCTCTTAGCCTAGAGTGGGGGCCACTGTCTTCTTCTTGGCATCTTGGAGCTGATCTGATGATGGAGCTCGTAGTTGAATAGTGGAATTCTTCAGTGGCTACTAGGAAACCCTTCGAATTTGGACTCATATGATTCGTTTAGACAAGTCCAACAGATTGGACTTAATAAAAATGGGCCGTTGATGGAGTCAGGAGGTGGATTGTAGAACTCTTTCTTAATTTGGTTCACCACTATATACTGTCTTTTTTTAGTTTTTCTTAAAAACATATAACTTATTATTATTTTCAATGTCATCTAGTGTGTACTATGCGTAATGTGGGTCACATATGCAGTTTTTTTGTTAGCCCCTCCAAATACGCTAAATGTTTCTAAAAGGATAAGGCTTACGTCGGTTGTGTTCTTCGTGTAGTTTGTTCATCACAAGTCTAACATTGTAGCAATTACTAAAGGTACGAGGCCATAAAATTACTCTGCAGTGAGATACATTTTTAGAGCGCTTACGATAAGATGATACTTATCCTTGTTTGGCACCTTAGTGGTATTGAAAGAACACACTTCCACTAGAGAGTTGTGCTTCCGTCGCAGTGGACTTTTACGGAGACAAAGTACCTCCAGACAAAACAACATTTCTCAGTGACATAAATAGATGTTCCGTATGGAAATCTAATCAGTCGATCCAGTTGTAGCGGGAAAAGTGACCACTTAAATAAGTGTATGGAAGGTTTAATGACTTAGGTACTTATCTTGTTTGTTTTTAAATTTAAAATTACTATAATCATTTATCAGAATATGGTACATTTAAGACGCTATATTCTAAAATTGTGTTCACATGTTGTAACGTAAATCGGTGTAGAAATATTATTCTTTACTTTATTCGTCAATGGTCCCAATTCTGTTACTTCACTCGCTAAATTAAAATTCACTAGATTTTCTTCATATAAGATGTAAACCTTGTACACTTCAAAACAAGGTCTTATTTCAAATTGAAACAAGTAGGTAACATATGTCGCTATCGAAATAAGCAATTTTTTTGTCGACTAAAGTCTGATACGCTTAAATAAACTTTAATACCACGTAGCGAGAGCCGCTATCCGTTGAATGCCATCTCTTTTGCTCCGTGTTTTTAGTAAGCGTCTTTGTAGGTGTAGATTAAAAACACGTCATCCTTGTTCGTTTTGAACAAGTTTTTATACGGCAATTATACAGCGTTTGAATAAATGGAGACTCTCGCTGCGTGGAAATAAAGTTGAGTATACGTTGACAGGTGTTAGTAAAATTTAGCGGCCCTGAGAAATAGATGCTAGTAACAAATAGACCTTATTACGAAGAACACTAGGTTGATTTCATATGAAGAAATTAAGTCAGGTTTTAGTTTAGCCGAGTGTACAATAGAATCGGCACCATTATTTAGTCAAATACCCAAATACGCTTGCAGGCTCTGTCTTCACTTACATAAAAATTAATATGCCTAATAACTTTAAACGAGAAAATCTTGTAAATATATAAATAAATGATAAGAAACTGCTCGATTTGGATCACAATTTGTTTTGAAAAAGGATTTTGTATTATAAGTTTATCTATATAGGTACACCTAGGCGTCTTTCCACGATTTTACAATAAAACACTGGTCGCCCAGGTACTGTTTTACATATATAATAATTGATATAATGTATCCATGTATCCTTTAATAATTAAAGGAGGAATTATTTTCCTAGAGTTCCATATAACTATTGGGAGAAAAAAATCCCAGTAGTACCATAAGGGAACTACTGGGATCTGGCGGGTAAATCAGACAAAGTTTAGATTTGTGTTGTAAAATAAAACTGTAATTTTACCATAAAATTCTTGTAAAAATATTTGTTTGATTAACGTTAATCTTATCATAATTAGTTATATTTTATTTTATTATACTATAACTAGTGAAGATTTAAATGTAGACATGTGCCTTTCAAACTTACCTATTTGACGAGACATGCGCCACTAAACAATAAAGCATTTTTCTGTGTATTTGTGAAGAATGACACATGGCACATTTATTTGACTTTTGACGATGATTTACGATGTTTTCCGAACATTCGACGAAGTACGTTATGGTAAGGTATTTGTAAGGTAAATATACGTCCGTTATCATAATATTTATATTGAAATTAATCGCATTTGCTTTGTATATTGCGTCCTACGGTTACGCCTGAGTTGAGAAATTGGTGTAAGTAGGTGGATATCAAATAAAGCGTTGTGGATAAACGTGTTCTGAGAAGACATCTTACGATTATAAGCGGTACGCAAATATTGATTTGATAATTACTGTTTTGTTTAATTTTTTTTTTGTGTTGGGAGATTATTTGTAAGCTTATTGTCTAGAACTCTCTATATTAGAGAACATGTTCTCTAACTAATAGTTAGTAGAATAATCTGACTCTAATACCGTCACAACTCATGAAACAATGTAGTTTACCTGAGTTTATAAACTCCTTGTTTCCACCTCGCGCCTTCATGTTGACAATGACGAGGATTTTTAAATACACGTTGTTGATTTGATTTAATAAAAAAAAAGATTAGGTAAGTACTTATTCTTCAACAACCAGTTTGTTAGTTAGCTTGTCTTTTGACACAGGCCTCCCCTAGTTTCTTCCACTCATCTCTGTCACGAGCTAACCTTCTCCATTGTTCTGGTAGATCATCTTCCCATCTCTTGATTTGACATCCTTTTTGTCTTCTTCCAGTTCTAGGGTAGCCTTCGTAATTTTCGTAAATTATTCTACGTTTGTTCTCATATTGTGACCAGTCCTGTTCCATTTGAGTTGTTTTATTTTTGGTAACGTTGTTTTCAATTATTAAAATTCAAATAATACACTTAAATAACCCTTCACCCACGTGATCAAACGATAGTAGTTTTTTAATACTAATGTGACATTTCTTGCCTAGGTTTTTTTTATTTTAGTAATAACTTTTTATAATTTAATAAAATTCAAATAATACACTTAAATAACTCTTCACCCACGTGATCAAACAATAGTAGTTTTTTAATACTAATGTGACATTTCTTGCCTTGACTAAACTTGGTGCACACAGTTGTACCAAACACAATATCCAAAGCAAGAAACTTTCGTACTTTTGTGTTTACGTACTCAAGTAAGACAAATTAGTTTATATTAGAATCTCAATTAAAGAAAATTAAGTTTCTGTTACATATTGTACTACAGTCAGTAGTACAGCAATCCGCCATTTGTTGACCCCTGCACTAGATCAACAGCCCTGTCAGTATCAAGAATTCAAACAATATTGTTCTAAATGTAGTACAGGCATTTTAGAAATTGATGTTAACTTCACACTCATCACTCCAATAAATACAAGTAATAGTAGAGATGTTATGTAAATTTTTTTATCGCCTTCTATAAACAGGCTTACAAAAATATATTATTGTAATCTGAGGTTTTAAGATGTTTCAAACATTAATGTATTAAATAATAATATAAATATATTAATCTGCAAGCAAAGTGGATCAAGACTGGTTTAACGGTGAAAACAGGAGCCTTTTTAAAAGCTTTTATTTTTCAATTTATAGATAGTAAATAATGCTAATTTACATTCAATTTAATTACTAAAGAGCTTGTCTACTCTAGAATTTCTAAAATATCATCAGTTCATATTTTAAATATGAAAAGAATCTATCCTTAAGACTAATAAATCTTTAGTGTAAGAATAACTATAAAGATAGATAGAGATAGGTTCTTCATTTGATAGTATAGGTAAAAAATAAAAAAAAAAAAAATTTATCGATCTTCATGAGTAATACTGTATTGACTCAGTCTATCCATGTGGTATCCACAATGCCACAGACATAGACAATCGGACGTTGTCGAGAAACTAGTATTATCCAAGTCTCGTTATATGAAGTAGGGGTTTAAATATTTTCAATTGTTCTAAGCACTCTGTGACATAAGTACTTTTTTATTTTGATGTTTTTACATAAAGTAAAATATACAAAATAGAAACTGCTTGATGTCTAATACAATAGTAAAAATATATTTTTTTAAATGATAGCTGTCGGTGCAGAAGTGAAACAGTGAAATGTAAAAAATTTAAAAAATTTAATACCGAACTCAAGTGAAAAGATAATTTTGAATACTGAACAGTGAAGTGAAAAGATGATTTTAAATACTTTAGGATTCAACAGTGAAGTGAAAAGATGATTTTGAAAAAGGAACTAAATCGAATTCGTTTTTAAAATGGAACTATAGAGTGCGAGAATGGAGCACCCTGGTAGTTTCACATCGTCGCCGTGGGCCGCCATGCTGGGCCATGGCATGCACGGCATGATGCAACATGATTACTCCCATGCGCATGCATCAATGCCCATGGATCTACATGTGCCGCAGCCTTTTCCTTACTACCGGTGAGTATGACTAGTTGATAATTTATTTATAAGACTTTTTTTTTTGTCAACCGTTCCCCACCGACACGGGGTAGACAATATTTTTAAAGAGACGCTTTAACCTTTTCGTGACCTTTAAGTAGGGTGACCTTTACACTTACGAAAAATCTTTTATATTACATAATCGCAGTATTGTCAACATTAGGTATATATTTTTCTCAAATTTAGGTAAAAATAAGTTGTCCAGGAGTTTTCTTTTTTTTTTTTGTCAACTCCCGTATTAGGAATTAGTCCTGTGTCGCGGAGGACTTTACAAACATACAAACAACGGACACAAAGATCACCCAGACTCAGGTGGGAATCGAACCCACGACCGGTAGCATAGCAGTCAGGGTCACTAACCACTAGGCCAACAAGCCAGTCAGTCAGTTTTGTCTGATCCGTATTAGCAACGTTCACTTAGTTGTATTTCTTTATTAGAAGCTATACACCACATATGTAGCCAGTTAATCCTGGTTGTTATAAGACTTTTATGGAATTTATAGAAGACTTATTTATACAAAAAAAATCTTATTTACCCCACCCCTACATTCCTATCTTAACAAGTATAACGCTTCGACTGGTAGTTTTTTTTGACGTTCAAAGCAATTAAAGCTTAATTAACAATTATAACACTACCCAATCAGCTCAGGGAATTTACATGTGGATAAGGCTCAGTTTTCTTTGAAAATTTGATGGAGTAAAAAGTAGCAAATCACATATGGTTAGTTATTAGGGCGGGATGCCGTTCGACTGCGCAGGCGCATGTTTTTGCGCGCGACCGCATATGTTACGTGGCATAGCGCACGGAAAAGTGAGTTTTGTAACTTTGATGTTGTACTTGGCGTTTTTTAAGATTAAAGAGGATCCTAAGTTATTTTCTGTATTAGGATACGTTTATTTATCATGTTAATAGAAACGTACCTTCTTTTTGCTTAAGCTTAACTTAGTAAATGCTGTTAAAGTTAATACAATTTATTATTTTTAATAAAAAAATAATAATTTGAACACTTTCCGTAATCAGTTTATCCTGCTGCTAGCTTAATCTGTGTCTTTCGCGACTGGTAGTCGAGAAAGTCTAAAAGCAATTACCGACGAAAAACCACAAAAAAAAAAATGCAGATTTGTCTTGGCTCTTAACTAAATATCTAAGATTAACTGACTGCCTCGACTCATGCCTTGTCTTAATCAGCCACAATGATCACACGAACCACACACGCGAGCAAGCTTTTTGATAGTTGTCCATTCAGACATAAAATTGTTAAAAAACAAAGCTCGCAAATATTAGGAAATACCTGATCATTATTCTTGTCATTTACTTTTCATAGTATGTCTCGGTTGCTACGTGGTATTCAAACCGTTCATGAGTGGGTTCTGTCTGCAAGACGTGGTGACGTCATCCCCGCTACTATTGTACGATTGATAAAAGACCATGTTACAGTTACATATCAGTCATCGTTTCAGAACTGTAAAAGACTTTCAATGTGGACACGTGTAAGATAATTATTTTTAGAAATAAATTAAAGGTGGTATAAGTTGACCTTACCGTGATAATGTGGACCTCTTCTATGGTAAATAGATGGATAAACTGGAGGAAGGATTCTCCGATAAGGCTATTCCCACGTATCCCCGAATTGGTAGGCAGAGGTTTATCAAACACCTACATCTTGCCCACTATAATTTCGTACCACTCAGGTGACAGGGGGCAAGCCTAGTACGGGAAGGGTGGAAGAGTAAGAGAGGGGGGGGAGGGTTAGGGCCTCCGGTAACCTCACTCACTTGGCGAAAAGCTATGCAAGTATTGCTTCACTGCCGGTTTTCTCTGAGGCCATGGTATCACTCCGGTCGGCCGTGCCGAAGCGTGGCTCTCCCACTTGAACCTATTGTCGACAATCAGGCACTTTGGAACGAAAAATGGGAAAATTGGGAGTTTATTGTAAGGGTAAGGTAGACAAGAAAGGAAGGTCATGGAAGGATAAGGGAATTGCTGATACGGATGGATTGGGGGAGTGTAAGCAGCTCGAGAAGGTCAGGGTCGCATATCTGTAACTCGAACTGGCTAGTGCCGGGAAATACGATCCCTCTAATCATTGTAGATCTGTCATTACGCGATGCAGAATCAGTAGTTACTACGTAGTTCAGCTTATCTTCGCTAGATGTCACTAAAGCATATTTTACTGTATGTGGATATCGCCACACCATATTACAATTCATTTGTTTAACCACAATCAGTGTTAACTATTTGCATAATTATATATAATTATATTATAGACATTATGACAGATATTATTATACGCCGCCAAATGGTTCCAGAGTAGGGCGCCTGAGACCGGCTGTCGGGGTGGTTTTTAGTGGAAACACCACATACTCCTGGCTCCTGCGTCCCCGAGGAGCCGGAGATCCGAAGGGATTTTCCACTCCGTCAACAAAAAAAAAATCAAAAAAAAAAGGCAGCCCAATGGTTAGTAGTGTTAGTTACCGTAGCCTATGGGTAATATTAAAGTTTGTTTTATTGATGTCTTTCCAAGACACATTATTATGATAGCTTAACATCAAAAAATATTAAAAAAAAAAACAACAATTAATTTAGATGGATAAAATACACTAATGTTATCCTATTAAATTCACACTAAAATGCACGCCAATGGTGCCAATTCTATTCTCCACTCAACTAAACTACACCTGACTTAATTTCTTCATATGAAATCAACCTAGTATTCTTCGTAATAACGTCTATTTGTTACTGGCATCTATTTCTCAGCGCCACTAAATTTCAATAAAACCTGTCAACGTATACTCAACTTTATTTCCACGCAGCGAGAGTCCCCGTTTATTCAAATGTCGTATAATTGAAACGCAGTGATAGTTCCCAAATATTCAAATGCCGTCTATAAAAACTTGTTCAAAACGAACTAAGATGACGTTATTTTAATCGACACCTACGAATACGCTTACTAAAAACACAGAGCAAAAGAGATGTCATTCAACGGATAGCGGCTCTCGCTACGTGGTATTAAAGTTTATTTAAGACTTTAGTCGACAAATAAATTGCTTATTTCGATACCTACTTGTTTCAATTTGAAATAAGACCTTGTTTCGAAGTGTACATGGTATACATCTTATATGAAGAAAATTTAGTGAATTTTAATTTAGCGAGTGAAGTAAAAGAATTGGGACCATGTACACTAAAAAATGTCTAGTCGTTGTAATAAAAGTTCAGAAATTTAAGGTTCGTGCTGCCGGAGCATATTTCTGCAGGTTGATGTGGGATGCAGGACTTCAAAAATCTAGCCACTAGCTTTTGCCGCAGGTCGGTGTTTGGTACGAGCAGCTTTACGTTTTCTAAAATTTGAGGATTGTTCTCTGTTCAGTTCTTCAAGATCAAGGGGTATTTTAAATTTGTGTTGTGTTTAAACCACTAACGGAGTAGATGAACTTCTATTTATTGACTTTTATGAACGGCTTGGCTTCTGTAGAGTTGAGATAGGAACTTAACCAGCGTGTTAACGATGTCAGCCGTGATTTAAGCTGTTCCAAGCTTGTTACAGAACCCCTGTCTGTATAAAAGTAGCCCATGTTCTTAGTCCACCGTGCTGGTGCAATGTGGATTAAAGAACTTAATACCCCAGACCTTCAAGAACAATATGGGTAACAATCAGATATTCAAAAAGCACTGGATCTTTTCCTTGAATTCAAATCAAATAATAATAATAATAACTTGACACATCTCACACACGGTCGTCTGATGCCAAACTAGGCAGAGCCTATACTATGGGAACCAGACTGCTGATAAACATACTTATATATTTCTAAATACATAAATTACACCCAGACACAGAACAAATGATCATGCTCATCACTCAATTATTTGTCCTGGGTGGGAATCGAACCCGAAACCTCTGGCTTAGCAGTCAGGATCACTAACCACTAGACCAACAAGCTGGTTAATGACTCAATCGGTTGGCACATTCTTTTGTTACTGCTTTGCCTGATATATGAAGAAGAATATAATTCTGCTGTGCCAGAAATCCATAGAACGACCCTTTTCTCGATATCATATTAAAAAAATAACATAAATTGGTATTTGAAATACTTTTTGATTACCTTCGGAGAGGAGGAGGAGGGAGAGCCATGCTTCGTCACCTATGGGCTGGCGCGACCGGAGTGATACCACGGCCCGGAGTGAGGTTACCGGAGGCCCTAATCCTTCCCTCTCCTCCCACTTCCCCCTCTGCCTCCCTCACTCCCTCTCCCCCTCTTCCCCCTTTCCCTACTCCCACCTTAAAGGCCGGCAATGCACTTGTGACTCTCGAGTTGCAGGTGTCCATGGGCGACGGTAGTCACTTGTCTTCAGGTGACCCGTCTGCTCGTTTGCCCCCTATAACATAAAAAAAATAATTTAATACATTAGTTCAATTTTGTTGATTGTGGAACAGTATCAGGTAAAGATTACACAGTAGAATAGCACAGAATCTGCACAGAAAAAAAGGATACAATCCATTCGTCTGAATTTATAGCCCAGACCTACTAACTGTTAGAGTTGTTACGAATAAAGTTGTACAATACTTAAAATAAATGCAGTGGTGAACTCGTCCATTTTATATTCATTTTTACAAATAGCCATTGTTTAAGTCCGGCTCCAATTCTATTAAATTAAATAAAATTAAAAAAAATATGGAGGGTAGCTTAATCAATTAGTGAAGATCTTCCTGGCGAGTATTGCATATAACTTCGACATATAACGACGGGTCCTTTGAACGGGGTGTTCTTCAGCCGTTGGACCTCAATCTTGCTTTCCATCAGGTACTTTAAAGTCATTCTGACGTGCTAATATAAAAAAACGTATGTCTGGCAGGGCCTGAAAAAGGCTGAAAGCAAAGTTATTATGGACTGTCCCTTACATCCACTAAAAGTTGTACGTTGCCAGATAATATTATAATACTCATAAATAAAAATTGTCATCTCCTTATTATCTTATACAGATATCGATCGACCTTTATTGCTTTTTTATCCACTTCTACCGGAATAACATAAAAAACGTTCCCACATCTAAATTTTCCGAAGTCTATATAAGAAATCGATTACATTTTAATATCAATTCAGAATCGAATACGAATCAAATGACAGTGATCACGTGTCGTCCGTCGCCGCTAATGTTCGTTCGCACTATAATCTGCGCGTACGCACGCCGAAATTACGTCCAATATGGCGGCAATGGCGGCTGTCATTTGGCGCGTCGGGTCCGCTCAGATACCTTAATTATACAGTTAGGTTATAGTAAAGTGTGGTTTCCGATATATTGGACTAACTTCCTTTGTTCATTTTACGGATAAAACTAAGGTTTGATTCTGGAAAACAAAACGAAATCCACATGGTCTTAGTATGAAATGTTAGTCATATAAAATATATGTAATTTATGTCTTCGATTTTATTAAAAGTACTGTGCCTTTTAGCCGGTTGGAGATATTTGAAACACCTTGTTAAATCACACCGTGTTTATAACGTCAAAATGCTGTAAAGAGGATGCGAATGAATTTTCTACCAATCCTCTTGGACATTATATGTTAGGAAAAGAAATAGTTCCAACTAAAGATATAGTTGTAAATTTTAAACTACTAACATCAAGAAAACTCTTGGTGCTAAGTACGTATACTACTTGAAGTAAAGCTTTAGTAGAGCCTGGAGGGGAACAACTTTAAAAGTAATTCGCTGATTTAATCGAGACGGTTCGTGTGGCGGGTGGTCAGAAAAAGAGACCAAACTTAATAGAGCTCAACGTTCAATGATAAAGAAAATTCTCGATTAACAATTAAATATTGAATATTGACTCACGATGGGAAAGATTTCCAGTTTAAATTGACACAGTACTCACTAACTCAGTAATTACTTTTTGCGATGCCTCGCCAGTTGCAGAATCAGCGAGATTGAGATTGATTCGTTCGTTTTTTTTTTCTTAAACGCAGACCACGTGACTACGTGAGAGAAAGCAGTGCCTATATAGTTTAGCGACACTAACACTATCACTCATAGATGAATTACATACAACTGACAAGATTTTAAAATAAAGATATGTATGTGATGTGAATGTCAAGTTGGTAGGTATTTTCGTTTTTCTAGGGTGGATTTCGTCTTAAAAGAGTCGTAGAAGAACACTTCAGAAAACAATATCTATCATCCAGTTTCCAAGACGTAAGTTCATATAGATGCAGGTTGAATCGGAACCGGCTGTCCAGGGAAATACCTCAATGATGTAAACAACATTATTAGTATCCTAACCTAAAATTATAAATGCGAAGGTGGGTTTGAGTAGACTTGCAACGCTTGGACCTTTACACCTAAATAGTTGCTCACGGTACGGTTCCAGAGGAATTCCCTCCTGAGGACACTCCGGCTGTGGAATGACGAGGTTTTTCCTAGAGACTACAGTATGGATTTCTTCAAGAAAGGAGTGTATAGGTAGGGATAAGTTTAAAGTGTCGGCAACGCGTATGCGAGTCCTCTGGAATTGCAAGCGACTGCTTACCATCAGGCGTTGCGTAAGCTTGTTTACCACCGATTTGGTATACAAACGCCAACTGAACATTTGCTGATATCATATGGTGTTACCGCCATACTATCAGGTGGGCGTGTTTTGTTTGTTTGTCAACATAGTAAAGTAGAAACAGTACCTAATACTGATTAAGAACAGGGTATTACAGACTTTTTGAAAAGAGTTTTAATTTGATCCTGATCCAGTAAACAAGCACAAATTTTACTAAAACTGTATTCCGCTTTAAAAAGCTAGATGCCATGTTGCTCGTTCCTCATGACGTCATGTCGGCAGTAAAAGCGTAAAGTATTGGAATTTTGCCAATTTTAAAATGAGTTACTATCCTTATGATTACTGATGGAGATATAACAATACAACCTACTTCGATGTTATAAACATTCCCTAATTAAGCTTAGCAAATTTTGATTCTCATGTGGTTAAAACTCAATAATTTGTATGGTATTTAAAAAATATCTCTAAAGGAATTCGATTGATCTTGGTTAGTTCGTTATTTTTTTGCAATATATACTTAAGTTATTAAGATAGAACAGTGAACAGAAATGATTGAAGTGAATATTCAGGCATTAACACATTTCATCACACAGAACAATATTACACTCAGTGCAAGTATCTTTAGACTTCACTTCACTTTGCAAAGGGTCATAATTTTGGCACATAATTATACATTTTTAAGCACAGGAAGAACAATGGCTGCAATCCTTTCTTTAGTTTCACGTTTTAACTCTCAAGCAGTCGTAAGAAACAGTCGATGTCAGTTATTTCAACTGTAAGTCAATGAACAGATTTGGTCCAATCAAATTTTTAAGCTAGGCTATGTAACGAGTACTTATTTAAGTGTTATTATTACATACCTAATCAAGCTGGAAGTGCTCTCAGTAACGTACTTTTCTTTTCGTGTGGAAACCCCCTTGGGCCATCACCCCACCGGGGTTTTCAGTGGGGTGCTTGGAACCAATTAAAACCACTCGGTGTGCCATAATACTCTAGATCTCTCAATTTTGACAGCATGTCCTGTATTACTTGTAGGTAAACGGCTTTCTGCTTGAGATTATTGAAAAAATGTTGATTATGTAACGAGTACTTATTTAACTGTTATTATTACATACATAATCAAGGTTAAATAGAAAAGCGATTTGAAAAATAATTGTGATGACATGATATCCAAGCTCATTGTCTACTGAATTCCTTCATCCGTCTCACTTTTTACCAATTACTGTTAGTTTGAATTTAAAAGAACAAATAATAAACTACAACAATAACAAGAAACTGTATGAAAACAAAATGTGACGTTATTACTAACCCTGTCCATGCAACCAGCGATGGTGTAAGTCTTACTGCAAAGAAATTACTACTACCATTGCGCAGGCATTAGTCAAATTAAAATAAGCAACACCTGGAATAAAGTGCGTCATCACACATAATATTTATCAGGTTTTTTTGCTAAGTTGCTTCGACAGAGTCTAATTGGGTTAAATTTTTAGTCAAATTAGCAAAATTTGTGAATGCGTCCTATAATTACATGTTTTCTACATCGTAAATGAAACGAATTAACATTATTTAATAATTGGTGCCCTTACAAGCAATCGCCTAATTTCTTACATTATAATTTAAAAACAGTTTTTCTATTAAATTAAAACTGTATTTGGTGTGTTTCTCCTGTGACCACTCACTTACTACTCAGTGTTAATTGGTCGATACAAGTTTTACTTTAACTTTACCCACTTCATTAATATTAATGAATGTTTACCGTCTTGTGTAAATGATATAAAATTCAACAATGTGACAATGTTAATTTGAAGAGAATTTTCACATTGTTTGAGTTAGTGGTAAGAAAACAGTATTTAATTAGTGAGTCTGAATTTGGAATGACTCACAGTCCCACCATTGTTAGTCCTGTAAAAATTACCCTTTAAATTCTCACGAATAAAGGCAAGACCTTCAAATTAAACAAGAAAAAATAGACAACATCAGATTTCTTCTCGAATCAGAGTCGCCAGACTGCAGAATATCTTTTAGAAAACAGTATTTGACAAATATTGCTTGCGCAGCGTTGTGTTTTTCCGGTGCGTAGTATCACCGGAGCTTTATGAGGAGGGACATAGGCCTGGAAAAGTGCGTGTGTAAGCGTTTGCAATGGAAACTATCAGAGGGGTTATGGGTTCGTTTTGCTACTTTCGTGACTTGCCAGAACCCGTCTCTTAAACCAAAACTAATCCAGGTAGGGCTTTCTGCTGTGATGTTGACTTACAGACTGGAGGTCATCTTTCATCGTCTGGTAGATACATGCGCAGATACTTAAGCAGTTTAAGGACTTATGACAGCTACTGAAGTCACAATATAGATCAAGGAAATGGTGAGCTCTAGATAAAGAAAAAGAAGAATAATAACTAATGCAATTTACTTCCAGTGCAGCGACTTCTATACTTTTTAGAGCCTAAAAACCGTCCAGCCTATTTTATACCTTTGTGAGTCTGTGGTAACCACTTTTCAATTATTATTGCAATATTAAGTAGTATATTATGTTCCTGGTTACGCAATAACAACTACTTTGATCTATTACACAACGCTAAAGCAATAATATGCCCTAAATAATAAGCCATGCCTGCGATTCTGATCCTTTTAAACACAAAGCCAATTCAACAAACAATAATATTCGCATGACTGTGAAAATCAACAGTTTCACTTTTTATATGGTTCCTGTAACCACACATTTGCGGCAATCCATCGCGTACTTATCTTCATAAGGATGGACTGACATTCACCATATATGGACTTCAAAAGAGTCACCACTATCATAAATCGATGGCCGCTACGAAAAACTGTACTATCTTCAATTGCCCCTTTAATTCCTCTTACTGTGTGCATTGGTCGTAAAATACGTCACAATTAGTCAACTAAAGACTTCACTTTATTTATATAAAAAGATTTTCTTTGTAAAAAAGACGCTGGTCGATTTTATTTCCAAATGAGGGTTTATATGTGTAGATAAAGCTGGAATAAACTTGATTTCTGGTTTTTGGAATCCAATTTATCGAAGCGATTAATTGTATTCAGCCTAATTATCTATATTATAAGAGAAAAAGTGCACATACTGTCTACAGCTTTGAGTTTTAATTGTTACTGGATTATTGCCATATAATAATTACTAACAATACTTATAAAACATGATTTAATAAGTCTTTAGATAAAAAATTGGCAGATTTCATCCTAACACAAGCTGGAAGTGCTCTTAGTAACGTACTTTTCCTTTCGTGTGGAAACCCCCTTGGGCCATCACCCCACCGGGGTGCTTGGAACCAATTAAAACCACTCGGTGTGCCATAATACTCTAGATCTCTCAAATTTGACAGCATGTCCTGTATTACTTGTAGCTTTCTGCTTGAGATTATTGAAAAAATGTTGATTACCAAAACTATTTATTTCTATGATGATCGGATTCGACAAAAATTGGATCTTTATAAAGTGAAGTCCTTTACTAAATCTTACTATTTTTTTTTGATTGAATGGTTAAACATCTGTTACTTGACTAGGTATGAAATCCAATTTTTTTTTAACGTTTTTGTCTATAATTAGTTGGTAATATCGATGGTAGTAAGTACAGGTGATTGGTACACATGTCGGATATGACTACTTGTTCCGTATTGACGAGCCTATACCGGCAATGTTCACCGCACAACAATAACAATCGTCATTATGATTAGAAGGTTCTTGCCAAGTTATTGGTATCCTTAAATTAAGGACGTAGAGATACGACACCAATTTATCATACAATATTCGACACGATTGGTTTATCTTGATAGCAAATAGGATAATCGAAATTCTGGCTCTGCCTAGTTCGACTACAGTAGCTTGATTCATTGCTACAAAAGTCATAAAATAGCCTTTCCAATATGTATAACTAACACGTAAGTTTGTATGAAATAAATAAATAAAATAAAAAAAATTCACTCACAAGTCCGTGTTAGAGTTATGATATTATGTAAAGGTATTTTAACCGCAAATGACATAAAAACTATCTGGATTGAATTCGAATAAAGTTCCTTATTTGTAGCTATTCTACTAATTACTAAAGAATTTGACTACTGAAACATGCGACAAAAAAATATGAACCGAACCTTTTAAATTTCAAAAATTGAAATATTTAGGAATTTAATAAGAATTTAGGTAATTTTTTTATGTTGTAATTTGGTGACCAGTGTAATCCTTGCAGATTGCTTGACAACTTATATAGAAAGCCACGATTTTTGGAGGTAAAACAGATGTGCACTTAGAAGCTGTCGATATATTTCTCTAAGGTTATGTTATATAATAGGAGGGCAACTGGCCTACAAAAACAAGCTTTATTTACTCAGTAGATCGACAATAACATCTACTTTACATTTAATCGCTCCATTTCAAGAACAGTGTACATGTTGTAAATTGTCTTTTGTTTATCAAGAAAAGTAAAATTATGTCATTGTATATAGTTACTTACTATCATCCGTTAATTGTTATTCTTCTAAAAACAAATGATATTCTGTAGAATAGCTATGAATTTTTGAAATTAAAGGTTTTTTTTTTTAAATAATACTAGCAACGTGGGTCACACATTACTAGTATTCTTGTTAACCCCTCCAGCTAAGCTAAAATGCTTGTGTTAGGAATGGGTTCACGTCGGTAGTGCACTGGGTGGGGTTCGAACCCGCAACCACTTGATCGCAAGTCCGACGCCTTAGCCATTACGCTACCGCCGCTTATTACGAAATTAAAGGTGTTCATTACACTGTATGTGTTCTTATGAAACTGTCCAAGTTGACATTTGGGCGAAAAATTTCTAACTATAATTCTTATTGTTCGTGGTTTTTTTTTAAATTGTCATTCTTTTCAAACCATACCTTGTTTAGTAGATTATGTAAATCGGGATTAAATCGGGGCCATATTTAAGGTACGGTAGGTAGGTAAAGTACTTACCTTTTTGTTCATCCGATGTGTCGGTCACATTGCATCATGATCATTATGATCACGTGTGGCTAAAAAGCTATCGCACTTAATAAATAGTACGATTGAGTGACCTAATGAACTTCACAAATTGAATTAATTAAGCTACCGACTTTTTATCTAAAGTTATTAAAAAAACGTTGTACCTACACAACATCCATGATTCATACTGGTCTAAGTATAAGCTAGCACTTGCTAGAATTACGAGTATTACGTCGTAATGAAGCTATGATACCAGTATGTTTAAACCTAATTGAGACACAACATTGTTGCAAAATAGTAGACGTGTAGGGGTAATCGTAGTCAGGGGTCAAATAAGCTTGTCTACTTTTTTTATTTGTTTCTAGACTCAATGTCTAGTGGGCACAACAATTAAAATGTAATGTTTGAGTAATAACGCATTCGCAAATTTTACTTAGTTGAGTAAAAAAAAAACCAATAATCATTGATTTTCGCGGTTTCACCCGCGTAAGTCCCGATCCTGGGAATGTCGGGATAAAAAGTAGCCTATGTGTTAAACCAGATCTCCAGCTATCTACATACCAAGTTTTATCGCAATCGGTTCAGTAGTTCTTGCGTGTAAGAGTAACAAACATCCATACATCCATACATCCATACACCCACACATCCATATATCCATACATCCTCACAAACTTTCACGTTTATAATATTAGTAGGATAAACCTAATTAATATGTATGTATTTAGAAATATATAAGTATGTTTATCAGCAGTCTGGTTACCATAGTACAGGCTCTGCCTAGTTTGGGATCAGACGGCCGTGTGTGAGATGTGTGGAGTTATTATTATTATTATTATTATTATTCATAAGTATTGACATTTATTGGTAGATTAGATAAAATTACACTGAGTTTTATTAATTTTAGGTAAAATTTTCTTGAACTTTTTCATACATGTATGTACAATTTCCAATAAATCTGTCAAGAATATTTTATTATATCTACATATCATCGTGTCATATACATTATAACTAGAACTGTCCCTCCTCCTCTATTATAACAAAAACAGCAAATAATGTAAGTACAAACTAGAACGATAAAGTCGAACACGAGTCTTTTTCTGCTAGGTTGCCTTAACGACCTTTAGTCCTGTGCTTAGAAAATTTACAATTTAAGTTGAATAAGATTTAGGAAGCTCGATTTTTATAGCACTATAGGACCGCAGATATAAGTATTTGATGTTAATTTCAACTTGATACCTCGACGCGTTCCTAAGAAAAAAAAGTTTTGACTTGGTTCTTCGTCACTTCGTTGTCCGTCTGTCTATCTAGACAGACGGACAACGAAGTGATCCTGAAAGGGTTACTTTGTTCCTTTTAAGGCACGGAACCCTAAAAAAGGGTATGGTCTTAGATGTATCTACAATGCTTGAATGTGTAAGAGAGGAAACATAATTTTGGAAACATTTAAAAGGACAAATGTTTTTTTCTCAAACTTTTAATAATGATTGTGGTCGAATACCAACCGACAACAGGCTAACACAAGTTAATAAAAAAACGTGCACATGTACTTAAGTAGCATAAAGCCTCATCCAAATGGTTCTACAGCTTACTCCACAGCTTAATTGCTCCATAGAAATTAATTGTATTATACCCGCTTGCCTCGAAGATTGTCAGAGAATGGCGCGATTGGTGTTAAGATACTGATAATAAGGTGCCCATTCATAGCGTAACGGGAGCTTTTACACTGCACAGATTATGTTTCGATATTGGCAATTTATTTTGATGCTCTTTAATTTCTCGCTTTAAGTAAGTCTTTAGCGATTTTATCGATGTCCTGTCTATGTGTTGTCTTTTATCTATGTCTTCTGAACTTCAGTGCGTGAATGTGACTGGTTTAGATTGTGTCAGAAAGAAAAGAAATCAGTAATTAGTAAATATATGAAAAGAAGTGGAGAATAAGGACAATAGCTTATCTTGGTTGTTGTCATTAAATAGTGTATGTACGATTCCCGTGGAATAGATTTTACGGAAATTTCCATAGGGTTTGTCAGGGGTACAGAAAAGGACATAGGGTACCTTTCATCTCGAAAAAGTACTGATCCCAAGTATAGAAAAAAAAAATTACGCGAGGGAAGCCGCGGGCAAATACTGGTAAAAAGATTTATTAAAATACACCCTAGTGTATTTTAATAGTATTATATATATTTAATATGTAATATATATTTAATATATATAATAGTATAGTAATATATATTTAATAGTGTATTTTAAAAAATTACGCGAGGGAAGTCGCGGGCTAATACACTAGGGTGTATTTTAATAAATCTTTTTACCAGTATTTGCCCGCGGCTTCCCTCGCGTAATTTTTTTTTCTGTACCTCGGGATCGGTACTTTTTCGAGATGAAAGGTACCCTATGTCCTTTTCTATACCCCTGACAAACCCTATGGAAATTTCCGTATAGTTTATTGACCCCTAGGTCAATAAACTACACAGTACTCATCAAATTTAAGCTATAACAATACCTTAAGCACAACTATGTAGAAAGTCAAAAATCTTTCTACACAGTTGTCCTCTAGCTTGTCTGTCGGTCTGGTCTAATATGTATATTTTAAATCCTTACCTTCTGATGTTAAAATAAAACAAGAAAGCTTTTGCGGAAACCAAAGAACGTTACTTAACCTACCGCAAAAGTGATGGTTATGTGGTTAAGAACAGTTTGCCTAATGACTAGATGGATGTTGACATTGCGGTCGAGTACTCTTAGTTTTCTACTTATCTATCATTATTGCTTGGGAAAGTGTAATTGTTCGCTTTGAGTTATTAGTAGGAGAAATTTCGCAATAAAAAGATATGTTACATAACAATCATCATTACAGTTTCTCAAGATATGGCACATGATTCGTTACAAAGTTATAAATATAGATTTTAATATCTTGGTAAAGTGTTGATGAAATAATTAGGACCAAATAATTTCCATAACAACATGTCTACGGCGGCACTAAACCTTTAGAGTGGAGAACCAGACAGAACTCGCCGCCCCCAGGTGTACTAACGTGGTTCCTAGGAATTTTCTTCATAGAAAGCAGGGATGCCTGTAAACAGGCCCATGATATAATAATATTTTTATATAATATGTTTGTATAGTATATAATAGTAATGTTGATACAAACTAATTTTACGATTTTTGTTTAATATTAGCATCAGATTGCTAAGCTAGGTTTACGGCCTGTATATCAGTACACAGCGCCTCCCATCACGGCTCTTCGGTTAGTTTATGGGTATCATTCATATTTAGCATAAGCATTTGTTCAAAGTACTTATAAACAATAGTAATATTGACAACATTTAAAAGGTAGATACTAAAAGGGTTAATGAAAGATGTACCTCTGTGTGTGAGTGAGCGTGTATGTCGTGTAGACATAATAGCTTCATAGTGTTTATATACTCTTTGGCTTCACTGTTAACTCTGTTTACGTATTACCTGTATGTGTTTGAAAATGCCAAAAAGGCTTTTTTTTTAATTATATTATTTAGTACACCACATTGAACGCGCTCCTAATGCGGGAGGGAGTTGTCATTAAAGAAAAAACAAAGTGTAAGATAATTTACTAGAAAATACACCCAATAAGTAAGAAAACCATCACGCTTTCTCTTAACCATCGGTTCTAGATCAGCTTGACTTTATAAACCGTTGTACCGTTTAAAGTGTAGAATGATTAGTCCATAATTATAAGCAAAAACAAAATTGAAATTCCTGTGCAATTATACGCTGATACGTTGTAAGAACATCGCTGAATCTATAAGGCACCTTAAAAGAAAATTTTTAATTATCCACTAGCCACCCTTTAAGCAATTTAAAAAATAAATTTCTCCCGTGATAATTAGTTGACGACAGAAGGTAAATGCGACATTCCTTCGGGGAGAAAAAGTGCGAATAAAAGAAATGTGCCAAAGGGATGCAGGGCAATTGAGTTCAAATGAAAGGGCGCCGGACTGAGAAGAGAATTAGGAAAACATTGGGACTAGTAGTGCTATGGAGTCGTTTATAATAGTGTATATATTTTTATTTTTGCATTTTTTTATATGTGCTCTCAACCGAATCTGTCGAAAGAAATTGTGTAATGAAGATTCAAAAATGTGTTTTCACTTATAATTTAAAACACCACAATTTTTATGGTTATTATTACATTGAGAATTTAAAAAGGACATAATTATAAAGGAAGTATTTATGGTTTTGTCCGTTCTGCTGTTATTGCTCTCGTATGTTATATATTGGTTTACATGTTTTTAGCTAATTATAATCATGTCGCATGGATACAAATACATGTCTAATAAATGAAGATAAACACCCAGACAATAAAATATCTGTGTATCAAACGAGTACTAATTTTGTTTGTCTACGTGGGCATCAAACCAACAATACTTAGACTATATAAATATGACAGCGAACTGATTATTTTAGTTGGTAACATTATTAATAAAGTGTCAGAAGTTAGGACACTGACGCAACACCAAGCGCTGCGCTGGCGCGCGACGGATGACAGTCACGGTTTGGATAGGTCGCTGGAAAGACAGAATCGATTTGCATCTCGTAGGCGCACCACGTGTTTTGTGGAGTGTCGTGATTTAAAGCTTGGTTGAAGATATCTAATGATTATTCAGAGTATATTTTGTGTTTTAATAAGTGTAGTAAAATTACTGTGTGAAGATCACGTTATTATTCTCCTGGCGCGCCAACTCACGTCTGCCCGCAACATTAAACAAGAACTCGCCCGATGTTTCCGTAAGACGAGGAGGAGTTTCTACAAATATATATGAAAACAAAGTTCTTAAATATTACTCTTAAATATAAAAGTAAGCATATGACGACTCCATCGCTTCACTATTCCTATTTGCACAGACTGCAATGGCCGAGCAAATGGGGTGTAAGAATTAAAAGGTACTCAGCGACTTTCGTCGGCAGTCACCCGTCTGTTCACGCCGTTATTAGCTCACTGCGCAGATTATTTTCGCTTTTTAAATGCGAAATTAGGGAAATTTTGTTAAACGTTACCCTACCTATTGCACTTTTTTGTAAAATATGGTGTTTTTCAAACATGTTGTGTTATTTGTAAACATTTAATATTATGATTATTTATATTCATTAAAAAATAATGAACGTCATGACCCCTATGTCACCAAAAGTATAATGAAGTAATATGCGTTATTTTTCTTAGGGTGATTTTTTTTTTAATATGTGGGACTACCATTAAAGACTTATAAAAACATAAAAACAGTATGAATAATTGAGGACATTGCCTTCATAAGTGATATGTGGACCTATCTAAGCAGGTGTGGAGAAATATGAACTAATTTAAATTGAATGATATCAAGAAATATGGTGAGGCTATTTAAGGGAATACAAGTTTAGTAATTAGTATTTATAAAACTTTATTAGCAATCCAATTATTGAACATATAACTAAGGTGTCTTTAACACAGCAACGCATACAGCAATTAGATAAACTATAAGAAAATAAGAAAACATCTTGAAAGAAAGAAACTCCAAGAACACTCTGTTCTTGAAGTTTCTTGCCTTTTCTTCTCCATAGGATCTACGTATTGGAACAGGCAACTAGCTTCACGACTGACTTAGTCTGACTGACTGCTACTACTGACAATTCAAAAATACCTATTATTGGTTTAATTGAAATAAATGGTTTTGATTTGATTTTGAGTTCTTGAGTAAAAGAGTGGCAACATTTACCAATTACAGCGATTTTGAACGATAGTTTTATATTTGTAACTTTCTTCCATTACGATAATTGAATATTCCAAATTCAAAATTTGAGATGATGAACTGCTTTTACCCGACTGCACAGGAAGGGTTATGTTTTTGCGCGTATCTTGTATATTTGTAAATTTCTTTATGCGGTGGATGCATTTCGATAGTTAAGATATCGTTATATTCGTCTTAAAAACCCAAGTGTTCTTAGATACGTGTTTGAAAAAAAAAAACACAAGATGGCTTTTTGGCGCGAAATAGTAACATGTTAATAAAAAAAAATTAACCAAACCTATCGTGTAGGATATCAAAATAAAGGAAATTAAAAGGGGATTAAAGATATATTTAAGTTATATGTTAAAATTTAATTAGGAATAATAAATTGGTTTAAAAAGTTTTTGATAGCGTAAAAATAAGCTATCTTTGTGTCGGACCCCGTGCTATCATATGAAATTTAGAATAGTTATAAATATCCGTAGTCCAATCATATTTAAAACAGAACAAATAAAGTGTTTGTAAGTAAACTGTTTTGTTTGTCATGCAATCATCTCTACATTTGTTCATAAGAGTGTGCAGGGACACTAAAAAGTC
This sequence comes from Callimorpha dominula, assembly GCA_949752705.1. Classification (NCBI taxonomy): domain Eukaryota; kingdom Metazoa; phylum Arthropoda; class Insecta; order Lepidoptera; family Erebidae; genus Callimorpha; species Callimorpha dominula. Next base: position 12,919,852 of record OX457011.1, read on the forward strand.
TAAAATAAAATAAATAATAAAAAAAATTAAAAACCCGACTGCAAAAAAGACAATTCAATTTTTTTTTCAGATTTCAGATTTTTTTAATTATTTATTTTATTTAATCTGTTCTTTTTTTAGTAAATAAATCCTCTAAAGTTATTCTGTTATTCTAATATAATGAAAGTATTTTGAACTACTTGCTGTGATAGAAATAAATGGAATGGTAATTTTTTTAGACAGTAAACTAGTGTTTGATAAGTTATAATATGTCTTACATATGTTAGCCTGTTAGGGTTCTCGGGGACTTCCTTCGTCCGGGTATACCCAAATCCCTTGCGATAGACTCACTTGTGACGGAACACCGTGTGGTTTTAGTCGGCTCCATTCCGACATACCACTTCACCGATAGCCATGGTCATCCACACGAAAAAAAAAGTAAATAAACACACAATAATCAAGTGACGATGTGATCGAACTTGGTGCATTTAGACTTCCTGTACTAAAAGTACCTGCTAAAAATAAATGCACAAACACACACTTCAGAACAAGTAACAGAATATAATATCTTCAAAAAGGGAACGAATTCTCAAAATTGTTGCACAAAGCCAGCTTTAAAACAAAAAAACACCTTACCCTGATACTAACAAAGTCTAAAATACTGCAAAGGTATGTTCATACCATAATTTATGAAGACCATTACGAGTTACAAGGCAACGTGACAAAAGTCTCACTTTATTAAACCCTATTTGTTTTATCGAATAAATAATTTTATTGTGTACACTTGAGTTAACTTTGTGTACATTTGTTTAACGTGGGCGGGTTCTGTATGCGCTTTAAATATTGTTTTATATTTGGTAATAGGTACTTTAGGACGTGAGGTGATCTATAATTTTCCTATATTATTTTTTTTATGGGGGTAACAAGTATATGGGTCACCTGATGGTAAGTGACTACGCCGCCCATGGGCACCTGCAACTCAAGAGTTACAAGTGCGTTGCTGGCTTTGGTGGGAGTATTAAAAGGAGGGGATGGGCGGGAGATGGGAGAGGGACCTCCGGTAACCTCACTCACTCGGCGAAACACAACTTACAAGCATTGCTTCACTGCCGGTTTTCTGTGAGGCCGTGGTATCATACCGGTCGAGCTGGCCATACATGCCGAAGCATGAAGCATTTTAAAGATTTTATTTCAATTAGTTTGTTCTGGTTTTATGTTTAGAAAATCATGGTTTATTTGATTTTTTTTAAATCTATGATCATATTTAGGTGATTTGATAGCAATCATGTGTTCATTTAGACTATCAAAAATAATGGAAACAATTTTATAATGAAGATACCCCGCTTGATACGCTACATCACATTAAGTGCTGGTATTTTGAAACTTTTGCATTTTATAAAACTTTCAATTTCATAATCCTCTTTAACCAATGATCTTGACCCAAGTCAATGCTGTTCCAAATCTGGCAAACAGTAGAAAATCGTTTTGGCGATTTTGCACAATGCGCAATACGCACTGACAAAGTTGGTCAGATTGTGGCAGCAAAAATGTCAAAAACATGGCCTAAACCTTAGCCCTTAGAATTTTTTTTGTTTTATTGTTTATTTAAAATTACCATTTAACAAAACCATTTGCAATCAGTAGCTATAGTGCATTTGGAAACTACTGAGGTTTGTAAAAATGCTACAGGTGCTATATCAAGCGAAGTCGATAAAACCAAGTTCTATAGGTACATTCGCAACTATGTGGGTACCTTAAAAATTATTATAATTATATTATCTAAGCGTAGAGGTGAGCGTGAGGCGAGGAAAACCCAGAGTTGTAAATAAATAAAATATATAAAAAAGTCTTTATTTTGAATTGTCGACGGCCTACAATATAATTCGTGTGTTCGATAATGTGTGAGGTGTCACAAGTTATTATTTTTATTATAAGTCACACATAATTATACTGATCAGAATACATTCAAATCTACAAAGTATTAACTAATGAAAACTTTAAATTAGTCCCTTCAATTTGTTATCAACAATACTAACATAGTTTATTAGGCACAGATAAGGAATAAAGCACCATCGAAATTACCATAAATGAAACATAAATACCATAATTAATTACATATTCTGTAATAAGGTTTATTGCTATGAGGAAGTGATTAAATCCAACATATGTCGGCTTCCAATTTCCCCAACAAGATGTTTTATTACCATAATTTATATACTAAGAGAGTTATTGAATATGTTAAATTATATTTGAGCCTTTTGATTTTTTTTCACACAGCCCATGTGATGGAAAGCTGTTACCGTGTTCTATGGACGGTTGCAATAACAGGAATTATACTTTTATGTGTGAAAACTGAATGGGTTACAATATCAGCAATGTTCCTCGCCTTTTTGAAGTGAAAACTTCTTTAGGCACGTTGAGCACTTTTGGTATTGGGAAAAAGCACTGAACTCGCGTGACGGTCATGCTCAGATGACAGATGTGTCAGTTATGTTTTAACTTCTGACGTGCAGTACTTTAGTTTTTTTTTAACGTTTGCAAACCCCCGCGGGACATCACTATGGGGCTATGCGATAGGGCGGTATTTCGATCAAAACGACTAAAACCACACGGTGCCACACTGTCCATATTGCCAAAGCCTCAAGTGTACCCTTGAAAGGCAATCCCTGTGAATGCTGCCAGACTCGGGCGCCTGTTAAACAACAGGCGACCCCGCTGCTTTGTGGGGGATTTTTGGAGGCCGGAGATCGACTTGCTTTCTGCGGCGCAATGTTACTGGTCTGCTGTCAACTCTATTATAATTTAAAAACTTAAAGTAGGAATATCTACTATATTGTCCATGAAAATAAATATATAAAAAAATATTGTTTAGATATACATTTACGTTTTCGTTTAGAATTAAAAATAATTTTAAATACGTAAAAAGACTTTTTAGTTTTAGTTATTTTTTCCATATTTTTGTTGGCATCGTTATGGAAGTATCTATTATAAACCACAACTGGTCTAACGAGTGCCTTAATATGTACACACTTAAGATTTCCATCCCTCCCTATAGAGGTTCTCCCTCTTGTGAGGAAAAAAAAAACAGTACTACCCTAGGGACAAACCGTGATTTTCCGTATTGTGGTGGAAGCCCTGGCCTTATTATATAGACTTTAATTTTATCCTCGGTAAGCTAGTGGCTTCGTTAGAAGAACTGCTTCTTCTTCTGCAACTACTTCTCAGGAACCGATATTTAAGAAGTCTTTCGTAGGTATCACGACTGTTTTACGGAGAATTAGTACGACAATTTTAAGCTATTGCTTTAATAGGATACTGTTTTATACGCTGAGGTGAGTCCACTCCTAACACAAATATTTAGCTTAAAAATTTTTACTAGTATTATAAACGTGAAAGTTTGTGAGGATGTATGGATGTTTGTTACTCTTTCACGCAAAAACTACCGAGCCGATTGTGATGAAACCTGGGATGTAGATAGCTGGACACCTGGATTACCACATAGGCTACTTTTTATCCCGATATTCGCACGGCATCGAAACATACGCTGGTGAAACCGCGGGGTGCACCTCGGAATATATATATATGTATATATATAGGGGCAAACGAGCAGACTGGTCACCTGATGGTAAGCGACTGCCGCCGCCCATAAGCTCCTGAAACTCGAGAGTCACAAGTGCGTTGCCGGCCTTTAAGGTGGGAGTAGGCTAAGGGAGGGAAGAGGGGGAGGGGTTGAGGAAAGGGGTATGGCCTCCGGTAACCTCACTCACTCGGTGAAAAACAACATAAACATTGCTTTACTGCCGGTTTTCTGTGAAAACTCCGGTCGAGCCGGCGTATACGTGCCGAAGCACTATGATAACAAAACATACAATTAATGACAATAATTAAAAATAGGCATCTTATTAGGCATGTATGTTTTATTTCATACATGTATTTTTTTTTACACAACAAACAGATATCTTTTGTAATTTTTTTTTCCATACGTTCAATTGACCTTTTTTGTTATGAATATAATAGTTAAATGAATTACTGTCGATTTTCGACGTTCTTCCTCTGGTCAACGTAACTATTATCTCATCCGTGCTCTGGAAGACCACTAGTAATAATAATAATTTCATTAGTATTTTATATTATTGATCATCTTATAGCTGAGTTGACGATAATACAACAATGCAGTCAGTAAAAAGCTAAAATATTTTATGGCTTTTAAAAAATGTCGTTTACAATTTGAACAAGTATCAGTCGTTATATCTTTTAAGGAGGTAGCGACATTCTCAGATGCGGTACCTTAACAAAGTTAAGAACACAAATAAAACAATCACACTCATTAATTAACACAATACACAAGTTATAAATTACTTTCGCCTTGTACGCTCGATAGCGCTTCCATTCACAAATTATTCAAAATTATTCGAAAATAAAAACTGAACCTTTGATTAATCGACACCATTGCTTTTCGAGCTTCTTTGCACTTTACAAATATAGAATTACAAACTAAAAATTCTTTCTTCAATGTATCGTTTCCATTTTAAATTAAAATTGTCAAACGTAAATAAATTTGTAGAAATGTAAGTGTGAAATTTCTTTTAGAATTAAAAAATCTTTAAAACTAGGTAGGTGTAACTAAAAACTAAACCTTATGCGGATCGAGTTTGAATTGAAATTAGCATTGGTGGTGTACGTTGAGGTCATGTGTCAAAAGTTTGAGATATAAGCGCGCGCCGCCCGCCGGCAGAAAACGAGGCGCATAGATTACGTTCGGATTCACGCTGCGTCGTCCCAATGTTGTTTATTTGTTTATCCTTGTCTCTGGTCGCTTTATTTGTTAATAATTATTTTGATGTCTCTTTTAGGGCAAGGTGTACCTTTCAATTTAAATGGTGTTCTATGTTTTGAATTAATTTAAAAGTAATTCGTAACAATAAAGTTTGTTGTACAATTTATTACTTCGATGTTTGTAATCAATTGACATAAAATTTATTCGTATTATGACGTATTAAATTGACACTATTACTCGCCATCCGTATTTGATATAAATGTTTGAGGCCAGGCATGGAATCAGATTGTAGGTATATAATTTATACTTAATATTATTATATATATTTTTATTAATAATAACTCCACACATCTCACACACGGCCGTCTGATCCCAAACTAGGCAGAGCCTATACTATGGTAACCAGACTGCTGATAAACATACTTATATATCTCTAAATACATACATATTATAGATAAATTACACACAGACACAGAACAAATTATCGTGCTCATCACACAATTATTTGTCCTTTGTGGGAATCGAACCCACGACCTCTGGCTTAGCAGTCAGGGTCCCTAACCACTAGACCAACAGGCCGGTCTTAAATTATTCAAGTTTAAAGATTTTATTCTTTTAAAGACAAAATCACTAACATGGGAACAGCATATATATAATATTTAGTGTACTCAGAGTAGAAGTTATACAATGCAATAATAATTTTAATTTCCCTTCCCCATTTCCCAAGGTGTATGCACTTTATGGTCAATTATGGCGAATTTATATTTAATCGTTAAAGTCGTTAATCGTAAGACCATGTATTAATTTTTATGTTGTCTTTGCAAAATACCTTGCGGTGTTTTTTAACCTACACGAGAATTCCTGAATATTTAAAATCAAACGTCTCTAAATATAGCACGTCGCTCGACTATACTCGTACATGAAGACGGATAGAAAGGTGTTATGAAGGATCATGTCAGGATGCCTAAACTCGTTCGAGAACGTTTTAGTATTTTTTAAACCAACTTCAAAAACGGATGAGGTTCTCAATTCAACTGTTTTTTTTTGCGTGTATTTTAGTCGATATATTCGCTAATAGTAAAGCATATTTCAATAATTCTTTCTTTAATTGAATTATTATATTCAAGGTTGTTCCCACTTAAATTTGAAGAAAACAGTGAAAAATTAAGGGATGAAGAAACATATTTGAATTTACTAAAATCTAGGCGAATTGAAGTCGGTTCTACTTTTTTAAAAGATTTTTCTTTACACAACCTTGCGGGTTTCATGCTTTACCACACTTAAGAGATATGTATTTGTATAACTTAATACCTGAAATCGGGAACCAATCGTCTCCCTATCATTAATTTGGTTCTCGAGAGACAGAGCGACAATTATTTAAAACAAATCAATACGTCTTTAAAAATGTGCTAATTACACGAAAATCGTATCAGATTTCGCTTTATTTATATCTTCGGTTAGTATCTTGGATAAACGTTCCAAGTTGTATTCTTAATTAGTACAATCTAAAGTTTATGCGTTCCAGATTGGTATGGTAATAAGTCCTTAGTACCCGCCGCCTTAAGTGGCGTCCTTTCCGATTTGTTTGGCGATTAGATAAATTAATATTTACTCCTCATCCATGAATATTTAATTTAAGAAAAGTAAATTATCTATGGTTTTTACCTACTACATGTAATTTAGATAGCTCATAATCTTATTGTAAGGTATATAATGATAGATAAGAAAATTATACAAAGCGATTATATTGTACCTAATATCTTTTTTTCTTAAAAAATTGTTCTTTTTTCATCTTTAAAATGTTGTTAAAAAGGATTTGATATACAAAGTTATTAAAACAGGCTATGGTAATCCATTGTCAGCCGGCGGGCCATATGGTATTTTTTTTTAATGTTTCTTTTTATAAATAGAACATGGTAACACTTTTCTGGTTTTCAATTTACAGGTGGCATCTTTTCTGATGCCATCTTAAATATATACGTACTTTCATTACCTATACATATCAATAACTTCATAACACAACCAGTCTCAACTAGACTACCTGATGGCAACCATAGTTGTCAATTGCGTTTTGGCAAACCTTCTTACTAACAGAAATTGCGATTGCAGGCAAATGATACTCAGTTTTAAGACTTCATCAAGTCTCGTTCTGACACTTCGATGTACCTTACAGTGACACAGTGACAATTGCAAGATGTTATTTAAGCTCCTGCATCAGGAGATTTAATGATATCTTACAATTGAGTGGTAGAGAATTTCTCGGACATAATAGGTAGGTATATAATTACGGCCACGATACCACGGCCTCACAGAAAACCGGCAGTGAAATTACCGGATGAGTGAGATTACCGGAGGCCCTAACCCTTCCCTCTCCCCTATTCCTGTCATTCCCTTCTCCCCCTCTCCTCCCCTCGATACCCTTTCTCCTGTCTTCCCGCTCTTCCCCTACTCCCACCTTAAAGGGCGGCAATGCACTTGTGACTCTAGAGTTATAGGTGCGGGCGGCGGTAGTTATTTACCATCAGGTAACCCGTCTGCTCGTTTGCTCCCTATACCATAAAAAAAAAAAACTGTGTAGACTAAAATTTTTCTAGCGTAGCATCTAGATCGCTTCGTGGAATGTTGTAGCTTTTTATTATTAAACATTGAATTAAATATTTAAACCTCAGTTAATTTCCAATGCTATTTATTGATACTTAAAAGTCCCCTATTAATGCTACAAGAGACTAATAATTCTCTTTATGAGTACTTAAAATTATGGACTAAGGTATTTAAGTATTCAGTCTCGTTCATAAATTATTAATAAGTGTAAAATAAATACTGTTAATACAATAAATGGAGATAATTTTAGTGCTCATAATTACTTTTATGTGAGTATACTAGATACTTAAATTAATATATATTATAAATTATTAATAAAAGTAGTATTTGTTTATGTATGTATTGAACCCTTGAGCCTAAGGAGAGAGTTTGCCTCCCTGTGCGTGGTCTACCGCTTGTATAATGGGCTGTGCTCCGAGGAACTGTTTGATATGTTGCCCAGGGCCGCATTTTATCTCCACAACGCTCGCCGGTGGCAGAGCATTCATCCTCACACCCTGGAACCTAAATGGTCGTGCATGGTACGGTGCCAGAGGAATTTCCTCCCGCGAACGCTCCGGTGGCTGTGGAATGAGATTATCGAGGTTTTCCCGAGGGACTACAGCATGGGTTTCTTCAAAAAAGGAGTGTATAGGTTTTTAACGGGTTGGCAACGCGTCTGCGAGTATGCTTTGGCGTATGCTTGTTTGCCAACGTCGTAGTATAAAAAAGAAATGTAGATTTTGTCAAACAAGACGACCGCCTCAAAATTATTTTTCTTTGCCTCGGGAACAGTACTATTTTTCTTTTCTTAATGTACCCATGTTCTATACCTCTGACATAATAGTGTATGCAAGATTTCATAATGAAGCACAACAAACAAATAAACTCACAGTTGCATTTATAATATTAGCTAGGATGAAGTAGTTTACGTTATGTCACAAATTGTATGCTGTTTTAGGTCATATATGATGACAAAAGAAATGTAAACCCCTGGCGTCTGAAAAATTTATTTAATTTACAACATGCAAGCAAACAGTTTCTTTTCTTTCAGTCAATATGGCATACTGTTAATAAGGTATATAGGTTTTTGCTGGCTTAAGAAAAAAACAGGGATAAAATCCAATTATTTCAGTCGTAAAATGTTTCGGACTCTAAAATTATGGTGGATGAACTTCAACACTGTATAGCGTATAGAGATGCGCATTAGTATAGATAATTTCAAACGTAATCTGTCATCGGATGAATCGAATCATAATCGAACGATTTCGCCAATCAGACGCACCGATGAGATCCTTTATAAAGGTGTGGATCAAAATGAAAGAAGTAGCGTTTTAGGCTCAGGTGTGTGGCAGTAGCAGGCAGTTAAATTGTAGGTAATAATGTTTTGTTTTGTTACGTGTAGTCGAAATTATTAAAATGTAATAATAATAATAATAATACTCTTTATTGTACACCAGGTATTGAAAAAAAAAAAAACAATAAAACTTACAACTATAGACAGGTTTGTACAATTGGCGGCCTTATCGCAAAAGGCAATCTCTTCCATCTCCAATCTCCTTTATTATGGTTATAAATAATCTAAAAAAATAAACAGTATAAACAAAATTGCTCTTACCATTGCCAACACATTTACATCTTTAACTTTATGTTGTTGGGAAATACATTTTTTGCTCAGTCATCGTGTTGCTCTTGTTTCTAACTTAAACGTCATGATAATAGAATTAATTGATAAATCTTACTAATAAACATTATTAAAAGAGGTTACTGAGTTTGTGTCTAGAATACTTATATGCCAGGGTGAATTAAGTTAGCCATGTTGGTTGCCGAAACATATGCATTGGGTCAGAAATAATATTTAATGATAATGACGAATAAAGTTAAAGAAATTTAATATTGTAAAATATCCAAACGTCTCGATATTGTTTTTTAATGCATGTATCCGAGTTTTGTGTGACAGAGAGAGATGAAAGGAAAGAGCGAAAGGGGAGAGGAGGAGGGATAATGCGATCTCGCATTCTCTTGGATGACGGAACGAGTGAGTGTGCGAGGACGACCATAAGACTAGATGTTTATTTGTTGTTATAAACGATTTTATAAAATACACGGTTTATCAAGCAAAAAATCTCAATAGTATCATTTTCCACGGCCACATAAATGAAGACATACTAACTTCAGCGCCTTTCCCTTGATATTGCACCACACTCCACACAATATGTGGCCAGATACAAGCCGCCCTGTAATTCCAATACTTTGGAACATTACCCAGGGATAGCACTATTATAATGTATTAAGGAATATTATTTTATGGAGAGCCAGGCGCGTTATAGCCGTTTTGTATACGGCTAAAAATACCGACACCATGTAAGCACCTTTATGGCTATAGTATCGATATCGATGATGGTACGGCAATATCGTGCACCTAGCTAATTATGTTTGTTAAAAATGGAACGGTTTTTTTTAATGTATTCGCAATGAATCTTATTGCTTCAAAATTGTCTATGGTTAGTTCCTTATTGTACACGTTGCTTGATAACGGTTGTTTGGTTTGTAGTGCCTCCCAAGCAAGACAAGTCTGTATATTCTTCTGTCGGCTTATCTTTCGAACATATTTTTTTTGGGTTCTCATTTAAAAAGAGTTAGAGTTGTACAATTATACATTTATTTATTAGGTTTGCTGACAGTTGCTACATTTATTTTCATACATTTAAATTATTATGCACATAGTTATTCTAAATAATAATAATAATAATAGTAAGGTTGACGATGTAAATGTTATGAGCAAACATTTATAGGTATTTTTATACTTTTTTGTTTTGTGTGTGTATTTATTTTTAAATATTTTCTGAACTTTAGGTGAGTTTTAGGAACAAAATCTGTACTTACTGTTTTATATAAATTAAAAGTTTTCTTGCGATTTTACAACTGCCTTTAAAAGTCTTCGTCACAAAAATGATTTTTCTTTTTTTAGATCTGGACTTAATCACGATATTATTTATAGGGTTCAGTCACCAGGTGGACAGATCCGTGACCAAGTTCAGTGCAACTTGATCGAAATATCGCGGGTAGGAACTTAACGCTGACTCGGTAATTTGTGTACGAAGGTGCGAGCATTCGCCGGCGCAGCAGTTGAGTCGTGTAATAATTTAAGTATGTACGTAAGTGGTGCCAGTGTTTATATCAGGGTGTATATGACAATGGAACACTTACTTAAATCACTCTAAGCGCATGATCTAGCATGCAGTTACAAAAAGATTTTATGAAAAATAAAATCGCTAACAAGTTATGACTATTTGAATTTCAAGGTATATTTACCTCCGTTTCTCATAAAAACAGATAGAATGTGTATTGTATAGTAACATATTTTAATAATTTTTGAAGTTTCATTCCGTTACTAAGAAAACCCATAAAAACTAACTTTTAAGTTAGTCTTTATGGAGTATTTTATTAACTGATTGGATAGTTCTTAAAATAAAAAAAAATTGTATGATTTAAAATCTTTAACTTAACACACTTATATGTAGCGTAATGGCTAAGGCATCGGACTTGCGGTCAAGTGGTTGCGGGTCCGAACCCCACCCAGTGCACTACCGTCGTGAACCCACTCCTAACACATTTGGCTTAGCTGGAGGGGTTAACAAGAATACTAGTAATGTGTGAACCTACGTTACTAGTAGTCCTTAAAAAAAGAAAAAATAAATCCAGCTGCTTTTATGAGAAACGGTAGAAATAACTTATATTCAGACATTTTTTTTTTAAATCCTATGTGTTACTGCATGCTAGAGTCATGCCATTTCAAAAATCCTTTGTGTGACTGCATGCTAGAGTCATGCCATTTCAAAAATCCTTTGTGTTACTGCATGCTAGTCATGCAATTTCAAAAATCCTATGTGTTACTACATGCTAGAGTCATGCCATTTCAAAAATCTTATGTGTTACTGCATGCTAGAGTCATGTCATTCCAAAAATCCTTTGTGTTACTGCATGCTAGAGTCATGCCATTTCAAAAATTCTTTGTGTTACTGCATGCTAGAGTCATGCCATTACAAAAATCCTATGTGTTACTGCATGCTAGAATCATGCCATTTCATAAATCCTTTGTGTTACTGCATGCTAGAGTGATGCCATTTCAAAAATTCTTTGTGTTACTGCATGCTAGAGTCATGCCATTTCAAAAATCCTTTGTGTTACTGCATGCTAGAATCATGCCATTTCAAAAATTCTTTGTGTTACTGCATGCTAGAGTCATGCCTTTCAAAATTTTTTTGTGTTACTGCATGCTAGAATCATGCCATTTAAAAAATTCTTTGTGTTACTGCATGCTAGAGCCATGCCATTTCAAAAATTCTTTGTGTTACTGCATGCTAGAGTCATGCCATTTCAAAAATCCTTTGTGTTACTGGTGGAGCGCCAATATATTTATAAAATGCATACATAATCGCACCATAATATATTTCGTTATATTATAAATTTCATAGTCTTTATAGTAAACCACATTCTGTTTGTCGAATGCAATTAGTGCTGGTACTGCTGTAATATTGCCAATGTACTCGACGATCTCAAGAGATGGCGTTAGCAGTCTTCAAATGGTGTAAACGCGCTGCGCCTGATTGGTGCAAGAAAAAACGGACATACCCTGCTCTCATCGCTTTTCGCTAAGAAGACGCCTTTAATATAAAAATTTTGTTCCGCCACGGACTTCAGTTATATTTCTCGTGAAAAGAAGCTGATTTTCCGTTAGTCCTATAGCCGTGTAGTGTTTGGACTCGCTTGTAACCTTTACAAGGTGTATGTGGAGTGCTCTAGTCTTCGATCGTGACCGGCCGGTCAATACCTTGCAAGAGACCGTAGAAACCTCGCCGCTGCTCGCTGCCTTCTGGAGGATCGGGACTTGGTCGGTGTTGCAGGTTAGTGCTGGCATGATTGGTTTGATCGATAGAAGTGGTTTACTTCCCTACACCTCGTACGCTAACTGTTGAGCAATCACACCCTGGTCGGGCTATTTACACGCCTGACCATATAATTTGGTCCTTACGAGTACGGATAGGCCAGTGATTCACGTAAATATTGGTGAATTTACTTTTCTATTCATATCATAAAAAAGATTCACGTAATTCTAGTGAATTCTTGCCGCCATTTTTCCTCGCTCACAGATTTACGTAAAATTGGTAAATTCTGTGTTTAAAACGCACGAGAACTACGTAATTATTGGTAGACTCGTATTTAAATATAATTAATTGTTAGATTTGGTGAATTACGTATTAATTGGTAATAATATCCATTATACTCAATTTAGTTGAACTTATTTATACCTACCCACTTATTAACCGCTCCACCACTGTACTTTACGCTAAGTCATTTTAAGATTTAAATTTAATTTGTGTTTTTACACTAACTAGGTAGATATACCTATCACTTTGTAGTTGTATTGTGATATTATTTTATAAACATGACGGAAAGTGAATCAAGTCGCGAAGTCATGTTGGTTATGTTGAATCAAAAGAAAGAATTATTATTTCAACGTATTAATCGTATGTACACATCGTCGAAAGGTATAATTTCTTTCGATTCATCAACGCGAGCTAACGAGAATTTTCTGGCTGAAACGGAGATGATAGGTGAGTTACGCGATAAATTTGAGTCCATTGTTGATAAAATAAATAATATAAATTTGTTATCAAAGATTACGGTCAATCCCGAGTATTCTTGCCTCGATTCATTTGATGATTTATACTCGAGAGTTAAACGCGTTAGAAATAAAATATTAACCACTTCTAAGGTGCGTTCACTCGAGACCAGTAGCTCGATCAAGTCCGTAGTGAAATTAGAACCTTTAGTAATTCCGAGTTTTGACGGACGCCCTGAAAACTGGAATACCTTTTATCAGTCTTTTAAAGCTAATATTCATTTGAATCAACAGCTTTCTGACTCGCAACGTGTACAGTATCTAATTTCTAAACTCACCCACGACGCACGAAAATTCACTTCCGGTATTATTCCGTCAGGTGAAACATATAAAATACTGTGGGATAGTTTGGTTAAGAAATACCACGACAAACGCTCATTAGGTACATATTATCTCAATAATATACTGGACTTAAAAACTTGCTCGCACACTGCGAACGCTCTTGATACCTTTGTTAGTAAATACTCCGCTTCGATTTCAGCTCTAAAAGAATTAGGCATAACAGATCTAACTGATTTTATTTTTCTTCAATGCGCTTTGAGAAGGATGGATCCTCAAACCATCCAAGCCTTTGAACTTTCGATTCGGGATGTGGAAGTGCCTACGACACAACAGCTTATCGCTTTTATACAAGATCAGGCTAAGATTTTGGAGCGCTCAAACCCGCGAAATTCGTCATATACGAAACCCGCTGCTGTTGTTACGTCGCCCTCACGCGACCGGCGCGTTCATCAAACCTCCAAATCTTTTGTCGCCAGTGAGTCCGCTAATAATGCAAATACTCTCACATATTCGGCGCCCGCAGCAGTTACCGCGAATTGTTGTTTGTGTAGTGGTAACCATCGACATTTATATGATTGCGCTCAGTTTAAAAATATGCGAGACGCAAGGGCTAGATATGAGTTTATTAAATCGAAGTACGGTTGCGTTAATTGTTTAAGCACTTTACATAAACTTCCGGATTGTAAGAGTACGTCAGTCTGTTTCTGTAATAAAAGACACCATAGGTTATTGCATTTTGATAGTAATAATTCGCAATCGCATGCGGCTATGGTAAATACCGCCGTCGCGTACTCGCCGCCGCCCGCTCATCGAGCGACCGTTACTTCGCCCGCGCCTTCTCATCGCGCTCACACGACTTCGTCATGCATTCGAGCGCCCCCGCTTGCTACAGAACCAGTTACACATACACAGTCTTACACTTCTTGTCATAAGGGTGATATACTTTTGTCAACCGCTCAGGTATACGCGCGCTCTAAGGGTAGCGCTGGTATCAAATCTGTAGTTAGGTGTTTGATAGATAATGGCTCGCAGAATAATCTAATAACATCTGCTTGTTCTAGTTTATTAAATTTACCGATAATACCGTTGAATAATTCCTATGTTAAAGGTGTTGGTTCCGCTTCAAGTCCGATAATCGGTTATGTTCATTTAGACATTGAATCCCGTATTTATCCGGATCAGAAATACACTATACATGCGCTTGTTGTAGAATGCATTACGGATCAATTGCCTTCGAAATTTATCGATTGTGATCGCGACCTAGATTTTCGTAACCTTCCGCTCGCTGACTTAAGCTGGAATATTCCGGGCAAGATTGATTTATTGTTAGGTGCCCAGCTATTCCCATTTATATACTTAGGAAATATGGTCGAGTGTGGGCCGCGCGCACCGTGTGCTTTATCTACAACATTTGGTTACGTACTTATGGGAGATTACCCGCGTAAACATATTTTACCTACTGCCGCGTCTTTTTCTGCGTTAGCGCTTAATGATATAGTGCAAAAGTTCTGGGAACTTGAAGAAGTACCCATGAAACGCTTGTTGTCACCAGAGGAGACAGATTGCGAAAATATTTTCACGGCTACCGTGACCCGTGACGACGTAGGTCGTTATACAGTTGCATTACCGTTCTGTAGGGACCCTTCGGAATTAGGTAATTCGCACGCTACCGCTTATCGCCGTTTCGTTTCACTCGAGCGTAAGCTCCGTCAAGCACCGATAGTGCGCGAAAATTATAACAAGGTTATTCAGGATTATATTGATAACAATTACCTCAGTCCTGTTAAAGAATCTGAGCTGTCCTCTGATGGTTATTATATACCGCATCACGCAGTAGTCCGACCTGATAAACCGATGCCGCGCATCGTATTGGACGCGAGTGCTAAAACGCATACAGGACTTTCGCTTAACGATATATTACATATTGGACCCAATTTACAGGCCGATCTGTTTTTATTATTGTTAGGTTTTAGATTATTTCCTATTGCAATGAACGCTGATATAAAACAATATTATTTACGGATTGGTGTACCAGTAGACCAACATAAATACCTACGCATTTTATTTAGATTCAACGAATCGGAAAAAATTCGAACTTATGCCTTTAATAGGCAACCTTTCGGTCTCAAGTCAAGCCCTTACATAGCTATGCGCACTGTGCGACAGCTGGCTACTGACATGAGTCCGCTCTATCCTGATGCCGCGAAAGTGGCAGAGACCTGTCTGTATATGGACGATTTGGTTCTTTCTATTGCAAATGAGGATACTGCCACGCAATTAGCTCACAACTTGATTAAGTTTTTCAAATCGGGTGACTTTGACTTAGTGAAGTGGTCTAGCAATTCACCAGTGCTACTTGACTCGCTTCCCGACACGCACCGCAAGTCGCTTGATTTTGATGTTGACAATAATGTCTCTAAGGTCTTAGGTCTCTCATGGGAACCATGTGAAGATAATTTTCATTTCACATGCGCCGCAATTAATGAAAGGTGCACCAAGAGAAACATACTCTCGATGGTTGCACGACTATTTGACGTGCTCGGATTGGTCGCGCCTGTGATTCTCTATGCCAAGTTGTTAATTAAGGAACTGTGGCTCAGCAAGTGTGATTGGGACGATCCTGCACCGGAGCACATACGCACCCGTTTTTTCGCTCTTGCGCAAGAACTTCAAATGCTTGACACTTTAAGGATTCCACGTCATGTAGGCGTCGAAGTTGGTTGTGAATTACGTCTTGTTGCTTTTTGTGATGCTAGCATGAATGGTCTGGGATGTGTCATTTATGCCCATTGTACCTACCCGTCTGGCATTCAAACTCGCATTCTTTGCGCTAAATCAAAGGTTTCGCCAACAAAAATCACTACGCTCGCTCGCTTAGAATTATGCGCTATTTTACTTATGTCAAAATTAATAAAAACTGTGCGAGACACATATGCAACACGTATGCCCATTGCCGGGATATACGCATTTTCTGATTCCACTATTGCTTTATCATGGGTTCATTCTTCACCACATCGTTGGTCAGTTTTCGTCGGTAATCGCGTCGCTCAGTGCCAAGAAAACTTGGACTCTAAACATTTTTATCATATTGCCGGAGCTAGTAATCCAAGTGATTGTCTTTCGCGTGGTATGCTTCCATCGCAACTTTTGACCCACGATTTGTGGTGGAAAGGTCCTCCGTGGATTCGCAGCTCATCTGAGAAGTGGCCGATTAAGCCATTCTCGCTTAATAATTGCTCTGTCTTGCCTGAACTCAAGGCAAATGTGTTGGCTGCCATTACTCACACAGAGCCGCCGTTGCTGTGTACGTTAGCACAACGTGCTTCTTCTTGGGAAAAGTTGCTACGTATCACCGCATATGTATTAAAATTCGCAAGACCTAAAGTTAAGGTCGAACCTCGTTCTATAGCAGGGTTGACAAGTGCTGAGAATGCGTTAATTCTCGCCGTTCAATCTGTGCACTTCTGTGAAGATATCAAATTGATCAAGGCTGATAAATTACCTTCAAAAAAGCTGCAAAGCCTCTTCGTCTTCTTAGACAAACAAGGGATTTTACGCATTGGAGGAAGACTTTCTGGATCAATGCTTCCTTTCGAAGCTAAACATCCGGTTCTTCTCCCTAAACGCGATCATGTCGTTGACTTAATAATACAGCATTTTCATGTTGTTAATTGTCACACCGGACCTGGACTTCTTATGTCTATTATACGACAACGCTACTGGATCTTGGATGCCAGGACTGTTATCAGGTCCAAGTTGCGAAAGTGCAACACTTGCTTTAAATGCAACCCAACGCATCCAACGCCTATAATGGCTGATCTTCCTGATTACCGTGTTTCAGAGGCCAAGGCATTTTGTCACACTGGTGTAGATTACGCTGGTCCGATAAGGACAATCCTTTCTCGCCGCAGAGGTCAACATGCGCAAAAGGCGTACATCGTTCTTTTTGTTTGCATGGTCACACGTAGTCTACATATTGAAGTGACCAGTGATTTAACTACTGAAAACTTTCTAGCCGCTTTTAAACGCTTTATTTCCCGTCGAGGACCAGTTTCATGTCTCTATTCCGATAATGGATCTACTTTCATCGGTGCGAAGGCACATTTAGATGAGCTGTATAGTTTTTTATTGAACTCTAGCTTCAAAAACGCGCTGTCGAATGAGTTGCTCTCTCGACGCATAGAGTGGAAGATGATTCCCCCAAGATCACCAAATTTTGGTGGGATGTGGGAAGGGAATATAAAGAGCATGAAAACGCATTTATATAGAGTAATAGGAAGTCAGTTACTTACATACGAAGAACTGCAAACTGTTCTTACTCAGATAGAGTGTATTCTTAACTCTCGTCCATTGAGCGTATTATCGTCAGACCCTTATCCTGAGGTGTTAACTCCCGCGCATTTTTTGATGTCTACTCCGTTGCAATATTTACCCGCTGCTGATTTGTCAGATCAACGATTGAGTCTGTTAGAACGTAAAAGGTTGTTAGATAGTATGGTCCAATCCTTTTGGAAGAAATGGCACTTAGAGTATTTGCACACGTTGCAAGTTAGGCAAAAATGGGCTACTCCCGACAAACCGGTAGAAATCGGAACTGTTGTTCTTCTTGAGCAGGAGAATTCTCCACCGTTGCATTGGCCGTTAGGAGTAATTACGGACGTGTTCAGAGGCTCTGATAACGTTGTACGCGTGGCGATAGTTAAAACGCAAACTGGAATTTACAAACGCGCTGTAACTAAATTATATCCTATTCCTACACAATAAATTCAACTTAGTTTAAACCTTATTTTTTAGTTTAGGCCGCTATATTTATCATATTTGTTATTTAATCGCATAATGCATGTGTTACTCTCGGTCAGTTAGAAGATTCGCGTGTTTTGAAACATCTTGTGATGTTCCAAGGCGGGGTGCATGGTGGAGCGCCAATATATTTATAAAATGCATACATAATCGCACCATAATATATTTCGTTATATTATAAATTTCATAGTCTTTATAGTAAACCACATTCTGTTTGTCGAATGCAATTAGTGCTGGTACTGCTGTAATATTGCCAATGTACTCGACGATCTCAAGAGATGGCGTTAGCAGTCTTCAAATGGTGTAAACGCGCTGCGCCTGATTGGTGCAAGAAAAAACGGACATACCCTGCTCTCATCGCTTTTCGCTAAGAAGACGCCTTTAATATAAAAATTTTGTTCCGCCACGGACTTCAGTTATATTTCTCGTGAAAAGAAGCTGATTTTCCGTTAGTCCTATAGCCGTGTAGTGTTTGGACTCGCTTGTAACCTTTACAAGGTGTATGTGGAGTGCTCTAGTCTTCGATCGTGACCGGCCGGTCAATACCTTGCAAGAGACCGTAGAAACCTCGCCGCTGCTCGCTGCCTTCTGGAGGATCGGGACTTGGTCGGTGTTGCAGGTTAGTGCTGGCATGATTGGTTTGATCGATAGAAGTGGTTTACTTCCCTACACCTCGTACGCTAACTGTTGAGCAATCACACCCTGGTCGGGCTATTTACACGCCTGACCAGTTACTGCATGCTAGAATCATGCCATTTCAAAAATTCTTTGTGTTACTGCATGCTAGAGTCATGCCTTTCAAAATTTTTTTGTGTTACTGCATGCTAGAATCATGCCATTTAAAAAATTCTTTGTGTTACTGCATGCTAGAGCCATGCCATTTCAAAAATTCTTTGTGTTACTGCATGCTAGAGTCATGCCATTCCAAGAATCCTATGTGTTACTGCATGCTAGAGTCATGCCATTTCAAAAATACTTTGTGTTACTGCATGCTAGCGTGATGCCATTTCAAAAATTCTTTGTGTTACTGCATGCTAGAGTCATGCCATTTCAAAAATCCTTTGTGTTACTGCATGCTAGAATCATGCCATTTCAAAAATTCTTTGTGTTACTGCATGCTAGAGTCATGCCATTTCAAAAATTATTTTTGTCACTGCATGCTAGAGTCATGCCATTTCAAAAATTCTTTGTGTTACTGCATGCTAGAGTCATGCCTTTCAAAATTTTTTTGTGTTACTGCATGCTAGAATCATGCCATTTAAAAAATTCTTTGTGTTACTGCATGCTAGAGCCATGCCATTTCAAAAATTCTTTGTGTTACTGCATGCTAGAGTCATGCCATTCCAAGAATCCTATGTGTTACTGCATGCTAGAGTCATGCCATTTCAAAAATACTTTGTGTTACTGCATGCTAGCGTGATGCCATTTCAAAAATTCTTTGTGTTACTGCATGCTAGAGTCATGCCATTTCAAAAATCCTTTGTGTTACTGCATGCGAGAGTCATGCCATTTCAGTGATTTAAGTAAGCATTCCACTGTCAGATGCACTCTGTATAATATAAAGTATAGTATATTAAGAACTCTGCATATTATTGAACGCAAAAACAACCCACGCAAGAAACCTCACCCCACATCTTGTAAACAAAAAATATCATAGTTTATTAATATTACTATGTCTACAACAATTAATATAATAATAGGTATAATTAGACTTTTATTAGTTGAAAGCGTTAAGTGACTAAAAGAGGCGCAAAGAACTCGAACTAGTTATATTTATTACATTGCTATAGTTCTTTATAATTAGATTTGTAAAATTACTAAAAATTTAATTTATTTTCTAAGAAAAGAAGACGATTACAATTTTTTTTCTTATACTGCGTAATGTTACAATTCTAAATCTATTTTTTTC
This sequence comes from Callimorpha dominula, assembly GCA_949752705.1. NCBI lineage: Eukaryota > Metazoa > Arthropoda > Insecta > Lepidoptera > Erebidae > Callimorpha > Callimorpha dominula. Next base: position 12,939,865 of record OX457011.1, read on the forward strand.
CCACTATATGTAACATTGTAAAATTTAGAACTAAGATTTTTCTAAATCTCATACGACGCAACTCATTCTATAATGATTTTAGAGGTCATGTGAAAGTGCAGTTTTCTTGGTATTTTAAATGATCAGGTCATAGTTTATTCGGTAAATGTTTAATTTCAAATGACCTGTGATAATTCAGTGGCAGGTTTAAAACGTACCTTCAAATACCACTTTACTTGCCAGGAGAGATTAATTTTGGTTTCAGGTTTAAGAACGATGCTGATGAGAATATTATAGTAGGAAAAAGCATTTAGATGTAAGACTTTCTTATTTTGTACATCTCCTTCTCTTTTCTCCTCCTCTTTCTCATTCTAATTACTACTTTCAAAAACACACTCACACAACACACGCTCACGCTCACACACACACACACACACTCACACTCACACGCACACGCACACGCACACACACACACACACACACACATACGCACGCACACACACGCACACACACACTTCTGATTATTCTTAAAAATAAATGTCCGTAATTATACTTTATAATAACAAATACAAACTCCTTACAAAGTAATAAAAGTTACGAAGTATGTATTATCTTATCAGTGCTACGAAAGCCATCTATTTGCTGGCATTTAAAATGATTTCGGGTGCTTATGATCTGTCCTCTTTTTTCAGAATATCTCGGTATCCATGAACTAAAAACCGATTTTCACCGTCTCAATCTATGGACTGTTGGAGAATGGTGCACGTAGTCACTCCTCCAACTTGCACTGGTGCTTTTTATGAAGTTTTGGATATCCTACTGAAAACCAAATGCCGACTAGTATTTTCAAGTGTGGTATTTATTTATACGCGTGATTATTCTACTGATGGCTGAGTTTTGGTATTAACTGTAGTCGGTCGACTGATTAAGTAGCTCATCATAGACGCTGCAGTTTAAACAGGTGCTGTTTGTAATGGTAACTACAGACGCCAGATTTCCACTAAGAGGTGGACAGGGTTGGCTACGAAGGGGTGCCTTTGCTTGTGCATGTGCTTCTACCGTTTAGGTTGTATTTGCCGCGGTTAGAGATGAATCGCCGGGGAAGATGGGATTCACACATCTATTTCACCATCACAAATTATATAATTAGTCCAATCACACTCTTTCACACGATAATTTTGTAAATCATTAATACCCGTACAATCGTGTACTCAAGTACTTACTTCGAGCACAATGGCGTTTGAGCACGATCGAGGTGTGAAAGGTTATGTTGAATGCGCGCGCGTGGATTATGAGAATTATATCGAATGTGATTTTACAGCGCTAACGGGTAGTGTTGGTAATAGTGTGGACATAACTTTATTTTTAAATATTTTATAGTCTTTAGTGCCTTTGCCTTTACAGATGTTTAAAGGTTTAAGTTATTCATTTTTAAACTGTTTGAATTATTAATTTTATAAATATACCACTAAATATTTTCCTCGTGTTTTATCAGACAACAATATTTGGGACCTGACCTCAATGTATTTTTTTATGACAATTTATTCGGTAAAGAAGCACAATTCTTCTAACTCCAACCGAGTAAGCCGCGGTTTCGCGATGCACATAAACCAATTTTTTTTAAATTTCTAAATTTTAAACAAAAAAATTATTGAATAAGGAAAACATTTATCTCTTTAGCTTCTTTTGTTTTTCAGGACATTTAAGTTCAACTTTGTTTAAGTTTAATATCCTACTTAATAATTAATTACTTACTTAAACACTCAATAATAACTTATTTTAGGGTCGTTTAGTCGACCGCGTGACTGGCGAATAGCGCTAACAATTGAAGGTAAGTTCATCACTACATATTATAAAACAAAGTTCCCTGCCGCGTCTTTCTGTCTGTTCGTGATAAACTGAAAACTGACAGTGGGTTATAATGCCAACATTTTTTTCAAGGAGACCTATTGCAGCATGCGTTTTCTGAAAATTTATTTTTCTTTTGCATATTTATTTACGGCAAAAATATAAATTTTCGGAAAACACGAGACATAGTGATTAAATGTTATTGTAGTTGGTCCACCAGCTTCTAGAATTTGAATAACGTAAATGATTTCTATTGTGACTTCCCAAACAGTTAAGTGTTTTTTTTTGAATATTTGTTTCTAATGAGTTAACAAATAGATCTTTAAAGTATTATGTAATGTGACAATTGGCATAATAATTATTTTAACTACATATAGTTTACAGGTCTATTAAGTATTCCAAATTAATAAAATTGTGCGGAATATTAAGTAGTGGTACAGTCTGACAAATGACCTGAATAGATTGCAACTTATAGCTTCAATATAAAACCGCCATACACAGGACATCCGATACAACATAAATATTCACATGACATTAATAATCCCATCGCAATAATATCGCTACATTGGCTTTAAACTGTTTAATGGCTTTTAATAAGTAAATTGGTAATAAATAATGCTGAGGTATTTGCTATAAATAGACTTTCTTTAGATTTTTCTTTCCCTAACATAGTGATTTCTTTCATTCAATTTAATATTGTTAGTCAGCTTATACACCGATGAATTTCGGTATTCTAAAGTTTGAGGGATGATGTTGAAAATTGAACTCTGTCAGTTACATTTTATGGATCTTATTAAATTTACATCTACTAAGGTGGATATATTTTTTTAAATAAAATGGCCAGAGCAGATCCCTACTATTTCAACCATATTGAACCGTATAATCAGACATACAGTTATTGTTTTTTCCACAACTAATAAGCGGCCGGTGTCGGTCATTGATAGAAAATTATTGATTGTGTATCCGCGTATGGCCACAACGCGCATGCGCGATAATCTGCGTCGAATTATGTCAGTTATAACATAGCACTGGTGATGGGCGGATGTGAGAAACGGTCGATGATTGGATTTATCTAGTGTTATTGGTTCGGTGATCTAGGAAAAAAAATGATTGAAAATTGGCAGGTGTTACCTGTTTAATGGTATATTATTATGAAACATCTGTTTTATTCGGTGTTAGAATTTATTTTATCTCAATGCGATATGCTGTAGTCTATACATATAAAAATGAATCCCTATATCCCTTGGTCACGGTATCACGCTTGAACGGCTGGACCGATTTCGCTAATTCTTTTTTTTTTGTGTTTGTTATTGTCAGGAGAAGGTTCTTATGAAAGAAAAAGTTAGGAAAGTTGCGCAGAAAATTAGAAAACGTAACGAGGGGCGCAGCTAGTTTAAAATAAAAATACTGACTGAATTCTATCGTAAAATAATTCTAAGAAAACATTTTTTTTTCTGGACAGTTGTTGACAACAACCATATGACAATAGAAGCAAATCATCAATGAAAAATATTGCAAAAACGGGGAAAATTTACAAACTCGGACGAAGTTGCGCGGATTTTTTTGTTTGTTTGTTTAAATGCACTAATCTCTGTAACTCTAAGTCCGATTTGAATAATTCATTTAGTATTGCATAGAGTATTCTTTGAGGATGGTTATAGACTGGCTATTTTGACTGGCCTGTTGGTCTAGTGGTTAGTAACAGAGGTCGTGGGTTCGATTCCCGCCCAGGACAAATAATTGTGTGATGAGCACGATAATTTGTTCTGTCTTTGTGTAATTTATCTATAATATGTATGTATTTGGAAATATATAAGTATGTTTATCAGCAGTCTGGTTACCATAGTACAGACTCTGCCTAGTTTGGGATCAGACGGCCGTGTGTCAGATGTGTGAATTTATTATTAATATTATGTATCACGCTATGACCTTTAGGAACGTAATGCGCTGTGCTGTTACTGTGTCTGTGATTAGAAGCCTTGTTGAAGTATTAGGGGTAGGTACCTATTACTTCTTATTCAAGTTATTAACTAACTACTAGAATACTAAAATATCTGAGTCATTCATTAAAAATAACCGGCCGGTCCTTATTAGATCGGTTACATGTTACTTTGTCACCTTAGTGGTATACGTTTTGGAGATAGAAAGTGGGGACCACCGCTTCGAAAGTGTAAGATAATACGCCCCTCCAGTAGAAAGAATCATGACTTGACCAAAACGAGCAGGGAGTCATTGGATTTATCCAGATTATTTTATTAATCCCCGACGCAAAAAGCAGGTCGGAGGGATGCTATAAGTTAAACGTGTGTATCTGTGTGTCTTACTTTGGCATCATAGTTCGTAAACAGATGGATTCATTTTGATTTAGTTTTTTTAAGCTATAAGTCAAGGAAATATGTTAAGCCGTTGAAAGATCGTCAGTTCGTTTTAAATCTTTAAAAAAAAAAAATTGTGGGAACACCATTATAAATGAAATGTGAAAAGTCCCCATCATTCCCACATCTGTTATAAAGTTATTCAAGGCCAAGTTTGCAAATGAATTAATTATGGAGACTATGTTCGGTAGTGGACACACTGGGTACAACATGGCTGATTTTTTTTAATACATAAAGCAGTTGCTTTTACTAAGGAATTTACATAGCAGTAGCATAAGACGTTTACACTACTTACTTAATAAATACTAACCACAAAGGAGGTGTCAGGTATCTTTTAGAATATTTATCTTTATCTTATCTTGGCGCGCGCCGGTAATTGGCGACTAATTGCGTTTCGTTGTCACACTGTGTAAGTTAGCTGCGCGGGAGTGGCAACTAAACGTGCGTTTGTTTGTTTTGCGTCATATGTGTCAGTTTACATGTTTGATTGTTTGTTCTTTGTTAGATTGTTGTTTGGTTAGGCATTTTTAATGGCAGTTTAGATCCCTAAGAGGTCTTTTTATCAAACAATATGACATAGTTTTCGGCTTAGACTCCAGTCCTAAATATTTACAGATTTTTCTTGCGAGTATTTATTAGCTCATTGTCTTACTAACCTAACCTCACCGTATATTAAAATACCATATAATGTGATATATGTAATACTTTAAACCTGACAAAAACGACGTATACAGGTAACCATACGTCATAAAATAATTTGAACTGCAATTTTACATGGAGCCGTTCAAGTATTACTTAAGCAGGATTTTAGATATTCTTAACCCCTAAACCCCTCCCCCCCTCCCCCCTCTGTGCTTACGTAAGCTTAAGTATAATTTTTGAAAATCTGTTCCTTCAAGAAATAATGTTTTTTCAAACAAATCTTATAATACATTATCAACATAATATAAGTGATCCCGTAACGTCTTTTGCGTTTTAGAGCCTAGACAAGTTTGGCCGCTACATATTCATTCAGAATTTACTAAATGTTACTTTATCGCCTTTAAACCCCACCGTCCCCACTTATCAAAAATAAGCAAAGACTAATGTTACCGACCCAAGTTACTAACTGGAATACAACAGTAAGTCTAACTGTAAAAGACCTAGTATTAGATATACTTTCAATAAGATTACCAATAGGTACACCTTTTATGTATGAGAATTGCTTTTTACAAATGTTGAAATTATTTAAGGTTGCTTAAAGTTTCAAATGGAGTTATTCGCACCTTTATCTCATTTGTCTCAAACGCGTAATTATATCAATTGAACACGCAATATAGAGATGTGCAATAATGGCTGCGTCGCCGTCGCTAGTGGCGGTCTCTATCGCACGATATTGTAATTTTATGCAATAAAGCGCGAGTGTCGCCAACGAGACAAACGTGTTCCGAATTGGAAAATTTAAATTTAGTATATGACGACAATATGACGTCGTGATGTGCCAGCTTTGGTCGAAATTTGAAACTACTACCTACTACTAACATGCTTGTTGTTTTATTATTTACTTCGAAGTTCTATATTTTAACAAATAAGTATGATTAAGATCTTTTCACAACAGATCGAAGACTAAATAATTTGTTTTTTATCAAAATCCAGGTTCTAATGATGACGAGAATTAATCGTAACAACTTCTTATTTACTCATAAATATCCTGCCGTGTTTGTGCATGGTTTGCAGAACGTTATAATTATATTAAAGGCACTTTTTTATTTATGTAATTAATGGCATGTATTTTTTTTATTGTAAACTCATTTAATTGGTTACGAAAGAAAATGTTCACCATTCTAGCTTCAGTTTTTTTCATATTACAAGTTCCTCGTTCTTACTACCATAACTTACTTGCGGCTTTTATTAGAATTATACTTTTGCCCCGATTTCGAGTCATAACAATTATTCTTTGAAATAACTTGTAGATAAACATTCATATATGATTCGAAATTCGATTTTAAAAGGTTTTCGTTGCCTATTTTCGTCTTAAAAATGCGTGACAGAAGAAAATATGATCCATTACGAGATTGGGTCTTCAAATGACGTATCTAAAAAGTTTTAAACACAACAATATACAACAACATTTATGTAATTAGTTCCCGCAAACCATTTTCGCGGTTAAAATACGACATGTGCATGGAATAGCCATAAGTTTGTTGTTCGGAACATTTCGGGTGTGTTTGGTTCAAGGGTTAATGGTAATTAAGCGAGTCGTAATGTCGGTCGGTAGATTCAATGGGAGCTAGTTTTGATGGACAAATTCTTTTAATGAAGAAGTTTTAGTTTTATGTGAATTCTGCTACATTTAGGTAAACCTTAGTATTATGAATAATAAAAACTGTTATAGGAACTTTCTTCTTCAAAATTAGTAAAAGAATATGGTTTAGGAAATTTTAAATTTCGAAGGATTACATACAAAAAAAGTCTACTTTTTCATTACCGGGTGAGTAGGAATGTTTCTTTGATGTTGAGACTGCTAATAGGTGCCGTTTACCGCTTATCACCAGACAAGCTGTGTGCTTGTCGATCATAGCTGTATAGAACGTAAAGTTTAGTAGAAGCTTCTTAAATAAGTAGCAGCTTATGTACTAAAAACGCTGAAGATTATGATATGGGATGTGCTTTTTTTTTTCTGTTTTATTAACCATCTGTTTATTAATTGTTACTTCTTCTAAAGCAGACTAAAAGAGAATGCCTTAGGTAAAAGCATTAAGTCGGTCTATGTACCAGATATATAGAGAATAAGTGATAATTTCAGGTCAGTTTAGGATGGGTGACCATTCTTAGTACATTGAGACCTCTCCGTGCCTCGGAGAGCACGTTAAACCGTCGATACCTTGTGCCATACAAACATCTGTGGTATTCGTTATGGGTAGTTGGAGCCCTGAAAAGTCTGACAACCTGGTCAAACAGAACTTCGATATCGCCTAGTACTTGGGTTGTGGAGGTCTGATGACAGTCGCTTCACGTAATATATCAAAGTTCGGCCGTATCGTAGTTAGAATAAAAGCCGATCCTAACTTAGCCTATGATATGAAAAGGCAAGAAAAGAAGGCTGTGGAAGGAAAGAGGATGAAGTGTCAGCAATATGACTGGCCTGTTGGTCTAGTGGTTAGTGACCCTGACTGCTAAGCCAGAGGTCGTAGGTTCGATTCCCACCCAGGACAAATAATTGTGTGATGAGCATGATCCTTTGTTCGGTGTCTGGGTGTAATTTATCTATAATATGTATGTATTTAGAAATATATAAGTAAGTTTATCAGCAGTCTGGTTACCATAGGCATAGGCTCTGCCTAGTTTGGGATCAAACGGCCGTGTGTGAGATGTGTGGAGTTATTATTATTAATATCTCGAACAGATCAGTGTTGTATGCCGAATGGCCGAGCCCTCTAGCCTATGTTCATACGTGTTACTTTGTCTCTAAAAGAATAAAGAAGTTTTGAGCTTTCGGTGAAGATTTATACTCACCATTGAGAACAAACAAAAGAAAATATTCCAACAAGTTCTGAAATTCTTTCAAAATCTATAGCCGCTTTGTTGAACGCGAATTGATAGGGCTCAGTAAAAATTGATGGTGATCATTACAGTGTCGAACGTTCAGGAGCGTGTTATAAAATGCAAAATGGTCTGTCGCGGATGTTGACAATTGCAACACTTAATGTTAGGGTTGTCATATTTAGCACATTACAATTTGTTTGGGTGAGTTCTAAACTTTACCGGAGATTTCACGTCCCTATGTGTGTTTTTTCTCGCCTGTATGTTAGGTGAGATAATATCGAAGGTTATTTTTTTAGAATCCTATTGCTTGCCAAGTTCAGATCTCACCCTTAAATTTTAATACCTACCAGAAGCGTGCAGACTGTATCAATAAACAAATTGTGGAGCATTTTTTGCAACGGTTTTCCAAAAGACTGTACTATGATCTAATTACGAGAATAAAATTGGTACCCGAAGTGTTTTTACAGATTCGGTAATACGTGCGTGACCTTTGACTTGTTGTATGCTTACTTGCCACCTAAATGTAAACAAAACCATTTACATTTATATGCCTATAGAATTACTGTTTTATTTAATAAGGCATCATTTTATTTGATTTTACTTATATCAAGAAAAAAAGAATAAGTTTGTGAGTTATATTTATACAGACATACACATTTAATGAAGCACTTCTACAGCGAGGTGGATCAGTAATTAGTAGCTAAGGTTGTAACTTTTCTGGATAATTCTCATCAACTAAAATAATCGATAGAATACCTATCTCTGGCCCTTGAACATTCATATACATATAACTTAAAAATACCATATAAAAGAAATGTCAATAAATAATTTGAAAGTATATTGTTATTTACTTCAACAACATCGAGATCTGGTTTTGAAGTAGTGTAATGTGTGAAAAAAAATAATACAATGTGTTTTGCACTTACGGACAGCCCTGGTTGCACATAGCGTTCCTAAACTGAATTCTATTACTTTTTATGTGCGTTCGTGTTGGAACATGTTGTATAACACATTGTGAGTTTTGAATCCTATTTTAAAGTTTTGAGGATAATGTCTTGTTCTAAATTTAATGTGCCAATGGCAAATGTTTCAAAGAAAACAAAAAAATCTTTTAAATGATTTTCTTTACAACTGAGAGTCCTAAGGAAATCTTACCTAAATAAAATATAAAATAAGTAAGTTTAGCTTCATTTTTATTGGCAGTTTTAGTTCTTGTACGTATATTAATTTTTTTTTTTTTTGTGTTTACTCTTTTAACGAAAATACTCTTTTAAAATTTTATAAGCGTTCTTATTAAAATAAACTCGGCAATTACTACCAGCCCTACTAAAGTATCGAGTACACGGCCTATCTATACTGGGCTCCATACTTATGTCTATTTATTCATAAATAGTTTGTACATTGTATTTGAATATTACAATAATTACGAAATTATTACTAACTATAATACAATTTTAAGTTTTTCATGTACCTATATCATATAAATAAATCAAAATTATAATATAATTAATTACCTAACTATTTATTACTAAGTGTTTTTGATTTAAAATTATCCATGTAAAAGGAATCTGATACAATGCATTACGTATATGTTACATAACTAATTCATAATTACACAAATAAAACACTAATTAAGGTTCCTGAGGAAGTCATTGTTCATGTACGCTATATAGACATCACATAATCATACTCCTTGAGTTCTGTTTTAAGGGAACTCGTGTACACTATGTTTTTAATTCAACAGTCAAATTATTGAACAATTGAACTGCTTGGTAACCAGAGTTATGTCTGACAATATTAAAAGGATATATGTGTTATTTAAAGTCCTTTCTTCGATACTATACTGTTTAACGCCAAACAACTATTTGAAAATGACATCCCACTAATATTATAAATGTGAAAGTTTGGATGGGTGGATGTTTGTTACTCTTTCACGCAAAAACCACTGATTCGATTGCGATGAAACTTGGTATGTAGATAGCTGGAGACCTGGATTAACGCATAGGCTCCTTTTTATCTTGATATTCCCACGGGATCGGGACTTACGCGGGTGAAACCGCGGGGCGCTGCCAGTGTAAAATAAATGTATCTTTCTAACGCCCCTGTATTTTTCACTAGAATACAGAAACTTTACTTGCGGATCTTCGGTTGAATCTTTCGCAAGTTTATTTTTTTTACATGTATTTTACGGTGTATTTTTCGCATTAATATATTATAATAAGATGGTATTTTGAGGGTTTGTAAACTCCAATCTAAAAATTGTCCATTCGAATAAAAACGAACCTACGAGTTAATTTCACGAAGCCAGTGATAGTGACATTGAATTAATGAAAAAAATAACAAATCTACCTATTTGTTTGTTTTCCCATAATTTACACCAATTCTGCTTATTTTGTGTCAACCGAGATATTGATTCGATTACGTACATTACTGTTCAAATAATATTAATAAGAAAGATTTTTTTTTACTTTGTTAAATATGAAAGTGAAAAGTACACAGTATTAAACAAGTATTATACGTGTATGATTGTATTTTTCAGACCAACGTCAAACTTGTTTTTTTTTCGAAAACTACATGACATGTATTTTAAAGGATCGGATCAAAGATACATTTCGTTTTTTTTGAAACTTGTATCTTACAAAGTTTCGAAAAAAAAAAAAAGGAAATGTATCTTTTGCAATGTTCAACCCTAAAAACAACCCAAGTTTTTTTTTTAATTTTTTTTTTGTTACTATCTCAAACAAAATTCTCTGCCAGGACCTAATAATCTTTCTTATTACTAACATGCTAGTTGATCCAAAGGATTATTGTAACACCTGTCTTATGTTACTTTACGTATTTTTTTACCTTAGCCCCGGTGTTTTATTAAAAAGCTTCACGCCTTAAATACGTGCTCATATTGCCAATATTCAATGTGTTATGAAATTTCAGAACAAAATATATGAAGGATATTAATTTAGTCTCTTTGAGGATGTGGGTGAATTTGATGTAATGTTTTCGAAATAAGGTTCAAAAGTAATTTGATAGAATAAAATGTATTTTACTATTTCCTCTTGAATAATATGTACATTGGAATTTTTTTTTAACCATTAGTAAATATGCGACCATTTTTGAAACTAAAGAACGAGGCCATAAAAGAAATATGTTAATGTCTTGTTCGACAAGCTTGTCAACATTACGCTGATGTTTACGGATACTTGCTTATATCTCTCAAGAATTCATGGAAGAGAAAAAATTTAGACTAATTATGTTGTTATACAATCATATATTTGATTATCACTTTTTAGGGTTCCGTTTCTCAAAAAAAAGAACCCTTATATGATCACTTTGTTGTCCGTCCGTCTGCCTGTCAAAACCTTTCATTTCACGAACGCGTAGAGGTATCAAGTTGAGATTAACATCAAATCCGAAAATTTTTTTTTTTGTTTTGAGTTGAAAAAACTTCTATTTTGCGTTTGTAAATCGTTGTAAGGGAAAGTATTTTTGGCACTGCAGAGTAAAGTTTGTCTTTCGGAAAATAAAACTGCCAAAAATCTTCGAGGATGGACGTATTACCTACATACAAGTTTGTTTGCTTACGGAACCCTCCATGTTAGTCAGACTCACACTTGTCCTTTTTTGTATTACGGGAACAAATGCTCTTGAATTTCTTACCGGATCTTTCTGAAATATTCGTAAAATTATTCTAGTCAATACCGCCTAATTACTACATTTCTCCGACCTAGGAAATTATACTTAACACATAAACCATTTAGAATTTACAATTCAAACTAAATTACCGTTCTCAAGTTCTAAATATTATGTTGCCGTGTGGCGAAGGAAATTTCCTTAAGCTAATATTCCATAGAACATATTCTATTGAGCACATTGTGTATTCACTAGCTCAGTAAGAAACCACACTGTTCTGGCTCATTTTGCTGGTTTATTTAGAACAAGCGATTTCTCCCGCTACATTTACTCATTACATTTAGTTTTGCATAGTAAACTGCGAGTGACAATCATAAAGAAGAATGCATTTTGATAGGCCTTTTGGCTTAGTGGTTAGTAGTCCTGACTGTTGAGCCAGAGGCCGTGGGTTCCCACCCAAAACAAATTATTTTATGATGAGCATGATCATTCGTTCTGTGTCTGGGTATAATTCGCGGTGTAAGAACCAGATGAACGTATCTACATTTTCTTAATTTTACAGGAGAGCAAAAATACCCTGAGAATTTACCTAGTTCCTTGTGTTTCCTTAGCTATTTTGTTATTTTGTAATTTGTGAAATATTGCATTTAAAATAACGTCGTTTTGGCATTTCATAAAGGAGCACTTTGTAACCCGTATTATGAAAAACAAAAAACGATTTTTGACTTTTTTGTAGATAAGTTCATCTGGTTCTTATACCGCGAATTTATCTCTCAGCTCAGCAGTCAGGATCACGGACTACCAGACCGACAGGCCAGTGGAAACATCATAGAATTATTATTACAAAATACGTAATAAGACGTTCGGAATGCTTCTTGTTATCATAAAACAATTTCAGCGTTCATTAGCTACTTGGATACGGTGTGTCCACGGCACAAAAAATTACCACTAATAAATCGTTTTGATAACAATCAAGAATATACTTAAGAACTCTGGATTGACAAGTAAAAAGCTCTAATAGGTTTTATTGCATTGCTATGGTAAGTATAATGTTCTCACATACGTGCATAACTGATTGACGAAGATATTATTTTTCTCAGGGACAGTGCCCACTTGAAGGATTCTGGAAATAAATTATTATAAATACATCATCACACATACAGGATTAATTTTTTTTTTTTTTAAAGACAACTCCCGCATTAGGAATTACTCCTGTGTCGCGGGGGATTTTACAAACATTCAAACAACGGACACAAAGAACACCCAGACTCGGATGGGAATCGAACCCACGACCTCTGGCTCAGCAGTCAGGGTCACTAACCACTAGACCAACAGGCCAGTCAATTACGTTATGTGTGTCGGGTGACGGGACCCGTTTTGGGTGAGACGGGTCAATGCCTGTCGGAAGTGTGGAAGAATGCAATCGCGATTCTCGCTCCCCCGTTCATGAGCAAGCAGTGGAACACCGGGGTGGTTTTTAGTCGGTAAGAGTCCGACAGACCAATTCGGGCCCCCTCAAGGGAGGACGTCCATGAGGATCTTCCACCTCGTTACAAAAAAGGAACGTTATGTGTAGCCGACAAATAGTTGATTTAGCTTTTAATTTACATTTATCTGGCTTTTGCTAATGTAGGTACACATTTCTAAACAACACGTTATGAATATTCGTGCCCATTTCGGTTTTTCTAAAAATCGAAAAATCTGGACATTCCGTCAACATCCTTGGTATTTAATACCTATAAATGCATGCGTGTCAGCCCTTCTTCATACGAAATGTTAGCTTTATCAGTCAATTATCAAGTTGGATTTTTTGCCCAATTTTTAGAAAATTCTTTAACATTACTTACAAATACATTGTGAGAAAAGCTTCAAGTTTCTTCACTTTTTTTCCTTCGTAAGACATTTCCTTGAGTGCTGCCTCCCAGGTTAAAAATGAATAAAATAGGAACCCCACGCCTACATAAAGCCTACATTATTAATAATCCGGCGAGCATGTTAAACTGAGCTTACATCAAACATTTGTGTCATTCATTATTCAAGACGTCCATTTCTTTTTGCAAAAGTGGATTATTAATAATTATGGTCACATTATATATAGTTATTCAGTTTTTTTCTTGTTCTTTAATATATAGACATTATTACATAAAGTATTACGAAGTACTACATTGGATATTTATTGTCCATAAGTTTAACTCAACATTGAGTTTTGTTCCATCAAATCCTTAATTCAAACCGAAATTTTTCGTTTATCCTTGGAGAGTTTTTGTGTTCTTATGTGTGGTCTAGTGACTATTTAAAATATCCTTCATCAGCACCATACTTTGAAACCGGAACTTCTTTTCCCTGACGCGTAGATTGATAAATGATCTCTCTCTCTGTGCTATGGTTTTTGTTAGAGATTGAATATGAGATTCTTCAAAAGAGTTGAAAAATATTTTTACAGCAGTCGCCTATGATTGTTTGTAACACCAATGGTGTCATAACGAAAGTTATTGACTCTGTAAAAGACTTCCAATCAATCAATACTTTATGTTGTAAACGTAGATACAATGATGATGAAATACTACTTTAATGTTCGTTATGTTGCCCATAAAATATAACATACAAAGATTTTGACATGCAAATGAATTTATGCAAATATAGCAACATTTTTTAATGCACTGAAGCCATTTAGAAAAACAGACCAAACTTCTTTCTGGTAACGCTTATTAGCATTACGCTTAGAAGTTTATTTCGAGTTATAAAATTCGCAGCCTTGCTGATTACGATCAAGGCATGGCGGGTACGAACCCCACCAGCATTTACTTTGTTGAGGGGGTTAACAGGAATACTAGTAACGTGAGAACCGCGTCAATCTTTTTAAAAATATCGTAAAATTTACAACAGCTTTCAATTTATACTGATATAATTTTTTATTTTATTTTCAGGTATCGAGACGACGCGCTATGTTGGTCGGAAAGGTAAAAATATACTTTTTCTATAGTACAGTAATAATAATAATATGGGCAACACTTTGCACACACTGACGTGGATTGAGACAGATGAAATGATATTAAAAACGAAAAAATATGTATATAAAAACTATTTTCTGACCGCGGTTCCGCCTGTGTGGATCTCGGTGCCCGTCGGTCTAACCGACTTCACTAATGATTGACACACACACACAACTTTGTCCACAGTCCACAGTGCGTGTTACCTTTGATTTACATGTGTCTTGTATTAATCAAGAATACAACGTGAGTGGTAGATTTAATTAAAGTCCGTCTAGTAGTAACAGTGTTTTCGAGTAACAGTTTTTACATTCGACAGAAATATTAATTTTAAATTTCATTCGAAAAATTTCATTTTCTTTTCCTTCAGTTAAAATAGTTAAATTAGTCAAATCGGTCCAACCGACTTGACTAATTTATTGACACACACAACTTGGTCCACAGCTTACAGTCCGTCTTACCTTTGATTTACATATGTATCTTGATTACAAATATTTACCAAAAATAGTTGAAAACATGCAGTTTTCGAAGTCCTTGATAGATTAAATAGAATAGATTTTTTTATTTATATAGATAAGAATAAAAATTGCAAAAAAAAATATTTAAACATCAAGATAGTTCAGTGTGTTCGCCGCGATATTACGTATTTTTAAACATAAATAAGCCTTTTAAGTTATTTCAAAATACCAAAACTGAAAACTAAGAACAAAATGTTGTCGTTTCCTTCACATAATTGAACGCAAACAACGCTGAGTTTACAGTGTGTACAAACTGACCACTATAATGTTTTAATCTGGACGTCAAAATGCAAATGTTAGCTTACCCCAATAATCCCTTAAGTGTGGCTGACCACTACGGTTTAAGGGAGTCTTGGGGGTAAGATAAATAGCAAAAGGATATTTTATAAATAGTTTGTAGTTTTGTTTGTAATTAATAGCTTCGAGGACTCGATCGAACCATCTGCCTACCTGCATGCCTGCCTGCATTCTTACCTAGTAGACACTTTTCTCTAAGATTTCTTAAATGGAGCTAACTCTAAAAATGGAAAGGAATTATAAATGTGTTGTATGATGGAGCTCTGGATAATATTACCAAATTGTAGCTTAAGTATTTACCTTAAAATAAATGAGTGTTGTATGTTCTATCTAAAGAGGCGTTGTAAAATGTGCAACAACAATAAAGTGTGCCGTAATAAATAACTCGAATAACACACGAATTATCGTTAACAGTTTAATAATTTTACCAATACTGAAACTTTTTTTATCCTGAACTGACTAATAAATGTTCTGTACGAAAGATGTGTAGTAAATAATATTGTATACACTAGTTAGTTATATTATTGTATATAATTCAATTATTATTATAAATACGATTGCTAAAATATAACTGAAATGATATTTTATCCTTTATGGTCATTGAAATTCAATTTGTGGTGGACAGTCCATGTCGTATTGGAATGGTTTATTTCGTGGCTTAGATAACAAAGGGCATCTTTTATAGGGTTGGCACTGGCACACAATTGTCTAAATTGCGAAAAATTTAAAACCTAATAGGATTATCAAAAGAAAAACTTGAACATTCTGCTAAGAGCAGACGGGTCACCTGATGGTAAGTGACTACCGCTGCCAATGGGCACCTGCAACTCAAGAGTCACTAGCGCGTTGCAGGCCTTTAAAGTGGGAAGGGGAGAAGAGGGGGAGAGGGAAGGGTAAGACCTCTGGTAACCTCACTCACTCGGCGAAATACAATGCAAGCATTGCTTTACTGCCGGTTTTCTGTGAGGCCGTGGTATCACTCCGGTCGAGCCAGCCCATACGTGCCGAAGCATGGCTCTCCCACATTTAAAAAAGATTTATCCTATTAACGGTTATTGGTAAGTGCAGTTGCACTCATCAGATAACTATATAATAACAGATCAGAACAATCAGGTAGTACAGTGGCTATACCATATTTTTACTCGAAACATCACTGGTATTGCAATTGCTTTTAGGCATTTAAATGCCTTACCACGCTCTGAGTGTTTTCTTTTAAAAATAGATTTAAAAATTGAAACATCTGATAAGCCCTCAGTACATGAGGAATGTGGCAACACTCCGTCATTCAGTAGTTAAGTAGGTAAAGTTATTTAACGTAAGGAGTTATAACTATGTAACAGTAATTAATATAACTTTTGCATAAATTTCAAATGTTCTGTGACAACCCTATATACGGTGGACCAAAACGGTCATTGGCTCCGATAAATGAGGGTTAGGGACATTGAGAAGTTGTGGCTAGCCGCTGCGTGGTAGTTGTAAACAATGACAATTCAAATTTCCTTTTTTTATTGTGTACTTTTGAGGGTTATTGTAGGGGGTAACTGATAACGGAAAATGAGAACAATATTGAATGAGTTTATGTTGTGTTCTTTGAAGAAGAATCCTCCATGGTTTATGTAATATTCGCGCTGTACCTGTGTTAAAAATAAATTATTCCCCTTACATCAGGTAATATAATAAAAATAAAATTGGACCTACCTAATAATAATAAATTAAATAAGTAAATACCTACACAATAAAAAACACATAATACTATAACAATTACCCTATATAATAAACATATAAATATATAACAATATAACCAAATTCGATATAATCATAGTGCAATAATTAAGAACAATTACTAAACATTTAATAAACAATAATTCAATTACTTTTACTACTAATATAACAAATTTTGGACGGCTGTCGTCTGATCTATGGGAGGATACTATAAACTTCAGTATTTTTCTATTGTTATTAAATGGTATTTAAAAAAAAAAAAAAAAAACTCAACTCAACTTATCTTTGTGCATAAATATGTAAATGACATTTAAAATAAATACTAATTAACATTGAATTTTAATTAATATTGACTAAATTATAAATACTACTAAAAACAAATAAATATGATTTTTGAATGTATATATACCTGTGTGAATGATATTTAATACCATACTGACACAATATAGAATAATATTATTATTATATACAGTTGTGTATAAACTTTGTCTATGCACTAATAATAATAATTGTAACAAACTCTTCCTCTCTCCTAACATTGTGCTGTGCCCGACAGGGTCCATAATTGTAACCTAATTATAAGTTTGACATCTATATCACATTATGGAATGCAATAAATGTATTGAGTATTGAGTATTGAGTAATATTTTAAAATACTGTGAAAATTTTCGTCTATTTTTATTTCAACAGTTTCAAACTCACTTATAATCTTTAAATCAAAATGGTATTATGTATTCTGAGTCAAAGGTAAAGTTAGGCAGCGGTAGCGTAATGGCTAAGTAACTATCAAGTGGTTACGGGAACCCCACTTAGTGCACTATCGACGTGAACCATAACTAACACAAGCATTGAGCTTAACTGAAGGGGTTAACAAGAATACTAGTAAAGTGTGACCCACGTTACTAGAATTCTTCCTAGAAAAGATTTGACAATACTACGGCGTGACGTCATGCCTCATGTTTCATATAAAATTGTTCAGAAATTTACCGTTTTTAATAAATAGACATTTTATTTGAGAATTATTTTGTCAGTGAGAATTATCTAATTTCTCTAAACCAAGCATAAACGTTTTATCATTCACTAATGTTCATAAACTATCGTCAGTGCATATAACAATTTAAAAATCGCTTTAAAAATCGACTTACGCATTATTCAAAAAAATTGCCATCCTAAATAAAAACACGATGATATAAATAGAATTATTTTATCTTTTTGTCCAGTTAAAGTACTCAAGTGAATAAAAATAAACTACAAGACTACCTACCGCATCCAGTATCCTCGATTTTAAATATGCATACGCAATAACATCTTATTATAAGACATTAAATTGAATAACTTTGTAATTATCCTGATCATTGGATTAAGGCTTGGTAATTTTCTGTGGCAACTTCAGCTGTCATATTGACAAGAACAAATGTAGTAATCAAATAACAATTTAAGGATATATCGTAAATTTTCTGTTCGTGTTATTTTGTTGTTTGAGGCAGTTTTACCTAATAGAAATGTTGAAACTCATCAGAAATAAATTTTAAGTTGTAACTAAATGATTAATTGTAATGGTTTATAACCTAAAACCATATATTTTTAATTAAATAGCTTTATAAACATTTTATTAAAATGGACTGAAAAATCTTACGTGACTATAAACGCCAATCACCAACGAGCTGATAGCTATCAGTTGGTATCACACTTTTAACTATTTTCTTACATACACTACTCTATTTAGAACTGTAAGTTATTCGGATAGTAATCAATCAAATGCGATGGATTGTTGTAACGGGAAATTTTAAAAGTAACTTTTTTAATTTTTCTCTCCAGTTAAGTTTTCTTTCAATAGTTTTTTTAAGTTAAAACTTCTTTAGCGGCGTTGTGCACTTTTTGGGATGGGTAAAAAATGTTAAACTCACGTCAGGACACGTGACTCTGGTCGAAAATTCGTAAGACGGAGCCGAGTTTCATATATTTAAAAAAATATAACATTCGAAATTCAAACAGCACTCATTAAGAGCTCAGCTCATAAAGAGCGGCCAGGAGCGCAGAACTTCCAGTGTACCCTATGTATACATTTAGATTTGTTATTACCTACTTTTTATTTTTAACCTAATTATATATATACAGATGTGTGTGTGTGTGTATGTGTATGCAAATACATTGTCAAGTTATGTTTTCAGTTCTGACGTGCAATCCTACAACAGACTGATTTTTTTTTGGTTTATTAATTTTTGCGTTAAATAAAAGCAGTTCCGAAAATTTCTTAACATCCATATTAGTGTTATACTAATTATGTAGTAAAATTAAATAAACAAATTATGAATTAAATGTACAACCAAATTGGTGTTTCTACTCGTACTTGAGGCCTTGTAACTTCTCAGCGGATGTGCCCATTTTGAAAGAAAGTTGAATTTCATAGCAATAAGTGGTTACCGATGTCTTGCAACACTATGGCGTGGATTTTGAGTTGCCTATAATATTATTCAGTCAGATTTGCCGTAGGGAGGCCTATGGTGACCTACTCAAAGCAGAAAAGAAAACAGCACTAAAACTAACTGCAGTTTTCCATGGATTGCTTCAATTCCAACAAAAAACTGCTGCGAAATAACCCCTTGACATTGGAAGAATTATTGAAGTGAAAACTTCTTTGGGCACGTTGAGCATTTTTGGTATGGGGAAAAAGTACTAAACTCGCGTGACCGTCACGCTCAGATAAGTATACACAGATGTGTGTGTGTTTGTGTGTGTTTCACTTCTGACGTGCAGTTCTACGACTGACAGTTTTTTTTATAATAGTAACCAACAACGGATGAGGAACCAGGGTTCCAGAGTTTCGATCATGATCTGAAAAACGTGGGATATTTCTGATCAATATATTATCATTATATTAATACGTGAAGAGAATTCCTTGCCCCTCTTTCTAAGAAAATTTCGCAAAAGTTTATATGTAGAAGAATTGCAGGAAGCTAAAATTTAAAAAAAATCATAAATCTATAAGTGTCCAGTATATATTTTGGCCTGTCATGGTACAAAAGTCTATACAATGACAGGTCAAGTAATATTGGGCAATAAAATAAACCATGGTCGAAATTCGAGCACCACGCGATCTCTACCAAAAATTAAAAGTAGCATATATACTACTTTACAATGTTGAAATAATTCATGGTTAATATGATCAGACCACCCACCCTTGACTACGATCTGAGCAAATCTATCGACACGTATTGTAAGTATCATCTCGATTAAGTCCCATACAAATAATATGATGCATACAAGCTTCAAAAAAAAAAAAAATAAAGTCTTTATCACAATAAAATCTATTTTTAAATTAAAAAAAAAATCAGCATCACACATCAACACTTTTATAATAAAGTGCTAGAATTATAATTATTCAATGAATAAATAACGTGCCGTTGAATAATTCATAAAAGTTTTATAAAATGAATGACATATCTTAATTAAACGCTGTAAATTACGTCCGTTACGGCAAAAATTATGTCAAAACGGTCTGAAAAGGTGCGCAGGAGTTTCCATAAAAGGTTTTAAAGATAGATTGAAGATCGCTCGCGTAATGTTTTAGGTATTACTCATTAGTTAATACTTAATTTAAAGGTGTGTTTATAAGGAATATAGTGTTTGATAAGGACTATATAGGGTTTTTTTTTTAATATTTTAGGGGGCAAACAAGCAGACGGGTCACCTGATGGTAAATGACTACCGCCGCCCATCAGCACTTCCCCTACTCCCATCTTAAAGACCGGCAACGCACTTGTGACTCTTTAGTTGCCGGTGCCCTTGGGCGGCGGTAGTAATTTACCATGAGGTGACCCGTCTGCTCGTTTGCCCCATATACCATAAAAGAAAGGCAGCTGCTCTTTCTTTCTTAATCTTGTGCCCGCAGTTTTTTGGCGTTAAATTTGGAAAATACTCCTGCATCTCGCTTCAGATACTTGGCAACAGTTTACCAGATACGTTAATATTTATGGTTCCTACTCCGCTCCTATTCTTCGCAGTATGATATTATATAGCCTATAACTTAACGCAGTAAAAGGGCTATAAACACTAAAATAATTACCAACTCTGATAGTGTGATTTTTATGCGAATACTCTTTGGTTTTTACAAATATATCTGCATGGACGTGCGCATGCATGATAGTTAAGATAGATATTTTCACTTCATACACTTCATTTAAATACATTCTTCATTTATTTGATCTCTCTAATATTTGTTTGTTAGTAAACATTCTTTATCAAATTTTGCTCGCTCGACACCATTATTTAAGCAATTAAAATTTACAACCGTTAACCCCTCGGGTGCTACGAAGATAAATTATATTCAAGCAACTTTACGTTCATTGCGTTGGCGCCAACCGCCCTATATTTATTAAAATCAATCATTATCGGTTGCCGTGAACAACGCGCGATTTTGCTCACAAATATTTTTTATCAACTTTTTTGCATTTTTTTCTCAAAATTAACGTCCAGTGTGCGTACACTACACTTAAGTTAAATGTCCCAAACTGACTGCAATTTGCCGGTCCTTGAGTAAGCTATAAATCATGTTAAATTATTTTTTCATTACCAGCCTGCAGGGTTAATAATCTATTAAAGGAGACACCGTTCAAGTGTTGATGAATGGCTCATGTCTTTTAATCTAAAATTTGCACGGTTAATAACCTGTATGTTAAATATATACTAGATACGTTTGTTCTTTGCTTTTAACATCTCATTCAAAGTTTTATATCTGTAAATCTAACTTAAGTATTAGTTCGAATAAATTGTTTCTTCTTTTTAGTTTTCAGACTCATAAAGAATACTTTAAAACAAATGACTGGAGCTATGACCTGCTCCTTTTTAAAATGCTGAAACCATATCTTGATGCAGTTAGAAGACATATCTGATATTTATTTTTGCTGAAAAAATGGGTTTAGTGTCATCAAAATATAGTTATAATCCAACAAAATTTAATATAACACAAGTCTAGTTCATTAGTTAAAATAGTACCGGGTGTTCTAAGTTTAGGAGTGTAAAGTGTAACTAGAAGTCAAAAAGTAATAATAATGTAATAATAACTCCACACATCTCACTCACGGCCGTCTGATCCCAAACTAGGCAGAGCCTGTACTATGGTAACCAGACTGCTGATAAACATACTTATATATATTTCCAAATACATGCACATTATAGATAAATTCCACCCAGACACAAAACAAATTATCGTGCTCATCACACAATTATTTGTCCTGGCTGGGAATCGAACCCACGACCTCTGGCTTAGCAGTCAGGGTCTCTAACCACTAGACCAACAGCCCAGTCAAAGTGATCTTTTGGAATATAGGTTGAACAAGTTAGTAGCTGTAATTTATTTATTTTTTAATTGAAGGAAAGGGAGAGAAGGGAACAAAATATATTTATTCTGAACCTTTGTATGAGACAAAGGTCTTAGAGGTTCAACAACATTACGTAAGTACTTAATATTAAATTAAAAAGTATAGGAAAAAAAAAAGAAAAATAGCCTGCTTGAGTCATAAATGTCCGCTAGCTCAACATTGAGCTACTTCCGTACAAAGCAGTTTTGTATCATGCTAAAACTTAAGTGCAAAGAAGCAAGTGCGGTGTTTCTTTACTGTAAACTGTAAACGTTTAATGTAAACAGACACGGACAGCAATGGCGTAAATATAGTATCCGAGATCTGTGGCTAATACATTTTGTAATTAGTGCTTCCTGTGCACAGGGCCTTTGTTGCCCGGGGCCCCCTTGAGCGGGGGCCCGTCGCATTTTGCCCGCTCTACCACCCTATTGTCACGCCACTGACGGACAGCAAGCTATCAGTTAGTTATCACAAATACGTCACAATTAATAACAATACGCAATTGAATCTCATTTAAAACAAAATATTAACATTTTAATGATACAAGACGTCGTTACATACCAGTAGTAGGTAATCTTATACTTGTATGTACCAGATCGTACTGCTGTTCTTATTAAGCAGCTCATTGCGTACGTCTTAGACAGCAGTGCTATGATGAAACATTAAAATCCATGTTCAGAATTGTGTAAGTTTTTGTTGTGAAACCAATAAGCTCGGGATTCGATTGCAACTTTTTGTTAGCTTTATACCATATTCAGTATTCGCTTCTATGTTTGTACGCTTTGGCGGTTTTTCTATAGAAATAACAACTTTTTCTATTAAAAAGATGGTTGTATGTTTACAATGTCGTTTTATAAAATATTAAACAGTACAGAAAGTAATGTCTTTGAAGTGCCCAGTATACTTTAATATAATTATGTAACGTTATTTTTAGTATAGAGCAGTTATTTTATAGTACGAGTAGTTTATCCAAAATGTACATAAACTAGTAAAATATATGTAGTTTAAATGATTTGCAACTATAATTGCCCATAAAGCAAAGTAATATTACAGAGCCCAATTAATAAGAAAGTAAGAAGATAAAAATCAAGAGAGTAGTAACTAAACAAACAAGCTGGTAAAACACGAATAGAACTAGAAATATGTAGCATGAAAAATAACAACTACTAAGTAATCTATGCTAATATGTACTAACTAACTAACCTTACACATTAAGGCTGCGCTGCCTTCACACTAGCGGTTGTCCAGCGCAGCGCAAACGCCGACACAACGAATTGCGTATCGCTGCGCTGAGGTTGGGGTAGACAATATGTTGGACCTAGGGGAGGTCCGGATGTCTTAATAAAAGCTGTTCCCGGACCCCTCCTATTTTAGGCGCAGTACGGCACACCGTTTGGTTTTGTGGTTTTAGTCGGTTTGATTCCGACACACGGCGCCACCGAAAACCCCGGTGGGGTGATGGCCCCAGAAGGTTTCCACAGGCACAAAAAAAAGACACTATGCTGGACAAACGCTAGTTTGAAGGAGCTTATTGCTTTTAATTATATGCCAAACGATTTGAATTGTAAATTACACTAGCAACCCGCCCCGGTTTCGCACGGGTAGCAGAGACATCTTCAACAACCATCATCATATTTCAACCAATTTTCACAACACCTTAACAAATAATATACCGAAACCTTCCTCATGAATCGCTCTATTAGTGAAAACCATATGAAAATCCGTTCAGTAGTTTTTGAGTTTAACGCGAACAGATAGACAGATAGATGTGGCGGGTGACTTTATTATAATATATAGTGATGATAAGAACTGTTAAATTTTCAGAGGTTGAATACTGGTTTGACGTGGTAAACAAGATCAAACTTATTTTATAAACATTCAAAGTCTACGAACAAACAACGTATTCCTGTTTGCTACCTTAGTAGTTTAAAAGAAACCTAAAGATGATTATGATCGTAGAAACATTTAAATAATTACAAAAAAATCATCTATAATTTCAAATCATTGACAGCTAAAATAATATTTTAGTAGGCCACCTCTGTATATTGTTGGGTCTTCACGAATATCTTATTACGTGGAGATCACGGGCTGTTATCAGATGGTAAGAAATTAGCCGTCCGCTGGCCATAACTGGGCACCATTGCGATACATGCACAAGCCCACGGTGTTATTATATAGAATTGCTACGTGTACATTGTAAAGAAGTTTGTTTAAAATGTAACTCTCTTAAGTAAAATGTATACCTTTTTTAATCCCCGTGGCAAAAGGGGGTTTTAGTTTTCGGTATGTACCTGTGTGTCGCTGCAGAAAGTTGGAGAACCGATATACTTGTAGTTGGTAATCTAGATGCTAAACATTCATCATTCATTGGAGTATCATCAAATATAATCTAGGACAGTCATGACAGGCACACTTAAAATCTTCCAAATTTCGTCATTGATTTAATTGTGATAAAAACTTAATTATGTTTTCATGAGTATATAAAAATACCATAATCTTCAGTTCTGGTTCTTCTGATGGTAAGTAACTACCGCTTACCACTTACCACCTACAAATCAAGAGTCACGTATGCGTTGCCGGCCTTAAAGCCGGCCCATACGTGCCGAAGCATGGCTCTCCCACGATTGGATTAGATCAGATCAAAGATTAGCGTGTTTAAATAAATAAACAAGCAAAAGTTGTAAATGTTCAAGTATGTATTTACATATATTAAACATAAATAAATTTAACATAATTAATAAATTTAACTTATGAAAGTGAAGTGAATGAAGTGTGAAACATTGAGAACATATCACACGCAAATAACTCAATTTTCCAATAAAAAACTATCGCCATTAGCGATCATAATAGTATGCAGCAATGCACAATAAATTAAAAAGTAAATAAAAAAATTATAGATAATTTTCTATCCTTCGTGAATTAATTATAAATAAGTGCACAATTTAGTAATTAATAAATAGAGCGAGGTGTCGTTTTTTAGTAAAATAACCTTTATGTATGAATTAATCGATTCTAGTATCATTGTCTCATAATCGACATAAATATTTTTAATTTTTTTTGTTCGTTGTGGCTTTCGAACTAGAACTCTGATACTAACATAGCTCTTTATAAACAGGGTTCTAACTTTAATGGTTGTTGTTAAAACGAGAGTACGTTTACTAAAAACCTTTAGTTGAGCTCCATTGAATTAGAAAATCCATTTTAACAGAGGTCTTCTTTACTTGGGTAAATTGACAGGTGGTACTTAGCATCAGAAAAACATTTTTTCAGACACACATTAATTGCCGTTGTTTAATAGTTCGTTTTAATCTTAAACTTTTGTGTAAATTTGTATCATTTGAATTGATAATATTTTTTTTGTTGGTTCAACACATTACAATGGTTTCAATACATTACAATATGTAATGGCCATCTGTAATGTCCATGTACCAAGTAATCGTTTAAATACAAATTAATCAGCTATTCTGTGTACGGGGAATGAAATATTTTTTTTGTAATATCAGCTGCACGTTGGGTAGTTCTCTCATGTAGAAATATTTATTTTAAAATATCTTCACGGCGACCTATTTTCACTAATAATTAATAATTATGTCAACTTATCTTAACTAATACATCTTACTAATATTATGAATGCGAAAGTTTGAAAGGATGGATGGATGTTTGTTACTCTCTCACGCAAAAACGATTGATTTGGGTGAAATTTGCCACAGAGATAGTGGTGGAGCGCCAATATATTTATAAAATGCATACATAATCGCACCATAATATATTTCGTTATATTATAAATTTCATAGTCTTTATAGTAAACCACATTCTGTTTGTCGAATGCAATTAGTGCTGGTACTGCTGTAATATTGCCAATGTACTCGACGATCTCAAGAGATGGCGTTAGCAGTCTTCAAATAATGTAAACGCGCTGCACCTGATTGGTGCAAGAAAAAACGGACATACCCTGCTCTCATCGCTTTTCGCTAAGAAGACGCCTTTTTAATATAAAAATTTTGTTCCGCCACGGACATCAGTTATATTTCTCGTGAAAAGAAGCTGATTTTCCGTTAGTCCTATAGCCGTGTAGTGTTTGGACTCGCTTGTAACCTTTACAAGGTGTATGTGGAGTGCTCTAGTCTTCGATCGTGACCGGCCGGTCAATACCTTGCAAGAGACCGTAGAAACCTCGCCGCTGCTCGCTGCCTTCTGGAGGATCGGGACTTGGTCGGTGTTGCAGGTTAGTGCTGGCATGATTGTTTTGATCGATAGAAGTGGTTTACTTCCCTACACCTCGTACGCTAACTGTTGAGCAATCACACCCTGGTCGGGCTATTTACACGCCTGACCATATAATTTGGTCCTTACGAGTACGGATAGGCCAGTGATTCACGTAAATATTGGTGAATTTACTTTTCTATTCATATCATAAAAAAGATTCACGTAATTCTAGTGAATTCTTGCCGCCATTTTTCCTCGCTCACAGATTTACGTAAAATTGGTAAATTCTGTGTTTAAAACGCACGAGAACTACGTATTTAAATATAATTAATTGTTAGATTTGGTGAATTACGTATTAATTGGTAATAATATCCATTATACTCAATTTAGTTGAACTTATTTATACCTACCCACTTATTAACCGCTCCACCACTGTACTTTACGCTAAGTCATTTTAGGATTTAAATTTAACTTGTGTTTTTACACTAACTAGGTAGATATACCTATCACTTTGTAGTTGTATTGTGATATTATTTTATAAACATGACGGAAAGCGAATCAAGCCGCGAAGTCATGTTGGTTATGTTGAATCAAAAGAAAGAATTATTATTTCAACGTATTAATCGTATGTACACATCGTCGAAAGGTATAATTTCTTTCGATTCATCAACGCGAGCTAACGAGAATTTTCTGGCTGAAACGGAGATAATAGATGAGTTACGCGATAAATTTGAGTCCATTGTTGATAAAATAAATAATATAAATTTGTTATCAAAGATTACGGTCAATCCCGAGTATTCTTGCCTCGATTCATTTGATGATTTATACTCGAGAGTTAAACGCGTTAGAAATAAAATATTAACCACTTCTAAGGTGCGTTCACTCGAGACCAGTAGCTCGATCAAGTCCGTAGTGAAATTAGAACCTTTAGTAATTCCGAGTTTTGACGGACGCCCTGAAAACTGGAATACCTTTTATCAGTCTTTTAAAGCTAATATTCATTTGAATCAACAGCTTTCTGACTCGCAACGTGTACAGTATCTAATTTCTAAACTCACCCACGACGCACTAAAATTCACTTCCGGTATTATTCCGTCAGGTGAAACATATAAAATACTGTGGGATAGTTTGGTTAAGAAATACCACGACAAACGCTCATTAGGTACATATTATCTCAATAATATACTGGACTTAAAAACTTGCTCGCACACTGCGAACGCTCTTGATACCTTTGTTAGTAAATACTCCGCTTCGATATCAGCTCTAAAAGAATTAGGCATAACAGATCTAACTGATTTTATTTTTCTTCAATGCGCTTTGAGAAGGATGGATCCTCAAACCATCCAAGCCTTTGAACTTTCGATTCGGGATGTGGAAGTGCCCCTACGACACAACAGCTTATCGCTTTTATACAAGATCAGGCTAAGATTTTGGAGCGCTCAAACCCGCGAAATTGGTCATATACGAAACCCGCTGCTGTTGTTACGTCGCCCTCACGCGACCGGCGCGTTCATCACACCTCCAAATCTTACGCAGCAGTTACCGCGAATTGTTGTTTGTGTAGTGGTAACCATCGACATTTATATGATTGCGCTCAGTTTAAAAATATGCGAGACGCAAGGGCTAGATATGAGTTTATTAAATCGAAGTACGGTTGCGTTAATTGTTTAAGCACTTTACATAAACTTCCGGATTGTAAGAGTACGTCAGTCTGTTTCTGTAATAAAAGACACCATAGGTTATTGCATTTTGATAGTAATAATTCGCAATCGCATGCGGCTATGGTAAATACCGCCGTCGCGTACTCGCCGCCGCCCGCTCATCGAGCGACCGTTACTTCGCCCGCGCCTTCTCATCGCGCTCACACGACTTCGTCATGCATTCGAGCGCCCCCGCTTGCTACAGAACCAGTTACACATACACAGTCTTACACTTCTTGTCATAAGGGTGATATACTTTTGTCAACCGCTCAGGTATACGCGCGCTCTAAGGGTAGCGCTGGTATCAAATCTGTAGTTAGGTGTTTGATAGATAATGGCTCGCAGAATAATCTAATAACATCTGCTTGTTCTAGTTTATTAAATTTACCGATAATACCGTTGAGTAATTCCTATGTTAAAGGTGTTGGTTCCGCTTCAAGTCCGATAATCGGTTATGTTCATTTAGACATTGAATCCCGTATTTATCCGGATCAGAAATACACTATACATGCGCTTGTTGTAGAATGCATTACGGATCAATTGCCTTCGAAATTTATCGATTGTGATCGCGACCTAGATTTTCGTAACCTTCCGCTCGCTGACTTAAGCTGGAATATTCCGAGCAAGATTGATTTATTGTTAGGTGCCCAGCTATTCCCATTTATATACTTAGGAAATATGGTCGAGTGTGGGCCGCGCGCACCGTGTGCTTTATCTACAACATTTGGTTACGTACTTATGGGAGATTACCCGCGTAAACATATTTTACCTACTGCCGCGTCTTTTTCTGCGTTAGCGCTTAATGATATAGTGCAAAAGTTCTGGGAACTTGAAGAAGTACCCATGAAACGCTTGTTGTCACCAGAGGAGACAGATTGCGAAAATATTTTCACGGCTACCGTGACCCGTGACGACGTAGGTCGTTATACAGTTGCATTACCGTTCTGTAGGGACCCTTCGGAATTAGGTAATTCGCACGCTACCGCTTATCGCCGTTTCGTTTCACTCGAGCGTAAGCTCCGTCAGGCACCGATAGTGCGCGAAAATTATAACAAGGTTATTCAGGATTATATTGAAAACAATTACCTCAGTCCTGTTAAAGAATCTGAGCTGTCCTCTGATGGTTATTATATACCGCATCACGCATTAGTCCGACCTGATAAACCGATGCCGCGCATCGTATTGGACGCGAGTGCTAAAACGCATACAGGACTTTCGCTTAACGATATATTACATATTGGACCCAATTTACAGGCCGATCTGTTTTTATTATTGTTAGGTTTTAGATTATTTCCTATTGCAATGAACGCTGATATAAAACAATATTATTTACGGATTGGTGTACCAGTAGACCAACATAAATACCTACGCATTTTATTTAGATTCAACGAATCGGAAAAAATTCGAACTTATGCCTTTAATAGGCAACCTTTCGGTCTCAAGTCAAGCCCTTACATAGCTATGCGCACTGTGCGACAGCTGGCTACTGACATGAGTCCGCTCTATCCTGATGCCGCGAAAGTGGCAGAGACCTGTCTGTATATGGACGATTTGGTTCTTTCTATTGCAAATGAGGATACTGCCACGCAATTAGCTCACAACTTAATTAAGTTTTTCAAATCGGGTGACTTTGACTTAGTGAAGTGGTCTAGCAATTCACCAGTGCTACTTGACTCGCTTCCCGACACGCACCGCAAGTCGCTTGATTTTGATGTTGACAATAATGTCTCTAAGGTCTTAGGTCTCTCATGGGAACCATGTGAAGATAATTTTCATTTCACATGCGCCGCAATTAATGAAAGGTGCACCAAGAGAAACATACTCTCGATGGTTGCACGACTATTTGACGTGCTCGGATTGGTCGCGCCTGTGATTCTCTATGCCAAGTTGTTAATTAAGGAACTGTGGCTCAGCAAGTGTGATTGGGACGATCCTGCACCGGAGCACATACGCACCCGTTTTTTCGCTCTTGCGCAAGAACTTCAAATGCTTGACACTTTAAGGATTCCACGTCATGTAGGCGTCGAAGTTGGTTGTGAATTACGTCTTGTTGCTTTTTGTGATGCTAGCATGAATGGTCTGGGATGTGTCATTTATGCCCATTGTACCTACCCGTCTGGCATTCAAACTCGCATTCTTTGCGCTAAATCAAAGGTTTCGCCAACAAAAATCACTACGCTCGCTCGCTTAGAATTATGCGCTATTTTACTTATGTCAAAATTAATAAAAACTGTGCGAGACACATATGCAACACGTATGACCATTGCCGGGATATACGCATTTTCTGATTCCACTATTGCTTTATCATGGGTTCATTCTTCGCCACATCGTTGGTCAGTTTTCGTCGGTAATCGCGTCGCTCAGTGCCAAGAAAACTTGGACTCTAAACATTTTTATCATATTGCCGGAGCTAGTAATCCAAGTGATTGTTTTTCGCGTGGTATGCTTCCATCGCAACTTTTGACCCACGATTTGTGGTGGAAAGGTCCTCCGTGGATTCAGCCATTCTCGCTTAATAATTGCTCTGTCTTGCCTGAACTCAAGGCAAATGTGTTGGCTGCCATTACTCACACAGAGCCGCCGTTGCTGTGTACGTTAGCACAACGTGTTTCTTCTTGGGAAAAGTTGCTACGTATCACCGCATATGTATTAAAATTCGCAAGACCTAAAGTTAAGGTCGAACCTCGTTCTATAGCAGGGTTGACAAGTGCTGAGAATGCGTTAATTCTCGCCGTTCAATCTGTGCACTTCTGTGAAGATATCAAATTGATCAAGGCTGATAAATTACCTTCAAAAAAGCTGCAAAGCCTCTTCGTCTTCTTAGACAAACAAGGGATTTTACGCATTGGAGGAAGACTTTCTGGATCAATGCTTCCTTTCGAAGCTAAACATCCGGTTCTTCTCCCTAAACGCGATCATGTCGTTGACTTAATAATACAGCATTTTCATGTTGTTAATTGTCACACCGGACCTGGACTTCTTATGTCTATTATACGACAACGCTACTGGATCTTGGATGCCAGGACTGTTATCAGGTCTAAGTTGCGAAAGTGCAACACTTGCTTTAAATGCAACCCAACGCATCCAACGCCTATAATGGCTGATCTTCCTGATTACCGTGTTTCAGAGGCCAGGGCATTTTGTCACACTGGTGTAGATTACGCTGGTCCGATAAGGACAATCCTTTCTCGCCGCAGAGGTCAACATGCGCAAAAGGCGTACATCGTTCTTTTTGTTTGCATGGTCACACGTAGTCTACATATTGAAGTGACCAGTGATTTAACTACTGAAAACTTTCTAGCCGCTTTTAAACGCTTTATTTCCCGTCGAGGACCAGTTTCATGTCTCTATTCCGATAATGGATCTACTTTCATCGGTGCGAAGGCACATTTAAATGAGCTGTATAGTTTTTTATTGAACTCTAGCTTAAAAAACGCGCTGTCGAATGAGTTTCTCTCTCGACGCATCGAGTGGAAGATGATTCCCCCAAGATCACCAAATTTTGGTGGGATGTGGGAAGGGAATATAAAGAGTATGAAAACGCATTTATATAGAGTAATAGGAAGTCAGTTACTTACATACGAAGAACTGCAAACTGTTCTTACTCAGATAGAGTGTATTCTTAACTCTCGTCCATTGAGCGTATTATCGTCAGACCCTTATCCTGAGGTGTTAACTCCCGCGCATTTTTTGATGTCTACTCCGTTGCAATATTTACCCGCTGCTGATTTGTCAGATCAACGATTGAGTCTGTTAGAACGTAAAAAGTTGTTAGATAGTATGGTCCAATCCTTTTGGAAGAAATGGCACTTAGAGTATTTGCACACGTTGCAAGTTAGGCAAAAATGGGCTACTCCCGACAAACCGGTAGAAATCGGAACTGTTGTTCTTCTTGAGCAGGAGAATTCTCCACCGTTGCATTGGCCGTTAGGAGTAATTACGGACGTGTTCAGAGGCTCTGATAACGTTGTACGCGTGGCGATAGTTAAAACGCAAACTGGAATTTACAAACGCGCTGTAACTAAATTATATCCTATTCCTACACAATAAATTCAACTTAGTTTAAACCTTATTTTTTAGTTTAGGCCGCTATATTTATCATATTTATTATTTAATCGCATAATGCATGTGTTACTCTCGGTCAGTTAGAAAATTCGCGTGTTTTGAAACATCTTGTGATGTTCCAAGGCGGGGTGCATGGTGGAGCGCCAATATATTTATAAAATGCATACATAATCGCACCATAATATATTTCGTTATATTATAAATTTCATAGTCTTTATAGTAAACCACATTCTGTTTGTCGAATGCAATTAGTGCTGGTACTGCTGTAATATTGCCAATGTACTCGACGATCTCAAGAGATGGCGTTAGCAGTCTTCAAATAATGTAAACGCGCTGCACCTGATTGGTGCAAGAAAAAACGGACATACCCTGCTCTCATCGCTTTTCGCTAAGAAGACGCCTTTTTAATATAAAAATTTTGTTCCGCCACGGACATCAGTTATATTTCTCGTGAAAAGAAGCTGATTTTCCGTTAGTCCTATAGCCGTGTAGTGTTTGGACTCGCTTGTAACCTTTACAAGGTGTATGTGGAGTGCTCTAGTCTTCGATCGTGACCGGCCGGTCAATACCTTGCAAGAGACCGTAGAAACCTCGCCGCTGCTCGCTGCCTTCTGGAGGATCGGGACTTGGTCGGTGTTGCAGGTTAGTGCTGGCATGATTGTTTTGATCGATAGAAGTGGTTTACTTCCCTACACCTCGTACGCTAACTGTTGAGCAATCACACCCTGGTCGGGCTATTTACACGCCTGACCAGATAGATTATAGTCTGGAATAGCACATAGGCTTACTTTTGTTCCGGAAAAATGTACGGTTCCCTTTTGATAGATTTCACCAAAATTAAACTCGAACGAAGTCGTGGGCAACAACGTGTATTACAAATGCGAAAATGAGTTTTTTTGGGTTTACTCCGGAGTGGGAGAGAGAGCTATAGAGAAAGAGGGTTGAGGATTGGGGAGAGAGAGGGATAGAGAGAGAGGGTGGAGGATGGGGGGAGGGAAGGGGAAGAGAGAGGGGAGGGAGATGGAGAGAGAGAGAGAGGGACATAAACCTCCAGTAAATATTGTAATCTCAGGTCGTGCGTCGGAGCTGACACACAGCTTTTTTTTTTAAATATACTAGTAACATGGGTCACACATTACTAGTATTCTTGTTAACCCCTCCAGCTAAGCCAAGTGCTTGTGTTAGGAGTGTTTTCATGTCGGTAGTGGACCGGGTGGGGTTCGAACCCGCGACCTCTTGATCGCAAGTCCGACGCCTTAGCCACGCCGCTTTGTTTGTTTGTTACGTGTTCACACCTGAACTACTCAACTGATCATCAAATTTTGTATACACGTTGTGAGGGATACAAAAAAGGCTATACCTTTTATCCCGAAAAAAGAACTATTCCCGAGGAATAGAACAATTACTTTTACGCGAGCGGAGCCGCGGGCAGAACCCAGTAGATATTAACTCATTCCAGAAGGTCATTCAAGGTCATTCTAGGTTATTGAAGACACTCACAATGTGACTTGAGTTATTTAGAACCTAAGCGCCAGATAAGCTAATGACATGAAATATTGGAAATTCTTCAGGTCCTTTTTATGGTGTTCAAGATAAAAGAGTTTACCCGGAGGAAGGGTGTCGCCTCAAATTGTTATAAAATTTTGCATATTCTGTATGTTGTTAAGTACTTGCTCTGTGCGGCTGGTTTCTCTGCGTTCGTCATTGCCATTCCCCATAAAAAAAAAATGTGTTCACCGGGTGCTCGAAATTCGAGCCTAACCATTATTGAAAATTTGAGAAAACATATGTAAGTATATGAATTTTGTACGTTTCTTACATACACATTCGCATACGCTTTTATAACTAAAACCCCGGCGAAGGTACAAAAACACTAAAGCTAACGTCAATAGCTGTTAAACAAAACAAAAAAAAAAAAATGTTTGATTAACAGAGGAGAAAAAGATATTGAAATGTCTTAAAAATACAACATTCACATTAAGAATGATTACTCTGTCGCATTTAACAAACATTCAAACAACGGCTCCAAAGACACCCAAACTCGCGGAAACTGGTTGTGAATCACACACATTTTTGTTTGTCCCGTGTGGAAATCGAACCCCAACTCGGCGCGGCGTAGTGGCGAGGCAACCACTTTAACATTCTACATAAAAACAACTATTTCCATTTTTTTATTGACATTACTAATCTTATCAGCTAATATTTATTACGTTTTCATGAGTACCTACATAAGAATTCCATAATTTTCAGTTCCACGGATTAACGAACCAAACCTATAACTTATTCTTTTTTTTATGGGATAGTGGGCAAACAAGCCGACGGGTCACCTGATGGTAAGTGACAACCGTCGTCAATGTAGACCTGCAACTCAAGAGTCACAAATGCTTAGGTGGGAGTAGAGGACGAAGGGGTGGGGAGGGGGGTTAGGGTCTCCGTTAAACTTGCACGGCGAAACACAAGATTGCTTGACGCCGGTTTTCTGTGGTATCACTCCGGTCGAGCCAGCGCGTCTCACGATAACAATATA
Source organism: Callimorpha dominula (assembly GCA_949752705.1). Classification (NCBI taxonomy): domain Eukaryota; kingdom Metazoa; phylum Arthropoda; class Insecta; order Lepidoptera; family Erebidae; genus Callimorpha; species Callimorpha dominula. The sequence goes on from OX457011.1 coordinate 12,974,607, forward strand.
TACGTACCTACTTTCTTGTAATAATATTAAGTTTTTTTTATAATATTAACAGTTGATTCATAAGTGAGAAAGTGAGTGAGAAGAGAGTCATCTTGTTAAAAAAAATGGCTTAAATAAATTCAGTTTACTTTTATTGTTGAAATCGCATCTTGTATTTCAAAACAATTAAGTTCACAAACACAACATGCAGTTTTTATTATTCATATTCAAGCTTTGTTTGTTTCTTAACACATTTTTTTTTTATTTTCCCACGTAGACCCCAAAAGTGTATATCTTTGGTTAAATGTTAGTGATTCTGAACATTTTTTTTTTATATTGTATGTTTTGTTTTCAACGCCCAATACGGCGTCGTGAAGGACTTTATCATTGCCATATCAAAGCAAAAATATTTTCATACCTCCCTCGTAATACCTAGCAGATGAATTCATTTTAATGTAAAAATTATTGATCAAAGTCCAGACTGAGGAGGTTAGTGAAAAGTCGGGACATTTGTCATCCCTGTCAAGGGTAAATCGGGACGTGTCAACAGACCTCTAAAAATCGGGGCGATCGATTGAACTTATCAGCGTATGTCAAGAAAAAAAACATTACTTGGAAGTCAAAACACTTGGAGTAAAAACGAAGCTAGGACTAATATCGCTCTTTTGCTGGAGAGAGATGTAGAAGAGTGCAAAAACAAAACGACGTTTGCTTGCTTCACATAGAAGGAATCATTCATACAAATAAAAGTTGCACCAGCTGTCACGACCTTCCCATTCCACATCTTCGTAATTACCTAATGGAACACCCAACAGCTCTTGAACAAGATTAGCGTTACATGATTCGCGTTGAGTTCGTGTGCCGTCCACAATATTCGAGATACATTTCTGCACTTGTCTGCACTTGTCTGCACTTGGCTGTGGTTACCCACCTATGTATTTCAAAAAAATAAATACATAAGAACATTTATCCGTTTTTTTTAACCCATAATAGGTACCTACAAATTATGCTTAGTGTGTGTCTAGATAGCGCTGTGTAAAGTATCACAAAATAACATATTAAATATGTCATTACTTTTCTTCTCAAAAACCTGCACAAAAAGGCTTCACTGACAACATTGAAGAAAAATTGTTTTCAAAATTACATCCATTTGTAACACAAACATAAATCAAAATATATTAATGCAGGTAGCACTCATAACATCAGCCACAGTCGATCGTGGTATAATCAAATGTGTAAGCGAGATGAAAATACACAGGTAGGTATTGTGAGACGAAGACAAAGCACTCGCCATTTTGATTTACACGGGTGATGCCATCCGTCTTCTGAGCGGATGCTTTTGTAGCGTAAGCGCTTCTTTTTGCGATAATATTTAAAATATTACATTTTAATACACTACAATACACTAGCTCCACTTCATTTTTATATAGGAGCTTTTAATATATTTTTATTTAGGATAGCTCGACTGTAGTAATTTTTTTCGACCTTTTTTTATGTACATTTATATGTTACTAGCAGCGCCCTGCAGTTTCAACCGTAAGTCCCGATCCCGTGGGAATATCAGAATAAAAGTAGCCTATGTTTTAATCCAGGTCTCCAGCTATCTACGTACCAAGTTTCATCGCGATCGGTTCAGTAGTTTTGGCGTGAAAGAGTAACAAACAAACAAACATCCGTAAATACATCCATACATCCTCACAAATTTTCACGTTTATGATATTAGTAGCATTCTCCGGAAACAGTTAAATTTTTCACACGTTTTTATTCACTTGTAAATAACTAAGTATATAAACGAATCTGGGAAGTAAATTTTAACCTACTTCTAATTGTCATATCAAAATTAAACTTTTTATAAATACTAGCAACCCGCCCCGGCTTTGCACAGGTAGCAGAGACATCTTCAAAAATCATCATCATATTTCAACCAATTTACCCAAAACCTTAACAAATTATACACCTAAACCTTCCTCGTGAATAACTGTCTGCTGGTGAAAACCGAGACAGAAACCACTTAATATGCTTTGAAGAAAATACATTTGATAGCGTTTTAAAGTATTTAGTATTAAATGTATTAAAATACAGTAGTTGTCAGAGTATTATAAGATGACTCGAGCCACAAAAAATTATAAAATAAAAACTTTTTAACAAAAAATTAAACCGACGAAAACAAACTAAAAAGCAAGAATTAAATAAACCTTTTAAGTCTTGAGTATTGAGCTTATTTACATAAACTATCAAATTCTATTCAAACTAATTTTGAGTCGGCACCAAAGAATAAAATGATTAAGTACCTCCGTAGAGCCTTCTCCTTTTGTACGTACATATAAAATGTTGATAATGAATCACTAATTTTGAAATTTTTATTCAGTTTATTTTTAAAATTAGTTTATTTTAAATATTATAGTTTATGTAAATAAGCTTAATACTCAAGACTTAAAAGGTTTATTTATAAGCTTTAGTTCTAATATGCTTAAGTATCGGACAACCCAAATATGTGGAAAGAAAAGAAAGAAAGAAAGAAAATCCGTTTATTTTGGTGCTGAGATACAAGTTATATCAATTCATATACCTATATCTATATCTATAAGTATATCTATATAAAAAAAAACATAAATCGGGAATTAAAATACAGTAAGTAGGTACATTAAAAGAAACAGTGGAGGAACAATACGTGTCTCGCGTTAGCACCAAAATAGGTGTCCAGTTCAGCTTGGTGCCAGATAAGAATCGGAGAAGAATCTGATTTTCAACTGGAACCTTTAAATAAAGTATATATAAAGTGTACGTACATATATACATACATACATTTATACATACATACATATAAATAATAAAATACATATAATTTACAGAATAAAACACGTAGGTACATATTGTCAGAACCAGTGTTAAATGTGTTGCCCATCATATAAAATATAATAAATTACATAGTATTATATTTTTAGTTGTTGTAAGTATATGTATAATAATAACAATATCGTATAATAACAATAATATAATAATAATAACAATAGTACGATATCATAAATCATAAGGTATGAAATTAGTTCAGAAAATGTTATCAGTATACAGAGTAACCTATTTGATCTAAAAGTATTTTAGTCATATATATATATTCATTATTTTATTTTCATTCCAGTTAACTTAAGTTCATTTACAAGCACTTACTTCTTTTTATTTCTGCATCACCCTATTTTTGAATTGAAGATACTACGTGTGATGTTAAGTCCACCTCGCGCATAAAGTCTAAAAAAAAAGAAAAAAAAACTATGTGGATATATCTATATATCCTACCTGAAAAGTTTTTTTGATTGGAGGTGCAAATCTACCAATCTGATTTAGTAAATATTTTTACGCTGTATTGCATCATGCTGCGACATGTGGGATTGGCATAAACACCATATAAATTTATACCGAGTGAAGTTACTCAGTTTTGATTTTAAAACTCAGGTTTGTATTTTAAATTAAAAAAAATATTAGCCAAGCGTAAAAAGTAAAGTATTTAAAACTAATTGTTCAAAATGAATACCGTCACGTGTGATGTCCAGTCCATCAGTAAAGACATGATAGAAGACGTTCTACATATTATATTGTTACCGTCATTCATAATATGTCATTATTATCGCTCGTAAAATATGATGGGCCTTTATCAGCGGATGCAATTATCACAGGGACTTGTTTTATATATGACTTTATCCATGGAACACCATAATTAGCCCTTGTGCATCATTACGGTTCGATTTAGAGTTATGTACAAGGTGAATTTAAACAAGTCGCCTGGGCATTAATTTACGTTGAGGTATTAACTACAAACAGTCTTGTGGACGCTGTAAAGTAGAAAGCTGAAGCCCCTTAAAACATCATCGCCTTGTTTACGTCACAACATTAATTGTACAAACTTACCTCCTGTACTCGTACAATATTACAATAATAATATCAGCTCTGTGCCACTAATATTATTGTCTGCCTCGACTGCCCTCGACAGAAGCAGTACCGATGTTGTTGTTCTCGTATTATGAGAAAGGTTTTGTAGATTTGTTATTATACCATAGATAATTTGACATAACTAAAATCGGTAAGATAGAAAATTCAATAAAATAAAACTATAAATTGAGCAGATGGGCAGCGAAGGATTTTTACGTAAATGCGCCAATTTGCTGACGGTAATAACACGTTAATGTCATCCTCTTGCTGACTCTTGAGGATAAAATCTTGTATCTTTTTCGGTCATCCATCGATCAATAATTACACTAATTTTGCACAGAGTGCTTATTATGCGGCTTAAGTATTGTAGGTATATTATAAATTATGTTTTTGCTGATCTGACACTAGATACTATTCTTCGATACCTTTGTAGCATAATCAAGCACTAAGAGTCAAGGTCAGGTAGTAACATGTGTTCCGGCAAATTTTGAAATCTTCGGACGGGATTCTAATACAGTGTTTGTCTTAATTTCTGTAGTTATTAAAAAAAACAATACTCTACAATACTGCCATAAATACTTCTACAATCTGGTAATATTCTCTATGCATATTGAAATGCAATCTCAAATAAAAGCAGTTACCATTGTTTTTCCATACTTATATAAATCGCTCTAGTCGCAATTCATAGAAGGAAGTGTAGGACGGTCTTAAAACACCAGTTTTAATCAGGATAATTAGCACAGTGCTTGTTGTACTTCTGTCGAGAAGTAGGGCTACCCCAAAGCCTGCGAGAGCTATTGTTCGTAACGTGCAAATGACACCACATGATATTCACGAGTAACCCTTTTTCAGTCATCCATAGCGTAGTTGAATTTTTGGATTTTTAGATAAACTTTCAAAGAATAGTCCATCTTTAATAGTGGTACCAAGGATGTGCCTTGGTAACTTTTCTGAAATTATTTACTGCCATAATGTTTTGTGTTATAATTCTGTTGTTATTTTTCTTTTTTTTTTTTATCGTGTGGAAACCCCCACGGGTCATCACCTCACCGGGGCTGGCAGTGAAGTGGTATGTCGGAATCGAACCGACTAAAACCACACGGTGTTCCGACATAAGTGGGTCTATTGCAAGGGACTCGGGTATACCCTAGGAAGGAAGTCCCCGAGAACCCCGGCAGACCTTAGCCGCCTGTTTAATAGGCAGCCACACCAAAATATACGGGGGGCCTCGCCCCCTTCCATCAGAGGCGCGCGCAGAACACATCGCGCCATCATCTCAGGCCTGCTTCTGCTAGGGTAACGGGCAGCCTCACCCGTTACCCCCAGGCCAGCGCTCATGGAGGTCGGAGATCATTTTGGGGTCTCCGTCGCCTGGTGCCTCTTCTGCGGGACGGGAGAGTACTAACTCTCTCCCGTTCCCTTTCCGCCGCCTCTTTAGCGGACATCACTTCTTTACAAAACGAGGCGGCAGAATCCCAAGCACTCTCACTTTGGACCATGGACAGAACCATGGCCTCTAGCGAGAGGCTTCCCACACCAATAGCAGTCACGAGGTCGCACCGCTGCTGCACCCACGCTGAGCACTCTACTAGAGTGTGGAGTGCAGTGTCCTCGTGACCGCCTCCGCAGTGATGTTGTTATTTGATAGAAAAGTTGCTTGATTCAATGATTTGATCACTCATTTATTCATTTATTATTATTTTAACGAGATTTAATTTTTATTATTTTTATAATCATCCATCATAGCATATTAGGTATATGAAATGACATATAATGAAAAGTCAGGTGAAAAAGAAAGGTGAAATTTTCATCAATTAAGTTTAAACCTTAAGTTTATGTGTAATATATGTTCATGCCACACCGCTCTTCGTATTGCACATTGATAATAATTTTAGTAAATTACCCTTGGGTATATCGTTGGATACGATGGCTTACTGGTGAAAACAACAATAGGAGTAGAGACTCAAACGTTTCATTTATTTATTAAAACTTTTTGCACATTAGTACATAGGCGGAGTTAATGCCTAAGGCATTCTCTGCCAGTCAACCTTTGGGTGATGCAGAGAAAAGAAGAAGTAGGTGCAATTAAAAATCTTGTAAAAAATTTACAAAAGAAAAAAAAGAATGTGACTACATACAAAATTCGATACGAATATACACACAAATTATACACAAATACTCATAACTTTAGTGTACCATATATTATACATATATACACACATTTTACACCAGTGCAACTTAGGACCAACGAGCATGTCTCCGCTACGACAAATTCTGACTATGGGCTGGCTCCCACAGTTATTAAGTTCATCCCAAAGAAAGCATGGCTAGAGTCAACCATTTAAATCTGTTTTAAAACCAGTCAGTAACGATACGATAACCAAGGCGACGTGTGTGTAAACAAAGTCTAGCCATGTCATATTTATATACTAATATAAATTACAAATATGTTATCTATAGTCAAGATCATTTGTTCCAATAAATAAACCAATAATAACAAACCAGTAGTGAACAATTGAAGAAAATTGTCACCGTAACCAAAGGAATTATCCCTCAGATAATTACCGGATAAAATACTTCAAGCTCTGTGTATTACCAACTTATGTTCTTAATAAATCACTTAAAAACCAACTCTACGGTTAAGATTTAAAGTTAAGATTTGAAGTAGATTGTGCAGCTAATTTTCTCCTTCATGACAGTGCCTATTATCGAAAAGAAAAAAAATAATAAGGCCTATCCCGTTGTCGTCGAATTGATTGGTTTCTACGTATCATTTTTTTAATCATCAATTATACTTGGAAATATGTTGAGAATACATCTCTAGGTGTACAGCCTTGAATGTCAAGCTTTATTTATATTTCTGTAATATTTTAACTTCATGTCAGAATACAACTAGAAAATGATTATTTTTTAAATTACGATTAATTATATATAGAAATACGGATGGTGCAATGGTTTAAGTGCATAGTCACCTCGCCAACACGGCGCGCTAAATGTTGTGGGTTCAAATCCGACACGGGAAAAAAAAACGTGTGTTCTACAAATAGTTGTCCCGGAGTCTTGGTGTTCTTTGTATCCGTTGTTTGAATATTCCTAATGCGGGAGTTGTGTTTTAAAAAGAAAAGATATATATTTCCACGCTTCCGCATGTTGAGTTAAAAAGATAAATTTGATTTGTACTATATAAACAACTAGCTGCGCCCCGCGACTTCACTTTTATTTTCACTAAGTGCTGCCTTTGATATTTGTACATTTTGCCATTGCGTGCAAAGATTAATACCAAATATTTCAAGGTATTTCAGTTTCCATATAAATGTATTTATAGTTGAAATTATCTAAATGTATTGTTGAAAATGTGTACATTTTAATTTGAAAATGTCTACATTTTAATTTGAAAATGTGTAAATGTAATTAAAGATAAGTGGACAGCCCCACTTATCTTTAATTATTCGCAATTACTTACGCAAGTACTTTAAATTAGTTAAATTCTACCCAGCAAATGTATGCAGCTGGCTTCCATCGATTGGATCGGACACTTTTGCCAATGGACAATTAAATCTTTTTACTGACTAACACTGTCTTAACATACAAATAACTAACTGGGCAGATCCTATCCAACCATTGTTGCATTCTCAGTTTTTGGCTGCATTGAGATTCTTCGCGGCGTTTCAATGCTTTGTCGTTCGCTCATCGCCGTAGATGTTTTTGCGCTCGGTCCGGTTCCTGCTAGCCTCTTAAGAATGAGTTGGGAGACACTTTTACTAGAATAATTTGGTTGAAGCTTGAAAATGATGTCATTGCTGTCACCAGCACCTGTTATACGTCATGTGTTTATTTAAACTTTATTCACTAAGTACACAGGCAGACTTAATGAAATTGCCATTCTCTACCAGTCAACCAAAGGGTAATGCAGAGATAGAAAGAAGTAGGTGTTTGTAAATGCAGTTCAGAGAGTTGAAATTAAATAATGAATATATAACACCTAATTCCCCACGTTGGCGTTGTTTAAAATATTATAGGTACATCAGGTAGTCCGTAAAAAAAATATACCTAGCAAAGTTAGTTAGTTTAGATCATTGGCATCGTTAGTAATTTAATGAAATATTGTTATAATATGTACACACATCAGTAAACCATTATATCTTTCATTAATATGTTACTGTTGCAAAGCTGAAGATTTCAATGGTTATAGGCATACCACTATTTTGAAAACAATATTGTGGTAGATCGACCTTCTATTCATTATGTTTTGAGTATATGAGATTTTGCTAGAACTCATAGGAGCAGTGTAGTAATTGTTTATTTGTTTTGCATATTCTCCATAGATGTGCTACGTTTCTTAGTTGCAGAAGTGCGTGGGACACGAATATGCCAGCTAAATGTATATTACAAAGAATATTTTAACACGCTTTTTTTTTCCTCATGAATCACTCTGTCTATTAGTGAAAACCGTATGAAAATCCGTTCAGTAGCTTTTCAGTTTATCGCGAACAAACAGACAGACAGACGTGGCGGGGGGCTTTGTTTTATAAATGTAGTGATAGTGACAAGCATTTGCCAGCTACTTTGTTGTCGTAAATTTTAGTTTGTTCTATCCTTCGGGGACAATACTTTTTTCTGTTATTTCCTGTACCTGTAAATTTCATGATAATCGGTTGAGCAGCCGTGAAAGCGTAGCAAATAAACAAACGCACTTTCGCACCTATTTCCTGTACAATGTTTACAAAAGTTTACAAGTGGAGAGCAATGCTTCGGCATGTATGGGTCGGCTCACACAGAAAACCGGCACTAAAGCAATGATTTCATTGCTTTTCGCCGAGTGAGTGAGGTTACCGGAGGCCCTAACCCTTCCCTCTCCGCTCCCACCTTAAAGGGCGCCCATGGGCGGCGGTAGTCATTTACCATCAGGTAACCCGTCTCCTCGTTAGGATCGCTCTCTTCCTCGAATATTTTCATAGCATATCTTTCATGCATTATATATACAACATAGCTCTAGTAGAAAAGAGACGTAGCTATATAACTATCTTCTTACTCATAAGTTGTGTACTAATAATGTATACAAAACGTACTTTACATTACATATATACATATATTAGATACCTATGTATCTAATAATGTAAAGTATGTTTTGCAATATGTTCTATTAGGATTATTATCAGAAGAACTTGTAAACAATTTTTGGCAATAAATGTTTGTCTTATCTTATCTTATCTTATCTTTACCCTCATTCATTTCTTAGCTACCTTTATATTTCTTGTAGAAAGGCTGGTTTACGCTACCGCCGCGAACTTTTTTTTTGGTAACCAAACCAAACATGTGTAAATTTACCTTCATTATCGCATACACCTGTATTTTAACCAAAAACAAAGTCCCAAAACAGGTGCTAATAACATATATCCTTACGTTCTGAAACAATCCCTTACAGAACATGACAATACGATAAATTATTGCGTAAGCGCATTCTCACGGCCATGATCCCTGGATGTCACGCGTAATGACTGCGTTCGGCCGCGATCGGACATCGTCGTTAGCGATCGGCGGTAACAATGCCCGCGCGCACCCATTTGCATCAACTGCAGTAGATTGACCAACCGCGACAGGTGGCCACTTATAGAGATGATAATACCGTTTAATGTTACACCTTTTTATTATTATCTCTATTTTATAATCAGGAATGAAATAAGGTAATTATTTTTAAATGGTATTATTTCACGTCGGGCTTGCATGAAATTGCATGGTTAAGGTATAAGTAAAAATTAATGGTGCAAGTAGAAATCAAGAGTTACCTAACGATTTACTAAGTTGATTTCGTTGCCAGGTTTGGTTGACTTCTACTCAAAACCTATACTTATATCTTAACAGTGAAAACTAGCAATATCTTAGAAAATATCTTAAAAATTCTAAACGGTTTGTCAAAATTTTTAAGGAAAAATTTGTTTTCACTAGAAATGATTCATGTGACGCAGTATTGGTACAACGAAGATTTGTGGAACCCATAACACTCGGCTGGGCTTAGTGGAAAGGCGACCACTTAAAACATGGGTCTATGCGCACAGTTAAGCTATTGTTTACGAGCTACGAATTAATCAGACATACAATATGTTACACTAGAGGAAGATTGAAGATGAGCACAGCAGATTTGTTCTTACATTGCTGCTCTAATTTAAGCCGTCTGCCTGTGGAACTAACTCGATCCTATAGAAGATTACGTAATTCTAGTTTCATGCTGGTGAGTGTGGTTACTCGAGGTCTATTTGAGTAACACATAAGACAAATGAGACTTCTGAAGTTGTGACTAGGCGAGCCGTATGCTTGTTTGTTGTAAACTTAATTGTTCAAAAAACATATTACACGAAAACAGTTTTTGAAGTATTGTGCGGAAACTAAGATTTAGATACTCTGTACCATAGCGAGAATTATTTACTATTACATTTCATGGTTAATAAGACACCATATAATAGTTAGGTGTGATTTGATGTATGATTTTAAAACTCACTTCCAATGGTTCTATCAACAACTCTATATGATTCCTTGACAACGATGCGCGTGCGCATATAATATAATTTATTGAAAAGATCGCTTAGTTTGTTAAAATGTCGTTCGTTTGCAGGTAGACAATGTCTTCAGTCTGACGGACATCTGTGCATCACTTTATATTATCTGTGAATACAAGGTCTAATTTATATTGTAGTTCAGTAGACACACTAAATCTACCTCTTGAGCAGGTGTTTCTATAAATATGTCTATTCCGAGAGCTGACACTATTTTAACTCATGTCAATACTTGCTTTTGTAAACTATGTTATGGTTATGTAGACTATAAAAAAGGTGTAAATATACTTGTAGTTTAATGTTCTTGTTACTTGTTTTTTGTTGAGTTTTTTTAACGTTGGTGCTATTTCCGGATGCGGAATAGATCAAAAGATTTTTTAAGACTCCTAATGACGTAAGTAAGTCACACATTATTAAGTTAAATGCTTATGTTTTGCATGAGTTCACCTCTCTATTTTACTGGGTAGTGTTGAAATCTTCCAATGGTTATGTAAGGTCGACCATCACCGACACCTTTGGTAGGTATATCGGTTGCCTGTTTCGTTTTAGTACTTGTATTGTCTAATTGAGTAATTAATTTTCTAATTGAATAATTGAAAAGAGTGGTTTTCAGTTTTGTTGCTCCATTCTTTTGTCAGTATCTACCAAGTGAGTCGTATACCGGGTGTTAGCATTACTCACGGAGATTTCTTTATCATCGGGATCGGTATTTTTTTCAGACCCGTCATCAAAGGTAAGTGCTATCGTCTGTCTTCGTTTCGGGAGCGTTTCGCTTACAAGTTTTCCTTCGTTTTTAAAAAGACAACCCCGCATTAGGAATTACTCCTGGGTCGCGGGGGACTTTACAAACATACAAACAACGGACACAAAGAACATCCAGACTCGGGTAGGAATCGGACCAACGACCTATGGCATAGCAGTCAGGGTCACTAACCACTAGACCAACAGGCCAGTCGAACTAAATGATTGATGGTCGTTTCTTTTTTTAAATTTAAAGACTATTCCCACTCTAAGATAACATCGGTGCACTAAGTAAATAATTATGTGTAAGGATTTCACAAATATGCAATTAACAGATACAAAATGTCACAAATAGTCGTCCTATCTGAAGACCGAATTCCTAAAGAAATATGGGAAATTTTTTGTTGCTTGACTGCAACCCGATCTAAAGAAGTTAGACATAGCAGTCTTCGCCCTACGCGAATGCGATTTTTATCTGATGTTCGATATAGATCCTGTTTATAAAGTGCTAAACCGCTTGGCGCCTGACTGGTCTAATTCGGTTAGGCCTGCATTTACAAACTTTTGAGAATAGCATCTTGAACTGTCAAATTATTGTGCGGGTCTCCGTCCCTCTCAATGTTGTTTTTTTGCCGTTATAGGAAGTTATAATCTATTTATAAAATATACATGAGATTCGAAGAGTCAAATGTTCGGCCAGGGATCCAACTCGATCTACCGGGGTGGGACAAACATGTTCAGTTCACTTGATATTTGGGATTCACAGGATCTGTGAGGTGTAAGTCTTACACCTGGTGTAGGAAACCTCCTTAAGGTGTGATTAAAGCTTGTAATCCACTTCAGTACAACAAAGATGGTAAAACAGTGAAAACTGTGTTACAAAAGTTGTTATTTTTATTATTTATCCAAATTCACCTTTCTTTGTTCATAATATTCTTTAAACAACGTTTCACCTCGAAGTCCAAATACTGATTGTAATTTTTGAGTAACAAAACACTTTCTGAGCCATGTAAGTTGTCTCGCAATATTTGTCATTGTGTCGTAATGTCTGTCTGTCGTTACTGACAACGAGATGAGTGAAAGAAGTGTTTTAGTTCCGCCCCAGGCTTCGCGGTGAGGCCGCCGCGTTAGGTGCTGATACACAAACAAAAATTTGTAAAGAAAAGTTTCGATCCAATCTCGTAGCTATGTTTTAAGCAAGATTTTTTGCCTTCAGGTCCCATTGTGAAGTCTTAAACGTTGTCGATGGTCCTTAAGGTACACCGTGACTATTTTTGGAAATATAAATACTTGTTTCACTTCTTAGGGGGCAAACATGATGTCTGTTAGTTTACCGATGCCTCGTACGGTATACACTATGCTTCTTTTTATTTGCTTCTACTTCGTAAATTGAGCGGAGCTTTCGCAATGGTTTCGTATACATAGATGGTATAGTGTTTGAACACTGCGCAATCTGTTGCTTAAATTAACATTTAACAAAAAATAAAGCAGGAGCATCAACACCGTTGTCCGTAATGCGAGTGCCGACTTTGTTTAGGCCGTCGACCGAGGTTTTCACACTGCCTCCTGACTCAGTATTCACACAAAGGAGGTTTTTGTACAAATGTAAATCACCATTATGTACAGCACTTTACATGCAGATTGGAAACGTTAAAACTTTCAAACTGTCCGGCAATACTTCAAAAGTATTATTAATAAGTTGGTATTATTGTTTTTTTCGTGTTTTATTTTGACGACAGGTTTCTTTTACTTCTGAATACGCACGAACTGATACGATGCATGATTCTTCGAAGAGATACAGTCACTTCAGTGTCCGAGCCTATCTTTTAAGAGGCGTATTCATTACCTGTGAGTTTGCTAATATTGTTTTAGGAAATATTAATGAATTTTCATTATCATTGTCATCTTTACTTCACCATCATCTCCTGCTCTTCTCCTGTATTTAGAATAAGTCTACTACTTCTCCAAAGAGCGGTCTTGGTTAAACAGATTTTTGCGGACTACAGAGCTGGATTTGTGTCAGATCCTTTGTAACCAAAGCATACTAATAAGTGTTCTTATAAATATGCATATATATACATATGTTATCAATATGTATGTACCTATGTTAGATATTACGTATATATATACGTTCAAAAGTAAATAAAAAGAAATTATCGGGAGTGATAAGACCACCATTGTCATACCTGTATAAATATAACATCGCTGTATTATATTTGAACAAACAAACAAACAAATTGAACTTGGAGCATAAACACATATACATACAATATCATCAGTTCTATTCATAAAAATGCAATATGAGATAATTCATTATTAGACGTCATGTTAATGCATTTCTAATAAGCACATTAACTTCAAAAAGTTATTGTATCAAGTTTTATACTCCTTCTAAGTACAAGATCTGAGAATTATTATGGCTTTTCTCAACTAGGCAAGGACTTCTCCTTGCTCAGTGTGAGCAGTGAACATCTAGAATATACGTAAACAGCATTTGGCAAGAAACAATCTATAAGTACCAGGCTAAGGAGACAAAGCAATGCTATTTTTGCTGATTTATCTTTCTCCATCTTAAAAGTCGCATATTACCTACCTAGAATTGAATTTCTATGTGTTTATTTTTATCAGTTGTCAAGAATATCTATTATTATAGGGCTACTAGGGTCATTATTCATCGAGGCCCTTAACCTAGCGGCCAGGGCCCTGTTCGTAACGGGCTATATCAGTCACAATTTAAACAAAATACGCATCGGAATGATTTGATCCGGCTTGGGGTTCGTTACTTGTTGGTAGGGTCTGCAAATCAGGATATTGTTTGAATCTGGAATTATACAACATTGTTTATATTATTTTATTTATACACTATATCTACTCGTACAACATCTTTATTAATGTAGTATGTGTGACTCACGCCACTAGTATACTTTAAAAAAAAAATTAGTAATAAGCAGAAATTTATAGGTAACACGTGGGTTTCATCTATAATTTTGATCGTATGTATTAAGTTGTAAACTCAAAAAGAGGCATATGTCTAGACTCTGTAGTACTAATTTCATAATTAAAAATATTTATTGACAAAAATATTTATTTATAAACAAATTGGCATTAATTTTTTACAAAAAAAATACCAATTTGTTTAATCTTTAATGGAACTCAGGACCTCAGCTGGCAGTTATATTGCTAATAAGTACATTATGAATTTAAAAAAGAAAATTATTTTAATTAGGTATTTATGCCTACACCTATAATAGAAATTACTGTCGATAAAAAATACTCAAGAAATTAACAAAATGAAAAAATAGCAGATGTCTAGAAGCCAAAGTTCATTGAGTTCCTGATAATTTTATAATTTTTAATAGTATGATGTTTTTTTTCTTGTACACATCAATCAATTAGCCGATTCTAGTCCACTTCTGGACATAATTATGCCTCTGCCAATGTGCGCCATAGCACTTGGTCTCCCGCTTTCCACATCCAGACTATCCCAGCTACCTTCCTCAGGTCGTCGGTCCATCTGGCTGGGAGGCGTCCTACCTTCCGTTTACCGATTCGCGATCTTCACTCCAAGACCCGTTTACTCCAACGGCCATCGATCCTTCGGCATACGTGGTCAGTCCACTTAAGCGTGCTTATTCTGTTCTTTGTACACATACTGTATTTGAATAAGGTGACCAAACCAAGCGTACGGTAATTCTGATAAAATAGAACACAACATATCTTTGAACTCGTAATTTTTTTTAGGGATAATAACATTTAGCATTATAAAGTTGTTCTTGCGAACCATATGTACCCAGATAGAAAGTAATAAGTCGGTAAAAATGTGCATACAATGGATGCATTTGAAATGCAAAATGGCGCGCATTCAGAGGTCGAGCCTGCCCGTCACTCACCAGATATATAGCACTTACGTGTTTATATAACTATCCTCAATTATACATCTCTTTGCGGTTTTTTTTTGGTTGGCCGTTTAATACTTAAGCCGTAGATTCTATGTTGAAAGTGACTACCATAGAGATCGGTTCATTGAGGAGTTTGAGTACTCCGGCATCAATTAAATACTAGATGGGTAACATTTGGAAAAATAACCTTATGAAGTATATAACGTCACATAAGATCCAAATGATTTATGATTATATAAATAGTTCCTGAGATTATAACAAAAGAAGTTTTGGATTAAAACAAACTTCAAGCATATGCCTTAATCGCGATAATATTTATAACATACGATTCCTTTTTTGTTACCTAACTGAACGTTTCGTATTGGTCTATTGGTCTAGTGGTTAGTGACCCTGACTGCTGAGCCAGAGGTCGTGGGTTCGATTCCCATCTGAGTCTGCGTGTTATTTGTGTCCGTTGTTTGTATGTTTGTAAAGTGGGGACGCGACACAGGAGTAATTTCTAATGCGGGAGTTGTCTTTTTAAAAAAAATAAAAAATTGCACCGATCGATAGCATAGGTAGACTGTTTAAAATGAAAAGTAAATTTTAAGTAATTATCTTGTGTGTATGAATAAGAGGATATAAATAAACCTCAAAGGGGATAAATGCTCTTAAGCCATTCTTTTAATTCCAAGTACTGCAATTTTGTTTTTTCCCGTTACACTAAATACAAGACTTCACTATCAAAGCTCAGTAACGACGTCAGTTCTACTACAAAGTAATTTAGACAACTTAATTTAAGTGTAAATCATAACTTTAGTTGGTGTGTTATTAAACTTAGTCAAAGGAGCCGCGACTAACTTAACTTACCGCTAATCTTGTTAAAATTGTTAACTTTAAAAGTCATGCTAATTTTATTTATGACACTTTGCGCATAATGTGGTGAAGAGTTTTTAGTTATAAAATCTCAAGTTATGGTTGATAATTGTGTTGCTATATTATTCTTCGAATCATACGTCACCTTTTAAATGTGTTTTATACACAAAAAAAATCTATAACATGTAAATATATGTTATTATAAATGTGCCTATATACAGTTACTTTAACACCAAAAGTGTCACAATGTTCATATTTTAAGATTGTATTGTACCTATAGTTGATATATTGTTGAGTCATCTTTAAACATCCAAACATACCTGAGTATGTATGTGTGTTTTCAAAACTTTTTTTAATCATTTTTGTATTTAATAATGGCGTTAATAAAACCATTTTCTTTTTATTCTAAGATTCCGGTGTTAATATTTTCAGAATAAAAATAAAAAATATTGTAAGATATCCTAATGACTGTTGGTTTATGAAAAAATTCTTCATAAAGAATGTTTTGGAAGAAAAATGACGACCGACTTTTTATAGGTGACTCAGTTTTAAACCAAATGATTGTATCAATATAATATTCATGAAATACTAAAAACTAATTTGCACCTTATCGGAGGGAAAAAAATCGGGCCTACCTTCAGCCACACAGCATGTATAATAAAAAATAAATAAAGTTAAAAAATGTCAATGAATCCGAACGACCGCCGACAATAAAAGACTCATCTCAATTACCTTAATAACTTACCCGAAACATCCATAAAACTCTTATCTTCCCCCAAAAATCCTACATCTTTATACCTGTAATGTCTCCTTAAATCTTTAAAGTACCATAAATGGAGTACATGTAAATGTACATTAGCCGGTCATATCATAAGAGACAATGGCTTCGTGCCCCATTCTATAATCTCAATACGTAATATTTGAGCAATTTTCTTACTAATTTCCTTTAAAATTGCATTTGAATTACGGTTAAGAACAATACTACAATGTCTCGTGGAGCTAACTCTTTAGTTTTTTTTTAGCAAAAATAAAACAAATGATAATAATATGGTCAATGTTGACCATTGACCACTGAAAAATACATGTTTCTTTTTGTAACTACTGATTAAATACATCTCACAAGCTAATTATGAGTGCGATAACATTTAAAAATAAAAATTTAAATATAGAAACTTCCAAAAAAGTACTACACTAGTCAATTTTAATGTTTCGAAAATTACTCATACAGATTTTTTGGTCCAAGCTGATGTAAGCATTTTCTGAAAAACAATTTCCTTGTGGATTTTGCTTAACATTGTTGTATAGAAACAAAGTACATTAGTCACCCCAAACAATAAAAGCTCGAAGGTAAAAAAATAAAACATGTAGAAGGCCGAGTGTCACTGGTATCATCGAAACCTACTGTTGTGAGTTGACATGGCAGGGATACTCAACTGTTGGCAAATTTTGTTATTTAATAATAAACTTAAGTTGGCAAGGAAATCCCTGATTTTTTACGGTCATTAAATACCTTTTCCTAATTAAGTATACATCTTGTTAAATAATGGTAATTGGTCTCTGTTATTTTAAATTTAGAATACAAAATTCTAGAGTTAGAACCTAAATAAACCTCTTTATTATTTAACGGTATTTTTAAGACATAGCGACATCTCTTAAAGACAAGTAAACTAACTTATAGAATTCACAATGCCATTTTTTCCCCCGGAAAGATGGTATAGCAAGGTGTATATCCTTGTCCCGAGGCTGATGAGAAAATAACTATCACTGTCCGCGGTAGTCCTGCGTACGCCTGATAGAACTACAAACATAAAGTACAACATTTAACGTAACTAAATTCCCTTCCAAAGTAAATTGTGTGTACATTGTAATAATAATAAGAGTCATACAACTAGAAATGTCTCAGTATTGAAAATGTGATGAAATTGTTAAGTGTTTTGACCGGAGTCTTGAAAGTCTAACGGAAACATGGGAACGTTAATGAACAGCGGGAAGCCATGATGACAAAGTTAGAAGACCACTAGTCGAATAGCCCAGACAGTAATAAACGAATCTACAAATTATCTGAATAACCGCATCATAGACCACTTGTGGCGGTTACTTCGGAGCCTCACAATATTGTCCATTATAATTTGTCGGCCAATTATGTACTGGTACATCTGCTCAATCCAGTTTCTAGATTATATATCATTATCATATGTGTGCACTACACATGTTTATACACTGTTTATATGTTGACAGATAGCAACGTGATATCTAAAGATAGAAAATGGTTTGGTTTTACACGTGCGTCTCGCACTAGTGTTTCTTCTAAAAAAGTATAACCTAAACGTTATACGCACTAGTGTTTCTTCTAGAAAAGTATAACCTAAACGTTATACGCACTAGTGTTTCTTCTAAAAAAGGATAACCTAAACGTTATACGCACTAGTGTTTCTTTTAAAAAAGTATAACCTAAACATTATACGCACTAGTGTTTCTTCTAAAAAAGGATAACCTAAACGTTATACGCACTAGTGTTTCTTCTAAAAAAGTATAACCTAACGTTATACTTTTTAAGGCTCAAATTATGGTAAATTCAAACAAGCTGTATTCTTCATTCTTTGATATTCTAAATACCTTTAGAGTTTACTAAATTTAAAAGAGACTAACCCTGAGTGTAGCCAATTCAAATAAAAAAAAATAGTTATTGCAATCAATTGGCGTATATATCGCGTAACAAACACACACAAATAAACCAGTCGAATTGAGAACCTCCTCCTTTTTTGAAATCAGTTAATGTTTCAGCACTACTTCACCATGAATCGAATTGTAACCCGTTAAATACTTCTTGAGTAATTCTGGTGGCAATATGTGGTCTTTATCATTAGTTCCACTTCACTAAATGATCCTTTCCTAGAGCAAATGTCCGAGTTACCATAATAAATTACCAAACCACCTTAGGTGTGCCTATAACATTTGAAGAGCTCCTTGGATTTCTCCAGGGGTTCATCATTCGATCTTTGCCCGTTGACAAAAGGACCACCTGGGAAGTATGGCCTTTTAAATAAAAGGATAATTTTCCATGTCGGTCCTGCCGTCTTCGAGATCGGGTCACTTATTTAAAAAACTATACACCGAGTGATTGAGAATTTTGCTACTTTTTTTGAAGTCGGTTATTAAAGGCTTACTTTCATTTTCAAAAATTTCAGAAAATACGAATGTTTGAACTAAATCCAAATCCTACCAAACCATAAATATGGCAACGATCCTTAAATAGTATAAAAACTAAAAGTCTCCTTGAGCGCCTGAAATTCCGTACGTTTTGGCTAATCTTGGGAACAACTAAACAGATTTGAATGCAGTTTTCTTACTATGATCCAGGAAAATGTAGGGTACCCAAAATTTGTTAAAACAAATTTATATCCTTATAACGCGGAGCCGGGTCACTAGTAATATTTATATGAATTTCGTCTAATAAGGTTTGATTGAGGTCATTGTGTATCGAAAAAATATAATTGTACTTGCACTATGATTTGAAATGTTAAAATCTATTATAGTTTAATAATAGAAAAATAATTTATTATTATTATTATTCCTCTTTATTTATCTTAATACTTATAAATTACATTTTTAAATATGTACAAAACAATATATATATATTTCAAAATATAAAAAACAGTAGACCACCGACATCGGGTACAGGGACCAAGACACCGGTGGTTAGGGCTCCAAAGACAGGAACCTCCTCACTATACGGGCCGTGTCAAGGAGAACGGCCTTCTGCATCAGTCCCTTGATCCAGCCGTCTAACGCGAGCCTCTTAAGGTGTTGATCGAGGCTCTTGGCTATTAATCCATGTGCAGATATGACAATCGGAACAATGATTGCCGAATCGATATTCCACATATCGACAATCTCGTGAGACAAGTCCAAGTATTTTATTTGTTTTTCTTTTTCAACTTTCACGAGGTTCTCGTCATGAGGAACAGCGATATCGACAATCATTGCGCGGCGCTCTAATCGGTCTATCAGCACTTAATCAGGTTTATTAGCAACAATAGTTCTGTCAGTGATGATAGATCGATCCCAATACAATGTGGCACGACCATTTTCCAGAACTGGGTCGGGCACATACCTGTAATGTGGCACCTCTGAATGCACAAGATTGTATTTAAGGGCAAGTTGTTGATGTACAATCCTGGCTACTTGATTGTGCCTATGCAAATATTCCCCGTTGGCAAGACGAGAACAACCAGAAATAATATGCCTGATAGATTCACCGGGACGGTGGCACGCCCGACAGATGTCCACCGTACCATCTTTCAGGATATATTTCCGATAGTTATTCGTCATAACAACTTCGTCCATAATTGCAAAGACAAAACCTTCGGTTTCTCCGAAAAGATCACCAAACCGTAGCCAAGATGTAGAAGCTTTAAAGTCTATATCAGGCCCATTTAGGGCTCGATAAAAACGACCATGAAGTTCTTTGCCCTTCCATACCTCCCTGCGATCATTAGTACTAAGTACTACAGGCTTGCGCCAGTTCTCTTTAGCCAGAGCGAGCGGAGTGAGTCCGTTGTCCACTGCTACCACACTACGATGCACTCCCACGTCAGTATGAAGAAAATATTCTCTAAGGTTGTATATCTCGCGATTGTGTAGGGTCTTAATGTTTAAGAGTCCACGACCCCCAAACTTTCGCGGGATATACAACCTCATTACCGATGAACGTGGGTGGTGCATTCGGAATGCAGTCAGCAGTGTACGGACTCTCCTGTCAAGGGCATCCAATTCGGTCTGAGTCCATCTAAGTATACCAAAGGAATACATCAGAACCGGCATGACCCAACCGTTGCAGGCACGCATTTTGTTACCCCCTGATAAAAGACTTTTAAGTACTTTTTTCAGGCGGCCAAAAAAGCGCTCCTGCAGCGTTTGTTTCATATGAGATTCAGGTATTCCCAATGACTGTGATATACCTAGATACTTGTAGCTTTCAGTTGCAGACAGAGATCTGAGTTTTGTTGAATCTGAAAGTTCGACTCCTTCAGATTCTACTATCACGCCGTTCTTTACATGCATGACTGCACACTTGTCCACACCAAATTCCATCTTGATAGAATTACTAAAGTTTTCAGTCACCTTCAGTAACGCTGTCAATTGCAAATTAGTGGGGGCAATAAGTTTCAAATCGTCCATGTACAGAAGGTGAGATATAACTCGATCGTCTTTCTGCAACCTATAGCCTAGTCCTGAACCCTCTAACAGCGTACTGAGAGGATTCAAAGCTAGGCAGAACCACAAGGGACTCAAACTATCACCTTGAAATATACCCCGCTCGATCTTTATTGGTGCATCGTTTGTCGCAATCTGCTGACATCCTGGATAGCGAAGTGCCGTTCTCCACTGCCCCATACATGACTTTAAAAAAGTGCAAAGAGTTGTATCAATTTTATACAACTCCAGCACTCTCAAAAGCCATGTATGTGGAACCGAATCAAAGGCCTTCTTATAGTCTATCCAACATGTCACCAGATTCTTATGGTGACGACGCACCTGTTGGCTAATGGCCATATCCATGATGAGGAGCTCTTTAGTGCCACGGGTCCCACTTCTACATCCATTCTGAGAAATAGATATGATCGAATTTTTATTTAAATGTGTAGTAATTTTGAGTCTCAGAATAGATGTTAGAAGCTTATACATAGTTGGTAGGCATGTAATTGGTTATTATTATTATTATTATAATGTTTTCACACAAAAACTACTGGACCGATTGCGAATGAAACTTGGTATGTAGATAGCTGGAGATCTGGATTAACGCATAGGCTACTTTTTATCCCGACACTCCCACGGGATCGGGATTTACGCGGGTGAAACCGCTGCTAGTCATAAATATATTTATAGTACTGAAAAATATGCCGTAAACCTAAAGGTCTGTAGAATGTAAGGAAAATACGTTGTAAACATCAAGGTACAGTCGACCCAAATATTACCAAATAAAATATTTTTAAAAATCTCAAAATAGCACAATATTTCTACTCTCAAGCTTAATACCAGCAAGTTGTTTCACCCTGAGCATACGTCTCGCCATACCCGTAAATCGTGATTAGCCCCCTCAGTTTACGAGTTCCCGGGACGCCAGTAAAGGCCGCAAATATTACTATTGCATTACCCCTGACTTCTACACTGACGTCATGATGTACTAAGCCAAAGTGATTGGTGGGCTTCTTTTTTTAAACAGACATGTTAATGAGTTTTGTTGAAGATGTTGAGAAAGTTGAAAATGTTCTTCTTTTAAAACTTCAGCTTCTTTAAAAAAACATTTTTTTTTAATTTAAATAATCTAATTAATATTTTTTTCTGTATACACAAAAATCTATCATACGTGTAGATAAATAATCCGCAAATGAAAAAAAGAATTAAGTTAAATTAAATTACTGAGTCCAAAAAAAAGTAATGAAATCATTATTAAATCTTAGTAAAAAGTTACACAAAAAAATCCAGCAATCCTGCCAACTATCTTTTGATATCGATCATCGATGAAAACACGCATTCCATTATATTCTGCTAATAATGTAAAAAAATATTATGGGATGTGGCTTCATACCACTATCTTTCAAGTCTGGGCAATTCAGTGAATTCTTTTGGTGATAGCTTACAGGTTTGAGTCTCAATTACTATAGTACACTACAAAAATGATCCCGTGTAGTGACTTTACTTGAACGTGTGGAACATCCTTGACGGGACTTAACAGGGTGGTATCTCGAATTTGAACTAACTAAAACAATATGCCGTAGCATACTGCGACAATAATTAATAACCCTTCGGTAAATACGGCTAACCGTTTGCCATTTTAGTTTATAAGATGTAGGGGTGAGGTAGATAAACAACATGTAAATCCTACAGAAAACTAACTCTCATTCTGTTATATTTCTCGACTTACATTTTTAGTGGACTGTGGGCTTGTTTATCGTCTTAAAATGGCCGCGAGTATTAACATATACAACCTAAATCATGTTTTGAAGTCTTAACTAATAAATTCCAAAAACCGGTAAGAATATTATCATATAGGCCTTTCAAAACTCATTCGATTACATTCTACAGCCTCAATGGCATACAATACCCACCACCGCCCGCTCCCGGCCGAAAAGATGTTTGTTTAGATAATGTACTACTTAATCGTGAAAAACCTTAACATCATACGAGCAATATCAATTTGCATACCACCCGATTAATAAGGTGATTAGTCCGCTTTATAATTTTAAAATATCTTACAATGTAATAATGGCATGAGAGGATTGTAATCGGTATTATACTAGCCGTTCCTCGCAGTTTTATGGTTACTGCCCTGTTCCTAAGGGTTGAAGCGTGATGTTACATAGCCTATAATATTCCTCAATGAATACCCTATCCAATACAAAAAGAATTATTCCAATCCGACTGATATTTCCAGAGATTAGCGCGTTTGAACAAACCAAAATGCTGTTAGCTTTATTAACTTTATAAATAAAAATCTCGCGTCACGTTGTTTGTGCGCGGTGATCTCTTAACGTAATGAACCCATTTTAATGAAATTTGCACAATTTATGCAGTTTGGTCCAACTTGAGGGATTAGTGTTTATCTCAATTTATAGGCACAATATTTTTTACCTGTCACCATATCGTATTTAAAGCAGTAATGGCTAGGAAATTTAAATTATAAAAAATAGAATTAGAATAAAACTATCTCGTTAGATAATAATAAAAGGATAATCCCAAGCGGCAGGCGCACCATCAGATCTCACACCGCGTCCAACGTCGAATGTCCGCAAAAATACAAAACTGTGCTTCTGTAGCTGAAGATGTGGATAGACTGAACTCATTAAATCCAGGGGGTCGAGGGCTAAGTCTATGCACATGCAAACATCCCGTCGCCATTCCTAGACTGTTTCTAGAATGTAGAACATCCTACTCGTGCTCCACTTTCGTTAATTATTTTTCCGTATTCTGTCGCGGGGGATGGCCCCGAGGTACCGCAATCTTGCATTCACCATCTCAGTATGTCTCACACGATAAAAAGCCAAATCAGTATATTTGTAAAAATAGGCAGTCATGGGACTGCCGACAGAAGTGAAAACTTAAAACGACGTGTCCCGTCAACGAAATTTTGAATAAAAGTTTTCGCTATTGAGCACTATAGGCGTTATAAATTTTCACCTTAATTACTATTTGTTTTTGTTTATTTTACCATATGAATACTACACGATAAGTACTTTATTGGACTAATTATATTTTTAAAGATTAATTAATAAGGAGCTGACAGAACTCAATGTTTAGATTAGCGCCCTCTAGTGGATCTATATATGTATTATTAGCGTGACGGTCAAGAGTTCAATGCTTTTTCCCCATAGCAAAAGTCCACAACGTGCCTAAAGAAGTTTTCACTTCAAAAATTAAAAAGAAGTTACGGCTATTATTTTTTTTCTAACACAGCAGTCCATAGAGATAAAGTGTTAATAAAATAGGTATCCCAAGGGGTTTAAAAAAAATTAAAAATATTATTTTGCTTCTCAACACTATTTGCATTGTTTAACATGGGATTTAGGTGAAAGTAAATAATTGTTATCAGAAATTAACTTTTTACGTAATCGCTTGACGTGCCTACTGGATGCTTTTGTAATCATTACGTAGTAGAAAGTTAGAGAATTGGAGCTTAACTTTTTTATTCATTGACGACTAGGTTATATATTATTTGACGGTAAATGTTAATATCTGCTATAAGTATTTATCCAGAAGGTTCCAGAAACATTATGAATACATCGTTTCATGATATTGTTTCACCAAAGTTGTTTTCTGTTCTTACGGAGATTTACGGAGACTAAATATTTCCGCATTGTCTTTTTTCATATTTGGAACACAAAACTTTACGCATGTTACTAACATAATTTCCGCGTAAATAATTGATCGTACGCGCGCTCGCCCCTATACCAATATTTATTATTCACGTAGTGTTGTGTCATATTATTGCCATATTTGAAAATTATTCCCGGATTGTGTGCAGAATTCTGTCTATTTAGGCACTATGTTTTGTGTAACTGGGAGTTAGTAGGTCCGTGACTGTCATTCTAGTATAAGATTTTCTTTTTTTGTGTAAAACTTTGGTGGTTATCAACTTTGATTTAGTTGCCGATTTGTTTTTGGTTCTTGCGGGAGCTTGTTTTTGTTCATTTATTGAATGTTATCTGTGGGGTGTGTGTTGAATACTGATTTCGAGGAATGTTGAGTTACTGTGTCTTGATACGTTACTGCTTTTGTCTATTTCGTTACGTTAGGCTTAGTTTCATCTAAGAAGTTATCTTGGAAGTTGCATTTTGCAACTAGAGGATCAAATAACTATAAATAAGACTGAAGAAAGAGGATTAAATAAAATGCAATACTTATAATTCCTTATTCATAATCCTATTATGCCTTCAAATTAGAATGACAAACTTCAGAACCACAAGTCAAAAGTCCTCATAACATTCCTCAACACGAAATTAATGATTCATTAATAGCGCGCCCGATTACGATTGCTATTCGATTAGGGGCACACACATTGGGGCGTGTAACTTCACAAGGGGGAATTTTCCCGGCCACAGGGTGCATGTCACCGCACTAGCACGTGACGCGCCGCGACGAGCGCAGGCCTATGCGTTCTAAATTCGAAAACTTTCTTCGTTACCAACTTTTTTAAAATAAAACTTTTCGACCTGTATTAAAGTGGTGCGTGCATATCATCGTGTTCCAATTTCCACTTTCCTAATTTTTTTTATTGTTAAAATTTTTGTTTTGTTTTGTAATCTTAAATGTAAAATGATGTACCGGTGATCGACTACTTATTCGCAAAGTTTCGATTGTAGTCTCCTTATTTGATTAGCGGTGGAATTTGATGTTTTAGGGAAGTTTTCTCGGAAACTCGATGTGGGAGTTCGCCATGTTTTTTAATTGAATTCGGCCGGATACAAAATTAATGAAGACATTTGTATTAACGTGTTGACGGAGTAAATACTTTTTGATACTTATATATACGTGTGTTTCGTTAAATGAATTAATTAGGACGTAGCTTCATTAGGTACTGTTCGAATTTGGTTTACTGATTGATGTCGTATCATGATTTATTTGAAGCTACGTGTATTTGTGATGTTCACGTCACGGAAGACGCCAAATGGTATTTTGTTTTGGGACTAACAACATAAACACAGGATTATGTTAATTTATTTTATACTTTCAGCTTTTAAGTGTTCTTCTTAACCCCGTAAACTAATAGCTTTTAGGAAGCTTTTTCGTCGATAAATCCTACGTTACTACTTGTTCCGTATTAAAATTGTAAATATGAATATTAATGTCAAACTAAGTTAAAACATAAAATAAACAAATTTCACATTAGACATAAAATAATTATTCCGTCGTTTCTTACAGACTGTGTTGTTCTGTCTGTTCGCGATAACCTGAAAAACTACTGAACGGATTTTCATGCGGTTTTCACTAATAGACAGAGTGATTCTTGAGGTAGGTTTAGGTGTATAATTTATTCCCGTGCGAACTCGGCGCGGGTTGCTAGTATAATATAAAAATACACAAATCGATATCACGCCTAACTTTTAATGAATCAGAATGTTTATTTGCAAGAAAGATGGTTAGGGGTTGTTAAACAGTTAAGTACACTGTTTAAAGCTACAAGCTGTCTTTAAACAAAATTATAGTGCACTAACAGCAGGCAACATTAGTACTATGCCGATAGTTACTCTTCTGGTTTTAGCATGGTCTTTAGAGAGTCGGTGTTTAGTGACTCCGATTCGAGTAGAAATATGCTGCCCCTACCTCTTTCAAAAACTTTGTTGTTTGTTGTAAGATATGTTGATAATAAGCATACTCTTAGCATTATCTAGTTTATTACTTTACAGTGTTTGCACAACGCAAAACCAATTCGAACTAGGTCTTGGTAAAGTCATTGGTTCGTTTCTTATAGCAAAATGGACGGTTCGTTTAAATAAGCAATGGTTTTTTTTCTGTTATTTAAAATAAAATAACTAAAAGGTAAAAATGATTTATTTACATTGTAGTATAATAAATTATTATATCTATATTGTATTTTTTTAATATCTTATTTTCTTTAATCGTATCACCACGGCAGGTTATTATATTTTTAAAGTTGGTATACTGCGATTTTTTATGCAGTTAAAGTGACAAAGAGGCACACGTCACTTATGGTATCAACAACTAGGAATAATACATGTCGTTCCCTATCATTTGAGCTGTTTCTTGCTGATAAATATAATTTTTTTTAGCAGTGTTATTCTGGTACTATATATATTATATTAGATCCTACCTGCTGAGGCAGAGCTCGTGGGTTTAATTCCCACCCAGGACCAATAATTGTGTGATGCTCATTGCACAATTTTTTGTCCTCTAAGATTATCTATAATATGTACTTATGTATTTAGTAATACATAAGTGCCTATGTTTATTAGTAGTCTGGTTACCATTTTTTTTTTTTTTTTGATGTCGAGGTGGAAGATCCTCATGGATGTCCTCCGCCCTAATGGGGGGGGGGCGAAGGGGTCTGTCGGACTCTTACCGACTAAAAACCACCCCGGTGTTCCACTGCTTGCCCATGATCGGGGGAGCGAGAATCGCCATTGCATTCTTCCGCAACCCCCGACAGGCATTGACCCGTCTCACCCAAGACGGGTCCCGTCACCCGGTGTGACCGTCACCCATCGGTCACACTCCTCTGAAAGGCGCGCGCGGAACACTGCTCTCTGCCTCTCGGGCCTGTATCTGTTCGGACGACGACTTCCCCAAAAGTTCGTCGCCCGCAGGCCGATTCCTAGGGTGGCCGGAGATCATTGAATGCCCTCCGGCGCCCGGTGCGTCTACTGCGGCCAGAGAGAGTTGTGCTTCGCTCTCTCTCCCGTTCAGCCGCCTCCTTTGCGGACATCACCTCCTCGCAGAAGGCGGCGACAGCGTTCCATGCACTCTCGCTCCGGATCATGGACAGAACCACGGCCGGCAGCGAGAGAATTCCAGCAGAACCGACTGCCGCGACGAGATCACGACGCTGGTTAGCCCAGGCTGAGCATTCCACCAGTGTGTGAAGCGCCGTGTCGTCGGGGCAGTCACCACAATGATGGCACCGTGACGTCGGTTCCCGGCCGATCCGACACAAGTACTTGCCGAAGCAACCGTGTCCGGAAAGTACCTGCGTCATCCGGAAAGTAAGGGCTCCATGCCCTCTCTCCAGCCACTCTCGTAGGACGGGTCTTACGGCCGCTACAGCGGCGTGCCCTGCACTGGGTCGCGCAAGTCGCTCCTCCCACTCCGCCACCAAAATCTGGCGGAGCTCACCCCGGTGTGCCTCTATTTCTCGAGGCATTGGAAGGTCGCCCCGATCTAGCGAATCCTTGCGCCAGGGCGCGGATCCGGCAAATAGGCTGGCCGCCTCAAAGGAGATCGTACGGTACCCCCGTATCACTCTGACAGCCATCGCGCGTTGCGGCCTTCGCAGAATCGCGATATTCTGGGCCGTCAGAGTGCCCGCCCACACTGGCGCCCCGTAGAGCGCCATAGACCGTACGATCCCCGTATACAGCTTTCGGCAGGATGTGTTTGGTCCCCCTAAGTTGGGCAAGAGCCGCGAGAGAGCCCCGGCGGTGCCCAACAGTCTGGGGGCTAGCTGCCGAAAGTGTGGCCCAAAATCCCATCGGCTATCGAGGACGAGTCCCAGGTACTTCATCGAACGCTCGATGCCGATGCGGACACCTCCCACCATGATATGGGACCCCGAAGGTGGCGTCTTCCGAGGCCCGTGAAAACAAACGGCCTCGGATTTATGCAACGCAACCTCGAGACCCAGCCGCCGGATCCTACCAACAACTTGCGCAACCCCAGCCGTCACCAGAATTGCTGCTTGCCGGTGCGACTTCCCACGCGCTGTCACAAGCGTGTCGTCGGCATAACAAATGACGCCGACACCATGGAGAAGCGCACCGCGCAGAACCCAGTCGTAACCGATGTTCCACAGGAGCGGGCCCAGGACCGATCCCTGTGGAACACCGCACGACGTCTCTCGCCGATCCCAGCCATCGTGACCCGGGTATATGACGGCCCTGTCCTCCAAATATGCCCCGACAATACGACGGAGGTAGAACGGCACTCCATGATACCGGAGTGCCTCTCTTATACAACTCCAGGGCAAGGTATTGAAGGCGTTGGCAATGTCGAGGGACACTGCCAAGACGACCTCACCCCGGGCTACAGCATCCTCCGCCAGAGCCCTAACACGCATGATGGCATCCACCGTAGAGCGCCCCCGGCGAAAACCAAACTGGTTGTCCGCCAAATCTGGACCTACCCCAGTTATGTGCCGGACTAGACGGTCTGCAATTATTCTTTCGAAGAGTTTGCAGACCTCGTCCAGCAACACAATAGGGCGGTATGCGGATGGTGAATCTGCGGGGCGCCCTTCCTTCCTTAACAGGACCAGTTTTCCAGTCTTCCACCGGCTTGGAAACTGGCCCCGTTCCAAACATGCGCTGTAGAGCCCCACAAGTCGGGGCCAAAGGAACTTCGAGGCCTGAACCCATGCACGGCCGGGAATGCCGTCGGGCCCCGGGGCGGTATTTTTGGCCTGAAGTCGATGCACCGCCACTCGAAGTTCCACCCGGGTCACTTCAGGCACGTCGTCGTCGCCCTGGTCGTTGTCAGGATACGAAGCCGGAACCATAGGCGGGGGTTAGTCTGGTTACCATAGTACCTACTGGCTCTGCCTAGTTTAAGATCAGTTATGTATGTTATTATTATTTCTGACCAAGGCTTTCTATTAAATTAATAAATTACTAATTAAATAAAAATATCTATAATATTTTTAAATTGCCTTTTCTAAAAAAAATATAATTTATATAAAAATAAAAGTTTATTTTATCATTCTGTTACTTTTGCTTTGATATTAAAAAACGTACAAGTCTCAACGATCACAATTATTTTTTGAGTAGGTACTGTTAAAATAATACCTAATTAAAATAAATAATATTTTGAAAAAACTAAAAAAACACGCTTTTATGGAAAATTCAATTACGAAAAAAACGTGGGGTGCATATAGTGTCAATAAAATGTTTATAACTATTGACACTATATGCACCCCATGCTTTTTTCCAATAATATATACATTTATTTCTTATGTACACTATTCTTAATCCAAATTTATTAAAATTTATTTTCTACTTTTTAGTTGGATTTTCTATAAAAGCGTGTTTTTTAGTTTTTTTAAACCATTTTTTTTATCGAATTATTGCATTGTCATCGGTCTTTGACAAGTGTGCAAAATTTGAATGAAATCTGGCCGTTTAAAGTGGGCCGTTCAAAATCGCGCCCTAAGGAGTCGATTACAAACAAACATACAAACATACAAGTTAAGCTAATATAAAGCGTGTAAAAAATTACTTTAACATAAAAAAATATAGCAACTTCTATACCAAAGAAATCTATAAACTACTCCTTATAACACTTGTGCGTTTTCGGTGAATAATTTAAAGGAGCTTATCTAATGAGTTTAAAATAAATACTATTGTTGTTCTACATCATCGATTCTAAATCTGTTAAAATGTAATTTGCCTTCCAAAATCGAATTTAAATAGATGCAATAAAAACAAGTTTTAATTCCGTCCACCGGTTTCCACGACGAATGATAGGCTCGCGTTCGTTTGAAGTCGCCGAAACGAACACGGAAACAATCGAAAACCGTCGGAATCGAATCGTGTAAAAGTGAATCGATCCGATCACCGACATCGATTTGTGATCGGGTGTGATTGATCAATTTGTGGATGGAGTAGTTTTGATCGATTTCAAGAAAAAATAATTTATGAAGGTAGCTGACAACTCTATAACATTTATGATTAGAAAACGTGCAAGATATAAATCCTTCAGTTATTTGACACTAGCTAAATGATGTTGCTCATCACACTAGCGCCTCACGGTTTCACCCGCGTAAGTCCCGATGCAGTGGGAATGTTGGGATAAAATGTAGCCAATGCGTTAATCCAGGTGTCCAGCTATCTACATACCAAGTTTCATCGCAATCGGTCCCGTAGTTTTTGTGTGAAAACATTACAAACATACACATAAATATTTCCTCTTTATAATATTAGTTTAGATTTACAAATGCCTAAAGAACTTCCCGGTAACAGCCAGTTCCACTTACAAACGTGCTCGACATACTCCCTTTGCTTACACTCCCCAATCTACCTGTAAAACCATTAAACCTTTCCTTCCATTGCATTTCCTTCTTATCTAATAATAATAACTTCACACATCTCACACACTGCCGTCTGATCCCAAACTAGGCAGAGCCTGTACTATGGTAACCAGACTGCTGATAAACATACTTATATATTTCTAAATACATACATATTATAGATAAATAACACCCAGACACAGAACAAATGATCATGCTCATCACACAATTATTTGTCCTGGGTGGGAATCGAACCCACGACCTCTGGCTTAGCAGTCAGGGTCACTAACCACTAGACCAACAGGCTTGTCTGCCACTTTCAAGTTACTCCCAATTTTCCTATCTGTAATTCTTAAAATGCTCGTTTGATGGCACTCTCCCCCTATTACGGGAATGAGACAACCTTATAGTTCTCAAAATTTGGGTGTTTAATACGCCTCTGTCTGCCCCTTTGAAGATACAGGAGTGTATGTAGTATAACTAGTATTAGTCAATGTAGTATAACTAGTATTAGTCAATGTAGTACACCTTGTGTATATACATTCTTATTCACACCACAAAGTTAATACTCATATTAGGAATTTGTTTCTGACAATTGTAAATAATAGAGTTCGGACCTTATTTAGCAACCGTAAATTAAACTCCTTAGTAGTACTCTTTTAACCCCTTACTGGTTTGAAAAATAGTAGTAAAATGCATATACTTTTAACATCTACAAGAAAAGTTTTCAAGATATTGTTAAAATCACTGCGTTATTATCACTAGCGTATAGAGTAGACACCGCGAAGAAAAATTTTATAACGCGAACTGCAGTCCCTGCACCGCAGTGCAAACAAATCTTTGTAGCAATTCGTTTTGCAACATGCGTAAACGCCATGAAAATCACGGTGCTTAGGACCTTAAGCACGCGAGAAAACTACAACTCAAAGACGATCGAGCGCTGCTTGTTAATACTGTAGGATTTCATTACAAAATATTGTTTTAGCGCTGCAGCGCTTTTTAGTTTTAATTCAAATAAAAACGGAACATGTATTTTGTTCTGAGTGGCTTCTCTGGTACATAATATTTCGATGGTTCAAATAGGTACCTAAGTATATTTTACATATTTTGCTCTTAGTGAGGTAATAAGATCACCTTCAGTTACGAGTACATAGTAACTATTTTATAGATTATCTAGATCGACTAAATGGCGTTTGAGCTCTTTACTCGATCCCTGAGATGGTCTTCTTTAACACGTTCAGGCGGTCGCTGTTCAAAAACTCGAGGTAGTTATTTTATGTTAAGGATAACTCGCGCACTCCTGTATGAAAATTGACCCATCCATCGTGGTCGTTGCAGTTAGAAAGTTGCCAATCGTACTTTCAGTGTAATCCGATAATATTAACAGCAAGTATCAAAACATACAATCCACCCACCAACTATTGTCAAACAGCGAGCCTGTGTCCCGTAAATAATCAAGTTAAATAGCCAAAAGATAAAAAAACATTCCTTCCTATACATTTCCTAGTTGTGAGACCCCAGTTTTTTTAATAATTACTGCGCTTACCCCCCTTGGATAGTCTATCGGGTACTACTTACTACATTCAAATTTCACGTGTATTCGTCTTAAGATCTTTGTATAGAGCCGATTAGATTGGATGCATTAAAAAAAAAAACAAAACTTTCAAGAGAAGAACCTTTATTTTAACTGATATATACAGTTAAATAGTACTAAGTACTTGTTTTTTCATAAAAAATCATTAATATAAATTTCTTATTTTTTCTTTCTTCCTCCGCGCCTTTTCCCAACTAAGTTTGTGTCGGTTTTCAGTCTAACTACGAAATGGCCTAACTTCGATATTTGTACGCAACTACGACTGCCATCAGACCTCTACAACCTAAGGCTATATCGAAGTTCTGTAGTTGACCAGGTTGTCGGACTTTTTTTTAGGGCTCCAACTACCCATAACGAATGCCACAGATGTTCTTATGGCAACTGACACCGACGGCTTAACGTGCTCTCCGAGGCACGGAGAGGTCTCAATGTGTTAAGACTGGTCACCCATCTTACTACGGACCTGGTTAGTATTACTTAACCTTGCAATGTGCCAACCTACTCGGTTATCACTTAGCCACAAGCCCCTCGCACACATACTTACCATATAGAATACAAATATATTTATTTATAATTGTTTGTTAACTAAAATTAGTGACGTAAGCGATCAGTAATTTTAAATTTATTGTAAAATGTTAAATTCATTTGTTTTTAAATTTGTTCCCATAGTTCATGAATGTGAACTTTAATTATTCTGAAAGAGTCTCTTGTTTTGCTTTCATCCGCTAGGTACATTCAGGTAGGTATTTGATCAGTTTGTTCAGTTGATCAACGACTGTTTATAATCCAGTTTTCGTAAATCCTGTGACCGTATTTTTTAGCATAACAAACTCATTCTTCTACCTATTTAATTAAAAAATATATTCAGATTAAAATTAACATAGTAAGGATAACTATTCACTATCTGGTATTGGAGTCACTGTTTGGGTATATGCCTCCTCTATCTTGTCTATGTCTATCATCCATTTTGTTCCTGCAGTCGCTATTATAAAATAATAATAAAATATAATAACTTGGGACACCTCACACACCGCCGTTTGATCCCAAATTAGGCAGAGCCTGTACTATGCTAACCAGACTAGTGATAAACATACTTGTATATCATCTGTCCATCTTTTCTTCGGATGACCTCTTTTCTTTCTGTCAGAACTCATTCCTTAGCATTATAGTATAGACACAGATAATACCATTACGATGACATTTCATAACTTATTACGTAGTACAATATATAGTTATCTGTGTTACTTATGTTGCTTTCTATCTATTTAAGGATATTATTTTAAAGTGAAATGTGAATGCTCTTGAGTGTGAGCGTGATGTATTCAGTACAGAGTGAATAAGTTAATCAGGTACACTATCGCTAAAGATGTCGTAAAATGTCATTGTGGGACGTCCTATGTTGGACATTGGGATTGACAACAGCTGGAGAAAAAAAGTTTTCTTCCGAGGCAGTGAAAGGAGGCGCAAGATCATAGGGAGTCTTAAGGAGATGCTTTTGTTACCGTAATATGAAAACAAATACATCAACTGAAATGGAATTCTCCCTTTTTAATTTGACATAATGACATTTCTTATGTATTTAGTTATTTTTCGAATGTAACTGTCGAATCGACTACTAATTTCCCATCACTGTACGTTGCGCTGGCGCAGCGGGTGCTAACGACATCTGTGGGCCGCTAAATAGAACTATTGTTCGATTCGATTCGGTTAAGATCGGAACCCGTCGGCTTTCTGTCTACTAGAGTATAGTTAGTGACGGTCGCGGTGTCTTTCAAAAGGTATGGAATGCGAAGGTTTTTGTTGTCAAAGCGGGGACTTCGTTTAACTTTGTTGGCCATTTACATAATGAGAGTTTTGCAATCACACGTAATCTCTGACCAGTTCAAATCGATAGAAGTACAATGACATACATACTTACTATGAGAATTGGGAGTGTTTTCGTACAAAATGTAATGTAATCAGCATAATCAGTATGATGCTGTTTCACGGACTTAAAATGAAGAGAAGGAGGTTCAAGTTTCATCAGTTTTTAGGAATATTTCTATCTATCTCGCGATCTTTATTCCTTTTTTTTATTTACCTATGTATTATTTATATAATACTAGCAACCCGCCCCGGCTTCGCACGGGTAGCAGAGACATCTTAACAATCATCAACATAATTCAATCAATTTACACAAAATCTTAACAAATTGTACACCTAAACCTTCCTCTTGAATCACTCTGCCTATTAGTGAAATATGTAGTGAAGAATTTAGCTTAGCAGGAGATGTTAATAAAAATACCAGTAATATGTGGTACTTACTAATAGTCTTTTAAAACCGAAAACTATTGGATGTGTGCTTTTTCCTGAGGACATATACTTTGTTCGGTATTATATAAAAATCTTGAGCTCAGTAGAGGCAGTTATGATTTCGATTTCAACATAGTTGTTTGATAAACAAATATTACTTCTAAGTTTGAAAGTTGTTTGGCTCGAACTTGGAACTTTTTTTAAATGAGAAAGAGTTTTTATTGTCTGCTATTTTTGATCTTTTTTTTTGTGCGTGTGGAAACCCCCTCGGGCCGTTTCGGTTGGGCGGTGTGTCGGAATCGAACCGACTAAAACCACACGGTGTGTCGTACTGCGCCTAAAATAGAAGGAATCCGGGAACAGCTTATATTAAGAAATCCGGACCCGCTATTATTGATCTACTCCAACGATAACGGTACATACACTTTACACTGAATATAAAACTGGGTGAAATAGATTAAATAGGTAGTACCTTATTAACCTATTTTACAATTAACCTATACTTATACTTCGACTTTTAACACAAAATTAGGCAGTAAAATTGGAACAAAAGTTTATTGTAAGTAAATAAAATCATATTCAAAATAAAAAAATGTACGCAGTACCTATGGTTAATTATTGCAGTCCCTACCTTGCTTCACATTTTGGAACCACTAGCAGCTTGTCTGATCCATACTGGACGTAAGTATAATATTTTGCTTTTTATGGTATAGAGGACAAACGAGCAGACGGGTCACCTGATGGTAAATTACTACCGCCGCTCATGAGCACCTGCAACTCAAGAGTCACAAGTGCGTTGCCGGTCTTTAAGGTGGGAGTAGGGGAATGGTGGAAGAGACGGAGGGAAGGATTAGGGCCTCCGGTAACCTCAATCAGTCGGCGAAAAGCAATGCAAGCATTGCTTCACTGTCGGTTTTCTGTGAGGCCGCGGTATCACTCTGGTCAAGCCGGCCCATACGTGCCGAAGCATGGCTCTCCCACGATGATAACATTTTTTCTGTTCTGAATGACTTACTTATCATAAACCAGAGTTAGTTTAAGTTAACCAAAGAGGTTTTGACCACCTAAACTATGCATTTTGACGACCCTTGTTGTGAAGCGGTGTTGCACTCCACTACTAGCAGATTGTTCCGGGTTCGATTCCCGCACTGTGCAAATGTGTATGCATGAATGTCTATTTCCATTTTTTTTTTTTTATAATCAAAAGACTACTAATAACGTGGGTCACACATTACTAGTATTCTTGTTAACCCCTCCAGCTAAGCTAAAGGTAGTGTAGGTAGGTAGTGCACTGGGTGGGGTTCGAACCCGCAACCACTTGATCGCAAGTCCAACGCCTTAGCCATTACGCTACCGCTTGTTGCATTGGTCTGGTGTAAATGTGTTTATCAGTTTTCTAGAACCCATAGTTTAGTTTAATATGTCTCGGAATATTATAATTACTTAGAGATCGCCTTGCGGTCGAAATTTGACCCTAATTCATAATTTCTGTTACCTTTTCATATCCAATATAAGTTGAACTGTCAGTGATAGATATTCCGTATCATGGCAGGATATATACTGGAACTTGATGTAGCCATTTTTATGTAATTTTCAAATTTGTAACACATATTGTTTAGAAACAATAATAGTAATAAAAGTAGTAATTATTATTATTATTATTATTATATAAGATTTCAGTATTCCAAATTTTACGCTCCTCCTCAACCATAACTATATATATGTATAGTTTTCGCATTGACCGTGCCTCATCAGTGCTGCAACATGTACCTTTAAATCTGCAGCTGTGCTCAAGTCATGAGTTCGACAGAGCAACGAATGACGTTCGTGCTTTAGGAATACATTTGATCTACAACAAATTTGAAATGGCACCCAGTTTTAAAGAATATTTTTTTTATACTTGAATGTTTTTAACCACGTTCGTTCCCGTGGAAATCCAAATCCATCACACGAGAACCGTACATTTTGCCCGGATAAAGCCTATGTGCTATTTCAGACTATAATCTATCTCTCTATTAAATTTTATCTAGACCTATTCAGCCGTTCTGGCGTAATTAAAGAACAAACATCCATCCACCCAAACTTTCTTATTTATTATAGTTGTCAGATTTTAGAGTCTTCACTGCAAATTATATTGAAATTTATTTTGTTTCAGAAAACCATCAGTAGATGGCGTATCAAACGCGGCATCAGTCAACAGTCGGTAAGTGTTCAAAAAATTGAAATTATTCAAACATAACAAAATCATGTCGAGTATATCGCACGACACCGCCCAAACCGTGTTATTCGATATTCCGAACCGATTACTCGATTCAACCCGAATCGATTTTGCTGCGGCTAAAATAAGCTCAAATCCTGTGGATGTCGATAATCCAATATCTAAAAATGGTAATTTCCGATCGAGTGTTCTCACGGACGAAACAAAGGGTTTAGATGGAAAAAAATCAGGTAAACAATAACAGCAAGTACTGAATTTCTTGGAAAGAAATGGTTCTGTAGGAGTAATCTCGCTTTACAAAAGTTCTCCATCTAATTCTCTTCGATCACTAAGTAATCATATTACTAACGCAACCTGCTATCCACAATAGTTTCATGACTATTTATCAGTGTGCCAAATAAATTGCAATTTATTGAATTTTCATAATGAATATCAAACTTTTACTTTATGAACCTTTTATGTTTATGATTTTAAATAGAAATTCATTAAAATAAGACGTTTCTTATATTTTAATAATTTTTCACATTATATCTAATCTGATTTTAACTCGATCGACTCGGTGTCTGCACTGCACTGCACTACCCTGTTCTGTATTGTATTAATACTCCATATAAAACCACGGCTGCATACTTTTTCATAGATAACAAAACGTTTTATACGTTTACCCTTTCACCGGTACCTGCTATTAATTTTCCACTGTATACATCGTTACCCCTTTCAAACCATCTCTTTATGCACATGAACAAAATCCAGCTCTGTGCTGTGCTGCACTGTTCTAAACCATTCCTTGCATTTCAAAATAAGTGTCAAGTATTTTAAAAAGTCACTTTTTGTTCGTACCATAAACCCCCGTTCTTCAACTTTGTTCGTTCCTAACTTACAGAACTCTAAAATATTCTAAAAAGATACAAAATCCAATCACAATTACGTCGGGGAACATGTAATTTTGACATGGCGCGCGCTGCCCACTTACATCGAGTAAGACGACCGACACTTTGGTCAATGATACATACTATTTGAGCTTGGATTGATCAATTTTGTTTTTTTAGAGCAAATGCTTTTTTCGAAGTATGTATGTCATTTTCGGTATGGACTCATTTCGTAAGATATCGTTGCGTAACTGAATACAACAATGAATTTTTATTGACACTTTGAGGCCTTAGAAGTAGAAATAATAATTCTATTTTTTTCAAGTGGCACCGATCAACCTTTCTAAATAGGGCTGTTTTTTTTTGAAAGTATGTCGTTCTTTTTTCGAATAATTTTATTTGATTGTTGCTTTAAATTTTTTTTTAAACGTTTTGAGTTGATTTCTAGAGTAATTCTGTCATTTTCTGATAGTGTGTTGTGTCACTCATGCTCCATCTGGAGGAATAGTTTCGACAACGCACACATTTTGCGGGCGTTTATAGGTATCAGATATCACTTAACATCAGTCCTGTGCTTATTTTTTTATACCACGTAGGTGGCAAACAAGCATACAGCCCGCCTAATGGTAAGCGATTACCATAGCCTATGAACGCTTGCAATGAATGAATGAATGAAGTCTTTATTTGTCTTTATCAATTCAAGGAGCTATGCGTCTTTATGAGTCTTAACGGGTCTTTAAGAGTCGTGTTTACCCTATTTGTATCCAAAAAATTCTTACAGCTACCTAATAATTTAAATTTTTGTTTTATAAAAACCTTCTCAAAACTATCTTACCGTAACATTTATTTACAAACATAGCGAGCTCAATATTCATCATAAAAAATGTTACAAAAAAATAGAGCAATACAAAATAAAAAGCCTGCACTACACAAGAGTGCCTTGTTTAGTATTCACGTCGGGTCGTAAGCCGTGGCTTAAGACACTGGAAATAATGAAAAAGCGCCACTCGCACTAATCCCGGTCAAATTAGATCCGGACGGTGTCGGTGCGTGGAGATCTACGATCGATTGAATTTTTACACTACTAAGGTACCAAACAAATTTACGGCTATTTGCCACTGTGCCATCGCTCATGCAAACGTCAATCATTACCAAAAGTCATGATTGACATATGTTCGTTGGTGATTGATGAAATTAAATCGACATTAAAATCCCATCATGCAACCGTCAATCACTGCATTAGACGATAGGTTACTCGTCAATCACTGTTTTGATTGTGGCAAAACTGATAGTAAAACCTACCGTGTAATGGGCGCCTAATACCTGCCACAGTGGCAAGGTGTGAATACCGAAGCTACAACCGCCAATCATACACAAATATTTGAGTAAGTACCCTTCCTCAATTAATACTCTATCCAATACAAAAGATTAGTAGTTGTAAAGATTTGTAGATGGTTCCAGAAATAGGCGCACTTAAACAAAGAAGCGAACGATCAAACAAAATAAATATATTAATATAATATAATGTGCTTATCATTATGTGTACAAATATGGTTTTCTAAAGATAATAATTATAGGAAGGATAAACTCGTTTATTATTAACGATGTGCAGCCTGCTTTGATAGCCATGTAAATGTATGTGCACTGCCATGCTGCCATATTAGTTTTGAGTGCTTATCTGATTTTGGAGCGATTTTTTGTTCATTGTATGTGCGATCAGATTCAGGAATTTAATGAAGTAAGCTATTGGTCTCTCTTTATATGATTCTTACTATAAGTGTGAACTCAAACTATGTGAAAAATAGGCAGTCATGGGACTGACGACAGAAGTGAAAACTTAAACGAAACGACGAACTTAAAACGTCACATTAGCAGGTTGGTGACATTGATTAATAAGGAGTTGACAGAACTCAATGTTTAGATTAGCGCCCTCTAGTGGATCTATATTATATATTTATTATTAGTGTGACGGTCATGAGTTCAGTGCTTTTTCCAAATAGCAAAAGTGCACAAACGTGCCCAAAGAACCGGGACCGCAACAGGCCCGCAGAGGTATATTTCGTGTTTTTTATTGTTTTTTGATAATCTGCCTCCCAGCCCCCCCCTTTGGAGGAATATCCCCCATTCACGAACTTAACCTTAATTTTTGTCCTGTTCATTTTTCGTCCAAGTTTGAAAGCAATCGGTGCATAATTGCGACCTCTATCGTGCCGGTAAAATTAAGGTACATACAATATACATATATATACAAACTTTTTAACTGGCGGTTGTTTTGGGGTCGAGGGATCATAACTAGACCTCCTGTGAAGAAATTTTTGGAGAACTCGACAACTAGTACAAAACCAATAGGTAGACTTTCTTCGAAATCTACATAAAACATGCGTTAATGGGGAACCAAATTTAAAAGTAAATAAGAATTCCAGTATCCATCATATCATCGAGCCATCGTTACCGAACCGAACCCAATATATTGGACTCGTCAAAACGAATCATATGAACCCTAACTCGAGGGCCTTATTAGTAGTCACTGAAGAGTTCCACTATACACCTCCTGGCTCTATAATCAGAACAGCTACAAGATGCCAAACCATAGTACATACAAAGTCACATTTCGACATTTAGAAGTAGATTAAAATTTATTTCCAAGATGTGTTTACTTATTTACATGTGAAAAATGTGTTTTGCTATTTTTTATAGGTTACTTTATTCTAAAAAACAAATTTGTATCCTAGCGAAGCCGGGCCAAATTACTAGTTGACTAGTTTATTTACAAAACTTGGGCTAGTTAACTCCAAGTTCCCAGAGTGAAGGGACGCTTCAACGCGATTCAATGACTACACTACGCTACTTTTGCAAGTAGCATTTACTGCCCTAAATTCGCATAAGCGATCTTATTATTAACCTCTTAACAAGTTTTTGAAGTGAAAACTTCTTTAGGCACTGTTGGTATGGGGGGAAAAGCACTGAACTCGCGTGACCGTATCGCTCAGATAAATATAAGTATACAGATGCGTGTGTTTTCACTTCTGATGCGTAGTCCTACGACTGAAAGTTTTTTTTTATTTTACTACTAGCACTCGTACATAATGTCAATTAGAACCAATTCGTAAATCCATATCCAACTGCTAGCTAGGCGTCGGAAAACCATTTTTCTTCATTTCCAGTTCCAAAATGAGCTTTACGCGTGTCAGTTGACCAGGTATCAAAACTGAACAATACACTCTATGGAATTATTTATAGGACAGATTATTCTTTTGGTTTAAGTATCACTTGCGGTTAAATCAAAACCATTAGCGTTGCAGGTTCTATTAAACCTCATGAAAGTTTTCAAGTAATATATTTGATAGTCAAAGTCTCATAAAACCCATAGTTAATTCTATCGTCAATTAAAATAATTTATAAAACGTTACAGCGACGATCGATAAATCGTAAAAGACAATAGTATCGAGTAATTACGGCATACCTAGTAGGGAACAATAATCGTTAAAGATCGAATCGAATCGATTCATCTTAAAGCGATGCCTTATTCGATTCCTTGGTTTATTGTTATTGTTTTAATCAATTTGTATTTGCATACTGTTATGAGGGTTTGTTGTTTGAACGAGTTATGGTGTTGTTTATATTGATATTTTATGTACCTATTACACAAATAACTAGCCGGTGGGGCTAAATAAGGTTTCGCAAAATTTTAAGTGTTTATATTGTAATGAGGCAGAGTTCATTTTGTTATAATTCGTTTATTCTAACAACTCAGTATTGCTGTTATTCCCAAAGACGAAAAATTACGAACGACAAGAAGCGAAACACATGTCGAAGTATCAGTTCCTCATATCGATAAATTACAACTGTTTTTGCACATTGCGACTTTCGACGTGCCACCTTTGTTAGTTTAGTTTTGCCTTCCCTGTCTACCCATCCAAAACGAATGTTTGGGTCTATCTTCGATCGTTGTGACAAGCCTGGCTGCTGGATGGTTGGACGATGCTCTTTTAGATGGTTGCCTTCCTTTGTTCTATTAAAATAGTTAGGTAACAGCAGCTTCCAATTAGGATTGGAGCCGCTCGAGTGGGAAGGATTTCCACGATACAGCAGCACAGTACTGTAGAACTGTGACAGCACACCATGATAAAAATCCACTACTTGCGTAGTATTGTATTATTGGTGATAATTAGGAGTAAGAAAGCTTCAGTGCAAATAGAGTTGGCTCCCCGTCAATAACACTGATGGTTTTATTAGTGTTAATAAATATTGGTAACCCTTTAACAACCGGTGGACTGCTTGTCCTAACTAATCTCACTAACATTATAAAATTGAAAGTTTGTGAAAAGGGATTAATGGATGAATGGATGTTTGCTACACTTTCACGCAAAACGGCTGAACGGATCTGGATGAAATTTGGCACAGAGATAGATTTTATTCAGAAACAGCAAATAGGCTATAGATAGATTTCACCAAAATGAATCTAAAGAAGTCGCGGTCAACAGAAGTATTATAAATCAGAATGTAAGTGTGTTTGTTTGTAACACTTTGACGAGTAAACCACTCAACCGATCATATATATATATATATATATATATATTTTTTTTTTTTTTTACCTTACACTTTTTGCATACACTTTATTAAATATACAGAAAAGGACATGGATATTCAGAAAAAAGTACTGTCCCCGATGGATACAAAAAAAATACGCGGACGAAAAAAAAAAGAAAATAAGTCCTATAAAAATATATATAATTATACAGTGCTTGTATATAGGAAGGGGTCAAACCATAGCATAGAAGGTGCTTGTTGTACCCTAAATCACTAAATTACCAATCAAATGTTTTTCATAAAGACATGAACACCAGCCCACTAAATACTGAAAAACAATTTTATATATGACGCATCAAGGAAACTAATTTAGAACGCCATTTGTATCCAACCTGGTGATTTTTCATGGGAAATTGCCATAAAGGGAGAAATTGCAACTAGTACGCTGGTCACGTGTACCTCGTCTGAGGGAGATGGTTGAGTTGCTAATGTTGGAGTGAAAAGGATGGAGATATGCGATATTTCTTATGACGGGTTGGATAGATATTTCGTTCAGTTATTAGTCAGTTTTGACTTTACCTGAATTTAGTAGATTCTTTATTGTCTTAGTGTAATTTATCTGACTACTCTACTTCACGTTGTGGGTTCCAAAACAGTGTAACCTTTTCTAAGACTAACCAAATGTCACCTTTCATATTTTTGTTAGCCATTGCAGTCATTCACGGGGGATAGAAGCCACGGCAATAGTAATGCGTGTATGATTAGTTCCATGTCAAACAACACTAAACTTTACAATCTATACTATTAAGTCTTAAGTCTATCGCAAAGAAGGTCGGCGGTAGTGACGGCAAAAATGATAACATAATATGACGTGTTATTTGTATTTAGAAGTTGTCTATCTCATAGGTCGCGATAGGTCTTTGCTCCTTTAAGGTTTACCCTATGAACTAGTTTAAAAGTTTAAACCCTATATCGGTCTGTCTATCAGGCAAACTTTATTAGTAACGTGAGTCACGTTACTAGTATTCTTGTTAACCCCTCCAGCTAAGCTAAATGCTTATGTTAGAGGTGTGTTCACGTCAGTAGTGCACTGGCTGGGGTTCAAACCCGCAACCATTTGGTCGCATGTCCGACGCTTTAGCCATTACGCTACCGCCTCTTAAGAATATGAAGGAACACGTGTATGTGCTGATGAGTAAGGTTACCGACGCTGTAGAGGCCTTAGAGAGCCTTTATATCAGACGGCCGAGCCTTTATATGTGATGTCCGTCAAGTTATTATTATTATTGTTTAGTTGCCACAACACACACCACAATTTTATAATCCAACCTGGAGATCTATCGTAAGCGAGCTTAGCTTAATTGAGAAACATCTTTCGTGTATCTAGGATAAAGTATGTTTTTGTTTATTTAAAATGAGCTGATCAAAGACTGACTCTTATATCTCTTAACGGTCTTTCTGCTATCGTTATCATCAATTTATAAAGTAGCCTATTCTGATTCTAAATCAATACATAAAAACAAAATTACCAGACCTTAGAAACCAACAGTTCAAATTCACCACGCTAAAACAAAAACATGGTCGATCAGTCACACAGCCAAAAGCGACAAGAGATCAAATAATATTTGTCCCACAGCTTGACAATGCAAGAAATGAAAGTGAAAAATGCGTTCGAAAATATAAAGAGGGCCTTATTCGTATGCAAATGGACCTTGAATAGGGGACTAGAGGTATTTTTCAAACCTTTTCACAGACATTTTGATTTAAAAATAGGATCTTTGGACAGTAGATAGACGCTTTGTGCTGCCGAGGGGTTATACGTTGTCTGGTAGGTAGGTTTTCTAAGGTCGTTATATTATGGTACGATATATATATTATGTTGAATAAACTTTGGAGTGTTTGAAGTTAGTGAAGTTCTTTCGTCGTACGACCAAAGATAAGTGTAATATCGATGTATATAATCTTTGTAAATATATATCTGTAAGTAGGATAGTGACATTATTATTATTAAGAGGTTACGCCTCTGAGGAATTCTATTACTGTACTAATTTTAATATACATTTACACCACGCTAAAAATACGATA
Organism: Callimorpha dominula; assembly: GCA_949752705.1. NCBI lineage: Eukaryota > Metazoa > Arthropoda > Insecta > Lepidoptera > Erebidae > Callimorpha > Callimorpha dominula. Next base: position 13,019,379 of record OX457011.1, read on the forward strand.
AGAATAGATTCTTCCCGCTCTTCCCCCCTCTCCCCCTCTTCCCCACTTAAAGGTCGGCAACGCGCTTGTAACTCTTGAGTTGCAGGTGCCCATGGGCGGCGGTAGTCATTTACCATCAGGTGACCCGTCTGCTCGTTTGCACACTATACCATTAAAAAAAAATACTCTAAAAATACCTTAAAAAGAATTAAAATTTTATTGAAGAGTTAAATATTTGTTTTCAATCGATAATAGTAAGATTTTTTTAACAAAAACCAAGGCCGATATATAACATTTTAAGCGACAAATAACACACAAATACTTACTAGTATGTTTACACGCAGCTTCGCTCGCTCCACAAGAATTAGCATAAATATCGATGCGTTTACTTCAATTAGTGAAAGTTTAGATTTATTGTCTCGATTATAGCGCCTTTTGACCCTCCATTCGGGTTCTCTTTTAATTGTAAGACGGCCGTGGCCTACGGTAGTAGCATAACATGGATCATCTCTTTTTAGAACTTCCGGATACCACCTCACCGAGGTCACGATAAATCTATTTTTAAATTAATGTCAACAGACAGAGGCTTGATTTTTGTCGCATAAAGAAATCATAGAACCCTTATGAATCTAATACCTCCTATTAAATCGTGAGCAGATAGATGAGTAAGATGCAGATTCGTGTAAGCGTCTTGTTGTTTGGGCATTGACCTAACAAAGTGATTAACTTACTTTTAGTTAAATTATCAAGTTCATTTGCTAAAATATAATACAATGTCGAAGTAGTAAAATTTTATTTGATTTTGAAGTTAAGTAACTTTCTACACAGCTTAAACCTCAGAACTGAGAATACAGTTCTGTAGCTTAAACAGTATTTTATTTACGTATGGCAAAAACTAAATAATGTTTCGCTCGAGAAACAATTATAATGTTAAAAAAATATATTATAATACATGTTATTGATAATGTCCTATAATCCGAACAACAAGTAAGTTTTTATAATTAAAAAAATGTGTGTGTGTACCAGAGTACACAGATAAGAAGTGAAACTTCTTTACGACATATCATTTTTCTACTATTTGCAACTTCACGAAAATGGGGTAGATGAGGCTTAAGCCTTAAGAAATTATAAAACGAAATATATAATCACTCTCACTTTTCTTGTAAATTCACTTAAATTTGAATAAGTCTTTTTATTTTATCACTTTCAAATTAATATATTGTTATTCTTATTTCAAACCAAACTTCAAAACTAATATATTGTTGTTATTATTATAATATATTACATTATATTCTTTACGTCACTATACTAAACTTTGATAAAAAAAGCAACATGGCGCGTAACCGAAAAACGTGACGATTGCTACAAAATTTCTCCCATACGTCGATAAAGAAGTTTCACTTCAAAAATAACTTGTAATTCTCCAAGTCATATCCACAGCACATCATTGTTCGTCACATAATTAAAACAGATGCGTACTGGGTGCATTAATTTATACTTTTTTCCTTCCAGTACTTTTAATTTGTCCTCACCAAGTGTTTAGCATAAATTCTTTGTACCAAAAATGTTTAAAGATCCAATTAGTAGACGGTAGTAATTTATTAATCCTTATTAAAGAAAAAACAAAAGAAAACGCTCAAGGACTCCTTCTATTTAATGGAAGTGAAAGAATTATTTGAATAGTGAGTATATTTATGGCAAAGGTATTTTTCGTTCGGCAAACTTGAAGGGTATTTAAGTAGATGCGGCATGAATGTAGGTGTGTATATAATTTTTTGTACAAATACGCGTGATTTGGTAATCATTTTTAGTATTGGAATGTAAATAAAAAGAAGAATAAAGGAATCACTCCTTTCTATCATTATAGTTTTAGACCCACCATACCACCAGGGGTATGGGGGTATGGTGGGTCCGCGATGATCTTTTTTTGTACCGATGTCATAAATATTCTTTTAAAATATTTTTTATGCCTGTATTTCGCATTTTTCAAAATTTTGTTTACCTGTAGCTTTATTTTATAACTGAGAATAATTTAAGTTAATTAAATGGAAGCAGGTGAGGTAATTTATCTTATTTTTAGGAATTTATCTTTCTTTTAACAAAGACTGTGACAAAGTAATTACAATATGTTAAAGATAATAGTTTAATACATTCTGTTCAAATAATTAAGTTATAAAGTTCAGTGCTTCCTAAAAAGACTGTGATACATGAATCTCTTTTTTTATGAATTTATTAAATATGGCTGGTCATTATAAGGGAGCTGCCGCCAATAAAACAAAACAAGGGAATCTAAATTGAGGGGATTTTTTAATAAATCGCACAAAACTATAAAATATTATGTCACTACCACTACTTACGACATTCCCTAATATCATAATCTTACACAGAAATGCTTTCACATTTCAACGGCAGAACTTGGGCGCCCCTAAAAATTGTTTTGCAAAACAACTTTTACCATACCGAATTTTAAGCTCTATAAATAGGCATATAAGACTGGAATTAGTTTGTTTGGATATGGGTTATTTCTAAACGAAGTCAGGGCTGCCCCCGGGCTATTAGTTCGGGGATTAGTGACGTGATCCAGGCTCGGATGACCAACGTCACATTAAACCCGGATTTAGACACCGGACAATTCATATTTTGTATTATTTGTTGTGTTCGCTTTTTCAAATGTATCCGAGTTCGTACTGTTTAGATTTTTACAATTGAATGCGAAATTGGATTTCGGATTTGCTTTTTAACAATATAGTCACTAACTAGATTAAGAGCATTTGACATGCAAAGTGCTGTGTTGGTTAGTTTAAGTGTGGATGTATATTATATTAATATATGTCGGTGGCGTATTGTCTCTTCTTTATGACTGTCTTCTATGATTCCTTGGGTTGGTCACATTCCGTTTTTCTGGGTTTTTCAGTCAAATAATCCCCATTCCCTTGAAGTCATGAAGCATGGAATGCGTATTGTTAGTGTGGACGCCATATCAACATCTCTGCCTATTTTGCAAGGAGCCATAAGGTTAGGTTTAATAAGTAAAAATATGCAAAATCTTTCTAAGCAGCGTCGAAATCATACACATGTTTGACTTTAATAGCTTTGAATAAATCCAAAACATACAGCTACAAAAAACCACCGTGTGGTCAAACCAACAATACAGAAAAAAAAAAACTTTAAGCTCAAGTCAACATAAGGCCGGCTACAGCGGCTCCAATCAAGCGACTTGTCGCTTCAACCGAGTCTAATTTACTTATAAATATTCATGTCGCTCTTATACAAGATACCTTGTACAAAGTGATACTTTGATTAAGTGTCTTCTACCCTAAGTGATGAATAGTCGTCAACAACTTTTAAAGTTCTTTTGAGTCTAAACCCCTGCAATATAGCATTGAATGATGCTACTGTTGCCTTTCAATGGTTAAAAATAAACTTTTTTGTTAATTTAAATTTATTAATTTTGACTTTCTAAGCCCACTTTTACTTAGAGCAGGCTGTAATCTTGATACACCAGTTGATTGACTTGACTTGATTACTAGTGAAAAGGTGCCATTGTTATTTTTTTTTTTGTGGCTGGGTCATCGTGGTGGGTACACAACAAGTACATTCACAATACGTGAGTGTTGACTGTATGTCTCATCTAACCACTCTTGCTGTTGCTGGTTCAAAACCCATGATTAAAAACTGTCAAGTAAGTCATAGAAGAAACTATATGCATTATTAAAACAAGAACTATCACAATTTCTTTAGTAGCATTTTGCAAAAAATTACAATTTTTTCTTCTTTCTTTCTTTCTTTCTAATTCATTTTAATGCCAAACTATTGAGTTAATTAGATAACAAAATACTTTAATGTATTCTTATATCATGGAACGCGAAAGTTTAAAAGTTATTATTAACTACGATGTTAGCTATCAAAAAACTTTCAAATTTATCCAATCGAACTTGATCTTCAACTTAATAGAAACATTTGTTCAAATTTTAATCAAAAAAGTTTAAATCAACAAATTACTTTATTCAAGTATACTCACACCATTAAACAAAACATCAAATTCATCAGTAAGGCTCGTTCAACACAAATGGCATTAATCAAACAAATAAAAGTGGCAACCCTATACAGGGGTGTAAAGGAGATGCGATAAACAAAATGTTTGATTTTAATTAACTTCATCGTTGATACGGCTTATTAATAGGTCGGTTGTCGCTGTCGTGTCGTACGTCAACGGTAATCGCAGTCGCTTTGTCTTGAGTGACTAACTCCCCTTATTCAAACCTTCAGCTTCTTGTGAGATATGGAATTAGTTTTATTAATTAGATATGTTTAACATAATGCGATTAATAAAAAACCTGTTTTGTTTTCTTTTCCTATAACAATTCTTATTTAATATGTTATTATTAGAATTTTCTTCACAAAGAAATAAGTACTGTGTAGGTTAGGGGTACCGTACGTACGTACCCTGTTAGAACTGTCGTAGATGACAAACGAAGTTTTCTTTTTTTAAACGGTTTTATTTAACTTGACTTGTTCTTGTCTTGTGTGGGGCAAATTTAGTAATTGAAATTTTATCCCCTTTCTGTTGACCGATTGATCTGAAATTTGGTACACACCTTTAGTTCTAATGACAATACAATTAAATTTATTTAATAAAATGTCGGGTTACATAATTATTTACAACCCCTTCAATATGGATATCAAATGAAAGAACTTGACTAGCTAAATACAGTACACCATGAATAAAATATATAGGTATATTCAGTAACTAAATAAAAAACTAAAACAACATTTGGAATTATTTTGTTTTTGCTAGTGAATAGGGTCACCAGAGACCTGCGAGATAGGATACCATACAGCGTAACCATATAACGCACCGTGCGCTTGTTTGCTAATTAGTGTAAAAAAAATTATAAGTCAAAATTTCCTAATAATCAAAAATGTTTTAATCGATGTTAAATACCATGCGTTGCTTGAGGATTCTCTAAGTGGGCATAGCACATTTTAATAGGCCTTACAAATGTATTAGGATGAGAAAATAAATAAAATAGAGTTCATTTTAAAAATGATCATCACCACAATTTATGTCTTAATAAAATTGTAACTCTTTTCATGGTCAACTCAATTAATATTTATATGTAATACGATAAATGTTATACAATTTGCACGTCCCATTGGATAGAATATGCTGTGAACTATATTTATAAACTGACACCTGTAATACCATATTCGAGAAAATAAATAATTTCATTTCATTTCATCATATTATGCTTATTTAAACATCTGCCACTAATTGCCCGTCACGCAATATGTAATACAATACGGATTTAAAAGTAACTTGTGGTAAGCATAACTTTCAAAAGTAAAACTATAAAGTATCTATAAATATCGCAAACAAGGTTATACATAATAACCCTCAAGCCAGATATTCAAATACACAAATTGGAAAATGTTAATACAACCAAAGATTAGAGTGAAGACATCAAACTTGGATAATCAAAGCGAATTCCCGACTGTGCTCATAGACTAGCTATACAAAATCTTTACTGGTACCGGAGATCAAAGAGTAGCTGGTGCAAATTACGGAGATGCGCCTAGTTATGAACTTCTATGTAGTATTTTTTAACTTCCCATTAATTTCCTTACGCATTAAACTAAAATGATTTTTTGCGAAAAGGGTAACACAATGGGAGTTTACTGGATGTGACTGGGTGAGTTAGTTAGTTAGCGTTAGTAACACTTGGGACATACAAGTAAATATTCCCTCCTCACTGAAATTACAGCTTTTAAGACTCCACTGAAACCAATATAACATAAGGTTATTTTGATTGAAATATTCTCTAGAATAAAAGTATAGCCAATAATACTGCGCACTCTGAATGTAATTTGCAGATAGTGTGTTGCTCTACTGACTAAAGCTTATACTATTAATCCATAAGCATAGAATTATTATAGTTGAATGATCATAGTATTCTAAATTCTGCGTTGCTCAGAAGCGGTTGAATAACTAAAAAAGACTTCCCTAAATTACAATTATGTGGTCATTATATTGTTTTATCGAATATAGAAAAATTAAACTCACTTTAAAGGTTTTCAAGTTCTTATTTAGGCACTTATATAGGTAGGTATTCGCTTGTCACTTGACGCATCTGCCTAATTTAACAAGTCTGAGCAAATCTTGCATCTCCTTGGGCTTAGTTAACATATGTAGTGTGAGGGGTCGGCGTAGGTTATAAATAATAATTCTAGCCCCTTCGCGAGATAAATCGACATATGCTAATGCGCTGCCAAATTATTTATTGAGGGGTAGACTTTATCGAGTAAGGCTTTAAAGGATATGTGGCGTTATGTTTGGACACTTTTTCCTTTTAATATGATTCATTTCGTAACCCTTCCATAATTGAGTATTATGTTAAGCTATTTCTTTAAACTAGAGATCTCCTAATAGTCGAATTAGTCGAGTAATTGATTAAGTTTTAACTGTTTTGTTTTACATCATCAAAAATGTAAGCAGCGGTAGATTAGTAAGGAAGAGCAAGGATTTTTTTTATAATCCACTTGACTCCTTAGCAAAAGTAAGTGGCAGACGTATGTAAAAGAGAAATCATCTTAGAATCGTCTATTAAGTACAAATAAATATTTGGTGTAACTATTTACTTCTGTATATTTTCGTATGAAAAATGTAAATTACAGATTTCTCCAGTTTTTTTTTTTCAACTGGTTTTGCCTACTCGTGGCCGCGTATAAACACACGCAATCCCATTAATATTATTAATCACTGCCAACGTTTCCTTACTCGAACTTACTGAGAAAGAGCAGAAAAATACTGCTGCTGAAAAGCAGCAGCGAAATAGCAGTAAGTCTGAAAGACGCCTGTCTTGACGTACTGCTTTCTCGATTATCACGGCAGAATAGTACAATGCTCGTACTGCTGCTTGAACAGAATTGAATTGAATAAAAGTACTGACTTTTGTATTTAAATTAAGGTGCTTCCCCAGTCCTGTATTGGTATTGGGCTCTGTTTCCACATTTAGACTCATAGGCGGTCCATTATGCGTTCGAATAAGCTGACTAGTTGAGCCACCCTAGCTCCTTCCAGAAGCACAGAAGCCTCCTGGGGCGTTCAAAGGCTTTTAGGAGCGACCTCGCACCCGTGAGGATACTTGCCCGTTGTGTGGCCACTCCCTCGCACTCCAGGATAACGTGGGCGGCCGTTTCTCTCTCTCTCAAATCCGCGTTAAGATATCCTCTGCATAGGACTGTTTGTCGCACTGATGGTGAATAGGTGGAAAAATAGTCCTGTTCCTATACTTCAGCAGAAATCAGTGTGCCATAGATACTTGCCCGTTGTGTGACCACTCCCTCGCACTCCAGGATAACGTGGGCGGCCGTTTCTCTCTCTCTCAAATCCGCGTTAAGACATCCTCTGCATAGGACTGTCTGTCGCACTGAAGGTGAATAGGTGGAAAAATAGTCCTGTTTCTATACTTCAGCAGAAATCAGTGTGCCATACTTTCCTCAATCATACATAACATTTGTGTAATCAATAGTCATCATATTTGACTGCGGAATTAAAAAGAGTACAACAAGGAGCTACCCAAGGCGTAAAGTTTTCTTATAACTATTAAAACTAAAATGAAATTGAAAATTAAAAAGGACTCAAAGTTCTGTAAACATATTACAACCGATATTTTGTCTTAACCGTTATCAATATTGTTACTTAAAGTAAGTAACGATATTGATAAATAAAACTAGAAACAGTTTTCTTTTAAAACGCGTTCGCTAGGTTCGCAGCGTGCGAGCAATATGTCACCCACCCGTGATAAAGTGACTCCCGCCAATACTTTGTTATTTTATTGCACTTATTTGTCAAGAGTTCGTGTCGATATTATAGGTATTTTTATTTCAGAGCATATCATCTCAAACAGTTCACGTAGAAGAAGCAATTAGTACAAAACAATAAATATAATAACAATTTTTTCACACTAAACTCGCAGTTTCAAACGCGTTTATTGTCAGTGCTCCACTCCTGAGGGTCGCAGCGTGATGTTACATAGCCTATAACCTTCCTCAATTAATACTCTATTAAATACAAAAATAATTTTTCGAATCCGACTGGGAATTTATGATATTAACGCGTTTCACAAACAAATAATAAAAAAAACTCTTCAGGTTTATCATATTGGTATAGATTTGCCAATAAATACGTGCTATTATAAAAATTGTGTTTCCCGCCGGTATTTAATTTAATTTACCTCATTAAGATGATCTCAACCCGTCTGATGGGTTTAAATTCAATCAAAAATAAATAAATTTCCCTGAAACTTAACGTAAGTCTGTCTATCTGTCAAGTCTTTTTCTCAGGAACCCGGTGACACATCGGGTTGAAATTAATACCAAATACTTCTGCTCTTATGTCTGCGGTCCCTTGAAGCTCAAAATAAAGCTTCTAAGTCTACGCAATCAAAAGATTCGGCCATAAAGCTTTAGATTTTAACAAATTTAAACATTTCGATCAGATAAATCAAAACCTATAGGGTACTTCCCATTGACCTAGAATCATGAAATTTGGTAAGAAGCAAGGTCCCACAGCAGTAAAGGAAAAAACCGGAAGCCGTTAATTTGTTATTATATTACATAAAAAATAGCTTTTGTGATTACAATCTTATATTTTGCGGTTGAAAAGTTGACTTTGTCGTAAATCGATGTATCGGAGAGTATTTTTAGAACTGCAAAGTTATGTTTGTCTTTCAGAAAAGATGGGCAAAATTCTTCGAGAAGTGATTCCCGATATGGACATACTATCTACATACAAGTTTATTTGCTTACGAAACCCTCGGTGCGCGAGTCAGACTCGCCCTTGTACGGTTTTTATTTGCTTGTACTGATCTACCACTAGGTTAGTACAAGCATACACGTAGCTATAGAACTATCATATCGATACCCTATCCTTTGAGGGCTTAATAACCTACAGACACTAAAAATGGAAGTCGCCCACGCTCTTAAAGCCCTAAGGTATCGATATTACGTGCCAAGACTCCGGTTTGAGCTATTTTTATGAGCAAAAGAACTCGCATAGTCATTTCAGGTTTCAGGCACAAACTTATTATTTAAATTTAAATCAGTAAATAGGTAGAAACTGTTCGTCGTCAGTCCGTTTTCCTGTTCATTTCCGCTCTATGCTAAATCTTGTGCCACTCACCCCTAATGTAAATGATTGTCATAACTAACTGCACTCCGGAGTTGATAATATTATTGTTTAATAGATTGAGACATTTTATTTTGTGCCTTATATATAACATATTATATTGTACACAATCAACAACATAATTATGTATGTAAATACTGAAAGAAATATGCGTAGCCGTTGGGTTTAGAGATAGTAAAAATGAAAGAGTATTTTAATTAATTATTTCTTCTGCAAATCCAAAGAAATAAAACATTTACAAAATTTAAACAAGCCCTAACCGCAGTAGTCTTCGTGCCAGTTTCATAGTCCTACCAAAAACAATAATCAAAGGCAATAAAACAATTACTTTTGAAGGAGCACAGATATACAATAAGTTGCCGTTGAATGGAAAAAATGTAAACTCATTTATGCCGCGTTCTATTAAACGTACCGTCGTACCGTCCGTAAGCAAAACTAATCGTTTTTCGTATATTGGAACGCGGCATTAGTGCATTTAAGGCTGAACTAAATAAATATTTACTGATTTACCCTGAATGCTCTAGAATACTCTAGACGAGTAAAAGTGACGAGCCTGTTATCACACTATTTATTTTTGTTAAAAATTGTTCTCAAGTACCCTAAACGTGAATCATAATTATACCTACTGACTACAGGAAAGTGCTGTCTGAGTTGACATCCATTCTCTGTCATCGGCCTGAGACAGCCGTGTATATTACAAATGTTGCCTCTTAGGCTGTCGTCATCATTGGAACAAAGAAATTTCCCCACCAGAATCAGAGATGTATTTAAATTTCGTCCTCCCACTAACTTACGCCAAATAAGTAATGGTTGTGCAATATAAGCTTTCTAAAACCTATAATAATCTAACCTTTTGTTTTGTCGTGTGGTAAAATGGTATGTTGGACTCGAACCAACTAAAACCATACGGTGTTTCGTCCTGGAGTCTTATTTCCAGGAGGATCTCCCCTGTGAACCCAGGCAGACTTGGTCGCCTCTTGAACAACATGCAATCCTATAATCGCCCCCAGGACATGACATCCCTATAATCTTTCATCATGACTACAGCACTTACTATCAAGTGAGTCGTATGTTAACTAGTAGGCACTGAAAATCAGTACTGGGGTGGGTTATGCCCATCTCAGTTTATGCTGAGTGTCCACCCAAATTTCCGAAACACGACGTATCTTTCACTAAAAACGATGTAGGTACGAAATAAAAAAACATGACCTGTGGCTGTTGCCACGTCAGACATTTGACACGTGAGTGATGAGTGCCACGTTGCCATGTCGTGCGTGACGCGCAGTGTTGCCACTTGCAATTTTTAATAAAATTATGCTGTAATTAGTTAATAATTCGTCAAAAAGTGTTTTTTTTTTGGTTATAAAATTATATTTGTAAATGTTATAGGATGTTTCGGAAATAAAAATATGTTTTCTTTCTTTTTTTCTTCTTTCTAGGTACACCATGAAAATGTAGGGCTTTAAAAAACTTAAAAAAAACTACTTCGAATAAAATTAATTTGCTAAATGACCAATGACATTATTTCCGAAAACATTGAGCAGCTACAGGTAAATTGCTCAAATACGCGAAACAAAGCCGTGCAGTTAATTTCCAACGACGGTATTGCACATAAAAGTTAAAAAGCTCACAATATTTCATAAGTAAAGCTAACTGAAGTTTAACGGAGCGTTAACTACGAGCCATTACTTATGACGTGCAGTTTTAATCAGAGCCCCAGCCAAGTCCCCAATTTGCATAGCTATAACTTGTTCCGTCACATTTACTTGTAACTAGTTGCCTTGAATTATGGCACATTCGTGTTATATGAATAGTAAAGTATTTTATTGAGTTATTTTTTAACTTTCTTACTGTTTTACTCTTTTTTACACAAAAAAATAAAATAAATTTTATTGTTAAATACTTGCAAGACCGCTTCCGTATGATTTAAATCTTCCAAGGCTACGAATTGGGTAGCTGCCTATTATCAAAATAAATTATTTCGCCAAGTCGGTCAATAAAATAACTTAAAATAGTGTAAACATTGTCGTCTAGTTTTATTTTAACGTTTTTTTTTTTAATTAACATTAAAAGTAAATGATTTGACAGTAATGCGTGACGTCATATCTAGGTATTTTAAACAAAATATAGCAAACCTACCGTTTTTAAATTTACTAAAATATGCAGATTTAACTTAATAGTCATCTACGGTATTGGCAAAAAGCAGTGGTGACAACATCTTACCCTCCATTCTCGTATATTTTTATTATGGATGATATATTGCTCGTGCTTTTAAACTTTTAAATGTTGTTAATATTGACTGAATGATGTTAGGAATGATATAGGAGCGATGGAACAAAGCATGACAATTCCACAATGTCCAACTTTTCCTTTCACAAACGCTAAAAAACTATCCACATCTATGTAATTGTGAAGATAAAAGGAGAACTAGTTTTTTTTTTAGAAAATACTGTGGTTTTGAAGACCTCGATATCGATACATGTTGGAAGGAGGGGACTCTTTGATTAAACCATTCATTTTGTAGGACAAATATTTGTTCAAATAATTTAAATAGTTATCTTGAGATTTAACAAAAAAAACCCAGTTAGTAATAAATTTTTGAGAATCATCAAATCGACATTTTATCCTTGCTACCACTGTTAGCTACCATAGTCGAGAATTTTTGTACAGGAATTTGATGGGCGTCTCATCGAAACGAAGCTACTCACGGAAAATTTGCTTGATAGTAATCAAGTGCAAAAATGGACCCGGGATCCTGGACTAAGACTGTCAAGTCAAATCTGTTAGTTTTCATTAAACGTCAAAACGAGTTCAGTTCAGTTATGAGTTATGACACCATACGTAACTATTGCCAAATCATTTACTTGTAATATTTAGTTTAAAAACAAAAAAATAAAGAAACTTGAAGTAAACGAATATAGATTTCAGTGTTATGTAACACTTTATTTCAGGAAAACTGTTTATTTTAGTAAGTTTAGTAAGTCAGTGTAAAAATATAACTCAATTAAGTTAATAACATCCGGTTTTAGTTAGTGCCTGAACTTAAATACAGTTTACATTTACAGACATAGTGACATTATACTTCAGAAAATGCAAGTGTATGGTTCAGTAACATAAAATTAGACGCTTATGAATGAATTATAAAAGTGTCTTATTTTCAACGGAAACTTAAATACGCAACAGGTATATATATGCCCCTATAATTATTACAAACTATCAATTTATAACTTAGTCAATTTAAAATAAAACTTAGCAGACATTTTCTTAATAAACAACAATTTCATAAATATCTAGGTACGTGTAATTATCCTGTACAGAGAACTTGGCTCTCACTGCCGCAAACATAAAAAATAATGGCTCAAAAAACATCGAAGCACATTGCACATTACTGCGGTTTTAACACCATGTGGATACCGCCATGATAATTTTAGAGAGCAAAGTGTACAATATAAGCCAGTAATTGTAGTCGGCAATTACAGGCACTATTAATTACCTCGGGGCAATATAAATGGCTGAAGGTAGCGACATGAACTGGACATACTTATGCCATCAGCGTATTGATACGTAAATTATTTACATTAGTTACTCTCAGCTTATTTCGAAGCCAAGGATAAATCATTCTACGCACATGGAATAGATAAGTTAAAAAAACGTTGGAGGAACTGATGAATAAAAAAGAATTTTACCAAAAAAGCTTTATTTTAGTATCAATACTTATTGAACCACGTTTATAATGGACTGGCAAGACTGGACAGACTGGCCTGTTGGTCTAGTGGTTAGTGACCCTGACTGCTGAACCAGAGGTCGTGGGTTCGATTCCCACCCAGGACAAATAGTTTTGTGATGAGCATGATCATTTGTTCTGTCTGGGTGTAATTTACCTATAAGTAGCAGCGCCCCGCGGTTTCACCCGCGTAAGTCCTAATCCCGTGGGAGTATCGGGATAAAAAGTAGCCTATATGTTAATCCAGGTCTCCATCTACATACCAAGTTTCATCGCAATCGGTTCGGTACTTTTGGCGTGAGTACCAAACCTACACACACACACACTCACAAACTTTCGCCTTTATAATATTAGTGTGATATGTATTAGACATATATAAGTATGTCTATCGGCAGTCTGGTTACTATAGTACAGGCTCTGTCTAGTTTGGAATCAGACGGCCGTGTGTGAGATGTGTCAAGTTATTGTTAATTATTGCCCATTTCCCATGAGACCAAAAACTCCTAATCCTGGAAAGTACTAAAGATATTGACAAGTCAAGAGAAGTTCGATGGTCGTAGACTCTAGAGGCCATGGTTATCAGAAGGTGCATACCACAAAGTTATTTTGTCTGTGATATTCTGTTATTAAACCGAAATACAATTATTTAAATGAATCCGTAATAATATAGTAATCCGGCATTTAGATCCCATCTTAGCGGATGAATTGAAGTAATGGCGCTAGGGGTTACGACATTTATTCATAGAGGCTCCATGCCAACGGTTGATTCATGGGATTCTGTTAAGGGCAAGATAACTATTATTACAGAAAAATTCAATTCATAAATACATAGAAGTTTCTAAACCGAGAGGGGCTCGTGGCTAAGTAGTAACCGAGTAGGTTAGTGCATTACAAGGTTAAGTAATACTAGTCAGGTCAGTCTTAGGATAGGTGACCATTGAGACCTCTCCGTGCCTCGAAGAGCACGTTAAGCCGCCGGTCTCGGATGCCATACGAACATCTGTGGCAGCGGTTTATACCTCACTTTGCGAATCAATTATCACCTACTGCATCCCAATCTGGGGAGGATCTGCCAAGACTAGGTTCATCGACCTAGAGCGTGCTCAGAGAGCGGTCCTCAAAGTGATGCTTCGGAAACCCTACAAATATCCTACCAACCAACTTTATAAAGACGCGGCATGTCTCACGGTTAGGCAGCTTTATATGTTACGAGCTAGTCTCCGCCGACACAAAACCATGCATATAACGGATGTCGTCCCACAAACTTAGCTAGAAGACCCAAACCTCCGTGTCCTATAGTCAACTTCATGACAACCTTTGGTAGGAGAAACTTCGAGTATCTTAGTGCAAAAATCTACAACAAACTACATAAGATCCTAAGCTTACAACACCAGACAAGGCCGAAAGTCAACATTAAAATTAAACAATGGCTACACGGTCTTGATTACCACGACACAGAGAACCTACTGTAGTTTGCCAAGACAGGCGTAGAGATACATACTCATAGACAAACACACGTACACTCCCAAACAAACACACACTCCCACACACACACACGCACACACACACACGCACACACACACACGCACACGCACACACACACACGCACACACACACACACCACACACACACACACACAAAAACACACTCAACACACAAACAAACACGCATATGACCCACTTCATTGCCCAACCTAACCATTTTAATTTCTAAGGAAGAATTACTGAAGATTATTTTTAACGTACTGTGCAATGCGGAACCACTGATTCTCGAAAAAATACTATTGTTAAATGAAGTAACTATGTGTTTTTCTACCTATTGTATGGTTAACTTTATGCAATAAATTATTATTATTATTATTATTATTCGTTACGAGTAGTTGGAGCCCTAAAAAGTCCGACAACCTGGTCTAACTACAAAACTTCAATATCACCTAGTACTTGGGTTGTGGAGGTCTGATGGCAGTCGCTTCACGTAAAATATCGAAGTTCGGCCATATCGTGGTTAGATTGAAAGCCGACTCTAACTTAGTTGGGAAAAGGCGCGGAGGATGATAAAAGTTTCTAAACCGTAGAAGTTCAATCGGAAGTGGTCAATCATTGAATTACATTAGTAAAACAGAAATTTTCGTAAGGGTATGTTCATATTAAATTACGGGTTTCACTACAAAAAATTGTTGTAAATGTTTAAGTTAGTAATGAGTAGGTATTTATTTTACTTATTGCTTAAACTATCATTATAGTTTACAAACTAAAAGACATGCTTTAATGGCGAACCAAATTTAAAAGTAAAAAAGAATTCCACTACCCACCTCCTGGGTTAATCATCAGACTTTCGCCTACTCCCACCTTAAAGTCTGGCAACGCACTTGTGACTCTTGATGGGCAGAGGTAGTCATTTACCATCAGGTCCCCTATACCATAAAAAAAAAGAATACAAAGTTTCATTTCCGTTAGACGTACTTAGGTTCAAATTCACTTCACACAACTACAAATAAATCTTTTGTTTACATAGTTAGTTAGTCAGTTAGTTAAAAGAGAAGTTAATTAAACCGCCTTAAACACCAAAAGCAGATATCCGAAGTAGTAAAATTAAAAAAAAAAAACTATAAAGCATTTATTACTAAAATCCTCTCCTTAACTACGCTTGTAAGGTCAGCATGTGAGCACGAGCGCAATGGGAACCTCAAACTGATACTATTTGTGTCAAAGTTCACGCGTATGCTATTGAACACCTGGTACAGTCAGCCTGTAAATAATTTAGTACTTATAAAATTAGATTACGGTGTATGACTATACATTTCCGTATTTTTAAGTAGTAAGTGTGGTACGTTTCATCGTTCATCGATTCCCGGAGTGCTTTGCCTTTCTATTTTCTTACATTGAGTTTAAACCTCTTTAAAAGTCAACTTTAATCGTCGAATAGAGACTGTCTCGACAATATTGATTCCCAAGTTGACAGTAATTATGTAAATAAAATACATACAATTTTTTTCTCACTTTATTTCTCCACTGTATGACCTCCCACTCTCGTGTAAAAATATTTAGTACAAAAATATTGTTTTTTTTTAGGGTTTATCGCTGACACTATTTAGCATTTTGTATAATAAAGGTAAAGAGTTTTTTGTTTCTTTAAACAAGATAATCTCAGGAACTATCAGTCAGATTTGAGTAATTATTTTTGTATTGGATTATTATTATTTATTGAGGAATAATATAGGCTATAAAACATGACGCTACATATCTTAGAAGCGGAGCAGTGATCATAAACGCATGTGAAACTGCGGGGAATAGCTAGTGATAATATAATGATTATATAATGTTCTTTGTTTTGTATTAATATTTCATTAGTTTTGGCGACTTTAGAAGAATATTGTACAACTACAAATGACCAGCGATAACAATAAAAATAGACCACATATTTCACTTTCCAATGTAAAAATGAGATTGATATGGTGCTCAGTTGTCACATGAAATAAGTACAAAGCAACATGCCCAAGCTACCATCATATTATTAAGATGTAAGATTTCAAAAAATTTACATTATAATACCTACATGTAAATTTTAGAAATATTTACGTGAATGTAAATAACTATGTCCTTATTTTATGCTTATTCAGACAGATACTCAAGCTTAATCATAGTATTATTTGTGTCGAAGTTCATGGATGACTCACGGCGCGGGGCTGGTACGTGGTAGTATTGTTGCGAAGAAAATCACAAGGTCATTTGTACCTGCTAATTAAAGATAGAAGGTCTTTAGGACACCATTGAAAGTTGGGTTCTCTGACACTAGTGTAATAGATATAGGTGGGATATATTATTATAGTTACATAGCGCTATTATTAGGTAGCGTAATAGCTAAGGTGTTGAACTTGAGATCGAATGGTTGCGGGTCAAACTCCACCCAGTACCCTAACGACGTGAAGTACGTGCACCCATTTGACCATTGGACGTTAAAGACGAATGCTCAACCATCAACGCCACATAAGTTGCAGCGTATTGCACAGGCATATTATTTTTACTCAGGTATTAAACTTGTACTTCAGAAATATGTAATTAGAGCGTAGTGATTACGAACTCATGACTCTAATTACATATTTTCGAAGTAGAGCCGATATTGGAAGTCAGGTATTTTAAACTAGGTAGGTAGATAGGTATTACTTGAGATTGACCTTGGAAAAAAAATAGGACGTAATTTTATATTTTTTTATGTTCAACGATGTATTTTTTCCATGATTCCCGATTTCTATGATTATTTTTTTTCAGTCATATTTAAAAATGTGGTTCAGTATAAATTCTTCTTATACTTTTATAACGTCTTTAATTACCTAATTTTCTAAATTTATTTTTAAATGTTGTCATTCGTTCTACATGCAAGTATAAAATATTTGGTAAATATATAAAAAGACAAGAAAAGGCTTTGAAACAAGAAACACTACCAAGAATTATCTTGAATAGAATCCTTACTCCGACTGCTCTTAGTTCATTCGAACTACACTGATATACAATTCAACACACCAGTATTAACATAGCACCCCCAACAAGCAATAAAACAATAATTAAATCCACCCGGTAGAGAGCGCCGGAAAAAATCCAATTTGCCTTTACGGCTGTCCTTTAGTCGAAGTGTAATACGAGATACGACCTTTAGTCGATGTACTAAGAGCGGAATCCTACCTAATATTTTATGCTAATGTGAATTTGTTTGTCTGTTACACTTTAACACCTTAACTTATCACTACTTATACTGTGGTAAAGTGGTGTTCCCAGAAATTAGTAGCGAGAGAAAATTCTTGGCTAACTGTGTAACTTGTGTAACTCATTCCAAAGCCTCAAGACCTCTATAACCAGGTCTTAGATCTGTCAATAGGCGATAACTTTTCTCGCTGCGTTTAATAGTCAATTCTTGACCAATATTGCACAGCAGCAATTGTCAGCTCTTTGGAGATATAGTCACAAAGTCAAGAAACCTTAGAAGGTTTTCTGGCAATTTGGGCAAGAACTAAAGTGGTAACTTTTTTCTAGGGGTGTGAAGTTATATTTTATTAAATTTGACACACAAATATGTTTTATCTTGGAGTTAAAGAGATTAGGGCGTACAGAGCCGCAGGCGAAAGCTAGTAATTATTTAAACAATTATTGAAAGAATAAACTATTATTAGAGAAACACTAACTCTCGAGTGACAGGTAATAAACCCCGTTGGGATGCCAGACACATTATTGTTATTTAAATAAACTTCTTGAATGTTGAAATTTTCACGCGTACCATTATATCAATCTTCCCACTAACATTATAAATGTGTAAGTTTGGATGGATGGATGGATAAATGGATGTTTGTAGTAGTTTTGGCGTGAAAGATCACGCCAAAACTACTGAACCGATTGTGATGAAACTTGGTATGTAGATAACTGCAGACCTGGATTAACATATAGGCTACTTTTTATCCCGATATTCCCAAGTCTTTATTTCCTAACTAGCAGCGCCCCCCGGTTTCACCCGCGTAAGTCCCGATCCCGTATTAATATTGGAATAAAAAGCGTATGCGTTAAACCAGGTCTTCAGCTATCTACATACCAATTTTCATCGCAATCGGTTCAGTGGTTTTTACGTGAAAGAGTAACAAACATCCGTCCATCCATCCATCCATCTAAAACTTCCACATTTATAATATTATATAGTGGGATTAATTAAATCAGTACGAACGGTAGTAGTTAGTTCATCTGTACTTATTATGTGCAAAGTGAATAAGGTACTGACCGGTACCTCCTGTGGTAAATACATACCTCTAACTTGAAAAGGATGTCCCCAAACTAATTTTACAAAATCTCCCTCAATTTACGGACTTTTAACACACTCCCAAAACTGGTAAGGAAGTGGGAAGTTCAAGAAAAGCTCGTTGACTCTCATTAATGGTCATTAAAACACCGGAGCACTGTCATTAAGAATGCCGTAAAAGCTATAGGGGTTAGCGAGTCACCCACTGGGGATTTTTGCGACTTTGTTCCAAGACTTAAGTTTGGATTAGTTATTTCCGGAGTTGGCTGTACTTTGTTATGACTTTATGAGTTGGTTTAAGATGTGCGTTGGCTTAGATGTAATACTTACATGACACGCTTTGTACAATAATAGCATGTTGAACTCAGCAGATGTCTGCTTTACTGGGAGCCACCTCACTTTAGTATTACCTACACCCTAATGAAGACCACCGTTGAACAGTTCTATGATTTTTTCTGGTGGTAAATATGATCGTCAGAGCAGTGGAAAACTGTTGGCAGTACATAATTGGAACCACTGGTGTGATTTTTTTTTTTTTGTTTTATTTTAGCTCTAACCATTTATCAGTATGTGAACTGTATGATTGTTTGTTAGTTGTATGAAAAAATACAGAATAAAGTCTAATTTTCTTATTTTTTAAACAAATTAATTAATAATAATTGCGCGGCGCTCTAATCGGTCTATCAGCACTAAATCAGGTTTATTGGCAACAATAGTTCTGTCAGTGATGATAGATCGATCCCAATACAATGTGGCACGACCATTTTCGAGAACTGGGTCGGGCACATACCTGTAATATGGCACCTCTGAATGCTCAAGATTCTATTTAAGGGCAAGTTGTTGATGTACAATCCTGGCCACTTTATTGTGCCTATGCAAATATTCCCCGTTGGCAAGACGAGAACAACCAGAAATAATATGCCTGATAGATTCACCGGGACGGTGGCACGCCCGACAGATGTCCACCGTACCATCTTTCACGATATATTTCCGATAGTTATTCGTCATAACAACTTCGTCCATTATTATTATTATTAATTAATGAATGAATAAATATAAAATCATAAAGTTGAAAAGGTGTAGACCTCACATTTCAAGAATGAAAAGCTATTCAGTTCAGTTCAGGGTCAATTTAGACCTGAGCGGGCCTACTGACGGCCTGGAGGCTGAGGTTCCCGGATACCCCGCTTTAACTCAAGCCCCTGTAAAGCTCAGTTTATAAATAAATAAAGATTGTTTGTATAAAAAGTCTCGTGAGAATACTTTTATCTTCGTTACTTCTATACGTGTTATTACTCAAAGATTTGTACGTGCGACAAACGTCACAATAATGATGCATCACAAAAACTGTTCTCAGTCTTAAAACACACTCTTACATTGACAAATTTGTTTTGTAAACCTTGGTTATATATAATAATTTATCAACGGGAATGAAACTGGAACAATCGGCGCGAGACGCCAGTAGGGTAGATAGTTATAGCTAATTCAATTGGAAATGAAATGTTAGATGAACATTTAAAAAAAAAAAAAACATACTTTGAGAGGACAGTGAGGCACTGGCCCGGCTGCTCATTAACAACCTAAATTTGTCAACGCATCTGATAATAGTCTGGCGACTGATTGCAGATTAAATAAACACAAAAAAAAGATAACATTTTTAAAAATGAGATTCGTTATTGTTTCCACGTTTGTTTAATGTTTTTACTAATCAAACTAAACAGTAAATGATTCGGTATGACGTCAAAAACCACGATTTAATTCTAAACCGACTGCTTTGACCTTTAATAAAGAAGATTTTTTTTGATTTGGCAAGCAATTATCGTATAGTTAGATGACTTGGCTATCACGGCACACATTCCTAATTAATATTAAAGACCTATATTGCGCCGCGGTAGTGCATTCAACTGCAAGTTCAGAGGTCGCGAGTTTGATTCCCTCTCAGCACAAATAGTTGTAAGAACGAAAATGTATGTATATATGCGCTGGTCTGGGTCTTTCTATATATTATATAATATTGTGTATGAACCAAAAAAAAATATGTAAGGTAAGTACTAAGTACCTATTTATAATTATTATGTATCTATTTTCTCTTACATTCACGAATCTGTGTATAGGGCAAACAGCCCTATGCAGAGATTCATCGCATTTGTCTATGTCAAGGTTGTCTGGAAGAAATCGCAACTAGGGATAATTTCCTCCCGCGAATGAGCTCCCTGCTCGAGGGACTAGAGTATGGGGTTCTTCAAGATAGGAGTGTATAGGTTTTTAAAGGATCGGCAACGCGCATGCGAGTCTTCTGAAATTACAAGCGTATATAGGCGATGTAATCGTTTACCATCAGGCGGGCCGTATGCTTGTTTGCCACCGACGTAGTATAGATAAAACTAGCGATAAGACCGCCGATTGTATCAGTAATCAATGTTTCTATTGTATGGTGTAACTTTTTTCTATGGTGTACAATAAACAATATGTATTGTATATATCCTACTAATATTATAAACGTGAAAGTTTGTGAGGATGCATGGATGTACGGATGATTGTTACTCTTTCACGCAAAAGCTACTGAACCGATTGCATGGAAACTTGGCATGTAGATAGCTTGACACCTGAATTAACACATAGGCTACTTTTTATCCTGATATTAAGACGGCACCGGGACTTACGCGGGTGAAACCGCGGGGCGCAGCTAGTTGTATTATATATGCATAAATTCACAAAAAAAGGGGCTAAGTTTGTACTCAGTTACTATCCGTCGCTAGTGCCTTATTTGTGTTCTTACAACTCGTATTACAACCTAGGATTAGGTTAGTATCTAGATACCAAACTAAGCTCACCCAAACAGAAAAAAAAACTCTTAAATAAATCTCTTATAACTAATTTTGTACACACAAGTACTCCTGATTTTAAGCGGTCACAGTGCATATAAACCCTCCCAACAATCGTAGTATTTCATTATTTGTGGCAACCCTGTCAATTCCAGCTTTGGTGACACTACTCATCTGACGAAATACATGCATTTATAAATAACTAACTGACCCGACAGACGCTATACTTTGTCCTGTCTTAACTATGAATATTGAACAATCGCGCCAGCTGTCAATGACTGACAGTTATGTCAAAAGCGCTAAGCTTACATTAGAAAAGTTGGTCGTTAAGTTTTCTTAAACTTTCTTATTTTTTTTCTTACATAAGAACCTTTTCCTGACAATAATAATCACAAAAAAAAAGAATTAGCGGAATCGGTCCAGCCGTTCACGCGTGATGCTGTGATCAAGGGAAATAGGGATTCATTTTTATATATTTATATATAGATAAAGAAATACATAAATTTCAAGCAAATGCCAGTTCCAAAACATCTTATAAGGCTGCACCATCATCAGATTCTCAATTATTTCTTTTTATTGGTAAAGAGGGCTACATGAATACACAGAAACATTCAAGGATCACAAAGACATGACTAAATAATAGAAAATCGCCTTTTTCCTTTAAGTTATTTTCGTATCTGTTCAATACTCGTCCATGACAATGCAATCGGCCCATTATGAAGAACTGATTCCGTCTTATGAGATAGCTCTTTTTCCATTCTTCAAGCAAACAACTCCATTCAATAACAGCCCTTAGTACGTTCTCAATAAAGTCTATAAACTTGTGAAGGGGGTACCTAAACAATATACAATTGAAATTAAACTTAGACATGTGATGAGTACGGTTGGTTTTAGCTTGGGGTAAAAGGAATGCCTTCAAAAGTCAGTGTCGACGTGTTGTTTAGTAAAATGTGCATTCGTATAGAAAACGGATATAGCAAAAAGGTCGTATTATCCAATATTATGCTCGGAGGCGATTGTTCGCGCGATTCCGTGCGAAAAAATTTTGCGTTAGTCGACAATCGAAATGACAGTATCGAGTAAGAAAGTCGATTTAATTGATCGATATTGGAATCGAGATGTCGGGACGAGGCGACGGATTTTTGCATCAGCGTGTAGGGTTGCGTTCTTAATAATCATGAGAACAATAAACATTGTACGAACCTCTTTGTGCAACATAGCTGCTCACACCATAATGATGATGCTAATAATTACCAAAATGAACAATGGATTTTATATTTATATTCATTCTAAGGTTGTCTTAGTTACTTACTTACTTAGACTAAGCCCTGGCAGGTGATTAACTGATTACCGAAGATCATACGTTCAAAGTTGAGCATGATGTCAATTTGTCAGCTTTACTACAAATTATTCGGTTAACTGTTACACAGTTTGATGTTTAGATTTTGCAAGCTAGCAAGCTTTAATTATTTATTAAATCGACGATTTCCAATAATTGATGGTCAATTTTATGAAATAAAGATTTTTTTTGAATTTGAATTTGAAGCTTATGAACCGTTCTACTACAACTTCCTACTGCGACTAAATACAGAACGGATCATGCCGTTCTGTATTTAGTCGCAAACAAGTATGTAGGCCTGATATTTGGTGTTACCGACTTTAAAAAAAAAAAATTTTTTTTCTTTTGATTCTTGCGAATTCTAGACATACTTACCTACAGATATTGTGAAATAAATGCAATCATATTTAATTTATGAATTAATCAAAGAGTGACAACCCTACTCAAGATCATTAGTTCAAAACTTAATGCTCTGTTTATACAGCGTGCTTTCAACCAATCATTTTTGTTCCATACTTACCTGCATAAGGCGCTTTGACGTATAAATCGACACTTCAACATAAAGTTATGATCCAACACTTGTTTATGGCCGCTATAAATAGTTAAAGACCATTATTCTCTCTTAGACATAAGCATTTCTTGCGCTACTTCAGTTCTATATACTACAACAATATAAAAGGAAGCATTTGAAACGTCTTCAACTAAATTAATAGAAGCACTTAGGATATTACTTGTGTTTTTTTTAGTCTTTTTTTTTAAACTTGCCTCTGCGAGCTTCTGCAGTCTCAGTCCCGTTCCCCATCCGAGACTTGCGATATCCCTTACCCTAGGTTCCCCTGCCTACCCATTTTTCCTTGTACAAATTTACCTTCTTCCTTCTTTCCCGTCTTAAAACGACTACATTCCCAAGGAGGGTTGGCATCAGGCAGGCGGAATTCTTATTATACCAATACGGCCGCCAACAAGCATACATCCAGCCTGATTTTAAGTCAGGTTAGTGTAGTCTGTGGACGCTTGCAACATCAGGAATATCACGCACGCATTGCCGATCCTGTAAAAAAATGATGCGTAAGACACGGACAAAATAAGAAGTACAGATAGAAGATACCGCAGTTAATTATTGTTCTTAGAGTAGTGCTGTTTTCCTACTGGTGAAAATGGATAGGCTTGTTGGTCTAGTGGTTAGTGACCCTGACTGCTGGTCGTGGGTTCGATTCCCACCCAGAATAAATACTTGTGTGATGAACTGAAAGTCATTTGTTCATAAGGTTGTTTATCAGCAGCCTGGTTAGCATAGTACAGGCTGTGTCTAGTTTGGTAACAGACGGCCGTGTGTGAAGTGTCTCCAATTATTATTATTATTTTATTCCCACTGAATTTGTTGCGAAAATATTTACTTAAAAATAGATTTTATCGATCGTGTACATGTATTAATAGGCACCGGTAACAACTTACAGGCGGCCAATTTCGTTGCATAAAAAAATCAATAATTTCCATCAACCTATCTATAGTAATAAAAAAAAAGAAAACTATGCCTAAGACCGGCCAGTGTATTTATTATTTATCAATTGTATAAATTATTAAATACCAACATTTTAGGGTCGGAGAGGGTCAGTTTTACGAGTGTCCGTCATGTTATGGCGGTTTATCGGGACCCCTAGATCATTGAGATGGGGCCATACAGGGTAGAAATAAAGATACACTGAAAAATAATGTCTGTGAGTGGTTTAGTCTGTGATATTGTAAGAATATAAAAAGATATAGGAAACGGTTTTATGAGCTGATTGACTTAAAACAACCATGTAAAAGATATAATAAAAAAGAGAGCTGATTAAGAAGAGATCGTAATACATGAAGCAGTATAGACCACAAGTTCTTAAACAAAAAAAAAATCGGATGGAATACTAACTATGACCAGCAGAACTCAATGTCAGCCGAACATTGTTTGTAGTAAAAATGCTGTACGGTCTACTGGCGTCGGAAAGTATTGAATAGTGGTTCTAAAACCCGGGAATTACGGTCCTTTAAGGAGTGGTTCTCAGGCTAATATTCATGGAAGGCGAGAGCTCTCGCCCGGTCGCCTGTTTCTGGTGAGAGAACGCTAGGTTTTTCCATTATCTTTCAAATTGCCTCTTTGATGGACCTTACCATGGGCTCTCGCTACAAACCTTGGAAATGGATAGTATCACCAAAAATTTAAAGAGAACTACTTCTCAATTGTGACAACTCGGGTCGGCAAAGATATTCCGTTCTGTCCTAATTGCATTGTATTATTAAGCTTCCTCCTTTTCAAACCTCATACATATATTATTTCATATAAGTTCCCTCCTGGAATTGAAACGAAACAGTTAAACAATGGCTTCGATGGCCCTTCAATGCGGGGTTGCTAGAGGGTACTCTTCCTAATCCTTAAAACAGTAAATTCCTAGTCAATTGCTTTCTTATGTTGGGTGTGAGTAAAGAAAT
The DNA here is from genome assembly GCA_949752705.1 of Callimorpha dominula. Classification (NCBI taxonomy): domain Eukaryota; kingdom Metazoa; phylum Arthropoda; class Insecta; order Lepidoptera; family Erebidae; genus Callimorpha; species Callimorpha dominula. The sequence goes on from OX457011.1 coordinate 13,044,680, forward strand.
CTGAGCGGGGACGACAGTCGGAACTTACTGAAAGTGTTGCCTGTTTATCTTTTGTGACTAAATGTCTGAATTGCTCATAATACACGATATTTTGAGCAATTCTGACAATTAAGGCGGATAGTAGGGCGCAACAATGAAACAGTGGGATTTTCTGTTGAATGAGAAGCAGATCAAGATGTTTAAAGTTTAATCAAGAACTATAGCGTTACATAACAACCGTTAGAATATCTTAGTGACGTAAAAGTTAATACTATGTAAGGAATACATGTATTTAATTACGAGTCAGTTGCGTTATTTTGCGTATTTTTTGGTTACGAAATGCTTCTCTGTACTAATTATCTAATTAGGCATTATATAGTATAGGCTTATTAACATTAATATAAATATTTTATATTTTATGGTAAATTACATATTAAAGCCATGATAATTCAACTTAGGTTTTAAACACTTTGATTAAAGAAAAAAAAACATTTTTGCATGTTTTAAATACGTGTGTTATGAATAAGACGAAAGACCCATTTACCGCTGCCGGCATATACTTGCACCGCGCATATCCCGATTGTCTCAACCCAAAACCGCCTCATCTAAAAATGCATCAGATAGTCGAGAATCCGCAGTTATGTCTCATAAACTGTCCCCGGGTCATTTCGATAGCCGTTTTCCTAGCCACCGGCTATTAAATGGTAATGTCATGTCAATGGGAATAGGCTTAAACTAGGCTTCGATTGTTCTCGTTCACTTATTGGTGTTTGAAGGTGGTGGATTATTTGATGGTTTGTTTTCGGCTTTAAACGACTTGTATTAGTAATATTTTAAGTCTACAATCCTTAGATTAAAGATATAGGATTAGTTTTATGTCTTGCTTAATTTGTAATACTCGCTCAGAGGTTCAAATCTGACTGTAATTCATGAACTTATTAATAACAATAAAGCTCCGTACAAGATAGTGAAAAAACTATTTTTAAAAGTTTTTATTGATAACTTCAAAAGCTACTAAACAAAACAAGAAAGTCGGTTGACAAACAAAGAAGAAAAAGAAACTGATTTGTATTTACCTATTAATTTTTAGATTTCAAAAGCCTTACGGCAAAGCGGAAACAACGCGTTTCAAAATACTACCTAATAGACCAAGATCCCAGCGCCGCTAGACCTTACTTATTTTCTGACTAATAAAATGAGTCTTTTGGAGAAGTAGTGCTGGTAGTATGCATAACTTGAGATTATCTACTAATACTACTCTATACGACGACACTTTTTATTCCTCAGAAAATAATTAAGGTCTGGTGGCCCTGGGATCTCGGTCTAAATCGTTTATTTTCCTTTACAACAGAAGTGCTATAGAAGATTTTAGTCTCCTATATCTACTTTCAATGGGTCACAAAATCCTACCACCTTTGAAAGGGTCCAAATCTCCATAAGACCTACGTGTGATCCAGGAGTTTCATCATGATCTCATGGGATATCCACTGCCGATTAGGCTCTCTAAAGGACTTTTCATAAGAAAACTCAACTTTGCCAAGGCTGTGGGACCATTAGATGGGGGAAGTCCCACCCTTCACTGTCAATGTGACATGTTTAACTATAAATATGTGTTAATACATATTAAACTCTGGGAGGTCCTTATACTGCAGCAGACATTTTCGGACCTACATAAGTATTTGGGCGAAATTGTGGCAAAAACGTACGTATTCGTGAATTTCGTTGAATTCCGAGTGTAATTACATATCGGTGAAGTTTTTGTGTCACCGGAGTCGATGGCCGTTTGACAAAACATTATAATTCGTGTGTGAAAAGGTGTGTCTTAATTTATGAGAGACGCGATAGGCGGTTTAGTAATTTAAATGTGTTATTGACTATTATAACTGTGGTGCATATTTGTCTAAAGATCACATATGCTTGTTATATGTATACGCTATATGAACTGATACCATACCTATCTATACTAATATAATAAAACTAAAGAGTTTTTCGTTTGATTGGTTGTTTCAAAGTGCCAATCTCTGGAACTGCCAGTCGGATTCGTAAAATTATTTTTGTATTGGATAAAGTATTAATTGAGGAAGGTTATAGGCTATGTAACATCAGGCTACAGCCCTAAGGAGCGGTGGTCTGATCGAAAGGTAATCGAGTTGAACAATCGCTCACTTTACATAGATTAAGCATTAAGCAATACTATTCTTCGCTTGTGAATAGGTGATTGCTTAAAAATGTTACACTCTCCGTGTCACTACATATTATAAAACAAAGTCCCCAGCCGCGTCTGTCTGTTCACGATAAACTGAAAAACTACTGAACGGATTTTCATGTGGTTTTCACTAATAGACAGAGTGATTCATGAGGAAGGTTTAGGTGTATAATTTGTGCGAAGCGGGGCGGGTTGCTAGTATTATAATAAATAGTAATATCAGGTCTTTAGTAGATCAATTTTATTTTGTTCCAAGCGTAAGATGGCAGTTATACTCAATTTTTATCTGGTGTTGAAGTTTACTTACTAATTATGTAGGAACGGTTGAAGCTTTTCAACCGTTCCTACATACATTCAAAAAAGAACATCTATAACATCTACAGAAGAATATATACCTATACGCTATAACGTTTAAATGATAAAAATTTAAATCAAAGTTGACGACAAACGTCTGATAAACAATTACAACTCTATTCGTCTCATTCGAAAAAATTATCCTGAATCGCTGTTCTACGATCACTGACACATAACCCCAACTGCGCGTACGCATAAAAAGTACAATTTCAATATATCGCGAGGACATTGATTGACGGATCCCGCTGCGCTGTCCCTCGGAGCCACACTTTTTACCTACTTAGCGGACGATTTAGCATTTAATTATATTTTTGTACTGTCTCCATACTATATGGTAAATAGGGTGATAGACCTACCTGGTTGAATATTGTGCAGACTTTGTAGGAGGTTAGTATCAGGACTCACCTTATGGGTGAGTCTCAGACGTCTTGCTGGGGCCACGAAGAAATGCAGTTATTCTCAAAAATAGTATGTTTTTTAAGGTTGTCATATCGGTAAGGCGAGGAATAGATACTGAACGATACATGCCTATAGAATTTTTCACATAGCATGAGTTCGTTGATGGTAGTGATGATAAAATATCTTGAATAATCTGAACGATATCATTTTTATTGAAGATTTTATTTTTGGCACAAAAGTAAATCAGCTTATTTTTAACTATCAATTAGGCAAGTAGGGACGAAAATTCATGGCGAAATAAATATTTGTAAATATGATTCCAAATAATATCAGCTTCAAAAATATCCACATGAGATGGCAATGCGGTGCTTTCTTTGACTATTTCTTATTTGAAGTCGATAGCTGATATTATTTCAAGAGATAGAAACACCGTATTCGAAAATACCGTGTTTCCTGAACGAATTGAGAGAAGGTGTCCCTTCAAATATTCTACGCACTTGCCTCTGGGTCAAAAACTTTAGATAGAGGCAATATTGTTTCCGCGATTATCTTATTCCCGCATTACACAGAACAATCTTCTTTTTATTAATGTTACTACAAGTTAGAAAACGCAACAACAACAACTCATGAGAACCCGCAAAGCACAACAGGGACCGCATACAAAGCATATACGCTCAGACGTGATTATCGTCTTTTGACGGGATAACGGCCGATCCTCAAGTCGAAGTTCTTTACAGCTGATATGAAAATTCTTTAAACTTCTCATTTTCTTATCTATTCACAGAGATTTGATTCTAATTGTTGAGGATTTCTATATATTTGGATAACGATTATGAATGTGATAAAAATATTTACTCTAATAAAACGATTTCATTGTATTAATCTTTGTGAAGACACGTTTCAAGTCATCCGTAAATCTTTTCTTTTTTCATATACATAATGTATTGTTATTCGTTATTCAGTAGTTAGTTATTCAGTATATTTGTAATGTAGGTTTGAGGCGAAAAATAAGAAGAAATTTAAAAAGACTTTTATTTATCTGTAAGTTTGAGTTAATTTCTTGCATTTAATATTCTAATTTTATCTAAAAATTAAACAGAACTTATGTTACGTGAGAAATGGTATAGGTAGTTTAGTTTCAGGGACATGATTTTATTTATAAATTACTCATACTGTATGTGATTATTGATTTACTATGATCATAAAATATATTTTAAGTAAAAATAACATAAATATTTTATGGAACTGTAAAATAAAATAAGACGAATTAAAAAAAAATCTTATCCTTCTAAATAACTTAAAAAAAAAATCTTTATAATCCCACTGATCTTATAAATGTGAAGTTTGGATGGATGGAAGGATGTTTGTTACTCCTTCACGCCAAAACCACTGAACCGATTGCGATGAAAGTTGGTATCTAGATAGCTTTAGACGTGGATTAACATATACGGTACTTTTTATTCCGATATTCCCAAGCGGGTGAAACCGCGAGGTGCTGCTAGTAAATAATAAAAATAAGCAATCTAGCTTATTTTTTTGCAATGGACTGGTTTTATTCATTTATTAAGATCACAGTATAAATAATCGTGAATCTATACTAACACATATGATAAGGCTGAAGAGTTTTTTTTGTTAGATTGTATGAAACATTATTTTTGTATTCTATAGAATATTCATTAAGGAAGGCTATGTAGCATCACGCTATGACCCTCAGAAGTGGGGCAGTGACCGTCAACGCGGGGGAAACTGCGAAGAACGGCTAGTATTTTATAAAAAACATATAAAAGTGCATTATTCAATAACTTCATCCATATTGCTGGATCCAGTGGGGTCAAGACATCGCATTACGGGCAGGGTCAATCGAACGACGGTGTGGTGCGGGTCAGTCGATCGACAAATTATGTAAAGTGTCCGGTCATTACGCGACCCACTGACGGCTCTATCTGTAACATAGAAGGGCGACGTGTCTTGATACTTGTGTTTTTTTAATAAAAATTTAACTTTTTTGTACGTTTGAGATGGCATACAACATTTGACCCACTAAATGTTAAGCAGTGACAATAGCATGGTCAGCTTGTGGCTACTTTAGAGTATGTAATGAAATAAAATTACTGCAGTGTACGTGATTGGAAAATTATTATGTTGTGGCAGTTATTTAAATTTACCTCATATTCAACATCAATAAATTATCCATAACTAACTACTAAATGTACAAAAAATATCCTACTTATAATTTACAAAGTAAGGATTTAATTTTTTTTTAATTTTTATTGATTTGTTGCACAAACGTTTTTGTCAAAATCGTATAATTTACAGTAAGTATTATAAGAATAAGATGATTCAAAGTGTTCAACTAAGTGCACAAAATCGCACCGATTGTGATCACAATCTGTTGTTGTCACACCACCAAGTATCAAAACCGTTTTATTCCATCAAAACTATAAGTAGTTGGAGCATCCACCGCGTGCGATTTACAACCACTGGCCAAGGGTATGGGGAAATTTTATTAAGAATTACAATTATTTATTTACACTGCCCGTAGTTCACCGCCCCTGATCAAACGGTCTGTTTGTATGGTAATATTGTTTTTGTTTTTTTTATATACTTATGCCAAGTACCACACATTTTATGAATACCTACGGTGTGCAATGTGTATATTCTGTATATGTAAAACATTTTATTTGATTTTTAGGAACCGTTTTGTAATTGTCCTTTAAAAGGCGTGACATACCTCGTATATGTATCATAAATTACCGTAAAAAATCATAATTCATTAACAATACAACAAACAATAAACATAAACAATAAACAGAATGAAATTAAAGAAAGTTAGAGAGAAATATTTTTTAGATTGAAATGATAAATTGAATAATATCTTCACACATCTCACACACGGCCGTCTGATCCCAAACTAGGCAGAGCCTGTACTATGGTAACCAGACTGCTGATAAACGTACTTATATATTTTTAAATACATACATATCCTACTAATATTATAAACGTGAAAGTTTGTGAGGATGTATGGATGTTTGTTACTCTTTCATGCCAAAATGACTAACCCGATTGCGATGAAACTTGGTATGTAGATAGCTGAAGACCTGGACCTGAACATATATGCTACTTTTTATCTCCATATTCCCATGGGTCCGGGACTTACGCGAAGAACCGCGAGGCGCTGCTAGTTATAGATAAATTACACCCAGACACAGAACAAATAATCATGCTCATTACACAATTATTTGTCCTGGGTTTGAATCGAACCCGTCTAGACCAACGGGCCAGTCAAATTGTCTATTAAACATAATTAGTTCACTGAGTGTAAGTAATTTATTTTTAATTTTTTTTGTAAGCTTTTATGTCGCTAATAATGCTATTATTATTAGATTTAGATCCTTGAGTGTAGTTAGTTAACACAAAATCAATAAATGTATTTACGTAATATTAAAGTATTTAGTTTCTTCTTGCTCTAAGACATAAGTAGGTACACTTTTTTATGTATTATCATAGATAAACTTTTACACCAAAACGCCTAACATTTTATAACGAACTTCAAGCACGCATTAGATTTATGTCACCAAAAATCCAGTAGAATTAGTAACAACTGGTCTCAAGGTATGGTTTAAGTTTTTTGACATACAATACTAGGGAAATTAGTACTACTATATTTATATTACTATACTGTCTTTAACATTTCATAGTTTCATTCTTGTTTCCACCAAAAAATATTCGTTGTAGGTATTTTCTTTATATATCTATACGTATTACTATTATTTATAATCATTTTCAACAAAAAATTGCGCATGTAATACAAAATTTGTTCAAACCAAATCAACTATTACCGCTCAACTTATCAAAGTAAACAACCTTGTTAGACGAGCTCCCGATATTATGCAGATTATATTATTATTCATACTGTTTTTGCAGAGGGCTTTGAACGGGATCGAACCCCTAATCTTGCTCCTTGTTTTACAAAATCACTTCTTCATTTACTATCAACCATCTACATTTAAAACTCGCCCTTATTTTGTAAATCTTAAGAGCGTATTGTACTTAGGTGATTAGTCTCAAGCCGTATGTGTATGGCTGGTTTTAGTACCGCCTTTTAAATATAGATGGCGCTAGCGGCAATGCAAATTTCCGATAATGTAATTTCGAATGATGAAAAATTGGGGCTGCCAGACTATCCGATTATGAAAACATCTGTAAGTTATTCCGACTTATTATAATGTAATAAGATTAAGGTGTGGTGCTTTATTATTTCTTAATGTTTGTTTGATGTGGGGAGGGCGTTTTTTTGTGTTTTTACGTGATTGGGAAATGATACGTAAATTAATTTTTGGTTGAGAAGGAAGTGATTTTGTAGGAACTTTTTTTTGTTTGTTTTTGATTTATTTCAAAATTAATAACTGCCTATACGTGAAATGTTTAAAACCTCCTTAATACAGTACTTACACATCTACATAATATACCTTTAAATAAATATATTTTCGGAGAACATTAAAATAGTTACCAGGTGATACCTGGTACCGGAGATACCGGTACCTACCTTATTACGCTGATAATGAAGCATTTGACTATGGGCTTAGTTATATTGCTATAATACGAGCATTCATTATAAACCAAAAAATATGTAATTAAAAAATCTGATTCTTTCGATTCGATTCAATTTTAAACCTTTTACTGTATAAGGTTTTTATATCTTTTTTTATCCCTATAACTTTTTATATCCCACGGCGGTGACAAACAAGCATATGGCTGTCCATATGCTTGTTTGTCACCGCCGTGGGATATAAAAAGTACCTGGCTGTTTTTAGTGTAATTTTTTATTACCTCCTACTATTAGGAGGTAATAAAAATGTCTCAGTACTTCCACAGCAATAATGACAATAAACGCACAATATATGGTTAAAACAAATTAGACAACGTTCGTACTTACTTATGTATATTTGTGTATAATTTTCCATAATTTCGACACACGATGTTATGGCGAAGGTCGCAGATCACCACGTCGAGTCGTGAGAAGTAAATATGAGTTTGTTGGACACTAATTGCACATACCTATACGGATGAAAGTGCCTAGGTATAAAATAATAAACAAGTTTATTGATCTATACGTTCGTATTTTATACTACTGAGGTGGCAAGCAAACTCATGTTCAACTTGAAGGGGACTGTTTCATAATTTTTATTTCAAATATTATTATTTTAGAGTATTTTAAAAATAATAGCTAACCAAATTATGTTACAGCTTATTTCAATATCTATGACGTCAATAGCCTTTGGCACCTGCGTACCCCAAACGAAGATCATCCATTTTCATAAAGTTTTAATTGACTTGTATTACTAGCTGTGCAAAAAAAATAAACAATATTTAAGTCATATTTAAATATTTCTTGGCAAATTTACCAAAGAATTAGTTATCAAAAAATTTCCTACGAATCGAACGTAGCTAAATATATTATTCTAATCCAAAAGTAGACTTTTTTGTACAGCAATTGTCTGATTGAATTTACTGTTTAAGAGCGGGTAACCAGTATGTACTAGAACGTATTGTTGATTTTGTATTAACTAGTGAGTTGAGTAATTAGTCACCAGCGATGCTTTTTTTTATTCAGCTCCTTACATGCTTATTATTCACCTGGCTTGTATAAATATATAGGTAAAACGACATCTTGACGACGTCGATGACACAAAAATGAATTTTCGTTACGTGGTGTGAAGCACTTAATTAAAAGCGGCATGAGCATAGTCTCCAAAAATTCCTCTGAACACAATACTAAATAAAACATGCCATTCATTCTAAAATGGCAATACACAGGCAGTCTCTGGCAATTGACAGTGACTATATTCAATCAGTTAATATCTAGTACTAAAGACCATATTAAACGTCATGATCGATTCGTTAATTGTAGTACCTACACCTAATATTAATATATCAGACGCTGAATGACACGGTTTTCAAGAGCTCAGGCAATTCAAATAATATACGCAGTTAGGTAAGTGGGTGGTCCTTCGTATGTTTGAACCTTTTTCTTTTTTCCTCCCATGGCCTTTGTTGGGTAGAAAGATAATTTTCTAACTACGATGTCGAGTTTTGTATGAGAAGAGCTGTCGAAAACTGTTGTGTCGGTAAAGTTCATACACTTAAAGATGCAGATTTGTTCTACTGATTATACAAACAAAACGTGTGCCGAATAATAGCATATATTCCTAAATATTTAAATATTTTACTAAACCTACTGAGAATTATCCTATATGTTATAAACAACTCACAAAAAGTTGCTCTGGTACTATAGATATTGATGTCTCTGTCTGTCTCTGTATAATAAAAAAAGCATCTCAAAAATGCTTGTAAAATAAAATACCCTTCCACCACTGCGGTATAAAGCTGCGCCATCTGTGGACAATATGCACAACTTATACGCCCATACAAGTAGTTCCACACATGTTACACAGGTGGCGGCTGTAGTACATAAAGTCACAGATGTAAATTATCAAGTAATTAGTTGACATTATTGCTGTGTATGTGTATTTTATAATATGATATATTAATGAATAAAATAACTTGTTTCAGATACTATGCACAAGAGAACTGGTAGAGTACAATTTTATATTATTTTACTTATTTATAATAATTAAGTAGGCAAGTACCTACTAATTTATATTCATTTAACGTTTTCTTGAATTGTAAACATATATATTATTTAATTTAGTTGAGTGTAGTTGTAAAGTGAAATTCATATCTGTGTGAAAAATTCTAAAAAAAATATTTCTCAAATAACCTTTGTTAAAAAACCAATCAATAGGTATTTTGTTGTTTTGCTTTAGTTTTGGCTTCCTAGTCTTTCTACTTATAACTACGATTTTTTTTGTTTTATTTTTTATTTGGTATACCTAAATCTGTTTTGTAAGTAGGTTTTTAAAACATAAATCTACATTATAAAGTAAAAATTCTTTAAATAGATCCTTAATTCATAAGGGTCTGTGCCAAAGACAAAACCTAATTTCTTTTATTGTCTTCAAGAAGAGCAAAAGAATTTTATTTCAGGGACCGTTGGGCGTTTACCCTTCCGTTGCTAATGACCGCCACACTTAAGGAATTAAAACTGTAATTCGTAGGTATCGGAGGGTTAAGCATTTTATGTTATGCCCGGGTACAAATTAACCGTGTAATGTTTTTTATTGTTCGTTTTGTAATGTTACTTGTTTTGAGAAATATTTAGGTAAATAGTATGTTATGCTTATTTTAAGGGACTTCCGATAGAAGTGGTCGATTTTGATAACATTAGTATCTACTCTGTATATAAATGAATCTGTAAAAAATTATAATAAAAAATCCAAATACTTTGATTAATATATGCCCTTTCTTTGTGTGGAAACCCCCACGGGTCATCACCTCGGAATCGACACGGTGTTCCGTCACAAGTGAGTCTATCGCAAGGGACTCGGGTATACCCTAGGAAGAAAGTCCCCGAGAATGCTTAATATATGCTTAAAAAGCAGTTGTAGATATTTTTTCAGTTCGAAACTATGTCAAGAAGTTAAGTAAAAAGACTTACCTACTAAGTATAATTATGTACGTGAAGAACTCTGAACACTTACATTGCAAACTTAGCAATAAAAAATCTTGATGAATTGAATATGAAGTACCTTGGTAGAATTTAAATATGAAGTACCTTGGTAGAATTTAAATATGAAGTACCTTGGTAGAATTTAAATTATGAAACTTTACTTGTTGACGTTGGTAGATATTCAATTCAATTTCAATTATTCAAGTCTTCAACTATTTTTTTTGGCTAAGAATTACATATTCTTAGGTAATCTTTCTTACTTCCTACTAATATCATAAACGTAAAAGTTAGTGAGGATGTATGGATGTTTGTTACTCTTTCACGCCAGAACTACTGAACCGATTGCGATGAAACTTGGTATGTAGATAGCTGGAGACTTGGATTAACATATAGGCTACCTTTTTTTCGATATTCAAACGAGATCGGGACTTACGTGGGTGAAACCGCGAAGTTTTTGAAGATGTATGAATGTCTCTTTCACGCAAAAACGGCTTAAAAGATCTCGATGAAATTTGGCACAGATGTAGATTATAGCCTGGAATAGCATATAGGCTATTTTTTATTCCGAAAAAATATGTTTCCGTGGGATAAATTTCACCAAAATTTCCACGCGAACGAAGTCATAGGCAAAGTATAATATTTATATAAGTCTTGATTAACGAATCCCGTAAGACAAGTCGGTAGAAATCGTGCTATATGGACCCCTCGCCACTGACAGAGAAGAGAAAATTTAAAAAGTCAACACTGAACGTAAGTGAGTACACCCGCAACACCTCCTATGGAGGCGGAATGCTAGGATGTGTTTAGCTACTCAAGTCTCACCGTCGTATGTGGTTTTTTGAGCAAATATATTTGTACAGTGAAACCTTAATATAACGGCAAAGTAAAATTATGTATAACAATATAAATAATTTGACACACTTAATAGGTAGGCATATTAACTTAATTGTAAGACTACATACAGTCGTCAATTCTGTAGGTCCATATTGCCAGAGTTCATAGTTCATCCCCTATTTGTGGGTGATTTGTTATTCTAATTCGATGGCGCCCTCACATTGGTATAGACAGAGCGTCGGGGTTGATTTATAGACGAGATAAGACTGAAGGTCGATTTGTCTGCGTCTTACGTTATTGATAATACTTTCTTATTTGTTTTTTTTTTCGTCCATATGTAGGGAACTTTATAGTCCTGGAAAATGGCAACATGTTTATGGAATATTATAAAAAAAGGAAGGTGTATAAAGTTATTGGTTTATGGAATGCAATATCTATAGAAATGAGAAACGCTCATACTCATATGAAACAGACTAAATCTTAATTAAAGACGCCAGAAATTTCAACTCAAATCGAACCTTTGAACATGAGAATTACTTCACTCGTGTAAAAGATCCCTTTTAACCAGTACTGGGTTGGGCTGTTGATAACGTTTAAAGGGAGCTCTGAGAGACAATCTTTGAAAGGGCGTATACAAATAACTAGGTGCGGCCCGCGGTTTCACCCGCGTAAATCCCGATGCCGTCATAATATCGTTATAAAAAGTAGCCTATATGATAATCCAGGCCTCCAGCTTTCTACATACCAAGTTTCATTGCAATCGGTTCAGTAAATTTTGCGTGAAAGAGCAACAAACAATCCATACATACTCACAAACTTTCACGTTTATAATATTAGTAGGATTTAATGTTCTTTTATTACTAGAGATTTCTGCACAGCAGATTTCTGCCAAATTAAGTTCACGGTTAGACAGCATCTAGCATCCTTTTTCGTTCTGGGGGATGGGTGGTCACCAGAATTCGAAGGGATAGCTGTTGGCAATGCAAAGTGATTTAGTGTTGACACCGTCTCAGCAGCAAGCTCATTTTTTCTTTATTAAAAAAAACTTGTGCACTTTACGCCAGATGGCAGAAAGTGTAAGCTCATCTAATTTTTCTTTAAATGTCAGCTTCAGACCAAGTCATTGCGGTGGAGTGGGTGTCACATTCTCTTTAATGTCTTTCAGGACATTAAAACAGTGGCAACTGCGATTACCACTCATTCGCCCCCTTTACCTTTACCTACCTGTTCCCCCTATACCGCGGCCGAACGGTTGATGTTGGAAAGTTGTAGGTTTTTTTTTTTTTTTTTAAAAGACAACTCCCGCATTAGGAATATTCCTGTGTCGCGGGGGGCTTCACAAACATTCAAACAACGGAAACAAAGAACATCCAGACTCGGGACAAATATTTGTGGATCACACAAATTTTTGTCCTGTGTGGGATTTGAATCCACAACACTCGGCGCGGCGTAGTGGCGAGGTGACCACTTATGCCATTGCGCCGTCCGTGCAGTCGTATATACATATACTTATACTAAGATAACTTTCATTGCGCGATGCAGGATCAGTGGTTACTCCGTAGTTCGGCGTGTCTTCGTTAGATGTCATTGAAGTATGTGGAATGTAGATGTCGTCACCTATCCATTTAGGTTCTACCTATTGCATTTCGGGTTAACTATATCAACGGGTTTAAAACCAGATTTACGCATATCTAAAATATCTTTCCATTGAACTGACATATTGTTTTTCTTTTTTTTTATAATAGTATCTTCTGGTTATGTAACACACAACACAACATGGTACACTTCGTTATTAAAAAAAATACAGATATTAATAAAATATGTATAATCCTAAAAAGAATTCAATCTAATCTTACCTACACAACTCACATCTTCATTTCCTAACTCGTGTACTCGATAATCTAAAAGTCAACGTGCCTACAATATTATACGTTCAGCGTCAACCCTAATCCACTCGTCGTAGACGGATTACCTCGGCGCGGCGAAACTTCAAAGCGGACGAGGGCTGTCGCGCGCTGTGTGAATTTTAACACCATGTTTGTTTGAAAGCTTAGATCACGATAAGAAGCGGTGCCAGTAAAAATATTTGAGGATATCTTTTATATCTTAAAGATGTGTTTTAGGTTGCGAAATGAAAATAGTTTTTGGTACAATCTAAGCTTGTAAAGAGGAAGATGGGCTTAATATTAACTTACATTATATTGTTAGCGAGTGTCCTGTGTTTTTCAGGTTTCTACAGAAGCCCGCTGTAATTTCGCAGTAAGCCCACACACTCCCTTTTACCCCAAAGAACGTTTCGAATTATTACACATACACATTGCAGGCACCTGAGATCATCAAAGAATCTGAAGCTGAAAATTTACTGTCAAGTCGTTCTCGGTGTAAGCCGTTAGACTGTGGAATAACTTAACTGTGGCAATTAGAGAAGCTAAATCCTTGCACATATTAAAAAAACAACTCAAAAACTATTACTTGACATTATCAATGTTGATGCTATTATTTGTTATTGTGTGTACGTTAGAGATTTACCAATTAAAGAAAGGGTCTTTACATATCGCACTGCTATTACAAGAGTCAACATGAATCAACTCAAAATGAAGCTATTTTGAGAAACGACAGAAAACTGATTACTCGCTTCCTGTTAAAGATAAATAAAAAGTGAACACGGTATATAGATTATTGATAAAATTAAGGGATTTCTGTATTAATGAATTATTTAAAAGATTATTACTGTGATGGTGTACAATAATGAGAAATAAAATAAAATAAAAAACAGTAGCACTACAAGTGTAGTGTATTGTTTGTGGTGATGAAGAAACTTATTAGAGCTAGTTTGGGTCAACACACTAATGTGGTGTGTCTATACAGGCATTACTAACTACTTACTATTAGACAGAACGGGTTATTTAAGCACCTAGTATTATAAAAAAACTTCTCTACGAAGCAAATGCCATATTGGAATATATTCGGTCGAACTCTTCACCGGACGGACGGATATTAGCCGAGCATCCCCTAAATATACATCTGAATAAAACCGTATCTTCTTTATTAATATAAAGATGCTTCTTATTGTCCTTGAATATGTCTCTTATTTCTCCATACAACAATAACCTCCAGTTATTAGCAAGGCCGCATCCATATGCTGCCTTGCGAAAGAAAAAAGCGACACTTTAACATTTTGTATTTGGCTCGGTAACTGTAGAAAAATTGATCTGTCTTGTATATTTCTATAAGATGTACTTTATAATGATGTCACTTATATGTACATTAATTTAAGGTGTTATCAGTAGAAGCGATCTAGAAATGACTAAGTAAATATTCACATAATCATAATAATAATCATAATCATCATTTTTTGGCATTAAAACACGGTATTTGAAGATGGTAAAGTGTACATAGATCATACATGTTTAACTACAGATAATAGCATGCAAAAATTATCTAGTATGTAACTTAATTTTAAATCTAAACTAATATTATAATAAGGAAACATTTGTGCTTTTGTATGTATGATTGTAATGTTTTCACACAAAAACTACTGGACCGATTGCGATGTAAAGCTGGAGACCTGGATTAACGCATAGGCTACTTTTTATGCCGACATTCCCACGGGATCTGGACTTACGCGGGTGAAACCACGAGGCGCTGCTATAATAAATAATAGTCGTCTTTTTCTCTAACGGAACCGTATGGTGCCTTAGCTATAGCATTAAAAAAAGTTCTAAATAGATACGGAACAACTCGTCTTACTTACTTAGTGCGAAGCACTTGAAGATTTTTTTTCGTGGGAGAGCCATGCTTCGGCACGTATGGGCAGGCTCGACCGGAGTGATACCGTTCTAACAGAAAACCGCAAGTGAAGCATTGCACTGCTTTCACCGAGTGAGTGAGGTTACCGGAGGCCCTAACCCTTCCCTCTCCTCCTCTTCCCCTTCCCGTACTCCCACCTTAAAGGCTGGCAACTCACTTCTGACCCTTGTTTCGCAGGTGCCCATGGGCGGCGGTAGTCATTTACCGTCAGGTGACCCGTCTTCTCGTTTGCCCTCATACCATAATAAGAAGAACATTCTTCTGAAAATCTCGGTTAAGTCTGCTTTGGATGGAGACATAATAAGTCCATATTTGTTACGTACAGTTTTACAGGGGTACTTTTAAAAGGGAGAAAGACCATTAGTTTAAATTTTCTTATGACAGCTTCGTAAAAAATCTGTAACGGGATAAAGTATGTACATTTTTTTAATAGGGGTGGAACACTTGTACCAGAGACGATAATACCACATCTATTTGACTTATTGAGTAAAAGGATTTGAATGAAATTGAAAGTATTATGTTTCCCACTAATATTATAAATGTGAAAGTTTGGATAAATGGATGGATGGATGGATTTTTGTTACTTTTTCACGCCAAAACTACTAAACCGATTGCGATGAAACTTGGTATGTAGCTAGCTGGAGACCTGGATTAACGCATAGGCTACTTTTTATCCCGATATTGAAACCGCGGGGACTGCTAGTTTTTAATAAATAATACACTGTGTACAAAATCTGTAATGATTTAGGATGCGAGTTCACATTTCTTTTTTGTTTAAATAAAGGCTTGATAACGTCTTCAGCCAAGCTAAATGTTTATGGTTCACTTTTAGTGTAGGTACTGGGTTGGAACCGAACCCGTAAATACTCGATCGTAAGTACGACGCCTTATAATTAATCATTATCTAAAATTGAAGATCCTAATTAATTCCTCTCATCTGAAGTTCGATATTTTGGGATCTGAGCTATTTTCATTCATATATTTTATTAGAACATTTCCTGTCTTTTGTAATGTAAATTTTCAGAAATTAACACTTTTTGGGTTTCTAAGTGATTATAGTTTGTTTTATGCTAAAATAAAACATTAACTAAAACTAAAAGATACATTATTTACCTGTTAACTTTCCAATGAACGGCAATTAAAAATTGAAAGTAGCAATATTTGCTTTCTTAAATCTACTTTGTAAAACTATGATGGTGCCAATGAATATTCGCAATAGCAGCGATGTCTATTCTAATCCTATCTCCTCCTACCCCTCATGGACTTCCTTCTCACTCGCAGAAGTACACTACTGCTCTAGTAGTGAGAGTTGACCGCGGTCTTGTGTCGATTGAAGTTGTTCTCTTATTCGATCGGCTCTTATTGGAATAGAAAGACGCAGGAGGTTATCATCACCATTTTAGAAATAGGCCGTCCGCTGCTGGACATGGGCTTTCCTCAACGATTTCCAAGAAGACAACCGACGACTGATCTTTACAAGACGTCCTGCGCTGCACTTTGCATACCGTAGTCTCCGATGGAGAACTTTACGGCCCCCTCGGCCATCTGTTCTTCGTGCAGTGTGTCCTGTGCCACAGACACTTCAATTTGCTATAAGTAATTTACTATAATTTATTAATTATACAACAGGAGATATCCTGCGGTAAAATATCTTTTTAACATGTTTTATTAGCTTTACTTTGTAACTAATTAGGTGACTATGTACACAAATTTTTAATAATAATAATAACTTGACACATCTCACACATGGCCGTCTGATCCCAAACTAGACAGAGCCCGAAATATGGTAACCAGACTGCTGATAAACATTCTTATATATTTTTAATTACATACATATTATAGATAAATTACACCCAGACACAGAACAAATGATCATGCTCATCACACAATTATTTGTCCTGGGTGGGAATCGAACCCACGACCTCTGGCTTAGCAGTCAGGGTCACTAACCACTAGACCAACAGGCCAGTCAATTTTGGAAGTCAATTTTAAACCATTTTTTATTGTCGTATCGAAAAAAACTTTGTACCTATGTACCTTTATTAATTTTGGATGAAAAACCTATAATTTGGCATCTTGGAGCTGATCTGATGATGGAGCCAGGAGGTGTATAGTGGACCTCTTCAATGGCTACTAGTAAACCCCTCGAGATTGGGCTCATGTCATTCAACAGATTGGGTTTTGGTAACGCTCGTCAGGTAATGAAGAATGGTAATAAAATAGAGTTTCACTATCAACCTTCTTGGGTTGATAGTAAAACTCTATTTTACTTTTAATTCAGTACGCCATTAAAACTTTTTTAACCGACTTAAAAAAAGGAGGAGGTTCTCAATTCATCGGAATCTTTTTTTTATGTATGTTCTACTGATTACTCGAAGACGCCTGAACCAATTTGAAAAATTATTTTTTTGTTTCAAAGGGTATACTTCCCAGGTGGTCCCATTTAAATTTTATCGAAATCAGTCGAGTGGTTTTTGAAAAATCAACAAATATCTAGAAATTGTATACCTACGTCGATGATATTTTCGTTTGCTCCGAAACATTGCAGTCTCATTGGAGCAGTGCGTTTGGTTGGCCTACTCATATTATTAGTTTTACTAAACTAAAATTATTATTAAACATTACTAACAACATTCTTGTAATTCAAACCATGTATTCTAACTACTCTATTTTTATTCGTAACAAATTGCAGTATTTTCGGTTAACCCCCCCAATTTAAAAATAAAACGACGATTTAAAATTGTCAATTTCATCCATTGAACCATAACGAATGATCGCAATAAATAAGGACTAGTACAGCAGGTGGGTACTCGAGGGACTGTGTGTACCCGCCCTTAGCGACATAAAGAAAAAAGGATTGCCAACTTTATTATTTTTATTAGTACGCCAATCTGTTTGGTTGATGGACTTGATACAGGATGTTTCATTTTAAAATTAAGGTTATGTATTTAAAAAAATATTTCAGCATGTTTAGTTATGTTTATTTTGTTGCTTAGTTAAGTTTTGCTTAGTTTGGGTCTAGATAGCACTATATAATATGCCCTAGAATAATGTTTTTGTTATTTACCCACGTATAAGACCGAATACTCATATGGCTCTCAATTATAAGATGTCATCAACATTCGTCATGTACAATCAGTGCAATTTTACCATAAAGCGTGGTCAGTGTGATATAATTGAGTGTCGTTTGAGTATTTGCAGCACAGTGTCTCGGGAATTTTTTTAATTTTATTTTAAGTCTAATAAATTACTTACCACTCTATTTCTAGAATCTAATTGACTAAATTTAACTAATTCTACTAGTCTCAGAGTGCGGTAACTTTATTGTGTTATTTTTTTATATAAAATTAACTAAATAAAATATGCATATTTATTTATTTCAATGAATTACAGTAGGTATATTGAAGGCCTGTAGTAACACCGGGAACGTATTTCGATAACTATTTTTAAAGTCCGTAATAGGGGGCAAAATTATTTTCATATAAGTATCTGATAAGTTTCCCGGCGCCGTCATCATCAATCTAGTAAAAATTTGCCCTCTCCGAAAATTTCATCTAGGGCTTCAAAAACTGATGCCACGATACTAATGAGACAATCTTATATTTAAAGCTAACTACCTGTTTCCTGCGCCTTCATTAGCGTGGAAATTTTGATGAAATCTAGACTATAATAAATTTTTGTGCCACATTTCATCTAGATCCGTTCAGCGGTTTTTGCGTGAAAGAGTAACAAACATCCATCCATCTCTCCTCACAAACTTTTGCTTTTATAATATTAGTAAAATAATTATCTTTTAAAAAAGTATCACCGACTTCAATGCTCCTCAAAATACCCAAATCGCTTCAAGTGTGCCTATAAAGTTTTAAGAGTTCCATCGATTTCTCCAGGATCCCATCATCAGATCCTGACCTGATGACCATGGGACAAGTATAACCCTTTCAAACAATAAAAGAATTTTCCAAATCGGTCAAGGCGTCTTTGAGTAATCGGTGAACATACATAAAAAATATATACAGTGTAACATAGACCCTCCTCCTTCTTTGAAGTCGGTTACGATAACATTTTATTGAAACAACCTGTATTAACCCTTCGAAGAACGAAAATATGTTCATCTAAGCACCTTGCAAGCGATATATAAAAATCCCTCAACCCATGTAATGACGATTTTAAACTCCCCACCGTCGTTCTAAGCCATTTACCTTACGGCATTGTCTCTGGTTCTTCCCAAACATACTTGACCCATGACATTGAATCCATCCAATACATTTTTAAAGACAAAGAGCTAAACCCGTGGGTCTTTTTACTTTGGCTATTTGTTTTATGGTTGTCTCTTATTGTCTAAGGCATAGACAAGCGTTTTTATTGTCTGCGGGGTTTAAAGTGGGGGCCCTTAAGTGCTGTAACTTTTTGCTTTCCGTTTAAAGGGGTTGTTACTTGTGATGCTCTTGGAATGTAGATTTGTGTGTTTACAGATGTTTTTGTGACTAGGTACAAGATAATTTTGGATATTTTTTTATGGCATAATGGGCAATCGAGCAGGCAGGTCACCTGATGGTAAGTGACATGGACACCTGCAACTCGAGAGTTACAAGTGCGTTGCCGGGCTTTAAGGTGGGAGTAGGGGAAGGGGGGGAAGAGGGAGTGTACGGGGAGGGGGAGAAGAGTGGATAAGGGGGAGGGGGAGAAGAGTGGATAAGGGGGAGAGGGAAGAGTTAGGACCTCCGGTAACCTCACTCACACGGCGTAATACAATGCAATCCTTGCTTAACTGCCGGTTTTCTGTAAGGCCGCGGTATCACTCCAGTCGAGCCGCCCTTATATAGGCCCCTAATCCTAATCTCTAATCTATAATAATAATCCTAATGCTAGCTAATATTATAAATGCTAATATGAGTTTGTTGGTTTGTGTATTTGTTACGCTTACACGCCTTAACTACAAAACCAACCGTAATGAAACCATACCATAATACAGGCTCTGCCGTCTGATCCCAAACTAGGCAGAGCCTGTACTATGGTAACCAGACTGCTGATAAACATACATATTATAAATAACGTTACTAAATATTATATAAAGCTGAAGAGTTTGTATGGTTGAATGCGCTAATATCAGAAACTACTGGTTCGAATTGAAAAATGAAAAGGAAGGCTATAGGTAATATAACATCACGTTACGGCCAATAGGAGCGTAGTGACCATAAGCGCAAGTGAAAATGCGGGGACAGCTACTTATTGGTAAATTAGACCCAGACAGAACAAATTAACTGGCTGTAAATCGAACTCACGTCCTCTGGATCAGCAGTCAAAGTATATCTTATTTATAGGCGTTTTTTACAACACATAGCACAAGCTGTGCTTCGTTTGGGTCTATATAGCGCTGTATGATAACGTCCAGATTCCAGAATAACATCCAGAATATCGGGATAACGTTCAGAATATCAGGACAGCGTCCAGAATATCAGGATAAAGTCCAGAATATCGGAATTAAAAGTAGCCTATGTGTTAACCCAGGTCCCAAGCTATCCACGTACCAAATGTCATCGCAATCGGTTCAGTAGTTTTGCGTGACAGATCAACACACATCCATACATCCTCACAAACTCTCACGTTTATAATATTAAGTGGATTATTTGCATTCGTGACCTAACTCACTCACTCGAATGTTAGGTTAGTCATACTCAAGGTTTCCCAAAACGAAGTATGTCTGATATTAGTACTTCTACTTAAGCATTGTCATTCCATGTTGGTAAGCAATAAAAGTAAGTTGTGAGAACTAGACATAACATTATTAACAGTCAGTGACTGTTAATAATATCCACAGTCTATGTATAATAATGTGCTTAGAAAGATACGTACTGAGTCGTTATCTATATAGGTATATGCGTAAAGAAAGTTCTTTGTACCGACGTATTTTTAAGAAAATTTCGCTAACGCAGGAATGTCAAAAAAAAAACGCCTTAAGTTTATGTATAGAAAAAGATTTTATACCTATTTAAAAATTACGTGTTGAGCTATCATGGTACGTAAGTCTATACAATGACAGTTAAAGTTATACTGGCTAATGAAATAGACATAAAATGAATTATGGTCGAAATTCTACTACCAGACGATCTCTAGTATGTAAATAGGCAACACAACAGATCCTCTCCTCCTCACAACTACGTATTTGTTTATACTGCCCCCACCCCACCACTATTATACACTGTTAATAATAATAGATAATAATAACTTGGGACATCTCACACTCGGGCGTCGGATTCCAAACTAGGCAGAGCCTGTACTATGGTAACCAGAATGCTGATAAACGTACTTGTATATTTTTAAATACATACATATCACTACATATTATAAAACAAAGTCCCCCTGTTTGTCTGTTCGCGATAAACTGAAAAACTACTGAACGGATTTTCATGCGGTTTTCACCAATAGATAGAGTGATTCATGAGGAACGATTGGGTGTATAATTTGTTAACCTTTTGTTTAAATTTGTTGAAATATGATGATGATTTTTGAAGATGTCTCTACTACCCGTGCGAAGCCGGGGCGTGTTGCTAGTTATAGATAAATTACTCACAGACACAAAAGAATTGATCATGCTCATCACATAATGATTTTTCCTGGGTGGAGTTTGAACCCACGACCTCTGGCTCAGCAGTCAGGGTCACTTACCGCTACACAAAATCGATCAAATTAAATCAAATCAATTGATTAAAAATTAATGAGCTCTAGTGACAACAATATTTTTAATTTTGGAAAATATAATAAGTTTTTTTTTCAAAATAAATGTAATGATTATAGTCGCCTTTCGACCACGGTGCGAACACTAGTAAACATAAACATTTAATAGATACATAGGCTGTACTAAAAGTATCGGGAATGGAATATTTCCACTGTTTCTGTCATATTAAAGTCTTTTTAATTGAAAACACCTTGGTTTTAAAAATCGAATACCATTTATTTATTTAAAAAAAGATTCTCGGTCTTATCACAAGGTTTTGTCAAACTTGTTTAGTAGTTGAGAAAATGGAATTGACTCGAGAAAATTCAAGAGCGATAATTTATTATGACTTTCGAAGTGGTTTAACGCAAAAACAGTGTGTTGACCGAAGGATTTCTGCATTTGGTGATGAAGCCCCATCCAAAACCACAATTTATCGCTGGTTTGCTGAATTTCAACGTGGAAGTGTCAAGCTCAGTGATGATCCCCGTCAAGGTCGTCCAAAAACTGCAGTCACCCAATAAAAGGTTGATGCTTTGCGTAAGCTGATTGAGGAAGACCGACATGTGACATACCGCAAAATTCAGGCAACTTTAGACATTGGCATGAGTCAAATACAAATAATCTTGCATGAACAATTAGGTGTAAAAAAGTTGTTTTCCCGATGGATACCGCATTCGCTCTGTGAAGAGCAAAAAGCGGCTCGCGTTACTTGGTGCGTCAGAACTCTCGAAAGATTCCACGCAGGATCCTCAAATGCTGTATACAACATCGTATCAGGTGACGAATCCTGGATATACGCGTACGAACCCGAAACAAAAAACCAGTCACGAGTTTGGGTGTTCGAAAATGAGTTAAAGCCAACAAAAATTGTTCGTTCACGGAGTGTTGCAAAAAAAATGGTAACCACGTTTGTCTCCAAAACCGGCCATGTTACGACTATTTCTCTTGAGGGACAAAGAACGGTTAATGCAGAATGGTATGCTAGCATTTGTTTGCCACAGGTCGTTTCTGAACTCCGTAAAGAGAACTGCAACCGCCGCATCATCCTCCATCATGACAATGCGAGTTCTCACACCGCGCACAGAACAAAAGAGTTTTTAAAGCAAGAAAACATAGAGTTATTAGACCATCCCCTGTACAGCCCCGACCTAAGCCCTAATGATTTCTAAACTTTTCCTAAAATTAAGAATAAATTGCGTGGTCAGAGATTTTCATCACCTGAAGAAGCTGTGGACGCCTACAAAACGGCCATTTTGGAGACCCCAACTTCCGAATGGAATGGTTGCTTCAATGACTGGTTCCAATGTATTTAAAAATGTGTCAAATTTCGCGGAGAATACTTCGAAAAGCAATAAATACATTTTTAAATAGTAATGTTGTGTCACTTCCTTGATTCCCGAAATTTTCAGTGCCGCCCTCGTACACTCTCGCTCTCGTAGAATGGGAGAATGCTAGTCCTCACCCGTTCGCTTCCTGTTTTTTCCACACTACCTTTACTTTATCTACTAATATCGTAAAGTATCAAATATTTGAAGTTAATGTGTTAAGAGATATTAAGGCTGCAAAAACGATGATATAGTTTATTCATTTTTGATTAGTTTATTTTCATATCAAAACTTTCATCTGACTTTGTTAATAGAGATCATGCCTCATCAGATGGTCATGCCATCGATATAGCTATAAATATACGAAAATTGCATATCTATTCTATCTATTCATAAAAATTTAATCGTCTATTAGATAGACAATTCTTATTCCAATAGACTATTATTTATTTAAATTAAATGTAACAGGCAATGTTCTTCATTAAATTTCTCTTAAAGGAAAGTCTTACGTAATTAAAATACAAATAAAGCAGCTCGGCAAATCCCGAAATTTCCATACGCCTACGCCTAAATTCATTATGAGGCGAGATTTCGCCTCATAATGAATTTTCTATTTCTCCCAAAGACATTTTTAGCTGCTTTGAGCAGCATTAGAGAGCATATACACTATGGTCTAGTGGCAGTACTATTCGAGTGTAAGTGCCAAGTGGGGCGGCAAATCTTTAAACAGTCTACTGGACACATATTTTTACTTTATTACCAAACCAATTTTAAACCAAATAAGAACTCGCGCGTTGCTAAAGTCCACAGAATACCTAAGTCGCTAGACTTAGGTATTCTGAGAATTCGAACTATATTCGACCAGTCCAATGTGAGGAGAAATCTGTTGCTCCTTATGTAAACGAGTTTAAGATAGCCTTGCAGTACCAATTTTGAATTAGTTATTCGGATTTAACTAAAATGTTCATTTACCTAAGAATTTTCTATCTCTTCCAAAGATATGTAACTGTTACACAGCATGTTTACAACACAATTGTGGTAAACCCTGAGGGCAAACAAATTCGGATATCTATTGGCAATTATGGTCGACTGCGGTCTAACCCTTTCATAATGGAAGGCGGCCCGCAGCAAAGTAACAATTTATATAAATACGTGAAATGATTATATTATTATTTGTAATTTTTTAAATATATATTTAAGAAAAACTGACTGTCGAAGTTGTGTATCACACTTGCACTGGTGATTCATTATTTTTATTATTAATAAACGATGTTATTTTTTCCCTACAATGTTTTACATTCACTATTAAAGATACTAAATTTTAAACACGTAGATACTTGTATCGCTATAAAAACCTAATTTTTAGCAGACTGTAAACATTGAAGACATTATGCCAATCTTTATTAGAACCAATGATACCTAAAAATTTAACTACATTTATTTTTCAAAATCTTTCCGATAGGTACTGATACAAAATTGATATTTAATTACAGTTGACAAGATTTTTTTCTTATTAATGATGCAGAGGGCTACACATAGGTACGTCAATGTTTTGAATTTTGAACATAATCAGCTATCCACATTTACCAGATAGTAGACTAGAAGACTTAAATTTAAACCTATTCGTGCCCGATTGAAGTTATATCTTCAAATAAAAACAATTCCGACACAAAACAAACCTTATTTTTAGTATAACATATAATTTTATAATGGCATAGAGAGAACATAGGTACGTCAATTTAAGGAAATAAATGTACAAAGGTTGTTATTATTATTTTTAGGAGAATCTTAACAGCGACGAAAAAAAAACACAAGGCTTTCTTTGAAGCACACACACTTTGTAGGCTATGTGCACTTTTAGAAAGTATTCATTTTAATAGTTTTTAAGTATAGATTGATTTCTTCTAGACTTTTTGGACATGGGAGAGCCATGCGTCCGTACGTATTTCGCCGAGTACGTGCGCTTACCGGAGGCCCTAACCCTTCCCTCTCCCCTCCTTCTCCCGCTTCCTCCTTCTCCTATTCCCACCTTAAAGACCGGCCACTTACTTGTGACTCTTGAGCTGCAGGTGTTCATGGGTGGCTGCAGGTGTTCATGTAGTCACTTACCGTAAGGTGACCCGTCTGCTCGTTTGCCCCCTATACCATAAAAGAAAAAGACAGGTATACATTTCTATCCCGGGTCCCCCTGCAATATACTTACTTGTAACGGAACACCGTGTGGTTTTAATCGGTTCGAGTCCTACATACCACTTCACCCTCCGTGAGGTGATGACCCGCAAGGGTTTCCACACGGTTAAAAAAGGGATATATTTCTAAAAGTATGTGAAATAAGTTAAGGCATTCATCGTCCTTATCATTGCAATCTCGAACTATGACATTACCACCATATATTCACTGCTTGAAAGATTTATTTTAGATTTTTTATCTTGTTCATCTTGGTTGCAGACCATGTAGGTCTTTTAGCGACCAAGATAAGGTGAATATACGACATTTCAAAACTTCAAACTTGAAACTTCAAACTGTTTATTGTGGATCATAGGTACAGATAAAGATGTTTACATTGTATTTAGATCAGCTATGTCCTGCCATTTGGCATACAATATATTTTTATTACTTACTACTTAACTTTATATTATTAATTTTTTACTATTAACTACTATTGTTATTATTAATATTATAATAATTACACACTAACAATTATTAAATTATTTTAAAATTAACTAATACTGAGTTTTGTCATAAAATTATCGTTCCAAGTATTTTCAATAGGTATAAGTACATATGATGTCAAAATAATATATATTATTATTAAATTTCAAAGTTAGTGTAACAAGTATTGAAAAAGTCATGATAGTAGAGTGCTATTAATAACATGGCATTGAAACAAAATTCAGTCCGTGGACGCTTCTAAAAGTAAGGTAGTCTCTACCCGACTTGATTTGCGGCCCCTTTCTGCGGCCATTCTCGGACAGTGCAAAGGTTCCCTAATTAGGGATTTACTATTCCGTCCTGTCTTTTATAGTAATGTATGGTGACAACTGTGACATCGATCATATAATTTATTCAACTCAGGATCGAATCCACTACCGCTTCCTGCCAATGGTTGGGCAATAGGTACAGTCGTTGTTGCTATGAACAACCATTAAATATATTTTTATTAAGGTCGTATGGATACAGTGTGTATTGAATAATGGTTTTCTTTTATTGGCTCAAAGATTCATAGATTTTTATTTCAGTATCAAATTAGCGTTTAAATCGAGGCAATGTCCTTCATGTTTTAGGGTTATATGGTAATTTGATTTGATGACCAAAAGTAGTGATCAGAATAAATAAGTGAAGTGTTTTGAAATTAGGAATCTTAATATCTGAGTGAAGAATATTTATTTATTTATTTAGGTCTATCCACAGCAAATGCATTACAAATTAGGTACAGAACATGTTAGTAAATAATATGGCTGATACATTTGCCAATTACGGAATAACCAGCATGCGTATTATGACAATGACACAGAGAAAAAAAAAATGTATTAACATAATGAATAAACTAAACTAAATAACATTTCTACGAAATTGAATTTAGTAGAAAATAGATAAAATTATTACTTATACTAAGGTACCTACTACTTTGAACTGTTGTTGTTATTATTAGAGGTTCGAAAGAAATTAAATATTTTATTTTTAAAACTATTTTTAGAGTCGTGGTAGAAGTCTTATACAATATATAAGGCGGCCACCAGTCCATCGGTGACCACGATCGGTGCAATTCGATCGAAAAGGTATTCTACCTTCCTATTATCGCGATTAAGTCCCGAGTTACACATCTAATATGTATTAAAGTCGCGAAAGTTTAAAGACAATGAATAACTGATATTATCAAATGATATGGCTAGCAACCCGCCCCGACTCCGCACGGGTAGCAGAGACGTCTTCAACAATAATCATGATATTTCAACCAATTTACACAAAACCTTAACAAATTATACTCCTAAACATTCCTCATGAATCGCTCTATCAATTGGTGAAGCCGGCATGAAAATCCGTTCAGTAGTTTTTGAGTTTATCGCGAATAGATAGACAGATAGACAGACAGACGCGGCAGGGGACTTTGTTTTATAATATGTAGTGATATATATATCGCCTGGCTATCAACAAGTTGTAGAGCACTAATTAAGATTATTAGTGAAAGTATTATATTGTAGTCAACCCTTCTTATTCAGTTTAATGAATGTACCAAGAGTAGTTACGCTGCCGGTAGCAGTACCTATTTCATGATTATAATTTATGCTAAATTACGTAACAGTATAATGACACACCTTTTTTGCAACATTTTTGATGATAGTTTACTTTTTTTACGGTCTGTCTGTCTGTGTGTCTGTAGAGACCTTTTTCTCAGGAATCTGATGAAGCATCAAGTTGAAATTAATACTAAATACTTACCTTCTCAATACCTTCTACTTGCTGGGCTGCATAGGACAAAATAACGAAATAATCTATATATTTAAAAATCAATGTACCTATGTTTGTTCGTTCCAAAACAATTGATCAGATTGTGATGAAACTTTGGTAGGGTGTTCTGAGAACGCTCGTGAGGGTACCTGACCCAAAAAAATCTATATAAAAACAGGCATTGCCACGCATGCCGGGTGCAGCTAGTATATACTAAAATGGGGCCTGTTTTGCCTTTAGGTATTTAGTTGCTAGTTTATTCCACGTAATGCACAATCAGTAGCACTTTTTGTCTTCTAATATCCAAGTTGAAAGACAATCTCTTGTCTTAAACAGCTGTCAAAATTAACAAAAACAAATGTCCTTCCAATACTCTCCCTATCGAAAAAACCTTAAGCCTCTACTACCCTTCTAACAAAGTCATTAATATTAACCCGTATCAACCCCATTGGACATAAATAAACATTAAAAACACAACCACAAAAGAGGGAACTCTAAAATATTCATTTCTGTTGGGATTTTTTCGCAAACCACTTCGCACCTCCACTTACTCGAGTTCCGTAGAGATTTTTCTCTTTTTTCTTAAGAATAAAATTTACATATTTCATTCGTGAATTTATTTTTCTATCTAAAGATTACAAGTATGCTAATAAGATTGTATGTTACGTTTGGGAGTTACAATCATATTTTACTTGCCTTCTTTTGATATTTATTTTTAAATAAATTACTGTGTTGCCAGCTTACAGATTTTGAGTGTTCCATACTTCTTCGATTTCTTTATTTTTGCTTTGTTTTTTTTAAACAAAGTGTAACAGAGTATGACTCTGCTTAGAATCTAATTGTGCATTGCAGCAATTTTTCTAAACAAGAATTTAAAAGTTCCAAAGAAGTCTGATATCAAAGTGAGGTTCGTACCTATTCGTTATACCCTTCCTGTAATGGAAATAGCAATGATTAAATATTATTTTCAAGTTTTCGGTCGTAACTAACGTTTTCCAATACCCAGACAGAACATGTTCATCTCATCACCCATCATCTAAATATAAATTGCCGAAAAAAAACAGGTCACTTCCTTTTTCACTTCTAGTTGCAAATCGTTTTAATTAGTAGGTATTGACGAGCTTTAGTGTTATAAAAAATTTAAAAATGTTTTTTTTCTTTTTTGTTATTGTTATCTAAACTAATATTATAAAGAGGAAACATTTGTGTGTATATTTGTAACGTTTTCACACAAAAACAACTAGACCGATTGCGATGAAACTTGGTATGTAGATAGCTGGAGACCTGGATTAACGCATAGGCTATACTTTTTATCCCGAAATTCCCACGGGATCGGGACTTACGCGATTGTATGAATAACGATTGAATTTCGACCTCTGGGCGTTATTAATTTCCCTTTTTTATTTTACCACTAGTTTCAATAAACCTCAGAATTTATTTAGAAAAATAAATAAACAGGAAATAAAAATCATAGATGTATATATTATCATTTTTATCATATTTGCTATAAGTATTAAATGTAGATCCCAAGCTCCCTTGTTTTAAGAAAGATGTAACCGACCAACTTGTATTGACATCCAAAATAACTCTCAGACCGTCTCTTTGCACCATTCTCATGATATAACAGAGGGGTGGAGTATGCCTTGGGTGGTTGGTTATGGGATATAACAATCATTTGTCATGTCAGATGGTGGCGATACGACGTCACTTCGCTGATGGACACAGATTTGTGTAATGCCGACTATGAATATATTTTTGGGGTACAGTGATATGGCACTTATGACACTAAGGTTTTGCAGAGATATGATTTTTGAATTATACTTGGAAGGGTTTATTTTCACATATGGTTATACCGAGTAAATGTGAACACTTTTAAAAGTATTATAAATAGGTACGCATCACCTCCTTCCCTCAAAACAGCATAAATATGATAAATAACATTACGGAATCTGAATTTATTAAAGGACTAGCTGTGCCCGCGACTTCGTTCGCGTGTTTTTCGGAAAACAGCAATTTGTCGCTTATTGCATAGTACCTCTTTCTCCAGGCAGGATTTTTTATACTGTATTGGCGGTGAAACCACCTGGAGCGTACAAAAAAGGTTGTTTTGGTTGCTAACACGTGAAATAACGACATAATTTGGCCGTGGTAACATTACTCATTTGTTTTTCGTGTGGAAGCTCACCTCACCGGGCTATTGGTGAGGCCGTATATCAGGCTTAAACCAACTAAAACCACACGGTGTGCCTCACAGCACCGTTTATGAGTTGACCGTCGATACGGCGACGTTTTGCCTCCAATGATCCACCCAGCGCTGGCTAGCGGACAACGGGGCGATGTCCAGATACCTCTTCACGGGAGACTCTGCTTCGGGTGAAGAACTTAAAACTCGTCTCATACACCCACGGCCACTCTTAGCGTACGCACGAGAGCGCGAGTGAAAAGGTTCCACCTGGAAGTTTTTCTACCGAATCCACACCGTCACCTCCTCCTTGCGCAAGATGTTCTCCTCGCAGAAAATCGTCATG
Source organism: Callimorpha dominula (assembly GCA_949752705.1). Classification (NCBI taxonomy): domain Eukaryota; kingdom Metazoa; phylum Arthropoda; class Insecta; order Lepidoptera; family Erebidae; genus Callimorpha; species Callimorpha dominula. Next base: position 13,074,852 of record OX457011.1, read on the forward strand.
AAACAACTGTGACGACCTAACATCTCGATTCGTCCGACCAATTGGGAGACTCTTGCTGTAGTCAGTGTTTGCTTCTGAGCTTTGTTTAGTCACGGTGTAACATAAGATTTCACACTACTGTAACCGAACGGAAAATAAATGGTCTGAAAGTGTAAAAAAAACTTCACCGGTTACATGTCAATATTTCAGCTTACTTGTAATTTTTTTGGCGATGGTGTCTGCCATGCATTTAATATACGAGTAGTATAAAATCTTTTTAACAAAAAATTAAACCAACGAAAAGAACTAAAAAGCAAAAAATAAATAAACCTTAAGTCTTAATTATTGAGCTTATTTACATAAACTATCTAATTTTATATAAACTTATTTTGAGTCGGCGCCAAACAACAAACTGATTAATTATCAAAATTTTATTTGGCGCCGACTCAAAATAAGTTAATATAAATTTGATACTTTATGTAAATAAGCTCAATACTTAAGACTTAAGGTTTATTTATTTTTTGCTTTTTAGTTCTTTTCGTCGGTTTAATTTTTTGTTAAAAAGATTTTATTTTATGTTTTTTTTCATCATCATGATGATGATGATGAAAAATGATGATGATTTCTAAACGTAATACCTGATAAAGTAATGAAAAGTAAACAGAAACACTATTCGTTCCAACAATTTTCGAGGGTTTCTCTCAATTTTTTCAAGATCCCATCATCAGAACCTGACTTCCTTGACATGGGACCACTCTTGAGGTATACCCTATCTAACAAAAAAAGAATAATCAAAATCGGTCCATAAATAACGGAGGGAGGGCTAAACAGACATTAAAAAAAAAAAAAATTATACGGTCGAATTGAGAACCTCCTTTTTTTTCGTCGGTTAAAAACTGTAATACTAACAAAGTGTTAAGTTAAACTAACAACTTTTTTTTTTTGTAAGTCATAGAAAAGAAATATGTATATAAACGGTCGAATTGAGAACCTCCTTTTTTTCGTCGGTTAAAAACGATACCTAATAAAATTTAAAAAAGTAAATTAGTTTTTATATAAAAAAAATGCAAAAAAAGAAAAAAAATATCAAAGAGGGATTCGATCCGGCACCCAATCTAGTAGAAATCGCACTCTACACCAGATAAGCTAAACGCTCGCTGGTATGTAGTTCGAAATGAGTAAATACGTTGTACTGAAGTTACAATGTTATTACAGCTTTCATTGATTTTCCTGTGGGAACCAAAGTTTAACCCGTGATAAAAAGTACCCTATAACCTGCGCAGGCATTCAAACTATTATCATACTAAGTTTCAAACATATCCCTTGAGTAACTTCTGAGTTTATCGTGAACATACAAACATATCTCTTACTAACATAACTACTAACATATATCTTAATACCCCTCAGTCGTTTTTTTTAAATATATTCAATGTACAGAATTCCCGCTACAGATTTATTATAAGTATATATTTTCTAAAGTTTAATTTGTTTCATAATTTTATTCATATTGTAAGAAATAAATAAGAAAGATTTAATATATAACAATATCTTGAACTTGATGCATTTAAGCTTTGGTCCGGGTCCACTGTAATAGACCACTTGTGACGGAACACCGTGTAGTATTAGTTGGTACGAGTCCGACATACCACTTTACCCTTGGCTTCGAATGACCCGTCGGGGTTTCAAAACGGTTAAAAAGGGGGATAAGGTTATAGTTTTCCACGCTAGTGCGGGTTGGCAGACCTCACAAACTTTCAAGATCATCTTTGAGAATTATCAGATATAGATGTAATAGCGCTAACAGAAAAAATAATTCAGAGGATCAATGATAGAGGTAATAAGACGAACAGGACAATTCATTTCATAGAACCGATGACAGAATAATATTTTGTATGTTTCTGAACGAATTTGTCAAACAAGTCATCACATCCGCGATAACAAAGTTTCAACGAATCTGTTCTGGGAAAACTATATATGTTAAAAATATTCTTCTAAATAAATGACAATAGGTACATAAATCTTCTTATAAGCCACATCGAGGGCTACTTTGTACGTGAATGTTTCCGTTACAAACATTGGCCATTTGCTTTGTATTGAGAACAGGGAGCATTCTGCATTTATATTAGGATAATATATAAGTATAGTGTGCGTGAGGTGAACAAATATATATTTACTGTGAACTAGACGCCAAAGCATCGTAGCGCAGCTGAAGCAAGTACCTATCCAAGTAATGTAAATTATGGAGGCTAACAAAACCAAAGACAAACGTAAGCACTGTGCATCCAAAACCTACGTCATTATAAACAAGCACGAATTTTAAGAATAAGTAGTATATATTATACCCATAGGTGACATTTTGAAAGTTATTAAATTGTTATATAAATATAATATTAAAATGAATTACCTACCCTACTACTACTACCCTACCTTAATTAATGAAGGTTGGTTCTAGACTTATCTTATAGAATACTTCTAGTAAAGCACAAGTTCAGCCAGATATTTTGTGAGTATTTATATGTATATTATGCGTTTCAAATGAGAAGATAACTGTCAAACCGCCATATTGCAAAACACCGCAATGTGCGTGCATTTTCACTAAGAAAAGTAAGGTCAGAAAAAATAAACAGTTGCTGTCTTGTAGGTGTAATATGTAGGTATGTAACCATAGTAATCAATTATAAGAAATAAACTATGAAGTGTTGGCATTTTACCAGGTTTACCAGGATTAGACTGTTTTATTGCCTTTCTATCAATTCTATCATCATTCTATCTCCCAGGCTCTTGAACGGATCACAGTTTCGAACGTCATAGAACTTTATAACATAAAAAGGATAACTATTAAATAAAAATAAAGCAAATATAGCTATTTCGTATTGAAAACATAATAACAGGTCGGAAATCGAAAAATAGCCAACATAAATTAATTAAAATATTATATTATAATTTCATAATAGGTTGTAATAGCGGTCCCTTGCTACACTTTAACCACCCACCTCCTCGTTCCTAAAAAGCTTTCTGGAATTGTATGAACTTTCAAAAATATTTTTTTTTTATTTGATTCCAGACACATACCTTGAAAGTTATTCTTTAAAAAAAAATACGATCTCTCATAAGGAAACTGTAATGTGGAAAGTCATATAGTTAATATGAGGTACTGACATAATACTAATAACAAATTTTGAGAGGGAGAGATATCTTTAATAGTACATAAACGCTTGTTACAGACAACCGTTTATGTACTTTTTATTATGTTTAATACCAAGACAATCGCACTATAATAAAAAGATGAAGTACATACACAAATATACACAAATATATTTCATTTCATTACATTTATGAATGTACTTCAACATCACTCCAGTACGTCGCCTTCATTTAATTCAACACACATTTTAGCCACAGGTTGTAAACTAAAAGAGCGTGGAGATCATTTGGTGTAGTTTTTGACAGATGCATGAACCAGTTGTCATGTTCTTAAAGAATGAGGCATAATGCAAATAAATGTTTTTACGAAACGGTAAAGACGTGTTTCACATTTTCTTAATTGCGTGACAGCTACCTACTAGCTTTTTTTATTATTTCGTTAATTTGAAGACGCTCTTACGGTAATTTTCACTCACAACTGAAAGGGTCTCTTTTTAAAATAGAATGTTGTGCATTTTTAATAATCTTTAAGTATTTAAATTATAAGTACAAAGCAGTATTTTAATATAATGTTAAGTTTCTATAAGTATTTGTGAATAACTACTACAAATTCTTTCGGCGACGGTCAAACCTACAATAAGTACTCGACAAACTGACAGTTTCAGCGATGACATTTTTAACCGTTGCACCATCCGTGCATTCGAATTTAATGAATATTTTGATTTGGGGTGACGTTTGAATATTCCAAGTAAAATGGCAAATTAAAATTACATTTACGTCTACCAAGAACCGCAATAAAACCACCAAGTGCAGCATTAGTTTTTTATAGTCATTTTATTGAGGAATGTATGCGCCTTGACTGTGTCTTCAGAATATTTTATATGCAATATAAAATAAATAGACTGATTAATAAGCATATCATGATTCGCTACCGTCAACTGTCCACCTACTCAGTATGGTCGGCATGTTCTATTTTTGAAATGTGCAGTAACGGTCCCGAGTGCGTGATCGCGTTACGATTCGAATTTTGACGTTCGGAGAAATTTGGCCGAGAACTCTCGACCAATAGGAATGTGGTATTCAAAATTTGCATCGTTTCTCTTTTTGTATATTTAAATGTAGAAGCTTTTGATGCCATTTTGTATGTTGCCTGTCGCGAGCAAACATCTTAATTGAAATAGTTCACGAAGGTGGACTAGATGGCGTTGTGTTAGAATAAGATACAAGCTCTAATTGCTGATTTTAATACAAATTACCACTACCATCCTATAATAAAATACTTGGGCGTGTTATCGACATATAAGTAATTAACCGTGGTTACGGAAGTACCGTCTGTCATGTTTGTTTTAATAATAAGAATCCCTGAAACGATTAAAAAAAATATTTACAGATTGATTCCAGTTGGAAGTTAAAATTTATTTTAATTTTTTTTTATTTTTTTTTAAATAAAAGAATACTAGCAACGTGGGACACACATTACTAGTATTCTTGTTAACCCCTCCAGCTAAGCTAAATGCTTGTGTTAGGAGTGAGTTCACGCCGGTAGTGCACTGGGTGGGGTTCGAACCCACAACCACTTGATCGCAAGTCCGACGCCTTAGCCATTGCGCTACCGCCGCTTAAATTGAGTTCTAAATTTTAAACTACGTTGTATAAATAGTTAGCACCTTGATCTTGAATACCTTATGTATTTATAGGATCTGCCTTTGGCTTTCATATTCTGTCCACGGGACATATTATATTACTAGAATTTTTATTATCCCCTTCAGTTAAGCAAAGCTAAATGCTTGTGTTTGAAGTGGGTTCACGTCGGTAGTGTACTGGGTGGGATTCTATATTTACTTCTTCTTTTTCCAAATTACGATCAAGGGTTTTTCTAATTAATCGTTATTCCGACACTTTAATTATTGCGGTACTTTCAATCAAATAGAAAACCTGACTGCTTCAAAATTAATAACTCTCAAAAAATCATTTCATCAACAAATTAGAGTATTGTGAGCTCCTTTTTGAACAAATATTTCGCCTGTTTTAGGAGGTACAGCTCTTCCTTTAACAATATATTTTGTGAGTGATTGAAATAGTTATTCTTTTACATTAAAAATATACAATAATAATTGATATTAGCTAAAAAGCAAGTCTAAACATCTAATCAAATCCAATGACACCGCATAAATGTAGAAATCCGTCAAACAGTTAAAGCTGCAGAGTATAGCAAAGAATTACAAGAAATCGATTCAAATAATATTATTAACAATATCAATTAGTGCAACGCGTCTGTTCGACTAACAAAAATGGCGTGGACTTACTGTTATATCTTCATTTATTGGAAGTCGATCCTATCTGTAGATGTCCGGTTCTTTGTTAGCCTCGTATGGCGTGTGGCTGTTATAATATTTGCTATATAAAATGATTCCCGTATACTTGACTTACCTACACTGAACTAGTGTTGTAGTTATGGACTTATCTCCTCTGATTTTGAGAGCAGAACCCATGTTGTGATAAAGTTATTTTGACAGAGTTGTGAGTTGCATTCAAAATCATAGAGTTGCAGCATTCGTTTTGTAATCGGCTCTGTCTAATCCCGATTTTTTTTTATATTTAGGTAGTTATACTGTTTCAGTTTCTTTATCTAATATCGTCATGAATTTTAACAGTCATATTACTATTATGAATTAAAATCCTTCCATCCATTACGATACTACGAGTAGGTGTATAAAAAACCCATGTAAGTACCACGTAATCGGAAACACACACACGCATTTTTTTTTCCGATAATTCAAAAAAAACAATTTACGAATCACGATTCTCGCGAATTCGAAACCAAAATTACTATTTCTCACTCAAAAATGTTATATTTCGAAATTGGAACATCGATAAAGGTTCTTCCATACTAGAAACTGATCACGCGGATTTAAAAAATAAATTACATTAATTAAAATTCATTCTCTATAAATATTATATTAATGGAAACTCGACGCCATTTTTCTAAATGGCAAAAAGCCAGAGCGCGCTCGTTCCTATGATAATGAGAGCAATAGTCAACTAAATGGTTTGTAACGATCGCTGCTAATGGAGCATGTTACAGATTGCTGAACACATACAGATACACAGAAGACTTTTACACTATAAAAAGTAATTCTTCTTCATCAGCGGCAGTTCTCCTCGACACGGCCCGTATAGTGACGGGGTTCCTATCTTTGGAGCCCTAACCACCGGTGTCTTGATCCGTGTACCTGATGTCGATGGTCTACTACTTTTTTATATTTTTAAATAGATATTTGTTAGGTCCATATTTAAGAATTCAATTTAATTGTTTAAATATTAATAACGAGAATAATAAAAACATTTATTCTCCTTTCACAAATAGTTATTTAAGATAAAATTATTGTGAAGAAACTTACATCATGGACCAGTCTTTATTAAGTCAATTTATTGTTGTATAGGTCCCATATAGGAATGCATAAGACTTTACTTAAATACGATGGCTTTAATAAGCACTATAATATTGAAGGACATTCGATAAAAACCAATCTCGAATCTAAATAGCATACGAAAAAATACAATTTATCATTTTTATTACTTCATTCCAAAACGGTATTCTATTCAAAAATTTAAAACAAATCCCAAAAATATCTATCAAAGGTCATTATGGAGGGTTGAGCTACCGTTCTCATAGTACTAAATCCCATAAAGTGTCAAAATTATGGTTGGATATCAATATAGAGTTTTTTCTTAGGTGTAGTTACGAACTGGTAAACCAAAGTCTCTTGTACGAATGTCATAACTTTATGGTTAGGGATAGGAAAGGTGTAGTATGGATACGACGATCTGAGTTTATGTACTCAATCAAAATTTACTGAAGTTAAGGAACCTTAAAGAAGATTATTCTTATTTTAGAATTTAAAATAAATTTTTCTATCACTAACAAATCATCTTATTAACCAGCTTAAAACAAGTGAGAGAATGGATCGTAGGATTGACCTGTTTTATGTATGTGACAAATAAATTTAACTAGTGGTAAACAAATTTTACTGGATATAAAAATATGGTTAGTAATTTTATCCCCAAAAATGGCAAAAATCCTTACTAATATTATAAATGCGAAAGTAATTCTGTCTGTCTGTCGGTCTGTCTGTCTGTCCGATTTAAATGAAATTTGGTGTACAGATAGTCTAGAGCCTGAGAAAAGACATAGGTTACTTTTTAATGCGAAAAGGGGGTGTAAGGGGTTGAAAGGTGGGGATAGAATTATCGTCAATTAGCCTAAATAATAAAAAATCTACCCAAAGACACTATTCCACGCGGATGAAGTCGCGTACACAGCTAGTGGTATATAAGAGTTACTCAAGATTGATATTATCAAATTTTCAACAAAAAAAGCAAAATGGTTATTATTTTGGGATTATTAAACTATCAACCTTTTAATATTATCATGTCCACACTATTCTATTGTCAAAGGGTCTATGTTAAGGGCGCTATCCCGTTTTGTCAACAAGCCATTGTACTAGCGCAAGCGCCGCAGTTTACGACGTCATAAATCTGCGCGCACGCATTATGATCGCTCGATAATCAACTGTCAAAACTCTCAGGTGTACCTGCGGGATGAAGTTTTTTTTTCCAACTTTAAGGAGAAAATGAGGAAAAAAATGTCATAAGTTTTAAGGAATTGTGGTTAGGTGATTGAGATAAGTTTACTTGTTTTGAATAGTACAATTTAGTAGATATAGGCTTGGGGGAGGCCGATGATGATGATGATACGTATGTTATAGGAAATTGAGCATTTGTTGTGCTCGTTTTAAGTTTCGAACTGAAATGACTAATAGATAGGTGTATTAACTCGAAATACCTATTAATGCACAGTACTGAATAATCGCTTTACAAAGCTGAATGGAAATTCTTTGTTTTTAAACACTTCAAGAGCTTAAAAAAACCGGCCAAGTCGGACTCACGCATGAAAGGGAACCCATCCCAGCACCATCGTACTGGCTTTAATACTATGAGGAGTAGGGGAGCTCCCTTTAAATTTTAATTTATTTTTATTATTTCTTGTTCTAGCGGCAACAGAAATACACATTCTGTGAAAATTTCAACTGTCTATCTATTACAGATCATGAGATACAGCCCGCTGACAGACAGACGGACGGACTGCGGAGGCTTAGTAATAAGGTCCCGTTGGTTACCCTTCGGATACCGAACCCTAAAAAGAAGACATCATACTAACAGATTAGTTTTACAATTGTTCACAAAGTCGGCATTCTAGTATTCTGTTTTAAATAAAAACATACATTATGTGTAGGTAGTAGGTATATAAAAATCAATGTTTGCTTGTTCGTATTTTATGAGCTGCCTGTCAACATGAAGTTTTGCATACACGTTGCTAGGGACCTTTTTAACGATTTTTATTAAATTTTATATTTTGTATAGTTATACAGTTTTGCATTTTAAGTTCAACTGCATAGTTGTATTTCCTGTAAAAACGCAATAAAAACAAAAATATATTTAAAAAAATTAAGATTTTACAAAAAGCTACCGAGCGAAGCTTGGTCTCCTAGGTACTAGATTTTGAAACCACCACAAATTAAATTGTCAAGCAAAAATTTTAATTTCATATATCGCCCCTTTTCTTTTGTGTGTGGCTCCCCCATAGACAGTAACCACCACCGGGGTTTCAGTAGGGCGGTATGTTGTAAACCACACGGTGTACCATACTACGCCTAAAATTGCCGGGGTCTGGAAACGACTATTGTTATCACATCCATCCATACAATACATAGGAGGTTCTTCTCCTAAGGTGACTTTTATTCAAGTGGAATAGGTACGATATTTGATTGTCAAGTTATTCAGTTATTCTTTATTAAACTGATTCTGCAGTGCCTTAGGTGCCTAGTGCAATTAATTGTACTGGAAGTACTTAAAAATGTTGTAAATTCAGTTTTCCGTCTACCTTTCCATTGGCTGTTCAAATGACATAATAATTCATTCAAGTTGGTGAATAATTTTGAATGAGCCATTACCTGACCTACGCAGCAGTATCAACATAAAGATGCTACCTACACTGCTCTCATTTCTTGACAAAACAATGTTATCATCCCTAGATCTGGACATTCTTAGGCCTACGCTACACCTACTGATGCTAATAATTTTCTTATCTATAACATAAAAGACAGGCCATTCAGACTAAGAGTACAACGCGCATGTGACGTCACTAATGCTGTAAGTGTTTATGGGCACCGGTAACCCCTTGCGAAGAGGTAGATCGTATTCTGGCTTACCGATTTGGAATATAGAAATATCAGGCAGCAAGCGCACGACACTCAACTAATGAGAGCTTTATATTTAATAAGTATGTCAAAATACTCTCTATATGGACCAGTATGGACAGTAATATACTCTATCTGTAGCTTTTTAGAAAATATACCGAACACGAAAAGGGTTTCAGATAATTTTCAGCCCATCTGTAAAACTTAGTTAAATTGGTTAAACACCAATTTCATTTTTAATTATTTTTATTTTTCATTCAACAGCTTCTGCACATATACTCTTAAATAGAAAATACTTTACTTTAGAACAAAGTCTATTTAAACTTACATGAGCAACACGTGCGGTTAAGTGTTAACATTCATGTAACAACGGCACACACGCGTGGCATTGTCACGCACACTTGTATATAATTTCGAGTAACCCTTTAAACGCCTACTCGGAAATTACGTAAGTAGATACTCCGCGTTAGATCGTCATCTTAGATTTTTCTTTGAAGTGGCAGCGAAGTTTTAAGGGTAAAATTGAATATTAATAGCAAAATTATACCCTTAGTCCTCCTTTCTCGGATTTTTATTGCTTTATTAAAGCACCTTCTTGTAAATGCGATATAAACAAATCGTTGTTGGATTTTATATGTTCTGAGAAGGGGGCTAGTGTCAAAAAACAGTAGCCATTTTTATTGCTTCATCACGCGTTTGTTTTATATAATTTATTTTATGTGACCGTAAGTTTTTGTTGAATTTAACGATCCTTTGAAATAATGAGGAGAAGAAATAAATGTTTAGATGTTTGATGACATTTATAGCCAAAATATTTTGATTTTTTTTTGAGTCTTTTCTTTTGAAAATTAAAACAAAACTAATACTTTGCACCAGTACTACTAGTTACTACTACTAGTTAAATACATTAAATTAATTAATGAATTTTAGAACATTAACATTATTTGCGAATAGCTGTTGCCAGTGACTTTGCTTAAAGGCCAACTTGAAAATGGAAAACAATGAGAAATATTCCCATATCCCGCTTAATATTGCAAGCTTACGACAGCTTTTTACGAATAATTATTACAATAAGATAATTGGTTTTTGCTTCAATTCCAGATATACAAACAGACAGGCAAAAAATATAAAATTTGCAATTTTTAGATTTGTAAGTTTAATTTAGCAAGTTTGCTCGAGCTTACATTCCCAAAGTGCCGGATTCACAGCGGTAGGTTTGCCTCCTATTACGTTAGATTGATAAATTATTGTTGACAAAATGTGGGTGTTTAATACGTCTCTGCCTACCCCTTTGAGGATACAAGCGTGAGTATGTATGTTAGTTTCATACAGCCATTAAAACAAATTTTAATAATATACAGTTAAAGTTGGAATTTTATAGCAAAAATACACGAGACAAAAAAAAACCTTTACCAAAACCTCAAACAAAATTTAATCAAAACAACGAATGAAACAAATTGCCGAGAAAATTAACGGCAAGCGACCTATGATTTATATATATTTTTTCTAATCTTACAACCTTTGTTGGTCCGTTTGTTCGCTTCGGATTAAGTCATATATTACCGCAAATAGCCACAGATAACATCAAGGTATACTTCTAAATATTTTCCTATAAACTATCAAATGTTATTTGGGTAACGTTTTTTGCCAAACAGATTTTATGGACCGTGGATCCTTTAGAGTTGTGCTGGAATATGGAATAATAATAACTTGAGACATCTCACACACAGCCGTCTGATCCTAAATAAGGCAGAGCCTGTACTATGGTAAACAGACTGCTATTAAGCGCACTTATCACTACATATTATAAAACAAAATCCCCCGCCGCTTCTATCTGTCTGTTCGCAATAAACGGAAAAATTACTGAACGGATTTTTATGCGGTTTTCACTAATAGACAGAATGATTCATGAGGAAGGTGTAGGCGTATCATTTTTTGTTTTTTTTTTTTATTTAAAAAAAAAATTAAGATTGATTAAGATTTTGTGTAAATTGATTGAATATGTTAATGATTTTTGGAGATGTCTCTGCTAACCGTGCGAAGCCGGGGCGGGTTGCTAGTATATTATTAAATACAAACATATTATAGATAAATGACACGAAGATACAGGAGATCGTGCTCATCACACAATTATTTGTGACCCAGGACAAATAATTGTGCATCGAACCCACGGCCTTTGGCTTAGCAGTCAGGATCACTAACCACCAGCAGGTCAAACCTACCAACAACAGGTCCATCATACACATAAGTATTTTTTCTCAGTCGTACATTTGACATTTCCAAAATTATTTGGTACAATTAACAGTTAGGACGGGACTCACGATAGTACTTCTTCGTGGCATTGCTTAACCAAATAAGTTACCTTGGACGTCCTGAAATGTCGAAATTCCTACTTGTAAGGCTATTTAAAACGCTATCTACAGAAGGTTTTAGTAACAGGGTAATTTTCTACGGTTAAAATAAATCTTATTTGATGATAGCAAACTATGACGTCACAGGCTGGCATTTCATACAATTTTCTCCAGACGATTTAACTTGACAGTCCACAACAATTTCTTTGGAATTTAGTGTATCATATTTCTTGTATCAAATAAAATATGGAACCCAAATCTGTTGCAAATTTCTGCACAGTTTACGGTTATTACAAATTGGGGCGAAGACCACAATTACGTAACGGTGTGCTAGCCGAAAAACTTTTTGTTTGAATTAATTTCAATTGAAAATGTTAAAATGACCAAGTTAAAAAAAAATTTATCTATTTAGCCACTTTTGGGGTACATTTATTTTTCTTAGATTTTATATTTTGTATAGTACGACTCTTAAACCTATCCATAAAAGAGATGAAAAAAAATAATTCTAAAATGCTTTTCGCGGTGTAGGTGCAAATTTCTAACATTAAATTCCATATAAATTTTCATGTCATTTTAAAGGCTTTAGTTTTTTTATGCAGACATTTTAAGAAAAAACTTAGACATTCCATTAACATTCTTGGTATTAAATACACAAAGTTTTATTCTTGCGAAATATAAGCTTTATCGGTAAATTTTCAAATGCAATTTGTCAGTCTCAAAAGTCTCAAAATAAGATTTCTATATTAAAAACCACAAATTTTACTAAAATAGTACAAAAAAATATATTTATTATATTTAGCCCCCGTACATAGCTATTTATCTATCTTATCATCATAATATAACCTGTCTTTTGTAAGACTTTATTTAAAACCGAACCAAAGTACACCGCTGCGTCTCGGCCTCTACGATTTTTAACACATCATGATGTCCTAACTGTGTTTACTCCTATAATAGCCAAGGGACCCCATGTTTACGCCATAAAGTCCCTTAAACGTTGTCCACGTTCAGAATCATTTTTCACTTGCGAGACTTAATTTCTACAGTGTCGTTTTTCATCCAACCCTACCTACACGGCAGGAATGGGCAAACGGGATAAGTCTAAAATAAAAACTATACGGGTATTATACGTACTTATTTGCGTAGGTACGTAATTAGGAGTATCGTTACGAGTTTTAATTATGAGTATCTAAATACTTAATAAAGTAATGATTGTAAAAGAAGAAGTACGTTGACGTTTATAACAACTAGGTAAAAAGCATTTATAAATAAATAATCTGATTATTTTAAACTTTCTGAAACATCGTACTAACATTCATTAGCGAAACTCGAAGACAGTCTCGAACAGTATTCTTCAAAATCATTAGATACGACCTTCACACCTTCAAGAAAAGAGCGTACTCCCATCTCAAAGGCCGTCAACGCCCTTGTGACTCTTGAGTTGCAGGTGTCCATGGGTGACGGTAGTCACTAACCATCAGCTACCCGTCTGCTGGTTTGCCCCCTATAATAAAAAAAATAGGTTTTTGCTATCGCTGCAAAAGTCTAAATCATCATCATCATTAGCCTTTTACCGTCCACTTCTGGTCAAAGGCCTCATTCAAAGAGCGACAACTATCCTGGTCTTGGGCAGTCCGCATCCATTCACTTCTTCTCCCAAATGCTAGAGTTAAATTCAATTTTTTACATATTTATTAAAATATAAATCATTACTTTAATGATTTTACGGCAAGTCACGTCTTCCGCAATTCTAATAAAAAAAACCGAAGCAACAGTTCGCTGAAATAGCCAAAGTAGAAATTTTTTACTAGACATCTTCGAAATCACAGCAATAAAAAATATTCCCTAAAAATATAACAAAATTTGACTTATACCACTTCCCGTCGACGTCGCTTGGAATCAAAAAGGTCGCGTCTTGTCCGTGCCCAGAATATCGCTGTACAATTTGTTTAGGGACAACATGTCCCTTGAACCAAGTTTCTTCAACCTTCGACAAGGAACTCACGTCATTGCGTATATTGAAAACTATATAAACACAACTTTAAAAAGAAACCTACATGGATACATTCACATTATTGTGTCAAGTTTTAATAAAAAAGTATTTTTTTATTTGTTGAACCAAATAAAAAAAATATTTTTTATTGATTTTTTTTAAACAAAAAGATAATTAAAAAATGCAACACTTAAACATTCGTGTTACAAGATATACAATTACTTTTACGAGATTTGAGAGTTACCTAGCCATAAAAAATATAAATATGTATGTACTTATATTTATATATTTTTTTAACATATTATAGTAATTTCACTAATTTTTTCAATTTTCGTAAAAGTAAAGCTTTTGTCCGCAGCTCCACTTGTTTTTTTTTTTATGGGAAAGGGGACAAACGAGCAGTCGGGTCACCTGATGATAAATGACTACCGCCGCCCATGGGCACCTGTAACTTAAGAGTCACAAGTGCGTTGCCGGCCTTTAAGGTGGGAGTAGGAGAAGATGGGGAGGGGGGGAAGAGTGGGAAAAGGGAAGAGGGGGAGATGGGAAGGACGGGAATAAGGGAGAGCGAAGGGTTAGGGCGTCCGGTAGCCTCAATCACGCGGCGAAATGCAATGCAAGCATTGCTTCACTGCCTGTTTTCTGTGAGGCTGTGGTATCGAGCGGAGTTGAGCCGGCCCATACGTGCCGAATCATGGCTCTCCCACGTTATATTGTTGCAACAATACTTTTTATACTTTTTTTTTTGGTGAAAGATTACCTACATCAGAATCTATCTTAGATGTTTGTCCTGTACTGTGCCCGTGGCAACGTGTAATGCAAAATTTCATGATTATCAGTTTAGTAGTTAAGACGTGAATGCGTAACATACACATAGCGTACATAAACAAACTCACTTTTGCATTTATAATGTTAGAATACTTTTAACAGCTTACACAGTTTACAGAGTTTTTATTAAAGAAATAACAGACAAGAAATCGTCTTGGAAAAGTTAAAAAGTTAAGTTTGAAAATTATTGCAATACAATAAAACAATGTTCATTTATTATTATTTTCAATGACAAATAAAAAAACAGTAAACACTTACTGGAAACAACAAAACATAAATGCAGTTAAAAAGTAAAATAACTCTGAAAATATAAACAGGGTTGCCACCCGGTATCAACAAATCTACAACATCCAACCCTTAGAACGCTGAGGCAAATTAAAAAGTACCCGAGCTGTTATAAATGGGCTCGCGACACTTCTCGCTGCGATGATTAATGCCAAACGAAATTAAAATAAGTGCGATAATGTAATTTTTATCTCACGTTTTTATTTACGACTTTCGTACAGTGTTAGACTTCCTGCGATCCTGTAATATTAATGATACTTCTGAGGACATCTGTTAACGAGTTTCGGTTTCATATTTAAATACAATAATATTTAAATACAGTGTAAGAAATCGCAACTTGCGATAAGACCACCGTTTGTACCATTATTTTTTTTTGTCTTTGTAAATATTTTGAAATGTTCCTCATTGTGTACAATAAAGAGTATTGTATTGTATTGTATTGTATTGTACAGTAATGTCCATTTTAGTTAGTCTAAATGTTATCTTTTCCTTCCTAAAATCGAATTTTAAGGAAACAGCGCCACTCCTTACCACAGTGTTTTTTATAAATCGAAGTTCACAAGCACTTATTGGTACGTAGTTATTTAGTCTACGAACGCTGGCAATATCACTAGCGGATCAAAGAGAAATTTATTTTAGAAGAAGCAGCCAGGACTCGATAAAATGCCTTTTGACCGTATAAAGCTAGGTTAAAAAAAACAGAAACATGAAACAAGTTTGCTTTGGCTCTTGCCTTCTATAAGATTAGAGGAACTCTCCAAGTCCCAGGATAGATCGTGTTCTGAAGTAATTTGAGTTATTAAGACAGAAAATTAAGTCGACATAAATAAACAGTAACACAGATATTTTGCTCCACACTTGTAAAATTTGATGGTGGCCATTGACTGCGTCAGTTACAAGTGAGGAGCAAGGTACCTGTGTTACTGTTTATTTATGTCGATTTAATTTTCTGTCTTTATAATTCAAATGACTTCAAAACATAAAAATACCGAAAAAAAAAATCTTGTGACTTAAAATCGATTAAGCTCTTCGAAATCAGCACAGGAATAAATACTTTACGATAATCAAAATGTGAGAATATATTTATGAGGAGTAAAACCATAACATATAATTAATAAAAAATAAAATTTCAGACTAGATTTAAAAACAAAAAGTGAATCCTGAATCCATTTTTATTCTAATTTTTTAGGTAAGCTAAAAACGGAATATGTTAATATATTCTACGTTAAAAAAGTCATCGCTAACATTTTATTAGCATTTTCATTTAAACAGCGACAAAAAAGTCACCTCCTTGGTGCAGTTAAAAGAATAGCGGAACGACGCCCGGGGGCCTGCTAGACCCGAGTGTTGCGAAAATTCTCGAGATTTATTTGAATAAATTATTTTTCACCCACCTGCAATGAAGGGTTGTTAAGACAATTTATGGTTTTATATTTCGAATGCAAAATGCTTGATGTCTCCCAAGTTTGTTTTTTAGATAAGATATTATATACGAATATAAATATAAACTTTTTTTTTTCTTGAACGGGACTGATTCCCTTTATGAAGACGTTAATAATTCTACATTTCAAATTGACATGTTTTAATTTATATTTTGTATAAAAATAATGTGACAATTGTCATTATTCGTTATAGTTCTTTTTAATACCTACAATATATTCTGATCCTGTTTCCAAAGTACCTTAAGTTTCCATAAACGTATTCTGTGGGTATATACAACAGTACTCAATGTGTTATATAAAACCTTTTTAATGACTATAACTTCCGTGTGACTCACTAAAATGACGATGTAATATAAAAGTAATTTTAAGCATCGTACTGATTTACGATTCTCTTGAAAGCCTTACATGACATCATCGACAGTTCAAAGATACAAACAATGGGCGAAAGAGACCTTTAACAGGAAATAGTTTATATTCTTAAACAATCGCATTAAACTGTTTATGTATTACTTTCTGACAAATTACTAAAATGATACCTTATTTACTAGTTCTTGAGTGCATATTGAAATGATAGACTGTAAAGCAAAATAAAATTAGAAAAGACGAAATGACCCGTAAAACAAAAGTGATTCGTTCGATTTTCAATATTCGCGCGTTCGGCTTAAGTCCGTTTAAAATGGACGTCCGTGATTGGCGATTTCGATCGCATTTTGAATTCCGAACGCGAACGCCGTTGATATATCGGTGATGTTCGGGCGCGGCCGTTGCGTTTCGCGGTGCATTTGACCAGAAAAATCGGAGTACGTGGCCTCTTTGCAACGAAATATCCGAGGGTTGAACTGGACAGCATTTTTCTTGGAAAAGATTTTCGTAAGCTCATTCATTCGAATAGTTTGAAGAATATGTTTGAAAGCAGATTCAAAGAACTGCTACTTGCACAAGACTGAAACTGATTGAAACTTTTCGACTTTTATAAATAATATCAAACTACATACAGTCAAACCGCGTTCCGAAGCTAGGAATCCCACCACACCCTTAATTAATCAACCCGAACAATAGCAACAGTCAAGGGTAAATCTCAACCGCCATTAAGTTTGAAACCATGCCGAACTCTGTCAACAAAGGTCTGTTTATCAGGTGTGGCAACCAGATGTCTTGACTATCTTGAGGGAGAAGGACTTAACCCTGGTTATTCTTAAATTCATACTAAGAACTCGAACCTATTGAAGAGAACGGTGTTAGGTACACACTTGATGCGACGACTTTGTCTCCGATCACTGACAAGTATTTTCCACCATTACTGGTGCCCTCGACTATTTGGGAGAAGAGCAAGTCCAATACGTGCCGTTACTTAATAAGCAATTTTTCGATCTTTTTATCTCAAAACAGAATTTCGTTTAGCCATTTAAAGTTCATGGTTAGTTAAAATTTACGTTGCATACTTGGGTCATAGCCACTAGGTACTCGGTACTGACATTATGATCAAAATATGATATTGTGTCATACTATACCGCTAGAAACAATGAATGAATGCCAGACGACGTCAGGGCAGACAGTAGTCGAAGTCTTGTGCTTATTCATTACTGTGATGAGGTAATCTTGATACTTTAATATATATTCATGCCAGTGTAGACTTGACACTGAGGATAAAATAATTTACAGTTTTAACTTTGTGATCTAATAAATATTACTATCAAAGTGTCTTTGTTACCTACCTATATGTACTAAGTAGGAATAATCGTAGTTAGTAAATGAATAAGTACGTTCTCCTACACGCTGAAAGGGATAAACTTGATTCTGGACATATTTAGAAGAATTTGAACTTAATTGTTTTAGACGAACCTGTCAAACAGATACAGACAGACAAACAGATTTTCTGGATTAATATAAACCTAGCCAGTGGGTAACTTAGACTCAAGCGGGTGGAGCCACGAAGGAAGCCCAGTTTAAAATATTAGCTTTTGTCCTCGGCTTCGCTCGCGTTAAGATTATTTTTCTATCCCTCAGACAGTTTTCTTTTTGGGATGAAAAGTAGCCAATATCTTTTTCTGCCCCCCTGACAAGGTGTATACAAAATACCATGATGATCCGTATAGTATCTACTTAATTTGCACCGTGAAAGCGTAACAAACAAGCTTACTTTCGGATTCATAATATTAGTTAGGTTAAAGGCTACTCTATTATAAAATAAACCGTAGACCGTACTTTACACATTAAATATCAAGACTTCTCAAGCCACGTTTCAATGTAAGACGGATTCAGAAGTCACGTAACTCCGCGGCCGACGCAGCACGTACACCAATCATCAAAACCAAACCCGTGACCATATACCCATCTCTCTCACACCCAACATATTTCCCTATCTCCTTCCTCCGTCCATCTCAACAAATCCATCGGGAAATCTGAATAATATGAAGTAGAATTAGGTGCTTTGACATTACTTTATAGAGGAGTTGATAGATTTTCTTTGAACCTCGTTCGGTACAGTGGGACCTGTACGAAGATATTATACTTACAAAGAAATCGTGATGTTCTCTAAGAAATCAATATTTATTTACTAAACAGCCATTTAGGATACTGATAAAGAGTGACTGTATATGACTTTTTTATAATATTCCAACCATGATGAAAATCGGTAACCGTTTACAGATTTTTTTAACATTTCATCGAAATGTTTTGAGTTACATTCAATGCGACTTGTTTTAACAAACATCCTTAAAGTAGCTATACAGAATGTTTCATATTTGTATTATGGTTTTAGAAGAAATAAGAATGATTTTGGAAGAAATGATTATGATTTTGGAAGAAATGAATCCAAACCCGAGCGTAATCTAGAGCATAGTATTATTGGTTTCTTAATCAGAGGTGTTTGCCACGCGAAAACATTTTTTTTCTCCTTGTTATGGCATCTACACTGGAAGTCGTCGACAAATACGTCCATGTGCAGCAAGTTGTCCAACTTGATAAAAGACTTACTTCAATTATGAGAAATAGTTCAGTCAAAAGACCGTATACGTACGATTTTCTCTTCCCACTTACCAAAGGGCTTAAGCCTAAAGATGCAATTCTTTAAATTATAAGGAACCATCCTACTAGTAGTATTATTTCTTTATATTTATAAATTTCGTGTCACGTTGATTAGGTTATGCATAGTCCCAAGTAAGACAACTTTAATATATAAAAGCATATTCCGCAGGGCTATACATATATACAATAAAATACCTAAGGAAATAAAGGCTATTCAAAATATAATTAAACTCAAAAAGTACCTCCACGAAATGTTGTGTTCTAAATGTTACTATTCTTTAAATGAATTTCTAAATGATGCTTTATAATGATAAATAAATATTGTATTCTAATCATATTGTTGATTCATGTGATGCATGTCAATTTAAGGTTACATACTGACGGTCATTGTTATTTATTTGTATTTGACTTTTTTTCTCTTAGTATCGTAGTTGACACTAGCAGCGCCTCGCGGTTTCACCCGCGTAAGTCCCGATCCCGTAGGAATATCGGGATAAAAAGTAGCCTATGCATTAATCCAGGTCTACAGCTATGTACATACCAAGTTTCATCACAATCGGTTCAGTAGTTTTTGCGTGAAAGAGTAACAAATATCCATCCATCCAAACTATATTATAATATTAGTGGGATTTATATTAAATTGATATGGTTATTATTTTGAATTTGATATGACATTTTATATACTTACATTTTTTTCCCATTTTATAGTTCTGAATAATGCTAATAATGTAATTAATATAAATAATGTAATTATTATGCACACCGTCAAAATATAAACATGGTATTGCGCTTTTACTATTTTGACTCTACCATCTGTGTTTGTACACCCATATTCTGCAAATAATATATTCATTTCATTTGATTGTTCGCGAATTTCACGATGAACTCTTACACTTATGAACCAATTTTAATTTTGCACACTGTTTCAGAGATCGGATAGTTTTATTTGCTCAATTTGTAGTTATAATTTGCATGCGGCACATGCGGGTTATGATAATTGTTACCAGAAATCTTATGTAGATTCCAGTCAGGGATTACACTCGATAACACTATAGCAAACGAACTACAGATGGGTTATAAAAATTATAAGTAACCATATAGCAAGATTTATTTTTAACTAGCAGTCCCCGCGCGGCTTCGCTCGCGTGTACATATTTGTATATTTTTCGATTAACCCTAATTACTTCTCCAAAATAATAATAGCTTGAGTTACTCCTTATAACACTAGCTATCTGCCGGCATACCCCTCGAGATTAGTCGGAAAAAACAACTGTGTGAGCTTAAAAAAACTATTATTTTGACATTACAAACAGACACTTAAATTTTATTTATTTGTAAGTATTGATGATAAGTGCTTTAAAAAATTCTAAGGACTCATTCCTTGCCAATTTCCCAATATGATTTAGTATCGGAGCAATCTGTTTTCTTCTGGCATTCTATTCTATCATTTATTTTACTGCTTACTCCGTTTCTAGCCATATCCTCTTTCAAGCAGTCCAGTCCAAGAAAAATTATAAGGTAATTATCATATAATGATATGTAAGGCTGGTGATGAATATATCATTTGATAAACCGATGTTAGTTATGTGAACAGTTGATTGTGAGCACATGAATTGAATACTCGCACTTCAAATTATATATGCAAAGTACGGCTGGGGCTTGTAAATTCTTCACGGTTATAGAAGCCATTACACCCACCGAGCTTCATTAGACTTGCTGTCTCCCTCTATTTACTTAATATCTAGTTATATGTGTGAGAAGAAAGCGCGAATTTTGTCGACGAAAAAGTCTTTAATGGTAATTTCGCCAAATTGAAGAGGTATAAATGAATCGTTCAGGGATCTTCTGCACCATCTGTGACACGGGGTACTTTACAATCATACAATTAATACACAAATTACACCCAACAAATATCTTTTAATAACAAAAATAATTTATTTATCCAATTGATTCCTTTACGATCCACTTTTCGGCAGATGACGTAAATAATCACAATTTCAGCCGAAGGACGTCTATTACTGGATATATTTAACCCCTAAACAATCACACATATTTCTGGCAGACAAGTCCCAAGTAAGCAATTGCATTCATGTCTGTGTAAACCAGCAACAACAATAAATACTTGCCCGGTGTCATAAAAGTTTTAATGAACTGTTTGTGTTCGCAATGAAAGGAGTCTAAAATCCTCGACACATTATTGCAAAATTTATTTTACGACTACAACAAATAACATTTTTAAATAAAATCACGGCTCTTTACAAAATTTACACAAAAATATAATTAAGAACTTCTTTATGCAATGGCAATGTACTGAAAAGAGTCAATAAATAAAATATACGTATGTTTTTTTTTTTTATATTATAGGGGGCAAACGAGCAGACGGGTCCCCTGATGGTAAGTGACTACCGTCGCCCATGGACACCTGCAACTCAAGAGTCAGAAGTGCGTTGCCGGCCTTTGAGAAAGGAGTACGCTCTTTTCTTGAAGGTTTGAAGGTCGATTGGTTGTGCGAGGCAAAACATTTCTGGAAAACCGCAAAGTGGTAGATTGCCAATTATCCAGGTGAAACAGACAGTGGTGTAAACATGTAAACGCATTATTGCCCAGTCGAATTTTGTTGCAACGGTACATTAAAGCTTGCACCACACTTTCGCCAAAGCTGTATAATCGGTAGATCGTAGACAGGTCTTTATGTAGTCGACTAGCAGCCTTTTACTTATGTAGCTTAACATAACCTACAATAGAACTTTCATAGAAGTAACAAAAATTTCAAAAGATTAACATAGACATAAATAAGGGTGTGATCTATATCATCAACTTCGTAGTAACTTAAGATCATTGCTAATGTAAGTTTCAGACAGAGATATGTATAAACAGAAGTGATTATTTTTAATAAACACTCTCTCGACACTCTCGTTTTCGATAAATCTCGTATAGTTTGGACGGGTTTACAACATCATAGACAGACAGTCTTTTTTCTAGACTGACTCCACTTTAATTAGTAAAATTGACGATTTTTTTTTTACAGCAGAAGATTTACAGCAGAAGATTTAAAACTTGCCAAAACTTTTGTTTAATTTTAAGAATAACATCCCAGTCATAAGATTTCTGAGAGAATTCGGAGCATAGGCTTCTCTTATCCTTCAGGGATTTTGTTATTTATTCGAATCGAATAAATAACTTAAGTAGTATTATCATATATACATATACTTCACTATAAACTTAATAATCATTCTCAAACCTAAAACTTTTGGATGACAATAGAGATGTTTTGAAGCAGAAAGCAATGTGATTATCTAAAAAACAAGTAACTAAGTAACAAGAAATGAGTTACTTATAACATTCTTGAAATAAGCAATAGCTTTCCTCCATAGGAAAAACCGCTACATCAAAACATCCAAAGCATGTTAAAGGCCTTCATCACAACAGAGTCGCCAGCAGTCAATCCCAATGCCTTCAACGCACGAGTGCTTCTTCACAACTAAGTCTCCTGTTGTCTCTCTCTGACTAGCAGGTTCTATTGAAAACAGAAAGAGGTGGCAGCTTTTCGAAATATTTTAAACGTTTCGTTGTCGATTTTATTGGATTATAGTTTTTGTTGATGTTTGTTGATGTTGTAACTTAAACAAGTGAGGAAGTGATTTTAGTAAATAATAATCTTGTGAATTGGACATGACAGTACATTATAATATAATCATTTCTGGAAGTCAGACCTGTTACCCTCGATTTTACCCCTATAGTAAGTACTTGAAGACCCTGAATTTTGATTAGACATAATAAACACATACTGGCTAATTGTGATGA
This sequence comes from Callimorpha dominula, assembly GCA_949752705.1. Classification (NCBI taxonomy): domain Eukaryota; kingdom Metazoa; phylum Arthropoda; class Insecta; order Lepidoptera; family Erebidae; genus Callimorpha; species Callimorpha dominula. Next base: position 13,097,962 of record OX457011.1, read on the forward strand.
GAAACACAGTATATGTTTTACTATTTACTGTCGACAAATGTATTTTCATGTAAGAAATGAAATGTGTTTGCATCTATTTACTGTCAGATTGTCCATCTAAAGGTTGCCTGTAAGAGATTGCTTTTAGCGATAAGGCCGCCCTTTGTATATACTCACAAGATGTACTACTATTCCATGTAAAAAAATATTTTGGTGTATAATAAAGTTATTATACTATATTCTATTTTTTTCTAACTTTTTAAGCAGATTGTAATACAAATGTTAAAGTTTTAATTGTTCAGTTAATTTATTATTTGTTTAATATATACTCTCTGGTAGAGATGGCTTTTAGCGATTAGACCGCTCATTGTACGTAACACTAACGTTAATATTATGATCTATAAAGTATAGTTCTATGTATAAAGTGTACAATAAAGCATAATTATTCTATTCTATTCTGTAATATATTTATATTTCCGATCTTCTTATCTATTTTTTAATGTTTTATTTGATTATTCTACACCCCGACGCAAAATGAAAGGTTTTTTTAATCTGAACGTGTGTATCTGACTGTGAAATTATAAAACATAAACGCCGATTTTGATTTAGTTTATTTGTTTGAAAGAGGGCTTCATCGAGAGTGTTCTTAGCTATATTTCAAGAACATCTGTTCAGCCGAGCGAAGATCATCAGCCCTTTTCTAATCGTTGAAGGGATTTTTGAGTCGGAGGTGTTTTGTTTAAATTTTTAATGAAATAATAATTTATAAACCGGCTCCTATTATATAAATCTGATGCTGTGTCAAAATTTCTAATCAATTGACCGACAACTTTTCGAGTTTTGCGAAGGAAACACATGGGATGCAATACATAATTATTAGGTAGGTACAACAGTAACTAATATTTTATCTGTGTTACAAATTCTTCGGTGGCTTAACGATGATTCTGGATTATAATTTAATAATTATGAATTACCAACAGCGCCCCGCGGATTTACCCGCTTAAGTCCCGACCCCGTGGGAATATCGGGATAAAAAGTAACCTATATGTTAGTACTGGTCTCCAGCTAGTTTTGGCATGAAAGAGTAACAAACATCCATCCATCAATCCATACTTTCATATTTATAACATTAGTGGGATCTCTTTCCTGTATATAATATTTATTCTCTTACACAACAAGAACCAACATTGTAAATTATCTTTATCTCAAAAGCAATCAAATCTTCTTAACATTTCTTACAAACACCATCAAACCATCGCCTTATATATACATAAATTATATGTATACTGTATATTAGTCGTTAAACTAGCCATCAGAACCAATTTATGATGGGACTTAACATTGTATGTTTAATACATACATAAACATTCGCGTTTATGTATACTCGTTTGTTTGTTTATGTGCAAGTGGTAATCTAGAAAACTGTTCAATCGATTCTGAGAGTAAATTGCATTCCGGAGCTTCAGTCACAACAATGGGTGCAATGTTTTGTTCGTTATTGCACATAACTTGTTTGAATTTATTGTTTGAAGAACAAAACACGATTCAGAGAAAAAAACTTTATGTCAAGCAGGGACATAGTTTATTGTTACTCTTGACCTTGAAGTTCATAATCCTATTTATCTTATTAGTGAAATTATTTTCTACTTTTTAGTTCAACTAGTTGGAAAAGCGTGTTAATAGTTTTTTAAACTATTATTTATTTTTTAAACACACTTTTATTTAAAGATTCCGTTACATAGATACATAAAAGCGTGTTAATAATGTTTGTTTGTTCGTATTTTATTCGCTGTCTAACCGTTTATCCAATCATCATGGAATTTTGCATACACGTAGCCTTACAGGGATGCAGAGAAGAACATAGAGTACCTTTCATCCAGAAAAAAATTCTCCCGAGGGATGGAAAAATTACTAATAATAATAACTATACTTAATTAAATAAAAAAATTAAAAAACCCCCGACACAAAATAATAAAAATAGTATGAACGGCCATCTTTGATTTGAAATTTATATAATACATTATAGTATGCTACTAGTCAAACCCTTTCATTTGATACCCATATTGAGGGAATAGTGAGAAAATATGTAATCCGCCATTTTGTGGCGGCGGCCATCTGGGACTGATTTTCAGCAAACATAGCTGAGAACACTCCCGACTAATTCACCTTCCAAAGAAAAACAAACAAAATCTAAATCAGTTCATCAGTTCGGGAGCTACGATGCCACAGACAGCCACACACACACACACACAGACCCGTCAACGCATATTACCCAGTGCTATCTAGACCCAAACTCAGCCTGAGGTCAGACAGACTCACACTCTAGGCTTGCATTAAGGCTCTAGAGTACAGATAAACATCCTACTACAACATACGACTAGCCTGTTGTTCCAGTGTGCCAGAGGTCGTGGTTTCGACTCACGCCCAGACAAATAATTGTGTTATGAGTTATCATAGTACAGGCTCTACAGGGATCAGAAGGCCTTGTGTTGAAAGTTATTTTTTTTCTGAATGCATTTTATACGTACATTTTATAGATAGAAACCAGACTGATGTAATTAGACATATTTATGCATACAAAAATTCGCAATGAGCAGCAATCAAAGCTGCGACCTCTGACGCTAATTACGAATGCACTACAAGCGCACCGTTCTTCAATTTTAACTCAAAACCTTTATTCACTAAAAAGAACAAAATTTTAAAAATTATAGGTTTGACATTACAAATCGACACTTCAACTATATTTATTTGTATTGACTAATCACACAAGCCTTAGTTCCCGGCGATTTGACTTCTGACTCCTAAACCAGCTTTAAATGGGTCCAAACTGAAAATAAATTTAAAGTGGTGTGTGGTTCTGTTTATAGCTTGTCCTTTAGACATGAAGTCCTCTTCCAGCACTTTCCACCTGTCTCTTTGGCAAATAATAGTCGGCCAGCAGTTTTCTTCAACTGGCCTGACCACCTACTGATCTGCCTACATAGTATGTACTTACTAATACGAGACGTAATTTAAAATAGTTTAACTGTAAATAATTTGATCAAAAAAGTTGTAGGTTCTATAATTTTTTAACGAGTAACGTGTGGCGACTTCGACTACATACTTATAATACAATAAAATACAGTACTCTTTATTGTACACCATGAGGAACAGTTTAAAACATTTACAACACAAAAAAATAATGGTACAAACGGCGGTGTTATCGCTAGTTGCTATTTCTTACAGACAACCTTGAGATGGATGCAATGGATATATGTTACTTGCCAACTACTGATCCTGCATCGTGCAATGAAAGTTTTCGCACCGATTACTATAATTACAACTGCCCAACGTCAACCGCCACGGCCACGGTATGCCAGACATGATCACCTCGTCTGGTTGGAGGATTGCTCCCTTTGTGTTGGAGGGACAAAACACCCCGTCCCTCCACAACGACATAACTAGTTTAGCTCTGCAACAGATTCGGGTCCTATTATATTGGCCGGATATATTCCGGGATGACTTTTTCTCCCTTCCCTTTTCGCTTAAGTAGGATGAAATTGAGTTGCCCTGTTCTATAATAAAAATAATTGTAGTCTTATATATAGATCTAAGATGGTATAGTAGTAGAGGGCAGGGGGGGGGGGGGGCAGGGGAGGGCAGCTTCCCCCCCCTGGCTTTAGTAAGCTTACGTTGTACTGAGATGATTTTGAGTAAAATTTTTGATTTGCTCCCCCGTGCCCAATTTTGCCCCCAATGGGATGACAAAATCATATTTTGCCCCCCTTGGGCTAAAATGCCATACTACTACTACATTACGTAGAGCAAAAAACTGTGGCAATTAACTTCTTGATAACCGAGAGAAATCGCCTGCTATTACGAATTAAGAGACAATCGATTAAATCTAGTGATAGGTGCCTTAATTCGGTGCCCCTCGCCTTCACTAAGCACATTTTAATTGATCTTTAAGGCTCCGCTCTCCGGTTACTTTTAACTGCTTTTATTAGCTTCAATAGTAACTAACAAAATTTGTAAACTGCATCCTTGGGTAAATACCTACACTGGTTCCACGGCGCAATGGTTTAAGTGGTCAGCTCGCCACTACGTCGCGCTGAGTGTTGTGGGTTCAAATCCCACGCGGGACTAAAAAAAAAAAAAAATTTGTGTGATCCACAAATAGTTGTCCTGAGTCTGGGTGTTCTTTGTGTCCGTTGTTTGTGAAGGCCCCGCCACACAGGAATATTCCTAATGCAAGAGTTGTCTTTTTAAACAAAAATAAAAGAGCAATGTTCGGCGCGTATGAGCCGGCTAGACCGAAGAAAAATGGCAGTGAAACAATGTTGCATTGCGTTTCGCCGAGTGAATGAGGTTACCGAAAGCCCTAACCCTTCCGTCTCCCATCCTCTCCCCATACTCCTACCTTAAAAGCCGGCACCGCACTTGTGACTCTTGAATAGCACTTGCCCATAGGCGGCGGTAGTCATTTACCATCAGGTGACCCGTCTGCTCGTTTACCCCCTATACCATAAAAAAAAGTAGATGTTTATTAAATTCCGTTGAGACTGTTCTGTACAAAATAGTACTAAGATTCTTTAAATGCCAGGCCTTAACGAAAAATATATAATAAGTGACCACTGAGCATCCATTCCACAATCACCGTGAAAAATCACGATTTGTCATTATTTTTACTTTCGCTAAAATAACAATTTTTTCAATCGGATAATTCTATTATTGTATTCAGTTTAAAGTCCGTGTCGGAAGGCGTAATGCAGAAGTCGTGTTTTAAACGCGGCCATTTTTGTCTAACTTTATTTTTTTCTATTTCATTTAAAAGTCACCCACAAGATTGCCCTTGTTCCTTGGTGAGGGGTAAGCTACAGAACTACAAACGTATAGACAGTACCACTGTATTTTCACTTCTGAAGATAATGGTTTTATTAATTGTGTGTTATCTCGAACCTTGTCATTTAATTATATTTTCTTAGTTATGCTTGCACAAAATGTAAAAAAAATCTAATTAGTTTGGATTTCTAGTAGAGATTTAATGATTTCTTGATAAGGGACTATATTTTACTAAAATAGTGATAATTTTGATATTATTTATGAACAAATCTAGATTGTATCTCTTTTGTTTTTGAAGTGAAAACTTCTTTAGGCACGTTTGTACTCTTTTGCTATGGGGAAAAAGCACTGAAATCGTGACCGTCACGCTAATAATACATAATATATAGATCCACTAGAGGGCGCTAATCTAAACATTCAGTTCTGTCAGCTCCTTATTAATTAATTATGTAATATAAATTATGTAGAGAATGCCCTAGGCATTAAGTCCGCCGTTGTACAAATGTGCATGAAGTTTTAAATAAATAAAAATAAAATAAATAATGTCACCAACCTGCTAATGTGACGTTTTAAGTTCGTCGTTTCGTTTAAGTTTTCACTTTTGTCGGCAGTCCCATGACTGCCTATTTCTTTTTTATTAGATTATTAATATTATATATATTTATGATAGTAAACTAAAATTTACTAGACTGCAACTCGTCTAAGAACTAATCATGTTATATGTTGTACTAAATCCAGTGTCTCTTCTACTCTTTCGAAACTCTATGTGTAAACTCATTGGTGCGTACAATTGTGGGTCTGTAACATTTCTGCCTGTCAACACGTCATAGCCATGCAGTTTTTAAACTTCGAACGCAAAATGTTATTGCTCAGGATTAGTGTTTTTTTATATAATATATGTAATTGATAAAAATTTACAATATTTTAAGAAAAAAAAATATATCTAAAGAAATAATATTTTTTACTTATAAAAGACTTTTCTCTTAAAAGGACTTAATGCGAGGATTGCATTGCATTGCGTCGGGATTCCTCATCCTCGTTTTGCGAGGAAGTGATGTTTGCCAAACAGGCGGCGGAACGGGAACGGGAGAGGACAAGCACTCTCCCATCCCACAGAAGACGCACCAGGCGCCGGAGAGCGCAGAATGATCTCCGACCTCCATGAGCACTGACCTGGGGGTAGCGGGGTCGGGCTGACCGTTACCCTAGCAGAAGCAGGCCTGAGACGATTGCGCGACGTGTTCCGTGTGCGCCTCGCGCCTGCTGATCAGGCAGCCAATGTCTGCAGGGGTTCTCGGAAGGTTCCTAGGTTATCCCGGGTCCGCTGCAATAGGATCACTTGTGACGGAACACTCTTCACCCTCTGTGAGGTGATGACCTGTGGGTGTTTCCAAACGAAAAAAAAAACAGGATTGCAATAGCTGATTGAACATTTTTAAATTATTTTACTAAAAGAATTAAATTTTGTTTTCAGATTCGCAAGTAATAGCTAAGTAAACGTACATAAGTACGTGGTAATATTTAAAGGAAATTAATACTTTTACAGAATTATACATACGTCACTTTTAAAATTGAGTATAGTTAATTTACTAGTCTTTTAAAGACGTTATTTATTAATTAATTATAATACATACTAATACGATAATATTAAGCAGTTTTCTATGGTATACAATAAAAGACCTTTGATCAAAAAAAGATATTCTGCGTGCGTTCTTAAATAGGTCTTATTTTAGGTACATTAAATAAAGAACAAAACTTACAAAAAGTCAAGCCACGTTTAACGCCGTGTACAAAAAATAAAAAGATTAAAAACAAAAGACGTTTTGTAAAAGTTAACAGATGTCGGACAGAAGGAACAATATGCACGGGAGAAAAAATTGTATGCAAATTGTACAAGCAGTGGATAGTGTTATGCAAAGAGTTGATAGTTCGAATTTACATATTTAAATGACCTTATTTCTTTTTAATTATCACTACTCATAAAAAGAATAAATCCTCTCATAGTACAGAGAGACACAGAAAGTTTTAAAATTATTAAACATTTTTTATACAGTAAAAATCGCCAATGAATCAATGCTATCCTTACTAAAGTATCCTTAAAATGTATTATGTGGCGATAGTTAAAAAAGAGACGGCACTATATTTAATATCCTTGACTAAGCAACTCATTATTGCTGGCTCGGGTTGTACTTCCTTTCCCCTACTTTCTTTATTATTATTTTTTACATTTTCTCAATAAATTAGGGTTTTGTAACTTAGTTCCAGACCGAAACCAGATCATAAAGACTTGGATTAGGATACTTCTTAAAGACGTAAATGTGATGAATCCCACAAGTCATTCAAATTCATGACCTATATCCTTAAATGTAATATAAATAACATAAATGATGATGACAATGACCACATCAAAAAAATAAAAAACCAAAAAGACATGAAAATAGTATGCTGTGCTTCAACATAATACCATCCCCACAAGGTGTCTTAAAAAAACGTTAACACGACCAATTGAAAAATTACTTGGCGTTATTACGTTTGTTCTACAAACTCACCCTTGACATGCGCAAGTAAGAAAAAATGCATTCTAGAGATAGTAGCAGGGGGGTACTGACGTAACATTACTTTAAAACGATCTTGGGTAATTTGTTGCATTAGAAGAAAGAAAGGGAACAACGTACGTAGCGAAAATGTTGATGTGGAAGTCCCATGATACCAAGGAGTTTAATAATATAACTCAAATAAAATTTAAGAAAATAGTACGAATGTTTTCTTGCACAGTTTTAAAATTACTGACTAGCACAAAAAAAAAAAAACATTAATACGAAAAAAACGAAAAATAATAATAATAACTTGAGACACCTCACGCACGGCCGTCTGAACCCAAACTAGGCAGAGCCTGTACTGTGGTAACCAGACTGCCGATAAACATATTTAAATATTACTAAATACAGACTATATTATAGATAAATTACTCCCTGACACAGAACAAACGATGTGTTCTTCACACAATTATTTGCTCTGGGTGGGAAACGAACCCACGACCTCTGGATCAGCAGTCAGGATTACTAAGCACTAGATCAGCAGGTCTGTCAACAAGATGATATCAGTATTTAGTAAATGGACTACACACTATGTAATAATATTTTTGGGAATTCAGTGCCGTGTGAACTAATCACTACATATTATAAAACAAAGTCCCCAGCTGCGTCTGTATGTCTGTCTGTTCATGCGGTTTTCACTAATAGACAGAATGATTAGTGAAGAAGGTTTAAGTGTATGGTAAAGGAAGGTATATTGGTGATATGTGTAATTAGGGGATATGAAGAAAAAAGTTCGTTTACTAAACGCAGGAAAAGGTACTGCAGTGCGTAACTTATGCCTGTCAACTCATGTACTAGCGCTGTTTCTTGTATGTGCTTGTATAGATATCCGTGTCGTATTCTTCCTAAAAAATATAGAAGAAAGAGATATCACTAAACTACTTACATTACCAATATACCTTCCTGTACCCTATAATTTGTTAAGATTTTGTTTAAATTGATTGAAATATGTTGATTATTTGTTGAAGATGTCTCTGCTGCCCGTGCGAAGCCGGGGCGGGTTGCTAGTACTAAAGTAAAGGATGAATTTACATAAGATGCATTCACGTCTGAAAATTCAATCCTTTACAGTTGTATATATATCTAGGCGTAAGTGGAAAAGTAAAAAAAAATACTCTATCCATACTTATGTGTATCGTATTTCCCAGGATATGAAAAAGTTGCAATATCGCCTCTTTGATCTGGTGGGAGATAAGGACCCTTGTACTCCAAGGTGTGGTTGCCTGCTGTCTGCAGGGGTTCTCGAAGGCTTCCTTCTTCGGGTATACCCGGGTCTCCTGCACTACACCCACTTTCGACGGAACACTGTGTGGTTTTAGTCGGTTCGATTCCGACATACCACTTCACCGTTAGCTCCGAGGAGATGATGACCCGCGGGGGTTTCTCAAAGGGTATTTTTTAAAACGAAATTGTCTACACAACATACCCAGTACCTACCTGGTTTATTTTAACCTACCAAGTCGTTTTAATAATGACAAGTATAAATTCCTTATTTTATTTATTAGATACCAAAAATATCTTTTAAAGCTTCTCAAAAACGCTGTTCTTCTTAACAGTACCTAGCCTTGATTAACACGTTAATGTCAAAATGGGATCCAAGGGTAATATGTAACAAATAGTATACACGCGGATATAGTTGACAAGATGACCACGAAAACCTCAGTGCCATCGGTACAATCATACTATACTATTTACAAGGATGTACATACATTGAATTCGTAGTATATTTTTAAAGGTGAAATCCGTATTGCTAGAGATACGCAATTAAAATACCTAATTATTACGTGAGAACCATTATACGTTTGAGTAGAAATTATTAGAGGAAACGTGTATTAATAACCGCAATATTAATAATCATAACAAAAATAACAACAACAAAAAAGCAAAACTCTTAAGGTCTTCATACAACAGTTTATTTTGATTTATTATTAGCCATTGTCATCCCACTGCAGGGCAAAGGCTTCCCTACCCTCCTTCCACTCCTCACGGTTCAGAGCTTTCTGTCGCCAATCTTCCCAATAAGCATCCAGTTCATTACGCCATCACTTTTTGGGCCTGCCGCGACGTCGTTTAACGTTGCGTGGGCACCACTCGGTGCTGATACAACAAACAATAAAAAAATGTTATACCGTTGTTCGATGGTTTGTCACAGTCTTTAGTTATTTAAATACTTAATTACAGAAATAGAATATTCGTTCTATACTTGCTATATACGAACAACATTAACTGGGACAACATAAAGTGGGAGAGCCATGCTTCGGCACGTATGGGCGGGCTCGACCGGTGTAATACCACGGCCTCACAGAAACTGGCCTCATAGCAACCCTTTCATTGTGTTTTGTCGAGTGAGTGACGTTACCGGAGGCCCTAACCCTTCCCTCTCCCCCATTGTCCCCCTTTTCTCCTCCTCGTCCCTCGCTTTCCCTACTCCCAACGCAAATGTCGGCAACGCACTTGTGACTTAAGTTGCAGGTGCCCACGGGCGGCGGTAATCACTTACCATCAGGTGACCCGTCTGTTCGTTTGCCAACTATACCATAAAAAAACTTCATAAAAGCGCTATTTCACGCATAACTTTCAGGTTTCTAATCAGTTTTCTTTCCGACAAATTTTCGAGGTGTATCTTTTTTCCTTTTTTGTTTTATATTTAACGTTTGACGAATGTTGGTTCAAATAAATAGAAGAAAGCGATTGAAACAAGATTCGTAAACTGATTAAAAAAATAACAACACTACTGGTGCAAATACCAGGAGCATGAAACCCCTTGAAGAGCATAATGAAGATCCTTATACTCTCGTAATTCCACAAATTATCATGAATTTCATTTGAATGTAGCGTGAAAGATCAAATTACCATATATTTTAATCACACCAAGTGACGAATGCAACTTATAAACTAACATGTCTTATTATATATTCTATATATATTATATATTATTATATAAACAAACTAAAATGACTAGCCTGTTGGTCTAGTGGTTAGTGACCCTGACTGCTAAACCAGAGGTCGTGGGTTCGATTTCCACCTGAGTCTGGGTGTTCCTTGTGTCCGTTGTTTGTATGTTTGTAAAGTGCCCCGCGACACAGGAGTAATTCCTAATGCGGGAGTTGTCTTTTTTTAAGAATGAAAAAAAAGAAAAACAAGCTATAAAAATAAGGAGCCCGTAGTGCTCGACTCCGACTCACACTTAACCAGTCTTTATTGTAGGATCGTAAGTTTTTTATTCCATAGTATGTTTAGTATTCACAGTCGCAAGCCAGCTTTGCCGTAGATCGTAATCATTTCATAGAATTAACTTATGCGTCAAGTAAGCTATTCGGTATGCTTGCTTCGGTGATAGTCTTGGAAAGTTTGAGGTATTCGAGATGAGTTCATGAATAAGTACCTGAAATTTGCAAAATAGTTATTTAGAAATGACTGCTCGTTAGTAAAACCTACTAGACACTCCATGCTCAAATTTTGTATAATTTCGGACTTAATGCCATAATTATTTTTTACCAGTCTACCTCATGATGATGAAGAGATAAATTGAGACAGGTGTAATAATTTTGCGAGAAGACAACCTACAGTAAATATGTACATCGATACAAATGTAAATGCGAAAGTAACTCTGCTTCTTTGTTAAATTTTTGCTAAACGGCTCAACGGATCGTAATGAAATTTTTCACGGAAATAGATTATATCTTGGGAAAGGACATTGGCTACTTTTTATCCCGAAAAAATATACGGTTCCCATGGAATAAATTGGCAACATAGTATAATATAGAGGTCAAGAAAATATTAAAACAATTGAATCTCTTGAGAGATTTGGAGGATGAAGTATATTTTACCTCCACAAATGTTATCGTGATGATAACAAGACTTTCTTAAGGAGATGTTATACTAGCAACAAAAAATGACCTGTTGTCCCTGTGCGCTTACTGACATAAGTTTTTAGCAATACGCGACATTACGAGGGATACCAGGCAATTATATTTGTTCCATAGGTTATGGTAGCTTACTAAAAAAGATTGTACTCGCCTTTCTAGGGTTCTTAATATCATTTGAGTAAAATATTTGTGTACGCTTATACTGGATATACTCGACGTTGGTTTATTTGCGCAATGTTTTAATGTTACTTTTAGTGATGGAACGAATGTTGGATTTTTTACATTCTATCCTTTATACGCGAATGCGAATGTTGACTTCTCAAGTAAAGCGTGAGCAAAATGTTTGAAAGGTTTTATATTTCGTGGCGGCTGTTATTGATTCGAGGTACAAATTGAACTTTTTAGATGAAAAAAGATTAAATCATAAAAAATATTAAAGATTGAATTGGGAACGACGACGACGACGGAAGCCTTCTTGTTTAAATCCAAAGCGTTCTAAAAAACTAAGGTAAGAATAACGTTGGCTACAGTGCCAGTCTTTCAGATAAATCTTTATCATTAAGAGACACTATGAATTATAGATTCTAGTAAAAGCGAAGGAGGGTTCGGTTAAAGTTTTTATTAAAAAGAAAGAACATGTAGTGAAAATGAAGAAGATCTTCTTCACGTAATGGAAGTGTATACGTAACAAGGCTTATTAGACACATTAACTTATTTTATTAATATTTTAATTAAAAAAACAAGAGCAAAAGAGAAGGTTTCCAATTTAGTTTGGATACCTCGAAACTTTTTTCTTATTATTTTCATATTTAATTAAATAAAAAATATAAATCTTTTAGTTCTAGTTTTTTTGTTCTAGTTTTTTTTATAAAAGACTACTAGTAACGTGGGTCACACATTACTAGTATTCTTGTTAACCCCTCCACCCGCAACCACTTGATCGCAAGTCCGACGCCATAGCCATTATTGTATTTATTGTGCTGCAGTTGTATTTATCATTCCATATTCATATAGAATTTCATTTTCGTTTGCCTAATTCATTCGCCAAACATTCGCACAATTTCTTGCGAATGTGAATGTCATAAATCATGCGAATGCGAATATTCGTTACATCACTAGTACCTTTTACAAGCATAATATCTTTTATGTAAAGATTTTTTTATTTACAATCGTTATTATACGTTGTTAGTGGATTAAAAAAGGAACAAATTGCAGTACGTATACTAATACTTAAGCAAGTCACAAATAGTAAATACGAGTAGGTACCTTTGCCAGTGAACGTTGACGTCAAATTAACTTAAACAAATACCTACCTGTGAAGAGAATTACCAAACGAATGTCGTAGATTAATTTATTGATTTATTCTAATGATAACATTACCATCAGAATGACACACACAACCAACAGTATGAATATGCGTAGAGGAGAATTCTGAAACGGTTTGTTGTGTTTTTTTCTAAGTCTAAGGTTACAAACAAGCATGCTGCTCGCTTCTTAAGCAGTTACCATACTCGATACATCTTAGAAAAATACATTTCTGTGGCAATATGACAAGATATTTTAACAAATTTTACAGTGTCATAAGGGGCCAACTGCTTTGAAAAATGTCAAAACCTCCTACCTGAAGCTGGTTTTCAGCTGAAAAACCCTTTGATTGACTCAAAACAACCAGTTAATAAAGGTTTTACAAATTATAAATAATAATGATATCGGTGGCAATCTTTTTGTTCGTTTGCCACCACATTGATATTTAAAAGTGGTTTTGAATGTTCAAACCCAACACATTGCTTACTCCAAAAACGTATCAGTGTCTCGACGTCTAAGCAGCCCCTGTACATATACAAGCCTATATATTAACGCTATAACTCGCAGAGGGTTGGCAGAACGCGTGTAGAATTCTGATGAATCTAAGTTCGACTCTCATATCCGCAGTAGAAAGTTATTTTTAATCAACGTCAGAGTATTAATAAGACAGTTTTGTTTTGTTTTGCAATTTGAAGAGATGGAAGATACATACATACAACATAATATATGATGAGTTTTTTTAGGATAGTGAGACTTGTAAGACATTAATGTGCAAAACATAGATGCCATACAACTCTGACTATCCTCATGACGTTTCTTGATATGTTTTAAGGGTTCCTTTTCTCAAAATAAAAAAAGAATCCTTATAGAATCACTTTGTTGTCTGTCTATGTGTCTGTCAATATCCTTTTTCTCAGGAACCCGTGGATGCATCAAGTTGAAATTAATACCAAATTCTTAAGTCTGCAGTCTTGAAACTTGAAAATCAAACTTCTAAGTCAACGCAATTGAAAGATACGGCCGTTAAAGCCTTAGATTTGACTAAATTTGAACATTTCCCAGGTAAATCAAAATCTACCTGTAGGATGCTTCCATTTGACAGAAAATCATGAAATTTCGTAAGAAGCAAGATCAGCACAAGTAAAGGAAAAATCCGAAAGTTGTTAAATTATTGTTAAATGACATTAAAAAAATAGTTTTTGCGATAAAAAAATTATCTTAAAATTGACATTGTCGTAAATCAATCTATGGGAGAGTATTTTTAGAACTGCAAATGTTAAGTTTGTCTTTCGGAAAAGACGGGAAAAAATCTTCGAGAATTTAGGTATTCCCGAGATTGATTCAATTTCTTCACTACATATTATAAAACGAAGTCCCCCGCCGCGTCTGTCTGTTCGCGATAAACTCAAAAACTACTGAACGGATTTTCATGCGGTTTTCACCAATAGATAGCGATTCATGAATATTAGTAGTACATAATTTGTTAAGGTTTTATGTAAATTGTTTGAAATATGATGATGATTGTTGAAGACGTCTCTGCTACCCGTGCGAAGCCGGGTGGGTTGCTAGCACTAATATAAAGGCGTAAGTTTGTGAGGATGGATGCATGGATATTTTTTACTCTTTCACGCAAAAACGGTTTTATAGATCTGTATGAAATTTGGCACAGAGATAGATTATCGTCTTGAATAGCACATAGGTAGGATAGAGTTACGCGAACGAAGTTGCGGACAACAGCTAGTAGGTGCAAAATAATAACAACACAATCCAAGTAAGCATCGAGAGGGTTACAATTAAAGATCATATCGTGGCGTAAATCTTAACCCTTTTGTAGCAAGGGTGCTTTTATTAATTTATTTACACGTGTATCAGGGTTATTATACATTTTGGGATATAATTGGCCCCATATGCAAAGTTTAATGTTGCCGTTCTGATTTTATCTGTCTTTAATACATTTAAGGGTTGTCTTTGTGAATTTGGTCTTCGTTTTAATGTTTACAAGCAGTTTGTTGGTGTGTTTATAAATATTTGATCTTTCTAAGACAACTACCGCATTAGGAAGATTCCTGTGTCGCGGGAGGCTTCACAAACATTTCAACAACGGACACAAAGAACACCTAGACTCAGGACAACTATTTGTGAATCACACACATTTTTGTTTAGTGTGGGATTTGAACTTGGCGCGGCGTAGTGGCGTGGTGACCACTTACACCATTTCGCCATCCGTGCAGACAAATATATTGTTGTAAAAACTAAAATTTCATATATTGTTTTGACCCATGAGAAACGTGCGTAACTTTGAAGGCTTTCGTTCGCGATTCTGGCTTCCTACCAAATAATATCATTGGAGAGGGCTCTCCCTTCGTAGTAAGAGCATAGTTGATTAGTGCAGTTACAATGAGTTGTGTTATGGGTTAGAAGTATATTGTATATTATATAGTATTACCTGGAGGGTGGATTTTTTTAACTATTTCTAAAAATGAAACCTAGCTAGATCGATTTATCGCCCCCGAAACCCCCTGCATATTAAATATCATGAAAATCGTTGGAGCCGTTTCCGAGATTCAGATTATATATATATATTAATATATACAAGAATTGCTCGTTTAAAGGTAGATAGATAGATATTAGTATACTTTTTCATATAGTAATTTATGTCAGTGATAATCTTACTGTTATAGATACGAAAGCTTGGATTGTAAGGCTACTTTTTATCCTTCGCAATATATTAATTACTTTATTTTTTCACTGGCCACCTTCCTAGACTCTGACTGCTAAGAATATCCTAGCAGAAACCCTAACAAAAGTTTCAGACCCAAGACTCTAACCCAAGATCTCACTATAGCACTCAAATAAGTCAGTTAAAAAGAACATTTTCATAGAATAAGTTATCTAAGAATCAATTATTTTGACAAACATTCCCAAAAACAAAGGAAATACAGGCAATACCGAGCGTCTAACCGGCGCGCAATTAAAATTAGAATATCTTAATTTATATCGAAGTATCTGGGTTGCCATCTTAATGTGTGTTACCCTAATTCGGGGGTAAGTGGAGATAAACTGTGGAACTTGGACATGTTTATATGGCTTAAGTGAATGTCGGGTGTAAATACGTGTAGGTATGTTTATGTTAAATATACAGCTTTTGTAACTGGTAGCATGTTAAGTCAAGCACATACTATTTTAGCAGTCTGAAGTCGCGGCCAAAACTAGTATCCAATACTTGTATTAGTCCCTAAAGTTTAATAATAACTACCCCATCTTTAGCACTTGTTCGTAAACGTTACCAAGCCCCCGTACCCAGTGATCGTTTGGCGAATTTTAAGCGATATCGATCGCGCCCTACATCTGAGAGGGCCGTTCGAGTGTACGAGTCGTACGTGCAATGACCCACAGTCTTTGTTGGTAACGTACTGGATATAAATCTGCAGTCATATGGTAGAAATCGATAGATTAGTGATTCAGTGTCAGATGGGATATTTGACCTTAATAGTTTTGCTGTAGAATTGGTTTTTGATTGGTTCCCAAAGTAATTGGTATCGTAACATCTAGAGGATATATCTATGAGATCTATTTATTTCTGTGTTCTATTAACATTCATTTTTGTGCCAATAGCTGCTTTAACTGGACTAGGCGGAGTTCTAGATGGGCTTGACTTTAAAACGTAGAAAAACTGAAAAGAATCCGATAAACAACATAAATCTATTTTGTTTGGCTGTGAGGGCTGCACCTCGCTCTCATAGAAATAGGCCCACAACGATAGGTGTGATGTCTTCGGAGTGCGCTTCTCAAAGAAAATTAGAACCACGCCAAGCTCGCTCTTGAATTGATGTTGTTTACCACGGCCTAGGCTAGTGGTGTTAATTAAATGTTGGTAACCTCTAGAGGTTACCTCACCATTACTTCATCGGACTACTAGAAGCAGACGGAGGTCTTACCCTTTCGTTGTCGAAACACCAAAAAGTCGAACTAAACGCTTTGACGGCTCGTTTTTGGTTCGAGTCGCCAAGGTGGTCGCCAAATGATGGTGCGGTCTATTTTTCAACTATCTTCCAGGTGAGTTCAAATACAAACGCCTATTCCATTTCACAATAAAAAAAAAGAGATGCGTAGTGAATATCAAAATTTTCATTCTGTTTTGTGCTATGAATATTCCGAAATGTCCTTTAAAAAAATGCGCACTGCAAATTTTTTGTCTTTTTATTATTTCTTTGTAATTCTAAAGGTTGCCTGTAAAAAATTTGCTTTTAGAGATAAGGTTGCCCTTTGTACATATTGTAGAGATTGCCGTGTAATATAATTGTTTTTGGTGTATAATACAGTTTAATTCTGTTCTATGGAACTGTTTTAAAACATTTCCTATTAATACGAAATATCACCATAAGCACTAAAGCCATTTCCGAGGAACTCATCAGATTTATACAAGAATCGCCCGTTTACAAATGCAATATTATATATACTCGTAGCACGTCATACCTTACAATACTCCACTCATTTTAAGACGTTTGGCCTACAGTAGGTACTTTCAGCTAACACAAACATATCTATGTACAAATTACTTAGGACAAATAAACGCGTTTTCTATTTGTTTCTTGTAGTTATGTTTGGTAACTGTTAAAAAATACGTCGATAAAGGATACATAGGCATTTAAAACACGATAATAATAGGCATTGATCAATTAATTGAAAACTGTTTTATCTAATAAAACGACTCATCGTCTCATCATCTTTCTCCTCTTTTCCCAATTTTAATTAGGGTCGGCGCAATGTGTAACATTGCAAAGAGTTTTGGGCCGGCCGGCCGCCAGCCTGACGAAAACCGTCATTGAAAAAGAAGGAATAAAGTAAATTTGTATAAAGTAAAATGGGTAGGAAGAGGAACCTAAGGTAAGGGATACCGCAAGTCTCGGATGGGCAACGGGACTAAGACTACAGTAGCTCGTAGAGGCCGGGGTCGAACCGAATGTCCTGTATTTCCTGAGACTGAAGAGGCCACTGGGACAGTAGCACCAGCTGGCATGTATCTAATAATCTAGTATCTAATAGTTATTGCCTACGATTTTTATAAGGCTTCCTAATCGCTGCAGCAAAAAATATTAGGTAAGAATTATTTTTTTCATGTTTTCGTTTCAAGTTATCTAAAATAGCAGATATAATCTATTCTAACTTTTTATACGTGTTAAATAAACAAGAAATGTGTAGGTACATTTTTTCACTAAAACACAAAACACAGGATTCAAAATTGAAAAATATTGTCGGGAACCAATCGATTTCTCGAGAATTTCCACCGAATTCCCGGAATAGAGTTACAACCGTCGATTTATCGGTGTTCGACAAACTAATCGATTACCAATGTAACTGTACCATCGAGTGAATAATCGAGTTCGTTGAACCGACACGCCATTGGTGATTGGTGTTCCAATCTCAAGGGAACAGGTTCAAACACCTGTCTAGGTAAAAAAAAATGAAAATCACGAATTATCCAATAAGAACTGTTCGATTTGTTGAAATATCTAGCTGCTTTGTGCGTAGCTCGGCCAGAGATGTAATACATTGGAGGAGCGTTTTGTTATATATCTTGACAATGGCGATCGCACGAAGCAATCGATTGGTTAGGGAATGGTGTCATGGGTTCGATCGACAAACGACAAACAAAAGACAAACAAGTGCCTTAAATTTTACTAGTCGCCAAAGACGGATAAGGATCCAAAGTGTATTTCATCTTGGAAAATAAAGCCCTGAAATTCAACCATTTTACTGCGGGGGATGTAACTCAGTGGTAGAGTGTCTGCTTCGCATGCTGAAAGTCCTGGGTTCAAATCCCAGCATCTCCATATATCTTTTTATAGAAGGTTAACGTTTTTGACCTTTAGTAAGTTATTCCTATCTCACGTTGCTTCATTTTTAAGTGTAAGATAATAATATTATGTTATTAAAGAGAAAAATGTAGGTGAAAAACGTGTCGTTATAAGTGTCAATGACGTATTTGTGGCATCGCAGAGCTCTTATAACTAGACTGGATGGATAAGACGCGTCAGAAATCAGCTCGTTCTCTGTCTTTAGTTTTAAGTCTGCAAGTAATAACTTCTGAACAGTTTTCATTAATATTCTCATTAGTATAACAAAATTTTGAAGAGATCCCGATAGTACTACTAAGTATTAAACACTATTTCTGGTCTTAAATATATGTATTATGCAAGCATATCTTCACTATATGTATGTTAAATTTTAATATAGTTTTTGATACCATTCAGATGGCAAACAAGGTTACAACCCGCCTTATGGAAAGGTAAGCCTAAGTTAAAGTCCAATTTGACCTAGTTTTTTAAACATGTCTTGATCACTCGCTCCCGCTACCGCTTATGACCACACCCGTACCCTGCGTACCTTCGCGTCCGCGCTTCTCCTCCGTGACCGTGTCAAGCGCTCGCTTATTGATTACGTCCCGCACTATACCGTAATACGCTTAAACAACGCCTTCTGGCAACAAGCACGCAGCCTTCTTAAATAGTTTACTTCTCTATTAATGGTTAGCGTGCCTTTGCTTGAAAGGAAAGTATAGATACCTAGCAGTGGCGGATTTACCAGTAGGCTGGATCCTAGGTCGGCAGATTTTAGGGGCGGCAAATTTGGGGTCTACATAATTTTTTATGTCTTGTTCTGGGGTATCGAATTAGATAGACCGACCGGTAAGGGTGGCAAAATTTTAACAGCCTACTGGCGGCAAATCCGTCACTCCACGTCAAAGCGCGTATTTTCAACGCAAAATACACGCTTTAAAGTGCAGTTGCTTAAAACTGTCCGTGTTAACCAAAATGGTGGCAAGGAAACCCTCATTAATAACAGAAGTGAAATTTACTAACATATAGATAGGTACATCGACAGAAATGATTTTCAACCGCTTTAGGGACTAATTCTTTAGATACTAATAGCTTGGATTTATTAATATTATAATTATGCAATTCCTAACAGATTCACTGTAATTAGATAAAATGATAATTTGTTATTCCGAACGGAACCCCAAACATTTTATGTCAAAAAAGAACGGTCAGACAAAAGATTTTGAAGAGAAAATTATCTTCAAAAACCACAGTTTTGAGTCATAAGTTATTAATATTAACCAGTATTAATCATTATCTACTGTTTGTTAAGTAAGTAATATATGAAATTTCATTACAATTCATCATTATTTTTCATATTTACATATATTACGTGGGAGAGCCATGCTTCGGCACGTATGGGCCGGCTCGACTCCGCTCGATACCACGGCCTCACAGAAAACCGGCTGTGAAACAATGCTTGCATTGCTTTTCGCCGCGTGAGTGAGGTTACCGGAGGCCCTAACCCTACCCTCTCCCCTATTCTCGTCCTTCCCCTCTCCCCCTCTCCTCCCCTCTAATCCCCCTCTTCCCCGATTCCGACCTTAAAGGGCGGCAAAGCACTTGAGACTCTTGAGTTACAGGCGCCCATGGGCGGTTGTAGTCATTTACCATCAGGTGACCCGTCTGCTCGTTTGCCCCCTATACCATAAAAAAAAATATATATTATTTTTTAAGACCGGTTGGAAACGGCTGGCAAATTATTATGCCACTTGCGACTATGAAATTCAAGTTGTTTTATGGTTTTCACCTATTTTCAAAACCAATTTTCATACGTACTTATCTTAATACACGTGATAAACATAACCCTGTCTTTGATCTCAATCCTTGGGGTAATTAATTAGCTAACTGTGCTTAAGGTTCGGGACACCTACGAAAATACACCTAGGTATAAGTTTGTGTATATGTGTGTAACAACTGCCTGTTTGTCGGCTTAATGTTGTAGACAGAGGTTTCACTGTAGTACGCGGTTGGCATTACTAGTAATTGATTATTTAGATTTATCTGTTTATGTGGATACTTGGAAACTTTTTACGAGCCGTCTTGTTCCGTGATGAAATACTAAGTTGTGTTTGTAGAGTGTACCTAAGGCCAAACAATATTCAGCATTGCCGATGGGTAAATTTCATCAGAGGAACAGCTGATAAGGTTATGTATAGTTTTAGAACCGTAATGTAATTAATTTAATAGGTATTAACATGACACTCAAAATTTGATTTATGTTAATGGTTAAAGTGGTCACCTCACGAAAATTTCGATGCCCACATCAGATAATTACATTTCTTAAAGATATGGGAAGGTAATTGTTCTGAAACTCACCACTCACTGTACAGAAAAGACTGGACTTTTTATTATACAACACCAACTCTCTTACAGTTGAATTCTACGTCATAAATAAATATTTTAAAATGCTTTTTTAATATTATGTTAATTTTATATAACCAAATTCTCAGCAATATTTATTCCATAACACAAGAAAATAATTAGGTAATATTTGAATAGGTACGTTTACCAAACTGCTGTCCACCCTATGACCGACTTCTGTCCTTCTCCTTTCATATTTCATAGTAAGTGTAAGGGAAGCCTATGGGCATTGTGTTGTATAGACGCTTCAACATTGTCGTTTAGAACTAACTAGCAACCAGCCCCGGCTTCACACGGGTAGCAGAGACATCTTCAACAATCATCATCATATATCAACCAATTTACACAAAACCTTAACAAATTATATACTTAAACCTTCCTCGTGAATCACTGCATCTATTAGTGAAAACCGCATTAAAATCCGTTTAGTAGTTTTTGAGTTTATCGCGAACAGACAGACAGCCACGGCGGGGGACTTTCGTTTTATAATATTTAGTGATGTACAAGCTGATAATCAACCAAGCTCTGTAAGGACTCGTAATATCAAGTGGTAGTTATACCTCTTGCGATCTAATTCATTATCAGAAAGACAATTGATCGTAGTACCTACTAATCGATCGCAATCTGCAACTTGTTCTGTCGAAAACATGGTTTGAACAAAAATCGTCGCAACCAAGACACAGCGTCTGCTTCACAAATGGTATTTAGTGTTCAAATGTATTTCCTATTGTAACAAATTGCCAAACATAGCCTATCCCGGAAATCCATAAACACACAAAATGGCTAATTCTAATGGTTGCGGATACAATGATACCATTCATGGATATTAGCACATAAATGGGTGAACGGTGACCGGAAGCCGCAACAGCCTACATCCGGTCCAATCTAACTGCGCGGTAGCCTATGTTTAGAAATGTTTGAATTTAGAATTGGCTGATGTTAACCAATTGAAACCTTTCTTTTTGAACTGTTCATTCATTCATATAAAAGAATGATTGAATGGTTCAAATAGATATAATAGCTGGGTTGTTTATTTGGATTTTTGTTCTTTTGCGTTTATTTTTTTGCAAAATATTACCATTTGCGGTTTTTTCTTTTTTATTTTACGTTAGATACCAGAACTGGGTAATGTAAGAATAAAAGAGTGGATGGTTCTGAATTCTGATAGCTTCTTAATTTTTAGATTTTGTTTTCTTTTGGGAGTATTTTTTTTTCGTTTGTTTTTATTAAGGTAAATATTTTGTTTTGTTTTTCTTGTTTAATTTGTATTTTTTTTGTTACAAAATGCATTTTCTTATTTTAAAATAGAGAATCTGATCAGTTAAATAACATAGAATGTCGAGGATGCTTTACGTTTTGAAACAATTTGCACTAATTGAAAGGGCACCGTTGACAGATTTTTTTTTTTATTTTCTTTTATAAAAAGAATACCCTGTTAACCACTTTTGTGTTAGGAGTGGGTTCACGTCGGTAGTGCACAGGGTGGGGTTCGAACCCGCAATCACTCGATCGCAAGTCCGACGCCTTAGCCATCACGCTATTATTACTAGAGATCGCCTGGCAGCCTCGCCTTGGTGACTCTTTACTTGCAGGTGTCCATGGCCACGGTAGTATAGTGACCCGTCTGCTCGTTTGCCCCCTAACCCAAAATAAACATACATTCATAAGCTCACGCCTTTCCTCCTTCGGGGTTGGCAGATATAACAGCCCGGTATTTGCTTCTCCTACCTTATGATCTTACTCTACTGTCCACCGGTTTTGCGTACTTTCATAGGTAGTTTCAGAAATAAGTTATGAGAAAATTAAGTTAAGAAAGACAGTCAGTCAGTGTGATGAACTGAATCTTGTTATTTACCCAAACATTACTGCCTTTATTAAGATTAGTTGATTGATTAACTAACATCAACTTTTACATCGACATTTATAAATATCTAATAAGTTAACGACCATCCACGCACCTTTACATCAAACATATGTCTAAAACACCTATTAAATAGACCCACAAAATTAAAAGGCTGTACCCGGGAACTAAACCGCAACAGGGCGCATCGCCGCCGACTGGCCGCCTTCCAACCAACAACTCACTTATTATATTCTATGAACGCGAGCCATAAACGTATTTCTGAACATATCACGTACAATACTACCAGCAATTCCAACCAATCAGCGCGCGACAATTCAACTTAATAGCTTAGGCCACGCCCCATCACGTAACCGCCTATTACGAGCCGTGTAACGACGCAGGCTTTTAACTCGGCGATGACATCCGATCGATGGTGTGCCTCGCTCTACTATAACTCCGTCCCGCTTCAAGAGCCGAAGTTTCTTTGACTTCGTGGTGTGTGGAACGCGATAGAGTCGCGTTTGGCGCGCGTGTCTTGTCTCAGTTGCACGTTCGAGGTCGTAGGAGGGGGTCGCGTGCAACTGTTTTCGATAATCGGCCGCGCGTTCCGTACGTGAAAATCGGACAGTACACCGTCGGTCACGTCCACGTAAAAACGGATATATGCCCAGAATATTTATTAAGTGGGTGGCGGTGCGTGACTTTTCCCCTGTGTATAGCTTGCTCCGTAAATGATCACCCGAAAATAGAACGTTTGTTTGCTAACTGAAACGTCTTCGCTGAAATTACGGAGGCTACACTTGTGATTATTTAAAAAACGAACTCTGTAAACAATGTATGTGGGACTTTAGATTAAAAAAAAAACAATTTGAAAAAAGAACAAGTGGCCGTGCGAGTGTTGAAATGATTATTTGAGAAAAGTTGGACGAAAAAATTTTCATCATCTGTCAACAAAATGAAAATGAGTGCAAAAGCGCGGGAACTGTCAAGTGGAAGTTTGGACTATTAAGTTGTTAGTTGTGTAGTGACGATGTTGCCATATCAAGCAGTGGCTATGGACTACGCTGTGGCTTCGGGCTTCCACCACCAGAGGCCCGGCGGTTTGCCTGGCGTGATGGGCCTGCCTGGACCTGGCCCGGGCCTGAATCCTGGCCTAAACCCGGCCTTCACCCATTCCTGGTTCGTACAGTCAAGCCCGGATATCTGTCGGCAGCAACAAGCCTCCAACCAATCGCATCTCGAACCTGGGCACGTTTCATTTTTCTTTATATTTTTTATTTTTTAGTTAGTGTTTTGTACTATTTTGATAGTTTGTTGACAATTTTTTTCTAGAGTTATTCGAATTCTAGAGCTATTCAATGACCACAATTTTTTTTTAATTGTGTAATTGTTGGAATCTGTAAGGCTGTTGTATGAAAAGAAACTTTTTGCTTGTCAGTAATATTCAATTACGGACGTCTTTTGCTTTATTTGATCAGTGACACAACAAACTATTAAAAATAAAATTTTATTGCCTTTTATTGTTTGGCGTTTCCTTTGTTTGTGTGCTTTTTAAACTGACGCTTCTAGATATAAAAAAGAAATGTTGTATAAGTGTATTTTTTCTCGACGTTTATAAAGATTGTGTGCCACGTTAAATGACTTAAAGTAATCTTGTGTCTTTATAGCGGGGAACGACTTAAGTAATGAAATAAAACGAGATAATAAAAGCCAGCAAAATGTCTGTCGAATATTCTGATTATATCTACACGGCATTGTTGTACAGGTTTTCTAGCACGAGTGACTTATGTCACGAGGTAGGAAGCAATTTTACCATGAACTGACCATAGTAATGGAAACTTAATGTCTTTATTAGACTTTTATTGAGGGAAAGAAAATAATACAACAATAATATTTTTTTTGGTTTCGAAATAACAGCTGAAAGAGACGAATCAAGATATAATGAATCGAAATTACTAGTAGAACTGAAAACAAATGTTGATTAGTACTATTTATAGTTTTTCAATGTAAACTTTACTAACTTAATTCTTAGTAACTAAATTAAAGATTTATTTGTAGGTTAAGTGTAAGTAGGTAATTAAAAGTTTCAGATCAGTTTAATTACATCATTACAAATTAGGATAACCAAATTATCTGAAGGTTTATTGTTCAAACCTCTCTAGTATATTACGAAGTTACAAACGATAGGTAGATACGTTACACAGGAAAACTGAATCTAAGTGTAAATAAGACCGGTTAATTCCATGGATATAAAACCTCCTACAACACATGGGTAATTTCCTAGTAATTCCATTATAGCCAAACAGTCGATATTCTTATGAATCAGAGATTTAAAATTAATGTATTACCAAAAAAATCGAAGTTTTGAGTAATCGATAAATATTTTCTTATAGGTTTCAAACTCTTATAAGAACGACAATGAATTGGTACACGATTCTAATAAAAGTTTTCACTTATCTAAGGTTTAAAATAGGTCAGTTGAAACACCCAGTCGTGCCGTTGGTCAGACTAATCAATAATTAATTAAGACGTTACCAAACAATCTCCAAACTTATAGCCCAGAACGAAATGAAATTAAGAAACTATGAAATTATTAAAAACAGTTAATTACTACAAATTTCACGGTTATGTTTTACCGTGAAAGTTTGTTTTCTAGTCTTACAAATAGCTTTCATTTTCAATTTAAATTTAATTTTTAAATACATATTTTTATTGCTGTAATAAACAAGCTTACGACGGGTACGAGGATGAACGGTAGTTATCGTTATGTGGGGAGATTTCCAAGACGCCTTAATATTAAAAATCTTCACTGTCAACTCAAAGTTGCTTACGATTGATAGCTCTAAAGAGCCTGTTCATAGTACTAAATAACGAGCTTCTTTCGGCATAAAATGAAAAAGAAAATCATTTATTTCCATTGAAACTAATTATCAGTAGTCAGTCAAACTAAGCCAGTCGTGAATCTTATTGAGGAAAACAGGCAATGAACTACAAGGACATTCTTTTTCAACATGTCTTTTACCAGTTTCTGACTGCTTGTAAGCGCAAATGAAATGTGAGTACAATGTTACATATTGTTCTAAAATATAGGTACCCAGTCACGCAAATTACTACTGCTGTAATCTTTTGAAAGATTAAAGTCCTTATCTAGTCACGTAGTTCGAATATCAGGAAGAGTTACTGTGCCTTGACTTTGAGTTGATGTAAAACAATTGATCTTAATATCCTACTACCTGTATGATAAACACTAATTTCGTTTGAAACATTTCGAAAGATACAATCATAACTAAAGTTTGGTTTACTATCAATTTTATTATATGAATAAAATGGGACAAACAGCTTACTAAACCCATTTTATTCAATAGATAAATGCATACCTACTTCCCTACTTCTTGATCCTTCTACCTATTCAGAATTGAGCGTCCTCAGAAGCTTCAATCTGCTAAACTTCAACTCATCTTTTATAATGAAATCTAGAAAAGACAGTTAGTTATAATAACATCTGATTAGTACCTAGATATATTTTTTTCTTTGGTTTAATATAATCGTGTGCAGCCTTCAAAATGTTTTGCCAAGTAAGACAGTGTATTAACGGTCGTGGACAGGCCAAGCAACACAAATTAAGATTTTATCGTGTCGTGACGTACTCCATGCCGACTTGTGCCTAACAACATAAAGCATTTGGTAATTTATTTATTGTTGTTTTAGAATATAAAAAACATAGCTGAAGTATGATTTGTTGTTGTTGCAAAATGGCAGTGACACTTTAATAGTTTAGCTCGTAGTATTTGTGAGTAGGCCATGAACAAAACGTACATATTTTATAATAATACTGTTACAAATACTTAGATAAGTACTACCATGGGTGTACCCAGTTTTTGGCCCAAGGGGATGGCAAAATCAGTTTTGAGGGCAAAAATTTGATAGCCGAGGTGGGGCAACACATTTTTTTCCTACTTTAATAAATGCAGATAATAGTTACTTAAACATACTAAAGCCAAAGGGCCAGGTGACTACTATCCGTTCTCTACAGTTGCACTAGCTCTTGAGGGTTGTAGCCTAATGTTTGATAGCCTCCCTCAACGATTAAATTATCATAAACCAAAAGATTTTTGAAATCAGACTTGTAGTTTTAGAGATAAGCGCTAAACTAAGCACCAACAAAACGCAGTAAATGTATTAGTCCAGACCTTAATATCCATTCGGAAATCTTGATACAATTTATTCTTAATTCCTCTTGTCTAATACAAACACTCATACGATCGTGTCTGTAGAAATGTCACTTATTAAACATACCTACATATATACAATTTTTAGGAATATAATTTTGAAACTGGCAAATTGATCTTGAAAATTGACGGATAAAACTAAGATTTCTAGGGCTGACATGAATTAACCTATGGGTGTTTAACAACAAGGATATCGATGAAATTTCCAGATTTTTCAGAATTTGTTTGCACAAAAAAAATATTCTTTACAATTGACAAGAAAATTCATAATATGTTGTTTAAAAATGCGCACCTAAACCAGGAAAAGTATTTTCCGACGAAATGATGTCGTTTTTTTTTTTAATTAAGTTTTTTTGTGGGAAAACACGTACCTATATATTTGACCACACCTTTCTGTAACACGCTGTAGACTATGTCTGTTTGATTGAAGTAATTTCTTGATCCCATGATATAGAATTAAACACCGAAATTATTCTAAAAAGAAATTACTTACGCACCTATAATGCACAACATAACATATGTACTAAAACAAAAAAGTACAAATATTAAAAGCCAAGAGATCTAAATCAGTCTTAAACCTACAATTTGAACAATATTACAGTACATATCTGTATATCAAGATCACCTTCATAATTTGTCGTTTTCCCAGAAACAGGTTATTGTTGTAATGAGGTTCTTAAATAAAACAATAATACAAATATATGTAATGTTGTGAGTCAAAATTTAATTGGTAGGTATCATTTTTTAGACTTGATTTGTATAATTCTCACGGTAAAACATGCATCTAGTTTTAGAATGCTACAAGTAGCCTTGGAATAAACTGAGATTTAGAAAGGTTTTTAAATAGTATCATGAGCTGATCTCTTTAAATTTGAAGTCGCTGGCCTAACTGTTGGTACTGAAGAAAAGATTTTCAACGGGTAGAAGCCTCCTACTTTCATAGACCAAGACGGAAAAGAAGCAAAGGAGTCAAGCTAACGTTAAGCCTTCGCTGCTTTCAATAAACACTCACAATGCCGATGGTGTCATTTTGATTCAAGATTTTAATCTGGTAATGTTAATATTTGAACTTCTTTATCTTATTGTCCTAGACAATACTCCTCAGGTAATGTGATAAAATTACAGTTCATAAAGAAGACTTGAAAGAGAAGAAAGAGCTGTTTAGTACCTCTGAACACGACTGTTACAGTGAATAGTTTCCACTATGCACTGAAAGAAGCGCCATTCAACAATCCAGGGTTTTATGAGTTAGAAATCGTCTTACTAAAGTGCTAATCTTTTAGTTAGACGATTTGTATTTTTTCTAATTAAATCAATTACTATACTATTTTGAGTGTGTTACCTTTGTTTTAAGGATCGATATCTTCAAAATATTTAAAACGAATCTCGAGCAAGTATCAAAATCTTTTATCCACATTTAGCATGGAAGCAATTCATTCAGTCCGTTACTATTATAACCTGTGGTCGTTCTACATTATCCGAGTAACCATAAACTTGAATACGCAATAACTGGTACAGACCTTGAGGTTGTATAAAATACACTTTCGTTTATGTAATTGTACAAAATAAAAAGTAACAATCATAATCTAGTCGTCCAGGTAAATTTTTCGACCGAGATTCGAATTTTGAATTTGATTCCAATTCGATTTTTAAAAGGCATTTACGTACGGGTAATGTGGAGGTACGGGTGTTATGTCCCTCCAACACAAAGGGAGGATCCTCCGACCAGGCGAGGTGATCATGCCTGGCGGGCCGCGGCCCTATGGTTGATGTTGGGAAGTTGTATATATACTAATCGGCGCGAAAACTTTCATAGCGCAATGCAGGATTAGTGGGTTGTAGATGATGTTGGAGTATGTTTCTTTTTTGCTGTATGTGGAAGTCGCCACAGGTAATAAAAAAATAAAAACCGCGGTTTTTTAGCATTTTTTTGTGTTGCGTTATATTTTCTGTACCATCTGTTTTTTTCCCAAATCCAATATAAATGAAAAAGGTACTTTTAAAATAAGAACATCTAATCCAGATTACCAATAAAAAATTCCAAAATATTGAGTATCAAATTAATTTATTTATATTTTGCGTATTTTTTCGTAGCCTATGGACGCTTATAATTCCAAAGGACTCACTTGCGCGTTGCTGACCTTTTAAATGTCTACTGCGTAACTGTAACTTAATGCTGCTACTAAGTAGGATTCTTTTTTGAAATTTTGTAAAAGACTAACAATATTTATTGAACCTAGATGACTTAATAAAGAACTTTAAACTCACTGTCTAAATTAGAATTACATTCCATATGTAAACCAGCTTATGGAATATATAGAGTAGATATATTATGGAAATGTGAGAGATCACATTAACAATTGATTTCACTAAGTAGTGTGAAATTGGAATAAAGAACCTAATTATATGTGGAAAGACGTATTAGATTGTTCTGATTAGTTTCATCTGGGAACACATAACTCGTTACTTTTTTATCAATATAAACAATCAGAGACCTACATACGCATTGATTTGATCCAATGCAACGGATCAACATGATGTTAAAAGCAGTAGTACCTAGTTCTCAACACCTCAATCCATGATTTGATTTTACTAATACATAAGTTAAATTATTAATAAATTCACCATTTAAACTTATATTAATAAATATATATTATAGGTACTGTACAGTAGTGTGTAGTACAAGTACTGTATATTATAGGTACTAAAGCTTCATCTCAATAGTTAATATGTAAAAATAATATAAAATATTACTGTAACCACTCATATGTTAACTTACTAATAAACAACAATAAAAAGATTGAGGGTCGTTCAATCGCAATAAATTTTATCTTTTTTATATTTTGTAGAGTTTAACACAAAAAAAACTCCTTTGACTCAATCACAAGACAGGAACCCTTTTACACCTCATCAAAATTTCTAAAGAACACCAAAAAAGCTAGAGTGAATCAAAAGAAAAAAAATCACATCCGTAGACAAAAATATTTTGATTGAAAAATAAAGAGCGTGAATAATTAATATAACACGCGTTTTTGTTATACGTAACACGCTGGTGAGTGTTTGTAACGTTTAGGAAAACTAAACAAAAGGATCAAGGTCATTTTACCTTATATTTTTTTTAATACTCTAAACAGTGAAGAGCGTCATAGAAATTTTAAAACGATGGATGTGTGTAATTGAAGTATACTTTATGTTCTATGTTACTATCAATAACTTCCTAAGACGCTTGAATAATTTAGGTAAGTACTTTTCTAATAAAATGAATACTCATATACTTTCGAAGTACTACCCCATTTGGTTTTTAAATAAACCTTACCAGCAAATGGCATCTGAGCACTGTAGTGTCTATGAATAATTAACCACAGTAATGTAAAAGATTTTTGGTTCGTGACTTATTATCATACTAATCAGTGTTACCAGGTCCTGAATACCAGGTTACCCTATTTTAATTGCAAAACATTCGCATAAAACGCGAATTGAGATATTTACTTTTTTATTTTCTTTTATTGTACATCGGTAGAATGGGTACATAATATGAACAGACAAAATATGAGATTCAATGAGAATGCTTTCAATTTGTTTTTTAAAGCCTTTAGAACAAATATTATGTCCATTTTTTCTTTTAACGATTCTATAATTTTTGTCAGCAACATTAATAAATACACGAAAACTAATCAGTAAGCAAAAGCATGCAGTTTTAACGTAGGTATTCGTTTTGAATGACCACAGATTGAAGTAAATATAAAACCAAAGCACTTGACCAAACAGTAGCCAGTAAAATTCAAACACTTACTGTTTTTTATGGTGAGGTATAGTTAGAGGTATTGGTTACGTATTATTTTTGTGACAAATAATTTTAATCTTTTAACCGAAAATAGCCACGGAGTGGATACCTGTAGGTGGTCGGCAACGGCGAGGAAGGCCGAGGAGGAGATAGAGAGACGATCTCGACACTTATCTAAACATGTGGCCAAGGGTAGACGAGGACCGAGAGGAGTGGAAGCGTAAGGGGGAGGTCTTTGCCTAGCAGTGGGACACGTGCGAGGCTAACTAAAAAAAAAAAACCGAATTGAGGGATAAACCAATTACGCAGTTTTGTTACGCAAGGACGATAGTCCATAATACCTACACTAAAAAACTAGAAACGAGTGGAGGAGAGAATTCTTTTACTTAGCTAATAGAGTATTTTTTGTTTTGAAACATGCATGTTGTAGGTTAAAAAATGTGTGTCATCTCGTGTCTACCTACTAATCTGCTGTGTTGTAAAACCCAGGAATCATGAACAATATTCAAGGTTAGGAACATTTTCTAGGGACTCATCTCTCAGACAATGTCACATAAATAACTAAAAAGAAAAAGGTCAGGAAAAAATATTCGTGATGCCATTTCATATCAAATATCCGGGTTAATGTTATAAAGTATATTCACTTTATTTATACCTTTCGCTGTTTATTCTTTCTTGAGCATCTCTGCCATTCGAATTTAACCTTTTTGTTACTTGATATAAGGTTTACTATTATGATAGTATGTAGCAAAATGTGGTTTGTTTCTGCGGCCCTTTTGAATGTATGGATCTATTACAGTTTATTTAATTTTTTTAAGATGTATACATATATAGGTTGTTGTGTTGTTTTAACAATATTATTAAAAAAATGTTTTATACACATATTTCATTAGTTAGTTAGTAAAATAATTAGTTAAATCAATTGACTATAAATTCCTACATGACCAGCTTAAGAGCAGCTAAAGTTATTTTTTATGTTACAAATAATAGGGAAAATATACGCCGGTATCAGGACACATTAAATTTTAAATATATGTAAAAGACATCAAACCAGCAAAAACCGGACCGAAAATATTTAAATTAACTCTTAATAACCAATCATTGTTTCGACACACCACTTCACTGGCAGCCCCGGTGAGGTGATGACCCGAGGGGGTTTCCACACGATAAAAAAGGAATAACTACATGTAAGTATATCCAAGAAATTGCATTAAGTTAGTAAAACATGACGATTATACAACGTAATCAGCAATTCTAGTCTAGATTCAGCAGAATCTAACCACTGTGCAAAAATTGAATTAAAATAAACATTACACAAACAAAAACTAGATTTACTTTAAAAACCGATCAACCACATCCTGTAGAGTCCAGTAGCCAGCTTCAATCAGCATCTAAACTGACAATCGCTGACTCACTACAATTCGTCGCGCCCTCTATCAATTCAACTTTTTACTGCTAGACAGACTTCGATATAACATTGTAAAAATGTTTCTACTTATACACCTACAACAATATCAAAACAGCCACTGTTTTATTCTGTAATTTTTTGGACAACGACAACAATTCCTTTATTAGAAAAAAATTATACTACGGTTTGAGTATACTAAAAAGTTAAGTGCTTTGTTATTTTATACAAAATCACAGAAAATTCAATCTAAAAATGATTAGAAATTCAATCAAGAGACATTATATTTAGGCATTAATAAAAAAGGACATCGTTGTAAGAGATTATACTTTGTGTCTATTAAAGTCGGTAATAATGAGAGAAGTCGTCCCCAAAAACTACCAGTATCGATTTATAACAACCGAACTATTATCCGTCATTAGAGAATCGAATAAAAGTAAAAAAAAAACACAAATTTTCAAAAACAACGATCGATTTACGTCTGCGGTTTCAACTCGGATCTTTTGTTGCAGGTGTTACTGTAATTTTGTGATGTTAATAATTAAAAAAGTAAAATATTTATGTAGTATAAGAAAATTGCCATATTTTATATGTATCGTATAGCGTATCGATTATTATTATTATTATTGATTTGGGTGCCTGGTGCTACCTCGACCATTTCTAGTCTTTTGTAGCGCACCTCTGGTTTACAGTTCACTGCTCAGACTTATGGCTTCGAGAAACCTCCAGATCCTATCAGCAGTGATTGTTTGTATTTCCTGCGGTTGCATGATGTTCAACCCTAGGTGAATACTTCGGTGCCGCATTAGTGGGCCACAAGAGCATAAAATATGCATTGCAGTCTCTGTTGTTTCTTCACAGAATCTGCAAATTGTGTTCTCACCCAATTTAAGGTAGAACATATGTTTGTTCAGTTTGCAGTGTCCGGCGAGGACTCTTGTTACTGCACAGGTTTTGTATCTTTTGAGCTCCAGAAGTTCTTTAGATACTTTATTATCATAGCCCTTTATTATGGCTTTCGTTGCCATCGATGCCTGAATGGCCTGGTACCCATCTTAATGTAATTTTGTTTGATTGCCCCAGTGTGTTTGTTCAGGTTTTTCTTGCAATTTTGTATTAGTTTTGAGCTAGTCTCAAAATTGCCTAGTGCCAAGAGCGCCTAGCGTATCGATACTTGTTCATAATTTTTTCGAAAAATATAACTGTGAATCTTTCTTTTTAATGTGATTGTAAATATATTTTGTAACAGAGCAAAGCAGACATTAAAAGATTTTTTTCTATTTCGTATACTATTATTTCAGACTTTTTTATTGGTACTTAATTAGATATTTGACTATCAAATGTCACTAAAACATTTCATGAGATACATGAGATACATTACTCTTGGGCCATTTAGTCTTACTTAGTACAAAACTTAGTCAATAGCTTTGATAGTAGGTAAAGGAACTTACAGAAAACATAAACCGCATAATATTTGTATAGATTGAGAGTAATTTAGAAACTAACCACATAAAATACCAACTTTAATAGACATTCCAGCACAGTAGGGTGACTGCAATCGATCACTGGTCAGACCAGACCGGATTAAGGACAAGTGTCCCGAAAATGATCTATTATGTCCCCCTTTACCTCATCAATGGACTTTTGTGCTGACCCTTGTTGTTTTAATTTCTTCTTTTAGGGTTGAATTGGCACTAGTTTAGAAGGGTCCTTTTTATTCTATCATCTGAAGTACTTTTATCATATAAAATAAACATCAGCCAACAAATTATTACAGTTTTGTTTTTCTCAAAATATTTTAGGCTATTTCTAAGAATGAAAGCCAAGATTTCACAATCAGCAGTCATCTGGTAAAATAAAAGTACTGTTTATACTTGAAAATCAAGTGGATTCGTCTTTACGAAAAGTGTATTCCAAAATAGTAGAAACAAATAAACTGTAAAACACGTAGTAAGTACCAACGAATACTCGAATACAAGTCAGGCAAAAATAGGGAAAAATTCGTCCGTCCGTGCCCCGGGCGCAATCAGCCGTCCCTTCAGTCGATTATTGCAAATAACTATTATTTCCTTCTCCTTTCAATTGGCTGCGAATGCGGCCCCGACCTCTCTTTGTATTGCTAATTCTCTCAGCTAGTTTTATTTACTTAGAAAGAGTTCTATCTTACAGATTTTTCTGGAACGAAAAGGTCAAATTCATCCGATGTACGATTATCAGAAACATTTGTGCATCTGACGTATAAAATATACAAGCCACGATCACATGGGGCTACGTAATCCTCTTTTTATTCATCTAAAAGTTATCCACGCAAATCCCAACTATTGCATTTATGAATGAAACAATTTTCCAGTTTCGTTACCGTTTTGGCAGGCAATTTGCTAAGAAGACTGCTACCATTAGTCATTCCCGTATCGACGCGTCTAACAGATTGGTCATTTTTTGTCTGTAAAAGGCGGGATATCGCCCACAGGGGTGTGTGGGCATCGCGATATTATCTATTGTATATGTTTTCATTGCGCCGACGTCCGTTGTCAAAATGGGATGCAATTTATCTACACTTTTATGTAAGTCAAGAGTTTTGAGATTTGTCATTTTGATAATTCACTTTGATCTTACGTTTGCTTTTCATTTATTTAAGTATTTTCTTAAATATCTTATTAAATCCCGTTCTTATCTCGTTAAATAGCTCACACAAGTACATTACCGTGCCTTGCAACAAATAGTACTCTGCATTTTATATTCAAAATAGGTATGATTTACATTGGAAAAGTTATTTTTAATTTGGAAAGCAAAGCATACAATGTAGCCACGAATAGCGGCAGGAGCACAGTAGCCTAACCAATAACGACAAAAGGCAGAAGATTTCTATAAAATATTGCGAAATCCATGTAACAATTATGTGCGATCAATCATTAATTACGAGTGTCAAGTCACTAATAAACAAGTGAAATATTCAATCAACGGTCCGCCCCATTTGTATTCGTGTAGCGTTGCAAACGAAAATTGGATATGACGTGATTATTAAAGTCCGTCTAAAGAGCGGCAATTTGGCGGACGTACAAATCGCTGGTCCCACTGGGCCCGAACGAATGCCTTTTATTTTTGTTCGAAAATTTTGCAGAATGCAACACTGTGCAGTATATTTCCATCTGGCAACATATTTGTTTAGTGGTTGTTAGTGCAATTAATAAACGTTTCTCATTTTATAAATCGTATCTATAGGTATCGAAACATTATAAATAATGATTTAACAGAAATTAAATGGACCACTGACTTACAATTGATATCATTACGGAAAAAAATTAATTATAATATCGCTAAAACGCCAAAAAATAAAGCTTGTTGTAAAGCCCAAATTACACGAATGGAAATTTTTAAAAGCATGTATAATCTTTAAGAAAAGAAAACGTAACTTAAATAATATAAAATTCGAATCCACATTAAAATTTTGAATCACTATTCGAATATTAAACTTCTATTTGATATCCAAACGCTACTCTTAACTCAAGACAGCCAATGTCTGTGTAGTTTAGTCGAATTGTGGAACGATCAGACACCGTTCGGAAATTTGCCGAGTCATATTAACCTCATCACCGGGGGTGCGATGTAAACGTTCCCGGGACGGCCTCTTGTCATTATTTCCGACCTGATGCCCAGATGGAACGGTCTTGATACTTTTATATTATTTAACGGATATTATAATGTGACCTTTTTATGTTTCTGATTTTGAAACTGCATTTATTGTGTTCTAAAAGGATACGTTTGGTTTTTTTATGTTTATTATTAAAACGGATGCAGACAAATTCTTTTTAATAGTTTTAGTTTTGATACTACTTAAATGATCTTAGGCTGTTAAGTGGGTTAACAAGAAAATTAACAAGAAAACGCGTTAAGTTTAGAAGTCAGTGCAATAAAATTGATAATCCATTATCATGAAAAGTGAATAAATGAGTACTTCGATGCTCGTTATATAAATGTTAGTAACAGTTCACCAATCGTAAAGAAACATAGCATTAAAAATAGAAACTATACCAGTATAACGGAAGCCTTATCTAAGGGCCATAAAAAACTAAAATTATTTTATTACCGGAGTAAGGGTCGAGGACATACAAGGCTAGTAGCAGTTTTAGTGTAGTACAAGCTATGCCCTTTAAAAAAAGACTACAAACATTGAAAACAACTCACTTTCATTCTAAGTTTGAAATAGTAACTCATACACAAACCACAAAGTATCTCAACTATCAACTCCCATCACCGACACCCAGTCATTCACTGATGGGTTCGTGACCTCCTCGTTGACACGCCAGTCCCAACAATCGTGGTACACGACTTGATTGACACTGAGTTTTTGCTACCAGAAAAACTAAACACAAAAACATATGGTGAGAAAATGAAAGGTTGGTCATAGACAGTAATACCTTTGGTCCAATACGAACCAATGTTTGCGACATATTATATTAGTACAGTCACGTGGTAATTATTGAGCGGCATTTATGAACATTGCCAACAGAAGTTGTGTCACTTCTGTGTTGCCAACAACATAATGGAAATCTTTTAAGAATACCTACTAATCAACACAAATAAAACACTTCGATAGTATAGCTGCTTAACCACTGTCTTAAAGCGGCTCCAATTAAGTGATAAATCTGTTATTCGCATATTATCGCAATGCAATAAAAAAGATACCATATGGCTCTTGTCCAAATCTTATGAAGATACGGAAAGTTTGATTAAACTAAGTATATTATAATCCAAAATGCAAACTTCACACACACACACATACACACACACACACACACACACACACACACATACACACACACACACACACACACACACACACACACACACACACCACACACACACTTAAAATTTATATATATGTATATATACGTATAACTCTAATAATACTAAATGAGTATATAATTATAATATTAATGTATATATATAGGTTATTCCTACCTTAAGCAATTCATTCATGCATATTCATCTACGATACTCTACACTCTCATTAACAACCTGTTGCAATTAAGTACGAGAGCCCTGGTACCCATACCACAAGTTAAATCTTATTTTGGGTACCAATGGTCAACATAATTATAGTACATTTTAAGATTGTTATGATTTATGTGTTATTTCTTTGTATGTATCTTTTTTGAGACAATAAATTATATTATTATTATATTCATTATCTTCTACTAACTGATAAGTTAGTAGGAGATAGAGAATAACTAATTAGTTAGTAACAGATAGAGAATAGACGATGTAAAATAATTCAGGGCAGTAAACTGCCTGTAATTAGAAAGTGTGTAAAACTAAATACTCTAAAAATTGGAGCTTATTCTCATCGTAAATACCGATAAACCTCCATGCTTGGATAGGAAAGTAACATCAGCTATGTACATATGTAAAACCAACCAACAGCGGCTTGGTCTTTTGTAGACAAATCTGTGAGGCTAAGTGCTGTCGCAAGACATTTCACAGACGTCAAACCTTAGTCACCCTGAGTTATTCTAGGCATTTAGGTGCCTAATCAATATTTAAATTACTTTGTAGTAATAGTAATTCAAATAGTCTTACTAGACTTTCATACAGGAAGATAACGGTTTAGAAGATATTACTCTCACGACAGAAGGAATTCCTCAGTTGTTAAATATAAACCTTTAAAGATAAAAGCTTTATCAGGTTTTCACATTTATGTAATAGATTATATATAAAATACAATGTTGAAAATAAGGACAAAGGGAAAAAGACAGAATTAATACCATTAAATAATGAGAAATATGAATATTTCGTCAAAGGTCACTTGAGATCTGCTATAGCATGTTGCGGTACTCCGTCACTTGATCATATTGGCATATATCAGGAAGGCCTGTATATTTCTAAAAGGATAGCTGTGTTAACTACAAATATCAATTGTTACTATTACTCATGACCAAAATATTATCTCCAAGGCAACGAGCGATGTGACAATATGCTTATTAGTTCCAACGCTCAGCTACCATATGACCATCTAAACCAAGCCGTGGGAGAGCCATGCTTTGGTACGTATGGGATACCACGGCTTCACAGAAAACCGGCAGTGAAGCAATGCTTGTTGTATTTCAAACTAGTGAGGTTACCTGAGGCCCTAACCCTCCCTTTTCTCTCCCTATCTCCTCCTCAGCTCTCCCCTCTCCCTCTCTTCTCTCCTTTCCCCTAATCCCACCTTAAAGGCCGGCAACGCACTTGTGACTCTCGAGTTGCAGGTGCCCATGGGCGGCGGTAGTCACTTACCATCAGGTGACCCGTCCGTTCGTTTGCATCACATAAAAAAAAACTTTTTTAAACATAATGACACTCATTGAGCTATACTCCTCTAAAATGCTTCCGGTTAAGATACTCCTTAGCATATAATAATCATTGCTGTCTCTCGAACCCCGGTGACTGCAATGACCATTTTTCCTTCCTTAAGATCATCATCATCTTCCTGCGCTTTTTCATATTTTCAGTGGGGTTGGTGCAATGCGTAAACATTACAAAGAGTTTGGGCTGGTCCCTTATGGCCAGTCGCCTGCTTGATGCCAATGCCATGCTTGAAAAATGGGTAGGGAAAGGAACCTACGGTAAGGGATACCGCAAGTCTCGGATGGAGAAGGGGACTGACCGACCGGCCTGTGACTGGAGAGGCCACTAGGACAGTAATACAACTGGCTAAAACCCTCCTTAATAATCCTTCATTAAAATATAAGTACCTAAGATAATGTTCTGTTTTTTCAATTAAGAAGACAGCATTGGAAGTAAGAGAGACTGTAATAGAAGATATTGGACGCAGCTAATCATCATATGCATAGGTTTTTCTCATTCGATGTTGCAATTAGATTTTCATGCAAATAGTAAGTAATGAGGCTAACATCATTCGACTGATTGCGTAGCAGTGTGTACTTACAATTAGGTAAATGAATGAGAGGAATTGTGTGTCCCTTGAGATCCGTTCTCACGTCTTCATTAACTATCTGTTGGACAGATCGAGATATTCCTTGTAGTCGAAAGTTAAACGTTAACTTGCAAATCACGTCCGTATCTGTCGCGACTTTGCATTTTGCGCTTTCCTATATATGAGCATACGGATGCAATACGCCCATACCATCAGTAGTTTATAGCGAGCTGATAATTATTATATTAAGGGGATTTTTGCTATGGTTTGGGTTTGTACGATCAGTGTTACCTTGTCAAAACGTCATGCATAAAGTTATATAAACATATTCAAACCATCGCTTCCAGTTATTTGTCTTTATTGATTAAGTTTGATTTTGTAGCATATAGGTACCGGTGCCACTTTGATGTGTAATATAATTAGGCAATATTATCTAAAATTATTAACCAGCATTGTCAGTCAGTAGGTTATTGTCGAGGCTTTCCCTAGACACTTTACTTAGCCATCAAACGGTTCCTTGGGCTAAATTCTTACTTGTGAAAACTTTCATAGGCGACAGGATAATTTATAGCCAAAAATTCAATTTGAAATATTTAAATATACTTTGCGACTTTACCAGTAATTCACATAACCTGTTGACCTTCAGTACTCCTCCGTTACCGTCCAAATAGACCCCCGATACAGTTTGCAATGACCGTAAAATTTACACTACCGTAACCACTGAAAAAAGTATTATATAACAATGTTGTATTTATATACAAATCGAGTTTATCAACGTTATTGCATCATTTATTTGTTGACAAACGACAGTGAAGTGAAGTCGTATTTAGGAGGTAAAAGAAAAAAAATGGCTTCTGCGGTGTCGCGCCCGACTCCACCATTAACTAAACTACACTCTCCAGAAGACTACGTTAAGGCTGCACTATTCCCGTAGCTTTCTATTGCCGGTATAGGGAGTTCACTAACTATGAACAAATACGAAACTGACAAAGTACAATAACTATGTGGAAACTTTAAAATCGTTCTTAGGTATATGATGTACTAGTAGCGCCCCGCGATTTCACCCGCGTAAGTCCCGATCCCGTGGGGATATCGGGATAAAAAGTAGCCTATATGTTAATCCAGGTTTTTACCTATCTACATACCAAGTTTCATCTCAATCGGTTCAGTAGTTTTGGTGTGAAAGAGTAACAAACATCCATACATACATCCTCACAAACTTTCACGTTTATAATATTAGTAGGATAGATAACGAAAGCAAGCTGATAGAAATAGTATTAAGGACGTGTCATCAATACACCCTCGTAACTATTTGACTTATTTGAAGGTGTGATAAAAGGGACTATATTTAATTCCAGTTTATTACCGGAATAACTAAGAACTAAAGCACAAAGAACTCTTATAATGTAACATTGCTTTATTAATAAATATATTTATCGTGTACACGTAGGGTAGGCAGACAATATACGAAAGGCCATTAACAGTCCGCGAGGCGTAATGATACATCTTATTTATACGAACAAATACTGCTGGGGTGACAGACGCCATATTTGACATCGGAAATGAAAATGTCACAAGATTATCACTAGGATTATTGATATTGCTACGATAGTTGATTATGAAATATTGTAATATCCTTCATAGATACGGTATTTACTAAAGGGAGAAGGGAGGTAGGGAACAGCAGATTCGTGTTTGAATTGGACCCGTATGACTGAGGTAGTCCTTTCTAAGCTACAGAAGTGTTTAACTAGTATATGGGCATAAAGATAAAGTTGGCAGTGCCACAAATGTCGTTAGTACTCCATTACTCTCTACTGTTGTTGGAGTGCACCAGTAAATCGCTTACCATCAAGCGAACTATATGGACTTTTTGTTAAATTTAATAACTTGACACACCTCACGCACGGCCGTCTGATCCCACAAGCCCGTACTATGTTAACCAGACTGCTGATAAACGTACTTATATATTACTAAGTATGTACTTAGTAATATATAAGTTCAAAAGTTCTGTGTCAGAGGACACGAGCTTTTTTTTCAGGGTAGGCGGTAAGGTAAGAGTAGGAGTAGAGAAAGAGAGAAGAGGGGAAGAGGGAGAAGGAGGGGTGAGGTAAGAGTTAGTTCCTCCGGTAACCTCACTCACTCGGCGAAATACAATGCAAACATTGCTTCACTGCCGGTTTTCTGAAAGGCCGTGGTATCACTCCGATCGACCGAAGTATCCACAAGTAAAAATTATTGGTCCCGGGTTAGAATAGAACCAATGACCTGTGACTTATCAGTCAGGATAACTAACCACTAGACCAACAGGAACAGTTTATGCACAGACGAATGTTTTTAATAAGCTTTAATATTTGTGTAGGTGTAGAAACCAATTTATTTTCTGCTTAAAGAACTGTAAATATTTTAGTGTATAGATGATAGAAATAGCGACATCAATAGGTACATCTCACTAAATAATATTTAACACGTACCTGCCATATTAGGACTCATTCATAGAAATACATACAGTCAATTTATTTGAATTCCCAGTGACCGTGGGGTCCCCGGTGACCCATGGGACGGGACGCTTGACTAAATTCCAAGGGCTCGAATGTCCATGCTTTTAAAGAAAACTAGCCGACCCTTAGCGGAGGGTGTGAAGACTCCTTTGAAAAGTTTTCCAAAGAAAGGTATTCGATTGACGATATTCGCTAGATTAGAAGCTTAAAGACTGAAGTGACTTGGCTTTTTTTCGAATTGAATTTTTATCAGTTCAAATAGTTTTTTTTTGCGATATTTCAAATCAGAAATTAAATAATTGAAAAAAAAACTATTATCCTATTATCTATACCTTTATTACTATCTTCCGCGCCTTTTCCCAACTAAGTTGGGTTCGGCTTTCAGTCTAACCAAGATACGGCCGAATTTCGATATTTTACGCGAAGCGACTACCATCAGTCCTCCACAACCCAAGTACTAGGCGATATCGAAGATCTGTAGTAAGACCAGGTTGTCGGACTTTTTAGGGCTCCAGCTACCCGTAACGCATGCCACAGATGTTCTTATGGCAACCGGGACCGAAGGCTTAACGTACTCTCTAAGACACGGAGGGGTCTCGATGTGTTAAGAATGTTCACCCATCCTAAGACTGACCTGGCTAGTATTACTTAACCTTGTACTACTTAGCCACGAGCCCCTACCTATTATCTATACTTATACTAATAATATGATCAAGCCGAAGAGTTCTTTGTTTGATTGTTTGTTTGTTAAACGTGCCAATCTCTGGAACTATCAGTATTTTTTTTTTGTATTGAATAGAGTATTTATTGAAGGTTCTATGCTATGTAACATCACGGACATTTAGGAGTGGAGCAGTGACCATAAGCGC
Source organism: Callimorpha dominula (assembly GCA_949752705.1). Lineage (NCBI taxonomy): Eukaryota > Metazoa > Arthropoda > Insecta > Lepidoptera > Erebidae > Callimorpha > Callimorpha dominula. The sequence goes on from OX457011.1 coordinate 13,140,323, forward strand.
AGCATGAAACTGCGGGGAAATATTTACCCATGTAGAACAACCACCAAAATAGATGGCAACCGACTGTCTTTCCTTCATCCAAGATGAGTATGATATGTATTTCTTGGGATCTTCCACTCAAAGACTCATCTAGTTTAATATTTTCATATGAAACTTGATTTGTTTTCAAGAAAAAAGTGGTTTTCTTTTGTATTTGTAGATAATCAAATTAAAGGTGTGTTCTTATTATTGCATTTATTGAAATAAGTAGGTATAGGTTCTTACTCATATAATGTTCTGAGATTAGGCAAGGTTTTAATAAGGGTTTGAATGTTAATAATAAATAGAGAAAGCCTGGTGGTTGAATTTCGACCATGATTCAAGCTTGAAATGTTTTGTTTTATATCGATGATCGGTATAATTTGGATTACCACTGTAGATATAGACTTTTCGTACAACAAATACAATTATTTTACTTTCTGCACTTCTTCTATATATAAACTAAGTATTCTAAATTATTTATAAGTACCTGGGAGACCGAGTTTCACCCGGTACCTTTTTGTAAAAATTTTTCGTTTTTGGAAAATTGCGTTTTTATAGCAAATACAACTATGCAGTAGAACTTAAAATGCAAAACTATATCTGTTTACAAAACTTCATCAAAATAGTTAGAGCCGTTTCCGAGATACCCGAAATATAAATACATTCATAAATAAAAACATACATACAAGAATTGCTCGTTTAAAGTAATAAGATACCAACAAGTAATAACAAAATCAAAAATTTAAAATTTAAAAAACCCCCAACTCGAAAACCCCTTCAACGATCAGAAAAGAGCTGATGATCTTCGAACGGCTGAACAGATTTTTTTGAATTATATCTAAGAACACTCTCGATCAAGTCTCCTTTCAAACAAAAAAAAACTCACTTAAATCGGTCTATTCGTTTGGGAGCTACGACGCCACAGACAAACACACAGATACAGAGATACACAGACACGTCAAACTTATTACACCTCTCTTTTGGCGTCAATCAAAAAAATTATGTCACATTATTATTTGATTTGAGGATTGCTTGTGCGTGTACAATGACTTTTAAATAGATCAACAAGTTTCCACTCTAAAGTAGTATTTCTTGTTACTGACATTTATAAAATAAAAATAAATAAAATTTAAATTCCACTTCAACATTAAAACCCATTGCAAAGTTCGTCTGAACAATAATACTCTTGACTGGCCTGTTGGTCTAGTGGTTAGTGATCCTGGCTGCTGAGCCAGAGGTAATTTATCTATAATATGTATTTATTAGAAATATATAAGTATGTTTATCAGCAGTCTGGTTACCATAGTACAGGCAGTGCCTAGTTTTTGATCAGACGGCCGTGTGTAAGATGTGTCAAGTTATTATTATTATACTTCGTATATAAGCATTCTGAAACTTTTTTAAAGTTACAGTTTCAGAAACCTTTTCAGTAAAGAAATAAGTATCAACTTATTTCTTTAAAACTTCTTCAACGAAATACAAAAGAATAAGCTACCGGTAATCGAAGTTTCAATCCATCTTCCCAAGCTTGTAAGACATCAATAGACACTTATAACCCTAAACTGCACAATACAAAATTAAAAATGATATTGTCGAGTGTAAAATATGAAGTGGTAAAGACTGGTGACGAACCACTTGAGGGTTACAAATGAGGTGTGACATATTTATTAAAAGATGAAAAGGTTATTATGTTGTATTACGGCCTTCTTAAGTACTTGAATATGTCCGATTTTCTTTGAGTTTCAAAGTTACAATGAAATAAAATATAAAATATTACAAATAAAAAAATATATTTAACTTTACAGCAATTTTAAATAAATGAAACTAAACGTAAAGATATTTAAGGGATCAGAATATCATTGTACAACCAAAGTGAGTGTGATTCGTACTCTCTGGAATGTATTAAGGAAAAAAAATATTATACGGTCGAATTGAGAACCTCCTTTTTTTTCGTCGGTTAAAAATGTTGTTCTTTATAATTTAAATTGGTAAAACTCATAGAAAGACCAAATAAAGCTATGAAATAAGTTAAATTCTCTTATCTACTGGTATTTCTTAAACGAAATTACAGTAATGGCGCGTGGCAACGTTTTGATCACTGGAACAAATTCATTGTTTTGACAAAAGCGTTTGATATTGATGATGATGATTCTATAATAGATAATGTTCTCGTAATTTACAAATTAATCTTCATTCTCTGACGTAGTTATGATGATCGCAACAGAATTCTTTACTTTTGTACATGTAAAATTATGATGTCAATTATTAATATATTTTATCTACATAACTAACGGAAGCGGCGTCTTCCAAAAAATATGAACATGACACAATGAAGAAAAATTGTTCAACTAAAAAGATAAAATCATTTAAACTACTACCTAATTTAAGTACTGGTTATAATGACGAAACGAAAAGTATATCTTAAAGATTGGTATAAAGATATTTGACTTAAAAAATAATGTGAAGTAAATCAAAGCTGCCGAACGCAACATCAAATTTCAATCCACAAAATAATAAAACATTCGCCTCAATTTTTTACACATCCATTATCTTTTTATGAACCGTTACTTTTATCACCAATAAAGGCATTTAAACCGCAACAAAGAACCAATGTTTAGACTTGAAACCATTCAAGGAGAAAATACTCCAAAATTCCCATGCTTTACAAAAGTGGGGTATTAATGTACGTCTTTTATAGGGTTAATCGTGAAGGTGTTAACCCTAAAAGGTGATGGGTGACAATTTAACGAGCGCGTTTCTATTGACATATTGGTACGTTGAGATAATCAGCTTTGTAAGAATTTGACGGTAGCAGTCGAAGGGTTTGAATGATAATATTGATTGTATTGGTTTCTACGGTTATTATTCCGTCCCAATTTAAGTATCCAGTCGAGGATTAAACTGTTAGGTACCTCTAGGTCGAGATTCTTAATTAATGCAATCATCTATTTATGTGGAATAGTCTCGGTTTAGTTGTAGTAGTATAAAAATCTCTCCAAGATTATTAAAATGTTTATTTCGTTGCTTTTCCAAAATGCTAACAATTTGTTTATCTGCTTACCTTGCTATTTGCTACTGAGCTGATACATCCCTAAAAGCAAGTTGCATCATAAACAGTCGTGTCATATCCCAACACTAATATCGGAGTCCGTGGAAATGTGGGACAGCCCCAGGGACCGCTAATTTTCCTACCCGGCCAACTCAATTTGTCCGGGACACATTAACCGAAACTACTGCGACACGGTTGCGTACTGCTTTTTACGATCCTGGTTTCGAATCCCGTAGTTTTTGCCTTAGTTTCTCCCATTTCAATTTGCAAGAAAATTCTTTTTGTGCTTTGACAAAACACATATTTTTTGTCTTAGTTCCTTTACTTTAAGGTTTACTTTCCTTTATTCGGTTTGTGACTTACGTCCTTTTGAGAGTATAATACTAATCATCACTGACCAGTGGCACAATATACATGCCTCTGTGATTTTGCACCGAAAGTCTTGGGCATAAGGGTCTTAGTCAGTTGCAGTTTTTTGAATATTTACAGAGGGTCAATGCGTTAGTGGCGTATTGTGGGTTCGATTCCCAGGTGTGCAGGGTGTCGAGACACGTACACGGACACTTAAAGACGGCCACTTCTAAGATGAAGGGAGTTTCGTCATAAAAATTGGACAGAACAAAAAGCATTAGAGTCGCCGGCCGTTTATTTATTTTGGTTTCTTCGTTTTACATGTCCTTGTTTCTACTACTGAAGAAGATTATTTCTAAAGAAATTTCGTTTAATGTACGTTGAGAAGTTAAACGGACTAAGGTATTTAAGTAGGTATTTGGGTAAAAGTAAGAATCGATCAAATATGAGTCCTTCTCCCGCGAAAATGGTACTGTAAGTCTTAAGTACAATCGTAATACAATATATGTATATCTGTTTGTATGCATGTTGATGACTCGGAAATAACTAGACTAACGACCATTCAATAAAAAAGTAACATTAATTCACCGTGACGACATATTAAAGTTGAGATTCATGTATCTCGGTATTTGAACGTTAAAACTTAAGATTTCAAGTCTTTAAATCTAAGTATAATTTCCTATGACATCTTCTCTAAGCAACGCGGCCAACGAAAGGTTTAAAGTAATTTATAAACAACTGATTATTCAGAATTAATTTGACTTACAAAGTACAATAGGTATCTACACTATTGATTTTTACAAGTCTAATCAATGTTTTGCAAGAAAAGAAGTATTTAGTTGAGAAAGTTTATCTATATTTAGTACTTTATCTACACACTGTACCGACATTCAAACGAGGGAGTACTTATCTATTTAGCTGTAAAAGTCGCGAAGGTGTCATAAAAACCATTGCATATTGTCTGCGTTGGAAATACAAAGACAGAGAAAGATCCGAGAGAATACTTATCCATTAGACCTATTTGAGAAAATTGAATTTAGAACATTTGAATTTCGAATAGAAATACATATTTATGTATTTTGAGTTTGTTATAAGCTGTTTTGTTTTTTTTTTATACTTATTTTGTTTTCTTGTTAGCAGTTTTGTTTTTTGAAACGTGACACTAAGAGTTATTTTTAAAATTATATATATGCTTTACAGGTATATAATATACCTGTAAAGCATATATATTATTTTAAAAATAACTCTTAGTTATTAGCAGTTTAGTTTTTTTAAAACGTGACACTAAGAGTTATTTTTAAAATAATATATATGCTTTGAATTATATGTGCTATATATTATATACCTGTAAAGCATATATATTATTTTAAAAATAACTATTAGTGTCTAAGTAAGTAAAGTGTAAATTAACAAATTCAAAATGAATTTGTTAATTTCATTTGAATTTCGAATAGAAATACATATTTATGTATTTTGAGTTTGTTATAAGCTGTTTTGTTTTTTTTATACTTATTTTGTTTTCTTGTTAGCAGTTTCGTTTTTTTAAAACGTGACACTAAGAGTTATTTTTAAAATAATATATATGCTTTACAGGTATATAATATATAGCATATATAATTAAAAGCATATATATTATTTTAAAAATAACTCTTAGTGTCACGTTTCAAAAAACAAAACTGCTAACAAGAAAACAAAATAAGTATTAAAAAAAAAAAAAAACAGCTTATAACAAACTCAAAATACATAAATATGTATTTCTATTCGAAATTCAAATGTTTTCAATTCAATTTTCTCAAATAGGTCTAATGGATAAGTATTCTCTCGGATCTTTCTCTGTCTTTGTATTTCCAACGCAGACAAAATGCAATGGTTTTTATGACGCCTTCGCGACTTTTACAGCTAAATAGATAAGTACTCCCTCGTTTGAAATGTTAAATAGAGAAAAATACAAGAATAGAAACTCAATGTGTATTTGGACACGATTTTTAAATATTTGACTAGTTATTATGATAACAATAATAAAAGATGTTAATGTTATTTTGACAGTAGGTAGTGTGACTTTGTTCATTTATTTCAGTTTGAAATGTCTCTTATTTATATTATATGATATTTGATATAATATTTCAAACTAAAAAAAAACTGTTATCACGTGGCAATAACCTTATTGCGATGTAACTTTTTTGACATTTGGGTGTAGATTTCTTGATCTATAAATCAATAATTGAAATAATATAATTTTAATTTCAGCCTTATGAATTCATGCAGACATGTAGACATCCTGTAATAATCCACATATTAAATTATTTAATAGGTATACAGAACAATTGCAATATAAAATAATAATGCAAATTAAACAATCAAACCTATTACTTAATAAAAAAAACCTTTTAAAATCCATAATTCACTGTAATCTCTGACTGGTCAAGACATAGGGGTGGGCACCCCTGCAGGCTTATTTTAAACAATGTAATAACCCCTAAAAACTGACCATGGTTACCCTTAGTTTAAATCAGACCGTGTTACGTGACAGCTTACATGCCACAGACATCTTCGTTTTTAATTGTCACTTGAAATGAGGTGAGTTAAAAGACAATCGTCTATTCCATTGGCCAAAAAAATGCAGTTTTTACAATGCGTCTCGTGACGTCTTGTGGCTTGTAGTAGTCGTGTCATAAAAAACATTGGAGTAAAGTATTGTAATATTTACTACCCAAAATATGCATTTATAAACGGTAAACAGTGTTCATACGGTCTACCATTTAACGTACACCAGACAGACTATATCTGCACACAAAAAAGGGTCAGAAAATAAAATAAATATTTGTACTGTCAGGTGAAACGTCTAGTAATTTTCTCAAAAGTTGCCTACGCTCTGTATTCAACTTCATGCGCTTAAATATTCACAAGTTCTTTTGCTTCTAAATAAGCGTGGAATGCGTAAACAATCTAATAGCCGATGGAAATCAAACTACGCCGCAAATTAATTATACAACACTTAATACAGTACAACCTTGTTTTCCATGAGTATGTTTTTACACACTGACCTCATAAACTGCCTGACTCACTGGTCAATAATACCTTCAGTAATCCTTTGGTTAATCAACTGACAATAGCAAGTCAGTTGTAATTTGCGTATTAATTTACATATGTATTGTTTTAAACGTAAGTTCTGATACAATGGTGAATTGTCTAGACGAAAAAATGCGATAAGTCAATTACTAATGGTTTACAAATATGGCAAGTAAACAAATTAAAGACATCACTACATATTATAAAACAAAGTGATCCGCTGCGTCTGTCTGTCTGTTTGTTCGCGATAAACTCAACAACTACCAAACGGATTTTCATATGGTTTTCACCAATAGACGTAATGATTTAAGAGGTAGGTTTAGGTATATAATTTTTTTGTGTAAAATGGCTGAAATATGACGATGATTGCTGAAGATGTCGGAAAAAAAATCAATATAATTATGCTTTGCTACCCGTGCGAAGCCGGGCAGGTTACTAGTAGGCACTAATATTTTTGATACGTGCAATAGTAATCAGTTATTGGTCTTAGATTAATCATATCTTATATTTAAACTACGTTTACTAAAATACATCATGCACCGAATTACACCCGTTACAATCCACAACGTTATGTACTTATACGTAAATAATATATTTAAACTATTCATTCATCCATATGTAATTTAAAAAAATATATGTTTATATGGAACATTATCAATGTTGGAAGCTTGTAACCAAAAAATAGCTTTCTGATGTAAAAGAAAAATACAAAAAAAATATGTGCTTGTAAATTTAATTTTTCCAAGTATTCGTGTTTTCTCCTGCGGGAAGTGTGGTTATTTGCAACCTTAATGATATCAACGATATTTTGGCAAGTAGCTAATTTTGCGACCAATACACTCGATAGCACTATATTATTGTACAGAGTATGGAAATGGAGCTACTATTTTCGTTAATCGAAATAAAACATCAGTAGCATGTACACCGACCTTTATTCTAACTGTTTACTATCGGTTATCGGAAAATCTGATTTAGCGAGGGTTACGCTATTTCTTTAGATATTTTAAACGCTATTAGTCCCTTAGGTGTGTTTATTTTAAGATAAACGTCACAATACCTTTTTAAAATGTACTTTAACTTTGATAGGAAAGGAATTGGAAGGAAACGTGTTCTGATTGGAATTTATTGAGAGTTGGGATTTTTTTTTTAAAAGACACTCCTGTGTCGCGGGGGACTTTACAAACATACAAATAACAGACACAAAGAACACCCAGACTCGGGTGGGAATCGAACCCACGACCTATGGCGTAGCCAACAGGCCAGTCTGTTGTTGATGATACCCTTTTAATTTCGTAGTGAATACTTTTTTTGTTTATACTAATTTCATCAGGCTGGTGAGTTTTTTGTTTGTTTGGCTTAACGTCTAGTCCTACCAATTGGATTCGAAAAAATGTTTTTGTATTGGATAGAGTCATTATATGGGTAGGTTGTTATAGACTGTGTAACATCACGCTATGATCCTTGGGAGCGGAGCAAGGATCATAGAGGCGGATGAAACTGCAGGAAACGGCTAGATCTTAATATGATAAACAAAGGTTTTTTGAATCTTTATAATATACTAGCAAAACGCCCCGGCTTGGCACGGATAGCAGAGACATCTTCTACAATCATGTTCAGTAGTTTTTGAGTTTATTGCGAACAGACAGACAGAGGCGGTGGGGAACTTTGTTTTATAATATGTAGTGATGCAGGGTTGATTTGTTCTTCAGTTTTAATTGATACACCTCTCGTGTTGTAGACGTGCATAAAACTACAGAGATCGGGCAACTAATATGCTAGTTTGCCACCCTTGCTTGGCAACTCACGGCACTACTGGTTTTGCAAATATTTAGAACAAGACCAATTAGCCCACTTTTACTGCATCACTTACAAGAGTTATATACCTAAGGCACGAGGTATTATTACAAATTATTGCGTTCGATTTTTAAACAGTGTTCTTTTTATGAATTTACGAGGACACAGCAACTGCAATCAGATGATTTGATGCGTCAAATCTTGAAACGTTCTTAAACGGAACTTTCGTATCCCAACCGTAACAAAGAATGGGGAGCTTTAAAAAAATCGTAAAACGTTCCAATTTTGAAATGGCCTTACTCAGGTGTCGATAAAGTTTCCTCACGGGACGGGAGCCTGTGATCGTGTTGTCGTAAAAACCGGAACGCTTACTTCGCACCTCCGGTTTTAGTAGCGGAGCTGATGTGTAAGCACCTTAATGGCTTATAGAGTATAGACTTCGTTCGTTTTGAAGACAAAGGTACATTTTAAGACAAAAACAAACAGTTACAGGTAGGTAGACTTGAGTTCATTATTAGTTTATTTATTAGGTAAATGAAAATCAAATTATATCAAGAAAAATAAAAGTATTCTCGTTACTTTTAAACAGATATTTTTAATGGCAACCCATAATCATCTTTTGAATAGGCTACGGTGAGTGCTTACAGTCAAGCTAACTGTATACCATATTATTATGTTTGCCATAACTATTATTAAAATGTATAAAAAAACTTAGCTAGAGGGGTTAGCCAGATTACCTACTAGTAATAGTGTCAACCACACTATAAGTGTCCTTTAAAAAAAGTTCATCAAAAATGTGTTAAGATGTTCCGCACCCCAGCTTAATGAGAGCTTAATGAGAAGGTTTACATGATAACTTTTTCTACGGAAGACTATATATATATACTTCTATTATTAGTCTTTTCTATTTTTTGAAAAGACAACTCCCGCATTAGGAATATTCCTGTGTCGCGGGGGCATCACAAATATTTAAGCAACGGACACAAAGAACATGCGACTCCGGACAACTATTTGTGGATCACACAAATATTTGGTTTCGTGTGGGATTTGAACCGACAGCACTCGGCGTGGTGGCCACTTAAACCGTTGCGCCATACCAACCTAGGTACAACTCACTCGTTGAAAAGGCTCTAGGTATTACACTTACAATTCAAACAGTTTTTGGGCTAACCTAAGTACCACCATCTCCTAGGAACGTTTCCAAACTTCGTGCTCCTACTGAAAACTTCCTACCAGAAAATCCTGTTGTCCCAGCTCGGTCAACTATTTGACCGACATGAGAGTTCCCGGACCTCACGATCGAACGTCAATATAAAAGAACACCGACCGGGCACTTTAAAAATTCGCTCTTTCGTCTTTCTATTTTAGATTTAAACATTACCTACATTTAAGTTAGTGCCGAATGTCAAATTTCAAATTCAAATTCAGTATCTTTATTTCATAAAATTGATCATCAATTATTCGAAACCGTCGATTTAATAAATAATGATCATAATTTAATCCATAATTAAAATTATAGATCAACACACACAGTGTCAACAATAGTATGCTTTCAAATGTAAAATTATTAAAGAAAAAAATTGGATAACATAATATCACATCTGCCTGTTTTGATCTATAACCGCCTGTTTCCAAATGGTTGAGCCTTGTGATAAGAAATCGGGAAAACAAACTCACGGCCTCTCTTTAAAAAAAAACCAGACTGTTTTTGTCGTATAATTAAACCTAATTAAAAAAAAAATGAGCGTAGATACTACCACCTCAAAGGCCGGCAACTCACTTGTGACTCTTGAGTTGCAGGTGTCCATACCATAAAAAAATACTTTGTCAAATTTTAAAAATAACATTTTTTAAAACGTATATAGGTATTTAACCTTTAGATATCAGATAAGAAATTATATTGATTTGTATGGCAGGAAGTGCTCATTAAGCAGTCGATATTTCTAAGTGGTGGGTAGACGAGGAATCATTAGCGCCGCCTCTGGGCGTGGAGGGGGTGTGGTTCGAACACACCTACACGGGGCAACAATTGGGCGTTTTACCTTTATAATGATAATATGTATAATTTATTTTAATAGGTAACAGATATGTTTTTTATGTAGGTAATTTACAATTATTTTGTTTAGATTGTTTGGCATCCTAAATCTTTCGGGGAGCAACAGGCATTTTGAACGTCGTTCCTCGTTATAATTCATTATTTTCAGTTATCTTTAGGAAATAAAATCCACGCGAAACTATGAATATACTCTACAAAGGTATTTCGTCAAACACATTTATATACAGATAACGTTTGGAATAGCAAGGAAAGTTCTAACCGCCGAATTCGGTTTTTTTTTTTCTGTTACAGTGACCCACTGAGCAAATTGATATTATTAAAAAGTTTAAAAGTACATAAATTTACAAACGTCTGTATCCCCGAAAGAGTATACAGAGACGTTTAAATCGCCCCCATTTTTCGATTATAATTTAGTCGACTTACGTAACAGGGGAAAACCTATTGCCGTCTGCCGGCACTTTTAAGATTATATGGGAAAATTGGGAGAATATTGAAAGGGAAAGCAATGGAAGATAAGGGAGATTTTGAAGTGTAAGCAATAACTCGAGCAGATCATGGTTGCATCCTATTTACTCTAACTGGTTGTTGCCGGACAGTTCGAGCCTCTAACCAACAAGTAGTCGTTGAAAATTTCAGTGTCCCCCACCCTGATACCATGAAATCTCTCCACCAGTTCGTTGTCGTCGTAGAAAAACGACGGATTTGATTTTTAGTAAATTTACACGAGAGCACTTTAAAGTTCTCAAATTATGTTTTGCGTAATATTTTAAAAACGTCTGTTTCTGTTAATAAAATATGAAAATGTTACTAAGTGTATGAGCTTTGAAAAATGTTTTGTTTTATGATATAATGTTATCAGCAGGTTTATGTCAAAAACAAAAATTGTCAAAAAATCAAATCCGCCGTTTTTCTACGACTGCAAGAAGATAGGCATATTAACATATATCATACATCTCTTTCTAACCTCAATGTTTCTTTACAGCATTCTCGAGCTACGAAAAGAGAAAAGTAGAGATGCAGCTCGGTCCAGGCGAGGGAAAGAAAACTACGAGTTTTATGAGCTGGCGAAGATGCTGCCCCTCCCCGCAGCCATCACCAGCCAGCTAGACAAGGCTTCCATTATAAGGCTGACAATTAGCTACCTCAAGTTACGGGATTTCTCCGGACATGGTGACCCTCCGTGGAGTAGGGACCCACCTCCCAGTAGTAAGGCATTAAAAGGTATGTACTACCTCACTTTTTAACTTGTTTAAGATTGACGTTTACAGAGTTGGCAACCCTTGGTGTTATAAGCGCTTTCAGTTAGCATGTTCTATATTATTGTGATACCTTAGTGATGTATAGTCCTTTTATTGGACCAGTAATGTAAGAGAGATGGATCTAATGAAACAATGACATTGTTTTTAAAAGAACAAGGAATACAAGGTCGACAGGTTCCCCCCCAAAGCAGATGCCACTGTATTACGCCTTCGAACACATTCATGTATAAAAATTATACTACGCAGTGTCCCAATCTTATTACGGCTTTAAGCTTTATTATACCATATCAATTATACTAAAATACTTTAAAAGCCTTTACCCAAATAAATACAATGTCGAAAACAGTAATCCTTTTCTCGAATTAACTTTAAAATGATTAAATGTTGAATTAAGTTCATGTAGTTGTGAAAGGGCCCACTATGCAAAATGACAGGCTTGGTTTAAAATAACGCTGGAGGGTTCGCAAATCAGATTTGTGTTCGTCAAGTCATTGTGTTGTAACCGCGTTACCGCACCCCTGTAGCGATAGCAAAACAAGTTCAGGAAGGTATGTACGGTCTGCTTGTAAAATATTTTTATCACACAAATTGTTAATGCGGAATTTGAAATCATCCTTGAAACTACAACATCAAGAACAGCGCTTAGTTAAAGATGAGTGCACGAATGGACTAGTGCGTTAAGTACTCACCTCATCAACTCCCACTTTATCGAGTGTCGTGGGTTCATTCTATACACGAAGCAATTATTTTATTTTATTCACAGATAGAAATAATATCTGAGTTGGAATGTACTTTGTGTCCTCTAGATAGTACACGAAGTGCAGGAGTTATATAAAAAAAACAAAGGTGTTACCACATTACAAGTACCTTTAAAACTTTAAAGTCAACATGTGACAAATATCTCCCAACTCAATAATAAGAAACTCTATCGAATTGATTAAATGATATTTCTCGATTCAAAAAAATCCCTTTATATTTACTTTCTATTAGCAAAACTATTGCTTATCTCAAAATGCACAGTGTGTAACATATAAAATCGTTATGTCAAAAAACTACTGCGTGTGTGTTGAGACATATTTACGCAGTAAATGGCATCTACGGACTATAATTCACCGCAGTGCGTCAAAGAAATAACTATAAATTTTCGTACAAAAATAAGTTCTTTATAGTGACTCAACAAATGTGGTTGACCGTGGGATTACGGTACATTTATTGTATTTCAAACTTTATACCTTAGTTATATTAAGTATGTTTCATTATAATATTTATAAGCAGTAGTATTACGTATTACAGCCGATTTTAGATAGGGTTATTTGAATTTGAAACTGGTACCAAACCACTGGTAACATTTTTTCTTGAGTGTTATTATGGGTACAGCAAAATGTAACCAATATTATGTACCTATTATTGTTATTGATTCAGACGGCTGCAGTGTAATGTTTATAAAACCTCCAATTATCTACCTACAGATGGCGCATGCTAATACTGATCTAATACGAGTACAAACTCATTTATTTGGCTAACACATTTTTTTTTCGTGTGGAAATCCGTGGTATGTCGGAATCGAACCGACGAAAACCACACGGTGTTCCGTCACAAGTGAGTCTATCGCAAAGGACTCGGGTATACCCTAAGAAGGAAGTCCATGAAATTGGCTAACACATAGTTATATTTCAATTTTATGTAAAGTTGGTAGTAGAACGGTTATAGCGTCAGCCCTATTTAAATTTGAATACCTAAGCTTTATTGATTACGCAACTACAGAAAATGTGGTATCTTGTTGAATTCCTTTTAATCGTGATATTTTATAATTTGCACTTGCAGTAAAGTAGACTCTTAATATTTATATTATACTAACTCTGCCCGCGACTTCGTCCGCGTGGAATAGTGTCTTTGGGTAGATTTTTTTATAATTTAGGCTCATTGACGATACTTCCATACAACTTTTCATCCCCACCTTTCAACCCCTTACACATCGTTTTCCTTGTTGTCCTTTCTCAGGCTCTAGACTATCTGTGTACCGAATTTCATTTAAATCGGTTCAGTAGTTTTGGCGTGAAAGGGCGATAGACAGACAGACAGAGTTACTTTCCCATTTATAATATTAGTAAGGATTAGGATGGTTAAAAATACAGCTGGGAGCAATAGTAATTAAGAAGGAGAAAAATAATACAAATAAAAATACATAAGCAGATAAGAAAACAAAACACACATATGATTAAGAGAAGGTGTCTCTCGTGTAGGCACCGAAACGGGATCCAGTTCAGCATGCCTGGTACGGATAAGTACCAGTACGCTGGTTTTCAAGTGGACCCCAATTACTTACCTTGTAGCAGTCACTCGCTCCATCTTAGTGTGATAAAAATCTTGCTTAATGAGTACATTTGTAGTTCCTGTTATAGCTGGTGTTATCATCCAAGCATATACGTCTTGTTAATCTACGCGGTACATAATTAATAAGTTCATTGTAATTCTTCAGTTCAAGATATATTAAATAATCGTTAATGTCTTAATACATACTTAGCAACGACTTCGATTTATTATTTACATACATTGAATAACGCAACTCGTCATGAATCATGATTCTCAACTATGCAATCATTTAAAAATTGTGATGTGAAAAAATAATCATACGTCACACTATAAATACGAGCAGCTTGTGACATTTTTAAAAATTTGGTGTGGTAGATATTATGTTAACTAAATTTCAAATTAATACGAGAAATTTAAATTTTTAGACCACTTTTGCGATACAAAGCATCAATCTGCCACTAAGTACATATGTTTCTTTATTAGACAGACATATCTGAACAAATATACTTGAATTTGTTCCTACCTACCTATTGCTATTTGAAATGTTGTGTATATGTTTCAAACATTTCAAATACAGGTATTGTACAATCGAAGGGGAGAAAACTAAAAACCAAAATTTTCCCAATAACAGCATCTACACACTGTCAAGTTGACAAAGAGCTTTTTTAACGCAGTGTTCCTAAATTCGTAACAAGTGTACCAATAAAACGCCCCACGACAAATCCAATTTTGGCCCCTAATGCGCTTAATGCGACCACGGGGCGAATCTCTACGCATGCCACTGTCATTTTAACTCAATTTTGAAGGTAGGACTACGTATTCAAATAAAAATATTCAAGATAATAAAACATGAGCGTTTAGGGGTGTCAAAATTGTCTTACAGAATGTTATTGTGTGGATAAATTTTCTAGTTCAAATACACTTGCGTATGCAATAAAGATTTGTAAGGGAATTTAGGAAAATATACACCGTGTCGTAAAATTTTGTGTGTCAACTTTTTATGTTGTATGCGACTCATGTGTTGCATCGAAATTGCGATAATTTATAAATACTCTTGGGATAAATATTTTGAAATAACTGTAACTATTAGTCAATGGTTTATCATAGTTAAATTGATTGCAGTTACTTTAAACAGACATAGGATTTCTGTCTAAATGGTTTTGTCCCGAATACGTACGTAAAGTAGAGGAAACCACAGTTTCCTCTACTTTACAGATGACCATGATTAAATAAGAATATTGGTATAATTTTGTATTTATAAATGACACTCACATTATTTAGTTGTGTTAAGCACACACAAGAGATTTTATTCTCTAATGTATATTTCTTTAAAAAAATAACAAATAAAAATGCACTGTTAAAGCATGTACACAGCTTATCATTTCTCAAGACTTTCATTACTCAAGATAGCGTAAAGGCTAAGCAATTTTGAGACTAGCTCAAAGCTAATACAAAATTGCAAGAAAAACCTGAACACACTGGGGCAATCAAACAAAATTACATTAAGATGGGTACCAGGCCATTCAGGTATCGATGGCAACGAAAAAGCCGACGAACTCACCAGAGCCGGTGCAGACAACCGACAGCATGGCCCAGAACCATTCTGCGGCATCAGCAAACAGCGAGCGTATTCTATCATAAACGCCAAATATACATCATTGGCCACTAAGAGATGGAAGACCACGACTGGTATAAGACACTCGAAAGTCATAATAAAGGGCTATGATAATAAAGTATCTAAAGAACTTCTGGAGCTCAAGAGATACAAAACCTGTGCAGTAACAAGAATCCTCACCGGACACTGCAAACTGAACAAACATATGTTCCATCTAAAACTAGGTGAGAACACAATTTGCAGATTCTGTCAAGAGACAGAAGAGACTGCAATGCATATTTTATGTTCTTGTGGCCCACTAATGCGGCACCGAAGTATTTACCTAGGGTTGCACATCATATATGATAGGATCTGGAGGTTTCTCGAAGCCGTAAGTCTGAGCAGTGAACTGTAAACCAGAAGTGCGCTACAAAAGGCCAGAAATGGTCGAGGTAGCACTAGGCACTCAAAATAATAATAATAATAATAGCGTAAATGCTTAGCAAGCCTTTTCTTCAAGTAATAAAACTGTCGACTTGTCTGTAACATACTTCATACATCTAAAGCTAGTATTCGGCCAATGAATACTATCTGCAAATTACATTTTGTATCGATTCAAGCCAAATAATAATTCTTCTAAACAAATTCAGAGCAATTATTTGTGATTGTGAGAATTCTTTTTGGTATCACATGTTTGTATAAACATAAAAAAGAATAATCAAAATCGGTTCATAAATAACGGAGTGAGGGCTGAACAGACATAAAAAAAAAAAAAAAAATATTATACGGTTGAATTGAGAACCTCCTTTTTTTTCGTCGGTTAAAAAATAATAATAACTTGACACAATAACAGCATCTACACACTGTGAAGTTGACAAAGAGCTTTTTTAACGCAGTGTTCGTAACAAGTGATTATATTATTTGACTGGACTGTTGGTCTAGTGGTTAGTGACCCTGACTGCTAAGCCAGAGGTCGTGGGTTCGATTCCCACCCAGGACAAATAATTGTGTGATGAGCACGATAATTTGTTCTGTGTCTGGATGTAATTTATCTATAATATGTATGTATTTAGAAATATATATGTATGTTTATCAGCAGTCTGATTACCATAGTACAGGCTCTGCCTAGTTTGGGATCAGACGGCCGTGTGAGAGATGTGTGAAGTTATTATTATTATTATTATATATTTATTAAGTGTACTAAGTGTTAGATATGGATATAAACAGTTAATCCACACATAAGTAGCTCTGCACTCGTAAAATACACGTTATATGCCTAAACATACAAGTTTTATTGAAAACTAGCTGCGCCCCGCGGTTTCACCCGCTTAAGTCCCGGTGCCGTGGGAATATCGGGATAAAAAATAGCCCATGTGTTAATCCAGGTCTCCAGCTATCTACATATTAAGTTTCATCGTAATCGGTTCTGTAGTTTTTGCGTGAAAGAGTAACAAACATCCACACATCCATACATCCATACATCCTCACAAACTTTCACGTTTATAATATTAGTAGGATTTACCCCTACTAAAAAGATCAAGTAACAAGACTGAAATTTACAACAAGATTATATCAAATAATCTGTCAACATACAAATTGTAAAACACACCTTTAAAAATATCTAATTAATTCGCTAGGGCTGTCCCCTATTCATCGAGTGTAACAATACGCCGCGAATTGGGACAAATTTTTTAATCTAATCAATTAACAATCAGTGCAAGCGATATACCGCTTGTTAGTACTGGGTATTTGGCGAACGTGACTTGCTTATTTAAATGTTCGTTAAACTGGGGTTCGTTTGATGATTTTGTCTGCCCCGTTTAATTGATGTAGCCCACTGTGCGACTTGCGGTTTCTCATTGTTCGTTTTAGCCAATAGTTTTGGATAACAGTTAGAGACCAGGATATTACAGACGCGTTGTTTTAATTAGTCTTGTCAGAATGAGAGGCGTGGTGATAAAAATAATAGGTATTTACAAATATCCGCACCAAGAACGCAAAACACACAAAGAAATTACACGAACTATTGCTTACATATTTCGATGAACTGTTGATAATCTCAAATTCCCAATACCCTGTGCATTGCGTTGCATTTGATAAGATTCCAAAAGTACCTCGTGCTTCATCCGGGAATGGTAGTGCCATGCCAATAACACCCCTGGTGTTCCTAGCCACAGCCACAACTAACTTCTTTCCGTTACTGTACCATGAGCTTGTTAACGATAAAAAATAATCTAATAAAACTCAAATGATCAAAGCTTATTCACGTTTACCAATAAAACGTTTGAAACCAATGTACACAGTTTTCTCAAACGCTAACCCTAAGCTGCCGTGGAACATTCTAATTCGTGCGCTTGACATAAAATGTCAACTATGCCAATTTGACGGTAATTACATAAATTTAATGGTTCATAATTGAAAGATAGGCATTTATGACGATCGGGTAAAGTAAACTGATCAAGTTGAGATTTGTGGTAGATTTTTTTAAACAACTAAGTTTAAAAAAAGGCACCCATCTCGTTAGATGGTAAATGGTTACCGCTGTCTTAAACCATTTGCAAGTCTTAATGTCATATCCTCATCATCTTTCGAATTCAAACCCTTTAAGAACGCTAGTACTGCCGATTCGTCACGCTCTTTCATAGCCTGAAGATGCTCAAGGTCGCTCCCTAGGACTTGTGAAGTGTCATTCACTCTCTTTTAGCCTATTAGTACAGTTGATGCTGGCATACCTTCAGAAACTAAAGTGGTTAGCTTATGGATGACATTATTAGTGTATATCCAATAATTAGGTGAAGTTTTAATTTTCTTAATATAAGTAGGCATATTATGTCTATTCTCTAGTATCTATTGAATAATTCTAAAAAAAAAAACCGACATAAAAAAACTATTCCATAAGAGACTTATATGGTTTTCTCATGGATGCCATTGTCAGAACTGGACCAAATTCGACCACACGGGAAGCACCAGCTTTCAAATAAAACAAGAATCATCAAAATGGGTTCACCCAGTCGAAAGTTCTGAGGTAACAAACATAAAAAAAAATACAGTCAAAGTCTGATTGAGAACCTCCTCCATTTTTTAAATCGGTTAAAAATATTGGTGGTATTCTTTCTATAAGATTATTTGGTATAAAATACAGGTTGTAATGTAACGTAACAAACCTAATTTTCTCAATCTCTTCTCATACATCATATATCTAATCGAAGCCAAAATAACAGGAGGCAATATTTCTCAATACGGACACAAGACAAGGCAGATAAATTCGACAAATTAACTTCTGTGTAAACACATGTTTCGTTCCCCATATTGCCGTTTGGTGGCAGCACGGTTGATTTATGGCATTAGGGCGTCGCTTCTCGTGGTACACAGACGTGTCATTTTAACTGGTTGCGTTGATGTTAATGTTTTATGAGGTGTGATATTGCTTTTTTGGGTATAAATGTTTCATAGTTACAGTAATCTACAAAGTTGAATTTTAACTGGTTGGAGAAATGTCCATATTTAATTTACCCATTCGTAAAGAAAATAAACTTAATATTCTTCTATACTCGATGTCAGTTGAAGTAATAACATAGAAATATTTGTAGAAACTCTATTGTGTTGCCGTATTAAATGTAAAAACATAACTTTATTTTCGATTTTCGATTCAGAAAAATACACGATTTTCAATACCATAAGATATTCCTAATGTGACAAGTGGAATATTTTTGAGTTAAGTGTTAAAAAAAGCATATTCCAAACAAAAACATAACAAAATCATTCTATATTTAAAATTATTCTAAAACAATATCCAAATAAAACAATATAAACTCTAAAACACAGTCCTTACATTCTAAAATAAAGAATCCAAGTTTTCTTGACCAGTCCGTAGTTGGCGTTATAATTCACGTCTATTCCTTAATACGGGACGTTCGTAAATCATAACGTGGCACATCTGCCGACGAAATAGAAAAATAACAATAAATAAAGGGAAAATAGTGCGCCGCGCGACACCCGGGCTGGAGAGAAAAATGTACGGCGTGTGTCGGCGGTGGTGAAATGCATGTTCAGAGTTGATAAAAATAGGAAAAAAAATGCTTTTTATTTATACAATAATTGATGGCATGATTTTATAATTCATTACTTTATTAATAATATAAAACGTTATGAGAATATAATTTAAAATTAAATACTTTTAACACAAATTTTAACTTTTTAATGAAAAAAATTCGCCAGGACTACGCTATTAGTACCCTATTTTAAAGAAGTAAGTTCGTTACCTACATTTCAATTATAAGTAAACCTTTATGTTTAATGTCATAAAAAACATTTGAATACATTTTTACAAAAAATATTAATATTAGATAAAAAAAAATAACTTTCCGATATTCAAAAGTCTTTATAGTTGCAAGTTGATTTTAACGTTTTAGTATTTCAAGTTGTAAAAAAGATTTACAAATTTACCGTAAGTCTAATAAAATTATTGAAGATAATAATATAATTTTATAATAAAAAATATTATTGAACAGAAAATTGAGATTTACAAAATCTCAGAAACTTCTTTACATTTTGAATTCAATTATACTGAGAAAATAATAATAATAACGTGAGATACTTCACACATGGCCGTCTGGACCCTAACTTGGTAGAGCCTGTGCCTACTATGGTAACCATAAACATACTTATATACTACTTAATTAAGATAAATTACACCTAGACTAAATGAAAAACAAAATCAATGTTTACAATCTTCTTTTGACGAAATAGTAACAAAATCATAAATGACACACTAATAGCATAAGACGCCATTAATTTTAAAATCGCGAATGACTAATGTAATAAACGCTATACGATTCAAGATTTCTCATCACCTATCATTTCTGTCGAAATTATTCTACCTAATTGTTTTCTTTTCCATTATACAGTATCTATAAGATTAAAAATATATTAAACAGTGTTTTAATACCATGTAATACAGTCGTAAATGTCATAAAAAGAAATATGAGTTATCTTCTTGCAGTAATCATCTCACTTATAAATCTCATGTTATATAAATAGGTTCCAAACACACCAATGTAAGTAAAAGTCAATGCCAGAATGATAATACTTTACTGACATCCAAACCTCTTACTTAAGACATACTTGGACGTTTAATATCCTTCCCCGACTGTCGGCAGCTCAATAAGCTAACCCTTCCGCTAATCCGGGCTATAATGAACTCCGGGCGAGAACAGCCGGATATAATTAAATACCGGCAACCGTCTTATTATATGGTAAGGCGTTTTGTATTGAATGCTTGATGTGCTTGAGTACTTACTGGAAAAATATAACATTGGTGTGCAATACAAAGGCTGATGACTTAATGATAATGGTCACAGGTAATAAATTTAGGTAGTAGTAGGTATTTATGAGGTTTCCCACGTAAGATTAGTTGGTTTATTTAAAACTGGCCGTCCCCGCAGTTTTACCTATGTTTATGGTCACTGCTCCGCTCCTATTGGTCGTCGCGTGATGTTATATAGCCTATAGCCTTCTCGATAATTGGGCTATCCAAAAAATTATACCCACCAAGCCAGTTGGATAATTGGTATGCCAAATTATATTTTTAATATTTTCGTGCTCAGACACCTGTTATATAAAACTAGCAGCGCCTCGCGGTTTTACCCGCGTAAGTCCCGATCCCGTGGGAATGTCGGGATAACAAGTGGGAAAAAAAGCCTATGCGTTAATCCAGGTATCCAGCTATCTACATACCAAGTTTCAATTCGCAATCGGTCCAGTACTTCTTGAGCCAATTCGTTACAAACATACTTACATACAAATCTTTCCTCTTTATAATATTTCTATAGATATAGATAGCTAGCGTTATTAACATAATATTATATAATAGCTTCTTTACATCTGAACTTCTAGTGGAACAAGTTCAACAATTAACGATTATGTATAATGTGTAAACATATTAAAATGCTTATATCAAATAAACATTCAATAGTTGCAAATTCATCTAAACTTTCATTTATAAGAACAAAAACACTAAACGAGTAGTTTCAATCTATAGCTACCGCCATTTTTATGCCCTCAGCCGGTGCATCCCAATCATCACCCTGTTCTATATTGACGCTACGTGTCCCGAATGTCGGATCACTTTCCGGATTTTGTAGCTATTTTTATTTGGTATCGATCGGGTCGCCGGACGGTCTTTCGGACCCCGTCGCGGCTGAAGGGTTATCCGCCCGTGTAATTGGCTAGTTACAATTCATTATTGTTTCGGAATTGTGATTTTTTTATTTTTCGAGGATAGTTGTGAGGGTCGACGGATTTTTCGGTTGTTTACGGGTTTATGATGAGAATTTTTATTACCATTTTTCTTTGAAAAGTTTCTTGCAAAAAAGAACTGACATTTGAATATCATGTAGTTTGGGGATTAGAATTTCGATTGAGCACGACAAACCACACTTTAAGTTATTAACTACAATAATTAGAATATAAAATATAAGTAAAGAGCATCTTCATATGTTCATTTATAATTTCATTTATTCACTTTTAAGGCAGGTTAAAGGGATTTTTACTTATATCTAGTAGCTAGTATCAAAAAGTTTTAACTTTTTTACGAGGACGTGGATAGGAGCACGTTTGTATCCAAATAAAAACTAAAGGTTGTTCATATGTAAATAGTATAATTGACCCATTTCTTCTTTATTTTCGAAAGCGAAAAAAGCTAACTAACACAATATTTTCTTTTCTGTTATTTCCAAATTTCTTAAATAAATATCAATAGTGTTCAAATAAAAACGTTGACCACAAAGGGTGGTAATTCTTCATTAGAAATGGCGAGGTCCGGTCAAGTATCGCCCCCAGGGGTTGGCAATCAACGCTTCTAACTTGAGTTATTCCTGAGGGTAGCTTTGGACTTTTAGAGAAATGTTGTACTCATTGATCAAAAGGCATTGATCGGTAGACAGCCAATAAAAATATTATTCTAAATTCTACTATTTTATAAATAGTTTTTGGTTTTGTTTCTGTACTAGCTGCACCCTGCAGCTTCACCCGTATAAATCGGGATGCCGTGGCAATATCAAGATAAAAAGTGCCTATGTGTTAACCCAAGTGTTCAGCTTTCTACATACCAAGTTTCATCGTAATCGGTTCAGTAGTTTTTGCGTGAAAGAGCAACAACCATCCATACATCCTCACAAACTTTCACGTTTATAATATTAGTAGGTAATAGCATGTGAACAACTTCTTAGGGACTGGCATGAAGTACACTGACTCATTAAGCCATAAAAGATTTAATATTTACATTTATTTTTGCTCATAAGCTTAGACTTGAACTAGAAAATTACTTAACATTAGATATGTTGTTACGTCAACGGAAAATGAAGAAAACATCAGATGTTACAATATTGAAATAAATTGTAATATTGTTTGTCACAAAATTTTGCACACAAATTTTATAAATAAATAAGTATTTGAATTTAAAATCTATGCATCGATTGAAAAACATTACTTTTAAATTTAAGTATATCAAGCAATTTGATTGCAAACATTCGGAACATAAACCAAAACTCAACATCTATACCAAACATAATACCTTAATCAAAAGATCTTTCTGTATATTGAAGTCAGCCGAAGAAGACGATTGTTTCACCCAAACTACTAAAAATACCCACAAAACGCACATTTATCTTGCCACTCAAAGCCCCTTATATTAGCTGTGAGTTTTATTTAATTTCGCCTTAAGCTAACATTGTGCTAGTGCAAATGTTAGCGGTCGGCCGAACATGTCCGAATCCACAAATACGACCAAATTATTGCTCTCGCCATCGATAAATATTGCAATACGCATTTTAGGGTTGACTGTTACACCGTCATCACAGTGGAAAGAGGGATTTATAGTGCACATATTCTACTTTTCACAATAGTGTTTATTGTTTTAGAAAACGTATAAAATTTTCTCTATCTCTTATTATATACATTATACATTTGTATATTACAGTATTCCTAGATAGAAAACATAAAAACAGTGTCTACAGGTTATAGGCTTTTTGAATTCTCTTGAAAACTCCTTGAATCTTTGATTTATGAATGTGTATACAAAAAGGTACTAGAGTTTATGAATTAAATGTGGACTAAGTAAATATATGTTCTTAACATTCCACTGCGTTATGGGCTCGGCTAATGGTTTTTTTTCTTAAACGGACGCATTGTATGTCTATGACCTGAAAAAAATATAGTTGTATGAGTGGCCAGACCTTTATCACTTCTGAGAAAACGCAATATCTAGTGCAACTGTATGTAAGTCACGCAAATATCTCGGAAGTCTTCGATATTTTTAAGTCATTTCGTGCGTTTCGGTGTAAATGGCACCCTCATTGAGCATCAAATCGATCGGTGGGCGGTAAGTGTTGACCATTTTTAGGGCGGCTTATTAAATTTACCCGCACACTGGACCATGCGTTTTATCATTTACAAAGGGGATGAAAAATCTTAAGTAGTTTCTTTGCAAAGGTTTTATTTAAAATAGAGGCTTGGGCTTGTATCGTCATCTCAGGGACGTCCACTACTGTCCACTACTCAACATAGCTTCTCATTCGGATCGCCATAAATACTACTAAACGTTCTATTAGATAGTCTTTCTAGGTTATAAATAATGTAAAGAGCTTATAAAAAGCTACAAAAGTAAAAGTTGTCTGTGGTACTGTGCTTTAAACCGTAAATAGGAATTTCAACAATCGGCTACAAGATGCATTTTTAAAATAACCGCTGATATTTCAATGATTTCGTTCCAAGATTTTAGAATTTTCAAATAATAAACATTGATAAAACCTATATCTCTTAAAATCAGATTGTATTTTCTGATCTCCCTTACAACAATATAAAAGAGACATCATTAAAAAAATACCAATATCATTATAACTCGGAACTTTATTAACTCTGCTAATGCCTTACAAATTACGGCCGTGATGGCGACAATATCAGACTTAAGGGTGAGATAGTAATGAGAAAATTATACCAAGTCTTAGGAGCGCTAATAAAAATTTGTGCCGAGCGTTGGAGGGTTGATCAAGTAAAATAAATGGCGTCGATTGTGCAAGCTTAAGTGTCAAATTAGATTTATATGGAAAAATATTTTCCTTGAAGTACCAAATGGAACCAATCAATTTGATAGACTACATTATCTATATTAACTATCTGTGCCCCGCACAGTGTGGTTAATTATACTAGGTACGTACTGTTATCGAGTATAAATTATTTTTAAATATATAATAATAAATTGTTACTAATATCAACAGTCATACCGACCCTTGTATATCCATTCAAAGTCTCATCTAGTGCTTATTAGAGATGACCTTAAGGTCGAATTTCGAGCATAAAAATTTATTAATTTTTAAACCTATTTGCAACGTAAGTAAAGTAAGTTGAACTGCCATCGTATAGACTTTTAGTACCGTTCCAGGACAACATATAGTTTTACTGGACGCTTGTCGATTTTAGTAAATGTTTTGTTTGAAAAGTTTAACTTTTGCCACTTCTTCGAAATATAAAACTTAAGTATTCTAAATTTCACATTCCTCTGTGCGCGAAATTTGCTTAAAAAGGTACAAAGAATTCTCTTCACGTATATATAGATTCTATATTTAAATATACTAATCAATTGCGCCAAATAAAGCTCACAACATAAGACTATATATAAATCTATGGTTCGTTGAACTGGAAATGAGTTTAATTCTAAAAAAACCTATGGTCACATAGTAGATTCGTCGGTTGAACATATTTAACCCTGTAGATACAGAGATAGCCTGTCCGCGTTCTTTATTACGATTTAATTCAACAAAAGTTACTCGACTCAGCTTTGATACGCCGACTTGCATGATTGTAGGGTGACTAGACTGTACGAGCAAACACTATAAATATAAATGCGAAAGTAACTCTGTACGTCGGTCTACCTGTCTGTTACATTTTCACATCTAAATTAATTAAGATATAGGGGACCTTGGAGATAGACATTGGCTACATTTTGTCGTGAAAATAGAACTTGATAGTGGTGAAATAGGGCATGAAACTTTGTATGGGAGAGATTTTACAAAGACAAAGTCGCGGGCACCAGCTAGTCTAAACTAATATTATAAAGAGGAAACATTTGTGTGTATGTTTGTAATGTTTTCACACAAAAACTACTGGGCTGATTGTGATGAAACTTGGTATGCAGATAGCTTGAGACCTGAATTAACGCAAAGGCTTATCCCGACATTCCCACGGGATCGGGACTTACGCGGGTGTAACCGCGAGCGCGCTGCTAGTACAGTTATAAATGCGTAAGTGAGTTTGTTTATTAGGCTTTCACGCCTTAACTACTCAACCGCACATCATAAAATTTGGCATGCGCATTGTCAGGAGTACAGAAAAATTCTTCTAGTACCTTTTATCCACCAGAAAAAAAGGCTGTTCCCAAGAGATAGATAAATAACTTATAGAACGCGCCGTCTGACTTGACAAAATCTACGCAAGCTGTAGACGCAAGCGAAGTCGCGAGCTTGTTTTAAAATAAATGTTTTCTGTCCCTGTTAATAAATATTACTTTATAGGTACACGAGATATTTAGCTCACGCACTATCGACCCCCATCCCTATTTCCATGAAGCTCTAGTAACCCTATTCACAAGTGGTTAGCTCTTGGGTTGCGCTCTTACGGATTACATATTTACATCATCATCATCATCAGCCTATCGCCGTCCACTGCTGGACATAGGCATATACATATCTACAGTAGCTGATAAACTGGGAAAATATCTCCTACTTTCCCAGTCATAAGCTGAAAAACTTACTAATTAACTTTATTTTATGTTTATTTTTTTTACCTTATTCTACTACTAATTAACTTTATTTTATTACTCTAGATTGTATTTTTATATACGTTTCTGTAGCCTATTTGAGAAAGTCTGTTTGCTTCGCTTCTAAAATAAAAATTGAATTTCATTTTGAAAAAAAGTCAGTCTTAGGATGGATGACTATTCCTAACACCCCTCCGTGCCTCGGAGAGCACGTTAAGCAACGGCGACCGACGTCCCCGTTGCCATTACACATTCGTTATGGGTAGTTAGAGCCCTAAAAAGTCCGACAACCTGGTCTAACTACAGAATTTCGATATCGCCTAGTATTTGGGTTGTGGAGGTCTGATGGCAGTCGTTCGTTTTGTAAGACTGAAAACCGACCCCAACTTAGTTGGGAAAAGGTGCGGAAGATGAAGATGAATTTGAAAAAAAATGCGAATTTTGTTTTACTAACACAATTTAATTAATACTCTCACTCAAGAATATATATACTCTCAATCTTCTCACTGATATCGATATATTTAGTCTCATAAAAGAATCTAACACATTAAGAAGCTTTACATCACCTGAGATTTCATTAAAAATAGAAGTCAAGTAAGCGTCATACATCACAGCAAAGCCTTCTCTCGGTAGCTTTGTAACAGGAGCTGGGACAGTCCGCTGAAAGTGTTGAATTATGGACACCGTACATCAGCATAAAGTTGTAGCAGAAACGTTTATTTTTGTTTTCATAAGTTAACTTACGATCGTATGATATGACAACCGTATTATTTTGTCCTATTGTGTTGCTTTAAATGTATATATACGAATATGTTTAATATAATTATATTTGTGTTTATGTATGTTTACAAGGGGAATTCGTGTAATTACTTTAACTCACGTGATTAGTTCTTCATTATAGTAGCCCGATCTTGGTCTTGTTTGTCTGATTGTTTTTTATTTGTTGTATCTCTGTGTCAATGTTTTTTGTTCGCTTTCTATTTGTAATGATGGTTTTTCAGCAGTTTTCTTTAAATACGTGTATCTTAAGAAAACGTGATAACACTGATATAAAGCTCGAATAATAATAAAATTTATTATTATAGCTAGCTGTGCCTGCGACTTCATCCGCGTGTAATAGTGTCTTTGGGTAGAATTTTTAATTATTTAGGCTAATTGACAATGCTTCCATACAACTTTTCATCCCCACCTTTCAACCCCTTCCACCCCTTTTTCGCATTAAAAAGTAGCCTATGTCCTTTCTCAGGCTCTAGACTATCTGTGTACCAAATTTCATTTAAATCGGTTCAGTTGTTTTGGCGTGAAAAGGTGACAGACAGACAGAGTTACTTTCGCATTTATAATATTAGTAAGGATAGTAAGGATAACACTACTTCCACATGATTTGACACCAAACATCAAAAGCTTTTAGTTTTATAAGGTTACTTATAAAACTAAAAGCTTGCCATAATTCAGGCACCCAACCGTATTGTTAGACTTAAACACAAGAATGGCGTCAGTGAGTGCCGACTGTCACGATTCAGTATTGAAACTTCCGGTGAAGACGCGTTGTCACAACACTTTACAATAATAATTGGCGATGGAGTTTTGCTTTTATCGATTTATCACGATTTTTCTCATTTTTTTATAGTGTAACCGTGCGCGTCTTAATCGTGTGTATCGAGTAATCTACTCGTGACTGGGGTTTAATTTGGACAACACTTTCTTTTGTATTGCATAAGAGGTATACTTGCAGTAAAGCAACATTCCACAACTATCTTTATGGAATGCATTTTTACGAATATGTATTTAAATATATAGGTCAGGATTTATATTTGTAAATATAATATAGGCATGTAAATAAAATTTAAACAGTATGACATTGTCATGTATGACTTTTTAAGTGATCCATGATAAAATATAAATAAGTATTTTTAATATTTATTTATTTATTTATAGGTTTGCCTACAATTGTTACACATTTCTTACAAATAATACATGCATGATAAATAAGGTATGGGTGTACAATATCAATCGGCAAACACCACTTGTATAGAAAACATTCGGATTTTAGTATTAACACAGGTTAGGTTAGATAACAGGTATTAATGTTACAATATATTAGTGAAAAATTTTAAATAATTTAGAATACAAACAAATAAATTAAAGAAAATAAAATCAACGTTGACAAAAGAAAACACAGTCCGCTTAATAGTGTAAAATGTATGAGTCTATTAAATACATCTTTGGACCAATAAATAAGACCTGAAACAGTATTTTTATCCTAACGTAGGACAGGTACCCTTATGTTCTTTTCGGTACCTGACAACGTTTATGCAAAACTTCATAATGATCGGTAGAGTAGTTAATACGTAAAGCCTAATACAAACATACAAGGAAACAAACTAACATTCCCATTAATAATATTACTTAGGATGTGTTCACGTTAGTTACAAGTACAAATTCAGTAGACGGCTTTAATGTGCTTACGCAAGCGAACATCGTTTGATACAATTTCCTCCCGCGACAAGTCGTGTTTGTCTGTGTGTTCGCCGACGTCACGATGGGCACCGACCGCTCACGAACAGTCACGATCGGTGCGCGTGTCCTTGCGCAGACGCAACTGATGACCACTTTCGTTGTTTGAAGAATTCTTTTGGTGACAATGTTGCCATAATACATTAAAAACTTTCTACATGATAACTTATTGGGTAGGGAACTGAAGACTCTATATTGAAAATATCATAGCCAATTACTATTTAATTGTCGAAACACTAACAATTCGAAATAAACGCTTTGACTTCTCCTTTTTGGTTCGAGTCGCCAAAGTCTGGAATGAATTGACGAAGTTTGGAATGAACTGCCTGTGTCTATTTTTCCAGACAAGTATAATTCTAGAACCTTCAAGAGTAGAGTGAATAGGTTTCTTTTGGCTAGACGTGTACCTATCATCTTCGTCGTCCTTTTCCATGAGTTCTATGGATACAATGGATACATACAATGGATACATACAATAGATATATGAATGACAAACGCCTATTCCATTACTCAATAAAAGAAATTAGACCAATTGATAAGCGATAGCTCCGTGATGAAGAGATGAAGGCTTGTGACGCGGGAGTGACGTATACGAAGACATTGCGTGTTTTATAGATGGCGGTAACCATAACCTGTGGTGTGCTTGTTTGCAACTTTAGTAGTGTAAATGTATTAATTGGATTGATCTAGCATAGGTTGAGATAAAGGATCCCCGTTGAGTCCAAAACTAGTTGAAAAGCTCAATTAGTATTTATGTAGTGTGTTTGGTATAGGGCTCTGTTTCCGCATTTAGACTCTGTCCATTATGCGTTCAGATATCGCTGGTTAGTTAAGCCAGCTTAGCTTCTTCTAGGAGCGCAGAAGCCTTCTGGGGCGTTACAGGCTTCTAGGAGCGACCTCGCAACCGAGAGGCGGCTCAACGGTTGCTGTTGGGAAGTTGTATATATATATATATACCAATACCAACCGGCGCGAGAACACTCATAGCGTGATGCAGGATTAATAGTTACTACGTAGTTCAGCTCGTCTTCGCTAGATGATGTTGGAGTGTATTTCTTTTTTGCTATATGTGAAAGGCGCCACAGGCGAGGTGCTTAAAAATTAATAACTATTTAAAATATTGTGATTTGCTAGAAAACCAATACACAAACGATATTGTTTTACCAGTGAATCACAATATATAGGTACACAACTATGGACAGTGTGTATGTGTTCAAACATGGAAACAATTAATTTAAATACCTAATTAATACGTTAATAGGTACAAGTGGGCAACACTATACATACATTTAGTACTCAGAATAGCTTTTGTTTGTGAGCTATTGATTAGTTTAGTCATACAATGAGTTATCATTTAAAAAACTTAAATAGCGAACCGCATTAAAAGGTAAAAAAATATTTCTTCCTGGCTCCATCATCAGACCCTCCACACCAAGTGCAATGTATTGAACTGCCGAAACTCGTGGGGTTTACTAGTAGCCACTGTAGAGTTCCACTATCCACCTTCTGGGTCTGTCATCAGATCAGCTCCAAGATATCAAATTGTAAGATTGTCATCCGAACTACATATACATACAAAGTTTTATTTCGATACGACAATTGGATGATTTAAGCAAAAATTATCCAATCCACAACCTGAAAATTTTGAGTTTTTGTGACCTATGTACTCCGAATAAGGTATATTTTAACATATCAAAGACCTTGTGGATTGCATCATTTTTGATTAAATCGGTCCAATTACAAGTAGGTTAAAATGGACTTCCAAGTTTTTTTTACATTGTGATTACACAAAAATTTCGAAGCTTATAAAAAACGACAAAACGAAGCGAGAGAATTGAACATGAGACCTCACATCTCATATTTCATATCAACAAGGCATATCTCACCTCACTAAATAATCCATAAAACTTAACCCCAATACTTTTAAAACAGAATCTTTCATCCATTTCGAGTATAAACCGCACAATAAAGCTATCCTACGTCATCGTAAAGCAGTCGGTGCGCAGGCGCAACCTGACACGCAGCGATAGCATCGCGCATGACGTATCGAATGGACAGTAGCTTACTTACTGCGGTTTGTCTGAAGATACAGTAGTAACCTATGTTCTGATAGGTAGCTCCTTTTGTTGCCCTACACGTATTTTGTTTTTTTTTTTATAAAAGTAAGTTGTCAAATAAGCACATGGCAAGCCGAATGACAAACGGTTTCCTTTGCCGATAAAATATATTCGCGACACCAATGGTCGTTAACCTTATCGGATGAGGCCCTGGGGACTTACTCACCCGCAGATATAAAAAATTTAAGCTAGTTTTAAAAAACACAATCTTCTGCAAGTGGATTCGAATGACTTTGAAATTTGTTTAGAATTCTGCTTCTTACCACAGTCAGTAAACAGAGACATGAAGGATCATGTCTTTCTTTACTGACTGAGGTATTCCTGAAGTTACCTTAACAACCTATGTGTTGATATGCTTTTTAAGGGGACATCTGTTGTTTTTTTTTAATACAATTACCGTTTGACAACTGGTGCATGAGAAGCAATTATGGGTACTTACAAACACTTGCGTAGCCAGTGATGTGTTGTCAACCTTACACTTACAAGTGCTCTCTTCCTCCTACTCACAAGCGGAATAAAAACACTAAACCAAGTAGTTTTATCGCGCTGCTATCGCTATATCATGGTACCGGTTATTTTCAATATTTCTATTTCCACTATGCTTCTAAAATGTTAACCGATGAATGACAAGGGTTTATGTATTGTTACAGGGGCCCAAAATAGACGAACAGCTATAGGCTTGGCCATGGAGCTGTTCGAACAACACCAGGGAACGCACATACTACAAGTAAGTTGAACATTAATTTAACCCATTTTTTTAATATTCGCGGACGGAATTGATTATGTATCCTCAAATAGGCCAGACATTTCTGACTTTCAGCATTTTTGAATATCATCAGCGAAGTGAACCAATCCAAAACAACACTTTAAAGGCCGGAAGCCCATGGCCAGCAATACGACAGTTTTGAAATTCACTCATATTGTCCTAGTGTTTTAAAAAAATGATTACTGAACTGAATTTTATTACTTAGATTTATAGTAGCCGTATATTTTTTCTACTAAATAGGTAACTTCTGTCTTTATCAGCTACAAAATAGAGCCGTACATAATTAGCTTATCAAAGAATACGTTAAGTGTCAGTCTTTGTGTAGCAAGTAAGTTATCATTCAGTCAGCTAAAATACATATATAACTGTGAATAACGCATGTGACATGTACATTTCCATTTTTTATAAACAACAACTTAGGTCTATGAATAATAAAATACATGTATCGCAAAAGAATACAAACGTACATAAGACGAACATAACACACAATCACTTTCAAACGGCTACATAATAAATTCACATTTATATCAAAAATATTATCTATGGATGGGTATCGGATCTTAGGAGATTCAGAGAGTTTTAATCCACAAATTTTAATATGCAGATAAACCGACAAGACATAAAAAACAAAAATAACTTCACAACTTACAACGTAATAGAAAAGATTGAAAAATAACCTCCCGGTCATTATTTTTCAAATACCATTAATTACAATAAATTTTCATGATGACGTAAGTAGGTAACTCAAGAATAATAAAAAGTTCGACAAAACACGTTGAAGGCACTGCGTGTACAAATTGTGCTATAAAACTTTTATTAACGAAAATATATCCATTATGTAATTCAATAACGTTTACGAGCATGCCGATTAAACTAACCGTCGCGTCGCGTCAATTCTTTTTGGATGCAAGTGAGCATTTAGGTAAGCATGACGATCTTTTGTGCGATTAATACTATAAAATACTGAACAAACACTGCCCTTCGCACATATTTCAAGCCGATCGTTCTTTAAAAATAAATTAACTTTAAATTCCGAATCACGAACTGCAAGATGTTGCAATCAGACATATTGTAGCAATTCCTTCATGTCTGTTCTTATTTTTTTTCTTAAGAAAACGTACAACGAGTCCCGCAAAACAGTTGGTTTTTAAGAAAAAAACGTGAGCAAAGGTATCACGTACTAAGCCATTTTTCAGTGCAGAATAGAAACCACAACACCCACAATATTATAATGAC
The DNA here is from genome assembly GCA_949752705.1 of Callimorpha dominula. Lineage (NCBI taxonomy): Eukaryota > Metazoa > Arthropoda > Insecta > Lepidoptera > Erebidae > Callimorpha > Callimorpha dominula. The sequence goes on from OX457011.1 coordinate 13,173,278, forward strand.
AGAGAATCGATTGCAAAATGATAATTTACGTGATCGAATAAGTTGAATCGGCTTTTTAGAGTTCTGTGGAGTATAGAGTATTATAAAACGTTAACAACAAATAAATATTTATGTCTGACATATGAAGTGTAATAGCTTGTTCTAAAAATTATCATCAAAAAATAAATTTCTATGGCTGAAAAGACCTTTTTGAAGTTCAACAACAGCAGAATTCAACTCGTGTTGGAGCTGGCTGAAGAAGATTCATCATCCTACCAAGACCGCAGTTAAATAATACTACTAGTGCACGTATCATGGCACTGACGTGACGTTACGAGTATTACGTTTAGTATTTGGTGAGCCGAATGATTCTCAACGTACTTTATTGTAAGTATATAGAAAGAAAAAAATCACTTATTTAAAAAAAAGGAAAAGGAAAAAATATTTTTTATTTCATTATTTATTTATTTCACAAAAATTACACCTCTGTTTTTTTATATTGTGTGTTTATATTCCACTATTCCCTCAGAGGTAGGACCCGTCAAAGTTCGGATAAGTCCAACCGGTGAGGAAATAGTGGATAAAAAACGCACAATTTAAAAAAAATTGTAATTTAATAATGTAAAATCAAATATATTAATATGTATATTAAAGAAAATAATTAAATAACCGGACGGGTCATTTGCTTGAAATATGCATGAAAAAGAAATAAAAGCGTTAGCTTCTAACTGAATCTCCGTAACTTCTACCAAATAAAGGTAAGTTATTAATGTAACTATTTTCCTTTCATAACTTTTCCTCAAATGTGTAAACTGCAAAAAACTCGACTTTAAAAAAAAATGTACGGAACGGCGATCACGTTATGTGACTCTTTCAAACTTGACCGTGGTTTTTTTCCTTAACCCTCTCGCTGCCCCACAAAGTATAATAACATGTTCAATACTTCAATTAAATTTGTTATGAAATTTCGTGAAATCTGTGAAATATCAAATTGAGTTTTTTCTTGACATCGGTATGTGTTACACGGTATTGAATGCGTTTCATTGTGTGTTTTGTTAGCATAAAAACTGAAATGTCGGCCATCGGTTGCCCAATGGAAAGCGAAGTCTAATGTGTTGTGGCGTTTTGATTGTTATTTTTTTCGATGACGAAAGTAAACAGATCAATAAGTTTTGATCGTTCTTTATAATATGGCGGATAGCAGTTTATGTAAGAAGTATGTATTGCAAGGTCAAGTTGATTGCTTTGCCTTTTTGAAAAGAACTACGATGGCAAACAGTTCTACGATTCTATTAATATTTAGCATTTACCACTGTTTATGATCATCCGCAATACAAGAGGAACACTCGCGTTTTAGCCTCGGTTACAAACAGTTACAGATACTCGATCTACTTTGAAATATAAGATAGCTTTCGGATTTGTAATATTGGTTACGAAATGATAACTATTTACTAATAGTATAAGGGGGAAACTTGGTGATGATGAGTGGATGGATGTTTGTAACTATTTCACGCAAAAAAGGTTGAATGAATAAAATTTGGCACGAAGATAGATTATAGTCTAAAAAGCACTACTGTTACACACACCACACTACTTTTTATTCCGGAAAAATATACGATTCCCGTTGGATATATTTTGAACGAGTCCCATCCATCCAAGTTTTCGCATTTATCGCAAATAAGACTAGCAACCCGCCCCGGCGTCGCACAGGTTCGCAACTTCAACAAATTAACAACAAACAATTTAAAACTATAGGTATGAACCTTCCTTTCGAATCACTCTATCTATTTATGAAAATCGCATTAAAATCCGTTGCGTAGTCTAAAAGGTCTAAGCGTAAGACGGCGGGAAGGGACTTTGTTTTATACTATACTAGCTGACCCGGCGAACTTCGTACCGCCATATTTTATTTCACTAAATGCAATAAATTAAAATTGCGACTATAATTTGAGATTTAAACTATCCTATCTCTCAAGTTGGATCGAACTGCACATGGTGTGCGAATTTTATTATAATCGGTTAAGTGGTTTAGGAGTCCATTGAGGACAAACATTGTGACACGAGATTTATATATATTAAGATAGAGATGATAGGGTTAAACATATTTATGTTTCCTCATATGTATTGTCGAAACTAGCTTCGTTTCGACAACACATATAACTTAAGTTTTACTTAGCTGATGTTCCTGGTGAAGTGGCCCCTGTACCCTCTATCACAGGAAATACAAGACATTCGGGTACGCGACCCGGACCTTTGCGAGCTACTGCAGTCTCAGTCCCGTTCCCACTCCGAGACTTGCGGTATCCCTTACCCTAGATTCCTCTCTCTATCCATACAAATGTACCTTATTCCTTCTTTCCCGTCTTAAAACGACTACATTTCCAAGGAGGGTTAGCGCGAGGCAGGCAGCCATAAAAGAAACTAGCCAAAAATCTTTGCAATGTTCCATGATAATATAATTATGTTAACGGTAATTAACGAGATCACGTATTTAAAAGGTATAACATACCTTTGATTTGCCTGACGTTTCGACCTTTGACGACGATGTTTATCCTTGTTATAGAACTAGGTAGTATTACAAAATCTAGATAGCATTGTGTTAATACGTTCCAGAATATACACTTACCGCTTTCAGACTCCAGATTAACATAAAGGCTACAGTCCTGAAGTAGTTTATACAAATCTTTTTCTATAGTATCACGGACTAACGACACATTTAACGAAAAGCAGCTACAAGTGCAATGACAAGACTAGAAACCATCAAATTAAATACAAACTTTTTATCTTCAAAAACTTGATTAAAAGTTAACCTTTAATATAACTAGGACCACGTCCAAAGAGTTTTTAAATAAGCCTCCAACACACAATGGTCTATTAAGAATATAATCCATAGTTTTTGTGGCTGAGTACCGTTTAAACTCGGATTAAAAAGTATAACTATGGAGAACCATTTTGTCAACCGTGCATCTCATTATAATCACGATCTTGGAATGTAAAATACTAGAAGTGACATGACTATTTATTTTTTATTTGCGAGCTCAATGATTCGGTCATTTAAAAATTTGCGGGTCACAGTTTGTATCGAAGCTTATTTGTTTTAATTACTTTACTGATGAAGCAGGATACAGCAGATTTTAATATAATTAGAGCCAATTGACTGAGGAAACACCTCCACTCAACAGTCAAGTTGAACTATTAACTATTGTATCTCTATTGGGAAGTAGGGTTGCCAAAGTCTCACGGGGGAGGATAGGGTTGTCAGGTTGTGAGTTAAGTTGAGACACGACCGAAACTTTGAGTATTTATATAGGCACCATATCGCAGATTCCCATAAGAAGGATAAACAAAATCGTTTTGAATAATAAGCTCTTCTCACGGCTTCGCTTGCGTTAGTACAAGTTTACAAGTTAAGTAATACTAGCCAGGTCAGTTTAAGATGGGTGATCATTTTTAACACATTAAGACCCCTCCGTGCCTCGGAGAGCACGTTAAACCGTCGGTCCCGGGTGCCATACAAACATCTGTGGCATTCGTTACGGGTAGTTGGAGCCCTAAAAAGTCCGACAACCTGTCTAACTACAAAACTTCGATATCGCCTAGTACTTGGGTTGTGGAGGTCTGATGGCAGTCGCTTCACGTAAAATATCAAAGTTCGGCCGTATCGTAGTTAGACTGAAAGCCGACCCCAACTTAGGAACTTGGGAAAAGGCACGGAGGATGATTAATATAATAATGTATTCTGCATACCAAAAAATAGGATAAAAACGAGAAATATAATATTAAGTAGCAATACAATGGGCGGTCTTATCGTAGTCTGCGATATCTTACAAACAACCTTTGATGGACTATGCTGTATAGTAATAGATAACTTGTGGTGCACTAGTCTTATACTTAAAAAAAAAAAAGTTACTTATTTAAAAAATTAAAAAGCACGACTACCCTGCAGCAAAACTAATTGAAGATATTATTTTTTATATTTGAAAATCGCAATCTCACTCGGGCCGATGTAAAGGTTCCAACGATACCACATTCATCCAAACCTGTACAGGCATTTAGAAGTCATAGTGGAATTTAAGGAACTCAAATTTAAATAACCGGGTGCTAGGTAAACGCTCCCCTTCGTTTTCGGGAGCGTTTACCTAACACCCTGTATAATGTACATGAGTCCTTACAAACATTACACTCCTTTTTTGGGCAGTCGTTTAAATAGTAAGAGTAATATACAATTTGTATTATCACATATTTATATATATATCATAAAAAAACATATTCTGGCTTTAAATTTGTGCGGTTTCTGATTTTCCTGTTCAAAGTAACGGAACACAGGATTGTAAATATTTTGGTTTCTTTGCACTTTCTACTGAAGACAATTCATCAGCTGTAAGGTAGTCGATTACCTTTCAGCGGCGGGCGTAGATTTTGTGTTCGTTTCCAGGGAGATTAAAATTTACTTTTGGTTTCAAGTGTTGCATATTCGTGTATTACGTAAGTAAACTTTCAATGTGTAGATACCTCGTTTAGATTCCTAACCTGGACAAGTAATAATAAAGAACTATTTTCTAAATATTGTTAAACTTCGATTTGAATGGTATTAAGCATTCTTCTTTTTTTTTAACCGACTTCAAAAAAGGAGGAGGTTCTCAATACGACTGTATTTTTTTTTATGTTTGTTACCTCAGGACTTTCGACTGGGTGAACCGATTTTGATCATTCTTTTTTTATTTGAAAGATGGTGCTTCCCGTGTGGTCCCATGTTCAATTTGGTCCAGTTCTGACAATGGCATCCATGAGAAAACCCATATAAGTCTTTTATGGAATAGATTTTTTTAAGTCGGTTTTTTTTTAAAGAATTATTAACTTGTCATGTCTAACACATGGCCGTCTGATCCTAATCTAAGCACAGCCTGTACTAGTAACCAGACTGCTGTTAAACACACTTATATATTTCTAAATACAAACATATCATCACTACATTTTATAAAACAAAGTCCCAAACCGCGTCTGTCTGTCTGTTCGCGATAAACTGAATAACTACTAAACGGATTTTCAAGCGGTTTTCACTAATACACAGAGTGGTTCATGATGAAAGTTTAGGTGTATAATTTGTTAAGAATTTGTGTAAATTAATTGAAATATGTTGATGATTGTTAAAGATGTCTCTGCTAACCGTGCGAAGCCGGGGCGGGTTGCTAGTTATAGATAAAGTACACCCAAACACAGAACAAATGATCATGCTCATCACAAAATTATTTCCACGACTTCTGGCTCAGTAGTCAAGATCACTAACCACTTAACCAATAGGCCCCCAGGTCCCCCTTCATTCGAATAAATACTTGAATAATCAAATTTTACAAAATTGTGAACTATCTACACATTCACAGACACACTTAGAAGCATGAAATAACCAGTGGGTTATCTCATGCCTCAAAGTCTGCTTGAAGATTAGTTAGAAGCATGCTATTTTAGTAGTGGGAATAGAAATGACCTAACTATAACATAATATGTCACCATAAGAAAAAAAAACTGTCAGTCGTAGGACTGCACGTCAGAAGTGAAAACATAACTTACACATCTGTTATCTGAACTCGCGTGACGGTCACGCGAGTTCAGTGGTTTTATCCCATACCAAAAGTGTCCAATGTGCTTAAAAAAAGTCTTCACTTCTTCGGCGAGAATCCATCAACGCAGTATAAAACACATATCACACTAATAAAACTTCTATTCACTGTCGAAAAGTACAAGAACAATAAAAATACTTAACCAAATTTTTTTTAACAGTTTGGAGGTCAATAAAAAATCTCTAAATTAAATTGGTTACTTACTTAGTTGTGCTTTTAAAGAATATCTTTCAAATTAGTTTCTTTTGTGATAAACTGGCAACTTTCACAAACTTTTTTGTTCTTAAATTTTCTTTACATTAAATAGGTATTAGGTGCAAATGCCTGCCAGTATTTTAACTCAGTTGGACTCCAAAACTTTTTTATTATTAGTAGCAAAATTGTTCGCTCAATTTATTGGACTGTAACTTCGTTTATAATATAAGACTCGAGAATACTCGAGATCGCCTGGTGTTCGAATTTCGAACAAAAGTCATTAAGTTTTGATTGTTTTGTTTTATATCAATGACCAGTAAAGTTGAACTGTACTTATTTAGTGGTTGAAAATTGTAACATGTAATAAAAAAAGTGCAGAAAGGTCTCTCATAAATATCTCATAATGAATTAGATTCATTATGAGATATTTGCTTTAAAAGGGAAATCAAGAATTCTGTGTTAAGAAAACACCTCCTTAGAGTTTTTTTTTTATGTTTTTAAATACGAGTATAATGAGACTAGCTGCGCCCCGTTTCACCCACGTAAGTCCCGATCCCGTTAGAATATCGGGATAAAAGTAGCCTATGTGTTAATCTAGATCTCCAGCTATCTAGAACAAACGAGGTTTTATCGCAATCGGTTCAGTAGCTATTGCGTGAAAGAGTAACAAACATCCATACATCCATACGTCCTCAAAAACTTTCCCGTTGATAATATTAGTAGAATTTTTCAATAGATCTAAATCAGGACATTTTTTGTCTGTTTGTCCACGCTTGAGTTAGCAATACTCTCACCACTATTGCTTTAAACAATCAAATTCACTAAATAAAGTAACTGTTATGTTTGTACCTCAATCAGCACTCAAGTTAATTTGATGGACTTATAATGCATGTCTAGCCTCACCATTTTTATCACATCATCATTGTCAAGCCGACCAATGACGTGAAGCTACCGGTATAACTCGTAATGATAATGTCTATAAAATCATTTTGATTAAATAGTGAACTAATTTATCATCTACTATAATTTGTCCCTTTTTTCTAACAAAATAAATATGAGTTTTTTATGTGGTGACAACACTTGGACCTATCGAATAAACTATCGATAGTTAACAGTTACCAACTTATATTAAGTATTTTACCAAGTAACTATTATTTTACCTGTGGTGGTGTCAGAAAGAATATATTTCTAACAACACCCATTATGGTACTAATTTGGTATACATAATATGCTTATATTAGTCAACTGTAATACTGATACCTACTCATCAATTCTAACACGAGCTTTGAGCTGGGAACATAGGAAAAGATTATCCACCCCTTGAAATAACATTTTGAATGCAAGACCTACATAACACCATGTATTAAGACTCTATGGGTTATATTCTTCTACATGTGTTTATAAAATGGTCTTGAAAATAGGACTTTAACGTTCCAAAAGACCGTGTTAATTTCTGTTTTGTTTCTGTTGATAAGTAGGATCGCCAACTCGCCAAAGTTCCATGGCGTGAGACCTGGTCTTAGGGGCCGTTCATTAATTACGTAACGTTCCTAAGAAGGAATAGGGGGTAAAAAAATGTCTACATGTGTTATTTCGTTGGCCAGGAGCGTAAAAGCTATTTTTAGTGAGCTGAGTTGCAATGTGCGTCTTCAAATGAAGACTAAACTTTTCAGAGTGACCCCTTACGAGTGTAAACAGTTATTATCAGATGGGCAGTAAACTTATTTTCAGGTTTAAGTGTATTAAAAGATATTTATCACCGATTTTGTTAAACCACTTCCAGTACAATTTAAGTCAGTTTCAATCATCATAGCCCGTGGTGCTCATTTTCATCAGACTATTATTTGTTTACTTTTTTTGCTGGCGGTCAGTGAATTGATCTCGGATGTAGAACTATTACTTCTAGGTTGTAAGGTGCGCAAAAAAAATTGGCGCTTACTTTTTAATATAAATCTGTAATGGATTCTAAAAATATTTAGAATATAGATATCTGATAGTGACATTCACGAGGTACAAGAAATGTAAAATATATCAACTGTACAATACTTCAAAACTTTTTGAAGTGATAACTTCTTATGGGAGGGTAAACCGCTTCGTTACGGAACGCGTTATGGTGCCAGTCTGTCTGGCGTTTAAGTTATCACTTCTGTCGAGCGTCCCGATTCCAATAATTAAATTACCAAAAATAACAAAATTTTTATTTCGAATCTAAACTTCTGCAGACGCGATGTTTAACTGAGACATGAAAGCGTATATTATTTAAAATTAAAAAAAAACTTATTTAATAATGTGAGAAACTTTTATATGACGTGTATGTAACACGTCCTTTAAAAAAAAACATCCGGAATCCATTTTACTTTAAGACTCAAAATACTCGTACCCAAACAATGAATACAATCGTCGTAACTTCAGGTCTATGGCGAGACTAAGATTTTTGTAGAGATTCACAGTAAATAGATGATATCTAGCCAGAGGTTTCACTCCGTTGCTGAACCCACGCAAAAAACAATAGTTTTTATTTTGTTCGAAACTTACTTTCATCCGCGGTTTCATTCACGTATATTCCCTCGGTAGGATAAAAGGCACCCTGACCTTTCCTGTACTCGTGACAACATGTGTACATTTCAGGATGACTGGTTGAGTGATTTAGGCGTGAAAGCATTACAAACAAACAGACTCACTTTCGCATTTATAATACTAGCTGTTGCCTGCGACTTAGTTACACCCTAGCCTACCCCCTAAAAAGTAAAAAATTATGTGCTATTTCTATCTCTGTTCCAAACGTGAAAGTAACAAACATCCGTCCATCACACCGTATCCACGAAGATTTGTAGGGATCATCGCATTCGGCTGCTGACGTTACCTGTGTTTCACATCAGCGCTTGCGCACAAACCGTAACAATTTTTAATACAAACTATTGTTTAGCTATAATGAAACATTTGCATTTGAATAAATGTATTATTATATGTTTGTATAAAAATTTGCAAATACTACTGCTTAGGACAGCAGCAGTATTTGCTAATATTTTTTAATTACTCACTGTGTTACGGAGCAATATCTATCTCAATTGCACTATCTGAACCTTATTCTTTTATGTTGTCTTTTAGTTACAGTTTTAAAAAAAATGTTATTACATAAAATAAATATTAAAAGAAAAAAATAACAAAATTACACTAGACAATATGTGGGTCTTTTATACGCCTTCGGGGATACAGCCTTGAGTGTTTGTACGTATGTGAACTTAGCACCCAAATAAAATAATAATATTTGTTATTGATATACTACAACTAGAGTTATTTAATCGTCAGTAGCGTGACGTAACGGAAACGTACCAGGATTTAAAACGAGTAAGGTCCGCTTTGCAGAAAGTGCTCACCGTAACCAACGAACGCTTGCAAGGCACAGGGTGTCAATCGCGTGTACTACCCAAATATGTAAAAACCTGAATATGTATGGCTTTGCTGCCAACAGCATCCTATGCGTATTGGCAGATCATTGGGACTCTCCGATGCTCGCGCGCTGTCAAATAGTTATGTTTTATATTTATCTTTACCTATTTACTAACAATCGTTTTTAAGTCGTCTTGTATACAAACTTGTATGGTTCTTAACACTCACACCCGTATCCCCGAAGGGGTAGGCACAGAGGCTTTAAACACCCACATTATGCCAAATATAATTTGATTCCACTCACGTTATAGGGGGCAAGCCTATTGCCATTCACCGAGTTCCAGGAATTAAAGATAGGAAAAATTACTAGTATATTAAAAGGGAAAGATAGGTAAGAAGGGGAAAGCAATGGAAGGAACAGAATAACGGATGGATTGGCGAGTGTAAACGTTAGGGGCCATCCATAAATTACGTCACACTAATTTCATGATTTTTTTCTTGCCAAGAAATCCAAGCCTTCAAATAGTATATGTGTACAAGAAAAACTACAGACAGGGAGGTTATTGCATAATTTGAGTGCCTGTGAACAGTTATAGCGACTGTTCAGGTCTTAAAGTGTACCTAAGGATTTTCAGATCTTAGAGTGTGTAGATCAAAATGTTGCTGATGGCGAGCAGTACAACAATAGGAAGTAACCATAGGCATCATCTTAAACAATTATTCACAACATACGATAAAGCTAATCGCTATATTATAAAACAAAGTCCCCCGCTGCGTCTGTCCGTCTGTCTGTTCGCGATAAACTGAAAAACTACTAAACGGATTTTCATGCGGTTTTCACCAATAGACAGAGTGATTCATGAGGAAGGTTTGGGTGTATAATTTATTAAGATTTTGTGTAAATTTATTGAAATATGATGATGATTGTTGAAGATGTCCCTGCTACCCGTGCCACGCCGGAGCGGGTTGCTAGTATATAATTATAATAACTTCACACACCTGATCAAGGCTGTCTGATCCCAAACTAGGCAGAGCCTGTGCTATCTTAACCAGACTGCTAATAAACATACTTATATATTTCTAAATACCTACATATTATAGATAAATTACACCCAGACACAGAACAAAATAATGATCATGCTCATCACACAATTATTTGTCATGGGTGGGTGAAAATAACTATAGTAAACTAATCTTGCAGTATCTATGTATGTTAATTGGCGGACTTTCCTTAAAGCATGTGCTGCAGAACTTAGCCGCTTTGAAAGCGATGATAATTAAGCGCCCCATTGTAATCTAGAATCTACTGTAATCCCCAGGAAAACAGTTTCATTGACAAAATCTAGCTTTTCCTTATTTAATAAAACTTGACATTCACTGTGTTTAACGTTGGCCAAAGAAAATCTTATACATTTTGTTTTTTTTTCCATTTTACACTAAATTGTTGGTAGTAAACCAACCATGTACTAGATAAATAATAGTATATAGGTATTGTATTAATATTTGTTTTCCTTGTCTACAGTCCCTGGATGGATTCGCGTTGTCGGTAGCAGCAGATGGACGGTTCCTGTACATATCTGAAACTGTTTCTATATATTTAGGATTATCACAAGTAAGTACAAACAATCTCCATTTATATAGTATAGACATTAATTTTCCTAATTATAGCATTTTAAAGACACGAGAACCAAGACTTACGTAAAAACGACGATAAAGACGTAAAATATCAAACAAAATTAACACTACCAACATATTTTTAAGAGCTGTTATGATTCGAGTCGGTAATGTTAGAATTAAGACCAGATGCAACTACTTGCTATACATATATGTAAGTACAAATTGCACTGATAAACCAATTAACAAAAATAGGGCGCCTCCTAATAGCTATGGGGACTCCAACTACTCTACTGTAAGGAACACAAAGACACGGTTCGTCTTATTAAAAAGGCCCCGAATTTAGATCTAATTGAAAGCAATCAATCTAAGAAACATTTACTTTATACACCGATACCTATAGTTTTTTTAAATCAAAATACATCTTTATATTATATCCCGATAGAAAAAGTAGAGGTGTATTATCCTCACTTCGCTAACTTTATTCTTAGCCTCACACAACAAGGTCTATCTACCAGGAACACCATGGTGTTACTAAGAAACAGACCAACAACAGTTTGCCTATCCTGTTAATCGAACCCAAGACTTCTCTAAACGGGGCAGAAAACAGATAGATATTTGTTTACGGTCACAAGAACTCGTATAAATAAGCATCAACGACCAAGAACATATAAGTCAATTACATAAAAATATATATTTTTAGCAAAACCAAACACTAAAGATCTCTAGTGGGCTAATATTATTTCTCTATAACAAAGTGCATTTTAAAACTCAACTCAATCCAAAAAACGGCGCCATAATACCATATACACTTTCATACATACAAAACTCATTCACACGTGCACACAAACAAATAGTACGATTTAATCAGTGGATATTCGGCGCCGCTAGAAAGACTCCTAGATGTAGATAAGTCTTGTACACATGACACGTGTCGTGTTATGACTATACGTGGTTTTTATACCATACTATCTATTTTCGGAGGATCTTTAAAGGGTTTACTTTTTTTTAAAGAAAGGGTATGGTGGCTGACGTTACATTGTTCCAGAAAAACAAATTTTAAAGTAAAAACGATAGTATTAAAAAAATAAACTTCTTGAAGAAACACGTGAATGATAATTCATGCACTGTTTGCAAAAATGGATATACTAAAGATACATAATATTATGTTTAAAAAAGTTAAACACAAAAGAATTTATAGCTTAAAAGCAAAGTACTCTGCATAAAGTTAATTCACTTAAAATATACGACATACTTATAATACACTCGCAATGTGTTCAAAGTAAGATACCAGATAACAATTTCACAAAAACATAGGTATCTAGAAAGAAAAAAAAACATAAGCAAAATTAAATAACTACAAAATTAAAAGGCACTGCGAAAAGAGCCGAAAACTGGGAAATTCGTTTCCAAAATGGCTGCAGGGGGTGGTGTGAGAGAGAAGGCAGATGGGGGGAAAGGGACGATACGATATGCCAGTCACGTCGCGGGCCAGGCGCGCGCGTGCTCTTCATTCTAATGCTCGAACTCACACACCCCCAAATGTACACACACACAGAACCGAAAACATCGAAACACCTTTCACATACGCATGTGCACACGCGTATGTGTGTAACATAAAATACATAAACTTCCTGGTAAATAAGAGTAGATACAACATTCTTATAAGTGAAGCTCGCGTTAGACGTTTGGGCTATATTAAATTCAGTCTTTCTTTGCTTCTAAAGATAGCAAAGGCTATGAGAAATCATTTTCTCTTACACAAAGGTTTTTGTTCATTCCTTTTTATGTAAAAATAAATATTGCTTTGGTTGAACTTTTGTTTTTTATAAATAAGTCTAAACAGTTGAACATAAATAAGTAAATAATAATAATTACTAAAAGCAGATGCACATAAAAATGTAGCTATATTGATGGATACCTTCAAACCTTACATGTGTTACTAAAAATATTTTTCCATTCGCTCCATTTGCGCCCTAAATATGTGTTTATTTCTACGCATACACGCATTTTTTTAAAAGATTTATATGCAAGAAAATTCTTAGTCCCAGCATAAAGAGAATATGTTTAGCATCTAGTACGTAAGATAAAACTTATAGCTGGTGAAATGTTAACGTGAAAAAGATCTAAGTATCCTTTTGGTAAAAGATATAAGTATACAAAAAAAAATTAAAACCACGGCTAAGATAAAGTCTTTTACATTTTTATACCAAAATCTTCATTACCATCTCAAAATATTTTTTGTTGATCACTACCATGTACATTTTGGCATTCTAACTATATTCTAAACATGTCTACATCTTGTGTCAAACACTTGTCAATGCTTCTTAAAACTTTACCATGACAAAATAATCGTGTGCGTCTAAAAATTGTCCCCTCAATCGGCGAATCGGTAAACACCATAAAATCCTTTCCATCATTCTAAGAACCGACCACCATAACGTCACCATTGTTTTATAGTATTTACATTCACAGCCTGACTGCGGATACACGTTTACTGAATGTGTAATAGGGTCCCACAATTATATTTGATAAATTTATTTAAAGATGCATTTGAATAAGCCGTGAAAGGGTCATCGGGAAAGTGTTGTTGGCATCCACATGATTTTGGGTAAATTTATTGTCGGTATTATATTTTAATATTATCTTTTCTTTCGCAGCTGTTGTCAACTAATAATAAAATCCAGAAATAAATTTCAATTCCATAGTTCCATAGTCCAAAAAAGTATTAACTGAATGAGCACCAGTCAATATCGAAATTTATAAATTACTCTTAATTTCATCAGCTTCCCCAAATTTTCCTTACATAGGTAATTATTTCGTCAACCATCTTTTCAAACGCATGTCTTATATCCTTATCATAGGAAAGCTTTATGGTTTTGTCGCTATCAACAACTTCTTCAAAGATAATCGCAACGTCTTCAAAGTCCTCATCAATCCTGACGTAAAAATTCTCGTTAGCTGTTTCTATGAAGCCACCTGCTATGCGATGCGTGATAACAAGTCTTTCATTCATAACAATGGTGTACGTGACGGTTGGCCAGGCCACCGTACAACTCCTTCGTTTGAATACTGGTTTTTTATTAGTTAATAACTGTGGAAGTCTTTCTTGAATGGAATGGTGGGCTGAAATATTTTGGTAATATTACACAAAATATTAGATTTTACACGGACTAATTTCTGAAATTAAAGTTATTAAAATTTACAAGCACAATTAATTTACGTGTCTAGAAAAATGGGATTGGTGGCTAATTATTTACCTTACTATGAATGTTTTATGCCGATGGAGATAATACCCATTATAGGATATCTATAATATCCTTTGTTTTCTTCACCAGGTAGAGATGACAGGCAGTAGTATATTTGACTACGTGCACCAAAGCGATCATGCTGAAATAGCTGAGCAACTTGGTTTATCCCTTACTGGAAGACCTGGACAAACTGGATTAAACAGTCCAGCATCTGGAAGTGAAGAAGGAAGCCAACATGGAACTAATAATCCAGACGGTGAGTATAGTTTAATTAAAAAAATTCACTGATAATCAATTTTTACTTGACTCGAGTAATGCAAAATATTGGATAAAGCTGAACTTCAATGGGCTGGTGTATTTTAAATAAAGGTATATATATATATATCTATATAAATAACAATAGCAATAGTTTCTTCCAAGAAAACACATATTGTTTTATGAAATGTGATGATTTTAATCTTACATCCGTAGAGGTAAGTTTCAACAACTTTCCTAAAAGGGAACAGGTTTTATCAGCTATTCAGTTTAGTATGTTTCCCTACTCACTTGAGTTTCATTTTCTTTACAAAATTGATCCAACTTTTTTTCAAATAGTTGGCCGTTCCACTTTTAATTACTTGAAATACCGTTTATATTCATTTAATTCCAGCCGATGTGCCAGATAGTTGTAAAAAATCTCGCAGAAAACAGTAAAGCGAACACATTTTACCGTTACTCATCCTAAACAGGTGTCACATAGAAAACGAAAAGCAAGAATTATCGAATCGTCTTTTCTTACAAAAAAATTGTGCTCGGAATTCAATTAAAGTCAACTTATTTCCGAGGCCGTTGCTCCATCGACAATCAGCGACAATACTGATCTAAAATTTCACCTAGTATGTCGAATCGACGAATGCTGCCTCTAATGAGCTGTGGATCAAATTGAAATTAGATTATGGAGTGTTCACGCTGAATTTGGAAGTTATGAAACAGACGATGGGATGTCAGTATCTACTTTTATTAAACAAATTAATATTTCATTGCTACAGGAACATCTATTAGGCAATGATGGTAGGCGCACGTCAAATTGTCGTGTCATCAATGTTGATACTTGAGCAATCGGATCAGTAGTCTGTTTAATTTTCTAAAGAGATGTGGATGCTGAGTTCAATTATAGGTAAAGACAGGTAAAAAGTTGTTCGTGTAATAATTTTCACTGTCAATGGTGGTCGGTCGACTGCATCATTCAGCGTTTTTATTATTTTGCGGTCAGTAGTTGTAAAAAGTTAACTTAAATGTGAGCAATCCGTATTCGATATTTTTCTTGTGATTGTTTTATGATTTTTTTTTTCGGTTGAGTGTTTGAAATTGGACAAAACAACGATATTTACGGTGGAAAAATACAAATGTAAATTTTACAATACCTGCACACATAGTATTCTTAGTATTCATATTCAGATAGTAAATATTTAACGATTTTTTAACAATTAAAATAGAAAACAAAAAACCTCAATGACTAAGAGGTTTATTGATAAATTGGGATTAATAAATTAGCAAAAAAATTAACTGTAATTAATTTTGTGTGTCTTTTATCAAATTGGACATCATCATAGGAATCCTTATAACAACTAGCAAAAAGTCTATAACTGTAATACTAAAAGAAAAAGTTCATAAGAAAATCACAACAAATACAAAAGTAATGTTTAATTATATATTAACTTTCGTATTTTGCAAGCTTACAACAAATCTCAAGATTTGTCACGCTTGTTTAGGTCCACGATACGGACAAAATAGATAGGTCCTGTTTTGTTTAGGAAACTCTTTAATATAGTATGGATCTTAAATGATTTCACTACTATTCCTATAGACCAAAATATAATAGGTTCTGTTAACGAAAATCATCAAACATCTCGTAGACTGTTTCTAGGTACTCTCTAATTTCCATTAATTTCACACGTAACGTCGAAGGGATAGAATCAATTTCAATTTACACTTTCATGCTAAAAAAATCGATAAAAAATCAATCAGGATCGAAGTCGTTTGACAGTCAGCCATTGTATGGTGACGGGCGTAGTGAAATGCTTCACAGAACAGAAGCCCATGGTGAAACCATCACATTGTCACTTTGATAGCCATGGATCTTTACGTGAAGCTGAGGTGACGGGATACAGTGGTTCTAAAAGTGATGATGTTGATTGTATTAAGCAAATTCCATATGTTAACTCTAACAATCCGCTTAAAGAACCGCACAATCTAAAAAAGGTAATTTAAAATTCAGGACATTTGAAATTTTATGAAAATATATATATAATTCATTTAAGTTACAAAGAACAATGTTTTTAGCCCACTCTACTACGTAAGCAACGTCACAAACCACATCACCAAGAATGCATCAGGGAATCAAGATTTAGTTCATTTTAGCATAAGCACAATAATTTACTACTTGAGGTAAATAAAAAACACGAATGCAAAATTAATATAAATACCAAGATAACTCTTAAATTTTAAGAAATAATCAAGTCAAGCTAATCAGAATGTTCTTCAGATAAACAATAACAAAAAGCTTCGACTTATGAAAGGTCTGTAGAAGCCGAAAGTGACGTTATAAAAACCTAATAAGATTTTTTGACATCTACGTCGGGTTTTTGCTCTCTTTACAACCCTTTGCTCAATATGGTTATTATCTACTAACAATACCCACGTCTTTAAGTACAAATTTAACCAGAAAACGTCAAATATACAATAGTAAAAATTGGATCTCACTCTGTTTAGCGATTTCGAAGTATATTGCAACCATTTGAACGCTTTCAATCGTTATAACCGACAGGAGTTTCAAATTATATCTATTATATTATTAGAATTGCTGGTGATTGATACACTATTTTTAGTTTTTAGCAATTGCTTAGAGTCTACAACAGTTGGCACTCCACCACTATGCGCTTCTCAAGAAATTTGTTGCCTCACACAACCAATCTGTGGAACAAATTGTCGCTGCGGTAATTCCGGACCTTCAAACTTTCAAGAAAATAACATTCTTCCACCTCAACGACCGGTAACGCACTTGTGACTCTGAGTTGCAAGAGTCCATGGGCTACGGTAGTTAATTACCATCAAAAGACCCGTGTGCTCGTTTGCCCCCTTTACCATAAAAAAAGGTTAAGGAAATCAAATTGATTAATAGTCCATTCTCAAACTTTATTTATTAATTAGGTAAAATGTAAAAAAAATATTTAAATAAAAAGATGACAGCTTCAGTCATAAAATAAGAGATATGCTATGGCAAGTATCATGTAGATGTAGGCCGTGACAGGTGGCCAGCCTAAGAAAACCCATAACCTAATACCGTCACTAATCCTAAACTCCAGGACTGCAACTGGGATTCAGAGCCAGAATCTTGGAGGAGTAACTTTCCCCCATAGGCGATAGACTTAGTCAAGAAGATCCTAAGTTTCACATACTAAAAAAACCTTTCTAAAAATCACAGAATCTATGCTTGTCATAAATAATAAAAGAAAAAGAAATATTACCCTATTGTATATCAAGGTTACACAAATATTTGTTGGTTGAGTCAATATAGTTACGTATTTAGTGCAAACGTGATGCAGATTGATATACCTATTGTGACCATAATGGTTGCACCTATTGCCAAAGATTACAGTTGCAACAGACGTTGCTTGCGATTTGAATTTTAATGGGTGGACAGTTATTTTTATGTGACTGGCTCGCTGGCTATTATCATGCTTGTTTACACTGAGGATTTCGTTTCCTTGAAGACATTTTGAATTTTCTTAAGTATTAAGTAATATTTGAAATAGAAGAAGCGTTGTTTTGCACTTGATTTGGCGTTTGAGACTCTCTCTTTTTTGGTGGTCATGTTTAGGACAGGACAGTACTACCTTAACAGCATTTGAAGCTCAAGGACGGTGAAAAAGGAAAACAAGAAATTTGAATGACAATGAGATGGCTACCTCCTACTGTTGCTCCTTACTTCTAAAGTCTACTTTCAATATTCTTTTTATTTTCATAAGTAAATTTAAAAATAAACACTATTTCATATTTTAGCTTTAGCCATAACAGAAAAATTACATTCATAGATGACAGACATAGTTCACGAGAATCCACAATCCATGCAGATGAATTAATAAAACTCAAAATCAATTTGAAAAATTATTCTTATGATTTTTACTGAGAATTAACTAGTCTTAAGTTTGACCAACGCCAAAAGCCAAACGACCAAAGCTATTAGTCATTATTAAATAGGAACTAACAAAACCCCGACAAAAACTATTAGGTACCTATTTAAATATATTTGTTCGTGTTTAATGCCTTAGACAAAAACCGTAATCCCATTTTTTACTGTATGTTAACTTACGATGACACATACATTATTATATATTTATCGTCTATATTGGTAACAGAGCTAATCAGAAATATCTAGATAGAATTTTACAAAGTAGGGTTATTTTATATTTAGCTAGCTAATTAGAGAACGAGTTATGATTTTGTCATACATATATTAAAGGTTTTGCTGTCTCCTAAGGCAATCAAGGAAATCTATGCGAATGAAGAATAACTATGACTAGATTGAACTACCCGTAAAGTTGTAGCCACTTGTATTCATATTTATTTCCCTTAACTATGTTCTAATATTTTATTGTATTAAAGTAATAAGTACGTCGCATATTACGTTAAAAACATTTAAAAAAATTAAAACGCACGCGTTTAACCGACCTTTGCCTAATATAACGCTTTTGAATCAAAAACTTTTGGAATCTTCGTCAAATAGTTTAGTGACTTTGTGAGTCCAGTAAAATCAATTAAACCGTAGTGTCGATCGCATCGTCTCTCAGTTGCCACAGATCTTATAATTAGCTACACGTCTACCCAATCAATCAGCTCTCACACTGATTGATTCACTTTTGAACCAAAAATTGGTTTTATTTGTTGTAAATTTCATCCATTCTTTGGATTTTTTGTCTGGATGTGTTAATTAAGAAATGAAAAAAGTTGAGAAGTTAAGACGAAAGTTTGAATGCATGTTTGTCTAGATAACAAAAAAAAATGAGCAGCAAAATAATTTCTATCTTGATTTAATATTTATTTTTTATTGTCAACAGTGTCGTCACAAATGAGCCTGGCGGCAAGCGGGGCGCTGTACCGAGGTATGGACCGGGCATTTTGTATAAGAATGAAGAGCACGTTGACTAAGCGAGGCTGCCATTTTAAGTCTTCAGGATATCGGGTAAGGAAACCAACGATGATAAACGTTACGACTAAAGATTTGGTAGAAGGCTAAGAGTTGTTTAGTATTTAAGTAATCAATTATAAGAATCTGTGCTATTAAGATAATCTTAAAATAATAAAACAATAAAAGCTCAGTTGATAGTGCCTCTTCTACGAAATCAACACCTTACTAATACGAGATGCGTGAAGCATGTAATTTAAAAATAAATAATGAATTTCTTTAAGTTTTACTACCAGAAGTCTCATTATTCATTTCTAAAATAAATCTTCAAACAGGAACATAATTTCTTTCTATAGGATTAAGCATGAGTAAATCTAAGTAGACGCTGAATGTTCATTTTCAATCTAGGTTGGAAGAGGCAAGGATGGTGAGTCATCGAGATGCAGTGAGAATGGTAACTGGCGGGTGGGTATCTCGTTGCAAGAAAATTTGTTTTCAAAGTAGAAAACTATTTCGTTATTTATGTCTTACTTCATCAAAAAAACAACAACTTACAACTTACAACAACATACTACCCAAAAAGTATTTTTCCTAAAAGCTTTTGAAACCGTAAATCAAAGCGTTTTTAACATAACTTCTCTAAATATAATTTCGTTGCTTTCATATCTCTTTCTCGGTAGCAGCAAATGGATTCGAACGACCTCTTTATCCATCTTAGATCACAAATATTATTGGTTAGAATTATTGTTACTGTGGGGTGCCTCAAGGCGCCATTATACGGCCCCATAATTTTTGCTTGAACTCGGTGCTAGGTCATAAAATGTCATTATAAGCGACTCCCGAATACTGCAATAACGGGTAAATTTGCTGTTAGATTGTTTCCGAGGTGTAAATTCTTCTTTTATTTCATAAGCAGTATCTTGGACACTTTTACGTGAAGGGGATGTTTATATCTTTATTGCCTGTCGATTGCTCTTTTATATATACTTCAAAAGGCATTAAAGTCCTAAGTGGAAGTTACTACCATAATTTGTGTAATCTGCATCTAAATGGCTAAAATAGCTTTTGATATCAATAGAGCAATTAATATTGGAGAAGTGGTTTTCGAGTGTGCTTAATGTGCCAAAGGCAATGGTTTAATTGGGAAAATTGTGAATTAGTTGATCTTCCTTATATTTGATCTTTGCATTCGATTACCTGGTAATATGTACGGTACGTGCTTTCAAAACATTTTGCTGTGTAACAAATAGCATTTCTGTTCTGAGTTATATTCGAGACTTTACTGACATATTAGGCACGTTTCGTGGTCTGTTTTGCGAAAACCAAATTAGCAAGTATTAAGATAGTATATTCTTCTCTTTGTTTATATACTTTATAATTCAGATATTGTATCAGTAGGTAATTATAATATGATGTTGTATGAAGATATTTTGATGAAAAGACACACTTTGTTCGTTTCAGATGATGATACTTTATAATGTACGAATGCAATTATAAAATTTTATAAGTTTTCTTTTTATAGATAAAGCAGAACTACAATCTATAATCTGTATCCTAAGTTAATATTATCTTTACTTCAACATTTGTTTCTTTCTTTCCAGGTCGTTCTGATGTTGTGTCGCCTCCGGCCCCAGTACTCCTTCTCCCATAGCCGCAAATCTCCAACCGTACTTCTAGGCATGGTGGCTCTCGCCATAGCATTACCTCCACCATCAGTCCACGAGATCAGACTAGAGTCAGACATGTTTGTCACGAGAATCAACTTTGACTTCCGAATAGCACATTGCGAGCCCAGGTATTACATGACTTTAGTTATATTTATCATGTTCTTTTATTATTTTTACTTAGACTTATATTACAAAGAGGTGACTTTATTTTAAAGATACTTATAAATATCTCTACCTCTAACACGCCTAAGCTACGTAATGAAAGTCAGTAATTTTGTTGAACGTCACCCTTAACAAAAATCCAATATTAGTTTAAATACATATTTGCCTAGATATTACAACCAGCCATTTTAATAATTAAAAGACAATGTAGAATTTTAGAAATTTGTGAGTTAGATATATATTCGAATCACATATTTTAAAACCAGCAGGGTATCAGAGCTCCTGGGTTACACTGCTGAGGAGTTGACGGGGAAGAACCTATACGCGCTTTGTCACGGAGAGGACGCAAACAAACTTAGAAAATGTCACGTAGATTGTAAGTATCTCGTATATTTGTATTTAGTTTAATCTAATCTAATATACGGATGAACGTAATTGTAACAATCTTTATATATATTACAGTCAAAACTCTTAACCGGTCAAAAGTACTTTTAACGTATGGACCCCCCCCCCCTTTGGGAACATAAGCGAACGTTCACTCCTTAAAGGCTATGGTGGGGGAAAAAATCCTTGCGGAAGTATTTTACGAATATCACTCCTTATATCACATTGACATCACAACAGTATTTCTTATCAGTGCATTTTACAATTTGTAAAAAATATTCGGACTCTTGCACATGTCTTGTATACCAATGTTGGCATTCTAATATATATTGGTTGCCCGCGCATTTTTGTGATCTTACGTAAGAACTATAAAGATAGTAAGAAAAAATAAGACATGATCGAAAAAATCGTCTTACGTAATACTATCTACTTCCTATAATAATATAACATTTCTCTTTAAGCTCTCCACAAGCAAATAAAATCAAGTTAGGCATCGTTAATTGTCGCTTCAAAACAGTCGTGGTTTAATTATCCTTGCTGGTATATCATCAGTTGTCTATAAACAATGCGATGTCCATCCATGACCCAATATATGTGGTGAAATCCTTCGTAGGTTAATGTCGTAACTAACGATTTGTATTCAGTATGTGGACTATAGAAATCCATGTCAAGTAGACAGGCAGCTCAAGGTACAACGCTACAAGGAAAATTTATTAGACCAGTATTTTGTGGGAACTTTTCTTTTATAGATTTTCGTTTTATATTTCGTTCTTTTTATTAGTAGACATTGGTCCCAAATTTTCTTCATATAAGATGTAAACCTTGTAAACTTTGAAACAAGGTCTTATTTCAAATTGAAACAAATAGGTAACATATGTCGCTATCGAAATAAGCAATTTATTTGTCGACTAAAGTCTGATACGCTTAAATAAACTTTAATACCACGTAGCGAGAGCCGCTATCCGTTGAATGCCATCTTTTTTGCTCTGTGTTTTTAGTGAGCGTCTTCGTATGTGTCGATTAAAATAACGTCATCTTAGTTCGTTTTGAACAAGCGGCATTTGAATAAATAGGGACTCTCGCTGCGTGGAAATAAAGTTGAGTATACGTTGATAGGTTTTAGTGAAATTTAGTGGCGCTGAAAAATAGATGCCAGTAACAAATATACCTTATTACGAAAAACACAAGGTTGATTTCAAATGAAGAAATTAAGTCAGATTTTAGTTTAGTCGAGTGTACAATAGAATCGGCACAAATGTAAGTTATATTACAAATCTTTTCACCAAAAATACAAGCCAGAATGTGTTTCTTATTTTATTCAAATATGAAGTAAAGAAGGCGAACGAAGAGATAAAAATGTCGTTTCATTAAAATTGGCCTCTCTGGTTCTTTCCTGATGCCGGCTTGACATCCCATTTCGTGACTCTTATACCGAATTTTTTATATCTAAATAATATTTCCATGCACAGCATTATTACTTTCGTATACATTCGTCACTGGAATACAATTTAGGCCTAGCGCCACAGCGGTCCGTCTCTACGAGTTGTGCTTTGAATATGTAATTTTTATACCACCATTTTGGTTTCCTCTCCCTTTGCGGCGACGTGGGAAACGTCATGTTCTAATGTCCTTTGAGATGAGTTTTTCTACTTTATGATTATGCCTACCTGAATTTTAACATGAATCATGCATTTTGTTGTTTTAAAGTTTCTCAGTTCTTGTAGTATTATTCTTGTTACTTTAGTCCTTTAGTCATGTCAACTTCCTGAGTACAAGTGCTTGTGACATCATTTTAAGTTTCCTAAAAATACTAAAGAATTTCTGAAACAGCCAAATTTTCAAGCGTAACATCTGTTGAATCATGAGGAAAACTCGTGACGCCCTTACGACATTACTTAGTCACCTAAAATCACGGATCTTTCGATTGCTCCACCACAAAAATACATTTCAAGAACAAAGATGACATGAATGGAAGGACTTATAATCCTGACGTAATTATCGAACCAATCATCATACATAACAAGATGGCTGACATTTTGAATGCCAATCACGGTGTAGAGTTAACGTCATGCGGTTCTAGCACCTTACAATTTGATAGCTTTACGAGACCATCAATTTGAATTTAAAATGTACATCTATGTAGATGCCGGTCAAATGTGGACATTCCTGGACTTGAATAACAATTGTACATATTAACATAAAAGTCCGGGTGTTTGATAGAAAGCGGGTAATTTGGTTACAACTGTATACGCGGTTTGATTACCAGATGACTTTATTGACAATTGTGAAGCGTATGATATTGAAATTTTGTGCATACGTCCAATAAAATTAAATGATTATGTTTGGGACTTCCGACATGTTTGACGCCCAAGAATTTACTTAGTGGTTGGTTGCTGAAAAACAAGTTGATTTATTTCTTATTGTTACCCATTAGGGAGACTATTAGTTATATTACCATTGTAGTCTTAGTCATCAGCTAATAATAAAATTACATATTGAAAACTAATTATTTCCTTTTCATTTTCATCGATGTTACGTTACAGATAAATGGTTTTCATTTTAATTAGCTGTGGTGCGTTACTAGTTGCTACAAATATTTATTTAGTCATCATCAGCCTATCGCCATTCACTGCTGGACGAAGGCCTCCCCCAAGGATCGCCAACTATACTGGTCTTGGGCAATCCGCATCCATCCGCTGAAAGCCATCTTCTTCAGGTCTTCGGTCCATCGTGCAACAGGGCGCCCTACACTACGTTTGCCTAATCGCGGTCTCCACTCTAGCACGTGTCGGCTCCAGCGCCCGCCTGGAGACATGACCGGGCCACTTCCACTGCAGCATACTGATTCTATGTGCGATGCCGATTACTCTAGTTCTTTGCCGAATAACTTCGTATCTAACGAATAAGTAGCGGTATTTTATTCGTTACGTTCACGTGCTGGTTTTGCTTAATCTGTGTCGCATTTTAATGGTGGCTCGTATCTGATACCATTATAATCTCTTAACCAACCCTAGAAGTAGTTTTGGTAAATTTTCTCCAAATAATTTTTATGATCATATTTGTATTTTGTATTTTGGTGTAGAATGTATCTACGTATCTTATAAATGAGCGGGACTATGAATTTATTGTCTATCATAGGTAGGTATATCTTATAGTGACTACAATTTAAAAAAATCAGTTTCACTTATTGGCATACCTCCAATTTCTATTGATTGACAATATATCAACAATGCCAAAAAGTGTTGAATCTAATGACTCACGTACCTTACTACACGTGTATAATGTGTCCTTTGTGTAGCAATCAGTTGAATATAATGTCACTAATATATACGATATTTGTTTGTAACCTATTGTTCTAATAATGTTCAAGATGAAGGTCGCGGGGTTTAGGTTGATCCAAGTCTTTGTAATTTTTTTTGACTTAGTCATCCATTAATAACAGGTGCTCTAACGCACAAACTAGCTACCTAGGTCATTGTTAAAAAATATATTTGTCCATTTATAGACTACGCGACGCGAATCACTTAACTCAATAAAAACAATATTCAAAATTAGTACTCATAATTACATACTTTTACAAAATGAAAAAAGGCGTATTTTTATTGAAGTGTTAAAATTTTATTTTAAATATTTTATATATAATAATATTGATTACAAGATATCTATGTCGAATTCAGATGACGCTCCTATTCTGGTATTCTGTTCTCCGTAGCATAACGTAATGTACCTACTAGCAATATTACTGGGTCATATACCTACTGCAAAAATGTATTAAGCCCAAACGAAGCATATTAATGTTTGCTCCCATGTTTGTTTCAGTAATAAACAAAGGCCAAGTTTTGACACACTACTATAGGATAATGAACAAGCTTGGCGGTTACACCTGGATGCAGACATGTGCCACAGTTGTCTGCTCCTCCAAGAATGCCGAGGAACAAAATATTATCTGCGTCAACTATGTTATCAGGTAAGTTGAAATGTATTTGTATTTTAAAACTTTCAGGCTCGTCATAACTTTAAAAAAGCTATGCATATTCTCAGGCATTGAAGTAACTGTAACGCATCTCTTTTCAGTGGACGGGAATATCCCAACACAGTGATGGACTGCTGTCAACTAGAAGAAAGCGTACAAGGAGTGAAAAGAGAAGAAACAACTGGAGACCCAGAAAACGGACCACCTGACACGGACAACTCCGGAGCGCCACCTCCTCCTCCCCGGCACCCGACTGAACGCACCGAACCACCAACAAATACAGACTCCGCATCTACAGCGCCAGTCCCCACCTCTGACGTAACTCATCTAACCAGACTCAACGACGCTCAGCCTTTACCCCTCCACACGAACACTGAAAGAACTTCCCCTATGCCAGCCAGAAGACTGAAGAAACGAAAGCACACGAATGATTGTGAAGATGAGACAGACAGAGACGAAGATAGGCGAAAGTCTTCCTCTAATCCCGGAGCTGCAATCTCACCTGCAGAACGGGACATTTCTAAAACAAACTTAACGATACCCGAAGGAGGATCAGATGCCACATCCGTTAGAGATCTGGAGAATGCCATGTCTAAACATTTGCCATCAGTCGCGTTAGATGGTAAAGAAATATCGCACCGACCAACTGACTTTTCCACTGATGCTCTATTGAAGCAACAGCAGCAAAAATCCACAATCCAGTGGATAGGTACACAAAACCATCACTTTAACCATTTAAACAGACAAATCCAAGGAAACCACACGTCGACACCCGCATCAGCTTTATTAAGACAACTGTATGCAAATAGAGAAAGTGTAATTAGAAGTAATATATTAGGAGATGGCCGAACTGGTTACTACTCTAGTGACGGGCAGACAGGACCTTTACCTACACCGCCGGGCAGTGAGGGATCAGGTTATAGTGAGCAGCTAGGGCATAAAGGGACTGATATTGGCTCTTTAGCTTACGGTGGTTATGCAGACTACCATTCAGCCATGACTCCTCCAGGATCAGTGTCTCCACGAGACAAACAGCAGTACGCTTTGCCATATGATAATAGTGCTTATTCTGAAGCCTTACGACATTCTTATTTAGGTGAAGCTCCATTGCCATTAAAGCCTCAAGCGTATTCAGCAGTACCTGGTGCATTAGATTACGCTTCGTCTCTAGACCAGTCACAATTCTTCCATCCACCTTCAACATTCCACTTGTACCATCCTCAAGCGCATTCTGCGCACGCGCCGCATCCGCACCAACCCGTAGACAAGTCCGCGCCACCAAATACCAATTGGTACTCTACAAGTTCATAGCCGTATTACCGGTAACTTTAGTCTAACACATTTGCAAGCTTATGTTGAATTTCTTGTTAAGTTTTCTTTAATTTTGTTGATTGTTCGGAGCTCAATTAGATTAAGGGAATAACCCTGATGCATTATCGGAAAATGTATACGGTTGACAAGACTTCAAAACTAAAATACTCAAAATGTCAGGTAAAGGTATTCCCGACTTTTTCGGTGTTTATATTTTTAATACTCTTAGGTAATGTGCCAAAAAATGTGCGCAGGCACTACTACCTTGCATTTATAACACCAATCTTATTTTAAAACAATAAAATCAAAAGGCATTAAATTTGAAAGTAACTTCGCAAACAGCGTTGCGTTCGTTTTATAGGTGTGGACATAGGTACATCAGAAAGTTATCGGCAACATTGGTCTAGTTGTCGATATCGACTATAATAAGAACATTCATAAATTACTAGATTTTTATTTTAGAATCCAGTGAATCATAAGCTATAGTAATAGCTTTTTGCATATCATTTATAGTTAAGCTTTTTGTAAATTATTGTACAATAGTTTATTGACATGACTGTATTTAGGCGATAGTATAATCATTTAACTTTGTAAATTGTAGTATTTAAGTACTGTATATTATTTTTATTAATCAATTATAAGATTTCATTGTACATATTACTCCCCATCTAAACTATTAGAGTAAATCGAATTTAAAGAGTATCGATAAGGAACTCTACTGATTTCTTTTTTTTTTTGACAGTTGGAATTCACGCCATTTTAATCACTTGTTTGAAAATGGAACATTCAAAATTAATCATCTCATTATCATTTATAATGGTCATGACAAAACATAATAATTTATTGTAGACAAAATACTCAATACATTCCCGTTTTTTATTCAAGCCAAATAAGTTTTTTTATATAGAAGAAAAATGTAATTTTATATTAATTCAATTAGGTGTTATTACAATATAATATTTGGTAATATTTATGCTATTTTTAACTGTGCAATAAGAGTGGAAAACGTTGTTCATTTCAATTTTTATAAGGCTTCGTTAATGTATCGTAAAATAAGGTAATAATTATTAAAATTGTAATAAAGTTGTAATTATTATAATAAAACAATTGGGATAGGCTTGTCACACAATTATCTGTTATGTTTTTTTATATTTTTTTCTGGAAATTCAATAAATACACCACTTGTGTATATTTTATTCAAACGTGAAGAGAAGAGAAGTTTAAGTTGTCCGAATAAATAATTAAGAATTTTCAATGAATATGTTTTATTGATTAGACTCCTTAGTCCCACAACGATTATAAAGTATTTTAAAGAGAAAAAGGTGATATTCCACTATCACCGGTGCCAGTGGCACAACTATACCATCTGAGCTGAGGCCCGTGGCTAAATCATTACTACATTTTGTAATTAGTGTCTCCTGTGTTTGCCTTTGGTGCCCGAGTCGGGCCACTCGAGTCGGGGGCTCCTGGCATTTTGCCCGCTCTGCAACTCTATTGTTACGCCATAGACCGGTACCCACGATACTATGACAGTAAAACCGATTAAGCAACGACAAAGTGTTACAACCATCGTTGCGAAGACGAAGTTTAGTTTCCTCTCAATCACTTCTGGATCTAAGGGGGGTAGGGCAAACCGGGGCACCTGTCTCGGATGGCAGTTTCAGGGGCGCTAAAATCATAAAGAACCTTGTTTCACAAACCGCCTAACATGCAGTAGGTATCTACAGCGCACATTTCATAATACCTCTGCCACGTTCATTTCAAAAGATTACCTACTTGAACAAAAAGTTTATGTATTTACTCTTAGAATAAAATTTACCTTATTTTCGTTAATTATTTTTGGCAAACACTTTAAATCATCACAAGCAACAATATCAATCGCATTTAAACACATTTCACTATAAAAATTAAAATTTAAGACATTTTTAATAACCGACTTAAAAGAAGGAGGTTCTTTTTTCGTTCCAATATTTTTTTTTTTTTTATGTAGGGTCACATGGTTAACAGTGGATAAGTGGTACGCTTCGGATCACTCAGACAGCGACGGTTTTGATGATTGTGTGTGAGCTATAACCGAATAAACGTTCCTTGTCCCACTACGTCCCTACTCCCATAGTGTGTCTGCGACTTCGCAGCAAGCACAAAGAAAAAAAAAATCTGAATAAATATTACTTATTTATGTCGGTGTATTTTGTTGAATTGGTTAAAAACGCGTAATGTCTTAACAAGTGCAACTCGATATAATTGTAACATTTGTTTGTATTTCCTTTTTTTAAATTATGCAACGGGTTGGTACACAGTGGATCATATGGATCGGGTACACAGTGGATCGTGTGGATCGGGTACACAGTGAATCATGTATCGACGTATTATTTATTATTATTTTTATATTTATGTTTCAGAATGCCCAGAAAAAAGAGTTGAAATAAGAAAACGCTGCTCATAATGAACATCAGATAAAAACTTAAAACTACATCATCAAAAATGTGCGTTACGTTTTTATGGTCTACTAGCAGTGCCCCGCGGCTTCAACCGCGTAAGTCCTGATCTCGTGGGAATATCGGGATAAAATGTAGCCTATGAAACTTGGTATGTAGATAGCTGGAGACCTGGATTAACTCCAGGTCTTCAGCTATCTACATACCAAGTTTCATCGCAATCGGTTCAGTGGTTTTAGCGTGAAAGAGTATCATAGAGAAACATCCATCCACCCATCCAAACTTTCACATTTATAATATTAGTGGGATCAAGGAAAAATTGCAGAAATGTGACGTACCAAATGGCGCTTCATAACAACATCAAAATGACTCTTACTTGGGCTGAAACAGAAATTGCAGGCATTGACTGATTGAGAGGGTTTCTACAAAGACATCCTGACCTTTCTCTGCCTGAATCTGAATCATGCAGTTTGGCAAGAGCTTTTTGATTGTCTTTTTATTCTGGATAACCATGAATCTCACCTGTCAATTGAAGCCCTAGACATAGCAAAAATATTTGGAGTAACTGTTCGTACTTAACATCCTCGTACATCTGCGAATCTACACCTTTAGATGTCGGTATTTAAGGTCCATTTAAATATTTTCATAACTCAGCCTGGATGATCAGGAATCCCGGTTCTCCAGTGACTTTTTATGATGTTGGACAATTGATAGTATTTGCATTTACAAAAGCGATGATACCATCAAATATAATGCAAGCTAGACTGTTGATTTATCTAATATTAACATCCACTGATTATTTTTATTTCTCGGATGTTATTCTATCTATATGTATTATATCTATTTATTAAGTTTAGAAAGTAGTAATTGTTGGTTAGAGTGTAGAATTAATAGATAATTAAAAAAATAGAAGACTGCCAGAAATTGATTGTGTTTTAGTCAGAGGTACATGTTACACTATATTAAAACTAAAAATTCTTTAAGAATTTGTGTTATGTAGAAAAAACGTTTTTGATACTTATTTCTAACAAAAAGAGTGATTATCCTTAACTTTCTTTTTATTATACTCTTTGTGTGCCTTTGAACTTTCCTAAGTCCACTGTGTACCACTAGGTGATTCAACGTGTACCACTACTAGTACACAGTGGATCAAATCCCGTTTTTAAAAAAATATGTTTTTCCTTTTTTGGCTTAGTCATGGAACTTGCTAAGTTAAACGTCGTGAAACATTATTATATTCTCTATACACTTGCAAATTTTCAATCGATTCAATTCCTTAATTTCGGAAATATACTCACTTAAAAAACGGGTGATCCACTGTTGACCATGTGACCCTACGTTACCCGAGTACGCGAAGATGGCTGAACAGATTACAAAAAATCTTTTTTGTTTCAAAGCGTTGCCAGGTCAGGATCTGATCATGAGATTCTGGAGAAAGCGAGAGAACAAATATTATAGGCACACCTACTTGCTTGGCAATTTTGGTATTTTTTATAGTAACTCGGTAATTTGCTTGGTGCAGTGAAGCTGATGATGAAGACCGGAACTATTTACAATAGTATTTCACAAATCGCGTAGATAATCATGTTTTGAAACAGTTAACCTATTTGGGCTTGTACAAAAGCTTAATCGGTTCTTTAAACTATGTGGAATCCATTTTTATTGATTTTCTGCCGCGTGAGAAAATCTTAAAAATATACTAAAAAAGAAGTAGGTAGATACCTAAGTAAGTAGTCAAAGTTAGTTTTAGACAAACTTTATAGGTCGGCTAAACATCAAGCCTTGATGTATTAAATAATTTACTGGAAATTGTCAAAGCTCTTTATGAAATCATTCATTTGTGTAAAATATTCATTTGTGCTTTCTTTTTGACAATTTTATTTTCGTTCAAAAAGACGTTCCTGTCTCATTGTTGAACGAAGACAGGTTTTACACATAATGGTAATGGTTGGTAATGTGACAGTATGTCCTTATAGCTATACTAACATTAGGCAACGTTTCTTGCTTGCACACAGGGACGTAGCTACCGCCGTATCCATGATGGCCTCCGGGCTACAGAGGCTCCTAACGTGTGTAAGCAAAAGTTAGTAAAATGTTATCCACAATGTCAGTTAATCTCGTGCTTCCCGGGAAAAAAACACAAAAATAAATATTTATTTTAATTTAACGCAAGCATTTTTGTTTCTTTTGTGAGATCTTTACCCTTCATTTGGGCCCCACAACTAATTTGTGGGGCCCTTCCAAGGCACGCTACGCCACTGCTTGCGCATAATTATGTTGTAACAAGTTGCAACAAGAAAAATCGTAGATCCGGGGCTGATCTCAATTTAGACAGAATAATTAGATTAAATTAAATAAATGTAAAACTAAAGCAATTTAATTTAACGAAATTTAAAAAAGATTAAATTTAATTATTGTGAAATAAAAAAAAATAACAAACTACTAGCGCCATCTACTTTAACATTTTATTACTACATTGACAAGTTGTCTATTAAAACTTTCAAATAGGTACCTATATTGAGAAAAGTGCGCCATCTATGCAGGTAAATTCAGTGAGATAATGTCTGACTACACAATATTGGGTACTACACTAAACTTATAATATTATATAGTAAATATTTTTGCGTACTAAATAACATTCAATCTTACTTGTATACCACACTAGCTTTTGCCAGCGGTTTCGCTCGCGTAAAACTATTTGTTACCTTCGCGAACTTATTTTTCCTGGATGAACCGTATGTCGTTTGCTGTACCCCTGCAACGTGTGCAAATTTTCATGATGATGAAATGGCACGGCAGAGCATATAATATGAACAAACAAACAAAACAATAAGAATATGCTCTTGAAACAGCCCGCACTTTTTATGTAGATTGGTGTCACATTTTCTTACAATATTTTTTTTCCCTGAAAAAACTTGATCCATAAACACACCGGGCATTGAGGGTTATTATATATTTGAATTTAACTAATCAGAAAATAAACAATACACACTCATGGGCTTGTTTTTATTATTAGCTTCCTAAAGTAAATAAAATATTTTGACAAAGGTCAGGCAAAAATAATGGCAGCGGTAGCGTAATGGCGAAGGCGTCGGACTTGCGATCAAGTGGTTGCGGGTTCGAGCGACCGACGTGAACCCACTCCTAACACAAGCACTTAGCTTAGCTGGAGGTGTTAACAAGAATACTAGTAATGTGATGTTGTTAGTATTCTTTAAAAAAAAAGTTATAACAGGCTGCTATATTATTCGCAGAAAATAAAACACATTATCAACTAATTTAAAATTGATTACACAACACGTTTTTATTTCCTTATTCTTTAATTGGACACACACAATGAAACATAATGTCAAGCTTATTTTATAATGAAAAGGGTCTGTTTGAATTTACATACAATTTTTGTATAATTCTCAGAATAAATATAATGGAAATATTAACCACAATATAAGGCCTCTGTGAGGGAAACTGCATCATTAACATATACGTAACATAACATACTTTCAAGAAGAGGTTAAATAAAAGGAAAAAAAATGGAGACGGGTCTAACCCATCAGCAAAATTTAATTATAAAGGAAGTAATTGCACTTGGAATCATAAAAAATCAAATAATTTTTTGATTATTTGGCACGAACCGCAACTGACAAGTTCGTGCCTTGAGCGTTGAACAAAATGGCCTATTCACCCCGTTGATTCAAGACATCTGAGATGTTCTTACGGCAAGGACGGCAATGAGCCACGACCGACACTAACTTCAAAAGAAAGACTTAACATTGAATTAGAAATATCCCTTATTCAGTGTTATAATGCAAAGGCACTAAAATTTGAATTTTGACATACACTCAGTAACAACGTAACTAGTCAAACATTTAGTGAGATTCGAGATCCGCATGAAAAACTTTCTTTTCTCGGAAATATGATAATCCTATTCATATTTCAGGAAATTGCAATGCGAAATTTAATTTATTGCATCCTTGATTAACAATAAGATTTTAATAAGTATGTTTGTACTTATGTATGTAAAATTTTAATTTACCTTGCACAATGCCTACATCCCCAAAGGGATAGATAGAAGTGTAATATGTATATTAGTATGTATATTACACACCCGATTATATAATGCATTTTGATATTTTGGATTAAAAATTTATAAAATGGCAAAAATTCATGTTAAAATCTTATTGTTATACATATGTATTTCGGTACATTCCAGATTATTTTGAAATTAATTAAGGTGTAGAATATGTAAATATAAAGTTATTGGTTATTTCAATATAATTAAATATAAAAACAGTCATGTTGGACTAAAAATATCATTTAAAAATCTGTAAATGGTATAAATGTTAGACATGATCGTCTAATTGTATAAATAAAAAGTACAATAATCTATATATATGTGGACGTTAACATGGACGGATTGTTATTTTTAGTTACAACTATGTGTAAAGTACCACTTATTTATTAACCTTAAATAAACTTAAACTAACGCTAAATTGCGTGTTTATACGTCTATTCTAAGAAGGCACTACTGAGTTCTACTGGATAATACTAGTTAATTAGACAAATGAATCAAAACAGAGTGGTTTTTTTAATAAAACTCACACAGTAGAATATGCCACTACAATATTTCATTTCTTTTAATTAAGGTTATGCCATATACAACAGTATAACTATACAATTAAAGTATTTAAGACTTACTAGTACTGGTTCAACCATGTTTGACATTCATAACCACGCCTCCGTACCATGATACTCTTGCAGATAGTTCAACTATCGCATTATTTAAATCCATACTCGCACGTTAGTGCAACAGTCTTCATATCACTTCATCTTCACATGTAAAATGATTTTTTTTTTCTAATTTTGAATACTGATATAACAACTGGGGAACCTTATAGCTGCTTTATCACCGGCTCAAGTTTTCTTAATTTGAAATTATTGAAAAGACGTGAAATGTTTTGACGCTTTATACGAACTCGCTAACCCTATGCGATTCTTAACACAAAATACTTCATAGTAATTTAAGTCATGTTGTCAAGATAACAGGCGTCAGAATCGGAGCTAAACTGTATGGCATTTGAGTTTTTTATATCCTTAAGTCTAAAACACTTTCAAGTCTTACAAGCACGTTAAATTATTAATATCAGTATTCCATTAATATTTCTATGTTTGGTGATTGCATCTCCAGTATTATCTGGTATTGTGAGAACACGCAGAGCCAGCAATGTATCTGAAAAATAAAATGGAAATATTAAAGCCATTGATTTGTTAAACATAGTAATAGTTTGTTAAATTAAAGCCACTTGAATGAGGAAGCTCCTCCATACAGAAGATGTACGAATGTATGAATGTACAAATAGGCAAAGGCTATTATGTGTCTTATTACTTACACGTAAGAGGTTCTTGTGCCTGTCTATGCTCTTACGGCAGAGGTTCGAACTGATGATACTATGTCAGTTTGAGAGTGCATTTTTAATTTGTTGTAACTAAGCGAGTGAGCGGCTTGGGAATAAGCTATTAGGATAGCAGAAGAATAAGTCTATACTAAACTTGAAAAATCTTAAAGTTGTCAGTTTTGAAATCCATACTTACATTGTACGCCATCCATAATAGGTCTATAAAAGCAGCGAATGTAGCATCCAACTGTAAAAGTAAAAATAAACATTTTATACATTAGCATTATCAATTAATAAAAAACAAGAAAAATTACACATTTTATTCTTTGTTACGTACAAAGAATAAAATCTTTGATTTTCCTTGATTTTTTAAAGCCCATTATTTTCTTGTATGCTTTGGGACACCGTAAATCATTATGTATATACATAAAGTTCTTTTGATGCTTGCGTAGAAATAAAAAAAATATTCCAGCCAGACAAACACAATCATAAACATACAGACACATAAATAGAAGTTTTTAGGATTTATGTGGTTTATAAATATACATAATTACATACATTCAAGCCTGTAAGCGGATGATTCTTCGTTCTTTTTACTTTCGGGTGATTGTTAGCAACACAAAAATCTTTAAAAATATACCTAACCTCTTAAAATAAACTGGAAATATTCTAAATATTTAACCAAGCAGAGGTGTATTAAACACCCACATTGTGCCAACTATAATACATTCCCAGTCACGGGGGCAAGCCTATTGCCGTCACAAGGCACTTTGGGAATTACACATGGGAAGATTGGGAATGTATTGAAAGGGAAAGGCAGGTAAGAAGAGAATGGTAGGACAATGGAAGGTTAATGCTTATAGGGATGTATTGAGGAGTGTAAGCAAAACATCAAACAGGTCAAGGTTGAAAACCTGGAGCTCAAACTGGCTGTAGTCGGGAAGTATCACATAGGCGATAAACTACGACTCTATTTGCTATGAGATGCATTTCTTGGATTTTATAGTTGTAGAGATTTCTTGGTTTTTTTATCAAATAAATATTTGCAAATTTACAGGTTCTTTGCAACAAAATATTTGAAGTATGCCATAACCAAGTGTACAATCTTGTTGTACACAATCACAACATTTATTGAAGCATCAGTTATTCTATGATATCAAAACACTCAAACACATTTAGGAATTATGGACTACTCATGCTTCAACAACAAATTAACTATACTAGTATAGTATACTAACAGCGCCCCGCGGTTTCACCCGCGTAAGTCCCGATCCCGTGGGAATATCGGGATAAGAAGTAGCCTATATGTTCATCCAGGTCTCCAGCTATCTACATACCAAGTTTCATCGCAATCGGTTTTGTAGTTTTGGCGTGAAAGAGTAACAAACATCCATACATCCATACATCCACACATCCATACATCCTCACAAACTTTCACGTTTATAATATTAGTAGGATAGTAGGATAACTAAAATAGTTATTTTAATTAAAACTCCTGCTTCTAACGAATTTGGATTTTGCCATATTGTAACCATTAAAAAAACCTTGTATATACAAGTAGACAAGATTTTGATACTATTTAAATTCTTTTTATTTTAGCATGTGTTCACTAGATGGCGTTGAGTGTATCTGTAATATGAGACATCTATTGTTGTGATATCTTATAGACAGTCAAGTCCTTAGATTAGATTTAATTGGCATTGCTTGTTTAACATCTGACATGCAACATATACATATAAAAGTACTTACATAGATATAGTATCCTCCAAAGAGCCACAATCCAAAGATCAATTGAAACACAATGATGAGACCCATCAAAGCCAACCATGGTAGTATGAAACCTCTCATCCAGATATTTATACCAACTACCTGAAATTACATTAAAGTAACATTATATATTAATGAATTATAAGCGGATAGGATTTTTTTTGTAAAAAAGACAACTCCCACATTAAGAATGATTCCTGTGTCACAGGATCTTTATGAAGACTGAAAAAAAACGGACACAAAGAACTCCCAGACTTGGGACAACTATTTGTGGATCATGCAAACACTTAGCATGGCAGCCACTTCTACTCAACTCAACAAGACAATCCACACAGACAAGCATATTGGATGAACGATGTTCTCCTTTGTGTATATCATGACTATATAGAGGTTAAATCTCGCTGTTATAAATGCATATGTGAGTTTGCTTCCACATCTTAACTTCTCAACCGATCATCATGACATTTTGAACACATTGTCAAGACTTAAGGGTACAGTAAATGATGAAAGATAGTACTGTTCATCGGAAAAACCTGAATTAATAATGTATTAATATATAAAAATAAATCAATTTATGTGAATGAACCTGCAAGCAGAAGCTAGCATTTTATCTTCCTTAAATCAATACAAATAAATAAAATTGAAGTATCTGTTTGTAATGTCACAGTACAGTTATTTGCACGATACCTATACCTAAAAATTTGTTTTAAACATTTTTGTCTGTCTGTGTGTCTGTTTGTTCCGGCTAATCTCCGGAACAGGTGGACCGATTTTCACGGGACTTTCACTGGCAGACAGCTGGTCTTATAAGGAGTAACTTAGGCTTCTTTTATTTTGGAAAAAGAATGAGGGTTCTGCGCAAAATATAAAAATATGTACACGTGAGCGAAGCCGCGGGGGAGCTGCCAGTCATAAATGAATTTAAACTTACCATCAGCACGGAGAAAATAATGAGCAATATGAATATAACAATAAAGATGGCCCCAAATATTTGAAGAGCTGAAATAGAGAGAAACTTGATGCTATTATACATGTACAACAAATTTATTTAATTTGTTGCGTTTTATTTTTATACAAACACTTATAAATGTAAATTAATTCTATTCAGAGCGGATTAATTAATTACATAAATAAATTAAAATTTTACATAGCTACTTAGCATTTATTCAACAGTTTGCATGAGAAAAGAGTAAGCTCATGCATACAGCTTACATGACTAAGCTCTACATCTAGGAACTTGTAACAAGAGTCAATGCTCTTGTACATAATTGTTTTCTATATTTAGTAAAGTTTTTCAAAACATAAAACTTAACTTTGACAAAGAAAACAACCAATTCTTCTATTCATTTCACTTAAGACTCAAACTTCATGCTCATTATTTAACAATACATGTTTCAATAACACCTACAGGTGGCTGACACACCCGGCTGTAGGCAGTCTAAACTGGTGCTGACAGGTCTCACTACGTTTAACTTGCTCAGTCTCAACTGATTTGACATTAGAATAGTTGTAGAAACCATTACGGGCCACTTGGCCCTAAACTTATTCACTACCAATGCGACAAGTAGCCCTCTATGTAGAGGCTGTCTCAACACTGAGGAAACGGCCGCCCAGTTGTCCTGGAATGCGAGGGAGTGACCACTCAACGGGCAAGTATCCTCGCAGGAGCGAGGTCGCTCCTAGAAGCCTGTGAACGCCCCAGGAGGCTTCTGTGCTTCTGGAAGGAGCTAGACTGGCTCAACTGAGTCTCAAGTCAGCTTATCTGAACGCATAATGGATCGCCTATGAGTCTAGATGCGGAAACAGAGACCTATACTAATACCAATACCAACACCGACAGGTGGTGTATTTAGTGGAATAGTTGACAGCGTAAATAAAAGTTTGATTTGATATTTTTTGGTTTCGGTTGTGTGTTTTTGCATTACCATGTAGCAGAAAAAGAGGAAAGTGTTTAATATTGAAGAAAAATCACACATTATATATCAATTACAAAATGGCGAGTCAAATTGTAAAATTGTAAAGGAATGACAATTAATTTACTAAGACTACTTATGTATATTGCTTATAACAACTATTGGACATAACGTCCAAAGTTCTATGGTCCCTTCAGGGTCGTTATATCCTGTTTCAACTGTATATATTTTTTATGTATGACCATGACTTAACAATAAAACTGTATTTTTACTGTTAAGTGATAAGTAACACTCTTCATGTGCACTTCTTATTTTGCAAAGGGCAAATCAGCTACTGAATAGCCGATGTCTCCTGCAGGTGGCTGGCAATAGGGAGCGGTACTGATTTGGTGACATATAAATTCCACTGAAGAAGATACAAGGGTCAATAGACGAAGACACAGACATAGAAATATTATAAAACAATTATTAAACTGGTTGTTGTTGCTGTGTTTGATAACCACAAATACTACATTGTTTATTAGTAATCACTTACATTGCCGACGCCGGACAAGCTCATTAAAAATCCCAGACACATATGTGAAATCGAGATTATTTTCCCGACAACTAAAAAAACACGCCAATTCCATTTTTTTTATTAATTTATACATCATTGTCCATCTAATAAATTATAAGTTGGCCCTGGCAGAGGGTTTTACCTGGACACTTTTTGAAAACCCCGCCGGGACGCTCCCCGAACACCATCTAAACTACATCAAAACCAGGGAAACCCAGACGGATAGCAGCCCTATATCCAGATAAGTCTACAAATCAGCTATCATGACTAGAGTTGGTCACATATGACTGATAAAATTAGTATAAAAGTATGCCAATTACATTATTCTTTGCTAAAATATCCATCTGATATCCATCAGATATCCAACAGTATAGGTGGAGGTAAAGGAAGTCACTACATCGAAAATAGAATAGAAAAATAAACTTTATTGTACTGTGGCATTTTGCCTTAATTAATTCTTTATAACTGCATTGTATATCTGTCAGTAGCCTTTACGAATAATGATGATGCATGGAATTGGTTCAATATAAAAGATATTGTATGCTTGTTATTAAGCTCTCTTTTAATTATACTACAACTATGGAAACAACATAAATATAGATATTTCTACACCCACACTGGGTTTCTCTAACAAACAACCTTTTACAATACATGGCGACCCAGAGCCAGACCAGTTCGACATTGTTGTGCCCTTACTCAACGAAGAGTTCCTGCAAACATATAGAAGATGTTCCAGCAATACAAAGCAGCTGTATGAAAACGCTGAATGAAAGCAGCGATAATTACGTCAAATAAATACACAAAGTAATTATTTTATAAGAATCAATACTTACACCCTCTCACGTCAGCTTCAAACAAAGGGTTCCATAACTGAGTGGAGTCTCCGCCATTCATTTGATACGCAATGAACGTTATAAGAATCAAGCTCATGGCAGCTGTGTATACCGCAACTGCCCGACTTCCAGTCTTCGTATTCGAAGACCAAATGCACGGAGACCAACAAGATTCTAATACCGGTGCCATATTTCCAATTAATTTTACTTTTCTGGTTGCTTTTTCACAAGACTACAAGGAATTGCCACACCCAAGTACAGTTAGAAAGTTGTTTTTCTAACAGAAAACTTAAGGTTGTGAGTTGAGTATAAATACAGACAGACGTTTGAATGCCACTTATCTTGTGATAATATTATTTAGTTAATTTATTTTCTTATTTCTATATTGCTTTAATTTAAAACAATAACGTTTATTATGTTTTGTTGACGCCAAACTGACAAAACAAATTGTCAATTTTTCTATTACAGTACCTTTAGCATTTGACAGACTATTTCTGCATTTTTCTGTATACTCTGTTAGTGACGTGCGTGTGCTAGTTAACTGACAAATGGTAAAGATACATCTCTCAGAAAAAACTGGAACGCTCTAAGGATTTCTTTACAGGTAAAAAATAACACGGCTAGTTTTTGCACCTAGAACAAAACTTACTTTAATAGCAACTTTTTTTAAAACAAACTGTCATTAAAAAAATATAAACATATTTTTAGTAAGCTTCTCGCAAACTACCTATTCCACGCGGTTTGTGTTGAATTTGGAATGTATATATTTTTCTTTACGTACTTTTTACCGGTTTCGTGTTATAAATGTTTATGCTTGCTACTTGAATTTCTAAATTAATGTTGTCATCATCTAACTTTGAATAAATCATAGCACGTAGGCACCGTTTCTATTCTAAAGATAGAGTTATGAACTGAATAACTTTGACGTAAAAAATATTGTAAAATATAGAGAGAGAAAGCGAAAGTCGAGCAGATTAAGCGGTGTCTCTGACGTAGACTTTATGCGTATTACAAGTAATCTGTGGTATTATTTACCTTCTCCGATCAAATAATCGAATCACGAGATATATATTGTTCCTGCCCTTAATTTTACAGCCCTAAAGTCTCTGTTTTTATTTACTATCGGTCAGGTCAGGTTTCATCAAATTAAGATCTGTGTTAAAAACCTTTTCAATAAATAAAAGCGACATTGGTAGAGGAATTAAAGAACAATAGCAAGATAATTATTATTACAACGATTTTTATATTAATCGCGCCGAAAATTCTAAAAATGTTGAAATCGTGCTCATCTTGCGAGTTGTCATTCTACCAATGAAAGAGAAACGAAGTGCGCAATGAAGCGATTCTTCCGCCTCCTAGGAGCATTACTTTAATGCCTAGTAAGCATCGGTAGGTATTTGACGTAAGTGCCACCAATACTGTTAAGTATTCCCTTAAACAGGTATATCGAATAGTCTGAAAGTTCGATGTTTATTAGTTGATTGGGAATTATTATCAGTCACTTCAGTCAGTCTTACTAACGTCAAATTTTATTTGTAATCAATGTACCTATTTTACGTCTAACGACTATGAATTTTTCGACGACCATTCACATGGAACTTGAACTTTC
The DNA here is from genome assembly GCA_949752705.1 of Callimorpha dominula. Taxonomy (NCBI): domain Eukaryota; kingdom Metazoa; phylum Arthropoda; class Insecta; order Lepidoptera; family Erebidae; genus Callimorpha; species Callimorpha dominula. The sequence continues at coordinate 13,214,495 of OX457011.1, forward strand.
CTAAAGGAATTTCGACTGGCCTGTTGGTCTAGTGGTTAGTGATCCTGACTGCTGAGCCAGAGGTCGTGGGTTCGATTCCCACCCAGGACAAATATTTGTGTGATGAGCACGATTATTTGTTCTGTGTCTGGGTGTAATTTATCTATAATATGTATGTATTTAGAAATATATGAGTATGTTTATCAGCAGTTTGGTTACCATAGTACAGGCTCTGCCTAGTTTGGGATCAGACGGCCGTGTGTGAGATGTGTGAAGTTACTAAAATTTTTTTACTAAAAGTTACTAATTTTATTCTAGTCCACTTAGATATAAAAGTATTTAGGTAATTTATTATCTACAGTGCTAATAAATTTGCATTGAATACGTCCGTTCGTGACTAAATATCAATACCTATTAGTATAAATAGCAAGTTTGAAAGGGATTGTGACGATACGGCGTTTTATGATAGGCAGATAGATAAATGGAATATTATTCTTTATTGTACAATTTAATGTAGATAAGCATTTAGTTTGTAGATGTTAGAGACACACGTTTTTAGGGTTCCGTACTTCAAAAGGAAAAACGAACCCTTTATAGTTATAGTATCACTTCGTTATTCCGAAAGACCGAGTGTTCCTATGTTTAAAAAAAATCTGTTCAGCCGTTCTAAGAGCATCAGCTCTTTTCTAATCGTTGAAGGGTTTTTTTTATTTAGGCTTGTTGGAACGGCAAAGTTAAGTTTTTCACTCGTAAAAATCTTCGAGAATCGATTCCCGGAATGGACAAACTGAACCAATTATCTAAATAAAAGTTTGTACGGAATCCTCGGTGCGCGAGTCAGTCACTTGTATGTTTTTTAAATATAATTAGAACCTCATTGATGTTACGTATAAAAATGTAATTATTGTGATGAAAACCTGTTTTGATAAAAACCTTTTCGATAAATAAACTACATTTGTAGAGGAATTAAAGAACAATAGCAAGATAATTATTATTACAACGATTTTTGTGGAACAAAATAAGCCACAAAAAGGGAAAAGATAAATGGGTACTTAACAGAGACCACAAATATTACAGTTCTACCTATATATTGTATTGAAAAACCCGATATATTCATCTTTTCCTTTCGAAAAAAATGTACAATGCTTGCCATAGTTTAGGACATAATTTCACAGACAAGTATATAGGTTAATCAAAGTTGCACAGTATCATCGGGAAAAAAATGTTGATACTAAACGCTTTTTTTAAATAATAAAAAACGTCGTTATCGTTGAACCCATTAAGTTTATGGTTCAACCACAAAGGTCTTTTCTACTGATGGTAATAGTAATGACAACGACGCCTTTATAAGTATTATCAAACAAGAATTAAAAAAAGTGTAAAATAGGGCCTAAAGTTAATCGAACTTAACTCATATATGTATATATATTATGTCCATCAAGTTGTTTATTCATCAAATAAATCAGTATTGTGTTGGTACCTCGGCGCTCGGTTGTAATCTGTAAAAATAAAACAAGCATTTCAAAAACAATGACCACGCAATATCTCGCTCGCTGCTTTCCGAGAAGCGAAGCGCCGTTACATTTTATGGTAAAGTTGGGGCGTGAGTGCGAGAAGAAGCGTTTTAACAACAAACGTTTTCTGTAACAAAAAAGTAACTAAAAAAGAAAGTAAAGAAAGAAACAAAAAAGTAAATAAAGTCTGTAAACCGACGTATACTCATACCAGTAATCCGGCATCATCATATCCCCATGGCAGGCCAGATCCACTCCGCGGTGTAGGTATGAAGCTACAAGTAAACGACTCGTCGTGTCGACGGGTCGACTAATCGTGCCAAAAGTCAGTGTCAGGACTATCACGCGACGGCCGGACCGCACCACGTTAGTTCAAAGCTCTTCGATGCTCACTTACGCGATGTGTCGCGTCATCCGTTCGTATCTAGACTATCGAGGTTTATTTGTTCACCAAAATAGAGTAATGGACACGTAAGTTACTGGTAATTAAATATTCAGATTAATTAATTCTTCAAAAAAAGGCAACCTATAAGAGATACGCGATGGAAGGCGAAGCAACTTCAAGGTAAATAAACTGTAAGGTACTTAGCGCTGTGCGACCGGAATTACGACTTTATTGTATCGGAACCAGAGTCGCTATTTATTTAAATGATTTGGCGGAGTGAGACTTCTATACCTGTACTATTATTTATTCTGTGCCCATGGCGACAAACTGACTGCTATCAGTCATTCCTAAATTGAGCTATCACATGCAAAAATTATGTTTCAAATCCAACTAGCAGTCCTACAGATTAATGCGTTTAACCAAAACACAAATTCTTCAGCTTTATTGTTAGTATTAATTTTTTTTTGTAGGTTATTATATTGGATATCCCTTACGCAGCGACCATACCACCGCACAGTCCTATGGCTTTTTAAAAAAAAAATACATGCTGGATATTGTTATGAAACATTTTTTATATCCGATTGAAAGACAACCTAAGAACACATATAAGTATCTAGTCTAACTTAGTTTTTAGTTTTTACTGAACTATTGTAGGTACTAAAGAAAAATGGTTATTTTGATTTTTCTATTTTTGTAAATACATTATATTACGATCTAAACGCTGATACTGTGGCGTCACATTAAACTTAACATGCGATCGATATTCCTACTTCATATTTCATGTGGTGGTATATCCCATTTTATTTAAGAACTGCTTCTTCTATAGATATTGATCATAATCGTTTGTTTGTAAGTTATTGATCATGGAAAGGATTTAAAATCTTAACAGCATGGGTTGTCTTCTAGATGAGTCTAAAATAGAGCGAACGCCTTACGAAGGTATGATTTTAATAAGGGCACAGATAAAAAAAACAAAAAGTGCTTATTTATTACGGGTGTACTAGGTGCCTATGTAGATTCTTCACTATACAGGTAAGTTGGTAAGTTATATGTATACAATTCGATCAAATTATCTAAGCATATACCTACATACACACATTATCAGTAAAATTACTATTACACCCCTCATAAGCCGATACAGTTAAATTTAAAGAAATAAATTGTTAAAAAAAGAAATGTAAGTAGTATAAAAAAAAAAGAAATTAAAAGTTAACAAAAAAATATTTTTCTATCGAAACGTTTTTATCTCAAAAGGTATTAATGTTTGTTTATGGTGTTTTTGAAGTGAAAACTTCTTTAGGCACGTTTGTGCACTTTTGTAACTCGTGACCGTCACGCTAATAATACATATATAGATCCACTAGAGGGCGCTAATCTAAGACTCGACTGAGTCCACAGTCAAACTGTTAAACAGCAGTTTTGTGGACCTTTGTACTAAAATAAGTCTTAAAAAAATGTCAAAATAAATAAATTAACAATTACTAATAATAAACATTGAGTCCTGTTAGCTCCTTATTAATTGATGTCACCAACCTGCTAATGTGACGTTTTAAGTTCGTCGCTTCGTTTAAGTTTTCACTTCTGTCTGCAGTCCCATGGCCCATGACTGCCTATTTTTTTGTTGTACCACGTCAGTGGCAAACATGCATACGATGGTAACCTTAGCCTATGGACGCTTCCAACTACCTTAAAAACCTGATAAGGTTTTAATGTTAACTCAAGAAGTAACCATCTTCCAAATGCCCGGAAGTTAATTGAACTGGTCTAAAGGAACCCTATATTGGAAGATAGCGGGTGTTTGTCGACATGGGCATGTGGCCGGTGAGTTATTGCTTTCTGTGTAAAGATTCCGGTTTTGGTTCAATCATAATTATTTCAGTTTTCCTCCTTCGACGAGTTCCATAAACACAGAGGCTAAAGGAATACTTATGTTTAACTTTTTTAATACTAGTAATCCGGCAAAAGAAAATTACCATTGGATTGAAACTTTGTTCTTGTAACGCTAGAAATACCTATAGCTCATTTGATGCATTTATCATTAGGAACTAGAGATTGTATCGATCGGTCAGATCGGTCGAAATTGTTTATATTTATATATTTTTTACATATTCTATTCCAGTATAAATAGAACTGTTATTGTTCGACTTAACGTACTATGACAGGACAACATAATAATAATTTGATGCAGAAGGAGTTCTCCTCGACACAGCCCGCATAGTGAGGAATCCTGTCTTTGGAGCCCTAACCACCGGTGTCTTGGTCCCTGTAACCCATGTCGGTGGTCTATTATCTAAACTAATATTATAAAGAGGAAACTTTTGTGTGTATGTTTGTAATGTTTTCACACAAAAACTACTGGACCGATTGCGATAAAACTTACCTGGCTTAACGCGTAGGCTACTTTTTATCCCGACATGCCTACGGAATCGGGACTTACGTGGGTGAAACCGCGAGGCGCTGCTAGTATTTTATATTTTTAAATATAAGTACACATATACATATATTTAAAAATGTAATTAATAAGTTTAAGTTGAATAAAGATAAGGAATAAAAACAATAACTTCACACATCTCACTCACGGCCGTTTGATCCCAAACTAGGCAGAGCCTGTACTTTGGTTTCCAGACTGCTGATAAACAGACATGTATCATAAGCACTTTTGTCTGTCTTCGTGTACGGGAGCGTTTCACTAACACCCGGTATATTTCTAAATACATACATAATATTATAGACAAATTACACCCAGACACAGAACAAATGATCATGCTCATCACACAATTATATGTCCTGGGTGGGAATCGAAGCCACGGCCATTGACTCAGCAGTCAGGGTCACTAACCACTAGACCAACAGGTCAGTAAATAATATAGTAGACGCGTGTAGCTTGATGTAGCCGTTTTACGTTATTTGTTAGGTTATACCGTTCTTCAACAATTTAGCTTCATGCACTTCTTCAATAGTATATAACTTTAAATATTCCCATGTTCCATTAAAAATTAACTCTCGTCACGTATTAAGTAGATATGTGTGCTTTTAATTCCCTATAATAAATTATGTGCTGTATTTTCTGAGGTTCTGAGGACTACACACTTGCACGGATAGACCTTTCATCTTTCCATCGTGTTCTCTTACCTTCTGTATCTATATGAATAATGAGAAATATTTTCTTAAATCCGCATGATTTTAGCTGGTACTGTTAGCTGAGGGATACTATAGAAGGTGCTAGTGCTCGTTTATTAATATTGTTTCTGTAAAGAGGATCCAGAGATTTTTACTAAATATAGAGTAAATAGTAAATTTTACCCACTAAATAAGAGAGCAAAGAAATGGAAGGTAGTTAAGTAGTTTATAGTATGTAGTATGTTTATTTGGTACCTGTAGTAGGTAGTATGTTTATTTTTCTAGATGGTCTAGAATAAATGAAATTTTTGTTTTAAAACTAGCAACCCGCCCCGGCTTCGCACGGGTAGCAAAGCCATTTTTAACAATCATCAAAATATTTCAACCAGTTTACACAAAATCTTAACAAATTATACACTTAAACCTTCCTCATGAATCACCCTGTCTATTAGTGAAAACCGCATGAAAATCCGTTAAGTAGTTTTTCAGACAGGCAGACAGACGTGGCGGGGGACTTTGTTTTATAATGTGAAACTAACTCAAACACTTTAAAGATTTTAAAAGCTAATAAATCATATTATAGTATTTTAATAGGCTACGTTTTCTTCGGAACCAATATGTCTCCATAATTCTCATCTAATCATGGATCGTAATTAACAAGATAGAATTAAACGCTTTGTTGAGTCGATGTGGAAACGCCAGCTATTTTAAGATATTTCCGCCATCAACGCAACGTTAACCTATTTGATGTTCAACCCAATTTCTTTCCTTTAAAGTAATAATAACATTTACACGTGAAATAATGAATTAGCAATTGAAACAAACATTTGGTGGACTTAACTGGGAAATCTACTGAAGTAAATTTCCTGGAAATAGGTTTCAGTTGTGGTTCACGCTATAATATAAAGATTTTAATCTGAAGAATGATAAGAATAAAGAGATAAGCATACATTCATGAGCATCCTGATTTCTTCGTGAAGCGGCGTAGGCAGTTATTGTTCGTGGGAGAGCCATGCTTCGGCACGCATGGGCCGGCTCAACCGGAGTGATACCACGGCCTCACAGAAAACAAAAGTGAAGCAATGATTGCATTGATATTCGCCGCGTAAGTGAGGTTACCGGAGGCCCTAACCCTTCTCTCTCCCCCCTCTCCCGAATTCCCGCCCTTTCCCTACTCCCACATAAAGAACGGCAACGTTTTTGTGACTCTTGAGTTTCAAGTGCCAATGGGCCGCGGTAGTCATTTACCATCAGGTGAGCCGTCTGTTCGTTTGGCTTCTGTTTTTTTTTTTAGCTGAGCTTTGCGAAACTGAAAATCTTCTGCAGAGTGATGCTGCTCTAGTTTTGAGCATAGCATCCCTAATCGTAATCCTAAAATTACACATTACACACACTATTTTGTCAGGCTTTCACTATGTCTTTTTGTTTTTTTATGTAAACAAATCTTGGCAGTAAATTACCTACTTCTAATTATTGTCATATCGCAATATAACTTTGTATGTCTTAAGCAAGATTGGCATCTTGAAGCTTATCTGATGTGGAGCCAGGAGGTGGATAGTGGGTCCCTTCTGTGGCTACTAGGAAACCCCTTGAGTTTGGACTCATATGATTCGCTTCGACGTGGCCAAAACCGATTAGCTTCGTAACGATGGTCTTTAGATGGAGCCAGGAGGCCATTGGAACTCATTTTAAAAGGTTTGACTTCACGTGTATGTATGTCCTGGAATTTTGCAATCAATATTTCACCCCCTTCCACTGAAGCTATCGTGTTCAAATTTGGAACACACGTTTGGTTCTCATGAAAGATCGTGTCGTGTTTTTAAGGTATCGTGTTTTTAAGGTTTATTTTAACTATAATAATTTACTAGTCTCTGGTTTCTTATGTGATATCTTTCAGCAAATGTATCTGTACTAATATTATAAAGCTGAAGAGTTGGTTTGTTTGGTTGAACGCGCTAACCCCAGGAACCACTGGTTCGAATTGAAAAATTATTAAGTGTTGGATAGCCCATTTATCAAGGAAGGCTATAGGCTATATAACATCACGCTACAACCAATTGGAGCGGAGCATCAATGAAAATCTCTCCCTCCTATGTGACGCAGACGAAGTTGAAAGGGTCAGCTAGTGAAGTTATATTTAGGGTACAAAATGCATGTCTGTAAAAAATACCTACAGGTTGAATGTTTATTTTTCAAAAAACGGGACCACATTATCAAAAATCGATTAGATATCGAACACGGCACATTTATATACATTTACCTACTTTTACCATATCTTAATATGTTGAAATTGCTTTAATTGGTTTTCGCACTAACATCTTATCGCGTGCTCAATGATTGCAGAGATATACGCAGTTATCGGTCAATTTTCTCTATGTTAACAATTGTGGGGCTTACATTTCCTTGTTGATACACAAAATACAAAATGAGCTGAGGGAACCTCAGCATAATATCTTCAGATTTTCAGTCTGTCAGTCAGTGGCCGAATCAAAGGTAGACAAATCGACATATTTCCTGGTTTAATTACTAATAGAGTAATTGTTAAAGTCTAATGGCAAAGAAGTACATGGATTGCCTGATGAGCCAATAAACACTTACATTAAATAGTTTATCTGTATACTCTAAAGGCTAGAGGGTTCAATTGTGGAGGGACGGGTGTTATGTCCCTCCCTGGCGGACCGCGGCCTGACGGCTAATGTTGGAAAGTTCGTTATATACTTATCGGCGGGACAACTATCATTGCGCGATGCAGGATCAGTAGTTACTACGTAGTTTAGCGTGTCTTCGCTACATGATGTTTAAGTATGTTTTTGCTGTATGTAGAAGTCGCCACACACTAAACGGCATAAGTTAGGGTAAATTGTACCAACACATAGTGCTTCAAAGGTCACATCAGATTTCTACTAGAATCAAAGTTCTCGCGATGATTAGTTCTGAACATCACCTGTAGGCGCAGGTCTGCCAGACAAGATCACCATTAGCCTGCTCGGAGGAAGACAAAGGGAAGAGTCCGAGGGACAACTCCCTCGTTCCTTCACACCACCCGATAACCTCCGTGGTTTTGCTGGTGAGGGAAGCTACCATAAGCACGCTGATGTTATGACTTTCTATGGCACGTATCATAAAATTATACTTGTTTGACATTTGAGAGGTTTACCTGCAAATCGCACAAATACGAGTTAATTTTTTTGGATCGTTGGCGAGGTAACCACTGCGCATTTCAAGCCGGGCCCATTCCGCACTTTAGGCATGGTGTATTCTGTGGTATTACTGCAGTAGACGCGTTTATAGGTTATCGCTTACTATTTTACGTAATCGCTCATCTTAATTTCACGCTAGCTGCGCCCCACGGTTGTGCGGTTTCACCCACGTGAGTCCCGATCCTGTGAGAATGTCGCGATAAAAAGTAGCCTATGTGTTAATCCAGGTCTCCAGCTATCTACATACCGAGTTTCATCGCAATCGGTTGAGTAGCTTTTGCGTGAAAGAGTAACAAACATCCATACATCCTCATAAACTTTTACGTTTATAATATTAGTAGGATTAGTAGGATTTTCCCTTAACACCTTAGTGATCTAAATAATTCTCTTTTGCCTTACATGACCTACTTCTCACACAGATTCGGATAAGTAAATATTTTAGAGAACCTATTAATTTAATTATAATACAACAATTTTATGTAGAAACCAATTTAAGGTTAAGTTTAGTTTAATTACAACAATAAAAATCCTGAATGTGTAAAACACGCGTGATCTTTGGCAAAACATTTATAGTAGTACATTTAGTAAAACATTACGCAATGTTTTACAAACATAAATAAAAAAAAAACTTTTCAACACCTGTAATTATATAATTAAAGTGATAAGTCCTATTCCGAGAAATAAATATCGTGTTATCTGTGTGTGTTGAATGCGTTTAAAAACGCGACGTCAACAATCTACTCAATCTAGGTGCTGATTAATGACACACTATCAAAATACGTATAGATAGATAGTAATACAATAGTTTTTATTATTATATAACACTACAACACACACACTACAATACAACCTCTTTTGAGCTTCATGAGCATCCTGATTTCTTCGTGAAGCGGCGTAGGCAGTTATTGTTCGTGGGAGAGCCTTGCTTCGGCACGTATGCGCCGGATCGACTGGAGTGATACCACGGCCTAACAGAAAACCGGCAGTGAAGCAATGCTTAACCGAAGGCCCTTACCCTTCCCTCTCCCCTCCCCCTCTTCTACCTCTCCCCCCTTCCACCCTCACCCTACTCCCACCTTACAGGCAACGCACTTGTGACACTTGAGTTGCAGGTGCCCATGGGCGGCGGTAGTCATTTACCATCAGGTGACCCGTTTGCCCCATATACCATAAAAAAAACCATTAAGATATATATTGTAACACTGGCTTTACACAATACAAAATTAGGTCACTTAGCGGTCTGAAAATTGGATAATATAAAGAGCGTATACACCTGTTATTACCCAAACCTTGTCGCTTACTCATCTATTGTTCTAGATAGCGTACTAAACAGCATCCTGTAAATTGATCCAACATGCTTTATGATTTTTTTAATAAATACTAGTAATGTAACACATTTAATCATGAAGTTACCACTCCACCCACCAGTGGAAAAGTCGAGGGGGTGGATGGGTTGGGACTAGTCGGGACCCATTTTGTCCTCTCCAACCGAGATAAATGCTTGTCAGGAATGGGTTCACGTCGTAAGTGTGCCGTGGGCTTTGTATGTATAGTGAGATCAGTATCAGGAATTTCTGCGTCTTAATAATCGGACTCAAAAAAAAAAAACTAATTTATATCATACAATAAAATTTAAACATTTTTTTTACAACAATACATTTTTCCTAGCCAGCGAAGATACATAAATATTGAAACTTTATCAAGGTTAATAGATATAAAGGTAGGTAGCATTGCAGGTGAGATGCATTTTTATTTTTTTTTTATGTTTACCCATTGTTTTGTCTTCATTTCATTTATGTTAATTTTAATTTATACTCAAATGAAAAAAATTACAGCCCACTTACTATCTACTACTATTTCCCAATAAGAAAGGTTTTCTGGTAATTTTATTTTGACGTGAAATCTGAAAAAAATATGTATCTACATGCAGCTATAAACTATAGGTAAGCCATGATTTACAAACGTACCTACTCCGATATGAATCATGTGGTATGACAGTATTTAAAGTCGAATAAAATGTATTTTCAGTTAAATCGAAACCATACATCCATAAATTAAATAACAATGGATAAAGTAAGAGTATTCTGTTACAAAAACTATTGTATATGTACAATGAAGTGAGTGTGTATCGGTCCCAATCGAAGCTGGTCACGATCCTTCATTCGACGTCTCGAAGACTTCGCGACGGCGACCGGCGCTGCGACCGGTTCGGTCAGTTTTAGATCGGCCTGCGCCGACGCACGCTGCGCGACCGCGCACGCATCATTGAACATCAGTTTTTATAATCACAAAACATTTGTATTATAAATAAAATCGTGCCACAGTGACTTAAATAGATATACTTCTAGTTATTTCTGTTTGTGTTTAAATTTTTCATGTTTGATATTGTTATTTGCAAGTTTGCATCCTGTGTTGTGTTAAGTTTGAACGGGTGAAATTTGTATCGGTACGGGTCTCAGCATCTTGTGTCGATTAGTACAACGATTTATCTTGATTCAACAAAAAGTGGTGAGTGGATTTACTAGTGAGCTTTCTTTATTGTGTTCCTTTTGGGCCTGGCGTGTCTTGGCTGGATATGCATACTGTATAGACCTACGTACATCTTCGTGGTTGATATATCTTGCTTGTGAACAAAACCAAAGTCCTCTTTTATGAACGTTATTGTCGCTTAATTTCTATCTCTGATACGAATATGAAGATTATACTTACTTTCTTATTGGAATTTATACGAAGTTCAACAATGTTCATATTTTTTAAGGGAACTCTATAACTTAGGTATAGGTTACCTAAGTGTAAAGTAAGTTTATTTCGCAGTAGTTTATTAGTTGAAACGTTTATTTTCCATTCAATGTCTTGCTTCTCGTTATGGGTAAAGTTTACCATCAAATATTAGTCAGTCCTGCCTGCAGATTTGTTTAAACAGAGTGTGAAATTCCACAAAATACTAAGTAGGTCCTAATACAATATTTATATTAGGATACAATATTTAAACAATATAAAATAATTAGTTTTTTTTAAATCAAATATGTGATTCGGGTGATAGACACATTGTTAAATATACTTTAAAGTCATGTGTACGTAGGTAACCAAAGATCAAATTTAATACATCTCAATCATTTTATTTATTAAACTCGTTACTTAAAAGTCTTGTGCATAATGACATCAGTCATAGAGTTTGCGAGGTCATTAAACCATAAAGAACATTAATAAATTTTATTGTGAGTGAAATAAAGTGCAGTGTTTATTGTTATGTTAGTACAGGTTTAGTCGTGGAAGTGGTGTAATACTCTGTTTTAGACCTTCGTTCATGAAATGAACTTGAAGGTGCCTACCTATAATTTGTTTTTTTTTACCTATGTAACCTTAAGCATTAGGTATAAAAAGAGGAGGTAGATACCTATATGATATTAGGAGGCCCTAACCCCCCTCTCCCCTTTTCCATACTCCCACCCTTCTCCTACTCCCACCTTAAAGGCCACACTTGTGACTCTTGAGCTACGAAGTCCATGGGCGGCGTTATTAACTTACCATCAGGACCGTCTGCCCAGTTGCCAGATTATAAAGTACACATGCCATGAAGAACAAACAGACAAAGGATCAGTTTTAAATTGCAGTCGCTAAAGTTAACAATTTTCGAAACGGAAACCGATTTTTTTTTAGGTGCAAACTGTTATAGAAATCAGTTGTTAGAAAAACAATAATGCCCATTTATTTTTTTTTGATAAACAGAACAATGATCTCCGCGATGTTGCTAGTCCTGTTGATCCTACTTAGATATCAGCCGAAATATACGTTTTTATGCGGTAGGGTGCAATATAAATAGAAGTTTAATGTACTCCACAACATAAAAAAAAATACCTCCTAATGCAGCTCTGATACTACTTAGTGCAAAAACGACATAAGGGCGTCCTCTGAAGAGCCAGAGTGCTTACGTCATAATTCCTCAAGTTGTCTATCCTCCTTGTCTGTTTATTTTTCCTAATTGTGGTCGGCGTTTTGAATAACCTGTTTCGCCTGAATATCAGTTTTTAAACCGACTTCAAAAGTTGTCTGTGTGTGTGCTGTGTCAAGAGATATCTCTGCTATGATCGGACTGATTTTAACGATTCTCTTTTTTCTTAAAGAGTTCAATAAGTTGGCAATCAAACACATACCCCGCCCGATATTAGCAAAGGCTGCAAAAGGCGGCAAAATAAAGACTCGCAATATCAGTAGTGTCACTGGTATGTTAATAATCCTGTCTCGTAGGAGACGGATGTCCAATAATGGGTGTTTAAAAAACAGAATGTAAAGGTTTTTCCAGAGTCAGCAACGCGTGAACTACACTCCTTTAATGTAGCAAGCTTCCATATCCCTCAAGAAGGCAGATGCTTGTTTGCCAGCATAGTGAGAGGGAAGCTTGAATCGACTTGCGATCGTCAGCATAAACGTCAAGCCGTCGTGATAATAACGTGCACAATTACAAAAGTATTGTTATACACAGATAGTTGTCTCGCAGCCTCAGAGCACGTTCCTAGAACTAAATACGTACTGACATGCAATAGTTTCGGTAACAACGGTAACTCTGTTGTTACGAAACGTCGAAATTTTAAAAAAGAATTTCGACAACATACCTGTTGTAATTGAATTCCATTTTTAAAATGTTAAGCGGTTATTCCTCCACTAGTTTTACCAAAGACCGGGTTTAGGTGATAGGGACCTGGTGGCTTTGTAGAAGTGAGAGGCCTATGTTTAGCAGGGACAATAATGATGATGTTTTGAGAAAAAGAAAAATTGTTTCGATACAAGCACACTGCTGCACGTTAACCCCTCGACCAGCTAAGCTAGATGCGACGTTTGTAAGCTTAGATCTTTCACACTACGCAACGGATTTTAATTCAGTTTACACGAATAGATAGAGCGATTCAAGAGGAAGGTTTACACGTATAATTTGTATAATCATATGACGATAATTGTTCACCACATTAGTATCTATTTTATTACATCTGTGCGAAGCTGGGGCGGATCGCTAGTATTTTATAAGTTTCTTTACGTTGGCCGACACACTATCCCATCGAAGACCCCAATGGTGGTGACGGCCCGTAAGGGTTAGAGCCACAGAAATCTAAATATTATTTAGATTTCTGTGGTTAGAGCCCTGATTGAGGTTCGAACCGGCAACCACTTGGTCGAAATCCGACGCTAGACAGTTTCATAATTAAAATCAAGAATTTATCGAGAATCTCATATGAGTTGCACATATCAAATGACGGATACTTTGTAGTGTTACTGATATTACAATGTATTAGGTTCAATAACAGACTAATCCTTTTAATCTAACCGGGTTTGTAAGTCTAGGCTGATTCAAGCTATACTTATTCTAATATTTATATGTCAAGTGAAACATCATGAATGTTATCGGGGATTGTTGGTGTCAAATAGATTATAAGATTACATTCGTATCTCAAGGGCAATAAACCTTCTATGTGAACTCTTACGGTCAATAATCTTAGTATAGAGTGGCAAAAAATGTATTGAAATTGTTTTTAAAGACTTGTATGGAGTTATGTGTGTTGTACCTCGTTGGTCGTGTTCGGTTCGAAAGACCATGTTCTAACAAGCCAGGTGACTTAGACAACACGCTATCGCTTTCTTAATTTTTTTTTATTTATTTTTTGTTGTCGATCTTATGTACGACGTACCATGTCCACTGGTCGCAGCACAGTGGGATACGACTTTGTCTGCAGGACTAATAATATAGTCTGTCGGTGCCTCAAGGTCTTTAAATGTGGTGGATGTTATTATGTTGACGGGAATTAACGCGATCACGACACCACCACGGCCGAGGTGGATGTGGTTTATCACAGAACTTTTGATAGACGTTATTCATAAACCTGATTGGCAATGGACGGAAACAAGGGCTCTGCTGGAAAAGAAGGAAGAAAAACTTAAAAAATTGCCCAGTTGGGGTTGTCTCTTTCTGTCAGTGGACGTGATCTGACCTCAACCTGGGTACTTGATCTTCTGTTTGAAAAGTAATATGTACATTATTTATTAACGCTCTCTTTTTAATAACTTCATTCTTTTAAAATAATTTCTATAAATTGTTACGAAGCTATGATATAGGGAGAAAATAATCACTAACGCAGAATTACACAAACACTTTTATTAATTATTTAAATTACTAAATGCCCTACAATGTCCCCTCCAATATATATGTATACATACGAATAAATAAAATTGAAGTGTCTGTTTGTAATATCATAATAACAGTTTTTACTAAATGCATATATGAATATTTACACGGTACTTATACCAAAAAACTATTTTAAACATTTTTGTCTGTCTGCCGTATGGTTCTTCCGGCTAAACTCCGGAACGGATGGACCGATTTCCACAGGACTTCACTGACAGATAGCTCAGGTTATAAGGAGTAACATAGGCTACTTTTATTTTAGAAAAATAATTTGAGTTCAACGCAAAGAACTTAAAAACAGCGGCGGGCACAGTTAGTTTGCAGTAATAATGAACCTGACATACCAAATTACCACTATTTCATAGGCTCCGCAGTACATCTCTCCCCACCTCTTCTCGCCAAACACGTCACTAATTAACAGAACTTCTCTATACTTCCGTTACAAAATTATTCCTTATCTCATAATATTATTAAAGCTGGTCAATAACTACATATTTTACGAGCAGTAACTAAAAATAAAACGTGTGTAATTTAACACTCATTTTAAATTCAAGCTCATTGACTTAGAGCTAGAAATACTATCAAGATAGTAATAGGTATTACTAAGCGTCTAGAAGATTAGATTCATTACTTGACAGCTTCTTTAGAAGGAAAGTAAGACATACATTTTGAACACGCAATTCTCAGAACTTAGCGTATATAGAAGAGCAGGAAAACGATAGAGACGTATCATTTGGTAGTTTGTTGCAATGGAACCAAAACATTTTAATTTGAATTAGAATGTTTTTTGTTTAGAAGCTGTAGATGTTTTGTTTTTACTGCGCTTTGCTAGCGATGAATTGCCTCTGCATTACATTGTCAACACTAAAGAAAGTGTTCAGGAAGATTGTTAGAACTAGGTGACTACGTCTGGTAAATCTAAGCTAATTTGTTCTAGAGTATATTTGGGTTCCTAGCTAGATGGTAAAGTATCCTGATGTTTAAGTTAGGTCAAGTTGGTCTGTTATAGGTTCCCGTGTCCAAAAAAATAATAATAATAACTTTACACATCTTACACACGGCCGTCTGATCCCGAACGAGGCAGAGCCTGTACTATAGAATATATACCAGACTGCTTATAAACATACTTATATATTTCTAAATACAAACAAATACAGGAAACAGTAAAAGTAATGTCAGTAAAATAAGTATTTTTTTTAAACATCAAAACGATATACTCGAGTAAGACTAGGGCGTGACTTTGAACCTAGCTTCATTTCATTTGAAGATTATTTAATAAATCAATAGCATTAAATTGAAAACGGCGTACATTTTTTACTGTACTTTAAGATGTTACATTTCCTAATTCAAGTGAAATCATTAATTTTAAACATAGCGATCCACCGAATTGACCGGATCTAGTTTATATGTATGTATATTTGAAATTGAGATCAGGTGGTGGCATTCGAATCTGCAAATTCGCTTGTTAGCCATTTGATACACTCTTTCTTGAGGAAAGTGTTCCTCAAGGTTCAGTATTAGAGCCTGTTCTTTTTGTAATATAAGAAATCCATTAGGTATAGGAAAAACATTAGGTATATTGTACCCAGGGAAAGTAATTGAATATCTATTAATCGGTAAATTAATTTTAAACTAACATATTAATTTAACGATTATTATTATATGTTAGCCAACATTTACCGCCTTGATTATAACTTTCGTAACTCGTTTGGGACCACCAAAGAGACTCAATCAATACAAGAACCATACAAGCAATTAGCTATCCACACACATTAAAAAACTTCACACCGAATAGAAACATAAAGTCAAAACTAAATCAAATACGCGATAGAAGTATGATAGTTGACGTCATAATAAAAACAAAATTAAATGAGTTATTATAAGGCTAACGGTAAAGTGAGGCTAAATGGTACGGTGTATGGGGCTTTGTTAAGAACTGGTTTGTGATATAATCTGAATTAAAGTGAGGTTCGACTTTTAGTTGAGTAGGAATTTTAGGACAAAGCGTTAAACTCTAACTGCTTAGAAAATAAAAAAAAGACACTGCTACAAATTTTACGTTTAGGAGTTTTTGTATAAGGACGTTTTTCGGATGTGGCTTTAAAAATTCTCAATAACACCAGTGTGGAATCACTCGAGGTTTGTCAATTCTATCCTTTACAGCTGCGGTTTTCTGAAGCGTAATTGTCCTTCCCAAATGCGATTTTTATTCAGGGAGAAATGTTTTGTGCCCTACTGTCTTCAAAACTATATATTTCCGATTTTGCAAGCTTAACAGACTAGATTGTAATGTATGTATCATGGCAATAATCCCAGCTATATGATTGGTGGTTACGACACTGTTGATTAAGAAAGGTTCTCATGTGATCACGTACTGAAAGCGTAGCGTCTCTTGGTAGTCTATTCTAAGCCATAAGCCAGAGGCAACGCTTTAAAGCGGCTCATTGTAAATGTTTTTCAGAGAGGTTTAAGTTCAGTAGTGGATTTAGTAATTGTTGCAAGAAGAGTACCTTGTTTGTACATACCGGTAACATTGACGCCCAAAACTCAAAAACTTTTTTTTCTTAACAACTAAGATGGCACATATGCCAACTGTTTCTAATTGCGTTGTGTTCAGTTTCATCTAAATATTATTTAAATACACAGCACACAGCCTGCCCGATGATTAGAAGTCTGGGCTTAAGAAAATCTGATCTTTAATCTAAACTAATATTATAAAGAGAAAACATTTGTGTTTTTGTATGTGTGTTTGTAATGTTTTCACACAAAAACTACTGGACCGATTGCAATGAAACTTGGTATGTAGATAGCTGGAGACCTAGATTACCGCATCTAGGCTACTTTTTATCCCGACATTGCCACAATATCGGGACTTACGAAGGTGAAACCGCGAGGCGCTGCTAGTTTTTTAGATACCTACCTAATTCAGATAACAAACAAACACGAAAACAGTGTTATTAGCTCCAATAAATAAACACTTGTTCCCAATTACCCTTTACACAATGGAGCGCTGCTAAACCTATTCAAAACTTAATTATTAAAAAGTGATAGCCTGGTAATCATCATCATCTTTTATGCCCTTATCAGAAATATGTGGGGTTGCCACAATAAGTCTCTTCACTCGACACACTTCTGATAGCCGTCATCGCTACATCTTATCTAACTTGTGATAATTTATTGCATAATGTTAATCTCATTCATCCGCTCCCATGCAACTAAATGTTTCCTGTCTTAATTAGTATGGTTTATTATGTGACTCTTGTGAGAGTAGGTAAGTTCGGTACTTTATGATCTTAGAGTTCTGTTAACTATGGTAATAAGATACCAAAAAAACTCTGTCAAGATTCGTATATCCAATTGTGTTTAATAAAAATAAAATTTTGATATAAACTTATAGGTACTTAATTTATTGAGGAATACGTATTTGACGTGGCCGGAAATACTTGCTTATTTGAGGTTCATCAAGTTAAGGACGCGTAGGTTTAAACATTGTATACCTTTTTAAAAAAGAAGAAAGCAATAAAGAAAAAGTATTTATTTCTTAAGTGACGTGAGTGCTCACAGTACTTAAAGTGATAAAACATTTAAGCCAACGTAAGTCTTAAAGTTTAAGACTTACGTTGGCTGGTTTAAGACATAAACTAATATTCTTAAAATAAAAAAATATTACATAATGTTTCGGTAACATTCTCATTGGACTTAAGTCTGCATATTAGCTGGAAAATGTATCAGAATATTCAGAATGGAAGAAATATACCGAAACATATTACTGCAATAGCATAACTTAGTTTATAGAAATAATATTTTTTCGATCGATATATAATGTAAATTCTATCCATTAATTTGGTTTCTTAAGCTTAAATTTTTTTGTGGTGTCGAAACTATAAATAATGTTCAGCAGTAATTATCTTTCTTCGATCGAAAGAATGTAAATTCTATCTATTAATTTGGTTTCTTGAGCTTAAAATTTGTTTTATCGGAAATATAAAGAATGTTCTACCTATTAACCTGTCGTAAAAATGCAAATATTTTATTTACAAAAGCGACCGCAATAGACACATACTTAAGTCAGAACAGCAGCAACCAAGAACATTACAACCTAAACATGGTGCTAAAGGATGTGTTTTAATTAAACCAAATTAATAACTGTAAATATTATTAAGACATACAAGGTCAAAGTCCTAGTGTTCATAAAGTATATACATACGAATATGAACTAAAACAATATTTAAACTATTGGTCAATCTATACTCTTTACTAATACAGTATAAAGCTGAAGTTTGTTTGCTTGCTTGAACGCGCTAATCTCAGGAACTACTAATCCGATTTGAAAAATTCTTTCAGTGTTAGATAGCCCATTTATCGAGGAAGGCTATAGGCTATATATATATATATGAAGAAGCGGAGCACCAATGAAGAATGTTTCAAAAAACGACGAAAAGTTACAAACGCGGACGAAGTTGGGCGGGTCTGCTAGTAAAATATATTCTTATTGTAAAAAATGTTGCCATAGTTGAAAATTGAGTTTAATTACACAAAACATTAGCCTGCCCACCTCCTTACGTCAAAAAATAAGAAATATCGCCATTTTATTCAATACGTACAATTTACAAAGAAGTCCTGCATTTTTCTCATTACTTAACACGCTAATAACCAGTCTCAGGATTGATGTCCGACGTAAAAATTTATTAAGTTCGAGTTCGACTCTGACTCGCATGAAGAGGGTTCTGTACCTACCATAAATATTTTAACAATTTAAACCATTTATTTTTGTTACACTCAGAATATACAATAAAGAAAATTAATATATATACATATACATAATATATGTGTGTGCAACAAAGGATCCAGCTCAGCTATTGCTGCGCTAGTGCACAGCACTGATTTTCAGCTGGCCCCCTTAGGTAGTCAAAAAAGAAACATTATAAAATTACACGCGCACAATCATTATAAGCAACACATAACAACATAGTTTAATACCCAACCCAAATCACTTACTAAACTTCAAAAACTAAAAAAAATCAAGATGCAAGTTCATATTTCATAAAAATTGTACATGTTACGACCTTGCTTATAGGACTATTTTTTATTATGAATTTACTACCCAAAACTATCGGATAATCCGAAGTAATCTAAGCCGTGTCCGAAACCGGTATAACATTAATCATATATCCGTATGCAGATCCGAAATTTCATATCCGTAACATCCCGGTAAGTATCTCGCATGTGACATGACGTCCGATTTTTTAAATAAATTCTTGCTTTTTTTAGCTTGCTTTAACTTTGAGTTTAAAGAGTCTTCGAGTCGCGTCGTGCGGAATGGCGATCTCTATAATAATATAATGTTCCCTGTTCTCGGTTTTTTTTTGTGGAATCCTTGTCAGCTTGGTGAACTTTAACCGTAACACTGTATTTAAGGTAATTGAAGGCTTTAGTGCTCGACGTGGACAAGCTGTCTAACTTGAATTTGCAGGATAGGCAAGAGTTAAGTAATTATACAATAATGTATCAGCGCAGGTTACAGATTAACAGGCGATAATAATATTATTTGTAACTATTGTGGTAGATAAAAAAATACTATAATTCAAACAATAAAAATCTACATACTACTATACGCACTTATATTTCTTCATAATGTTATATAATACATTGTACTTATTTATGTATTCAAACCGCACTGTGGAATATGAACGAGATGCTACTGAAATAATGTTTTTTTTCTCGTTTATTTAATACTAGCAGCGCATCGCGGTTTCACCCACGTAAGTCCCGATCCCGTTTGAATATTGTTATAAAAAGTAGCCTATGCGTTAATCCAGGTTTCCAGCTATCTACATACCAAGTTTCATCGCAATCGCTCCAATAGTTTTAGTGTGAAAACATTACAAACATACACACAAATGTTTCCTCTTTATAATATTAGTTTAGATTTATCGCTGTGTTTTCGCTAAATGGATATAAATTTAGAACCTGATTTTCCTGGTCCGCTTACGCATAGTTACGAATAGTATTAAAGAAGGATTTTGTAAAAGACTTGTATGATGTAGCATTGAACCCTAAAAATACAATTAAGTGAAAGCGTACAAAAATGGGAACATGTAAATTACAATTAAAGGCCAGTAGCAATTGAGGTATTACAGTGACATTTCTCTTTAATCGATTCATTACAAGAATCTTGGAATTAAAATTTTAACAGCCCGAACTGGCAGCGCAGACTAATTAAGCCAGGTTTAATATTAAGTAATGATGTCATTTGTGTTTACAGAGGAACAATTCTCGTAATTAAGAAAAGTTGCTTTAAAATTCCGTGCGGACAAAACCCCAGTGGATATGGCTGTATATCCAAAGAGCCTACCTATAATACCTACCCGGTAATTGAATCCAAGATCTCGGTATTATACGCAAACATAAGTCAGCAGAACTCTAAGGTAGTCCCCGCCGGATATAAACTTACGAATTTCGTAAATGTCATATTTCGATAATTTTAACTCAATAAACCTCTCTGTGTAAGTGGTAAAGACGAGATGTTGCTACTTACGAAAAACATCTACGTCTGTCTAAGGGTA
Organism: Callimorpha dominula; assembly: GCA_949752705.1. Classification (NCBI taxonomy): domain Eukaryota; kingdom Metazoa; phylum Arthropoda; class Insecta; order Lepidoptera; family Erebidae; genus Callimorpha; species Callimorpha dominula. The sequence goes on from OX457011.1 coordinate 13,235,434, forward strand.
TATTTTCATTTAGACGAAACGAGTTATGATAATCTTCTCTGTTGTGTTGTGTTGTGTTCCCTTGGGAGTGTGGATTTTAATTAATATTATTGGTCGATTTCTGGACGTCTCTTCTCCCCTCGACATAAATAGAAACATACCTTTATATATAAATAATATAAATATATTTAATACGTCAGTTGAAAATTAATTTTGCTTGCTGTTGGTATGATGTTAAAAGAGTTACATTTGAGTGTTTCAAATTAAAATAGAAAGGTCAATTTATTCCCTGGTCTGTTCCACTACCACTAATACTAATGAATACTCTTCTCAATGAGTCGCCTCTGTCTCGAGCGCTTCGCATGCTAAATCTCGTTACAGAGGAGACTGACATATCATACTGTTCACTGAGTGAATTCACTAAGATAACACTATTCATATTATGTTATAAATAATAAATTTGGCATACAGAAATTAGTATAGTTGCTCAGCTATTGCATTAGGTTTTTAACCTGTAATAATAGTTGTAAGTTTAGTAAATAAATAAATTAAGAGAAAGTAATGTAAAAGTAATGTTATGCCATAATGCTAAGAGAATACGTTCCATGCTTGATATATTTAGCAGCACGATTCAAGTAATTGTAACCTATCATTAGATAATTTGTGTACACATTTACACAGGTTATCGTTTTTGCAGTGAAAACTTCTTTAGGCACGTTGTGCACTTTTGCTATGGGGAAAAAGCACTGAACTCGTGGCCGTCACCCTAATAATACATATATAGATCCACTAGAGGGCACTTATCTAAACATTGAGTTCTGTCAGCCCCTTATTAATTAATTTAAAAAAATATAATTAGTTAAAAAAAGTACTTATTGTGAGCGCAATTTCATATGGTAAACAAAAACTTTAAGAAAAATTAAGATGAAAATTTATAACGCCTATTATAGTGCTCAATAGCGAAAACTTTTATTCAAAATTTCGTTGACTCGACACGTCGTTTTAAGTTTTCACTTCTGTCGGCAGTCCCATGACTGCCTACTTTTTTTTTTACTTAATGGAATAGGCGTTTCTCTTCCAACTCACCCGACGGAAAGTGATGATGAAGGTGAAGATGGTACACGACTATCCAAGAGAAACCTATTAACTCTACACTTGAACGTTCCAGAATTATGAATGCCTGGAAAATAGACGCAGTCAGTTCATTGATTCTCAATATTCAAGTGTTAATAAGTTGTTGAAGATACATTTGATAAGGATTATCCAGTTTGTAGAGCAGTTTTAATTAATTGTAATTATAGTTTTTAGGACAGGTTATAGTTACAGAAATCCTTTTTAACATTAAATGAATGAATAACTTGATCATTAATTATACATAAATTATGGATGCTTAAATAAAAATAAATATATAAGTATAATATTATGTATTATTTAATTGTGACAGAAATATTAAAAAAAAAATTACAGCGGCGTTATAATGATTGTAAGTAACATAAACATACATACAAGCATAATAGACAAGTGATTCATGACGAAGGTTTAGGTGTATAATTCATGAAGGTTTTGTGTAAAATGGCTGGAAGGTGTTTGCAAAAATCAATATATGCTTTGCTACACGTGCAAAGCCGGGACGATTTGCTAGTGATATGGAATGGAGTGGATTGGTCAGTTCATGAACTTAGGATAGAGTTTTTAACCACCTCACATATGTTTTTAAATTTATATATGTAGTTACCAATTCAATATATTACCTTTCTTATCACATAACAATCTAAGGTACAGTCAGCAAAAAAAAAACACTCATTATCAACACTCGTTCTTAAAGTAACGGGTACATTTTTTTTTGCTAACTGTTCATAGAATAAATTATGAGCTATTATGATCATTTAAGATAAACATCTTGCATATTGTTAATGACGAGAAAAAAGACGAATGTTACTTGTCAAATTATTTGTATACAAAAATTCGGATGATCAGTTTGTTTATAGATAACGTTTTTTTTGTAAGTACTGTGACAAACAAGTATATAGGCCACCTGATGTCATTTTGCTTTTCTAAGTGTAAGTTAAAAAAAAAACTGGAATCGTTCAGACAACAAAGAACAAGACTTTAAAAAAAAGTGTGAGATAAAAAATACATATCTGTACAATGTACATATATATACTTAAAATTATTGACAACTAGCAACCCACCCCGGCTTCGCACGGGTAGCAGAGATATCTTCAACAATCATCAACATATTTCAATCAATTTAATAGTTATTTAAATTATACACTCAAACCTTCCTCATGAATCACTCTGTCTATTAGTGAAAACCGCATTTAAATCCGTTCAGTAGTTTTTCAGTTTATCGCGAGCAGACAGACAGACAGACGCGGCGGGGGAATTTGTTTTATAATATGTAGTGATGTCGTTTTTTAAATTGAAATTCAAATAAATAATAACTTAGAGTAAATGTTAGACGCCAGAGTGTCAAGTTTATTTATATGTCTTCCAAGAAATCAGATAAATCTACATCTCTGACGATAAGAAGCGGTGAGATAAGACGCAATTTATACAAAACAAAATACCTGAGATGCATTTAAAATATTTATCTGAGGGCCTAAACACATTTACCTAATTACATGCAACATTGATATGCCGCAGGTGTTTCAATTCAATCGGTCTACGGAGGTTAAAACGCCATCGCTATCGCATCGTGTCAGATCGTTTGTTTTAAACTTTAATTGATTTTCCAACCTTTAAGGAGCTCAAGCGATCTTCTGACCGCGACCGCAAAACAAGACTCAACGCTCCTTCAGTGTTCTTCCAGACTCATCATCACTGTACTCCAACTGTTATAGGTTGGAGGATTACTCCAATGCCGGTAGATATCTGCTCTGCCCTCCCTCCTCACAGTATTTTTTTTCTTATCTATAAGACAAATAATAATAGGTATAAGTCAAAGCCGCCATTCTTTCGCATAATTATTTGTTCGCAACGAAATAGTACTTCTGCGCAAAGGCCGTACAAACTCTCGTTTACTCTTAACCACTCTTAAATCGCCTAATTACAATGTTTTCGACGAAGGACATAAAGGTAAGGTCTCGCTATCTATATACCAACTGTCATACATAACACAACAAATCATTTTAAAATAAATTCTAAATTTTAAAATAATTATGTTTTGTCAGTTCTTGGACTGAGGTACTTGTGTATTATGTGAGGAGAAATAAATAAATATAAAAATAAAAATAAATAAATATTTTTTTTATGGCGCGATCTTGCTCAGGACCGCATTTCTTTTTTAACGATTAGAGAAAGATAGAGATAGAAATCTAGAAGCAAAATTAATAACTTCCTGTCGATTATTTAAATGTAGAACAAGTAAAAAAATAAGCGGCTTGGCTCTAAATACTTTAGAATTTATCACTCACGATGAGGTATTTGTCACCTTTTCAAACACCCACACATGTCGGAAAATAACGATTTGCACTGACAAATATTTGTTTTAGTACATTTAGCTTGTACGGTGTTTGCGGTATTTCACACAGCCTCAAGTAAGGTAGAATGGATGATAATCGGCCTTGTTTTGAATTTATAAAATTTATGGATACACTTTTTTCTTACGTTATTTGTTTAACCCTTCTTATAAGTATCCTGCTGTTGATGACTCCATCTTATAAGTGTTTAAGCATAACTTAAATAAAAACCTACATTTATGTTTCTATATGAAATTTCAATGTCAAAAAAATTACCTAAATATTTTGATTGGTGGTTAATATCTTATCCGAGTAATAAGAAAATAAATGGAGTCCATCTATTCGCTTATAGTTTCAATAAAATATAAATCATGCATTAACATTCAAGCCCTATCAAAAATGTTTACTGAAGAAGTTGATGCATTTCTTCACAAGTATTTATTTATAATATTTTAGAGTTTAAAAAATATAGTTAATAGAAGTTAAAACTTTATGTGAATAAACTTAATTAAATGTTATATTTTACGTTTTATTTAATACTAGCAACCCGCCCCGGCTTCGCACGGTACGGGTAGCAGAGATATCTTCAACGATCATCAACATATTTCGATAAATTTACACTAAAACCTTAACAAATTATACACCTAAACCTTCCTCATGAATCACTCTGTCTATTAGTGAAAACCGCATGAAAATCCGTTTAGTAGTTTTTCAGTTTATCGCGAACAGACAGACAATAACACGCGGCACTTTGTTTTATAATATTTAGTGATTACAATTGGGTTCTTGAAAAAAAAAATGTTTTTATTTTGTATTTTAAAACTTTATCATAAATTATACTATTAATAGTCGTTATTTAATAGTCGCTGCGAAAAACTTATTTTTTTTCTATTATTTATAAACAATTCAAAATTGGTGAAATGTTCAAAAGAATCACGTGACTACGAACGCGCCTCGATTTGTCGTCATGTTTGTGACGTAATAATGTTAAAGAAATATCACGACAGTGCAGTTTCAACGTTTTCTATACTCTTGAAACACTGTATCAGCTGTGTGCTACGATGAGTAGGTAGATATTAACATTATGACGTCACACGCGCTCGGGTTTGTTCGGGAACTGTCGGGGTGTTTTCGGTACTAGATTGAAACATTAATTTTTAATTTGATATGGCTTTTTGAATATAGCGAAAAAATAATATAAAAATAGTTTTTTTTTTAGTTCTATAACATAAATATGATCTTTCCATTTATTACAAAAACAAAAATAAAAATTCAAACACCCAATTATAGCGAGAGATATTGCTTAAAAATAAAGAAAAAATAAGTGTTTTTAAATCACTCTCAATAAAAAAAGATGTAATTAGATCGTTCGAAAATCACTCAGCTCTACTTTTACCAATCTCCTTTTAGTTACCAATAAGTATCAATAACCATAAATTTAGTTCAATAACAACTTAATTGTCGATTTTAATTAACTAATAAATTGTCTTCGGTTATAATGACTGATAACTGGTTAGTTCGCCTCACTTGTTTGACTAAAACCGTATTTGCGCTCAATGTAGGTATACTCTGTTTATAATTGTTCAGTTATTTTCCTACCTTACCTATAAGTATTTGTGTGAAAATAACTTAAAATAGTGTTCAATTCATAAGTTTTAAAGAATCATAAACGCCAAAATGTGAAAATTATTTTAACATAACTAAGCGGGAGTTTCACCCGTGTGGTTTAAGGAGTTTACACAATTCTTATAAGAGAACTACTGGGGTAGCCCATTAATGCCGCGTTCCAATAAACAAAAAACGAATCGTTTATTGTTTATTGGCATTATTATCTTACATGAATCGTGTACTTTGCTGAGATACAGTAATCTGTAATGTATATTCAACGTGATTTTCTTATAAAAAGGCAGTATATATATACTGCCTTTTTATTACTTTGTTATTGCGTAAACGAAGTATTATCCAACCAACACTTTTATTTACTTTGACAGGCCTAGTGGTTAGTGGCCTCGATTTGGACCCAGGACAAATAATTGTGTGATGAGGCACGATCATTATTTTGTTCTGTGTCTGGGCGTATTTTATCTATAAATTGTATGTGTTTAGTAGTCCAGTCTGGTCAGGCATATGTAAGTCAATGTACTTGCGCGCGCTAAATACCTATAGACGGTTGGTCCGCCGACGGACCTTATACGCACTCTCGCGCAGTGGGTTGCCGACAGCTGCATTGCGCGCGTTTTAACTCAAGAGTCACAAGTGCGTTGCCGCTCTTTAAGGTGGGAATAGGGGAAGAGTGGGAAGACGGGAGAGGAGGATTAGAGGGGACGAGAGGGGGAGAGAGGAAGGACGGGAATAGGGGAGAGGGTAGGGTTAGGGCCTCCGGTAGCCTCACTCACGCGGCGAAAGCAATGCAAGCGTTGTTTCACAGCCGGTTTTCTGTGAGGCCGTGGTATCGAGCGGAGTCGAGCCGGCCCATACGTGCCGAAGCATGGTTCTCCCACGTAACCGAAGCATGGCTCTCCCACGTATTCATGAAATACTGTGCAGTATAAGAATGTAAATAAAGTAAGAGAAAAAAAGCCTGGCAGCGCTATTTATGTAATTTAAAAAAATAAACCTTTTATCGCTATTGTTTCCTTAAAATTATTCATTAAAACTTTTTGTAAGATTTAGAACATTTTCCACCATACAGTTTAATAATCGAGATTTTAGTAAAGGAAGAAGAAATTATTATAAGGATTGTTTAATCTGTTACGTAGTAACTACTTAGTAATCTGTGGTCTGGTTACCGTAGTACCATAGAACAAGTGGCTAGATGCGATCAGACGGCCGTGTGTGAGGTGTCTCAAGTTATTATTATTATTATTTAAATCTAGCTTTTGCCGTAGGTTTCTCTGTTAATAGAGATTTTGTCAATCAATTCGAGTATGCCTTAAGAATTTTTTTTTCTGTATAAAAGATTCCCTATTTCATTGTCTGTGTACCATGACAACGTGTAGGCAAAATTTCATGATAATCGGTTCAGTGGCTAACAAACAAACATACTCTCTTATTTATTATATTAATGTTTATATTATACTAGCAGTCCCGCGCAACTTCTTCTGTGTTTGTAAATTTTCCCCGGTTTTGCAATATTTTTCATTGACACTCCGCTCCTATTGGTCGTAGCGTGATGTTATATAGCCTATAGCCTTCCTCGATAAAAGGGCTATGCAACACTAAAAGAATTTTTCAATTCCAACCAGTAGTTCCTGAGATTAGTGCGTTCAACCATACAATCTCTTCAGCTTTATAGCATTAGTATGTATTGTATATTATATAACAATAAGGATAGGATATTTTAGTAAGGATTGGTAAGAATTTTTTCTTCGTATCGTGTAACCAACCCTCAATGTTTACAACTTTGGCTTAATTAGGTAATTGTGACAATCTAGATCCCCGAGCATTTATGCTTTGTAAGAAGTATGTACGTTATGTTACATCAAATATTTACTATCTTTATCAGCTGCTGACAAAGGAACTCCAGTGAGAATATCTTCAGTATTAAATCATACATTTCTTTGTTTAGCCGCATTCTTGTGTAAAATGTTGTTTAAAAGGAAAACCATTGTGTTGCTTACTAACAAACAACTAAAGGTGAAATATAATGTTTAAAAAAGTTTGGACGTCTCGCATTTATTTATATTTAAATAAGTGATGAATACAGTGAGTCATACATACAAGAATTGTGCAAGAAAGTAAGTTTTAGTTGCTTTTTGTTGGTTTTATTCGTATTTGTTGTAAAAAAAACTTATAGAAAGTTCGTATTTTAAACAGCCCTCTTGAAATTGCACTACTGTTTCATTTTTTACGACGAGGGGCTCGTGGCTCAGTGGCTAAGTAGGTTAGCACATTACTAAGTTAAGTAATACTAGCCAGCTCAGTCTCAGGATGGGTGACCATTCTTAACACATTGAGACCCCTCCGTGCCTGAGAGAGCACGTTAAACTGTCGGTGCGGTTGCCATACGAACATCTGTTACGGGTAGTTGGAATCCTAAAAATTCTAACAACCTGGTCTAACTACAGAACTTCGATATTACTTGGGTTACTTGGTTAAGATATTGAAATTAGGCCGTATCGTAGTTAGACTGAAAGCCGACCCCAACTTAGTTGAGACAAGGTACGGAGGATGATTTACTCATACGTAATTTTATTACTTACTTTAGTGAGTGTGCGAAAACTGTCTCCGAATCAATTGAACCATCACCATTCCTTCATCGGACTACTACTACACGCAAAAAGAGGTTCCATTCTTTCGTTATCGAAACACCGAAAACCCGAACTAAACGCTTTGACATCTTTTTTTGTGGTTCGAGTCGCCAAAGTTTGAGCTGCCTGCGTATATTTTTCCAGACAAGTATAATCCTGGAACCTTCAAGAGATGAGCGAATAGGTTTCTCTTGGATAGACGTGTACCATCTTCGTGTTCAACGTCACTTTCCATCAGGTGAGTTTGAAGGCAACGCTTACTCCGTTATTGCTTTAAAAAAAAAAACATACAATCTATTAGTAAAGTGGATCACACATTACTTGTATTCTCATCTTTAAAGGATTGTAAAGTATTTCTAATTACCTACTTTCATTGCTCAAACAAACCTCGCTGTTCCAAACAGTTACAAATCAATCGTGTTCATCAAAGCAACATGAATACTTATTTTTCGCAGTATTCATCTTAATAATAGATATTTATCTTTATCACAAGATATAATAGATACAAAGGGTTTGAATGAATGTTGAGTCTAATTATTGTTATATGCGCGCGCGCAAATCTGCGTACTCAGCGCCGTCGCGTGCGCGATGAATGGTGCTTAATTGCATGTCTTTTGTATGAATGCGAAATTAAATATGACTGGTGTAATTGAAGTTTATGTGAGAAAGTTGTTTTGATGAATATGACTCGAAACTATTGAAAGCCCATAGAGAATTCGTTATATATTTATTGTTGTACAGGTATATTTAATATTCATATTATATTGGACTAAGGTGATAGGCATAATGTTTGTTTTATATACTACAAAATTACATAACAATTTAATGTAATGTAACAAGAGGAAGGAAAAAGAAGTAGTCGTAATTAACGGGTTTTCTTTATGACGAACAAAACAAAATGTATATGTACGGGAATTATCACGATCACATTTACTTATTAAGGTATTACATATCTTTGAATTGCCTGACGTCTCGACCAGGTTGCACGAGCCGTGGGCACAGGCTTTCTTTGCTATACTAACTTTTAAACTTTCGCGTTCCATTATTTAATTATGTTTATGTATAGGTATTAACGCAATCACATACCTTAGAATTGCCTGGCGTTTCGACCAGGATGCACTGGCCCTGGTCACAGGCTGTAGAGTCAACCGTGTACCAAAATGGTGGAATATTTTCCCGTCAATCCGTAGAGTGAAATGTTATTCTTACTTACAAGACAGAGTTCTCTTCTCTAAAAACATATCTACATCAGGTATTTAATTTAAGAATATAAAATTAACGAAATCATTTTTAGCTGCTTTCGAAGATATATTTTTTTTCGTAAGCCTACAAAAGTATTGTGGCATATTTCAAAAACGACTGCTGGTAGGTGAATTCTTTTTCAGTGTCAGGGTATCAAATATTTAAATAAAAGCTTATCCTTCCGAAAAAAAAAATATATTTTTAAAACAGAACTGGCTTATATTATGTTCTTTTAAAGGTCTGAAATAATTTATTTCGTAAATTTTATTGTGATGGAATGGAATCAACGTTATCGCTAAGCAGAATTATTGATACGATAATATTATTGATAATATACAATTGTCATGTCATTTTATGTTTGAAAACAAGGATAATATATCATTATCATTATTTTCATTTCAAATTTGATTCATAATTTCTATCATTATCACTTACTGGAACACTGTAAGTATGACAAGGTATTATACACACATAACAAGCTCTTGGCAACAGTGCCAACCGCATTCTCGCTAAGACAGTGCAAATTATTATTGTACGTAGTGAATTATAGAATTGTATATTTTGCGTGTGGATAAACACGGATATTTGCATTTTCCACGTTTTGTATGAAATTGGAACACATATAAAATATTTTAAAATGATTCTTTACAGTGAGCAAGAACTTCTACAAGTAATGTCTATCTCTAATTAACTCGCAATTAATGAAAATAAGTGTGGTATTCATTTCGTATCTTATTCATTAAACCCATGATAGTCACATGATGACGCTAATATAGGAAGATAAAACCATCAATCCGATCGCGCAAGCTCCTAGAAAAAATATAATTTTAATCGATTTGAATCGGATACAACCGTGTTGTCGTAACAGGAGATTTAAACAATAAAACAAGCCCTAGCATCATTATCACCCAAAAGTTTCTATATGACTGTCACCAATTCCTGATGGGATGTAACTACAACAACCACGTAACTCTACGATGCATCAAATGCCGCTGATGAACTAGCCAGAATAGGATCGGAGATGGTAGAAATAAGTCCTGAACCAATTGTCTTACCTCTTGGACGGCCCACATTAGTCATACGGCGTCACTCTAATGTATTACACGAAAATACTGGACGTAGGTAAGTGGATGCAGACAAGTAAAGAAGGTCTTACATAGACCGCAGACTCTCCCACAAGCTGCTAAAACTTCCACGACCAAATATTTTTTTATTATACCTTATTAAATTCTATTAATCACAGGTTATTTTATAAATCCCTATTCAAATTACTTAATCAAATGAGCATTTGTAAGCGTTTCAACCAGGTTGCACTGACCATGGTCACGGGCTGACTTCATGATCGTTAATTAATTCCTGTGTACATAATTATGTATATCATGGATGGCGAAAGTTTAAAAGTTAGTTTAGGAATAGTTGTTTCACTTCCTCCTTACAAAATACATTGTATTAGAATGTCAAAAATGCTGCACTGGCATCGCTCCAGAAAATCTTCACATGTTTCCAAAATCACGCTAATCATTTCATTTCTCAGGGACAGTGACGCGAACGAGCAGATTTATCGATTCGCAGAATATATATATCGTTACAACCGAATACATTTCCCAATTATCTTGCTTCACTTCCTTTTTGATGTTATGATACAAAAGTGCTAGACATATGAAATCTTTGACAAATCTATGCTATTAACGCTACACGGCCAGTCGATTGAAACTTGTCAATTTTATTTAGAAGAAGTCGATAAGTTTTGAACAGCTGCTATTTAACTTAGATTTTTCATCATTGATTTATATATTAACATCATTTATTTATAATGGACACGATGAACCTACGGTTTTATTCACGTGTGTATTTCGGGGATGCTGGATTAGTTTTCTACCCAACTTCCCCCCCCCCCCCCCCCCCCCCTTATGACTAAGAGGTGAAGCGACCTTAGATGTACACGGGCCGTTTTTTGGTATTAGTATTGGTATAGGGCTCTGTTTCCGCATTTAGACTCGTAGGCGGTCCATTATGCGTACAGACAAGGCTGACTAGTTGAGCCAGCTTAGCTCTTTCCAGAAGCACAGAAGCCTCCTGGGGTTTTCGCAGGTTTCTAGGAGCGACCTCGCACCCGCAAGGATACTTGTCCGTTGTGTGGCCACTCCCTCGCACTCCTGGATAACGTGGCCGTATCCTCCGCTTTGAGACATCCCCTGCGTAGAGTACTGTCTGTTGCATTGATAGTGAATAGATGCCGGTTTAGGGCACGAGCAGTTTTCCGCAACTCTACGATAAAGCACGTATTTTGTGTGTGAAGCGACCTTACGAGTTGGTGTCAGGCGTTATTAATCATCATGAACTGCACCTGTTGATGTTTTAGATAAGTATTTTAAAAATCACTTCTACCTTGTCTATCATGTACTACCATATACCATCACCTATTTTTTTTTTTTTTTATGGTATAGGGTATAGGAGCAGTCGGGTCACCTGATGGTAAATGACTACCGCCGCCCATGGGCACCTGTAACTCAAGAGTCACAAGTGCGTTGCCGCCCTTTAAGGTGGCAATAGGGGAAGAGGGGGAGAGTGGGGAAGAGCGGGAAGAAGGGAGAGGGGATTAGAGGGGTGGAGAGGGGGGAGATTGGTAGGACGGGAATAGGAGAGGAAAGGGTTAGGGCATCCGGTAACCACACTCACGCGGCGAAAAGCAATGCAAGCATTGCTTCACTACCGGTTTTCTGTGATCGAGCGGAGTCGAGCCGGCCCATACGTGCTGAAGCATGGCTCTCCCACGTCAAAATTTTACGTCACGTCACGCCAAAGTTTAATCTACATATAACGACATTGTTCAGTAGGTACTTTTTTCTTCTCTGTTTATCTACCGATTTTCTTTTTTTCAACACACTTTTATCAGCTTCACTTGTAACTTTTTTTGTAATTTTTTTTATAAATTAGTTCTAAAGGTTAAAGGGTTAAAGTTGGAAGTCAATTTTAATCTAATTCGAATTGTGGTATCGAAATGAAACTTTGTATGTATATGTAGTTTGGATGACAATATATATCATTTGTTGTTTTTTACTTTTTAATTTGGTTCGCTTTCGTTATTTTTTTAATATTAGTGTTTTAAGTAACTATTGTCGAGCTTTAGTGTAACCAATTGGCAACAGTTTTTTTCCAATACATTCGATCGAGTCTGTTATCAATAATTTGATGAATTGTAATCGAATTTAAAATCGAGGTCGAATAGAATCTCGTTCAATAGTAGTCTTTTATTTACTTTACTTACAAAAAACTACCAAGGTAGCAAATAAACTCACTGCCCGTCTAATAGTACGGAGTTATCTTAGGCTTTAAAGACTGCATTACCAAGGTGAGGTGGTTCCAAAACAGCATTCAGTTTAGAGGGGGAGACACTTGCTACGTGTGGCCAAGTGTCTGAGGCGATTCAACTTTACATTATTTGCATTAACAAAAGATCGTATATTGCGATTTGCATCTTAAAAACAAAATCTTGATACTTATATTTTATTGGTTTTGTTTATAACATGCAATAATCACATCCGTTCATTATAATACAAAAAATATAATATCTGATAATGGTGATAATAAGTCCCACTTGTTATACAAACAGCCGTATTTGTAGATCGTAAAATACCAAAAGTCTCAATTAATTAAAATCTCAAATGGATCTATAAATTATCGTGTCCTAACAAGTTAAATTTATGCATAGAAAAAAATAATTATCTGTATATTTTATTTTATTGAAACAATTTTGACATTTGATTATATTTTTATTACCAAAAGAATTCATTAATTTTCTATACGTAACTGTAATCGTTGACAGTGTTGTGGAGTGCCCCAGAGTTAATAAAATAAATACAATGGATAATTGTATTTATTAAATAAATTTTAATAGTTGAGGTAAAAAAAACTGGGTGAAGCTTGAGTTTTGACAACTAACCTTCGATTGTACTTCTCTTGTCTATAGTTTACGGATGAAGGCGCTGGTATTTTAAAACGCTCTGACAACATCTTTCGCATTTTATAATAACAAACGCACCTGTAAGCGTGTCAAGAGAGTAAACCTGAATTTTACAAACCTATTTGTAGCATCACGCTGACCATAATCTGTTTTGGATTCCGCCGCCTCGTTAAAGACGCGGCGGAAAGGGAATGGGAGAGAACTAGTACTCTTCCGTCTCGCAGAAGACGGACTAGGCACCGGAGAATGCAAAACGATCTCCGGCCTCCATGAACGCTTGCCTGAGGGCGACGGACAGGGCTACCTGTTGTCCTAGCAAAAGCAAACCCGAGACAACGGCGCGAAGAGTTCCGCTCGCGCATCGTAGCGGGGTCGCCTTGCTCGAGGCGGCGGAATCACCTTGTTCAACAGGACGTGGCGGAGTTGCCTTGCTCAACAAGCGGTGGAGTCTGCCGAGGTTCACAGCGGTTTCCTTTCTAGAGAATACCGAGATCCGCCATAAGACTCGATGACGGAACACTGTGTGGTTTTTATCGGTTCAAGATCGACATGTCACCATACCATTTAGCCTCGAGTGAACTAAAGACACGTCGGGGTTTTCACACGCAAAGAAAAGGTTGACCATAACCTGGAATCTAAAATGTATCCAATCCACCTTTTCCCAATTACTTTTTGGTCCGGCTCTCGCAAAGTGCCCGGTTGACGGCAATAGCTCTGCCCCCCAGGCAGAGCTATTGCCGTCAACCGGGCACTTTGGGAACTAAAAATAAGAAATTTTCCATTTCCAGGTAGACCAAAATGTGTGTTTATATCATCTATGTGCCTTATACTTGATGATTCTTATTCTAATTTACTTTGCATAAAGTAAAGATATGCACGTACTATCAGAAATATTCTTTAACTATCGTGAAATCTTAGTACTATAAACAATAATATTTGAAATTTAAAACGTGAATTTAAAGATAAAATGGAATCAAGACAATAATAATTACTATAAAACCGTGTCAGAAAGAATGTTTATATGAATTAACCGTACCATAGTAATTACGAATTAATTAAGTGCGAACTATAGTTTATAGCGGTGTGGGAAGGATGGACACTTGGAGATTGTACTTTTTAACACCCACAAGCCATAAAGGAAAGGTAAGGTAACTGTAACTGTTTACACAAAGCGGTACAGCCAGTCGTGTCTTCTGACGAACATATCGCTCATAGTGTTGTAACTCAAAAAGTGACCAATTTTGTGTTACATTATAACATTTTAATAAGTGATTTCTTTTGATATTTTGCTGGGTGTTATACAATTACGCAACTTGGGGTTTTATAACATTACCCGAATAAACATGGCGCATATTGGGAGATGCCTACGTCCAGCAGTGTAATAAAATAAGTTAATGAATAAAATTAAAAAAAAAATCTAGTTTAGACATCGCCGTCCATATTCTAAATCACTGTTTTCGTAATTGGTGTTACCTCTCTCTTAAATATAAGCATTTAACTTATATTTGAGAGAGAAGTCAAAGAATCTCTTTTTTCCTTTGTCAAATTATTTCATGACATTTGAATATAAACCGCCAGCTGATATTAGGGCACACTAGTCAAAACGACATAATGCTAAGGTATGCTTGCCACCGCCGCCCCCTGAGTACCACCAGTACCCACTAGAATTTAGGGACTTCTGCCGTTGAGACATGAGCGAACGCTCTCTTTAATACCATGCCCGACAGACTTTAAGAGCCTTCAAGGAGAGCCTTATGTTTATTTTCACTTGTATATTATCATCAGACACTAATTAATTTCAATAGTAAAAATTAATCTCATAAATAAAGAGCTCTAAATTATTTATTAATTTAAATAAATTATGTCAAAAGTAAATCAAAGCTTTTTAGGGTTCCGTTCCTCAAAAGGAAAAAAGGATTCCTTATAAGATAACTTTGTTGTCCGTCTATCTTTTACGGCCCTTTTCCTCAGCAATCCATGGAGGCAGCAAGTTGATGGTCCCTTGAAGTTGTAAAAATCAAGCTTGTAAGTCAACGCAATTAAAAGATACGGCCATTAAACCTCAGATTTTAACAAATTTGAATATTTCATTCGTTCCTTCAGGTAAATCAAAACCTATAGGGTACTTCCCATTGACCTAGAATCATGAAATTCGGTACGAAGCAAGGTCTGACAGCACAAGCAAAGGAAAAAATCCGAAAGTCATTAATTTGTTGTTATGTCACATAAAAATAGTTTTTTTTATTACAAACTTATACTTTGCGATTGGAAAGTTGACTTTGTGGTACATCGATATATAGAATATTTTTAGAACCGCAAAGCTAAGTTTGTCTTTCGAAAAAGACGGGCAAAATTCTTCGAGAATTGATTCCCGAAATGGACCTACTATCTACACACTAGTTTGTTTGCTTACGGAACCCACGGTCCGCGAGTCCGATTCGCACTTGTCCTGTTTTTTTTTATGTTGATTTTTAATGTACCTACTCTGCTTTCTAAATGAGTTTGTATTATGTTATTTATAGATATTTTTATTCAATGAAACTCTATTAGTGAGAATATTAATTTTTTATGGAGATCGTAAGGAAACATTTGTTTAAAAGATTAATTTGATTTTTGTGGTCGTCATTCTTTACATTTTGTTATTTAGTGTTCATTAGGGTTGAATAAATGAATAAAATATGGATTGTGTTCGAATATTTGAATTTTAGAAATTTATATACTTAACACTATTGATGTCATCGACTTCGTCTGGCGAAATACATTTAATACGTATTTTACCATTAATTAAGTATTTTTTTTCATCCAAGATTATTACATAGAAATATAGATACACATAAATTGAGATCGACACATGTGGAACTTTTATTAAATAATTAAGTATAAATAAATATATGTTGATGTAAATATATTTTTAAAGGAAATATATATTGTCTAACGGTACATCATAGTCTCCTAAATTATAACTTGAGATACTTCACACACGTCTTATCATGAACTAGGGTCTATCATACCGCTGTAAACTATAGTTCGCACTCAATTAATTCGTAATTACTATGGTATCGTTCATAATATTATTATGTAATAGTGTAAAATTATTAATGTCCTGATACCATTTTATCTCATACTATCAACCCGCCCCGGCTTCGCACGGGTAGCAGAGACATCTTCAACAATCATCAACATATTTCAATCAATTTACACAAAATCTTAACAAATTACACATCAAAACCTTCCTCATGAATCTTCTTCATGCAGTTTTCAATCACTCTGTCTGTACTAATAGACAGAGTGATTGAAAACCGCATGAAAATCTGTTCAGTAGTTTTTCAGTTTTTCGCGAACAGACAGACAGACAGACATGGCGGAGGACTTTGTTTTATAGTATGTAGTGACCATCCGTATAAGTTTGTTATACATACATATAAATATTAAATGTGTACAGCGGGACTTAGTTGCGATAATATTTATAAAGCTACCCGACGTTTTGAACGAATGGTACAGATCGTGGTCACGGGTGGTATGAGCTCAGCTCAGGTGGAGGTGGTACGGCTCCGTGACGTACGCCAACGTCGGTAACCAAAAAAGGTTTTATACCATATAAATATTATCGCAATTAAGTCCCGAGTTACACATCTAATGTGTTTATTGTGTGTGTAAAAATAAATTTACATATATTATATTATATCTGTAAGCTCACGCTTCGTGCGACTGTGAGAAATATATTTGTACCTTCAGTGAAAAGTGATACAACTCAAATTGTATCGGTTTTGATATCCCACTAATATTATAAATGTAAAAGTTTGGATGGATGGATGGATGGATGGATGGATGTTTCTTACTCTTTCACGCCCATAGCTGGAGATCTGGATTAACATAATATATTTAGTTATATTAACATATAACCGTATCAAAATCTATTTGGTACTTCTGCAGTTTATCGCGAACAGACAGACGCGGCGGGGAATTTTGTTTTATAATATGGAGTGATAGCAAGTCCCGAGCGATTTTAAAGTTTCTTGCATCACTGCTCTGTACAAAAACAAGGGTGACCGTGCCGACTGCGGCTCTTAAAGCGGAATTTCGCTTTTGACGGCGCCAGGTAAGGTCTTTGCGAGAGTTCTTCTGAATCGCCTGAAGGATCTGTCTGAAAGGATCCTGCCTGAAACTCAGTTTGGCTTCCGACCTGACAGAGGCACAGCTGAAGCTATATTCTCCATACGTCAACTGCAGGAAAAATGTAGAGAGCAGGGTCGTCAACTATATCTACGTTTTGTTGACTTGGAGAAAGCATTCGATAGTGTGCCTCGTGAAGCTCTCTGGATGGTGCTGGGAAAAATAGGATACACGGAGAAATTTGTGCGACTACTGAGACTCCTGCATGATGACATGCAGAGTTGTGTCACCGTGGAGGGTGAACAGTCTAGTTTCTTCCCCGTTACCTGTGTGGTATAACAAGGATGTGTTCTAGCGCCCACACTGTTCGCCCTGTACTTTGCGGTAGTAGTGAAAGAAGTTCTACAAACTGTTTCTGAAGGTGTCCGCATCCGCTTCCGCACCAATGGCGGCATCTTTAACTTAGCCAGACTCAGGGCGCGCACAAAGGTCTCGTATGCACTGATTGCCAAGATCATGTATGCCGATGACTTGTGCTTTTTGGCAGAATCCCCAGATGGCTTGCAACGGTTGATGTCCGTTTTCTACCAAGCATGCTGCAAGTTTGGCCTAAAGATCAATGTCAAAAAGACAGAGGTGATGTCTGTAGACGTACATGGTCACGAAACACTGTCCATTAAGCTTGGTGAGGACTTGCTGAAACAGGTCATCTTGATGCCGGATTAACAGCAGGATCAGAGCTGCAGCTTCGGCATTTGGGAAGTTGCGTTCCACGACTTAAAGCTGGCTACTAAAATCTCGGTATACATGCCGATTGTGCTGCCAAACCTTCTATACTCCTCTGAGACGTGGTGCGTATACCGCCATCACATACGCACTCTAGACCACTTTCACATGAGATGCCTTCGCTCTATCATGAAAATTAGATGGTCCGATCAAGTGCGCAATACCGAAGTCCTGCGACGAGCCAATGTCAGTAGCATTGAAGCTTATTTAATGAGTCGGCAGCTTCGTTGGTGTGGACACATATCGCGTATGGCGGAAGAGAGAGTGGCGAAGCGCATCTTCTACTCTGAACTAGAGGAGGGTAAGCGAAAACAAGGTGGACAACTCCACAGGTACAAAGATGTTCAGAGGCGTCACATGAATAGGTGCAACATCGAGCCTGCTCAGTGGCAGGCTATGGCAGCCCAGCGTCTGGAATGGCGCAGTATTGTGAGACGTCAAACCCATGAGTTTGAGGAGCAGCGTAAAGCTGACCTCGATGCTAAGCGCGATGAATTAAAAGCCCGTCCATCAGTTGCCATTAATTATAACTATGTAGGCGGTGAACTTACGTGTCCATACTGTGCGCGAAAGCTTACCGCGAAGATTGGCTATATAAGTCATCTTCGGGCACATCAGCGTCGTCAAGCCGACTAGGAGTCGAAGCAGTCGCCATGGCCGAAAGCCGTCGGATCATTCATTCATTCATTCTAACATAAGTAATTATTCACTACGGATATCATTTGACAAAGGTTACTTCAGGGCAGTGCGGTTTTATTTGGAGACACATGTGCGGTAGACATTAGAATGAGTAGAAATCCTTTCGTACTGACGCAGATAAGTCCGGAATTTGCTCCGTGCGGAGTTCGAACAACCAATTAAACTAATACCTTCACTCGTTTCAGAGCGTTGCGGATTATATGCGTGTGGACGGCCCACCGAACGATCGGTTTTATGGGCTTTAATGTAATAAACAACTTAAACGTATTAATAGATATAAACTTTATGAAATCTTTAATTGTAAATGCCAGTCTTTAAAATTCTGGTCAGAGCTAGACAGTTGTGCCAATGGATCACATAACAGCACATTATAATTCTAAAATGTTTATGTGACTATGTGTCCGGACTGTTTATGGTCTTGATTGTTCTAATAACGGCGATTCTAGAGATTTTATTGCCTATTATATGGATATATTATTTTATTGAACTAGTTGATTCTAGTGATTTTACCTGCTTTAAATTTGTATACTACTTCTTTTCTCCGTTCGTCAGATGGCTATAAAAACTATCAACTCTATGAACACAAATTTCGATCTATAAGTTTTGTTACCAAAATACAGAAACCCCCTCGGGCCGTCACCCCACTGGGGTTTTCGGTGGGGCGGTGTGTCGGAATCGAACCGACTAAAACGAGGAGCAGCTTTCATTCAGACATCCGGACCCCCCCTACTCCTACGCTATCTATACACATAGTAATAGGAATTATACGTGTAGAAACCATTTTGGGTATCACCTCAAGGAGGTATGTCGGACTCGAAACGACTAAAACCAACACACTATGTTCCATTACGGGGCCCATAACCGGAGTTGAAAAAGGGCCCTTACATGGATTACTGCTGACTCTGCGGCAGGCCTTGATCGCCTGCCAAAAATCAAACAGTACACCGTTGCTCCTCTTCAAAATACATAGACAAGCGTGTGGAACATGACGCGCCGCCGTCCTAGGCATGAGACAGGCTCATGGAGACAGGCTCATGGCTCTGGAGCCCGGTGCATCGCCTGCGGGAGAGGTCTAACCCTCTATCGTTCCCTTTCTCGCAAATTGCTGAATTCCATACGCTCTTACTATTTACCATGAATAGGATTATGGTCTCAACTCCCCAGTGAGAGACTAACCATATTGATGGTATAAGGACACGGCGTGGAATTGCCGAGGAATTGGGTGACACTGCACTGTTGCTATGCTATGCCTCCGCAACAAGATGGCTCCCGATTTATACGACACAAATACTTCCCGAAGCAGCCGTGTCTTTACAGCATTTTATGTCACATCACATGCCATTAGAATATTCAATGAAATTGATAATAGATTAGTAGGTACCTATTTTTTCTTCTTTGAAAGGTTCAGAAACTCGAATTGATATAATATTATTTTATCTAATTTAAAATAAACATCTCTTAATCTCTGTGCATCTACCTTGTTTCGTCTCTGCATCGCCCAAAGGTCGACTGGGAGAAAATGCCTACGGCATTAAGTCCACCTTTGACACATTTTGTGCATAAAGAATAAATAATAATAATTAACTTGACAACTCAGTTAGTTGAACAATATTTAGATCAGCCTTTCAAAAACCGGGTGTCAGTCATGTATTCATGCAACTTCCCTCATTAATCCACTTGCGAGTCCGAAGACCACACAACAAACAAATTAAATTAATTCAACCATTTGAAATTACCTTTATATCAGTTAAAACAAATAGTTTATATCATCAAAAAGTATAATTCGATTAAGTTCTAAATCACAGATACCGCAACACAATTTATCAATGTCTAAATTGATTGTGAAAACCGGATTGCTTCTTAAATATACATGTTTTACATAAAAGCTTAATGCGTGTCTTATTTTTTTTATTTCACGTAATCTATCTTTTAATGTAAAGTAGCCTTTTTGTAAAGGTTAAACTCTCATTCGTCAAAGGTTAACGCTTTTAAAGCCTAAAAATCTGTTTATGATTCCATAAGAAATGTTATCGATAGTAATTAATCAATGATTGTTATGTTTATGTGTGTGACTTCTGGTCACTTGATCCCGGATCTATTCCGCAGGATAGGGACTTATCTGAATAGGGTTGTCAACTCGCTTACCATCAGACGGGAAACATAGAACGACGTTATCAAGATACACCTTACCAGAATGACACCTGGGAACGTCTCCAGAACTCCTTCCAGAAAACAGGGTGTGATATGGTTGGTTAAATGTGACACCACTGGCTTTGCGAAATATATTGGCGCCAGTGATCGTTTGCAATTCGCAAATCTCAGCAAATCGGCTGCGGTGGGCTTTGTTTTTG
Source organism: Callimorpha dominula (assembly GCA_949752705.1). Classification (NCBI taxonomy): domain Eukaryota; kingdom Metazoa; phylum Arthropoda; class Insecta; order Lepidoptera; family Erebidae; genus Callimorpha; species Callimorpha dominula. The sequence continues at coordinate 13,256,279 of OX457011.1, forward strand.
TGAACTTTACTATATAAAAGACTAGCAACCCACCCCGGCTTCGCACGGGTACAAATTATACACCTACCTCATGAATGACCTTCCTCATGAATCGCTCTGTCTATTAGTGAAAACCGCATGAAAATCCGTTCATTAGTTTTTCAGTTTATCGCGAACAGACAGAGGCGGTGGGGGACTTTATAATACGTAGTGATGCTACACCTAAACTTTTGACTCAAACATGTACAGTTTAGTAACACTAAAAAACACGCTTTAATTGCCCATCGATTTAAAAAGTAAAAATGAACTCCATTGTACACCGCCTTGTTTCATCATCAGTATCATCGTTACCAAGCCCAATCTGTTAGACTCGTTTAAGTGAATCAACATCTGAACTGCATTTATATATATTGTAAGACCTCGCTTGGCTGAAAGGATTTTGGGGATCGGGTGTTCTCGGAGGAGAATAGGAATTGAAAGAAGCTAATGGGAGAATTATTATTTATATTAACAACTGAACTAGTTACAATAGATGTGGCCCAGCAACTTGACACCACTCGTGACTCCACGCTTAACTGCTTCTCTCATTTGTTCTATCAATTATACATTTTAAAATAATTCGAATTGAATTCACTGCGGACTACTCACACACCAGTACTAACGTATATCACAGAGGTGTGATATACTACAATATACATGCAAAGTTTGATTTAGTTAAGACAAAATTAGAAGGTTAAAATTGACTATTGTGTTGTTAGTTAGTTGCATACAAGAGAAGCTAATAAACGTCGTGTTAAAACATTTTAATTCCCGTCATTTGTCGGGTAAGGGTTATGGTTTGGCCTGATAAGTGATCGTGCCGGTTCATATCCACCGCTCTGAACGAGTACAGAGACGGTGAACCCATCTGGTACCTCACTATTTAACCACTGTAACCATTGCTAAACCAAGGAAAGTTCGGAGAAAAGAGCAGTCCCAAGTAATGTCTGTTGGCACGTCATGTGAAAGCATTTTGCTTTTGCCGTTTGCAGAAGGGTATATATATATATTTTAGTAAGAGTTAAAAGTAGACAGCTTAAAAGAATTAGTTGATCTGATGATTTGTTAATCTTTTATAGGATTTTTATTGTTTCCTCGCATTGTATCAAAAATCATGAACAATTATCTAGTAGAAAATACATTAGCAGTCTATTCAGTAGGTACTCTATGACCCAACCTTGACGTTCGATGTCGTAGGACAACACGTTTTTAAAGATAAACTCCTGTTATATAGTTTTCTCTTTAAGTCAATGTTTAAAATATATTCCACTAAAAGCTATAAATTAATCATTTGAAGCCATGATAAACCCACAGTGTCATCAACGAAATCAAATCGAAAAGTCGATTTATCATAGAGATACAAACTTATCCGATAAATTGAAGTGAAAACCTGTTTGATAAATCTTTTTTTTTATATTATTATTATATAATATTAGTCTTAATAATGTCATTACCGTATATTAAGTGCTATCGTTGAGAATATTTAGAATGGTTCGATGAACATAATCGATTTTATAGGTGTTTCATTCTAGTAGTTATTTGAAGTGCCAAAGGGTTTCTTAGTTTCCTTTATGCGCCTTTTTCTAGCTTGCTTATCTAGAGCTAATATAGATATTTTACGTGAAGCGAATGCCATCAGACTTCCACAACCCAAATACTAGGCAATATCGAAATTCTGTAGTTAAACCAGGTTGTCGAACTTTTTAGGGCTCCAACTACCCGTAACGAATGCCACAGATGTTCGTATGTCAACCGGGACTGACGGCTTAACGTGCTCTCGCTTGCGGCTTCGCTCACGTGTACATATTCATATATTTTGCGCGGAACCCTAAGTTACTCCTTATAACACCAGCTATCTGCCAGTGAAAGTCCCTTGAAAATCAATCGACCCGTTCAGGAGATTAGCCGGAACAAACAGACAGACAGACAAAAATCTTAAAAACTGATTTTTAGGCAGTGGTATGCAATATGCTAACTGCATGAGTTTAAAATAAAACTATTATTTTGACATTACAAACAGACACTTTTATTTTGCGTGCGTATTTTGATGATACGGGACTAGTTTAGGATCCAACAAGGGTCCTTACTAAGGCGTGGAGCGACCAGCCCGTCGGTTTCAGGCGCCACATACCATAATAATGATTACAGATGTGAGTTGTAATACTTATATAAAAATACTTTATAAAATCTCGCGCCGGATGATCGACATAATATCTTTACAAACATTTAATTTCTCAACAAGGCTAAGAAAACTTTTATTTTGTCATAAAAAAGTACTTAATATTATTCTCATGAACACGTCAATGCACTAGTTAGCAAATTTCGAATTTATGACGACTCAATACCTATTCGTTTACTAACTGCTAAAATTCTCTTCCGTTCACATCGTTCTGACATCAATAAGTAAGTAAAAAACAAATTGAACATCATACATTGAGTAAATTTAAAGGTCATTCTGTAAGTTCATTTAACTCTAGAGGCCATGCGATTCGTGCCTTTGCTTTTAAACAATTACAAAACCTTTATTTGACAACCCTGAAAGTGTTAGTCAAACGATTTTACACTTAATTAGAAGCGATTACAATTGCAATGAGATTTTAGGACTTCAGACTTAAGATTGTCTTTTACTTTTATAGATAACATTTCCGGAATATTATAGGCTTTATTGTTATAGAAATAAAGTTCTTTTATACTATAGCGACAATGATATCACTATGATAAATTAGGAGAAAAAAAACTTAATACATCATTTTGTTTTGATCATACGTGATAATGTTATGGATGACAGTTCAGCTACTGGGTATTTTTTAATGAGGAAAAATGCTTATAAGAGCAATGTATCTAGAATTTTCTACAAGAAATTATAAATAATATGTCACTTTTTAGGGTTCCGTTCATTCGAATGAAAAAACGGAACCCTTACAGAATCACTCGTGCGTCTATCTGCCCGTCTGTCACAGTCAATATGCTCGGAATCTACTAGACCGATTATGTTGAAATTTGGTACACATATCAATTCCTGTACCCCAAACACAGATGTGCAACGTAAATAGATGAGTTTTGAATATGGGGATCTCTTATGGGGTTCAAATTACAATTTGGTCGCCTGCTGATCAGGCGGCCAAAGTGTGCAGGGGTTCTCGGAGTCTTCCTTCTTAGGGTATCCTGGGTCCCCTGTAACAGACTCACTTATGACGGAATACCGTGTGGTTCTAGTCAGTTCGAATCCGACATACCATTTCACCACGCTTGGCTATTGGCTCTTGACATACCAAGTAACAGGGCTTGTTGTGAGTTTCAAATAATTTTATTTATAAGTAATTTTAAGAATAACATTTTTAAAGTTGTTTAAGAAAATTCTTGAAAGTTTACCATTCCCCCCTTATATCCAAAACTATTAAGGCTTAAATAAAAAAAATAGAAAATATTTCTTTACGTAGTAGTTGGAATGTATGGGAGAATATGCTCATCAAATACCATGTTAACTTTGTTCTTGGGATAAGTTATTGATAGACACAAAGATACATATTCATGGTACGGAACCCTCTCCATGGTTTTTATTAATAAAGATTCTGCACTTACGGTATACACATTCCTTTTTACGATCATTGACTTGTGTATGTTGAGGGATACCAATTATATAAGACGATAGTCATTTTAGCAATAAAAAAAAATACCTAATTACATTCGAATTTCGTAACAGCTAACTGTTGTTACTAAATTACCATTTTGCTTTAAAAAAGGCATTCGTTCACATAACTTTAAGTTGCCTGTTAACTTATGAATTTCAAATACGTCTATAGGCTTCGGTACCCGCTTACTATCGGCGGTTTGTAAAATAAGTTAAAATAAGAAGTACTATGTGTACCTCCCTCATCTTGTGTACTACTACTGTATTACATTTTGTTATTTATTACTTTACTAATAATTATTGTAAAACGTTAATTACAAGATTAGCTACCAGGCGCTATCAAGTAATCTTTATACCGGATTTAAAGTATCCACAGTTGATTGAATAACGACTGGCTTGGCCATAATTACAGCTCTCGTTGATAAAATACGCTGGTTCTCAAATTAATCATATGGGCGTTTGAACTGTAATTGACAAGTTCATTTGAATTAAGCTTAACGATGTAACTTCCGTTCTATCGTTCAAATAAAATTACTTATTGAAATACATACATTTTTTTGGTCCTTCGAGCTTCTTTCTAGTAACCGGTTAAGAACAACTGTTATGTACTATTTTTTTTTAAAAAGGACTTTTCCTCGATATGAAATTTGATAAATATATACGACTTTTCTTTGAGGGAGACATTGCCGCTTTCGTTTCACGATTTACCGAACTGGAATGTCTGTTTCTCCGCTTATTAGTAGGAAGTATAAAAAAGAAAGAGCGAGGGAGCGGCTTGTACCAAATCTCTGGGCCTTTTTAAGGCGGTGAACATAGTCTGCCATTAACTTCTATCCAGTCGACGTCGTAACCGTAGAGTTAGCTCTTCGGGAATGCGATGAAGAAAATATCTTACTTAAATGATTAAAATTCTACGCAGAAGTAGTTACTCAAAAAATAATCTTCCAAATTTAAAAATCTAAGTATATAAATGTAGGTAACGACAGAAAACAGAGTTATCTATTTCAATATATGTTTTAGCATAACGGAACCTGAAAGTTGAATAAAATGAAGTATTAAGTAAATTAGTAAATAAATGATTAATGCTCAAATACATACACACATATGTATGCTCACACCTTATTCCCCTCCAGGGTAGGCAGCGATGATGGAACGCCATTTGCCGTGATCGTGACATACAGCTCGCGCCTTTTCCATATTGATCAGGCCTTTCATACACCCTGATTAATACGATACAAATTAGCAATTAGTAGAAGTTGCAGTAGGTATGAAGAACATGAACTTATTTTATTAAATAATATCAAAATAATACAGAAAGACCAAAGGATATAAGAGTAGAGAACGACCAAAGAAAATATGGATGGACTGCATTAAAGAGGATATGTTGGAAAGGGGAATAAGCTATTAGATACTAGCTAAGGCCAGTGTTCCCCATTTTGTATTGGGATTGAGGCGGCCGCGAGAATCTTGGCTACAATTAAAAGAAGCTAACTGGGTTAACTTTATTTCTCTTCGAACCCCCATCTGTGGCCGCAGCGAAATGACGAATGACAGAGTAGAATGGCAGAAGAGAAAACATTACCGAACCCAAATCAATTTGAGATAAGTTGACTTGTTGAAATACCAAATAGCGACAATAATGCGCTTTTGAGATTGCCTGTTGGGTCGATGGGAAGTTGGTTTTCTGAACGGTTGCGATTGCGTATATCTTTGAAGACTTACTGAGAAATAGTTTTCTTTTCCCGCCATTTCTCATTCAGTAGAGAAAATCCCAGCATTTAGACTCAAAAATCACCATTGCAACGGTCGTCGTCCTTAACTTAGTGAACCTAGATGCATAACTTAATTACTGATTTAATAATATCAAGTCTGAACGATCGCTGACGCAGAGAGCGGAAGCTAACAACTCATAAGGAACATAAAAGTTAATCATTACGGCCATTAAAGAGATAGGATTGAAACAAAAAATAAATAATCAATTAGGTGGACCTCCCATAGTATATTAATCGAGTTTGCATCTAATCTATAACTTTTTTACATAGAATCGATATTTATATGTTAAACTAGCGTTAATCGAATATAAATTGAATAATCGCTTGATTTTGCATAATTTTTTTTTGATAATTTTCACACCAGTAAATCTGTATATTTAAAATTTATCGCCTTTTCTGTGATAAAGAATTTGCATACTGGTTTAATTTAGTAATAAAATTATTTATAATAAAATTTTTGTTTGTTTTTTTGACTCATCATTAGTAAAAAGTATAAAGGAAAAAATAAAATCGTCAGAAATCTGAATGTGAACAAAAAACATTCAATTACTATACATATTATTATGCACCTGGAGTTTATTTATATTTATTGGGATCTCCATCTTACATGGCATATGTTAAGTTTACAATAACAATGAATTAATGTTCTTCCTTAACTACAGGAGACCACATCATGCCAAAAATTATACATATTTTTTTTTATCTAAATGTCTCTGATTACAATTTTTTATAATTTTTATTAGATGTTCTTTTTTTTTCTTCTATTTAAATCTTCTATCTAGTTCGCTTCTCACAAGTTCTTACCAATTTACTTGTTTTAATTTTTATTTGATACAAATTTCAGGTTCTTCTATGATTCTTAAACGATGATAATAGTTTTCAAATAGACTTTAAGACATCTCCTTCATTTATTTGAAATATTTGTCAATTTATTTTTGTCTTTACCTGAATTTCATATTCCATATTTAAAAAAATATATTTCTTATATAAAATAGTAATAGTATTTTTATATAAAAATAAAATCGTGAAAAAAAATAACCTTTGTTACCAGTTGCATTGCGTACAAAGTATGATAACATAAATTATTGCAAAAAAAAAGCCGAAACTCATTTTATTTTACAATTTTCTAGAGACAATTTAGTTTTCCGATTTGGCAACCCTATGCCTGCTCTAGTTTCATGTCGAGAGAGTATGTTGAGAAAATAAACGTGTTATTTAACACCCTAGAACTGTTAACGATCGTGCACAAGCTCATGAAACGCTTAACTAACTACTGACTAATTTTACCCTGATACGTCGTTACGGATCACCTGTAGGCTAGCAGTTTGGATTGTCAATAATCATCAAACTTTATGTCTGCATGCAGCTACTGTAGGGTTGTCAAAAATGTCTTTTCCGATTTTAAATTAATTGATATATTTTGTAGGGCTTGTTTGAAAGGTGTAATGACAGTAGAGGAACCTAGTGAGATATACAAGGATAGAGGGCTCTTTGTCTACCGTGATGAACTGATGACAGAATGGCGCGAATTTATGTATGTATGTGTATGTTGTATATTTGCAATTGTTTATAGTTCTACTCGTAGTAACTGCACGGTTCGCGCCACAGTAAAATTATGTAGTCAGTTTCCTGTGTTGAATATTGTGGGTTTGATGCCCACGTGGCACAATTATTTGTGACACATAGTTGTTCTGAGCGTGGGTATACTAATGTATCCATTAATTCTTGTGAAGTTGGAACACAGACATATGCGCTAAGTTTGGATAAAAGAGAAAAATAGGAAACATCCTGTCTGTGCTTCTGCTATATGACACATATATGTAAACAGGATGTTACAGAAAGGTTTGGTCAAATATACGACCCTAAAATATGACCCCGAGAAATAGGGCAATTTGCAATACAACTTGGTGAATTGAATTTTTTTTTACCTTACCGCTATTGACATTTTATTGTAAAAACGATTAGTAAATATATATGCAGATAGAACAATATCAAGCTAATATAATTATTTATACGCGAATCAACAAGACCAATAGGTATACGTCACTGACTTTGAATTGCCTGACGTTTCGACCAGGTTGTGGACAGGCTGACTCTGCGCATAAGTTCAGCTTTATGTATATGATGTATATGATGATAGTAATAATAATAATAACGTGACACATGTCACACACGGCCCACTGATTCATGAGGAAGGTTTAGGTATATAACTTGTTAAATTGCTTTGTGTAAATTGATGGAAATATATTGAAAACCGGGGCGGGTTGCTAGTTATATATAAATTACACAATTATTTGTCCTGGGTGGGAATCGAATCCACGACCTCTGGCTCCGCAGTCACGATCACTAACCACTAGACCAACAGGCCAGAAATAAAGCTAGGCATGTAAAACAATGGTAACGTGGTCACCCTACACGCATGTCGAATGTCAAACGTTAATTGCCATACATTATTATGATTGATGGCTAGTGTTTACAGTTTGTTAGTCATAAACCGTAAATCCCATACGATACACGACTTGTGCGAGTGTAGAAAAAATCATAACTGAGTATTGTTTGGAATTCTGCACATTTCGTGACAGAGAAGAGAGAGAAAGAGGCGGATTGTCAAACGAGTGTTTGTACGAACAGTAAAAAAGTTCTCAAGTGCTCTGACAAAAAATTAGGAAATAGGATGTCATTTTAGAGAGATACCAGGATCTTTTATTGAGTAGTCGGAGTGTTCATTTGTAAATCAAGAAGCTTCGTAAAAAAATGTACTAAAATGATACGTCTATTGATTTGGTGAAAAAAACATTATGACACAGACTGCTCAAGATTTTTTTGAGACCATTCACGAAACTTTAGATGAAGAAATTAAATTTTAGAAGGACCAACATCTTTTTTTTTTTTTTTTAATCGTGTGGAAACCCCCACGGGTCATCACCTCACCGGAGCTAACGGTAACATGGTATGTCAGAATCGAACCGACTAAAACCACACGGTGTTCCGTCACAAGGAGGTCTAGAGGTCTATTGCAGGAGGACCCGGGTATACCCTAGGAAGGAGTCCTCCGGGAACCCCCACCGACTTCGAAAACATTCAAAGTTTTGCACTTTGCGGGCAGGGTTCCAGGGTCCACTTTTTCGGATGATGTGAGAATAATTATGGTTGAATATTAGGAAACCCCAACGCTGACCAAATAATAAAATTGCGGTGAAAAAAGACGGGGTAGAATAAGCAGAAAGAATATATAAACATATAAGCATAATTATTACGCTTAACTGGTCACACCTCACATACGACAAACCCAAACTAGGCAGTGCCTGTACTATTGTAGCCAGACTGCTGATAAACACACTTATTTATTACTAAATAATAACTTGACGAATGTCGAATCACACATGGCCGTCTGATCCCAAACTAGGCAGAGCCTGTACCTTTAAAACCTATTAGTAAATATTTATGCAGATAGAACAATATCAAGGTAATATAATTATTTATACGGGAATTAACAAGACCAATAGGTATACGTCACTGACTTTGAATTTCCTGACGTTTCGACCAGGTTGCACTGGCTGTGGACAGGCCGACTCTGCGCATAAGTTCTATGTTTATATATGTGTGTATGTTTATATATTGATAAATTAAACGTAAATGTAACCAGACTTCTGATAAACATACTAATATATTTCTAAATACATACATATTATATATAAATTAAACAATATCACATAGATTGTATTGTAGTGCTTTGCTTAGTGTAGGTCTAGATAGCGATGTACAATACATATGTCTTATAAATAAATAAATAAATAGAGTGCCGGAGAAACTTGTAGAGAGACGCCTGAGGTGGTTCGGTCACGTTATGCGCAGAGACGAACGACAGAACATCTTGGTGCAGAGATACTAGGAGAGCCGTGCCCACCTAAAGTTGAAATGAGCAAAGAAGAAGAAGAAGATTGGTGTATATACACAGAACAGATCAAAGTACATGTACCATTTGCCAGTGTTTTCTTTATATATCTCTTTGCAAAAATTTTATTATCCTTCAGATAAACTCCGCAATAAAACTCTGTCATAACACTTTTCATAATTATCGCTGACATGAAAATGTACTTTATATCGGCAATTAATTAGCGCATTAAAAATGTTTATTAACATAAACACTCTCTAAAATTAATATGAATAAATAAAAATGATTTATGCAACTGTTGAAAGTAATTTCTCTAAACGGTCGTAAATTTCCGTTTATTATATTAAACTTCACTTTTGTCACCGGTTCATGATAAGGCCGGCACCATACATAACGGCAAAGAACACACATAAATAATATAAGGCCTGCGCACTGCTCAGGCCATAAATAGACGGATAATTGAGTAACATGTTTGTTTTGCTTTGGTTAAAGTTTAAACCAAGTTACTATGATTAAAAGTCAGGTTTGCTGTTTGTTAGATATACGATATAGATGTTTGTTCGATATTCCTAATGTTCAGTTTTATTGGAAATCTTATACCACATTTTACTTATTTATACTTACTTACCTTCAAGTGTAGAGTGGATATGTTTCTCCTGGATACGCGTGTACCATCTTCGTCTTCGTCGTCACTTTCCGTCAGATGAGTTTGAACGCCTATTCCTTTACAGAATAATAAGATAAAAGAAAAAACTGTCAGTCGTAAGACTGCATGTCAAAAGTGAAAACTATACACAAATCTGTCTATGATATATGTATCTGAGCGTGACGGACACCCGAGTTCAGTGATTTTTCTCCATACCAAAAGTGTCCAACGTTCCTAAAGAAGTTTCCACTTCAAAAAAACTGATTATTTAAACCACTTATGGCTGTTAATGATCTTTGGCGAGGTCCCTGTGTGTTGTAAAGACTATTGCATTATAATAATAACTCAATCTTTAGGACGTCTATTGCTGAACACAGGCTTTTAAAAGATACAAAGTGCATGTTAGATGTGGGTTTGTTACTCAATTTAGAAATATAAGAAAAAGTATTGTTCTAAAGACGTTGGTTGTCTGTCACATGTCTGTGGCAAGCATATCTAAATAAATACTTTTTTTTGCAATAGATATTTTGGCCTTATCCCAAAACTGATTCTTTACTATGGGACAACGCAATTTAGGCGTAGTAATGAAATAGATTCTCATAGGAATTGTTATTAATAACGACTCTTAAAATTTATAATAAAATATTTTTAGTTTTACGTAGTCAGTTTTACACTAAAAGTGGGGTGTATAAGCATGTTGGCCTCGCACAGTGCGCTGAAAGTTCCTTTGCAGGACTAGAATTTAAAATTTCAATAAGAACGGCTCTTGCAGTGAACACAAGATTCCTCTAGAACGATAAGTCAAAAAAAATGTCTGACTGTCTTATTTATAATGCCATATATTTATAATACTAAAGTTTCAAATATAGATTCCCTAATGGACACCATTTGTATTAGTTCGTCTCTCTTTTTGAATGTTTTTGAATTAATTTTAAAGATACAGGTTATAGATGCGATTATAATCTTTCTCGTAGTAGTATTATTTATTTTTAATAGAAATGCGTGGTATGCAAAATGATAACTTGTGTTCAGTTTACACCTACATAGAATGGTACTAACCTCAAAAATGTAGATAAATGAATTATTATAAATATCACCAAATGCTTAAATACAATACACAATAACTTATACCACAAATATATTTTGGTCAATTTACATAGTAATTTACACTGTTGATCGTTTCTCTGAACTAAATATTACTATTTTGGCATGTTTATTATCCATAAATAGAGTTATTTAATGGATGACTTTTATTATTAATGGCCAACCGATTTTTGTCAAATAATTTAATAGTGTCCCTGTTTCCATTGACTCTTGTGTGTGTTCCTAATACGAATTGTCATTTTTATCATTAAATTTATCATTGCTTTTTGAAGCCCAGAAAGGTGCTTGTGAAGTAGATTCTATTCAGTTTTGACGCCGAGGTGCGATGGTGTGATAGGCATCTTTGAGTTGGACGTACGTGATTATATGATGACAATAAAACTGGAAGAAGAATAAATGGCTTTATTACGTGTAAAACTAGATTTTGCTGGTGGCTTCGCTTTTTCTTTCTTTTTTTTCTATCCCTCGGGATTTTTTTTCTGAATTAAAGGTTCACTATGTTATTTGCTGTATCCCTGGCAACGTGTATAAACAATTTGATGTTGATCGGATGAACGGTACGGCAGCTCATAAAATACAAACAAGCAATCATTGATTTTTATATATAACATGACGAAGAGAGACATCGTCGACGACGTATTTTTTTATTATTGTTACTATTTTGTTTTCTCGATATATTTTCTCGATATTGTATAATGGTTGCAATAACTTCCTGTTTGTCAATTGATCTGCATTTTGTCTACAGCTCTACGGTTTCGCTTACAAAGTTTCGCATAGAAACATCTATGCGAAACTTTAAAAATGAAAATTATTAAATTGGTATTTATTATGGATTTTTCGGAACAAGGTTAACTGTTGTTTCCGTAAATAAATCCGGCTTATGTTTTTCACCCGAAACATTCAGATTCTGAATGAACCCATTTTCTCAGTTTGTAAAAATACATTCTCGCAGTAGCTGATTTAAATAAAATAGATTAACCTGAATTTATCTATCTATCTATATCTGTTTTATTGTAGTTCAACTAAATAATTCACAATTCAACATTGACGCACAGTGGGCGGATTGTAGGATGTCTGGCCAAAATATCATTAATCACAAGTCTCGTAAAACAATAAAACGGTCGTTGTATTATTGTAGGTAGAAGCAGTTATTTTGAGTAGGCATAGATAATTAGGTAGGTAATGTTTTATATGACAAATGTATTTGTCGTATGACACTCAAAATTTCATTCAGGGATGTCATGTCACTATGCATCTACGGTTCAAAATATGAGTGTCTTACTCTTTCTACGTAAAATGCTAAGCTGAGCTAAGGTAGAGGGCTAAAAAATATGCCAAAACAATAAACAAAAATATACTTACATATATTTTGCCCAAATGTAACTTTTGCAGGTAGCCGAAATCGATTCCATGATTTTTTTTTCTCCATACATTGACGCTTCACCCTACTGTCTCTTCGGATCTTGACTGGTTAGGTTTCTGGTGGTAAGTTAACTTTTAAAGTGGTTTGGTGTGTGTTTTGAATGAGGTTAGTGTATCGGTGATCAATACAGGCATTCTGAAGAGACTGAACCACTGCCCAGGTTTTGATTTCGCTAGGTAACAGCTCAACGTCCAGTATGGCCGAGGCCAACACACGACGAGTCTGTCAGTGAACAGTCAGAGAGAGACAGAAACTATGTACCATAAGCCATATGTTATTGTGAAAATATGTAAACGCATTTACTTGAGAAAGCCACCTTAGGTGAAAAAAAAATTAATTAACTATGTAACAAGATTACAAAAAGTATTTTAAACACCCTGTCTCCATAGACTTAAAATGTTTTGATATAAATAAAATGGTAATAAAGAAATAAGAATACACGCGGGTTTTGAACTCGTAACCATGAGATAAAACAGACGTTTGGCTGCGACGTCATCTCTCGTTCCGTCAAGATGTTGCCACGCTGTCTAGGCGTTCAGTAATAACTCATTTGCTAGTCTGTTAGCGGCATGCGTCTTCAATAAGAATTTATGACAATGATACCTATATACAATTATGCTAATGTTACAAAATATACACTACAGGGTTTTGAGGCTCTATGAAAGCGGTTTGATCAATAGGTACGACCAGAAATTCAAATAAGGAGTTATGACCCCAAGCACTAATTACTAGATGTGATTTTTTAAGTAACGAGTATATCTCTAATAAAGGACCAAAGACATATTATTTTTATAACTTTCAAAATAAAAACACAATCCTGATTTAAGAGTAAACATCAATATTAATCCAAGACACAGATACGAAGATTAAAGATAATATATTGCATTGGTAATGGAGGGTATATTAAATGCCATGTTGACCGTTGAAATATAAATCAATACTTGACAACTGCGAGTTTCAGACTGTTGTTATCTGTGATCCACAATGTTTAATGTAAACTGATATTAATTTAGGTCATAAATAAAAAGTTTTAATCTATTCTAATGTAAACTTTGAATTCCTTTCCTAAGTATATTCAGCTATACTGCAATGATCAATATAGCATAAAATATTAGGAAAATATAGTGTAGGAGCGTTTAGGTACCCATAGTTTACATACCCATGTAGGCTTATTTACGTACCATACGTATATAAAAATAAATTACTATGCTCTGTGTCCGACAGTGTCCTGACTGTCCAGAGTCATTAAACCTTCCCGCCATCACTGACTATTTTTTCAGAGATTTTGTTCTCGCGGTAACCGATAGTCACTGTTTGTGTTCACTAACTTTTAAACTTTCGCGTTCCATGATATAATATTATCTACGTATTAACGGAAATTAACGCGATCACGAAAAGGTATTACATACCTCTGAATTGCCTGACGTTTCGACCAGGTTGCACTGGCCGATCCACTTCCACTTTTTTGTTATTTTTGATATTTTCATTTCGCCATGTACCGTCACTTACTATATTAACAGTGTCCCTATTCTGTGCGCAAACCGATGTGGCCCTATTCTGGTGTTCACCCGACTGCGCATAAAAGCGAGCTGGCATGTTTTTCATCACTGGATTCCACGCTGTAGATAATTTGAAACCATCTTCCCGATTGAAAGTTTTGTGCTTTTTAATTTCAATCGCTTCACGTACAACTCTTGAGTAAAAGTGACGTTCCGTGGAGAGGACTTGTGTACGGTGAAATTCAATCCAGTGATTGGTGCCCGCTTCGAGTGCATGTTCTGCAATCGCTGATTTGCTAATCTGTCGGGTCTTCACAGCAGCGATGTGTTCTTTGACCCTTTCAGCAATAGTCCGCTTTGTTTGGCCTATGTAGGAACTGCAGTTTATTTTGTAGACACCTGGAGTTTGTAACGGCAAGACATCCTTCGGTGTACCCACGATGTTTTGAACCTTTATGCCTGGTGTGTATACTGTCGGAATGGAGTATTTCTTTAATACGGAGCCGATCTTATCCGTTACTCCTTTGACATATGGCATGTAGGCTGGTTGTCTGTTCACCTCCGGATGCTTGCGTCTCATTGTCGGTTGCTTCTGTGTTCCATTCACCTGATATCCGTTACTTTTAAGTACCTCCTGAACATGATCCAGCTCTCGCTCCAAATGTTCAGGGTCACAAAGATCGTATGCTCTGTTCTTGAGTGAAGTCATAACAGATTGCAGGTGTCGGGGATGATGATGAGACGTGGCGTGTAGGTACCCATCCGTATAAGTAGGTTTGCGTTACACACAGTGCGACAAGGACCCATCTGATCTCGCGGTTACTTTGACATTTAAAAATGACAATGACCTATCCGCCTCCACATCATATATGAACCTTATCTTTGGGTGAATAGAGTTGAGGTGTTGTAAATATTGATCTACTTCCTGTTTATTTCCTTTGACGATAATAAAGATGTCATCCACGAATCGCTTCCGAAGCCTAACGGTCTTCGGACAGAGACTCAGCGCCTTCTCTTCAAAATGCTCCATCCAGATGTTGGTTAGTACAGGGGCTACAGGACTACCCATTGCGACACCATCAATCTGGTTGGAATGTTGACCTTGGAAAAGGAAATAGTTGCCGTCTAGACAATGTTCAAGTAGATCAATATAATTGAACGGCAACTCGTGGTCTCTCAGGAGGTCTTTTACGACGTCCAACCGTTCGAAACGTCAGGCAATTCAGAGATATGTAATACCTTTTCGTGATCGCGTTAATTCCCGTTAATACGTAGATAATATTATGTTTGTGTTCATTCAAGGTTAAGGCTAAGCCCGACAAAAGTCTGTTAAAGACTACGTTTACAGTCTACGAATGAATTCAGTATTGGGTAATTTTTTAGAGCTTTTCCTCCTTGTTGCTCCGAAGGCCACCGAAACGGTGAAGGACGGGAATAAGCTCCCTTTCGTTGCGGTTTGGGCCAAACAGAAATCCGTCACAGACCATATCCACCACTTCAAAGTCAAAATATGGCGAACCCAACATAACCCCCATACTTCACTGTCTGCTATTAATAGGGAACCGCTTAAAAACACATTTGCCCTAAATGTGGACCTAATCCTACCGACAGTTTAACGTACTGCCTCATACGATTTTGCTTCTTAAACCTGATCAAAAAAAAAGTCCCCATTATTGCCGATTAGTTTCCGAAATTGGTCAGAGAAATAAAGTTTCAATAACATATTTAATTTTTATCATATTAGAAAATTTTCAAAATAACTATTCATTCGCAATCTGTAAAAAACTAACAAAACGTTAATAATATAAAATAATCTCATTATAACTTGATTCATGATCAAAAATGTTAAAAGTAACTACGAATGACATCCTGATCCGTTTATTTCAGCGTACTATTTTAAAAACAATATTTTCTTGGATGTGTCCAACAGATTTTGTAGGTTATATAGTCAGCGATGCTTTAGCCTATACTATTATTTTGGTTCGATCAACTGCAACTCTAGCCTCTTAATCCAGTCACGAATTATTTTTAACAGTAGATTTTGCAACTGAATGAAGGTAGATGTGCACCTTGAATGATTTCTATGTTTAATAGGTTCAAACCTTCAACGGTATCACTGAGTGATTTTTATTTTTTAGTACGTTAGCTTTTGGAGCATTTCAATAAAATGAAATTCAGGTGGCATCAGCTTGCATCCTGTTTACCTCTCGTGTAACACTAACACTATTGTACCTGAAGATCTGACTTTTAAAAAGAGTGGCCAAGAGTTTCTTTGCCAGTATTCTTCTCATAAGGCCCTACGCATTTTGGAAACTGGAAGTTATAGATCGACACAAACAGGCAGTAGATTTTGGTGTTTTTCACCTAATTTACCTTGACAATCCAGTACATGCTGTGGCGTCTGTTTGTGCCGATCTATGATTTTAACTCTAGCTTCAATTTAACGTTCATAAATATCACTTAGTGTCTTAATTGAATAAATGATTTTGAATTTGAATTTGAATATATTCTTCAACATCATCCCCAATGCTTTGGGACAAGGTTGACTTTTCTTTATTCAAGCTTGAAGACTACAAATTTCTTTTTATAATCACGCTTTAAAGAAAAGCACTGCATCGTCGCCCACGTCTTACGCGTCCAATATTAGATTGTGAACACATTTTACTACGTATAAAAATAACGTAACAAAGTGTAAATGAACATCAGCGCACCGTGTATGGTATTAACCGCCACTGTTTTGTCTAAAAAGTTTCGTTAATTCGAACCACTGTCTGTTAATCACCTCCTAGAAAGTGACAAAAGATTATTGGTCGTAAATAATCTTTATTAGTAAGCAATAAATCATTTTTTAGACAGGTGATTGGGTAATAAAAATATACATGATGTTTTGGAAGCTGGTACTCCTACGCAAATTGCAATCAAGTGACGAACGTTATATGTGGGCGATGATATGGTTGTTATATATTTAATAATGATTGAGTACGGATGTTCACATCTAGATTCATTGAGAACATCATTAAACCTACTTATGGTGTGCTCAATTTAGGTTTATGGTATCGCAAATTATGTTGTAGTACTCCCTTCTTTATCGCGTGGAATCACGTGCCATGACCTCGCGAGGGCAAACGGTGAAATAGTAGGTCGGAATCGGAAGTCGGAAGTGTTCCGTTTTTTTAAAACAAATAATTCAACAAACTCTAAACTTGTTTTATTCTTTTTAGTACATGGCTTAAATAATAATAATAACTTCACACATCTCACACCCGGCCGTCTGATCCCAAACTAGGCAGAGCCTGTACTATTATAACCAGACTGCTGATAAACATACTTATACATTCTTAAATTCATACTTATTATAGATAAATTACACCCAGGCACAGAATAAATGATCATGCTCATCACACAATTATTTGTCCTGGATGGGAATCGAACCCACTACATTTGGCTCAGCAGTCAGAATGTTTTTTAAAATAGGTTTTTTTTATTATTTTATTTTTTGTCCCTCGAGAGCAGTACTAATAGTTAACTAACAACCCGCCCGGCTTCGCACGGGTAGCAGAGCATATATACCTAGATATAGCAGAGTATATATACCGTTTTCGTTATTGTGTGTTAATCTTAGAAGATAGACATATAGCTTTGCTAATATATATTATTATGAGGAAAAACCCCGTAATACATTATTTTCATACAACTGTTTTAGTTTACTGCAGTCGGTATGATTTTTCAAACAATCACTTTAACAATTGTCGTCATATTTCAGCAAATTTATACGAAACCCTAATAAATTAAACACATAAACCTTTCTCATGAATCACTCTATCCGTTGTGAGAAAACTGTATAAAAATTCATTCGGTACTTTTGCGCTTTACCGCGAACAGACAGACAGACAGACGCGGCGGGGGACTTTGTTAGGGTTCCGTACCCGAAGAGTAACCAACAGGACCCCATTACTAAGCTTCCGCTGTCCGTCCGTCTGTTTGTCAGCGGGCTTGTATATCATGATCCGTTATAGGAAGACAGTTGAAATTTTCACAGAATGTGTATTTGCGGTGAGCGGCTAAACGAATATGATATAATATTAGTTTAGTTTAGTAGTTTAGTTCGTTTATTAGCAGCTAGTAACTAATATTATATAATAATATTAGTTACTAGCTGCACCCGGCATGCGTTGCAATGCCATTTTTTTTTTATAGATCCCCTAGAACACCTTACCTAAGTTTCATTACAATCTGATCAATGGTATCGGAACGCATAAAAGACAAACATACACACACACACGTTGCCATCAACTTTTATAAATAAAAAATATATTAGAGAAGGACTTTACCAATCGTCCCACCGCTTCGTTGTATTTCTTCGGCTTAGTAAAAACAGTTATTAAAGCAATTTTATTCGCTTCATACATAATTTATGAAGAGATAAAGTCTAATTTACCAACACTATAATAAAATAGCAGAACACATTTGGAGCGAATTTTTAACGAAAGCCTAATTTATGATACAAACACGATAACGAATTAGCATAATCCTTACAAATAGATTGATGTTTCTATGTAAGAAAATCTTTTTCGGTTCAAATAATCTTGAGAAGAATGCGGTATCATTTTTTAAGGTAAACATTATTGCTGGCTGGGGGGCATCCAAAAATTACGCAAGCTTGGTACGCAAGGTTTTAATCTTGAACAATATGAGTACACCGTAATATTGTATTCTTTGTAAGGTTATTGTTACTTGAGTACTTATTTTGTCTACGGGCCTAAATTACTTGTTATTTACATTATACATCCGATGAGTTTGATTATTTGTTTAAACGTGTTAACCTCAGCTTTAGGAATTTTAGCTAAAAACGATGTACGAGTATATGCCCTGATATCACAGAAATAGTTTTGGCTGACATTTTAAACTATCGCTTCTACGGATCTTGAGCAAGACGGTATTGCGGTATAAAATGGTAACTGTTTGATTTTTAACCGACGAAAAAATTTTTTTATTTTTTTTTATGTCTGTTCAGCCCTTACTCCGTTATTTATGAACCGATTTTGATTTTTTTTTTGTTAGATACGGTATACCTCAAGGGTGGTCCCATGTCAAGGAAGCCAGGATCTGATGATGGGATCCTGATAAAATTGAGAGAAACCCTTGAAAATTATAGGAACGAATAGTGTTTTTGTTTACTTTTCATTACTTTATCAGGTATTTGCGTTTAGAAATCATCACATCTTGTAGCTGAGCTGATGATGAAAAAAAATCATAAAATAAAAATCTTTTTAACAAAAAATTAAACCGACGAAAAGAACTAAAAAGCAAAAAATAAATAGCTTATTTCCATAAACTACGAAATTTTATATTAACTTATTTTGAGTCGGCGCCAAATAATAAAATGATTAATTACCTACGTAGAGCCATGTCCATTTCTACGTAGGTACAAATAAAATTCTGATAATTAATCAGTTTGTTGTTTGGCGCTGACTCAAAATAAGTTTATATAAAATTTTATAGTTTAACGAAATAAGCTCAATACTTAAGACTTAGGTTTATTTATTTTTTGCTTTTTAGTTCTTTTCGTCGGTTTAATTTTTTGTTAAAAAGATTTTTATTAAACCAAGCAAATTTTAGACATTCGTTTCTTTAAAATAATGTTTATTGGTTTCTCGCGATGTAGATTATATATAACGGATTTCCGCACAATTGTGACACGATTGTTGCTATTCAATTTCTCTTTTTTTCTTTCTTACATGGTTTCGTGCCTACACATCTTGTCACTTTAGTTCCAAGTGAATATATATCTTCTTGACATAAATGTTCCATCGTCTACAGCATACAACCAAAATAAAGCTGTATAACTATGATAATGATGTTGATAATAATGGTATGAAATTATAGATACACGTAAACTATTTAAGACTTACGCAAGAAGTCTACTATTCATAACAAAGACTTTTATATACAGAGTTACATCTATTCTAACATAATAAAGCTAAAGAGATGTTTGTTTGTTTGTTTAAACGCTCTAATCTCAGGAACTATCGGTCAGATTTGAATAATACTTTTTTAAATTGTATAGACGAGAGTTTTTTTTTTTCAATAATACGACCCTCGCGGTCCGTTCCTACTATTTTTTTTACAGATGAGCTCTACGCCATCCTTCCCCCAGATAGTATTATCTACATACAAGTTTGTTTGCTTACGGAACCCTCGGTGCGTGAGTCAAAGTCGCACTTGTCCGGTTTTTTAATATGAAAAAATATCTGTTATATATTATACTAGCTGCGCTCCGCGGTTTCACCCGCGTAAGACCCGATGCCGTGGGAATATCGAGATAAAAAGTAGTCTATATGTTAATCCAGGTCTCTAGCTATTTACATACCAAGTTTTAAATACATCCTCACAAACTTTCATGTTTATAATATTAGTATAATTGTACTGTTTACCTAAGTAAACTGTGTAAATAGGTCGGCGGTCCGGATCCAGACCGCAGTCCGCCATTTGATGACCCTTGGGACTAGAGTATTCATTGAGGAAGGTTATATACTATGTAACGTCACGCTACGCTTAGCAGCGCAGCAGTGACCATAAACGGAGGTGAAACTGCGGAGAACGAGATTAATAACTTTGTTATCATATAAAATGTTGTATGTCTTAGGGGGCTCCCTCCGCTATAATATTACTTGCTTTATTTATTTTATTTTATTTATTTATTTGACACTTTATGCACAAAAGAAATTGTACAATGGTCGACACCAGTCTGCCTTAGGGTGGTGCAGAAATGAGTGAGTAGGTGCACTAGATTTAAGTAAAAAAAAAATAGAAAAGAGGAGAACAGACATAATATATATACCTATACATACATAGATACAAATACGATATAATCATAGATACGTGCTCACTTACATACATACATTTATCAGCCGTCTGGTTACCATAGTACAGGCTCTGCCTAGTTTGGGATCAGACAGCAGTATGTGATATATATCGAGATATTATTATTTATAAACAAATATAATGTATTACTGTTGTGATGATTCTGCTAGATTCTGCCAAATGTGGGCTCGTGCTTTCGCCTTGAACGAAAGGCGACTAGGTGCTATTCTGACTTCCAGCGGTAGAGCGTGCCAGAGGAGGAGACAGATTGAATAAAGAAAGGGAGAGTGAACAGTTGAACACACGCGGATGTATGAGTGGGGCATAACACAAGAAGATTGTTTGCAGAGCGGAGAGTTCTGTTATGATGTTTTTACTATATTGTTTACTGTAAAAAAATGTTGTTATTATAAAAAAAAGATTTCTTTATTTTTAAAGACTACTACCGCGTTAGGAATATTCCTGTGTCGCGGAACTTTTAAACAACAGACACAAAGAACACCCAGACTCGGGAAAACTATTTGTGGATCACACAAATTTTTGTCAGGTGTGAGATTTGAACCCAGAACACTCGGCGCGGCGTAGTGGCGAGGCGACCATTACGCCATCCGTGCAGTTGATTAGAAGTCCTGTCATTTTGGTAACCCGACATGAGATTACGTTCCCATTTTAAATTTGCAAGTTTTATTTCAATACAATTTGTATAGTACAATATTTTCGCTTATTGCTGTGAAACTCTTAACAGATTCCATCGCAGAGGCCAGTATCTCACGATGTCGGAAGCTTTACCTGCAAACAAAATAAATTAGGCCTGAACCTGTCATTTATTCGTGGCCATGTGCCAAAACTTCCGCGAATGCGCCTTTTAATATCAGCTGAATAATTTCTCTCCGTAGCTGATAAAGTTGGACTTTATTCCTAGTTAACATTATCTACTATTATCTACTGTTTTTGAATCATAGCATTATCACGCCAAGTCTAAAAGTGCGCAGCAGTTACCCTAAAAGTCATCTGGCAAGCAGTAGGTTATAAAGTGTTAAATCGTTATTTATACGAGTACTGATCTAACTGATATAGATCTACAGTTCGTTTTCATGTTTGAATCGACTCGATTAAAATACGCAGTGGTTGTCATAATGGCAGAATCGACCCATTTGAAGTAAGGGTGAATTTTGAAATAAAACCGACTAAAATATTTTGTGTCCAAATGATTCAAACATGGTTTGTCTATGGCGGTTACGAAATGATTCGAAAATAGTGTCGTTGTCGTTAAAGCACAGTGTGCATAATGGCAAACTATAATTGATAAAACACAGTGTGGTTGTGCCAGAATAGATTCAATATTATTATAATTTTTCTATGACGCAATCGAACCTATTAAAATAAAATGTTTAGTAAAGGCATTGAATCGCTGTGACTAGGATGGACAAGGGGGTAATGAACACATTAGAGGTCGCCTGAAAGTAGTGCCAGTGGATGAAAAGTTGAGGAACTACAGATTATCGTGGTATGGACATGTGATGCGCAGGGACGAGCAAAATGTGGTGAGAGAGATTATGTAGATATGCAAATTTACTGGTACAAGACTAGAGGACGACCAAAGAAAAGATAGTGGAATGCGTGAAAGAAGATATATCTAGAAAAAGAGTTAGAAGTGAACTGACGAATGATAGAGGAGTATGGAAGGAGAAAACACATTACACCGATCCCAAATAAATTTGGGTAAAGGGGAAAGATGATAAAAATATGACCTAAAAATCTTACTTAAACATTTTCACACAAATTCAACCCGATTTACGAATCAGCTGCATTAATTTCTGACTTAAATAAGTATCCCTTAGTGAATAACATGATTAAAAGATTTTATTTATAAATTAGACAGGTAGATAACCGTGCTGAATATCTCTGCACAGTTTCAGCAGTCAAATATTACAGATTTTGTCGCCACACTCTTCTAAACAAGTATGATTTCTCCATCCTACTTCCTACTAATATTATAAACGTGAAAGTTTGTGAGGATGTATGGATGTATGTATGGATGTTTGTTACTCTTTTACGCAAAAACCACTGAACCGATTGCTATGAAACTTGGTATGTAGATAGCTGGAGACCTGGATTAACATTTAGGCTACTTTTTATCCCGATATTTCTACGGATCGGGACTTACGCGGGTGAAACCGCGGGCTAGTACAAAAATATATCTTCAATTAATTTCAAAATAAAGACTGAATTATTTCCGCCACCTGCAGCTCAATTACCGAAAGTCCAAAATATTTTGCAATCAACTTACGCAAAACATCCATTCAAAAGTCTAGCTAATTCCATGAATACTAATTGTGTGTGTAATTAATATTGCTTAAGCACCTTTGTTTAAAACGTGTGAAGTACCTACTTAATTCAAAGAACCTTGAATTATGGGTCGGTTTGGCAATTAAGTGTGACTTTCTGCAGTTTAAAGAAATGAGAGGAATTAAAATCACCTTTCTTATTTTTAATAATGCTAGGAATTTTAAATTTGTAAATCCCACTATCCCACTAATCCCACTATATAATATTATAAATGTGAAAGTTTTGATGGATGGATGTTTGTTACTCTTTCACGCCCAAACTACTTAAACTTGGTATGTAAGATAGCTGGAGACCTGGATTAACATATAGGCTACTTTTTATCCCGATATTCCCACGGGATCGGGACTTACGCGGGTATAAAATAAATGATGCGATTCGATTCTTTCTCTGCTTTTGTTGCCAATTAAAAAACACCATTTGTTTTACACGCAACACTACAGTGAGTGAGTTTTAGGTTTAGCATTTCGATCGTTCTTAGACTACGAGTATTCGATTACCATCAAGAGGCCTCGTATGTTATTTAATACTCCTAGTCCTTGGGTGAAGCCTATAATACAAGGCTAAAATTACCAAACCGCCAACGATAGAAATCGATTCTAATTCTAATTTAAAAAACTGCATGTTAGTGAATTAAAAATGTTGTAAATTACTCCACGGTCTAACTGCTTGCACCGAAAACCACTTGTCAGTAAAATTAGTGGTATGTCTGGGCATTTTGTGCTTCAGAATCTCTGGAGAACGAGTGTGTGGATGGAACAGAGTACCTACCGTACAAAAGAGAAAGAATCTAATAGGTACTGTCTGTAACAAAAAAACATCCAAAGACTGATTTGTTTGCATTGAAACTAAGTTGTACTACAAAAATAAGCGTACTCCTGTGTAGTTTATTATTAAAATGTTTACCCGCAGTTAGAGAGAAATCTATTTTAGTATCGAGTTAATGTTGAGAAAGTGATACCTTTGATTGAATCTTGGCCAAATGTTCATTGAAATTTATTTTACAAATTGCTTTTAGATTTGTTTATAAGCAAAGCTTCTGATCCATGTTCTACATGATTGGAGGGTTTTTATTCTATTTTGCACAAACTATTAGCACTTCAAGCATTTCAAGTTATGTAGGTTGTATACCTACTTTTTTTTTGTTTTATTTGTTAGGGGGCAAACGAGCAGACGGGTCACCTGATGGTAAGCGACTACCGCTGCCCATGGGCGCCTGAGTGCGTTGCCGGCCTTCAAGGTTGGAATAGGGGAAGGGGAGGAAGAGGGGGAGAGGGAAGGGTTTGGGCCTCCGGTAACCACACTTACTCGGCTAAAAGCAATGCAAGCATTGCTTCACTGCCGGTTTTCTGTGAGGCCGTGGTATTACTCCGGTCGAGCCGGCCCATACGTGCCGAAGCATGGCTCTTCCACAGTTAAACACACACCTACTTAACTGTCGTAACCCTAGAACAAGAGTTGCTGCAGCGCGGGAAGCTTTCCATTACAGACGATTTTGCGAAGAGAGACAGGGAAATAAACGTACTTCTCTATAGAAGGCGGAAAGGAAACGGAAGGCAACAAAAATAAGACAGGTTGGTGAAGAGTTAAACCCAAGGTCATGACAAAAAACAGACTGAAAAGCAATGAGGTGCACAAACACTCTGTCTTTGGATTTACCCAAAAGAAAAAGTAACATTGTAATATTTTATACTACGATACAGATAGTAATTTAAATAGAACGGTAACTAGATACATGCTGACCAAAGGGTTCACGTTACAGTACTGTTGCTGGTACACCGTGGTTCTTAGTATAGGTACAACATACCAAAAGATATTTTTATATAGCTGTGTACTGACGTAAACAAATGAATGGAAGGAAAAAGGCGTAGAGGAAGGCAGATTAAAAGATGGGAGGATGATCTGCCGAGAGTTGGAGAAGGGCCGCTAGGGATCAACACATATGGAGGGAACTTGAGGAGGCCTATGTCGTAAGACAGCCTGACCTGGTAGCTGATGATTAAAATGTAAATTAGATATAATTACTACATACTTATTAGTTAATTTAGTAACATGTTTAGTTTTTTTTTATTTTTGTATTAAGGCAGGTCAGAGGAAATGAAGGCTATTTTTATTTTATTTATTTATTTTATTAATGTAGTGGTGATTGACTTTTTAAGGATGGTCACACAATTCTCTCCGCTGTCGTAAATACAAGTAAGAGTTAAATAGGAAACCCGTTATGAACGACTAAGACACTCGTAGGTGGAATTGGCACTTCGACACCTGATGGTAATTTTTGAAGGTGTCTTTGCTGCAGTCTAATTTTTACTCATACTTGCCCAAAGATCTTTGTCTGTACAGACATGAAGCATTAGACACCAGATCCGGACTTGGTGACAATGGGAACACCTTGGGAGCATACCCTTAACAAAAAAAAGGTTTTTTTTTAAATCGCAATGTAGATGACGGTAATATCGGTGAATAAACATAAAAATAAATACATACATACAGCTGAACATAGAACCTCCTTCCATTTTTTTATTCGTTTAACAAGAGTTTTTGAGTATGGAATACTAGCAGATTGTACTTATATTACTAACACTATTAAAAAAGTTAAACCGTCTTCAAAAAGCCCTAGGAAGGGACACTGAAAAATTAAAAATAATCGATTTCAAACTGGTTTTATAAGATATTTTTTTAAGGTTTTACAAAATGAAGTTTACATAAAATGAATAATAATAATAACTTTCAGTACAGTTGCTCGCCTGGACTCAATTGAAAAAGAAATGTTTGTAGAACAAAGTGAACTCAATCGATATTATCTTTCATCACGCAATTGAACGAAATCACTTGTCTAAATCACTCTTTTAACATGTAAGCCATTATCGGCGTTCCCTTTGAAAATGGAGCTTGAAAGTGATCAACTATTGCGGAACTCCGCTCTATATTTCACTTGTAGGGTGACAAGGAGAATGCAATTGTTGGGATATTTTATTTATCACAGGATGTATCCAGCTTCAGAGCCATGGGATTAATGTCCATTAACATCTCATTGAAATGTAGTTGGTAGTTTGGATAAATATATGACTCAAAGATTATAATTAACTTTATACTAAATTGAGACGGATAAGATTAGCCAGAAGGCTAACCTTCTTATCTCTACTTTGAGGTTAAAGTGCATTTTTGCTTGCACCTGTATGTGACAGTGTAAAATTTTAAAAATATTGTTAGTTTTAAAATAAATTTGACGTTTGACGACGACTTTTCAATCCTCTACTAAAACTCTAAATCTGCGCACGTAGATCTGTCTACTCTCTGCATTCGCAAACCATTAATAATGACGTAAATCAAAAATAAGTAAGGTATATTATAATGAGATAAACAAAAATAATAATGAGATAACGCCTAGGACAGAGAGAAAGGGTATCTTTTATAGATAATCCAGACTTAGGTTTCTTTTAGGTCTACAACTCAGGAAAAAATCAGCAGTATTCTTCTTCGTCAAAATGAGTTATTATAAATGTCATCTAGTTGTCTAACTATAAAACTTATATATAGGTAACTAGAAAAGACCGAACAGAGATAGTAACTTTTTCTATTTTGGAACAAAGTTCCTTATTGCACGTTATTCAGACGCTCGGCGGATGTGGGCTAGCCCGAAAAAAGTGTAAAATGCTGACCGCGAGTCGATTTATTTAATTTTTAAGTCTAAGGATTCTGAATTATACTACTATCATTTGATGTTGTTTGTATACAAATTATCCATGTATTAGTTAGGCCAACTTTCAGAGATAGCGCAATTTTAATTTCGTGTTTTTAAAATATTTACTATATTTTGATACAATTTATTTAACCCATTAAATATATTAAGATATAGCGAAAGGAACTTCATTCGGGTGTCCCAAAATACGTCACGCTTTTTTTTTAATATTTTTTTCTTCTTGTATGAAAAAATATAAACTATACTGATATAATTTTTATTATTTTCATATTTCATTATGATGGTCACCCTGGCGAAATGTTAGACTTGTAATGGTTCCGTATAACAATTTATTATAAAGAAAGTGCTTGAAATAGCTTCGACTGATTTTGAGCGAGTTTTCGGTCTTAATAGTTTGTGGTTTATGCTTGTTTGTGTTGAATGTGGCTGTGTTGTGTTTATTTAAATGTTATCATTATGTTAACATATAACACAATTTTGTAAAGTTTAGTTTAAATAAAATAGGATAGTATAATGAGTGAGAGAGCAAATTCCACTTCCTACTAATATTATCAACTTGAAAGTTTGTGAGGGTGTATGGATGTTTTTTAGTCTTTCACGCAAAAACTACTGTACCGATTGCGATGATACTTGGTATGTAGATAGCTGGAGACCTGGATTAACATATAGGCTACTTTTATCCTGATATTCGAACGGGATCGGGACTGACGTGGTTGAAATAGCCTATATGTTAATTCAGGTCTTTAGCTATTTACATACATCGCAATCGGTTCAGTAGTTTTGGCGTGAAAGAGTAACAAACATCCATCCATCTATCCATCCAAACTTTCACATTTATATTATTAGTGGGATAGTGGGATTGTATGCAACACAATTTGTATAATACAATAATTTGCACTGGTAACATGATAGTGTTACACATATACCAATCCAAAACTGATAATTTTATATTTTTCTTAAAATAAACAGATCTTTTAAGTAAGAAGTTAAACACTAGAAGAATTTTTTAAATCGGACCAGTAGTTCCTGAGATTAGCGCGATGAAGCAAAAAACAAACAAACTCTTCAGCTTTATATAATTAGTAAGTATAGATGAATATAACTCACAGAAGTTTTTATTCTAAAATTAGAATTGACATTCAGTTTTATAAATTAGGTACTATATCAATTATTAGCTGTTCCTGAACTGATTTTATTAAGTATCTGAAAATATACAATAGCTTACTAACAATAAAATTTTAAAAGTAAAGTATTTAAAACTTATGGCATTTAAGATTTTTATCAGTCAGTAAAATATGCACCGGATTAGTCCTTAGCTAGATAGATCACGAATAGATCATTCGAGAATTTTACCCCCTCTTTCAGGAATTTAGCTGTTGTGTTCCAATCCCATTACATCTCCTGTTGCATATAATTCAGTGCCATCCCTTAAAAGTAAGATATAATCATATTTCTTACAAAAACTGATGTGTGTGAACAGCTTTATGTGCGGTTTTACGCTTGCGCAGCTGTAACCCAAGGCCAGCGGTTCAATGTACAGTGTTATCTTACACACCGATATATGCAGGTGAATCATCACTTCATCTCGCTTTTATCTACTAAGTGACAAGTACGAAGGGATTATAGGATTCGATGTGACTTCCACATTCAGCAAAAACATACTTCAGCATCATCTACCGGAAACGAGCTGAACTACGTAGTAGCTACTGATCCTACATGGCGGAATGAATACGTTTATAGAACTAACCAACATTAACTGTTAGGCCGAGGTCCGTCACGATGATCACCCCGCTTAGTTGGATGCTACCTTTGTGTTGGAGGGACATAACATCCGCTACTCAATCCGCAGAGACTCAATATTTATTAAAAGAGAAATATCTAATTAAATACCAACCAATTCGGAACAATAACTATCAGTATATCCATCAGAGGATTTTAACCTGACCCCTTATATTCGAAATGGTGTGACGAAATTTATGAACTAACCCTATTTTTGAGAATACCAGGTGATATTGAAATACTTATTAAGGCATAAAATACCTTTTTGTGAATTTTAATTGACAAGAAGAAGTCAAATAGGACTATTTAAGAGAACTAGATTTCGCTCGGTGGTTGAATTTCAACCATGGCTTATTTCATTGGCTAGTATAACTTGAACTGTCATTGTATAGATTTACGTACGTACGACATTAAGTACGACAGGTCAATATATTTAGTGGACGTACTCGATGTATTGATGTAGCCGTTTCCACGTAATTTTTTCAATTTGC
Organism: Callimorpha dominula; assembly: GCA_949752705.1. Classification (NCBI taxonomy): domain Eukaryota; kingdom Metazoa; phylum Arthropoda; class Insecta; order Lepidoptera; family Erebidae; genus Callimorpha; species Callimorpha dominula. The sequence goes on from OX457011.1 coordinate 13,285,450, forward strand.
ATGACATATTCGTTAAAAATTGTTGCCTTCTGCTACATACAAATAAATAGTAAGTATTTGAAATGTCACGTTAATGCGTTCGTGAAAATTTATATCCTACTAATATTATAAACGCGAAAGTTTGTAAGTATGGACGGATGGATGTTTGTTACTCTTACACGTAAAAACTACTGAACCAATTGCGATGAAACTTGGTATGTAGATAGCTAGAGATCTGGATTAACATATAGGCTACTTTTATCCCGATATTCCCACGGGATCGGGACTTACGCGGGTGAAACCGCGTAGCGCTGTTATGTGTAGTGTTACACTTATCAATAGGGTCACCTATTTATGTGTAACACCACACAATTTCCACTTGTTAAAATGTTTTGATTGATTGAAAACTATTTATTTAGAACACCTACCTATCTGATTGTGTACGTTTACAAAAATGTTAAATGCTTCTTCGTTTTAGTGCATTATTATCGTCTACAAAGTTATTACATTTTGGAATTGATAACTTATGATTAGTTATGATTAAATAATTTAGTTTTTTATTTCTAAATCAGCATACAATATGTTGATTTAGAAATAAAAAATTAAAACCTACCACTTTTTTCCTTTTTTTCGTTTTCTAAAACTTTAATGATGCATATTTTACAAATTTTCATGCATATTTTACGTATTTTTCATATTTATTTGCATGCATATTTCAAGCTTTTTATGTTGCATATAACCAGGTCCTTACTTATAAGCATGGATTGGGGACTGTAAGCTCAAGCGGTTCAGGGTCGCATACCTATAAATTGAACTGGCTTAACTTAGATGATACCATGTGGTATTTTTTAGCGATAGTGTCTTTTGGCGTAATAAGATCCAAAATAAAAAAATATTTATGTATAAGAAGCACAAATAATCTTACTACATCAAAACGCATGAATCAATATTAATTTTGGCAGGTTTATTTTGGCATTATTTTTGAATTTATAACCACATCAAAGTAACAAAGTAGAATTTATTCACATAATATAACCAGTGTAAACACTTTAATTAATAGATTGCGATTAAAATTGAATAAAATATCAGGGCATAGGGAAACATTAAATTTCCATATATAAATAAAGTAATGGTTTCCTTACCGGTGTCATTCTTAATGACTTTATTTATCATATAAATGTGTGATGTGTAAAATTGAATTTACACTCATTACCCGAGTTATTTATGTACTTGGAAATCAAAGGGTTTTTAACCATTGAGTCCTACTAATAATATAAACGTGAAAGTTTGTGAGTATGTATGGACGTTTGTTGCTCTTTCACGCAAAAACTACTGAATTTTATATGTAGATAACTGGATATCTGAATTAACACATAGGCTACTTTTTATCCCGATATTCGGCGGCATCGGGACTTACGCGGGCGAAACCGCGGGGCGCAGCTAGTCGATAATAAAGCTTCTTGTTTGTTTGATTGTTTGTTTGTTTAAACGCGCTAATCTCTAGAACTATTATTCAAATTTGAATTATTATTTTTGTATTTGTTAGACTATTTTACTGAGGAAGTTTATAAGCTATGTAACATCATACTACGACCCTAAGGAGTGGAGTAGTGACCATAAAGACATTTGAAACTGCGGGTAACGACTAGTCTTACATGAAACGTGGCTCGAACCCCAGAAGGATTTAGAGGTGTACGGGCAAATCAGGCCTTTGAGAATCACATCTATTCTATAGAAGACTTCGTTTTTTTATTCAAGTATAGCTTTTGTTCTATGTACAGTGCCTGCTCAATTTTTTTTAAAATTTAACTGTTCTGAGTCAAATTCTTTTAAATAAAGAACAAATTGTGTATTTTATTTATTCTGTAGCCTCATCTATTTTTCTTACTTTTAAAATTAAAAGGTACAAAAATTTAAACCTCTATTTTACTTTAATTTTATTATTATTTTTTGGAAAAGCTGAAGAGAAGAGAAGATGCTAAAAAGTTTTAATTTTATAGGTTAATTTTTCAGATTTAAAATTTTATACCTTTTTAAAAGTTAGTTAGTTTTATACGCTCTGGTATTAGTAATAAGAGCCATTATCATCTGATACTAATAAACTGTTTGGCTCCTAACTTCCCGCCAGATGAAACATTAAGATAATAAATTTGGTTTTGAAGTGCATCGCTGATGATTGTCATTTATTAAAACTTATTTATATCGTTTTATCATCTCGTAAACTCGATGCAATTGAGCTGAAGGTCGAGATGCTGCCTCAGTATCTTTGTAACACAAACTGATGTAACTATATGTTTATAAGTCTCCATCTTATTAATATTATATGTATATTGACCCTACCCATGTATTTCTACGTACACACATATTTTGAAAAAAATATATTATTGATTTTTTACCTACGTGAGTGCTATTTCTATTATTTTTTTAGATAATTTGTAATGTAATCTGAGTTCTTTCGGCGGCAGTGATTGCATAAGTAACAACAAACAAATATCTACGCAAGCTGAAGAACTTTAAATTATTTATTTTCTTTTTATTACAAAGCTTTTTTGGGCTATTACAAACATTAAAAAAATAATTCCAAAATATATCTAACTGTTTTAAGTGGTACGCTTACCAACAGTCAACAAACAAAGTAAAGGGATCGTGCTTAACGAAGGCTCTACCACCTAGTGGCGTTAATCCGACAGTTTACCCTATCTGAATTTATGTTGTCATTTCGCAAATTTACAATTCTAAAATATCTTTTGAAGCAGAAACATTTGATTTCAACCAAACATATTGATCTATATCTGGATGCAGTGCATCAAACAAAAATAGATATACGTAAGTATAAACCTTGGGGTTATTTTAGACCTCATGAATGGTGTGATAAATGATTCAGACATCTTCAGGTCCTTATTATAGCCCCAATAACTGTCGGGGCATGGTTTACCCCATTGTTGTGCATAGTTTGTTTGCGATTTATCACTTTTTGGAGAGTTGATGTAATAAATTAAGGGTACATTTTACAGGCCTGCCTTGCATTTACAAACTGCACTTGTGAGACTTCTATTGCAATCAAGCTATAAAAAAAGTAACATAAATCGACTAAGTATCATAGAAAACATAACATTTACATAAAAACCTAACTCAGAAAATACTTTACTGTTCTTTTAACCACATAAACGTTTTAAAAATTCGTCTGTGCAAATTGTCCCGTTATCACTTTTTTTGTTTTCCTGAACAACTTTCTCTTCAATATTTAAATCATGCCGGGATTTATAGAGCTTATGCCCACGTTTTGGAAACGTTATTATAGTAAAAGGGATCGGCCGGTACCAATATTTTATACCTTTTCTAATTATTTAATATTAAAATCTAAACAAAATAATTCAATTTAATCACGACAGTACGAGGACAGGTCTGATCAGTTTTTTTTCCGGACGGTGTCTCTTGCATCAGCTTTGTGCTGCCACCTATAGTTCGTGCACGGTCCCTTGTTTGAAACATAAAAGAGCCCTCTATTGTAGTAAAACAGCAGTATCTAGCCGTCCGCCCATCGCGTATCACGAAAATAACCTATTGATACTGAATTACGCCCAATCGTCTTTTGAACTGTCGCGCAGTTCAGATCCTAACCGTAAGATGTCGCACCCAGTGACAAAAAAATTTGTAGAATTTGTAAAATTAGTTTTTGAGTTTGAAAGGGTATTCCTTCCCTTCTAGGTCCCGTTGTCATCAGGTCCGAATTCAATATAATAATAATAACTTTACACATCTCACACACGGCCGTCTGACCCCAAACTAGGCAGAGCCTGTGCTATGGTAGCCAGACTGCTGATAAACATACATATATATTTCTAAATACATACGTATTATAGATAAATTTGATGATGGGATCCTGGAGAAATCGAGTCAACGCATATTATTATAGCGATGTGAGATTTTTTTATAGTAACTCGTGGATTTACTGAAGTGTAACTCCATTATAAGTATTTCACGGGTTGCGATTCGATTACTTTAATATGGAAGCTAAGCAATTTATGCTTGTCACAATGCATATGGTTAAGGTGAAGTTCCAGAAGAACTTCTCAACACAGTGGCGTAGCAATAGGGTGGCTGAGCGGTCAAAATGCCACGGGCCCCCGACTCGAGGGGCCCCAGGACACAAAAGGTCCTGAAGATTTGAACACAGGAGGCACTAATTACAAAATGTATTAAAAAAGATTAATTCTGTATTTAATCAACATAAGTTATCTAATTTAATAAACCTAATAAATACAGAAGTTACAAGATAACGGCCAAGTGCGAGTCAGAGTCACACACGTCCTATGGATTAGCCACGGGCCTCAAATGACATAGTTACGCCACTACCTCAACAATTAACGTCCCTGCATCGGCAAAGCAATATTTTGTAAACGGTGTATATTTTGTAAAAGCAGTTGAGATTAGGCTAATGTAACCACAAACCGACCCACAAAAAAGCAACTAGTCACTTGGCCACATCGAGATATGGCTGGGCGGCTGGGCGTATCGTACCATAGTTCCATTTTGCGACGTTGGTGGCGCTGTTTGGCACTCTGTCAGCTGTGTGTTTACGTGCGAGAAGGATGGCGGCATCACAAAAATGGTAAAGTAGAGTATCCATGCAGCCGGATTCCTTAAACCGGATTTCTTAAACCGGATTCCTTAAAAAAATATTATTTTACAAAAATATTTTTATTTTCTAGTAGGGGGCTAGGGACTCGTGGCTAAGTGGTAACCGAGTAGGTTAACACATTACAAAGTTAAGTAATACTAACCAGGTCAGTCTAGGATGGGTGACCATTCTTAACACATTGAGACCCCTTCGTGCCTCGGAGAGCACGTTAAACCGTCGGTCTCGGGTGCCATACAAACATCTGTGGCATTCGTTACGGGTAGTTGGAGCCCTAAAAAGTCCGACAATCTGATCTAACTACAGAACTTCGATATCGCCTAGTACTTGGGTTGTGGAGGTCTGATGGCAGTCGCTTCACATAAAATATCAAAGTTCGGCCGTATCGTAGTTAGACTGAAAGCCGACCCTTACTTAGTTAGGAAAAGGCGCGGAGGATGATGATTTTTGATACATACTGTATTTATCAAACAACAACAATAAAGATTTACCCGGCCAGGGTAAATCTTTATTTTATAAATTTCATTTTATTTACTATGCTGACCCGATAGACGTTTTTTGTACAAATTTGTTTGTAATCGTGTTCAGTCTATAGACAAAGCACTTTCAGTTTTTCACATGCATATTTTATACATAGATTATTTTACTTATATATGTATAAAATATGCATGTGCGGGCGATGTATTAATATTCTTTTTGGTCTACAAGGGTACCCCATGTCTTTTTCTGCATCTACACCTGACTACGTAATTATAAAAATTCATGATTGTAAAATAAAAGCCAGCCTTTAATTTAGAAATGGACTGTATTTAAAATATGAAGCCAAAAAGTAGCCAGCCGTCTTGCACAATAGATAAAAAGAAACGGGAAACTAGGTGGCGGGGTTGCCAAGTTATAAAAATGTTTATGAACATTACCAGCGCCAAAATTAATTTGTACCTTATTTAACACATCATTAAATTCACGGTAGTTACAATACGTACAATATTTAACTTACAATAAGTTACATTTAAATGCAAGATATTTATTTCAAACAATTATGAAGCGTAACAAATAAACAATTCACATTAACGTTTATTATACTAGATGTTGACCGCAACTTCGTTCGCGTTGAAATTTTAAGTGAAATCTATCCCACGGGAATATTTTTCCGGGATAAAAAGTAGCCTAAGTCATAATCCAGACTATAATCTATCTCTGTGCTAAATTTCAATCAAAGGTGTTCAGCCGTTTTTGCATGAAAAGTAATAACAACCATCCTCACAAACTTTCACCTTCGTTGACTTGTGCCTTAATCATTCTGTGGCTTAATTATGGTATGTGATATGTGATATCAGTCTATTCGAGACGTATGATGTTTAGATCATTATTCTCTGACCTATTTCATATAACGGTTATGGACTCGCCATGTTTGAACTACGAGTATTTACAGATCGTTGTCGTGAGGATGATGATGCTAAAATTGACGTTACTGTCAATCCAGGTATTCCTCTTGAACAGTTCGTTTTTTTTTTGATGAAAGGTACCCTGGACAAAGTGTCTGCTCAAGTTCATGAGGATCGGTTGAGTAGTTAGGCGTAAAAGCGTAACAGACAGACAAATAAATTCACATTTAAAATTACTGAGGATTCTTTCTCGAAGGTGTACCGTGTATAATAATATATTTTATAATAATAATATATAAATATATTTTTAAATATATTTGTTTTTTTTTTATAGTGAATGTATTTAAAAATGTAATTTATATGTATATTTAAATGAATAAAGAGAATAATAATAATTTCATACATCTCACACACGGCCGTCTGATCCCAAACTAGGCAGAGCCTGTACTATGGTAACCAGACTGCTGATAAACATACTTATATATTTCTAAATACATACATATTATAGATAAATTACACCCAGACACAGAACAAATGATCATGCTCATCACACAATTATTTGTCCTGGGTGGGAATCGAACCCACGACCTCTGGTTTAGCAGTCAGGGTCACTAACCACTAGACCAACAGGCCAGTCAGTTATTGTAGTTGGCAACACACACGTGATATGATACCCGGTAAAATAAAAAGTTTAACAGTTCTCTTTATAACCTATCCCACGGCTAGGTAAGGGTTTCTTCTCTGAATGAGAAGGCATTACAGAACCGGGTAAAATCTTTCAAGTTCTTCCAAAAACTAATAAAAGGGTTTCAGAGAGACGACCGTAAATCATGGCAATTGAAAATTCGATGAATTGAGAAATTCCTCCTTTTTCGGACTCGTTTGAAAATTATCTGAGCTAGATTTCTTTAAAGGCTGCAGATAATTATTTTTACGTTTATGAAACACTGAACTCGTTTAAAAAAATAGTTACTGCAAATTTGTTCGTCTCTTTATAGATGAATGATAGCTTTTTTTACTGGAACAAAGAGTGATACAACATTATTATGCCATGTTTTATTTTAGAAGAAGGTTTTAATGTCGATATGACTAACAAGCCGATGACTGAAATACACATTTAGTTTATATAAATAGAATATCATCGTCCACTATTATTTATTACACATTCTATAAAGCTACCCTAAAATTGTCTTATCTCGATGGCAAAGTCTTTAAGCTTTCTATCTGAAGTGTGTATCGTTATTGTTGCAGTGCGTGTAGGCGGCCAAGGCGCAGCATGCGCGGCGTCACGTGACCTACCCATGGCGTCAGACGCGCGCCCGCGTTCACCGCCAGATGGCGCGAGAAGGAGGCGCGACTACTCCAGGTCCAACACTTAAGTATATTTCAATACTATTTTTTTATGCATAATAATAGTTAAAGTTGCTCAGAGTGCCGTATTATGTGTCGTAATACAAAGCTCCTGAGAGTAAGTTTTTGATAGCAACCAACATCAAACTGCAACCAAGTAGGAAAATTGTAAACATTGCTACGAGGTCGCCGTGTCGCCAATTCGCCAACGTTATACTATTTATAGACGACGCGTCTTCCGTCTGTCTGTCCGACACCTGCTGTTACCCAGACGCTTACTAATGTTTGCACTACATCGTTAGGATGTAGATGTTTTAGCAGCCGAATGTCAATTATATCTCTCTTGAAAGAGAGAAGACATCTTCGGACACGAGTCATCTGGTCCGATATAATCTTTGAACAGTAGCAGAGTGGGTCGCGGGGAATCCTCCCGGAATTCAGCGGCGAGTCGCGGGGGAAGCTCGCGCGCTCTAAATCCGTCACACTTGCCGCCAAGCTTTTCGGCGAGCCGCGCGCGTGTTCGTTCCCGCATCTAAATATATTGGCGTCGTGTGCGCAGGTCTCCGTACGTGACGCTGGGTGCGGTGCGGTACGCTGTACGCCGCGCACCGCCGCCGCGGGCCTGCCCCTGCCGCTGCTGCTCTGAGGAGGCGGTGGCGGCGTGCCTCGGCCGCGCCAAACCCGATCGACGCACGCTGGAGCGTATCCAACGCAGGCTGGGCCGCGGTGCCCGCGACGAACGGCCCCCGTCGCGCCAGCAGCGCCTGCAGGGCCTGCAGGCTCTAACCGAGCGCCTTCTACCGCGCGCTCACACCACCCCACCGCCGCCTCCACCACCTCCGCCACCACCACCGCACTCGGCACCCGTGCTTCCGCCAGTGCCACCACCCCGATCTCGTCACAGACACAGCCCGCCGCGTGGTGTTTCTGTTGACCGATGTGATGTATTTGACACCGATAATATAACACTAGTTCGAGTAGAGCCTCGGTCGATTGTGGGCTCCTACGCGCAAAAGACTATTCCGTACCGTAGCGCGTCGTTTTCTCAGGGCGATTTTGCGCAGGATAAGTACTATCGTGGACCTCGACATCAGTCGATTTTTGACTTTGGAAAGCGTCCTGCTAAGTCTGGAGCTGAGTCCACAAGTGCTAAACGTCGCGATGCTGAGACAGTAAGTCTCGCAACTGATGGAAATACTACCGAGGGTGGATCAGTCGCGTCGGTTGATTCCGCGGTAGGTTCTGATGAGGGATTGTTAGCGCACGCGTCCCCAGCACCACGATCACCACCACCCGATGGCCCACACAAGCAGCTAGGTGCACGCTCACTGACGCACCCGCTGCCGCGACGTATACCTCCTGTGCGGGAAGAGGGTCCGGCCGAAGCTGGAGGCAGTCTGCCTGCATTGATGACACCGCGTGTTTTGCACGAACTTCGCGAAGAAAGTGATGGCTCACAAGCCGACAGTGCGCAAGCTCATAGTGAAGGTACTTCACCTCTTGAGCCCCAACCTTTTGCTTTTCCACCACTTCCCGCTCCCCCTACGAACGCGTGTGTTAATGTGGACTGTGATTGTTCGAATTTTCCTAGTACTATTGAAGAGGGAAACGAAATTGAGAATTTCATCCCTGTGCCCGTGTATGAGTGTATAGTGAAACAGTGGTCGAAAGAGCTTCCGCTAGACGATCTGCAGCGTTCGGATGCTGCATCTGATGGATCATTGGATCGTGACAAAGAGGATGAGACTATAACTAGCGAGCAGGTGGCCAGTCTACTGGCTGCAGTGCAAAACCCTTGCACGGCCCCGGCTGGTCCGGCTCCGATTGGTGCAAGAGAAAGGCGACGACCGCTTGATAAGACTAAGAGACGAAAGGGAATATACATAACAACACCAAGCGACGATGGAGGTGAAGAAGAAGGACCACCGTCAGTAAACGGCTGCAAACGTGAGAGCAGTGAAGCATCTCTCCAAGATATGCGATTATCAACCGAAACACGAACGTCTTCTCTACTTGGTGACAAATCAGATGACTCATGTACAAATGGACCACCAAGTCCTTCAGATGCCACTGTTCCGATGTGGCCGAGGTCTGAGGAATTAAAATCGAGGCGTTCACGGTTATATCAACAAAGTTCAGATGAGAGAGACGATGACTCATACCGAGCGAGACGGAAATATGGCGACTCGCCTTCTGAAGCGGAAAGTGACACGTGCTCCAGAGACAGAACTGCCTCGCCTTCTCCATTAAGTCCGTCAGATAATTCAGATGTGGAGCCAAAACGGCAATATTTTACAGGCAGAGGGACGTTTGGTAAAAACTTAGAGGCGCCGGCAAGTCGGTCGGTGGAAGTTGGTAGGAGGAGTTTATCTGACGCAACAGTACCTAGTCGTAAAGCTAGTGTGGGAGCGATGTCATCAACACGAGTTAGTCGTGGACCCACACACGTCCGAGCTACATCATCGCCGTCAAAGTTGGTGGGAGTGAAGCCTGGTGCGGACTTGCTGGCCGAGTTACTCCGAGGCAGCTCAGAAGCTCTTTCAAATTCGTCTACTTTCGACAACGTGGTCCTGACGCTTCATCAGCACAATGTAAGTACATTCAAAACATCCTTTGTAGCTACTGACCCGGATCACATCCGCAAAAAGAGCAACAAAGTAAAACACTGCAAATTCTGTTATGATGTTTATTTCAGCAGAAAATAGCTTAAGAACAAACGATCTTGCGTTATTGCCAAAGTTTATTTGAGTTTATACACTGAGATTTTTGTCAGATGGGTTCACAAATTATAGCGGAATATACGGTTTCGGTATTTTTTTTGTTAATCCACGATCATATTCAGGGCCGATGTCTTTAAATATATTTCTCGAGTTCCCCGTCATTTGTGGGCCCAATGTCGAGTGAATCATGAAACAGCTGTTCCAGGGGCATTAAAAATCTTAAGGGCAATCGTGTTTATTTTAAATCGCTGTCACTAAACTTGAGATTAATCGTAAAGGACGATGATGCACTAAGATCCCAATTTGGAAGATAAAGGTGTGAAAATAATCCTGAGCTTTAATGGTTTTATTTCTGTACACAGGTTATATAGATGAGTTAGTATACTTCCATGCTTCTGTAGTACGCCTTTGTATTACAATATTAAGTTGTTGGCTGTAAAACATATTTACCTTAGCACAGGGGAGAAACTCTCTTCACCTACGAGAACTCGGTTCATACAAAAATATGGTTCTCTGCTCACACTGACATGGCGCTGAGCCATCTAACGAAAACAATTCGAACTAGGTACTTTTTCAATCCTAAAACTTTATTCAAAATCTATTACCTAACAAATCATCTTATTTTTTTTGAATTATCAGTTTCCTTATTTATTTAGGTAATTGTTTAATTATCAGTCAATAAAAAACACCGTATTCTAGAGACCTTAACATCTTTTGTGTGAACCTACATATTGAAAACTGTGTTACGCTGCCAATTTTTTACCGTTTTATTTTGTCGTGTGGCTGAGGGTCCACACGACAAAATAGGTCATCACCTCACCGGAGCTAACGGTGAAGTGGTATGTCGGAATCGAACCGACTAAAACCACATAGTGTTCCATCACAAGTGGGTCTATTGCAGGGGACCGGGTCCCCTGCAGACTTCATTTTAGGGTATACCACAAGTGGGTCCATCACAAGTGGGTCTATTGCAGTCCGGTCCCCTGCAATAGACCCACTTGTGATGGACCCACTTGTGGTATACCCTAAAATGAAGTCTTGGCCACCTGACATCCTTTATGATATCTTGCAAATTTTCCGAATTTGCAAGATATCATAAAGGATGTCAGGTACAAAAATAAGCTAAAACTTTATATGCTAAACTTTGATATATAGGTAAACTATATATCAAAGTGATCAGATCTGGCCAATCTAGTTACGTAATTGTACTTTATATTATAACATAAATTCGTATCCTCTTTATTATATCGCACGTGAGACGTCACCATGCTGAGTAGATATGATTCATGAGTATGGTTCAGTAGACAATGTGTACTTACTCTCTCTCTTATAAATAGTACAGCCTAGTATCCTAGCACAGCAAAGGAACTAAGGAACAAAAATAAGCTAAAAAAATTTGACAAATATTCTACCTAATCTGACAAAACATTGTCAGTCCGTCAAATCAGCAGCAAATTGCTAGCTTAGAAGGACTTACACAGATAAAATTTCATCCTGTAAATAAATGAATCTGGTGTATTGTATTCACCCTCCAACACAACTAACACCACATAACAATCCGTTACTACAGCAACATGTCTAAAACAGATTTAGAAACTGTTTTGGGCTTGAATACCTCAATCCTACGTAAGATGTTAAGCTTTGTTCGTTGTACCTCGTGATTTCGACATGTTTATTGCACGTCAAATATCATGTCCGGAAAACTTAGATAATTTGGTTTGGAATTCTGACAATAAATGGCTTTTGTAATATTTGCAGTTGGTGAATCACTAGATAACATGCCAATGTTAGTATGTGCTTTGTATCTGAATTATAGAGGTGTTGAAATGTATGCGTTACGCATGACCTACGTTTTGTCGATACATAACTAACCTTAGTGTTTATAACAATTTTATAGTGTTCTGTACGAGTATTGTGTTAAAACGTTCTTGATATGTGCAAGGGTTTTTGTTTTATAAGTGACTTTTGCACACGGCTCTGCTTGCATGGAAGCCGATAGTGTTAAAATAATTGATCGGTCAAAATGAGCTCTAAATGCTATGTTTGGAAAACTCATCGTGCAATTTCCCCGTGTGTCCAACACACGGGGAAATTGCACGGTGAGTTCGTTGGAAACTCTATAAAACAATGAGTATACAAAAATAGTCAATTCATCGCTCCTCGGATGCCCCTAGTATAGTTAGTAGTAATGACGTAAGAAGATAAAAGATCTTAGTAAAATAATTCACGGAAAAAGCTCAATGAGTAACATTGTTTTTTCCTAAATTGTTTTTGAAAACTGAAATGTTAAATATTAATGAAATTTTCAACACAAAATATTGAATACTGTCATCATCATCTGCCTACCCTTGTCTCTTTATTTGGGGTTGGTGCAATATGTTTTATTCTTCCATTCTACTCTATCGTTCGTCATTTCACTGCTTACTCCATTTCTAGCCATATCTTCTTTCACACAGTCCATCCATCTTTTCTTTGATCGTCCTTTTCTCTTGTACCCGTCAACATCCAAACATAAAACTCTTTTCACCACATTTTGCTCAACCCTCCGCATCACATGTCTATACCACAATAACCTATTGCTCCTCAGCTATTCATCCACTGGTGCTACTTTCAGGCTCCCTCTAATATATTCATTTCTCACCTTGTCCATCCTAGTCACACAACACATCCATCTCAACATTCGAATTTCGGCTACGTGCAGGCGTCTCTCATCCGTTTTCTTTGTGGGCCAACTTTCAGATTAGTACAGGACGGCAGGTCTGATGATAGGGATTTCGGATCGGAACACCGTGTCCGTTTAGTCCGTTCGAGTCCAACATACCACACTACCTATATACCGAGATATATACATAAATATATATCTCAAACCGTAACCAAATCAGTTATAAGATACCTTATGACGGATTTTTATTAATTCTATATGGCTGAAATATTTGTAAATTTTTGTTTTTGTTTATTCTTATTACGTTTTTGCATTTTTTAGTGGATAACACTTAAAAAATGAGTAGCTATGATAGTCACTTAAAAGATTAATTGTTATTTTTTTTGTGATTTTACTACCTAGAAATAAAGCTTATTCATTACTTGCTATATTTTCCTATTACAATTCATTAAAAATCTATTCGTAACTGAAAATATTTGAAACTATGGGATAATTTGAAATAATTTGATATGGTATAATATTTTTCATACATCCGAATCCAGATCCGAAATTTAAATAACATCTTTGTGTTGTTTACTAGTAATGTCTATTATATTACTAGTAAACAACAGGGGGATGTGACGACTTCCAAAAAGGAGAAGGTTGTGAATTCGTCGGAATCTTTTTTTTATCTATGTTCACCGATTACTCGAAGAGTCCTGAACCAATTTTGCAATTTTTTTTTTGTTTCAAAGGGTAAACTTCCCAGGTGGTCCCATTCAAATTTTATCGAAAGCAGTCTCCGAAATAACTCTGGAATTAAATTACAGTCTCTTCCATTTCAGAAACTATTGTTAATGTTGATATCGCCAAATTCTATACTAAAATTATAAAGAGGAAAAATGTGTTTGTTCGTCTAAACTTCAGCGTTCGTTTAAAATCGATGAACTCTTAAAAACTACTGAACCGATTTTAATCATTATTTTACTGTAGCTACTTTATTGAGAAGTAACACAGGCTGTATTTTATTCGAGTAATAGGTATACTCGTACGCGGGGAAGCCACGAGCGCAGCTAAATTTATGAAGAGGGGTAGTGGTGTACTAGGTATGACGAACACCGTGAACACCGCATGGTCTTCGACATGCCTAATTAATGATTCATAAATCTATAGTGTAATGGGGTCTACAATAAATATATTAATACAGACGAATTAAATACTGAAGAAAATTTTATTGGAATAATAGTGAAGACGAACAATCAGTTATTATTTCAATCTAATTATTCCTATGTCAACAGATGTATTTCTCCGAAACGTGTTACTCATGCCATGTATTTAGAATACAGGCATTTTGAAATCGAGAAACTTGGTTTTTAAGAATAGTAACAACCAACGCAGAATTTAAAATGTAATCCGTGAGTGTTATTTGACTCAATAGTTTTATTGCATGGTCACTCGGTCACGTTATTGATCACAATGTCGTACCCACGTCACACTGACTAACATTCTTGTGAGTGTAATCTCAAAATCTCAAGTGTCTCCAGTATTGATTGAAGGCGCGTGCACAAGATAATAAAGATCCAGTCTATTGAAATAGTTTATACCTACATATATAATGTGGATAAATATAATAGATTCAAGTAAAACCTTTACTTAAAAAAATCTATGTATATAGAATGTATATTATAACGTTTTGTTATTGCATATAAAAATGGGAATCTATGATGTATTCATATGAAGTTCAATGTGTTATACACATTTTAAATACCTACTTTTTTTTAAATACCGGTTTTTGAGATTTCCTATTGAACGAAATGTTATTGTAGTGGCCACTGTGATATCTTATGGCTTAGGTAATGATGGTGGTAAAAGAACTTTGTCTTAGTATTTACAGCGCACTATTGGACATAACTTTTTTAAACAATGGCTTATAATGTTTTATTGCATTTAAACCATACATACGAGCCAGGTATAAATAAATTCTAAGAACATCCTTCGTAATGACTAATGTACAATTACATTACGGCAATTAACGCATAAGTGTTGGTATGTGTAACCTTTGAACTCCAATTCACAGGCTGACCAAGGAGTCGGCTTACATGCAGATTCCCTTACCATCTCGTTAGTTGCCGTTATTGTGATTGGGTCGTATATGTTTAGAGCTTACCACCCTTTATAATTACTACGTTTTAGTTCGTAAGGGCAGCCAATAGATGGCGCTACTGTCATGTAGACTTTCATTAATATCAGATCGTTCTTCGTATATCAAAATAATTCACAGGAACTCAATTATTTTAAACATTCGTGATTTACACACACACTGAAAGTGAGCCTGAAGTGTGTCTCAATAGCGATTAGTACTTGATACTTGAGGTTAATAAAATTGTGATCTCCAGACTTTTAAATCGATATATACCGATTGTAGTCACGTACATTTACGTTGTATTTAAAGGTCTTTCGTCGTTTCGGCCCGGTCTGATTTTGGTCCGCGGGCCGGAACGATAAATTTAGTAAAACATTTTTTTTTTGTCGATTCGGCCCACTTTATAAAAAACATTAAGATTATTTTACCTTATATATTTTGTACAGTCAAAGAGAAAAGTGTTGAATATTAAAAAAAAACGAAATAAGTAAGCGCAGGCGGTTTTTAGTCAAAAAATAAGACGTAAATAATTATATTTGTTCAAAAAACTTGAACACCGTAGCCATAACCATAAAAAAACAAAAGAAATTGAATGCTATTAAGAAATAAATTGGTTTTTTTATTGATGTTATGTAGGTAAACTTTAAACTTGGTGTCTTTTACAACCTGCGGACTTTCTTCAATTACGTAGAGCCATCTGTCAGACCAATCCTAAACAAAAATCGGTTGTCTGTAAAGTCGGTTTACTGACGATAGTTGAATGTGACAACGTCATAGGAACGCCTCAGAGCGAGGTAACGCCGCATGAGTCATGTTTTTTCGTGCGTGCAGCCGGCTCCAATTATAAGACGTTGTCACGTCAACACGAAAGACGTGTATTTGTGCTTGTTTCAAGTCAAAAGAGGATTGTAGACATGTCACAAATTTGTAGAACGACACGACACTCTTAATATTCAAACAACTGAATCATAAACTCTCTCGATCAAATAAAAAAAAAACACGGTTCAGTCTTTTGGTAGCTATGATGATGAGACATATACACAGTTATCACGTTAAACTTGTAACATTCCTTTGCTTGCGTCTAAGGTAATAACTTGTTAATGTTTTTCGGAAAGAATATCGATGACAAAGTGTTGATAGAAAGTACTAAGAGAGAGTTAAAGTACTAAGTAGTTTAACTCTTCGAAAGATTAAATAATAATAAAGTATATATTTGACACACGATGTTGTTCATATACCTTTCCGTACGATTTTCTTGTAAGAATGTCGGTCAGAATTACATGCGGCGTTGTGTCATGCTGCAATGCGACCTTCGTGTTAATTTATCTTTACAAATATTGTTTATAATAAAGAAAACGTTGATTCCGGTCATAAACACCGGGATTCTATATAAGTATATATATTTATAGCAAGATGCTGGAGATGATCATTTCTGTCTGGGGCAGTACGTCCACCCTACAATAGTAGCTTCTAGCATAGTGCTGTTTTTCTACTGGTGGTTAGGGTCGTTAGAGCTCCATTAGAAGGTTTGCAACACACGATTGACACTAGTCATTGGAATAAAAATAATAACAAAATATACAGGGCGTTACAGTAAGCTGTGGTCACATTTTAAGGTCATATAGAACAGATGGCAAATATATAAAGAATTGACATTTGTAGCATTTGAAATTGTTTAAAGTTATCTGACGTATTCAATACAGAAGTTTTACCGTTTTTCATAATTATTTTGAGACCCGTCAAAATAATTTATATTCCGATAAACAACAGTTAAAAGATCACGTAAAAAGTTATTGCTATTAACACGTAATGTGGCAGTCGCTACGAGACACACGCCATTTGGTTAGTAATCTTCTTTAACAGAGGTTATATAAAGATTAATGGGTCGTAAGAAGTAGCACTATCGAGATCTTTATATTCCATAACGTTTCTGAAGAAGCTGTGCAGTTTGTCATACTCAAATGACTTTTATAGAACTTCCCTATTCTTCTCTAAATGACAACACAATAACATTCGATTCATCAATAACTAATTCTTCGTCCGTGAATGTTGGTATATCTCCTTCATTTGTCTCTGCTATCTGCGGTTGTTTTGATGTAGAATCCAATAATTAAGAGTTGAAAGGATTAATTTAATTTGATTTAATTTACCTAGCCATGTGGGTACAGAATAAGGTCATGTAATTTCTTTGGCAGATACGTGTATTAATATGTCCTCAACTATTCCACGTCTTGTTACCAGTTCACTGAAACTGAATTAATATTAAGTCACTGGGTTAGCAAGTTAGTATTGGCTAACTAATCCAGTGACATACGTATTTACGTATTCCTACAGTGAAATTAAGATTATCAACATTTGTAATTGTACAAGTACCTACTGATATTCTTTCCATAAATTGATAAACAAAAAATGTTATACTAGTCTATTATACTTAGTGATTATCTAGACTAACGGTACATGGATAGATCCGATATTTCATGAACTATTGATTTCGTAATTGAGTAGTGGTACTTTGTAATTAGTTGTATCACAATGTAATTATCGCTCGAGGCGATTTTTTTTGTGGAAGTCAATATCCACAATTAGATTACTAGCGGAGCTAACTGTAGACATTGTTGATAAATTAAAGTTTTATTAACTAGATTGTAAGGCACAGCAGATATCTGGTTATTTTTTTTACTAGGAGACCGTGGTTAAGCACATCTATTCTCCATGGGTCATGGAGGGATTTTTGGGTTCTTATAACTTTTGATCACTTTTGATTTTACTATTTTGTTTACATACATATTACTTGAAGTATTTTCCTTTAATGTTTATATGGAGACAATATAAACAGCTCCACAGAACACTGTGGTCTGCCATAGATGGCGCAGCGAGTTAAGTGGTCACATCGTCTTCGGTCTTCACTCTGGGATCAATCTTCACATATATGAATATATCACTAGTCGTTCCCCGCAGTTTCACCTACATTTTAGGTCACTGCTCCGCTTCTAAGGGTCGTAGCTTGATGTTACATAGCCTATAATGTTCCTCTATTAATACTCTATCCAATACAAGAAGAATTTTCGAATGTGATTGATAGTTCCAGAGATTAACCCTCTTGAACATACAAGCAAAAAACTCTTCACCTTTATTATATTAGTATAGATTACTATATTATATTCTGGATGCTCTTTGTGTTCGTCAATTATTGTTTATTTGTGAAGTCCTAGAGACACAATTAATTCTCTAGATTTAGTATTATTTATTATTTTAAGATAAAATATCCGGCCGGTGTTTCACGGAGGTATAAGCCTATCAAATAACAAAAGTCTAGAAAATGTGTTTACAAACATAGCAAAAAACATAAAAAGAAAAACTTTTTTATAGTCAGTTGAAACGAGTTTATAGGGCGGGCAACGCACTATTCGTATAAATCTACCCAGATATCCATAGGTGACGGTGACCGCTTAATCCACTGCAATGTTGCTATTGATGGGTTTATTTTGAAGATATTCTACAAACGTCAATTCGTAGAAGCTCGATATTCGTTTTTGACGCTTAAGTTGTTTTCGACTGTAGATCGTAAATCATACACTTCTTGTAAAATTTAATCTCAAAGCTTTTCTCAAAAACTCGAACTCAAAACAAGTTTATCATCATAGAATAGATAATTGTTCTAAAATACAGAATCCTCACTCATTTCCCACACTTACATTTAAATAAATAGCTATTCTCTTAACTATTTAATTAAATGCAAATAAAAAAACTTATTTTAATAATACACATTCCATATAAAAAAAACACTTCACTAATTAAAGAAGAAGTCACTATTCGGCCTAATTAGCCACTTGACTGCAAACACCAACCAGATCCATTACGTCACTAACCGATGAACACTATGAACAGGCTGACATCTGTCAGTTGGTATCATAATATTGATGGTTCCGACCGATTTCGGCCATGGCGACCACTTCGACCCCTAGTCGGAGAGATGGCGCTGGTGCGCTCGAAGATAGCTTATGTAGCCTATCTTCGCGGCGAAACACCGTGCACACTGAGGTCATGTGAGTACGCTATTCTCGTAGTGATATGTTATGGCAGCAGGTGGGCTCGCCTTTAACCTGTCGCGTTTGGTATCAAGATCAGCTTTACGCAGAACCTCGAACTCGCGTACTTGGCTGTTCACCATCCTGCGCCATTTTGGCCGCTGTGCTGCCAAACGTTCCCAGCGAGATGGTTCTATGTTGCATCTCTTCATATGTCGCTTTTGGACATCCTTGTACCGAAGGAGGGGACGGCCATGATTCCGCTTGCCCTCCTCCAGTTCAGAGTAGAAAATGCGCTTCGCCACTATTTTCTCTGCCATACGAGAAACGTGACCGCACCACCTAAGCTGTCGACGCATCAAATAGGCCTTAATGCCACCAACATTGGCTCGTCGCAGAACTTCAGTGTTTCGCACTCTATCGGACCATCTGATCTTCATGATGGTACGGAGGCATTTAAGGTGAAAGCGATCCAGAGTGCGAATGTGGCGGCGGTATACACACCACGTCTAGAGGAGTATAGGAGGTTTGGCAGCACAATTGCCATATACACCGATATCTTAGTCGCCAGCTTAAGGTCATGCGAGCAGAAGACCTTGGAGCGTAGCTTGCCGAATGCCGTAGCTGCGGCAGCCACCCTGTTATTGATATCAGCATCAAGGTCACACTTGGATGTTACAGTGTTCCCCAGATAGCGAAATTTTTCCACCTGCTTCAGCACATCCTCACCAAGTTTTATGGTCAGTGTCTCATGACCGTGTATGTCCAGGGACATCACCTCCGTCTTGTTGACACTGATCTTCAAGCCGAACTTACGGCAGCATTGGTGGAGTGCGGACATCAGCTGTTGCAGGCCGTCTGGGAATTCTGCTAGGAAGCACAAGTCACCTGCATACATGATCTCAGTTATCAGTGCATATGAGACTTTAGTGCGAGCCTTAAGTCTAGCCAAATTGAAAAGGCTGCCGTCCGTGCGGAAGCGGATGCGGAGCTGTAGACGGTGGACAGACAGACTTCATCATAATATTACCTACGTTTATAATTACTCTACTCTATGGAGCACTGTCAGTTTCTTTTTCTTCTTCTTTTAGTCAGTTTATCGGTTATAACGTAATCAAACTCACTTGGCAGATGAAAGTGTTTTAGCAGGAAATAAAAGTATCTTACGTTTTTTAATGTTATCTTTTCAATTAAGTTTTTTTTTATTAATTTAATAAATAGAGAATATAAAATAAAAGCTTTTATGAAAATTTGTCAACATCGCTATTCGTTGGATAAGTTTTATTTATGTATGTATTTAGTAATACATTAGTATGTTTATCAGCAGTCTGGTTACTATAGTACAGGCTCTGCCTAATTTGGGATCAGACGGCCGTGTGTGAAGTGTGTCAAGTTATTATTATAAGTTAGTTATTATTCTACCACATTTTGGGTACTATGTTAATATTTTGGCCATACGAATATCTAAACATATTTTTTTTTGTATTTCCTTCGTTTTTGTATTTCACTTATAAGAAAATAAGTTATATGAGTGTTCTTCGCTATCTGAAATCCTTAACATTAGCACAGTAATTATATAGGCTACCAGCTACCCGGGCACGCGTTGCTAAGTATTCTATTAAAAAAAAATTGTGACTATCTCTAAAGTTGGACTAAACTCCACACAGTGAGCAATATTTCAGTAAAATCCGTTCATTAGATTAGGAGTTCTACGCGAATAAACAACGTGAGAAGAAATTTTTATAAATAAAGATATTTTATTGTGACAAAGAGGGGAAACCTCCACATACAGAAGTTTGCGATTAGCCAATAATACTAGAGTAATTCGTTTTTTCTTGAGATGGATAGGGTTGATATGGGCATTTAGCCGTTTATTAATCCATCTCAAATATCTGCCTCTCTCTAAAATTTAAGTCAGAATAAAACACCATCTTATTGGCTTGTCAAATGACAAAAAATAAAAAAAAACCGCCTGTTTTATTGATATGCCTAAATGTTTGTTATCATGTTTGTATAATGCTGAGTTTAACTTAATCTTAAAGTTTATTTTCACGATAACTGAAATGCGCGCGAAGCGGAAAGCTTGTATTGTAAATTGTCTGGTTTTATGTGAAATTTTCCTAGTAAATCGAAAGTTGGCGTAAACAACAATATAACAAATTGGTAGTAATTCAAACAAAGGCAGTAGTGCTTTGAACAATACAATAATTTACCTCTACTGCTACTGATGCCATTACACAAATGGTCCACTTACATTTATTGTCAGGTCTGCCATTAAACTTATTAAATTACTAGCGGCCCGCCCCGGCTTCGCACGGGTATAAAATATATAGCCTATGTCATTCACTGAAAAAATGATTCAAATCGATCCAGTACTTGTGTAATTATTTACGACATCACATTAGAAACCTCAAAAATAACAGTATTTCTCTAATATTTAATGGATTTTATTATACATATAAACTTTCCTCTTCAACCACTCTATCTATTAAAAAAAACCGCATCAAAATCCGTTGCGTAGTTTTAAAGATTTAAGCATACATAGGGATATAGGGACAGAGAAAGCGACTTTGTTTTATACTATGTAGTGATTGTCACTTTCTAGTCATTGTGGGAGTTTTAGAACTCGCCTAATGCAATTTGTTTCTTTCTTTTTATCAAAAAGAAATATACTGTAAATTTTAAAGAATGAGCAGCAAGTTTCCACAACATAGTGCGAAAGTTGTCTAAGATAACCGCCTAACTATTATTTTTTAATCTGTATTACGGTTTATCGTAGATTTTCTTATAATCGTTTAGTTCTTTCGTTATTGTTAGGTACGGTAAAGCTGTGATCCCTTGGGCTGTTAATTGGACAGGCTAAGTTGGATATTGCCCCATCTCTAGGAGCCATGTCTAGCAATTTTAAATCTAACAGATTGCCTACAGATAAGCAGGACAACCAGGGCCTTATCGAGCTCTCCTATACGACCAAACCAATGGTTGGACCTGTTTCACAGGCTTGTTCTAAAGGTGTTGTGATTGACTATTGTATGTCGTCTTCTGTGAATATTTTAAACACATAGAATTGCTACTCGGGGGTCCTCGTTACGATAATATAATCATTACAATGTAATGAGGCAATGCTGTCAGTCTCCTAAGAATTTTAAAATAGAATGAAATACCTACGCAGCAGTTCAACGACTTAGTTTTCCCATATTTCCCAAAACATTGAGCTACCTTTAAAATCAAGACTGTATTATTGGTATTGGTATATTGCTCTGTTGCTGCATTTAGACTCATAGGCGCTCCATTATGCGATCATATAAGGCTGACTAGTTGAGCCAGCCTAGCATCTTCCAGAAGCACAGAAGCCTCCTGACGCATTCGCAGGCTTCTAGGAGCGAATTCGCACCCGCGAGGATGCTTGCCCGTTGTGTGGCCACTTTCTCACACTCCAGGATAACGTGGACAGCCGTTTCCTCCGCGTTAAAATATCCTCTGCATAGACGAATGTCTGTCGCATTGATGGTGAATGGGAATGAGTGTATTATAGACTAGTTTTTAATGTTTCACTTTAGCAAGATGCTGCAGTATCCGAGAAAGTTTTCGTTAAGGCAGCATCTTGCTGAAGTGAAACATTAAAAACTAGTCTATATATATATATATACTCAGAACCTTACCGAGAACTTTTTTGGATTCTGCAGTTGAATTTTTAGTTCAACAGCCGCAATATAAGCAATTTCTTGGGTCTATTGATACCATACAGCGATCCCTCCACACCGTGTTCATGTCCTCGTTCAGCTTGTACCAGGTATCCAAATATTTGTTTCAGCCTCATGTAAACTCTTCATGCACGATTGATAGTTCTCGTTGAGTCTGCTGAATTGCTCCACCAAAAATCTTTCGTAAAAATAAAAAAATTGGAAAAAAAATAATAGGCTAATAAATAAGTATTATTTCTTTATCCCGAAATTCTAGTAAATGTATTGAAACTTTTGCTAACAGTCTAATGAAGCATCACCTTTATGTATGATTCATTGTTGAAATAGGTCAGAGGCGATTTACCGCTGAGCTTGTGCGTGTGTTGTACACACACTAGGACAGAACATCGTGTATCTCTGTTTGTGAGTTACGTTCCGTACAAGTTTAAATCAATGCATTCCTAGAAACTGTATCAGTTTGATTTCCCGCAGTCCCTGCATTTGAGGTGAGTAGTATGTGTTATGTCAAAGTGTAATGTGACTAGGGTTGTCAAGCGTTAGAATTTATTTGTTCATGTTAGAACTTTTACCTATTTACTGGATTTCTCGGATTCCTATGTCAAAAGAGGTAGCGCAGAAGAGGCCCACGCATTAAAATATTACTATACTTGCATATTCCTGCTTTATAGTGAGAGTGCTCGTTTTTCAGTATTCCGCTTGGACTTTAACAACTCAGAATTTTGGTAACTGCAATGTTTGTTTTATGTAAATATATGATGCGAGATTTTAGATAGATATTTGATTTTTAAATCAACAAAATATAAAATGCGCATTATATTATTTCAATTAATACGCGTGGTAACCCTTACTTTTTATAATGTGAGAACATGATTGTGTTTAAACATTTTATATAATTTTTATTCCGGTTAAAATATCTAATTCTCAAAGTCTAAAAACCTACAAGTCTAAAACCTTTATCAAAGTGGCAAACGTATATCTTTCGTTTGATGGTTTCCGAAGACTTTCACAATATTTGACTTTCACAACCCTATCCAAAATAACTCTAAACTTTACTACATTATATAAGTGAAATAATTTAGTGTTGAATTATTTCTCCAACAAAACCAAGCTTATATCGACCTAAAAGTATAAGAACCAAATTGGTTTTATTTCTTCCTCATTTAAAAATCCCTCTAAAAACGCAAGTGGCACGTGACCAGGGCATTGCTTCTAAACACAATTAGCCCAAAGACTGTAATAATAAACAATGATTCCTGGCCCAACGCCTACAAACATAGAATTACAGTTCACCAACACTACATTACAACTTGCGTAGGCCGAATTTCGCGTTTGATACTATTTTTCATCCCATTTCAGCATAGAAAGTTTTATTGCAGACAAGTGAGAATACTAGCAGACTTCTTGGTGTACGGCCTCGGGTTCGGCCGTGTGGAAGAGACTGGTCATTACCGGATAGTGACCGGATATCCGTTTCATTCTCTACAAATAATAAACACGTCCAAAGGATACAATATTTAATGTACTATGTTTCTGAAAAAATGGAGTAAATTTCTCTAATCGCTTTTGGTGGAGAGTATTTGTGGCAGATTTTATCAAGAGCCTTGCGAGTTTTAATTTGGTAATGCCCGGATATCCGTGTCATCTCTAGTTTATTGTAAACGCTTAAAGGCCTAATGCCCAAAGGCCCACGGTTTGTACTGTGGCAATGAAAATCATATTCTTTTTTTTTTCTTTTTTACGTGACGTGAACAACACTCGACGATCTTTTATACTTAACCATAGAATACTTACGTACATATGCATAGCATTCTAAAGACCTTCCAACTAAAATAAATGTTTGTCATAGAAATGGGTTCACGTTGGAAATGTACTGTGTAATATATGCTTATAATATAAGCTTCGAATCAACCGTTCAACGTCCTTTCTTTTGCGAACTCTTCAATTACCATGTTACTGTAATCATGTTTGATCAGTGGCGTAGCTAGGCAACCAAAGGCCTTGGGGCAAAGAATAAACTGGGGCCCCAATTAAACTATTTAAAATCGTTTGTTCCGTATTCGTCGTGTTCCGAATTCGACGTACTCCAGATTTGTCGTAATCCATATTCAAGTTATCAAGCACGCAATTTAATATAAATAGTGGTTTAGTCACAACTCTAGTACAAACCTGATAACTTCTGATTCTAAAAAATCTGGTTTATTTATATTCGGAACGTGGAAGAAATTTTCACTAATTCAGTCAGAGTAAGAGGGCCCCTCTGCGCTTGGGGACCCCGGGGCACTTCCCCGTCTAGCCCTTTGGTAGCTACGCCACTGTGTTTGACGTATTTACGTCATTGAAACTTGACTTGACTTGACTTTGAACGTACTTGGCACCAAACATTTAGAACGTAATCCTTCTCAACATGTTATCTACTCTTGCGCAAAATAAAACAAAACTATTTTAGTTGCATCTTGATCTAGATTTGATCTCGTTGCTAATAATTCGTCGCCATTTTTATTTTAGTTCTAAGCGCCATTTAAAAAAAAATTAGGAATGCCGAAAGCGGCACATGTTTAGGCTAAGAGCCAGGGGCAATTGCATAATGTTATTTGTAGAAATTATTTTATTCGCTGCCTTTCATTTTAGTTGGTACTATTTTTGACTGTGGTATTACTCATACTCATTTGTTTGTATAGCTAGCTTTGTAAACTGTAGTCTATTATAAATCTTATTTATAATCGCTCGTGTTTATTTTAGGGTATTAAAAATATATTCTGCATGTTTTATACACAGGTTTATTGTTTATGCAAAAAAATAATAAAACATGATTGCAGCAATATAAATACTGGTTCAGTTCATTTAATCTTTTTACAACTATCACAATTTGCCTGTAAATAAGCAAGGTAAGAATAATCACATATAGACACAACTAAGCCTACAATTATCAACCTCAGAGCGTTTATCCCTTTTATAGCGTAGTTTTATTACTAAAACCAAATTACTACGTCCAAGGTTCTTTTTTTATGGGATAGGGGGCAAAAGAGCAGACGGGTCACCTGATGATAAGTGACTACCGCCACCCATGGGCACCTGCACCTCAAGAGTCACAAGTCCGTTGCCTTTAAGTTGGGAGTAATGGAAGGATTGAAGAGGGGGAGCATTAGGTTAGCCTCCTTACCTCACTCACTCGGCGAAACACAACGACAGCGTTGCTTCACTGCTCTACTAATATTTTTTTTCGAAGGTAACAAAAGAAGGAGTATTTAGCTAGATTTAAAGCGTTTAAAGGCCTAGGCCTTTAAAACGTTATACTACTATTTTGTATTACCGAAATCGCCAAACATCTCAATGGGGATGTGTTTGGCACCTGGTTGTGTAAAATAACTTTAATTTACTTTCACTTTGTATTTAACTCCTAGTCTTTCTTGGTTATCCTTGAATGATTGATTGAATACATGTCCATCAGGATTATACCTTAAAGTTAGAAGAAATATAAAAATCAAATAAACAAACAATTTTAAATCGCAATTGAGATTTTTAAATGGAGCAGCTAGTCACTCGTCTATTACGATTTCGTAATTCAAAAACGAGGACATCGCTGAAATAGAATTTTAGTTTTTTTGATCTTATTATTTATGTGATATATAATATTATGATACTGAGGATTTTCATTTTATACTTCATTAGAATCACGATTTAAACTTTATGATAAGGTGGCGCGCAATAAAAATAAATAGCAACACTTCTTTAATCTCTTGAGGCTGTTTAATGATGCGACTGTAAGCTATCAGATGCCTTATGATGTACCATCAGCATAATATCTTCATTTGGCATTCCATAACATTTACAAAAAGTCGTTTACAAAACTGGTTATACACTTGTGGATACTACTTACCTGTGGTAAATACAGAATAAAGTGAAGAAGGGAAAGGGTTTTTTTAACCGTAATACGTTTACTTTGTCGCAAGTCATCATCATCATTATCTCAGCCTTGAATCGTTTACTGCTCAATATAGAAAACTTCTAAACACCTTATCAAGAAAAGCCAATCATCCACTGGCTCCCGGCAACTTTTAATCAGTTACCGCTAATCAAAAAAATCTATTCCCAGTTGTGACCACTGGCTTTACTACCATTGAGGATAAATGGGAAAAAAAAATCCCGACTGTCACTAGTGGTGACGTATAACACATACTTTCCCAGTTGCAGCAACTGGCTTTGTCACCACTGGTGACAAATGAGAAAAAAATATCCCCAACTATCGCCAGTTGGGACGTAAGACACAATGAATTTTTTTAAATTGACTATCAATCGTCATATTTATTATAAAATCGTCATTAGTAGGGTAGGTCAATTGAACAGAAATGCTAGGTTTAGGTTAGGTTAAAACTGCGACCATAACGCCAGAATCGTCCCCACGTCATGACTGGTGACAGTCGAGATTATTTTTCCTATTTATCCTCAGTGTTGACAAAGCTAGTGGTCAAAACTGGGAATAGACGCTGAAAAACCTTTATTCCCCAGTAGTCGGTTCTTTGGACTACAACGGTTGCCTATTTATTGTAAGAGATTTAAACCATTACATATTTGTAAATTAGGTACATACTATCTTCTTTAATAAAAACAGATCTCCGTTTTTTTGCCTTTTCCTTTTCAATGTTTCGTTTATAATCTATTGAAATGTTACATTTTTTAGGCCTTACCTTGCGTTTTTTAGAGGACGCAATTTTATTTTTTTGATGTGTAGGGGGGGTAAGTGTAAAGCTAAAATCAAGTTTGTGGGGTCGCCACCCTTGTCCCACGGCCGCCATCTTGAAAATAGGGGTTGAAACGGTTTTTACGATATATCTCTTAAACTATTTATCTGATAAAAAAAATTTGTTAACGTTTTTTGTTGCAAATTAAATTCTCTATAACTTTGGTTCAGTAACTTTTTGTCGTAGAACTATAAATAAAAAAGTTATAAGTGAAAATGTTCAGAAATTCGAGAAAAAAAATTATATTTTTTGATATAACTTTTTTTTTTATCATTTTACGAAAAAACGATATCAGACCATTTTTGTAGATCGTTTTGTAAGGAACAACTTTTATTAGCAACATTTTTTCATTAAGTCAATAGCTAAGGTTTTACAGCGCTCCGAAGTGAGTACTATTTTTCAGTACTCTTTAACTATACATATTTTATACGTGGGTACTAATAATGTGTCATCAGTTATTTATTTATTTTTTTATTTTGTTATTATAATTCTTTTAATTAGCCTTCACAGTTCTTATTTTATTTTCACCTAAAGGGTTTTTACAAATAAAACAATCACTCATGATGGAATAATAGAAAAAGCACGATTAAAAAGTCTAAATGCTAATAAAAAAAGAATAGTTTTCACTGCAGTTAAAATCGAGTCTAAAATCATTCGAAATTGTCTTCACAATTAAAAACAGAATAAAATACATCCACACGTAGAGAAATATGTAGCACAACTATAAGATATAAGTTGAACGACAACTTCAACACAATAATTTCAGCTATTCGTACAGTAAGAGAGGTTAGAAATAATGATAATAATAATAGCAGCTGTTCTTTTGTTCCCTAATGGTCGCTTGGGTATTTTCTACCTGGACAGCATTCTCGGTAACGGCCGTCACATTTAATTTTGTAAAATTCTGTAATGGAGTGGAAAAGAGTCAATAATTAATTATTAATAACATTGCAAAATTACTAAATTAAAAGAATTATAATAACAAAATAAAAAAAAAAAAAAAAAAAACTGATGACACATTATTAGTACCCACGTATAAAATATGTATAGTTAAGAGTACTGAAAAATAGTACTCACTTCGGAGCGCTGTAAAACCTTAGCTATTGACTTAATGAAAAAATGTTGCTTATAAAAGTTGTTCCTTAAAAAACGATCTACAAAAATGGTCTGATATCGTTTTTTCGTAAAATGATAAAAAAAAAGTAATATCAAAAAATATAATTTTTTTCTCGAATTTCTGAACATTTTCACTTATAACTTTTTTATTTATAGTTCTACGACAAAAAGATACTGAACCAAAGTTATAGAGAATTTAATTTGCAACAAAAAACGTTAACAAATTTTTTTTATCAGATAAATAGTTTAAGAGATATATCGTAAAAACCGTTTCAACCCCTATTTTCAAGATGGCGGCCGTGGGACAAGGGTGGCGACCCCACAAACTTGATTTTAGCTTTACACTTACCCCCCCTACACATCAAAAAAATAAAATTGCGTCCTCTAAGAAACGCAACCCCAAATGTAACTTTTCAATGGACTATTATGTAAGAGATTATTTTGAGCGTTCTTGTATGCGTTTGTTTTACATTCTTTGGTTATTTATTGCATATTTATTTATTTTCAAATATATGTATAAATAGAATGTGTTACGTTTTAATCACCTTATCTGGCGAATGGGATATTTATATATTGGTTATTTATTATGCTCGTATAAACTAATTAAAAAAATGGTAAGAGAATGCTATTATAATTAGCATAGTGTCTAATATAATAATATAATAAATAATTTTCAATTAGTAATTCTTGTATACAGTTAGAAACGGCTACGCAAAAAAACACTAAAACGTCTTTCTTTGGATACTTATCACGATACAAAAGTCAGTTCATCATAAAATTGCAGTGCGTGCTACGCAATGTATAGCTGCTAATGTAATCTATCGCCACGGCATCTTGCTACCGCGTTTAAAAACTCAGGTCGTCAAACGCCACTGATTTGCAACCGAAGACATTTAAACACGAGATCAATCAGCTTAATATTGATTTGATCTAAATTATGCTTCAGTCCAATTTACATAACAATAATTTTACCGTTCATTCGCTATTTTCGAAATAAAATTCAACATAATTAAAATAACTTTTAATAGCACTCATGCGGAGATGATGCTTCACCTTTGTGACCTTGCACCCTGCACCTTGTATGACAATTAAGTAGATCGGTACTTGCACCAATGTTTTATAAACATGAGGATTATCATTTTATTTAGCACAGTTTTAATGAAAAAATAAAATCAGCACCGTGTTGTGATTTAATTATGGTTAAAAATAACAGTTTACCTTTAAATATCACTCTTCTTACGAAATGCGACTCGAAATACCGTAGTCCAACTCACTCACAAGCGTACCATATGCGCCGACGCATTTCAACACTGTTATTTATGTAGCCCCATAAAAAAGGCCAAAGGTATCAAGTCAGGTGGTGCGCTGGCCATGCATAAACCCCGATCTATCGATCTGTCTATGGAGGAACACCTAGTTTAAATGGTCATGATCTAGTGCGACACAAAAGTGACGCGGTGCCGCTAAGCTTGCCAGGAGTTCGTGTGTCGAGAAGCGAATTGCTCTGAACTGTTTTAGGTAAATACAATCAAATAAGCATTTCCCTTTAGTCCTAATGCCAATATGCTATCAGCATCCGTCCGTATTCACGATCACTAAAGCCAAAGGTCTGACTTATCACCCGATTCGTAATTGTAAATCACAATGTGCAAAATAAAACACCGACAATTTACCACTTTCAAAGTCGCGCGTAATAGTTCACAAATCACTCGCGTTTACTTCCGATTCCCAGCAGCGATGACGACGAACTAAACGAAATTTGCAAAAAAAAATTTTACATTAATAGAGATAGACACGTAATTATGGTAACGTTTAAAAGCTATCGATAATATTGATTAGTTTCATACGGTGAATGATAATAGAACTGTAAGCAAGTAGCTATTAAAATTTTGCACAAAGAAGTTTAGGCCTATATTTACTACTCTATTTAGTTCAGTTTTCTGTAATAAATTTCAAAATAACAAAATATCGATTCTTTATGAATGTATCAGAATTATGCCCTACTTTTATTAAATTATAAAACTGTTTATAAGTAGTTAGTTTTATTTTCATTAAATAAAGTAAATTGTTACAAATAAGTGGGTTCTGAGAAATCTAATCCGATTTAACCCTCTCAAAATACAAGTCTGCGCGTTCACCGCCAAAAGAATCCCTTAGGTATTGCCCTACAGTTCCCAGACAGTCTTGCCCTGCTCAGAGAGTATTTCCTACTATCTACCTACTTCTATATTTTGTAATTATATCGCTTTTATAACCTGTACGTTTCGATATCGATTGATTATTGATCCTACACTTTCGTGATTTTTTTTTTAACGACAGTGGCTCCACAAACGTGTCATTCATGAAAATATTAATCAAAGCCGACGCACGATCAAAGCGAAGCGCGCCGAAGTGAGCGGGGGCCTCCCACCCCCGGCCGTATATACACATATTTCGTGTATATTGGATTTAAAATTTAGATTAAATGTTGTATTTAGATAAGGTTTTGATTTTTAAGTTTATCTATGATAGAGGTGTTTTTTCGGAAAAAGAATGTGATTTTACTAAAAAAAAAGTAGGCAGTCTTGGGACTGCCGACAGAAGTGAATACTTAACGAAACGACGAACTTAAAACGTCACATTAGCAGGTTGGTGACATTAATTAATAAGGAGCTGACAGAACTTAATGTTTAGATTAGTGCCCTCTAGTGGATCTATATATGTACTATTAGTAAGACGGTGCGAGTTCCGTGCTTTTTCCCCATAGCAAAAGTGCACAACCTGCCTAAAGAAATTTTCACTTCAAAAAAATAACGATGAGCAAAGCTTAATCGCCCAGGTACTGTTTACAATACACAATCAATACATTTAGTTATATATTATACTAGCAGCGCCCCGCGGTTTCACCCGCGTAAGTCCTGATCCCGGGTGAATATCGGGATAAAAAGTAGCATATATGTTAATCCACGTCTCCAACTATCTACATACCAAGTTTCGTCGCAATCGGTTTAGTAGTTTTGGCGTGAAAGAGTAACAAACATCCATACGTACATCCATACATCCTCACAAGTTTTCACGTTTATAATATTAGTAGGATAAGAATGTAGTTAATAGCAGATTGCTTAATCAAACTTCCTCTTGATGGAAACCTGACAATTTTATCAAGACCCTTAATATCACGATACTTAACATTTTGAGTTTTCTACTTAAAACTATTTTCTTCTAATGAAGACATAACAACACGCGTCTGTCGACAAACATTGCCAGGCAGTTAGCAATAAGCAATATGCCAAGCCTGATTTATGACCAGCATCGAAATCTTATTACTGCAACAGTAAACATTGTTGCAGACGTGTTACATTGTTGCAAGTACCTGTAAACCTAAGAACAATTTTGCCCCATTATGGTAATGTGTGACTTGTATGCCGGGTTATTTATGGGATAATTAAAGGCGTGTTTATCACACTTATTCGGTTATTAATTTGTAAAAGTGATGCATTTTAATATGTCTAGAATTTTCTTTTTCATTAAATCGTCCCGACTTTAATATATCTACATAAAACCGCATTATGTAAAAGAAAAATAGCAGGTTTAAGTCGTGAAGTTTTCTACTTTTAAGGAGGTAAGGAGGTGGAGGTATTTCGGGTAAGTCATTTGTATTTTGCGAATAAGAAAGACTTGATAAATTAAATTACCAGTGTTATATTTTCTATATTGACGAGGTTTGGTCCGACAGAAGCCAGGCCATTTAAAATAAAATAAAATAAAATTAAATTAAATCAAATCCAATCAAATAAAATCATCAATCATCAAAGCCTACGTAATATAACTGAATTCAAACAGATCTTACACAGTTATGGCTGTTTGTTAGCCTTTGAGAATCCTATCTTTTTGCAGAAATTCAATTTCAATTTTGCAGTTATTTACTCGATTCTAGTAATCAATAAACAATTAAATCACACCTCTAACCAATCAAGCTTGAAACTTTTAGCGTATTACGGCGTCCTACCGAATATCAGATTTATTCAGCTAAGGGAAGACATTTTGGCACAAACCCAAGTGCGGATTCACCGAACAGTTTACCTCATCTTTATACTATCTTTTGCTCGCGGTTTTGTCGTGGAATGCCGTTTTTATGTCCTTGCCTAGTTTAGTTTTTAAATTAACAGCGTTTAGAGGGTATTCTATTTCAAATCGCAGTGTGCTCTTGAGTGTTATTATGAGCTAAAAAAATTATATGTTCGAATTTTAAACTCGATTAAATTTAATAGTTGTTTTCTTTTTTCTTACTCGTGTTATCATCTTTTAACAAAGACCGTACTATAAAGATTATCGAACAAAGGAGGTTTTTTACATATTTCAATTTATTGCCGCCCAGTTGTGTTATAGGTCTTTAATAAGTATAGAAGAAATGTCATGTGTGATTCCAAGAGAAACACTCGTACTGGCCTTTACTCATCCTCGTGCTTTTCGCTAAAAAACATTTATTATTTTCAAGAATTAAATATTATTGACTAAAAATGAACAGTATAAGATAAAATAAAAAATATTATTTACTTATTTTCTTGTAAAGACCAATGTGTAGTAATGCCCAAGTTGGGAAACATCTTTTAATAGTTACTTAAGTAACATTTATGAAATTCAACTTTCATGCCATGACGAAAGTAGAATTACAATTTATCAAACTGTAGCAGTGTCTGGCGGGGATTGCCACCATACGAAGTTTCTGGCATTAACTGACGTGATTTCTAATATTATCCCGAAGATAATATAAAAAAAACACCCTTAGAGGTTGGGTTAGACAGCGGACGGGGCGGGACGGCGACCCACGGATTACGGTAGTAAAACCATATTGTTTGAGGGAGCACAGCTTTTCCATACATTGCCAGCCGATATAAAAGAATTCGATAACATAAACACATTTAAAAATAAACTTAAGAAATATGTATGTACACTGTGGCTTCTAATACTCTAGAGGTAATTGTATTGTATTATTACATTTAACTATGTATCTCATTAGAAGTGGACTGTAAGTTTTTATGAGAAATAAATGTCTTTAAACCGAAGTGAGCAGTTTGTAATGTACTAGTTAATATAGAAGATATCACACAGCGTTCGGATAGCTGCTAGTACATTACAACCTCCCAAGCCGCGTCGCCGCCCGTCCCGATCCACGAACTGTCTGACCAAACCTTTATAATTTAAATAGGTATCAATTTTATGCACCTTTACTGCTTGTTATATCTGCCAAAGTCACTATGATCCAAACTTCATAATCGTCAAACGTTCCTACCTGTGTTGGGCACATGAGCAGAGAACCTTCAACTTTTATAAAATGACGGAGGTTTAGCGATCACGGGCTCTTGGGCTATAGGTGATAATAATAACTTCACATATCTCACACACGGCCGTCTAATCCCAAACTAGGCAGAGCCTGTACTATGGTAACCAGACTGCTGATAAACATACGTATATATTTCCAAATACATACATATTACAGATAAATTAATATACTTATAATTTAAATATACGTACCAAAATAGATGCGTATTTACAAACAGTCGCAAATATTTCAGTAGTAACAATTATTATAGTTGAAGCACCTGTTGATTCATTTGTGACTCTTCGACACACGCTTGGTTTATAAATTGATTATGGTTTGATATTAATAGCAGACGGTTGGTGTATTTAGCACACGTTTATTTAGATGAATAGCTAATGGTTAGATTTTAGTTTGAATTTAGAACTGCAATACCGCGACGGGATACTGGCTGATTTTTTTCCCGCGTTGTTGGTCAAGACGACGGGGTTTCAAACATTTTTACAATATAAAAAATTAAAATATGTAACTTAGATTCTGCACACATAGAACCTAAGGTCTTTGAAACCTTTTTCTTATAATAACAAAGTTGTAAAAAAATACCATTTTCGAACCTTTCGCGTTCTTGCGGTTTTGCTTTGCAATCAAAGCCACGGCTATCCTACCAAGTAAAAATAAGAAAAATCTATTTAAATCGGTTGAAACTCAATTTCTGTCTTGAGACTAAAATTTTTCGTGTTGGATCATTTCCTTTTAGGTGGTTTAGTATGATAAATCAAATATGTTAGGTACATTTGGTTTAGCAACAAATAAGTAAAATTGCCTATTAAATTAAAAGGCTACGCGACAACAAATTTTCACGTACGTTGTAATTCCTTCAAAAACATAAAACAAAACATTTGCTACATGCCAAGTACAAACATTTGAAAGTCATTCCATAACTCGAATGTCGAACATGGCCGATTGACATTCGACATTCAAAAAGTTCGAGTAAATACATCAGCGACATACTTACGTCGCTGACGTTATTACCACGTCATAGGATGGATTCAGAAATAAAGGTTTGCACACATTTTACCACTTACCAGACATCGATTAATTCTGATCATCAATGGCGTGTGACGCAAGAGCTTGTTATCGACATACCACAGAAGAAGTTCGCGGTAAATAAATTTGATAAACTATCGAGCGTTCACATGCAGCATATACTGTTAAAAGAAAACCGACTGCTTATTTAGTACTAACCGTTTCCTGTAGTCTTACCAACGTTTATCATCATAACTCCGCTCCTAATAGTCGTAGCGTGATGTTAAAAAGCCTGTAATGTTCTTTGGGAATTAGGCTTTCAAAAAGAATATATAAAAACCGACTTTTAAAATCCGCGCGTTCAACCACATAATATTCAGCTTTATTGTATTAATATAAGTGTATTAAATGCAAAAGAAATTCATGCACACAGGAGGCATTGAAGTGTCTGAGATAAGTACTGCACACATCATCAAATTATTTTTGTGCAACAGAGTAAAGGCTTGACTTAAGTATCAGGGATAGATATTCAATTTGGAAGAATAAAACCAGTGTTATCTTGTGAATTTGAATAAATTTCCTCGAAAGTGTATAATCAATGATTTAAACAAAATTCTGAAATTTTCTGATACGCTTCAATGTATGGTAACCTTAACACAGTCCTATGGTTTCTATAAATTATAATAAAACTAAATAGGTCACCTCGATAACATGCAGGTTTCTCGTACCCTTACCTGAATATAACTAAGTCAGTGTTCCTTGAGTTCAATTATATTTTAGTTAGTTAAGTATTCGTTTACGTCAATGTGACGTATAAAGACGTATTTATGGTTATTAGCAGGGTTTCTAGGCACAGAACGCACAGAATACTGTCTCTTTGATTCAGTTAGACGACGCGGTTTACAAAAATAGTTTTTTACTTACATCACTAATGATGTGATAAACGGTTATTGGCACATGAAAACAGTTTAGATAATCGACATTTAAGAACAGTGCCACCAAAATAGCAGTAGCAGAATAATGTTGTTTCTGGCTGTGAGTAGAGTTACTTGAGAGCGAAAAGAGCTTGCAATGGGCTAGGGATCTGCTGCTGTCGCAAGTGATTATAAGCACGGGTCTCATAATCACTTGCTGTCGCTAGTGATTATGCGACCCGTGCAGCAGATCCCATAATAGTTTTTTCAAAGTTTAATAAATTACGGATGAACTTCGACTTTTTAGGGTTCCGTACCTCGAAAGGAAAAAACGGAACCCTTATAGGATTACTTTGTTGTCCGTCCATCCGTAAGGTCTGTCTGTCTGTCAAGACCCTTTTTCTCAGGAAGAGCGTGGAGGTATCAAGCTGAAATTTATATCAAGTCTACTGTCCCTCAGAGCTGTCAAAAAATCAAACTTCTAAGCCAACGCAATCAAAAGAAATTTCCGCAAATTTTCGAAAGCAACGTCTTATAGCACAGATAAAGGAAAAATTGCGAAAACCGGAAATTTTTAGTTACATCCTTACCGTTATCGTTACCGACTCGCACTTGGCCGGTTTTTTTTATAATCAATTCAATTCGTTTAGTCAATGTTATGTGTAATTTAGAGAAACTTGTTCATCATCATCCTCCGCGCCTTTTCAAAACTAAGCTGGGGTCGGCTTTTAATCTAACTACGATGCGGCCGAACTTTGATATTTTACGTGAAGCGACTGCCATCAGACCTCCACAACCCAAGTACTAGGCGGTATCGAAGTTCTGTAGTTAGACCTGTAGTTACAGTAGAATTTAGAGATACTTGTTATCCGTTTAAAATTTTAATTACATATAACTGTAGAGCAACTTTTGTAGTAGTTTGATTGTTTAAATTAAACCCGCTCCATGTTATCCAATTAGCAGAGCTATTTAGTGTGTTAATTTCTTGTTATGTAAAAGCAGAATAGGAAGTTAGTGTTTATTAGCTAGTGCAGTACTTAGCTCGCTACTTTAGCGTTTTGCAAATTGAAAAATGTAAATCGGCCTTAAGTTAGTTCTACTTTGTAAATAAACTGGTTTCTCATAGTTAAATCCGACATCTTTAGATAAGATATATACATATACCTATGTGTTTTATTATATCTATATTCAATAGTCTTAATTTACTTCCCGTATTAAAATAATAAATTGAGACGCCTCACACACGGCCGTCTGATCACAAATTAGGTAGAGCCTGTACTATGGTAACCAGACAGCTGATAAATATACTTAATATGTTACTAAATACATACATATCACTACATATTATGAAACAAAATCCCCCGCTGCGTCTATCTGTCTGTCTGTCAGTTCGCGATAAACTGAAAAACTACTAAACGGATTTTCATGCGGTTTTCACTAATAGACGGAGTGGTTCATGAGGAAGGTTTAGGTGTATAATTTGTACCCGCGCGAAGCTGGGGCGGTTGCTAGTTATAGATAAATCCCACCCAGACACAGAAAAATGATCGTGCTCATCATACAATTATTTGTCCTGGGTGGGAATCCAACCCACGACTTCTGGATCAGCAGTCAGTATAACTAACCACTAGACCAACAGCTATTACTTTACTGAAATTAAATTTAGTACCAAAACATCTATAAGTGTAATGCATAGATATTTTTTTAAAACAATTAATGTGCTAGCAGTGTAGTGTAGAAAAAAAAAAGCCTGATAAAAATTAAAAGCATAACAAAAAAAACAAGTACGTCAACAGATATTAAAAAGATATACTATAAAATGGCATCAGCTTCACATTTAACTTGCGATAAACGGCTTTGTGCCATGACAAATGTTGAGAATTACATGTTTCGCCGTCGTCTCGGTCCTAAATACACCTATAATTCTATTGTAACGACTGTGACGAGATGCCGTTCCCTGAGGCGCCAATAAGTGCTTGTAAAATCAGCCGAGAAGCAGTTGTCCCGGTGTTCTATAAACATTCATATGTAATTCGAGCCATTAAAAGTCTTCTGCAAGACGTTGGGTTGTACAAACACTTTTATAATGCGATTTTTAGTACAGATATTATACGATTTAAAACGACAATGTTTTTGACCCCCGACGCAAAAAGGAGGGGTGTTATATTGTAAGTATAACGTGTGTATATCTGTGTTTGTATGTGCCATCGTAGCTTTGTAACGGATGGACCGAATTTGGTTTTTTTTTTTCGTTTGAAACGTGACTTGATCAAGAGTGTTCTTAGCTATAATTGAAGAAAATCGGTTCATCCGTTCGAAGATCATCAGCTCTTTGCTACGCGTTAAAGTGATTTTTTAATCGGGGGTACTTTAAATAATTATTTTTATTAGTTCGTTTATTAAGAAAGGGATAGAAAAACGATAATCATATTTTTTATTCTATTTTTCTACCGTAAGTACAACATTCGCTTCGGTCGTTCAAAATAACAAGTCAAAAGTATGTCATGATGACACTATGAATATAAGGAAATTCTATTAACTGGTAGCTTTATATATACCTACTTTTTTATTATTATTTACCTGTCTGACGGGTATATTCATCAAAGATACCTACTTACCAAATATCATACACCAAATTTTACATGAGAAAAGTATATGTAGGTAATAGATTTTCTTCTTTTCTTAACAATCTCTTCTTAACTGTGTAGTTCAGAAGCGCGATATTTAACGCTTCTGACCTACACAGTTAAGAAGAATGACGCATCTACACAAAATAATTATTTGTACCAAACAACGCAAAATGCAAGCTTTATATTTTTTAACTCGACATTGAAATAAACGATAGGATTCTATGCCGTTATCTACTTACATTATTACCGAGGAAACAGATTGAGAATAAAACAATGCTGCTCAAATTTACAATTTACATAACAGTGTACAGCGGCATTGCGTAATATTGTTACAATAAATACTCGTTTGTCCGTTTTCCACCTCTTATTGCGCTGGAAAATTTATAGGCAAATCGAAAAATGGTCCATCGAATGCTTTTAAAATCAAAATATAGCTTTTTTTTTGTTTTTAAATGATTAAAAAAATGTGCTTATTTTTCCATATTAAAATTCAAACATACGTAATTTAGAAGCATACCTAAAATAATTTTTTAAAGCTGAAGAGTTTTTTGTTTGTTTGTTTAAAGGCGCTAATACATATATACTAAGTACTGTACACGCGAGCCACACAGATTAAATATGACAGTATTTTATCTGTTGCCGGCCCGCAAATCGATCGACCGATTTGGTGTTAAAAGTATGTTTAAATCTGTATGTATGTACATGTATATCTGTATGTATAAACACTTATATATGTTATTTTTATTATTTTCTTTTAATTTTTTTATAATATTGCCTGTATTGTATCAATTTCAATCAATTGTATCACACCTCTATAAACATCTCGCTGCACTACTCACACGACTTACACGGCCAGACTAACGTTTATTGTATTTGCTCATTTTTACGATACACACATATATACATAATAGGCTCGTCATGTTGCCGGGCGCAGGCCCTATCATAATACCAGCGCTGCAGTTTCACAGGCTGCAGCAATATGCTGAGATAGGTGCCTTTTCTGGCATTGCACAGGGCACTTTAATTATTACGGATATATTTCTCTTTTATGTTGTCAAAATTGTGTGCGGTCCTGTGAATGTCAGAATAAATGTTTCTCTTTCTTTCTTTCTAATCTCTGAAACTACCAGTCGGATTCGAAAAAATATTTTTGTATATGAGAAATAGTATAGGCTTATGTATAGGCTTAGGTGATTCATGAGATGAATAGTATAGGCTATCTAGCATAAGGTTACATCTCTCAACCAGCCTTAAATATTGTAAGTCGGACGACAAATCACTTCCGAACTGCTTTATCCGCGTGCTGGATAGTGATACGTAAATCCAATGTTCTACAAAAATATTCTTCCTAAGTCCTTAATGTACTATACTAAGCACCAATGTTTTTATAGTTTTTTTTTTTTTTTAAATTAAAAAGTGATTTTTTTTTTTGTAAAAAGACAACTCCCCGCATTAGGAATTACTCCTGTGTCGCGGGGGACTTTACAAACATACAAATAACGGACACAAAGAACACCCGGACTCAGGTGGGAATCGAACCCACGACCTCTGGCTTAGCAGTCAGGGTCACTAACCACTAGACCAACAGGCCAGTCATTTATTTTGCGTCGGACTTGCGATCAAGTGGTTGCGGGTTCGAACCCCACCCAGTGCACTACCGGCGTGAACCCACTCCAAACACAAGCATTTAGCTTAGCTGAAGGGGTTAACAATAATACTAGTAATGTGTGACCCACGTTACTAGCAATCTTTTTATAAAAAAAAAATTATGATCAACAGTCGGCCCGGTTCTATGACCATAGTGTATTGACGCGTACGAGCCGTGTGACGCATAACCATTGTTTTCAGCGTGTGGAAACCTCCACGGCTTATCACCTCACCGATGTTAACGGTGAAGTGGTATGTTGGAATCGAACCGTCTAAAACCACACACCGTCCGTCACAAGCGAGTCTTGCAAGGGACTCGGTTATACAATAGTAAAGATACTATTGTATAACAGTCCCCGAGACTTTAAATACTCTTTGAAAATGTTAAATTTTTTTATATTTTTGTTTTTTAGTTATTAAGTTAAAATGCAGCACATTCGACACTTATTTTCATTACTCACTTTTAGTATTGTATCTACCTGAGCCCATTACATGAATTACGACACCACGTTTTAAAATATCTAGTAACTATAATATCTGAATCTCGGAAACGGCTCCGACGATTTTCATGAAATAGTATGCAGCGGATTTCGGGGGCGATAAATCGATCTAGCTAGGTTTAATTTTTCAGGTACTTATTATAATTTAAAGAAATCTTTGATTAGTGATTTATATTACTTCAATATAAAATATGTAAATGCTTCTTCTTCGTTTTAGCAACATTATCATCAAAAGTAAGGTTCAAATAATATGCGGTAGTAATTTTATATATGTGAAATCATGTATATTTTCAACACGTAGCAGTTGTAAAAATAAGGCCTACATCACTAGACATGAAACCAATTAGATTTTGTGAAGAAGGCTCGTCCTAGACCTTTATATTAGGTAAACAGCCATTGTGCCGTCACAAGCAGATAAAAAGTTTGAAATAGGGTCGTGTCAGGACCACTCCTTACGGCCTTGTGTAAGCCTTTCTATTTCGCTTTTGTGTTGTAACAAATCACAAGTCTTACAATGTCTGTGCCTTAGAAACAAAAAGTCTAGTGAGAATCAGAATAAAATTCTACGAAACTTTTCTTATGGGATAGGGGGCAAAAAAGCAGACGGATTAAGGTGGGACTAGGAGAAGGGTGAGGGGGGTTAAGGCCTCCGGTAACGGAAAGTAAAACGAAATACACAAATGCTTAATTTTTATGTTTCCGTACCTCAAAAGGAAAAAAAAGCAAAAAAACTGAGTCGTTAATTAGTTGTTGTATCGCATAAAAATATTTTTTTGCGATTACTTACTTATATTTTGCACTTGGAAAATGATGAATTAATGGAGGAGTATTTTTAGAATCGCAAAGTTAAGTTTGTTTTATAATCCGACTTGAAAGATACTAATGTTCGAGTCATACGTTTCGGGGACTAATTTTGTTGGGAAACATACCTACTCGGAAAAAACGAGCAATAGTCTTCGGAATCGATTCCCGAGATGGACGAACTATCTACATTCGTAAGAAACTCTTGGTGCGCGAGTCAGACTCAAACTCGCACCTGTCCGTTGTTGAAGTGATAACTTCTTATGGGAGGGTAAACCGCTTCGTAAATAAAATTTACGTTTTAATAATTTTGACTGGCCTGTTGGTCTCGTGGTTAGTGACCCTGACTGCTAAGCCAGAGGTCGTGGGTTCGATTCCCACCCAGGACAAATAATTGTGTGATGAGCACGATAATTTGTTCTGTGTCTGGGTGTAATTTATCTATAATATGTATGTATTTAGAAATATTTAAGTATGTTAATCAGCAGTCTGGTTACTATAGTACACGCTCTGCCTGTTTGGAATCAGACGGCCGTGTGAGATGTGTGAAGTTATTATTATTATTATTATTTCAGCGGTTTTCTGTAAGAGTGAAGTAAATAATGAAATTATAAACGGAATATTTTGGAATTGTTTGTTGTTCTTAATCGTTAGTGGAAGCAAATTCGCGAACTGCTGCAGTGTGTGTGTACCCGCGTGACTCTGTGTACCTCAGAAGTAACATTTTATAACTTTGTAAATTTAGAATGTAATTATGACACTAATAAAAGTACATTAACTACATTAATGCCCGGTACCTATTATCAAGTTTTGCTTACGGACGGTATGTTTTCGTTGAAAATTCAACGAAATATTCAACTTTATTACATTTGTAGGTACCTACCTACTGAGATTAAAGTCACAAAATTTCTAAAGACTCGAATTGAGTGTCACTATAAAAAAAAACGTGTGAGACTCGGGACGTCCGATAGAAGTGATAACTTAACGCCAGACAGACTGGCGCCGTAACGCGTTGCGTAACGAAGCGGTTACCCTCGCATAAGAAGTTATCACTTCAACAACGGACAGGTGCGAGTTTGAGTCTGACTCGCGCACCAAGAGTTTCTTACGAATGTAGATAGTTCGTCCATCTCGGGAATCGATTCCGAAGACTATTGCTCGTTTTTTCCGAGTAGGTATGTTTCCCAACAAAATTAGTCCCCGAAACGCATGACTCGAACATTAGTATCTTTCAAGTCGGATTATAAAACATTATAAATACCAAATGAGTTAAAAGGAACATAAAAATTATATTGCATACGATAACAATATTATTTGCTGGCCTTATAGAGTTTTATTCACTTTTACTTTAATGCAGCTTTATGTGTTTATTACGGGCTGTAAATAATAAAGAAACGGAACACGATCCATAACCTTTAAGATATTTTATAATAAGTGCGAGATGAGAAGTTAATGAAAATTAAATGTTAAATCGTTTGTAGTGGTTTGTTATTTTCTGTGAGGACATTGTAACTGTGGGAGAGCCATGCTTCGGCACGTATGGGCCGGCTCGACCGGATCGATACCACGGCCTCACAGAATACCGGCAGTGAAGCAATGCTTGCATTGCTTTTCGCCGAGTGAGTGAGGTTACCGGAGGCCGTAACCCCTTCCTCTCCTAGTTTTTCCCTCTTCTCCCCCTCCCTGCACTCTCCCTTTCCCCCCCCTTCCTCTACTCCCACCTTAAAGGCCGGCAACGCACTTGTGACTCTTGGGTTGCAGGTGCCCATTGGCGGCGGTAGTCACTTACCATCAGGTGACCCGTCTGCTCGTTTGCCCCTTATCACATAAAAAAAAAAATGTAGTGTTTAACTGACCAAAAAAAATAAAATTGAAGTGTCTGTTTGTAATGTCAAAATAATAGTTTTTTTTAAGCTCATACAGTTATTTGCATGATACCTATGCCTAAAAATAAATTTTAATTTTTTTTGTCTGTCTGTCTGTCCGTTTGTCTGTCTGTTTGTTTCGGCTAATCTCCGGAACGGGGTGACCGATTTCCACGGAATTTCACTGGCAGATAGCTGCTGTTACAAGGAGTAACTTATTCTACTTTTATTTTGAAAATAGAATTAGAATTCCACGCAAAATTATAAATATGTACACGCGAGCGAAGCAGCGCGGGAACTGCTAGTTATATTTATAAAAGAAATCAAAAGCGATAATTTAAAAAAGAGAATAAAAAATACTTTTGCGTTCCGTCTAGATTTAATACCATGTTTTACATGTAATCATACCACCGATACGGTATTTATCGATTAAAAAATGGGTGTTCGATGATTTTAAGTATCGTAAAAAGTCATATTTTATTAACTTGAATGTCAGCGAGGGGTCATAATAAAGGCTGTTTGGTGTTAAATGGGTATTCAGGTCACGGTTTTAAGAATTATATTATAAGTTTCTGATTATTATGAAGATTTAATATAAGGATTTTATATTTTTGGGGAAGGAATTCATTATGGGTATTTCCGGCTTCTATGGCGTTCGTATTCATAGACTAATTTAAAGAATAATAATAATAAACATCTTTTATTTCCAACCTCAGTTTGGTAGATGCATAAATAATTGGAATAAATATTTAGCATTCAGTGTATAAATGATTCAAGCACTTTTAAACACGGCAACCGTTTTAACTTGCTTATATTTAATTTTATGTCAGATGAAATATTCTCATACCATTATACAGAAATCAGAAATAATATGAACCTATTAATATAAAACATATATTTTAAGACACTAACACTCATCTATCACAGATAAATAAACTCTTTTT
Organism: Callimorpha dominula; assembly: GCA_949752705.1. Classification (NCBI taxonomy): domain Eukaryota; kingdom Metazoa; phylum Arthropoda; class Insecta; order Lepidoptera; family Erebidae; genus Callimorpha; species Callimorpha dominula. The sequence goes on from OX457011.1 coordinate 13,329,520, forward strand.
TTTTAATATTTTTCGGAACTTTTTAGCATTCCTTTGCATTTCACAATTTTATATAAAAGTATATACCCCAGCCGGAATTATGAGCATTATTAAAATGCTTCCTTTCATCTAATGGCCACTAGATTTGTCTAGTTGTCACCAAATTGTCAAAATCAGCTGACGGCGATATGTTGTCTTTAGATTTACGTCAAAATTATACAGGATACCAGAAATAGATTGTATGGCAGCCGTATTTATTTTTACTGTCTATTTTTAAAGAACCAAGTGAGTGGATGAGAGAATTTAAAATGTGAGTTCATGTTGTTATTTGAAGGGTTATCAAATTTAAATGTTTATAAAGTGACTATCGCACTTTACAACCGATTTAAAAAACTGACCTAGAAAAATGGTCAGTTTTTAGAATAGGTTGTCGAGTGCGAAACTATGATTTCGCACTGCTATTACAAGAGTGTCTCAACTCAAAATGTAGCTTTTTTCAGAAACGACAGGAAACTGATTACTCGCTTCCTGTTAAAGATTATAAAAAGTGAACACTGTATATAGATTATTGATAAAATTAAGGGATTTCTGTATTAATGAATTATTTAAATGATTGCAGGTTATCAAGTTATTTCCAATTTTTGAGTTCTAAAGTTCTAAAGTTCTAATCTCTGAAGAAATAAAAAAAAATATATGTATTATTTTTAGTTGTTTTGTTGAAAATTTTGGCTTATTACAATGTATTATTATTATTTTATATTTATTGACGAGTAGGGAAATTGATATTTACCCTATTTTGAGTTGATACAGTCTCGTAATAGCAGTGCGATTTGTAAGCGATGAAAAACGAAAAATAAAATGTTATTCATACACATTGATATCTATTAAGGTATAAACTTTAAACAAGTTGTCTATGATTCGATTCTTGATAAAATTTAAGTACATTTTTTTATTAAGAACTAGCGTTTGCAAGCGGCTTCGCTCGCGTAAAAGTAATTTTTCCATCCCTCGGGATCAGTACTTTTTTCCTAGCTGAAAGGTGTACATACTGAAAGTTGGTACCGATTAAATTTCTATCGATTCGTACAATCGATATTTTGAATTAACGTGGAAATTTTACTCGGCGATATCGTATAGTGAGTATGCACTATCTATTTCAGTACAGTCGAATGCCATTGCCAAGGTATTCGAGAATTACGCAACACTAGTCAATGGCAAAAACGCGGGAAAAAGTGTTTTTTTAAATATGTCTACCAGTATGTTATTCCAGTGAGTCATGTTTTGATTTATATTTAGTTTACATAATAAGACGTTGAATAGTAATCGCGTTGCTGAGACTTTGCTGAGCTAAACGAAAATAATTCTAGGATAATAAACAATTTTTAATAGAATTCTGTTTTGTTTACAGTGTGCTCAGTGTATGGGTATATATGTTTATAGCTTTATTAAATGGAACTATTCTTGCAGTATTAAGCGAGTTTGCTCGTGAAGGTTTATAGAGTACATAAGCTCTCCAAAAAATAACATCACACTTTTGCGGGTTGACTCCATTTCTTTAAACCGCATTACAAAACCTCCTATGACCCCATTCTAAATTTATTATTGTTTCTTCTTTTTTTTATGGTATAGGGGGCAAACGAGCAGATGGGTCACCTGATGGTAAATGACTACCGCCGCCCATGGGCACCCGCAACTCAAGAGTCACAAGTCCGTTATCGCCCTATAAGGTAGGTAGGGGGGGAGAGACGGGAAGGGCGGGAATAGGGCAGAGAGAAGGGTTAGGGCCTACGATAACCTCACTCACTCGGCGAAAAGCAATGCAAACATTGCTTCACTGCCGGTTTTCTGTGAAGCCGTGGTATCACTCCGGTCAAGCCGGTCCATACGTGCCGAAGCATGGCTCTCCCACGACAAAAACTTCTTCTTCACGGTGTTTTATAATATTGACAACCCAGGTGTTAGCATAATACCAGCGCTGTTTTTTATGAAGTAGCACAATACTTAGCTAACGACCATTTTTGGCTCATGCAGAGGTCCTTTTTATTTATATTTGTTGTAACACTCTTCCTTGAATCTCTTGTACTTACCTTTGTATGAGTGCAAAATAAATATGTTTCTTTCTTTCTTTATTTCTTTCGTACATATAATAATACCGTATACCGTACCGTATCTGTCAGTGTTGATCTATAACCGCCCGTTTCCAAATGTTGGAGCCTGGTGTGAAGAAATCGGGCAAATAAACTCACAGCCACTCTTTTTTTACCAGAACTCGAGATTCACTGAAGGAAATACCGTGAATCTCGAAAAAAATACATATAAGGCTTACAAATAAAATACCGTATTGGAATAAACTCAATGCAGATAAAAACTCAATGAAGTGCAGATAGTAGCATTCAAATGGTCATGACATCGGAATAGCAAGGTCTTTCTACTACCGTGATATTAAAGAATCTGCACCATTAATACTTCAATATTTAAGGAAATTACCTCATCAAATTATCACGGAGATTGAATCAATTCTCCAAGAAATTCATGAAACTACTACATATGCCATATACTTGCTACATAATAACATCTCTCTCTTTCTCTCTCTTTGACTTGTTCTGTCAGCAACCATAGGCCCTGTTTAATGTTTTATTAACTTGTACATTAAATTTGTTCGTAATATAATCGTAAAATTACATTATTAGGACGTCGTAAATAATTTCAGGGCGATAATTTGCGACATGTTACGACATAGTACCCGCAATGAGATCACGCCGGTTTTAATAATACGCTTTATATGACGGCGTATGTATGGTAAGTATGAATTTGTAAATACAATTACTAGAATTCATACAAATATGTAATGGATTACTACAATTTTGCTGTATTTAAGTAACTCTAGAAATTTTTACTTTCTATATTCAAAATCGTCATCGACATCGTAACTTTTTACGCTAGTACGTTGGATAACTACAATACAATGTACCTATAAACACTCGCAATATCCTTGGTGTAGCTGACATGTTAATATTCCTACCGATCCCGTCTTGGACCTCTGGCCACCCTACGCACCAGCAAAAAAACGATACTTTTCTTGTAGTGCTTCTTTACAGCGCGCTGGAGCTGGTACCCGTGCGGCTGAAAGTCGTGTAGATATCAGCTGCACTAGAGTTTACCTTTAATACGCACCTTTAATATGTACTATTTAAAATATGGTAAGTAGTCTTCGCAAAACTACGGTAGATTTTTCAAATTCTTGAAGGTTAAGCCTTATATGTAAATATTTCAAGATTCACTGAAGGGAATAGAGTTCTGGCAAAATAAAGAGTGGCTGTGAGTTTGTTTGCCCGATTTCTTCACATTTGAAACGCTCCAACATTTGAAAACGGGCGGTTATAGATCCACACTGGCAGATACGGTATTATTTTTTATCCACTGATTTCATAATTTTACTTTTGACAAAGCAACCTGTTGGTGCGGTGACGTTTTGTATGTTCATAATTTTTTTTAAAACCGATTTTAAATAATTGTTGAGCAGTTTTATGAAATAAAGGTATTGAATTTGAATTTAGAGAATTACTGAACCTAAGATTTATTTGGCTGGCTTATTATATTACTTCACAGTTAATACGGTGAAACGTTAAACCACGTCACAAGTAAGTACTCTATCTAATTATCTCGAAATTTCCATCGAGCCCATGAACGAGATGAGACTTCGATATCACCCAGTGTTTATACAGCGGAGCGTTTGAGTGACTGCCAACATTTTTAGGTCATGAACGCACGCCCGGTTAAGTAGAACTAAAAGTTTAACGATACCTCGTATAGATGGAATATTGTTGAAGGTGATAAAATATTACTGTTTGAAATATGTATCTAAAACTATTGTTAAAAAAGAAAAATAAATATCCTATTATAAATGTAGAAGTACGTTCGTTTCTTTTAGTTTGGTATTTACTTTCTGCAACAACGGATCGACTTGATTTTTTTCCTGTTACCGCATTGGTCTCACTTTTTTATTTTTTTTTATAAATTCGTATTCGTTATGTTTGTTACGTCATACGTTGTAAATACCTATAATATTATGGTTAACAATAAACAGTTTATTGTTAACTATAATATAACAACGATAGACAATCAGTGATAGAACAATAACTAAAAAACTATTTATATTTATTTAAGAATTTTAAATTGTGTACAAAATTTGTAGAAAAATACAAGGAAAGTGAACAGAACAAAGAAAATAATAGAAATGAGATAAACAATTTAAGACAAAAAATAACATATGGGATTCAAAATATGGAAACAAATCCAGTTTTTGCATACAGATACATTTTTGGATTAATTGTTGATGACACATGCTCATGGGTAGTGTTTTACACCGATATTTTTTTTTCATGATGATGTACTCGTATTAAACGGTTACTCATAACCATTACAATCTAGACCTTAAGGCTAATAAGTAATTTAAATATAACTTAATTTGCTAAAAACTTACTAAGTTAAGAATGTGTCCATTGGTACTTTTTTTATGGACTCTATGGAATCATCTCACTTTTTTTATGGACTCATATCATGGAAAGACACTTTGTTTTTGTGTTCTTTAAGTTACAGAAAGGTGTGGTCAAGTTTAAACGTTCCTTGCGTTATGTGTGGCCGGCAAATAGTTGATTTAGTTTGAAAAATTAAACTTATTTAAAAAAATAAATCTTTGGAAAATGCTTTTCTTGGTGCGGGTGCACATTTCGTTATGTCATATTATAAATTTTCGTGTCAATTTCAATGATTTTGTTTTTTAAGTTTTTTTTTCCAGTAATTTCTAGAAAAATCCGAGATTCCATCAATGTGATGTGATGATTTTTCTATGATCTTGGTATTAAATACTAAATAGTTTCATTCATGTCAGCCCCTCTCTTTTGTGAATTATTAGCTTTAGATAAATTTTCAAGTTCAGTTTGACAGTTTCAGAATAAGGTTACATGACGATTTTCCTAAAATAGTTAGCGCTTTACATTAATCACGGGGTTTAATATACAATCCTAAAATATGACCGGCCCACGCCTTTCTGTCACAGCCTATATCATACTAGCTTTTGGCCTCGGCTTTGCTCGCGTAAAAGTAAATTTTCTATCCATCGGGAACCGAACTTTATATCAAGATGAAAGACACCCTGTCCATTTTTGTGTCCTTGATCACATAACCTTCATGATAATTGGCTGAGTACTTAAGACATGAAATCTTAACAAACAAACAAATAATAAAGCAAACTCACATTCCCATTATAATGTTATTAGAGAAGATACGAAATAGAAAGCCATATAATGGTCTTAGTATCCGTTATTTTAGTCATACATATTTATGAATAACTATGCTATTAACGTACTCTTGGATAATAACTATGGTAAACACGTAGGCGACAACGACGTGTTAGCTACGTCATTTGTGTAACCCACGTGCAACAAATAGTACTCAATTGTTGTACGTGTTATTTTATTGCCATTTATTTCAAAGTCGATATGTGGAGATGGGAGTCTTTCATCGTAATTTTAGGAGGTATCGTCTTTCGTGGTTCCTTGCCAAAGTCACCGGTAACATAACAAAAACGATATATTTTTCAAAGCAAAAACATTTGAAGCGTTGAACATTAGCCGGCATGGCAGCGACAAGGTCACCCCCGAAAGAAAAGGGGCTTTGCTTCTGGCAGACAATTTTCCATCTTTAAATAAATATGTACGGTATGAGTAAATGCACTTTTCAATACGTTTAAAGTTGATTTCGGAGCAATCTTGAAAGTATATTAACATTCTTGGTATAGTCCAGAGATTAAAAATACATGGCCGCTGTTTTGTAATATCAATTACCACACCTTGTGATATTAATTAACTTACCGGTAAATGCTCAAGGTATATATGTTTTGGGTTTTAAAATAATATCCACTATCTATCGGCGACAAACCATTGTAGAATCGGCGACAAACCATTGTAGAAAAACAAGAAAAACTAAACTGAACTAAGAAAGAATAGAAATGAGATAAACCATGGGGTGGGATGAAAAATGTTTTTTATTTTTCCAGGCGGAATTTCGTTCGGTGAATATGAAAACAAATCCAGTTTTTGCATACAGTTGTTGTTGCACATGACACATGCTCATGGGGAGGGGAGGGTTTTACACCGATATTACCTTGAATAGTTTTAGCCAGCGAGGCCCCGCCACAATAGGCAGCAGTGGTATGCTACAGGGTACATTGTCTTTTCCCCTCCGAATAACAGATGTGAGGATCATATCATACCAACGAACTACTGCTGCCTGCAAAAGTGCTTGTCGTAAACAAAGTGCTTAGGGTTGAGTGTAGCACTCTACAGTATCTCCGCTGCAGTTAGTCAGCAAATCGAACATATTCAACAGTCAACAGCCCTATCAGTCTACATTAAACTCTTGGTATAAATAAATATTTTTTATTATCATATTAAGTGTCAAGAGTTTTTAAATGTTGTTTGTAGTCTACTGATGCCTAAATAAATATTAAAAAGATAAATGTACCATTGAACACTATTTTAGCTTTGCAGATAAATACAAAGACTCAAAATAAGATTCAGTGTCATTCCGTGTCATATAAATAATACAAATAAAAGATTTTCGCTTGAATATTTATAATTAAAAACATATTTTTATGATCCTCGTTTAGATTTGTTGATAAACAACACGTGTATATTTTAGAAGGGAAATGCAAGGAAAACAAGTTGTGTAACGCATCTTGATCCATGGCCAAGTACAGAGTGAAACTGAAGTACCAAATACGGCTGATCTGAAGATAAGCGGTTACTAGTGGTAACAAACACATTACCAAAGTCGTCATTAGTTTTTAATAGCTAAAAGAAATCGGTTAATCACTCACGTGGTACCTTTCACGCAATTGTAACTGTAGCAGTGCAATTTTACTAGGATTTGTTAGAATTAATAGGTAAACAGTCGGATGAATGACATTCAATATATGCGCCAAACGAGTACGTCTCGATCAGATCATTCTAGAAGAACTCAAAGTGGCCAAATTTGTACGTAATAAGTCTTTATGAAGGCATGACAGAAGCAAATTATTTTGAATGGTTTCTGCCTATCCCCAGGGGAAAAATTTCGAGTTTTTGAGTATGGAGTCAGTTAATGTCAAATTAGTGTCATTTCCATACACAATATAGTATCAGTCAAGTGGAGGGGAAGTAAGAAAGGGGATTTTAGTTTAAATAGTATAGTGACACTCTTTAATATTGTGTAGTATGTTTATGTATTAATGGTCTAACTACAGAACTTCGATATCGCCTAGTACTTGGGTCGTGTGGAGGTCTGATGGCAGTCGCTTCAAGTAAAATATCGAAGTTCGGCCGTATCGTAGTTAGACTGAAAGCCGACCTCAGCTTAGTTGGGAAAAGTGTGGACGATTATGAGTATGTATATGTATTAACAACAGCAACTTACGTAGTTCTGTAGGGGACTTGTATAAATTCGTGACCAAAATAACATCTTATAGTGATCCACCGACCATTGTGCTAATGCAGAAAATTGTATTATGTATGAGGTAGATCTCGAAGAAATTCGAAGGGACAGATTTTCCAAAAAAAATAAAAAACACTAAATCTACCTCTGCGGGCTTACTGCGGGCCCGTTTATTTTGTAGGTCTAGTACATTTAGAAATTTATAGACTATCATCGGCTATGGTAATTGGACCGTATAATTTAAAAACATAAAAAAATTGCCCGTCGACATATTCAAATATCATCCTAGCAACGAACAATTATAATGGCATTTGGAGATTTTTATTTGGTGCATCTTACATAACTCTTTCACCGCTGCTCGGTCACAACATCCGCAAAACTAATGATGAAGTGACCGAAGTTTATTTTCGTGTTGTTATTAATTACTGCGATGATTTGTATCTGTCAAAACTTTTCGAAGTAAACGTCTTTGTAAAGGATAAAGGATCGTTCTTTGTGGATGCGATAAATTATTGTATGATGTGTTTATTGCGCGTTCATATTTAATGATATATTCGATTTTGGTTTATTGATTTGCTATACATAGATATTGTATGTATGAAATATTAACAACCTAAATAGTCACTAATACATTTCAATGATCTTAAAAGAAAGAAATAATTACATACTTGTCATAATATATGGTAATACATTTTGATACTGGTATTAAATGTGTTCTGGAATCGGAAAGCTGTCGGAGCCGATGGAGTCCCCATCGAAGCCTGGAAGGCGATGGGCTCTCGTGGTGGTGGCATCTTAATCGACCTTTTTAACCGGGCACTCCTCACCAGTATGATCCCGACCCAATGGAGGCTGAGTATCATTACTCCAGTCTTCAAAGGCACGGGATCGGTGCAGGAGTGCGGTAATTACCGAGGTATAAAGGTCATGTCCCAAACCATGAAGCTCTTCGAGAGGGTTATCGACTCTCGGATCCCACAGGAATGTACTGTCTCTGAGTGTCAAAAGGGTTTCGCCCTGGTCACGGGACTATGGACCCTGTTTTTGCCCTAAGAAGTATCACGGAGAAATACAGGACAAAGAATACGCCTCTGCATTGCCTGTTTCTGGACATGCAGAAGGCCTTTGACTGTATTCCTCGCGTGATGATCTGGTGGGCACTGCGGTCTAAAGGGGTTCCTGAGGCTTATATTGACACCATCCGAGATATGTACAGCGACTCCGATTCCGTAGTCCGGACCGCTGTTGGTGACACTAAACCCTTCCCCATCACCGTTGGGGTACACCAAGGGTCCGTCCTCAGTCCGTTTCTGTTCAGAGTGATATTAGACGTTCTGTCAAACAGCATTAGAGATGCACATGAGCGGCCTCCATGGCTGCTCATGTATGCTGACGATATCGCGCTGGCGTATGCGGACAAGGGTAGGTTGGTGCGACGCGTGAAGTCGCGAGTCGCTTGAAAATGGCGGTCTGAAGCTCAACGAAGCGAAGACCGAGTACTTGGCCTGCAACTCTACAGATCCCACACCCGTGTGCATAAACGGCGACATGGTAGAGCGTGCGGATCAGGCGAAATACCTGGGATCTGTATTTCACGCGTCTGGTGACATCGATTACGATGTCAAGGCACGCATTGCAGCCGCGTGGGCCAAATGGCGTTAGGTGACTGGTGTCATTTGTGACCCCAAGGTACCGGTTAAGTTGAAGGGACAGGTCTATAAAACCATCATTAGACCTGTCCTTATATACGGCTGTGAAACGTGGCCCTTGCTGGAGCGACACAAGCAGGAACAGCGTGTCACGGAGATGAATATGCTGCGGTGGATGTGTGGAGTAACGCGGAAGGACCGCGTTAGGAACTCCCGCATTCGCGGCAGCCTTCATGTCCGTGACATTGCAGATAAATTGCAGGAATGTCGTCTTCGCTGGTATGGCCACGTTTTACGGCAACCGGCTACTAACGTGGGGAACAAATGTCTGGCCATGCCGCCTCCGCCGGGTCCCGGCAGGAGGAGTAGACCTAAAAAGTGCTGGCTTGACGTCGTAAGGGGTGACATGCGTGCCAATGGACTCACTATTAGGGATGCCGAAGATCGTGCGAAGTGGAGGAGAAAAAGTCAGAAGGCGGACATCGGGCACCGAAGCGAAAGTTTCGGTTGCAACCGGGAAACAACGCCGTGATGATGATGATGATTGAATGTGTTCTGGAAATATGGCCTGTGTTCAAGCCATAGATTGAATAACATATTGTTCGTACCTCAATCACTTATAATGCATGCCTAGCCTTTTTACCACCCCACCATTGTCAGACCGGCCAATGGCGTTGCGTTACTGGTATAACTAATCATAATAATGTCCATTAACTTATTTTTATTAAATAGTGAACTGCTTTATTGTCTATTATAGTTTGCCCCTATTTTAAACGAGTTTTTGATGTGGAGACAAAACTTAAACACTAACACATACATAATGCAAGTACATTGGCACATTCAGTATTTAGAATTGCTTACATTGGCTTATTATCTACAAGCTTTATTATGTTAACAAGAAATTACGTAAGATAATTAATTTAAACATGGAAGAAACTTCCTTGACAGCTTTGTCAAGGAAGTTTCTTCCTCTTTCTTATATAATACCTTATGAAATCACTTCTGATACATTTGCTTTTTTTTATGGTAAAGGGGGCAAACGAGCAGACGGGTCACCTGATGGTAAATGACTACCGCCGCCCATGCGCACCCGCAACCCAAGAGTCACAAGTGCGTTGCCGCCCTTTAAGGTGGGAGTAGGAGAAGAGGAGGAAGAGTGGGAAGAGGGGAGAGAGGGGATAGGGGAAGGACGGGAATAGGGGAGAGGGAAGGGTTAGGGCCTCCGGTAACCTCACTCACGCGGCGAAATGCAATGCAATCATTGCTTCACTACCGGTTTTCTGTGAGGCCGTGGTATCGAGCGGAGTCGAGCCGGCTCATACGTGCCGAAGCATGGCTCTCCCACGTTAAAATTGGTAAGAAAAATAAAAGAAAATCACACATCACATTGCACTTTGTAACTGCACTTTAAAATCTTTTTCGACAAGCCATTCATAGAGCACCTAGTTTTTAGGGATTTCTTATGCAAATATATACTGATTATAATCCATTTATAGCTTTAAACTTTCGCGTTTTGTGACATAAAATTACACTAACACTATAATTTGGATATATACGAGTTCATTTACTTTTAATTTAAAAAAAATAATAGCACACAACAAAATGATGTGATATTTACTGAATATTGTTGAAACAGTCTGGTTTTTTTTTTAAAAGAGTGGCCTGAGTTTGTTTGCCGATTTCTTCTCACGAGGCTCAACCATTTGGAAACAGGTGGTTATAGATCGATACAGGCAGATGTGATATTATGTTATCCATTTTTGTTGCCTTTAATCATTTTACATTTGACGTGTGTGTTGATCTATAATTTTTAATTATAATAATTATTTATTAAATCGACGATTTCGAATAATTGACGGTCAATTTTATGTAATAAAGATTTTTTCTTTTGAACCGGGTTATACTGGACACTGTGTAAACTGGTTTCCTTTGATGTAATCTTATAAACCTTTATCAATAAATAGGCTAGCTATTTAAAGCAAGCATTTGCCAAATCGGATTGGTAGCGCTTGAAGGAGCTTCTTTAGCTTTTAAATAGTAGGGGTTTGTTTTCTGCTTGTTTTTTAATAATTACTTCGTTGAGTAATAGTATTTTCTAACAGATATTACTGACTCATAAATTTAAAAAGATTACGACAATAACATTTAACATTTACAAGTGAAACGTAACCAATTTTACATTACATAGTTGCTAACATTAAAACATCTGTTCTGTCTCACCTACCTTACTTAGCGGTGTAGTACCATAGATTAATAAATAGTTTAATAATAATAATAATAACTCCACACATCTCACACACGGCCGTCTGGTCCTAAACTAGGTAGAGCCTGTACTATGGTAACCAGACTGCTGATAAACATACCTATATATTTCTAAATACATACATAATATAGATAAATTACACCCAGACACAGAACAAATTATCGTGCTCATCACACAATTATTTGTCCTGATTGGGAATCGAACCCACGAACTGTGGCTTAGCAGTCAGGGTATAATAATAATAATAATAATAATGTTTATTTTCTCACCATAACCGAAATACAATGATACAAAAAAAACAAAAATGAAACAATAACTAAAGGAAAAGAAAAGACTTAGCTAACGTATATCCAAAATATTCCGCCCGTGGATCGCTGGTGCCTGAGGTAGGTGGGTATCACCTGTATTACAGGTCACCAGATCCCCACTCGGACCTTGTTAATACTTTGACAAATTATATATAACATCAAAAATCTGATAAAATATTCACAGAGAAGTACTATAATGATGAACAATGATGTATTAATATAAACATAATATAAGGTGTCTGAATGCATCGAAGCGCGCACACGCGCGTTTGTGTTCGCGCGTGTGTGTGTGTGTGTGTGTGTGTGTGTGTAAGTGGGCGTGTGAGTGTGTTCGAGTGCTTGTTTGAGTAAGGATCTATATGTGTTTGCTCATTTGTAGGGTCACTAACCACAAGACCAACAGGCCCGTTTAAGAGACGACTTACTTTAAAAAGGGATTTGAATCAATAACAAAACACCTCTGCAACAGATGAAGAAAATAAATAAATCTTGCTAAATAAATGTACAGTGGACAAAGAAAATGGTCTACCAGTTTTGACAAAAGTTTCTGTGTCATCACAATAGCGATAAGGTTGAACATATCTCTAACAATGAACCGTCAGAATCTTATTGCACGGGAAAATCAACCTTGTTGTTTTATGACGCCAAATGATCTTCAACCGTAGGGTGGTAGACGATATATTTGGCCGATGGTACATACGAGTACGTTGCAGGTACAGTTTTCCTACTATTATAAATAACACACTTAGCAGCTCAGTCAGTAGGGACAATAATAGTGTAGTAGTAGTATGGCAATTCACGTACATTGTGAGCGGATAAGACACAAACGTCAATCATTACCAAAAGTCACGATTGACGAAATAATATCGACATTAAAATCTCATCATGCAACCATCAATGACTGCATTAGAGGACAGGTTATTCGTCAATCACCGTTTTGATCGGTGCAAAACTGACAACAAACCCTACTGTGTAATGGGCGCCTTAGAAGCGTCGCGAGAATAGCTGATGGTTGATTATCTAGGTATAAATCGCTCTGCTTGCCTAATTAGGCACAGTTTGCGCGCGTGAGCTTCAGTTGACTATAACGAGCATTTCCGTGTTAGCATGTTATCAATCAACATTGAACTATATTCAAGCGTTAGAAGAGTTGCTATTTATTTTGAATTCTTGTATAGATAAGCCATCTATTCTATTATTAATTTATTAATCTGTGGTTCAGTATAAAATAGCTCACAATTTAGCATATTTTAATTAGAAAATACGATGCTAGATAAACTAATCGATGAAGTCCGATTACGGTAATCGATACAAATGTTAGTTTATGTATTGGGATAAGAGTATCTCAATGTTTGAATAAGGATGTTGACATATTTTTAAAACTGGTTTTATTTTATACCTAGACCCATAATGAACGCAATAAATAATATTCTGTTAAAAAACACTAAAATATATCAAAGAAATTTGAAAAAAATTAAATTACTTTTAAATTTTCCCGCCGAAACACTCACTTCAATTTGATTACGTCATTATCCGAAAAACATTATTCAACTGTCAGCTCGTCACAGTAATAAGTGTTCTTGGTGTTTGTGCTCGCGGTTACCTTCACGAATATACCAAATTTAAGTGCTTTACCTGAGAGAAATGGACACAAAGTATTACAAATGCTGTGCAGTGCCCAAGTGCAAAAGCACAACAATCAGCACACCGGAAAAACTTTTCATAAACGTCCCAAAAAATAAACAAATAAGGAGAAAGTGGCTAACACTTTCACGTTCACGTTGTCACGTTTCACGTTCCTAAGTTCAGCAGCACAAAAATCTTGGTTTTCTGTAAAAAAAATTGCTACCATCAACGAATCTATCTTCGGTAAGTCAATCATCAAAGGAAACTCTTCGAAGAGTTTATTTTTATTTGATGAATCTAGTTTCCATAGTGATAAGATTATTACCGAGTTGTAACTGACTTGGAGATAATTCACGCAATGAGTGACGTTTTCTATGTTAATATCAAACAGTTAATATTATTAGGATACCAACTGACAAGTATCAACTGTCAGTCTCTCGGATAATTACGTAATAGAATCTGATTGGTGTTTTCAGTCACGTGGTCATGGTTATTATTTCAGCCTTTTTTGATCATCTATAATATAACTTTAACAGTCTTTTTAATGAAAAAAACGTTGTTTTAAGTTTTTATATATCACAATGAATCATTTAGTTAAAATGCAATATAAATTTGTGATTAGTGTCAACATCCCTATTATGAATATTAATAGTGAAGTAAGTGTATGTATGTATAAGCCTCCGTATGTTTGCCATCGCAAAACTCTATAAATAGTCGATCAATTGACTTAAAATATTAATAAAAGTTTAGATTCCAATACTTGAAACCAAAACGCCACCGCTGATCGCCTACTGTGTGCTCGTTTGCCATTTTAGTAGTAATTATCAGCAATAGCAGCTAAACATAGTTCTGCTCTTGTAAAGTCTTACTAATATTATAAAGGCGAGGGTTTGTGAGGATGTATGTTTGTAACTCTTTCACGTAAAAACGGCTGAACGGATCAGGATGAAATTTGGCACAGGTTGATTATCACTACATATTATAAAACAAAGTCCCCCGTTGCGTCTGTCTATCTATCTGTTCGCGATAAACTCAAAAACTACTGAACGGATTTTTAACCAGTAGATAGAGCAATTCATGAGAAAGGTAGTAGTAGTACATAATTTGTTAAGGTTTTGTGTAAATTGGTTGAAATATGATGATGATTGTTGAAGATGTCTCTACCCGTGCAAAGCCGGGCTGGGTTGCTAGTAATATATATTCTTTTTCAGTGGATTTCTTTCATAAATAATGATGAAAAGTAAATTCGGATAATCGAAGGATATTGAAAAGTGTTTACACGAAACCATTTACTAAATAGTGTCTGAAAGAGTAGTCGTAGCACTGATAATTATTAAAATGTACAACAGATGGTTTACTTTAACAAGAGAATTAAATAAATAGGAGTTCTCGGAGCAAAGGAATAAAGTATAAATATGATCGCGCGCCCTAAAACGTCTATTAGCCAACTAGTAGTATTCATTACTTAACACGTGTCTAACTACTACGCGCGAAAGCAATTTTTACAGTTAGAGAAATTGCCATAAATGAATCAAAAACTTCAAATTGTTTACTGTGGATCGTAGGTACAAAGTGCTTGTTTTCACGAAAAATCGATATAGTGGTCAGTGACATTGTAAATTTTAGCCGATTTTCTCACAACAGATCCTATTTTCTAATAAACTAGGTTTGAGGTGTTAAGTATTTTAGTTCTTATTGCTCAATAGAAATAAGATGTCTTTCGCTATGCTATATGATTTATCTTAATGTTAAATTGGTAAAGCAGTTGTTCTTATTGATAGTGCTAATACATCATCTATAAAGTCATACATATATAAATATAAAGCCTTACCTATTGACATCCACGGTCCAATATACAAGGCGTCATAATTCACTGGTTACCAAACACTTTTTAATACCTTTTTTACTTTTTGTTTTGCATTCAACATTTCAAACTTAATCTTTTACATAAGCCTTTTGTTGTCGTGTAACATCAACTGCGCGCCCGTAAGCATAGTCTTTACTGTGCCTTAGGTGACTCCTAAGGCACTCTAAAATCTTCATAGACCTCCACTCCTATCATCAGTAATGTTATACTCATAAATTCTGTAAGGTTGTTGTGTTAGTAGTTAGTTAGATATTTCGTAAAATGCATACGTGCATAGTAGAAACAAATTCTAGTTGTCAACATGTGGGTGTTTGATACACCTCGGATACATTTTGTACTGTGAGGACTTCTACATAAAAAGTACTTCAATGTCATTTAACGAAGACACGTCGATCTACGGAGTAACTGCTGATCCTGCATCGCGCTATAAAAGTTCTCGCCCTGGTCCACCAGGTATGATGACTTCGCTTGGTTGGAGTATCCTCGCTTTGTGTTGTAGGGACATCACATCCGTTCCTCCAAATCTACTATTTCTAAGTTAATATATTTAAGTGAATTGAGTTTATCAATTTATTTTCTTTCACAATAAGTAATTTGTATTAATTATAATTATAGATTCGGCTATGGATCCGCGTGTAATCTAAAGGATTGAATTAATTACAGGATGTTAAGCCAATTGAAGGTTCTTGCGCACTTTTGATTAAGCTATTCAAAATTCAACACACGAACGTAAACAATGGAGGTACTTAACTTGTTTAATGTGATTAATTTGTATCGGTTAGATGTTTTACATCGTTTCGGAGATTTAAGAATGATTTTAGTACGTACGAGTATTCAGACCAACCTGTATACATACTAACGCCTACTTATGTAAGCCTCTTACACAAGCACAAACGAGCAGGCAGTTTCCTCCTTATTACAAAATATTGTCTGTGTAACAAAAGAAGTATCCTAACAATGCAATTTTCCATTGTTTTAAACCAAGTACTTTTGTGGGTTTACATCCTACTAATCCCACTAATATTATAAATGTGAAAGTTTGGATGGATGGATGGATAAATGTGTTACTCTTTCACGCAAAAACCACTAAACCGATTGCGATGAAACTTGGTATGTAAATAGCTGGAGACCTGGATTTACGCATAGGCTATTTTTTATCCCGATATTCCCACGGGATCGGGACTTACGCGGGTGAAACCGCGGGGCGCTGCTAGTTCTGTGATAAGGCGGCTAGAATTTATGGATTTTTCCTGTCAGACAATTATTTTATCTAGCAATTGAGGTTTTAGTGTTACAGTCTGTAATTCAGAAATTGTTAAAGGTATTTTGTTTGACTATATACGTGGAAGAAAAATACTTGCACCAGCAGCGATACTTGCCTAATGTTTTTCCTAGTGTTGCCATGTGTCTATAAAAAGGGAGTTTGTAATGTGTAAACGTTTTCGTATTTTCGGTACTTCAACACACCACATTTACGGCTTATGAGCTTTAAAGTTTCAGAAAGGCGTTAGCCATCACCTTGAACAATAGGGTATTAGCTCTTATGAAATTAAGGTTTTATGAGATTTAGAATTTTGAAGGGAAACTTCTTAAGAATCGTTGTCTTTTGAAATTCGATGAAACGAAAAGCATCACGATAAAGTTCCTATAATCTTTGTATTTGCGCCTGCGTACTACCAATCTTCGTCTTCGAGCCTACGTACTACCAAGCCTTCAGAAAATATGTCAATGTCAACGTGGTGTAATTTTTGTGCATTTGCGTATTAAATTTATTTAAGTTGTTTTTTCTCCATATTTCACCTATTCTTAATTGATTCTTTACAAATTTCCATTTAAATCCAACCTTAATCAATATCGAAAACGAAGTATTGTTTGTTTTGAAAATTGAGTACAGTTGTACCTGGACTTAAGTTTTACTTACTGTTTATTATTACGGTATGTTTCTTATTTTCCATCTCTCATGTTTTTCTTTTCTTCTTTTTAATTTTTTCCTTAATTTTCAGTTTCCCTAGTGTCATATTCTTTTTCTAGTTTATTCACTTTTAATTTTAAAAACATGCACACACAACAGCACACAACAAAATGATGTGATATTTACTGAATATTGTTGAAACTGTCTGGTTTTTCTTTTTTAAAAGAGTGGCCGTGAGTTTGTTTGCCCGATTTCTTCTCACAAGGCTCAACCATTTGGAAACGGGCGGTTATAGATCGAAACAGGCAGATGTGATATTATGTTATCCATTTTGTTTTCTTTAATCATTTTACATTTGACGACTATTGTTGCGGTGACTCTGTGTGTGTTGATCTATAATTTTTATTTATAATAATTATTTATTAAATCGACGATTTCGAATAATTGATGGTCAATTTTATGAAATAAAGTTTTTTTTTTTTTGTCATTCTTTGTATATCTTGATTTGTAGTCTGTATCTGTACCTATTGAATAAAATAAAAATAAAATAAATTGACCCATAACTTTTATAGAAATTATCTAAAATTAATTTTATTGACATTACTAAATTATTGATTTTACTTTTTTTTCTCATTCTCTCGTAGGCTACTTTTCTGAATTGCACACACACACTTTTTTTTTTTTTTTAAATCCAACCAATAAAATTAAATTATTGGACGATAGCGAATAATGTAAATGTTGACATTTAATAAAGAGAACCTGCTTTGAGTTGACATCTACTACTCTATTAAAATGTAAAGTGATTAGGACAAAACCACAAGAGCTAGTATATTCATAAATATGGCCGATAGAAGAGACGGCTTGGCGTGCACTCTGAGACGTGTTGGAGTCTGAACATATAAACACCCGTCACTTACACCTAAAATGACAGCTAGATCTGTTTATTGCTCTAGTAACGTTGCCAATATGCACCGATTTATCGATCTGTAGTCATACAACCCACTCCCTCCCACATACTCTAAAATATTCCAATAAAATGATATGCTGCATATAATATGTAAATGTTCATAGCTAAAACAAAAAAAAAACGGTGTTGCCATCTTTTCTAATCTTATAAAAGCAAAAGTGCCCATATCCTTTAGAAAATTGTGTGTTGCTATGACACACAATTTCCCAAAGGATGTAACATTGAAAAAACAAGTGACAGTACACTGTCACTTGTTTTTTCTCTTGGTTTACGTCCACTTAGATATAATATTGTTTAGCTGATTACGTGAATCGGTCGATTTTTTTCCGTCGTCCTAACTGAAGTACCTATACAAGAATCACTTTATATCATATTATACTGCGTTTACGTAACTAGTGAACTTTACAATACGACGGGTGAGTTTTCTCTCATAACTACATAACTTACAAACCAACAGTAGTGTACAGCTCACGACACTGTCAGACAGTCTCGAAAATTAAAAAGTAACATGTTCCCAGAGCGTTCCATTTTCAAATTCGTTCGTTATTGTTCTTTAATTTTTTTTTATTGTAAGTGGATAGTTCCAGAAACATTCAGTATGCCCCACGTAGTTATAGTTTCACTTCAGGAGTAAAAGAGAAGCTCTGAATTAGGAGCAAGCCGATAGATTAGAAAGAGATAGCCGATTTTCTAAAGGAGACCGGGAACGTAAAACTATAACATTGAATTTAACTCGTGAAAATGTTTTCTCAATGATTTTTTACGACTTTCGCTGTGGCAAAAGTCAACAAGAGAGTTGGCAGAGACTTCAATTAGCATTTAATGATAAAGCCTCATGTCGCAGCTCTGTATATTCGTGGTTCGGATAATTTAGACATTGACGTGATGATCTCCATGACAATGTACGTGAAGGAGGTCCGGCGACTGCGGTTGCAGCGTCCAACATTGATACTGTACAAAAAGTTATTGAAAGTGACAAAAAAAATATTTGTCAGCCAGTGCAGAATGAGCAATATAAGTGCAAAACATTTTGCATGTGCATCTGAGGGTTCGAAAGCTTTGCACTCGGTGGATACCGCATGATTTAATGGAAGACCTTTAACTTCTGCGGGTCGAGTGATGCCGTAAAATACAAACAAAGTTAAATTGAGCAGAGTCATTGTCTATAATATCGTGACAGGTGACGAAACCCGGGTGACAGGGAAGAAAAAGCCAGTCGGCAAAATACTTCTTTCCTTTTGAAGACTTGCTGACGAAAGCTAAGAAAAGTCGAAGAAGAGAATGGTTGCTCCTTTTTTCGGCAAATCAGGACATTACACAACATTTGAATGATACGTCAACACTTGCTTCGCGTCTGCTTGCAAGAATCTTAGAAAAAGTTCGTGAAAGCGTCCTCGAAGCAATGTCGTCCTCGCATGATATGATGATGCGCACTCACATGCCGCTAAGGTAACGAAAGCGTATTGGAAGGTTTCAAATGTAGAACTTATCGCACTTTGCGACTTCCTTTTGTTTTCTTAAATTAAAGACAAACTTAGAGCTGACTTCGAACGTATTTACCGCCAAATTGACGGTGAATGCCAGTTGCAAGAAGCCATTGAAGATACCTGTAAGGATGCTGGTCCAAATGCTTTTTACAATGGTTCCATACGAATGCAAAAATGTATAAATGGTGAAGGCATATATTTTGAAACAATAAATGTATCCTAAATCTAATATCTGGTCTTATTTATCAGAATCCAGAAACTTTCAGTATGATCTAAGTACAATATACGTATATTTAATTTACGATAGGAATAGTTTATTGAACTAAGATACCTGATCATTTCTTTTTCGAAACGGAGCAACGAAAGCTTATACTGTCACAGAAAAAAGTAAATTTCTACTAAATGTGTTCCGAAAACTGGAATTCTTTCCTTTAAATAATTTGTTTTGTTTGTTATTGAATTCACATAATATTAATGTATGTATCCTATAATACAATAATAACATATATTTCTTTTTTATTACGGCCGATGAATATTATCGAGTGAACATATATTCAATAACATTCAACGAAAGGTATGAATATTAGAAATTGTGAATAGAAGTCATTCCAACACTAAACTCGTGTAAAATTTTAAGTCGTAGACTATTTGATAGTTTTTCACAGGCAAATAAGTAATTATTTAAATGTAAAAAACCTACATACAGAGTATATAAATGCGACTAGATTACATTGCAGTCAAAAGAAATTTCCCAATTTAGTAATTTTTTTCTAAATCCTTTGGCGATCGACTGTTTGGATAACCCTGACCTAAACACATGCAAGTAATATGTAGGTAGTACACTACCTGCAGGCCAAAGGCAGCGTAGGGTTAAGGCCGATTACATGCAATCAACAGGTTGCAGGGTCAAACTCCTCTCAACGCAATAGGAACCTGAATAGGCATTTAGGTTAGTTGAAGGGCTTAGTCATAGTCAAATATCTTTATTTCATAAAATTCTTTAAAAAATGTATGGATACGTATTTTTTTAAACTAAATATTAGAAACTAGCAGCGCCCCGCGGTTTCACCCGCGTAAGTCCCGATACCGTGGGAATATCGGGATAAAAGTAGCCTATGCGTTAATCAAGGTCTACATACAGCTATCTACATACCAAGTTTCATCGCAATCGGTTCAGTGGTTGTTTCGTGAAAGAGTAACAAACATCCATCCATCCAAACTTTCACATTTATAATGTTAGTGGGATAATAAATCTATACAATGTCACGGCAACAATAGTTTCTTTGTCGAAAGTAAAACAAATAACATATAAAAATAAATAACACCGTGTGAGGTACAGGCATATAGGTAAGATCGCTAACCTAAGATCTATAACCGCCCGTTCAAAGTCGTCGAGCCTTGTGAGAAGAAATCGGGCAACAAAACTTACGGCCACTCATTTAAATCACCTTGAAATAATGTAACTTCGTACAGTTAATTCTTAATAAAAATCCTAGCAATGACGTAGATAAAAACTTACTACAAAGTTTACGAAATAAGCAAAGTACCGCTACGTTAAGTGGTCACCGTCTACGGTAATCACTACAAACAGAATCCTAGATGACCCTATCAAGTCACGGTCAGAAAAACTTCTTCAACCCAGTTCAAGAGTACTTGAGTTTCGCAGTAAATAATTTAAACGGAAAACCTCATCTTACGTAAACGTGTTATATAAGGAACTGAAGTTCTAAACACCCTTCAAAGTGCACAACAACTAAACAAGATGAATATTCTAAAGTTACCGGCAAATGACAGCAAGGGCGAAGTAGATTGCAGATACGAGTATTTGTGACATAATACTACGCTTGTTAGTTGTAGTTATAGTTGACTGGTTATTCGGCTTCGTTCGTGTGTGATGTAATGTAATGTATGTATGTAATGTAATGTAGATTTCGTCAAGGAATTAAGTTATCTATCCTTTAATTTTTTCAGAACATTACTTTTTTCTGGATAAGAGTCCCCGTCAAATGTGTGCGAAATTTAATGATGAGTAGTTAACGCGTAAGAGCGTAACAAACTCAATTTTCCTGTTATACTATTAGTTAGGACCATTGCGTCGATCGTGTGTTTGTTTGATGGAGGTTTAAAACGTGCTGCGTCAATGATAGTCCTTTTATCTATAAATAATAAAATAAATAATAACACGTGAAGAGCATTCTTTGTACATCTTTTTCAGCAAATTTTGCTTACAGAGGACTGTGAAAAAAAGTGTAGAATGCCAACAGTTTTGTTCTACATTTAAAAATAATGTGTAAATGGCTACATCAAGCTACACGTGTCCAGTATACAGTAGATCTGTCATAGTGAGGTGAAGTACATACGCTGAGAGTTCATCTTGTACTTGAAATTTACAGCTGATTTCGACTAGCGATCTCTAGTATCCTACTAACATAATTGTGAAATTTTGTGAGGATGTATGGACATATGTTCCTCTTTCACGCAAAAACTACTGAACCGATTGCGATGAAACTTGGTTTGTAGATAGCTGGAGACCTGGATTAACACGTAGGTTACTTTTTATTCCGAAATTCCTACGGTATCGGCATTTACGCCGGTGAAACCACAAGGCTCAGCTAGTGGATAATATAACTAACGCAGTATTTTCCGCCTTACTAACAACTGCGACGCGGCGACGCTTAAAACTGACACTGAGCTCGAAATTTACACAGCCACAGGTGTGTTTTGTTTGTACGGCATCTAAGTTTTATGAAGAAAGGACTTAACATATTTGCGCGTGTCAAATAAACTGTTGGCCAAAGCAGTAACAGAAGTTGAAGACAGGTAGGTCCAAAAATAGATATCTATTTGAAGGACTGCCTCCTGACCGATATGTTTTTCATATGACACTAAGTTTTGAACTAATACCACTTCACCTACGTTTATGGTCACTGCTCCACTAATAAGGATCGTAGCGTGATGTTACATAGCCTATAACCTTCCTCAATTAATAGTCTATCGAATGCAAAAACAATTATTTAAATCTGACTGACAGTTCGAGAGATAAGCGCGTTTAAATCTCTTACAGGTTATTATATTAGTATAGATGATTACTAGGATCAGCGGTTATCGATTCTATAGATTTTAACACGCGTTACATCTGTATTGTCTCTTATGGTGTGTTAACTCTATCTTCTCTTCTCTTTGCTTTGATGACACTATTCTCTATGCGAAACAGAATGGTCAAGAGGATCTCCCATGAAGAATAAATCACTGACTGTAATAACTAGAAAGCCCCTTCAACGATTAAAAAAGAGCTGATGATCTTTGAACGGCTGAACAATTTTTTTTAATTATAGCAATAACATTGTCGATTAAGTTACTTTTCACACAAAAAAACTAAATCACAAATCGGTCAATCCGTTTACTAGCTATGATGCCACAGACAGACACACAGATACACCGATACCCTTAGGTACTGTCTGAACTTATTTTTCATGAATGTACTATCTTCATCAATTAATATTTTACAGTGAATTTCTTCTTATAAATCTATTCAGATTTGATTCAATTTAAAACCATACCACTCTTAATTCCATCCTTTTTATAAACCCAAGAACCGATGGATACTGAATTTAATATGAAATTCTCCGAACGATACATCCAATCACTTCCATGGAAACGCTCGAAATAAAACTTGAAATAGATACTTCATGTCATATGCTAGCGTTCCCGCGGCATGCGATGCTTGTTCAAAGAGAAAATCAATACTTGCTTATAATTGAGTACTATCATTTAAACGCTGAAGATTGAGCACGGAATTAAGTACTGTTAATAAGTATTAAGTTTTGGCGCCGCCAATCCTGGGACTTTCACTGAAAATTTTATGATGTAGTTCGTAACTTACGTGTGTGTTTCGGGGATTATAGTCTGGCGTCTGATACCGAGTTAACCCTGACCCGCGCGGCAGGTTTCTTCACCCTTTGATAAAACCGTCGAGTCCAAAACTAGTCGAGCAACATTAGTCTTTTATCTTTAATAAATATGAATACCACTCATGAAAGTTTTGATTCTAAGGTGGTTAGATATTTATTCAGGAAATCAGCACGGTTGGCGAAATGTAGTTTTCCTGCTGTCACTCATATTGGTATAGGGCTCTGTTTCGCAGGCTTCTATGAGCGACCTCGCACCCCCAAGGATACTTGCTCGTTGTGTGGCCACTCCTTCGCACTCCAGGATAACGTGGGTGGCCGTTTCCTCTACGTTGAGACATCCTCTGCATACAGGACTGTCTGTTGCACTGATGTTAAATAGGTCGCGGTTTAGAGTCAATTTGGGGTATCATGGTGAGAACGCAGTATTCAGACTAAGGCATGTTGTGAGTATTGCGATGCAATGCTCGCCATGTAAGCTGAGCTAACGACCATTTGTCTCATGCAGGGGAATTGCTTGAAATTTAAAACTTATAATTTTAATTGTTTAAACCCATATGTATGAGAACAAAATAAATTTGTTTCTTTCTTCTTTCTTTCTCTTTCTTTCAATGCGATTTGTGTTCTTGACTTGTACCTTGACCTTTAAAACCCACGATAATCCCTATACAGTTCCGATGTTATAATATTTGTAATATTTAAAGACGTCTGTAGGAAAGATCCCGGCTTCGGTAATTTCGAGTTTACAGCCAAAAGCTGGAACTGTTTTACTGCAAGCAATAATCAGTAGGCACGTGCGCAATACATTATAATATATTTTCGACGTGGTTATCATAGAAATCGCGAATCAAGTATTAAAGCTATAAATAGAAGACCTCATTAGATTTATATTGCAACTGTTTTTAAGTAATCTGGGCAAAATCCGTGCAAAGATTTAAATTTGTATGTGGACAATTGCTTATTATTGAAGCGTCTATTCCGAGAAAACCGACGATCAGTTTGAATACTTCCACCCTAAAAGAGGCCGTAGTTAGATAATACTGTGTAATAACTAAGTAAATGGGATCACCAGTCTACGTATAGGTTTAGCAAAGGACAAAGAACATTTATTGGATATATGTGGTATATTAGGTATATTTATTTATGGTATAGTTACGAACGGGTCAGCAAAATGAAGTGGCAATGGGCAGGGCACATAGCACGTAGAACGGATGGTCGATGGGCCGGAAAGGTTCGCAAATGGAGACCACGGACCGGAAAGCGCGGCGTAGGACGTCCATTATCGCGGTAAACAGACGACCTGGTAAAGATCGCAGGCCATCGGTGGATACAGGTCGCCTACAACCGATCTTCTTGGAAGTCATTGAGGCCTATGTCCTACAGCGGACGTTCTATGGCTGAAATGATGATGGTGATGGTACAGTTAGGACTGTTCAGGCACCAGTGAACGCTTATCGTCAGGTACTTAGTGAGTAGTAAGCTAAAACAAAGTAAAATATGTGTTAATTTCTTGTAAGCGCAATGTTACCATTGGTCTTTAATAGATATCTAGTATCGGTGTAGTTTTTAATAAGTAGAAATATATTTGTAAACAAACAAATGGTTTGTAGTAAAAGTTTGTTATTTGCGGAGGATTCGTTCAGTAAAACTGCGAAATTTGCAGACAGAAATCGTGAATATGAATTGTATGAATAATAATTTGTATGGGATTATAGAGGTTCTAAGGTTCCAAAAAAAAAAAAAATATGGATCGGATTTTTAACGTTGAAATAACTAGTAATGTATTGCACGTTTGAGGCATTGTTTTAAGATCATAAGAGTGATAGGGCATTGTCCAAAACTAGAACGGCCTTAAAGCCCAAGATCTTTTTTTTTCAAATAGTTTTCATCTTTAGGGTCAAGACGATTCCAGAAACGGTCACTAAAATAGCATTTGTCTTCCATGTTTTCTTATTTGTACGCCGAAATACAGGCAGTTTGTATTTCTTTTGATTTCTTTTTCCGTAACAGTTTAACGATCTGTTAGTTTTTTTTATAAAATTAGTGGTTATATAAGATAGTATTCACAAACGCGTTGGAATAGAGCAACATAAGTGTCATCCTATCTTTTGCTGCCTTAAAACCAGGAGCATACTCAAAAAACGAACGCGCATGTAAACGTTTGTATCCGCTAATAGATAATTTTTTAGCCATGAATAGAGGAAGTGTGCCGCATTTTTTTTACCCACGAATAGTGAAAACGCGAATAAGGAAACCTTAAATAAGGAGCTTGTAAATAAGAATAACATTTAACTTAATTGTATGGATTTGTAGGAAAATTCTATTCTGTTCTCATTGTAAAAATGGTGTACTCCATATTGTATTGTGAAACAATACATAGTAAACAGTAGACAACGTTACTTGCCAATTGATTGAACATGAACTGTCAAATCTATGCAAAAAAATCGGCAGTCATGGGACTGCCGATAGAAGTGAAAACTTAAACGAAACGAGGAACTAAAATTTCACGTTATATTAGCAGGTTTGTGACATTACATTAATAAGGAGCTGACAGAACTGAATGTTTAGATTAGCGCCCTCTAGCGGATCTATATTACCGTGACGATCTTGTATTATTGGCGTGACGGTCACGAGTTACTTGCTTTTTCCCCATAGCAAAACTGCACAAACGTGCCTAAAGAAGTTTTCACTTCAAAAATAAAATGTCAATAACTCAACTGTACAATAAGCGACACAATAGGGAACATGCGTTGATGTATTTTAGCTCTCATTTTAAAGAATTCCATGTAGCAACACACCACAAGTATATTAAAAAGTTAAAACACTTTATTGCCAAAAATGCTGTTTTTAAATTTGCGCGCGAAAACGGTCTTTCAGTTCCGAAGACGTTATTCTTGTCTGTCACTGGTAATAAATACTTGTTCGTCGTTTCGTTGGCTTTTATAGTTTTGAGTAGTTAGTACCGACATTCAAGTATTTTTATACTTCTACGTAAGGCACTGTAAAATATTTAAAATTATCATCATCATCTATCGTAATCAGAAAGTTATAACAATGCCATCAATAATGCATTCCATTTGCATTTTCCCATGATTTCTAAAAGTCATAATTAGGAATTTGACGTGAACTGGTTATTATGGTCCTAAGCGAGCCTAAGATAATTGGACCTTGTCCAATCGTAACAAGTTTTTTAGCCCTATTAATAGAAGTTTCTAGGAGTTTTAGTGGATATAGATAGCGATAAACGTTTACTTTCAGCTCGGGACTATATTAGCAGCCAGCTAATACTAGTCTGACAAACTAACTTTTTTTTTTGGACCTTTTCTAATAATCACTAAGAACCAGTAACGTAGGCAGCTAAATGCGTTTACGTCTTCACTACTCTGATGACTCATCCCATCCTTTATCACCGATTTCAATAAAAGGCAACATGCAGCAAATTGATGCAGACCAAACTTGAGCACGTTTTCACCAAAAAACTTGTTACCATTACAGAATGTATTGCAAAAATAACAAGAAAAGTGGCAGTAATTAATAAAAAAATATTTTAAGATTCGTTCATCAAAATATATCCAATTATCCATAAAAATATATTTTAAGATTCGTCTACATTCCTCTTTCTTTATTACATTATAAGATTTCCATAAACGTACACATATAAATAAACAAAGAAATATGTAAACAAATCTTTATTTACAAACATCAACCACGTCTCTCCATTCAGCACACTTATTCATAATATAAAGAAACCGATGGTCTATGAATAACACAATTACAATCATTGAACAAACATCTTCAGACTATACCGAATATAACGATAGAAATTAATATAACGATTATATACCGTCCAAACGAAACGGAATACACTCGAACGAGCGGAACAAGAACGCTTCGTACAAAAGGGACATCCTGATGCCTATATAGATACACATATTATTTTCTTAAATTTCTGAAATATTCAAATTAAAACTCTATTTGTATTGAGATAAAGCCGCTATAAACTGAAAATGTTATTTTGCTTGTGAAATGGAACGTTCCTGTTGCCTGAAGCCAGTTGATTTCCAGCCAGTGCCGCGTGCGGCGCCACTGTTGAAGGTGGGCGTCGCTACGCTCTCCCGACATTACCCCGCGCTTTTTATTTTCGCTCAACGTTTAATAAAATAAAATAAATAACAACCGTGCTTAAAAAATCTAGGTGTTGTCAACAAATCGAAAAGTGATCCTAAAAATCGGTATTATTATTTGTGTGATGATTGTAATCGATTATCGTTTACAAAATACGATACAAAAATAGTGTTTATACGCGTTTTACGGTGCAGATCGGCATGGCGGTCGCGTACTAAATATTGCGTGTATTTTCACCGAATAGACCGATTATTTCGCTACATCGGACAAGTGCGTAATGCTTTTCTTTATGTTTTTTCGGCGTAATTTTCCCGTAATTGGTTGTCAAATAATCCTAATTTGATTCGGAATACGTTCCCGTTCGGTTCTGGATGTAAACATGATTGAATTTGTGTCTGTTGATATACAATCGTACCGATGATATCTTTAAAATTGTTTGTTTGTGTAATATGAATCAGAGGCAAATGAAAACGTAAATTTGTTAGCGATAATAATTCGATGAAATATTCTTATTGTCTGTGTGTATTATTAGTAATAATACACACAGACAATAAGAATATTATTACTGACAATATATAAAGTTTTATTTGTGATTTTTCTATTACTGAATTCAATTTTATAAAATGATTAACATACACATATGTGTATACATATGTAAATTATAGCATTTCATTTTTTTATTTGTATCTACTTAGTTTTCCATGGCATTGTGGTATTTATATGCCTTGTATCGAATCGCGTTCCAATAACATATTCTTAAATGATACGAGTATTATCGCAAACCAGTATGTCTTGAGATGTCTACAAATACGTAACACGTCACCTCACCCATCTTCTTTACACATGATATACACAAAATACTTATTAGCGGTTTATCGAATAACTGTAAAACAAAATACTGTGTACTATTACTAATATTTGCGTAATGGGTAGCCACCGTTAATCAAATACCAGTTCAAAGCCTAAATGTCAAAGGTTACCACAGGAAATATTTTTAGAGCGAATTATTCAGAAACCAGAAGGTTAATTTTCATCGCGTCAAAGAAAATATCTTCTAATGTTCTGATGAAGAAAGGAAGGAATTGGTACTTAAATCTATACATATAATAAAATCGTAACAAAGTAAAAACTGTACATTGAATATTTTTTAAAACAATACTTGCTGTGTGTTATACCAGTTCTACAAACAATACCGAAGCCAAAAAAGTAGTTTATAGAATTTTTGTCTGTTTGTCTGTATGTATGTCCGGGCAAAACGCAAAAACTACTGAATAGATATAATTCAAATATTGCATGAATATTAACAAGATTTCGGGACAACATATAGGCTACTTTTTATCTCGGAACAATGTACGGTTCCCGTGGGATAGATTTCACTAAAATTTTTACGCGAACGAAGTTGTGGGCAACCAGCTAGTATTAAATAAGCCTGAATAAGCAGCGATTCTGAAGCTAACTTTCTCGCGAAATGCAATTTCGCAACTCCGGTACCTTTTTTTGCCCTTTCTCCGGGAAAATTTATGGCCTTAGGGGCTTACAGTTTTGTTTTGAACAAAAACAAAGAAGATTTAAAGACCGGCGAAATTAATGATTTTATTTACCTATGAACTTAGTTTTCTTAATGTTGCAAATCTTTTGAAATACCTACTTAAGGGTTAAATATATTCATTTACATACAACACCGTCCAATTGTTATTAATAACATTGAATAAGATCGGATTATAAAACTGTAGATATAACTATTAATTTTTTAAGTAAAAAAATATAAAAAATGTGATTAAATATTATATTTATAAGACATCATTCAACAATCTTTTTGATTTTGATATAATTCCACTATATATAAATAAATATTATTCATTTGATAAAAATATATATATTTACGTTTACCCTTTCTGAAGACCTAATAAATTACTAAAATAGTTAGCTTATTAATTACTAGCAGCGCCCCGCGGTTTCACCTGCGTAAGTCCCGATACGGTGGGAATATCGGGATAAAAAGTAGCCTATATGTTAATCCAGATTTCCAGCTATCTACATACCAAGTTTCATTGCAATTGGTTCAGTAGTTTTGGCGTGAAAGAGTAACAAACATCCATACATCCACACATCCACACATCCATACATCCTCACAAACTTTCACATTTATAATATTCGTAGGATTTAGACGACAAATAAGTTGAACGTTGACCTTTCAGCATTATGTTTAAATATTCTTTATTGCTTATCATAGTTTCTGAAGGCCTACTCTAGTATTCAAAGTAAAACTTCATTGATTTGAAATACAATCTTAATTATGCTACAGCTAATTCCGCGCCCCGCGGTTGCAACCGCGTAAGTCCCGATCCCGTGGGAATATCTTTAGAAAAATTAACCTACATGTTAATCCAGGTCTCCATAAAATCTGCCAATGGGCAATAGTGTACATATGTTTTCAGACATCACTTGCGTGACGGATTTCAAGAGTATCGCAACACTATTGGAGGGTGCAAATGTGTTTGTCATTGAGGTTACCAACATGCGTATAGTGCAATTACCCCAAAATCCAAACTAATCGAGGTGTCTATTTTAATTTGGAATTTAAAAACTTACAAACTCCATTGCAAATATTAGTATAACCACAAATCTAATTTAGATATCTGTGAGTATAACATTAATACTCGTATACATAGTTTTTTTTTATTACATTTTGTAGCTGTTCCTCATAGGCATAAGTGCCTCATGTAGTTTATGTAGATCAACACCTGAGAATGTTTTAAAAAATACTCAGTTATATATCTGTAAAGTAAACAAGAAATGAAGATTTGAAACATAACGTTTTCAACAGTTGTTATAAACAAACTCATTCGTTTTAGATATAACTATAATACCTACTTCAGGTATTAGGACTTGAAAACCATATTAATATGGCAACACTCCCAACATTTTCAAATTTCGAATCCTCAGTTACGTTTCCGCTGACTTTGGGATTACAAAATCGAATCACGTCCAACTTTCAATTTTCAGCGGCAGTATTGGATCGACAATTTTATTTGCCTTCAGTATCTTTCCACCAAGGTAAATTCTAATCCAGCCATTACTGGCATTGGCGTCCCCACCTGGCTTTAAATCTAATCTAGCCTGTGATATATTGCTTAGTAATTCACCAAGACCACTTGATGAGCATATTCCATCTCAATAACACGCTACAGCCAGAGTTTTACGATACAACTATTATATTTAGAAAATCCTTGTGGCATCATTGTTATGCTACTTTGAAGTATCATTTGGGTGAATTTTATTATTGGATTCCTTTACGACAATGGTTTTCATACCAGTGTTTTAATCACCTGAATAATGGCATTCTTATCCATCTTACTCATATTTATTACTGTGAACAAGATGTTATTTATAAGGTAATGTGTCCTAAATTTCGTAGTTTACAATTTTATTAAGATTTTGAATCTTGGTACAAATATTTTCATATTCAAATTTAATGTTGTATTTTTTTTTTGTATTATCTCCCATCTACATATTTCAACCATAAATTGCATTACTTCTTATGTTTTTTTTTATTGATAATATTCTAAATAACCATAAAAATCTGGACAGTATATACGAGTATGTCAATTTCAAAATTTTAACCGGAATTTGTTACCAGTGTCGTAAAAATGGACGGAAACAAATATTCAGCACATTTACGAAATTTTGCTGATTTCTGTAAAAAATATTTGGTTTTGGATTTAAATGTCGTAAAAATCCAATATTTTTTCAAAGAAGTAAACATAGAATATTTTTGTCTATGGTTATGGTAAAAATTAACTTTAACATCCAAAAGTAAGTTCTCCTTATTTTGTTTAACAAAAATCGTCTTATTTTACAGCCTGAGTTCCGCCTCCGTTTTCTCTATAATTATTCTTAACTGATCTCCCTGTCTTTCGATTAAGTACGATCGGTGAATGGAACTTCCATTTCAGTCATTTCCTTAGATTAATTGAAGACGGTGACGCATGACGGTGTGTTTGAAAATAAATTGGAAGGACTTAATCTTTCAGTTTTCATTGTTTTACTAATGAAGTCCGCCCAGACGGTGTCCCAGTTTTTTGACCACTTAAAATCATTTAGCATTGTTACCAACTTTTACAACTACGCGTGAGATTCCATTCTCATCTCATATCTTCCTCTCTCTTCTTTCAAATTTTGGTCTATTTTAACTTTACATACAATACATTGGTGCCGATTCTATTGTACACTCGACTAAACTAAAACCTGACTTAATTTCTTCATATGAAATCAACCTTGTGTTTTTCGTAATAAGGTCTATTTGTTACTGGCATCTATTTCTCAGTGCTACTAAATTTCCCTAAAACCTGTCAACGTATACTCAACTTTATTTCCATGGAGCGAGAGTCCCCATTTATTCAAATGTCATATAAAAACTTGTTCAAAACGAACTAAAATGACGTTATTTTAATCGACACCTACGAAGACGCTTACTAAAAACACAGAGCAAAAGGGATGGCATTCAACGGATAGCGGCTCTTGCTACGTGGTATTAAAGTTTATTTAAGCGTATCAGACTTTAGTCGACAAATAAATTGCTTATTTCGATAGCGACATATGTTACCTACTTGTTTTAATTTGAAATAAGACCTTGTTTCGAAGTATACAAGGTTTACATCTTACAGCGAGTGAAGTAACGCAATTGGGACCATTGACGACGAATATAATATACAGACACTTATAAATCTGTGATGATCTCCAGTTATTTCTTATGTGTCTAAATTAATAAATGTCTTAAAACTTTCTGACGTTTTTGTTGCTTTGTTTCGTTTAGTTTGATACCGGGTTATTTATAAACGGTTGATAATAATAAAGAATTTAATCTGAAAACTAAAATATTACGTAATATTTGTATTAAGTTATAAAATTTAAATGTTACGATGAGAGGGAGACAACCAAACGATACTTCAGGTTGTTGTTATTTCAAGGTTTCTAAAACCCTGTA
This sequence comes from Callimorpha dominula, assembly GCA_949752705.1. Classification (NCBI taxonomy): domain Eukaryota; kingdom Metazoa; phylum Arthropoda; class Insecta; order Lepidoptera; family Erebidae; genus Callimorpha; species Callimorpha dominula. Next base: position 13,362,071 of record OX457011.1, read on the forward strand.
GGAAGACAATTTGAGCCTCACTTGTAACTCTTTCGAATGAAACAATCCCCTAATCGCAGAAACAACATTCCAATGCCAAAGATTTTCTGCAACAATACTTGTTTAATTTCGGATTTTCTCTTATGTCCATATAGCATAATAATACATCTTGTTATAATGGTGTCTTTTTTGTACGAAATATTTTTTCGGTTTCTTGGGAGGCTTACTTCACGATATATTTGGCACAATTTATTGTAAAATAGTGTAGCTTTTCAATATTGAATTAGTCGTAAGCTACCTCTAAAATAGCTGTAGGATTATTAGATTTTATCGGAACTAATCATGTTTTGTTATATAATTTGATAATCGAAAAACCTTCGTAAACTTTTTGAAGTATTTCGGCTGTCGAGACAAATGTTGCAAAAGCCGTATTCGACATTGTTCGGTGCGACTGCTAAAAAGTTTTTCCATTTTCCCGTAATTACTGTCATAGAATGTTTGCAAACACCTGGACCGGTTTAACGAGCTTACGAGTTTAACGGGTTTGGATATGTAAACAGTGATTACTCATCCAGTGACTGGCCGCGTTTGCTGCCTGGACATATAGGTTCAATATAACTATTATATGCCAAAAGTGGGAGCGTAATACTACATCATAAAAGACGTTCACTGACTAAACGGTGGTTAACTTTATAACTACTTAATTAACTATATTTTTTAACCCCCGACGCAAAAAGAGGGTTGTTATAAGTTTGACGTCGATGTCTGTGTGTGTGTATGTAGCTTTCAAACGGATGAACCGATTTCGATGCGGTTTTTTCATTTAAAAGCCAGTTTCCTTGCGGTGGTTCTTAGCTATGTTTGGTTAATGGTTAAATATCGGTATAGCAGTGTAAGAGTATCACCTCTTTTCCAAAAGGATGTAAGGCATTTTTGTTATTACATATTTTGTGTCGGGGGATAAAAAAAAAAAATATTTATAGTTATTCTCGCGATAATTATATGCTTTGAAGTCTGCAAGGTAGTTCAATTACTTGTCTATTTGTGGGTTTGTGTTAAGAGGTACCTAACGGATAACTAACTTTAAAACTTTTGCGTGCCATCTATCTATGTATTCCATCTACTTATCTTTTAAAAAACGAGTCACGTTGTTTGTTCGCGATGAACTCCTAAGGTAATTACTGCTTTAAACTAATTTAATGTCATTTTGCACATAATGTGCAGTTAAGTCCTAATTGAGAGACAGGATAGTTTTTTTAAATTGCATATTATGTAGCCACAGCAACGCATGGCTGTGATATATAAAATTATGTACGTGTGTTATGTGTATATTACATACCGTTGAATTTCTTGACTTTTCGACCAAAAGTGGTCACAGGCTGGCTGATGAGTCAGCCTGCCTGCCTGCTTACATAGGTAACGAATGAGTATTCACGAGACGTATTCAGACTGTGTTCTAAGTCTACTACTTCTGTAGGCCTCGTGTTTGCTACTGATAAAACTTTCCATATTAATTTGACTTCTATCAGGAATCTTTATTGTGCATAGAAGTTTTCAGGGATGTGTATTATGATGATGTAATAAATGGATGTACTCGACTTTAGCCCTTTGAGCAACTTTATGATAGGTATATAAAGTTGGTACCATTACTGATATACATATTTATTTCTGATCTTCAATGATAATGATTTCTATACGCAAATACTGTTTCTTGGCATTTCATTATATTACTATGAGACATTAATTATGTTATGTGATTACATAAGTGACTGGCCTGTTGGTCTAGTGGTTCGTGATCCTGACTGCTACGCCAGAGGTCGTGGGTTCGATTCCCACCCAGGACAAATAATTGTGTGATGAGCATGATGATTTGTTCTGTGTCTGGGTGTAATTTATCTATAGTATGTATGTATTTAGAAATATATAAACATGTTTATCAGCAGTCTGGTTACCATAGTACAGGCTCTGCCTAGTTTGGGATCAGACGGCCGTGTGTGAGATGTGTGAAGTTATTATTATTATTCTATTAATCGATGAAAGTAAAGTGCGTTGCTCGGCTTTTAAAACGAAATTCATTATGAGAATAAATGTATTCAAGCAAGGAAACCGTATAAAATACAGCTAATGGTTTAACCGAGTATGGCACAAGGTTAAGTATTAGTAAATTAATGTTTTACTGAGTGATAAGGAAATTGCCCGAGTGGAATTGAAATCTTCAACTGAGTGAGAGTTAAGCGAATAGCGCGGCTATAGTAGTGAATTTTGACTACAAAGTACATTTAAATACAAAGTTTTATTTCACTACGACAATTGGACGTATTTTAAAATTGTCTTGCCAGAATTGTTTACATAGTTACAAGGGAAGTTACTAAAAGCGTGGTAAAAAATAATTTCACAAAACGTATATTTGTACGTATTGTTAAAGTAATCGTGTATTAGTAGGTGCGAAGAAGGGGATCTCGTGGCTAAGTGGTTACCGAGTAGGTTAACACATTACAAAGTTAAGTAATTGTAGCCAGGTCAGTCTAGGATGGGTGCCAATTCTTAACACATTGAGACCCCTCCGTGTGCCTCGGAGAGCACGTTAAACCGTTGATCCCGGGTGCCATACAAACATCTGTGGCATTCGTTACGGGTAGTTATAGCCCTAAAAAGTCCGACAACCTGGTCTAACTACAGAAATCCGATATCGCCTAGTACTTGGGTTGTGGAGGTCTGATGGCAGTCGCTTCACGTAAAATATCAAAGATCGGCCCGATCGTAGTTAGATTGAAAGCCAACTTAGTTGGGAAAAGGCGCGGAGGATGATGGTATGGTGAGTAGGTAAGAAAAATATTTATTTAGTTCTAGGCCTTTGCGGAAAAACACCGTTAGTTTAGTTCCCACATTTTTTTAATATTTTGGTACACTTGCTGATAACTTCGTAAAACATTGGTGATCATTATTAATCTAAATGTATCACTAAAATTATATTGAAATAAATTACAATTAAAAATACGGATTATTCACATGCATTTTTATTGGTAATTATGTTTTTGATCCGTTTGGGATTAAAACCTAACCTTCCTCTAAGCGACTGCGGACCTTTTTCTTACACAGAGAATTAGCATTAACATTTACCGTTGTGATGCTGCCAGCCTACGGGGAACGCTACCAGTTGGCGACGATGTGGAGGAGTTTTATGACGCATGCATGTAAATAATAGGTGTACGAAAATATTTTTAAGTCGTATTTGATTATGATACTCCAATATAAATAACAATTAACGTGAACCCACCCTTAACAATTCTAAGTATCTGCTGACCCATGGTCAAGTTATGTGAATGTGAACATCAATTCTTATGCTTTAGCAATTTTGAAATTTTAAGGAAATAGTCTTCTATTTTAAGAACTTATGTTCAGTGCGAGAGCGATGCAAGTTGCTGTAAGATGTCGCCTTTTACGACATTTAAAGTAACGGTACGTTGTAGAGTAACTAAAAGCATTTTTTAAGAAAAGGGGTCGAAAGGCGCACAGTGTCGTAAGAACCTAATTTTTGTTGCATGTAGTTTTTATTGAAAATCTAAAGATTTCATCATTTTCTTCCGACAGATCTTACAACACTGTGAGGCGGAATCAACCGAATAACTAGTTTATTGATAATATGAGTACTTATCCAAAACATATGCGTGATGGTACCAGGTATATACGTCCTAAATTTTTCTCTATATACTCGTAATTAGTAACTAAAAGTAAACACTTACCACAATTATCACCAATCAAAAATCAATCAAATGGGAATGTGTGTTAAGTTGATATCTGCACAGTCTAAAATGAAATAATAATAATAACTTGACACACCTCACACACGTCCTTCTACCGAAACTAGGCAAAGCCATAAATAACATACAGCCATTGTGCTATGGTAACCAGACTGCTGATAAACATACTTATTAGAGATAAATTACACCCAGACAAAAAATGAATGAGCATACTCATCACACAATTATTTGTCCTGGGTGGGAATCGAACCCACGACCTCTGGCTTGACAGTCAGGATCACTAATCACTATACCAACAGGCCAGTCCAGATGTAGGAGGGATAGTGAAAAAGTTTTTTTCTATTTTAACCGACTTCAAAAAAGGAGGAGGTTCTCAATTTGTCGGAATCTTTTTTTATGTATGTTCACCGATTACTCGAAGACGCCTAAACCAATTAAGAAAATTCTTTTTTTGTTTCAAAGGGTATACTTCTCAGGTGGTCCCATTTAAATTTTATCGAAATCAGTCGAGTGGTTTTTGAAAAATCAACAAATATCTAAATATTGTATACGTCGATGATATTTATGTTTACTCCGAAACTTCGCTGTCTCATTGGAACAGAGCGTTTAGTTGGCCTACCCAAATTATATTTGAACAAAATACATCTAGTTTCTGGGTTGCGCTCCTTATGGGGGGGGCCTTTGTCCAGCAGTGGACGGCGATAGGCTGATGATGATGATGACATCTACTTTCCACTAAAAAGCACATTGAAGACGGTGATACTTTTTTTTAAAAGATTATTATAATAGGCAGAAAATCGTAGACTCCTTGGTGATGCCGCAGCCGTAAATATTTTACGGTTTAATTCATGAAACTGTGGGCCCCAAGACAAGCTTTTGTCAATAAATTATGTTTTTTTTTGCTTGTTGCTCTATACAGTACCTCACCATCGCATTAAACAATTTGATGTTACGACCGATTAATTTTTCATTTTCAAGCTACCGACAATTAGGTAACTTGTATTCCAGGTAGGACATTAAGGTATTTTTTGTAAGAAATAATAAATAAAGTTGTTTTCGTTATATGTAACGTTACTTCCTCAGCTTACCATATTTCTTTTTTCTTTTTATTTTGGGTTTAACTCAAATTTATTTACAACATATCAATACCTAGTATACGCAAAAAGCACGCAGCTTCTTGCAAATTTAAATAAACATTGCGTGGGGATTCGTTTAGGATTCAGCACAATGTTCACGTTTTTAAAAGCGCCATTTCTGTCATCGTAGTTTTATATAGAACAATAATACATGTCTGAATATTATCTTACTTATTATGTAAAATATAGCTTTTGAATTTTTGGCATCTTTTATGCACCAAAACACTGACGTCTAGTCGGTCTGTTTAGTTAATAATCATAATAGTATTTACACAAATACGTATACATAAAGCTATCTAGACGCAAAGTTAAAAGTAGTTATATTTTAGGTGAAATAATTGTAATTGCATGCGTCATGTAAGGAATGAAATAAAAGCTTTATTTATTTATTTTATCTAGACGCAAACTGAGCCATTTCTTACAGGACACGAATCAACATACCACTTTTTTGAAGTGAAAACTTCTTTAGACATGTTTGTACACTTTTACTATGGGGAAAAAGCACGGAACTCGTGACCGTCACGCTAATAATACATATTTAGGTCCATTATAGGCTAATCTAAAAAAAAAAAAAATTTAATGTCAGCTCCTTATTAACTAATTAATTAATAATTATTGCGTTTTAAGTTCGTCGTTTCGTTTAAGTTTTCACTTCTGCCGGCAGCCATGACTGCCTCCTTTTTTTCTGTAAATACATTTTAAACACATAAACATAAATACTAATAGATTTATGTAAATATAATTCTTCTTTATCTACGTCGTCATACTCTTGGCAGAATGGTCGTGGTCGTCACATCAGGTGGCAAGCTTCACAACAATCCATCGCCATTCCTCCCGTACTGTAGCTCTTCTTGTACATTCGTGGAATGGACCATTGAGTGCAGTAAAATAGAAAAGATGCACACAAATATTTAAACTTAAGTGAGAATTGAACCCGCGATCCATGAGTAGATAACGGAATGCCCGCATAACATGATACCTATACAACAGACACACTTTTTACACAGAGTTATGTATTTTTCTCAGCCTTTTCTGAATCAACCATCGCTCCCATCACTGTATACGCTATTCTAGGCTATAACAACTCGCTCATATAGTTTAGTGAAAGGAAAATGTCCCAGCTAAATGTGTGTTAAGTTAACGAGCGACAGTCGCAATAAAGCCGGTTATACAAGTGCGACAATAGAAGTCAGAGAGCCCTTACGCGGCCTGGTATCGAGTTACGACTTGGGTGATAGGCCAAAGGACACAAGAGCGGAAGATCTGGTTAAGGATATTTTTTATGTATATCCCATTTACTTAATATGCTTGCTTTGTAATTAATTTATTAAGTATAGAAAACAGACATTATTTTAAGAGAATGGTTAACAAATTTCGGAAACAAGATGTTTCTTAATGTTCGTAGTGTTGGTTTTGAACCGATTGGACTACTATTTTTTTCTACTATTATACACATTATTGTAAAAACAATTATTTAAAATTCATTAGGACCACTCTTAGTATATAACCTATTTAATAACAAAAGAACTATTAAAATAAGTTCAGAAATAGAGAAAATATCGCAACATACACACAATTAATACTCTTCTGTCCTCAACAACATTTTTTTTTGTCATCGACCTCTAGCGACTGTCTACCCGTACTGCACGTAATGCTAATTAAACAAACGTTTAACAATCTTAAATTCAAACACTCTCCTTCAGTTTGAGGACTGAAATGATGGACCAATTGTGATAGAAAGAGGAGTAAAACCGTACTTCCTTGACGTAAAAATTGTGTCTCTCTCTATTTAAATTCGAGAAGGTTTACAGGCTGTTATCATCCTTAGTGTTCACAAGCTGGAGGAGAGTGACGAGGTTTACAACTCATTTAATTTTTTAAAGTGATTACCGCCATGTAACGTACAACTCATTAGTCAAGAGAAAAAAAGATTAAGTAAACCAAATCAAACGAAACATTCCCAAAGACAAAACCAAAGACATGCCAAAAATTAAGTGCTAAGTTGAAACAAACGATTCTCAAAATGCGCCGAGACTGCCTCAAATTGAGGCTCAGTGATCCAAGTCCTGGATCTGGGAGTCTCTCGTTCCATGCCTCGGACTCCGAAGAAGAGAGCTCTGATCGAGGTAGTCGGAGTTCCAGAAGCGGAGTTGAAGAAGCACATGCGTTGCCGACTGCCGTGTCATCTGCTCAGGTACATGCATGTTTGGTGTTATTTTTTTTTTTTTTAAGTATAAATAGTAGTGCGTAGCGGCTTTTCACGTCCCACGTGCTAGCGGAGTTGCAAAGCAGTCGTATATAAGGTGTTAATAAGTCTTAGTAACCTTGAACGCGAAATAGTGGCCCCAGGAGCAATAGATATGTACGTCATTTTATCATAGTCATCATCAGCGCTATAAAATTATGACGCTTATGATGATGATGTCATACGACGTACAAAGTATTGTAGAAATACATTTATTATTCAACTTTTAGTACCGAAATTTTATGGTTCTTTATTTAATTTTTTAATCACACAATAAGTCTTTACAAAAAATATGCAGACAGTGTACCGTAAGTGTATACTAACTTTTTTGAGATGCTCTCTTAACACTATCACAGTCGGATGGATTACCCATAAAGGAAACTCATCCACTATTTCCTGTAGTAATGGTTTGAGGAAAAGCTTTGCTCAGTGTTAATGACATAGAGGTTTCCACGATTTAGGTATTCATTACGGATCTAAAAAGCCAAGAAATAAAGGTCATAGAAGCCTTTGCTTTGTCGTGTCTGAAAACTCTTTGTGTTTCAGGCACGACTCAAAATATTAATATGATTTATTGTCAAACGGATGTGAAGTTTTTCTACGGCGAATATACAACACGTCCTCTATAAACTGGCGTGTGATATAAAAATTTGTTATAAGATAAACTGTTTTTTGCAACTAACTACAATTTTACTTACATTACAGCGGTTGGGTGTAGGTACAAGAAATATGTAAACGGAGTAAGGTCAGTTCAGGACTGCCCTTTCTGTATTAATACTTAGTAATATTTATAAAATACTAGATACTTTCTATCTATCGATCGAATCGAAATAATAATGGTGACGGATACACTTTGTATTTGGATACCTCAATAAGACTAAGTATTAAAAAGACACAAAAGATTAATTTTAGTCATAACTTACATAGTGACAAACTACAAAGTGAACCATGAATTCCTTGCAAGATGCAAGCATGCTCACGCTCTGAGTTACACCACGCCAGCTTGACCATCGAAGAGCCATGCTTCTGCATATATGGGCAGGCTCGACCGGAGTAATACCACGGCCTCACAGAAAACCGGCGTGAAGCAATGATTTCATTGTTTTTCGAGTAAGGTTACTGTAAGACCTAACCCCCCTCCTCCCCTTCCCCTACTCCCACCTTAAAGGTGTCTATGGGCAGCGGTAGTCACCTAAAAAAAACCATCACGCCCACAGCATGCACAATGCACATCTATTTGCGTTACAATAGTGTGTGGGTGAGGTGGTACCAAGTAAGATTTTCTAAATGATTGAAGTTCTGCATTACAACTCTGCGTTACAACTATATTTGGGTGGGGTAATACCCAGTAGGGATGTCCGATCTGAATCTGATTTATTTATTAAAATATCGATCTATACTTAAATAATTTATTAAGTTTTCAGGACAAAATAATTATAATGCACGCTAAATCTATTGCAATAGCTTCTGATAGTGATTCTTGACTAAGTAAGTAGGGTCTTACTTAAGAAAATGTTGTATTATTCTTAATAGTTGTGACGGCGGCGGCCTCGGCGCGCGGCGTTTATTCTCTCTTATATATTTCTAAATTAATTTCGGATAGAAGTTTGTGGAACCGTTGGCGTCGCCGCGTCGATGCTCACTTTCTTCAAAACAACTTATTCTTTCCTTTCTAATTGATCTTTGATTGCCTGTTGGTCTTGTGGTTAGTGACCCTGACTGCTGAGCTAGACGTCGTAAGTTCGATTCCCACCCAGGACAAATAACGTATGACGACAATCCACATTTGCTCTGTCTCTGGGTGTAGTTTATCTACAATATGTATGTATTTAAAAATATATACGTATGTTTATCAGCAGTTTGGTTACCATAGTACAGGCTCTGCCTATTTTGGAATTAGACGGCCGTGTGTGAGATTTGTGAAGTTATTATTATTATTTATTTTATGAGCGAGTGTTTCTGTTGTAGTACTCTTTCACAAAAAGCCTACTGACTTGAAATTTGTGTTTATATAATATAAAGATCCCTTAGTAAGTTGTATTCATAATTGTTAAAGATATTATACGACTTAACACACGGTTGACGGCCCGACGGGGGCACCGTATCAAGTGCTGAAGTGACCTATCCCGTCGGAGTCAGTGTTGCGAAATTAGTCGGAATACTCCGAAACACCGATATCCGGTTGTAACCGCATGTTTCTAGAAACTTTTGTTCTTTACTGAAGTTATATTATGGTTTATATTAAATGAATTTCCAAGCAAAATACATCGGCTGGTATTATCAGTTATTTGGACATTTAATTATGGATTAAAAAATAGGAGGGACACATGTCATTTCGTTGAGAGTAAAAGTTAAACAAACATGGCAGAAGGACTCATAAATACTATTTTCACGTCTTGAAAAAGTTAACATATTTATACATTAGCGGGAGTATTTTAAACAAGAAAGTATTATGTAATAAATTATCACATTCCTTTAGGTAAAAAATTTTGCCAAATGTATGCTCTTGTGAACGAAATACAAAACGCTCATTTACTTTTCTTATAAGGATTATTTTGAATTGGAGCGAAGGTATAACTTAACCCTAAAATACTCCCTATAAGGTTCAATCTCATTTTGTCTTTTCATATGCGCCATAAATTTTCCTTTAGCTATTCGTCACGTGTACCGACACGCAACCCCTTGGATCCAAGATTTGATAAATATCTTGCGAGAAGGGTTTATTCACTTTCGTAAATCCAGCAATAGAAAACGTTTTACATGTACATACAAATTAACTGCTTAATTTTTAATTATTTAGAAACCAAAACTCAATCATACCTCCACGCACGTAATGTTGAGTTTGTGGAGGAACGGTTGTTATGTCTTGTCTTCACAAAGGGCCTTCCTTCGACCAGGCTAGGTATTGTATTATATAGCAATCGGCGCGAAAACTTTCAGTGCACGATGCAGGAGCAGTAGTTACTCCGTAGTTCGGCGTTTCTTCGATAGATGGCATTGAGGTATGTTTTAGGCTGTATGTGAATGTCATCACAAGTTTAAGGTGTACGTCATTATTGAAGACTATCAATATATTTGTTAAAATAAATATAAAAAGGCAAAGTTATACGTTAGGCATTAAGTCCCTAAAATCCTATCATCTGTTTTAGTAAATTTCAAAAACATAGGAAGTATTTATTTTCTAAGTTATATCTAGAAGTAGCAATATTTATACATGCACCTAACGTTTTTAAATTAAATTGTGTATTTTAGTATAAATGCACATCCTACACATAACTTTTATCGTTGACTATCATTGCAAAACAAAATGTCGTCTTGTTTAATTCAAAAGTATCTTAATAAGATTTTTATGGTGTCTGCACACTACTATTATTCTATTTAAGCCCCAAATCAAGTTAAATACTTTTACTTAAAGAGTCGATTTCGATTCATATTAAATTCATACTTCTGCGTTTACACCGCCAATGCTCAAGAATAATTATACCAACTTACGATTTTGTGAATAAGTTGATGAAATAAATCTGTTAGGTAGTCAATCTCCAGGAAAACGGTCAAAGGAAAATAAAAATATATAAAATAGCATTTGGAAGTTGACTAGTACTTGTAGAGGAATTTTACTTAATTTAGACTGATCGGTGACCTTATCGCTTATACAAAGCGATTGCGAAATAGGGCGCACTGTATTGAATCATTAAAGGGTGGATAAAGTGCCGACAGGTAACATGAACAACAATATGTGATCCCAGTTTTCCTGTTAAACTAAATGGACAGATTTATAAGACGATCTAAGTGTTGGCCAACAAAGGGAACGAATGAGAGACGCCTCTGTGGTGTGACTAGGATGGACAAGGTGAGAAATGAATATATTAGACGGAGAATGAAAGATGTCAGTTAAATAAAAGTTGAGATTATCGTGGTATGGACACACAATCGAACACGTTTTCTTTAAGATTGGTAATAGCGAATAAGACCTTCGCCATCCTAATAGTAGGACTAATGTAGTAACAATGCAGTTTTAGTTACTCGTGTAATTAAGCTTAACAAAGAAACAGTAGATTAGTATCTCTATCCATTGAGCCGATTCGGTTGCCTTACCAGTCAATTCGTTGAATTTGTAGCCATCATTAGGGTTTGCAAACTGAGTGTAAATATTGGATTTTCTCCCCTCAATTACTCGTACTATTTATATAAAAACGTCTTCCTTCGCATCAAACTCAATTACTTTTTATCAACATAATGAAATATGCTCCACTTTGTGAGATAGACAATAAGGTAATAAGATAACTAAAATTCTCGAAATTATTCATCAAACCGGAGACGACGCAACTTATTCAGTAGCTATCGACAATGGAATTCTTGGGTAAAGCACAAAGCCATATAATTAAGATTGCAAAGCAAATATGTAATAATATTAGTGCCATCACGCTTAAATGCGGCCATATTATGGTCTTGCAGTAATTTCAGTAGCAGATTCTAAGTATTATGGACGTATAAATAGATAGATACTCTGCGAGTATCTATCTATCTATACGTCCATAATACTAATTTCAGTATGGGCAGGGGTCGTTAAAGCCTTTTCGTCAAAGAAATATTGTAGTAATAGTTAATATCGTTATGATAAAAGTAATTAAATAAAAGAAAAGAATGGCCTATCATTGCATTAGATTATAATAGAACTTAGATATACCTACTAGTTTAAAAGAATGTGCGAGAATATGCAAAGGGTTTTGATTCCATTAGGGCGTCTCTTGAACAAGTCAACGAAAGCTTTGGCGCGATTTGTTTTTTGTTTTTAAATAACTCCCGCATTAGGAACATTTAAACAACGGACACAAAGAACACCCAGACTCGGGACAATTATTTGTGGATCACAAAAATTTTTGTCCCGTGTGGGATTTGAACAGACAACAATTGCGCCTTACGTGCAGCCTTTTAGTTCAATGAGTTCATACCGTACTCAGTTACCGAGATTTTCTACATATATTCACGACTTTTATTTTATCTTTTATTTGCGGAAAAAATGTACTACTTGTCCACAATATACGACACGTTTCTACGAGAGTTTAAGATATAAATTTCATTCCCATCCGATGAGTAAACGCTTATATTCTATTCTATGTAAGTCCCCTTAAGTTTCATCATCTAAAACTTTATTTTACACACGGTTGAAACAATGCAACAGGTAACGACTAAGTTTAGTTATACGGAACAGTCCTTGTAATTTGAACCTTATTTTGTCAGGTATTTAGATGTTATTATTATATCGACAGCGACGTTTACTGTCCAGACACAAAAGCCTACCATGTACAGTAATAGAATTTTCATCTCATTACACGGTGTATATCTATCTTCCTAATAGACCCTCTCCCTAAATATAGAAACAAAAATGCCAGAGTAGAAAAGGAAGCTCTCCAGAAAAATTAGGTCACTAATATTTCAAGTCAAAATTCAACTGGAAGATCATAAATAATCCCTCTGATTCATAATACAGTGTAACCTTGGGGTTCCCTGAAATATGTTTTGGAAAGTAAGACATCTGAGTGCTTTTTAAAACTTTGCAAAGGAATTAGAAATTTAGCCTTGAAACTTGCGTTGGAACTAAATTTAGTTCCCTGATTTTAGTACAAAAGTTTTGAAATTGTATTATTGGTACTCAATGCAAATGCACTCTACGGATTTTGTAAAAAATTACAGAATATTGAATCCTTAACTGAAACATTATAACAATCACAATAATAACAACTTGACAGTCATCACACGGTCGTCTGATCCCAAACTCGGCAGAGCCTTTAATGGCAACCAGACTGCTGATAAACATACTTATATATTTCTAAATACATACATATCATAGACAAATTACATCCAGAAACAGAACAAATGGTCATGCTTATCACACAATTACTTGGCCTGGATGGGAATTGAACCCCAGACTAGCAGTCAGGATCACTACGTATCGGATTTTAATGCGGTTTTCACTAATAGACAAAGTGATTCATGAGAAAGGTTTAGGTGTATAATTTAGCGTATTTTTTGGTAAAGTAATAGCTGAAATTTAATGACAATTGTTGAAGATGTGGTGCGAAGCCGGGGCGGGTTGCTTGTTAGACTGAAATCCTTAAAGTTAACAATTTTAAAAGTTATTACAACCACTAAAAGCCACTAGACATTACGTACGTTTTTTATTATTTATAACAGTCTAGGATAGAAATAACATACCTACTTTACTTTTAGATAACAGCTCGTAAATGTTTACTGATGAACAAGGATTTCCCTCATGAATCATTTGAGCGGTAGTAGCCGAGCCAAGCTCAGAATATTTTTTCCTAGAACTAAGCTCAATTATGGAAAAATTGAGTTTTATGCTTCGTGTCGGCGTCGCTTCGCGAGCTGTTACAAGTAAATTTTTTGTGTGATAGTGGGTGATGGACGATATAAGTTTGAGAACCATCGATCTAACATCGTGTAAATAACATAATAATAAATGACTTTTTTTACCCATGGGCTGAAACTAATGGCTAGAAAATAATAAGTTACTACTACATTTGATCGTGGGAGCGCCATGCTTCGGCACGTATGGGCCAGGCTTGACCGGGTGATACCACGGCCTTATAAAAGACCTTCAGTGAAGCAATGGTTGCATTACTTTTCACCGTTGCGTTACCGGAGGCCCTAACCCTTCCCTGCCCCTTTTCCCCTTCTTCCATCTTTCCCCTACTCCTTAAAGACGCACTTATAACTCTTGAGTTGCCCATGGGTGGCGGTAGTCATTTACCATCACGTGACCCGTCTGCTCGTTTGCTTCGTATACCATAAAAAAAAAAAAAAAAAAAAGGTCAGCCCACCCCCAGCCAACTTTGCTTTCATATTGTCACTACATATTATAAAACAAAGTCCCCCGCCGCGTCTGTCTGTCTGTCTGTTCGCGATAAACTGAAAAAGTACTGAACGGATTTTCATGCGGTTTTCACACAATTATCATCGCACGAGCCGGGGCGGGTTGCTAGTTAAATGATATGATAAAACTGTTTTATCATTATATCCGTTTGTATGTTTGAGCATTTTTTTTTCTTTTCCATGGAAGGTTAGCCACCCCCCATAGGTGTTTAAACTGAAACAAAATGAAATAAACAAAAAATCGTGAGATGTTTTTGGGGCACCCGGTTGGAACGAAGTTTCTTATGCTATACTATATATATGGGTGTATTTTAAAAATGTACACTTACTTAAATCAATGAAAGGGTATTATCTCTGATACCCTTGCATTTTATTGCATGCTAGAGTAATACCGAAGTAACTATTATAATAGTTACTTTGGTATTACTCTAGCGTGCAGTTACAATAAAAAAAAGAAAAAAAAACTATCCGTTTACAAGTTATGACCGTTTGAATTTCCAGGTATTTGTACCTCGGTTTCTCATAAAAGCAACGTGTTAAGTTAAAGATTTTAAATTGCACGTATTTTTTTTAGTAGTAGTAAGTAAATGTTCCTTTTTCAAAAACAGCCTGTATCATCATCCTCCGCACCTTTTCCCAACTAAGTTGAGGTCGGCTTTTAGTCTAACTACGATACGGCCGAACTTTTCGGTCTTTTAGGGCGTTGTCGGACCTTTTAGGGCTCCAACTACCGTTTAACGTGCTCTCCGAGGCACGAAGGGGTCTCAATGTGTTACGAAAGGTCACCCATCCTAGACTGACCTGGCTACAATTACTTAACTTTGTAATGTGTTAACCTACTCGGTTACCACTTAGCCACGAGCCCTTCTCAAAAACACCCTGTATATAAATGAATTTAATGGATTGAATAAATTGTATCAAAATATAGAAAATATCTGTGAAAATTGCCCGAACTAATACACGCATAATAAGTATACAACCAACATCTAATTACAGAAGTATCACGCAGAAAGCACAGATGGCTTTGCCAAAATATTTCAACTTGTGGTCAGCATTTTTCATTGCGCTAACACTTTTTTACGTACAGCCCTGATCCGCAGAGCATCTTAAGTGTAACGTGCGATAAGAAATTTCATTCTAAAAAATGTTGGTTAAATCAAATATATTTCTGGATGGCTTCTCATACTCCACTTAAAACAAAACGACTGCATCACCGCCTTTAAATACATAGTTAATACAAATTATTTAATTGAAGAGTTTTACTTTTTATTAAAAAAGTGTGACTTAAAATACATATTATTTCCATTACTTTAAATAAATAAATACTTACTTTTTTTTACGAAACTCATATTCATAAACTCTAGTATTGCGTCTAAACTATTAACATAACGTGGTCATGAAATTACGAAGGTAGATGGCTGTAGGCACGTATCGAGCGCTCGCTTGAAAACCCAACATATCTTTCATAATTAAATATGTATTCGCGTTTATGTTACTGCTTTAGACCGCCTGTATTTGTTCTGTTTCAATTGCGGAATTTTGACTTCGATCGTTGTTGGTGTTGTATATATATAATGTGTTTTGCTGTGACCTTTAGATTTGCCGTTTTAGAAATAGATTTAACGGTATTGTGTTACATGGATGTTGATTTCCCACCGGCATTCTTAGTAGCCATTAGAAATTGTTATTGTAGCTATCGGAGTTGTAATAATAAATTATTTTTAACTACATATGCCATTTTTCTTTTGAAGGAGCTAGAACCACAATATTTAACGATACGACGAGATACTATGATTGTTTTTACAATTTCTTTTTCTAGAATTTTAATACAGCATACAATAATTAATGAGAATCATTAAGTACTTAGTAGACTAATTCTCGACTGTAAATATATTCTAAGAAATACACTTTCCTGAAAAGATATCCTTTATGATTTTACAAGCAACCCGCCCCGGCTTCGCACGGGTAGTAGAAACATAATTTCAATCAATTTACACAAAATCTTAACAAAGTATAGACCTCAACCTTCCTCATGAATCACTCTGTCTATTAGTGAAAACCGCATGAAAATCCGTGCAGTAGTTTTTCAGTTTATTCAGATATATAGTTTAGACAGACAAACAGACGGGACAGGTAGAGGACTTTGTTTTAGAATATGTAGTGATTAAGGGGTGATGAAACCTGCCGCGTCAGACAACACAGGCGACTCGACGGGTCAATTTAACCCTTGAAAAGGGCTCCCGTTGGGTCCAAAACTAGACAAGCATCAGTGAGTGCAACATCTTTAATACATATGAATACCACTTACAATTATTGTAATTCTGTTCCTTTAAGAATACTATGTTTGAAGCCTCAGCGACTAAGCGATATGTACATATGTTACATATATATAGATATGTACGTGTAATTCATCAATTCATTCGTTTATATCGCCACTGGTATGTCGGTATTTACGTTCCATATGTTATTAAATCATTATATCAAATACTACTAAATCAATTCTTCGACCAGACTTATTAACTACATAATGTAAATTCACCAGCGCCAAAATTCCCATTAATTTTAATCTAATGCTACTACAACAGCCACTCCAGTTTGGCAGTTGTGTTGAACTGTGAGACTTTTAAATAGGCGGTTTGGCTCACGAGTTTCGTCGATGACGTCATCATAACCTACCTTGGCTTCAAGAGGAAGCTATTGATGTGCTTTGCTCACATCCAATAGCATAGAGCATCTATTGATAAGTTTTCATCAATGGTTTAAAATTAAAATTAATTTCCGACTTATCATTATGCTAGTCACTGCGTTATAAGGTTAAAGGGCATCCTATTATTTTTATTAACATCGGCTTATTTAATAATGTTATAATAAAAAAGGAATCTCTTTTATCATATTATTGCAAAAATAATGCATCAAACACAATTACCGCAACGTGAATACCTATGAAAGCTTTTATTGTAGGCACATTCACAAAGTATGTCATACTCATAACATTATAATTTACGCTTCGAAGGCTTTTCGTTCAGTCTCTTTGCGTTAACCAAACGCGCCGTAAAAGTACACCTACAATGTACCGATTTCAGTAAAGGTTTGGCCACGCTGCAGAAATGTGGACAGATATAATGCGTTAATTACTGAAGATAAGTTCTACAACTTATCTTCAGTAATTAACGCATTATATCTATATTATATGTATATTTTTGAGTGGTCAAGGCAGATATATTATTTTTAATAATGTTGAAAATGTCAACTGTTTGGTCGAAAGTAAGTTTAAGTGTAATTTACATAATGTTTTCTTTAACTTTAATTTATGTGTGCAATAGCACCTCAGATTTCTAGAGTAATCTTGTTGCGGTATCTTGCGGGAAATACAAGTCATGCATCAACTGAATCTAAGTACACAATTATTCCCATTTTGATGAAATTTAGTATTTCATTAGATTATCATCACATTGTCAATATGATTTTTGTCATACACCTTTCAATATACACATGATGTATTTTTTTAACAATAAGTACCTAATCCATTTCAGCATCATAGGTGTTCGTTGACACGATATTTAAACTGATTAAACTTAATCACACTTATGTACTTTACTCCGTAAGTACTTTGTCCGTAAGCGCCAGTGTGGACATACCTTTAAATACAAACGCTTCGTATGTTCATTACTGATATACATGCTCTTGTGCTTGTATGAGTTATGCATTTACGTGTATTGAGGAAAAGTTTTCATGTTTATGATTCTAAAATTATTGTAAAAAGCATATGGACGAACAATTTGTTCAATTAACTTAAATGGTTGAACACCACTTGAGTTTCAGAATCAAGGGAATGAAATCATTCTACAAGAAGTTTTGTTTTCTTATTTAAAGTTTCTAGACTCACTTTATCCATGGGGCCGCTATACCTTCGAAAAGACAAGTCGGTCAGATTTGGTACGAAGTGGATTGAGTCCGTCTTTTATTTATCATTTAATCCTTCATCTACTTAGTTTATCGATTAACTGCCACTGTTTTTTATGAATTGCATTTTGTACCAGCTCCATCTACTTACAAAAAAAAAAAATATATAAATCTGCAATTTGAATATTTGTTGCTTAGATACACCATATTATTATGGGACATAATATAACAAAAAATCCAATCCCTGACATAATCTTAGATAGGCGTAACTTTGGTCTTTGATAGTAAAAATAATCGAAACAGACCGAAAAAGCATTATACAATCTTGAAACATAATTAAAGAATCAGTCTCTGAAATTCGCGGTACACGAGATTACTGTATTCGTTGAAACCATGAAAATGAAACGATCTATTTACTTACCTAACTAATCCAATAAATTAAGTCATTACAGACACGGTGGTTGTATTTTGTTTACGATTTAAACAAAATTTATATTGATAAAGTAATTTTTTATGTGGTTCATCGACAAACTGCAACTCTTTGCCTGTGATAATAATGCCATTATTTGTTATGAATGCTGTTATTATTCTATGCTCCTGTGGCCCACTAATGCGGCGCCGAAGTATTAACTTAGGGTTACACATCATGCAACCGCAGGAAATACAAACAATCACTGCTGATAGGATCTGGAGGTTTCTCAAAGCCATAAGTCTGAGCAGTGAACTGTAAAGCAAAAGTGCGCTATAAAAGACCAGAAATCGTCGAGGTTTTGAACGTGGGAGAGCCACGCTTAGGCACGTATGGGCTGGCTCGACTCCGCTTGATGCCACGGCCTCACAGAAAACCAGCAGTGAAGCAATGTTTGCATTTCTTTTCGCCGCGTGAATGAGGTTACCGGAGGCCCTAACCCTTATCTTTCAACAATTCCCGTCCTTCCCCCTCCTCTCTTCCCACTCTTCCTCCCCTCCCCCTCTTCTCCCACCTTAAAGGGCGTGTGTAAGAATATATGAATGCTGATATGAATGCTGTGTGTAAGGATCTTTAGGTTAAGTTGGAATACTTCATTAAAAGAACACGTAAATGTTAGCAACAATCCCACCTCTATTGCTATAAACTATCAAACCGTAACCGCGACATTGTTCGTACTTCGATCAGCACCCAAATGACCGTTATATCACCTATTTTTTTTATCTCTTTAAAAACTTATAATGCACGCCTACCAATGCCCGCCATTTGTCAGACAGACCAATAGCGTAGCGTGACTGCTATAACTAGTCATAATAATTTTTATTAACTCATTGTTTATAATTATTTTAAATTTTATATAAAAGGAAGTAATTAAAAGGTAGGGAAAAAAATTGCCTGGAGTACAAAGAGAAATTAATGAAAGGTTTTATCGGCTAACTACATAGGAGTAGGATAGTCATAAGTATAATATAATTAAATCTGACTTCTGCGCGAATTGGATCGCCCCATCCAATGCCTTCTTCAAATTCAAATTCAAAATCATTTATTCAATTAAGACACTAAGTGACATTTATGAACGTTAAATTGAAGCTAGAGTTAAAATCGGCGCAAACAGACGCCACAGCATGTACTGGATTGTCGAGGTAAATAAGGTGAAAACACCAAAATCTACTGCCTGCTTATGTCGATCTATAACTTCCAGTTTTCAAAATGCGTAGAGCCTTATGAGAAGAATACTGGCAAAAAACTCATGGCCACTCTTTTTAAAAGTCAAAGTCTAAGAACATAAGAAGGCTGCGACGCCATTGTTTTTTTTCCTGGTAAAACGTCGTAGTGATTATATATAATTATATATACAGCGTGTAAGTATCACCGTCGCGCATGTCTTGCAAAAACGTCTTTCATTGGATACTTATCACAATGCAAAAGTATATTATCAGTTCATCATAAAAATGCGAAATTAAGGATTTACAGTCATTAGTTTGATTTTGAACTACGCAGTGTAACGCAACACGCAACCTTCAGCGCACGGCGCCGTGGAAGTAGCTGATTGCATACATGTTTTACATTGCAGTTTTTGCCTGAATAGGGTATTTACTGATTTTTTTTTTCGGTAAAATGTTGTGTTTACTCATTGTTATTTCACTTTTAAGCAAAAAAAAAAGAAAAACAAAAAACGAATTTTCCAGCAGATATTTTTAATGATTTGTCACTCAGAATGATGGTCTGGATACATTATTTCAGGATTCGGTACGGTGTCACTTACACCCTGTATTAACTACTTCACTAGAATAGTTAATTGAACACGTGTTACTATGAAAAGACCACCATACGCAATGGCTCTTCATTGTACTACCGAAGTGCATCCTTTGTATTTCAACATATAATTAACCTTGACATTGTGCCTTACAAGCATAGAACAAATGATGTTTTATCCAATTTTGATTTTGTACTAAACCACAAAGGAATTCTTACAGAAAATTATGATGTGTCCAGTAGCGGTTACCAGCGGTCAGTAGACTTATTAATGATAGTAGACACTTATCGATCGAGTGGAACGAGGTCATCGGACTGATAACGTGACAATAATACCGTTTCCACGTGTTCCTCTATCGCAACAAGATTCTGAAAGCTTTTGTCTTTTTTTACAAGAGTAAGTCTTTAAAATTCCGGGTGTAACATTATAATCTTTAGGGATCATCCCAAAAAAATATTACAAATGCAAAGGTAAGTTTGTTTTTGCGCTTTCACGCCTAAAATACTCGACTGATCATCATGGAATTTTGCACACGTGTTGTCAGGGGTACAGAAAAGGACATAGGGTATCTTTTTCTTTTTAAATCTATCATTTAGAAGAAAATATGTTATATATTTCCCTTAAATACATTCATATCACTCATCATATCACTCATATCATATCCCTTAAATACATATTTTGAAACAAAGTCTCCCGCCGCGTCTGTCTGTCTGTTCGCGATAAACTCAAAAATGACTGAACGGATTTTCTGAAGGTTTAGGTGTATAATATGTTAAGGTTTTCTGTATATTGGTCTGTTCTGTATCTGTTACCCGTGGGAAGCCGGGCGTGTTGCTAGTTATAGATAAATTACACCCAGACACTGAACAAATGATCGTGGTCATCGCAAAATTATTAGTCCCACTGGTGGAAAAGGGTGGAAATCGAAACCACGAACTCTGGCTCAGCAGCCAGGATCATTAACCACTAGACCAACAGGCCAGTAAAATTTATGCATTACTTTATTCCAATACATACAAATAATTTCGTGATTGGTTATTTAACGCGTTCCCTTTTCGTAATACTGCTTATAGCCAATTGAGTAACTGTTGGGTATCTCCGCTTAATTTAGCTTGTCTTGTTTTTAATCTTCACCACCCTATAGCTATTAGACAAGGTAGGGCACAACAGTTTTCGTGAGTTTTCGTGGAATTAGGGCAAGGCGTCTGGGGTAGTAACCTTATAGAAGATTGAGGTTGAGGTTATATAGTTCTATGAACATAGTTTTGTAATGATTTATTCTGTTCTGAACAGGAGCGTCAGAGATCTGGTAAATATAGAAGGCAGATATTGATGTTTATTGTCAGGTAGGTATACTTTTGCTTGCTACTTTAATGCCCTTGGATGCCTTCACATTATAGAGGTTCGACGATTACACTTCTCAAATTTGCTTTTTGCTAGGGTGACTAGTATATCAAGCGAGCCCATTAAGCCAGACGTGTCTGATTGAAAAACAAATAACCCCCGATGCGGGTCCATCTTTTTGCTGCAAACTAGTCAACATTTTTTTTGCGTTCAGTTTAAGATGGTCTAAGATTTTACCCTTACTAATACCACAGCATCCACAAAGGTTTCCTACACTAAAATATACCTTACTAGCAGCGCCCCGCGGTTTCACCTGCGTAAGTCCCGATCCCGTAGGAATATCAGGGTAAAAAGTAGCCTATATGTTAATCCAGGTCTCCAGATATCTATATAGGTACCATGTATCATCGCAATCGTTTCAGCAGTTTTGGCGTGAAAGAGTAACAAACATCCATCCATCCATTTAAACTTTCACATTTATAATATTAGTGGGATTTATATAAATAAATTTTCAAAAAAAATAAATTAAGAAGAAAAGTTTTAACACTCCTAATGCCAATGGCGAATAGTGATTACGAGTTTAAAACATACTAGAGATAGCTTGGTGTTTTTAATGTTTTTTTTATTTAATTACTAGTATAATTTCAACTGTTATTGCATTACCTATCTGTACCGTAATAGGTCCAAACGTATACTGGACACGTGTAGGAGTTATCACTACATATAAACTTCAAGTAATCCAAATTCAACATTTCTCTGCTGGGGAATTGAACTTTAAAAGGGGCTCAAAAATTCCCTTGACATATTAATATGGATACAGATATCCTCGATATATAGATGTTTTTCCAACGTGAAGCCTAAAAAATCTAACTATGGCTACCAGTTTAAGTAGTTTTCGATACGAACACTAATTAGGCTACCTTGGTCAAATATCAACAATGTCATGTTTGTTGACTATTAGTCCACCAGAGAGCTGTTAGTGACGACCGCGATATGTTGGTAGCATATAGAAGGTATATACAAATAGTTTTTTTTTTGTCGACAGTGACTTGGCAGATTACTGAAGGCTGGAACCCACCTTCCATTTTTATTAGAAAACGCAATTAATATTTAATATTCATAATCAAATAATGTTTACTTTCACATCTATAGCTTTAAACAAGAAGACAACACAGGAGGGAGGTCACTCATTAGTGTATAAAACGTTCGGATTCAACTTATTTCAATTCGTAATTATTGTAAAAACACAATTTATATTTTAATACCTACATTTTAATGACACAATTTTTTATAAATATTATATTTGCATCTTCTCTACTGGTACGTCAAAGAGGCATGCTATGTAGATTCACCGATCTCACCTTATTTACTAAATCAAAAAATAGCTCACAAATTTCTGCTATTTCATTTTTTATTTTTGTACACATTTATTTTTGCATCAAGTCTAAATCTTAAAGTTCTACAAATACTGAGTCATTGCAGATTTGGATTTTCAATAATTCGTAAACAAGATATTAATAAGTTCGTGGGAAATGTCTAGATCACAATATAATGTGATGATCATGTCTTAATAGAAATTTATCGGTTAATTAATCGGTTGGTAGGTCCTAACATTTATACCTTTGTGGAGTACCTAGGTGTAATAATGGCCTATCAACAAAAAGGGAGATTTCTTCGACCAGGTTTGGCAATCATGCCTGATGCGGTTGATGATGAGAATGTTTGTAAATTGTAGCGCTCCGGAAAGATTGCTTCTCAGATCTTTGACGTAGAGGCTAGCTGCAAGGCTCACTTATGATATCATTTGAATCGCAACAGATATACTAGGTGTTTCTAATAGTGAAAATAAATATTAATGTATGTATCTTTTTATGTATGTGTATATGTATATTTGTATATATTCCCATATGTTACTCCTCGTTTTTTTACTGTTTTGGTATTCATTTGTGTTTCATTTATTTTAAAGTGTAGGTATAATCTAAATTTAGTGCGCCTACTTCACCCATTTCTACACCACTCTAGGGTAGACTGGTAGAGAATGCCTATGGCATTAAGTCCGCCATTGTACATTTTTGTGCATAAAGTTTTAATAAATAAATAAAAATAACCTTTAATGCAAACATAACTAATACGCTTCGGTCGTATCGACCTATACAGGTCGAAACGATCGTTTCATATTATAGACGATATTTTTACAGATATCAGTAATAGTACACCTTGCCAAACTTGGATCACAGCGGCCAATCTCAATGAGACTATCCAGCTACGTACACTTATAACTTCTACACTAAATTATGTACTATAAATTAGAGCGCGAGTGTTCGCAAAAACTTTCTTCATTTTCATAACCCCATGAGATGGGAATCATAAACGATAATCAACCCCTCCACCTCATCATATACATATGTAGGTAGCTATGAGCAAACGCTAATAGCTTCGGCAAACATGTGCAAACATTTACGTACTCGCGTGTAATATATATTCTCTATGGGTTGTTGGGTTACGTGTGTTTTTCGAGGGGATAAGTTACCGTCAAGGAAATAGAAGAACGACCCTATTATGCGATAATTGCTCACAGTTGGGCGGTATCCCTGTTTACCAACTTATTTGTACAAAAATCTGTTTATTTTCTGTATATAAAAGTACTTCCTCTTCATTCAAAATCTAATTCAAGTGTTAAATCTATTGCGTCTAATGCTTTTATATGATGTAAAAACCTTACAAAAAATGAGGTCTTTCTTGAAGCTTCACTTTTAAATTTTAAAAGTACACCTTTGTATAGAATTTTGTAGCCCCAACGCTGCGTTACCACGTATCCTGAAGTATGTTGCTGATATGGTAACGCAGGTAAAAATTGCTCAGTGATGGTATATTATCATCCGTCATAAAAAAAGACTCTATACTTCAGTTTTAGAATATGTAAAGGTATTGATGTTTTGATCTTGTTTGGGTCATTGAGTTATCGATTTTTCATTAGCGTTTAACTAGGCTAGCGTCGGAAAGTCGCTCTGGTGACATTTTGTTTCGATGATTTGTCGATATATATACTATACTGATATTTATTTAAGATTTTCCTGCGTGAGCCTATTATTAGCCCATGACTAATTCAAATATTTCAATTTAGTTTTTTCTAGTAGATTACGACTTCTGCTAATGAAAATATTTTGAAAGGCACTTAAAAAGAAGTAGCAATAGTTGACATCGTTGATTTAATTTGTTTTATTTGTATTAGAGATTTATAATCTATACAAGCTGCGCCCCGCGGTTCCACCTGCGTAAGTCCCTCGTTAAGTTTTCTAATTTTCCGCGTAACTGTCTTAATTTTTTCCTTTATAAGAACCTTTTCCAGAAAATAACAAACACAAAAAAAATTATTAGTGAAATCGATCCAGCCGTTCACGCGTAATGCCGTGACCACGGGAAATAGGGATTCATTTTTATATATAGGTATAGTATAGCTAGCCTGGCATTCGTTGTTATGACTAAATAATTTGCCATAAAAAAATATTGTGACTATAAATAGAGAAAAAAACCTTTCCTATCTCTCAAGTTGGATCAAAGTGTGCAAAATTTAATTATAATTGGTTGGTAGTTTAGCCGTTCATCGCGAACAAACAACGTGACACGAAATCATTATTTATAGATTTACTAGCAACCCGCGCCGACTTCGTACGGGTAGCAGAGACATCTTCAACAATAATCATCATATTTCAACCAATTTACACAAAACCTTAACAAATTATACATCTAAACCTTCGTTATGAATCGCTCTATCTATTGGTGAAAACCGCAAGAAAATCAGACAGACAGACAGATGCGGCGAGAGACTTTATTTTATAATATGTAGTGATTTGTTTGTTGCACATAGTTGAGGTTGAATTTCATGTATCGCGTTTGTAACTTATCATTGATAGTGTTACTTTGACCCAAACTAGGCAAAACTTGCATTATGGGTTCGTGACAACGAATAAACATATAAGGATAAATACAAGCGAGATGCATGCAGCGTACAAATATTTCCACCGACCGGTAATCAACCTGAGACTCCTAAACTTTGCAGTCGTACTACCGCCACTCAACATTTTTACGGTACGTCTTCCGTTTTTCTATCAAATCTTTGTTTTTCAGTCTCTTCCATATCGCACACGTAGATCTAGAAGGAACTAACTCAAAATTTTTAATTTTTGTTTTTTGGGTTAATACCTTTTTTTTTAAAGAATACTAGCAACGTGTGTCACACATTACTAGTATTCTTGTTAACCCCTCCAGCTAAGCTAAATGCTTGTGTTAGGAGTGGGTTCACGTCGGTATTGCACTGGGTGGGGTTCGAACCCGCAACCACTTGATCGCAAGTCCGATGCCTTAGCCATTACGCTGTGTGTGTGTGCGATATGACCATCTAGTCTAAGTGGTTTAAGTATAATGCATTTATGTGTCACCGCCATTAACGAAGAATTAATAAGAATGTAAATGTACCTACTCTCTTTCTGACTAATTAGATATCTAATGGGGTGCCCGATTAGGTTCGGACCCGACGGGGGCCCTTTATCAAGGAGTGAAGCATCTGCCGCTACGGTATCAGTCAAATAAAGTCTTTGGAACATACTTTCTTATCGCACGTTACACTTCAGACGCTCGCGCGGAAAAATTGTTAGGACAACAAAAAATGGTGACCGCTGGTTAATTTTTTTCATTTATACCATCTGCATTTGTCGATTCTGCGCGATACTAATATTATTTGATGTTGGTTGTATACTTATTATCCATAAATTATTTAGGGTAACTTTAACATATGGCGCAATCTTAATTACCAGTTTTTAAAATATTTTGATACAAATGATTCAATCCATTAAATATATTTATACCTTTACAGCGAAAAGAGCTTCGTTCCAACCGGGTGTTCAAAAGACAACGCACGCGTTTTTTTTAAATTTATTTTAATATAATTAGATATAATTAATATAGGTGTGGTTAGACACCAAAATGGCTGATGCTAATCCCAAAGTTCACGTCACAAACACAATCCATTCGTCTTTTGTCATTGAGCCTATTAATCCGTTATTAAGTGGAACGTGAGCTCCATTTGAAGTCCCGTTGATAGGTTTAAACTCCCACGTCGAGCTAATACAACGTTTTCCTGCTTCGTATTTTCGAATATTTCGACCGGGAAAACCCGAATATTGAGTTCAATTGAAATACGGAACCATGAAACGATTTATTTTCCTATGTTTATTAATAGCAAAGTGTAAACAATAATAACTCCACACATATCATGCACGGCCGTCTGATCCCAAACTGGGCAGAGCCTGTACTATGGTAGCCAGACTGTTGATAAACATACTTATATATTTCTAAAAACATACATATTATAGATAAATTACACCCAGGCACAGAACAAATTATCGTGCTCATCGCACAATTATTTGTCCTGGGTGGGAACCGAACCCACGACCTCCCGCTTAGCAGTCAGGGTCACTAACCACTAGAAACGTGGTAAATAGATAGCTGGAGACCTGGATTAACATGTAGGCTACTTTTTATCCCGATATTCCCACGCTGCTAGTAAAAAATAAGTCAGGGTTACTCTATTTGCCCCTCTTCCGATTCTTTTAATATTTATCATTTTGGCTTTGTAGAGTTCTGTTTTGATATTTTTTGTTGAATTTGCCATTATCTGCTTCATCTATTCTTGCTATGCCTTCCTTTCGTAAACCAAGTCTTGCAGACCTCCTCTAAGATTTGGACTGACAATTACAACAGAATTACAACAGGAATTATCAACTCTACCCACGTGCAATTGTGTAAATAAAACTCATAACATACATTTATGTTTAAGTGCAAACTATCCAACTCTCCTATTTAATGCTGTTGAATTGAGTACAAACATGCAATTCTAACAAATGACGTAACAGATTTACGTCATTTAATACACCATTACAACTTGTGCTCTTAATTATATCCTATATGGTTCACAGCGGGTGAAAGTGTCATGTACCGTGTTATACACACCACGTAAGGGCTGTGTCACATTGCTACGGAGCCACAGTATTTTTATGTTATATCCTTTTTTAAAATAAGGTATTTTTGATTATAGTCAATAGTGTAGTTAGCAATAGAACAGCAGACAAGGCTCTGTTGGCTAATGTTTTTTTAAAGAGGCTGGTATGTTCTCAGCCGGGTAACACGATGACAATACTTTAAATTCAGTGCTCAGTTTCAAGCGTCTTCATTAGAAAAAACTAAAGTAAATATGCGATATTTAATGTTGGCGGTGTCATTGGGGTGCTGCCTCACAGTGTTTACTACTTTTGGAGAGAAAACGTAAAATTTCTGCTCAAGAAGCGACATCTATATAACTAAACTATTGCACGGACGCCAAGCGAATCCCGTTCATTGTTGCTGCAACAGTCATGATGCACTACGAAAGTGATTCTGCAAGATAGTCAACCCACGCTGTATCCAACATAGAAGTCTTATTCATACAGTCTCCTTAAACAATTATGTGTTAAACCATTGGGTTCTCGTAAATTTGTTTCAACAGCTTAAAGGTGTCTCAGTGTGAGTAGATCAGGACAGACACTTGTACCTGGTTTTATGATCTTGCATTATAGGCGACAATCTCTGGCTTCTCCTTTGTGTCATTGAGGGGAAAGAACATGAACGCAGTTTATATAATAATACAATAAGTGACAATATTGCATAAACAAATTACGGTATTACTTTGTACCGATACACACGTATGCAACGTGCAGACCAACGTTTATGTATAGATGATCACACACTATAACGGGACAGCTGCAGCACGGTGCTACCTGAAATTGAGGCTACCGCAAGCCGCCAGCGTAGTTTATGGTGCAAGCTAATTTCATCGTCTTCATGTGCGACACGACGCAAAGTTTTTTCGCTGGCGGCTCGCAGTCGGCGCGCTGTAATCACGCTGGCCGCGAGCTGACAGCGCCCCGACTGCGAGTCCTGTGATGGGGTGAGTGTGTGATGACCTTAACACTGCTGAGGTACACAAATAGGTACAAAATGTGGCTATTCGTGTAAATTAACATGACTCATCATTTAAATATACAGTGTCCTTGCAAAATTAGTTACAGTTCTAACTGGACAGTTATTCGTGGTAAAACCTTTGATGACATATTTCCTACGTGTCTTAAGAATGTTAGAATCCTAATAACGAAAGAAAAAGTACCGTACCCGAGAGCACAGATAAGATAATAGTTATTTTGTAACAGATACTTTACTCCTATATTAAAGCGAAAATACCTACGTTGTAATAGTCTACAAAATATAAATAATAATACCTGGCGTTAGCTGCAACAAACCTAATGGTTCGAATTGAAAAAATATTTTTGTGTTGGATAGTCCATTTATCGAGGAAGGCTATAACATCACGCTACGAGCTACGACAAATGGGAGCAAAGCATCAATAAAAAATGTTGCAAAAAACGGGGAAAATTTACAAACGCAAACAAAGTTGCGCGAGTTAGCTAGTAGTTAATAAGATAAAACATAGTCGAGTGGTTAGTGATCCTGGCTGCTGAGCCCAGAGGTCGTTTGTTCGATTCCCACCTTGGATAAATAATTGTGTGATGAGCACGACCATTTATTCTGTGTCTGCGCTAATTGCTTGATGTATGTATTTAGTATTATATAAGTATATTTAACAGCAGTCTGGTTACCTGGATTGGGATCAGAAGGCCGTGTGTGAGATGTCTCAAGTTATTATTATTTATCAAGTCATCTTACAGCTATCCAAATTCTCAACAGACTAAACCATTATGTTTGCAACTAGCAGTTCCCGCGCGGCTTCGCTCGTGTGTACATATTTTCATATTTTAATAATAGTAGCCTAAGTTACTCCTTATAACACCAGCTATCTGCCAGTGAAAGTCCCGTGGAAATTGGTCCATCAGTTCCAGAGATTAACCGGAACAAACAGACAGACAGACAAAAAATTTAAAAACTGATTTAAAGGATTTAAAAAAATGTTGAAAAACCAAACACTTCAATTTTATTTATTTGTACTGATAAGTTATGTCTATTAGCAGTCTGGTTACCATAGAAGAGGATCAGCCTAGTTTGGGATCATACGGCCGTGTGTGAAATGTCCCAATTTATTTTTATTATCACGACATCAGCATATTATAAAACAAAGTGCCCCGCTGCGTCTGTCTGTCTGTTCGCGACACGAACGGATTTTCACGCGGTTTTCCTCTAGACAAAGTGATTCATGAGGAAGGTTTAGGTGTAAAATTTGTTAACGTTTTGTGTGAATTGGTTGAAATATGATGATCATTGTTGAAGATGTCTCTGCTACCCGTGCGAAGCCGGGGCGGGTTGCTAGTTATTCATAAAGTCACCTCACAGCTGTGAGCATGGGCTGTCCTAATTCTCAACAGACTAAACTATTATATTTGCAACAAGTTTGCAAGTATTGTAGCGTAACCCTTACATGTACTACGTGTAATAAGTCATGCAGGTTGTTATGTGGAGGTGCAAAGTGTTGTAAATTTGTATTAAGTAAGTTGTAAATCCCTTTTAACGTCCCTACACTTTTTCAATTCTTTTGTAGTAAATGAAATGGATCGTAGAGTTGTAATTACCGTAATTTACTTATATTACCGTTTTATTTCTGAACTAATTTAAGTTTCTTTACCCTTTTACTAACGACTGGGATCTGACAGTCAGATGGTGAATTGAGGTGAGGGGTCAAGAAGAAGGTTACAAAGGCAATATATTCAGCCAGCGAGAACCTCCGCGGTCTTCCATACTATGGTATACAAACCCCTTGCAATAAACCCACTTGTGAAGGAACACAGTGTAGTTTAGTCGGTTTGGTCCTGACATACAACTTCACCGCTAGCCCAGGTGACGACCCGTGGGAGTTTCTACACGATAAAAAAAGAGTCAGCAAGAAAAGACCACGGCAATAAAAAAACACTTTAATTCTTCTTCAATGGCCATTAATTATAATGCATGAGTTCAAAAATATAGATGATCTACTAGCGGACCCGACAGGCGTTGTCCTACCGGAACGTAACTTTTTTCGGGTAGGTG
The DNA here is from genome assembly GCA_949752705.1 of Callimorpha dominula. Lineage (NCBI taxonomy): Eukaryota > Metazoa > Arthropoda > Insecta > Lepidoptera > Erebidae > Callimorpha > Callimorpha dominula. The sequence goes on from OX457011.1 coordinate 13,392,624, forward strand.
GTAAAAACTTAACACATGTGTAATCGATTTTAATTATTGATATATATAAAGTTAATTATATAATTGGAAGTTTTACAACTAAACTCAGTGTAAATAAAAGTGATTTGCCTATACTCACATTGGTAACACATTTAATGTAACAAAAAGCACTTATTCCATCCACCTGCCAGCTGATCACTAGCACTTTCACATCTATTTAATTTTAACAACAAGATACAACAATATCTTCAGAATGTCTCAACTTGCTGACATTAAGTCTGCCCAGAAGAGCCTGGAGGAATGCTTCATGAAGAGAATGGGTGAACTTGAGGCACAAATACAGAGCAGCGCACCAGCCAAAGATACTGTAGCAAAAATTGCTGAAGAGTTTAGAACCTTCCGTGAGCTCATGTTCAGCATGCTGGGGTTGATTAGGAAGCAAATCGACGAGTGTTCTAAAACAATGGACGATATGGAATCCAGGCACAGGCGTAAAGCACTCATCTTCATTGGAGTTCCAGAAGTAGATAACGAAAACTGCACTGAAGTCATTCTAGGTCTCCTAAATAGTAAACTAGATCAGCCGTGTACAGCATCCTCTATTAAAGCATGTCAAAAGGATTTAAAGCGTCCCATCCTAGTGAAATTCTCGACTTTCGACAACAAGTCTGCTGTATGGAAAGCCAAAACTAAATTTAAGGGTACATCCATCACCGTCCGCGAATTTTTAACAAAGGCAAGACAATCCGTATTTGCTAAAGCTCGTTCACATTTTGGTGTGAGAGGATGCTGGACGCAGGAGGGTGCCATCATAATCAAAACTCCAGATGATTATAGGTCCAAGATCACGTCCATGGATGAATTGGTACCCCTGATCAAGAAACATCCGATAGTAGCAGAAAGAGCCCGTTCAGCAGGAGGTAGCAGCACAACGAGCACCGGTTTTACAGGCAAGAACACTAAGAACATAGCCCACAGAAACTAGATTTTAACAGTGCTTAGTATTAGCTATTGTCCGTTTTCTCTTTACAAAGTCTTGTTTTGGTCACTGATCTTGTGCGTTTACCGTGTTTTACAATATTTATGAACTGTTTTGTCAAAACAATAACTATAAACGACAAAATAATTACAGAATGTTAGGTACATTTTGTCAGCAAGTGACATATGTCACAGCTTGACGACTGACATGTACCAGTCGTTTCATTATGGATGCGTTCCAGGTTCAACTAAGGATTGTAATAGCACGGTTGCGCTAGAGCCGTTCTGAAATGTGCTCACACTTTTCAATTTTTCATTTTAATTTGTCCATATACTTTTTTTTTAATATGTGTCAGTGTTGGCCGGCGGGTGGTGGTGAGTATCGCATTATTTTATGCTATAATATTATCATTGTAGACCTTTATTGTATTTTTTTTAGATTTATATATACATATATATATTTTTTTTTTTTTTTTTTTTTTCATATTTATCACTTTATAGAAGGTATGTCTGATGGTGACTCTTATTACTCTGGCAACGATTCTCTTGATTCAGCGTCCAATGAAAGTTTTACTTCGGTGATTGATACTCTCGGAGACATTTTATGTAATGAATTTAACCACGAATGCAATGAACTACTCAACGTTTGTCACATAAATGCTCAAAACGTACCCAGGCATTATAGTGACCTATGGGACACATTCAATGGGTCAAACGTACATGCCATCCTGATTTCAGAAACATGGCTCAAACCACAACTCCTTTCTACTACTTACCCTCTACCTGGTTTCGTTCTTATCCGGAATGATCGGGTCGGCAGAAGAGGCGGTGGGGTTGCAATTTACCTACGTTCCGATTTTCCTTACAATACTCTTTTCAAATCTCCGCCTGATTCATCTGCCGAGTATCTTTTTCTTGAGGTTTGTGTCAAGGGAGTGAAAATAATTCTAGGTGTCCTTTATTGTCCCCCAGCTGTTGATTATTTCACTGAATTCGAATCAGTATTGGAATCTTTAGGGTCTGAGTTTGAGCATCACATCATCATGGGCGACTTCAACACCGACCTTTTATCTCAAAATTCATCTCGGTCACGTAAACTTTTAAATTTAATAGAATCTTCCAGCTTACATATCTTACCCCTTCAAGCTACTCACCTCAACTTTAATGGGGAAGATACCTTGCTTGATCTTATTATCACCTCAGCTCTTGCCAACGTTTCATCGCATGGGCAATACCGAGCACCAGGTTTTTCAAATCATGACATAATTTTAATCCGTTACAAAATTAAACCACCCAAACCCAAACCGAAAGTGCTGTACAGACGTTGTTACGGACGCATTAATTTGGAAAAACTTAGAGAAGATGCTTCTAGTATACACTGGGAACCACTTGGGGCAGCTGTCACCGTGGATGAGAAGGTTAAAATTTTCAACAACAACATTCTGCGCTTATACGATGTTCATGCTCCAGTTAAAAAAATCAAACTAAAACACCCACCTGCACCCTGGTTGACGGATGATATCCGAAGGTCAATGCGACGCAGGGATAGCACTTATCAGAGTTTCAAGAGAGTTCGCTGTGAGGATAGGTGGATCGCTTACAAGACTGCCAGAAATAGATGCAACCAAGTGATACGCAACGCCAAGCGCCGTTACATTCTTCAGAATATTTCATCTTCGTCACCTGCCGATATCTGGAAGTTCCTCGGGACTCTTGGCATCGGTAGAGAGCGTCATATAGACTTTCCGATGAACATTGCATTGGATGACATTAATTGTCATTTTACTACATCTACCACATTGGACCCTACATGCAAAGTTCGAACTATCGATTATATAGCCAATCTACCCAAGCCCAATGTTAACGCTTTTCATTTTTCTCCAGTTGCATTAGAGGAGGTCAAACAAATTCTTCTATCTATCAAATCTAAGGCCATAGGGTGCGATGATATCAGCCGTCATATGGTAACCACTATCTTAGAACGACTTTTACCCGCCATTACTCACATAATCAACTATTCCCTTGATACCGGTACTTTCCCATCTCTATGGCGAAAGGCTTACATACGCCCATTGGCCAAAGTTCCCAATCCCTCCCTCCCTAATCACTTCCGACCTATTTCTATTCTTCCTTTTCTCTCAAAAGTCCTGGAAGCCTGTGCACACAAACAACTATCTAGGTTTGTTCATCAGAACAACTTGCTTAGCCCGTTCCAATCAGGATTCCGACTTGGTCATAGTACAGGGTCCGCGTTGCTTAAAGTCACTCTTGAAATTAAGGCGGCGGTGGAAGAAGGCAAAATAACTGTATTGGTCTTGATCGACTTTTCAAACGCATTCAACACAGTCGATCACGACATCTTATTAAGTATGCTATCCCACCTTATTATCTCTGATGATGCACTGGAGTGGTTCTCCTCCTATCTTCGAGGGCGCCAGCAGTCTGTCCGGACCGATGAGTCCTCATCAACCTGGTGTAACCTCGACTCTGGCGTTCCACAAGGCGGCATTCTCTCACCTCTTCTGTTTTCGCTCTTCATCAATTTCTTATCTCATGAACTTCGGTGTGCGTATCACTTGTATGCAGATGATCTACAGATATACTCACAGGCCAAAGTAGACAATCTGGATGACGCGATACTTGGAGGCTATAAAAAACTGGTCTAATAGGTTTGGCTTAACGGTCAATGTCTCTAAAACCCAAGCAATTTTAATAGGGAGCCCTAGAATGATGAGCAGAGTTGATATTACAAGCGTTGCGGACATCATTTTCAATGGATCAATTCTGCCCATCAGTCCTTCGGTTAAGGATCTAGGTCTGTATATCGACAGCACTCTAAGCTGGCAAACTCAGGTCTCAAACGTCAGTCAAAAAGTAACTAACGTCTTGCGTAGTTTGTATCGATTGAAAAATTTTCTCCCAACCAAGACAAAGACGTTGCTTATACAGACTTTGGTGTTCCCAGTGGTTGACTATGGTGATGTTTGCTATCTCGACTTGAATGCAGATTTACTCAATAAACTTGACCGACTTCTCAACAATTGCATTCGATTCATATTCAACCTACGAAAGTACGATCACATATCTACTTACCGCACCCAACTGTCATGGTTACCCATAAGGTAACGCCGCAGCTACGTTGTACTCTCTTCTCTACTCTCCCAACTCCCCTTCTTACCTAGCATCTCTTTTCCAATACCTGTCTTCTAATCATGACAGAAATCTCCGCTCTTCTAATAATCTTCTCCTTCTTTGTCCCTCCCATAATTCCAGTATAGTCCATTCCTCCTTCACCGTCCAAGCTGTAAACCTCTGGAATGCGCTCCCACTAGAAATCAGGATGGCCACTAACCGACTAACTTTCAAGGTTAAAGTTCGTCAGCTCTACACAAACTTTTTGGCAGAGTCATCTGAATAATTATTTGTATGTATATGGTATGTATTTATATGTATATATGTAAGTGTAACCTGTATATATAGTATACGTAATTATGTAGGTTTATTTATGTAACAATTATATTCTTTATATCATATTCTCTTATGTCGTTTTTTTTTTTCTTATTTAAATTTTACACCTGCCACACACGTCTCCGCATCACCCAAAGGTTGACTGGTAGAAAATGCCTACGGCATTAAGTCCGCCCCATGCAATGTATCTGCAGAAAGTGTTTTAAAATAAAATAAAAAATAAAAAACGTAAAAAATATTATTCCTAGAACCGTATCGCAGCGCCATCTACCGGGTCCAATTGTAAATCTAAACCATTTTCGAATCCACCTGAAGACGCACAAAAAATTTCATTAAAATCGGTTAAGCCGCTTAGGAGGAGTTCAGTGACATACACACGCACAGAAGAAATATATATAAAAGATAAGCAAAAATACTGTTATCAAAAGATAGAAGAGAGATTAAGTATGGAGCACCTACTTATTTTGTATACAGAGTCGCAGGGGCAGTACGTAACGTATCGGGTAGTGTAAGTGTAAGTATTTAACCGAGCGTTTGTAAACAATACTTTAAGCGGCATAAAATAATTTGATGTGATATAAGTTATCATATTAGTAGCGTCAAGTATCCGAACCTAACAATTATTAACTCATTACACAGCACGTGAATTTTAATATGATTTGAATGCAGAGTAAAGTTAACCTTAATTAGAACAACATTGCTGCACTTGCAACAAACACTAGTTCCATTTTTAGGGTTCCGTATCTCAAAAGGGAACCCTTATAGGATCACTTAGTTGTCCGTCCGGCCGAAGGTCTGTCTGTCTGTCAAGGCCCTTTTTCTCAGGAACGCGTCTACTGTCCCTTAGAGCTGTGAAAAAATCAAACTTCTAAGCCAACGCAATCAAAAGATACAGCCGTTTATGCCGCAAATTTCCGCAAATTTTCGACACTCGCAGGGAATCAAAACCCACAGGGTACTTCCCGTGAACTCAGAATCTTGAAATTTGGTACGAAGCAACGTCTTATAGCACAGATAAAGGAAAAATTACGAAAACCGTAAATTTTTAGTTACATCACATAGTAAAAATATTTTACGGAACCCTCAGTGCGCGAGTCCGACTCGCACTTGGCCGGTTTTTTTATCATTTAAATAATAATCATTTACTGTGGAACAGTTGCTCCATAAAAGATGATTTTGTTTTATAATAAGCTTGAATTAAAATAAAAGGGTAACTTCAGTTTATATCCAGGAATTATTAAAAACCGGCTAAGTGCGAGTGGGACTCGCGCATGAAGGGTGCCGCACTATCGTACAAGATTTAATACTACGAGGGAAAAAAAAAACGTTTCTAGTAGGGAAGCTCCCTTTAATTTTTAATTTATTTTTATTTTTATTATTTGTTGTTATAGCGGCAACAGATATACACATTCTGTGAAAATTTCAATTGTCTACCTATTACGGATCATGAGATACAGCCTGGCGACAGACGGACATTGGAGTCTTAGAAATAGGGTCTCGTTTTTACTCTTTGGGTACGGAATCTTAAAAAAGACAGATTTTATTTTCTATTATGTATTCTGTGACTATATGTTAGGCGATATGTTCGATAGTAAAAGAACACTTTACATTATGGTATAGACACATTCAAGACAAGAATATGGCCCAGCATGATAGTGTAAGTCTTGCGTTGATGTAAAAAAACAATTTACAGTTTTTTGGAAAAAACAAAACATTGCAGAGAACATCTGTATTGACCAGAAACATACTTATTATTGTGTTTTTTAAAAACCACAGACAGACAGACAGAGCATTTATTTTAGACTATTCACATTCTTACGTCCAACTAAACTAAATTCTTATTTATGGAATTATTATTACATTTACAATTATTCCACTACCGTCATATAATTAATGTAATATTATTCTAAATAAGGATACAGGTTTCAATCATCCTGACACAGATTACCACAAGATTACCGTTGACTGCCTTCATTACACAATTCAATTAGTGTTGTAGCGAAGTGCAAACCAGAAATGGAAAACTATTTATTTAGGGTTGATACACATTTTTGTGTAAATTTGTAAAGTTTTAGATTCGGCAGAAAAGGAGGTCAATGTAGCGGGTACGTTAAAAACATTTCTGGCTTAAAGTCGAAATTATAAAATAGGCAGTAATGGGACTGCCGACAGAAGTGAAATCTTAAACGAAACGATAAAAAAACCTGTCAGTCGTAGGACTGCACGTCTGAAGTGAAAACACATATACATATATATATATATATACATATATATACATATACACATTTAAATGTCATCATGACAATATATTTCATCTGAGCGTTCCGGTAACGAGATCACTGCTTTTCCCTATAGCAAAAGTGCCTAATGAAGTTTTCACTTCAAAAAGTGATGCCATCTACTAGTAAAAACAGCATAAAATAAATGTTTAAGTGGGGCTCCCATACGACAAACGTGATTTTTATGCCGTTTTTTGCTCGATAGACGAACAGGTAGACGCTTGAAATATTTACAGAATGTCTACTATTGTGTAGATAATGGTACGGAACCCGTCGTGCGCGAGTCCAACTCGCACTTCTTGGCCGGTTTTTAAAGTCACTTTACGCTAGTGGTTTTGATTTCAATTAAACATACCTGTTCATACTTATACTCGTATCAGTATGTATAAGGAGATTGAAAACATTTTCACATGTACAACAAACGGTCAAGTTTAAATGTCCTTATGTTATATAATAAAAACATTTCAAAGTTGCGGGATTTTATATAGGTCGTACTGTGCGCGCTGTAGGCACTCTATAGGTACAGTCGACCCAAACAAGAATTTTCTTTGTTATCAAGAATTTAGTTTTTTCCCTTTAGGGAAAAGGTTCGTAAATAAAAATGTGATATTCATTGCGAAAGTCCATAGGTAGACCCAGCTTCGTATACGCCAGAAAGTAAATTTGTTTAGGATTTTGCCAAGAGTGAAACGCCCACCTTATTTGCTTACACGTGTGTGATAAATTAAACATAAGTCTCCGAAGTGTAGTTATAATAGCAATGCTCTGATAGAATATTAAATATTGACGTGACGAGTTACTTGGCGCCGTGGTTCACTGCAACACGAGAGGTTGTGGGTTCGAATCTCGCTTAGTGCATACATTTGTATATAAATTTACAAAAAACAATATTTTTCTCAGTATCCATCTTCTAGAACCTATGGTACAAGCTACATAGTCTTAGTTTCGGTCCCAGAGTATTATTTTTATCTATGGTTAACCCAATCACCGATTAATTACTGGCCTGTTGGTCTAGTGTTAGGTTAGTGACCCTGACTGCTGAGCCAGAGGTCTTTGGTTCAATTCCCACCCAGGACAAATAGTTGTGTGGTGAGCACGATCATTTGTTCTGTATTTATCTAGCAACCCGCCCCGTCTTCGCACGGGTAGCAGAGACATCTTCAATAATCATCAACATAATATATTTTAATCAATTTACACAAAATCTTAACAAATTATAATCTAAACCTTCCTCATGAATCACTCTGTATATTAGTGACAACTGCATGAAAATCTGTTCAGTAGTTTTTCAGTTTCACAACAGACAGACAGACGCGGCGGGGGACTTTGTTTTGATAATATGTATGTATTTAGAAATATTTAAGTATGTTTATCATTAGGCTGGTTACCATAGTACAGGCTCTGCCTAGTTTGGGATCAGACGGCCGTGTGTGAGATTTGTCAAGTTATTATTATTTATTTTTCGTAGTGACTTTCTTTTAATAATCTTGTGAAAATGATCACTGTCTCTTATGGTCTTCATTGGCAGATTGGTATTGAGAAAGATGAAGTTTAAAAATAAAACATTGTTGTTTTACGCGCTTTTATAATATAATTATGCATAACTCTATATATATATATATGCACTTTTTACTCTGTATTTTAATACGTAAAGAGAACACTTCGCCCTTTTAAAATATATTGCGCACAAGGAGAAATGTAAAATTTTTAATAGTTATGTTACAAATACCATTTAGATAAAACGAAAAAAAAAATGACTATTAATTATATATAATATATGTAGGTATGTATAAATATTTGATAAAACAGTGCTCTATGAAAATTTGAAGAAAATTTTAAAACCCCAAGGGTGCCAAAGGAAAAGAAAAAGTCAAAGTTTTAGGCGCATTTTGGTCCGTTGAATAAACTTAATAATTATCAAGGAATGTTTTGTAAGATTTCAATAATACTTTCTGAAGTTCTTAGAAATTGAAAAACGAACCTTATATCAAAAAATACCCTAAAACTTTCTCGGAAACTCAAAACTTATTTTCTTAAGTACTGTGTGTACAGAACAGTTTTCCTAATTAAAAAATGTGTTTTGCGTACTTGAAACAACCAGTGTAACTTGAACTCGAGGAAAAAGTTTCTAAATACAATTTAGGATTTTGTACACAGAGTTTTTAAGGGTTCCGTTAGTATAATACATACTGTAATACTAATACATACTGTAATACTAATACATACTGAAAGCTTGAATTGTTTCAAGATGAAATAAGTTAAATTGAAAATTTGAAAATAGTGTATGAATCGAAAAAAGAAAAGAAAGTGTGTATTACATATTTGTAACACGTTGTGTAGCCAGAGGCATCTAGCGATAAAATTTAAACTAAATTACATCTATTTACTTCATACTAATGAGTATACTTCGAATTTTAAATGGTTTTGCAGGGCGCAATAAAGTACTGAATTCGGCTTCTACTGAACTACGGCTAATAATGTTTTGTTTAAAGAACAGTCTGTACTCTACAGAGTCGAATACCCTATAGCGACTCTTATTGGTGTTCATGATACCCGAGCCCAGAGAAAAATTAATATAGTTATGTGTGAAAATATTTAATGTGGAATAAATAACGTGTTTCGAAGAGTGAGTGAGGTTCCCCTACTCCCACCTTAAATGCCGGCAACTCACTTGTGACTCTTGAGTGGCAGGTGTCCATGGGCGGCGATAGTCACTTACCATCAAGTGACCCTTCTGCTCGTATGCCTTCTATCCAATAAAAATGGAAAAAAAAATATCATTCAAAATACCTATACGATATGACTCTCATTCACACGAAAAATTCATTCCTACCTTATATTTTATGTATTCATACCATCTACCTAACACGAACAGACTCTTATTATGAATATTTATGTTGCCGACTGTACCACTTAGGTGCACAGCTATACCCCTGTGTGTGCTTGGTGTATATTTATGTAAATTGTATGGCTTCATTTAAATAATTTTCTTTCGAGCTTTTACTTTCCCTAGCTTCAGGGTTTGCGTGTTTTGTATTTGGTTGAGCGGATTTTGGAATGTTCTCTCATACATGTTCTTTGTCACTTATGATAGAAAATGTTTGAATGTAGGTAATGATAGATAGATAGATAGATAAACTCTTTATTGTACAAAACATGCAACATTATACAAGACTGGATATACATAATCTTACAAACTACATATAAAATTTAGATAACTAATCAGTTTGTTGTTTGGCGCCGACTCAAAGTTAGTTTATATAAAATTTGATAGTTTATGTAAATAAGCTCAATACTCAAGACTTAAAAGGGTTATTTATTTTTTGGACTGGTCACGGTCTGGACGAGCGACGGAGACGGAGGGCACCACTCAGCCAGTCAGCCTGGTCGAAACATCTGGCAATTCTTTCTGAATGATATGTATTACCTATTTCGTGATGGCGTTAATTCCCGTATTTATACATTAATTATACTTATACTTAATGAGTTATATATTTGTACCTAAAGTATTATTTTCAACTTCAACATAGTTTTCTCTCGAATGAAGCAATACGAAATATTAAAAAACTTTGGAAACTTTATTTAGTTTGAACGCTTTCAACTCGTGTCGCAACTCAGTTTTGTAACCGCAAATCAGTAGCGAATGAGAATGTTTTATTTTCACTTGGTATGTAGTTGCGATAGAAGATTTTTTTCTTGATACGTTAGGTAATTGTGAATAAAGATTTTCAGAAAGTTTAGATCGTCTGACCTGTGATTAACTAACTTACACCAAGTAAACTTAAAGTAAAGTAAGTGACCTCATTCTTTTTCTTTTCTATGTCTGGACCCTCCGAACACATTGACGTCTCTCTTTCGCTATAGTGACTCGTTCTGTCCAACCTTGGCTACACTCAGTGCTGTATGAGGCACTGGAAGGCAGGCACCCGGTACCTGGTTCAAGTGAAACCACTTCTAACACAAGCAGTTTAGTTAAATGGATTAACAAGTAATATCAGTTTGTAATCTAGAAGTTGCATATTTAGTAATCTACAATCTTAAGCTAGCTAAGCTATTTATTAAAAAAAAACCCTGGCAACATAATTGTGATCCTGGCCATGTTATTGGCTACGATTACGGACAACAATTTGTTCTTTAACACCTGATCAATCATGGCCAACTCTGGAACAATGCTTTGAAGTGGGAAAGTGGGTTTAAATTAAAACTTATGTTATTCGGACTTCGTGATCGTGAAGTTGTATCAACAAGTTCTTTTCTCATCTTTACGTAGTATAAAACAAAGTCGCTTCCCGCCATCTGTACGCTTAGACTACTCAACGGATTTGGATGCGGTTTTCATTAATAGATAGAGAGATTCAAGAGGAATGTTTATATGTATAGTATATTATTGTTTTGTGTTAATTTGTTGAAATACGATGATAATTGTTAGCCACATTAGTATCTACATTGCACCCGTGCGAAACCGGGACGGGTCAATTGTTATCATTAAAAAAGTATCTATTAAAAATAATGTTCATTTCTGCTTGTTACAGGACACACGAACACACGTAGTGGTGGAATTGTACGAGACGGAGAAATCCTATGTTGAGGCACTGGAGATATTAGTTAAGGTAATATTCCTAATTTGTTTGTCTTATGACGGCGTGAGACATAGACGCACGGTACAACCGAACGAAACACAACCAAAATCTTAAGACTTATATATATATACATCAGGTTTTATTTTAAATAAGTGATAACTTGAGGGGTTTACAGCGATTATAAAACTCTGCTTGTTTCCTGTTGGTGTCTTTAGCCTAACTCGTCACCAATTGTATGTGATTCGTTAAGTAAGACGAACCAAATAGACTCAAACTCAAGGGTTTTACTAGAAACTGAAGATTTCTACTATCCATATCCCGGATCTAACATCATACTAGTTTGATCTCAAAAAGTTTCAAAATGATAAAACAATTAACTGATTAACTAAAGAACTAAAGTTGACAAAATAACGTCAGTTAAAATCGACTTTGAGGAATTGTTAACATTGTTAGATACAAGTTAAGTCAATGAATAAAGTGTACAAACATAGGGAGAGCCATGCTTCCGGCAGTGAAGCAATGTTGCATTGTGTTTCGCCGAGTGAGTGAGGTTAGTTGGAGGCCCTAACCTTTCCCTTTCCCCTCTTCCCACTTCTCCCCCTTTACCCCTTCCCCCACCTTAAAGGCCGACAACGCACTTGTGGCTCTTGAGTTGCAGGTGACCATGGGCGGAGGTAATCACTTACCATCAGGTGATCCGTCTGCTCGTTTGTCCCCTATCCCATAAAAATATATAATAATACAAAACCTAACAGTTTAAAAAGTTTCTACACACGGTTACATTGGTTAATGATGATGATAATAAGTTATATTCACATTTACAAATGGCGGACATTTCACCACACATACAAAATAATTCAGAGAAATATGATTTTGTAGCTATCAATGTTTATTGATACATACATGATGAACATTTTGGTAATATTTTAATATTGAAAGTCGATAAATATATTTTTCCTGTGTGTATCAAAATTTCACACAATTTTGTCAATATTTAAAACTGACCAAGGTGTTCAACTTTAAAATTGTGTGAATAATAAAATCTTAAAAGTTGGGAAAACGATAAAATAATATAAATAATAATTAGTCCGCTTAGAAGCTCAACAAAGACAGAAACGGCATAAAGGCAGTGCAATTTTTTTTCTACATAGTACGAGTATTTTCACGTCAGTAGTCGCTGTCTACCGTTAGAAATAATTCAAGCAATGTAGTTATTTTGTTTCCAGATTTAAAAGAAGGTACGAAGGTAGTAATAATAATTCAAATGGCAAATTTTACCTCAATATCTCCACAACACCTTCCTCTAACACTAAAATCCGCATGGAAATTAATCGTAAGTCGTAAAATGATTATAATAACTCAGTTAATCTCTTCGGAATGAACCGCGGAATGACAAATTCGTTTTATTTATGGACTCAAAGAAAGTTCAGGGTTGTCACAGACGATGATCAATCATTTACTCGTCATTGAGTTCTTTGTAAGAAATTAATGAGCTGACGAAGAGACGATTATACGTTTAGCGTTTTGAAATGTAAATTGTATGACGCTAAATTTCAGTGAAATTATAAATTATTGACATAATTGTATTTTGTTTATGGCTCTTGAAGACACTAAAAAAATATATGAATACACTATATGATGAACCTAAAAATAAATTATTTTATGTCTCGGGTTTAAGGTTTCGAAGAACATTGAAGTGTCTATGAGCAGTATTGTTGGTCACTAAGCTTATATTAGTAATCTTTATTAGTAGTAGTCTTTATTTTAAAAAAAATAATCAAAGACACACACAAATGAATAGATTTATGAATTGTCTCCTTATTAAAAAGGCGTCTAAGTTTATTTTTGTAAAGCAGGGAAAGAAGAGGAAGATACGCGGGGAGGTCATATGGTTTATATATGTACATATTCATGGTGTCCTTTTTCTTATTTACATATATTTCTATCACATATTTAATAGAAAGCCACTAGCGTCTGCAATATAGTTAGGGACCAGAAAAGTTAATTTTATGTTCTATACACCTTAATTTATATTATTATCTCAATAAACTTTTTTTTCTTTAGTGAAATAAAGAAGGCCTGTAATTTGAAAACTACTAAACTTTTAACTCAGGACGTTATTTGGGTTATTGAATTTTTTTTTTAACAAAAAAAAATACTTATCGAATGTTTTTTATTATATAGTAATTAATGTAAGTAATTAACGAACTGTTTCAGTCTTAAACGACATAAGATCACATATTGCATACATACACATACAATTTTAAAATAATGTTTACAAACAAAAAAGGCAACTATTTTGGAGAAAAAAAACTATCAGAGTTAGACATAAAACATAAAATCTTATAGATTTTCCGGAGATGTTGATTTGAAAGAACATATGCATTGACACAAACGGCAAAGCATGTGCAATTGATAGGTGTTAGGTGTTCACGGGCACATTTCCCCAACTCGACGACGAGGCGCGTATTTTGCGTTAAAATGTGCCATTGATACACCCTCCAATCTTTACGTTTATCAGCCAAAAGAATAAATAGAACATTTTCTTGTCCAAAGATATAATTATAGTGAAGAAATAATAACATACAGAGAGAACGGCATAGATATAATAATAGGTACACATTCATGCACTCATCTCAGTACTTCATACATACTGACAAAATTTTGCAATGTATGACAAACGTGATCGTGGCATCTCACGGGCCCCAGTCAAATTTTGGGAGTCTAAAACTCGCGTGTTTTGAAGCCTACGTAACAACTACTTCCATCTACACTCGTTTTTCGACTCCCTTTAAAGGTACTGAGCTGCTAATCATCAGCGAAACCGGGGCAGTGAGTTATTCCTGAAATTATAATTAACGGCGGGGCCTCTGATACCCCCAAGTCCACAATTAAAGGTTTTTGATGGCAAACATCTATCATAAGGATTTTGGATAATCTATTTAAATGTGTATATGTACAAATAGGGTGTTCGTGACGACTAAAAAGGGCTCCTACACATAAATATCGACAAAGATGTAACTTAATACGGCATCCATTATGTATCTAAAAATAACCCTATATGGAAGTGGTACGGTACTACGTCGATTTCAGTATATGTAAACGTACGTCAGGTCCTTTACATATTCTTTTAGTTTGAAATAAGCTTTTTTAGGTAGCTCATATTATTATCTGTATGCTAACAGTGACCAACTTTAGTCATTACCGACACATTTTGTGGGCGTGTCTCCAATGAAATGACTCCAATATCCATCAATCAATCAGCCTATCATAGTCCACTGCTGGACACAAGCCTCTCCCAATGTGCGCCACAGCACCCAGTCCTCCGCATTTAGTCCATTCCTGCTACCTTCTTATACATTTGATAAATTTGTCAGGAGACTTTAAGGTATTGGTTAATAAGAGTAATATGAGTGAATTCACATGAGCGTAGCTAGGAACAGGGTAGATCACTATACTGAAAAGCTCGCTAATGTCATCGGTCATATTCTAATTTAGAATTCGTTATTCATGGAGAACTGCGATCCCTCTAGGAAGATAAAAATTAAGAAATAAAAAATCAAAGGAACAATTTTATTGTTTATAGGTTGATGAAGCTAATCCATATATTATTTTATCAACTCTCTTTTAAGATTTTATATGCTAAGCTTGCTCATGATTTTGCATGCTCGTGTATCTATAAATACTAGAGATCGCGATGTGGTTGAATTTCGACCATGGCTATTTCATTGGCCAATATTACTTGACCTGTCATTGTATAGAACTTGTGTACCATGACAGGCCAAAATATATACTGGACACTTACAGCTTTATGTACCCGTTTTTGCAATTTTTTTAACTTTATAGTAAATGTTGTGTAAAATTTTAGCTTTCTGCACTTCTTCTATATGCCTAATTAAATTTTCTTAAAAAGGGGTACATAGAATTCTCTTCACGTATTAATATAATGATATAAAAATTTCATGTTCGTTTGTTTAAATCTCAAATCTCTTCCCGAAAATTCTTTACCGATCGTTTTGAAATTTGTATACAACGTTATATGCGCGTACCGATCATCCGATCATTATGAAGTTTCACATACACGTTCCAGGGAGACAAAGAAAGATATAATCTAGGAAAAAATACTGTTCCCGAGGGATGGAAAAAATACTTTTACGCGAGCGCGAAATACTTTTAAGTCGCTGGCAAAAGCTAATATATATAAACCAACCCTTTTTAACGTTCTTCATTAATTAGTAAGTAAGTGGGAGAGCTATGCTTCGGCACGTATGGGCCGGCTCGACCGAAGTGATACCACGGCCTCACAGAAAACCGGTAGTTAAGCGATGCGTACGTTAAGCTTCGCCGAGTGACTGAAGTTAACGGAAGCGCTAATCCTTCCCTTTCCCCCTCTCCTTTCACCTTAAAGACGGGCAACGCACTTGTCACTCTTGAGTTGCAGACGGCGATAGTCACTTACCATCAGGTGACCCGTCTGCTCGTTTACCGCCTATCCCATAAAAAAAATATAATCACTATTAAAATCTCGATTATTATCACAAAAAAAATAACTATTAAAATTTTCAAACACAAGTTCAAATTCTGATCAGTCTATTTCACCCAGAATCATTATCTACTTAATTGACTAGCCCTAAACCGCATTCGATTTTTCCAGCAAATTTTCCGTTTTACCTTTCCGCCATGTGGGTCGGGCTATTTATTGTCACTGCCAGTCTCCCCCACCCCGCCACACGCCTCTCAACCTTGTGTGGCGAAGGACAGCAGAGCGTCATTGAAATGTGTCGGGTGGCGATTTTAAATATTTTCTAGGTCAGTTTAGTGTCTGCTTGTGAGGTTTCGAAGGTTGACGATAATAGTTGCGTCAGAAGACATGATAGATTATAATATACGAGAATATGGTATATTGGTGATATAAATTTTAATATCAGTACTTCAATTTTCATTTGTATTTAATAATGTTGAGTAGATATTTATTGCAATGTTAAAAAACTGATTCTCTTAGTTAGTTTAACCTCTTGTATCTAGACATATTCTGTATCATATTTTCTCAATTCGTCAGAATCTTTTTTTATGTACGCCTGAACCAATTTGGAAATTATTTCTTTATTTCAAAGGGTATACTTTCCAGGTGATCCCCTTTAAATTTTATCGAAATCAGTCAAGCGGTATTTGGAAAATCAACAAATATCAAAAAATTGTATACATCGATGATGTTTTCGTTTACTCCGAATCCTTGCTGTCTCATTGGAGTAGTGCGTTTAGTTGGCCTACCCATATTATATTTAAACAAAATACATCTTGACATCTACTTTCCACTTAAAAGCACATTGAAGTCGGTGAGGCTTTTCTTAAAAGGTAATTATAAATATATAGTAAGACATAGCTTAAAACTAAATATTAAGCCTGATATGTATTACAATGTATCCCCTAAAGACACGTCTTTGAGTGCGGTATTAAGTAATTTAATTAAAGTCACTGCAATTTATTCCGATTTAAAAACGTCATCGAAATGGTATATCAATTACTAACCCTAACTAAGTATAGTTAGAGTTAGCAATTGTTATACCATTTTGAAATAAAATATTAGAAAGTTCCTCAAACATATTGTATGCAGGAGATATTATCCAACTATGAAACTATTTAAAAAAATTCTCTTATTATATATTCTCTCTATTATATTCTCTTATCTAGATTCTCTATCCTTTATCGATTCAAAGCATAGCCGCACTGTAGAGGCATTTAAGAATTATAATGTGAGTAACGCCTTTGTTAAGATTTTTTATATATATAACGGTTACCATTACATTTCCCCAGGAGTCATCTCCTTGCAAGCTATGGGTTAGATCAGTAGCAGTGGTTTCGTCAGACAGAGCGAGTCGTCTCCCAATATTTTAATAGTCTCACCTTTAGGTGCTCACGAAAAATATTTATGTTTTAAATACGTACGTGATTTTTTTTTAAAGCACTACAAGTGCTGCGGCACTGCAAGTGGCCTTTGCATTGCATGAGTCCAGTCGTCCTCCTCCGGTCATGGACTAAGGTTCAGTTTCGTAAAATCATATACATTTTATAATACATCAACTTAGTATTCCGTAAAAGTTATTTCCATTGTCCTTCAAACGTCGCATCTTTGTGAAGTCCTTTCCTGTTTGATTAGGGTAACCAAGCTATCACACTTGTAAATACACGTAAATCAAATGTACATCAAAGCTATCCCTTGTTTGGCAGTAAACTTTGTCACATAACCCTAATAAGAATTTTGCCTACAACTTTATGAGACTTAACTTTTTGTGGCACAGAAATGTTTATAACCTTGTAGGGCCCTACAAGGTTATAAACATTTCCGTAAGGTTTTATTGCTGTTATAAAATTCATAAAATTATATTGAGGAATACAATTTTTTTGAGTTTGTTTACAGCATTATTTCTGCGTATACGAGTATATATATATATATATTTTTAATAGGAGCTGTAACAACTGCTGCATAATTTCTTGACGTTTTTTGGAACATTGACAATAAAAGTTCAAGACTTTTTATCGTGGGCATAGTAACTTCCTTATTTTATAATTATGGTAATCAACTTCTTTGACAAATTTAGCCGTTTTATTGTGCCTTCCTATGTGAATTTATAAGCACAAAGGCTTTTGGAATTTGATATCTTTTTCGAGAAAACTCTAAGACAATTCTCGTAATATAAGTTCTCGACCCTCCTTCAACAGACAAGAACAGTTTTGAAAATGTTGGTTCACAAAAAAAGTCTTCTTCTTTCGAGAAGAATATCCCCGTGCTATCGCTTCTTGTGTTTCTCATATGAGGTTGATAAACCTCCACGCCACAAGAATAATAAAGAAATAATAATATTATTTCATTTTTGAACCATGGAACTTTTCCAGGTTTGGGAGAATTGAAACGGAGTCAATAACATAATAATATTTCAAATAAAGAGAAATTATCTAATCTAAAACAAATCTTAAAAAAAATAATTAACTAATCGAGTCATTATGTCCATCCAGAAATACCTTCAACCGCTGAAAAGCCCAGAGAATGCAGGTCTTCTGGACGCCTTCCTAGTAGATGAAATCTTTTACCAAGTGCCCGGCATTCTGAACGTTCATCAAGTATTCTTGGAGCAGTTAAGAAGAAGACTGGAACAATGGGACCTACAGCAAAAAGTTGGCGACGTATTTTTAGACGTAGTAAGTAGTTGTTTACTTTAATACTTTTTATGGTTTAAGATATGGAGATACGTATATATTTTTAATATATATATTTGATAAAACCTTTGAGGTAGTAATATTATTTCAATTTCCACGCTTGTACGTCAAAACAAAGGTAATTACACAATTATCAGAAAACATTTATTTACAGAAATCAGCTAAAAGTGAATATTTTATACTTTACAACTACGTATTTTTCTTTCAAGTACCATTCATTTTCATCTTATGTACCCTTTTATATATTTCACAAAAATCTAATTCAAAAGCAATATCGTACTTTTCCATACCAATGAACATTAATTTTTTATGCGTTAACTTGCGTCTGACATTTCTGTAGTGATTGATGAAGATGGAGGAAGCCGTTAGTCTTTATCATGTTTACTTAAGGAAATGGGTAGGAAATCGCTAAGGTTACGAACGTTAACAAATTAAACTTGATTTTATTAGGAGTTTGTTTTCTTACTTTTAAACAAATTTTAGGACCTTACATGATGCTATCATCAAATACCCGTGTAAATGTTCCAAGTATCCTTATGAAGCTTGCTAATGTTTTACCTAGAAAAATTACTCGTATGTACAGTTACACACCGAAACCAGTCTTTTTAATACAAAATATTAGATAATGTAGTAGTCTAACATTTTTTTTTGTAACGTCATGTATCTTGATGATGTTTTTATTTTTAGTTCACAAAACCTACCGTAATGGACACTTACATGTCATTTATAAACAACTTAAAAAAAGCAAAGGAGACAATCAAAACAGCCGCAGCGTCTAGGCCTGCTTTTGCCAAGTTTCTAGACGCTATGGCGAGAGATCACAAAGGAAAGCTGTCGTTGGATAATTTGCTCATAAAACCAGTACAGAAGTTCCCATATTATAAGCTGCTGATACAGAGATTGATCAAGCACACAGGTAAGTGAGCAATATCATTTATGGGCAAAAGTTAACAAATGAAAGTGTTGTGTTGACCACAATTCCTAAACTCAATTCTAATATGAAATATTGTTTAGTAGTATTGTACCTGACAGTAATATTTTTATGTTGTAAGTTTAGTAAACTTAGTTGATTAATATCAAATCATCGCGTTGTTTTTTTACTATAAACAATTATAATCTCTCAGAATAAAAATGATTTCAACTAGGTTTCAGCATCTACAGGAGGAAAATAGGCTTAAATGATTGTAAATTAAAGCAATATAACTGTAGAAAATATATTGTGTGGCAATATGGCAATATATTATTATTACAATGTAGAAAAGGGCGTCCAAATTCTGGAATTTGTCATTTCCTCTTTTGTTTAGAAGAATACGGACAAGAATAATTACTTAGCCCTCCTTGGTTAACAATAGCCATGGAAGGTGACAAGTAAATATTGTTAACTCAAGTTATTAATGAAGCCTCGTAGAGCTCTCAATATAGATATTTTATAAGAAAGGCAGATGCTTAGAAATGATTAAAATATATTGAATTCCATAACTTCGTGAATATGGTTGAATAATTGCTACACCATAATCGATATTGTTATTTAAATCGATGTTATTTGTTTAAAATCCTTGTACTTAGTGCAACAATTTCTTACTCGTTGGGTTTACTGGAGTAATTTTTATTATTTTGTTTGTTTTACACACGATAAGTATCAAATTAGGAAGATAAAACTATCTTGTGTGTTGAGAATGAATAATATAGATATATAGTGGTACTTTAAATCTGCGTCTAAAGTTCACTCAGTCGTTCGCTGCCATTGAAGTCATTAACTCTTTACTTTAATTACGTAATGTCCGCTGCTTTCGTTTTCAAACTCAACATTGATATAATTTAACCTTAGTTTAGTCCTATTAATTGTTAAAAGTTTTACATTTTGCCATTTGTAGGCAATGACAATTGCAATCTGAGAAATTACTAATACAATTCTTCTTTGCAGACCAATCACATCCAGACCACAAACTTCTTCTAGAAGCTCAAAAGGAAATCCACGAATTGCTAGAACTTATCAATTGTACAGAAAGAGAAAGTCTTGAGTTTGAACAACAACAGCAGACCTTGAGAGAGCTGGAACAAATGATCGAGGGTCTATCAAACCTGGTTACGACAGACCGCTTCTTCTTAAGACATGAAACGGTGACGATGCCGTCAGCACAAGGGACTATCAAAGATAGAGCCCTGTTCCTATTTAATGATACGCTATTGATAACTAGTGTTAAGAGAAGAACTGGGACGATTAAAAAACCTATTCCGTAAGTGCGACTAATAATAATATCTTTTTTATATTTTTAAATATTTTTTTAAATACCAAAACTAAAAACTTAAAATGTAAAATAAATAATAATAACTTGACACATCTCACACACGGCGGGCCTGCTGCGGGCCCGAATTTTTAGTCTAATCTAAGTCTAAATTTTTAGTCGAATGTCTAGCCCTAGACAACAGTTTTCATAAATTTCATAATGTTCTTTAAATACAAGTATTAAACAGACAAATTCACAAAAAAATGTCTTCTCGAAAGTTATTACTTTCACATTACACAAGTGTTTGTATATTTTCCAAAACTCATTAAAATGTAGGTCAATGGACTTACATCTAACATTACGTATATTTATACTTTGATTTATTTCAGAACATACCAAAGCAACATAGCAAGTCAGATGGAAGGAAACAAGTACAAATTACTCATGAGAATATCGCTGGCCGATCTCGAAATTGTTAAAGGTAATGTTTAAATTCCAAGTATAACCAAACTTAGCCATCAATTTGTCTGAAATATCGTCACAATATATTCTGCGTCTATCGTAAAGTCATAAAATATACATATATTTCCTTCCTTGTACTACGTGCCGTGCCGTGCGTCCTGTCCCACAAATACATATTTGTGGGACAGGACGCACGGCACGGCACGTTCGATACACCGTGGAGTTGTAAAGAGCTCTTCTACCATGGTTTTGGCATGTTGGTATTGACAACAAAATATTAAAAGCGTAAAGACGCTTCTCCTTTACTGTCGCATTATTATTACTATTTTAAGTGCCTAGTGCTGCCTCGACCATTTCTGGTCTTTTGTAGCGCACTTTTCAAACCAAAGAAATTTCCAGATCCTATCAGCAGTGATTGTTTGTATTACCAGCGTTTGCATGATGTGCAGCCCTAGGTTAATGCTTCGGTGCCGCATTGGTGGGCCACAAGAGCATAGAATATGCATTGCAGTTTCTTCTGGCTCTTGACAGAATCTGCATATTGCGCTCTCGCCCATCTTTAGGTTGAACATATGTTTGCTCAGTTTGCTGTGTCCAGTGAGGATTACTGCATAGGTTTTGTATCTTTTGACTACTGTCCCATACAAAGTACATTTTAATTCAGCATAAACTCGCGGCGATGTAAAATATAGCTCAAAAGTTTGTTTAACAGCGCTTTCTTAATAACTTGCAAAAAACATTGTTACCTTATGTATAAAACCACTTCAAGCTACAATTATATACCTAGGATCTATACGTTTACATATAAAGTTATAATTTATATGAACCGAGCAGTAACTGCAAACTTCAGCCAATCATTCATCAGGTATACTTTAGTCGTACGTGTATGTACGCGAAGCAAAATGTAATGTCAAAATTGAGTATAAGTATAATAACTCAGTGCGCTACCGACAAACCCACTCCCACACTCACACAAACATTTAACTAAGTTGGACGGCTTGACAAGAATACTATTAATTTGTAAATTACTCCATTTTACTACGACCTTAACATGAAACATGAATACGAACTAGATTATCATTATTCCTATTTATTTGTTTTATCTCAATAATTAGGGTAATTAATTATGTTATTGTTATCATATTATGATTTAATGATGATATGCTCGTTATTTTCTTTTTGGATTATTGGTTTAATCTTTATATAAAGTATAGAAATACATGTTACCGTTGTTGAGACATATATTTTCACAATCTTTTGAGCATTATATTTTTTGATTTTAATTTGTTATGACTTGTTATATAGACTTATCAATTTAGAATGTATTTATATCATCTTGCCAAATTACTTTGAAATGTTTATAAAATAATATTGGCCCCTGAAACGTCTCCGTAAAGTCTTTGTAATTACATGGTGGGTTTAATTTTATTGCTCTTAATTTTTTACCGACTTCAAAACAAAGGAGGTTTCCAGTTCGATAGATATATGACAGTAAATTGCCATGTTTTAGGCACCCGTCAGTGTAGCAATGCCATCTTACTTTATACCGTTTTCATACAGATTTCTACAAAGGTACAGTTTAAATGTATAATAAAAATAAAGTGCTGCAACTGCCGTCGCTTGACATTGTAACAATGTAAGTTTACTTCTTTCCATCAGGCACGCCGTGTGCTTGTTTTGTTAATTTGCCTGTAAAAGAAATACTAAAAATCCGTAATACATAACCTATACAAAAGGTAATAAATATACGGCAATTCATTTTATTTAGTGATATTGTAACTCCAAGTAAGCAACGAGCTATTTAGGTTTTCTCTTTTATATATATTTACTAGCAACCCACCGAGGCTCCGCACGGGTAGCAGAGACATCTTCAACAATCATCATCATATTTCAATCAATTCACACAAAGTATTAACAAATTATACACCTAAACCTTCCTCGTGAATCGCTTTATCTATTAGTGAAAACCGCATGAAAATTCATTCAGAAGTTTTTAAGTTTATCGCGGACAGACGCGGCCGGGGACTTTGTTTTATAATGTTTAGTGATTACAGACAAGCCTAAACACACACACATACATAATAGGAGGCAAGTCTATTACCGTCAACCGGGCACTTTGTAAATTAAAGCTGTGAAGATTGGCAATATATTTAAAGAGAAAAGTAGGTAAGAACTGAATGCAATGAAAGGAAAAGGATTTTTTTTTATGGTGTAGGGGCAAATGAGCAAACGGGTCACCTGATGGTAAATGACTACCGCCGCCCATGGGCACCTGCAGCTCAAGAGTCACAAGTGCGTTGCCGCCCTTTAAGGTGTCAATAGGGGAAGAGGGGGAAGGGCAGGAAGTAGGGGGAGGGGGATTAGAAGGGAAGAGAGGGGGGAGAGGGAAAGAACGGGAATAGGGGAGAGGGAAGGGTTAGGGCCTCCGGTAACCTTATTCACGCGGCGAAAAGCAATGAAAGCATTGTTTCACTGCCGGTTTTCTGTGAGGCCGTGGTATCGAGCGGAGTCGAGCCGGCCCATACGTGCCGAAGCATGGCTCTCCCACGTGAAAAATTGCTTATACGAATGGATTGGGGAGTGTAGCTAGAGTAGGTCAA
This sequence comes from Callimorpha dominula, assembly GCA_949752705.1. Taxonomy (NCBI): domain Eukaryota; kingdom Metazoa; phylum Arthropoda; class Insecta; order Lepidoptera; family Erebidae; genus Callimorpha; species Callimorpha dominula. The sequence continues at coordinate 13,416,413 of OX457011.1, forward strand.
GGTCATATCTGTAACTCGAACTGTTGCCGGGCAGCCCCCGAGCCCTCTAAACACATTGTATAAAAATATACAATAACGAACAATATACGTGCATACAAAGAAATAGCCATCATCAAAAGAAAGAAAAGAAATAAAATCAGAGGTAACTTGACATAAGAGTACACACACGAAATATACACAAAAGTTATCGGAAGAAAATATCAAATATGACTTATGTAAAGGTCGCTATTGGAAACAACCAAATGAGGAAATTGTTGGTATATGAAAATATTCAGGATTTTATTTTGTTGTACTGTAAGGTGACTACTCGTTTTATAGATATTTGACCAGATTGCATATTAATGATGTCGCCTATGCAGAGTGTGTATGACAATGGAACACTCACTTACTGAAGCGGGTGGAATGTGTAAAGTTAAAGATTTTAACTCGTACATGTTATTTATACTAGCAGCGCCCCGCGGTTTCACCCGCGTAAGTCCCGATCCCGTCCGAATATCGGGATAAAAAGTAGCCTATGCGTTAATCCAGGTTTCCAGCTATCTACATACCAAATCGTTCATCGCAATCGATTCAGTGGTTTTTGCGTAAAAGAGTAACAAACATCCATCCATCCATCTAAACTTTTACATCCCACTAATATTATAAATGTGAAAGTTTGGATGGATGTTTGTTACTCTTTCACGCTAAAACTATATATATATAGCTGGAGACCTGGATTAACATATATGCTACTTTTTATCCCTACGAGTATATTCCCACAGGATCGGGACTTTATAATATTAATGGGATTTTTACCTGCTTTTATAAGAAACGGAGGTAATAAGACCTGGAAACTTTTAAACCGACAGCTTTTTTCTTTTTTTGTAAATGCATGCTAGAGACATGCCCTTTCAGTGATTTAAGTAGGTGTTCCATTGTCAGATACAGTACAGTACACTCTGTATATTAAGGTGATTCAGGTGTTGTCGGTCCGATTTCCAAATACAATAATTATTGGTACACTCGTAGTTCGAAGATTCGAGTTTTTCTGGGTCTGAGTGTACCTTACGTACTATTGGTCCGTTTATTGTGTTTGTGTAAAATCACTAGCACTGTAGTTACTTTCGTATGGAAAATAAATAATATAAGAACTGAAATAAAGCAGTTTAATTTAGTTAAAAAAAATAGTTTAAAATATATTAATACTAGCAGCGCCCCGCGGTTTCACCCGCGTAAGTCCCTATCCCGTGGGAATATCGGGATAAAAATAAAAAAGATAGCCTATATGTTAATCCAGGTCTCTAGCTATATACATACCAACTTTCATCGCAATTGGTTCAGTAGTTTTGGCGTGAATGAGTAACAAACATCCATACATCCATGCTCCCAAACTTCCACGTTTATAATATTAGTAGGATTAAAAATATTCCTGCCTCTAAAACAACCTCCGAGTAAAGTAAGAATGTAAGGATTCCAACATTTTGTCCATAAAGAGAAGATAATCGTTAGATAAAAATGTAATGTTCCTAGGTACGTTCTAAATCGTGGCTAAAGTTTGCGTCTGTTTGCACGAAATCTGGAGGTTCAGGATTCGAATTGGGTAAATGGTTACTTGGCAATTCACAAGATCAGCAAGGACCCTGGAAATATAGGTGACTAGACTAAGACTTTTACCCGCGGTTTCCCCCACGTAGGTCTAGTTTAACCACGACAAAGAGTATCCTATATGTTAATCCAGGTCATAAACTATCTGTGTGCTAAATGCAACGCAAATTCGTTTAGCCGTTTTTGCGTGGAAGAGTAAGAAACATCCATCTATCCTCACAAACTTTTGCGCTTATAAGATTGGTAAGAAGTTAGATATGAAGAGCCTGTATTGCGTATGTTTGAACATAATTCACTATTATTATATTTTTTGGCATGTTGAGAAAACCATCTGTTTTTTGTAATTACAATACCTTTAATGAGTCCTATGTATATTTAAACTGTGGTTAATTTCCTACATAATTTATTATATTTCTTAGATCTTAGATTTTTCTTATTGTGAGATTGCTAAAAGCAATAAACATATTTTTGTAGGAGATGAAATAGTGGCCATGAGATTAGACTGAATTTTATCGTTCCCGTATAAACTCAGGACATCCTGTTTAAATCTGTACTTCGATAACATATTTATGAACTTTGGAACTAAAACAAATGTATTTATTTCAATGTAGTAAAAATCAGTGCAGGTGCACTACCAGAAGTAACATGTTGTCGTCAACCTTTTTAAGTGAATATTTATCATAAAAACTAATTTTTAATACTAACTTTTAAACTTCCGCGTTCCATGATATAATATTATTTACGTATTTACGGGATAATAAACGCGATAATATCAAAAATATCGAAAAAGTGGAGGTGTATAAGAACCTTCTACCTCACGATCTCGACGACAAAGGGTGTGCATGCTGAGCCAGTCAGCCTGTGACCATGGCCAGTGCAACCTGGTCGAAATGTTAGGCAATTCAGAGGTATGTAATACGTTTTTGTCATCGCGTTAATTCCCGTAAATACGTCAATAATACTATTTTTTTAGATCTTCAGTCTTCAGTTTCTTGACAGTCGCGTAACTATGTGAGTCCCGTGACTAATTCATCAGATGGGGCGCAAGTTCACTCTTGGTGTCTCGATGGGGCACAAGTTCACTCTTGGTGTCTCGTGTGCTTAGGGCCTTGAGGTCCGGACCGGGGGCCCACTATTGAAATAGGCCCGTGGCATTTTGCCCGCTCTGTTACGCTATTGTTTCTTGATATAACATTAGCCTTACGTAATCTTGAATTTTGAACCACACATCGAACAATTTGAAAAATCAAAATTATCTTATGTAGGCATAAAGGCACAGTACAACGCCGACCGACTGAGGAACATTCACTCAAAATACAACGGCAACCATACTAACTACTTTCGTTTTCTTCCCACGTCGGTGGCTAACAAGCATACGGTCGCCTGATGGTAAGCGGTTACCGTAGCCTATGGACGCTTGCAATTGAATGGTGTTGTAACAGGAACTGGCTCAATATTTCTAGTCGGTTGTCGTCGAATGCGATTTGAATATTGCTAAGCAGAATTACATAGTTTGATTCGTTCCTCTTCCTTTAAATATAGGAGGCCCAACCCCCCCCACTCCCTTTCCCTACTCCCAGTATAAAGGCCGGCAACGCACTATTAACTCTTGAGTTGCAGGTGTCTATGGGCGGTGGTAGTCACTTACCATCAGGTGACCAGCCTGCTTGTTTAGCTCCTATTTCATAAAAAACATAAAATACTGTATCCGTGAATAGTACAATTTTGGCATAAACATATTTTACAACATTCACATATGTATTGTTCAATATGGCATGCAATAAATAAAAACTTATTCGCAACTTTTACAAATACTGATCTATCTCTCAAAGTTACCCTACTCTACGAAGTTATTATTAATGTCTTATCTAATATTGTTCAACTTTTCTGATTCTGATCCAAACAACTTTTAGAACAAACACCGCTTAAGGCGATTCAGCAAAACGCGTATCACAAAGCGGAAAGCTTGAAAGGATCGACATAAGATTTAACTGCATACAATATTATTGCAGAACTTTTCTTGGTAAAGTTTTCTTGTTAACTTCCGATTCAAGAGGCTTCGTAGCTTCGAGGCTTTGATCGGCAGCAGTCTGAGCCAGTGTATTCAAGGAAGAGTGTCAGATGGTGGTGGAATGAAAACATGTCTGATACGTGCATGCACAAAGTAGTGATTTGTCGAACCTCAGTCCCGTAACTCTTAATTTCGAAGTTTATTTGCTTTTTACATTGATTTATAAGAACCTTTTTTAGGTTGCTTGCTATAATGATTAAAGAAAACATACGAATCGCTATTAGAGGTTTCCTCAATACTTTCGGAGGGTGGTGAAGTCAGCGGCGCGAACTAGTAAATCGTGATGGTTGATTTTGTATATAGGGTGTATATGACAATGGAACACCTTAAATCACTGCGAAAACTTTTAAATTTTAAGTTAGTTTTTATGGATTCTCTCAATAAGTGAGTGAATAGTTCTAAAATAAAAGAAACGATTTTTAATCTTTAATTTTACATCTGATTTTATGAGAAATGGAGGTACCTAAACCTGGAAATACAAACGATCATAACTTAAAAACAAATAATTAAAAAAATAAGAGTCACGTCCTTTCAGTGATTGAAGTTTCCATTGTCAGATACAAGATTCGTCAAACTCCAGAGACCGACGTAAAATGACGTATTTATATGTCTTCGACTACAGAGGTGGCAATGTGGGCCTGACTACCAGCGGGCCCATAGTTTATAGTTAAACAACGTGAAATGCTTATGGAGTAATCGCACTGCCGCTGCTTTTGCAGACGAGTTTTATAAACAAATTTTTTGAAGTGAAACTTCTAACGCGACTTCTAACAAGGTTGCGTTAAACGCTACTATGGAGGGGGTATGAAAACATTACGAGGTTTCACTTCTTCCGCGCGGAGGGACTCCACGCACTATTTTTTTTATATATTATTTCTTTGCTTACAGCTAAGGATGAGAATTTAAGGCGGATTATGCACGAGGTAGAAACTTTGACCGAGGACATGAATACGCTAACACAAATATCGGACAACATGGCCGCGCTACACACGCCACATTTGCAACTAGAAGAAATTGTTAGGGAGATGTTACATACGATGAATCGACAGTTATCGGAAAGACAAAATAGTGACTTACAATTGTGTTACATGGAAGTTAGTTTAAATACATCGTAAGTACCTTTAAGTTTTACATATTTTTAGGAACGATGTATGGCTTAGCACTGCACACAGGGATCCTCCTGTTCAAGTCAGTGTCGTCCTAAACTAGGAACATGTTCAAATTCACAACGCACACATGCTTATAGGGCGTCATAGATTTTCTCCTTGATTAGAGTCGATGCCTATCGTCAAAATATATTATTTCGCCAATTCGGGCAATAAAATAACTTAAAATTGTCGTCCAGTTTTATCAAGTCATGAACGCAAAAGTTGATTCACAATATCATAACCTCAAAAGAGAGTAACAGACGTTCCTAAATACCATGACCTTACAACTTTATGAATATTTTATAGCAACCATTATCAAAATATGAGATTCAAATTCCTTCTTTTATGTACTATTAAATGGAAATAACAGGTATTATGCATTCGTATACTACAACTACATAATATTATATAATGCCGAAACTTAAATAAACCTTTTATTGTTATTGTTCAATATTTTCAGAAACGGCACAGAGAACTTAACAATAATTTATCCGAAAGCGGATAAGAGGAGCAGTTGGGAGGAACTAATAAATGAAACCAAACAAAAATTATGTAAGTATTATATATATTAAAGATTATTTATTTATTTAGTAACTTAAATAAAATTATCTAAAGTAGATTACTTATAGATCAGAAGTTTAGGTCACAAAAACGAGTACTAACATTAATGTGTGGTAGGTATAATCCTAACTAGAACTAGACTAACTAGCAGGTGCTGCCCGACCACGGCTGTTACAGAAAGACTTTATACGGAAATAATGTTTAAAACGGCAATCATTAATTTACTGTTTTTATTTAAATCATAATTCCCATTACATATATCCCATAAACATACATTCCCAAGAGGATTGGCGTCAGGGAGGCGGCCGGCAATAAAATAAACCAGCCAGCAATAATACACATTACTGGCTGGTTGCGCCGATCCTAATGAAAATTGGGAAAAGGACAAGAAGATACTGATGACCTTGTATTTCTACTTACATCATGCTGTCTTAGGAAAGACTTGATATTTGTTCCTCGTTAAATTTCAGGTGTATACGGTCAAGAGCGACCGGCGCCAGAGTTTTTATCACCAGTACCTATCCGCAAGACTCGGGCAGGTCTACAGTTCACATGTGCTGCTCCAACCTTACCGCCGAAGGGACAGTCGCCTGATGTTTGGGTAAATATAACTTTAAATTAGGTCTTCCTACTAACTCTTTCTTGTATTGGAGCAGAATACTGTAGGAACTCCACCCCATTTTAATTTCTGGGGGTCTCTAGAGCTCCAAGACCGGTTTGATGAAGCAAGAATTGCACCAGTAGTAGTAATAGTAGTAGATCTTTATTGTACACCAAAGAGGTAATTAATACAAAGTTGGACATATTCTTACAAACGAAAGTTTTAAGCTTAAGCAAAAAATCTGTTAAAAAATCTTGTACAAATTGTCAGTCTTATCGCGATATGCGATCTCTTCCAGGCGACCATTGGAAATTGTGATGTTCAGGGAGCTTGCAATTGGAACTACGTATATAATAAACTGTACTACTATCCAAGTACATAATATGTTCGTGTCGATTGAGTGAACTCGCAAAAGTAACTTTATTAGTTGTAAGTTATTAACATACCGCATAATATAGAAATAAAATACTCGTATAGTGTAAAATTTCTAATATTAAACAATATATTTGTTCAGTATTAAATTCAACATGTGATATTAAATAATAAATAGACTTAAGTTATCTACGTCTAGAAATAAGTTAGCCACTTTTATATTAGGCTTAAAAATCCCTGTAAAGATAGTGTATGTTTATAAATAAATATATGATAGAGCTTTATGTAGGCATAACGGCAACAGATTGAAAATGAACATGTAGGATAAGTGCCAGTTTGTAGTTTGTATACTTGGGTAGTCTGCTATCGAGGGATGGAAGATGCAAAGGAGATTAAATGCAGGTAATCTTGTGAATAGCTTGCAACAGGCCTTTGTGAGTGGTTAGTTAGCGAAGGCGCGTGTGGGAGTTTATTATGGCGTACTGGTTCCCACCTTAAGTATGGTAGCGAGAGTTGGGTATGGCAGAAAGATGATGAAAGTAGAATAAAAGCTGCTGAGGTCAAATCATTGCGAAGTATGTGCGGAGTAAGATTGGTTAACAGAAGAGAAATGTAAATATTCAGGAGCAGTGTGGCTTGAAGCGGACCCAGTGATGACAGTAGAGGACGCTTGTGAGATATGTCGATTAGAAGCAAGTGACGGGCAGTTGTCACTGCCTACCCTGAAGGAAGAAACGCTTAAGCTTTTTATTTTTTATCTATACACTGACACACTTCTATCTACCTAAACCGATACCGTTTCAAAAGCATCCTAGTTTTTACTCATATTAAATTTAGACCGTACTATGGACACGTACAACTTCTTACTTTTCACCAGGTGTGCAACAGTGATGGATACGTGGGCCAGGTCTGCGTGCTAACCCTATCACCAAAACCCCAAGTGACATCATGTAACGGTGTGTGCAACGCGCGCATACTATGCGTTGCATGCGTCCCTCCTGCGCCTGCGCTTACGAGACAGCAAACACTAGATATACCGTAAGTAATCGCACCGTATAGGTTCTTGAAGAGTTTCTAATATTTGTTTGTTTTTTTGTTTGTTTTTTAAAAAGACAACTCCCTGCATTAGGAATTACTCCTGTGTCGCGGGGAACTTTACAAACATACAAACAACGGACACAAAGAACACCCAGACTCAGGTGGGAATCGAACCCACGACCTCTGGCTTAGCAGTCAGGGTCACTAACCACTAGACCAACAGGCCAGTCGATTTGTCGTCATAGTTCGTCAAAAAATGTAATTTTCATTAAAAAAAAAAAACTTGAATAGAGGGGTAATAATGTAAGTGACTTTTGTTTACGGTTTCAAAGTGTACGGAAAGCTAAAAGCGTTTTTTCTTTACTATATCGTCAAATATATTTTACAAAATCTTTTTTATCGAGCACTCAGTCGTAGATCCTACTAATATTATAAACGTGAAAGTTTGTGAGTATGTATGTATGGATGTTTGTTACTCTTTCACGCCAAAACTACTGAACCGATTGCGATGAAACAGACGCCACAGCATGTACTGGATTGTCGAGGAAATTAGGTGAAAACACCAAAATCTACTGCCTGCTTGTGTCGATCTATAACTTCCAGTTTCCAAAATACGTAGAGCCTTATGATAGGAATACTGGCAAAGAAACTCATGGCCACTCTTTTTAAAAGTCAGCTGTAAACTCTTCTTCTTGGAAGTCATTGGGGGCGTCCAGCAGTGGACCTCTGAAATCGAGACGATGATGAACAAAAGAAATATCTACTAATAAAACTGTTTTTCAATTACAGGAGTACAAGTTCGCTGAACAGCACAAGTTCAGTAAAACCAGGAATTAGTATATCAGATCCAGACGACAGCTGTAAGAATATAAGACTAGACAGGTATGTATATGTCGTGGTCATATCTTAAGATTGATCACTTCCTAATGTGTCCGACCATTTAATTTTTTTTTATATTAATTTCACGAAATACATCATTACATCATGATATGGTCTAGCCAGATCAATAAATGCTAAACGCTAACATGTTTAAATGGTCACACATTAGTGATCATATTAAAATAGTAGTAAAATTGCTACATATTATCCACAGTTAGAGGGGCTGATAACGTTGTTTTTGTGATGCATCCATTTTGTGTTTGAAAAGCGAATAATATCTTGCAAATAGAAGAAAAAGGGGCAGTTAAATGTCTAAACTTTAAACAGCAATATATAAGTTCCTTCTTTATTTAAATGTTTTATTAAATCTTTTATATCATGCAGACCCTACATTTACGTTGAAGTTTGAAAGATACGATCAGATTCAGCTGGCTATATCATGAAATAAGATCAGTTCATTAAATGGTCAGACACATCATGAAGTGGTCCTTTTTAAGATCTTTCCACGACATATATAACACACGTACATTTTATATGTACGACGTATGTATAAAGAATGAAAATGTCTCAAGACAATTATTAAGATTTAAATCTGGTTCTTGCAAAAGCTAAAGTTTCAAGTTGCACGGTTTAGACACATTGTAGGTTAGCACATTACAAGGTTAAGTAATACTAGCCCGGTCAGGTTTAGGATGGGTGATCATTCTAAACATATTGAGACCCCTCCGTGCCTCAGATAGCACGTTAAGCCGTCGGTCCCGGTTGATATACGACCATCTATGGCATTCGTTATAGGTAGTTGGAGCCTTAAAAGTCCGACAACCTGGTCTAATTACAGAACTTCGATATAGCCTAGTACTTTGGTTGTGGAGGTCTGATGGCAGTCGCTTCACGTAAAATATCGAAAGTCGGCCGCATCGTAATTAGAATGAAAGCCGACCCCAACTTAGTTGGGAAAAGGCGCGGAGGGTGATGAATTGTTACAGTGAAATTGGCGCTTACATACGTATAATAATAAAAATAATTCCTATCGATCGATCGCAACGACGAACTGACGGGATATTAGTCCAACAACCAAAATGTGTTCGGTACTTTTTTTTTAGTCAATATTATTTGAATGTTGGCAGCTCATCATCTAGCGACGAAGAAGACGACGGTTCATCGACGAGTGAGAACCAGGACGCCCAGTCTGAAAGAAGCCAGGAATCAGCTTCAATTCGGCTGCACTCTAGTCTAACAGCTAGCCTCGGGAACCACCGAACTACCTTAACGCCCAATCACAACAAGTCTTTGAGCACCCCTCATACGGGTCAGAGTATTCAAGTACACCCTGTCATGAAGTCCAGTTCGAACCCAGCGGTTGATAAACAAGCTATGGGAATAAGTTCTGGTATGTGGATATTATATTTGGAAGATTTAACTACTGACTGTCTGTGTTCTGTGTAAATAGCTATATAAAGTTTACAATTAAGAACGGACAAGAAGTGACGGTAGCGTAATGGCTAAGGCGTCGGACTTGCGATCGAGTGGTTGCGGGGTTCGAAACCCACCCAGTGCACTACCGACGTGAATCCACTCCTAACACAAGCATTCAGCTTAGCTGGAGGGGTTAACAAGAATACCAGTAATGTGTGTCCCACGTTGCTAGTATACTTTATAAAAAACAAAATTAACTAAAAGATTAACTATGTAGATTTTAGTGTCTTCGTGTTCCTTTTGCTCTAATATATATATTTGTTTAACTTTCTCCGTTAGTTCTTCGTAAATCTATTTCTCTCATTTCTGTTTCTTACTATCAAGATATTATTATACTGAGCAAAACGGGAAACTATGATTGGGGATCAACATTAAAGCTTGCATTCACTTTAACTAACATAAAAAAATGAGACGATTTATAGTTGTTTTGTCAAGGCCAATCTGATTATAGAGACAGGGGGTCCTCTGAGAGTTCTTCCAAACTTCTTACTATTCAAGGAAGGTGTAGTAAATAAAATAGAATTGTGTCAGTGAAGCTCAGTACCATCATGCAGTATGGAGTGTTATGTTTAATCTGTTTCTTCTTTGATGTTGTTTTCCCATTTCTATTAATTTAATATTTCCTATTCCATCGCGACTTCGTAACAGGACGTGCAATGTTGGGTAATATTAGTAACTACTATGTACTTATGCTTTGACCAATTGCTCTCTACGATGTTATTAAAATGCGATATTTTAGGACTGATTTTTCAAACATCATTTGAGGTAGAAATATTAATTATATTCCTTTTATTCCTCATAATGCCCCCATGCTTTTTTTTCTGGAAAATGCATTACGTGGGCGTCGCATAAATTGAATGATTATTGAAAAATCGGATCTATTATTTTTCATATTACTTCTTAAATGCTTGACTGCTTTAGAAAAATAGTCAGGTATTCGCTTCTTTCAAACAATATTCGTGTGTTTTTGCTATATTACACTGAGTTTTTATCCACGAGCCTAATAGAGCAATCTTCAGAAAGGAAGATTGCTTAAAAATCATTAGCGAAACTAATGAATGCCTTACAATAAATTGATGCAAATAGACGTAACGTTGTTTTAAATATTGTTACATGGTAACGCTTATTTTTTTAAATAGAAACCATCAGTGATTTAGACAAAACTCGAACAACACAACTTTTTTAACACCATCAAGATGCACTACTGACTGACAATCCAAAAAATCATTCTAGTATATAATCAAAAAAAGTATCCGTCGGCATAGCATCTTGTTAATAAAAGTGACTCTTTAATAAGCCATACAGTAAATAAGCTTAAAATATATAATCAAGGCTAGAAGAGAAGTAAAATTTTCAATTATCTCCCAGCATACCTTCGGTGGAAATTTCATCAACATTTACGAGGATGTGCTAGACGAGAATTTCAAATGTTTCCACATTTGGTATTAAATTATGTTTATTTTGTTTTTGTGTATACATTTATTATTATCTCGGCAAGGGGAAAATTTGCATTCACTACTTCATGCTTGCAATTAAGCCTGAGTTAGCAAATTTCATTTCACTCTCTCTCTTCTCGCCTCGCCAGTGGACACGCACTTTTATAGTCGATTAGGTTAGAAAACTCATTCCGAAAATACTGTTTGTAAGAATTGGAATATATTTTCAGGGACCCTCTCATCCCCAGCTAGTCGACAGTCCTCCGAAGACAGCGGGACGACAGCGAACCAGCCGACAATGTGGTTAGGGACTGAAGACGGTTGTATACATGTTTACAACTGTCTAGATAACATTAGGATAAAGAAGAATAAAGTCAAACTGCAGCATAATTCTGGGGTTCATTCCATTGTGTAAGTATTGTTCTATATTCTAATAATATTAAATTATGTTTATTATGTTTTTGTGTATACATTTATTATTATCTCGGCAAGGGGTAAATTCGCACTCGCTAGTTCATGCTTGAAATTAAGCCTGAGTTAGCGAATTTCATTTCGCTCTCTCTCTTCTCGGCTCGCCAGTGGACACGCACTTTTATATATTGATAAGTGAGACGTGTGAAGATATTATATTATTATTATTATTATTTTAACGGGAATTAACGGATTACGTATTTAAAGGGCATTACATACTTACGATTTGTCTGACGATTCGACACGTTTGTATAGTATGTGACGGTTCATGGCGAAATAAAAATATCCTAAATGTGCGGGTGGATGAAGAACCTTCTGCCTCATGAATTCGACAACGGAGCCAGCTTGTGACTACGGCCAGTGCAACTTGGTCGAAACGTCAGGCAAAAGGTATGTAATACCTTTTAAATACGTGATCGCTTTAATTCCAATTAACATAATTATATTATCATGGAAGGTTATTATGATCTAATATCCTAAACCTTACTTAATATTATAAATGGGAAAGTGAATACTAAATAGAAATAAAAATTGTCAGTCGTAGAACTGCACGTCAGAAGTGAAAACGTAACATATATATACTCTGTCTCACACACACACACACACACAAACGCACGCGCACGTGCACACGCACGTGTACGTGCACACGCACGTGTACGTGCACACGTACACGCACACGCACACACACACACACACACACACACACACTTGTCTAAAGAACCAATATATATTATACATTCTGTGTTATTGATTTATTTTTACAGGTATGTGGAGGGAAAAGTATTTGTTGCACTTGGAAACGGTGATCTAGTCGTATATTGCCGGGATATAGGTAAGCTTTAGACGTAAGACTGTTTCAAACTTAGTTAAAGTATATTTTTGAAGGAAAAACAGTCTTCAGTAAAAGTCTCGGTCAAATCCAAGCCAGTTGGGTATTACCTCCACTCTTTATTTTTTGGTATTTTGGCATTGTGCTATGACATTGTGTTATGGCATTGTGGTTACGGTGTCCAGATCTTCTTCAAGAGTTCTGTCGGGAAATGTAATCTTAATGCTTCTAGTACAGCGACTAAATATAATTGGTTTGGTTACCGATCTGCCATGGAACAATATGCCCCCAAAGCATTACAAAGTACCGTGATATTTTTAGTTTTAATTCAACCTAAGAAAAGTAAGAAATAAATATTTGTAGGTCTCTGTCTCTGTCCTCTGTCCGTATAATCAGTAAGATGGCCCCATCAGAAAACGTACCATCAGTGAGTTAATTACAAATGTTTCAATTGCATTAAATAAATAAGAGCCACTTGGATTTTAATAGTGTTGGTTTAAATGGAACGATCGACTTTTTATTTGAAAGCCGCTTAATACTAAAAAGAGCTTACGTACGTTCCAGACGGCTCGTGGTCGGAGCGCTGCACGATCCCCGTGGGCTCGGGCAGCTGCCCCGTGAGCAGCATGCTGCTGTCGGGCGGCAAGCTCTGGTGCGCCACGCACGCCTCCATCAAGATCATCAACCCGCACTCGCTGCAGGTACGACCGCACGAACCCTTGCGTACAATTATTCAGAACATTTTAGAAGTTACTGAAAAAGTCTTACAACTTGAGGAATAACTAGGATGGTCTGAATAAATGCGACGAGATATATTGATATACGTATGTATTACGATGAACGGTCCTAAAGGAAGACTGCGATCTCTTACAGACAAGCTTTAAATCGACTATACTATGTACGCAGACGATGGAAAGATTGTATTGCCCAACTGCTCATTACAAATATTTTACAGGTAAACAAATTTTTGTTCAAAAAAGAATTTTTTGTTCACCTTTTTAAACAAGTTTTGCCCACGGCAGACTAGGTCCACTACGAAGTATAAAGTTACAAGTATACGGTGGGATCGACTAATCGTGCCAAAATGCAGTGGGCTACCGCACGCCGGTCGGGCTGCACGTTAGTTTGACGCATCCTTTCGTATCTTGACTATTGAGATATTTATACCTAGCCTACGTTTATTTCTTCACAAAATATAGAGTAATAGGCACATAACTAACTGGTAATTAAAAAAGACGCCCCTAACATCGCGGCGTCGTCGGAACAGAGAGGCAACTTCTAGGTGAATATAACTGTAGGTAATTAGCGCTGTACGACCTGAATTGCGACTTTATTGTGTTGGAACAAGAGTCGCTCTTTATTTAAATGACTTTCTTGAGTGGGACTTCTGTACCTGTACTATTATAGATTTTATGCCTATTTGGAATACTTAAATGTTATTTGTACAAAAAGAGCAGAACGCTAAATTTTTTAAGCGTTGCTGTGTGTGTAGCTATATGTAGACCTGTAATGGTACGAAAATTCTATACAATGACCGTTCAAATTATATTGGAAATGAATACCTTGATTTGCATTACAAATACGTCAATAGAATACGTACGGTAAAATAAGTGGATTAAAAAGTACGAAACGAGAAAAAAAAATCAGATAAAAATTAAGATATACGACAAACTTACATACATAGACTGCCAAATAAAAACACAATCCTTCCTTTTGGCTGTCCCGTAGTTGGGTAAAATAGAGGTAACGCCGCCGCGCCATGTACTTGTGTACATGGCGCTAACTTGTCGCATCTGCTCCACACGATCATAGCGAAGAAGGCGTTACGTAGCTGTCGCCGTGAGGTCTTGGCTGGCTGGTGCAGTGAGCGGACGGCCTATCAGGAAATGAGCGGGGCAGAGAGGAAGGAGATCATTAGGGTCTGTGGACATAGGTGTTATTGGTTAACATCGTACTCAACTCCTCGTGAGTAAGGTGTGCATTGCCTACAACACGTTGCAAGTGAAATTTGCAGGACCTGACTCCCGCCTCCCACAAACCACCAAACTGAGGCGAATAAATTATTAGCTGTGAACTCCCTGCATGTAATAAAACCTTATGTTGATATTGAAAGAGGAGCCGTGTAAATATATGCCTAGCACACAACAGCACGGGATGTTTTTTATTATATGGAATCGACTCGGAACGCGCTAGTCGGCCCCCCACTCGAATCACTTGTTGTAGTACGTTAAAGTAATTCATGTTTCAATTTCAGGTGGACGAAACATTCCAAATAAGTTCTGAGACGAAGCCAATAAGTCACATGGCGGTGGCTGGCGGCACAATATGGCTGTCGCTGCACAACGCGGCGCAACTCCGGTGTTACAACTCCAGCAATCGCGACCAGTTGGCTGAGATCAATATCACGCCTCAAGTTACTAAGATGTTGCATGGTAAGTCACTGGGTTTGTAAGTTCAAAAAGTACTTTTTACAATTTTACCACGATAGTGGTACCTACCCACTGAGACTGAACTGAACTTAGAGCTCTACTTATAGTAAAATTACTATTTTTTTACAGTAGGTCTCGGTAACGTAGCGTCACTTACAATACTAACTACAACGTACTAATGTAGCTTCACTTATAGCAGAGTAAATCAATTTACGGTACAATAAAGTACAATCTATTTACCTTGTGATAAATTCATAAATCAGTATATGTATTCGTGTTCATAAATGGCTAAATGTTTGAATTTAGAAGAAAATTATAGTTTAGTAATGTAAAAAACTCGCTTTCATGGCGAAACGAATAAAAAAAAATTCGTAGCTCCGAAACTGTACTGAAAGCTAATTTATTTATTTTACTCTACAATGGTCCCAATTCTGTTACTTCACTCGCTAAATTAAAGCAATTTATTTGTCGACTAAAGTCTGATACGCTTAAATAAACTTTAATACCATGTGCGAGAGCCGCTATCCGTTCAATGCCATCTCTTTTGCTCTGTGTTTTTAGTAAGCGTCTTCGCAGGTGTCGTGTAAAACCACGTGTTGTGTAAAAACACGTCATCCTTGTTGGTTTTGAACAAGTTTTTATATGGCAATTATACAGTGTTTGAATAAATGGAGACTCTCGCTGCGTGGAAATAAAGTTGAGTATACGTTGACAGGTTTTAGTGAAATTTAGTGGCGCTGAGAAATAGATGCCAGTAACAAATAGACCTTATTCCGAAGAATACTAGGTTGATTTCATATGAAGAAATTAAGTCAGGTTTTAGTTTAGTCGAGTGTACAATAGAATAGGCACGAATGTAGACTAAAAAAGTTTTTAATGCGACTTATATTTTTGGAAATAAAAAATTTAAAACACGAAATCTACCTCTATGGGCCTGCTTCGGGACCGGATTTTTTAACTAGCGGTTGTTTTGGGGTCTAGGGATCATAACTAGATCTCCTGTGAAGATTTTTTTGGAAAATTCGACAACTGGTACAAAACCAGTAGGTAGACTTTTCTACTTAATCTACCTAAAACATAAAGCAAGAATTCCACTATCCACCTCCTGGCTGGATTGGATCATTTTTGCTTAAATCGGTCCAATTAATATTAGAAGTAGGTTAAAGTCGACTTCCAAGATTCGTTTTGATAGTCAGTCACAAGTGAAGCGTGTCGGTAGGCGAAGGGCGCGAAGACTTTCTTAAGGCGTTGACATTTCTGCAACAGGTTGCGACGATATAATCCGACAGCACAAGGCGGCGTGCTTGCGCGTGACGGCGCTGCTGGCGCACCGCGACACGCTGTGGGTGGGCACCAGCGCCGGCGTGCTGCTCACCGCGCCGCTGCACCGCGCGCCCGACCCGCGGACCGGCGCCTTCACCGTGCCGCACCTCACTGGTACGTACCCATGTATACGTATGGAGAGTCGTCCCACCCTTCGATCAAAAAGTGCACGGCTTCTGGCCACTAAAGAATAAACTCTTCTTTTAAAAGTAGCGTCACTCGACACTACATAGCGTCCTTATTAAAGTTTACTGACGTAGGCAGATGGGCATGCAGACGAGAAACATCTGTGTACCCAATGTACCCGATTACTAACAAAAATATTCAACCGTATTATCGTTTTAATTGAATTGTTTCATTGGCGAAATTTTGGAGTAGAAATTATTCGTGCCGAATACAGGCCCTCTTCTCCTCACGACTACGTATTTGTTTATACTGCCCCCACCCCACCCAACTTTACGTTATATGAGCAGGGTCAGTATACCTGCATCAAGTTCCCCAACCCAAGGTCCCGAGACGCAGGACGATACGGCAGGTCTTACCTCCAACGCCATGGCGCCGGTACTAATTAAGGCCCGTATCGGTCACAGAAGATCGCCACTCGTGAAACCACACTCGCAACGACCCCCCATTCGCAACCAGCACACTCCCTATTGTCCAGATAGGTACCGGAGCTGTAAGGCACGCTCACTTCCCGCATATTTGCATATGCTCGCGGTAACACCGCTAAGTTCGTCAGAGAAGCCGACTACCAGTATCCAGCTGGTACCGGAGCTGTCAGCACGCTCACATCCCGATCTGTAGATCGGCCGTAGGCCAGGGTAGACCTACACTTGATTGTAATCAAGTGTAGGTCTACCAGTACGGTCGGGTGTCCGGATCAGTGTCTAGTCACCTTTCTACTTGCTAAGCAGGCAAGTACCCGAGCTGCATCGGTCCGACGGGACCTCTGCTAAAGGACGCTCCAAGCCTCGCAGCGGAAAACCAAGGAGCCCTTCGCCTTAGACCGGTTAATTCCGCTGCTCGCTGCGCGCGAGAACCGACGCTCCACCGACAGTAGTGGAGCAGACGAACGTGCCCGTTCTCTGCAGCTAACCACAATACCCCCACGAGTCCAACTCCAAAACCGGTATCTGACAGCTTTCGCCATCAGAGGGCTCAGGATCCGGTTCCCGTGGTACCCTGATCTAACAGCCGGACCCGTAGTTCCGGCTGCGAACCTATCTACTCCGGGTGACTAGTAGATAGGGATCGGGCCGAATACAGTTTGAAGATATAGTTTTATGTTTTAGGTATAACCTACGGGCACACCGGTCACGTGCGGTTCTTGACGATTGTTGAGAACCCAGTGCCACCGAAACAACCCGCTAAACAAACGCAGACTTCATTGAAGACGAAAGCATTGAGTCGCAGGTCGACGAACGCGGAGAAGCTGCAGAAACAAACTGAACCGAGCCAAAATAACAAAGAAACTCTTATCATATCCGGTGGCGATGGATACGAAGACTTCAGGAGTTCTACCATGACAGAAGACGCAGGCAGAGAAGATTCAACTAATCACCTCCTACTCTGGCGAGTTTGAACGAATTTCGCGGCCTACAGGGTTCTAGAATTTTCGACGCATCGCGTCAAGGACTTCAAAATTAAAGTTTTGAATACCTACCGTACGCTTTGCGCGGCGGTTGAAGCCTAAAGGTTTTATTTTTTAATGTTTTCGTCAATGAATGTTAGTATAAATTCCAGCTTTTATTTCGAAACGTTGATGTATGTTAAAATATAATAAATCTTTTTGTGTTTTTGCGCTTGTGAGCGTGGTATGAGATTATTAACGTTAGGACATGAAATGTCAAATTTTATCGATTTGCCGCATTATTTCAAAATTAATTTAAACGTGCAGTATTATTAAATAAATTTTGGACCATCTATATAATGTCCTGTTGCGTACCTTATAGACGTTTCTATCAAGTATTTTATAACTGTTTACAATTGTATCCAGCCCATATCAAGACGTTATGTCATTTATTATCGTTGTCTGAGTAGTAGTGAAACTGTTGTAGGCTATTGAAATGATGATAAATTTGTGTACCTAAGATATTTTAGGTCTTCTAAATTGTTCATTAGTTTCGTTGTTAAAGCTTTAGAACCATTTATGACTCATGCTTACTTGACTCAATTTTCATTTAATTAGGCTTTTTTTATTTTTCCTTCTGCTTGTGTAGCTTGTACTTTTATCTACTTCGGTATAACGATTTTTGATGTCTTAATTTAATTGAAAATCTAGACTGATCTCTTAGTCGTTTTAGATGTAATTTTAAAACTACTTCTTATCTAATCTTTCTACTCCGTTTTTCATCTTCTCATAGAACATTTGAGAGAGTAAACATGGGTGATTAAGCAAGATAATCCTGTGAAGATCCAAACGAATTTTGTAATCTATGTTTTCTCATTTAGCTTAAGAAGTAGGTGTACAACTGGTATTCCGAATGTACCTTGCCATATCATCGAAAATCTGATAAAAAATATTATTTTGTTATTGCTCAAAAAAGTTTTTGAAATGTTACCTGACCGTACATAATATATAAAGAGAGCAACAAATTAAGAAAAGAATAGGATTTTTGGAAGATGTATCCTATATTTATAATATTGCAGAGTAATAAAAGATCGCACTAAATTGACTGTGTTTTTATTTCACCTATGATATGCTTGATATGATATACTATAGTAACCGAGATCGCACAGAGAATCAGTATGATAAAGTGGAAGTGGGCCCGGTAATGTGACGGTCGCTGGAGCCCACATGTGCTAAAGTGGAGACCGCGATTAAACAAACGTAGTGTAGGGGCAGCTGGACCGACGACTTGAAGAAGGTGGCTGGTTGGGGGAGGCCTTCGCTCAGCAGTGGACGGCGATAGGCTGATAATGATGATGAGATACCAAGATATTATGTTCATTAACAAGTTTATAAACATGAAAAGTAATGTAAATTTATGTATGCCTAGGACTCTAATAGTCTTATATAAATTTGTTAGCAAAATTAACTCAAAGTTTTAAAATAATACTCTAAATATAATAATATATACAGGACTATCTAGACCAAACTAAGGATAGTTTTTAATATGGGTTCTACACACACTCTATTAAAATACAAATATATAAATAGAAATATACAATCTACTAATACAAATACATCTTCATCGCAGGGCTGGCAATCAACAACTTATCTGAGTTAGTGTCACTCGTTGATTGCCAGCCCTGTGATAGAAAAAAAGAAGAGGGAGATAAGGCTTGTTTAGATCTCTAAATAAGCCTTATGTCCTTCCTCACATCTTTATGCACGTTTTCTATCAATTGTATGTCAAATAGGTAGGTTATATAGCCTTATGGCGCACACCGAACTAGCGAAACAATCTAGATATATTGTAGTCGGGTTGGTGACTCCACAGTTCGTTCCAAGTTAGAAAGTTGGTGACTTGCTTGGATGTAAGTCACTAACTTAACAGGGGCTTTGACCGCGTTAATCTGGTGGGCTAAGTCCTTAATATAACTTAATACATTTTGAATCATATTACATGATATTATGTGGCATATAGCTCTAGCTTTCGGGCCACGAAGTACGTTGCAGGCAGAGTAAGTAAGTAAAATAAATGAAGACATGATGAACAATCTATATTTTATTCATTCAGGTCTCTGACTTAGTTGTAATTGCACATCTTACTACTACTAATTAATCAATAACATTGCATTAAATTCCATGAATATATTTATGGCAAAATCAAGTAAAGAATCTCATTATGGTTAATCACATTTCGCGGCTACATTATTTATAAACTCTTGAAGATAATCTTTATCACCTGAAACGTCATTTTTCTTACCCCTGCTAACAAAATATGGATCCATTTGTAGCTGAGCAGCCAACTTCTTCAATGTTGTTCGCCTGTCTCTATCAATGTCGCTGATTTCTCTTTTAACTTTTCCGTTGTCTTTTTTATACATTATCAAATTAATAGCAGCGCAAATCAAATCCTTAGCTTTCGTATATTCTTCTTTAAGAACTGCCGAGCTACCATTTTTTAAGCCGGTGTCTTTCTTACCTCTTGCTATGTAATATGGGTCGTTACGCACCGATTTCACAATTTCTTCGATAGCACCACGCCTGTCCCGAGCGGCCTGCAGGAAACTGGAATTTAAATAATATTTTTTACCTCTTGATATGTAATAAGGATCTTCTTCGCCAGATGACCGACTAGATCGCTCTACTAAAATATAATTTGGTTCCTCAACGTACATTCGATTATCCAAAACAGTTCGTGGTTCAAATGATTTTCCTTGGAAAGATCTTTCTGGTTGTGATAGTAAAGACCTTCTGCTTGGTCGTCCATTGAACAAAAGCGAGAATGTATTATCTCTGCCCCTACTTTTCCAAAAAGAACTTGGATTACCACCCTTTTTTAGCCTAGAAAGATTTTTTATATCATTTTCAACATCGTTAATAGCGCTTAGAATATAGTTGTTTAAATCTTCTTTTTTGTCTTGAATTTTATTTTGTTCTGAAACTTTTCGCCTACCACGGTTACCCCAAAATGGTTCTTCTTCTCGTCTACCACGATTACCCCAGAAAGGTTCATTTTCCTGTCTTTTACCTCTGTTTCCCCAAAATGGTTCAGACTCTTGTCTTCGACCACGATTACCCCAAAAGGGATCTATATCCTCACGTCGTCCGCGATTACCCCAGAATGGTTCATCTTCCCGTCTTCCTCTATTTCCCCAAAATGGCTGGTTGTCTGTTCTACGACCTCGATTACCCCAAAAAGGTTCTTTTTCTTGTCTTCTTCCTCTGTTTCCCCAAAAAGGTTCAGACAAATCTTCAATTTCAAATGAGCTACGCCTACCACGATTAGCCCAAAATGGAGAAATAAAATCTTCCCTCCTGTCTTTTATATTTTTAAAGTCGTCTGTATTTGATGAAGTCTCCGTACAATGCTCGCAGTGTTTTATTAGAAACTCTGGATATTCGTAATCATATAACATTTCTGCAGAACTATCACGTCTACCTCTGTTTCCCCAAAATGGTTGATCTTTGATTAGATTTTCGCTAGATTTTAGTATCCTGTGATTGTAGTCTAATCCGTTGTTAACTTTGGGATTATCATGTGGATCATTGTCAACTTGTTTTTTTCCTCTATTTGACCAAAAAGGTTGCTCGTTATCATCGTTCAGTGATCTTTTTATGCGCTCGTTATCAAGTTTGTCTTTTAAAGAACTATATTTCTTATGGTTACCTTTGCCTAATTTTGACTTATTAGATTTCCCAAAAGCCTCATCAGTAGTTATAATTAGAAATAATAAGAGAAGCGTTTGTATCTTTTTATGCATTTTGTTACTCTCTGAAAAGAAAAATAACCAAGCTTTAGTAAATATTTATAACTTTTTGTAAGCTCGTTTAAATTCGAAGTCTGTTTAAAAAATAGGGATAATCTACCGTAGTAATGGGTCGTTTAAGTATTACGTAAGCAGGATAAGGGAGGTTTTAACATTTTTTTATTTTCGCTTATGCACTGAGTAGGCGAAATTATAAGTTTTACTTAAGACAAGATTAAAGAAAAAGGTAAGTATTATTTGAATAATATTATTATTTAATTGGAAGAATTTTATATAAGTGAGGTTAAGGTTTTTCGATAATGCCTACGTTAAAATTCGTTAGTATTGTTTTTATTTAAAATCTAACGATTTATCACTAGGGGGGATTTATCACTGTTTCAAGGCTTTTCTACGTTTGCTTTTGTCATATATTTTAAAAGATAAATAATATAATGTATGAAGTAAGAAGAATAATATTCCTCAATTATTTAACGTTACTGCTAAATAAATTGGTATAAATGTGCTTATTCTGAAAAATTTATATTAATGACTGTAATTTTAACTGTTTTCCTTTTCAATAAACGAAAGATTTGCCAAAAGCTCTAGTTACAATAAAATAAGAATTTACTTTTTGCAGTTCTACTCGTAATAGTCTTTATATTATTTAATAAAATCCTAAAACCTTAAAGATTACATAGGTCTTAGAGCGTTATTCAGTAAACATTCCTAAAAGTTGAGCCTGGGGGATGATGAGGAATTGAACTTAGTCGTCCAACTAAGTTATCAGGAAAGTTAATAGTATCTAGCTGGAGATCTTTTGTGTGTGTGTGTGTGTGTGAATTCACTAACCTCAAATTCTACAAGTTTGATTTGGATTATTTATTTGCGTTAAGTTGCCTGTTTATGCAGGAAAGTTGTAAGTTATTTACTTAATATCAAGATTTAACCCACAGAAGTGGGGCTTAGACCATAAAAAAAGTTTGAGGCATGGGTCGTTTTAAATAAAACGGGAACGAATTCGATCAAAACACCGGATTTACTTAAAGTTATTATACTTTTTAAACAGAGGTAGTCTTTATTTATATATAACTAGTGGCACAGGGTGACAAATATTTTTCACGAGCAACAATTTACCTTTTAAATGCAATTGCTTCGGTAATTACCCTGTCACGAAATCTTACGAAAGTCGCACTCTCTTTTTATAATAATTAACCCAACCCCAAAATGACACTAAAATTAATTATGATAGGTAAAAACTAAAAAATATATAAAAGGTACTTACATATATTTTGCGATTAATTCTAATAACATTTTTCCATGAAGAGGAAACCAAGAACAGTAGTGACTTCAGGATTGCTTCGCCGTTTCTGAAGAGAGGATGCGTTGCTCCTGGCTTTTATAATGGGAAAGCTAGTACGTGATGTCTCTAGGGGTGTCACAGGCAATTTTTTTGTTTGTCCCTTTCAATTCTAGCGGGACTGTGACTGTTATTAAATTAAAACAATGCTTGTTGCTTATAGCTCTGGATTTCTGTTAAGGAGACGCTGATAAAAACTAGTTTTATGAAACTTTTATTTTATGACTTATTTTTCACTATTTTTCTATAATTGATAGTTTTATTTGTGTCCTTATATCGTGTATAAGATGGTGGTAAAAATAATCCTTAATTTAATTTAAATCAAGATTTACAATCAAATTTAGTTCTCCAAACACTCTAAATCTTAATGTAAGTAAACTCAATTAAATTAACTACTTGCCTTAGCACTGGCATTGCCTAACTCTGTATCATATAGATATCAATCACTACACCCAGCTGACGTCAGTGCCACCATTATGTATCTTCAGCTTATAATAATTGGGCAGTGTGGTGCAGCAACGATCTATTGTGTGTAGATTAGATTATTTATTTATAGATTCTTTGGAGTCGGTTGTCAAATTATCAAAACTAACAATGCATTTTAATTCTAAAAGAATTTTACATAATGATACACTAGAATTGGTTGTCGAATTTCAACCTTCGATCATATATAGGTACCATCGATGTTTTATCGGCGCTCAAAAAATGGCACCAATTGAACTCTGGGTCTGGTAGTTCAACTGTGCTTACAACTATAGTAAGCACATGTAGTTGTAAGTACAGTTGAACTACCAGACGCCCGCGCTAGTGGTGTGACGTTTCAGGTGTTGGCGAAAAATCCTACAACTATGCTTTAGAAATGCAAGGAAGGCATGAAATGACGTACTTTCGATAAAAAATAGTATTTTTATCATAGCTTACCTTTATTAAAGTATAAATTGCCATGTAACAAACAACATAATTTAAAAATATAGTTATTTTTTAAATACGTAGCTTGCGTATTTGTCGTTTTCACTCTCGCGATTGTACGTGTCGAATACGTACCAAGAGTCTACGCGTTGTTGTGGTAAGTAATAATTATAAACTGCAGAGGCTTTACATTGCAGTTTCTGTATAAACCTATTACAAGATATATTCACTGAAACATTCATTGTATGGTCTGGTTTATTATTACGATGGCAAATTAAACGCATACACTTAAAGTAATGTGGAACTATTTCCAGTCCTAGTATTTGACGCGTTTTGTAAGAGTATGTGTATCTATGGTATGTGTATTTGATCTAAGATTTCAACCATAATTCTATAAGTTTTAATTTCATAGCCAGTATAACTTGAACTATCATTGTATAGCCTTACGTACCATAACAGGTCATTATACATATATATACTGGACGCGTGTAGCTTTATGTATCCGTTTTCACGTATTTTTTTAATTAACACATATTGTTTCTGAAATTTGGCTTTCTGCAGTCCTTGTATACTTTTAAAATACAAAAAAAAAATCTAAATTTTACGTTGCTCCGTTCGCAAAAATTTCATAAAAATGCTTACAAGAATTTTCTTCAAGTATTAATATATTTTTTAATGTCAACCCTATTTTTTTCAATATCATGTCCAGTGGCAAATTTTCAATGAATATGTTATCTGTTAGGCCTTCTACGCCTTATAGCCTAGTGTATTTGAAAATGACCTTGACCATAAGAAATTTGATATAAATAATGTATTACATTCAAATGTGGTGAAGATGGATTATGTATTAGATATTTTTTGACATGGACATGGATTTTGGACATGAATTAAGGGACAGTCGTAATTTTTGTAGAAATGTATTAAAAGTTGTTATATATTTAATTTCTGCATAGTTTAACTTCTCTATATATAATCATATAACATATGTTTCCTATGATAACCACACTTACATCGACCGTTTGTGTCAACGAACGTTTAGAGGCACTGATGATAACCTAGCTATTTTAGTACTACCTATCGAATTATGCCTACAACTAACGAATAAATATTCAAAGCATACCTAGTAGATGGTCATAATTATGTACAAGTGTCAAAGTAAATGGTGGGCTGTTGTTATGGATCTTCTATTAGATCAGGGTAGGTTGGTACTTATCGAGCATTGATAATGTTATAAAAGGTTTATTTGAAATTCCTTATGTCTTATAAACTTTCTCAAAACTCCCTACTTATCGCAAAAGTTAATGGCTATAGAAAAAAATAAGACGCTAAAAATATACAAAGGGCTTCCTCTTAACTGCCTAGTCCTTAGCGGTCAGAGCATGTTTGTTTTGCTGCCTTGATTACAACGTACGAGAGCAGCTGGGCGAGGACAATGGGGTAACTGTGAGTAGAAAAAGAAATATTTAATATTTTTTTTTTTTTCAGGAATAAATAATAATTTACGTAAAGGTAGAGGGAATTATTTATCAAATTTGCATTATAACTAGGGGGGAAAGTGAAGCAGTAGATTCTTGGAGTATTGCTGGATATCTCCCACACAATACAGATTTGTTTTCTTTTATGATAAAAAATACTTTCTCCAAGTTTCATTTGTACGAAGATGGATTGCAGTTTTATATCATTAATTACCGACTGCCAATATTCTAGCTTGTTACATTTTATTGCTACTACGTTTGAGAACTCGGACCATAAAACCCCCGGGAACACGGTTTAACCGGGCAGTGAAAAAGTTATCTATAAAAATGAATTATTCCATGCTAGAATACGACAGTGACGACCCTCGTACCTAGCGAGTCCGTTGAAGAAGGTAAATACGTATACCGAATTAACAAACAAACACTTTCAGCTCTTACCTCCCAAATCTAAATAAAATGAATTTATTTAGAAATATTTTTTTCATTAGATTAAGGGACGTTTAAATTATATTCGATACCTTCATGAAACATTATACGAAATTGTCCCAAGACAAAGAGACAATGTCCTCGTGCAAACTACTTAAACGACACCACTACAAAACTTCGAGAATATTATGGAGAACTTTTAGGTATGCAGGTTATCTAACAAAGTTGTTCTTTACCGTTAAAGCTATGATAATTATTTTCATAAACTTTGAACTGGGAATTCAAACCGAACCATGTGTGAGATGAAAATACTTAGACACCTCGATATTTATTTATTAAAACTTCATGCACAAATTGTACAAAGGCGAACTTAATGCCTTAGGCATTCTCTGCCAGTCAACCTTGGGGTGAAGCAGAAATAAACAGTGGTAGGTGCAAAGATATGGTACAGAGTACGAATTTTTAACTTCTTACAATAATAAAATTTAACAAGTCATTACCTAAATATACATATTATACTGATACATAATACCTATACAAACATACATACATACATATACATACACATACATACGCTATACTATGAATATCAAGTCGAGATTATCACTATACACACTAAATACATAATTATATTTCTTTAACAATGATAATGAAAACAATAATTTAAATAAAGTAAATGTATAACTAAATACCATTATCCCCTTTATCCTTTCTAGATCTTATGTGCTACCCAGTAATAAGATTGCATGTACCTATTTCTCGGATCGGTACACATTGTTTTAATAAAAATATAAAAGCAGGATGTCTGTCTAACGTCGCCATTCTTTAGCTTCCCGTCCACGATAACGGTCCAGTTTTTCTTTTTAATATTCAAACGATAATTAAATTGAATATAAATTTTTTCATCCTACAAAAGACCGCTGCTAGGTCGGTTGTATTTCTATTGGGGAAATGGGCCGATAGAGTCGCGTGGTTGGCAAGATTAGGTAACGCACGACTGAAGCCAGTGGTTCTGCGAGTACATATGCCTATAGCGGCTTAATTGTTTGCTTGCATACTGTATAAAAAGTTTTATAACACGCCGCTTCTCTTGAGAGTGTTTATAAATTGCTTAGTTTGAAACCTCACCTCAGTTTGAGTGAGATAAGTGTTTAAGTAACATACGGGTATAAGAGACACCGTACCGAATCCTGTAATAGTGTATTTAGACCATCATTTCGAGCATTTTTTTGCTCAAAAATAATAAAAACTGTAATAAATACCGCATACTGCCAAAAACTGCAATGTAATCAATGAAAAAACATTTAAACATTTTATGCAATCAGCTGGTCTTGACGGCACCGAACGTTTAAGGTCATTCACCGTACCGCACAAAACGAGTACCTACGCATGTTGCATGTACATTGCGTAGCGCCAAATTAAACTAATAACTATAAATCCTTAATCTCGCATTTTTATGATAAACTGAGTTTTGTATTGTGTTAAGTATAAACAGAAAGAGGTTATTGTAAGTTTTTCGCGCAGCTCAAAATTACACGCTGTATACAAAAAACGTACAGCTGAAAAGCTTGATTTTTTACAGCTTTAAGGGACCGCAGACTCATGTCTGCGGTCCCTTAAAGCTGTAAATATATATATGTATTTGATATGCATTTCAACTTGATGCGTCTACGGGTTCCTGAGAAAAATGGTCTTGACAGACAGATAGACGGACAACAAAGTGATGCTATATGGTTTCCATTTTACTTTTGAGGAACGGAACCCTAAAAACGCGTGAGGTGTCGGAACCTTTCGCTATTTTATAAATATATTAAATGGATTGAATAAACTGTATCAAAACATAGTAAATATTGTAAAAACTCGAAATTAAAACTAGGTCATCGGTGAAAGTTGCCCGAACTAATATAACATATATATATATAAATGAATCCCTATTTCCCTTGGTCACGGCATCACGCGTGAACGGCTGAACCGATTTCGCTAATTCTTTTTTTTGTGTTTGTTATTGTCAGGAGAAGCTTATTATGAAAGAAAAAAATTAAGAAAGTTGTGCGTAAAATTTGAAAATTTAAGAAAACTTAACGAGGGACTTACGCGCAGCTAGTTAGTATAAAACATCAAAGTACAGTACCATCTCGTAGAATCCACAGATGACGTAAATAAAATAAATCAACTCGCGGTCAGTATTTTTTTCCGTCTAACCTCCATCCGCCGAGCGTCTGAAGTGCTATAGGGAACTCCATTGCAAAAATATATAACCGTATTATTTTAGTTATACAATAAGAAAGAAAAGTAGAAGGAGTATTAAAGCAGCACATCTTCTCCATATTCTATTCGGGGTAGTATTTCTAAGCAGAGATTCTACAAGTAGCGCTTAACTTTGTTGTTTGTAATACTCAAGCTGAATCCCACAAACCCAGCCCATAATTATTTTTAATGAAAGTTTAATGGTTGCAATAATCCATTGCGGTTGTACCATCTCAACTAACATTATAATTACAGATTATATAACAAAATATGTTTTGATTTTGTGCCGAAATAGAATGGCCTCTATGAAGCGGCTTGCACACTCAACATCGCCATTATTTACGATCAGATCTAAATTTATCATCTGTATTTATCTTTTTTCTTCATTTATTTTGGGACGTTTCATCGATGTTTCGTTTGAGTAGTTGGCTTCACATTTTCGATCGAAAGAATTAGCATCTTTACGGCAGGCAATCACTCTGCAACACAGGAACAAGAAACCTCTTCGAATTTGGAACAGCCTTATTACGAATCGAAATGGAATGTCTTATCTAATAGGTATGAGCGTACCATGGGGGAGGGGAGGCTAGGGAGACCACTGGCTTTTAATGCTTAGTAATTTTGGGCAAAATTTTTGATTTACCCAACGGTCTTTTTCCCCGAAATAGAAATGCAAACAAGCGAGAAAATAACCAAGCTGTTGACGGGATGTAAAAAATCGGTACAAACTCCTAAACTAATGATCCGATTTTAATGAAATTTTGATCCAACTTGAGACATCTCAATTTAAAGTAACATTTTTTAATTGAAAATTACTTAGCCACAGCAACGCGTGGCCAGGTAGCTAGTAGTACTACATAATAGGACATACTACTATTAATAGGATCTAGATTAAATGGGTTTATGACAGATTATACCTTTTATGTAAAATATGATATTATGGAGACCCTACAGTTTCATAGTCAGGCTAAGCTAAGTGATAAAATTGTAGGCATCGCAGGTAGAACATTAAACTATGAATTAAGGAATTTCGTATTTAAGCCTCGGCCGTCTAAATGCGTATGTTTTCTCTCTAAAGCAATCTTCGCTGATTAATCCGGTAGTATTTTATACTATAAAGCATTCTTAAAACAAATAAACTCACCAAAATAGTGTAAGTTCTTAGGATATCAATCGTTGGTACAAATTCATTATCAAGGTCATCTTACTCATTCAGGAACCAAAACGTATGTATGTTTATAACATGGTCATAAAATATGACTCATAAACTGTTCCTGGGGTAGGTACTATCTATTTATTATTGTTTGAGTGCTTACTGCCACCTCGACCATTTCTGGTCTTTTGTAGCGCACTTTTTGCTTTAAAGTTCACTGTTCAGACTTATGGCTTCGAGAAACCTCCAGATCCTTTCAGCAGTAATTGTTTGTATTTCCTACGGTTGCATGATGTGTAACCCTAGGTTAATACTTCGGTGCCGCATTAGTGGGCCACAAGAGCATAGAATATGCATTGCAGTTTCTAACGTAGATATCAAATATTTTTCAGCACGTATTTTCCGACTCTGAAAGTAACATATTACAGGATACATAAAATATTTAGTATTACGTGTGAAATACGACGAACCTTTTACGTGACCTTTCGCGCTTAAGGACCCATTTTACAATCTCAATAAATAAGGAAAATGACGTTTTATGAAACGTTTATTTTGCTTTGATTGAAACTAGTTAGTAAAAGGTTCAAGGATCCTCAAGAGTGTGTTATGCACTTAAAAAAAAAAAAAAACTTAACTCAACAAAATGGACTGCGATAAAAATACTAAATAATTTATTTATTAATAGGAAACTCAACAGATTTTTTACATTATACAGGAATAATTTCTATTACATTAAATTCTCAATAGCCCAGTCAAGGAACTAAAATACCTATTATTTTTTTTTTTTGGATTACCACGAATTTAAATTTTTAGGTATATATAATACTTTGAGGTATACTTTTTTTTACTTTTTATATGTTGCGTAAAAAAGGTATAATATACTTACCTCAAAATATCGTTTTAAAAACGGATAAAATCGATATTTTTTAAAAATTGCAACGGGCTCATAAACTTAAATGGTTTTTTGTTTTTTTAAGCTTGTCCGACCAGTTTTAGTAGTTGGGAAAAAAAAATGGCTCATTTTGCAATTAAGGCTAAAATAAATAAATGAATGTTAATAAATTAAAACGTTTAAAACCGAACTTTCTGAAATTCATAGCGTTTTTTAATATCATCACCAGCTACAAGATGACAAGTTCCAGACGTCTACATACGTTCCTTTCAAAGTTATTAATGTTGAAAAAACGCTCTTTTCTAACTTTGACCTTCATTTACCCTTAAACAAAAGCATTTAGCGACTTTGAACAAGTCTCATTTTGTAGGTAATTTAATGACAAACAAAAAAGCTTTAAGCACATATGGCGAAAAATGTACTGGAAACGAGATATCACAAGAAATGTAAAAAAAACATTTTTTTTCGCTTGATTGTTAAAAAAAATGACGCCCCACTGACGCCAGACTGCGGGTATCGAAATTGTTAATCAGCGCATTTTTTTACTATTTATCCAAATTAATTTATTTTTGTATTTCAAACCAAAATGTATGATTAAAGGCGGATTATATATATTTATTTTATGGATTAGGGGGCAAACGAGCAGACGAGTCATCTGATGGTAAGTGTCTAAGATATCATTATCATTATCATTAAGAGTATCAAAGATTAGAACCATATCCATCATTTTACGTCTATCATCGGGAGGAAGAAAAATAAGAATAAACATAGTTGTATATATTTTTATAATCATCTTTTAAAACCCTTCATTTTTTTTTTGTGACAAGTAATCGGACAAACAAACTCACGGCCAAGTTAAGCCAACTATTTTTCGGCCACATATCATAAAGCTTTTCTATTTTTAAATGTATTGTATTATTATTAATTTTTATGTATTCTAATACAATTATATTATTGTTTCTGAGTAAATAAACTAAACTAAAACTAAAGCTCTTAACATTTGACCACGTTTTTGTTGTAACATTCTGTATATGTACTTGTGTACTACACACCTACTTATACCTAACGGTCTTCCGGTAGGTGGCGTTATCGGTAAGTAAAAATATGGCAATTATATTTGTAATGCGGTTTAAATAAAGTATGCGGCCTGAAACAGGCCTGACAGGCTTTGGCCTGTCAGGCCTGTTTCACTGAATAGTTGCCAGATATCTGGTTCATCTAGAAAGAAAAGAAAAAAGAAGGCAAGAGCCCACACAGCTCATCTCTAGCATTTGTCTTGCTAATGAAAAGAATTATAGCTATACAGCCTTTTGCAATTTTCTTTTCCGCCCGCTAAAAGAAGCTACTTGCCAAAAAATAGCTATGAGGTGACGACTCATTAAAATACCCAAATTGTGGTCAGGTTTTTGGCTTACAGATCACATTTACCTACTTAGCGTATGGTTACTGTAGTAACCGCTCAAGTCTCATAAATTATAAGTGCATAAACATTTACATCGTTGTTACTGTAAACCGACCATTAAAAACATTTATTTTTACGATAAACTTTATACTTTTAAACATCGAAACTAGCATAGGATAATTTGGTATTTCGTATTAAGTTTATAACTAGTTATTTTAATACATATAGTTTAAAGAGAATAATTCACATCATCACTACATCCTACTAATATTATAAACGTGAAAGTTTGTGAGGATGTATGGATGTGTGGATGTATGGATGTTTGTTACTATTTCACGCAAAAACTACTGAACCGATTGCGATAAAACTTGGTATGTAGATAGCTGGAGATGTAGATTAGCACATAGGTAACTTTTTATTCCGATATTCAAACGGCATCGGGACTTACGCGGGTGAAACCACGGCGCGCAGCTAGTATAGAATAACCTTTATTTTAGTGTGGGAACCCCCATGGTTCCTCACCTCCCTCTGGATTAAACGGTAATGTGGTATGTCGAACATTATCAATAACAATACTGGTACTAATTGAACACCCCGATAGTAGTTCATTGAAATATTTTAAAATATGTTTTTATACTGTAACTAGCAACCCGCCCCGGCTTCGCATGGGTACAAATTATACAACTAAACCTTTATCATGAATCACTCTGTCTATTAGAAGTAACTATTATCTTATCTGTGCTATTAGTGAAAACCGCATGAAAGTCCGTTCAGTAGTTTTTCAGTTTGTTTTATAATATGTAGTGATTAATTATAACTAAGTAAATAATTGTTGATACTATGATACAAAGACAAAAAAGCTATATTGCGTTCCGGCATCGCAGCAGGAGTAGTGTAGTATATTGTTTCCTATAGCGTCACGTTTGAGCAGCTATAAAAATATTTCCAATATCAGTACAAATGCAAACGGCAACATAATCGACATCGACAAAGCAACCTATTGTTGCGGTTACCCTGTGTTGATCTATAATTTTTAGTTTAAAAAAGAGAATATTTTAAGCAAATTTTGGGAAATTTTATGAAATAAATATATTTGACTTGGATTAGGTGCTGTACTATCGCGAGTTTAACGAGGCCCTAAAATTCAGGACAGTGAAATTTATTAGCACCTAAAATTTACATACCATCTGCTTTACGTTGATACATCTTATATATAAACAAATTAATGTCTACAATCGCATAAACGTTTCTTAACTAACACTAAAAACATGAATATATGTTTTAGTGTTAGTAACAATAAAGGTTTGGTCGAATCACGAGATCAATATATGTTTTTAAATACTAGAAGTTGAAATTTGACCTTAAAGGCGCGTTCCCATTGTATCGTAACGCTTTTGGAACGAAGTTCTTTATCGCATGTTAAACTTCAGACTATCACACGTTACACTTTAGACGCTCGGGGGACTAGCTGGAAAAATAATAATAATAAGGCACTTATAATTATTATTATTTTTTTTTTTATTAGCATTTGTATCCGTATCCGCGAATATACATTTTTAACGAACCGGTACATACTCGTAACTCAGTAAATATACTGTTACCTAAACATGTGGCAAAAGAGTCAGTAATCCCAGTATGCTCTAAAAAACACATGATTAAGATTATATGACGTAAATCATGTTTTAAACTTCAAACGAAGTTGTTATTAATATTATTATTGTTTTAAGTGCCTAGTGCCACCTTGACCATTTCTGGTCTTTTGTAGCAATTGTAGCTCACTTTTTGCTTTACAGTTCACTGCTCAGACTTATGACTTCAAGAAACCTCAGCCATCAGCAGTGATTGTTTGTATTTCCTGCTGTTGCATGATGTGTAACCCTAGGTTAATACTTCGGTGCCGCATTAGTGGGCCACAATAGCATAGAATATGCGTTGTAGTTTCTTCTGCCTCTCGACAGAATCTGCATATTGTGTTTTCGCCCATCTTTAGGTTGAACATAATGTTTGTTCAGTCGTTGTTATTAATAACAAATTTACATTAAAATCACCAGACACAAAACTGTTTTTAATTATAATTATTAGGTATGCTCATAATAAGCTCATATGAATCACGTACGCAATCTTTAGACTACATTAAATTTATATTTTAGGTACAAACAAAAATAAATAACATTATCTTTTAAAAAAAGTATCACCGACTTAAATGCTCCTCAAAATACCCAAATCGCTTCAAGTGTGCCTATGAAATTTTAAGAGTTCTCTTGATTTCTCCATAATCTAATCATCAGATCCTGACTTGATGACTATGAGAGAAATAATTTTTCAAATTGGTCTAGGCGTCTTCGCGTAATCGATAAACATACATAAAAAATATATATATATATATAGTGAAACATAGAACCTCCTCCTCTTTTGAAGTCGGTTAAAAATAAATACTATCTACAAATAAATCTCAATAACTTGCAGAGTTTCAGTACTAAACGAGCGAATTTGGACAAAGCGTAATGAACTGTGAGCTAAAAGTTGGCAACATTAAACTCAGTGTAGGTTCTTTATGGGTCTACAGAGGACAAAGTTCAGTTACACTTTCCTGTTCATGCAATAAGTACAAGAGCTTAATGATGTCAGACGTCAAAACTTTCCCACCAGCTGTCATAAAGACCCAAATGCGTTGGTTTTACAATATTGTCTTTTGTTCAAAACTAGCATAGTAGCAATGTAAAATATATATTTTTTTATTAAAGACATTGTTTTACTAAGTGAGGTACTTTTCATAATAATCATAAAATTAAAATTTAAGACACCCCTGACTCAAAAATCCTTTCAACGATTAGAAAAGAGCTGATGATCTTCGCTCGGCTGAACAGACTTTCTTGAATGATATCTGAGAACTAAGAACGATCACGTCACCTTTCAAACAAAAAAGAAACGCACTTAAATCTGTCCATTCGTTTGGGAGCTACGATGCCACAGGCAAACACACAGACACGTCAAATTTATAAGACTACTCTTTTTGCGTCGGGGGTTGAAAAAAATAAACTAAAAGGTATTACTATTACAAAACAAAAGAAGTGGGAACCCAGATGGTTACCCCACCAACTACTGTCATGGGACTAATGTTTTCGTTATTAATGTTTTATTTCAGCGCGCTTTGGACTCGTTACAATTTACAATATTTTGCTAAATCTTAGTATGTGTCAGGTGCCATTACTGTTACTAGTAAACTGAAAACTTGACTTACATACATGCAGGTAAGATATTTTCGTAGCAGTTCGTAGCAACGGAAATGTCATGTAGCGCGGACATTGCTACACCGAGTGCTTAGCACTAAAGTCATTTTTGTATGGACATGATTTATAGCTTTTTTTTTACATGTGTCAGTGTATGAATGTGTGAGTTACTATGTTTGTCACTCCTTAACAGAGTACTGATCATATTTTCTTATATTGCTTTTATTTTTATGTATTATTAGCCATGGTCGTCCCACTGAAAAAACAAATAAAGGTTACCCTATAAGTCTTACTTTCTTGTGCTATACTCAAATTCACTGCCCTGTTGATATAGTAAGTAATTCTGACTGCTGAGCCACAGGTCGTGGATTCGATTCCCACCCAGAATAAATAAATGTGTGATGAGCACGACCATTTGTTCTGTGTCTAGGTGTAACTTATTTATAATACGTGTTTAGAAATATATAAGTATGTTTATCAGCAGTCTGGTTACCATAGTACAGGTTCTGCCTAGTTTGGGCTCAGGTCATGTTATTATTATTATTATTAAATTCACAAAAACAACTCAATCACCCACGATAACCGTACATTTTTCCGGGATACAAAGTAGCCTATGTGCTATTTACGACTCAAATCTATCTCTGTCACATATTTCATCAAAATCCGTTCAGCTGTTTTTATGTGGAAGACTAACAAACATCCATCCATCCACACAAATATCGCTTTTATAATATTATTAAGATATTTTCGTTTATCTTTTGTCTCAAGCTTCAGTGAAAGTAGGTGTAGGTTATAGTTATATTTTACCAACAGATAACAAAATGTTTGGGAACGTATACTTGTTTACTCTGTTTACTTGAAATACAAGGTATCTACTATATTTGTCTCTAAGAGTGTAAACATGACGTATTGACGAACAAAATTGTTTGCAATTCGTTGTTATTGTAACCATGAGAACTAGTATGTGAAAGTAAACACTTACAAACGATGTATGGTACTGTTAAACACAGATGTTTTGACTTTTAGAGGATCATTAGTATTTTAGGTAGGTTTCGAAGAAATTCTACCTATTGGTTTTGTACCAGTTGTCGAGTTTTCCAAAAAAATCTTCATATGAGATCTAGTTATGATCCCTAGACCCCAAAACAACCACCGGTCACAAAGTTTATATATCGTACTGCTATTACGAGACTGTATCAACTCAAAATAGGGTAAATTCTCGACAACCTCGCCTATTCTTCCCCCGCCAACACCTGGAAGGAACTTCCAGGTGTTGGCGGGGGAAGAATAGGCGAGGTTCCAGGAACTCTGGGTATCGGCAAACAGCGACCTGCTAATCTGCAGAAGATAGTTGGTTTGGATGATATAAATCGTCATTTCTCCACATCTGCTTATTTGAATCACCAAACCAAATGTCGCACTGTTAATTACTTAGCGAGTCTAAATTGTCCTAACATAAACCCATTTCACTTTTCTCCAGTTGCGCAGGGCGACATCAAAAAGATAATACACTCCATCAAATCTAACGCATGCGGGTATGATCAAATCAGCCGACGCATGGTCATAACCATCATTGATCAACTATTACCTGTAATCTCCCACATTATAAATTTTTCCTTAGATTCCGGAACTTTCCCTTCACTTTGGCGTAAAGCCTATATCATTCCCTTACCTAAAATCACAAACCTAAACCCTACCTAAAATCATAAAGTGCTAGAATCCTGTGTGCACAAGCAGTTATCTAATTTCATTTATAAAAATAACTTGTTAAGCCCACTACAATCTGGGTTAAGGCCTGGCTATAGCACTACCACCGCTCTCTTTAAAGTGACCGGTGATATTAGGGCTGGCATGGAAGATACTAAAGTGACAGTCTTAGTTCTCATTGATTTCTCAAATGCCTTCAACACCGTGAGTCACGATATACTCCTATCCATCCTCTCCTATCTTATGATCTCGCCTGAAGCGCTGGAATGGTTCTCATCTTATCTTCAGGGATGCCAGCAGTCCGTTCGTGTCGATGACCTCTCTTCGAGCTGGTGTGATGTTGACTCCGGTCTCCCTCAAGGCGGTATTCTCTCTCCTTTACTTTACTTTTTTCTATGTTCATCAATCTCCTAACCCTTGATCTTCAATGTACGTATCATCTGTATGCCGATGACCTGCAGCTGTACTCCCAAGCTAAGGTTGACGACCTAAAAACAGCTATTGACACGATTAATAGAGACCTAGAAGCGATTGAAAACTGGTCTAATAGGTTCGGGTTATCAGTCAACCCGACAAAGTGCCAAAAAAGATCTGGGCCTACATCTTGACCCCACGTTAAACTGGCGCGATCAAGTAACCAACGTGTGTCAGAGGGTTACCGGAACCCTCAGAGCTTTATACTGTCTTAAAAAATTTCTCCCTGCGAAAACCAAAACTACGCTCGTGCGAACTCTTATCTTTCTTTTAATCGACTATGGTGATGTGAGCTGTTATGACCTGAATGCAGATCTTCTCGATAAATTTGACCGTCTTCTCAATAACTGCATTCGATTTATCTTTAATCTTCGTAAATATGACCATATTTCCACTTTTCGTTCTCAGCTCAGATGGTTGCCCATTCGTCAACGCCGTAAAATGCGCGCTCTCACTACCCTTTTCCCTATCCTCAATTCCCCATTCCCCCCTACTTATTTGACACCAAATTTCCAACTCTTATGCAATAACCATGAAAGAGATCTTCGGTCGTCAAGCAACCTCCTACTACTTTGTCCGTCTCACACCACTGGGTTCGTCGGCTCTTCCTTCCCGGTCCAATCGATTCTTCTGTGGAACGCGCTTCCTCTCGAAGTCAGGACGGCTTCAAATCGTTACACTTTTAAGGTAAAAGTAAAGGAGCTCTTATTCAAGGAATTGGCAGAATCAACTCGTCAATAGTTCGAACCATTAATGTCGCTAATTGTACTTATAATAGTATATGTATTATATAGCTATGTATGTATTTGTATATGTATGTGTGTATATATGTATATATATGTTACACTAAAGTATTTGTGTATAAAGTGTGTGTATATTCGTAACGAACTTTGTATGTAACACATTCTTTTCTTTGTAATTTTATTACAAGTTTGTTAATTGCACCTACTTCTTCTTTTCTCTGTATCACCGAAAGGTCGACTTAGGCATTAAGTCCGCCTATGTACTAATGTGCAAAAAGATTTAATAAATAAAAAAAAAACAAAATTATAGATAATTCATTTTTCATACGTAAATATCAATTCCCTACGCGTCCATAAATATAAAATAATAATAATAAATTGTAATAAGCCAAATTTTTCCACAAAACAATTAAAAATAATTCATATATTTTTGTAATTTGTTCAGACAATAGAGTATTAACTCAAAAATTGGAAATAACTTGATAACCTGCAATCTTTTAAATAATTCATTAATACAGAAATCCCTTAATTTCATCAATAATCTATATACAGTGTTCACTTTTTATAATCTTTATAAAACAGGAAGCGAGTAATCAGTTTTCTATAAAAAGCTTCATTTTGAGTTGATACACTCTTGTAATAGCAGTGCGATATGTATGTACCTCAATTTTAACGGCACGATAGAGGTCGCAATTATGCACCGATTGCTTTCAAACTTGTACGACAAATGAACAGGGCAAAAATGAAGGCTAAGTTCGTGAATGGGGGATATTCCCCCGGGGGGGAGGATTTTAAAAAAAAATAAAAAAACACGAAATCTACCTCGGCGGGCCTGCTGCGGGCCCGGTTTTTTTTTCTACCTCGATATTGTTAATAATACTAAGCTGGGTAACAAGCTTCACGGCCACAATAGAGTAATAAATTGATGATTGAGAAAGAGCCTCTACCCTAAAAAGCTTTGGAGCGAAATTAACTACTTTGTGGGTCCTCCTCAAAACCCCTGTTGCCCCTCAGATCACATTGAGTATAAGTTAACAATTAGTTAACCCCATCTACCTTTAAATTTACATACCATTCTTATATACACCGCACTTGATACACATTGACACTTTAGCTCCTCTATCGCATGAACAAGGGTGACACCCCACTTGAGACAGATTGACATTTTATCTGTTCTGTTGCATGAAAAATGTCGGACATTAGGACATTGCCAAAATAACTATGTAATTGTATTGTCGGACAAGGACACAGCTGGTGAAAAAAACCAGCAAAGTACTAATCTCCTTTTGATGATATGACGTCACATCTCTGTACATCAAATACAATAAATTAGCATCGATCTGAATCATACCACAACGTTTACGTAACCCACTTGTGGCGTTACCATTTTGCCGTATTTATGTGTTCTAAAATCATCGTTTTATTTTTATGCTATAGTTCTATAATCGTACATTATTTTGCAAATATGTTTATTTTCACTATATTGCAACCTTAAAAGTATACAATTTTCAGGTTGTATCTGAAAATAGAACACTTACTTAAATCACTCACCTTGAAAACTTTAAAGTAATTTTTTATGGTTTTTCTCAATAACTTAATTAATAGTAGAAAATAAGAAAAAAGTAGCGTTTAAAATATTTAATTTTACACATTCCACCTGCTTTTATCAGAAATGGAGGTAAAAATACCTGGAAATTTAAGCGGTCATAACTCGTATACGAAATGGTTTTTTTTTTAATAAATTTTGTAACTGCATGCTAGAGTCATGCCCTTTCAGTAATTCTCGTAAGTGTTCCATTTTCAGATACATCCAGTATATTTTTTTTTTACGGTATAGGGGGCAAACGAGCAGGCGGGTCACCTGATGGTTAATGACTACCGCCGCCCATGGGCACCTGCACCTCAAGAGTTATAAGTGCGTTGCGGGCTTTTAAGGTGGGAGCAGGGGAAGGGGGGAAATAGGGGGGGGGGGGGGGGGAGAAAGAGGGGGGAGAAAGGGGGAAGGGTTAGGGCCTCCGGTAACTTCACTTACTTGGCGAAAAGCAATGCAAGCATTGCGTCACTGCCGGTTTTCTGTGAGGCCGTCTTATCACTCCGGTCGAGCAGTTTTGTATCAACTTCTAAACAATATTCTGACAAATAAATTTATTATTATTATAAATGTTGTGTTTCCTGTTGGTCTAGTGGTTAGTGACCCTGACTGCTAAGCCAGAGGTCGTAAGTTCGATTACCACCCAGGACAAATAATTGTGTGATGAGCATGATCCTTTGTTCGGTGTCTGGGTGTAATTTATCTATAATATGTATGTATTTAGAAATATACTCGTATGAGTATGTTTATCAGCAGTCTGGTTACCATAGTACAGGCTCTGCCTAGGTTGGGATTCGATGAATCTGTTTGGGATTTGTGAAGTTCTAATTATTATAAATTAGGACTCTTTTTGTTTCAATAAATCTATATTTTGATAATTTCTTAAGATTGCAGTACCTAGTCCTTTTAGTGTTGGGGTTGATTACTTACTTCACTCGTTGTCATTGTACCTCCATTAATGAGCATGATGTCTGGCCTTCACAAATAATAATAATAACTACGATACGACCGAGCTTTGATATTTTACGTGAAGCGACTACCATCAGACCTCCACAACCCAAGTACTAGGCGATATCGAAGTTCTGTAGTTAGACCAGGTTGTAGGACTTTTTAGGGCTGCAACTACCCGTGACGAATGCCACAGATGTTTGAATGGCACCTGGGACCGACGGTTTAACGTGCTCTTCGAGGTAGGGAGGGGTCTTAATGTGTTAAGAATGGTCTCCTATCCTAGACTGGCTTGGCTAGTATTACTTAACTTTGTAATGTGCTAACCACACTACCACTAGCAACGAGCCCCTCTTCAAGCCCTCCTCAAGCTCTCAAAGACAATGTCTTTATTAAAATGTTTGTATAAGGCGAGCTATTAGAGTTAGTTACAATTTTTAATAGGAATTCAAAGTTTTACATGGCCATACTATAATTCTCAACGCTACTTTAAAACACCTTACGGTTTACCCCGCACACTTGGCGCCTGCTGACATTGGTGCCTTTGCTTAGTAAGGATGAACGTTAGGCGTCCATTTGACGCTCATGCAAACGTCAATAATTACCAAAAGTCATGATTGACGGATGTTCGTTGGTGATTTATGAAATAATATTGACATTAAAATCTGATCATGCAACCGTCAATCACTGCATTAGACGATAGGTTATACGTCAATCACCGTTTTGATTGTAGCAAAACTGACAGCAAAACCTGCCGTGTAATGGGCGCCTTAAACTCACTTTTTAAAATAACGAGTATTATTGCAGATGATCTCATAAATCATTCATCGGGCAGTTGTACCAGCTGTGCGAAGAACATTGTGATAATAACATAATTTCCGGAGAATGACGCAGGTGAAAATTAGAGCATCGCAAAGTTATTACTTTGTATCTAGGTTATATCAATGACAAAAATATAATGGTTACGTTAGTTTAGTTTCTTAAACATATCCTAGTACCATAATGTTTATAAGTTACACACCAAAATGTTGAGGTAGTACTTAAGTGTCAAATATATAAATATCAATCGATATTTGAAAAGAAGAAGAAAGAAGAAAAAATAATCATAGTTCGGTACGACGTAAGAGAAAAATAATACAAAATAAGAATTACACAGCAGATGGGAAATCAAAAATATACAAAAATAATAATAAATAATAATAAAATCTTGACATATCTCACTAACGACCGTAAACTAAGCAAAGCTTGGTTGTGGTAACCAGATTACTGATACAAACTTATATATTTCTAAATACATACATATCACACAAACAAAAGTCCCCCGCCGCGTCTGTCTGTCTGTCTGTTTTATGCAGTTTTCACCAATAGATAGAGTGGTTCATGAGCAAGGTTAAGGTATATAATTTGTTTAAATTGGTTTAAATATGATGATGATTGTTGAAGATGTCTTTGCTACCTATGCGAAGCCGGGGCGGGTTGCTAGCTATAGATAAATCACACCCAGTTAAATAGCAAATGATCGTGCTTTTCACTAAATTATTTGACCATCGGATCACCTGATGGTACTACCATCAGATGATCCGTCTGCTCGTTTACCCCTAACTACCGCCGCTCATGGGCACCAGCAACTCAAGAGCCACAAATGCGTTGCCAGTCTGTAAGGTGGGAGTAGCTGAAGAGTGGGAGAGGGGGGGGAAGAGGGATAGAGGTTAGGGCTTTCGGTAACATCACTCACTCTGCGAAAAACAATGCAAGCATTGCTTCACTACCGGTTTTCTGTGAGGCCGTGGTATCACTCCAGTCGAGCCGGCCCATACATGCCGAAGCGTGGCTCCCCCAGGAACCAAGTTCTGGAAACAGAAACACATATGGATAAGATTATTATTATAATGTGTTTTAAGTGATTTAGACAAATTGGGTTTAAACCCCCACTACTACACTACTGATGTATCTGCGTTTCTATAACATAAAGGATTTAGCTTAGCTGAAGGGGTGAAGGAAGTGATTAGTAATATGTGGTATACGACCAGGTAAAACTACGAATATAAGGCAAACCGTGTGCTTTTTTATCAACTGAGTACCTAATAAAAACAGCACAAAGTTAAGAAACCATTTGATCATCAATATAATCATCATTATCATCACCTAAGCTACTACACACCTATTGATAATTGTACAACAAACGTGTCTTCCGCCACCTCTACACAAGGGTTCTCTGTAGGGCAATACGTCGGTTTACACACCAAAGTTAAACAAGCTTTGTTACTAAAAACTGTATTCGAGGAAGTTGGAGGAAAAACCAATTTGAGTGTAACAGAAACAAATATGAAAAGGCCCGACTAGACTCACTTAGAGTTTATGAGATCCTGGCTATTCGTGTACATATTTATATATTTTGCGCGGAACCCTAATTCTTTTTTCAAAATAACAGTAGTCTAAGTTTCGTTACGGGTAGTTGGAGCCCTAAAAAAATCCGACAACCTAGTCTAACTACTGAACTTCGATGTCGCTTCACGTAAAATATCGAAGTTCGACCGTATCGTAGTTAAACTGAAAGCCGACCCCAACTTAGTTGGGAAAAGGCGAGGAGGTCTTTGAGAGCTTGCTACAGAGATTAGCCGGAACAGACCGACAGACAAAGGGACAAAAAAATAAAAAATTGTGTTTTTGGTTTAAGTACCGTGTAAATATTTGAACGCATTTTAACCAAATGCGTTCAAATATTGCTGTTATTATGACACTTCAATTTCATTTATTTGTATTGATGTATAGATTTAAAGCCCCGTAGGATGCGTTAGTTTGATAATGCGCTAAAAATAACCACTGATGTCGTTAGTTTTAGACACCAGTGGCCGTTTATTATCTAGCAGCTCGTGAGCTTGTATAAGGGCTGGGTCAGATTGCGGGCGGGGCAGGACATTGACGGCGCGCGAGCGTCTGAAATGTACTGTTACTGTTATACGTCTATTCTAAACTAATTACAAATTATAGAAAAAATATCAATTAATCAAAAATATAATTTTCATTTGCATTATTACCTTTAGTGTCAGCATCCTCTACAAACACTTTTAAAAATAACGTAGAATAAAAAATATTTCACTGCAAAAGTTGATAGTTTAAACGAACGCTGCCGAAATCAGACAAACAACAAGTTGAAAGAACTAACAAAGGGTGGAGAGGGTTGGGTATAG
Organism: Callimorpha dominula; assembly: GCA_949752705.1. Lineage (NCBI taxonomy): Eukaryota > Metazoa > Arthropoda > Insecta > Lepidoptera > Erebidae > Callimorpha > Callimorpha dominula. The sequence goes on from OX457011.1 coordinate 13,459,734, forward strand.
TTCTCGAAACTCTTACTCTTAACGCCTTTTCTACTTTAATAATTTGACTTTTCGCGCGTACAATGGTCAAAAACCCCTATGTGTAATCATAGCCAACATTTCCTATATTAACAAATACATTACAATTACAATTTAAACACGTCACGACGCCGTCCCGCTGTCTGATCCAACTTTTACTCTGTACAAAACAAGTATAAATAAAAAGCTAAATACCCTTGAATCTAAAACAAAACAGTACGGTAATAAAACATCTGTCAATAACCTAACCATTGAGAACATTCAAATCAAATTCAATACGATAACTCTGTTACAAGTCGGTGAGAAGTTTGAGAACCTGCTGATCCCAGATGATATAGGAGCATCAGGGCAAGATGAACATGTTATTGTAAGATCATTGAACTCACAGATTCCTAAATTTAATATCCATCATACCAGTAGAAGGTATTCACATCCCTTTAAGGACTAAAAAATCGTAGATGACCTACAAACGGTTGAATGCATTTTCTTGACATAATCTAGGATGTCACAGACTGATTCACGGACACACAGATGTGTGCCTGTTTATTTGCTATCTACAAAAATCTATCATCGTGTCAAGAGTTGAAAGTATAAGTATTAGGTAATGACGATAAAGAGGGCGCTACTTAAGCTAACAGAGCCAAGGTTTTTCGCAATAAAATAATAAATCTTTTGAATATTGCATTATTTACATATTAAACATGAATGAAAATGTTGGCTTCAGTTCAAATTAGCAACATTATGCAATAGCCATTTGTATTCTGACTCATTTTATTTGAATAAATTGTGTTTATATTACAAACAAAATGATAGCGGCAATTTGTTATTAAAGCAAGCGTTTTTTATAGTTCTTATGAAAAAAGTGCATAGTCTATGATTTTATTAAAATATTGAATTTTATTAGTTAAATTTAAAAAAAAATCTAAAGTATTTAACATCCTATCAGAGGTGATAGTAATAATATTACCTTGAGAAATGTAACACGGCCGTGTGATCCCAAACTAAGCAGAGACTATGGTAACCAGACTGCTGATAAACGTATTTTATAATTATTACTAAATACATATAATTATATTATAGATAAATTATTCTTCACACGGCTTATGGCTCAGCAGTCAGGTTTACTGACAGGCCTGATGTTGATTTAATCACCTTTTTCTTTTATGAAGCTCAGTAGCGCTTATCGTCGCTTTAAGTTCTACTCCCGTTCTATATTCAAGGTGGAGATTCGCTACCACTTAAATTATACCATAAGTCATTCAGAACCAGAATTTTAGGTTTCAAAAGATTCAAAAAGGACCACTGTCCTGCAAGATTAAACCTTATCGTACCCACTTGGGGAGCTCTTACGCTTGTGTTTAAAGAATAGTTATATTAGTACATTTGCAAATAAGGCAACGGTCAACGGATTGAAGTCCAATTATTTCAAAATGAACTTGTAACTGAAACAAACAATGCACTCAAACTTGTAACTACTCTAAATGATTATCGAAGCAAGACTGTCTTACCTTACTGTATATTCTCCTGTATACTCTTATCTGACTGACTAATCTCAAACGATCGCGCAACGGCGGTGACAGTGTAGAAGAAAAACTGTCTTCCAAACCACATTTATTTGTAAAAATTACGAAGCAATTACTTTCTAAAATGTATTACCTATGTGGCGTGGTTATATTGCCTGCAACGTCAGTGGTCACAGGTGCCATTTCCGCTAAATGAAAATGTTGTGAATGTCTGGATGTTGGTCTGGAAGTATTTCCAAAAATAATGTATCTAAGTATTGTCGTATTTTAGGGTTCTTGAACTCGAATAAACATACTTACGGAGATTACATTACCCCAAAATAAGGATAGCATGTACTAGGAACCCCTAGTACGCCAGGGTACCTGAGTCGGCTAGTGGCAGACTATTTAGAGGAGCGTACCGTCATGTAGGAGGACCGTAATGGAGTTTTCGTGGGCCCATGTCGTGCGGTGTTCCGCAGGGGTCCGGGTGTCTTAATATTCGATACGATCCCGACACACCACCCTTCCGAAAACAAAAAAAGGTTTCCACAAGCACAACAAAAAAAGTACTCCTTGTAATATTTTGGAGTATAAGCACAGCTTTTACCAGGGGTTCCTAATACAAGCTGTACTTATTTTGGGGTAGATATCTTTGTGTAATATGTCCTAGATTCTAAGACCTAGAATATTATTATATAATCATTTCACCTCTCCTTTTAATGTTCATGATAGTTTGCTTCAGTGTTCAATAATTCATTCATGATAGTTTGCCTCAGAGTTCAAGAGTTCAGAATAAATATATCCCATCAGGTTTTCTCAAGAAAAAACTAAGTCTTGCGTAAGTCTTGCGAGATTAATAAAAGTGTGCGAGTTTAATTCAGTAAATATAACAACTTAGTCTTAGCAATTCCAAGTTCAATCAAAGTTATGATTTGTCGAAGAGGGTTTGTATACTATCAAGAACTTGGTTGAGTATTGGATTAGGTTAATGTGGAAGTCTTATTGAGAATCTAGTTAACCTTGCTAGTCCTTGAGATCGATAAAGATTTTTTAGATTTGGGATTTCTGATTATACGAACAAACTGAAGATTTCTGTAAATAATTCAAGCTGCTCTAGCTCCTATAAAAACTTTAATCACCTATTTTACTATCTGTACCTACCCAAGGTTCCGTCTATCTCTATACCAAAAATCAATAAAATTGTTTTTTTTTTTTTATTTATTTGACTTCTTGCAACGTACATTACATGAGGCGGATTTAAAGCCACATGACATTATCTACCAGTCAACCATTGAGTGATTTAGTGAGGGACACGGCAGGTGTATCAGAACGAAATTTCTATTATTTATTTATTTTCTATTATTTTTAACCGACGAAAAAAAAGGAGGTTCTCAATTCGACCGTATAATATATTTTTTTTTTATGTTTGTTCAGCCCTCACTCCCGTTATTTATGAACCGATTTTGATGTTTTTTTGTTAAATAGGGTATACCTCAAGGGTGGTCCCATGTCAAGGAAGTCAGGATCTGATCATGGGATCCCGATAAAATTGAGAGGAACCCTCGAAAATTATAGGAACGAATAGTGTTTTTGTTTACTTTTCATTACTTTATCAGGTATTTGCGTTCAGAAATCATCACATCATGTAGCTGAGCTCATGATGAAAAAAAATCATAAAATAAAAATCTTTTTAACAAAAAATTTAACAATAAAAGCAAAAAATAAATAAACCTTAAGTCTTAAGTATTGAGCTTATTTACATAAACTATAAAATTTTATATAAACTTATTTTGAGTCGGCGCCAAATAATAAAATGATTAATAACCTACGTAGAGCCATGTCCATTTCTACGTAGGTACGTATAAAATTCTGATAATTTAGTCAATCAGTTTGTTGTTTGGCGCCGACTCAAAATAAGTAGAATAAGTAGAAGTAGTCCGAAAACATCCGGAACTGTATAGTAAACGGGAAGACATAGAAACCAACATTTCCTTTAGACACAAAAATAGAATAAATCTACCACCTTCTAGATTAATAATGCATTCTCGTAGTCCTTTGGTCATGTCTATAAAAATCTATAATACTCGTAAACTACCAATTGACATTAAAAACGAGACTAAATTTAATACTTTTGTTAATAAATTAAAACTCTTATTAATTAGCAAATGCTACTACAGCGTAAAAGAATATTTAGAAGAAATAATATATTTTAAAATAATAAATTCACAAATTCTATTATTCTAAATAAAGTAATCAGAATGATGACTATTAAAATAATCGATCAAATAATAAAAATAATAATTGAATTGAATAAGTAACAACAAGTATTAATGCTATATTAAAATTATTATTTAAAAGTATCACAATTATATCCTACCATATACATTACACTGAACGCTTACTTTAAAATTATATATGTTTGTATTATCTTCCTCTCTCCCAAACAAACTGTGCTGCGCCCGGTCCATAATTGTTACTCCTTAAACTGTTGTCACCTATGTATATACATTATGGAAGCAATAAACTATTGAGTATTGAAGCAGAATCTTTCACTTAAGAATTTCAGGTAGACATCATATTTCTGCACAAATTGAGACCGTACGCTCTATCAGTAGGTTCTTCAACCCTACAGATGACCGTGCTTGGAGTAAGTCCTGATCTTTATGGTTGGTAACAAGAGTCCCCAAAACTCCATATAAGTAATAGAAATGGGGTTATCAAGAAACATACAAGTGACAACATAATGTTCCTAGATGTCTTCTTAAAAAAAACTATATGCGTGAAACTTGACCGACTTCGTACTAGATATTTGTTCACAACAGCCTCTGGAAAATGCGTCATCTTTATAAAAACCATAACACGCATTGCAAAAACTTTTTGGACGGAAAGTCGTTGGACAAAGAAGCTTGTCGTCCCTTTGAAAGTTTAAAACCAACCCAACAAAGATCTCATCATGAATTATTTAAGTTTAATGTTAATTTAAAAACCTTATTAAGTTGTATACGTCTTTTTCCCTGTTTACGTCTATACTATGCCCGTCTATAACAATGAGTCTTTTGGCATGATCACAATACTTTAAAGACTGGCTGGTGGTAATGTTATTAAATTTATGACCGAAACTAAAGAAATGCTCTGTGGCGTATGTGTCCCTAACTTCTTCTTGTTCTAGCAGCTAGTGTTGGCCCCAGGCATGTGAAAAAATGGGTTCTAATTTCGAATTGTAGGCAATAACAACAAAAGAAAATGAAAGGTGAAGTTTGACCCCGGCCAAGCGAGTTATCCTAAACGTGTATTTGAGTTATATTTTAGAAACTGCCTGTGACCACGGCCAGTGCAACCTGGTCGAAACTTCAGGCAATTTCGAGATATGTAATACCTATTTCGTGATCGCGTTAATTCCCGTATAAATACATAATTATTTTTAATTGTAGACTTGATATCTCTTATTGTGTTTTTACTATAGCATCACCAACTTACCTCCAATATCTCGCAAGGTAAGTTACTGAATAATTTTCCTCTGAAAGCACTACATAATTACCTACATTAGCTTAGCATATTGTCCTTAAAGTTATAGATTTCCATATTTTTATATCATGGGGATGCCATGCAACGCCCTCAGTAGGCAATTTAAATGTCTAGATTCACTATTCAAGCAGCATTTCGACGTGTAGAAGGTAACTGTTTAAAATTCTTTATGTTAATACACAAGAATAAACACACAGACAGGTGTGTGAAGTTTGGAATACTTATAGTTTATATATACATTCAAAACGGTTGAAATTAAACCGCCAGGTGGTGATATCTAGTATCTATAATTGTTTTTTATTTTACAACACAGTTACAGGAACAGTCATCAGTCAGTACAATGTTTAATCTGTATACATAATTTCTGTAACACAGAGCTTACGAAGTTAAAAAAGAATAAAAATATCAATGAAGGTATAAATATAATATAAAATATGGCATATAGATAATAATGAATAAAAAAATAGGTGTGTGTGTATGTGTATGTGTCAATTCTGACGCACGACCGGAGATTATAATCTTACGGCGACATACCTATATAACATTATGTAGATGCTGTACATATCTTATATATTATACATATATACTTAACTGCGTCTCTCTCTCCCTCTCTCTCTCCCTCTCCCTCTCTCTGTCTCTGTCTCACTGACGGGACTTTACAATACAATACAATTAAATTTACACACACGCTTGTATTCACATACATGATTTCAAAATGATAGAAAATGTAACGTTTTCAAGATAACGCTTATATTAATTTCACTCCTCATAAAATTTCTATATCGGGGGACCTTAGATATATGAAAATCGATTGTTACGGAGTAAACTCCAAAAATAACGAAACTTACAAAAAATATTTTGCATAAATTTGGTACCTTAATTACTTTATGATTAATTTCTATTTCATATACTTTACACACAACATTTCCGTTTTTTGATTAATGAGCTTAATTTTATTCGATTTTGAAGTGTTTTCTTTAGAATAGTAACCGGAGGCTTTCAGGCGATAAAAATAAAGTTAATTTTGTATGTGAAAACTAATTAAAACCACAAAACTGTATCATTGGCACCCCTCTACTGGACAAACGAAACAAACAAACAAATGTCATTCTGGCTAGCAAGCGAGAAAGAACTCGTATGAGCTGCGTGGACTAGACATTGGGTGTCCCGCTATGTGCATGTCTAGACTTAATCTGAAATACCCCAACGTAATTTACAATTAATGTTAAAACTAGTGTGTTATTCGCAAAAAACTCTCGTGCTTGCATTTAAATCCCAGATTAAGGGATCCAAAAATATGTATGATAACCACAAAACTAAAACAAACAAACTGAAAGAATTATTAATTTAACATAAACGACCGTGGGTGCCGGCGCAAATTCCTATAGAACACCGCATTCAACAACTTACGTATATATGTATGTTAGAAGCTTTTCCGCAGACGCGAAACCTTTAAAATATTAGCGTCTCTTTTTAGCATAAGAGATAGTGGTACGTTTGTCTCGTTCTATTTCTCGAGCGGGAAATTCTGTGGCAATGCAGTGCGGTCAGACCTGTAGATTCGCGTGACAAGCCAGGACGGTTTTTCGGAGCCGCTCTCTGAAACACGCGTGGCTCACAACTTTTTTTTTGACTATATTTAGTGCATTGTAAATATATAATTATCGGGTGTGAAATTTATATTTTATAGTAGTGAAGTGTTGTGTAAGTGTTATTATTACTTATTATTTATAGTGTTATTCATGAAAGACATATAGTGAGGTGGGTAACTATTGCTGTAATTTACGTGTGTTTTATTTATATAGGTATTACTGATATCAAAAGGAAGGATTATGTATAAAAAAAAGATTTATTGTTATTACAGTTTTGGCCTTGCTCGAATTAAGTATCTAATAATTTTTAATATACCTTCAGTTGAACGTTTTTTTGCTGTAATGGTTTGTTTTGCTGATGTTTTTACTAGTTCACATACATTCTTAACCGGATGTTTTTATTAAATAAAATACAATATTTATCTTGGTTAGATACGAGATTAAATTTTGATACAAATTTTTCAAATACTTTTTTTTTATATTCATTCAAATTCAAATTGCTTTATTGTGAATCACAGGTACAGGGATGTTACACAATTACATTAGCGATCAGCTGTGTTCCGCCATTTGGGCATACAATATTAATCATAATATAAAATTTTCAAATAAACACATGCCACACATATAATAATAATTATCAATTACACTATACTGCAAAACATAAGTGAAAATAATAATTAAGCTAACATTATAATATCCATCCATAATAAATTAAATCTCATTTATTAATTATTTAACATTTTAAATAAAATTTACCCTAAATTATTCTGTTATACATATTATGATTATAAACAATATTTATTACATAGTCTGCCTGCATTTTTACCTATCCCTTATCTTGTAAATACTTCCCCAAATCTCTATGCTCTATGCATTTAATGTATATTCAATAGTAATTTATACATCGAGATTTTAAATCAATTTAGTAGTTATATTAACGTTATGATGTAGCCTTCAAGAGAACAACATAAAAATACAAATTGCTAAATAATAATTGCTGGGGTATGCAGTGACGATATGGCATGAAGCATCATAATTTTCACAATACTGACATACAACTTAGGCCTCTTACGGGGGGCGTATATGATGAGCTGATGCATGTGGCACCAGACCTTTCATACACGCCCCCCGGTTACGGGTACTTTTTACTTGGCCCTTTTTCAGTCTACTGTCGATCTGGATAGCAGACGTCTAATGGGGTATACAAGCACCGACTCGCCCACTCAAAATATTGAATGGGCGAAGTTACAATGGACCAGATTATGTTGTAGATCTAACTAAACTACTTCAAAAATTCTCTTAGTTTATCTTGTTGTGGCATCGGATTAAATTTACGAGTAGACGACCATTAAACTATTATTTGCTTTTAACATTACCAAAAGTTAAGTTAATGAGCCTTTGTCGAATATGTTGTCGCTTATGTTACATTTTACTTTGGTTTGATATTTCTTATTTTAAACTCTAAATATATTTAAGACATATAACCGAAGGCCAATAAAGTAATTATGGAATAGGTTGAAAACTAAACCAATTTTAGTTGTGTCGAATCAAACTTAGCTTAGTTTAGTCTGTATTTTTAGAATACGATACGTCGCTCGTCGTTTGACAAGACTAAACTAAATGTTAGGGATTATGAGTTAGGGACTATTTTAATTTTTTTTATACTATGTTAATAGAATCAGCATTTATGCCTTTTTATGTGTTTATTTAGTGTAAGAATATAAAAATAGTGCTGCAACCTTAGTAATAAAAGCATAATATACGACTTGAAGTAACGCAAAACAGTAATGAGTATTTTAAAACCGCAATTAAAAGGATAGAACGGTTAATTAATAGGCAGAGTCGGTTGAATAATCGGTATATAAAATAATATTAGATAGAAAACTAAGACATAAAACAATAAATTTTGAAAATATGGAAATAGCGAAATTTGATGAAGTAGTGTTTCTGATAAGAAAAAATATATTGCAGGCTATTCAGCAGCTGCATATGCAGGCTATATAGGATTTACCGCTGTGAACTATTAATAATACACCGTGAGCCTCACTGCTGCTGTACACAAACACAAAAATAATAATAAGTACAATTACAATAATAATATCGTTCATGTCTAATGAAATGACAGAAGATGAGTAGAGCCAACGTAAAATCGACGTATTTTAAGCTATTATAGTTGAAAATGATCATTTATTTAATTATTCTTCGTGTCGTACCTAGTTAACAGAAGGAAATGTTTTTAGTTATGTAATAAATTCATAATTAGTTGTCATGTCTCACACGTTACGTTACCTTATATCATAATATTTTGTGGATGTACTTTGTGTATATATGTTCATTTTATATTTATAACGTCACTCTGTTTTAGGTATTTTAATTATTAACAGATTCGTTTTAAAAAAATCATCAATAAAAACTCATCAGTTCTTAAAAAATATATAAATTTGAAGAGTTTTAGCATAAAGCCTAGCGCAAGCCTATATTTTGTTTATATATAAAAATGCAAGCGAATGTACAATTTATCTTTTCAAAAAAATGCGTTCTTTACGTAAGAATATTTTTTTCCATCAATCTTTTTTGTACTGAGTGGTATTTTTGTGTTGGTTATTTCATCCTTTCTTTAACTTAAATGTGGTGAATGTTCAAATATACACACACTAATCAAAAACTATTTTATTAGTATTTGTTCAGTGAAATAAGAAACATAGCGGCTATAACAATAAATTTTATAATCAAAATAAAATAAAGTTAAAAATTAAAAGGAGTTCCCATACAATAAACTTTATTCTTGCTCTTGATCTTAAAAATGGCAGTATCTTTCGAACCGTAACAGGGAGATATTTGAAATTTTCACGAAGTAAGTCTTACTATAATCTAAATTACAAAAAAAAAAGGATAATAATAAAATACAATTAATAAAAACTAAGCGGCTTCCATTAACAATTGTTTCTTTTTTTATTTTTGCGCTTGAAGTTCAGAGTGTGCTACTACAAATATTTTCATATTGTCAAAGCGCCCCTCTGTTTGAAAATGATATAGTCGTTAATCTTGTAACATGGTACAGAACCCTTTGTGGCACGAGCACGACTCAAACTTTACCGGTTTTTACACCATTAATACGCCCACGTGGATTTCAATGTATATTATTCACTCAAAATAAATATGATTCCCCGCAGTTTCACCTGCGTTTATCGCTACTGCTCCGCTCCTAAGAGTCATAGCGTGATGTTACATAGCTTATAAACTCATTCAATGGATGCTCTATCCTATACAAAAATAATTATTCAAATCTGACTGACACTTTCAAAGATTTTCAAGATTCAAGATCAATGGACTTTTTGTTAATTGTCTAATCGCGCTACGATTATACAATCAAACAAAAAATCTCTTCAGCTTTATTATATTACTAGCAGCGCCACGCGATATCACCCGCGTAAGTCCCGATCCCGTGTCAATATCGGGATAAAAATATCCTAGTAGCCTATGCGTTAATCCAGGTCTCCAGCTATCTACATACTAAGTTTCGTCGCAATCGGTTCAGTAGTTTTGGCATGAAAGAGGAACAAACATCTATCCATCCAAGCTTTCACATTTATAATATTAGTCTGATTATAAGTATAAAAGTATTAGACATTATTATTACTAGTGCCTAGTGCTACCTCGACCATTTATGATCTTTTGTTAGGGGTTATGTTATGGTTGGACTTATGGCTTTGAGAAACCTCCAGATCTTATCAGCAGTGATTGTTTGTATTGTTGCATGATATGCGACCCTAGGTTTATACTTCTGTACCGCATTAATGGGCCACAAAAGCATAGAATATGCATTGCAGTTATAGATAAGTGCGGAACCAAATTTGTTCAGCGGGTAGGATGTGAATGAATAACAAACTTTCTTCTTAATGATCTTTCAATAATTGTAATATTAGGAGAAAGTTACGGGTTTTAATTAAATTTGTTTAAAAAAAATACTTTAGCAGTCACAAAACGGTTATCATGAGTTTTTAGAACATTTTAAGATAACAAAATAATGTAAATGAACATTTTGACGTCCAAGGCTACATTATAACACATATGATTAATCGTTATTACTTCTTCAAAAAAAGGCAGTTTACTGAACCAGAAAACGGCATTATCAAACATATATAAAAGAATAATATAGTAGTTGAAAAACACGTTGTAAACAATTCTTGTTTGCACCAAATTAGGATAAAATTATAGCATTACTCAAGTCACTTAATTGTGTTAATATTTTTGTTACACTCACAAAATATTCTATAATAAATATTTTATTTTTGAACGTCGGACCCGTCAGATGTTGTCATGTCCAAATTACAAAAATCTCATGAAAAATTCAAGCTATGTAGGAAAGTAACTATGGAGCACTGTGATAAACTGACAGTGCTCGATAGTAATGTGACATGTAGTTAATGTTTCGACAAAATGTGGTTTTAAGTTTTTAAACATCGCAATTAATAATTTAGTTACAACATAACGTTAAATTGTGATTTGTGTCATCCCTATTGCAGTATGAGGTATGTTTATGAAATAGGAATTGCAGAAAGCAAAACATAAAACCTGATCTATAATTTATTAGGTTGTTTAACAGATTGTTAAAATGAGATTTTAATTTTGTACTCTATTTATGTTTCGGCTATACCGTCAATCACCGATTTATATTTTACGGCTGCCATTATGGTTTTGTTTAAAACGAAGCCCACCTCTTGTTTCGAGAAACGACTTGATGAACACACATAAGGCTTTTAAAGGTTTTTCTTATAGTAGTCAGTATTCAAGTAGTCAATAAGTTAGATTGCGTTATGGTGTCAGTAAGTGGTAACGTAACCTTGGATGATAACTAGTAGCCCCATTGTGCTATAGACTTCTACGTAGTTACTTTTATAATAAATAATTATTGAAGTGAAAACCTTTTTAGGCACATGCACATTCATTTTTGGTGTGGGGAAAAAGCACTGAATTCGGGTGACCGTTACGGTCAGATACATATATACAGATGTGTGTGTGTTTTCACTTCTAACGTGGAGTCCTACGACTGACAATTTTATTTCAGGAATATATCTCTATCTCTTCATCATCATCAGCTTTCATTACCCACTACTGGAGATAGGCAACTCCTTATGTACGCTACTGGGCTCGATCGTCAGCTCTCCTGATCCAGTTTGGATCAGGAGAGCTGACGATCGAGCCCTTTTACGCAGATGGTCACCCCACTGGCCACTACGTAGGACACCCTCTATCTCTTGCTGACTTGATACTCTACATAGTTTTGTTTAATATCCGTTTATTTCAATAAACATTACAATGTTTGCTGATTATCCCAACTAATCTTACTAACATTAAAAAGGCGAAAATTTGTGATGTATGGATGTTTGTTACTCTATCACCCAAGAACGGCTGAACGGATTTGGATGAAATTTGGTATAGGGATAGATTATACTCTCGAAAAGCAAATAGTCTACTTTCTATCCCGGAAAAACGTACAGTTCCGTACAGTAAGTTTGTTACGAAAAGCACTATTACCTGAGATACCTGAAATGGTTGACAAAATATACGTTCACGCGCGGGGAGTCGCGGACAAAGCTGGTTTTAATTAATTAAACAAGAGCGCGACAGGTGTTTTGTAGACAGGTGAATAATCATTCACCTGTCTACAAAGTGATAAAGCTTCGTAAAAATTCGTTTGGTAGTTTCGGAGCAACTTTCTTTTTTTACGATAGGCGCAATTTTAGTAATAAATTGCAGTGACCATAAACGCGGAGGATACTGGGGGGAACGGCTAGTGTATAATATGTATGGATTTATAAAATGTAAAAATGTATCAAATTTTTTTTTTGTGGTATAGAGGGCAAACGAGCAGACGGGTCACCTGATGGTAAATGACTACCGCCGCCCATGGGCGCCTGTAACTCAAGAGTCACAAGTGCGTTGTCACCCTTTAAGGTGGGAATAGGGGAAGAGGGGGAGAGGGGGTAAGAGTGGTAAGACGGGATAGGGGGAATAGAGGGGAGGAGAGGGGGAGAGGGGAAGGACGGGAATAGGGGAGAGGGAAGGGTAAGGGCCTCCGGTAACCTTACTCACGTGGCGAAAAGCAATGCTTCCATTGTTTCACTGCCGGTTTTCTGTGAGGCCGTGGTATCGAGCGGAGTCGAGCCGGCCCATCCGTGCTGAAGCATGGCTCTCCCACGTATTTCTAATTTTGTTTATCCGTGTTATAGAATCCATAGTTCAAGTCCAAGTTCAAACATGTACATACAACACAGTACAACATAATTTGTGTCTAGACTAGATAGCAATGTGTAATATAACCAGCAATACTATTGTTATTTTATATCATCAACAATATTGACAACGAAAGGGTAATAAGTCTGATGTTGCCATTGTTTAAAAGCAACACACGGCCGTCTGATGTCAACTTGGCAAAGCCTGTAATAAATAGGTATGTAACCATACTGCTGATAAACCTACTTATATATCTAAACTAATATTATAAAGAGGAGACATTTTTGTGTATGTTTGTAATGTTTTCACACAAAAACTACTGAACCGATTGCGATGAAACTTGGTATGTAGATAGCAGGAGACCTGGATTAACGCATAGGCTACTTTTTATTCCGACACTCCCACGGGATCGGGACTTACGCGGGTGCAACCGCGAGGCGCCGCCAGTAATAGATAAATTACACCCAGGCACAGAACAAATGATCGTGCTCATCAGACTATTATTTGGCCTGTGTGGGTATCGAACCCACGACCTCTGGCTCAGTAGTCAGAATCACTAACCACTAAACCAACAGGCCAGTCAACGGTCAGTGAAGTAAATGCTTAATTATTACCAGAAGAGTTGTGTGCTTATTTTTCTATTGTTTTAAGTCTTAAACGCCTTTAATATGAGTTGTCATGTTTCTTTATTATCTAAAAGAATTTTCACCTCAACACCATAAAACTTTCTCCCTAGCATACGTGACGGGTTTATGTTTTAGTATAATAATGTACAGAGAGAGGATTGTGGCGTCCTGAGAAAACGTGACGTCATGTTTCATTGTCCGTCATACTTGGCAACGCCTTTCGTGAAAGAAGATTACCCCTTGTAGTGTAACATGTATTTATTTTGAACTAGCAGCGCCCCGCGGTTTCACCCGCGTAAGTCCTGATCTCGTAGGAATATCGGGATAAAAAGGGCCTATATGTTAATCCAGATCTCCAGCTATATACATACCAAGTTTCATCGCAATCGGTTCAGTTTTGGCGTGAAAGACTAACAAACATCCATACATCCATACTCACAAACTTTCACGTTTATAATATTAGTAGGATATTTGTTATGATGTCATTCAATTGAGATTAGATTTTTTCTGAAAATTTCAAATAAATCAATGGCCTTTACTTTGACGTATGATTTAAATAAAGAAAACTATTAATAGTGTTTGTATAAATGAACGTAGAAGCGAAGTGTATGGAACTACCAGACTGTGTAATATTTTTGGTTCTAACTTTTCAATTATAAGATAAAAGTTATCAGATATGTCAGTTTCTGTCTGTCACGCTGACAACATGCATTGAACATTTCAAACAAGCAAACTCACGAAAATAGCCCTTAAATACTTAATAATACAAATATAGATCAAGTCCACTAGACTTGCAATCGAAAATCTTAAAAATAAAATATGCAATGATAATGAAAAAATGTGTGATGATGAAGAAGTAAGGCCTTCGCTAAGAGTACGCAATTTAAAACGTAGAACTAGTAGAACTGTTCAAAGTCAGTCGGACTATGAAGAAAATATTACACTGTGTGTATGAAGAAAATATTACACCTGACATTGTGAACAAGTGGAAAGTGAGAGTATGCCCTAATCCTATAAAGTTAAAAGGATATAAAGAGTCATAAACTGCTTCTTTGTTTATAAAAAAACCTGTCTGTATCAGAATTTATACAGGAGCAAGTCTTGTTTTGGCAAGTATAAACTTTTTTATTGCCGTAGTGTAGCTAAACTTCAGGTAAAATTAACGTACAAATACAGATCTTTGTGAGCTTATAACTTTAAAATAACTTTCTATTTGGCCGTTCTACTTACGGCTTCATATTTATGATGACAAGACAAATCGATATCATGGTTATTTTTGGACATGCAATCAAGCAGTGAAGTAATTAACCTCTAAAGTTTATTTAGCAAAAGTAGTGGATCGAACAACGGTGTTCGTTTCTAAAACAATAACTCATTTTGGGGTGTTGGTGAGATTGTCCTGTTTCTACAATAGTGCTTTAGGGTTGGTAGCCGATAGGCATATTACTAGTTATTGCAAGTTAATATAAATACTATGGTCCAAGAACCCGCGATAGTCAGACCGTCACCATCGTCGTTTTATAAAAGCTGAATGACTTCTAATATCATCCCGAAGATAATACAAAAATGCTTTGTGCTATGACAAAAGTAGGTCTTAATTTTTTGCACCTTTACTGCCAAAGCCATCATGATCCAAAGTTTACACTCGGCCACAGTTCCTACCTCGGAGGGTCACATGCATAGAAAAAAATTCAGCTTTTATAAAATGACGAAATCTCTTACTCTACTAGCTAGTTTGTTTGTTTTTGTCCATGTTCTGATTTCTCCCATGGAATTGTACTATAGAGAATGTACATACTGATATTTTTACTTAGTATAATGTTTAAACTTACATTTTTGAGTAAAAGATGTGTAACGTGGAAGAACTTAAAGTACTCTTTCCAAAATAAACGTTGTACTGTGTACTATGTTGTTTGTAACTCACCAATACGTACACGAGATGCAGCAAAAATTGTAGATAAAAAGTGTGTTTTATAACAATGAAGAAAATATTTGAATTTATATAAATAATTTTAAAATCGCTATGTAAGTGTTTTGCAATTGTGTATGACTGTAATGATTGCGATACAAAATACCAACTGCTCAATTGTCTGATTCGGGAAAGTTTCTTTTATAAAACACAAACTAATGTAACTTAGTAATCTGTGCTAATCTGAGCACACATTAGGTTTAAAGAACTTTATTGATACTCAAAGAACATTACAGTCCACTTATTGAGCACAATATAAAATTAAAATGAAGTAATTACAAGAAACAGCGAACTCAAAAAGGTTAAGGAAACATTGGATTATCTTATGTACTTACATGAAATTATATTTTATACATATTATCTTTGAGGGATTTCGAATATGGTTAATCACTGTAGTGAAACATTACATTTCACTATATAAACTAAAATTAGTTTATAATATATTGTGCACGCACTTTTGCTACTTCGTTTCAAGTATCAACTAACATAGCAGGTAGTTTGAAAATTCAAACTAGATTACGATGTTCAAAGCAAATATACAAACACCCACAATTGAAAATTGTTAGCATTGTATAAAGTATTTATTACATTATAAAACCAATACCTTAAAAATCCTTATTTTCATCTAGCTAAGAACTATTCAAATCAAATCAATTTCAACTATTTAAATAAGACAGATTTACAACACAAAAACGTTTTCAACCTTAAAGAAAGCTGATTTATATCTACCTAAGAACTATTTAAAACAAATCAAAGCAAATCAATATAAACTATTTAAATAAGACAGATTTACAACACAAAAACGTATTCAACCTTAAAGAAAGCTGATTTTCATTTAGCTAAGAACTATTTAAAACAAACAAATGAAATCAATATCAACTATTTAAATAAAACAGATTTATTACACAAAACCGTATGGGAATCAGTCATTCTGTTTGAAGCTACAGAGAGACATAGGCACCAAATTTATGACATCTGTGATTAAAAAAATATTTTTACAACTTTCTTTTTTGGACAATATGTTTACAAAATTAAAGTACTTGGTAAATCTTTAAGTTTAAAGTTTCCATTTTAATCTCTTAAAGGTATCATTTTATAGGTGTTTATAGATACACATTAGGAGTATTTATCTCACCACTAACTAGCTTAAATGGAAGTTCCAAACACAATTCTATTGTTACGGAAGAAATTGAATTAAATGACGAAGAAAGTTTTAGAATCGAATTGTTTGTAACACGTAGCAGGTGTGGCAAAATTGAATCATAGTTGGACACGTACCTAAAAGACTACTTACTAATCTGTGCTAAAAGTAAAATGGAAAATTACCATCATTTTTCACTGATTCGTTTAGCGTAAACCTAGTATATTCGCTAGTAAAAATTTGTATTGCTAGCGTAAAAAAACAGAGTGCCTCAGGCATTAATTTTCAAACAACAACATTGAATATAATACAAACATAATACCTTATCGTGATATATGCAAATTAAACAACCCAATGGTTAGTCTAAGGATTATACGAACAAACGACATGTCCTACCTAATAACTAAGTACTTAATTAATTTAATACCTCTTGTCAAGTAAACCGGTTCAACATATTATGATGATAAAGAAAGGTTATCGTTCAGAAATGCGGCATTTCACGAATTTATCTATTGTTTTCTATTCTATATACATTAACGGGAATTAACTCGATCAATAGGTATTACATACCTTTTAATTGCCTAACGTTTCAACCAGGTTGCACTGGCTGTGGTCATAGGCTGACTTTTTGTGACGATATTTTTTAACACACCTCTCCCCCTTCCCCTTTCCCTCCGTCAACCCCTCTACCCCTATTTACCCTACCCCTACTCCTACCTTAAAGGCCGGCAACGCACTTGTACCTCTTGAGTAGCAGGTGCCCTTGGGCGGCGGTAGTCCCTTACGATCAGGTGACCCGTCTGCTCAAACCCCACTATACCATAAAACTACAAAACTATGTAAACAGATCTTGGAAGTCAATTTCAACCTCCTTCTAATTGCCATTTGAAAATGAAATTTTGTATGGATATATAATTTTGATGACAATGATATAATTTCGTATTTTGGAGCTGATTTTATGAAGGAGCCAGGAGGTGGATAGTGGAACTCTTCAGTGGGTATTAGTAAACCCCTCGAGTTTGGGCTCATATGATTCGTATTGATGAGTCCAAGAGATTGGCCTTGGTAACGATGGTCTGATGATAAAGCCAGGAGGTGCATAACGGATTTTTGGAATTAAAAAGTAAAAAAGAGATCCAGCGTATTGTTTAGACTTACTAAACTTTAATTATTGACACCTTCTTCATTATTTTTTGGTTTTATCGGCACGCTTCTTTGTAAGAGGTAGGTGATGACAGGTTTCTATTGAAATTGGCACCGTAATTGTATTTAATTTCCCTACAGACTACCGCGGTTAACCGGCGGTGAGTAGGGTCATTATAGCTTCATTAGGGTTAATCCCATGGGATATAGGGCGTATATTTTGTTAATTCGTGGGTTAGGTAATAGATACCCATCCATTACCATTTCTTGAGCCAAAAATGCCCTGTCTAAGTGCTGTCTTGTTCATTTGCTATAATTTTTCGGTCTTTGTGATGATATTTTATAACACACCTCTTCTTCTTCTCCGGTCCGTACTGTACTGTATCTTTAAAGTAAACTTTGGCAGCTAACATTTACTAAGAAATCGCTGATAAATAAACGTAGTCTACGTTGATCTAGCTTACTTGTTTTACCAAAAATACATACAAATTATGCTTAAAAGAACATAACTTCCTTAAAGGAGCACAAATCCTACTAATATTACAAACGTGAAAGTTTGTGAGGATGTATGGATGTATGGATGTTTGTTACTCTTTCACGCCAAAACTACTGAACCGATTGCGATGAAACTGGGTATGTAGATAGCTGGAGACCTGGATTAACATATAGGCTACTTTTTATCCCGATATTCCCACGATATCGGGACTTACACGGGTGAAATCGCGGTGAAACTTCCGTCTGAAGTAAAAAGTATAAGCTCATTTGGCGCTTTAAATCTCAATTGTCAAAATACATTATTGAAACCCTCAGGAAACCCACAATAAAGATGATGATAACATATTTTTTGAGAATTAAACCGTCGAATGTGTACCCCTGTTTGAGATTTCGGCTTCTATTACTAAAGTATTTTTTTTTATGGTATAAGAGGCAAACGGTCAGACGGGTCACTTGATGGTAAATGACACCTGGATACATTCTAAATGTATGTAAATGGCTTTTATGTCTTTTTTGAGAATCAATTCGTTAAACCTGGCTCATAAATTTCAATTAAGTTCTTCTTAAGTATAAGAATTGACACTAAAAAATTATGATTCAAACCAGTTGCTAATTCAGTCATTATATTGGTAGGAAATTATAAAATTTGTGCTCAATTAAAATTAATAACAGTTAATACACTATTTAGATGCTGCAATGGAAGTTAGTAAATTAAGTTGACATTTTTGCTCATTCAAGATATGTTGCAGTTAGTTCACTAGCTAATACTTTATGTACAGCATTATTCATTACTCCGTAATTTGGAACAACATTACAAGCATCCATCAATTTACTCTCAAGATACGTCAATGAAAGTAACACACTTTACAGTTTCAAACCAATGTCTACTCATTACCGACGCATTCTATGTTGGATTTTCCGGACGCATGTGGCTCACTACACCCAAACCCAACAGAGATTAATTGAGAATAGAGATAATGGCGCACTTAGCAATGTATTATCCTAATACTAACTAATATTATAATGGCCGTGTGTGCGTTTTGTCAAGTTATTATAAATGGATATGTTAGTTTGTTTGTTACGTTTTCAAATCCTAACTACTCAACCGCACTGAAAAGGATAGAAGGTACATTTCATCCAGAAAAAAAGAACTGTTCCCAAAGGGGTACCTACCTGAATTGATTGACATAATAAGTTAATAATAATAAGTAATGGCCACCCACGTCCGGCGTGACGTTTCCCCGCTCGACGCTCACAGGCAGCGACTTAATGATCCCAAAAGTACCAATCGATGACATTCCATGTAAAAGCTCTCATGCGAAATCATCAGGTATATACAGCGTGTAAGTATCACCATCGCGAAGAACTTACAAAAACGTATTTCTGTGGATACTTATCACAATACAAAAGTCAATAGTTTGATTTTGCGCTACGCAATGTAAACGTAACACACGTAGGTATCATTTTTGTGCTTTACGTTGAATGACCTTAAACGTTCGGCGCCGTCGAAGCAGTTGATTGCATAAATGTTGTTTAATTGACCTCATTGCAGTTTTTGACTGTATGGGGTATTTATTGTTTTTTTTCGGTAAAATGTGTCATATTACTTTTAGCCAAAAAAAAATGTAAAATAAAAAAAATTTACAATTTTCCAGCACAAAATTCCAATGACTCAGAATGATGATCTGAATCTACTTCAAGATTCGGTAGGCCGTTCCTTACACCCGTTATATGTAACTATATTAGACTACGCGTGCGACCTCTAAGTATATAATTTTTCTATTATTAGCGTATTGGCGCACGATCATCTTGAACTTTACTTATTTGCTTCGAGAGTTGTTTTTTATTTACCTAAAGGTTTTTTATTTACCTAAAGGTTTTTTATTTACCTAAAGGTTTTTTTAAAATGCACCATCTGAACTGTTTATTCGTGTGACTAGCGTTTATGCCCTACGGATTTAACACCTCTTGTGAAACCCGGCGACGCCACTCGTCGCTAACTTCAACACTCAACTTTAACAACCTAGAAATGAATGTATTATACATTTATTTTTAATTAATCAAATACTTAAACAAACAGGTGACAACACTTAGTTTAGAGAGCGCCCAAGGCTCTTGAAAAAGTAAACTGAATCTACATTAAGTATTGACGCAGGACTAAGAGTCCTCGCATTTTATATAAACTGTCTTCTGAAAAATTTACCTTGTATTCCTTCACTGTCGCTCCGCGTCGTTCGCATGTCTCTTTAGTATATAGGGTCACCACTCTAAATTTAAAATAATATTGTATAATTAGAATTATTTTCTTGATTAGGTTTGCTACTATTTTACTAAGAAGAAGGTTATTATTTTGTTAATTTTTTAAGAATAATATTAAACGTCTCTAATGAATTTAAACTCTGAGTTTATTCAGATACAGTGTTCAATAGCAATGAGTAATTCGATATAATATTGGCTAATAGTTAGCCAACTTTACAAATCTTTTAATACGAAAAAGTTGGGAAACCTCACAAGCTTGCCATAGCCTACATGTTTTGAATGGTAGTTAGTCAATCAGATATCCCACAGCTTAAAAATGGAAAGGTGAAGCATTTCTTAGTTACCTTTCAATTATGAAATAAATATATTACGCAAAGTTGTAGATGAACAGCAACCCTAGCAACGCCCCATGGTTATATTTGATTTGCATAATGCAAAGATTGTTATGAGGGCGATACTTGAGTTCGTTTAATATTCAAATATAAATTAGGAATGTTAAAATGGACTCGCAAATTGCCTTCATTTTATCATCTTGTCCATTTAATACATACATATGTATGTGCCGTGCCACTTTACTAAAATTCTTACTTATGGAAAATTAAAAAGCTAAATAACAGAAACTGGAACTAAGAGAAAATTAAAATCTTCTAAAGATGCTGCAGTGACAACTAAAGAGCAATTTATTGATCCTTACTTTAGTATTGTAACAGTTGATGTCATCTTTGTTTATGTGGCCCGTTGCTGGGAATTCCTTTTAGAATAAGAGTGGTAAAGTTCAAAATGCTGGTCTTGTGAGTATTAATAAACCTTACATTATAAGAACATAAACACATCTATAAAGCGCAGAATCTACACTAATATATTAAAAAGAAGAGTTTTTTGGTACTCCCACGGACTACCTACTACCACCGTCTTCGACAGTCTATTGCAAAGGGGAGATTATATACTATAAAACGGAAATGGATCACTACTGTGTAATTATATAATCCATTTAACCTTGGTAGAACCACGGGTTAACGAACTGGAAATATATCTTTTTATTGTGAATATAATGTTTAATTTCTACAAACAGAAACTTTTTTTTTTTATTATTATTTTGTGGCAACCCTATGTTCAGTAAGAACTAGGTTCTTAACAATTCGGTTTCACTTAAGGGCGTTGTACAACTGACGACGGTGCTACCTTGTTACAGCATAACGCTGCCGCTAAAACTTGAGCATTACAGACTTTATTTACAGGACCTCAGTTTGCTCAAATCTTACCTGAGTGATAGACAACAGCAGGTTCAAATAAACGGTGTCAATTAATGCTATCAAATTAGTATCAAAATTTTAAATGGGAGTGCCGCAAGGATTATATTGGGCCCGTTTTGTTTTCTCGTCTTTATTAATGATAGTCTATTTTAATACACAACCAAACTAAAATAATAATAAATATTTGCTGGTGATACATTATTCATTTTTATAGAAGACAAACACGCCGATAGCTGGACGGTATAAATAATATTATTCATCAGATACGACAGATTATGTTTGGTTTAATGTCAATAATTTAGTGTAAAATGAAAATAAAAAACAAAGTTAACAATGGGGTCCTCAATTAACATTTCTTTCAAAGTCTTGCAGCATATGCTATAAGGAAAGTATGCTAATTAGCAAACCTAGATACTACACGACTAGTATACTTTAGTTATATTCGCTGACAGGTATTTTATAATGGGGGCGTGCTGCAGATATAGAATCTGTATTCATTCTGCACAAAAGAGTTATCAGAGCCATTTATAATCTACATAATTGCAATCCCTCAGGGGATGTATTTAAGGAAATTGGATTCCTGTCGGTGCCTTGTCAGTATGTTTGTAAAAACATCATGTATGTTAAAAAAATATACATCTATTTACAAATCGGTGTAAAAGATATAATTATATTACTAGATGTGAAAATAAATTAGTTCATCCAACTTTCTGATTAACAAAAGTGCAAAAATCCTTCGCGGTCTTGTATTAAATTCTACAATAGAAGTATTTAGAGGTAAAATACTCCTTAACTAAATGAGAAATAATTCAAAATTGGTGTAAAACGGACGCTTTGTAACAACGTTGACGTGTAAACGAGTAAATTATAAACGAGATGATTGTATACTTAGCTGATTAAATGCTTGACAAAATGCTGGTCCTCTTTCAAAGGTACAATGTAAATGAGTGTACTCGTGATGGTCTTAAGATTCTGCTCCTCTTTATGATTTTTCACAAGACTTAAGTTTATTATTTTTAGTTTTCATCTGAAATGTCTGACAATCTATTGATATTTTGTATTATTATTATTATGATAATTTACATAATATTAAAATAACATTATACACTGTATTGACATTGTAGGTATGATATGAATTTATTTATGTTTTATTTAGAACAAAAATAATTGTTCATGTGTTGTCACTTATTAAGCTATTTTTAACCCCCGACGCAAGAAGAGGGGTGTTATAATTGACGTCGATGTCGGATGGACGGGTGGACCGATTTCGATGCGATTTTTTACATTTGAAAGCCAGTTTCCTTGCGGTGGTTCTTACCTATGTTTGGTTAATATCGGTGCAGCAGTGTAAGAGTATCAGCTCTTTTCCATAATTATGTTTGTTATTTTTTGTGTCTGGGGTTTTTTAAATTTTTTATTTATATTTATTTCTTTGTTGCCTGGTAGTTCTGAGTATGTTATGCTCGACTAAATGGTCGAGCTAATGGTGGTGTGTTCGTCGGATCCTCCTTAGTCCTTCGATATGCTTGACCTGGAGGATGGTTGACGTCATGCTCGTGAACGGGTGCTGCTAGCTGGTCTCTGGACTGCTATTTCTTGAGCTGTTGTAGTAATTTCTGGAAATCTTTATAAGTTTGAACATTATGTCACATTATCCTCACATATTTGTTTCAGGTTATTTGTTTGTGTATTTGTATTTTTTTTAAAAGAATGTCTTTGGTGTTTCATAGGATGTATGTATTCTAGCAGGCAACTAGTTTCACGACTGACTTATGCTTAATAACTTCTACTCCTGACAACTCAAAAAGACCTATAATTTCTTTTATTGAAATACATAATTTAGATTGATTGATTGATTGAATTAAGCGTAATTAATTGCACGTGTGCTAAAATTCTTTATAGTATAACATAATGAATTTCTGTAACAAATTGTTATTACAGAGGAGCTGAATTTAAAAGTACGTAACTCTTAGAGGACGTTTACAAGCGATGGAATATGCAGTGGTGACTAAATTTAAATTCAATATCTTTGTTTCATAAAATTGATTATCAATTATTTGGAATCGTCAGTTTAAAAAATAATCATTACCTATAATTAAAAATTCTAGATCAACACACACAGTCACCGCAACAATAATTCGCCTTGTCAAATGTGAAAATTATGAAGGAAAAAAATGGGTAACATAATATCATAAATGCCTGTGTCGATCTATAACCGCCCGTTTCCAAATGGTTGAGCCTTGTGTGAAGAAATCGGGCAAACAAACTCTGGGCCAGTCTTTTAATAAACTAGACAGTTTTAACAATATTCAGTAAATTTTATTAGTACATCATTTTGCTGTGTGCTGTTATGTTATTAAAAGTAAATAAACTATAAAAAGTATATGACAACAGGGAAACTGAAAATAATTGTTTTTAAACTTTCGCGACTTTGATACATATTAAATGTGTAATTCGGGACTTAATCGTTGAAATTTTTATGCTTTTTTATTTCAACTGCTTCACGTACTATTCTGGAGAAATAATGACGGTCGGTTGAAATTATCTCTGGTTGATGTAATTCAATCCAGTGGTTTAGCATTTGCTGTGGACTGAATTACATCAACCGAGAAGATGGGTACCGCTTATCAACATCTTGGAATCCCGTCATCAGCAAATACTATCGTCAGCGAGTACACCCTCGACATCAGTCAGGGGACGTAATAACGTGTAGTGTGTCGAAGGACTGACAGTATAAAAATAAAAATAGTGAAGACGGAGGCGTCGCTGAGCTCTCATCAGTCCACTCGTGACCACGATCAGTGCAATTCGATCGAAACGTCGAGTAAGCAAGAGGTATTATACCTTTTAAATAATATCGCGATTAAGTCCCGAATTACACATTTAAACTGAAAATAAATGGATAAATAAAAAAGAAGAAAAGAAAACATAAGAGATGGAAAATAAGAAACATATTAGTTCACATTACATTTCTATTAAATGGCGTGAAACATCAAACATCCATCCATCTAAATTTTCGCATTTATAATAGTACTAGCTGTTATAAATGTTATATATAAATAGTGAGTTTTAAGAAAAGAATCAGAAAATCTGTTCTCAACCTGTAAAGATAAGACTTATCAGCAAATATACATATTCGCTACAAATCTTGGAGGTAAATCAGATTGAGGCGAAACACATCTAAAAGTTTCGATTTTTATCCGCTGATATCTGTGAAACGTTTTGTATTTTACTGTAACCTCAGAATATACAACAACTGCGGCTGCTGGTAAGAAGAAATATTTTTATAGAACTGATGAGGTTTTTACAATCAGATTCCAATTATTATTGTGTACAATTATTGACGACATTATCGCAATTTGCGATAAATTTTGTTTGTAACTTGCAAATAATATTACAATACGTAAGCATTTGAAAACGTTTGAATTGGGTGATTGAAATAATCCTATACAATAAATTAACATTATATAATTTTGTATTGTGAAACAGAAGAACCTCAAGTTACCTGAATAAGCCGTAAGCTAATATTTTTGTGGGACAGTTTCCTCAATCAACACACCCACTCTGTCAAACAAACATTGCCGAAACTTTACCTAATAATATACAAATCCTGTAAGTTACAAGATACCGGTATTGATTTTCTCGACCTTTATCAAAATTCCAAGGATTGGTAATTTAATAAAATCTAAAATGTTTGACGTTGTAACTGATATTTATGGACAGATCAAACCAGGAAACGTTTTTAGAAGAAAGTAAAGAAAAAGGAGGGGGAAGTGTTTGTTTGTAAAAAAGAGTTCAGAAACCGACCAGAATAGCGTAAAAATAGACAAAGAGAAAAATAAAAAGAATAAAAACTCAGCAGCTGTAAACAGAGTGAAATGTTGAAGTTGAAATATAAAATTTAATATTTCAACTTAGCACACCTCAACAACTGCTTTTTGGTTAAAATAAAATTAACAGATGTCTACTAAATAATCGATTTTATCGTTGTTTTCCTATTTAATCTTTATGTCAAAAGTGTGGCATTACAAAGCGAAAGATTCGGCTTTCTATAAATATCTCTAGTAACGATAAATCCATCTCATCTTCATCAATAAATCCTTATAATAAAAACTGGGCATCCCCGAAATACACACGTGAGTAAAACGGTATATCTTTAGTAAACATCAATAAATCCTTTTGGCAGAAACTTTTTCATACACAGAGACCTTCCTCCTTACATCTACCCTCCCTGCCGATGTAATAAGACTTGCGACACAGGTTAGTGGATGAAATTTGTTTAAAAACTCTAACCCTTCATTCAATAAAATTTAGCAGATAATAAAAGCTTAAGTGTGTGTTCATGAGTGGCCAAAGACTCTAAATCTCCTTTTATTTATAATCAATCATCAATATAAACTTGTCAACAGATTTGCGGCTTTCTAGGTAAATTCGCATTAGTTCATGAATTCATTTGACAAGTTATTAACAATAAATTAGGCAGAGCCTGTACTGTAGTAACCAGACTGCTGATAAACATACTTATATATTTCTAAACACATATTGTAGATAAGTTACACCCATACCCAGAACAGAACAAATAATCATGCTCATTACACAATTATTTGTCCTGGGTGGGAATCGAACAAACGACCTCTGGTATCAGTCAGGATCACGAGACCAACAGGCCAATCATATTTCGAATGTGTTCAAAATAACGAGCTAAAACAAAGAATATTTTTATTATTTAGAATTAAAAAGTTACCGTAAATAACATAACGCCCGGTTTTTGAAAGGCTGATCAACGGTAAAATTAACTAATCGGATGGCAAATCTCTTGACAAGTTTATGTTGATGATTTATTATGTCATCGCTGTTATCTTTTGACAACTGTGTTAGTTGAACGATATTTTGATCAGCCTTTCAGAAACCGGGTGTAAGTCTGCTAACGTTACGACAAGAAATAATATATTTAAACCTTTTTTCGAAACATCTTATTGTGATATCATTGATGTAATTTAATTTGTTACGGACGCTTCATATTATTTCCGAACGTGCAATGTGCGCCGCTGTCCGTCCTTTGACCAACGAGCATATTGATTAACTATGGAAATAATAAATCGAACTGCGAGCAGCTTATTGCCTATTTCGTATGCTAAAATGCTTATTTCGTGGGAGGAATACTCGTATTCCTCCCAAGAAAAAAGCGTTTTCATTTCTCAAAATGATATTTCTACCTATTTAGAATAATTTAACACTTTTTTACAGAGTATATTTCATAGTCTGCCACCAAACATCGATTTTGATTCATTACTTTAAGTTAGCAAAAAAAACACACAAACTACTCTGAATCGCTTACAAAGACTTATAAAGAGTCGAAATTTAGTAGCCCAAACACGGCGCTCCCTGCTCCATCTCCAAACTCCTACTATTAAGTTATCCAAGGTCTTTTGTAGAATGCAGGTAATTGTACATATGGAATTCAAGTAGAAATTTATGCCGCATCTCCGCTGTTAATCCCTCAATATTTGAGTGAGCGACGTCATGATTACACGAAGGTTTGTATTGCAGCGTAGTTCTTAGTGAATGTTGGTTTACTTTTCAAATATCAATGAAAAACTTTAAGAACCAATGCAGATTAGTATAAATACCATTGTAGACCTGTCTGAGTCTCGTCTAACAGTGTCTTCTAGTCTCAAACTTCTAAAGGGTGGTATAATCAACTGTTCCCTTCTTCCATAAGTTTACTTTCAGGCATAATTAAATTAATTAGGAAATTAGACAATTTCTACATGATATATTTGACTTTACTACCTAGTTCACGTCCAACTTTGCTGAAATCCAATATTAGATGTGAGAACGTTTTATTGAAGAATTACAGTTTTGCCTTTCCCTGTATAAACAACAAAAGCAGGAAACTGAAAAGAAACCTTTTCTTTCTTTCCTGAATAATAAATAAATTAAAATCTAGTGTTTACAATCTCATAAGCTAGAAAACTTTTCCTATGCGCCTTCGGGCGAACGAAAATAAATTTTAGAAATTTATTTACGTTCGCCCCAAGGGTTGTAGCGGGCTCCTGAGTGGAAAAAAAATTCAGGATAATTTTTTTAAGCCAATGAGAAGGAATTTAAATAAAACTTAAATTTAACTTTAGCTTTACAACCTTGTCACTGTAACTACACAAGTATAGCGCCGATTGTATGGTTAATTACGATTGTATATAATTATAGATTGCAGACAAGTTTTATCATTTTACCTTTTACAGGCATTTAAAAGACTGTATACGAATACAGAGGTTAAAGTCCCGGGAAACGGTACCAAAAACGATTTAACCTTTAATTACGCTTTCACATAACAATGAAATCTAAAATCAAATCTAAAATATTTAGATACTGCAATCTTCTACTTTCCGACACACACGTTGGAAAGGGAAGTTCAATGATATTGTCCTGGGTGGGAATCGAACAAACGACCTCTGGTATCAGTCAGGATCACGAGACCAACAGGCCAATCATATTTTGAATACATACGAGCTAAAACAAAGAATATTTTTATTATATAGAATTAAAAAGTTACTGTAAATAACATAACGCCCGGTTTTCGAAAGGCTGATCAACGGTAAAATTAACTAATCGGATGTCAAATCTCTTCACAAGTTTATGTTGATGATTGATTATGTCATCGCTGTTAACTTTTGACAACTCTGTTAGTTGAACGATATTTTGATCAGCCTTTCAGAAACCGGGTGTAAGTCTGCTAACGTTACGACAAGAGATAATATATTTATACCTTTTTTCGAAACATCTTATTGTGATATCATTGATGTAATTTAATTTGTTACGGACGCTTTCATATAATTTCCGAATTTTACAGGCATTTAAAAGACTGCATACGAATACGGAGGTTAAAGTCCCGGGAAACGGTACCAAAAACGATTTAACCTTTAATTACGCTTTCACATAACATTGAAATCTAAAATCAAATCTAAAATATTTAGATACTGCAATCTTCTACTTTCCGACACACACGTGGGAAAGGGAAGTTCAATCATATTGAAATTAAAATGCTGCTACGAAGCATGTATTTTGTGCCTATTCATGCACACAAAACTTTGCACTTTGCGGGAATCAATCATCTTTTGCCTTTTGCCTACTTTTCAAAGTTGTATTTCTCCCTTTTTATCTTTACGAGGATTTTGCTGAAACGCTCAGAGCACTAAGCGTATGATAAGGTAACTTTTAATATACTTACAACTACGGTTACAAACAGTCACCGCAGCCATTGCATAGTCAGATTTAGAGGTTTGGTTTCAGAAGAAATGAAATGAAATGATTTATTTGCCTAAAAGTGTTGGTACAGTAAAGGTCTTTAAATTAGTGACAGATCCAAAACACTTGTCATTGTAGTGACATGCAAATATTAAATATAATACAATATTAAATTTAAATTCGACATATTGTTTAATACATTTTACAATAATATCAGTAGCATAGTCTAAACAAGAAAAAAAAAATGTTAAATTATGTTATTGGATGTCAATTTAACAACAGACAATGTTAAAAAGTGATCAAAACCGGTCACTAGTATTAAAAAATTATGACAGAGAGTAGAAGTTATTTTGCAGCAGCCAAGATTTAAGCTGTCTTACAAAATTATTAGTTGGTAAATCTTTAATTCTTCCTAATAGGAACTTCTTAATAGTAATAGTTAGCAGTTATTAGGTAGGTAATAGTTTTCAAGGTAGTTTAGATTGTAGAAAGCCCTCTGTGTTTTGTTTTTACGAAGAGACAACAGCAGTATTTAAAGATGAGCACTTCGAGCTATTTAATGGGTAATTTTCATTTTACAAAGCTATATAAACTGTTCTAATACCATTAAGCGGGTCGTGTTTTTAATTACAGTATTTATCAGATCAGTATTTCTGCTTCTTCATCCTACGACCATAATCAAACCGTAAAACGCTCTGAAATCGCAATGAGAATTACTGACCTGGAATTTCAGGAATCCGACTTCACTAACTGACAATATTCGCTATCTTTTTGAGTGATCGCAATTACAAAAGCTGCCAAATGAGGAAATGCGAAAATGTTTTTTACCTTTTCAATATATTTGTACAAATCTTTCGATTAATACTTGAAGAGAATTCTTTGAGTCGCAACCCATTCGAAATTTCACGTTCCTCCGTTCTCGCGAACGGAGGAACGTGAAGTTTGTATAGTAAAAAAGTACTTAAGTTCATTCGTATAAAAATACTTACTTATATGTATATACATAGTATAGGAAAAGGTCAGAAGGCTTAAGTTTTTTAACCACATATGTTACAAATATAAAAATAACTTGAAAACGGCTACATCAAGCTACACGCGTCCAGTATGTTTGTTGACCTGTCATGGTCCATAAGTCTATACAATGATAGTTCAAATTATGCTGGCCTATGAAATAAACCAAAAATTATACCTTAATGAATTACGGTTGAAATTCGACCCCCACCAATTAATTTATCGATTTAACCTTTTACAGCAAAAGCACATTGTACATATATAAATGAAAATATTGTAAGCGATTTTGAATGATATCACAGGCGACGTTTGTACTAAGCCCCTAAAATCCCCATGAGAAACAAATTAAGCTTTGCATGTTGAATCAATTCTAACGGGTATTGTGCTCAAATTAATTTTAACAGCGAACAAAATTAAATACGTCAATGTTTTATTGAAAAGCGTTTGATGAAAACATTTTTTGCTTTAGGAAGTATATTTTTAAAAGATTATTTTTAGAGTGAACGAATTTATGGCTGCTGTTATTTTTGACGTTGCAATAATTTGTTTGGAGCGTTAATCCTGCTTATTTTCTCATGGTGTGCGGCTAACTAGAAATGTCTTGTATTTATAATGGAAGTAGAAGACATGGGATCGAACTGTGACATGACAGTTATTACTATTTATTATACTAATAAACCACCTCGGTGGCAAACAAGCAAACGGTCTGCCTGATAGAAACCAGGGGACTGTATTCTCTCGGAAAAAACTCGGTAGGGAGATCAAACCACAGTTCCCACTCTCATAAGTTGGTCCTTGAATCAGTAGAGTGTCACACAATCGCAGTATTTGTAGTAGTATAAACTGCTGCGAATACAGTCTTTAAATATATGCGCCTCCTGTAAGTTGGTAAAATCAGATTTGATCTGTTCTTTTAATATTCATGGTGCTTTTAATCTTTTTTTGAAATAAGTTCCTTATCGGAAGTTAAATTTGAGACGCTCGACGGATTAGGGCTAGCCGGAAAAAAAGTGTTAGCAGAACGAAAAAATGTTTTCAAATCTTAAGATTCTGCGCGATATACTATATACTGTAATTTGATGTTGGCTGTACATTAATTATCCAGATATTAGTTCGGGCAACTTTCACAGATGGCGTAATTTTTATTTCGAGTTTTAAAATATTTACTATTATTTTGATACAATCTATTCAATCCATTAAATGTATATATAGCAAAAGAACTTCGTTCCAACCAGGTGTCCTTAAGACGTCTCACGTGTTTTATTTAAATAATAATAATATTAATAATAAAGTTTCCTCTCACATAGATACAGTCTTAAAAGAAAATGATTTCTAAGGGTAGGTGGTCCAATCCCACTAATATTATAAATGTGAAAGTTTGGATGGATGGATGGATGCATGGATGGATGTTTGTTACTCTTTCACGCCAAAACTACTGAACCGATCTCAATGAAACTTGGTATGTAGATAGCTGGAGACCTGGATTAACATATAGGTTTTTATCCCGATATTCCCACGGGATCGGGACTTACGCGAATGAAACCACGGGCCGCTGCTAGTATATTATAATAATTCTATGTGAGAGACTGGACTGGTACTATGAGACCTGTGTGACAGATTACCAGTTTTTCCACACTTGGACCAGTTGAAAACTAGTATGCACAAATTTGGCGCAAAATAATGGCAGGGTCTCCTTCTGTGACGTTCATTAATACAAAACAAAAGCAAGAGCAAATATGTTAATCTAGAACCTTGTTTTAAAGAGCATTTTTTTCGATATGTTAATTAGATGATTTGTAAATTAATCTTGAAGTTACACTTTGCAAAAAATTTAAAATGAGACTTTTATCGAATTATTTCTCATACCATGCTTCATCATCGTTAATATCCTAAATTACTTCCGCTTTATCAAAAAGGTGTGAAAAATTTATTATTTCTTGAAAAATATTCTTTTTTATAAAGCGAGATATCGCATTTTTTATTACCATAACTAACGAGTGAACATGTTGTAAAGGATTCGGCATAGTATAACGTTTATTTTACCAATGACTAGAGTCCCACTGTTAGGAGGTAGATGATCAGTTTGCTCATATTTGAAATTGGGTGTTAAAACGCACGTCACTAATATGGGGTGTTAGGGATATGGAATTTTCTAGATTCCATATCGATAATACCCTCTCGATTTTTAGATACGGAAACAGATAAGGATAAATGAATAATATTAAACCGGTTTCAGATAAGGTTACGAATGTAAAATTATTTTAGACTATCCGATATTTTCGGATATTTTCAGTTCAAATTTTCCTCTTTTTTAGAGAGGAATTTTAATGAGAAAAATTTAAAAAGGAAATGATATGACTGTATTTCTAGGTTATCATTTGGTACTACATTTACAAAAACAACAATTAGCCTTACAATGAATTATCTTAACTACTCTTTTTTAAGTACAATTCACTTAGAAATGCAAACATATCATAGAACCTAAACAAAAACAACATCAACATCACTTCAGCCACATAGAAATAGTAAAAACTGTCATAACGTCCTTCATTTAGACTCCACCCCTACCTGAAATTATTCAAAACTTTAAATCAGGTTAGGTTATGGTTTCGGATATTTTTTATTTCGGATACCCGATAGTTTCGGATAAGGCTACAGAACTCCATAACATGCTTGATAGCAAGTATGACCACTAAGAAATTAATCGACACACGCCAACACTAAGAGCATTAGCAACACTAACCCTTACAAGTCTATGAGAGATCAGTTCCTCTGTATTAAACGGTACGTTCTGTAGATTTTTTATGAAATAATGAGTTATGACGTCATAATTCAAGGTCAAAAAATAATTTTATTTCAATATTTAGTTTCAAAATTAAAAAACAATACGAACTTGAAAACAGTAACGAATATACTTTTTTTACAGTCTTATGTCATACTTAATTCTTGAGCACTGTTAAACAATTTATGACTGGCCTGTTGGTCTAGTGGTTAGTGATCCTGACTGCTAAGCCAGAGGTCGTAGGTTCGATTCCTTCACAGGACAAATAATTGTGTGATGTCGTCATTTGTTCTGTGTCTGGGTGTAATTCATCATTATTATGTATATATTTAGTATCATATAAGTACGTTTATCAGTAGTCTGGTTACCATAGTACAGGCTCTGCCTATTTTGAAATCAGACGGCCGTGTGTGAGGCGTCTCAAGTTATTATTATATATTATTATTATTACAAGTTACATAAACTATTCTGGTGGTTGTACAATCTAATCATTCTAGATCGTTTTCTTTCTACTGAAAAATCAATTAGGTATGATGTAATTTTATCGAACCATCAACGCCATTGCGATTTCTTTGTTCGAAACAATATTTGTTTATTACAACTTGATACGTTTTAGCCTATTTAATTTCAACTAAAAACAAATATGTAAAGCCAGCCGGCTTTACTAATTAGTATTGCGCACAAACGCCATTTTGTATTCGAAGCATGAATCAACTGTTTTTCCCAATTACTTTCAGGGAACGTAAACATTTTATTTTGTAATAAATCTTCTCTAATTAATATACGAGAGTTGCAAAATAAGTGTTGGGATCAGTGTAAATATTAACGGACTTTCAGCTGTCTCAATATTTGGGTATATATATACCCCCATAAAAACATATCATGTAAAAACTCAAACCTCGCATCGCAGTTCTTCTCAATAATAATTATTCTTAGTGGACTGGATGCAGAAGGCGGAGGACCGGGTGCTGTGGCGCACATCGGGAGGGAGGGGCCTATGTCCAGCAGTGGACTATGATAGGCTGATTGATTGATAAATTATTCTTAGTGCAAACACAAACATTGCGGTGGCCGATTGTCAAGTTTTATGGGCAGACGTTTTCAAAGGATAAGGTTTTAAACACTCTATCTATACTTAGCAATAAAAAAAAGATTCCTACGAACTAAGAAACATTTCCTTTATCGAAGGCGTACTTTACGTACAGAAAGCTATCTTAATGAAGAGACTTAAATAGTTTGCGACTCTCGGATCAATACAGTAAAGTTCTTTTTACCTCACACGGCCAACCACATGTAATAATATAGTCTTAGGGTCTTGTATTATCTTTTACCCAAATTTTCTTCTATTTTCAGACACCCATGGTAATAGGTAGAACGGTAGTAACGCTTGAAATGTTTAACTACAATGTTTTACATATTATTATCACAGTGCCTCGTGCCTCGTGCCAGAGAGGGGCTCGTGGCTAAGTGGTAACCGAGTAGGTTAACACATTACAAAGTTAAGTAATACATGCTAGGTCAGTCTAGGATGGGTGAACATTCTTAACACATTGAGACCCCTCCGTGCCTCGGAGAGCACGTTAAACCGTCGGTCCCAGGTGCCATACAAACATCTGTGGCATTCGTTACGGGTAGTTGGAGCCCTAAAAAAGTTCGACAACCTAGTCTAACTACAGAACTTCGATATCGCCTAGTACTTGGGTTGTGGAGGTCTGATGGCAGTCGCTTCACGTAAAATATCAAAGTTCGGCCGTATCGTAGTTAGATTTAAAGCCGACCCCAACTTAGTTGGGAAAAGGCGCGGAGAATGATGATTATTATCACAGTGCCACTAACGGCTATTTTAAATAAAATATTTAAAAATACATAGTGTTAAATCTTATACCATGGTACGGAACACTTCGTGCGCGAGTCCGATTCGCACTTGCCCTGTTCATTTCATTTTAATTGAATGTTGTTTTTTTTTTAAATACACATTGTATTGTTTTATAATACGCATTATTATTAGTTTTTAACTTAAACCGAGGCCCTGGTTAATTACAAAAGGAGGAAAAAGACACTAAAACGCTGTAAATACAAGGAAAAAATAAACCACAAGTAAAAGACAATCTATACTAATATTATAAAGCTAAAGAGTTTATTGTTTGTTTGTTTGTTGAAACGCACTAATCTCTGGAATGCTCGAACGAGTCGGATTCGAAAAATTCTTTTCGTATTATGATAGCCAGATTCATGATGAATAGGATAGGCTATGTAATATCACGCTACGTCCCTCAGGAGTAGAGCAATGGCCTTATTTCGGGTGAACTGCGTGGAAGTTTTGATCTATTAAATACGCTGTAGTAGTTCGTGTAGGAACGGGTGTTATGCCCTCCATCACAAAGGGAGGATCCTCCGACTAGGCTAGGTGATCATGTAGAGGTAGCATGAAGACCGTCAATCCTCGCCGTAGCAAACATCGCCGATGCACTACAAAAACGCGGCAGCCCTGCCAGCATCCAGAACGCATTGTTATATTGCACACGCACTACATCTACATGTGTAGAATGACTGGCAGTAAGCTCTAAAGATTGTTATTTTTATTTACTTCTATTCTACTACATTCTACTACACCATTCGATGTTAATGTAATACGGTCATGATATATTTATACAGGCATGACAATGGTAGTCTTATCACTCACGTTGATTTCTTCCGGACAACCTTTTTACCTCCTTGCTACAGCTTGCAAATTTTTTTGCTCATTTATTATATCTACAGAATGTCTTATTTCCTTTACTTTAGATTTTTGCGAGTTTAAAAGCCTAATGAAGCCTTGCTCTAATTCAATCGAAAGGGTTTTTCTATGGCTATCGAGGAAATAAATAAAACTAGGATAAGTTTTTTTATCTATTTATCATATAAACAATTATTACACAAAACTGAATCCTACTAATATTATAAACGTGAAAGTTTGTGAGGATGTATGGATGTATGGATTACGATAAAACTAGGAATGTAGATAGCTGGAGATCTGGATTAACACATAGGCTACTTTTTTATTCCGATATTCTCATGGCATTGGGATTAACGCGGGTGAAACCGCGTGGCGCAGCTAGTTGGACATAAGCATTTATAGAAAACCTATGCGGTTTGTAATTAATACACTGTCTACGTAGCTAAATTTACACTGTTCTTTATTAATTACAATTTTTTAATTTAATTTTTGTAAGAAGTAAGATTGTATTTGACAATATAGGGCTAGAAGATGTTAATCTTCTACAGCGTATATTTAAGTTACCCACGGTCTTCTGTAGAATGGAAAATCTTGACCAATCGGTGGCTCCTATTGTGGCAGGAATTTTCTGCGCCCTACTTCCTTTCAGAAATCTTTATGTTTTTAATAGTTTTGTTGTTTTTAATACTATAGTGCAAGCGTCAAAGTTGTATAAACCAGTGAACAGCCCTCGGTGTCACTGGTTTAAGGTGACACCTTACTTAATGTATATTTTTATTCCTTTTCTTGTTATAAATTAGTGTTTTATTTTGTTTCAGGTTAATTAGTGAAAACACTTGGTGAAATTGGAAACTGGCCCAACCAAGTGTTTAGAAATAGTATAGATATAATAATTATATTTACTAAATAAATTCAGTATCTTAAAAAAAATATTTCTTATTACAATCGTATTATTAAATTATTGAGTAAAGAAACAAAACTATTTAAAAAAACAAGATAAATAAAAAAAACATGAATTCGAATATTTGAAAAATGAATTCCATTGAATTAAAAAATAAATTGATGATCAAATGGAAATTTAAATTCTGAATTCGGGACCAAAAATAAAATCCGAATTTAGTAGTTCGAAATTTGAATATTAAAATTGGTTAACTTAGAGAAACTAGTGTAAAATGGCTTCTCCGTCGACCACACCGAAGGCTTCTTCTCCGCCGCCAACTGGTCATGGTCCAAGCAAGATGGAGAGAAGAATGTCTCATTTCAAAGAATACAAGTTCTTCAGGAGCTTCAGCGCGAAAGTGGAGAACTGGCCTATGAAAAAGGCCGAACAGCTGTGGAGAAAAATGCGAGAAAGAAAAATTGCAGGTAAGTTCTTTTGCGGAGTAGATATTTTTTGTATCATCTCAGACGGTCAGTAATGCTAAAGGTTCTCTTAAAGTTGACGATGCTGTTTTAAATAGTACATACAACGTTAAATAATAAAAACCCAATACATTCGGAGCGTTTTCTGCAGCGTATTTTTTTCTTATAAAATTTTTAATAAATAGGTGTCTATTTTAAAGTTATATATTATAAGTAATATATATATATATATATATATAAGTAATATATATATATATATAATATATAAGTAATATATTTTGAAATAAAAATAATAGAAAAATGCAAAACGATACCGCCCAACGTGGGGCTCGAACCCACGACCCTGAGATTAAGAGTCTCATGCTCTACCGACTGAGCTAGCCGGGCTTGTAGATGGTTTTCTGAAATTACAGATTAGTTTTTGCATATGGAATTTATTTTTAAAACTGACGTGAGGCCATCGCCTGAGTTGTGTATTGTAAAGTGTCCGTCACACTCTCGAGTTGTAAGACCTTGTTTTTATTTTTTTAATAATTTGTTTTCAAGTTGAGTTTCTTTGATGTTTGTTGAGTTAATAAGGGTACCTACCATTACACAGATTTTTACGTTTCTTTGTACAGATCGGTTTGAAATTATTAAATATTTTTTCTGTAATTGACATTTTGATGATGAATCTTCTTGTTATCTAAAACTTAGCCTGTACCTGATATAACTTAGATGGGTATAAAAAACGAATAATCAGGTAGAAAAAATTGATTAAGTTTAATGGAAGTAGGTGGGTATTAAAAAGTTATTTAAAGCTCTTAAATGTTATTTTTACTTAAATGAAATACTAGTGCGGTTATACCACTAAGGTAAGTATAAGGTAAGGTAAGGTAAGCCAATTTAATGCCAGGTTAAGCCATTTTAATCTAAATAATCTATTTCACAAAGAACAATTTGGCTTTACAAAGGGTCGTTCAACAATTGATGCTGGTGCAACTCTTTTGAGACATATATTTAATGCATGGGAGAATTCGCAAGATGCGATAGGTGTATTTTGCGATCTCTCAAAAGCTTTTGACTGTGTAGAACATAACACGCTTTTTCTTAAACATAAACATTATGGTGTTAATGGTATTGCTTTGGAACTAATTGTTTCCTACTTGAGAGATAGAATTCAACATGAAGATGTCAATGGTGCGAGGTCTTCTGGATTACCGGTTACTATGGGCGTTCCTCAGGGCTCTATACTAGGTCCTCTACTTTTTCGCATATATAGAAACGATTTACCTTATTATTTAAAAGATCTCTGTGATATAGTTCTATTTGCTGATGATACGTCACTTATTTTTAAAGTCGATCGTAAGAAAACAGTTTTTGACGATGTGAATAGGGCACTAAATGATGTATTATATTGGTTTTCAACTAACAATCTCCTACTAAATTCAAATAAAACAAAGTGTGTGAGATTTACTATGCCAAATGTAAAACAGCTAGGTACTAATTTAACTCTAAATAATGAAATGTTAAGTATTGTAGACTCAACAGCATTCTTAGGAATTACATTAGACAGTAAACTACAATGGGGAGCCCAGATAGACAGCCTTGCAGGTAGGCTTAGTTCGGCAGCTTATGCAGTTTGGAAGGTACGTCAGCTCACTGATACGGACACAGCTAGGCTAGTTAATTTTAGCTACTTTCACAGCGTTATGTCCTATGGTATATTACTTTGGGGCAAGGCGGCTGATGTTGAAACTATATTTATTCTCCAAAAACGAGCCATCCGCTCCATATACAATTTAGGTGCTAGAGTCTCTCTTCGAGAGTTGTTTAAGGATATAGGTATTTTAACTGTTGCATCACAGTATATATTTGCAAATATTATGTTTGTTAGGCACAACATTAATAATTATAAGAAAAATAGTTATATACACAATATTAATACAAGAAACAAGTCTAAACTCGTTGGGACCTATCATCGCTTACATAAAGTACACAACTCGTTCGAAGGTCTTGGTATACGTTTTTATAATAAAATTCCTATACATGTAATCGACCTTCCTGTAGATAAATTCAAGCGAACGGTAAAAAATCACCTTATTAGGAAATCCTACTATACGATCAACGATTATCTAAACGACAAACAGTCTTGGGCTTAAGGTGTCATTAGGTATATACACACAAACTTCTTTGTCTTATAATTAAGCTAAATTATTAACAAACCATTGTCAGTTGAAAGTAATGCGTGACGATTATTATGGTAATTTGACTATTAGTGATTTTTATCAGTATCTCGACTATGGTTCGTCATGCTCACTAAAATGTCATTGCTTGCGGCGTCGTCATGGGGCGGGTCATTTCTTTCCCTCTGATAAGGCGAAAGAGATGATGGATGGTCCATGCGTCATACTCGTGAACGGGTGCTGCTTGGGGTGACTGGTCGGCCTAGTCAGCGATGCTTTAGCCTATACTATTATTTTGGTTCGATTAACTGCAACTCTAGCCTCTTAATCCAGTCACGAATTATTTTTAACAGTAGATTTTGCAACTGAATGAAGGTAGATGTGCACCTTGAATGATTTCTATGTTTAATAGGTTCAAACCTTCAACGGTATCACTGGGTGATAATTGTTTATAACTGAGTCTTAATTGAATAAATGATTTTGAATTTGAATTAAGGTAAGGATAACGGCGACAGTAACCTGTGACTTGCTTGTGACGGCCTAGTTGTAACTCAAATAGTGCGTTAAATGGATTAATTGTTGGAGCACTTTTTTCTGTCGGAAACGGCAAAAACGGCTCAATATAATATTGTAAGTCACAGACGTAATAAATAAAAAATCCGCCATTTCAAAGTAAAAAACATTAATAAAACTATCCTATTACTAACAAAGATAAACATCTATGGTTGTACAAATATGTTTAGCGGTAACCCGCTAAACATATTTGTAAAAGAACTTGTAAAAGAATTCTTAGTTTGTTTTTAATTGTTTTTGAAACAAAGTTCCTTATCGCACATTCAGACGCTCGGGGCCGCGGCGGCTAGACGGAAAAAAGTGTTAGCACAATGAAAACTGCTGACTGCGAGTTGATCTATTTTAAATACGCCATCTGTGGATTCTGCGCCATACTACTGTTTGATACTAATTATCCCTGTATTAGTTCGGGTAACTTACATAGATGGCGCAATTTTCATTTAAGTTATATATATATATATTTACTTTACTTTATGTTAGTATGTACAATTTATTTAATCAATTAAATATATTTATACAGCGAAAAGATCTTCATTTCAAACCGGATATCCCAAAGACACCACCCGCGTGTTTTTACAAGGCTTTTTCCAATAATTGTTCCAATTGAATTTCTTTGATCGTTATAAATTTCAGTCTAAATATGTAAGATTTACGTTATGATTATAATGGTCTCCATGACTTAAATACAAATACGTTATCATCACTACATATTATGAAACAGAGCCTCCGCCGCGTTTGTCTGTCTGTCTGTTCGCGATAATCTGAAAAACTACTGAACTGATTTTCATGCGGTTTTCATTAATAGACAGAGTGATTCATGAAGGTTTAGGTGTATAATTTGTTAAGATTTTGTGTTAATTGATTGAAATGTGTTGATGAATGTTGAAGATGTCTCTGCTACCCTTGCGAAGCCGGGGTTGGTTGCTAGTACAATGATAAGTACCTCGATGACTTGAGCTTTGCTCGTTATTTTTTTTCGTTTTCGAAAAATGAAACCTACCTAGATCGATTTATCGCCCCCGAAACCCCCTGCACACTAAATGTCATGAAAATCGTTGGGGCCGTTTCCGAGATTCAGATTAGATATACATATATACAAGAATTGCTCCCTTAATACCGCGTTCCAATAAACAAAAAACAATTCGTTTTGCTTACGGACGGTAAAATTTTCGTTGAAAATTCAAGGAAATTTTACCGTCCGTAAGCAAAACGAATCGTTTTTTGTTTATTGGAACGCGGCATAAAGTTATTAGATTTTGCTTTACATTATGACTTATATTTAACATTGAAACAGTTGAAGGTCATAAAACAGAAGAAACTAAAAGTTTTTTAATTAGATTTTCATTTAAACAAAGAGTTGATTAAATACCGCGGAACCTACAGTTTTTTTGCTTTTTGTTCAACTCCTGAGAACGTTGGTTACCTCAGCTTTATTTAAAAAAAAAATACATATATACAGGTGTTATAGAAAGCTGTGGTCGTATTTCAGGGTCGTAAAGTATACCCCGTAAATAACGTAATTTTAGGAAAATTAGTGCCTCTTAATGCCGAAATCTTATTTCGTAATTGGCAAATAGAACTTAAAAATTTACCAATAAAGCTAATATTTCGAGAGAAGGCAAATAATCGTGGGAGAGCCATGCTACGGCACGTATGGGCCGGCTCAACCGGAGTGATTTCACGTCCTCAGAGAAAACCGGCAGTGAAGCACTGCTTTTCGCTGAGTGAGTAAGATTACCGGAGGCCCTAATCCTTCCCTCTCCCTCCTCTCCCCCTCTTCCCTCTCTTCCCCTACTCCCACCTTAAAGGTCGGCACCGTCCTTGTGACTCCTGAGTTGCATTTACATGTATAATTGGTTTTGTGGTTTCGATATAAAATCCTTACTAATATTATAAATGCGAAAGTAACTCTGTCTTTCTGTCTGTCTGTCTGTCTATCTAAATAATCTATCTAAATCGGTTCAGTAGTTTTGGCGTGAAAGGGCGACTTTCACGCCAAAACTACTGAACCGATTTAAATGAAATTTGGTACACAGATAGTCTAGAGCCTGAGAAAGGACATAGGCTACTTTTTTATGCGAAAAAAGGGGTGTAAGGGGTTGAAACTTGGGGATGTAAAGTTGTATGGAAGTATCGCCAATTTAGAAGCGGACGAAGTCGCGGGCACAGCTAGTTCTAAATAAAGGGTAAATTAATTTCTTATAACTTAAATGTCTCTTGGTCAGATAATGCACTGGCCAACAGAGGAATAGATATTACATTTGTCGCGTTAATTCTAATAAAACCGAGGCGCTGCTAGTATTTATATACGAAGAGTTTATGTTGTCTCCGGGTTGTGGATTTTAATTTAAATATTAGGTATCTGACAGTTGATGAACACGCATAAAATTGAACACTAGAGCTTCGTATTGTTACAAAACAAAGTGATCAAGCTGTATGATTGCTACCTTTGCTTTTAATCAAACTCGAATGTCCACACGATGTGATCGAGCGCGGTCGTCTGAAACGAGCTAAAGTAAATTTGAATCCAAGTTTGTTGCAAAACTATTATTCTCAGCGGGCAACTTTGTGATTTCTTCGTTTGTTTGTTTGCTCTACTCAATATATTGTAAAGTTTAATAATAATAATAACTGGACACATCTCACACACGGCCGTCTGATCTCAAACTAGGCAAAGCCTGTACTATGGTAACCAGACTGCTGATAAACATACTTATATATTTCTAAATACAAACATATTATAGATAAATTACACCCAGACACAGAACCAATAATCGTGCTCATCACACAAATATTTGTCCTGGGTGGGAATCGAACCCACGACCTCTGGCTCAGCAGTCAGGATCACTAACCACTAGGCCAACAGGCCAGTCAGTTTGAGTACAAAATGCATTAAAAGATTATTTGAAACACTTATGTTGCGTAATACCCAAAATTCGTATTTACTTTATTAAAAACTAGCAGTTCCTGCGCGACTTCGCTCGCATGTACATATTTATATATTTTGCGCGGCACCTTAATTCTTTTCTCAAAATAAAAGTAGTCTAAGTTACTCCTTATAACACCAGCTATCTGCCAGGGAAAGTCCCGTGGGAGTCGGTCCACCCATTCCGGAGATTAGTCGGAACAGAAAGACAAAAATTGAAAAAAAAACAGATTTCTAGGCATAGGTATCGGGCAAATAACTGTATGAGCTTCAAAAAACTATTAATATGACATTACAAACATACAAACAGACACTTTAATTTTATTTATTTGTATTGATAAGGTGATGTGTTCATCACATGATAACAGTTCACTATTAAATAAAAATGAGATAATAGACATTATTATGAATATTTATACCGGTAGTGCTACGCCATTGGTCCGCCTGAGAAATGGCGCGCAATGGTGGGGTATTAAAAAAATAGACATAAGTTATAAAGTTAATAACGGTCACTTGAGTGCTGATCAAAGTACGCACAACATAGAAGTTTACTGTTAGTTTTTAGTTTTAGTTTAGTTACTGTTTGCTGTTAGTGTGAACTATCAAAGTTTATAGCAATTGTGGCGTGGTTACTGCTAACCTTTATACAATTTCTAAACAATTAATAGGTTATCTGTAGAACTCATTTACACAGTTTAAATAGGGCTGATATTGGTGGATCGGAATCAGACTCGTTAGTTACATCTTTATCGATCGATACTAAGTTAATTAGACTTGTCTAAAACAAAAATATTACACGTC
Organism: Callimorpha dominula; assembly: GCA_949752705.1. Lineage (NCBI taxonomy): Eukaryota > Metazoa > Arthropoda > Insecta > Lepidoptera > Erebidae > Callimorpha > Callimorpha dominula. Next base: position 13,503,081 of record OX457011.1, read on the forward strand.
TCGTCTCGTTCGTTCAAGTAATTCTGTTTACCTTCTTGTGTTCCCAGATTGACAGCTTGTGTAAAAAAAAACATATCTAAAAAAAAATTGGTTGTCTGTAAAGTCGGTTTACGGACGATAATTTTACGTGATAACGTCATATAAAAAACAGTGAAAGAGAGATAGATGCGTCACAAGCCGAACGCTTGGGCCGATCGTGCCTCTCTATCGCTTGTTCCGCGCTCTCGCTTGCACGGTCGGCTCAAGCGGAACGTGACAATGAGGCATGCTTTTTCGTGCGTGCAGCCGGCGGCGTTCATCGATTTATAAGACGTTATCACGTCAAAAAGGTAGTGCGGAGATGTGACAAGGATAAAAATATATTAAACAGCCGAGCTCTGGCTGTGAAAATCGATAATATCAGAGTCAATCTAAAAACTTTCTTTTTTGGGTCCGTGCAGTTAATTATTGAGTTTAGCTAAAAGCAAGTTAATTTTTACGATAATATTAAGTGTCCATGAAATTTTTAATCAACGCCAGCGTCGGGCTATTCTGAAATAAGTAGGTCAGAAGGACCAAGGATCATAAATCAAACATTTTTGATTGAATTTCTTAACAATATGATAAAATCAAATTGTTAAAGAAAACTGTTCCAAATTATTAAAACTGAGTCAAATTTTTATACAAAAGCAGGAAAAAGATCAAAATAGGTTCTAATTATTTTCAAGGCTAGCGAAATTGATCACAAGCTTTAATTAATAACTTTAAAGGTTGAGTCAGACAACAGGCGGGGCGGGACGGCTATGCAGCGTGAGCAGGGTGTAATGTACTATAGACTGATGGGTCTGAATTATTTCGGTTGTGTGTAATCCTTTGCCAGGTTTTGACCATCCGCCGCTACAATGGTGCAATTAGAGAGCGCAGTAGAGAGTTCGGATTTTATTTAATATTTTCAAAAACATGTTTGACCCGTCATATACCTAGAATATAGAAGATGTCACACAGCGCCGCACTAGTACCTTTTAACCGCCGCAACGTCCCGCCCCGCCCGCTGTGTGACTCAACCTTAAAAAGGCTTTTCCTTTTTTATTTCTTTTTACTATATTTCAGGGGATTAACAAAAATCATTAACTTCCTATTTGTGTAAAGTACTTGGGAACCGGTTTATAATGTTATTATCGTGGGTCACAAATTACTTCCCCTTTAACTACACCGACTAAGCTAAATATTTGTATTAGGATCGGTGACGTATAAAATGACGTCACCTTACTAAAAGTTCGAAGAGATTTTTAGGTGAAGTATTACATATTATGGTGTCAGTTGGTTCGATACCGATACCGTCGAAAAATAAGTGGGTTCATCAGATTTTTTTTTACTATGTCGGTAGCAAAGATGCATACGGCCCGCCCGATGGTAAGCGGTTACCGTAGCTGGACGCCTGCAATTCCAGGGGAATCGCATGCGCGTTGCCGACCCTTTAAAAACCTATACGTATGTTGAAGATTAATACACTGGGTGGGATTAATCACTCGATTATTAGAATGTCGTCATAGACCCTATGACATCATTCGAATGGGCTACTTCAATTCAGGGCTATAACTTATTGCGTTTTGATGAGTTGCGCGTTTCAGCGATATTTTTAGGGTTTTTAACAAAACATAAAATAAATTACGTAAGCATTACTCTAGTAATCCTTCCAGGAGTAATACAATCGAACGTCAAAGATCTCTGAACATATACTTATATGTAATAATTAAACATAAAAATAAATTTATTTATTTAACTAATATTGATTAGCTGTATTTATGGAAGGAAAGAAACAGAGTTGAGCAAGGCACTTCATGGCAGGACCATGTTGATGTGGCAGTGAAGCGTACTGCAGTTTCGGCCCCGCCCTATAGAACCTATGATGTACGTCATGTGGTTTTAATCCAGCCGTTTTAATCTTAAAGTTTTTTTTTCTAAATCAATGTAACGCTTACTTTTGAACGTATAATTTAAAATCCATATATATACAAATAAATAAAATTAAAGTGTCTGTTTGTAATGTCATAATAACCTAAATGCGTCTGAATTTTTACACGGTATGAATACCAAAAAATCTATTTTAATTTTTTTTTGTATTTCTGTTTGTTCAGGGTAATCTTCGGAACGGGTGGATCAATTTCTTTCTCTCACTGGCAAAAAGTTATAAGGAGTAACTTAAGCTACTTTTATTTCGGAAAAGGTAATGTTCCGCGTAAAACATAAAAATATATACTGTACAGCATGTGCACGCGAGCGAAGCTGCACGGGGCACAGCTAAAAAAAAACCTTAAGCACGGACTGTAGAGTCAAGAGAAAGAAAAGTCATATTTATCCGTAGTAGTAACAACGACGTGGTAACACCTGCCCTCTAAAATAATATAGAGTTGATAATACATAAGTTACAGTAACCGTAATTATATAGAGTTGATAACACATAAGTTAAAGTTTACCATCAAACTGTTCAAATACCCCTTACGTTAGGAATCAAAACCAAAACTAACATACTCACAATACTATTCCTACAAATAAACAATAACTACATTTGCTCAACGCATTCAGACTTAAACAACCTTATTCAGTATTTACTCAAGCAAATATTAAACGCTAGCGACAATGAGACCCACATACAAACAGTCAAAGTTGGGAACTAGAGATCGGCATACAACTTTCTCATAAACTTTATTTACTCGTTATATGCCATGGAATTTCTAGAAAAACCGCAGACGATCGGTATCGGAGAGGAATGAGCGAACAATGAGAGAAGAATGTAAGGAATTGTTCATTGTTTGAACGTTCATTATTTAGGTATAGGACAAGGAAAACATCAAAGTTCTAACACCCTCAAGTCTCGAAGTTATTGAATATCTTAGACTTTCAGCTTTTTACGTTTAAATATCGAATCGAGTAAAATGTGAATACAACTTAGATATTTGAGTGGCGTGTTGTTCTAGTAGTTAGCCATCCTGACTGCTGAGCCAGAGGTCGTGGGTTCGATTCCGGGACAAACAATTGTGTGATGAGCACGATCATTTGTTCTGTGTCTGGGTGTAATTTATCTATAATATGTATGTATTTAGAAATATATAAGTATGTCTGTCAGCAGTCTAGTTACCATAGTACAGACTCTGCATAGTTAGGGATCAGACGGCCGTGTGTGAGATGTGTCAAGTAAAAAAAACTGCAATAGTAATATATTTCAATATCGAAACCTTTTATTTGCGAAATGGACACTTTTGCATACATGTATATTCAAACTACGCGACTAAAGAAGAGGTAGCAGTATACAAATCTTGCAAATAGTTTTAAAACAACATGTTTACAAATAGCAGTGTCTTGTGTATATTTGTTCATTACAATGTTACAGAGATAAACAAAGCAAAATTGCTTAATGGCATGTAAAAGATTTATCCCATAGCACAACATCTCAAACGAAATTTCGCTGCAGTAAGCTGCCTTTGTTGCACACGCAAGCAGCTTACTTAGTTTTCGTGTTACCGAACACCTAAACTTGAATTACACTTGCATTTCAAACTAGCTCGCAATTTTGTGGAACTTCAAAACTATTACCTTCCAACCTGGTGAACAAAGATTGATATTTGATTTCAGCTACAGCAAGTCCACTGCTGAGCACAGAGCTATCAACAATTCAATAATTGAACATTGGTCTATTGTCTTCCGTCCAAAGTTTTCTTACCACTTTAATCAGGTTGTTTGCTCATCGCGCCACGTCCTACGCTGCGCTTTCTTCCAAGAACTTTCTTTCTCAATGGTTGTTTGAAGTACGCTTAGCTCAACCTGTTCACTTTGACTTTGACCTTTTCGTTTTGCCTTTAGCAGTAAAGGTAAAACATAATTACATCTGACATCTGGATTTTGCTAGAGAATTCTGCGTTCTCATTTATATTTCACAAATCTCCATTTCCCGTTTAACAACTTTGAACCTTTCTGAATTTGTATTCGTAAAAAGATGAGAACCTTATTGTACTCATATACTCACGCTTACGTATATCTCGAAAGGGGTAGGCAGATGTCTATTAAATACAAACATTTTGCCAACTATACTTAATTTGATCGGACTCATGGTATATGGGGCTAACCTATTGCCGCATATACCGGGCATTTTTGGAATTAACGATGAGAAAATTTTGGGGAATATATTAAAAGGGTCAGTAGTAAAGAAGAAAAGGTAATGAGAGGTAAGGGATATTACTTATAAGGATGGATTGAGGAGTGTAAGCCAGAGCTTGATCAGGTAAGGTTCGCAAACCAGGAACTCAAACTGGCTGTTGATGGGAAATTCGAGCTATCTAACATTGAGAACCCTATCGAAGTATATCTTGTTAAGACTATTATAGTAATACAAAGGATAACAAGTGATTTTGTTTGTATCGTTAGATATTAAACCACAATTACTTCTGACCTTTTTTCTTTTATCTACAAATATTATGATTCAAACGCCATATACTTTAACATACCTTTACAAATAACGCAAATCCTAACCTTTCAAATGGTCCCCCTGTAATCTTGTCGAAAGGTCGCGCTCAAGGACGGGCTATTCCGCATTTCGGTTTTACGTCTTTTTTGTTTATAAAACGTTCAACTAGATTAGATTGGAGGACTCCCTATAAAAAACGCCATAAAATCTATTATAGAAGCATAGATAAAGAGTCGGAATGTCCACACTTAAACGAATGGCTTGTAAAATTTACAAGATGGCGGGTTTTAGAGTCTGACTTTGCTTGAATTTTGTAGAACGAATTTGTTGCGGGATTGGTCAGTGAAGTTTTTACTAAGTAAAAGTTTTACCTAGTGTTTTGAGTAGCTTTATCGGAGTGGACTACCCTTAACATTTAGGGGTATGAAAAATAGATGTTGTCCTATTCTCATACCTACCCAATATGCACAGAAAATTTCATGAGAATCCGTTTCGGAGGAGTTTAATTACAAACACCGCGACACGAGAATTTTATATATTAGACAAACATAGTTAGAAAGACAATTTAGTTGGCGATTGAGTGGCGAATTATAAGTTTATTGCTGTTTATGAATAGTATAAATAATATTTATTAATTCAAATTAAAAAAATAAATAAAACCTAAAATATCCACGTTACTATAAACATTTCTTTCGCATAAATAACATACCTATTTCACAAAAAATTCATATAAATCATAATTTCAACCTCTGATCATAAAAAATACTGACACACGAATATAAAAAAAAAACTTGTAACAAAGTAGCATTTCTGTAAATTGTAATCCATTAAATATAAAAAAAAAAAAAAATATAAAATCCAATTATATTGGCAAATTAAAATATACGTTTCAACGAATTTGAGTTCGGAGAGTAACGAGCCAAGTTTACATTGCGCTAAGTTAATTGCTTAACAGAAATTTTGTAACAGCATACTCCAAATTACTCCAAAACATTACATCTGTTGTTAACTTTTTATCATATATTTACCATAAACACTTCAGATTTCTGATAGATCCAGTGCAGAATATTGCGTTAACATTGCATTAACAACATTCTTCTGGAGTTCTTCTGATGAGCAGGATTTAAGGGCGTATATGGGGACGGCATATTGTTGGCAACGCGCTCGTGACACCGCTAGTGCCATTGCCATGATTCTTTATTAATTTGTCGTTCAATATGCATGGTTGCTAGCATAGCATCAAAAAACTTTTTTAGAATAAAAAAGGTATGCATACCAATATCACTACGGTTGGCATCGACTTTAGGCACACCGATCTGGTTATGTTCAAACTTATCCAAAAATAGTAAAATGAACAGTATTCTATTGCTATGTTCTTACGCAAGGAGAAAAAATAAGACACAACAAATTAGAAAACCATTTACAGATATGCCTTTCATAAAATCAAAAGTGATTTCTTTTCACCAATCAAACTTGATCTACGCCTTGTGAAATCGAGGCATAATGCTCTGCCAGGAGGACCTGGCAAAGTCGATGACTAAGGCAAGACCCTGGCAAGACCGCCGAAGTCATTCTTTCCAATCGGCCATTTCCTAATGGCCGATTGGAAAGAACGACTTCGGAGACCAAGGGCAGTGAACGCTTGAATGTGACTAAATTTAGCTAAAGATAGCGGGAGAAGATGGTATACTCTGTAATCCAGCAAAACGATGTCCGGCCTCGATGACCAATAGTCTGAGGGTAATGGGTGGGGCTGCCCCTTTACCTACTCCTTCTTAGGTTACAACCGAGCTCCTGCAGTAAGCCCAGCTATGAGGGAACACCGTGTCGTTTTAGCCTTTTCGATTCCGATATACCACTTCACATTAGATTCGGTAAAGTGATGACCAGTCGGGGTTTTCACACGTCTAAAAAAATTAGCATCTCGAGCCTGTCTATGTCAGGCGTTGCTAATTATTTATTAGTACAAAATAAGAAATGAGATTAAGTTAAAGTTCGCCAGGGAAATTACAATTTGCTGAAATTTCCAAGAAATTAGGATACAACAACTTATTATGTTTTGCTAGCAACACCTCGCAGTGACGTACAGCAGCGAAAATTTCTCTTTTAGGAAACACTGCAGATCGGGTCACGTTAGATTTCTACAAAAATAAAAAAAATAACGCTGACTAGCAGGCGATATGCGTGTAAGTATTTGCGTTCTTAAACATAAGTACCCGTAAGCCATGTAAACCAGTACATTAACTCGTCATACGGAATTGGTTGAATTTACGAGCTCCAATATTGACCTGTGGCGGAAGCCAAGTTTTATTAATGACATAGCTGGGCCTATGCTTGTGTTTACAGGCGCTAATGTAAAATTATGTGAGCAGGTTATATGGGAGTGGAGCGATGTTTTTTCTCAAAAGTCTTAATTAGAATATGTCAGACTGGAAATACTTACTGAAATGTTACGTTTGTTTTTTTCTGTTAATTCGTATATTTGCTTATACTCGTATGGTAAAGTAAAGCAACTATTCTATATGTTGCTCTGTTCAAGCGAAAACATTAGGCCTTAATCATTTTTGACGATAATATTTTTTAGTTTTTCATAATGATCATTAAGCTAATGTTATGTCGTGTGTTATGTTTTTTTTTTTCTATATGTAGATCGATATTGCCCAATGATGACAGCAGTTTTTTCAGGCTTACATTGAAGTATAGTTCCGTTGTGTATTATTGCATAAAACTATCGCAGTACCGATTCACAGTGCTCACTGTATCACAAGTTGCAGAGTACCGCGTAATATATATCGCGTAATTAGTTTAAGTTACTTTTATCTTCATCATCTTATTTCATAGAACGTCAATTTAGAACATAAGTTTGCATTTTTCTTTTTTCCTTTTTTTTTGTACTGTTTAACTACTATTGCTTTAGATATTATGTGTGCTGAGAAGCAGAGCCAGCTTAATATACTTAGTCAATGCATAGATATATACCGGTCTTAAATTCCGTATACAATATCTACACTCAATAGTCATTAAGTTTAAATAAACCGCATTAATTGTTTACAAAAGCCAAAAAAAAAACGCCGCCGTACAACTAGTATTCGCCACATTGATCGGAAACAGTTAATAAAATACCTACCCTATTTTGCCCAAAGGAAGTGTTTTATTGGTCTGCGAGAAAGAAAAGTTCTGAAAAAAAATATTCGGGTTTTTCAATTACCGGGTCAGAAACATGGTAATAGAGACGCGCTCTTGTCTCATGCAACGCTTATCGAAAGTTGATAGGATAATTACTTTCTTTAAAGGTCTTCGAGTCAAACATCACGTAAAGTACAAAATAAGCGTCAAAATTTTTTATGCACGAATATTGTGCATAAAAGCTTCGCAATCGGAACACTATCCAGAGAAATATAATTCTAATGTTCAAGAAAAAATCCCAATTACTGGTACAGTGAAACTTGGAATACAGTGCTCCTTTATATAGGGTTTTTGACCGCAATAGGTCATAGAGGAACGCAAAGTGCGGTTATCAGCTGACCATAAGCTCCGCGCACTGTCACGTGAGTCCGAGACTTAGGAAAATGAAGTTAAACCTGATTATATATATTTATAGTATTCGGTCACAGTGCACGATGGCCACAAATCCACAGCTGTGAAGGCAAAAGACATAAGTACATATTTTTTCGAAGCCTGAGTCAACATGACTGACCAATTAGAAGCATAACGGAACTTGTAGAGGCAGCAGGATTTAATGTTCTTTTCTGTGTTTGGTGATCTCAAAAATATCGTCAACCGTCTTGATTATTGGCTAGGCTAACGCGTTATTTTAGCCCGTTGTAGTCACCAAGCTGCATCAATAAATTAACAAACATGTGTCAGGGGAAATTAACGAATATACATTTTTAAACAAGGTTATAGAACAAGAAAACTTCAACACTAGCTATTAGAGTTTTTAGATGCTTTGCACAACGGCGTCCAGCACCTATATTTTTTTTTATCGGAGTGCAAATAATCCCACTCAGAAACTAAGTCCTCCTAAACTTTACAACGGCACACGGCTGTTTTCCAAAATCCTTAAGAAAATTACATCGCAACCCAAATATTGAAAGATTACTAACTGTTTTTATTCCGAGAATCTCTCTCATGAGCAATAGTTTTCCGTTCGGTTTTTAACGTGTGAATTCTCAGATAGCTTAAGTTACGCATTAATAAAGCTCAGAACCAAACATTATCTGTTGCGGGGGTGGTCCATAATATTGTTTGCTTAGGACAACTTTAGGTTTGTCGCTCTTTCACATGAAAGCAATCCCAACCATCTTTTTGTGTACCCTCCAGGTGTTTTCACTACTATCCCTCGAGTTGGGCGTTACACCTTTACATAATACACATTGTTTTCCGTTGTACTTCTGTATCTATACTATTATGTATTCTGTGCTACAAAACACCGCAACAATAGCGATGTCACTTCGACAATGTATAAGTGTCACCACTCCAAATGGATATCTTAATAAAAACAGTAGGTGCATTATGTTAGTAATTTAATTTAGCTATTTTACTTCGTCTAGAGCTGCTTCATCTTAGGATGGTAACGATGGTAGTGGCTTGTTTATTGAGGTAGTCTAAATTACTATGCTATATCCTACTAATGGATGTTTGTTGCTCTTTCACACAAAAACTACTGAACCGATTGCGATGAAACTTGGTATGTATATAGCAGGAGACCTGGATTAATATATAGGATACTTTTATCCCGATGTGCTTACGGCATCGGGAGTTACGCGGGAGAAACCGCGGGACGCAGCTAGTATATTAAAACATCACACTCGCGACTCTTAACTGCAGAGCAGAAACTACAGACAGTGTAACAAATCATATGCTTTTTGGGTGGTCTAGTTTCAATACTGAACGACCTTGTAACTACATATGAATATGTAATAAACAAAGATATTGTAATTGGCTAACTTCCAAATAGTAGCGTTACTGAGGGAACATGCTGCCTCAAGTGGTTTCGTTGTCTGCTTGACTAGGTAAGAAGAGCATTAGAGTACTATCGTGATTGTTGTTACACAAGTGAATAATTAAATGGCACGACTGATTGCGGGCTCAGCAGTTTACCTCTGGTACTGTATTATTTTTAAATAAGTATCTCAAAGATGTGGTCGATTTAGAAATATCTTGAGAACTACAAATCTATGTAGTTAGTTAAAGGCTGCAGCCTACTCTTTGTCATTAGGTAAGTTATACTACTATGTTAGTTAATCAGTAGGAAAGTCAATTCGTCAGTTACAAAATTCAAGTATTTATATTTCATATCAAGCATCTTTATATTGCCATCAATTTCTTTTTGTATCTGTATCACACTAAGACAAGTTTTTCGATAAATCATTTAATAAAATAATAATAATATTTTAAATCCAAAACCAAAAGTATTAATCATATTTAAGATAAATCATATTTTCAAATGTGTCACCAAACACAGTAGAAAATCTAACAAACACCAGAAGCAATGAATATCAATCAGCTCAATTGAAATCTTTGGACGTCATATTACAGTATTTTCTAACGGCCAGCTTATTTATCTCGGTGCTTCGTGTATACTCTGCCAATTTAGAATTAATATTCTCATGCTTATGCATAATTCTACTAACGTCGAATAACTTACACGCCACTTAGTTTTAAGACGGCGTTGTCTTATGATGTGGCTGTCCTTTAAGACGCAGCGACAGAATTCGATGAGATTTAAAGACGTCTTTACAACAATTAAATACGCTTGATAAAAAAGTGGTCAAAGTAAACTATTGACAATGGAACACTAGGAAATCAGTTTAATAACTAAGTCTCAAAATATTTGCTTCGAACCTATTCAAAACGCAGTAATTAAGCGCCTATTAATAGTGTGATAGTTCAACAAAACACATTGCTATAATCATTTTAAACGGCACTTAAAATAAATGTCTCGTCACCGAAATGTTTTCCATCGTTTCAATTTCGTAGCAACCGCTGGTCGTATACCAACTTGCTGTACCAAAGCTGTAGTACCTACAATTATCTCATTGCTTATTACTGAAGCAAACAAGTAAAAAAAAGACTTAAATTAACTCTCATGGAAAAGCCTTTTAAGTAATGGATATTAAATACTCTTTGAGGAAACTCTTTGAGGAATGGTTTTTTGTTTAGGATCAGGTGTTTTGCAAACTTCGCGTTAAAGTAAAACTCAATGAAAGATTTCTTAGCAGAGTTTCGAAAAGTGTGCGTTTATAAATAGATTGATAGAAACAAAGCAGTGAGGTAAGTACCTACTTCATTATTTCATTGTTCATTCGTTTTACCCAGTTCTCCAGAGGTAAATAGTACTATCATTACGCTTTCTATGGACAATACCTTTGCTATTCAACTGTTGTTGACTAAATACGATAAGTATGGTTAACGTAGAAGAGTGTTGAAGATTGTAACACGAATGTGTAAAGCGATCATTTGTTACCACGCTTTTATTAGTCTCCCTTGTAACTAACAATGTAAAAAAATCTTAATAGTAAATTTTAACATACTTCTAATAAATGTCGTACCTTTGTATGTTTTTTTTATGGCATAGGGGGCAAATGAGCAGAAGGGCCACCTGATGATAAATTACTACCGGCGCCCGTGGGCACTTGCAACTCAAGAGTCACAAGTGCGTTGCTGGCCTTTAAGATGGGAGTGGGGGAAGGGTGGAAAAGAGGGAGGGGGGGGGGGAGGGAAATGTTAACTTCACTAACTCAGCAAAAGCAATTCGATCATTGCTTCAGTACCGTTTTCAGTGAGGCCTCTTATCACTCCGGTCGAGCCGGCCCATGCGGGTGGAGGGGAAAATCCATCTCCTCTACATACGTGAACCCTCTTCTCACATCATGTAGTGTCTTTTTTATTGTATAAATAAGTAGCTAGTCCATTCTGTGGAAAAGTAAATCTATTTCTGTCTTACTCTTGACCGACTGCGACCACCACATATGCAATTACTTATTTATTTAAATCCTAACACTTCAAAATATTTTTGTACACACCAACAGACAAATCAATCCACACAAGAGAGAGTAAATAATCCCGACGCTACGCACTGATAATCCATTTACATTCTGATGTTGGCACCTGATTTCTGCTTCCGACGGGTTTACTCAGAATCCACCACTTAGGTGGTCTGACTCCGAGCTAATAATAAATTGTAGTACCAACGCTTGGCAAATGTAATAGCTTATGAATATTCGATTAGACTTTGAAAGCTGTTTGAGTTTTAGTTTAAGGGTTCCATTTTTTGCCACGCCGTAGCAGGGTGTAGATTTATATCTTCGATTAATGACCGCCCCCTATCGGCTCCCCTGTTTGGAGTGACGAGCGCTACTTATCACTACATATTAAAACATATAAAACAAAGTCCCCCGCCACGTCTGTCTGTTCGCGATAAACTGAAAAACTACTGAACGAATTTTCTTGCGGTTTTCACTAATAGACAGAGTGATTCATAAGGAAGGTTTAAGTGTATAATTTGTTAAGATTTTGTGTAAATTTATTGAAATGTGTTGATGATTGTTGAAGATGTCTCTGCTACCCGTGCGAAGCCGGGGCGGGTTGCTAGTACAATTATATTTGAACATTTATCATAATGGTGTAAGCGGATTCATGACTACCGATTGGTGGAAATCACTGTAAAACAAAAAATCAAAAAGATCTATGAGTTAAGATGAAGAATTATAAAATACAGGGAGTCGTAATTCCGTATATTTGAGCTTTGTATAATACTAGCGACCCACACGGGTGCAATGTACATACCTACTAAAGTGGTGAACAATTATCGTCATATTTAACACAATACAATATTAAACTATACGTATAAACCTTCCTCTTGAATCACTCTATCTATTAATAAAAACCGCATTACAATCCGTTGCGTAGTTTCAAAGATCTAAGCGATGAGACGGCGGGAAGCGACTTCGTGATACAGAGATGTGAACCTTATCTCTTTCCTCATTTCATTTCACTACACGTCACTTTTTTTGTATGTTTTGTACTTGTTTTAATTTTCTCTCTATTTTTTTGTATGTGTATTTACTTTTAAATGACTAACACACACACCAACACTGTAATTTATCTAACATATAATATCAATGAATGCAGGATGAATGGGGAACATTTTTTTGAAGTGAAAACTTCTTTAGCCACGTTTGTACACTTTTGCTAAGGGGAAAAAGCACTTAACTCGTGACCGTCACGCTAATAGTACATAAATAGATGCACTAGAGGGCGCTAATCTAAATATTGAGTTCTGGTCAGCTCCTTATTAATTAATGTCACCAACCTGCTAATGTGACGTTTTAAGTTCGTCGTTTCATTTAAGTTTTCACTTCTGTCGGCAGTCCCATGTCTGCCTATTTTTTATTTCTGTACTACACATTATATTCTATTGGTATGAAAGATCAGGACCGATTTTTTTCACACTGTTAATTTTCTTGTATGTATATTTGTGGCCAATACCTATTTAACATTTTTCTACGTTGTAGAACCAGAGCTTTACAAGGACAATGTTTGTAACGTAAAGGCCTTGCAAACTATCATTTCTGGTATCGCGAATGTTCATGAGTAGGTAACTCCCGGTAACTGCTTAACACCAGTTGGGTCATGTGCCAAGAAGAACAGAAGAAAGAGCAGAGCTTCGATCATATATATAATATAGATGTTTAATCTGCGCTCAAAAAAGTGGCACCAACTAAACTGTGCTTAAATGCAGATGTAAGCACAGTTGTGCTATCAGATGTTTCGTGGCAGCGCTAACGGTGTGACGTTTTAGATGTAGCCAAAAATGCTAAAACTGTACTTTCGAAATACAAAGAAGGCATGAAATGTCGTACCTACTTTCGATGACTTTAGTATTATTATGATACCTTTATTTATTTGAAGTAATGTAAAAAACGATAATTTATAAAGTTAGTTTTTTTTTAATACGTAGCTTGAGCATCCGTCCCTAGAACTCTTACGAGCGTACGTGTGGAATACGTACCACAATTACAAGTATTCCACGCGTACGCTCCATTGTAGGCAGTAATAAACTACAGACACTATACATTGCAGTTTTTGTATCAAACTAATATAACACTTATTCATACGAACATTCATTGTATGGTCTGCACCTATGCACGTACAGTATCTGCAACTATCGAGTGCCACTATTTGACGCGATTTTTGTAGGAGAATCTGTATCTATCTAAGAGTACAGAGAAAAATCGTATACAACAATTTTGATTCTTTTCAAGCCTACACATAATCCTGAACGATTATTTCTCCCCCTGCGGTGGTCGTTCTGACGTTAGACAGCTGTTTACACTGAGACTTTGCGTGATATTGTTTAGTGCGAACCGCTTGAGGCACAAGTAAGCTTCACTTAAGTTTCGGTTTATCACTGATCTCTAGAAAAATATTGATCCGCACAATTTCGCATTTTGTACAAGTACAAGGCTACGGAAGTACAAGGCTATATCGAAGTTCTATAGTTAGACCAGGTTGTCGGACTTTTTAGGACTCCAACTACCCGTAACAGAGCTTATCGTGCTCTCCGAGGCACGGAGGGCTCTCAATGTGTTAAGAACTGTCACCCATCCTAAGACTGGCCTGGCTAGTATTGCTTAACCTTGCAATGTGCTAACCTACTCGGTTACCACTTATCCACTTTTTAATTATGATTCTTTTCTTATGATTTTTTGTTTTATGGGATAACGATATTGAATTTAAGTAGACATATTAAGCTGATGTCACCCCAAAGGACCACCTTTACTCACTGTTTTAGCACTTTTCTTGTTATTCCTATTTGTGACGAGAGATGCCGGTTGATAAGCATGTTGTTTATAGACACCGGTAATGGCCCACCATCATTCGGGTCCTCAGCTCGTTTGCTACTTTAAGGAATCACATCATCTTCATTTGTAGCTAGTCTTTTCTTACAGTTCATATCATTTTTTTTTCTCATGCACAATCTGACTAAGATTTCGTCTATCATCCCGTCAACGCCTTGCAGAACCTATCATTCTACACCACTAAAGAAAATCTTACCAAATCATTGTTAACTATGATCAAACTTGTTTATTTTACAGTTTTTTACAGTATAGTACAGTACAGTTAGTATTTTACAGGCGTTCCTTGTTCAAGGGTGGTCCTTGGATTAGGTTTCACCAACACTGAATTAAATTATCAATTGTTTTTCTAATGAATAACTATCTCCACATCTTTAGCAATTGTCTGAAAGAATATGCACTGTATAATTTGGATTCCAATTATTATCGAACTTTGACAAGAACAAATGAAACTCGTCAGGAACTTACTCAGATCAATGTCAACTGCGGAATAATAAAAAACAAGGCCGAAGAGTTTGTACGGGAACCGGTTTTGTCTGAATACTTGGGGCAAATAAATAAAATAAAAAGCCTTTGAGCAAATAATACGGTATATTCCAGTACCCAAAATAAGTCACAAAACAACGGTCTGAGTCTTTGCATCTTGCATTGACTCCTTGCATGTTTTGAAACGATTAGACGGATTACGTACGGCCTACTTTCTCAAAGTAAGCAAAACAGGAGTGAAAATAATAAAATACACATATAAACTTTATTAATTACTAGACACATCCAAATTTAAAGTAACAGCAAAAGGTTATACCTGCTAAGTTTCACTTGCTTTAAATTTGGATTGCATATCTAGCTCTCCGTATTTGCCAACAGTTTACCAGATTGGTTGATGATTATGCTGACTACTTCACTGTCGAAAGCCGAGGCAGATGGTTTTATTAACCTATGATTTTTATCATTAACCCGAAATAGCTAACGCTAAAAAAACAGATTATTAGTTCATTAAAGCGTCCGGCAAGTCAACACACATATTTTGCTGTCAACACACACGAGACACGACTGAGTCTACGAATCGGCGTGCGACACCATCGGGAGTCAATACTCGTTGTCGTAGAAACAGTCTCGCATTCCTTAGTTGCCTAAATCCCTACCTAGATAGACTAAGATTTCTTTGTTACGTAATTACTCGGGACTATAGTTGATAGACACCTATCATCATCATCATATTCATATCTTCACGCCTGTAAATCTGCAAAGGGATATGTAGAGGTGTATTACACACTTGCCCAATTGCACACACTGCCACGTATATTCTTAAGGGTGGAGTTTTTTTTTATAGACAATGTGTTGTATTGACAATAAATAAAGTATATTGCTCTAAATTGCCATAAAAGTGTTAAGAGAAATATCGTTGTGCACAGAAAAGGACGCAATCACGTATGTGAAACTGATAAACATCTTAGCAATGTGCAATAGTGCATTTGTAAGGTGAACAGTCAGCCGGATAAACAGAGGGCGGGGTGATCGACCGATGTGCATCGTTGTCTACGATACTGTGACCACGGCATCCGAAAATAAACGAAATTTTATGAACAAAGAACTAAGAAGTTCGACCATAATTGTATTTTTTACTTATTTCTTTCCAGTGTAAATTGAACCACAGATAAGATAATAGTTAATTCGTAAGTTGAACTGTCATTGTTAAATTTTCTGTACGTGTACCTTGATTATTTGACGGTTTTCACGTAATTTTTAAATTTAAAAAAAATCAACTTTCTGCTCTTCTATTTTGATACCGAAATTTTCGTAAAAATCGGTATAAAGAATTCTCTACACGTATTTATGTATTTATAAACGTGTATTGTAGCATTATGTATAGCCGAGAAATAATTGATTTAACATAGTTTCTTTTATGTTAACCCTTTTTTTCTTTTATTTTTTGTCACCTTTCTCTCATACGACATTATATTAGCTTTATCAGCCAATTTGTAATTGCAATTTGTCAGCCACATAATAAGATTTTTGTATTAAATACAAAGATCTTATTATGTCGCTGACAAATTTTCCTTCCACGAAATTTCCTTAAATGTTCGTTGGAGGGACATGCATCGGCACATATGGGCCGGCTCGACCGGAGTTATACCACAGCCTCACAGAAAACCGGCAGCGAAGCAATGCTTGCATTGCTGTTTCCCTTCCCTCACCCCCCTCTTAACCCCCTCTCCCCTCCTCCCACTCTCCTCCCTCTTCCATCCTTAAGGCCGGCAACGCACTTGTGACTCTTGCGTTCCAGGTGCCTATGGGCGGTCTGCTTGTTTGCTGTATTAAAAAAACAAAAGTTGTTAACGCTGTACGTTATTCACGGGGTCTACTATACGACCACACCCTTTCTGTACCACACTGTACAGATAGGTACTCCACTACTCACAAGGACTAAAACTAATCACCCCGCTAACAGTAAAAAATACCACTGAGACGTTCCAAGGTTTTCGTATTATTCCTAGCTCAATAGACAAGCAAATCACTCGCTTACAAATAAATGTAATATCTTACTCAGGAAAATATACCTTTCGTTTTCATTAGACGAAAAATGTTTGTGTATGGAAGAATTAACTTATATGTTTTGGCAAGCACTATTTATGTTCTACCAAGTAAAAAATAATAAGAAAAAGGTGAGGTGGCGGCGTGCGGCGTAGTAATATATTATTTTTCTCTTTATTGGTATTCTGAATATTATAGTGTTACAAAACAGTGTCACTACCACTGATATAAGCTATCAAAATCACTAAAGTTAACAGTAACTGCCATGCTGTTACCTCGATCAGCACTCAAGTGATCGTTATCAACTTATAATACATTCCTACCCTTTTATAACCCCACTATTGAACTATATTTATCAACCGACCGAGCATTGCTTTACCGGTAACTAGTCATAATTATGTCTATTAACAAATTTTTATTAAATAGTGAACTGTTTCATTTTATTTTATATTTATATAGTTTGCCCCTATTTTTAATAAAATAAATAAGTGTTTTTGATGTACCGACAACAATAGCTGATCTGGAAGCGAATCACGATAACACTTTATTAATAAAAGCTGAATCTGAATTTAATAGCATTTCACGTTTAATAATTTTTAATCAAATTATTGCCTTGACATTTTATTTATTGTATTATAACAATTGTGTAATTAATAGTATCTGACCAAGTATGTGCATGCGTTCATTTATATGTATAATTAATATCTTGCCTTGAATGTTCGATTTATGAGTGTATTTCTAATATTACTATGTTTCAAACACAATGTAAATTGTATATGAAATAAATAAATCAAATAAAATCAAATAGTTAATGAGAATATAATCCTAACTAATATTATGAGTTTGTTTGTTCGCTTTCATGCCTTTACTACTTAACTCATCATCATGAAATTTTGAATAAATTATATCAGTAGAGAAAAGGACATAGGGTTTCTTTCATCCAGAAAAATCTACTGTTTCCAAGGGTTTCCTGTTAATTAATAAATCTCTCAAAAGCTTCAATAATATATATTAACCCTATTATTCTTTTATATTTATTTACCTTTAATTAATATATTTTTGTTGAGATGATATCTTTAACACCATCATCGCCATCTGACCAAAACTCCTAGAGCTCCTGTATACATGTGCTAAACACACATTATACCACTTTCTCCACACTGCTATAATAATAAGACTCATCTTCAGTCATTCACTCTTGACGGAGTATTCGTGGTTTCGTGATGAAGCTCTGGTTTGGATAATGCCTCCCTTGCGATGCGTCTCCATTTGTCGGTCTTCAGCGTTACGGGAACACTGGAATATATTCTATCAATTATATATGTATTTAAACTGCCTCAGTAAAAGTTCTATCAAATTCAATATACGGTATACTAAACTTTCTGTTTCGGCGTCTGCGTTTGTTTTCGAAAGATTCTTACTACGCAGTTATTCGGGATGACTCGTCAGTCTATTAACAGACAAAGAGGAGAAGGCTCTCAATTAGACAGATTATTTTTTCTTTTTTTTCCATAATTATTTTTTTGTTTGAATTAATTATACTCAAGGTTGGTCTCATTTCAATTTCACGAAAATATTCCACCATAAAGGGTGGAAAATTAGGGGTGAAGAATACAAACATGAAGTCAGTGATACTTAAAAAAAATGATAATTCGTTTTTATCTTGTGGCAATAAATTGGCAGTAGCACAGTAATCCATTAATATGGCCACAGTACAATCCGTCGCCATTGATGCGCCAGAGCACGCACTCATTGTATGGTAATTGCCGCGCATGCGTCGTTAGCGCGGAAGGGCCGATTGTTTTGGTATTTCAACGAAATGACACTCTGATATTAGCCGCAGTTTAACCTAACGTGTTAGTATTTATGTTAGCTGATAGAAGAAATGATTTGATATTGCAAATGTCAATGTATCTTGTTTGTTGAATGTTTCTTTTATACTTGTAACTGAAACTCATTATTGAAAATTGAAAAAAACAAATATATGAATTTCTATACATAAACTCTCATACGTTACCATTGGAAACCCCCGTCCCCCACCTCACCGGGGGCTGGCGGTGAAGTGGTATGTCAGAATAGAACTGACTAAAACCACACGGTGTTCTGACAGATATGGGTCTATTGCAAGTCTAGTCTAGTCCCTTTTCGGCGCCTTCTTAGCGGACTCTCATACATTCGTGCATTTTACATCTAAAACCATAAAATGTTAAAAAACACTAAAGGCCCGGAAAAAGTATGAAACAAAAATGTTTCAGTATTTTTTATTGTTCGTTTTTATAAGCTCTTTAAAATTTCTTAAATAATAGAAAATAATAGAAAATCGGTTGACAACCAGGTTACAGAAAGTACTGCACTGTTTTATCTATACTTATCTCGCTAAAGCTTGTCAATAGCTTCGAAACAAAAAAAAAAACAATTCACATTATTCGTATTCATATCATTCATAATCTACCTTGCTGAACTAGGAGAGTGAAAAACCTCAATGTTTCTGTTAGGTATTAATATATAGCCGTTCGTAATAATAGCCGTTCTTCTTCATAAGATGTGGTATAACAATGTTAGTTTATTTAGTACTAGCAACCCGCAGCGGCTTTACACGGGTAGCAGAGACATTTTCAACAATCATCAACATATTTCAATCAACTTACACAAAATCTTAACAAATTATACACCTAAACCTTCCTCATGAATCACTCTGTCTATTGAGCATCGGCATGAAAATCCGTTCAGAACAGACAGATAGACAGACGCGGCGGGGGACACTGTTTTATAACATGTAGTGATTAGCGGATCTTTTTTATCATTAAAGTAATCATTTATACAATAATATATATTAACAGTAAATGATAGATTACGTCACCGGAAATGGGTCCTCAGTCCTATAAACAAGGAACTAAAACTATTCGCAAGCGGTGCTCGGAAATACACAATTTATATTTGTTTGGGTATTTAGCGAGTATGCTTGACATATTTTGTCGCACAATATGAATTTATTTAGTGGAGATAGTTAATGTAATGGTGTCTATAAATCTTTTTCTTCAATGTCAGCTTTTCCTCACAATAAAAAACCTCATAATTACAAACAAATAAGGCTACAAATTATCTAAAATATAAGAGAAAAAGAATACAATAGAAATGGACCTAATATAGAACCCTGAGGCACGCCCCATTGTACCAACAAGCCGGTGGATAATAAGCCAGTAACACCAACTCATTGATTCCTATTTTATACATATGACGAAATAACTGCCAATGCGTTACTCTATACTTAATCGAAATTGAGTTTACAGTAAGGATGTTATGACAGGCGCAGTTGAATGCTTTCGAGAGATCATAGCTGGTACGTTTTCTGCTGGGTGGGAGAGTACTGGTCGTTTCTCGTTCTGTCTGCTGCCTCTCATTCCCTGTCTGCTGTTTCTTTAGCGAGTATCACCTTTTAGCAAAACTCGCAATAACAGCACGCAACGGACTTTCGATCTCATCCCGGAACATCAACAGATCCGTAGTTTTTAACGAGAACTTCACACGTCTATAGCCATTGCAAAGCTGAGGTAATGTGGAGTCCGTTCTTGTTACAGTCTCTCTACTAGAGTATGGAGTGCAGTAGGTATTCTTGCGATAGCCGACGCACTAGTGGCTTGCTTCTTGTTCCACTCGGGCACTTGCCAAAGTAGCCATCCAGTCGGAGAGGCCTCCATTTTGCTTTCCTAGACAATCTGTTATGCAGCATGCTCTATGTATAATTAATTTGGCTCAAAAACTTTATCTATAGGAGTAGAAAATTAAAAAACCTAATCTCCGATTCCTCCTAGTTTATTACTAATCTCTCTAATCTTTTTTAGTTCCCATTACTACTTATCATGTTAAACTTTTTCTGACGTTAGATAAAGAAAGTCTTGTTTGAAGCAATATTACCTGTCTTTAAAAGGAAAATCGTGGTCATAAATAAAAACAGCGAAAGTAATAAACTGAAATCGTTAATTAGGAATAGCTATTAATATAACTAATTAACCTTTTACAACACATTTATCATCTGTTATGAGATAAACAAAAATATAAATTGAATATAGATTAAATTTGGAGTTTCCAATTGGAACATAATAAATTGACTTTTAGTTTTGTTTGCAAAATTTGTTATAACTTCAAAGACGCCGGGTGAATACTAATATATAACAATAAAATTACTGTAATAAATTGACTGGGGAAAGGCTGAATTGGTATATACTTAGCTTATGCTAAGCCAAACGTTTTTACATAAAGTTGGAAAGGATGTAGATGAAACAAATGTATTAATTGTTCATTTCCTATATATCTTATTTTAATTTTGTAATATTTTGTCTCAAACCAGTCTTAATGTAGCATGTGTCTACTATCAGAGACATTATAAGCATAATAGATGTGCACGGATTAACTTACCGATGATTATCTATAACAAAAGGCCCTGAACTCTATAGGTACTAAAGAGAAAAACAAACAACTTACGTTAGTGTGGTATTTAAGATCAAAACTGTGGTACTTCTAAAGAAAATATTTAAAAAATTGCAAAACTGAAAACACGTCGCTATTGTTGAAGAAATTATGAGTGACAATGGCGCTGATTTTATTGAACACTCGACTAAACTAAAACCTGACTTAATTTCTTCATATGAAATCAACCTTATCTTCTTCGTAACAATGTCTATTTGTTATTGGCATCGTATTTCTCAGCGCCACTAAATTTATTTCAATACTCAACTTTATTTCCACGCAGCGAGAGTATTATTTTTATTCATATGCCGTATAGTTGCCGTATAAAAACTTGTTCAAAACGAACTAAGATGACTATTTTAATTACGAAGACGCTTACTACGAGTAAAAACACAGAGCAAAAGAGATGGCATTCAACGGATAGCGGCTCTCGCTACGTGGTATTAAAGTTTATTTAAGCGTGTCAGACTTTAATCGACAAATAAGTTGCTTATTTCGATAGCGACATATATTACCTACTTGTTTAAATTTGAAATAAGACCTTTTTTCGAAGTGTACAAGGTTTACATCTTATATGAAGAAAATTTTGCCAATTTTAGTTTAAAGAGTGAAGTAACAGAGTTAGAACAAATATTTGACTACTTATTAAAACAAAATGTGATCATTTAACAACTGCATATATTTTTAATTTGCTTAAAAACACGATTATGATTATTTTATAACAAAACTAGTTGACCCGCGGAACTTCGCCTGCGTTTGTAAATTTTCCCCTTTTGTGCAACATTTTTCAATTATGCCCCACTCCTATTAGTCGTAGCGTGATATTATATGGCCTATAGTCTTCCTCGATGAATGGGCTATCCAACACTAAAAGAATTGTCAAAATCGAATCAGTAGTACCGGAGATTACTCTGAATATCCAAACTCGCAAACTTTACCTCTTTATAATATTAGTATAGAAGAAGGAAAAATATTTTAATACATCAAATATTGTGTCTGATTTTGAAAAGAAGTAATTTAATATTTGTTATTCATGCGTAGTATGTATATTGTAAAGTAAATAAATAAAAAGTGTAAGCACGGTTAATACAACGGCACAAATATTTCGGACCTCTCTTTTACGTCATTCTTACACCGTAAGCTAAATATAAATTAGCGACATAAATCTCAATATGGCCGCACTTCTAGTGCTTCTACTAAGCATAAATATTAATTTTTGCAACCAACTTTCACATACAGATAACCATTTCATTTGCCAAACTTAATTAATTTAATAGATATTTATTTATCTTATACTTCATTAGATGTTATTTATTAGTATTGGATACAAAATGTATTTACATTTATTCTTGTAACTGGTATTGACTAGTCGGATAAGGTTGGAAATTCATGGTGTGGAACTGTTGTTCGAAGCACTGCTAATGTGGTAGCCTTTTAACTACACGGAGATGTATATTTATTAACATGTTATGACTAAGAATGTATGAGTACTTCTTAGTTATACCTCAATATGAGAGGTAGAGATATATTGGTATTGGTACAGGTCTAATGCGGTTTAGATAGGCTTCATAAAATCATTATTCTTAGAACTTTCAGATACGCATTTTCTCATGATGTTTTCCTTAACCGTAATAATTATCTTTTAAAAAAAGTATCACCGACTTCAATACGCTTCAAAATACCCAAATCGCTTCAAGTACGCCTATAAAATTTTAAGAGTTCCCTAGATTTCGTAAGGATCCCATCATTAGATCCTGACCTGATGACTATGGGACCACCTGGGAAGTATACCCTTTCAAACAAAAGAAGAATTTTCCAAATCGATCCAGACGTCTTTGAGTAATCGGTGAACATAGAACCTCCTCCTTTTTTGAAGTATTTTAAAAAGTAAGATAAAGGTAGCTGGGAAGGACTGGATGCGGAAGGCGGAGGACCGGGTGCTAAGGCGTACATTGGGAGAGGAGAGGCCTATGTCCCGCAGTGGTAGAATAGGCTAATTGATTTTGGATAAAAATTAATTTGTAACGTTAACTTCGAAAATCCAAGGGACGCAACCGGGTAATGAACTTGAACCAACGACATGAGACGTCACTGCTTAGATCGCCATGCTGTCACTGCTTGTTTATACTTCCTTTCTAAAAAATGTTTTTCTCGTCTTCAGCTTAGAAAAGGAAGTTTAGACGCAACTGAATAAGTATCTTCTTCTAGGTGAGTGTGCTAGACTGTAGATCATTAAACGTTCAGGCCCCCTTGCCTTGACACTGTTAGTATAGTATGTGACGGTACATGGCGAAACGAAAATATCAAAAATATCAAAAAAGTGGAGGTGGATAAAGATCCTTCTACCTCACGATGTCGACGACGGAGGGCGTGCACCGCTGAGACAGTCAGCCTGTGATCACGGCCAGTGCAACCTGGTCGAAACGTCAGGCAATTCAGAGGTATGTAATACCTTTTCGTGATCGCGTTAATTCCCGTTAATACATAGATAATATTACAGGCCCCCTTGGTCAACTAACCATAGTCTACATAGGACTAAGGTTAGAAACCACTAAATGTATACTTGTTCCGCTGTTGAGTATGGCTGTTAGAGCCCGTGGTAGGTGAGGCGGACAGAGTTGGCCTTGGTAAATTCAATAGAACTATTATGTGGTTGAATAAACAGCTTTAAATTTTATGATATAATGAAACTAATATTGTATATCCTTAGCCGGAAGTCACAATTATTTTGACAGCAAAATCTTATTAACTACAGGATATGCAAATTAGCATCGACACAACAGTAAAAAAATTTAACTTACTTTTTTTTTCTTTAAGGACCATACTACCGGTATGTTGTTACATATCACCTTTGTGTGGACGAATACGATTCGTTTTCATTATCAGCTAACACCACCAAATTAAAAAACGTTTCTAAAATACGTGAAGGGATGTCTGCACTGATGGTGCAGCGATTAAGATGACATTTGGACAATAATTAGTATTATAATTATCAGATCAATTGTTCTGTGTCAATAAGTACTAAGTGTCCATGAATTATATGTTTAACAGAAGACGACACATAGCTCGGATCTGTTTATCCCGTATTTATATCAAATGTCGATATTACATCTTTCTTTTCGATATTATGTCACTTTTATTCAACCTAAATATCAGTTATAACGATAACATTTTAAGAAAACGTTCAAATGAATGCTAACTTTTGTTTTAAAAGAATAAAGTCAAATATTGATCGCACGCCAATACTCAAGTGCCATTTAAAATGTAACTGGAATTCGCACGCAAAATCTAATATGTACCTAATCAATATGTGCAATAGCGTTTGACAATGAGCGTCATCGATTAGTATTTCTTGCGACAAGCCTCGATAACCCGCTTTTGTACGAGTATATAATTATAGTGTATACAATATGCTTGACGTAATCGTTCAATATATTCTCACACATTATGTAGTCTTCATCCTGATGTTTCTTTATAATATACACTATTTAAATATCTTATTTTGTCTTCGATTTATTTGTAACAAGTAGCCATATTTTGACTAATACATTTTGTTTTTCTCTCTTTTTTAATTTACAAATCTAATACTTTAACAGTCCTTAATAAATTCCTTTTTGTTGTAGTTGTTAACGTACACATACCGTTACAAACACACACGAAAAGTGGCAATACCATTACCTACACCTCAGGGGTGCAGTAATATATATATATATATTTTTATATGAAATATACTGTTGGTCTAGTGGCTAGTGACCCTGACTGCTGACTGGTCGTGGGTTCGATTCCCGCCCAGGACAAATAATTGTGTGATGAGCATGATCATTTGTTGTGTGTCTGGGTGTAATTTATCTATAATATGTATTGTAAGAAACAGTCTCGAAACCACTGGTATAAACTATGAAAATCACTAACTAACAGTAACTGCAAAGTTGTTCGTACCTCTGTTCGCACTTAAGTGAAGTTCTCTTCTTATTTCTACCCTTTCATAATCCCACTATTCGTTAATATTTATCATTCGACCAATAGTATTGCGTTACCGGCATAACCAGGCAAAATAATATCTATTAACTTATTTTTCTTAAATAGGGAACTGTGTTATCATGTTACCATCTATTTTAGTTTGTCCCTATTTTTAATAAAATAAATAAGAGTTTTTAATGTGGCGACAATAGTATGTATTTCGAAATATATAAGTATGTTTATCAGCAGTCTGATTACCTTAGTACAGACTCTGCCTAGTTTGGGATCAGACGGCCGTGTGTGAGATGTGAGAAGTTATTATTATTATTTACTTCACAAATGCGTCCATTTAGGAAAGCGGTAGCCCTAATCCTCCCGAATAGTTTCGAGTAGTGAGACGTGGAAAGCCTATATATATATATATATATATATATATAATGCCACGGGTACTTTGGGAATTAAATATGCAAAAGTTGGGAGCATATTGAAAGGGGAAAGGTAGATAAAAAGCCTATGCAAATGAAGGAAAGAGATATTGCTTAGGGGCCATCCATAAATTACGTCACACGAATTTCATGATTTTTTGACCCCCTGGTGTTTGTCACAGGTCGTCATATTTGTGGAAATCCCCCCTCCCTGATGTGACGTCATATATTTAGCAATTTTAAACCAAGAACTGAAAAGAGCAGTTTTAATTTTTGTTTTTTTAAAGTGTAGTAGCATATGTAGTCTTTCGTTTACAGGTACTGTTTTGTGTTTAATACTTTAGATTTTGACATGTGACGTCACGAAGCTTATGACTGCCTCCATCCCTTGTCACACATAGTTGACCCGCTCCCCGCTTAACGTGTGACGTAAGTTATGGATGGCCCCTTATACGGCTGGATTGGGGAGCGTAGGCAATAGCAAACCTGAAACTCGAACTGACTGTTGCCGAGAAGTCCAAGCCCTTTAACATATTTAAACACTTAACTTACTTTCATAATGATTATGATTACAAATAGGTTATCATTATGAAAGTAAGTTAAGTAAAAAAAGTAAATACGATTTACAAAACTATTAATAAATAGTTTTGTAAATTGTATTTAGTTTCACTGCAAGATTTTAAGTCTTATTTTTATACAACCATACAAGCTTACGGCAGTCACGGCTCTCCTTAAAGTAAGTAAACCTGGAGAGTAATTTCTGTAAAACCTTTCTCTCTCACTCGACTCAAAAATCCTTTCAACGATTACAAAAGAGCTAATGATCTTCAAACGGCTGAACATATTTTCATGAATTATATTTAAGAATAGTCGATCAAGTCATCATTCAAACAAAAAATACCGCACTTAAATTGGTTCATCCGTTTAGGAGCTACGATGTCACAGACAGACCCACAGATACACAGAAACATAGACACTATAATATATGATAGACACGTCAAACTTATAATGTCCCTCTTTTTGTGTCGGGGGTTAAAAAGATTATAATTGAAAAGATAACATTCTCCTTAAAACGCAATAAAAAAACAACACGTTTTTGGCTTCACTATAATTTCCAATTGATTAACTAAACCCCTGATTTGGCCGTATGAATTTTTAATCACAGGTTAATGTTTAAGCAGGTTAATAATTAAGCAGCTTGTTTGACAACTCACCGATTAATTTTGAATATTAATTGATATAGTTAAAGGCGACTGCACACTTTGAAAATTAATTCCGGTCTGATTCTCGTTTCTGATTTAAACATCACAAAAACAATTGTTTGAGTAAGTCTGCCTTCTAGGAAATCATTCTTGTGTTTCAAAGAATTTAGCAAAAAATAATAAGTGATTAATTAATTTTTACAAAATTATGTTTATAGCAAAAATGTTTGTTCTATATAATTTATCCGTACTTTATATCAGTTTTTTCATTAATAGGTGATTACATAATCTTTGTAATGAACATAATAATCGTATATCTTAATCGTAATCGTATAACTTTTCCCTTTTTCACCTTTTTATATTATTATGATCAGCACCTGTAGCAGGCAAATTGGAGATTGTACTGTCTAACTATTGACTGCGATTTATTCAGACGGATATTTATTGACACTTTGACAACCATAAAACATGTTGCTATAAAAACACATACACATAGGATACAATAAGTAGATAATTGAATTTAACTATATATCGGACCGGTCCGGGCCAGATACGATTGGAATTAGTGATGTGTATAACCACCTTGCTTTAAGGTCAGATAATATTATTTTTGCATAAACAGTCTAAATTTGTGTACCTACCTATTATTTTTGCGTGGGGTAGATCTGCCCACCCTAGCAAAGGTGGTTTAATCGCTAACAAGCAATTAGTATGCTTTTAATACACTTAATAAGCAATTTAATGTTTAGCTTTAAAAGGATATATTCTAATTTGATCGTTATCTCTGGGTTTTCTATCAATTTTATTAGCTAGCAAAAATACGTATACATTTTTTTACATCAGCCTCTGAAGTTGTATTGCATTTTTGATTGTCAATACTCGAATTTATTGATAGACCATTGTTAATTTCAACTTAAGTAATTAAATTCATAAAAATACACAATACAACATAAACTTTTTTTACAACATAAAGATTTTTTTTTATGGGATAGGGGGCAAATGAGCACACGGATCACCTCATGGTACGTGACTTCCTCCGCCCATGAGACCATGGACCTGCAACTCGAGAGTCACAAGTGCGGCCTATAAGCTGAGAATAGGGGAAGGAATGAAGGAGGGGAGAGGGGAAGGGGGGAGATGGGGAAA
This sequence comes from Callimorpha dominula, assembly GCA_949752705.1. Taxonomy (NCBI): domain Eukaryota; kingdom Metazoa; phylum Arthropoda; class Insecta; order Lepidoptera; family Erebidae; genus Callimorpha; species Callimorpha dominula. Next base: position 13,531,117 of record OX457011.1, read on the forward strand.
GGGAAGGCCTCCAGTAACCTTACTCGCTCGTCGAAATAAAACGAAGCATTACTTCACTCCGGTTGAGCCGCCGCTACGCGCCGAAACATGGCTCGCCCACGAGATTTTATCAGAAGCCAGCCTATAGTTGGGCGAATAGTTAATATGAAAAAGTCAAATCGTCTTAGTTAGGTGCCACGGGGAGGAAGAATAACACATTGCGCTGACTCTGGATACGTAATGTGTTTCAAGGTAGGAAGATAATAATAATAATAATAACTCCACACATCTCACACACGGCCGTCTGATCCCAAACTAGGCAGAGCCTGTACTATGGTAACCAGACTACTGATAAACATACTTATATATTTCTAAATACATACATATTATAGATAAATTACACCTAGACACATAACAAATTATCATGCTCATCACACAATTATTTGTCCTGGGTGGGAATCGAACCCACGACCTCTGGCTTAGCAGTCAGGGTCACTAACCACTAGACCAACAGGCCAGTCGATGTCACGGTAGTGAAGATTTTGTTAGAACAGGTACCAGTACTTAATTAGACACTTCAAACAGAGGTGTCAGAACTCTCCAAACCATTCTACATAGCAGTAAAAGCACAAGACTATACCTACCGAAACTGTGCTTGGATGTGTTTTATGGAGAAAATAATGATAATCCAAAGAAATACAAAAAAAAAATAAGTCTGTAAATGTAATATATTTAACTAAGCATTGTTAATGCATAGAGGAAATATGGATTGTTTCTACCTATGTTTCAGTATTCACCTCTGAGGCTGAAGAATAGGGATTGAATAATACGTACGTATGTATAACAGTAACAGCAGAAACATTTTATAATAGAACTCAAGTCGTATATCCTTCTAAAGTCGGTTGACACCGAACTAATTCCCTAGCGGACGAACCAAATAAAACACCACATCACTTAAAAATTTGCTGGCGTTTACAAGCACTGGTACGTCGCATTATGCTTGATCAAACTACTGACTACTTAAAACTGCAAGAGACTACCCCTTATGATTCTGCGTATTCAATACAAACTCTTAGAAATGCAGAAGGATTTCTTCCATTTGGGAGGATACGTGTGACACTGTGTATATTCTAACTTTTAAACTTTCGCGTTCCATGATATAATATTATCTACGTATGAACGGGAATTAACGCGATCACGAAAAGGTATTACATACCTCTGAATTGCCTGACGTTTCGACCAGGTTGCACTGGCCGTGGTCACAGGCTGACTGGCTCAGCGGTGCACGCCCTCCGTCGCCGACATCGTGAGGTAGAAGGTTCTTCATCCACCTCCACTTTTTTGATATTTTCGTTTCGCCATGTACTGTCACATACTATACTAACAGTGTCCTTATTCTGTAAGCAAACCGATGTGGCCCTATTCTGGTGTTCACCCGACTGCGCATAAAAGCGAGGTGGCATGTTTTTTATCACTGGATTCCACGCTGTAGATAATTTGAAACCATCTTCCCGATTGAAAGTTTTGTGTTTTTTAATTTCAATCGCTTCACGTACAACTCTTGAGTAAAAGTGACGTTCCGTGGAGAGGACTTGCGTACGGTGAAATTCAATCCAGTGATTGGTGCCCGCTTCGAGTGCATGTTCTGCAATCGCTGATTTGCTAATCTGTCGGTTCTTCACAGCAGCGATGTGTTCTTTGACCCTTTCAGCAATGGTCCGCTTTGTTTGGCCTATGTAGGAACTACCACAGCTGCAGTTTATTTTGTAGACACCTGGAGTTTGTAACGGCAAGACGTCCTTCGGTGTACCCACGATGTTTTGAACCTTTATGCTTGGTGTGTATACTGTCGGAATGGAGTATTTCTTTAATACGGAGCCGATCTTATCCGTTACTCCTTTCACATATGGCATGTAGGCTGGTTGCCTGTTCACCTCCGGATGCTTGCGTCTCATTGTCGGTTGCTTCCGTGTTCCATTCACCTGATATCCGTTACTTTTAAGTACCTCCTGAACATGATCCAGCTCTCGCTCCAAATGTTCAGGGTCACAAAGATCGTATGCTCTGTTCTTGAGTGAAGTCATAACAGACTGCAGGTGTCGGGGATGATGATGAGACGTGGCGTGTAGGTACCTATCCGTATGAGTAGGCTTGCGGTACACACAGTGCGACAAGGACCCATCTGACCTCGCGGTTACTTTGACATCTAAAAATGACAATGACCTATCCGCCTCCACCTCATATGTGAACCTTATCTTGGGGTGAATGGAGTTGAGGTGTTGTAAATATTGATCTACTTCCTGTTTATTTCCCTTGACGATACTAAAGATGTCATCCACGAATCGCTTCCAAAGCTTAACGGTCTTCGGGCCGAGACTCAACGCCTTCTCTTCAAAATGCTCCATCCAGATGTTGGCTAGTACAGGGGCTACAGGACTACCCATTGCGACACCATCAATCTGAAGGTAATGTTGACCTTGGAAAAGGAAATAGTTGCCCTCTAGACAATGTTCAAGTAGATCAATATAATTGAACGGCAACTCGTGGTCTCTCAGCAGGTCTTTTACGACGTCCATACATTCTTTTATTGGAACATTGGTGTAAAGTGATTCCACGTCAAAGCTCACCATGACGTCATCAGGTTCCAACTTGAGATCTTTTATAATTTGTATGAAGTGCCGCGAGTCTTTCACAAAAGACGGTGTTTTGCCTACAAGTGGTTGCAATACTGACGCAACATGCTTCGCGAGATCGTAAGTAGGAGAGGCAATTTGACTAACAATAAGCCGCAGCGGCACGTTGGGCTTGTGTATTTTGGGCAGACCATATAATTTCGGTGGCTGATGTGACTTTGGTGCATAAAGTCTGTTGTACTCGTCTTCTGAAAATAGGTCCTCGTTATCCTGGATAAGAGATCGTATTCTACGCGTTACTCTGGTCGTGGGGTTATATGATACCGGTTTATAAACCTTATCGTCATCCAAAAGTTCAAGTACTTTACGTTGGTAATCAGTTGTACTCATCACTACAGTGGCGTTTCCCTTGTCGGCCTTAAGCACTAAAATATCCCGGCTATCCCTAATGTTTTTCAATGCTTGACGCTCTCCCATAGTGATATTACTAGCCGGAAGCTTTGATTTTCGTAATATTACCGCGACGTCCTGTCTAAGGATATCGGCATCGCCGGGCGGTACCTTGTTACGTGCAATAGATTCCTCAACGCTACTGATTACTTTCTCGAACGGTATTTGTTTAGGTGTTGGAGCGAAATTCATACCTTTAGCCAAGATGTTTATGGTAGTATCATCTAAACTCACGTGTGATAAGTTAATGACGGTGTCCTTCGACCGATCGGGTACCACGGGTGACGTCTTATTTTTTGCATACCGTCGATTATATTCCTTCGAGAACTTACGCTCAAAGTTCTCACTACACAATTCGAAGGTACGACTCGCTTGTAGAAACGTAACCCGATCACACAAATCATAGTCCGTTTGAGATAGATTAACACAACACTTCAAATGTAACGCATATAATTCTCTCTGTATACACTCCAAATCACTGTGTTTGTTGCGAATTAATTGTCTCAGGAGGCGTACACTCGCGTTTGTTAGAATTTTACGTGAAAATGCGATATCACTACGTGGTTTTATTCGAACACACGAAGGTAATAAGTCCCAATCGCGACACTTCACTAGAAATATCAACGATGTTTCAACTCGCGCACGTTTTTTACGTAAATATTCTAGTTGACGCACTTGTTTTGCAATTTCCGACCCGTAACGGTTTGCTATACTAACTTTTAAACTTTCGCGTTCCATGATATAATATTATCTACGTATGAACGGGAATTAACGCGATCACGAAAAGGTATTACATACCTCTGAATTGCCTGACGTCAGGCAATTTAGAGGTATGTAATACCTTTTCGTGATCGCGTTAATTCCCGTTCATACGTAGATAATACTGTGTATATTATTCTGCGCATATGCAAGCGCTCGTGTTTGTGCTGCATACGTAGAGCACACTGACTACGTGCATGTCAGAGCCTGTTGTTGTACTCTGCAGTTTTCCGTGGTATTTTCGAGTGCTTCTGATGGGATCAATAATAATATAATAATAATAATAAATTTATACATTTATAGTTGGTACACATTATTACAAATCTTATATAACATTAATTTGCTTAAAATATATGGGTGCCTGTACTAGGGTAAACCTGCGCTACAGGCGGTAAGTGCACTTACAGACTATTACTACGTTATGTAATTATTTAATCGTAACAATATTTATTTAATATATATGTCCACAAATAGACTTAACTATGTAGTATATAACAATATAGGAACATTAACATTATGAGACTATTATTTATTCAACAACAGTAATTAAATCTTCAGTCTGGTTGTAGTCTAAACTTTGCAGATACTGACTGACAATTTTTTTGCTGTAAAGTAGTTGAGGTTATGGATGTCTTTTTATTTATTCTATTGTAAAGAAAAGGACCCAAAAATGCAAAAATCTATTTGTGAAAACGAACCTCGATTCCGAAAGTGTGGTACAGACAATATCTTTCCGCCTCTTTGTATTAGTGAGGTTAGTGTTATATGTTAGAGTCGTGTGTTGTTTAAATACAGTGTACATTATAAATAGTCGTCGGATAGTTAAAACGTTGCATTTTTGATACAGTAGCTGTGTAACAAAACGAAAATATGATTGCTAAACTTTTTAAATTAAGATTCAAAACCCTTTGTCGCGTGGGCACGTACATCACCTTACTTACGTCACTAACTGATAGACACTCTAAAAGTATCAATATTGGAAACCACAAGGTACTTCACCTATGACTTTCTACCTGGTGCTGATACATAAGCAAATAACTTTCCACTCAACCAATTTCCAATAAAACTGTAGTCATTCGATGAATAATAATTATTTATTATCCATAAAAAGCCGAGCCCAATATGCTAAGGTTGTCACAAACCAATAATGTACTTTCTAATGTGGTTAGAACCAATGTGCGTATAAATTGTAATGTGATTCTTTGGGACTAGTCTTTGCTGCGACTGTACTTGTCTACTTTAACGCGGCGAACCAAATATTCCAACTTGGGAAACTAAAGGACAACGTACATGGTACGACGTCCAAATGTACATGGTCCGACGAACCATATCCGAACAGACAACCGCTCCAGCGTTCAATAAACGAACGTTTTTCGGCAGGGTTGTGGATATTATGGCACTATAATAAATACCTACGTGAATATTAATATAAATTCATTGTATAATAATAATAATAATAATAATTGTTTATTTCAGACTGAGTCCATAAAATTTGTTAGTAACAATATTCTTAGCCTAGGATTAGTAACATAAGTCAGGCGCTTGGTCTCACGTGTAGGCCTATCCAGTGCGCCATCAGTGCCGAGTCCATTCGACCGGCGCAAGCCGCCAGGATGGCGTTGGGGGTGCCGCGCACCCGCGCCATCATTGATGCACAGCGCTTACGCATGATTGCGTGGAAGCCGTCTACATGTGCCTCCGCAAACATACCACTCGCGCTGCAATACCGCGGCAGCCCCATCAACACCCTGAACGCATTATTGTACTGTACACGGTTGTACACGGGTGTATACGGTTCTGATAAAATTATATTATCCTGGGACTTTACTCTTCAGTATCTAGACCCAAACTAAGCAGAGCTTGTGCTGTGGGTTCTAGAATGAGGTTAAACATACATAGATATATATTTTTTTGTAAATACATTCATTTTATAGACAAAAACACCCAAACCAAAGTAAAAAGAAAAAAGACATATTCATGCATACAAATATTTGCCCCTAGCGGGAATCGAACCAGCGATTCCCAGCTTGGCAGTCGAATGCACTACCGCCGCGCCACAGAGGTCGTCAAAATTTATCTGCTAGTAAGATTAATTTTTACAATGGTTCCTTTGTATATATATTTATATGACGGATACAATTGAAGCGGCAGTAGCATAATGGCTAAGTCGTCGGACTTGCGATCACGTAGTTGCGGGTTCGAATCCCGCCCAGTGCACTGCCGACGTGAACCCACTCCAAGCATTTAGCTTAGCTGGAGGGCTTAACAAGAGTACTAGTAATGTGTGACCCACGTTGCATGCATGCGTTGACGTCTGATAACGTTAGAGTGAAGAAGTGGTTAAGTAACTATTTACAACTGACTTTAGCCAGTTTATATACGTCACTAGATGAAAACCCGGCTTCGCTCGGGTGAATATATATATAAAATACACAATCTTTTACAAAAGGTAGGTAGATATACGTGTGTATCGGCCTTAACGAACTCAAGATATACGTGTGAATCGGCCTTAACGAACTCAAGATATACGTGTGAATCGGCCTTAACGAACTCAAGATGGCATCTGAGTGGCCAATATGGCGACTGCCATTTGCACCATTAGAATTTAACAAAATACTCAGCAATCCGAATTCAATCAGTACGTGTTTTAGAAAATAGCCAAAGCCTTATTTTTCGTTTGCAGAAGAAAAATAGTTAAAATGTTGTATTGAGGAATAAAAATGTATTACGTCATGAAAGTTTATATAACGGGTTCACAAACAAAGAAAATTCACCGATGTTGAAATGAATGAATGCTTGTTTAACAAGCAAAATTTGTTATCAAAATAAATATTTCTAGCACGGCACGATCTAGGATTAAAAGGCGAGAGCTTTCATGGTCTGATTAATCACCATTTGACAACGGTTAAAATTAAAATATCTAACATGTACCATGCGTCAAATTAACATACCACGTCAAAACAAATATGATTGAACTAATTTTATTAATGAACATAATTATATCTAATATAGGTACTTGGTATGCATATTTTTCCAATCTTGTTGCCAACTGTAAAATATAATTTACATTCCTCCTATATTGGGAACATAAACACAATGATTTAAAGGATACAGAAGAAGTGGTCAAGAAAGCATTGCTTAACTGTCGGTTTTCTGTGAAGCCGTGGTATCATTTCGGTCGAAGCGGCCCATACGTGCCGAAGCGTGGCTCTAAAAGATAGACCTACTGCACTAGGAAAAATTCCTGTATCGCTGGCTCGCAGGGGACTTTAGAAACATTGAAATAATGAACACAATTAATACCTTGAGTCGGGAAAACTATGTGCAGTCAATTTTTCAAGATTCTAGATCAATGGGAAGTGCGCTATGCTTCCGATTGATTTTATACGGAACCTTTGGTGCACGAGTCAGACTCCCACCTGACCGTTTTATTTTTATTCAGACCATACAATATGTCAACAGGTACACACAATATATTGATTGGAACTGTGCAATAAAATATTAATATAATCACTGAATTAATCTATTATCAGGTATAAGATTAAGGTTTTTCATGGATCGTCAACTCTTAACCAAATCATGATCATCATGCGAAATCATGAAAAAGAAAGATAATGATAACAATTGAAATATACAGAGTACACACAAATAAATATATAGAGACAACGAATCACCTTTATTTTTAAAGTAAGTAAAAAATTAAAAAATGGTAAAGAGATTATGGTGTATACTGTTAAAAATATTTTAAATAGGCAACATTTTCTTTCAGATAAGTCAGAGACCGCAAGTTGAAGACCTTTATTTTATTTTCTTCTGTAATTAGATACAAAGGGCCCTTGTTTAACTTGCAATATCGGGCAGAGATGCGAAGTAGGCATTCTGTTTTTTTTTCAACTGTCCAAGGTCTTGCCTGCGTTTGTTTAACCTTTTTGAAATGTTCTTTGTAAGTGTCGTAGAATAAATATGGAAATAGCCGCCATTTTGTTTTGTTTTTATTCTTTTTGCGAGGGAACGCTTTGGTTACAAAGTTGACTATAAGGTACTGCAAATGGTCTTATATTACATTGGAATTGATGACTTCTATCTTTAATATCTTATCCAATTAAGTGCTTGCTCCTGACAGTTGAATTTTTTTGTCGAGTTCCTAATTTTGTGCCACCATTTTTGTCCTTGAGAAGTGCACCAGCAATATCTCAGCTGCAACACACAGCCGCTGTTACTGTTTTTAATCGTTTTTGTGGATTTAAGTTGGAACTCTGGTGAGTCTACTCACTATCAGAAAATAGCATTATTTCAGTAGTGTTGATCAACCGCGGTCTTCTTTTTGTAGGATTGAGCTACTTTATCAGGCAGGAGACTTCAAATCGAGCAGAAATCTACCATCCACCACTTTATTCAAGTATCTTTAAGACTTCCATTTCATAATCTACTTACATTAAAAAAATATTTAAACCAATTTATCATACCCTATTCTACGTATTTCCTTATCCTTCCCCCTAGGCCCTATCAGATGTCTACAAGGGCGTTTAAAAAAAAGTAACACTAACGGACACTATTCTGTACGAAGTAATTAAATTTTATATCTTCCGTCTTTCTTTTATTGTAAGAATTAAACAGAGAGCGGTATAGTGGTTAATGGAATGGCCAGTCGTGTTGACAGAATAAGGAAGTTAATTTGAACTATTATGTTTTTATTCGCTCGCAGTAGTACTAGCCACTGTTACATGTAATATAAATCCTTAATGACTAACGGCCTTAATTATTAAGCTTTAGGCGATAAGCGGGTTTTGTAATATTAGTCATAAAATAATTATCTTTTAGAAAAGTATCACCCACTTCAATGCGCAGAATCTTTATTTGTAATTTTCACCTCTTAGTTTTCCCTTCAAAGTGTAATATTTTCTTTAAATTTAAATAAGACGAAGTAAAACTTATTCAATTAACAAATGCACAAGTCACTATAAAAATTACCAAAATTGCTTTATGCTCATAAAATTTTAAGAGTTCCCTCAATTTCTCCAGGATCCCATCATCAAATCCTAACTTGATGACCATGGGATCACCTGGGAAGTATACATTTTTAAACAAAATAAGTTTTTTTTCAAATCGGTGCAGGCGTCTTTGAGTATTCAGGGAACATACATAAAAAAACGATTTCAACGAGCTGAGAACCTCCTCCTTTTTTTGAAGTCGGTTAAAAATTATGTTACACTGATTTAGAGAGACATGGTATCATGCCCCTTCAACAAAATGTACTTTTCATCCAGAAAAAAACTACTGTTCTGTACTTTTACGCGAGTAAACTGCGGACAATAGCAAGTTAAAACATATTTCTCTATGGTACTATGGCATAGCTGTTTGTAATCGCAGTCTCCAGGAAATCTTAATGCTCCTTTTTCAATTCTCATTGGGATCGGAACAATGTGTACATTGTAAAGGGTTTTGGCTGGCTTCTTTTATGACCGGCCGCCTCCCTGACGCATACGTTTTAAGACGGGAAAGAAGGAAGAATATAAATTTGTGGAAGGATAAATGGGTAGGGAGAGAAACCTCCCTCTATCCCTTACCCTAAGGGATAAGGGAGTGAGGATCTACCCCAGATCACCCCTAGAGGTTTGGTAGATCCTCACCCAATTGTATTTCGATTAGTATGTTTTATGCTCCTTATTTTAGCCTCTTGCGACAGCGGGTTATTTCCCTAGTGTGGGATTTCCCTTACAAATATGTAGAGGCTATTACATTCAGCGATATGTACTTTAGTGTCATCTAGCTAAGAGAAGCTGAACTAAGTAGTAACTACTGATCCTGTATTGCGCAAAGAAATATAATAATTAACAATGATTGACATCCCTATCGCTTTAGATATTTCCTGTACTGTGTTTAATTTCTATATTGATCTTGGCTTAGTCCAGGGATATGTACCGAGTTCGAAGAAATTTTACTTCATGGAACTGGGAAGAAAACAAATGCAAAGTTTAAATAACTCGTGTAAATTTGTCTGTTTTGACACATGTACCAAGGACAAACAGTATCTTAAACAATGTTGTGTAATGTTCGGACGCATTTTTCGATACACAATTCTTGCTTACTATGAGAATTTACTTCAAATATATTATGGTATTTGTTTTACGCATTGCCAGAACTAACATAAAGTACAACATAGTATTTGCCATCGGAAATCTGGTTGCACAATCTGTTGTCCTCTCTCGTGCAAGAGATACGAAAAAAGCGATAGTGGAATATCGAAAATATGTAGATATCCACCTTCATCACTTGTTTTGGCTCATTTATTACCCAGTAGGACAAATTTGAGTGTTAACTTTCCATTGCATAATCTCTTTCTTGCTTTTTTTGTGTAATATTGTTACGGAAGTGAGTACGAAATTGAAAGGAAACGACGACCTCTCTGATGACGACGCTCTATTATTTCATACAGAGAAACCCGGACTAAATGATGTGTCCCTCTTAAGTTGGCGTAGCACTGAGGTGGTTCTCTCTGATGTGGTATTCGCATACAGAGCTTCCACGTAGCCTTTACTGACGAAGATTGTACCATTGAAAACTCACTAAGCACTCACTGACCTGCTTCTTGCCTCTTCCTGTTGCTTCTTATATAATGCTGACAAACCCACTAGAGTATATAGTGACTCGTAATTTAGATAATCTTAAGATCTTATTTTCTTTCTTTATTTCGATCGTCTGTCTTTAAATCACTTCCGATCCTACTAGAATGTTCTCAACTTCTACTACAAACATTTAAATACAAGTTCAGAAATCCAGAACACTCCAAGAATCAAAAGTTGACGAGACACAAAGAACGAAATTATTAATGACATATAATGACGAGCTGATAAAATAAGTAAAATATTACTCTTGCGTTTCTTCTTCCAAAACTATTTACATTTATAATGGTTCAGCTAATAGTTCTGTCATTGGCATGACCTTAAAGAGACAATATATCTGCCACTGCTTTTGAACATAATTATGCGTGTGATGTACGTACGGATGGTTGAGGATATATATTATAGGCTTATTTTGCTCCTGAATTGGGCTACCAATTCCGAAACTGTTAAGGCAATATTTTGAAAGTTAATGCTTATTAATCTAATGTATAAATATCAATGTATGTCTGTCTGTATTTTATGCGTTACCGTACTGTTCATCCGATCATTATGAAATTTAGCATACACGTTGCCAGGCAGACAGAAAAAGACATAGGGTACCTTTCATCTAAAAAAAAAGTACTCTTCCCGAGGTATTGAAAAATAATTTTATGCAAGCGAGGCCGCAGGCAAAAGTTAGTACGTAATAAAAGAGTTTATGTGTTTTTATAATATACTAAAATTGTATCAAATATTAGTCGACGAGTATTTTTATTCGTAACTCGCTGGCTCTTATAGCTTAAACCAGGCACACGTGTGAGTCAAGTTTGGTTTACTTTCGCGCACGCGCCGCCCATGTCAATTTCCTGCTGAAATCCGATAGGTCATGTTTCAACTTCCGTTCACTGCTGGTGTCAATACACTCCATATAGAAGGAACGCATTTTAATGCGAGTGTTTGCTAATTTTAACAATTCAAAAGGAGTTATGTCACAGTAGATTTCTGATAGAGTTATATGTTTATGTTTCAGAAATATATTCTACCAGTGTTTGATTCGTTTAGATTTTACATCCAATTTGTCCTAATTAGTACGTCCATCAACTTATGCTCAATTGAATACAGAAATATCATCGCAAACCCAGGTAATATGAAAACCTATCTCATTAATTAATGGAATTAATGGAAGTGTAATGAAATAGGAACGCATAACAATATTCAACTGTCATTACAAAGTTGTTTCTAAGAACCAGTTTAACTAGAACCCATATTTCTATTTAACTCTTTTCATGTAAAGTTCTCCTTAAATGGGTGATCTCACGTCACGCATCATGATACTTCGTAATTGTTTATGAGGTGTCAAGGAGTGATAGCTTAGAAGTTTGAATTTAAGTTTCGAACGTAATTTGAAAATAATCATGGCTGTCAAATTATTATAATAAAAGGTAATAATTTTTGACTACTGGAGAAGAAATAGGGTGAAAATACCAGTTATGTGCTGTGTGTATTCCAATACAAGTTAAGCCCTGTACGAGTAGGTATGTTTCACTAAGTGAAGCTTTGAACGAATGAACTGCAATATACACAAAAAGTGGTTTTGGTTTAGTAGTGTGTTGTAAATTCCCTTTGAGCGAGACAATTTAGTTGCTTGTAGGTAGGTACTATAGAAGCGTCTAATGAAATATTGACTGAGCTCTCGCTTGTACACGTTAATGTTGGATAAATTCGTCAACCATTTATGTACTCTTTAACATTCTGCAAAACATAGAAACAACTTTGGTCTAAAGAGGTACCTACCTAGTAGATTAAATCAATATTTTGAATCGATAATTTCATTGTTATTATATACCTTAGAAGCATTAAATTTAAACAACTGTTTTGTACATTTTATTACATTAACATTGCCAACAAATCATAGTCTATATGGTGGAAATACTCATGTAAAGTCGTTAAAAAACCTTACGCCCTTTTTTTAAGAAATCAATCAATAGTATTTAATATTATTTTCAGTGTATTGAGAATTGATACGTTCACCCTACTTACTTTCTACTATTTATGGTAAATACAATTTTTTTATGAAAAAGTACGTATTGTTGTCTGTGAGAACTTGCTGTAGATTTCCAATAAAAATACTAATTGCTTCTTCAAGAGTGTTGCCTTTGAAAACAATTCTAACAATTATATTTTTTTAGGTTTGTCTTAAAAAGGAAAAGTCTTGAACAAATTAATATTTATTTTAGTTTATTTACTTTTAATAACATAATAGCGCACAGCAGAAAAGTGATATAATAGAATTTAACAAATATTGTTAAAACTCTCTGGTGATTTAAAAGAGTGGCCATGAGTATGTTACCCAATTTCTTCTCACAACGCTCAACCATTTTGAAATGGGCGGTTATTAATCGACACAGGCATTATTTTTTTAATTTTACATTTGACAAACCAAGACATTGTTGCGGTGACTCTGTGTGTAATTGATCTTTTTTTTTTTTTTTAATGACGATTTCTAATAATTGATGACCAATTTTTATGAAATAAAGATATCGAATTGGATTAAGTTTATTAATATTGTAAAGTTGTAATATTACTTCTGTCGTTTGTAGTTAATTATCACTTAAATAAATAAGTACAATGTAACATGGGAATAGTGAATGTATGATTGGTTGATGAAAACACCCTAATGCACCTGGATTATGAAGTATCAGCTCTAATGCAGGAGAAATTCAAATTCGAAGTTCTGAATTCGTACGCTTTTGACACGACTGCACAAAAAAGGAGAGTAATGTTTCCAGGTTGCATGTATACTTTATGAATATGAGTTTCTGTATTTTTTTTTGTTTTTTTAGAAAGGATAACGAGGGTCACACATTACTAGTATTCTTGTTGTATTCCCCCATAACTTTGAAATGCCTGAACAGATTCAGATGTATGTGTGTGTGACACTGGCTATATATTTCTGAAAAACAATATGGCTGCTGTATGGTGCGTAATCTGTTTTTTGGCAGAGTAGTTAAGTTTCTTTAATGTCTTTAATTAGTAACTTACTACTCCCACCTTAAAGGCCGGCAACGCACTTGTGGCTCTTGAGTTGCAGGTGCCCATGGGCAGCGGTAGTAACTTACCATCAGGTAACCCGTCTGATATTTGCCCCTAACCCATAAAAAATAACCTTGTGATAGTTGACTGACAGGCCTGTGGGCCTAGTGGTTAGTGACACTTACCGCTATACTATAGGTCGTGGCTTGGATTCCCACCTGAGTCTGGGTGTTCTTTGTGTCCGTTGTTTGTTTGTTTGTAAAGTCCCCTTCGACAAAGGAGTTATTCCTAATGTGGGAGTTGTCTTTTAAAAAAAGAAGGAAGAAGAAGTTAATAATATTAGTAACAAATATCAATCAGTGTGAGTGACACAACAGATTCCTACGGGCCTTTCAGGAAAGTTTTCCCTGGTATATTAAAACTTAGTAATACGTAACTCAACTATAAAGAGGATTGCAATAGGAACTATTCTTCTCTTCGTTTTTGTTTAGAATACATTCGAAATATGTTCAAAACTTTCCAAATACACAGTTCAGTAACATCAGCTCTAGCTAACAGATCAACATTCAGTTCCGGGATGTATCATTCAACGGTATCCATAGCTTCAAGCTGATTATTGACGTACATCGTCCTACTGTGTTTAGATATATCGTTTGTATGTTTTGTCACTATTTTGGTATTGACTTTAGTTAAAGGGTTGTAGGAAGAGGCGAGGATTGATGATGTAGATGTGGTAGTGTCTAATTTTGTGGTGAACTTATCTTGAAACGACTTTTCGATGAGAATTTAGGGATTTGACGTTTGCTTACATTTAGCAACGTGCAGTGATCTGTTGAGTGCAGCATATCCTGTAATGGAAATACAACTCTGATACAAACAAATTAATAAAAAAAGGCTCCGCGTCAAACCCGCTATCACATTAATAAAGACGATTTGTATTATTGAGCTGGAAGAAGCTGCCCATCATTATTCTAGTGATCAAGCTTACTTATGTGACGTTTTAAGTTCGTCGTTTCGTTTAAGTTTTTACTTCTGTCGGCAGTCCCAAGATTGCCTTTTTTTATATCTGGTAGTTATTCCTTCATTTATGGTTAGGTCTAGTTGTCAATGATATTTACCACGCGACTTCTAACCTGTGATTACAGACTTGTCGCCATACCAATTATGTTTAAACGATTCCATACGCAACATATTAAATCCGAACTGGATTGCATATACAGGTTGTTACAGAAAAGTGTGATCAAATTTTAGGAGCGTTGTGTGAAGCCAACAAATTATAGTTGAAGAAAATGGATTTCGAAAAAAAATTAAATGTATATATATAAAACTGCTTTTCCTGGTATAGGTGCATAAACAAAACGTAAACAACACATGAATTTCTACATCAATTTCTAGATATTCCATTGATATCCTTGGTATTAAATACCCATAGTTCCATTTCTATCAGCCCTGTCCCTTGCGAAACACGAACTTTATCGGATTTTTTTAGGTTTTGTTAGTTTCAAAGTAATATTTCTGTATTAAAAATCACGGAATTTTACCTAAAATTTTTAGCTCCTTACGTTATTTACGGGATCTACTATGCAACCCTCAAAATATGACCACACGTTACTATAGCATCCTGTATAACAGGTTGCTGTACCGCCGCAAAACCTTTGGCCCCAAACACGGATGATATAAGCCAATAAATTATACAGATTTCTACGTAACACTATTGAATGTGTGAGCACCTAAGCGTTTATTTCTTACATCATGTCCTGATTCTTGCTATGTTTCCTGACAACCCATAGACGCTGTACTTCATATATTCTACCTAAAACAGCCAATTCCTATGTTGTCACCCACTTCTGAAATATATAATGGACGAATGAAGTCAGTTATTTGTATAATTAAGAGGTAATTAATAATAGATAATCATAAGTTGAGACACCTCACACGCGGCCGTCTGATCCCAAACTAGGTAGAGCCTGTAGTATAGTGACCAGACTGCTGATAAACATATTTACTTATAAATACATACATATTGTACTCAGACCCAGAACAAATGTATGTGCTCATCACACAATTGTTTCTCCTCACCTCTGGCTTAGCAGTCAGCATCACAAGCCACTAGACCAACAGGCCAGTCAATAAATATTAATTAATAATAAACGATAAATATTCTAGCTTCGGTCGCGTTTATGTAGAGGAACCCTGGCAACATTACGTAGATAAGGCGTGGAATCGCGATAAACAAAAAAATAAATAAACAGACTCACATTTACCTTTATATTATTAGTATTTTTTAAAATGAGCTTTAAGGTTTGAGCAGAACAACATAAATAATAATAATAGCTGGCTCTAAAAACAAAATATAACGCTAGAGAACCATCCTTGTTTCGCTTAAACATAACATAAGTCATCAACAAAATTTATATCATTTAACGTCAACACAAAACATTAACACTTATAAATTAAGCCTCCGTAATAACATTTCAAATTCAATTTAAAACTCGTCGCCTGCAAAAACAGAATTTCTATTTGTGTCCCGTTGACAAAGGGTGGACACCCACATGACGCTAATATGAACACGGTGGACAAACAACTTGGCAATCAACTTAAATAACTTACAAAAGAACTGCTGAAACGTACGAGAGTTAGCGTTTTAGTGTATGGTACAAGGCAGAAACTGTTAGTGGGTTGCTTTATTACCGTTGTTTTCGCTTACATATACCTGAAAGAGAAAATAATAGAATAGAATAGAATAGAATAATCTTTATTGTACACCAGTACATATTGCTTAAGGTTACTTTACAATTTTGATATGTACAAAGGGCGGACTTATCCCTAAAAGCAATTTCTTCCAGGCAACCTTGGGATGGAAAAATATTGACCAGTAATCAAATAATTTAATGGGTAGTTATGGTGTGGGAATCAAAACGTGTTAGGCTTAAAACTAGTAAATGATAACTATAAACATAAACAATATAATTAGATAGGTAATGCAAGATAACATTTAGTATATTCATATACACACATAAACATATATAATAAATAATACATATATATTTCTAGATTAAAAAGATTATATCCGATAAATGCAACAAATGACAAAAAAGAAAGATTAAGAAGCCAAGTAATTTCCTTGACCATTTTCTTGAATATGGCCAGTGATTGGGCATGTCTAATAGGTAAAGGCAATGCATTCCATAACCGGACAGCCTGTACACTAAAAGATTTGACATAAAACCTAGTAGAATGATTAGGTACTGCCAGTTCCAGTGATTCCGACGATCTCAGGGATCTTGTGTGAGTGTCATTGAGGAACGTAAAACGTTCCTTTAGATAAGTTGGAGTACAGGGATTAAACATAATATTATAAAGTGTAGTGAGAATATGAGTATTCCGTCGAAAGCGAATTGGGAGCCACTTGAGCAAGATGCGAAATTCTGATACGTGAGTTTTTGGAGTTTTTAAGGAATGTATTTAATTGTTTATGTACGAGGCGTTCCAGAACTTTCGATAAAAAAGGCAGTATGGAAATGGGACGATACTCGGAAAAGGATTTAGGATTGGTTTTTTGGGCAGAGGGATAATCTGAGCCTCTTTCCAAGTTTCAGGGAATATGCTGTATGAGAGAGAATAATTTAGTATATGACATAAAATTGGAAGAATATCATCTAGAATTGGTTGAATCATGTTACGACTGATGCAGTCGTTGCCAACAGCGTTTGAATTTATCGACGTTATGCACTCTTTAACATCACAAGCAGATAATTGATTAAAAAAGAACGGTTGATACCCTGGTGTTGGAAGTGATGAAAGATATTGTAGAGTACTAGCTTTAATGTTCTGATCATATTTAGACGAAGAAGAGAAATGTTGATTTAGCAGATCGATGTCAACTTTTGGGATAGTATGTAAATGTGACTTGCCAACCCCCAGTGTTATGAGAAATTTCCAGATTTTTCCTGGATCTCCGTTCTCGACCGAGCTATGAATGTATTGGCGTTGTGCTTTTCTACACACCTTACTGCAGAGATTTCTAATGGCAATGTATTTATCCCAATTACCCGGTGTAGGCCTAGATTTGAACTTGCCCTTAGCAGAGCCTTTTTTTGATATTAGGGCTCTAATATCGGCTGTAAGCCAGGGTGCAGTGCCTGATCTTTACTGCTCGGATCGGGGCATGTATATTGTACAGGTCAGTAAGTTTATTATTTAGGATGTTGACTTTATCATCTACGGATTCCGCTGCGATAAGTGAACTCCAGTCCATATTACACACATCCTCACGAAGTTGATTGAGATTCATATCACGAAAATTGCAGAAGAATTTTGGGTTTAGGTTTAGGAGGACGAAGTTGGTAAGATAGAAAGATCAAGTCATGGTATGAGAATTCATTGGCTGCACACTGTCCGTGCTTAGCAACTAGATTGTTGGAGGAAACGAGTATGAGGTCTAGAAGAGATGGGACAGAATTAGAAAAATTATGAGTAGCATTTAGAGGTAGGATAGACATGTTACAGGATTCAATGGTACTGGAGAAAGTGGAGGATCGGAAGTCGTTTTTTAATAAACAGGTGTTAAAATCTCCCATGACGATACAGTGACTGTAAGCGGGGGAAAGACGGTCTAATAGGTTTTCATAAGAGGGAAAAAAGTTGATTCTTGAAGAAGTAGAATAATACACGCCAAGTAGTAGTTTGGTATGAAAAAGCTCGACTTCCAAAAACAGATGCTCACCAGCGTTAGGCGGTGGTGGTTGCGATGATAAATCTACAATATGGAAGGGAATTGTGTTACGTAAGTATATGGCAACACCGCCACCTGCACCGTTCGCACGATCGTTTCTTATTAGTTGGAAGTCAGGAAGTGAGTAAGAGTTTGAAGGGAGACATGGTTTTAACCATGATTCTGAAATAAGAATGGCATGGATACTTTTACAGTCAAAGTTGGTCAGCATCTCGGGGAAAGGTGTCTTATCGATTTTGATGAATCTGGAATCGACCCTTTACCATACTTTACAGAAAACCATAATTAAACAGCATTTGTTCCGTACTGATGTTGTCAGAGCTGCATGGAGAAAGTGATACAAGTGTCACAACTTGTGTTTTGAATGTTAAAAACTTCAGATTGGTTATGTGAAAATGAAGTTAACCTAAAAATGTACATATTAGAATAACTTGATATTAAAGGTTTAACCATCATGATCATTTATTATTTAGTTCTAGTTCTTTATAATTTTACAGTTGCCACACTAGCCTATCTCTCGTTCGTACTCATGTGATCTCGTGCGTTGCAATTACACCAAAATTATAAGAATTCTTACTCAGATTATTATTTATAGCCTCCAACCAACAGTACATTATTCTAAATTAACAGGACAGTACTAAACAGGACGCGCTTTTTATATACTTGGTTTTTTGAAATTTTTTAAGATAGTAGCATCGCTAGTAATCGCCTTGAGCGTTTATTGTATTTCCCGTCTAAGCTGAAATCCGCTATCCACTTGTAACTGAAACCAATCGGCTTTAACATCAGAGTCGACGGGTATATATGTTAAGTTTTGTAAGGCGATCCACACACTACACTTGTAATACTAAGGTTTACCGTGAATTTGATCCGAATACCTCCATGTTTACATTCTGATCTTTATCATCTAAACAGGAAAAACAAAAATATAAAAAGCGAATTTCATTAATAATTCATTAAAACATTAATTCAGTAAGACGCTTACATTTTTTTGTCTTTATACCAAAATATAATTTAATCAGTTAATTGAAATATGTGAAATAAATTATGGTAAAATAGTATAGTAGATATTATATATACGGGTTTTAACTCGATCAATAGGTATTACATACCTTTGAATTGCCTGACGTTTCGACCATGTTGAACTGGGCGTGATCGCAAGCTCACTCTGGCACAATATCTGTTGATCGCGTTTATTCCCTAATTATGTAGCAGCTTTTCTCAGTGCTTGTGAATAAGATTAATAAGACCCTCAGAATCTAGAGTTATGGAGTGGTTACTGTCCAAATGACATCTATGTACTGGCAATAGGTCATTACTTGTCAGCTATGTAGCTTGGTACAAAATAAATGTACATTTGTTTGTAAGTTTTGCCACATCAACAATACTCTTTAACATTAATTTGTACTTTTTTTTTCAACTGTTTCACTGAATACGTTTTTATCAATTCAATCTAGTATTGCTGGTCTCTCCGCGCGTGAATTTTCCAATTCAGTAACTACACATCAAAAGACGCGTACGAGTGAAAACGCGTTGAAATAAATCCAGCATGACAATAAATTCTTGCCGTGAACTAAATAATTACGTTAGAAAGTTTAAAATTAACGCGTCTCTGTGTAAAATTGTGAATACTTTTAACTAAACAATGGACCATTTATGTAACTTTGCTTACAATAGAAACTTACATTATGTAAATATGGTCAATTGTTTTCAACGGCTCGTTCGTAATCATCGGAGAAACTAGTCAAATTTCGTTCAACAGTATTTTTTTTATTCATTTCACTCCCACACGCTTGACAAACTTTAAATAAAGCTAAAATCAATAGTTGATTCACAAACTCTCTAATTATTTAGCGTTGTCATAGTAACAATAGTACGCATATAGTTTATTTTACTCCTAGATATTTAATGCATGACTGAAAGAACATAGGCTGACCACGTATACATATTAAATCAATATGTAATATCTATAACATTAGGAGTACAAGATTCCTCGAAGCCGTTTTGATTATAGTTGGCATTCTTTTTCTGAAGTATGAACGCTTTTAAAAAAATTGGCTTCAATTTCTATTGTTTGATTGTAACGTACCTAAGCATCTTCTTTAGAAAGAAAAAGAGGCCAACTAAATTTGAACTAAATGAAAATGATTTGCTATATGTACTAAAATAATCTATCTACTAAATGTACACATGAGAGCATGACAGGTAGTTCAAATCGTCAAAACAAGTTGTGTCGGTTCGAGAGCATGATGCATGTACTAGTCATTCCCCAGCCGTCAATCAACGTACTAACAGTCCAATCAATTCTAGCAGAAGATCACTTGAATCAAGAATACTCATTAATGATAGAAGCATAGTAATACTTCTATCGTCAGGATATTTGAAATCCGAATAGAACATGTAAATGCACCGAAATAGCTTTTCTTGGGACTTCATCTTCTATTTCTTCTGTCGCTATGTGAAGTTCTTGTTTGAAATCTTTCAATATTCCTTTTTAGGAGGACTTGCAGCTACTTCCAACTTACGTTACGCAGTGCGGGCATGCTTCTATTTTGACCCAGTCTTATGTCTTTATGCTTATCACGCTGATTAACAGATAGCCCAGCTAGGGCCATTAAAATTAAAAACCAGAACAACCACTACAAATAACGGAAGAGTTCACCGTCTGTGAATTATTAAAAGATAGATACTAACCTTGAACGGTAAGACTCAGAAACAGAGGAATTTCAAGGAAGAAAGAGAAATGAGAGACAATTACCATTATCTGTGAATGAAGAGGAAATGTCGATTTCTGCTCGACCTGTTGACGTATGTAACTCCATCCAACTCTCAATCAGTACTACTAACAAAGTGTAACCTTTCAACTGATGAGTAGGGCCTTCAAACCTCCTTGGAAAGTGGAATTGAGTTGGAACTCGCAAGTGACGTCCCAGGTGCTGCAAATGCAGTTTTCTTTGCCGTCTACGTTGTTGATGTAACCTACAAAACGCAATGGTTAGCAATAGTTGTCTAGGTGATAATTAATAACATAAATCATTATTATTTGTTACCCAAAAAGAAAATATATTCAGATCAATATCATTACAGGTGCTAGTTAAAATTAACGCATAATGTTGTTACATAATATGCTATGCACGAAATAAAATACTTTTAAAGCTAAATAACCTTCAATGCATAGCGAATGGCGTATAATACGGCTCTATTAATAATATCTTGCTTTTTTGCACTTACGCCTTTACAGTACCAGCGACTATCCCGGCTACCACACCAATTATACACTTCCGTGCAAAATAATTGGTTGTTACGAGACTATTATAATGTATATCTTCACGCCGGTTATTACGGAGGCTTGCGGCATTCTTTAATAATAGAAGCAAGTATAAAAAAAACTGTAACAGTGGGTATAACGCGAGAGATGGTGGTGTAGTTTTATTACACATATATGCAGGTATTTGCAATGTTTTATTGGCGGTTCAGTTTTTTAATTAAGGTAAGGCTGTATATTAAATTACAGCGTTTAATGGGTGGTGTGACTTCGCTCATCACAGTTTTGACGTCACTGGACACACTATCTACACTTGAAACGATATTCAACGATGAAAAACGAAACTTTGATACCACGGCAGAAACGCAGCAGTGAAGCAATGATTGCTTTGCGTGAGGTTACCGGAGCCCAAACTCGAAGGGTTTACTAGTAGCCACTGAAGAGGTCCACTATCCAGCTCCTGACTCCATCATCAGATCAGCTCCAAAATGCTAAATTATAATATTGTCATGCAAACTGAATATACACATATAATACATAAAATAGTATTAAAAAGAAGTTCCTCTCTTTCCAAATCAGTAAAAATATCCTCATCCGCATCCTCCGAGTCTTTTTTCCAACAAAGTTGGGGTCAGCTTTCAGTTTTACTACGATACGGCCGAACTTTGACATTTTACGTCAAGCGACTACCCTCATACCTCCACAACCCAAGTAATAGGCGATATCGAAGTTCTGCAGCTAGACCAGGTTGTCGGACTTTTTAGGGCTCCAACTACCCGTAACGAAATGCCACAGATGTTCGTATGGCAACCGAACCGAGCGACGGCTTAACATGCTCTCCAAGGCACGGACGGTCTCAATATGTTAAGAATGATCACCCATCCTCAGACTGAAAAACACATTGATGTGACTAGTTAGAAAAAAAAAAACGTTCCAAATCACCTAAGACTGGTTGGCCACACGAGATTTGAACCCACAATAACAGTATAGCAGTCGCATACATTACACATTGCGCGATAGATCCAACCTGTCAACACAACGAACATAATAATATAAAGATTTATATTATTAAGTTCATTGTGTTGACGTATCGTACGAGAGATAGTCTGTCTGACTGACTGTCATTTATACGCATATAATATATAATAACTTGTATACTCGTAATAATATCACATAGTCAAGAGAACTTCTACCGACAGTGCAATTCCCTCATAATTTTATTATCTCTTATCATTTAATTCTATGTGACGAAAACCTGCTCCCGCGCATCCTAATTTCGAGATGACGCTGTCGCATTTATCTGTAAGTTAACAAATAGAGATAGCGATATTTATATTTTGATTGTTGTCTCCGTTTTATTGTTGAATGTGTGTTAAGAGATAAAACATTAGTTGTTATATTTTATTGTGAGCTTTTGATGTTGTGTTATATTATACTAACTTTTGCCTGAATTCTCACGTTATTGCAAATTTTGTCATCAACTGTCAACTGATTTGTCATCATTTATGACACAACCAACCGTCTAAACGCTACTTTTCTGTCTCTTGGGAACATAACTTTTTTTCTGGTGGAAATAATGTATAATAATAATGATGTACATACCCTATGCATAATTTGACATGATGATCTGTTGAGTATTTTTTATTTTAATTTTTGAGGCTTAAAAGCGTAATAAACAAACTTACATTCGCTAACAAGCAAACTTATATACTAGCTTTTGCCTCTGGCATATTAATTAAGAAACACATACATACAGCCAGACATATTATTAATTTAGAAAGACAAGTATCCTTGGAAATTGTACTTTTTTCTGAATTAAAGGTGGCCTTTTCTATACTTCTGATAAGATGCCCGTTGAGGTAACACCGCTGGGGTTTACACACGCACAAAAGGGTGCTTAGTGGGTGTTCCAACAATTAAGATCTTCATCCGCGGCTCATGTGGCCTATAAAATGGGATCAAACGAAGGACGCTAACATGTAGGTATAGTTAAATGAAGCCCTTATCCCACATTTTTATCTTAATCTCCTATTATGAGATCATTCTAATTGATTGCTTTAAGATTAAGGACTTAAGGATGAGGACACAGTGGAGATAAAAGAACGTTTAAAAAACCTTTAAAAATGTAGACTGAGTTTTTCCGAAAATTTAATTTAGAATCAAACGGCGGAGGTTTAATGACAAAGGCATTGATCTGACGATCAAGTCGTTGGGGGTTACCGTAGCCTATGTATGTTTTGTACCCGGATCCCTCCTACTTAAGGCGCAGTACGGTTTAGTCGGTTCGATTCCGACACACCGCCCCACCGAAAACCCCGGTGGGGTGACGACCCGAGGGGGTTTCCACACGCACAAAAAAAAAAAATAAAGCCTATGTATGTTTGCAATTCCAGAAGACTTGCATGCGCGTTTCCGACCCTTTAAAAACCTATACACTCCTTTCTTGAAGAACCCCATACTGTAGTCCCTAGGGAAAACCTCGGCAGGGCGCTCATTGAACCACTCCTAGCTGGCTCCACTAACGGGAGGGGTTAACAAAAATGCTGGTAATGTGTGACCCACGTTGTAAATATACTTTAAAATAGAAATATATTATAGGCAATCCCAAAGGGTTATAACCGCTGGCTCCAGGAAAACGTTCACCGGTATCTGTAAACACTCACAAGCTCAGGGGTGTCACTCGCTTGATTTTAACCCTATACCTCTCTCAGAGGAGCTCAAGTAATTCTAAGCAGGTAGTGTCTCGGTAGTTAGTAGTTCCTGTGGTAACAAGTGAAAAGCAAAACCCAAAAACTGAGGTCTAGTGTTCAACCAAGGCTGAATAATGGCCCCGTAACATGTATATATATATTTTTTTTATGGTATAGGGGGCAAAAACGAGCAGACGGGTCACCTGATGGTAAATGACTACCGCCGCCCATGGGCACCTGCAACTCAAGAGCCACAAGTGCGTTGCCGGCTTTTAAGGTGGGAGTAGGGGAAGGGGAGAAGAGGAGGAGAGGGAGGGGGTAGGGCCTCCGGTAACCTCACTCACTCGGCGAAAAGCAATGCAACGTTGCTTCACTGCCGGTTTTCTGTGAGGCCGTGGTATCACACCGGTCGAGCCGGCCCATACGTGTCGAAGCATGGCTCTCCCACGATATTATTACCCTAAAGACCTAAAGGGGCTACAATTCGAGAACAAATTTGCTTTTCCTGACAAAAATGTCATTAATTTATGAACCTGTTGATCTTTAAGCAAAGATTTATCTTGACGATTCGAATAATATATTTATGTTATAAAAGAGGCCAACCGGTCATAACAAACGGTTCGTCAATAAAATACAGAACTTGCATTAACCTTACAATTAAGCCGTGAAACTCATAAAAATTGCCGGCCTTGTTCACGAGCAGCAATTCGTAAACTAGTGATGTTGTATGTCGATATTCGGTTATCGATATAGTGGCGGACTGTTTACAACAAGACTAGTCGGGCCAGTCGGTTGGCTTCGATCGCGCGCGACGCACGTACGCTGCGTCTGCGCACACCGTTCGTTAACCCCATACGATCTGTCAAGCTGACGTTTCGTAATATCAATTGTAACACGATATCAGTGATATTTAACGTCAGCGAAAGTTTTTGTAAACATTTTCTAGTAAATTTAAGTGAGTTCTTTTTTTAAATGGTGTTGTGGATGGATTGGATCAACTTCGCGGGTTTTTGTGTAATAGTGATGTGATTACTTGTGTGTGTAGTGGAGTTATGCTGTCATGTTTTAATGTCGAATGCAGCTGATATGTCTACTATAATAAGTGAATTACAATGGCTACACGGCGACGATTTGTTTGCGCTATCGTGGCAAAACGGTATGTCTGCTTTGCGTGTTAAGATGTTATTTAAAATAATACATTTTGTATTTATATTTTACCATCCTATTTTGGCTGGATTTTCTCATTTGACTGTTATTTTCCGCGGGATTAGAATCAGCTGTTCCGCTCTACAAAGCAAAGTAGTTAATTTGTGCGCCTTAAAAAGTAGTGGCCGTGACTCTATTTGACCTCGTCTTCAAAATATTCATACGCTTTAGTGATGTAGAGAAATACTCATAAATAAATATAATATGAAACATTTTTTTAAACTGTGCTCTACATATTGTAGAGTCGTTTTAGTATTTATAATTTCGAAATAGAAACGACCTTCCAAAATCTAGACTAATTAGCTCTAGCTCTAGAATATTGGACACAAAACTGATTAACTCTACCATCTAATAATCTAATTTCGGTACCTAACGGCTTACATTTAGCAGTTAACTTAAATAGATTAAGCCGTCTGAGTCTAAGCCAGTCAAACTAGGGCACTGCAACTTTAGAAGCAGACGTTGAATATAATTTATTCTCTACATATACGAAAAAAAATATTATATAAATTAAAAAAAACCTTCGAAAAAATATTTTGTTCATCATTGACCTCAAGTCAGTTTTTATATAACCGGTTGTTTTAATGTAGAGTGTTTTTATATGTTGTTACTGTTTTTGTGAACAATGAAAAAAGTAAGTATGTTTTTAATGGAATTAAAAATATCCATTACATAATGAATACGTTAAAGACACAGCTGTCCGATGTTGCTTGGGGACTTGAGAAAACTAAAAAAAAAATAACTTAACAAAATTCCAGGCTTGGAATAAATTTTGTGGCACAAATATATTTTTTTATTTTTGCTTTCTTACACATGTAGATTCCTAAAATATTAGGCAGTGGTATGGCTCACCTAAATTAGCTAGTTTTTTTGTGGTCTCACTTGTCGTTTACCTAGCATATGTCCAGACGCTTCTAGTGAGAACTTCCAAATAGAAAAATCAAAAAATAATTATTTGCTAGTTCTGGCAGTCGAATCTAGAAGCTCTAAATCACACGTACATCAAATAGCTTACATTTTTTAATATTTTATTTGTAAACCATATTTACATTGCAACATTAGTGAAAGAAAAGGGAGAAAAAAAAATTGTTTATTTAATATAACAGCATGTCAAGCAAGCGAACAACAATTTGTGAAAAAAATAAAAGTTGTTTTTTTTGTGAATTATATTTATTAATAAATTGTAGAAATATGTATATTGTTATATTGATAAATTAAAGAAATATGTAAGGACCTAAACTATCGCTCCATGAGTTCACTCGTGACTTTTTTTATTATACACTCATAAATATACACGCGTGTTTAGTTGCAAAATTTATAAAAAATTAAGTAGCTTTCCTCGTGAACATCAACTCCCTGTATTGCTCTTTTTCATACATAAACTATCTCTATTCCAAATTTAATCATGATCTGTCCAGCCTTTTCAGCGTGATGCAGTTACAGCTATACTAACCCACACGCAGAGTAACAATTTTAGGCATTCATGATATCGTACACACTGATAAGACAAACTAATCATATGAAGATAATGCAGAATAACCACCCTTTCTTTAAGATTAGGAAATGGCAATCTCTTACACACGTCTACATCTAAAATTCCTTTAGTAAAGAAACCAAAAAAAACACAATTTGTTATTTTAGGATTTCCAAAAACTATTTACTTTACGGTTAACACACTACTGCTAATAGTGTTCCTTCGTTATCGATACTTCCGATTCCGGAAAGGATCTTTTAGAGAGTTGAAATATTATCGGATCTCGTAACTGTTAATTTTGTACTGTTCAATGTAAATTTGTGATAAAGTGACATATCAAATATTATGATCGTATTTATCGATCTTGATTCACTAATAGTCGTATCAGTACAGTAGGTATCAGTATTAATCGGTATATAATCAGTAGGTTGATTAATTCTGATTTTAATTGAGTAAGGTTCTGACATAATATTATTATATCTTTAAAATTACAGGACAGATTTAAAGAAAAAAGTTATGATCATCCCTAACTGGCAAACAAATCAGTTTTTGAATAAATGAAGACCCATTTACGGCGATTTTTGCTGAGAACTTTGGTGATTAATAAATAACACCATAGATTGTCAGGTGGCAAACAAGCAGTCTTAAAAAGCTTAAGCATCAGCTGTTAACAAAATTCATTAGCTTATTAGTTTATTTTTTAATGAATTTCAGACGCTTGGCGGATGGGGAGAAAAAATGTTAGAGCAACGAAAAATGCTGACCACAACTTGTTTTTTTTTTACACCATCTGTGGATTCTGCGCGATAGTAACGTAATTTGATGTTGGGTGGATACTTAACACATTGAGACCCCTCCGTGCCATGGATATCACGTTAAACCGTCGGTCCGGGTGCCATACAAACATCTGTAGCATTCGTTACGGGTAGTTGGAGCCCTAAAAAAAGTCAGACAACCTGGTCTAATTACAGAACTTCGATACCGCCTAGTACTTGGGTTGTGGAGGCCTGATGGCAGTCGCTTCACGTAAAATATCAAAATTCGGCCGTATCGTAGTAAGACTGAAAGTCGACCACAACTTAGTTGGGAAAAGGCGCGGAGGGTGATGATTTTGGGTGGATACTAATTATCCACATATTAGTTCGGGCAACTTTCACAGATGGCGCGACTTTAATATGTTGAGTTGAGTTTTAACAAAATTTACTATAATCCATTAAATATATATAGCGATAGGAATTTCATTCCAACCAGGTGTGTCCAACCATTTTTTGTGGGACTCCTTTTAAAGTCTCACCTAACCTATAAAAAGAAATCAAATTATTACGCAAACGGTGGAGGTATCACTTAACATGTGCTCACAAAAAATAGTCCACTATCAAAACCTCTTAGAAAGAGATATTCAGTATATTATAGTTAAGTATACTCCACTCCAGTACAATTTCAGCATCATCAATGCATGGAACTTCTTCTGCTAAATATGGAGCAATCGCAAAGGACTTTGTGTACAGAAAGGACGGTTTTGCGCAACGTCCATCCCACTACTCTATTAGCCCCCATTTCATTTCAGAAAGAAAAACAATTTCAGAATACTAAGACTAGAAGAAGGGAATGGACTAATGCCGCGTTCCAAGAAACGATTCGATTTGCTTACGGACGGTAAAATTTCGTTGAATTTTCAACGAAATTTTTACCGTCCGTAAGCAAAAAGAATCGGTTTTTGTTTATTTCAACGCGGCATAAATGATTGCACTGAATAAGTGCATTTTGAAGAAGCTCAGGCCGCTAACTTATAAATTAATTTATTAATCAATCAGTTTTCCACATGTCGATTGGAATATTGCTACGCATATGCATTTGGCTGCAGAAACCCTTACCTTACTGGAAACATAATATTGAATGAAATAAATTAGTTGTCAGCAATTTTATTTAACAAATTTAACGCTCGTATTATTTAATAAGAATATTATGAAAAGAAAAATTACTAAAATCATGTCTTAACATAAAAATGTTACAACAACCTTCATATTAACTTTACATATTGATATACTTCGATGCACAATACTTTAAGAAACAAGTAAAAAGTATACCTATAGCGGAATTCCTCTGCACAATAACAAAATGCCTGTACTATGAACATTAAACGTGAAATCAATTTATATTTTATCAATTTGTCTCTCAAGCAATCAAATTTCTTCCTTCTGTCACTCAGTAAATAAATTCTCTTCTAGTTTTGAATTCTTCTAGCCGTTTATCGTTTCTGATTACTAAATATTCTGTTAATGTCTGATACAGGTACAATTTTAATTAACTTTTCCTAACTATTAGAAATAAATCAAGCAAAATAATGCTTATTAACCTAATGGTGCATTACGTCATTATTCGTCAGACAGTTTTCAAGTTCATGAATTCATGATTTACTGTCTCGCTACGTGCGTCAATATTTGTGATTTAATATTGAATACATTGGTAGAGAGGCGATCTCGCAGTAGCGGACAAGTAGGAAATAGCCAAGGCAAGCAGGATTCCTGCGACGCCTGTTGGTATAGCCTTTAACTTAAACACTTCATTACGGAGACGATCCAACAGCTAATTGTATAGTTTTATGAAGCAGATAAAAAGGAACATGACTTTCGTGAATAAGAGAAAGATCTTTAATATGAAGAATGCCAATGATTTTAGCTGCTATTTGATTTGATGGTCTTAATACTGAAGGTGATTATAGGCGATGAAATGTGTGTTTATATGTAGTATAGAAATAATGTCTGTATGTAAATAAGGATTACACAAATTTATGTGTGAAAGTTACATTGTATACATTGTTGTATTAATAAATATTCACCGCTAGCAACGCTCCGCGGTTTCACCTGCGTAAGTCCTGATCCCGTGGGAATATCGGGATAAAAAGTAGCCTATATGTTAATTCTAGTCTCCAGCTATCTACATACCAAGTTTCATCTCAATCGGTTATGTAGTTTTGGCGTGAAAGAGTAACAAATATCCATACATTCATACATCCATACATCCTCACAAACTTTTACGTTTAAAATGTTAGTAGGATAGCCCAAGGGACTTCTACAAAAAGTGATTTGGAACGTTCTCTATCCAAAGTCTCACTAAGTATTCACCAGAAGCCAAAGGATTTGAATAATCGTGGGAGAGCCATGCTTCGGTACGTATGGGCCAGCTCGACCGAATTGATACCACGGCCTCACAGAAAACCAGCAGTGAAGCAATGCTTCATTGCTTTTCGCCGAGTGAGTGAGGTTACTGGAGGCCCTAACTCCTCCCTCTATCCCCTCTCCCTCTCCTTCATCCCTTCCCCTACTTCCACCCTAAAGGCCAGCAACGCACTTGTGATTCTTGAGTTGCAGGTTCCCATGGGCGGAGGTAGTCAATTACCGTCAGGTGAACCGTATGCTCGTTTGCCACCTAAAACATAAAAAAAAAAAATCAAAATATTGGTTTTGAAACTGCTCTATTCAATGCCTCCCAAACACATAGTCTGGTTTTTAGGAAAGGTTTATGAACAGCAGTGGACATCTAATAACTGACACGATAACGAAGCAGTCATCATGGATTCAAATGAATTAAGTCATATCATTTCTCATGAACTTTATTTTTCTGAACTTCCTGCATTTCCCAACATTTTCGTGGATCATTGATCTTAATCTTGGAAAACAAGAATCTCAGTGATACTTGGATGAGTAGATGTAATTAAAAATAATTGCCATGGGTGGTAGGGCACCGCAGACATTGTGGTGCAAAACGCGGATAATTTAAATTGCTGTTTTATATTATATACTGTAACGCTTACCTAATTAACCTAAAACTAAGTAACCTTATACTAAATTCGCCTTACTTACTGAGGTTAATTGTTAGAAATTATACAATCACATATTTACGCCTGTATCCCGAAGGGGTATGCATGGGTGTATGAAACACCCACGTAATAGGAGACAACCCTATTGTCGTCAACCATGTACTTTAACAATTAAGATGCGAGAAATTCAGACTGTATTTTATTTTTATTAAAAAAAGAAAACTATTGTGCAACATTAACTATTGTACTCATTAAGATTGCTGTTGCCTTTCAATTTGACAGAAATTTGTTCTTAAGTATAGAATATGGTTAAAACCCTATCAGGGCACGGTCATATTCAAATTTAGAATAACCTGCTGATACCCAATAATAATTTTTATACGACTTAGTTAGAAATATGATACGAAGTTAGTAGTGCTTATTTATTCGTATAACCATTCAGGTGTTTAGGTGGACACTATTATCATCTATACACATACAATAAAACTGTAATAACATGTCCAAATGACAAAACAGTGAAGATATTTTTTGAAAGGCACTCTGTAATCGGCTCTGAAGCCAAAACTGTAATTTTTATTTATCTATATATCTTTCTGACTGCATCTTGATCGCTCATCACACCGAAAGTACTGAATGGATTGAAATGAAACTTGTCGTATTTCCTGCGGTTGCATGATGTGCAACCCTAGGTTGATACTTCGGTACCGCATTAGTGGACCACAAGAGCATAAAATATGCTTTGCAATTATAAGAAATTGCAATGCATATTTTATGCCTCTGGGCAGAATCTGCACGTTCTGCCTTCGCCCAGCTCTAGGTTGAATGGTTCAATTTGCAGTGTCCGGTAAAGATTCGTGTACAGGTTTTGTATCTAGAATCTAGAATTGAGCTCCAGAAGTTATTTTCATACTTTGTTATCATAGTCCTTTATCTATGCTTTCGAGTGCTTGAGACCGGTAGTGGTGTTCCATCTCTTAATTGCCATTATGTGTATTTTGCGTTAATTATTTCGCTGTTTGGTGATGCCGCAGAATAGTTCTGGTATATGCTGTCAGTTATTTGTACCAGCTTTGGCGAGTTCATCACAGTTTTCTTTGCCATTGAAACCTGAGTGGCCTGGTTCCCATTTAGATGGACAATAATAAAATAATATAAAAATAAATAACTGCGATCTTCGATACATTGGAAGTGTTTCTCCGGTAAGGGGTGATGTCAAGTAGAAATGTCCTCAACCTTCTATAAAAACCATTATCTGTAAATTAAATCCACAACACCCATTCAAAACGGCAGTAGCGTAATCGCTAAGTCATCTGGTTAGCAATGCAGTGGTTGCGGATTCAAATCTCACCAACTTCCCACATACATTGGAAACCTACAATCCTACTCAGTGGCAGAAAATTTGAACTACGATATAAGGGTCTGCTAACATAAGCTAAGGTAGCCTATTGGCTAGGGCGTCGGACTTAAAAATTAGGTAGTTGTGGTATCCGAACCAGTGCCCTACCGATGTGTACTGCTACTGCTGGTGCTGCTGACTGCTGGTGTTTTTGACCAGCAGTTAGCTTAGCTGGAGGGGTTAACAAGAACAATAGTAAGTGTGATTCATGTTACTAGTATTCCTCTTTAAATAATATAATGTTTTCATAATGATAAAATATTAGCTGAAATATCATGTTAAAGCATTGTTATTCTAAGCTTTATCTATTTAATTGAAATTTGAGAGTTTGAAAATCTATTGTAATAAGTAAAAAATTTTTTTATTCAGGGGTGGCTTTAGAACTATTGTGTGGTTTGTGCCCCTAATAAATTCTAAAGATGAATAAAGCTTTTAATGGTTCGGCTAATAATTGTTTTTTTAAACACACGGCAAAGTAATAAATCT
Source organism: Callimorpha dominula (assembly GCA_949752705.1). Taxonomy (NCBI): domain Eukaryota; kingdom Metazoa; phylum Arthropoda; class Insecta; order Lepidoptera; family Erebidae; genus Callimorpha; species Callimorpha dominula. Next base: position 13,563,645 of record OX457011.1, read on the forward strand.
CTTATAATACGATGTTGAATACGTTCATCGATTTTATAACTGACAGATGTTTTTTTTTCTACATATTATTATAATAACGCTAAAGAGTATTTTTTTATTGTTTGTTTGTATAAAGGCGCTAATCTCTGAAACTGTCAGTCAGTAATTTTATTTAGGGTTTTATGTTATTTTAGTAATTTACCATCAGTCCTTTCCTGACCACAATTTATGTGGTTCCATTAAAACATCTGTGCACCTTTTGTACATTGCATGGTTAAGTCCCGTTTTATAGTTTGAATGATACAAAGTCCACGTGGTTCCGAAGCCTGTATTTTCCTTGGTGTTCTCGGAAGGATAGTGAATTTATTATATTTTCATTAAATTGATGCGGGTTTCAAAAGTATTTACTGATTAAACTTCATTTACAGGTACAGATATTGTTTCTTTCATTACAATAAAACCCCATTTATTGCATATATCCTTTATCCATATTACTGTACCATATCTATTCACAATATTTTAAAGTACTGTTGTGACATAGTTGTTTAAATTCTTTGGTTAAAAGTTGCCCCGCCCACGGGATACTTTGATGACGTTCATTGTGATGACATTTATAAAATATAGATGCTTCTACCAAGATAATGGTACTAATATATGAGTATTAGTACATATTTTATTTAAATGGATATTGTATCGAAAATAGTTCAGATATTAATAGAAATAAGTGAAGGTGAATACCTGATTCTTAAATTATGTTAATAAGGAGCAAATGTCGGCCTTAGACTATCTATAGAGTAAAAGCTGTGTGATCGTTCACGAAACAGCAAATAGAATAGAATAGAATAGAATAGAATAATCTTTATTGTACACCAGTACATATTGCTTAAGGTTACTTTGCAATTCTGATATGTACAAAGGGCGGCCTTATCGCTAAAAGCAACTTCTTCCAGGCAACCTTGGGATGGAAAAATAATGACCAAATAGGTATTCTAAAATTCTACAACCTGCCTCAGTTAAGGTTAAACTAACTGAAACTTTATCCCTTTTCGTACACAAGTTATAGAAAATGCTTAAATACGTAGACAAGGCAGATTCCTGAAAGTTATAGGTTGATTTGGTAACTGAAGTCAGTCAGTTGAAAGCTAAAAATTTTGCGTGTCAGTCGTATAATACGTCATAAAAAGGATGGCTCCGTCTCATTTTACTTCTCAATCTAATGATGTGATGATGTTTCGCGGTTCCCTGTTGTTAGTCCAATGTTACCTCCATTTTTTTTTGTATATGCTATTTTTGCCGTTTCTAAAATGATTCCCAAGGTATTGATATAAAAAGGATATTCCAATATACTCAAGAGAACAAAATGATGATTAGAAAGAGTGGCCGTTATTTTCCACTGCAATGTTTTTCCGCTTGTCTTCAACTGACCTTCATAAGCTTAGTATTATGAAGTATAATATTCCAAATTATAAATTATATTCCAATTATATATATATATATATATATATATATTGTACAGAAACCAAACCCTATAATGTTTTTTTCGTATTTATTTTATTAATTTAATTACTGTATGTTACTGTTCTAACAAATGTATGTTCATATTGTTAACAACAAATAACTGTAACCGGTTATCAGTATTCGTAAGCACTGTAAAATCTAATAACCATGTCATCAACCACACCCTCTCCCTTCACCCGCACTCCACTCTCATAATATAGTTCTGGCAATCCATCATGACAGCAGAAAAAAAAGACACAATTGCAGTAGTGCTGTCTAAACTCTGCTGTTCCTCATCTTGTAATAGGTAGTTATAATCATCATGCACTATGATATATAATTAGTAACATAATTTTAGGACCATAACAAGATAAAACTACTAAGTTCGTCTAAATGCGAGTGTTTTGCAATTCAAATTCAAAGACTAAAAAAAAAAGTTAACTAAACAAAAAGTTAGTCGCGCCACGGTTGCTTGTAAGCTAATATTATATTCATCAAGATTCATCACCTATGCAACTAATTCATACAATGACTATATAATAGCGTTACCTAATTTTTTTTTAAACTGGTTCGCAAATGGCCGTGACATTTAGAATGCAAACATTGATTGATTAAGAGCACTATGCGTTTTTAAGAACATTAATATTTTTGATCTGTCAGAATGTTGATGCAGTTCAGAATAGATTGAGTTTCGACATCTACTTTAAAAAATAGTCAGATTCTACTATCGATCTTTTGTCAAAGGATTTTTATGGCCTTGTATAGTCCGAATAATGAAGATGGCATATGATTCAATGGCTAAAGCGTGGGTCAGACTATGACGATGATCAGATATGTTGCTATTCCAAATAATAATTTAAATCCTCCTTTAAAATCACGTGCTAAGGATATTTGGTGGAAACCTAAATAAGAGACCTTAATTCGAAATTCTTTTTCAATACATACATTCATACAGTTACGCCTGTATATCCGACGTGGTAAGCAGAAGCATAGTAAACACCCACATTTTGCCAACTTGATCACACTCACGTAAGGGGGCCTATTGCTGTCCACCGGGCACTTTGGGAGTTAAAGATGACATTATGACAATAAGACTATACCATTCCAGACCAGTCTCGATGCATTGATCCAATAAAAACACGAGGACCCATCTATTTTATTTGGATGATGCTGTCCATTGTCCATAACGTTAAAAATAGAAACACCTGGCTTAAGAAGCGTATTGAAAGCGTTTAGTTTTTTTTTATGGTATAGGGGCAAACGAGCTCACGGGTCACCTGATGGTAAAGGACTACCGCTTCCCATGGCACCTGCAACTCAAGAGTCACAAGTGCGTTGCCGGCCTTCTTTAAGGGAGAAAAAGGCGGAAGATTGGGCAGAGGGGGAAAGAGGAGGAAGAGGGGGGAGAGGGAAGAGATAGGGCCTCCGGTAACCTCACTCACGCGATGAAAAGCAATGTAATGCTTTACTGCCGGTTTTCTCTGAAGCCGTGGTATCACTCCGGTCGAGCCGGTCCATACGTGCCAAAGCATGGCTCTCCCACTAACAAAGCCACGGTCCTCTGCAATGAGTACTTTGTAATATTTACTTTGCATGTACCTTTTGAAAGACACTTAAAATTCACTTTCTATTCTGTTTAATTATAACTCATGTAGCTTTACGTCTGATTCTTAAATATCCAAAACAGATATCAAGCGCCACGCTTGTTTCAGTAATTTTGCTTTTGAAGTTAAGAGTAGCTAGACACACAATATAATCTATTTCCTACTAGCCTTTTCCAAACTAAGGCCGAACTTCGATATTTTACGTGAAGCGACTGCCATCAGACCTCCACGATATCCACTAGGCGATATCGAAGTTCTGTAGTTAGAACAGGTTTTTTTAGGGTTCTGACTACCTGTGACGAATGTCACAGATGTTATGATACTCTCCGAGACACGGAGGGGTGTTAATGTGTTAAGTATGGCTACCCATCCTAAGACTGACCTGGCTAACCTACTCGGTTAACATTTAGCCACGAGCCCCTGAATATGAATTTAAAAAATCTTGAATGACAATGAGTGTTAGATTTACCTGAAAATGACCGCTGACCGAAATGATGCACAGGTTGGCCTTTGAAATGCTTGTGAGACCAGTTTGCCTCGAAAGTTGGACGGTTTATACAACTGGAAGGGTACTTATATATATAGTGATGACTCAGATATTGAAGTTTGACTGCAATTACGCCTCCTATTATATAAAACAAAAATAATAATAATTAACTAATATAGATAACAATAAACACGTCTGTCGAATGGAGCCATTCCACGGAGTGTATACCTGGAGGTGGTCGGCGACGGTGAGGAAGGCCGAGGAGGGGATGGAGGGACGATCTCGGCAATTTTTTTAACCAGTGGCCTAGGGTGGCTGAGGACCGAGAGGAGTGGATGCGGAAGGGGGAGGCCTTTGCCCAGCAGTGGGACACGTGCTAAAACTAAAAAAACAATAAACCTCTGTGGAAAGTTTTTTAAACCTAAGCTCCTCAAAGTTCTTAAACAAAAAAAAAAAATCAGTTGACAAGCACAGGCGAAAATGGTATTTGTACTGTTATTAATCACCTTATCATAAGGTAATACTTTGCAGGCTAAGGCTTCATTAAGTAACTTTTTTCCTTAGCAGAACATTAATAGGAATCAATGTGTATTTAAACTCGTGAGTTTATAAACCATTAATTCAAATATACGAACAAAAAAAAATCCAAATATTTTGGCTATTCACCTTCATAATGATGGACCACGCCTCATCACGTGATGATGATGTCATTCATGAATAACTACATATAGTTTGAATACCTACACACTGTGCATAATGATGATTGTATCTAATGAATGTCCAAAACACGTGCAGACAAGTTTGTTGTAATATGAGTTGAAACTATATGGATATTATATTATCATGACGTCAAAGAAGGGATTTTCCCTTTTAAGCACAAGTCGATTTCAAATCTGCGGTTTGGTGTGTTGTCTGTGTACATACATCCCTCTAAATCTTTACTGTGAGCGAATGCTGCGATCTGCGAAGGTTTAATCGCAGACGTAGACTTGTGATCAAGTTGCCGCAAATTAGCGGGATTATACAATAGTATAGGCCCGGTATTAAATATGAAAATGGTAGAAAAAGTGAGGAGTGGGTATGGTCTTAGTATCATTAAATATAATCGTATAAAGTAATAAATGTGCTATTTGGTTTTAAGAACTAATACTAATACTGGGAGAGTCCTGACTGATCGGTATTAGCAGATTCAGCGACGCAAGGTTAATACATCCCTTAAAAAAAATCTTGCACTAGTTTTCACGTTTCTTTTTAATTTTAAACACATATGTTTTTATCAAATAGAATTAAACCCACGCAAGACCACAAAATGCAATTAAAAATGTTTTTTTTTTAATTAAATGTACACCGAACCTAACATTGGTTTCGGCCCATCTAAGTATATAAACGTGTACATTACTTTTCAAAACACTATTTTTTAGCATCGTTGTATTGTCTAATATTTTTAAGAAGTATTAATTTCTTATTGAAAGCATTTTGTATATCTATACACAATGATAATCATATTTTTATAATTGATACAATAAATTGAAATTTACTACTCGCTTCATTATACTGCTACGTTCATTAAGAGCAGTAATGGTTTTTTAACCCTAGTAGAAACACATGTTCCTAAAGCCTTCATTACTCAGAACACACGAGTATTGCTTTACACCTTAGGGTCTTTATACATTGTGTGTGATTCACACTCGTGCCAGATAAACATTTTCGACTAGATCGCAATCTGTAACAGGTTGGTATCGCTGTCTGTGTCGCTATTGGAGATGAGATCACTGTATATTTGTTAATTTTTTAAAGAAAGGAAACATATGTGTTTCTAGTCGATCCCGCATATTAGTGGTGTATTTTTCACTTCTTTAAATTAAGAAGAAAAGCTGAACATCATTTTTAAGTGATTGTAAAGTGAGTGGACGTTACAATGATCTAAAAATATCTGAGTATCAAGAAAGCGTTTGCTATACGGTTTTTTATCCTACTAATATTATAAACGTGAAAGTTTGTGTGGATGTATGGATGTATGAATGGATGTTTGTTACTCTTTCACGCCAAAACTACCAAACCGATTGCGATGAAACTTGGTATGTAGATAGCTGGAGACCTGGATTAACACATACGCTACTTTTTATCCCGATATTCCAACGGCACCGGGGCTTACGCGGGTGACACCGCGGGTCGCAGCTCGTAGAAAATAAAAGCCTTAGCTGGGTCTGATACCAAGTGGAAAGAGAATATTGTCTGTCTAGAGATCATTCCGCTTTTGGCAAGAACGTCCATTCTTTTTTTATTTAAAAAAAAACTGACCAACCTAGTGTATGTGCTCCATTATAATGTGGATCCAGGTAATTAAATACGGCTGTGTGCGAATGTGAACGAACTGAAATTATTATAAATATCTGCTAACCTGTGCGCATCTTGCCGCTAATGTCTGTCTTAATGTTTTGATCTTTCTTGTTCAATGTATAAAAAGAAAATATATATATATATTGCACATCATCAGCCTCAAGAGGCAGTTGCAGATATAATTTCTTGTTAGTTTTATTCTAATTAACATGATAATGAGTCAAAGGAGATTTTTGCTTAAGACGGAGATGTAGGGTTGATTAAAATCTAAATGATGCAAGACCGCGTTAAACATTAGGTACTACTAGCATACTAGTATTTTTCTACGAGGTGAGTAACTCACCACTGGTTATGCCAACTTAATTGTACGGAATTATTATGTCTCCGATGTTATTTTCGGGTAGAATAGTTCTCGAAATTACCAATCCGAACCAATGGCTTTCTATTGGGAACGTTGTGTACTTGTTTGTCTCCTAGCGAGTACCTATTGATAAAATTAAAAACAAAAAAAGATATTTCACTATATCCAGTACAGATGCTTTTAACAATGAATCAGTAGTTTAGTACTTTACTTACAACATCTACTGAATACAAGTTAAATGCTATTCATGACTTGGGCTACACATATTATCTGGTTGGTTTTAAAATTCCGATGACGTTATCATATCATAAATATATAATATGTACTTTGACAATTGTTTGCCAAGGAGGTAAAATAAACTGGTCTAATGTTTCTTTATTTTGACCTTAGTTAACATGTAGTCTGGTTTTAAAGATCTGAAATCATCTTAATTATAACCCATTCGCTCGAGATCAAGTATGTCTAACAAAGCCCACAAAAACTGCTTCTAGTGATAAATTCTTCTTATTCCAAGGACCACGATTATATAATATATCAAATAAATTACATAAAATATACCCGGATAAGAAAATTCAGTGTAAAAAAAAGGTTTTGAAATGGCTACTTACACTTAAATGTTAAAATTATAAAACAGAGAAAACAGACAAAATTATAAATAGACACAGATATATATAACGGACGCACACACACACACGCGCGCACACATATGCGCGCACACACACACATCATCTCTATTTCTTTCATTTATTATATTCCCACATTGTTTGTGATGTACTATGTAAATGATACAATAAGGTTTATCTGGGGTAAAGAGGTCAGGAGACCTATAACACAAGTTTACTTAGTATGGGCTTCTGTCTCCTGTCCAATGTATTTTAGTTTTATTGTTGTGTATCGATGTATATTGTGGGAGAGAAATAAATAAAATATATTATTATTATTATTTATATTATTATTATTTCTTCCATATAACAATGTTCGACTATAAACATATAATGGTCTGAATGAGGTTTGTCCAGACTGACACGTTTGAAATCTATTTCATCAATAACAACCTTTATTTAAAATGACAATCCACGACAATTGATTACCAGAAACATAGGCTGTTGCGGTAAAATTAAATATAAGTACTGCCATTAAAAGTTAAATGGGTTTTAACTGCCGCCTAGTCTTACTGCTTTACCGCTAATGACTGGTAATAAGCGATTTGATGTTTTCAGTATTGCGCAAAGATATGCGTACGCGCAGGTTCTTTGAGGGCGTGCTGTGAGGTCTAATAAATTATGTTTGTGGCTATTTTCCCGTAATGGTTGTGGTGTTTTCGCTTGGGCTTGTGAAGTGCAAAATGGTTGGATATATTTCGAAAAATCTATCATCTAACTGGAAATACATATAAGGTTTCTTAAGAATGTTGTATAGTATGGACAATGTATGAGCATTTATAAGCAGTAGAAAAATTGAAATAACGGTGTATTACTTGTGTAAAACCACTAATAAAGCAGCCCGACTTCCCTTCTAAATTAAACGAAAGAAGAAGTTAATTGACAGAACGAATTGATGTAAACTCGTATTGAGGTCCGAGATCGAATTCTCTGGTCGAACAGCGGGGTGCTTTTTTTTCAGGTTTTTCCACCCAGATATTTTTAGATCCAGTTGGGGTTTGGAATTGTACCATTTGTTTGCTCCTTTTTAGTTTGAGTCTCCTGAGTGAGTCGCTTGAATGAACTGCCTCTATTTTTCTGACAGAAATATAGACGTAGGGAAGAGACAATTTTTAGTCCCGCGAAGGAATATTTCTGTTTCGCTCGGGGCTTCTACCACGGACAAAAAGAATTCCCAGACTCGGGACAATTATTTGTGGATCACACGAATTTTTGTTTCGTTTTGAACCCACAACACACGGCGCGGCGTAGTGGCGATTTACAAAACGAATTACAAAAACTAAATTTGGAGTATAGTTAATTATCTTACGTACTTTCATCATCTCATTTCCACCGGCTATTATTTTTTATTATAAAGAGCATTCAAGAGCGACGGCGGAAATCGCGATGTTCGCCTTTCATTTGGAACTTAATCAAGATAATAAAAATTAAAAATAAAATACAAAAATGGCTTGAAATTCACATCTGCATTCCAAAAAACTACTATTGTATGTCCCGTTAATGCACACACACTGACAAAAGGCTAAAACAGGCTTAGAACAAATACAAATATTTGTTCCGGGAACTGGTGACCTTTAACATTGAAGTCAAGCCTCGCTTCGCTACTGTGTCAACTATGTGTGTCGCATAACTTGTGAGCTTAAGCCGACGGAGGGAAATTGCTTAGCAAAATGTTATCAGATTCCGAGCAACAATGTTGAACAGTTGACAAGGATTTAGGGTCGGAGTCAACTGTGTTGATAGATACTGTATTTTTTACACTACTGGTTACCTCGTTTGTCTTGATGAAAAAGAGTGCATTTATGCTTACTATGATTGTACCTTTGATCGCGAATCGGTAAATGGAACAACGATCTGATGAAGGTAGCAGGGATGGACTGGATGCTGTGGCATGCATCATTGGGAGAAACCTATGTCCATTGTCCAGAAAAATCTCAGTAGCGCTGCTAGTCTCACAAGTGCCTAGTAGACGGCAATTGGCTTACTTGAGATCAGAAATATAGATGAGTCATCAATCACTACTTGCCTCTTCTGTTTTTAAGAGTCCCACTTTATTGTAAGAGCTCAGAATTTAAACAATCCCTACATTATTGCTGTCTTTCGCCGTTAAGAAAGCAGTTTTTAAAATCATTTCCATTCGGTTGTGAAAGTGGTGCGAGGGTGAGCTTAGTAGTCGCGGTACAGATAACAGTACAATACAGCAAGATCCTAGAACCGCCAGAGCTTACTTATTTTCTGATGAACAAAATATGTCGTATGGAGTAGTATTAGTAAAGACCCTGAAGGTATGCATACCTGCTAACTTGGGCCGGCGGCTAATTTTCAAATTCCAGGTACTAAAGTATTCATTGGTCACTTTTCTTAAATTGTGAGTGATAATTTTTTATATGTCTATATAGTACACATTTGATTCGATTCCCACCCAGGACAAATAGTTGTGTGATGAGTATTAGTAATATATAAGTATGTTCACCAGCAGTCATAGTACAGGCTCTGTCTAGTTTAGGACATCTTCCGCGGGCAGTTATTTACCCTGGTGCTATAAAGCTAAAAAAACGTAAATTTACTTATCCTGTCTAGATTTTTATATCTGTTGTTTAGAGAATTATTTTTATATCTGTTGTTTAGAGAATTATTTTTATATCTGTTGTTTAGAGAATTATTTTTATATCTGTTGTTTAGAGAATTGTTTTTATATCTGTTGTTTAGAGAATTATTTTATGCTATTTAAACATATAAGCAGCAAATATCGCCGTGAATATGAGCGTGGGTATATAAATAGGTCTGGAGGATTTTAACCCCCAGGATTTGGGTCACACACGTTGTGTTGATTACAGGACAGGACATAAGCTACTTTTCTTTTGACTTATGTGCCTTTAATATTTTGTATTCTGTGCTAATACTGCTTTTGTAAAATTCCAGCATTCTCTTACCGTCAAGCTTTACGTGGGAGAGCCATGCTCGATACCGACTCCGCTCGATAATACGGCCTCACAGAAAACCAGCAGTGAAACAATGCTTGCATTGCTTTTCGCCGCGTGAGTGAGGTTACCGGAGGCCTTAACCCTTTCCTCTTCCGTCTTCCCCTCTCTCCCCTTCTTCCCCTACTCCCACCTTAAAGGGCGACAACGCACTTGTGACTCTTGAGTTACTGGTGCCCATGGGCGGCGGTAGTCATTTACTATCAGGTGACCCGTCTGCTCATTTGCCTCCTATACCATAAAAAAAAAGCGCCGCGTGTGATTTTTTGACATCTATAATAAGATATGATACGAAACAGGAATATTTTAATTACCACGTTCGTATTAGGTGCATGAAGATATGATCATATGAATATTTTAAAATACACATTTTAATTCAAATGCCTACAACTCTGACATGAACATGGGCAACTAGCAATTAGCCGTTCCTATAATTACTGGCTAAGAGCGAAATGTACGTACTAATGTCATAACGTCACTTTTTGCATGACTTTGTTGAATGATCTCGGTATTTTATTATAGACAAATTATTGGTTTCAGAAGACTTAACTTCCTATTGGCTAAGGGACTTATTATTTCCTGTATTATAATTGGTAGTGTAAGTTGTCAATCAGGAAGCAATGTCCTGTTCTGTACTTAGGAAGTTTCACTTTAATTTAGTCAATGTATTAAAGTCAAATGAAATGAGGCGAGATTTACCATCACTTGCCACTGTGTGGAGAAGGTATTGTGGGATTTGTATATAGAATACTTATTCGACACTTTGTTGAATATATTGTGATTGAATATGCTGAAATTCTCGGAGATTTAATAAAATTCCACTAATATTATAAATGTGAAAGTTTGTATGGATGGATGTTTGTTACTCTTTTACGCCAAAACTACTGAACCGATTGCGATGATACTTGGTATGTGGATAGCTGGAGACCTGGATTAACATATAGGCTACTCCCGATATTCCCACGGGATCGGGACTTACGCGGGTGAAACCGCGGGGCGCTGCTAATATACATATAATTATACTTATTAGCGCCATAAGTCACTCTAATAAATTGATCGACCAACTTTTTAAAGTGGCATCGAGTCGTAGGATGAAAGCGGGCGCTAGCCTTCATAATAGAAGAATTTATATTTATAAGAAACAATGTAATTAATTCTCAAAATTATATATACATTGCCCGCCCATTGTGCATTTTATGTTTAAGTTGTTTTTTTTAATGTATATATGGACGCTGATAAGCAATACAGTGTCGAGCCACATGTGTGGCATTTAAAGTAAATAAAGGCAAATGAAGTACATACTTTATTTAGAGAAAATGGCGTTTTAAGATGTCATACCAATTCCTAATCAATTTGTTTGAAAAAATATCTAAAAATCTACTTAAAAGGTGAATAGATATTTTCATATCAGCGTCCATGTATCATGTGTTTGGTGTACAATAAAGAGTACTATCTATCTATCTATATTAATAACAAAAACAACGAGAAGGAGTCCATATACCAAAATTATTCTAACGAAACTTAGTAAGAATGGTTGAAAAGATAAAGTTTTTTCACAACTCCTAAATAGCCATCAATCAAAATAACATATAAATCATTAAAATGGAACAAGTTGTATAGTTTCTAAAAATAACGTTTTCTGTAACGGAAGAAGTAATACTTAAGTCTCAAAGATTACATAAGCAGTTATCAATCAAGCTCGGAGCTTAGGAATGCGACCCGTTGATAATATAAACACGCTGTGAGCATCTGCTTGCTCCAATTTGTTCGTGCAATAGTAGTGTACGAGTAAGATAACGGATATCTTAAAATTTGTAGCAATTATAAGACTTGTTTGTACATTTAACAATATTGCGTAATTAAAAGTTTTGGTAATATAAGCCAATGCCACATTTAAACATAAAGTTGGTGCTTTCAAAAGGGTAAGTAAATTTAAGTCAGAAATATTATTAACTTATCTAATAGAAGTCGATTGCCAGGATATTCCAGTTCGGCTCAACACCTTGGCGTTGCGTAGAGATGTAGCTTCGCTCTGCATTCTTTATCCTTCGTATCATGGGGAGTGCTCCGAGGAATTGTTTGGATCGTTCAACACGATAAAAATTTCTTCCTCATCACTTGGATAATAGGCACTCCACCACTGTGCAGTTCTCCAGAAACATCACTTTAAGATATGCTCCGTATTTTGATATACTTTTGACGTAATCGGACAAAACTTAAAACCACAATTTAAGTATTTAACTATCCGAGTAAAGTAGCTGTCGCATCTACTGGGTACCGATGGAGAAGTGAAGCATGTCTTTCAAATCTCCTATAATATATAATTATGTATTTAAACGTAAATTAACGCGATCACAAAAAGGTATTACGTACCTCTGAATTGCTTGACGTTTCGACCAGGTTGCACTGGCCGTAGTCACAGGCTGACTAGCTCAGCAGAGCACGCCCGTAGTCGAGATCGTGAGGTAGAAGGTTATTCATCATCCCGCACATTTTCGATAGTGAACGAAGAACCTTCTACCTCACGATCTCAACGACGGAGGGCATCAGGCAATCCAGAGGTATGTAATACCTTTTCGTGATCGTGTTAATTTATCACGGAACGCAAAAGTTTAAAAGTTAGTATAGCATAGTTTGAGCGTAGCATAGTTTATATTTTAATTGTAATAATTGTGTGCGGTCCTGTGAATGTCTGAATAAATGTTTCTCTTCCATTCTCTTATAATATACTTACCGATAATGTATCTCGAAGATATTAAAGTTAACTTATTACTTTAATGGACTGGTGGTAAGAGTGCTTTTGTTTAACGAGAAAACATTGTCTTCGTATTGTTCTTTATACTATGCTTACGAGTACTTACTTCTTTACTAATATTATAAATGCGAAAGTATGTTTGTTGGTTTGCTACGCTTTCCGCCTCAGCTACTTAACCGATCATTATGAAATTTTGCACACACGTAGTCAGAGTTACAGAACGGGACAGAGGGTACTTATCATCCCGAAAAAAAGTTGTGTTCATGAGGTATAGTTAATTGAAGAAAAGTGAAGCCGCGACCGAAAGCTGGTATACTATATTTCTGTGTTTAACAATTTTATTATGCTTCTGATGCCTCACTGCAATGTTCTATATAGATTTTTAGCAGCACGACAAAAAATATTTCAGCGCCATCTAGCGAAAAACAGCCGAACTACGTAGTAAATAGTGATCCTGCATCCCGCAATAAAAGTTAATCAAACAACTTCCTTACATTTACCGTGGGCCTTGGTCCTTCAGGTATCAGGATCACCTACCCTGGTCGGAGGATCGTCTATTTGCATTTGGAGGGACATCAAACGAGTTATTACGGTCTGATCCCCTAAAACTGATCCACTGGTTAGTTAGTTAGTTTTACTATATTTTAGTTTCTATTCCGGTCGGATCCCGAAGTGCTTTAAGAACTAAATTTTAGTACAATCAGCAACAGAAAGTGTTTGTAAGTTTTATTGTAAGTGGCCATTTTATTGTGATATACATATCTGCACTTTACTACTTTAATTAAAAAGTGTTTTTTATGTATGGGTAATTTCAAGACACACTGGACTGTTTCAAAATTAAATACCCTATATTTTGATTAGATATATTAAATATTAACAGAACTGATTACCTTAAATAAGTGTTACAAACAATAGAAGACGATTTATTTTTACTTAGAAATCTCTTTTTCTTCGCTGTGCTTATCTTGTAAATAACATCCGTTTTGATTAACAAATTAAACGGTAAACCGGTTCAGAATTTAATGATAATAACAATTACCAGTGGATACGATTTGGGGATCAGATCGGAATAACTCTAAAACCATTCATCTTCAAATGAATAACCTTATTTCTTACAAGATAAAGTAATTAAAACTTGCCTCAATTTTACGAACTATTCATTCGTATCGCGTGTAGCCCTTATCTTTGGTACTGTAACATTGTACACTTTCATTTATTAAGCGAACGTTGACCTCTATTAATTAGATAAACTTATTCTACTTGTTAAAATGTAAGCGATACCCCAGTTTTTATGGGAGTTGTTACGTTGAAATATATTAGCACTTAATTACTTTTTCTCGTGTTTATAAAATGGTAGTTGGCGAGGTTAAACCTATTTGTAATGTCCTGTATATAATGTCTCCTAATTAATTTATACAGAATGAGTTTTTTTTGTTTCGTATCATGGGAATTTAGACTTAGATAATAATACGATGGAAACATCACCTCCTACAAAAATTGCGTCAAATAGTGGCACTCGATATTTCCTCATTACCATACATTGAATATTTCTGTAAATATATGTTATAATAATAATTTAATACAAAAACTGCAATGTATAGCGTCTGTAGTTTATTACTTGCCACAACAGAGTGTTTTGGACTCGTGGTAGGAATTCACACGCACGCTTATGTGAATGAAAAGGACAGGTAGTAGAATATAGGTACGTATTTAAAAAATAACTAACATTTTAAAATATCGTTTATTCCAGTTCCATTATAATACTTTAATCATTAAAGCTATGATAAAAATATTATTCTTATCGAAAGTACGACATTTCATGCCTTATTTGGATATCTATATAATTAGCTTTACCATTTTTCGGCTATACCTGAAACGTCAAACCGCTGGCGCGGGCGCGTAGCGTCTGATGGCTAAATTGTGCTTACAACTGCATTTAAGCACAGTTTAGTGCAATTTAGCGCAAATTTTTGGGCAAAGAAACACACGGTTTGCTTTATAGTAACCTTTATCAACTTCAACCTTATGGAGTTTATCACAACAGACAAACCAAAGATAATGTAATACCATTTAAATATGTGATCGCGTTAATTCCCGTCAACATAATCATATTATCACGGAATGCGAAAGTTTAAAAGATTTAATACTTGCTTTTGTAGGGTTGATGTACTTCATCATTGTACGGCTCTTATTCGAACTGAAAACCGCTTTTTACCCTATATCCTTTAAATACGTTTGTAACGACTTCAAAAAAGGAGGAGGTTCTATGTTCCACTGTATATATATATATATATTTATTTATGTATGTTTACCGATTTCTCCACCAACTGTGGACCGATTTAAATTTTTTTTTTTTTGTTCGGTAGGGTATACTTTCAATTTGGTCCTATTGTCACCAAGTTAGGATTTGATGATGAAAAATCGAAGGGAAGGAAAATTTTGTAGAAACTTATTACGTTTTTCATATTTTTTCTAATTATAATTTATCATCATTACAACAGCACATTGAAGTCGTTTTTAAATACACACTAGAGGCACTTTATTCACTCTCTTTGACTGATTTGTTACAATTAATATCTATACACGTCCAATTTCATTTCCATTTAATAGTAAAAAGGTAAATTATTGATATTATCTAGAATCTAAAATATCAAGTTTAAAAAGAATTTACGTAAAACTTGTTTTTGGATGCTGACATAAAACCAAACATGTTATATCCTACCTAGTAATCTCATAGAAGAGGAAAGTTACTTTGTATGTGAGGTGTTTACTTAGAAACAGCTTATCTGATTGTTGTGAAACTTTTACTAGATAGTGGGCGTGCTTTGCATCTCCCTGAGGGAGGCTGGGACGGGAAATCGTAAGTCGTGCGGGAGTAATTCCAGCGATTCAGTGACTAAAGATAAATATGTTCCACAAAAAGTCGACACGTGTTACAATTATCTTACAAACTATATAATAGGTATACTAGCAGCGCCCCGCGGTTCCACCCGCGTAAGCCCCGATCCTGTGGGAATATCGGAATAAAAAGTATAGCCTATATGTTAATCCAGGTCTCCAGCTATCTTCAGATCTCCAGATATACATACCAAGTTTCATCCTAATCGCTTCAGTAGTTTTGGCGTGAAAGGGTAACAAACATCCATCCATCCAAACTTTGGCATTATATTATTAGTGGGATTATACTCGTACAAGAAGAAGTGTTGTCGGATAATGCTTTTAAAACAGGAAGCCGTCAAGAATCGTGACGTTATATAGAACTTTCATAACACATGACTCCAAAAATTGGAATGCTTATTGTGGCTTACCCTGGTTCAATTATTATAGCACTAAAATACAAGATATGCAAAAAAGTGTTAGGGTTTTGCGCAAAATATATAAATATGTACACGCGAGCGAAGCCACGCTGGATCTGCTAGTAGGTAATATATGTAAGTAAAGCTCTTAACTCTAAGATAATTATGTACTCAGCGAACAAACCGATTTGCATATTACTCTAAAGATAGTTATCATGGTGCGATTTACGTAAGGAAATCTAAGATATTAAGAACATTAAGTGTTTCCTAGACATTTAAGCCTTCAAGGTTATTTAAGTAGCGTAACATAATGGCTAAGGCATCGAATTTACGATTGAATGGTTGCTGTTTCAGACCCGGTATTCTAACGTTGTGAACCCTATATAGTTTAGTTAGAAGGGTTAACAAGGTTACTAGTAACGTAAGGCTAATATTTGTGACGACTTCCACATGTAGCAAAACATACTCCACATCTAGCGAAGACGAGCTGAACTACGAAGTAATTACTAATCCTGCATCGCGCTGTGAGAGTTCTCGCGCCGACTAGTATATATACAACTTCCCAACATCAACCCTTAGGCCGCGGCCCGCCAGGCATGATCACCTCGCCTGGTCGGAAGATCCTCCCTTTGTGTTGGAGGGACATAACACCCGTTCCTCGAATCCATCCACATATTAATAGTGGTCTTTAAAAAATCTTCTTGGGAAATCCCTGACGCTTATTTGGTTAAGGTTTAATTTCTGCTAGAATTCGGTAAATCGTAGGTAAATCGAAGAATATATTAATAACTTGACACATCTCACACACGGCCGTCTGACCCCAAACTAGGCAGAGCCTGTACTATGGTAACCAGACTACTGATAAACATACTTATACTTTACTAAATACAACATATTATAGACTAGATGCGCCCCGCGGTTTCACCCGCGTTAGTCCCAGTGCCGTGAGAATATATGGATAAAAGTAGCTTTTATATTAATTCAGGACTCCAGGTCTACATACCAAGTTTTATCGCAATCGGTTCATGCAGCGTTCCAATAAACAAGAAACGATACGTTTTGCTTACGGATGGTAAAATTTCGTTGAATTTTCAACGAAAATTTTACCGTCTTTTTTGTTTATTGGAACGCGGCATCAGTAGTTTTTGCGTGAAAGAGTAACAAACATCCATACATCCTTACAAACTTTCACGTTTATAATATTAAGTAGATTAAATTACACCCAGACACAGAACAAATGATCATGATCATCATACAATTAATAAACGAAAGCGCAGCGTAGGATGGTATCGCGGTGGATAGACGACCTAGTAAAGATCGGACCTAGGAAGAATCGGATAGCAGGACGTCGGTGGATGCAGGCCGCTTCTAACCGGTCTTCTTGGAAGTCATTAAGGGAGGCATATGTTCACACAATTATTAATCCTGGGTGGGAATCGAACCCCCGACCTCTGGCTCAGAAATCAGGGTCACTAACCACTAGATAAACAGGCTAGTCGATATTAAAGAAATTTTATGTGAAAACCTGCCACAAAATTATCTGATGTAATTACATGCCTACTGTGTTGACTTATTTAATTATGTCGTTTGACATTCATACATGTCTTATTATTTTAAAGGAAGGAGAGCAAGAAATAGAAGAAAAAACAGAAGTACTACTGAAATTAACTAAAGTATGATATAATGTTACATCAGAAATAATTTGGAATAACGTTTTAAAAAGTAATAACTATAAACCACCAAACTAGAACAACACCAAATACATAAGGTCTCCACAATGAGTCATTTTCCGATGTCTCAATATAATGTCTCGTATCCCCCACCCTCTGTACCACCTAGCTGGTGATTATTCATTGCACTTTTCACTCATCTTATAATAACTCCGATCGACAGCAGGTTAGGTTACCCGGATCCCTCCTATGTTAGGCGCAGTACGGCAAACCGTGTGGTTTTAGTCAGTTGGATTCGAACACAACGCCCTATTAAAACCATACATTTTGCAGTCAAAATCATTATTAACTAACTAACCGTTTGACCAAACTGTTCAGTCAAAACTTTTGACTGATTGTTTTGACAGTATCACCACAGATAACATAATAGTTACGTTGTAAGTAAGACATACAATAAAATGATCCCCATAATAATTGAGGTTCTTATAATAGGTTAACTTTAAGGCTGCTAGACAATAGAAAACGGTCGATATACTTTATGTTCTTTCCGAATGTCTTGAGACACAATATCAGCATAAAACTGAAGAGGACGAACAATAAAATGTATCATAAACAGGGACTATGTCTCTGTCAACAATTGCCTTAACATTTATCGTAAACTCAGTATGTAACACTTGTAGCGATTTTAAAACAGACAAATAATGTGTCGTCATTATAAGTGTTTTTAATGACGGTATAACAGGTTTTTTTTTACTTTAAAAAACGATGTGTGTACACAAACATGCTATAAGTTTAAGAACAATTAAAACATAATATTTGTACATATGTTTACAGCTCACACCGAGAAACAATTTGTTGTTTATTAAAATATATAATCATAATCATAATTAATTAAGGAGAGTATTCTCTTCAAATACTTGAACAAAAGTTGATCGAATTTAAATTCTTGTACGCATATTAAAATCAAGGTTCGCGGTTCTCGGTTCACAGGAATTTATTATACTACTAGAATCAAGCAACACTGGTAACAGTCATAAGGGAATTTAAAGCCCACTTGGTTTTCTATCAATATAGACTTAACGTTATGGCTATTACTTAGCCTAGCTGGACTGATAAGAATTAATGTAACTAGTCATATGCATCTGTACACTGCTCGTAGTCTTTCATTAAAATATAAACTTATTCAAATATCGTGGGAGAACCATGCTTCGGCACGTATGGGTCGGCTCGACCGGAGATATACCACGGCTTCACAGAAAACTGGCAGTGAAACAATGAATTCATTGCTTTTCGCCGAGTGAATGAGGTTACCGGAGGCCCTAACACTCCCCCCCCCCCTCTCCCCCTCTTCCACCTTTTCTCTTCTCCAACCTTAAAGGCCGACAACGCACTTGTGACTCTTGAGTTGCAGGTGCCCATGGGCGGCGGTAGTGATTTACCATCAGGTGACCCGTCTGGGCGATTGCCTAGTATACCATAAAAACAAACTTAACCAAAGGAATTTTTTTTATTTGATAAAGAAGAAGTTAATTTTATCTTTGAAGTTAACTTTGTCACCTTTTCATTATTGTTTTTTGTTTTTCAGGTAATACGCTTTTAATAGAAGAATGAATACAATTACCTCAAGTACGAGCATGAGTAAGAGTAATCCACTACATTTGAGAGTCCGTCATAATATCTGACTGTCATCATATTCGCTCATGTAATACGGATTTTACGAGAATCGAATAGAAGCCCTAGGGTTCCGCCTAATTGGCTATAAATAATTATATTGTTGGTGCAATAATTCTTTTTATGATTTATTATACATTAATTAATTATTGGATTTTACGATGTTAAACATTAATTAAATTAAAACTATAAATTACAAATTCAAATAAGTATAAATGTTTCTTTAATGTAATAGACATAAACATCAAAATAATCAACCAGACTTTAATGTTAGCTATTTATCAATTATTAAATTATTATTAAATGACAATTATTACGTGATTATTTATATTTAGAAGGGATATTTCGTATCAAATGGAAGTGTTATAATTAGGTATAATATTATGTTGAGACACGTCAGATACGGCCGTCTAATCCCAAACTAGACGAGCCAATAACCAGACTACTGATAGACATACTTATATATTACTAAATACATAAATATTACGATAAATTACAAAAAAAAAAAAACAAAACAAAAAAGGACCAATGACCGTGCTCATCACACAATATTTGTCCTGAGAGGGAAACGAACTCACGGCCTCCAGCTCGGTAGTGCGGATCACTAACCACTAGACCAACAAGCCAGTCAGCCTTGTACTGTGTCATACATCAACCCGGTTTACCTCGGCATCACTCGAAGGTTGACCGGTAGAAAGTGCCAAGGTAAGTTGATTTATTTAATCTTGTTGATACAAAGACTTTGTATTAACTTGTGCGAGATTATTATTATATTAATACGTGAAGAGAATTCTTTGTACCCCCTTTTAAGAAGATTTCGCGAACGTAGTAACGTGAATTTAGGAATATTTAGTTCATATATAGATAGAAGAAGTGCAGAAAGCTACAATGTTTAAACAATATGTCTTACAACTTTTAAAATTACGTGAAAACGGCTTAATGTAATTACACACGTCCAGTATATGTGATCACCTGTCACGGTAAGTAAGCCAATGAAAAAATCATGGTCAAAATTAGAACCACGTGATCTGTAATCCTAATTAATTATTATAAATCAGAATGTAAGTTGGTTTGTTACGCTTTTAACTACTCAACCGTTAATTATGAAACTTTTCATAACACCTTGGTAGGGGACAGAAAAATACATAGAGTATCTATCATCCCGGAAAACTGTCCCCAAGTGATACCTGAACTGATCAATAAAATTTATCTTAACGCGAACGAAGCCGCTAACAAAAGATAGTAAACAAAGAAATTCAATTTTATCCCACAAATTTCCCGAACAGATCGAACATAGTTCCGGTATAAAAAGTAGCCAATGTCCTTCTCCAAAATATAATCACTCTTCTTGCCAAATTTCATTACGATCCGTTCAGCTGTTTAGTCGTAAAAAGGTAAGTAACAAACAAACAAACAAACAGAGTTACTTTCGCATTCATAATATTAGTATGGATAAAAATTCACAGGCAAAGGTATAGAGACAGATAAGTTATTCTATTATCTGATAAATAGTAAGAGGCAAATACATAAGTAATAAATATACATAGTAAAATACTCATATATTAAAGTTTTAATTATATTTTTTTTTATTTGTCCACCATTTTTTACAACTTAAGTAGGTATAAGATATATATGTGTGGAACAGATAATAATTTAGTGGTGTATTTTAAATTTTAATCAGACCCATTACTGCTAACATACATAGATAAATATAACATACTAGCTGACCCGACAGACATTGTCCTGTCTTAACTATGATTTTATAATGAACAATCGCGGAAACTGTCAAACGACTGACAGTTATGTCGAAAGTGCTAAGGTTACATTAAAAAAGTTAATATGGTCGTTAAGTATTTTTAAATTTTCTAATTTTCCGCGCAACTTTCTTTTTTTTTCTTTCATAGCCGAACCTTCACGCGTGATACCGTGACCACAAAAAATAGGGATTCATTTTTAAATATCTATATATTTAAAAATGAATCCCTATTTTTTGTGGTCACCTTACAAATATTGAATTTACTTTAATTTAATTACCTTTACAAATATTGAACCTAAGCTATATATTTACGTTATTTACATTTTGTCAATGCATACGAAATATTAAATGTAATTTTTAGTTTTAATAAATTAAAATGTTATTAACAGACATGAAATGAAGTGCTTTAGTCACGGTAGACTTATATGTAGTTAATGTCTGCATGTGTCAATCCCAGCGGAAACGTACGGTGTAAGCATCGCACCGATCGTGGCCAGAGAAGGTCAGATTGCGGTCAGACCACCCGTGAACGTCTGATAACCAAAAGGTATAAGTACTCAATGGAGTAATCGAGCAAACAGACTTTTGTCAATGAACAAGTAGTTATACTGACTGACAAATGTTAAACTTAGATAGCGGAGGCGTTAACGATTAATGCTTTAAAACAAATAATATGTTAAGAAAAATCTTTATGTATAACTAGCTGTGCCCGCGACTTCGTCCGCGTGGAATAGTATCTTTGGGTAGAATTTTTTATTATTTAGGCTAATTGACGATACTTCCATACAACTTTTCATCCCCACCTTTCAACCCCTTATACGCCTTTTTCGCATTCGAAAGTTGCCTATGTCCTTTCTTAGGCTCTAGACTATCTGTGTACCAAATTTCATTTAAATCGGTTCAGTAGTTTTGGCATGATAGACGACAGGCAGACAGACAGAGTTATTTTCGCATTTATAATATTAGTAAGGATTTTAATCATATTGTGGACACGGAGTGGGATATTTGTTCCTCCTATAACTTACTCGACAGTCCACTAAAGTGAAAACACAACACAACCACACTCTTCTATAGGCTGGAGTTTGTTCTGAAGTAGAGAAGAAATTTGTTACGATCTATAAAGATTGTACAAAGAAGATCTTCATATAACAACATAATACATCATAGTCGAGTGCTAAAATAAGCCTGTGGCAAGTTCATCCCTGTGTAAGGGAGATATAAGAATAGGTAGGTAGAAGTCGACCACGCAGAACATACACTGATGAAATTGGCGATGTTCTGAAGAAGGGGAAGTCAGAAATCGGTGAAACCGTAGGGCTGGTATGAAATGTTTGATGACAGCAGAGAAAGCTCGTAAGGTTTGTATGTATGTGGTGTGTGTATGTAATAGAAGGAGAAAGAAATATCAGGATTAGTCTGGTTTTTAACCCCCGACGTAAAAACGAAGCTTGTTATAAGTTTAATATGTATTTGTGTGTCCGTCTGTGGCATCATACCTCCTAAACGGATATACCGATTTTGATTTAACTTTTTTTGTTTGAAATGTAACTGATCGAGAGTATTCTTAGCTATAAATTAAGAAAATCTGTTCAGCCGTTTGTAGATCATCAGCTCTTTCTTATTCGTGGATCGGGTTTTTGAGATGGGAGATTAAAATATGTTATTTGATAAAATTCAGTGTTGTCATGTCGACAGCTGTAATCAGACATATGATTAAATAGTAACACTGATTGCTACATCATTTGACCTCATTATTCATATAATTATCTGGGTTCAATAAAGAGTGACAGACTTATGAATGAGTGGAGTAAATACTGGTTAGGTATCTTTGCTGATTTTATGTCATATTTATTATCTACAAAGTATTAATAAGTATCCTACAAGTAATAAGATAAGACAATGTGTTTCCTTGTGAACTTAAGAAGAGTATTGTCTTTACCGATGAACAGAAGTACCTGGATACCAAGTAGAACTTATGATTGCGTAGAATGACAAAGTCCTAGGAAAGCCATAGGATACTTTGTGTTCCTAAAGCTTTTATATCGCCTGTGCAATGATTTTTGTTTTGAGCAATTATATGAATTGTTGACGCAACTGCTCATCATTAATTAGTACACAGTTAAAATGTTGTTTGCCGTAAAAATAATGTTTTTCGTGATATGTTTATCGTAATACCTAATTATTTAGTAAGCCTTGAAATACGTCAATAAAGTGTTTTTTGTTTTGTTATTAGTACACAGTTTGTTGCTATCAGGGAATTTGTTTTTCCACTTTAAGAACAGTGAAAAGATTTTCCTCGGCGAGTGCCATTTTGAAATGATTGCCTGTCATATTTTTCACAAAGGACTAAAGTATGGGTTATTGATTGATAGTCTAGTGGTTAGTGACCCTGACTACTGAGCCAGAGGTCATGGGTTCGATTCCCACCCAAGACAAATAATTGTGTGATGAGCATGATCATTTGTTCTGTGTCTGGATGTTATAGAAATATTTAAGTATGTTTATCAGCAGTCTGGTTACCATAGTACAGGCTCTGCCTAGTTTGGGATCAGACGGCCGTGTGTGAAATGTTATTATTATTATCTTGAAAACTGGCAACGCTGACAAAGCTGACCGCCTAAGTATTTGTTTGTTGCATTTACGTAATAAGGATATTTTATTAGATTTTTTTATTATATTAAGTTTATGCGTAGGTATTAAACACTTGACATAATAATATTGACATCAGTTGACATGAGGTGACGCCATCAAGACGGCGATTTGTATATGCCTCTACGCTATCTTACTTATGGCGATAAGTAAGATAGCGTAGAGGCTCTGCGTAACGCCGATAGATGGCGCTTGCGTTCCTTTCCGGTAAATGTATTTTAGAGGGCGCTCAAAGTATCCGTACTAATAACCGAAGATGCGATATAAATATAGACTACAGATCAATTGGCGGTCGAATATTGACCATTTTATTGACCAGTATAACATGAACTGTCATTGTATAGACTTTTGTGAATATAGACAAGAACAGTGAAGCCACCTTGTCTGTATATTAATACATACTGAGGTCGACTTGAGTTAATATCTTTCACAATACTACTACGAATATAAAAATATAAATAGGAAGAGAGTAAGTAGGCAGGAATTGTTACCTGCGTTTATGGTAACTGCTTCGCTCCTATTGGTCGTAGCGTGATGTTATATAGCCTATAGCCTTCCTCAATAAATGGGCTATCCAACAGTAAAATATTTGTTTCTATTCGAACCAGTAGTTTCTGAGATTAGCGTGTTCAAGCAAACAAACAAACATACTCTTCAAAATAAATTATTATTTGATCGAAAATTCAGGTTAGTAAAAGGTATTCCACCTTATAAATATTACCATTAAATACCGATTTACATATAGTAGAGCAGTTCTAGTTTTGTAACTTACAAATTGTTTTTGTATGCCAATTTTGGTAAATTGTGAGGGACGTTTTTGTACCATCCTACCTGTACCTTTGCTTATTACCTATCTAAAGCTAGAAGATACATTAACCTACGCTCAAGGATTGTAACAGTACCTCACATTGACGGTATAAATATTGTTTGAAATCGGCGAACTTATTTGGCCATCCCATCTGAATACCTTATTAGTTTGGCATATAAGGTCGGTCCCTGGCCTAAACGGTTTAAATGGTATTTGAACCGCCGAGGTGGGTTTCGGATATTGCGGATTTAGTGCTAAGCGTAGCAAATAATGTTTATATTTATAAGATAGTTTGTTTATATATATAAAGCTCGGAGTGAGGGCAATTACGACTATTATATCAATAAATAAACTTAAAGACAGGCAATTAAGAGTCACATCGCAGTCTTTCTTTTTTAGGGATCCGTATGAATGACAAAACGGAACTCTTATAGGGTCACTCGTGCGTCTAGTTTGTACTAGTCTTACTGTTTTGATGTTTAATCATATCCTGTACTACTTAGTCATCAGTGCAATCATCGTTATCATATTAAAGTTTTAATGTAATTGCTATCTAGCTAAGGTTCAAAATGCAATCCTACAAAGTTTGACCGCGAACGAAATTAGCGGACTTCGTGATTTTGCAAACGGAACTACACAAATTAAAATTACTTATTAAAAAGCTTCAAGCTAGTGTAACTTTTAATTAAATCGAAAATTTGTGGTTTATTCGTCCTCGATTTTGTTTTCAATAAGTAATTTAATGTTCAGCTATTATTTAGAGGTTGATGTGCGAAAAATTTTGTGGTATTTCTAATTCCGGTATAAATGTTATGCCGGATGTGCGAACTATCGTTTTAAACGATTGTCCACACTGAGTATTAAGTTTATTTCTAATACTTCATATGAGTATGCGATAGTCAATAAGGAAAAATGCATACCATGTTTAAATGTAATTTAAGTGGATGCAGAAAATTATTATTATGAAAGTTTCAATAAAAACAATAAAATATCTACCTACCTTGTGAAAATAATAATTACACAAAATAATTTAAAATGTATTTTTAATTCAATAAAGTGACAGCATCAGTGTGATAAAATACGTTTTTCAATTTTTAAATAAACTCCCTAAACCTCTAATGGCAGGCGGTGTCTGTAAACCTATAAATGCATGCAACATTTTAGGAGTATATTTTCCTATACAAAAGTCATGACATGTTTTTCATACTTTTCATTCCCACGCAGGCAATTAACCCTGTCTCTGAGGATTTTACGTAAATATTATAAACAAACGTAAAGCATACAACAATTAATAAATACAAATTTTATTGACTACCTATTGGATACTTGTTCCATTAGCACCTAGTGATGTGATTACTAAAGCAACTATGGCATGCGTAATTGTTCTAATGGAAATGAGCTTTGTCAACAAATTAAAAGTAACAAAATATTTCTTGAGGTTATGAGCTATTTACAATTTTGCGGAAGCTAAGTAGAATTGTTTTGACATCTAACGTTACAGAACGAATATATACATATGTAATGAAGTAATGTAATTATTAGTTACGCATTTCAAAACCATAATACAAACTGGATCACTGATTATATAAACAAATGGAAAGACAGATATTAATATCATTAATTGTTGAGACATGGCCTTATTTGTACTTTACTAATTGACCTACTGGGCTCTTAATTTACTAAAATTAAATTCGTACCTATGGTTGTACTAGTTACAAATTCGTACCTATGGTTGTACTAGTTACAAATTCGTACCTATGGTTGTACTAGTTACAAATTCGTACCTATGGTTGTACTAGTTACAAATTCGTACCTATGGTTGTACTAGTTAAAAATTTATCCCAAGTTTGTGAAAACGGATGTTAGAGAAATGTTCCCAAAATACCAATTGACCGGAGCGCTAATAGTACTTTGTGCGTAGCCTAGTTCCTAATTGACCGGAGCGCTAATAGTAGTTTGTGCGTAGCCTAGTTCCTAATTGACCGGAGCGCTAATAGTAGTTTGTGCGTAGCCTAGTTCCTAATTGACCGGAGCGTTAATAGTAGTTTGTGCGTAGCCTAGTTCCTAATTGACCGGAGCGCTAATAGTAGTTTGTGCGTAGCCTAGTTCCTAATTGACCGGAGCGCTAATAGTACTTTGTGCGTAGCCTAGTTCCTAATAAGATTAAAAATATCACTTGAAATACGATTCTACATATAATGCGCAAAAAGTGCAAAAAAGAAGTATTTCAAGATGTTAGCACTACCTAATTGTTTTATACTACTTGCGTAACACTGCAATTTCAAAAAAGTAAATTTTTATGTTTGTCCTGAAGTAATGTATATGTCTTAATGTAAAGCAATTTTTAGATTTTGACATGTGGTAGCTCAATGATGCGGTATTATGTCGAAATGAAACCAACTAAAACCACTCGATATTTGGTCATGGCGATACTTGTTAGTAATCTCAGTTAAAAAACCTTCCAAGTGCGAGTCGGACTCGCGCACTGAGGGTTCCGTAAAATATTTTTATTATATGATGTAACTAAAAATTTACGGTTTTCGCAATGTTTCCTTTATCTGTGCTATAAGACGTTGCTTCGTACCAAATTTCAAGATTCTGAGTTCACGGGAAGTACCCTGTAGGTTTTCATTCCTGTATCTTTTGATTGCATTGGCTTAGAAGTTTGATTTTTTCACAGCTCCAAGGGACAGTAGACCTGAGTATTTGATATAAATCCAGCTTGATACCTCCACGCTTTCCTGAGAAAAAGGGTCTTGACAGGCAGACAGACGGACGGACAACAAAGTGATCCTATAAGGGTTCCGTTTTCTCCTCTCGAGGTACGGAACCGTAATAAAACTCAGGAATGATCGACAGGCAGCTTATCAGCTTCGCAGCACCTGCTGCTTCTTCTGGAATTATTCCTTGTTCTTTTCAATTTGTACCGCCACTTTTTGGTTTTTTAGTTTCACTAGCACGTTTATTTTCGAGAGAGCTTCCCTAACACTAAATATTAGGGATACACTTGGTACATTTAATGGCAATGTTTTTTGTCTCATTTAATTAATTGAATACTAAAAACAATTTTAACTGATGTATCCATCCATTATGTACGTCGAGAAAATAGCACCCATAGCACAAATCAATTTATCAAAGTCGGAAATATCATTACAGACATTACAAAAAACACCTACCTAGAATTATCCAACACAACCTCCATAGCGTAAGTTTTTATTTAGATGTAATGTTAAGCAATACTTCTCTTGCGTTGACCTTCAAACCTGATTTAGTATTAAACTCAGCTACTGATTACGCAGTTGTGTTGTTCTATAGAGTAAATAATAAGACGATTTTGAACACTGTGTTTTCAATTTCATACAGTTGGATAACGATGTAATGAATGCTACGTATTTGAAAATTTTGCAATTTAAATTAGGAATTCTTTGGCTGGAGCGCGCGTGCAAATACCTATTTATGTCGTTGTGTGTGTGCAAGGAGCCTTACTTTTGTGTTATGTTTTTGTGTGCGTGTCATAGTTTTGTGTTAAGTGATACTGCCTAGATTGTCTGTCTGATAAGTAGATTTGCATAAATAAAATACTAACTGGCTTTGAACTCGACCAAGCTAAATGAAATTAAATATATTCATTTTTTCATTTCATTTTTTTTTTTTAACAACTCCCGCATTAGGAATTACTCCTCTGTCGCGGGGGACTTTACAAACATACAAGCAACGGACACCAAGAACACCCAGACTTAGGTGGGAATCGAACCCACAACCTCTGGCTCAGCAGTCAGGGTCACTAACCACTAGACCAACACCAGCCTTCAAAACTTGGACAGGATGAAAGTCATGTCAATTGTCAGACGACTATTTCTTAATGACTCGATCAATTTAATCACGTCGCGGTGGCGCGAAACCCAATACATCAGGTTGGTTTTACGAAACCGACCTCTAACAGCTGCAAAAGCCGTCTTGTGCTTTTCAGAAATCCAAATACTTGAATTGATAGAACACAAACAATGTTATGATTAATCACGAATTCAATAAAATGTATAATTGTAAATGTTATTTACTAGCAGCGTCTCGCGGTTTCACCCGCGTAAGTCCCGATCCCGTGGGAATAATAATATATAATAATAATAAATTTATTCATTTATAGTTGGTACACATTATTACAGATCTTATATAACATTAATTGGCTTAAAAATATATGGGTGACTGTGCTAGGGTAAACCTGTACTACAGGCGGTAAGTGCACTTACAGACTATTACTATGTTATGTAATTATTTAATCGTAACAATATTTATTTAATATATATGTCCACAAATAGACTTAACTATGTAGTATATAACAATATAGGAACATTAACATTATGAGACTATTATTTATAAAACAACAGTAATTAAATCTTCAGTCTGGTTGTAGTCTAAACTTTGCAGATACTGACGGACAAGATTTTTTGCTTTAAAGTAATTGAGGTCGTATATGGATGTCTTTTTATTTATTCTATTGTAAAGAAAAGGACCCAAAAATGCAAAAATCTATTTGTGAAAACAAACCTCGATTCCGAAAGTGTGGTACAGACAATATCTTTCCGTCTCTTTGTGTTATCGGAATAAAAAGTAGCTTATATGTTAATCCAGGTCTCCAGCTATCTAAATATCAAGTTTCATCGCAATCGGTTCAGTAGTTTACGCTTGAAAGAGTAACAAACATCTATCCATCCATCCATCCAAACATCCATACATCCTCACAAACTTTCACGTTTATAATATTAGTAGGATTCACAATCACTGATTTTATGTAATAGGTTACAAAGGTTATTTCCACTTACCTATAAATAGTTTATTAACACGGGCGAAACGAATAAACCTATAAAGATGAACTGTTCTACATTTTACCGTACAAATATCCAATAATAGAATGCTTACTCAACTCAAGAGCTACCTACGTCGTACCATATCCGTTTTTATTTGCAATGAACCCACTTAATGTGAAGATATAACTACTACGGTCCAAATGACATTAAGTTGGCAAATACGTGTCTGGTAAAGTCTAGAGCTGGCTGGTTGTAGTAAGAGACGATTTTAGAGTTGATGTAGCTCATTATGTGTCTTTAGTGCAGCGTAACGTAGACTCGTTCACGAGCATGACTCACGCGCCAGCCATCATCCAGCACAACCATATTGAAGGAGGCCGAACGAGGTACGCACCATCGGCAACTTTTCCAGGCGAGCAATGCCCATAACTGCCAGGCTACATACAACATTAACTCTTAAAAAATTTAAAGCTGTAACGATTCCCAAAAACCGACCAAGTGCGAGTTGGACACGCAAGATTTAATACTATGTAGGTACTTTAAAAAAACAAAACAAAAAACATTTCTAGTAGGGAGCCCCCTTTGATTCTAATTGATTTTTATTATGTGAAAAATTCAACCGTGCTATTATGGATGATGAGATACAGTCTGCTGACAGACAGACGTACGGACGAACAGCGGAGACTCAGTAGTAGGGTCCCGTGGGATACCCTTCGGGGACGGAACCCTAAAAATGAAAATCGAGTTAAAATGTATTACTGTTTTTAAACAATTAATTGTCGCCAATGTAAATAACCTAAAAATACAAATCATGTAATAAAAAATCAAAGTCAATGTAAAAAAAAGTTTTTTTGCCATTTTTTCTCAAAAACTGTGATCGTAACAGCCTAACGTTATCTTACTGCTCCACCTTCAATACTTTCCCATAACATTTTCCATAAGTCACTTAAAACAAAATGGAAAGACAACGTAAAAGTAAGGTATGTAGATATTAAACAAACTTAAAATGAAAACCATTTTTCACACGTCCAAGAATTTCACCAGTTTTGTTTTCTACGTAATGTTTGAGCTCCGTAGGTAGCGCCAATGTCTCAGTGTTAGCGGCGAACTCATAATCTATTCTGCTGAATAGCTTTTACTTATTGACATATTTTAGCAATTCAACCGTTTATATCTGTAAGTAATGTAAACCTTTACACGTCCAATACTTCAGCAGCTTTCAAACAATGCGTATCCAATAAACAGATAAATTAATTTAGCTAACCTTATCATGCCGTCAAAGCAGTAAAAAAGTTATATTACGATATTTCAGAATACAAATCCATTTACAGAAAAAACCTATTCGTCGTAACCTTATTTAGGCTATAACAAATTATTTCCAAAATAAAGGCATCCGTTTTATAGCTCAAACTACAATGTTTGTATTTTGCCATATATAAATTTAATTCAAATAACCTTCGCGTATTCTAAATGGAGTATGACATCACAACAGATAATACTGCTCATTTAAAACGGTAAACTTTTATTATTACTATACATTTTGGTACCGTTATGTGTATTCGTAGGTACATTGATTTAAAGAAATGGTAAAGAAGAAAGGATAGTATTTAACTGTAAATTAAAAAAATCTTCCTTAAAAATACTGATTGCACAGAAAAATAGTTACCTCAAAATATTATTATTTTAGCAACAATTTGAGTTCGTAATGCATCGCTATTAATTGAAAAGCGAAACTTTTTTATGAACCCATAGCTGATAATAACTAGCGCACAATAAACTTTGTAAAAACAAAGCTTACTCAATACATTGATTGTGTTATTGTGATTTTACAATACAGTTCGGTTCTGGTAGTCGCAGTATTAACCTCTAAACCTATACAGTGTGATGTTACTTGTACTTACGCTCTAGTTAATTTGATGTGTAATCAGTATATTTGATATGAAAATAATATTTTCGTACTTACTTACGTACGTAATTGATGTGAATGCATTGACGGGTGATAAGTTTTTTGATGTGCATCTAAAAATAAGCCTACAAGAAATACCAAATATCAGCATCAATATTACAGGATGATCAACATTAAGCCACATACGTCACAGGGTATCAAATATATTGTAATAACTAATAACTACTGACTGATATTGAAAAAAATTAAATCATGTTGTAGTCACACATATACACATACCCACGTACACACACACTTAGACCCACACACACCTACACGCAAATACAAAAGCTAGTTTTAAGAAAGTTAATTGGTATAATTAATGCTTTTATATTTTATCTATCTATACCGATAAAAATGAAATGCTTTTTTATTTTAAGCGTCTCACTTGACAACGGCTGGCCGATTTTATTAATTCTTTGCTACAAAGAGTCCAAATAAAGTTAAAAAAAAAAAAATAGAATCGTTACCCCGAAAAAAGGAAAAATTCAGGCAAAACAGGAAACACTTTTTTGTATTTTAAAACTCAGTATCTATTGAATGTTAACAGTATAAGTCTGTCGGGTTAGCGTGTATACATATAATAGTATTCTAGACAGTAGTATAGTATCACTAAAAAGTACCTACACACCTACACATTGTATATACTACGTTTGAAGCACCTGGTGATTTAATTAGTACCTATACATAAATATTGCGATTTCGATTATCTTTGCGATCGCTCGCAGTGACACTTAGGCCTTACCATTTGTTTACTCAACGCAAGTACGGACAGACTGGACATAATTTGATTATGTTTATCTGCTAACATTAGAAAGTGAGAATTCGCTACCGTCACATTTAAATCGTCTTTATACGAGGGGAACAGGTGTGTAAATGACATAGTGGTATGGACTTGCAAATTGTGATGAAATTTTAAGATAGCGTGTGAACTTCCTTGACAGAACCAAAACTTGAACGAAGACTTGAACACGGAATTGAAGACAATAATGGAGTTAGGAATCAGACGTTCCACAATCACCTATTTGGTGGTGCGATGGTGTCGGTAAAAGAAAACATTTTTTTTTATGGTACGTATAGGGTGCAGACGAGCAGACGGGTCACCTGATGGTAAATGACTACCGCCGCCCATGGGCACCTGCAACTCAAGAGTCACAAGTGCATTGCCTAAGGTAGGAGTAGGGAAAAGGGTGGAAGAGGGGAAAGAGAGTTATGGGAGGGTTAGGGCTTCCGGTAACCCCACTCACTCGGCGAAAAGCAATGCAAACCTTGCTTCACTGCCGAGTTTACTTTGAAGCCGTGGTATTACTCCGGTCGAGCCGGCCCAAACGTAGCGAGCATGGTTCTCCCACGATATTTCCGGGAAGTCCGAACCCTATAAGTTTGTAAGTTAACGAACGATTATCTTTTTTGTAGATAATACTTAAAACACTAGTTAATATTTTATTTAGCTACACAAACATAGCCAATCAAATATAATAAATAAATACGTGGATTAATTTATCAGGTAAACGCTAACAGTTTTTTAAGTAGTCCTATGATTTAAATAAATTAATTATACTCACTTAAAAACTCGAATTCAAGACGGTTCTAGTTATTAAATTAGATTTATAGATTAAAAACTAAGTAGGTAATTACAATATGTATATCTCGAAGAAGAACGGACATTATAGAATTTCCGCCTGTCGGGGCATTAAATACTAGAGATGACCTGGTGGTCGAATTTTGAATATGATTCAAGTTAAGTCAAACAAAACAGTAAATGTTTCATCCTTGACCAGTATGCGGACGCCTGCAGCTTTTTGTGGCCGTTTTCGCAGAAAGCTTTCGGCACTTCCTTTACATACCAGTTTCAATTTTTTAAGTACGCGAAATTTGCGTAAAAATGCGTACAAAGAAATCTCTGTCAAATTCTTCCCAAATCCTAATATAAATTCAATATATAATTGAATTTATGTAAGGATCCTGGTATAAAAGAAAAGCTAAAAGCTAAGGATTTAAAAAGAATTTGATAGAGATTTCTTTGTACGTTAAACTGTTAAACCGTCGGTCCCGGGTGCCATACAAACATCTGTAGCATTCGTTACGGGTAGTTGGAGCCCTAAAAAGTCCGACAACCTGGTCTAACTACAGAACTTCGATATCGCCTAGTACTTGGGTTGTGGAGGTCTAATGGCAGTCGCTTCACGTAAAATATCAAAGTTCGGCCGTATCGTAGTTAGATTGAAAGACGACCCCAACTTAGTTGGGAAAAGGCGCGGAGGATGAGGATGAATGATAGTGCGTCTTTAACTCTCGTTTATAATAAATTGTAAAACAATAACAAACTATTAGAAGTAGGTAAACCATTCAAATAAATTGTAGACCCACTAGATGTAATGGCTCCCAACAAAAGAATATGGTTCTTGGTAATTTTACGACATCTAACGGCATGAAAAAATCGACCAAAGTAGGTTTATCATCTGAGACGTTAATGTTGAGATGTAGACATACTAATCAGCGTGAGAACTTTTATTGCGTGATACAGGTCCGGAAACTATGAAGTTCGTCTTATACCCGCTAGATGACGTTAAGGTTTATGACAGTCGTGACAGGTCTGTTGGTTTAGTAATCCTGACTACTGAGCTAGAGTTCGTGGGTCGATTTCCATCCCAGGACAAATAATTGCGTGATGAACACGATCATTTGTTCTGTATCTGGATGTAATATGTACGTATTTAGTAATATGTATATAAGGGTGTTTATCAGCAGTTTGATTACCATAGTACAGGCTCTGCTGCTTCGTTAGGGATCAGACGGCCGTGTGTGAGGGGTGTAAAGCTATTATTATTATTATATTTGGTGTGTGTCAATGTCATCATAGACAAACGTCTATTTATTAGCTCTTTTTTATTAGCTCTTCAAATGCAATAAGCAAATATTAGTTTTGAAACAGATTTCTTAATGAATGTTTTTTAATAAACGGGAAATTGAAGTCCTTTAGTTGTAGTAGAGTTTTGGAGACTTCGGAGCTCACTGTCAGTTCAGTTGAAAACAATCTTACAGTACTTTGGTTGTAGATGTTGGAATTGCTAACCTTGTAAAATACTGTAACCACTGAAAACTGGAACTTCCCCAGACAGTATTAATCAATCCAACCGTACCTGTAAGGTATGAGGTGTTAATATCTAGATCATACTTTTAACCTTACTCAGTTTACTTCACTTCTCTAATGGAACATACCCTTTATAGCTGTACTTTATCAACATCTTACGACCTATTACGTGTAAGTAGATATCGAGTCGTGACGTGACTAATAGCAAATAGTTTCGCATCACTACGACAATACTTGATTATCGACTCACGACTAACACACTACACTATTGTGAAACATCTGACATTGAATCCTGTAATAATAGTATTATGTTCGGTAATTAGTCGTAATAGGCTTACGCACTATTTTGTATGTTAGTTATTAGTTTTACTTATAATGAAAATAGTATAAAATCTAGTTTATAATACGATAACAAGACAAGTTACCGTGGCGTAGGCGAGGGCTGCTGCCCCGCTCAAGTTTATTAAACTAAATGTTAAAGTCAATGTTTTGATTTCTCTCCCCCTCGACAGGTTTTGTTTAATTACCTTTGGAGGAACATTCATAGACGGCTCTATTTAAGTAGAAATCTGATCTACCTCACCTCCATCTACAGGGGGCTACAGAACTGGCAGGGAGTCAAAATTTAAAAGTAATAAATATTCTCACAAATTCTCAATAACACAAATATTTAGCTTTCTACTTCGAAGGATTAATAAGAATTAGAAATTGTCTGGTGATCGAGGTTCGACTGTAATTAGAAGAAAGAAAGAAAAAGTATTTATTTCCCAAGCGACGTGAACCTAGTGCTTATGAATTGGATAATAAATAACAAATTGAAATTATAAAAAAAAAAAATAGGGAGACAATTGTCTTGCACGCACTTGCACATCGCTTACTGAAATTGGTTACCGCTCAGCATTGATGCTGATGGCGCCGGCATAGATGTTGCTGCGCGAAACAGCGCTGACTTTCAGTCTGTATAGACTTTCGTCCGACAGTTCAACATATAATACTCACGCGTGTAGCTTGAAACTGTCATAGTATAATTTTTTAATTATAAAATACTTACATAAACTTAAAGCATTCCAAATTTCATGTTCCTCCGTTCGGGAAATTTCTTACTTGTATTAATATAGAGATACTAATAATTAATGGCCTATGTTAGTCATGTTACTAGTCTGCATCATTATATTAGCCATAATATGTCCAGTTTTGAACATAAACCTCATATAAAGATGTCCAAGAATAGTTACCTCTGACCCCAATCATAGCATCACGAAAAAACCGCGTCGTGTTTCTTATAATAACTTCATAAACAGTGTCTGGTTAAGTAGCTTGTTCACGCCATCAAATAACCAGTTTCCCATAGTTTATGTAGAATTTACTCTCACCGAGATAAGATGGCTTACCGATGTAACATTTTTATCACATAATTTCCGGATCCAATTCCAAATTGTGGGAGAAAAATATTAAGTTTATATATACTGTATACATGTTTTCTGGTGGCCATCGAACCGTGGTGACCGTGAGGTTTTTTGCCACCAACAGAACTGGCATACCGATGTAATATTATTTACGTATTTACGGGAATTAACAGGAATTAAAAAATATATATTTTTATCAACTTCATCGGTCTAGTAAATTCTAAACAAATTGGCTGTGACAGACGGACAGACGAGTGATTCTATTCTAACAGTTCCGTTATTTCACTGTGCCTACTATGGAACCCTAAAAAGTAAAACATACAATTGTGTTTTGTAAATTTATTGCAAAGCTAAAGCCTTCTCTCAGGTTTATTACATTAAAGTAATCAAAACATGAATCATTTCATATCATTTTTTTATCAGAAACAAGTTCAAAGATTATGCAAATCAGAAGCACAGTGAGGAAGAATTAATGTCAATCGAGACGTTATTAACCATTCACTGAATTAATGCTTTCATGTTTTAATATACCAGCTTCCATATACAGAGAATAAACAGGATATTGAATCTTATATTGTCACAAATAAGGTCGTTGAAATAGAAATTGGGCAGCAAATTGATATCGCCGTGACTGACTATAAGTCAATCATGACATACTCAATTGTTTACTGATATCTTGATTTCGAGATCTATGTATCCTAATAAATACTTTATTACTATCGACATTGAGCTCAAATTTGTTGTAGTAAATATATCACGGGAATCCCAACTACTACTGGAGTTATTTTGATGACTCTCTACTTATGTTTGCAAATCCTTTGAGTCTTGCAAAAAGTCCTTTTGTCTTTTTGATTTAACGAAGCGTGTAATGATATGGACAAAAAAATTTGGAGCGAAACAATAAGCTTATGGACGTACGAACAGTATTAAGAACAAGCTTAAATGGTCATCTGCGTGCGATTCATTAGGATCACTTCATATTTTGTTATTAAGGTCATGTATTGTTTGTGTTTTTATCCTCTTTTTTGTCTGACCTTTGGGATTAGCCAGTTACATGTTGTGCTTATTTTATTTTTATTCAAGTCTTTAAAAAAAAACTAAGTTCTAAAACGCACAATTTATCAATGTAAAAATACATGATTTATAGTTACGGAATAACTGAATGAATCCTAATTAGAATTGTTTAGGAATAAGTAAATATTTATTTTTAGCGCCAATTTATTTTCTTTAGAGCCAACGTAACGAATTTTACTATACAATTTATCTCCTGATTTTATAAAACCTTGAACTCGTAGTCTTACATTGAAATAATTAAAGATTGTATTATTTTTATAATACTATATCTGGTAATAAAATGGCGCTGGTCTGGTTT
Source organism: Callimorpha dominula (assembly GCA_949752705.1). Lineage (NCBI taxonomy): Eukaryota > Metazoa > Arthropoda > Insecta > Lepidoptera > Erebidae > Callimorpha > Callimorpha dominula. The sequence continues at coordinate 13,600,783 of OX457011.1, forward strand.
GAAAATAATTGTAATTTGTTATATGTAAGAAGTAAGGTAACCTAATCGCAAATGCTGAAAAAAAATGAATTTAGAGGTCAGCTTCGGTAGCCATATTAAAATTTAAACGTAGGAGACAAAAATAAAGTACAATATCCTTATTCCTATATGTACCTTAATCTTTTAAAATAACTTAGTTATTATGTGGTTAAAAAAAATTGTGTAAAATGTAAAGAAAATAATCTATACTAATATTATAAAGCTGAAGAGTTTGTTTGTTTGCTTGAACACGCTAATCTCAGGCACTACTGGTTCGAATTGACAAATTCCTATAGTGTTGGATAGCCCATTTATTGGGGAAGGCTATAGGCTATATAACATCACGCTACAGCCAGTAAGAGCAGAGCAGTGACCATAAACGCACGTGAAACAGGTTAAAGTAAAAAGGGAACTTCATTGTAAGTACCTGTTAGATTTGCGACTATCTATCCCAAGTTCTTCAACATATTCCGAAACACCGGGTCTTTGTTTATAGGACGTCGAAAAATCCTGTCTTTTAATTCCAACGGTATGATATTTCTAGTTTATATTATGATGAGCTGCCCAAGGTCCGAAGCAGCCAAGAAATTGTCATCTTATTACAGTCGTCCAGCAATGATGTAATTATGTTATGAGTAATTTTAAGTTATTCGTGTTCTCTTTTGGTCAAGGTATCCTACTAAACAAAAACATCGAAATAAAAAAAAATAAAAAACAAAAATATTTCTAGTACTAAACTTTTTCTACGCCAGTTCAACTTAATCTTGAATTTTTCATTTTGCTATAAATTTCGGATTTCGGAGTCCGGATTTAACAAAAGCCACTTGGAATACATTTCGAAACAAACCATCTGAACAAGGTTTTGATTGATTTCATCTCCGAAACCTTACTTGACTTTGCACTTATAGTCGTTCGTCTCTACGTCTTTGTAATGACTGTCGCTTTCAATTCCACGGCCACAGACGTAAGTGCCTTGTAGAATAACGATGTTACATTTTTTTTTTTCGTTCTGTATTGATTTGGAAATTGAATGAGGACATTGCTTTATTTGTTTAAGTGCAGAGGCTAAAACGTTTGGTACAGGATTATGTTGGAATGGGAAAATTATTGAGCAGCTTATAACTTCGTGAATATTAAATTTATTTATTTATTTTATTTATTTATTTACACTTTATGCACAAAAAATGTACAATGGCCTTACTAATGACTTAATGCCGTAGGCATTTTCTACCAGTCTACCTTAGGGTGGTGCAGAAATGAGTGAAAAGGTGCACTAGGTTTAAGTAGAAAGAAAAAAGAAACTAGGAAAGATGACAGGAGAACAAATGTATATACCTATACATACATACATACATATAAACATAGATACGTGCAATTTATCTCTAAGTTTTTGAAGTGAAAACTGTTTCGCCGCGTTTTTTGGGAGAGGTTAAACTTATGGGTTTGCGTCACCGAAATGCTAATGTGACGTATTGTGCCAGACTGGCGTCGTTAAAGAAATATACTGTCAATCCTCATGTCTGTCAGATTATTTTAGTGTTGAGATTCTCTAGATCTTTATCTTTTTCAGTAGTGTTATCGTCTATGTGAAGAGATGTGCTTTGGTAAGTTATGCAGAAAACTTATTTTTATCATGTTGTTATTTCATATTAGTACGCTTCGTTTGTGATTCTTCCTTGATACTTTAAAGAAAATAACTTAATTTTAAATATGTATTTATATGTTTCCGTATAGGAGCTGTGATGCTACAGACAGACACAAATGTACACGTTAAAATTATAACACCCCTCCTTTTTGCGTCGGGGGTTAAAATAGAAGTTATTGTTACTTTCAAATAATTTGAATATTGCTTTTTGTACGTACGTAAATGTAGAAACGTTCATTAAAAAAAAATTGAATCATCATTGTTTCGTAAAACCAGCAAAATTTGTGAATGTGTGCTCAGGGACAATTTCTGGATGTTTACTTATCAAAAGCAGATGGACTGGAATTACCGATATTCTAATTTGATCCTTGAATATTTCTGCAGTGACCACTGTCATCGTTCTAAACATAGAGGCATTTTTCCTCCCGACTTCCCAGAAGATGTAATTGGATGCAATAAATATGGTTTAATATCAAGTTGACTCATGTTGGTTAGATATATATGGTAGTGGTTTAATAGACCTATTGTGTTGTTTTAGTATTTTCCTTGAATGCCCAGACAAACAGACATTGGTGATAAGAACTGTTTCATTAAAAAATATTCTAGACATACTTTTTGCTTTTTTTTTATGGTATATGGTGCAAACGAGCAGACGGGTCACCTGATAGTAAATGACTACCGCCGCCAATGGGCACCGGTAGTAGGGAGTAGGAGAAGAGGGCGAGGGGGGGAACAGTGGGAAGAGGGGAGAGGGTGGAGGGGAAGGGTTAGGGCCTCCGGTAACCTCACTCATGCGGCGAAATGCAATGAAAGCATTGCTTCACGGCCGGTTTTCTGTGAGGGCGTGGTATCGAGCGGAGTCGAGCCGGCCCATACGTACCGAAGCATGGCTCTCCCACATTAAATTTAATTTTATATTTGTCGTCTGTATTACTATTAAACCCTTGCATAGGAAACATAGTCTCGAACTAAACAGGTTTCATAATTTGTAAATCTTTGGAGCCGAATATCTTACCTTGCCAAGGTTTGCTCAACATCAGCATTCCCCATCGGAATGCACCAAAACAATGACAACACAGTTATTTGCAAGCCTTTTTTCTTGATGATATACCAACAAGGTGGCTAAATAAATGGTGTTAGTCAGATTAATTATAGCTAAAAAATGAGAATTATATTTTTAGAGCCATGCGTCGGCACGTATGGGCTGGCTATAAGAAATGAAAACACACGCACATCTATAAATTATGTATCTCAGCGTGACGGTCACGTGAGTTCAGTGCTTTTCCCTATACCAAAAGTGCCTGACGTGCCTAAATAAGTTTTCACTTCTAAAATATGCTGGATTTTTAAATCAATTATATTATAGATCCAACGGCAACTTTGTTAATTCATTTGACATCGTTGGATCCATCATATATGTTAACTAGCAACCCGCCCGGCTTCGCACGAATCACTCTGTCTATGAGTGAAAACCGCATGAAAATCCGTTCAGTAGTTTTTCAGTTTGTTGCGAACAAACAGCCAGACGCGGCGGGGGACTTTGTTTTATAATATGTAGTAATAAATATTTGTTTTTAAGAAGGATCTCACAGGGCTTTATACTAGATCCTAAATTACATCATAAGCTACATGCAGAAAGTTATTTCTCTAGCAAGCTTACTAAGTAAAAAGAGTTACTTTCATAGTGTAATATATTTAGTTTACAATGTATTTATTATACGCAATAACCGTCTCAAACATTGCTACGTAATACTGAAGACAGAGTTTTGCATTTGTTTAGGATTCTTCTAATCATATGATTAAAAAGGTTTATACCAACTATACACTGCAACTCCTATTTCCATACATAAACTCTCTTTGCATCCAATGGTTGCCTGGAAGAGATCGCAGATCGCGATAAGGCCGCCAATTGTACAAGGTTCATAGTTTGTAAGATTATGTATATCCAGCCTTGTATAACTTCGTATGTTTTGTACAATAAAGAGTTAATCTATCTATCTATCTATCTATCTATCTAAAAGGGTTTATACTTACCTATTTTTTTAAAGAAGAAAAATAAAATGAAAGTAAGTATATTTAATTAATTTTCAATTAATTTTAATCACCAACATCAAGCAAATTATTGATTACTTTCGTTATTCTTTGACAGCTTACAAAATATAAATACAATTAAACATTACATATTTCAATTGAAAATAAAGAAGAAAAGATACTATTCATATTGGCATCGGTAGAGGGCTCTGTTTCCGCATTTAGACTCAAAAACGGTGCATTATGCGCTCACATAAGGCTGGCTAGTTTAGCCCGCCTACCTCCTTCCAGAGCTACAGAAGACTCCTGGGGCGTTTACAGACTCCTAGGAGCGACCTCGCATCCAGGATCCCGTTATGTGGCCACTAATAAAGACAGTACCTATGTTTCGACTTGAAAGACAAGACAATAATTTTGGCAACGATCGATAATTTTGCTAACTGATCGAGATGGCACATGTCACCATGTGCCATCTCGATCAGTTAGCAAACAAAAAAATATTTCTAATATTTTAATTATTTTAATTTCGAATTTCTGTTTGAGTTTTGAAATTGGCTGTACAATGAGATTACGGCAACCATCTGTAAAATGAAATGTGAATGAAATATATATTGTTGCACATTTTCTCAATATTATCGATTTTAATGAAGAGTGGGTGGAACACCACACCACCGTAGAATATTAAGCTAGATTTTAGCAATGAAGTATTTGCAAATTTGTGGTTGGTTGACTCCATGTTTGTTGGAGGGTTAAGTTAGTTGTTCAATATTCTTAATAGTCTGTGATTACCGCCATCGACGTAATTTTTATACTGCTTCAAATATTGGGAATACAACAATGTATGCCATCCAGTAAGTTAAAATTAATCATAACATCATGTTCAGCGGGAAAAGTAGGATGTGAATAAAATTTACCATACCCGATAAAAATTTGGGTCGGTAACCAATCATTATGATCAGATTTGGTGTTATGATCATCACGCCACCCACCGTAACTGGTGAGGTGGTCCTTCGGAACGATGACCCAATAACAAGATGGTTAAAAATAACTTCATTCAAAAAATAAATTCCGCTTTTTTTAATACAAAGAAACGTACTGTAATTGTATGTCGATCCGTGTCATTGACTCTTTGAATATAAACAAAATTTGCGTCTTCAAAATGACAAGATTCCAGCGCACGTAATGATTGCATGCGGGGCTGCGCGAGCGCTGACTCATTCACTTGTTTAATTGAACGGACGTCGTAAGCAGGCGTTATGAGATTTGCATGTGTTCTTGTAATAAAATGAATATACATGCCAATATGTTAACTGCCTATTGAATCTGAACGTACGTAAAAGAAAAACACGAAGAATAAATTTACATCCAAAATGATCCTGGACCTGTTGGTCAAGAGGTTGGCGTAACGTCGGAGAGTCATGCTTCGACACGTATGGAGTAAAACCACGGCCTTACAGAGAACCGACAGTGAAGCAATGATTGCATTGCTTTTCGCCGAGTTAGTGAGGTTACCGGAGACCCTAACCCTTTCCTCTACCCCTCTCTACCCATAAAAAAAAATCACACAGTAATAGTTACTTACTAATTAAAAAATAACATGAAAACGGCTGCTGCTGCGGGTGAAATCTGATGAATCTACATTTCATATTGTCTATGAAGTTCTAAGTACTAAACGTAAAATGACTCATGATTACCATCATCTTATTTATTAGAATACTTACTTACTTAGGTAGATGTACTGTTGACAAGATCAAAGTCCGTGAATAGACCTGGACGTATTTTTTTAGGTTTCTTTTTACACTGAACGCCTAAACGGTCTTTATGTAGACTTGGATCCTGGAATTTGTTTCGGCGTTTTTTCTCAAGGCAAGTCATAAGAAATATTGGCACCATCTAGCTTTACAATAACTAAGTAAGATGTAAAAGTGTCTGTTCAGATCTATTCGCAAAATAAACTCATTTATCATTTATTGTAAGGCATGCTGCATTGCAATGCTGGTTATTCTAAACTAATGTAGATCCTACTAATATTATAAACGTAAAAGTTTGTGAGGATGTATGGATGTATGGGTGTTTGTTGCTCTTTCACGCAAAAACTACTGAACGGATTGCCATGAAACTTGGTATGTAGATAGCTGGACACCTGGATTGACACATAGGCTACTTTTTATCTCGATATTCCCACCGTGCAACCGCGGGGTGCAGCTAGTTAAATATATTTAACAGATGGGTCTTTAGATATTTTTCATAAGCAGTAAAAATACTTACCAGTTTTACAAAGTATCGCAGAGTTGTAAAAGCCAAAATTTCTTTCATCAAATCTCAGTGGACAAATACGCCATTACAAATTTCATATTTTGCCTGCATCCGAATGAAGTCTCTTTACGCAGAACTAAACCGCAGTTTGCAGAGTTGTGTATACGCATGACTCACATTTATTTGTTGTTTTGCTGTGATATAAAAGACGGTTTAACGTATAATATTATGATGCAGGTATTTATCTTCAGTATTACAGAGTGTTGTGAATGTACTTTTTAAATTGTATCAATCGCTCGTCATTTCCGTTACGTACATTTTATTTTTTTGAATCTCTTTTCGTCTTTTAGGATTTTTTTGCCGCGACGTCAAAATTTATCCAAAACCTAGATTTTTGAATTTTTTTTATTCACTTAAATTAAAAATGAATATATATCATGTAAACACAGCTGAAGGGCGTCTGTAGAGCTTTGAGGTACACCAAGTCACTTGCAAAGGGGCCGGCTTGGATTTAAGCAGGAAATTCGATATATTTAATCTTCTCTTTTATAGGTGTCTAAATATCGAATAATTCATACCACTCCGTCAAGTCTTGACAGTTCTAAGCTGTTATGCGGATGATTTTAATTCAAATAAGTTGTTTTACACTCGCAATAATAATAAACCATGACCCGGTTTAGAGTAGACGATTAATATTGCTCTTAGTACGTACTTATAAATAGATATAAGAGCTAAACCAGTAACGTAATCGTTGAACTCAATGCATATCATAAAATATTATTATGTAAATATTAAGTATATTATTATGTAAATATTATATTATTATGTACAGGTTGATTAAACTCATTGGCTCGTTTGTCTAGTGGTCAATGCCGTCAACATGTCTCAAATACGATAATCTTATTGTCTTTCATTTGGTCACGCACTGTATTTTTCTCTCTCTTTCTCCTAATAAATGAAGGTAAATTGATTCTTCTACATCACTGTTAATCTAATCTCTCTAAGAAATGAGATGTTTTAGTTAAAATTTAATTAGAGACTGTTATGTCTCAAGAAAAAATATTTTATTCTAAAAAAAAATTCTTTAAGTTTTGTTTTAGACTTTAACTTTAGTTTGTAAAGTTATATAACTATGCATCCAAATTTGTATTAATTTCAGTTTTTGTGTACAATAAAGAGTTTATATTATTGTAACCGTATCAATCTATCTTTAAAATTTCATTTTTAAAGCATCGTAAACAATCAGAATTTTTCTTTTCAATGAAATTGGTTTGTTTAGCATTTTAAAATCAGCCAATGCCACGATGATCTTTTATTAGAGTTCAACCATTCCTTCTTGCGGGAGAATTTCTGTTTATAAAATATACATACTGCCGAACACAGAACCTCCTCCTGTTTTTGAAGTCGGTTAAAAAACAAAATGTTTGTAATAGGCACGACAAAAACATTTAAAGGTGGAATTTGAATTTCTGAAATGTCAGGACGGGCAGGAAGAAATCTTAACAATATTACAAACTGAAGTATTTAAATATTTTATCTGGGAAGAAGTTGGGCGGTTCTAATTCTTCTGAAAATCTGCTGTGCCCTATAACTTATTGGAAACGACGACCTTAAAAAGCATATTCTTTAATATGGTTATATACAATCCTCAGGTATATATTCAACACTAAATACTGATATAATCACTAAATGAAGAAAATACGAAGCTGGATTTTCAATTGAATGTTGCCAGATTCAGGTCAACAATCTCATTAAACTCCTTAATCAAAATGCAGTTTACTCAATAATTGCTAAATCCTTTCACCTCGATAAGGTCAATACTGAACTAACGTTGGTTCAGAGTGCAGGATGCTGCCCACGCTCAGCTCAAGGCGATCTCGAACCAACGGCCCATTGTATTGCCGTTATAGAACACATATTGAATATTGATTTAGTTTAATAATTATATTATAGATATACAAACTATTTATTGAAGTTTACTCCTTAAGAATCGATTGTCACATAAGGCGCCCGGTATGAAAAAATATGAAGATTAAAAGGTAAATAATAGGCTTGCCCCACATTTCGTAAGTGGGACCAAATTTTAGTTGGCAAAATTCAGGTGTTTAATACCTCTTCTACCCCTTCAGGCATATAGGAGTGAGTATATGTATGTTTTCTTATACTACGTTGGTGACAAACAAGCATACGGCTCGTCTGACGGTAAGCAATTACGAGAGTTGCACTAGGGATATACACGTGCCCGAAGTTGGTGCCCGTTTTAGTCGGCTCGATTCCGACACACCGCCCCACCGAAATCCCCGGTGAGGTGACGGCCCGAGGGGGTTTCCACATGCACAAAAAAAGGGATATACACGTGACGCTAAACGTGTTAAAGCGTGTTTTTTTTAGTTTTACCAAACTATAATTATTATCTAACCCACACTATAAACCAAATAACTATTGCACTAACCAAAGGGGACGGGTCTATAACCCAGAAGCATCCGTCTATCCGTAGATTATTCTAATTGCATAATAAGCTATCCATGCACATCACAGGAGGCACAAAACAAAGGATTATATCAAAGAGGGTCCATTAAAAGATGTTTTCTTTCCCCTTGCGATCAAACGATCGTGCAGTGTATAATCACCCTGTATGTTATTACTTAAGTTAGCATGCGTATGCGCACAGACACGCCTTTAAAGTACACAGGCTTTGGAACGTGAGAAGCAATTTTTTTTAAGTTCTATTTACATACTACCTTTTACCCACGGCTTGGCTCGCTTAAAAGTTATTGTTCCATTCCTTAGGAACAGTAATTTTCTGGATAAAAGGTACCCTATATTCTCTTATATAACCCTGGCAACGTGTATAGTAAATTCATGCCGATCAGATGAGTAGTTAAGGTGTCAGAGCTTAACAAACAAATCACAATGGGAGAGCCATGCTTCGGCACGAATGGGCCGGCTCGACGGAAGTGATACCACGGCCTCACAGAAAACCGGCTGTGAAGCAATGATTGCATTGTGTTTCGCTGAGTGAATGAGGTTACCGAATGCCTTAATCCATCCTCTCCCGCACTCTTCCCTTCCTCTACTCATACCTTAAAGGCCGGCAACGCACTCGTGACTCTTGAGTTGTAGGTGCCCATGGGCGGCGGTAGTCACTTACCATCAGGTGACCCGTCTGCTCGTTTACGCACTGTCACTCAAAAACAAAAAAAGAACTACATGTGCTTAATTTTACTCTGTAGTAGCGTTATTTTGGGGGTTTTTTGTATCAAAGACTAAATAGAGAGTACTATAGACTACATGATTATTTTCTTTTCTTTTGGAGAAGCCTTCATTCAGCCTAGGTGGACTTGTGGGTCTAGGTTGCTTTTTTAGAGTTCCGTTTCTCAAAAGGAACCCTTATGGATCACTTTGTTGTCCGACTGTCTGTCCACCAAATACTTATTTATGTCTGAATTCCCTTGAAGCTGTAAACAATCAAGCTTCTAAGTGAACGTGATCAAAAGATACAGCCATTTAAGCTTAAGATTTTACAGGAAAATCAAAACCTATAGCCTATAACCTACCAATTCCATTGACCTGGATCCTGGACCTGAATCATAAAATTTAATAGGAAGCAAGGTCTGGCAGCACAAGAAAAAAATCCGAAAGTCTTCAATTCGTTGTTATATCACGTAAAAAAAATGTTTTTGTCATTACAAACTTAAATTTTGCGGTTGGAAAATTGACTTTGTCGTACATCGATACATGGGAGAGTATTTTTAGAACTGCTAAATTAAGTTTGTCTTTCGGAAATGACTGTCAAAAATCTTCGAGAATTGATTCCCGAGACGTACTATCTACATAGAAGTTTGTTTTGCTCACGGAACCCTCGGTGCGCTAGTCAGACTCGCACTTGTCCGGTTTTTACAGATTATATACTAAGTGCATAGAGCTAACTTCAATTCATAGTTGGTATAACTAAAATAAGGAAAGATGTACCTTCATTACTTCATCGACGGTGAGGATTTAATTTACACGTGGGCTGTACAATATTTAGGTTCGTAGAATGGCAGGTCAGAATGCTAAGTACTTTGTATACGTATCTGTAATTGGATTTCTATACGTGGAATGGCTTAATTGAGTTGTAAGCTATAACTGTACAATAGGCCACATGACGTCAACTGAGTGAACGGTTTAACGAGTTAAGCTAGTGTAGTCTTGGAAAATGGTGGATGAGCAAAAGAAACAGAGATAAGAAGTGACTAATATGTACATGATCCTGAAAGAAAATGGAGTATGGTGCGGCTCGACCGAAGTGACAACGGTCTTACACAAAACTGGCAGTGAAGCAATGCTTGCTGAGTGAGTAAGGTTACCAAAGGCGCTAACCTTTCCCTCCCCCCTCCCTCTCCCCACCCTCTTTTCAACCCCTCTTCCTTCTTTCCCCTACCTTAAAGGCCGGAAACGCACTTGTAACTCTTGACTTGAAGGTGCCCATGGGCGGCGGTAGTCATTTACTATCAGGTGACCCGTCTGCTCGTTTGCCATCTATACCATAAAAGAAATGATTAGTGGAGCCTAGTATCAACCTAGGTTTGCATCATGCAACCGGGGAAATACAAACAATCACTGCTCATAAGATCTGGAGGTTCCTCGAAGCCACAAGTTTGAGCAGTGAACTATAAGTAAGAGTGTACTACAAAAGTCCAAAAATGGTCCTATGGGGCCTAGAAACATTCGCTTCATTAGAGGTTTAATTCCTCAGTTCCATACACCTTCCTGAATGAGTTCTGGCTACAGTACTCACTAGGAATAATGCATTTTCTGTATAAACTAAGTACCTACATAATTCCCCTCTTTTTCTTGTGTGGACGAAGGTGGTATTTTGGACTCCAACCGACTAAAGCCGGTGTTCCGACGCTGAGACTTGTTGACAGGGCCTCAGGTGTACCCTAGACAGGAAATCCCTGTGAATCTACATAATTTCCCTACTTTAATAGCATTAAATTTAAGAGAGGTTGTTTATAGATAATTGTTTATTGAACCATAAGATTAGTAAGTTAACTTTTAACAAATACGTAACTCGTTATTTAAATATTTCCTTAGGTATTGGGGACATAACATTGTATATACTTATCAGAATAAAGACTTTTTCTTTTTTCAAATCAGCATTACTTGCAAATAAGTCCTTAGGGTATTGTCAAATACCTTCTCCGCCAAACCACAAGTCATGTTACGTCTGCCACGTGGGTGTAGTCGCCGATCCTTGCCTCTTAACGCCCACTGCCTTCATTACTGCTTATGCTTGTAATTGAGGGGTTCATGATACCGATCGATCGTTGCTAACTTAATGTTGCCAAGAGTGCTTTGAATCATATTGAAGAAAATAAATGGGGCAACATGATTTTATTTAATCTGCTGGATCACAATAATATACAAATTCTTTGAGAAATATCTATGGTTTCCGTAGCACAGAAAAATTAGTACCTATGAAAAAAGAGAAAGGCACAGCAGATTTCTACTTAAATTGGAGTAGCTCGGCTACGGAAGTACCTTCTCTTCTTCTACCTTCTCTTTAGAAAAAGGAAACGGCTGGAAAGGCACATGTGATACTGATAGGCACTGATAACCTCTGTCGTTTAGCCTGAGTGCTTATTTGCGGATTTAGATGTTTTTAACAAAAAGCTACTATGAATAATTTTGGTATTCAATGTAAATTATACTAAAGTTATAACTGATTGTTGTTATATCTTTAGGCAATTATGCTGATTGCATATACATTTATTTGCTTTAAAATATAATATGTATAAACACAATTATCTTAAAATTAACAGAATAAACCAACCAAAAAAGAACCTTACATATGGATACATGTAGCAAGCTGTTCAAATCACATAAAGTCAATAGATTACAAATGCTGAGTTGTGGCCAGATCTTGCATATTTGAATCCAAAGGATTCTAAATTCTAAATTTAAAACATGTATGAGGGAGTAGTAGCTAAGGCATGCGGAACGATTATATTATCTATATCTGTTCCGAGTAAATCGATATCTAACTACTTGTTATTGATCACGTTTCTCACATATCGATTACGATATTCGAAAAATGGCATTGAACAGGCGTTATTTTTCTTCCGTATGCACATTATTTCTATTGCGAAGTAGTTTTTATTTGTATCAATAAATGTGATGGCTCAACAGTCATGTTGTCAAACTTGATCAATCATTCAACAATGGTGATTATTTATGTCCCATTTGGGCCTCTTTGAGTACGTCTCTAATATCGTTAAGATGTTTTGTATAAAGAACATTTGCTGACAATATTATATTGAGTTTATTTACATATTTTATTAGTTACTGCATTTATTTCTTACCTATAATACATAGTTACGTACAAAATCATTAAATGACTGTTTATTCAACTTAACTGAACTAGTATAGATATAACATAAATGGAATTATTATGTAACAAATTTTTAGGGCATTTCATCAATTCACGGTCAGATTTGAGGCGTTGCAAAAACTTTTTGAAAGTGTACCTTTGTACCTTTTCGTTAAGCGCGGAAGCGTATCGCTTAAGACGTCGGACTTGCGATCAAGTGGTTGCGGGTTCGAGCCCCAACCAGTAATCTACCGTCGAGAACCCACTCCTAACATAAGCGTTTAGCTTAGCTGAAGGGGTTAACAAGAATACTAGTAATGTGTGACCCACGTTACTAGTATTCTTTAATAAAAATAAAAAAGTGTGTGTGTGCAATTTACACACGGCAGAAGTGAAACTTCAGAAAAATAGCTTACGAGAGAAGGAGAAATAAAAAGCAAAATCAACACAAATAATTTACTAATGTTAATAAATTTTATTTTAGATAATTTATATAAAAGTTATTGGTCAAATTAACACAGATGTGTTGAATAATTAACATAAATTAATTAACCAACGAATTTTAATACGTCAAAGCACGAAAATAACACCACGTTGACATTGACGGATTTTCTGAAGGCTTCGTAGTACACAGGTGCAAATACAAAGATTTATAGGAAATTGATACTTGTATTCTATCTCATTCTCTTGCAGGTTAAATCCTATTTATGAATATATTTTGTTTCTTTTCAAGTATTATAGGAAACACTATACTTGTATTCTATCTCATTCACTCGCAGGCTAAAGCCTACTTATGAATGTTTGTCTCTTCTTTTTAGTTTTCGTTTTTCGTTTCATTTGACTTCAAAAAAAATGTACTTTCTTACTTTAAGGTTAACTTAAAGAGAGTACGTATTACAGAGAGAAAAAAAATGGACTTGGTGGTGTGTTATCCATTTATTAAATCAGTTTCCAATAAAATATCCTAAGATATTAGGCTGATTTATCTACGATTGCGATCAAATAAAATTATCATCCTCCGCCCCTTTTCCCAGCTGCTAAGTTGGGGTCGACTTTCAGTTTAACTACAATACGGCCGAACTTTGATATTTTACGTGAAGCGACTGCCATCAGACCTCCACAACCCAAGTACTAGGCGATATCGAAGTTCTGTATTTAGACCAGGTTGTGGGACTTTTTAGGGCTCAACTAAAAGCAACGAATGCCACAGATTTTAGTATGGCACCCGGTGCTACCAAATAAAATATAAACGTAATAAAATAATTAATGAAAAACATAAAAATCGATCATAAGTAACAAAAAATGTAAATATTCTGTATATTTATCATTCTATACAAACTCAGTCATCACTCAAGTCAATGGTAATCGATTATGCGCATCATCATTTTAGACCAATTAGTCGAGTTTCACACCGGAAATTACAGCCTCACTAATCACAGTTTCTTCTGCATTATGAAATTATACCAGTACATTATACGAATTTCAGCTTTATGAACTCATAAATTACAAATTCAACTTACTAATGGTGACCTAAATACTTATGGCAATTGACACTTGGCTCATAAAATTCGTTCATACGTATAAACTTGTTCCAACTTCCAATATGCCAAGAAGTGGTATCGCTAGTCGTAATTATTGTCATTAATTAAAATATAACACACTTTTTAGAAGGGAACAATAATAATAACAAATACAAATGCAAATGATCTTGGACCATACGAATTTCTAAATAAGAATTATAATTTAGTAATAAAATTTAAAAATAGAGGTAATTACAACATAATCAAATTTGAATTTTACAACAAAGACAGCATTTTCTATGCGAGTTATATCAGTCATTGTATATAATATGTTGTATTTATTTGATACTGTATTCTTAGTGAACAACTGAAATGAAGGTTCAAATTTATTGAAGGAGTTAAGAAGTTTAAATATTTTAAGGAGTATTTAGTTTGATTTAATTTTGATGCTTTTTCCAATAAGACAGAAAGTTTTAAACATCCTTTTAATAAAATGCTACTAAGAAAGCGTTTGTGAAAAGGAAAACATTATTGTTGAATTTCTCACGTGCCTAAATCAACGACAAGATAGATCTATCTTTGCTTAACAATAACCGGATTTCGTTAACATAATTATTGATTTATTACTATGTTTGATAAAATTAGCTAATGAATATAACAACCTTGATTAGAAATGCCGGAAAATGGTAATTATTAGTTCGTTATTTAATGAGAAACACGGACAGATACCATGTTGATCATTACGTTTGATGTTTTACTATCGATCATTGGCACCACACACAAAGATTTACTGTTCAAATTTTTCTTTAGGTATTTGAGGGTTAAACTTTACCATTTATGACTAAAGTAACACTTAAATTAAGTCCTTTAGTTCTATGATAGGTGATAGGTATATTTCCGTAAATATAAAAAATAATAGGTTACTTGTATTACGTATTAGAAGTAATGTTATAGAATTGTTGCGCATCACTAGTCAATCAATGTTAATCTTGTTAATCTTGTGAAGTATTTAATAATTCAAAACTGAATCTAAAATTCTAAATTTAGCGATCAAGTTCCTTTAAAATCGTGCAAGATATAGCCATTGTGGTTTGGATCAGTCATAATCAAGCAGGTAGTTTTAATAAAGCAGGAATCATCAACCACCTGATCTGTAGTACCCTAACTTATAAAATTTTGAATGGACAAACTATCTATAAATAATCTTCAGTCAAACATCAACAGTCAACTATCAAGGTATAAATTAGTTAGATTTTATCTCGTATTGAACGTGTTCATTCATTGTTTGTAGTCACGGAATGTCTATTAAAAGTTATTGTTAATTTTGCAGTTATTAGTTTCTTAATAATACTATTTTCATGTAAAACATAACTTTATATGGTTTCTAATTAACACTAACTTGTGCATATTACAATATGTCGAAGGACTTGCTTGTTTCGTTTGTTTCGCAAGAGCAATTAAGATGTAAGATAATAGTCTTTTCAGAATTAAACTGGGCAAATCTACTAAACAAAATACCGGCCCCTCAAGAGTACCTACAACTATAATAAAAATACACTAGGGCTAGTGGTAATCTTTCTTTTAATGTGGAAACCCCACGGGTTAAGTGTTATGTCGAAACCGACTAAAACCACAAAGTATTTCGTCACAGTCATTTGCAGGGGCTCGGTCATAACCTAGCTGTTGCCAGTGAAAAAACTCAAATCTTTCCCACGGAAACCGTCCATTTTGCCGGGATAAAAAGAGATATGGCCTATGTGCCATTCCAGACTATGATTTCAGCCGTTCTGACGTGATTGAGTAACAAACGTCCATCCATCCATCCATCGCATTTATAATAGTAAGGTGAAGGGATAAGTGGTAACCTAGTATTACTGAATAAGGTTCAGGGTTAACCACTTACATACGTTTACCGACGTTAGGATGCTTGTATGCTTTACCGTAAAAAACTAGGGTTGTCGAAAATCCGCGATGTAAAATAAATATTAGGATGAAGCCTAAACAAAACTCACTGTATATACTGCAATAGGTATGCAGGTATGCTATGAGTGTTCCAGACCTCCATGAAATCAAAATTCAACGTTTTCTAACAATTGAACCAACGAACCAGAACATTAAACTGCTGAGAGACGAGATGAAAAACATGAAATACACAACACAATACCTTCTATATAATTTTAAAGATCTCATTTGATCCTATAGCTTCAATATATATACGAATGAATAGAAATTCGCATTAATAATGCTTGACGTATCGACATCGATATAAATAACATCGATGTTCTTTTTTGATGTCTGTTATGAATACATGGCATAGGCGTTTTTCTTTCAACTCACCTGATGGAAAGTGATAATGAAGACGAAGATGGTGAACGCCTATTCAAGAGAAAACTATTCACTCTACACTTGAACGCTCCAGGATTATAAGTGATTGGAAAAATAGATGCAGGCAGTTTATTCCGCACCTTAACGATTTGAACCAAAAAGGAGCTATCAAAGCGTTTAGTTCGACTTTTTGGTGTTTGAACAACAAAAGGATGGAACCTTTGTTTGCACCTAGTAGTCCGATAAAGTAATGGTGATAGTCAAATTAATTTCAAGAGAGCTTTCGCACACTCACCAATGGCGAATCCTATAAAAAACCGATAAGCAGGACAACTTTACGATGATGCTCAAGGCTATGTAGTTCCCTATTCGTGAGCACATCGTCATTTATAAGGGGAACGGGCTCTTTGTCAACATAGTCCAGAGCTTCTAGTTGGTACTTAGCTGAGCCATACCAAAAGTGACTGCAGTACTCCATGCAAGATCGAACTAGGGCTGTATAAAGATAAAGCAGCTGTTCAAAGCTGAAGTACTGCCGGACCTTCGAAATGACTCCCAATTTCTTGGAAGCTGTCTGTGCTATGGACTCGATTTAATGACCGGAGTTAAGTTTGAACGTGGCGGTGATGCCCAGAAGATTCTACAAATTAGGTGGAATGCGTAAAGTTAAAGATTTAAAATTGTACATATTTTTTTCATTTTGGAATTTTTCATTCCGTTACTAAGAAAATCCATAAAAACTAACATCGAAATTTTTTTTAGTTAGTTTTTTATGGTTTTTCTCAATAACTGAGTGAATAGTTCCAAAAAAATATATGTACAATTTAAAATCCTTCTTTTATGAGAAACGGAATTAATAATACCTGGATATTCAAACGGTCGTAACTTTTTAACGGATAGTTTTAGTTTTTCCAAAATTCTTTTTGTAACTGCATGCTCTAGTCTTGTTCTTGAAGTGATTTAAGTAAGTGTTCCTTTTTCAAATACTATGTATTATAAAAGGTTGGGCACGATAATGAGCAATGACGTTCAGTAGGATTGAGGTGTTTGCCCACGTCATACAGAAACCCGCGATTATATACCATTTCACATGTAGATTTGTGAGGAGGTATGCTAGTAAGAAGTATCTCCAGAATTTGATTGTTTGTGAACATTGTTGGAAAAACGGCTCACTAAAAGATTTTGTATTCACACGTAACAACTAAATCATAAATTTTCAATGCTACCTGTATTAATCTTATAATATAAAGCATCTTATAAATAAATCCAACGAACTGATAAAACAACGCGTTAATAACGAATAAATAGACAGCAGGCAGACTAAATAATAGAGTAAGAGCCCGTGAACCCCAGACCTTCGTTATTTTATAAAAGCTGAAAGTTTGTCAGCGCATGCTCCCAACACAGGTAAGAACGATGGACCATTATGAAGTTTGGGTTGCCCTGGCTTTGGCACTTAAACGGTACTAAAGGTGTGTAAAATACCGACCTAACTTCATTAAATAATAAAGTGCGATATTTTGGTATTATCTTTAGAATATTATTAAAAATCACATTATTCATCGCCAGACACTTAACATCCTGGCAACCCCTAGCCAGACACCCTTAATGTTCATGAAATTATAATTTTACTTACGTTATAGTATAAAAGCTGATTTTTATATATAATACTTGAGTAATAAGTCAATGATGTTTCCTCATTAGCCAGACATTTTTGAAACTTCCAACCCCTTGCCAGACCAGCATGTAGGATAGCTGTAGGCGCGAGGCAGTATATATATGGGTAGGTGCGAGTGAGATGGCGAGTTAAGTCTACCGCGATTCCTCACTGCGCAGTTGTTATTTAAATGTGAATTAATTTTAAAATTGCGAAAAAAACATAACCTAAAATATAATGACATCATTCTTCCGGCTCGACTCAAAACCGGCAGTGAAACAATGCTTGCATTGCTTTTCGCTGCGTGAGTGAGGTTACCGGGGGCCCTAACCCTTCCCTCTCCCCTATTCCCGTCCTTTCCTCCCCTGTAATCCCCCTCTCTCCTATTCCCACTCTCCGCCCGCTCCCCCTCTTCCCCTACTTCCACCTTAAAGGGCGGCAACGCACTTGTGACTCTTGAGTTACAGGTGCCCATGGGCGGTGGTAGTCATTTACCATCAGGTGACCCGTGTGCTCGTTTGCCCCCTATAAAAAAAAAAAAACGTCTGGCTAATGAGGAAACATCATTTACTGCACGGATGGCGCATGGTTTAAGTGGTCACCTCGCCACTACGCCGCGCCGAGTGTTGTGGGTTCGAATTCCACACGGGACAAAAATTTGTGTGATCCACAAATAGTTGTCCCGAGTCTGGGTGTTCTTTGTGTCCGTTGTTTAAATGTTTGTGAAGCCCCCCGCGACACAGGAATATTCCTAATGCGGGAGTTGTCTTTTTTAAACAAAAAAAAAAAACAAAACAAAAAAAAAACAAAGTTATTACTCAAGTATTATATATAAAAATCAGCTTTTATACTATAACGTAAGTAAAATTATAATTTCATGAACATTAAGGATGTCTGGCAAGGGGTTGCCAGGATGTTAAGTGTCTGGTAATGAATAATGTGATTATTAAAAATATTTTGAAGATAATACCAAAAAATCGCACTTTATTATTTGATGAAGTTAGATCGGTATTTTACACACCTTTAGTACCGTTTACCTGCCCAAGCCAGGGCAACCCAAACATCATAATGGTCCATCGTTCTTACCTGTGTTGGGAGCATGCGCTGACAAACTTTCAGCTTTTATAAAATAACGAAGGTCTGGGGTTCACGGGCTCTTAGACCATAATAAAATTGGCGCATTAGCGTCCATACGAACGAACCCATTTGATGTGACGCGATCTAGACCAACATGACCTTAAATTGGACGATTTTCGTCCACACGAAACGATTCAATTAAAAATCTAGTCAAATTGTGCATGCAATAGTCTCGTGTGGACGCCGTTAAAAGCGGGTTTAACACCGCTGGTGTTACGGGAATTAGGCAATAGTAAACGCTTACAGGCTGGCCGTGGACATGTTATCCATCCTAGTTCCTTCCTACACCTAAATTGATAGAATTTAGTTGTAGGACGGAACTAGATGTAGTTCATTATCTTAGGTGTAGGAGGTATCTTCATTGTGATAGCTATTGAAGCAGATTCATAATTACATAATAATATGTATTAATACACCTTCAATATATTACATTCTCAAAGAATTTAACATATTCTAGCTGACAAAGTAATATATGACAAAATTCATTGACGTTATTTGTTTGCAACATCATGTTTTTGCATGGCAAGTAATAAATGTTTCGCGTTGTTTAATATTCTATGCCTAACATCAACCTTTGCTATTATGGTAACTTTAACGTGTTATGTTTCATGTTTGTAATAAATAATTTATAGTTTAGAAAAACTAAAAAAAACAAAACACAAAAACAGTTACGGAAGCTTTTATGCCATCTTCTTATTTTTCTTCAATAACAGTTCCATTATCCTCTAGCACTTGAGGTATACACTCTGTTTTAAACCGTTTTGAAATCCTTGAAAGTAAAAGTCCATTGCCCGAATTGTCTTTTAGTTATGTGCTTGTAACAATATATCCAGTTTTCATTACCTGTGACGACGTCAAAAACAGTATTCAAATCATCACCACTTTCCTCACCAATGCCACCCTGTGCGACTCTATAGGTAGCTCAAGGAACCTTGCTCAATTTATTGACATAACGTCTGTAGAATGCATCAAACAGCACTAATTTAACCGTGTGGTCTGTTTCCTTGATTGCCGCTTCTTCTTAGAACAATACTCTCAAACAAGTTTATACAATGACATAAAAAAAAACAATGAAATGTTGTTTGTTAACGAAAAATTCATTCAAACATAATAATTAATTTAGGGACTTATACAATCGTGAATTAAAAATAAAACCAAGACTGTTTCTAAGTAAGTAAGTGAAGATTAATGTTTTGTTCAAAGGAAAAAATGTCTGAATATCCAAAGCAATATTACTTTGCAGAACCGTCAACGGCTTTTATTATAATGTATTTTTTTTTGTTACTTAATTATTTGGCGTTTCTTTATAAGTTGCTTTTTGTAATTTTTTTGGCTAGTAACGTTGTTTGTGATGTTTGTTTGTGGCTTAATAGGGCCCGATATGTTTGATGTTTTATATTATTATTGTTAAACTAAGTAGACGCTATTTTATCGAACTCTTTAAGGAGTTGATATTTAAGCTCTGACGATTTTATAGGGTTTATAGCTATTGAGTTTATTGCAAACAGACAGACGCGGCGGGGGACCTTGTTTTATAATATGTAGTGATAAGGTCCAATTAACACGATTACTTAAATATTTATTCCTTTTTCTTACACACTGAAACATTTATTTGTCTAGTAAACCCATTAAGATTATAAGAAGAAGAAGAAAATCAACAAAAAACAAAAATATAATTTAGCCAAGAATTAAAACATCAGTTGTAAGAATATTTCATTTACATTACATAAGTACATTCCCGAGCAATACCATCACAAAACCATACACCAGATACGACAAACATCATAATAACTTTTAACTTCAAAAACACAGACACACACGCACACACACACATATATCTACACACACACCCACACCCATACACAGATATACATACACACATTCTTACACAAATACCAATCATAACATTCATCGACGCGACGGTCGGCAGTGCCACCACATGTTGGCACAGTTGGCACTTGTTGAAGGTCTGTACTCTACAGTGTCGAATAAATTATGAGTGTGTTAAGTCATTAGCAAGTTGTCATTTAGAAATAACTTTAGTAGTTTGAGATGTTTGGTTAAAGAGCATGCGCGTGAGAATTTAGCGGCCTTAAGTCGTAGTCGATGAAAATGTAGGGAAGGGAATATGCATGTATTTTTTTTTTCTTTTATTGACTCGTTCCATCATTCTACCCTAATAAAAAATATAAATAACCTTGGCAATATTCAAATTAATTTTTAAAATAACATTGAAAACATCGATAAAATTTGATCTGTTTGAACGCCGCCATATTTCGCGGGCCTTGGATGACGTCACGTTCCACGCTTAGTGTTTGTTTCATACACTGTGTTGTGTGTATAGAAAGATAAATAACGCCCTTTGAGCGAAAGGGAATCCGGTTCCTATTCCGGAACCCGGCAGCGGAACCGTTTCAATAATCGTTCCCTCGTTTTTACAGCGAGTGTTCGACAGGGTAACCCAAAGTGGCCTGAAGACGCCGCCGAGAGGTCCGGGAAGAGTTTTCTTTTCTGCCTGAGCGTTCGAGTTCCATGGAATCCTATAGAAGGTAGATATGGTTCGGAACGCGAAGAGCACCGCATTTGCGGCGGTGTCCGGATACTCTCTGCGGACCTTGAAAATTCAGGTGAGGGATGTACGTGGAGATGTCGCGCCGGTTCGTACCCATATCCGCAGCAGGTCTCCAAGGTGAAGAGCCTCTAGTCGATAGAATAATGTAGGTAAGGGAAGTCGGCAAATTGGATCCGTAACTTCGGAATAAGGATTGGCTCTGAGGACCGGGGCGTGTCGGGTTTGGACGGGAAGCGGATGCGGCCGGTGCCGGGCCTGGTCGATGCTCTCGCGTCTATCCTAGGCGTGAGGGCGGAAGTGTTACAGTAATTTTATACCGATTTCCAGTTGTAATTACTATTTTAAAAAGTTTAAAAACCATTTTATAGGTATTGCCTTGTCCCTAAGTGTAAAAACACTATAAGAAGTACACCCAATACAGTATTTTTTCCTGTACAAAATAATAATGTAAAATACGAAAACAATGGTGTACAATAATGAGAAGAGATGAAGTATCTTCAATATCGTGTTTATATTGTTGTGAAGATCACTTTAATGTAAGCATATTACAATTTAATTAGCTAGTATAGTGTGAATTAGTCAGCAGTAATTTATGTTTCTTTTAAATATCAAGCAGAAGGCAACTTGCTTGTCTACTTAAACTAGGTAACAAAAGTCCAATAAAACTTCATGAATATAACTAACTATACATATCTAACCTATCCTTTAGATTATAATATAACAAGTATTATAATAATTACCTTGCGGCTTTCACTCCTTTAACCTCAGCGGACGTAAAATCTGGATTTGATGCATAATGTATAGTCATCATGAATGCATCTATTTTTGGTACATTGTCCGATTGTGCTTTGACAAAACTACATTCAGTCATTGTCCTAGATGATTTCTAATATCACTAGAATGCTTAAATTGCACTAGCTAAGAGCAAAAACCACAGGAACACCTATCTTTCTCCTTAACACTACGAATATAGGCGCCGATAAATGACAGGAACGTGGAATGTCACGTCATGTTTTGTTTCGACCAATGGTAAAGCGTTTTGCAAAGTTGAATTTCGCGCCCTTATTTTGCATATTTTAATTAATATTTTTTGCAATTAAACACGAACTAAATAAGAAAATAATTGTTTAGGCATAATATCTAGACAATAAAGATTCAAGGGAAAATTAATCAAGTAAATTTAAACAACATGCATATTCCCTATTCTTGCAAACTTCTAAATCCAAGCCAATGAAAGTTTTGACCTTTGGTCTAGTGGTTAATGATCCAGACTGCTGAGCCAGAGTTTAAATATTAGTTATTAGTTATTAGTTTAGTTTACTGGTTTCGGTTCCCACCCAGGACAAATTATTGTGTGATAACCATGATCATTTGTTCTGTGTCTGGGTGTAATTCTATAATATTTATGTATTTAGAAATATACAAGTATGTTTATCAGTAGTCTGGTTACCATAGTACACGCTCTGCCTAGTTTTAGATCAGGCGGCCGTGTGTGGGATGTGTCAAGTTATCATTATTATTATTTAGTACACGGGCTTCTCTTTGAGAAAGTTAGCGCTAAAGGCATTCCTTACTCACAGTTTAAGTGACTCTGAAGCACTCTAGATGTTCCTTTAACAGACATAAAATCAGGTAATTGTGTAGTATTTGCGCTAATTATACATCATGAATAATTTGAACGTACAAATAAGACACCATTACAGCAAAATAAAAAACCAACGATAGAATGTTGTCAAAAAATGACGTTGAGTGAATCTTACAACGGGGTCAAGACGATAGTTCCAACCAAGGGCAGAACCACAGGTCTGGGGCCGTGAACTGTGTTGTACAGCTCACGATTTGAGAGGTTTTTAAAGCAATGTGAACTGTTAAAATTATCAGCAGATGTTGAAAGAAGGTTGACTGCGATTGCTTCATCGGACTGCAGCAAATAATCATGTACTCGTATAAAATTAAAGAGTACAAAATATTATAATTTCGAATCTAACAGATAGGCCTAACAAAGCAGGTTATCCAGTCCCAGGATGGAATTGATGAAGAAATACTGAGCTTTGGAGGTTTGAAAGCATCATTACCGTACAAACCGTACCGTACCGCTATTTCTTTTTACTGGTAAATAGAGTCCCTGGAGCTCTTTATAGGCTTGGCAATTGACAGCAATGATGTTGCGCGTATTTATATGCCAAAGTACAACCTAGTAAAAAAACTAAGTATACTCGTATTGACTAATAAAAAAGTAACAAGTCTGTCTCGAGGCAGGTCTCTTGCGGAATACTTGTAACAGTAACAGTTTGATGATCCGGTGGTTTGTCATTCGAGCGTAACATCTACAATGCCACAGTTTGCCACTGATTACGATGTCAATGAACTCTGAAAACCATTCTGCGTTGATATTATACAATCAGATTATATCTCCGCATTAACTATGTAGGTGGGAAATATCTGATGGTAATCATTGACTAAATACTTAAAATAATATTAATTGACAGCTGCGGTACTTTAAGCAAAAGTGATATTTCTCTCGTAGTTTTTAAATCAAGCGATAAAAGTCTCTAATTAAAAGGCCATAACATTTGTATTAGCATTTTATCTTACATAACATTGGTGGATCTATAAAATTTGTCAAGGTTTCGGTAGGGTTAGGTATCATGGGCAATAGGTTCTGAACCTTTAGAGCTTTTAGTTTTTTGTTCAGCGTAAGTACTATTGACGTAACGCACCTAATACATATGTACCTAATACATATGTACCTAATACATATGTACCTAATACTAATATGTATCTAATACTTTATTAACCTATTAAATGAAGCTGGTTAGGCACTGAATAGCATTGGAATCTGGAATATTTGTTGTTCGGTTCGATATCGAGGCAGCCACGTCACCTGGATGTTTGCGAGGGCTTCCACGTGATAATAAATAAATATAATAATTCGTGGTAAAGCAACTTACACCGCATCCACGCAACTAATAAACAAGTATGTGTACCATCACTGAAACATGTTCTAACACATGTGTTCTAATTAACCATGCCCAAAATATAGTTATTTTGTTCCATTTGTGCTATGTATTGTGTTTATTTTTGACGCAGTAGATTTGAGTTTTTTAAGTGTACATCTCATTGAAATATTATTAAGACATAGAATATAATTAGTCGTGTAAATAAAACCATAGCTAATAACTATTTTATTATGTGACAGGTAGTCTTTATCTCTTCACTCATTATGGTTACTTTAATTATATATCGATTATACTCGTAGAATGGGGTAAATTGAGAGAAAGAAAAAGAAGAATGGAATCTATTCACAAGACATTTCTTACCCCAAAACAGTCTGTGCGTGTCGCCGTAAACAATATTGATGCGCTGCAGAATGCTGCATTCTAAACGTAATGTTGAACTGGATGCGCAGCGCACTGTAATCCTTCTGGGTAAACTAGAACCACAAGGCCGTCGTGTACACTGTGTACAGTGATGAATATAACATAACGTGTATCCAACATTAAATTCTAAATGAATTTCTTTTTGCACAAGCTCAAAGTAAATATCCTTTACTAGCAGCGCCCCGCGGTTTCATCCGCGTAAGTCCCAATCCAGTGGGAATATCGGGATAAAAAGTAGCCTATATGTTAATCCAGGTTTATCTAAATATCTTCATCGTAATCGGTTCAGTAGTTTTGGCGTGAAAGAGTACGAATAGTATCCATCCATCCAAACTTTCTCATTTATAATATTAGTGGGATTAATATGATAAACATAATATATCCCTGTTATGCTACTATGCCTTCAAGATATTTCAATAGTATTCAAGGTATTTAAGTATTAAGGGCTTGGAACAAGCCCCTATTTTTATTCTCGTCTAAAGGTTACGGTAACAGGTTAGCATCAGGTGGGAAGATGTTATTTTTTTTTTATGTATTAGTAATATTAAGCTATAAACAGAACACGAGACAGATTGAATTTGGCCAAGAACACTCTCGACCAAGTCATATTTCAAACAAAAAATACTAAATAAAAATCGGTCCATTCGTTGAAGAGCTACGATGGCACAGACGGATACATGGATATATAGATACACACACTAGACTTATAACACCCCTCCTATTTGCGTCGAGGCTTTAAAACGACCACAATTATGTAGAGCTTAATTATAAACCGCGCAGAAAGATTACTGTTTGTATGACCATTTTTATTTTATTTATTTATTTTAATTTACGTTTACCCACAATATCATATCACATATAAATATAAAATACTTCTTGTAAAAGTAGTAAAATAAAGTATATTTGTTACCAAGATGTGTGACGCCTACTCTCTAATTAAAAATGTACTAACCGTACTTCATAGTATTTGAAAAATATATTTGCATTTTGAAGTAACTGGAGCAGAAACCCGGCGTGATATAACACAAAGGCCCGTTTTGTCATAATACGCAGAATTTTCTCGTGACTCAGAAAATAGCATACTGAAATAAATTTATTTATGAAACGTCTAGAAAATATTTTATTATCCCATAGCATTCTTTAGAAACGACACAAAACGAAAAGTGCGTTCGTTTTAATAATTATAAGAACAGTTATTCAATTTTAAAATAATACTGTTTTGGATTTCAAATATATTTAAAAAAATTGAGCTTTACTGTTTATTTTCATGCAATAACAATACCTACAATTTACAGAAACAAAATAAAAAAAAAAACAAAACATTTTGTTACGAAAAAAAAATTATGAAATATTCTTCATTTAAATACTTCAAACAGATAAAAAAACAATAACAGATTAAACTTTTAAAATGTGGCTAAAGCATTCGAAATATAAAAATAAAGATAATAAGAAGTTACAAGTGCGTCTCGTCACAAAAAATACCAAACAACGACCTCATGTCCCCAATTAATAATTTTCCGGCTCCAAACTCCGTCAAAGGCGTCATTGTTCGACTAAACAATGAATACTGAGGCAATGCTACAAAGAAAAATTAGGTAAACCAACGTAACTCCGCTCTAAATCTCTGTCGATGGTTAGAGTGATGCAATTCGTTGCGGTTAGGGATGTACATAAGTATCGATAAATATGAATTAAATTAGAGTAAGCGCAGTTTGATATAATTTTTAGCTTACAAACACTTCACTTTGTTTTAAGTAAGGTACGATGAATGAGTGGTATTTACATATATTATATTATATGTTGAATAAATTTTCGCAGGTAATAAATGTTTTAATGTGTTTTTTTTTATTACAGGTAAATATCGACAATATTGCGCAGCTTAACACAATTTAAATGGAATTATGATAACTATTCAATTGCTTCCATTAAGTAAGTAAGTACGTTATTAACTCATGTAAATTAAAATGTAACACTTGCGTTATATTTTAAAAGGTTCGCATTAAACCTAAAGATATTGAAATTGTTATAGCGATATATTATATGAAATTGTATAAGTTTTAATTTATCGGTACAAAGTAAACAAAATTAATCGACACTTCGCCTCCCTAAATACCAAAGTTGACCCATATCGTCGAAAAACACGCTTCCTCGTTGATTCACAATCAGCCTACTGTTCAATAGTGCTGCAACACACGGTATTTGGGTCGATGACATCGACAGTTTTCGGACGACCATTCAATGTATGAACCAGTCAGATTATGTAAAGTTTACATTTTTCTTTTAAACGTAGATAAAAAGGTAATAAAATTTTATTGTGAATTTTTGTAATGGACTTCGATTTCCAGTTATTTTGTGAAAAAAGTCGTTTTGTAATACTGTGCTGTTATAATATGTTACAATATGTTAAAAGGCTCATTTTAGTTCTGAATAGTCACGTATGTGTTATGTATGACATAACTATTGTTATCTACTTTTTTATGGTGACTCACGGCCCCAAAATATAATCAACAATTTAAAGTGACATAAATTCTTAATCAAATTTTCGGCTTTTGGCTTCTTTCTTATTCGGCTTCTGATCTGACGAACGCAAGGCTGATCAACGCAAAAATTTACTAATTGCTGTTTGCATGATTAGGCACTGGGACTTTGATGTGATCATCGGATCAGTAAACAGAACTGTCAAATTTTACCGCAAAATCTTATGTCAAATGCAATTTTCACACCGCTGTTAACTTGACAGCTCAGAATAAGGTTAGAAACCGGGTATTAGTGAAGTATTACTGATATCCTGCATAATGTTGTAACAAGATTACTTACCTAGAGCTGAGTTCCAAGCGGTAAGTTTGTCAGATCTTATTGCAGAACAACGGACCACGTACAATTTCAACCTATATTTAGAGTTGCGTGTGTTCAGAGGCCGGACGTTTACCGAGGACAGGGGAGGGCAGTACCCCCCCCCCCCCTCTTGGCCCTAAAAAACAAATTTTGCCTCCCCCCTGGGATGACAAAAACAAATTTTGTTCTGGGCTAAAAGCTGGCCACGCCCATGATTAAGTATACATTTGGACTAGGTTAATAGTACAATTACTTTCGTCAAGTTGCGTCACTTTTTTATATTTTTGTTATGTGGTCAATTTCATATACTAACCGCCTCGATTTCAACTAACAAAAGAACTAGGTTTAGGCATGTTTAATAAATAATTTAAACCTTAGGCAGTTCACGTATTGTAAAAAGTATACGTATCACGTATTGGGTATACGTTACTGTTTGACTGCTAAAGACTATTCACACATTGTACTAGTCATCTACCGATATGTGTAATATCGTCGGTGGGCATCTCTTTCACGAAATAAAATCACTGCTAACCTCAATAGCACTTATCTGTCTATATAGCTATTTATTAATGAGTAACTTTCCACAACGCCCACCACTTCGTTGCTGTCAACTACCGTCCAAAAAAGCAGTTCATTCTACGATAGAATCCTTAAGAGACTCATTTGATAGGCCCTTGTCTACTCAACGTCTTATGAATAGCCCTTGTTCATATAATTTGGC
This sequence comes from Callimorpha dominula, assembly GCA_949752705.1. Taxonomy (NCBI): domain Eukaryota; kingdom Metazoa; phylum Arthropoda; class Insecta; order Lepidoptera; family Erebidae; genus Callimorpha; species Callimorpha dominula. The sequence goes on from OX457011.1 coordinate 13,629,235, forward strand.
AGATGGCCGACATGCGTACATGGAACGAGACACATGTGTCCGAAGTTCTTATTAAAAATTAACATAATGCATTTATTCATTGCCGTCCTCCACGATCTGTGGTACTGGCGAGAGGAAAAGTTGTTGATAACTTTTTTTAATACAGAAAAACTCACGTAAGTTTTTTTTTATGGTATAGGGGGCAAACGAGCAGACGGGTCACCTGATGGTAAATGACAACCGCCGCCCATGGGCACCTGTAACTCAAGAGTCACAAGTGTGTTGCTGCCCTTTAAGGTGTTAATAGAGGAAGTGGGGGAGAGCGGAAAGACGGGAGAGGGGGATTTGAGGGAATCAAAGGGGGAAAGGGGAAGGACTGGAATAGGGGAGAGGGAAGGGTTAGGGCCTCCGGTAACCTCACTCACGCGGCGAAAAGCAATACAAGCATTGTTTCACTGCCGGTTCTCTGTGAGGCCGTGGTATCGAGCGGAGTCGAGCCGGCCCATACGTGCCCGAAGCATGGCTCTCCCACGTATTAAAGTACATAGTAAATAAAGTAATGATTTTAACGTAACGTCTTTAGATTATAATGGAATATTTGTTCTACAAATTAATTGGTTAAGTTGATTTTACTTACGTTAAAAGCTAAACTGCTTTTAGTCGCATTAAATGTGGTTTAAACATTCCATTTACGAATTATAATTACAAGTCCAATCATTCGATTATACTAAAATTCTAAATTAAGGTCGTTTTTCCTACAAGTTATCTTTTTGTTAAGATTTACGTAGCATGAAAATAGATCTCATAAGACATTTAGTCTCCCCTCCCTCTAGTAGTATCTAATGTGAATAGCCGATAGCCTATGTTAGGTTAAAACCCAAAATATTTCTAATTACTCAACAATTAGTAATAGCAAATCCCCTGATTCTATAACTGATTTAAAACCCAGTTCTGAAATTCCGACTAACCAATATAAAAATTCGTGTTGATTGTGACACATACCTCAGATTTTAAATACAAAGTCCAGCGTTAACGAGCTGGTTGCTCACTTTTGGTTACCATAATTGTGAATACTTCGATAGTGGCACTGCTTCCAAACGCCCAAAATTTACGAATTTTCTTTCAACCATTGAAAAGGTATTAGGATTCTGAGTGGCAGAAAAAACGAATTCTTTGTCAGAGAAATAAGATAGACATAGTGCTAGCGGTTAATATAGAAATTATTTTATTAATATCTTATATCAATCAAATAAATTTCTACATGAGATAATAGAATGGCTTATACTAACTATTTGCGCAAGAACTGTTCGTAGATTGCTCGGCCGATTACGTTTGTTAGGGCTCATTTTGTGCAATACAAGTCATAGAACAATTGAATCACAGTCATTCAATCCAGTTGGATTATCGACATCCTTATCTATTGTGTTTTATGATTTCGAGCACAGTTAACAACAACATTTACTGCGCTAGTTCTGTTTATAACCGTAAAACTACCTTGATATCTTCTTGCAAGGTGAGTTTATAGACAAATTGCTTATATTTTACGTGCAATATGGAAATGAGTATTTTATGGTGATAGACTTTTGGAATCCACGACTACGACTAGATACTCAGTAGATTTATTAAGGACTGTGGTGACAATCAACTATGGCCTACATATTGCTGCTTTGCATGCCTGCATTCATTGACGTGTTACAGCGAACTGGATAACCCAAATTTTTTTAGCCTGCCTGATCTAAAGGAGTCCTCGTAGAATATCTGTAGACACTTGCATTAATAACAAGGGTGTAACTTGTCCTTGCCTTAACGAAAAAGTACAATAATTAGGAAAACCTCCCTGTCCCGTCTTTCTGCTCTTCCCCCCTCTCCTCCTCCTATTCGCACCTTAAAGGGCGGCAACGCACTTGTGACTCTTGAGTTACAGGTGCCCATGGGCGGCGGTAGACATTTACCATCAGGTGACTCGTCTGCTCGTTTGCCCCCTATACCATAAAAAAAAATCTGCATTTCGAGGGACATAGGTTGTCTGGCTTAGATGCTGAAAGAACCAATAAAAATACTTTTAAAATTAATTATTATATATTTCTAAAATTAATTATATACCTTTATAATATCTTATCACTTTTCGACTTGCCTTTACTTGCATTCACATGTTAGCAAATTACAGCCGGTATCGTGTTTGACGATTTAACACTTTTGACGTTGAGTGTACCCTGGGGCGATGACTAGCATCGCTTGTACTTTTTAGCACATAATAATACTATGGATGTTAGAAAGCGCAAAGTTCGTAAGCGACAGGTGCGCTTAAAAGAAAAATCGCTCACATATAACAATGTTGCGTTATAACCTTATAACTAAAGGATGTTTTCCATTAAAACAATAAATGATTCTTACCACCTTTTGGTTTCAATCGGCGCTATGTACAGGTAGTCACTTAAATTTAGTAGGTATAATGCAGACTTGTTTTAAACGAGGTACAACTTTGGGTAATTGGGTATATAAAAATATGATTGGTGAAAGTGTACGGAATTTTATTTTTAGAATTCAAGGCATAATGGTTTATTGTTCGAAGAAAAAGCATTCCGGAATTTGCTAATTTTGCAACCCGCCCCAGCTTCGCAAGCTTAGCAGAGACATATTCAACAATCATCATCATATTTCAACCAATTTACACAAAACCTTAACAGATTCAGATGTATTCATTTCATAATCGGAATTAGGAGTTAAGGAGCGAAAGCGTAACTAATAAACTCATTATCACATTTAACAAATAAACTCATATTCACATTTAACAAATAAACTCATATTCACATATTAAGAAATAAAGTCATATTCACATTAATATATTAGTTAGGATTGTAGAAACTATTTATTATATACCTACCAAATTTTCGGGGACATGGTAGAAAACAACATTATTAAAAGTGCTTAGCTAAAGACTTAAAATGCACAGTTCCTATTGTATTTTTATATTTCATAATTACCTTTTTAAAAAAGTATCACCGACTTCAATGCGCCAAAACCATAATTAACTGTAATGAGCTGTGTTCTTCATCCCATAATTTTTCACCCTTAGAAGAATGAAATGAGGAGAAGATATGAAATATCTTCTTCACATTGCAATGGGCCCAACCAAAAAAATAGGCAGTCATGGGACTGCCGACAGAAGTGAAAACTTAAACGAAATGACGAACTTAAAATGTCACATTAGCAGGTTGCTGACATTAATTAATAAGGAGCTGTCAGAACTCCATGCTTAGATTAGCGCTCTCTAGTGGATATAGATCCACTAGAGTATGTATTATTAGCGTGACGGTCACGACCTTTTCCCCATAGCAAAAGTGCACAAGCGAGCCTAAAGAAGTTTTCACTTCAAAAAAGAATGATTTAAATCGGTTCATAAATGGCGAAGATATCGTGTAACATCACACAAAAAAATAGTCGAATTAAGAACCTCCTACTTTTGTAGTCGGTAAAAAAAGCCACTAACCTCAACAATTTTATAATCTATATGAAATGTTACATGTATATTAAATGTTACGTCACACTTTGAATTGAAACGTCAAACTAGACGTGTCAAATTTTACACAGATAAAACATTTTGACGCGTTGTAAAATTATCTGTTGTCAATTATCGAGTTATTGACAGGTTGATGATATATTTAGAAGGTATTACAATACGATGTGTGTACTGAAGAAAGTAATAAAGAGGACAATGGGGTAACAAATTTCTTTGCTTTATTCAGTTAGCTTCATTGTCATATGTTTTTATGACGAATTTTGTAACAATATAGACGTTACGCAATATAACTTTGTCGTTAGAAATATATATCTAAAAATACCTCGAAACCGAATAACAATTGAAAGGTATAAATAAACAACTACAAAGATAAATGCTATTGCATGTTTTTTGTTTTTTAACTTATGAATGCCAAATATCTTCATTCAATATGCCATTTATAATGCCTGTTTTGCTTTTCATATTAAATTAATATCATCTAACTAAAATGACAAATAAACATGGAAACAGGCATTAGAATCTAGCTCAGCCTAAAGATTAACTATTTACACAGAAGATTATTAAAAGCGAATAATAAACTAAACTAAACTAAATATATAAAGTATAAACTAAATAAAAATAAACTAAACTAAATAAACTTGAACTTTATAGAAATAGGTATCCAATTTTACTACACAAGTTTACTGTTATGCTCTTTTGATTCTGTACTCTCTAACAGATTGTCAGTATACTTCGGATGCCTGATTTGTCCTGCATCTGAGTGTAATTTATTTTTATCTAGCTGCGCCCCGCGGTTTCACCCACCTAAGTCCCTCGTTAGGTTTTTTCAACTTTCCTAATTTTTTCTTTCATAAGAATCTTCTCCTGACAATCACAAACACAAAAAAAAAGAATTAAATCGGTCCAGCCGTTCACGCATGATGCCGTTAAGAAGGGAAATAGGGATGCATTTTTATATATATAGATATGGATATATTTAGATTATTTAGTAATATATAAGTATGTTTATCAGCAGTCTGGTTAGGTACCATAGTACAGGCTTTGCCTAGTTTGAGATCAGACGGCCGTGTGTGAGATGTGTCAAGTTATTATTATTATTGACATGCCTCTTCAAAAAGATTAAACAAGAATATTAGTTGTACCTTTCATTTGTGTGTGTAATCTTTAATTTAGAAACCGCTAAGTATTAAAGTCATGTTCCCGTGACTTAAATAATCTCTTAAAAGTTAAAGAGACGCACGCACACAACGAGTCCAATCCCGTTGAAGCGCGGTTAATATATGTAGGTATGTATTGACTTACAAATTACAAAAACATGAAAACATACTACACCGTAAGACAAATCCAAGCGCAAATAGTTTTAACCCACTAACCTTAAATACTTTTTTACGTGACAAAAACTTGATCTTCTCGGCAACGATTTAAACAATATGATTTGCCAACAAGTTTCTAAATAATACAAAGTGATTTTACTGTAAAAGAGTTTTCTTGTCTCTAAATATTCTTTTAAAATATTACAACAATATGATAGAATTTAGTTTTTTCCTTTAACTAATGATCTTATTTGTGTGAGTGTATTTCGCTGAAGCAAAAAAAAATAAAAACAAAACTTCGCCTCGCACAACCAATCTGTGGAACAAATTGTCACCTGTGGTATTTCCGGACCGATACGACCTTCAAACCTTCGAGGAAAGAGCGTACTCCCACCTCAAAATCTTGTGACTCTTGAGTTGAAGGTGTCTATGAGCGGCGAGGTAATCGCTTACCATCAGGTGACTGTGTGCTTGTTCCCCGAAATCATAAAAAAAAAAACAAAAATGATGTAAGTCAAATCTCAATTGATTTAATTGATCCAGTCCTGTTGGTCTAGTGGTTAGTGACTCTTCTGGGTGTAATTTATCTATAATATGTAGGTATGTATTTAGACATAATAAATAAGTATTTTTATCAGCAGTCTGGTTACCATAGTACAGGTTCTGCCATGTTTGGGATCAGACGGCCGTGTGTGAGATATCTGAAGTTATTATTATCAATTTCTTTTTTTTTTCCTTAAATTATATATTTTTCTCTTAGAAGAAGTATATGTCTTTTGCGAGCTCTAGGATAATTATTTCTTTTGTAAATTCTGGTTGCGGGCAGGTCACAAAAACTTATTACAATGTGTCTATAGGTTCGCGTTGCGCACTGCGAAGAACAACCCTATTACCTCTTAACGGGAATTATTATACTATTGGAAGCTCTATAAATTACCCATTTATATGGTACTTATCAATATTATAAACGTGAAATTTTGTGTTGATGTATGGATGTATGGATGTTTGTTACTCTTTCACGCAAAACTGAACCGATTGCAATAAAACTTGGTATGTAGATAGCTGGAGACTCGAATTAACACATAGGCTACTTTTTATCCCGATATTTCCAAGGCACCGGGAATACACGGGTGAAACCGCGGGGCGCAGCTAGTGTTATTATAAAACAGTGTTAAAAGCCATCCATCAAACAGCTCATAACTAAAACACCACAAAAGTAATAAAAGTAAAAATATACTAAACAAGGTTGTCACTTGTCACATGTTTCTATCATAAATAAAACTAAATTAAATTTTTATGCATAGATTGTTATAGGACCAGTTTGTGCCCACGTTGAACCCAGTTTAAGGTCATTAGAGCAAGGTTGGAACCATGAAGAGCGAAACAAAAAAGCTATAACGTAACCGATGAAGTTGTAATGATTAATGAAAAGCTTAAAATGAATTGTCATTATGAGTTTGTTAAAGTTTTGTTGCTTGAGGTTATAAACACTTAACAATCATTTAGCGCAATGTCTCTTTCTCTATTTAATATTACGGTTTCACTCACGTGTGTATTCCGTCAAGTAGTTTCGTACCGACGGACGCGACGGGGGCTCCTTATCAAGTGTTGAAGCAGCCTACCGTGTGCAGGCGCCATACGTATATATTTAATAATAATTCCACTCACGGTAATTTATATTCTAAAGTACTTTTCGTTCTTCCTATTACATGCTACCATTTGGGAAACAAGCACGTTGCCCCTTAGGGGGTAATCGGTTTTCAGTGGTTATATTTTGTTTTTTACCTAAACGTCCGAAACATAAAACCATGCTGAAATAATAGCCAGCTTGCTCATATTTAGTTGAAGTAAAATGCCAGACTACTTTTCATGCCTTCTAAAAAAATGTTATGTTGAGTTCAGTTGTTCAGTATGTGAGCTCAGTTGAAAAAACTAAGGCGATTGCTCGAATAATAATTTGTTTCCCACACAAGAAGCAAGCTTAGATATTTAGGTAGAAATACAACTTCGTGCTAGAACAATATACAGATGACTACTTTATTTCACGGTAAATTAGCTCGGAATTTAATAATAATAGTGCCGTGTCTAGAATGAAAACCAGTTTTCTAACGTCCTTACAAGGTTACAGCAAACTTAACGAAGCGAGAAATTGACGTGACAAAATAAAATTGACGTCACAAATTTTATCAATCTCTATGGAAAAGGATATATGCTAGTTTAGACTAGAAAACTTTAGATGAATGACCCAGCAGTGAGGGCAAAGAAGTATTTTTTTTTATATTTATTAATAATTAATTGAATTGTGTAAACTGACTAGTGCTCAAAATTATTTTCTTTCTATTGAATTGCATACTAGTAATATCACAGTGCTGTCAATTTTTTGACATCATAGGACTTTTCGAAAGCGTGTTTTGCGATTAAAATCCTTTTTAATCGGTGACCGTTAGTCGTTCCGAAGGTATTTTTATAGACTCTAAGTCGAAAATAGGTTGAAATATAACTTATAGTCGAAATCAATTGAGAAGTGAAATGTATTCAATCAGATATTGTGCTTGCGCCACTTTTAATCAAAAAGTAAAGTGTTGACTATAAGTACAATATACCTTGAACGTCTACATTAAAAACGAACAGTTTTCTTAAACTTTAAGAACAAACCATTTTTCATTTTTAAAACCAGCAAAATAAGCAGCAATAAAAGCTATAACTCGTGCGCCGCTGTTACAAGGTTATAGCGGACGCGACGATGCGAGAAATCGACTCAATAAAACACCTTGTCGGCGTGCATTTCTCGTATTAAGGTAACTTACAAAATATCTTTGAAGTAGTTTAGTGTTCGAATTTTGAGGGTAATTTTTTTTAATTTAGAATGCGGATTTTGATATGCAAAATAGTTTGAATCTTTTCTGTGCTAGACTTTTCACGTAACCAATCTAAAGAGGATCTTCGTAAGAAGGAGAGCCATGCTTCGGCACGTATGAGCCGGCTCGACCGGGGTATCCACGGTATATTCTGCGAGGCCGTGGTATCCACGGCCTCGCAGAAAACCGGCAGTGAAGCAATACTTGCATTGTTTTTCGCCGAGTGGGTGAGGTTACCTAACCTTTCTCTCTACCCCTCTCCACTCCTCTCCCCCTCCCCCTCCCTTCCCCTACTCCCACCATAAGGGCCGACAACGCACTTGTGGCGCTTCAGTTGCAGGTGCCCATGGGCAGCGGTAGTCACTTACCATCAGATGACCCTTCTGCTCGTTTGCCCCCTCTCTCATAAAAAAGGAAGAGATTATTTAATTCAAAATCTACTTACTTAGTCTACCTTGGCGTCAACCAGTTTTGTTTAAGTTGTCCACAAATTGATTCATACTACCTTACTACTACTAAAAATATTCCTAAAAAAATACAAGATATATCATATAAACGTAAGGTATTGTAGACCTACTTATATAAACTTTTTTTTAAGAATACTAGTAACGTGGGTCACACATTATTAGTATTCTTGCTAACCCCTCCATCTAAGCTAAATGCTTGTGTTAGGAGTGGGTTCACGCCGGTAGTGCATGGGGGGGTTTCGAACCCGCAAGCACTTGCCGCCGCCGCTTATTATATAGAGTACCTTTTAGAGCAACAAACGTGAGTAGGGTTCACTTCAGGTTTTCAACACAATATTTGAAATACTCATGATAGTTATTTACGTTTCCATATTCAGGTTCACATTCACATAACCTTATACAGAATTCTCCAGCCGAAGGTCGCATTCTCACTTTTTTCTTTTAATTTTTACTACCACATCTCGCGGTTAACAAACCCGTGGTATTATTCAATTACGTTTTATGATTCGCAAATGGTAACAACGGAGAATTGCTGTGTGATTTATTGCCCAGTTTATTCTCGGATCTTATTGTGGCAACCCTAACGGTAGGTTATATGCAAAAAATAATTACAACATACACATTGTCACACTGTCTGTTTTCGTAATAAGAACGTCTTGATTTATGTAGCATGTGGTTTTTCAAGATCGTTTGAACATGGAACGTTGGTGGAATGATTTGCCGTTAATGGCTTTTTTAAATTGAGAATCATTTAGTGGAATTCAATCGATGGGGCTGATTGCATCGTTTCGAGCGCTTCTTAAGTAAAGATGTTACCTTTGGTAAGAGAAAATAAATTTTGCATATACGATTGTGTTAGTTTATCGATAGTGGAATAGTAGTAGTAAATCTGAAAATTCCATCATGTACGGGACAATGTTTCGTTGTAGGTATTGAAAATAACAATTAATGATTCAGTTACAACGTTACAACGTTGTACGTTACAAACCAAAATGAAAAGTCCAAATTGAAAAATAAAAACAACGCTTCGTATGCTTTGCGTTCCGTTTTAGTTCGGTTAGTTAACCAAACCTTTCTGGTAATATCATTATAAAGAACCTAAAAGGCTGGACGTGGTATTCGACAACGTTGTTATAAGTATTTAAAAGTTTTTTTAATTTTTTGTACCGATGAAAAATGGTATGTTGCCCACCTGCATAAATTCGTTTTGTTCTTCACCGACAGCTGCTTGTACTTGCTATTTTTCTTAATTTGTTAATTGGTGCTTATCTTCGCAACTTTTACAGTTAAGACCTGTATGGCTCTACTATATAAAAAAGTTAATGAGTTAAATGGGAATCTACATTTGAGTGTCACACAATAGACGTGCTTAGGTATGCTCAAGTGTGACGGAAGACTTTTTTGGGTTCTGTTCCTCAAAAAAAAAAATGAAAATTTTTAGCGTTACTTCGTTGTTCGTCTGTCAGTCCGTCCGTTAAGAAACTTTTTCTCAGGAACGCGTTCTGGTATCAAGTTGAAATTAACATCAAATACTTATGTCTGCGGTCCCTATATTTTAACCATGTTTAACAGTTTGCAGGTAGGTAAATCATAACCTATGGGGTAGTGATAATTTATCTAGAATCACGTAAAGGTCTCATTGCACAGGAAAACGAAAAAATCCGTTAGTAGTAATAATAGAGAATTTGTAGTTATATTATATGAAATATTTTTTTGCGATTACGAACTTATATTTTGTGGTTGGAAAACTGACTGTGACGTATATTGACGTATTAGGAGTATTATTAGAACGGCAACATTAAGTTAGTTTGTCAAATATACTCGGCAAAAACAGGCAAAAAATCTTTGAAAATTGATTCCCGAGATTCGACGAACCATCTCATACAAGTTTGTACGGAACTCTCGGTGCGCGATTTGCACTTGTCCGATTTTTTTAATGATCTAAGTATATTCCTTAAAAAACATTAACTTATGATGGTACTAATCGATGACATCACAACACTAAAAAAATATTATGCATCAAAGAACAAACCGTTCCAAAATCAAATAAAATTGAACTTGACAGATGTCAAAACGTCAAATGTTGTTGTATATAGTCAGCCTTCGGCAAGGTTCGAATAGTTGGAGTGCATTAGAAAATGCAAGGCGCTAAGACAAATAGTGATTTCGTCACTTCGCCATCTGGCGGCCAAACGGTACGCCTACGACACACGTGTCGCAACTGCGGTCCAAGCCTTATTTTTACGGTTGCAGGTTTGGACAGCTAACTATTTCGTTGGTTAATGATTGTGTATCTAATTTTAAGTTCACACAGTGAACGATTACGGGAACTTGCTTCTGCCCACGGATTGCTGCCTCATAAGTAATTTAAATAAGTCTACAACATTCCTTTCGTCAATAAGATAACATATTTTCCAAAATGACTTTATATTCCCAACATAACCTAAAATGACTCTTTACTATTTTTACAAGAGAACATTTTACATTTTGAAGTGATAACTTCTTAAGGGAGGGTAAGCCGCTTCGTTACGTAACGCGTTACGGCGCCAGTCTGTCTGGCATTTAAGTTATCATTTCTGTCGGGCGTCCCGAGACGCACACGTTTTTTTTTTAATCTTATATTTTTATGGAAGAGATCGTAAATCGCGATAAGGCCGCCAATTATTGTACAATGTTTTTTTTTTATTGTTTTTTTTTTGTATTTTTCTTTTTTAGGCTTTTAGTTCTTAAGAATGTATACCTATGTATACAAATTTTATCTTTTTTGTACAATAAAGAGTTATCTATCTATTTATTTGACTGGCCTGTTGGTCTAGTGGTTAGTGACCCTGACTGCTAAGCCAGAGGTCGTGGGTTCGATTCCCACCCACGACAAATAATTGTGTGATGAGCACGATAGTGTCTGGGTGTAATTTATCTATAATATGTATGTATTTAGAAATATATAGGTAAGTATGTTTATCAGCAGTCTGGTTACCATAGTACAGGCTCTGCCTAGTTTGGCATCAGACGGCCGTGTGTGAGATGTGTGTAGTTATTATTATTATTTCATAATTATATTAGGAATGATGGTGCAATCGCTCAAGGCAATCTCATACAGGCAACCATGGAATGGAGAGATGGTAATCCAAACCGCACCGAGAAAACTTATCATATAACCTCATATTTATACTGAAACTACTTGATTACTAAAAATCGAACTGTACGTTTGTTCATTTATTATATAATAGGTATCTACGGCTTGACAAAGTTTTTCTATTTTTTTCAATTGCAATTTTAAATTAACTTAATTACATAAAACTGTTTAAAGAAATAAAGCAAGGATTGTAATTGTTGTAAGAGCCATACAATTCCATTTTTATACTATTAAGATTGCTAACAAGGACGCAGCCCACTTGATGATACGCGAAAACCGGTTCCTAATTTATTAATGAAACCAGCTATAGATAAAATTCTATTATTTTTAACAGACTTAAAAAAAAAGGAGGAGGTTGTACGTATTTTTTTATTCTATAATAAGCATGATTCCCATCACTACGAAGAAAAAAATCTATAGAGCAGACAATATTCTATAGATTTTTTTTATTTATCATCTGTACATTACGCAGTAACCAAAAACAACAAGGGACTGCCACAAACCTCCATAGTTAGAAGCAAAAAGTAAGAGGCCTTTGTAGTCCGTAACACAGATGCAGTTATAGCCAAAAGCGATTTGTGAATACTTGAATGAGAGATCGTGAGCACAAATCGGGTCTCGGTGAAATATAAAATATTGTTGGTCTGATTCCTAGCACGATCGCATTTGGATCGCATTATGTAGCCATAAACCAAAAATGTTTTTCTCAATTCAAATTGAGGTAAAAGTGTTGAATTATCATAAAATTTTACATAATTGCGCTACTCTTTCTTACATCTAAAGACTAAGAATAGCATAAGTGATTGCTAGTGTTTGTATACTCTTTGGTGATTGCAATTCTTTAACATTATTGACAAGCCTTCGTCAAAGAAGGTTTGTGGCGTTACCTGTTGGTGATTTCTGTCATGTCATCTCGGTGAAAATATTTGCATTAATCAGAGTGTTTCGATGTGAAATAGGTGAATAAAATGTATCTTAATATGTTTATTAAGCTTAAGCACAAGCAATGCTTAGTTTGGATCTAGATAGCTGTTTACGTCTGAGAATACCTACTATTATTATTTACAGGCAGGCAGGAACTGATGAAAACTGGCCTCTTATCTCCATTTTTACACATAACCACTTCGTTTGACGTATCTGAATACTATATTGTTCAAACACAGTCGACAGTTTCTGCAATGTTAGCCTTATACTTGTGGTTTTGACACATAAGTATATAAATTAATTCATATATGGATTGCTATCGTTAGCAAGTAGGTATACACTCGACAGCATTCCACGGACGTCGTATGTGTAGTGTGTCGAAGTACCGACAGGAGGTGCGAACGAAAAAAAATAATAATAAAGACTACGTGCGGGTAGTTGCTGAAACTCGCACTTCGCGGAGGCGTCGCTAAGCTCTCCACTCTGACCACGATAGGTGCAATTCGATCGAAACGTCGGGTAACCAAGGTATTGTACCTTATAAATATTATCGATATTAAGTACTATTGTCGCCACATTAAAAACTCTTATTTATTTTATTAAAAATAGAGACAAACTATAATAGATGATAACACAGTTCACTATTTAATAAAAACAAGTTAATAGACATTATTTTGACTGGTTAAGCCGGTAACGGAATACTATTGGTCGATTGATAAATATTAACGAATCGTGGGTTTATAAAAGGTTACAAATAAGATGAGAACTTCACTTAAGTGCGAACAGAGGTACGAACAACTTGGCATTTACTGTTAGGTAGTGATTTTCATAGTTTACATCAGTGGTTTCGAAACTGTTTCTTACAGTACTGAGTACACATCCAATTCATAATCTGTCTTTCTATCCAATGGTTACCTGGAAGAAATCGCAAATCGCGATAAGGTCGCCAATTGTACTCAGACTTTAGTAAGAATCTACATAAATGTATACAAGTTTGTATTAATTTCTTTCTTTGTAGTACAATAAAGAGTTTATCTATCTGTCTATCTAATTCATATAAGGTACCTATACTCTGTTGTATTCGGTTTATCTATATTGTAATATACATTTGAAAGATTATCTATCAAAATAATTAAATTAATATAATCGTCTCTTCATCCATTCAAATGTTAGTGAGAAATAAATAATTTCATTATGAAAAACTATTACCCAAATTGTATATTCGATAATAGCGTTTTGTTTGAGATCTGTACTAATCAAGTGGTAAGTTTTAAATTAGTTTTGCGGTTCTAATTCGAATTTCTCCTTCATTTTTCTTTGTTGAAATGTCTTCGTTGATGAGTAGTAAAATACCAAAGAGAATTAAAACCAATCAAAGTTTCTTTTCATTTCAATTATAGAAACTGAAAGGTATTTTTTTTAATTTATTTGACAATTGAATACAGATAATAAAAAAATAAATCTTCATAAATATTTTCTCGAATCATTTAATTATATTATTTCGATTTATAAATGCAATTTTAATCGTGAGAGAGCCATGCTTCGGCAGGCATGGGCCGGCTCGACCGAACTGATACCACAACCTCACAAAAACCGACAGAGAAGCAATGTTTGTGTTGTGTTTCGCCGAGTGAGTGAGGTGAGGAGTTAGCGGAGGCCCTGACCTTTTCCTCTCCCCTTGTTACCCTTCCCCTACTACCACCTTAAAGGTCGGCAACGCACTTGTGACTTGAGTTGCAGATGCCTATGGGCGGCGGTAGTAACTTACCATCAGGTGACCCGTCTACTCGTTTAAACGAGCAGACGGGTCACCTGATGGTAAATGACTACCGCTGCCCATGGGCACTTGTAACTCAAGAGTCACAAGTGCGTTGCCGATCTTAAGGTGGGAGTAGGAGAAGAGGGGGACGGGGGAAAGAGTGGGAAGAGGGGAGAGGGGAAGGACGGGAATAGGGGAGAGGGAAGGGTTAGGCCCTCCGGTAACCTCACTCACGCGGCGAAATGCAATGCAAGCATTCCTTTACTACCAGTTTTCTGTGAGGCCGGATGATTATCGAGCGGAGTCGAGCCGGCCCATACGTGCCGAAGAGAAGCTAGAACAAAAATGTGTTACTACAATTCTAATAATCAAGAAGTTTTAAATGAAAGTGGTAGTGCCAGTTTAATTTATAAAACAATTATTCTCGTCTTTAAATCGTCGTCCTCGTCTTGTCGATAAATTAAATATTTACAAAATTATTTCTGAGCAAATTTGTTAAAGCTAAACATAATTTTATAAACAGGACTGTGCAAACAAAGAGATTTACACAAAACCGTGATTACTGTGACATTGTTTGTCTAGCACTGTAACCTTGTATGTTACCTACCATATTGAGATTTGACATAAGGCTGTTTGCACACGGCATTACATACATACTTATGCTTGAGTACTATAGTAAAGGAACAGACAGGCGGTAGCCGCTACTGACGTCACGAATTCATAGCACACATGTTACGTGTGTTTATGGTAGTGCTGTTATGGAGCTCCGTAACCGAAATGATCGGATATATGAAATAAAAATCTATTCGAAACTGTAACCGAATCTGACATTGAAGTTTCGAAAATTTCGGATGGGGGTCAAGTCTACATGAGACACGTTATGACAAGTTTATTATTATTTCGATACGGCTGAAATATTCGACTTAATAATGAGTAGTTTAAATAATCACTTCTAAGACTAATTGTATTTTGTGTGTTTGTAGTATCATATGATAACCTAGAAGTAATGTTAATTTAGGGTAGTGTCTATAAATTGTTTCTACACTAGGACCCGCCCCGGCTTCGCACGGGTAGCAGAGACATCTTCAACAATCATCAACATATTTCAATCAATTTAACACCTAAACCTTCCTCATGAATCACTCTGTCTATTAGTGACAACCGCATGAAAATCCGTTTAGTAGTTTTCAGTTTATCGCAAACAGACAGACAGACAGACGCAGTGGTGGACTTTGTTTTATGTAGTGATTGAACGAAGAAAAGTTATTACCGACAATCAATGTATACCTACTGGTATTCGTATTGTACATAAGTCTACCTACAAACATCGTACATTTTGAAACATGATTTATATTTACGTATACGATGTACAGATCAATCAAGATCCATCAATACAATTATCAATATAATACAATATGTGTATCGCTTTTAAAATGTAGTTGAAAGAGATCCGTATACTTTACAGTAGGTGTATTTATGGTAATGTTGATAATTCTATTACTGCTTCTATATATGACAGTAGGTGTGCTGTTTTCTTTTGCCCTTAAACAATATCCATGAAAAATAAGTTTAAACCATTACTTAGTTTGCTTGGATTGTATCATTGTCATGCAGACAGAAACCAGACATTTAGAATAAGGCTATTTAAATATTTATTTACATCTAAAATTAGATATGTTATTATCTATCTAAGATTGTACATAAAAACAATTTCATGATAAACATCGTGGCAGAAAATAACGATGCTACAACATAAACATAGATGAAGTACATTTCTGTGTTCTTTCGAAAATAATGAGAAACTCAAGAATTTTATCATATATATATCTATATATATATACTGAGATTTTCAATGTGAATGAATAAAGTATTTGCTGAGTAATAAGTAGATTGTCGTTGTTATCATAAATGAAGAATATTCCCCTGGCATTGACACCTAATCATATTTCTATCTTTTTATAGAACATCGTTTGTTTTTACTTATTTCTGAGTTACTGATAGGTCAACCTTTTACCCCTTCGGTGTCGCAACTCAAACAAACCCTCGCAACTGTACAAATATCGAATTTACAGTTCAAAAATATAAAAACATAATCCAATGAAAACCCCTCAAAATATTGTGCTATTTACTGAATGAACATGGTTTGTTATTAATTTGAGCTGGTATTTATTCTTACAATTCAATCCTATAATTTCAAGCAAGTTATATATATATTTTCTTTTAAAAGCTGTCTGAATTTTATTTTTACTCAATATTTATTTCCCACATCTTCCATTCTCTCTAAAAATACAAACAACGCACATAACTGGAATAAACAAACAAAATATTTCAATTATGTACACTCCAACACAAAATAAACAAATCGTTCAAAGAGGTCAACTAATAATTCAACAAACAATAGCTTGAACATGTCGCAGTGTGCGGGAGGACTAACTATCACGTGAACAATATGGCCGCTTCTGACGTCACATATTCATAGGGGACATGAAACAAGTTTAAGAATACATAGAACATACTATATTATTATCATACTTGTATAAAAGTATGTGTGTTTAGATGTTCTAAAGTTATATTGGACATTAATTGTATGTATTGTATATATTACAGTTATGGTTGGTATGGTACAGGTTTATGTAAATGTCGCAGCCAACTAGCTTTAGCCGTTCAATTAACAGCCTAGCCTCTTATACTATACGACGCCGTTCAACTAGCGGCCTGAATGATATTCAGCCGTAGCGTCTATTACAATATTTAAGGCATATTGTTTATTCGTCTAATATACTATTAAGTTGGACATTAGTAGGGTAGGTCAATTGAATCGAAATTGCTAGGTTTAGACAGGTCTAGGTTAGGTTAGAACTGTGACAATAGTCGCGGCAGCGGCCGGCGAGTGCCAGAACCAATATAGTAAAGAGTCTAGGCTGTTAATTGAACGGCTAATTAAGCTGGTTGGCTGCGACATGTTTATTCATAAGTACCTATTGGTATTTATAGTAGGTAAAGTAGGTTAATATAGAATATCTGTATATATTTGCTTTCATATTTATGAAAAATTACAAATAATTTAAAATAAAAATAAATATAATAAATTTTAAATATAACACCAGCTGCAACTGTCTTTCCGAATCATTTGGATCCATCCTAAGGTTGTCTGGAAGAGATTGCATCTAGCAATAAGACCGCCCTTTGTACATTATCTGTTAATGTAATTATGTAAATGTATCTTCCACTGTAATGCTAATGTACAAATAAAGTGTTATCTATGTAGAAATATTATGTTCTAAAGCAATATCATTTTTTTAAGTCATGTACCTCATCGTTCTCCGCGCCTTTTCCCAACTAAGTTGAAGTCGGCTTTCAGTCTAACTACGATGCGGCCAAACTTCGACATTTTACGTGAAGCGACTGCCATCAGACCTCCACAACACAAGTACTAGGTGATATCGAAGTTCTGCAGTTAGACCAGGTTGTCTGCCTTTTCAGGGCTCCAACTAGTCGTAATGAATACCAAAGATGTTCGTATGGTACCCGGGACCGACGGCTTAACTTGCTCTCCGAGGCACAGAGGGTCTCAATGTGTTAAGAATGGTCACCCATTCTAAGACTGACCTGGCTTACTAGCCAGGTCAGTCTCAGGGCAGCACATTACGAAGTTAAGTAATACTTTACTTTACTTCGTAATGTGCTAACGTACTCGGTTACCACTTAGCCACGAGCCCATTTTTTAAGTCATGTACCTATTTAAGCATTTTGAGATCTGCTGATTTAATGGTAAACATTTGAACCGATATTTTATATGAGTATTCGAAAGGTACCGGTGCGGTGCAGCGGTGTAGTGAGTATTTGTTTCTACGTGATCTGAGATTAATATTGTCTTGCATTCCTACTCGTGATTAATATAATGATCCTAAATATAAAAGAATCTTCTTAGAAGTACGCAAGCAATACGTTCGATTTTCAAAACGAAGAAATATGACACGAAGGATTCGTAAGTATGTATAATTTAATAATTTGTAATTTTAGAGTTTATCTTGTCCTCTGGTACATTATGTGACAAATTAATTTTAATAACCCAGCAACAGTACTTCCCCACTTATGTAAGGTAAAATTTTGCAACATCTACAATTTTTTTAGGTAGTTAATTAAGAATACAACAGAACTACTTATTAACTGTAATTTAATTTATGCAATATACCGAACTAGCAACCTGCCACGGGTAGCATCTTCAACAATCATAATCATATTTCAATCAATTTACACAACATTTTAACAAATTATACACCTAAACCTTATGTCTAAAAACAAAAAAAAATATGTATTCCGCACTCCAAAATATAATAATAAAAATAAAGGACGAGACTCGGGACAGATGCAACATATTATTGTAAATTTCTCAGCGGTATTCATAGCTTGTCATCATGTTCATTTAACAAAGGTCAAAAGATAAACATATATGTTTACAAAAAAAGAAACTTGTATTTAGTACAACGGCAGCAGATTGTAAACGTAATATTTTTCGGCCAGTACTTACTTCATTTCATTGACAATCCTATACTCGTATATGGACTATGGACTCTTTGTCTAAAGAGTCCATAGGCTTCTGCGTGTAAAACCTTTGCATTCCAAAAATAAAAAAATAAAAAAAAATATTTATCTATGCCCAATTCATGCAGTAACGTTTATAGCAGCAGTCCCGTTCTGGTAATGGCGGAAGGAACTATCATGAGCCATTAAAAAAAACAGTCCTGTTCGACTTCAAAAAAAGAAGACCGCGCTATGATTCATATCCTAGCTTACAAATCCTAGGGTTGTATAGTCCATAACTTTTTTTTATAAAGGACTGCGCGCGAGTTTTGAATGACAATTTGACGTTCCATAAGGTCAAGTCACAATGTCGGCGCTTCTGTTCTTAGTAAAGAGGCTATAAAACAGAGTGACAGGGACCGCATAAATATTGCCGTTAAACATTTTAGTGGCAAGATACGTTTGATGGTTTATTCGATTTGTTTTATTGGATTGTAGGATATATTTAAAATGTCAGCATGTTACAGGTCGTTACTATAAGTGGGTTGCTCATAAAGAGGTACATGGTGGAAATTGAACCGACACAGATGACGTAACGCTCGATCATCGGTAATATAATTAGTTGTTCCGACACTGAGTGTATTGCACATTGTCCATTTAATGCTCCTGATGTCTCTCCTAACACTATTTATTTATTTTTAGTATAACAGAAGTTATTGTATTACCGCATAGCATAAATACCTAAGCTATGAATAAATGGGTGCTAATATAGCATCGGTTACGGAACAATAAACAGTTATTGGGTATTGAAATACTAAATAACTGTTTTCTATACTGATATTAATAAATCTAAGGCTAATAAAGCCTTACATTTATTACCAACTGAATGGTGAAAGACTTAATTATACTTCTTTGTCTATTTCTATATTGTGTGCAATTATGTGTTCATGATTAATGACTGTTTCTATGTTTTCCTTGTAAAGATACTTTGTGGTCTTGTAACTAATACTTATATTGGTTAGTAAGGCCGCCTCGACGACTATATTGGCAGTAAAGCGGAAGCGATGTCGACAGCATATTGAGATGGTTCCATCATACAAATAACATGCATAATTTTTATAGAGAGATGCTCACTTGTTAGCCCCGCGCTCAGTCGTTGCCGTGAACATGGATACAATTGTATGGTAACCGCTTTGTAATCACAACTTGCAACAGGCTGTAAGTTGCGGCAACCACATTACTCTTTACAACTGCAATAACACGTTATATACCTATCTCCGAGTAACACTTTATAGTAACATGATATATGTATTTATAGTCTAACTACATACAGCTCTAATACATTTCATAATCAGAATCATAATTATTTGTTTAACATAGGTATGCAGATATAAGTAACAACATTTCTTTTTTTGTATTTTGTAAAACCTTTTAGTAAAATCCTTCCCACAAGTGCAGGTTATATTTACATTGTCGTTTAAACTGCTCCTTGAGAGGTCAATTGTCAATCACCACCCGCGTTGACATTCCAACGGTTTGAGTTGCACGCATTTGTACCAACTTTTAGTGGTCGCCAGTGTACAACACATTGTTATGATGCATTTGTGAGTCATTTTTTGTGACCTCAACTTTGTGTTTAAAGACAACGTTGTTTATGATTTTAAAATTTTAAGTTTGGAAACATTTGAACTTTTTAAAAAAAATATGTTATTATTATTGCCGAATTTAAAACAAATGTGCTTATGAGATATGCTGTCTGTGACCTTGTGATTTAGTTATAGGGACTTAAATAAAATAAATAGATAAGCCCAGACACGGTCATTTTGTTAATGTTTATGTTTTTAATGTCTGTTTATGTACGGCCAAATACCACAAAAACACGAATAGTAAACTAAGAGTAAAAATGTAATACTTAAGCGGTGTATGCTTACTAACCTTTCAGGTACCAAAGTCTTAACATTTTTTTGCACTGATTTTACTGAATGTTTCAAGATTGGTGTACAAGTGTGCCTTTGTCTTTTTTCTTTTGTCCATTTCTATTTCTTTAATTTGACTTACCACTCTTCACATGATTAAAGTCACATATATTTTATTAAAAACAAAAACAACAACAGGAATTTTGACAACTTAATGCAAAATATACCTATAAAATTTAAAAAAAAAAATAAAAAATTACCCGCTTAAACACTCAGCGTTTACAGTCACGTAATACTAGTTACTATTTTAACCTTTTTCAATAAATTTGAGTATATCAATTATGACTTTTAAAGTTAAAAAAATGTGGTGTAAGGTTTAAAACATAATTAAGATATACGGTTTCTTGTTTGTACGGTTGTCTGGCACTTGCAACCGGCGCGGCAGGACGCCTCATCCCTTGATAAAGGGCCCCTGTCGGGTCCGAAACTAGTCGGCCGAAACATACACGTGAGTAACACCGTATATCTTAACTAATAATCATTTAGTTACAAGGTAACATAATAACATCAGCAAACAACAATAACATCATCAACAATGTCAATATTCCTATTGCAAACACCCTAATGTTAACCGTAATAAATGTCTATAATACAATTTTAAATAGCTCAAGTACGTATAATACGAGATTACGATTAAGAAATTCATATTTATTTAGAACTAGCTGCGCCCTGCGGTTACACCCACTTAAGTCCTGATCCCGTGGGAATATCGGGATAAAAAGTAGCCTATATGTTAATCCAGCTCTCCAGCTATCTACCTACCGAGTTTCATCGCAATCGGTTCAGTAGTTTTGGCGTGAAAGAGTAATAAACATCCATCCATCCATCGATTTAACTGGATAATTCAATGTTAAAAAAAACAGACCTAGAGTCTATTGACTTCACGGTTTTTCAGTTGTTTGGTGGAATTATAATATCGACAAAAAGTCCCAAACGATTTCGATAACTGAAATGAAAATGACTGATGTAAATAAAAACTACATATTACGACTATAAAACAAAGTCCCCCGCTGCGACTGTCTGTCTGTTCGCGACAAACTGACAAACTACTGAACAGATTTACATGGGGTTTTCACCAATATATAGAGGGTTTCATGAGGAAGGTTTAGATATATAATTTGTTAAGGTTAGGTGTAAATTGGTTGAAATATGATGATGATTGTTGAAGATGTCGCTGATACCCGGCTTCGCACGGTACATGTAAAAATTATATTATTATAATAACAATATTAACACGCTGTCTTTAACTTCCTTGGAGCTAGTGTGAAATGAAAAAAAAGCTTAAGAACTTAAACGGTTTTTTTTTATGGGATGGGGGCAAACGATCAGACGGATCACCTGATGGTAAGTGACTACCGCCGCCCATGGACACTTGCAACTCGAGAGTCACAAGTGCGTTGTCGGCCTTGAGTAAGAGAAGGGTGGGAGTAAGAAAAGGACAGGAGAGGGGTTGGACCTCCCGGTAGCCTTACTCACTCGGTGAAACACAATGCATTGCTTTACGGCCAGTTTTTGGATACTCACAATACATAATGTTCAGTTTCCCTTAAGTTATCGATTACCATCATCATCTTAAGTTCCTAGTTTTTCTTAAGACCTATTGGCTCTCAACAATCTATTCTAAAATTCTAAATAGAATTTAAACCAGAACCCGTAAAGCTCTAACCAAAACCTTTTCGAAGCAAAGCGGATGAACCACATTAATGCCCAAAGATACATCATACTATTGTCACTATTATTGGCTTTGATCTACCGCGAATGGAGTGACGTACGCCAAACAAAGAAGCGCTATGCATAGTACTGATGGCAAAAAAACTTGCGTAACGCAAAGGAATGTACCGTTAGCCTTTTAGATGGATAAAGGTGTTACAGATACGATGTGATGTTATTTGAGTTCCATTTTTTTAAATTTAAGAAGGAGTGTTTACATATTGCGTGGATAATGTAGATATATTATTTTATTTGAATGAAGAAGTATGCAGTTTTTGACGTGACAACGTCTTATAATTCGATGGAGCTGGTTGCACGCACGAAAAAACATGACTCATGCATGCGGCGTTACCTCGCTCTGAGGCGTCCCTATGACATCGTCAGTAAACCGACTTTACAGAGAACCGATTTTTAACTAATAATTTAATAAACTAATAATGAACTTCTGCGTTGCGTTTACGTTGTTGGAGAAATGTTTGGAAAGACATGTTCATGTGATTATTAGAAAATTTATCTTCTCTCAATCTTTTTTGTGGTTATTCAAATAAATGCTTGAGAATCCCTGCCGTAGCTGGTAAGAACAAACTCTTCGTTGAGAGAGTTCAATTTGCATGTTAGCAGTATAACATTAATGCCTTATAAATTACTAGGTGCGCCCCGCTGTTTTACCCGCGTAAGTCCCGGTACCGTGAGAATATCGGGATAAAAAGTAGCCTATGTGTTAATCTAGGTCTCCAACTATGTACATACATAGTTTCATCGCAATCGGATCAGTACTTTTTGCGTGAAAGAGTAACAAACATCCATATCTACATCCATACATTTATACATCCATACATCCACACATCCATACATCCATACATCCTCACAAACTTTCACGTTTATAATATTAGTAGGATATACACGTAAATTGTATTACTCGAAGGTTCTTACAAAAAAATACTGTCAGTCGTAGGACTGCACGTCAGAAGTAAAAACATAACCTACATATATATGTACACACACATCTGAATATATATATATATATATATATATATATATATATAGCACCCCGAGGTTTCACCCGCGCAAGTCCCGATCCCGTAGGAATATCGGGATAAAAAGTAGCCTATATATTAATCCAGGTCTCCGTCAGCTATCTACATACCAAGTTTCATCGCAATCGGTTCAGTAGTTTTGGCGTGAAAGAGTAACAAACATCCATACATCCTCACAAACTTTCACGTTTATAATATTAGTAGGATATATACATATATAGCGTGACGGTCACGTGAGTTCAGTGCTTTTCCCCCATACCAAAAGTGCTCAACGTGCCTAAAGAATTTTTCACTTAAGTAAAAGTTAATTTTTTTATATATAACATGCCTGCTCTATGTAGTAATATTATGTTTTTGACATAAAGTAATTTCATATCATAAGGGAAAATACTATCAGATCAAGTTAGTATCCGGATTATCAAATGGTATGTTCTTCATCTTATTTCACTTCTTTGGAACGGATATTGCGTCCGATTTTTTTCATGACGATATTTTCTATTTTATTATATTAAAATTAATTTAAAATGTCAGATGTTGTCATGATGAGAGATATGATATCTCATATATTTTGTTGAAATTGAAGCTACAAAACGCAGGAAATAACTCCACTCCAGGAGAGTTTGTAGGAACCGATTACTAGCGGGCCGAATTGTGGTTGCTTGCTAATTAAGTTATAATAATATGAAATACATAAACGAAACTTGAAAACCCACATTTGAAATTCCATATTCAAGATTAAATTAATTAATATCTCAAAATCTCTTTCCTTAACCTTTTTGAGTCATTGATTTATGCCGCGTTCCAATAAACAAGAAACGATTCGTTTTGCTGACGGCCGGTAAAATTTTCGTTGAAAACGAACGAAATTTTACCGTCCGTCAGTAAAACGAATCGTTTTTTGTTTATTGGAACGCGGCATTAGAGACCTACGATCGCTGTTTCTTGTTATTATTTTCTTTTATATATGTGGACTGTAATGTTCTTTGAGTGTCAATAAAGTTCTTTAAACCTAAAATTCATTGCTTTACTTTAATGGTTCTACAAATATTTAGAAACATAATTTATTGTTAAAATTAGTTCGCATTTATTTATCCGATAAATTATATTACCGATAGAGAATAATGTATCCCATTTTATTTGTTGACGTGTTTGTTTTAATTTGACATAATACGCATATAATATTTGCATTTAAACTAGTCGCATTTTCTACGCAGTCTGAAACGCTTCAAGTGGTCCATCGGCCTCGCCCATTGGGTAACAAAACCACAGTCACAATACGCTGACACGCACAGTTACACGAGAAAAATGACTGTCAACTGACCTCGGCGAGTTCAACTAATGTGCAAGGTACACAGATATTATGTTGAATACAATAATGGATTGAACGTATACTTACGAGTAGGTAAAATGTAACGGGATGCAGCTGCCGCGAAACATTTTCAAAAGTATGTTAACTTATACACTTGCATACGTTTATTAACGGTTATATTTTATATTATTTAATTTATACAGTTAATTCATTTTAGACAGTTTCTATAATCAAAACACTATCGATAGTCACCATTATAATTGTAGGCCCTTATTCACTGACGTTAGCCGTAACATAAAATATTATGCGAATGTGGGATTTACTTTTAACAGAATATTTTCACATAAAGCCTAAGGCATATACAGAAAATCTTACAAGAAAAAAAAAAAAAAAAGTAAATACTATACGGTCGAATTGAGAACCTCCTTGTTTTTTTCGTCGGTTAAAAACGGAGCTGGATTCTCATCTACGAAACGTGCAAGCAATGCTTTACTGTCGGTTTTCTGTGAGGCTGTGGTAACACTGTCGTCAAGCCGGCCCATACGTGCCAAAGTATGGCTCATATCCCATGATAAATATGTACAGATGTTCATTAGTAGAATCAAATAATGGTAATTTTATATGTATCTATATTTATTGGTTTTAAAGAGGTTTCTAGCTTAGTTAAATATATTTTCTTGTAATATAGTCATCACAAGACATTTTCGCCAAAAATTAGAACTAGATTGAAACCTTTACTCAAAGACCAATGCCAATGACTTTATAGATATATAGAAATAGCAAGGTATCTACTGCCGTAATGGAAGGGATTGAAATTTCGTCATGGTGATAGTATTGGAACCTCATCAACGTAGAGGTGAAAATGCAATAACAGTGGTAAGTAAGCATTTCATAATGATAAAATTCGCTATAAAATGATATAAAATAAAATTACCTGTCACATATTGCGAAAATTGTAGAAAGTGATTATGTGCTAGATGTGGCTAAGACATTATAAAATAACAGTAACGATACGATCTGGCAGTATGACACAATCAAAAGTTTCGTCTCGATCCGGGAGTTGCTTGAGATTAAATGATCGTCGTTCGTCGTGATCAAAGTTTGTCGATCTATGTGACGTGGTGGTAATTAATGCATATTCTACAAAAAATGTATATAAATATGTTTATCCGTGTTCCAAATACTACGGTTAGTTTAGTCTAGATAGCGCTGTGTAATATAAACATAATAATAAAAAACTGATATTAGATCTATATCTATTGTACATGTATTTTACATTCCGAATTATTATAGTATTGAAATCTGTTACCAAAATAACAGAAAAGTTGGCAGTCATGGGACTGCCGACTGAAGTGAAAATATTAAAACGACGTGTGGCGTCAACGAAATTTTGAATAAAGGTTTTCGCTATTGAGCACTATAGACGTTATAAATTTTTACCTTAAATACAATTAGGTTGTTGTTTATTTTACCATGTGAAAAAATGTTTATTTTGTTTGTTTTTTTTTTAAAAAGACTTTGTAGATGTATATATCTATGTGTCTCTAAAAGTACTAGGCACACAAAACCCCGACGGAGTTTTCCAAAACTATCAGTTGATCTAACAACACAAAAACAAACACTTCGTTGTCCGACCACGTTACTAAATGCGCTACTACAATTATTAACTGTTTATGATCAACTAATGTCGCGTTCCAATCAACAAAAAACGATTCGTTTTGCTTACGGACGGTAAAATTTCGTTGAATTTTCAGCGAAAATTTTACCGTCCGCAAGCAAAACGAATCGGTTTTTGTTTATTGGAACGAGGCATAAGCAAATTAACCTTGGATTGATGGTTGTAGCTGTTACGGGGGTTATTTTATTCATTTATGGTTTTATGTCTAGCTTTATGAACAATGTACTAAATGTATGTTTATTCAACATTTTTATGAATTACTTACTAGTTGACCAGACAGGGCCCGGACATTATTTTGTTTGTGAATAGCGACGGAAATAATAATAGGTACCAATAAAATAGGTAATAGGTACCATTATTATTTCCATGACGAAATCCATAGTTTGAATAATGAGTGGAAGACCATGAGTGTTCAACACAAAAATCTCATTGAAATCAGGACTGTTTGTTGTTCGACATTACTCAATTTTAATAGCAACTATTTCAATTTCTTTTTCCCAAAAAACGTAATTTAAAAAAAAAACAAAAACAGTCCAGCCACTTTTAAATAATGCCCTTTTCAATTACTGGAAATCTTTGCTTCGCTTACTGCACTTTACATTGAGATTATAATATAGTTTTATTAAAAGACAATGGAAGTTTATCTCGCATAGCATAGTTATACTGTACCTACCTCTATCTATCTGAATGATAGTAAATCACAAGATGATATTTAAAACATTATTATATAAAAAGTGTGTGTGTGTGCAATTCACACCGGCAGAAGTGAAACTTCTAAATTAATTAACCAACGAAATTTAATGCACTAAAATTATACACGTGAATGACACAAAAAGTGTTCGTAGTACGCAGGCCCAAAGACACAAAGTGCTAGCATACGAAGATTAAAGAAAACTTGTACTTGTATTTTATCTCATTCTTTCGCCGGCTAAATCCTTTATTTATGAATGGTTGTCTCTTATTATAGTGTGAGTTTTTCGTTTCATCGAAAATCACAACGATTCTAAAGAAGTTTCACTTCAAAAATACGCATATTCAAAGTTAAAAGGAAGGTCACTGATCTTTAATGCAATAAGGTTTTATTTCAAACAAAAAAATGCTTTGATAATTTTAATATAGGAATATTCTCATGCAAATTAGATGAAAGCGGTATAAGACTGCTTATTGTTAAGCTTTTGTTCAGCAACGGACGTATTATGGTTGAGACGATCGTCCTGTGATGAAAAATACGATGCTAATATTTTATTAGGGTTGTTGTTAGTACTAAACGAAATTTATGAAAAAAAAAACTTCTTTACTATTTTTTTCAAACAACATCAATAAAACTGTCATGTTCCATTTCCAAATCTGTTGTAATCTATATCACGGGGTAACGAACGGCCTGCCGAATCTTGAAAAACTAGATTTAGATCATCAGAAAACTCTTTATCTCATAAAATCATCTTATTTTAACCGATGAAAAAACGGAGGAAGTTCTCAAATCAACAAGTATATTTTTTTAAACTAATCTAATAATAATAACAATCAATCATTCATTATAGATCAACACAAACAATGTCACCGCAGCAATACCGTTGTTTTGTCAAAAGTTAAATAATTAAAATGACAGACCGAAAATACTGAAGTGTTGCAAATAGTCTAACGGGCTGAATCGATCTAAAACCGCCTGTTTCCTAATAGTTGAGCCTTGTGAGAAGAATTGGGCAAACAAACTCATGGCCTATGTTTTAAACCACCAGACAGTTTTACAATACTAAACTTAGTAAAATGTATCGCAGCACCATTTTGCTGTGCGCTATTAAGTTACCAAGAGTAAAAGTAAATAAATTAAAATTAAGCTATGATGTAGAGATACTGTAAATGAAACAAGATAATATATGTTTTTTTTGTTATGGTATAGGGAGTAAACGAGCAGCGGTGGGAGTAGGGGAAGAGGGGTAGAAGGGGAAGAGAGGGAAGACGGGAGAATGGGATTAGAAGGGAGGAGATGAGGAGAGGGGAATGACGGGAATAGGGGAGAGGGAAGGGTTAGGGCCTCCGGTAACCTCACTCACACGCCGAAAAGCAATGCAAGCATTGTTTCACTACCGGTTTTCTGTGAGGCCGTGGCATCGAGCGGACTCGAGTCAGCCCATACTTGCCGAAGCATGCTTCTCCCACGTAACAAACATATATAACGAAAAACATAAGACACTGAACATAGGAAACATTTTAGCTTACATAACATTTCTATTAGGTATTTGAAAAAGCCTGCGAGTCTAAAACAATTTAATGCCAAGCGTTTTTATCTACCATATAATCCAAATTGAGTTATCCCTTCAGGCATAGTTTCACAAGTAACCTATTCTCATAATTAGATTTTTTCTCTGAGATCTATAAAATACTATTCAATGTTTGTTTCAGAATAACCCACACTTTGCAAAATCTTCCTTTTAAATCCAATAAGTTTCATGTACACAATAAATAAATCTAGCATGCATTAGCGGTCGGCAACCGTACAAGCCTCGAGACACCCTATGGCTATCTTAAAAGCCTCTCCGGGGGAGTTACACTAGTAAATTACAACACTTCGTAATAATATTAAAAGAATTGCAAAGAAATTGTTTTGCTCATAATGGTTGGGTAAGTAACTCTGTTTGATTACTTAAGACTCCCCGTGGATTTGTAATTTGATGTTATTTTTCTGTTATTGTACAAAATAAGAGGATAAAGAGGACCAGTAAAACAGAGAGACTGAGAAAGAAAATAAATGACTGAAAACTTTCTCATTTCTTATGTCACATGTGGTTGGAGAAGAGATTGTGTCCATTTTTCTAATCCTCATCTACAATTTTCAGACTCAAATGTTGATATAAGTTGGTCCTCACACATGGTCCTTCGGATTAGCATATATTTTGTGCTCAGGGTATGATAGCGATGGAAGCTGAGTACACTCGCTATAAAATTCACAGTGTAAGCAAATCACAAATCACTTTTATTTCAGCCCATGTATGCACGGTTAGCTTTGGCCAAAAACCAGTCCAGATCTCCAAGGCTGCTGGAAAGCGTAGTACGTCCAAACGTTTTAAAAGAATGGCTAATGATAGCATGAGGCCGAAAGTGGAAGAAAGGGATTTTGCAGTTTATGATTAGCTGATAATACATTATATGAAGGAAAGAGGTATTTGTTCAGGAGCATAGAAAAATAAGAAGGAATATAAATGTTTGAATTGGACCTAAAAAATAGACAAGTTGACCGCGACTGATATTTATGGACAAAGTTAAGACATTAAGACTAGGACAAGAAAAATTGTTATCACTCCATAGACAAGATTTTCTCTCCTTAAAATTTGAACATCTACTAATGCACCCTAATCTTTAAGCTAATGTTTGTCTATGCCTGTCATATTTAAATAAAGAACTACTTCCGATTGATAACTAAAGAGGCATTCCATTTTTAAAAATGTTATTGTACACGCTTAATGTTTATTACTTTACTCTCGGCAAATAATTAACTCTGTACCAATATCAACAAAGTAGATAAACCATGGGGTATTACGACAAGGGGACAGTAAATAAACGTGTACAGCAGGATGCCCAGCTAACCTTAATAATAATTAGTCACAGGCCTACTAGTTTGAACATCTAATGTTTTGTTTACATTCTTCTTCCTTTTGTTTTAATGGATATTGGAGAACAAAGGTCCTGTCTATGTATCTTTAAATAAATAAAGTAAAAATTTGAATGCATATTTATACGCCATTAATGTCAAATTCTGGAAAGTGTGTTTTTTGACGTGACAACGTCTTATAATTCGATGGAGCCGGTTGCACGCACGAAAAAACATGACTCATGCAGCGTTACCTCGCTCTGAGGCGTTCCTATGACGTTGTCACGTTCAACTAACGTCAGTAAACAGACTTTACAGACAACCGATTTTTTTATAGGATAGTCTTTCAGTACAAATAGTATTAGCCAAAAACTCAAATAACCCTAAATTATAAGACGTCGTTAAATCTGCTGTCACTGTCACTTTTAGGCGAGTTTATGCAATTTTATAATTGAATACCATTTTAGTAATCAGTTTATCGACAAAAATAACCTTCCTAGTTGGAAACACAGGCTTTTCGTCACTCTTTTTCTGAAAATTATTCGGCCATATTCTATATATTATTCTATGTACACTCAAAAGTCATTATTATTTTGCTACAGGACTTAATATTTTGACGCACTTAATAAACTAAGTCTTCATAGGTAACAATCGAATTGCAATTTTTAATGGTAAATAATGTATATAACACCGCAACAAGTTTTATTAACCTCATCAAAAACTATACTTTTATATATATTTGAGTTTTAAATGTTTATGAAATTCTTACTGTATCGTCTAGTGACCCATTAATTTTTCTATCTAGACCTCACTTTTCTTTCGAGTAAGTGAAACTGTGATTACTGTTGAAGGACTCTAATTCAAATTTACACCCATTAAATTTTCCAAGAAGTATAACAAATCCAAAAGAAGATAATAAACAAAAGAAGATCAATCGGTACTACTAGTTTCTATCTTAAACCATAACTTAAACTCGCCATAAACAAGTCTCATCCTTATCCTTGTGTATATTTCTTTAAACTACAAACATTGGTCTGTTTAAATAATTAATTCTCAGCGTGCATAGGGTATACAAATAAGCGACATACGGCGCGAGTGACGGTGGCGTCGCGTGTGGGGCCGCCTTACGGAATTAGATATTCCTAATTTATTGTTTTAATATATTTTTACTTTATAAAGTGTAGCAATCGTCAGTAGAACAGTGAACATAATTATTAAAATAGTATCGGCAATGTATTAAATAACGAATCACACACATTTTTAAGCCTCACACAAAAGGAATAATTAGAGTGAAATACCGCTATTTCTGAAATATTTAGGAACAGGTAAACGTTCGTTATTCATGTCAGATGTTTTATAGAGATATTTTATAAAATATTATAATGTTAACAAACAGGTGTGTTACACGCCTCACTTTTGTACATATTATAACTAACCTTCTAACCGAATTATGTTAACATACTACAGTCGGTTTATGTAACTGATGCTAGTACACATTGCTCTTCTATCTAACTTTATTACCGATATTTTTTCTGGTCTTTTCTAATTCAAATAATTTCCAGATGTTTCTAATCTACATAATTTTGGTACTACTGTATGCCTATTGAATAAAAGTCATTTTACCTGTCTTATTGTCAGTCCTAACCTATCCAATAATGAATTTTACACCTCCTTAAATTACTTAAAAATGGTATTGTAGATTGAACCATGCCCCTTTATAGGCTAACAGCAGTAGTATATAGACTATGGTACTATATAACAAATACTATAGCTATAAAATACATACTAATTAATAAAACTACAAAGTAATCAATACTAATATTATTTTGAGTTTGTTTGATTAAACGAGCTAATCTTAGGAACTACTGGTAGTAACTACTTAGTAATCTGTGCTACTGGTTCGAATTGAAAAATTATTTTAGTGTTGGATAGCAAATTTATTGAGAAAGGCTATAGGTGGAGCAGTGTCCATAAACGCAGGAGAAACTGTGGATACGGCTAGTCAATAATAATGGGGATTAAAAAGCAAGAAACCCCACTTCGTAAGAAATAAACAGAAGTAAAAAGTAAAAGTTATCCCACATGTTGTAGGTAGAACATTTCCAGTCCTCGAAACTCACTGTTAACTACCATATCCAACACAATATCTATTTACTACTCCATTACTTTTGTTATATCGTTACGACTAACTGTTGCGCAACAATACACAACTACCAAGCAACTGACGGGACAATTAAACGCGATATTAAATTAGCCGTCGTCTGAACACAGCGTAATGTACGTAGTGTAGTGCACCATGTTCTGGCATTGTCGTAGGTCTAAGGCACCGCGGGGAATACACCGTGGAGTATTAGCTTACGTTGAGATATATGGTCCGGAAGGTAAGCGAGCATGTCGTCAGATATGCTCGCTTACAAGTAATTGTTATTGCTACTTACATACATACATACAAATGCATATTCAAGATTCCATCAAACTGATATTTATTTAAAAAGAAGAAAAATTATACTTCAATCAATCAGCCTATTAGCCCAAAGACTATTGACCGTATTGACTGAGCAACCTATTGCTGCGGTAACTCTGCGTGTGTTGATCTATAATTTTTAAACTTTAGTAAAAAAAAGACTTAAAGAATTTGATGAAATAAAGATATTCGACTTTGACTTTGATTGATGTATTATTCAATGACTTTATTAGTAATATTCATTATCGTAATATCGCAGATACTCAGTGAATAAAGTGGTTAGAAAATAACTAAAAAAAAAACAAGACGAATAGTGCTAGGAGTAGTGTTAGTAAGATGTAAATAAACAACCAAAACTATTAAATAAAACTAACTGTCATGTAGTGTAAAATAGTAGTAATAAATTGATATGTTTATGTCAACTGTCAAGAGAAAACGAAAGCGTCAAACTAGAAAAACGTATAAATGAAGATCCGTAAACCAGTTAGTGTAATTTAAACGTAGAACAATAATATTTAATTTATGTTATTTTTTCTAAATAGTCCTTAATTTCTTTGAAATCTAGAGAAAATACTGATAGGTGTGTGACAGCAGTTTTGGGTTATTTGTACTTATGTAGTACCTATAAATATTGGAGACAATTTCTGGCCGTGTGTCCCTTCCAAACTTTAGAAATATGCTCATATTTCTAACCCTACAATGCTTGCCTACGATATTAATTATCAAGTAAGTGTAAGTAATAACTAACAATTATACAAAAGATATTTGTATATATTCGAGAAAGCTTTTACAATCGTTTAATGAATTCATAGCTGCAATCAGTTAGAAAGTGAAAAATTGCATATAATAACAGATGTTTGAATTAATTGGACTTTAGATTGATCTGCATATTTTATGAGCTTATTGCAGAGAAAGGTTTGATTTTTGTAGAGAACTATGCAAACTTGTTTGTTTTCTCACCTTTTTTCAAGCATTGCATAGTTTTAATTAACGTTTTATAATCATTCGATATTGATAAACATAATGGTGTTTAAATTAGGTGGAAACTTGTGATTCAGGGCACCAGTTCATAGGCTTCGTTTGACCGTAGGTAATCATGCTTGCTGTTAAGAGTAAGCATTGACGCGGTCTACGAGGGAAAGGAAAAGCCTAAAATATACAAAAGTCATCATTGATACTCGTATACATTTGGTTCTGTTGGTTTTAATAAGAATTAAATGAAAAACAAAAATCATCACAAAATAAATTATTTATTAAATAAATTAATTGACTATATATAAACAAAAATCAATGTTTGTGCATTTGTCCTCTATGCGTTTCTAAACCATTGATCAGACTGTGATGAAACTTTATTAAGGTGTTCTGCGGACGCACCCGCAAGGGTTCCTGGCCCAAAAAATCTATATATAAAAAAATGGCATTGCAACGCATGCCGGGTGCCGCTAGTACCTTATAAACTAACCTTCTTTGTATTTATAACTGAACTAAACATATTAAATTATTAAATTTACCTACCTACCTATATAATTCGAAAATAAGATAAAAATATGTGTTCAAGATGCGTGACAGCTACTATCGTAAATTATTCGCCGATTCACCATCTTCTTATCTAAAAACGCTCACAGCTGAGCATTAGCCTTTTTTCTAAAACAACGATTATTTTGCCAGTTGGAGACACCAACATTGTAGTTCTTGGAAAATCAAACACACTTGGCTTCAACACAATGTTCAATTGGACATCAAAAAAAATTTAGACAGAGAAATATATTTTACTTTCAGATGCCAGTCATTTTCAACTTTGTTTATTGAAAATCATCAAATTACAGTTCAAGCATCTTAATTTTTTTTAGAAAACTCCCGCATTGAGACTGATTTCTGTATCGCCACGGCTTTTACAAACATTCAAATAACGAACACAAAAAAAAAACCAGACGCCTGGACTGTCTGTGGATCACACAATTTTTTGTCGGGTGTCGAACCTCACTCTGCGGCGTAAGGAGAGATGACCACTTTAACCATCGAGTGCCATCGAGTTCAAGCATACGTATGTTTTTCGCTGAAATGGCGGGTGTTCCATCACCCTACCAATTACTGTCACAGTATTGATTAAAACATTCTCCATATCGCATTTGAAAGATAAACTTAAAATGACAATGTACCTGACAAGTTCTCGCACCTTTAATTAAAAAAAAATACCGGTCTAAATCATTTATACTGTTGTAAAAGCTCAAATAAATTACCTGTTATAAGTAATATTACAAATATTAAAAGTGTAATTAAATAACATTTATCGTCATGATCATTTGTTATAGAGCGTGGTGTGCACTCAGCGGGTGTTATTTTATTAATAATCATAATTATTAATTAACTTCATGTAATATACTACATTATAACTTATGTTTTCTTGTTGAAACACCAGGACATAATTGAAGATTTTATTTGTTGGAATATAATTAAGTGGCGCTATTAATATTTCTTAATGAACATATTATGTATGGTTGATACACGTGAATATTTTAAAACAAACATTTCGTTTGTGGAATGCGGAACCACATAATATTATACCTAGGGAAGGTCTAGTATTACATATCTATGTGTTAATATTATCGCTATCGTTCTCCTAAGTTTGTATTTCACGATACCTTAATCAAAGTTTCTCCATCGAAATTGAATGATATCATTTAGTCTAGCTATATCTGGCTTAGACTTTTTAATCACACATATGAAATAATGAACCAGCGTGAATTGATCTAACGTTCTTGCACTAAACAAAGTTCTTTATGTTTCAGAACGATATTGTGATCCTGGCTTCGATTCCCAGGCCGCATATTTTATTGAGAATTTCTGTAAGTTCATTCTAAGTTCTCAGACTCTGGAAATGCTTCCAACAGACACCAATAGGCATATGAAAGGTTACAATAAAATATTTCTGGACTCAAAATAATGTCTTTAATTATACAACGTATATCTCCATAACGACCAGTTACCTCTGCCACGTGAGGGGTCTTTTACGGTTGTAAAACAGTCGACAGTCACTCAATATTTCTTCATTAAGCCAAAATAATTATATTTACACACTTATTTTAATTGTAATGCTTACTGTAATACTTTTCATTTTTTGTCATCACGTTTGTAGATGAAAACAGAGCTAGCTACATTTTCCTTGCTTTGAATGTTTGAAGAAAAGAAAGAAGTGCTACTGTTGCAACACTATGCCAGACAATTGACAAATGAGTCTGTTAATAAATGAACATGTAAATCTGAGTTGGTAAATTTTAAAATCAAGTGTAAATATAAAAGTAGGGAATAATATATAATGTAAAGAAGCATCTATCCTATTTTATTGTATTAGATCGTAGCGCTGGTTTCCAACTGAAACATCTTGTGACTCAGGAATATGGATGGACAATAAATGTGAAAGAAAAAACTTATTCATTATCTATACCTACCTAAAGACCGGAGAGTTCAATCGTTTTATTACTGGTTAGCAATTCATGAACAGTCCTGCTGCAACATTTCTGAAAAATGCTCAGGGGGCCCATTTCATTTATCACATTAAAAACTTATAATTGCTAGACTTCGAAGACTCCTAAATATGGCAATGTTCGACTTACACAAATCAATCGTCCATCGAATTATGCTTTTTACATCATCTTTCGGCGTCTATTAGATAACAGTTAAACGTAACAATTTGCATTAATAATAGACTCGTCACTTTATCTATTTGTTACAACTGGTATAATAAAAATTTATGCGAATAAGTTGTGTAACATTGTAAAATGTTTTTAGATGTTCGGATAACTTTAATTTACATAAAATTAACAAGCAATTATTGACTAATTTATTGCAATTTGGGGTTATAAAATTTCTAGAAATTAGTGTTCATTACATGAATCAAAAACTTGTTTAAGCGTGTGAAATCAATATCCGGTAACTATAGCTGTGCGATAGTTTTTGGTATATGTTGTTTTTTTTGGGATCAGCCTAAGGATACAGGAACTTGGTAACATCGGAACCATGTATATTAGCTAGCATCGCATTACTTCTCATTCTTTAAACTTATTGTCTGAGATCAAACAATTCTGAGCACGCGGAATATCTTATCTACGAGTAGATACCGAAGAACTACATATACAAAAAGAAATAAAAAGTACCTACTAGAAATGGCCTGGTGATCGAATTTCAAACAATATTCATGATTAAATAAATATTTACTTTTAGATAATAACACAAAAACATCTTATCTGATACTGCATTTAATTATTCATTAAGTTAGTTTGAAAGTGTTGTTGAAAATGTTTTGTTTTCTTTCATTGACAAGTAAACCTTGAACTGTTATTCTATAGAAAAACAGGGGTACAAACATAATTTAAATAGAAAAAATACTGTTATCACTAATACTTGTCAATAGCTAATAAACATAAAAAAAAAACATAAGAGAAAATGGTTTTTAACTGTTTTAACTTGCCTATTTATATAATGAATTTAAACTTTTTTATACTACTGATTCAGCCAATAAGCACACGGCGCACCTTATGGTAAGTGGTTATCGACGCCTATTTATACTCCTAACACTAATACTGTCACTTGTGCAAGCGCTTGTCAATTGAACCTGTTTTGTATCTACTTTGACTGCTGTCGCTGATAAGCCTTCATCAATTGAACTCTTTGAAGGAGGTGGAACACAATAGACACACACTATTGTGGTGCTGTCATTATCTGATGGTGGATTGTGTAGCTAAAGCTTCATATAACACAAGAGACACATTGGATTAAAGGCAACACTTATTTATACGAACAACCACGTGCCTATTTATCTCTTGAAAAAATATCACCACATTTTCCATTACATACTTTTTTTCTGCATTATATAATTCCGAAGTCCGCCCCTGGTACATTTTTGAGTAAAAATCAGTTGTCTGTAAAGTCGGTTTACTGACGTTAGTTGAACGTGACAACGTCATAAGTGGAACGCCTCAGAGCGAGGTAACGCTGCATGAGTCATGTTTTTTCGTGCGTGCAGCCGGCTCCATCGAATTATAAGATGTTGTCACGTTAAAAAAGTCAGAAAAATCACTGACTTTAAATTTAAGGCGGTCACGCCTCAATCAGCTGTTTGCAATAAATTAAACGAATCTACTTTCCCTTGATTAATGTTTATTTTATAAACCTACGAAGACCAATGTATTTATCAAAAGTAATAAATATTACTTATAAGGCCTTTTAGGTCACGTTAGTTAAAATAATAAATAGCTACTTTATAAACTAGTTTGGTCGAGTTGTTTTACTCAGGAGATATTTTAATAAAATATTTATCAGCAAATTTTATATAACATTTTAATTGAATGACAGAGACAAAACGCCGCTCCTTGGTCAACCTATAGTAACTTTCAAATTTAGGTTAAAAAAAAATTACGAGCCTAATAAACTTAATGCATTTATATTTGACTGGCCTGTTGGTCTAGTTGTTAGTGATCCTGACTGCTGAGAGAGAGAGAACGAACCCACGACCTCAGACGTCGTGAGTTCATTTCCAGCCAAGAAAAATAATTGTCTGATGAGCACGATCATTTGTCCTGTGTCTGGGTGTAATTTATCTATAATATGTATGTATTTAGTAATATATAAGTATGTTTATCAGCAGTCTGGTTATCATAGTACAGGCTCTACCTAGTTTGGGATCAGACGGTCTTGTATGAGGTGTCTCAAGTTATAAAAAAGGGTCAATTCTCTAATATCCCTGAGTACAATTTTACTGGTACAACGGAAAGAGTCATTATTGTACTTTCTATCTCTTTCAATTGTAATGTGTTGTATCTCACTTTTAATGATTTGACAAACAAGCAGCAGAAGTATAATATGAAATATATCTTTACGTGGTCTTTTGTAAGTTACTAATTTACTGATGCTTCCGTAGTGTGGCAACCCTAATTTAAAAAAATTACTGTATAATACCCATAGATACCTCCTATGACCACGATGAAGATGAAAGAAAGACGGGATGAAATGCCTGATTTAAAATCAGTTTGGCATTAATAGAAAACTTACAAAAAACTGTCAAACGAAAGCCGTTTTGATAAATTACAAACGTATGTGTAAGTATGTATAGATATATTACTAATGTCAATATTTTTAGGTATAGAGAGTTTGGACAAACAATCAATTTAGATAAAACCACAAAATTTTTTACTACCGTGAATTAATTACGGTAATAAAAATGTTTACGAACATTTCATTTTAGTTAAAAGAATAATTTATTAGTGAACATTAGTACGGTTATACTTATATGTTAAGGAAAATATTTATTGAATAGTTGTTTTAAACATAAGGGGCTTGGGATCACTATCAGAAAAGTAGTGCTGCAAAATGGCTGCCCTATCAGACTCGCGAAATCGCCATTTTATATGTATACTAGTGGACCCGATAGACATTGTCCTGCCAGAACGTAAAAATATTATTCCTACCCTATCTCAGCGCCATGTACCGGGTCCAATTGTAAATCTAAACTATTCTCGAATCCACCTGAAGACATACAAAAAAAATCGTTAAAATCGGTCCAGCCATTAAGGAGGAGTTCAAGAACATATACACTCACAGAAAAAATATATATATGTATACTAGCGGACCCGACATACGCTGTCCTGCCGAAACGTAAAAATATTATTCCTGTAACCATATCGCAATGCCATCTACCGGGTCCAAGTGTAAATCTAAACCATTCTCGAATCCACCTGAAGCCACACAAAAAGTTCATTAAAACCGGATCAGCTGTTTAGAAGGAGTTCAGTGACAAACACACTTACAAAAGAAATATATACATTAAGACAAAGATTTAAGTGTGAGCTATGATGAGTTTAATGTTTTTATTTTTTTTTTCAACAAGGCAGTAGATATAATAAATTCGTCATCGTCATCTCAATCACCACGGCTAAACATAATTATATTATCCCTTTAAAAATAATTTTAATATTTAAAAAAATCTGATACTAAAAATGGCCACTCTTTTAACCGCGGAACTAAAAGCTACAATAGTGTCGGTTTTAAAAAGCGGTTAGTCAGTTATAGGATGTTATAAATAACTAATTAAACCATTACGTAAAATAACGTATCGTGAATAAATAACACCATTAAAACGATATTATAACTGCTTATAACCTGAAACCTAGGTACTTATGATTTTCAACATAACCTATAACAAAGTTGATACTTTACACTCAGAAATTAATAAGAATCCTAACCATAGTCTCTTTCTTACTTATTGAATTTTCATATCCAATCCTTTCTTCACTGCACGGATATTAGCTTCCTATTCAGATTATGTGAGAAATAAATATGACGTAAAGTTTTTTACTCCATCACTGACAGTTATTATTTCAAATGTATCCTGTTGGTGTTGCAGTTCTGTTAAAGTTATAGGAGTGTAGTGAGAAAAGGGTATAATAACCTCTTACATGATTATTTAACTAGATAGGGGCCCATTACCAAAATTATTATGTTAAAAAATAAAACCGTTTAATAGAGGGATTAAAATCGGCGTGTATATATATTTTGGCTTACTTTTTGAAGTATTAAGTCAATAAAAATATGAAACACGAAAATTGATATTGAACCATCTATTGTTAAAAAAGTAAGGTAAAGCGGCAAGCAGTGTATTTGGTATCGCTGAAATAATGAATGATAACTTTTCTGATTCTGATATTGGCCACTTCACAAGTTACTAATTAAAAAAAAACACCGCCCTTCCAAAAAAACTAATTACGCGCCAAACAGCTGCCATATTGTTATTGTTTTTTTAACAAAATTGCAAATCAATCAGGATGTTGTACGAATTCTAACGATACATACATCCAAATATATTCAGACATTTTGAAGTTATGATGGAAAAAAGAAACTCGTACATGAACCCTGAAAATATTGCACTCCTTTTTTGGGCAGTCGTAAAAACACTCTATTTTAAAACATTCATTTGATACAATAGTGTGTTGTCATAACATTGGCCATTACAATGTTTTAGTACCAAAATGTTCTACTTCATTGAGAAAATAAACTAGTAGATGTGTCTATTTACGTATTTATTACATAAATATATATATATTAATTGCTTTATTTATAGGTAATTGAGTTTAATTGATGGTTTCCTATGTATACTAAATTGTTACTATAATTGAGAACATGAGAAAGTAAAAGTGTCTTCAAGTGAAGTTTTAATTACAAACCGGCATTACGGTTAATTAGACACGGATCAGTTTTACACTTGTATCTACCATCAAAACATAATTTTCTTTTAAAATCAAGTTTGATGAAATTATGTGTGTAATAAGATAGAATTATGTAACTATCGAGTAGCTGATTCTAGTACATAGCATTTTTTATTTTTGAAGTGATAACTTCTTTAGCGGCGTTGTGCACTTTTTGGGATGGGTTAAAAATGTTAAACTTGAGTCAGGACACGTGACCCTGATCGGAAATGTGTCCGCGTCAGGACACGTGATCCTGATCGAAAATGTGTCCTCGTTTCATATATATAAAAAATATTTTACGCCATCTGTGGATTCTGTGCGATACTACTGTAGTTTGATAGGTATATACTAATTATCCGTATATATCTGTTTTTTTAGGGTTCCGTACCTCAAAAGGAAAAATAAATTAATAGTATTTTTTAAAACAAGATTTTATACAAATTACATTTTATTGAAGTGTAGATTTGATGTTTAAAAAAGTACTTCTCAAGACGAACCCATCGAGCCCAAACTCAATTTGTTTATTTTGTTTAGTTCAGAAGGTGGTCATAGGACCACCTTCCGAGTCCATCATCATATGATGGATATCACCAAAGTAGTCACCAAGACAAAACAAATGAACCTAAACTCGATGGGTTTATTCTAATTCTTATGGCCGTCTTCCAGCTCCATGATCAGAATTTCTCCATGGTACAATATTATTATATTTTCACGGAAGATACATATGTACAACAAATTTGAACCCAATCGGGAACCCCAACATTGGGAAGTGGCTCTAACTTGGCTTCCAAGATTCGTGCCAAACAAATACATACATACAAACATTGCTAGTTAAATAAAATATGGATTAAAAAAAAAAAGGTGTTATTACTTGTTCATCTTCTTTATTTCTCTTGCCGTCAAAATGTAACACGTTTTTATTATTATTTTTAACTTTTTATTAATAAGTAATAAAAGCTTGTTTTAAAAAAAATATATTTATTTTTATTTTTAAATTTTTAGTACTTATGATTCGGATTTACTATGAATCAAACGAGTCCAAACTCGATGGGGTTGAGTCGTTTCATTACAGAGTTCCTA
Source organism: Callimorpha dominula (assembly GCA_949752705.1). NCBI lineage: Eukaryota > Metazoa > Arthropoda > Insecta > Lepidoptera > Erebidae > Callimorpha > Callimorpha dominula. Next base: position 13,670,798 of record OX457011.1, read on the forward strand.
TGGCCACCTTCCAGCTGCATCATCAGATCAGCTCCACGTCATCACAATATTGTATTGTCACGCGATATACATATGCACAAACCGTCTTATATTTAAAAAGGAAGTTCGTGATCTCCTTCACAATGAGATGACTGAATGAGTTGGACGCTAGTTACTCGACTCTGTATTTCGGTATTCATAGTGTATGAATATAATGTAAGCATTTATATGGATATGTGTATATATGATTTGAATATATATTATTATTTTGTTATATTTTTTATGTAAGTAATAGTGTGTACTTCTGTTTATGTACTGTGTGTAACTTGTATTGATTTTATAGATAGAATGGATGTGATTTCTGTGCACCTACCTTATGAGATTTCTCCACCACCCCAAGGTTGGCTGGTAGAGAATGCCATCGGCATTAAGTCCGCTTTTGTACATATTGTGCATAAAGATTTAAATAAATAAATAAATATGCGTGCAAAATTTCAGCGATGTCGAATAATTGATGATCAATCAATCCGCGCCGGCTTCGCTAGGGTACAAATTATACACCTAAACCTTCCTCATGAATCACTCTGTTTATTAGTGAAAACCGCATGAAAATCCGTTCAGTAGTTTTTCAGTTTGTCGCGAACAGGCAGACAGACGGACAGGCGCATAGACGCAGCGGGGGACTTGGTTTTATAATGTGCAGTGAAGATATTGAAATTAAATTTGAGTTATTTAAGCCCTTTCAGTGATTTAAATAAGGGTTCTATTTTCACATATATCCTATATATACCATGATGCATCTACCAAGCCATAGCAATTACGTTAAAACAATGGTATCAATATCCTTTATGAATAATAGCGGCTATTATTTCTGCGGTGTTTGTAATAAGACCATTATAAGCTGTGGTTTTAATTAGCCTATTGTAGGTACTGTCACTGGCGCCATCTAGAGCAACTATAATAAACAATGATTTAATTTCTTTTGTTTATGAACTATATTTATAGGATTGTCAGGTTAAGTAGCTATTGTGATGTTCTGCTTTGTATTAAAAACTCTAAAGAAAACCTATTTTTCTACTAATTTATGTAGGTTTCGTGATCTGAAGTAATAAACTTAAAAACAAAAAAAGTTAAGTTACTGGCAGTCTAATGAACGCCTTATCTCTGTAAATAATAATTTTTATTGTAGGTATTGTATTTTTAACCCACGAAAAAAGGAGGAGGGTCTTAAGTCTACCCGTATTATTATTTTATGTCCAACAGTGGACGTCCTATGGCTGAAATGATGATGATGATGATTTATTTAAAGCTTTTATTAGACTAAGACTTTTGAAAATCATATCTATACTAATATGGGGTGGGTCATGAATTTGTTTAACACTCCTTTAATTAAAAACAAACATAAGGGAAGAGATGTCTGAAATACCACGGTCTCTTTGTTGAAGACTTCTCGAAAATTTCTGTGCGCGCTTAGAAGAATGTCGAAGTTGCGACGGTAGTCATCGTCTATGCTATAAATAAATATTTTTTACAATAAATCATATTATTTTACTTTTATATTTAATATAACATTATATTTATTTATAATATATATAGTAAAATTTTGCTAATATAAAGCAACATACATATATGTGCGTTTAAATATACATATGGAAGCTTCTCCACGTGTATATTTAAAGGCACACATGTATATTTTGATTATAGAATAGATTCTATAGATAAACCCACAACCCGTTTAAATCAGTTCTTAATTTTGACTATAAATTCAAAATCAATTTGGTCTCAAATTGCCTTGTAGTAGCAGTGCCTACACAATTACGTGAATAGCCTTCGTATTACGTGTCTATGGGTAGATTAGGGCCACTTACATAATTTGTATACATTTACATACGCTGTGACAGTTTACCATCCCTTTGTCTCTGGTATGACAACATGTCCCTCGCACTAATCTATCTGTTTGAAATCTTAATGGATGATTGGATTACGTAATATAATATTAATTTGTGCTGTTTATGTCTAACTGAACGTAGCCTTTGAATACGTGAGAAATGCCATATAAATAGAGCTATTGTAAAATGATAAGATGTTATGTCACTTAAGAAATACTTTTGGTTGCTATTTTCATGTGTACTTTTTCATTTTGTCGGTTTTGCCGTAAACGTATTTTTATATTATTTAAATTATACGGTTTTACTCACGTGTATATTTCGGGGATGCCCGACTAGTTTCGGACCCGACGGGGGCCCTTTATCAAGGGGTGAGGCGTCCTGCCGCGCCGGTTGCAGGTGCCAAACGTATTTTTGTAAGAAACAAATATAATCGAATACGGAACTTAATACTTTAGAATTTCATGGAGATGTTATCGCAATAATAGCACGGTGGAAGCCTAATACTATTTAAATATCATTGACACCCATCATTGATATAAAAACGTGTTGCGATAAAGCCTTATTCAGAAGTAACTATTTATTCGATGTACGTCAATAAAACAGCAATATATTCAAGGTTATTCTGCGATTTAACATTCAGTCTGTATATCTACATAAAACAAATGCACGCAATCAATTTCACCTTTAGTCAACAACACTTTTTTTTTGTTCCAGGTACGTTAACTAAAAGTCGATGCCCGCATCAAGCTGCCAAATTTTTTTCACCAAACATCTGCAACACAAGGCCGGGATACAGATTGACCTACAAATTACACACCTTTAGCGGTACACCAGTGACCTTGTCAAAAAAAGCGGTTAAAAACGAACCCTGTCCAGTCCCGAATACGGCGTATTTTAATCTTCATTTCAAAAAGAGCTTTAACTTTTGTGATGTCAATGAATTTGGAACTCTAACCAAATAAAAACAAGGTGTAGTTTATGTTGTTTGTAAGTCGGTATTTAGGTCAACATAAAGTGATTAGCTTATGAATGAAAGTAATTCAGGCACGTGGTTAATACCACAACAGAGAATTAGGCAGTAGTATAATGTTATTAATTATATTATTGAACTATTCTCATCGTAGGAGAGCCATGCTTTGGCACGTATGGGCCGGCTCGACCGGAGTGATACCACAGCTAAACAGAAAACCGGCAGTGAAGCAAGCTTTTTCGCCAAATGAGTGAGATTACCGGAGGCCTTAACCCTTCCCTCTCCCCCTCCTCCACATTCCACCTTTCCCCTACTCCTACCTTAAAGGCCGGCAACGCACTTGTAACTCTTGAGTTGCAGGTGCCCATGGGCGGTGGTAGTCTTTTACCATCAGGTGAACCGTCTGTTAGTTTTTTTTTTATTTATTATCAAGATACAATGTAAGTTTATTTATACATAGTATACCTCGCCAAACTTTGACGTTTAATGGCGAGACACGCTCATTTACTTAGGTTCCGTTTTGCCCCGTATACCATAAAAAAACATTAAAAATGGGCAGCAAATTTATTTATATTTATGTTATATGCAATGGTGTTTTAAATTGTTTGTATATAATATCTCTTGATTGTATATATAGATAATATGATTGGTTACATGTTAATTTTATTCTAATTCTAATTTATACTGGGCTAACGTAGTAATAAAAATCCTATAATTATTCGACAATACTCGTATAGAATAGATTTCAGTATATTTGTATTGTGTTCCCGTAATACCATTGCGAAACTTTTAAATAAACAGTGAATCTCGCAAGAAATGAATACGAGTAACATTTAGTATAGTACAATTATCTATCGTTATACGATAGATAATTGTATAACGCCACTCGCCATATAATGTGTACCTAATGCTTTTTACAGCGATTTTCATCTAAAAATAGTTTGTTTATCTAAGTGTGCAAGCTGCGAAACTTAACACCGGAGGCAGGAGTATGTTTTACTTTACTCGATTTTGGACCAAATTCTATAAATGTATTAATCTATGATACGACTACGCTTTGACATTTGCAATTTAACGGAATATCGGCACCTGGTTTGCGAAAGCCTCGGAGGGACATAACTTTATAGAGCTAATCTCCTCTCTAACTGAATCGCGGGATTTCTCGAAAAAAAATTCCTGTAAAAAATGTATAGGTATATATAAGTAAAGAAGTATATATAGCTTTAAATACAAAGACGTTGTAAAATTTAGCTTCTGTCTTTTCTGTATTGTGGCACTTTAGACCATCTGTCGACCATTGGGATCCGTTGTGCGTTTTTTTTTGCAAGTAATATTAGGGTGAAGGTATCATAGAAAAGGCACGTGGCAATGCATCGATGTTCAATTTTGTGTGATGATATTTGCGATCATGATAGTTATGTCAGCTGTTTGGGACAGATGTTAGTATGAGTGAATAGTTACGTTCGTTCTTTTTGTTAAAATGTTTAAAACAGAATCAGTAATATGACTTAAGTATAGAGGGAAGATACGTTGTTTGTTAAAAATAGGTAAATATTCTCGCGTTAAAGACCGCCAGGCGTTGTTTTGTTCAAAAAACATTAGCCTAATATGTGCCACATGGAACAGAAAAGTAGTTACATCAACCCGTTCATACTTCGTACTAATAAAACTCAGTCACTTTAAACATAATTTTAGAACAAAGTAAACTTTTACACCCAATTACGCATGCAATATTAAAACCAGTGGACTAAGGGCGGCGACAAGATATAGTTTATGTTGCAATAAAGTGAAGTTAGCACCCACACCGTTTTAATGTCGCGTGCGGTTCGCCTAAACGTGATATCCTGTCTCGTCGGCACATTAGCCAGCATTGTTTATACTTTGTTGTGTTGTGATATGGAAGTTAATTTTGTTTGTCCTTTCTTCTCTGTGTGACTCATAGGCACAAGTTGAATAATTAAATCATTTAATTTATTTATACAACTATTTGGATATAAGTACCAGTTACCACCCCGTCTAATACCGACCGCCCCTACCGCTGACTTGAGACCAACACCAGGGGTGCGCTTTCGTGGAATACTTGTGTGTTACCAACTATAAGTAAAGGACCTCTGGAAACTCAGGTTGGAAAATAGCACTACCTACCTAATTATGTTGGTTAATAGTGGTCAAAATGTAAGATTTACTTCTTCAGTAGAATTGCGTGTGAGTTATCTCTTTCCAACTAAATTGGATATAATGTGTATGTCTCCTTTATAACGCCCAATTTACAATATGCAACAGAAAACAAGAAGTGGTAAGCCCGCTTCTGTTTTTAGTTGAATATTGATTTGATTTCCAATCCATCCAATTATGCTGCTTGTAATTATCTTCTAGATAAATATTCAAATTGCATAATTCCTATGTACTAGTTCCTGCCTTAAATTAAGTTTCCTTTTTTTCTGAATAATAAAACAATGTTCTCGAATAATTAGTGGACCGAGCGCTTTTAAACTTTTAACTGTAGGAATTTATACACATATAATTATGTCTCCATAGTTTTCACAGTGGGATTACACAATAATAGGTTCATGCAAATGGCACGATATGCTCGTTTGGTCTCAGATTGTTTATTTAATTAAAACGTTAAAATAATCAAAATACGTAGTATGTTTGTTGCACAGATTATGGAAAACGGTATAGCAGAGTTTTTAACCCCACTAATATTATAAATGTGAAAGTTTAGATGGATGGATAAATGGATGGATGTTTGTTACTCCTCCACTCAAAAACCACTGAACACCACTGAACCGATTGCGATGAAACTTGGTATGTATATAGCTGGAGACCTGGATTAACGCATAGGCTACTTTTTATCCCGATATTATAACATCAGATCAGATTAAACAAGTTTAGTCTACGGAAAATTTGCATTGCAGTACAGTGTTTTTTTTTTTGGGGTGTTACTTCTGCGCAAATGATTCCACGCTGAAGGCGGCTCGTGTATTGGTTAGCCAATATGGTTAAAAAAAAATATAAAATTTTATCACTTAGTGTTGTTTAAGATCAGGATAAGAAAAATTAAAAGAGAAAATTCATTTTCCTCGATGCTCCTTAAATTTACTTAGGATCGTGTTCAATATTAAATTCCAAGTTAGAATCACGTAATAACAAACACGTAATAAAAAAAATATAGGATTTTTAAAAAGCTGGGCTCGCTCCTTACCTAACACAATTTAATTTTGAATATCAATTTTCCAATCAATATTTATAATATTAGGAATGAGAGATTTTGAGCAAAGAGGCAACGTAGAGACATCGTAAGTGCAGGATTCTAGTTTTGAAGGAACTACTAAGTAATCTATAAATTTAGTTTTAACATCTAGGCAAAAGAATCAGGTTAGGCCAAGAAGAAGACAATTTTACACCAAAGGAAAACTTAATAAAAAAATATCAAGGGATGCATAGTTGCACAAGGCTGTAAACTCGATGCGAAAATAACAGATAGTTTTTTTTTTTAAATATTTTGTAACTGCATCATGCTCTTTCAGTGATTTAGAATAGTCAACCAAAAAGTTAAAGCATTTGTAAGACTTTTTATAATCTAAACCACCATAGAAACAAGATTTTAATTATAATGGTTCTTCAGCAACCTCACGTTAAAGCATGTTTTCGTACAACGCTATAGTCTTATTAAATAGACTCCATCCGTATTTAGCGGACCATACCTCTTTTCATGAAACAAAAGGCTCAAGAGTGCTGCTTCGATATATGTCAATAGGTCATTCCAGACTTGTATACACGTGAATACCGCCAGCAAGGAACTTCATTTAAGTTAAAACAAAACGTTTGTAGTACAAGTATAAACAGTTATGTAACGTGTTGGGTATTTACAAGTTCGATGTAGTTTTAAATGAAAGTTTCTGTTCAATAAAATCAACTAATACGTTGGTATTAGTTGATTTTATTGAACAGAAACTTTGTAAGGCTCTTTAACTGTTTACAGAGAAGATAAGGTAACTAACTGTTTGTAAGGTATTCGAGTACAGCAACATATTAATAACTCGTATAAGGGTGATAATAAAATGAAATGCAACACAAGTTTTGAAATATATAGGTAAATAAGCGGCTTCTAAGGCGATTTGAGTTTGAGTAAGGTCAGTATAACGCATTAACGAGATGACGTACCAATTTTATAATGTAAGATCAAGCAGCTTGTAAGGTGGTTTGAGTTTTTATGAGCCGATTCAATGAAGGTATGAAGATTGGGTTTGGATGAGCCTGGCTTGATAAAGCGCGGCAACGCAGTCATTACGATTTTTGTAATATATGAGCATTAAAATTGCAAATCGAAGGGGATTGAAAGAATACTTGTAAATGTAAATACGTTGACACTGATTCAATAAACCCTTTTCGTAACGTATGAAACAGTGCATTGTTCGTGTGTTACAGAACCGTCCCTTCACTGTGCGTGTAACGTTTCACCAAGGTTTAGCTATAAAAGTTTCAATATGCAACCATCAACTGTATTAGTATATTGTTAAGGCACAAATTGATAATAACTACTACGTAAGGTTGGTTAAAGTTAGTAACAGCCTATAAATATTTACACACGTTAGATTTTAAGAACGGGGGATGTTTTTTTTTACAGATGCATGTAATAGTACTCTTTGCTCAAGTCGCGTTGCCATCAACCCTTTATAAGACCATTTCAATGTTTTCTCATCTCTCTTTCTCTTTTAAAATACCTGCTGGTGATTATTGTTACAGCGAGCGAGTAGCGTTTGGTTTTGATATAAGAAAATTGCCAAGTAGATTTTGCGACGCACTGATGTAGATCGCCGCGTCCGATGTTCGGATTTTTGCATTTCTCGAGCGAGTGATGTTGATCTATGTACGTCATAGATAATTTCCTAGTACAGAAGTTGTCTCAAATCATACGAACTAAGTAGTATTGGCAAAGTAAATTAAGCTTTCCATACAATATTTTATCACATGAAAAGCCAAATATAACAAAGTTATCAAGCAATATTTCGCGATTAAGTGTTCGTTTGACGGGCTAAAGGGTCTCAAATTAGATTACAATGCTAAAAGGGGCCTTCCTCAACCGAAAGCTTAATCTAAATAGAAGGGGTTAACTGATAGCAGACTCGCATAAAAATTACACAATAAAATTTTTGTTATTACTTGGTGAAATTTGATGGTAATTATTTTCTCATAAATAAATACCCCGGAAAAAATTAACAGCGTTAGCTAAAGCCGAACTAAGCATAGCTTTTACCATGGCTTCTAAAACACGGATAAACATACTTAAGACACTTTTTTTGAAGTGAAAACTTCTTTAGCGGCGTTGTGCACTCTTTGGGATGGGTAAAAAATGTTAAACTCAGGACACGTGACCCTGATCGAACATTCGTAAGACTGAGCCGAGTTTCTTATATTTAAAAATATATAACATTCGAAATTCAAACATTTATGAGCGGCCAGGAGCGCAGAACTTCCAGGGTACCCTATGTATACATTTAGATATGTTATTACCTACTTTGTGAAATGAAAACTTCAAAAAGTAGGTAATAATGGTAATAACATTAAACATTAACATTAAGCGGCGCAGGGCGCTTGCGCGAGTGTGCGTGTGTGTTTGTACTACAGCTTGCTATGCGCATCCACGGATGGTGACTGCTTATGGCTCGACCGACTGTATACTTAAAATTCGTGTATATAAAGTGTTTAAAATATGGAAATTGAACAAAGTGCATCTATTAATGAAAAAAGTGACAAAGAAATAGTGAAAGAAAATGAGTGAGTACTTTATAAAAATATACATAAATGTACCTACACATTATAGACGTAATATTTGTAATATGTTTATACTTTATAGCATTAACCTATATTTTTGAAGTGAAAACTTCTTTAGCGGCGTTGTGCACTTTTTGGGATAAAGCAATTCATGTGAAATTATTCCCTAACCATTCCATAATATTCAAAAATGCACAACGTTAATGTTCAAGTTTTCACTTCTACCGGCACTCCCGGAGTGCAACCCGTTTTTTTTTGTACATCCATGCATATTATACAACATTCAGATAAATGCTAATTGGAATAAGCACTTTCATGAGTGGTTTTTATATTTTTTTAAGTTATACAGTTTTCATCGTGTTTATAAAGGGAAAAAATACAAGTCTAAAAAGTACGAAACAAGAAAATATTTCAGACAGAAATTAAGACAAACATACAAAAATGGTCTAGGTATACCCATGGTCGCATGCCTGCGTACCACCTGTTGGTAGCACCTGTATTTTATTTTATGCTTATAAGTCTCATATACTAGGGTTTTAGTTAGGTGGTTTATCAGGTTGCTTCTGCAAGGGTTGATGACTGGTGGGATGGCTTATAGCGTAATTTTGTAGATGTTACTGGCGCCCACATGGTACACAGGCATGTGACCACGGCTATACCTTGACCATAATGTACCTATGTCTTGATTTCTGTCTAACTGTCTAACCCACATCCACACCGTCAAACCCAAGTGACGTGAACCCACTCCTAACACAATCGTTAAGCTTAGCTGGAGGGGTTAACACGAATTGTTTTGTACTTTTTAGGTGACTTTTATTTTTCGTAGTCCTACAGTTTTTTATGCTGAATTTTTTATTTCAATCCATTTGTGAACGGTAAGATTAAAAGGTTTTGTATTGAACATTCAAGTATTTCTTCACTATTAATTAATTGCGATCCGAAGCTGTTTACTGTTAAAAGTATTCTGATTCATTTATTTCTCTCTTTGTATAATAATAAGTAGTATTTGATTTGTAACAACACAACGCGTAATTACAATGCGTAATGCGTATTTATGAAATCACCAGACAACGTTTTTCGCAAACTAATAATGTATTTATTGTTAATGTATTCAAATCGGTCTATAATTTTGGGGTTACGATGCCATGACACGCACAAACACACAGTGACATACTTGTTGAATATAAAATGTCATAACACTCATAACATATTATTTGTATCAGGGGTAACAATATATAATTACCCATTCTGGAAAATTCTGTTTTATATTCAAGAAGAAAGTACGCGATCTCCTTCACAATGAGTTGTCATTACGCTAGTTACACGACTGTGTTTTTTAGTATTCATATGTATATGTGTGTTTATGTATTTACGGTGATGTATGTATATTATACTAGCAGCGCCCCGCGGTTTCACCCGCGTAAGTCTTGATCCCATGGAAATATCGGGATAAAAAGTAGCCTATGCGTTAATCCAGGTCTCCAGCTATATACATACCAAGTTTCATCGCAATTGGTTTAGTAGTTTTTGCGTGAAAGAGCAACAAACATCCATCCATCCATCCAAACTTTCACATTTATAATATTAGTGGAATTATGTAGTAGTTCTAACAATCTATTAATATAAGTAATAATGTTAATTTCATGTCATATTTATATTATTTTGTTTTGATTATCTAAGTTTTTTTAAATAACTTCAAATGCTATATTTTATCTTTGCATCGACCATATAATATTTACTCCATGGTTGACTATACAGATAATGCCCTGGGCATTAAGTCCGTCATTGTATAAACTGCGCATTACGTTTTAAATAAATAAATTAAATGAATCCAATACTTTGCGTTATACAAATAATGCTGTCCACTTACTATCTAATATAGTCTAAGCTATTTTTGTTAGTGTATTAACAGAATTAGTAGCGAAGTCATGACGATAATTAATTTAATGGTTGTGAGTAACCTAACTAAATTTGTATGCAACTGTCGTCGGGGAAGTAATTACAGGGAGTCCATTAGAATAACCGCAGAGGAGACCACGGTTTGTGGTTGCAATAAGTTGTGGTTCAAGTTGTTGGCTACAGCGAGTTTGTAGTTTAATTATTAAAAATATTTGAAAAAAGAAAACATAGTTTAGAAAAAGACTAAAAGACGCAATAAACTAAAAATTAAAATATAGGTAGATAGTAAAAGATTGGAATGGTTTTAATTATACCAGCTAAAACACAAAGAACCCTCAAGTTTGATAACGTTTATCAAAATTATAATTGTTATTTCTCTGAGTAATTTTTAAATTAATTTTATTTATTACACTTATCTTTTAATTTTCTTTCATGGAATGGATCGGAGGAAAAATATCAGTTTTTAAGGCTATTCGAAAACATTTGAAAACAAATTGCTTTTAAAATGTAATACTCAAAAAAAATTACAACGTTAGTGAACTACCTAAGTATTTGAACGGGGAGCTCTCAATTTCAAATCCAATGATTTTGTTGACTAACAATCTACATAATTTGTAAGAAAATATATCGCTTTGCTTTTTTTCATTGAAAAATGATCTAGCACAACTCTGAAATAAAATTATTTCAATATTCGTGTTTATTATAAAACTCTATTCCTAAAAGAAGATCTATTTATGTCAAACAAAGTGTTCCAACAAATCATTTTGTGTGAAAAATATATATGTTAGTTGTAGAAATAGCTTGAAGTATGTCACTTGGAGGTAATAATAACGGAAGGCGAAACGAGCTATTGTTCGATTCGTTGAAATTCAGCTCAAATATTGAATTTGGCTATGGGCACTATACTACCATACAATATAATAATATTAATTAAGGCATTTTATTATACACTAGTTGCGCAGTTTCACCTGCGTTTATAGTCACTGCTCCGCTTCTAAGGTTTATAGTCTGATGTTATATAGCCTATAACCTTCCTCAATAAATACTCTATCCAATACAAAAATAATTATTCAAATAAAAAAAAAAGTTAAATTTCGAATTAGGAACTCTTTGGGTATCTGTAGATGTTTCATGATTTCATGTCATTTGTTGTTACAAGTTGGCCTCAATTTAAAAAGTGTCTGTCGTGCATCAAAATGGATTTGACTAGAGAAAATTTTCGCTCAATGATTTATTACGAGTTTCGTTGCGGTCTTACTCAACAACAATGTTACACTAGACCTCGATTGGCATCTCGTGCCGCTGTTTAAACTTGGTCGAAGCAAACTCACTGATGATTCTCGAGAAGGACGTCCTTCTATGGCGACTACTGAAGATAAAGTAAGTGCTGTGCGCATAATGATAGGGTGACATATCAACAGATTCGGACAGCATTAGGCATTGGTATGAGTCAAGTACAAAAAGTCGTACATGAACATTTAGGCATCAGAAAGCTTTGTCCTACATGGATACCTCATAATTTGACGGAAGATTAAAAACGCAGTCGTTTGACATCGTCACAGGTGATGAAAGCTGTATATGTTGTTACGAACCGGAAACCAAAAGACTATCTGCGCAATGGATGTTCGAAGTGAAAAGGGGCAGAAGTCAAGGAAAAAGATGATTGTCTCATTCTTTGGACGGGCGGGTCATTTCGCAACAATCATTCTAGAAGATAAAAGGACTGTTACTGCAGATTGGTATGTCAGTCATTATCTACCAGTTGTCTTGGAAAATGTTAGACAGCGGCGCCTAAGAAGCAGGAACCTCCTCCACCACGACAACGCTCCAGCTCACTCCGCCAGACGGACTATTTGTCTATCGAAGGTGTGGAGCTGTTGAGTCATCCTCCTTACAGTCCCGACCTGGCACCTTGTGACTTATTTATTTCCAAAAATAAAAGATAAACTAGAGTAATTCGTTTTATGAACCCTGAAGATTTCGTGACTGCGTTGCGGCGTAGCAGAGATCCCTAAAGAAGAATGGGCTCACTGTTTCAGTCAATGGTTCCATCGTATGCGACGGTGCTTAGAAAGGAAAGGAGACTACTTCGAAAAGCATATTATTCTTTTCTTCGGCTCCGGCTTTTATATCATTCCGTTTTTTATTTTCTAAAAACTTTCAGTGTGACCTCCTATACACACAGCTATGTTCTTGAGGTTTCAAAAAATTTCAGTACTTAACGTAGTGACCCTCCATGATCCCGATCATTCCCTCTTTATCAAAAGAGCACATAAAGACATAAAGAGAACAAACAAGATGTTATTGTTGCGACACAGTAGGTGGCATTAGGTTTATTATTAGCCAACATTCAAGACATCAATCTAATCACAAATCGCCACACATACTATGTTACTTCGAAAGCGAAACCGATTGACAGTCAAATTGCAACCACTTGTTAAATATTTAACGAACGATTTCATTGAATCGTGGTTTCAGGCAGCGTTTCTCAACAAATCGTTTAAGATCCCATTAACAGATGTAAGTATTTTTTTAAACTAAATAGTAGTGTAAGAAATAGATGCTTAAAAAATATTAATGTTAGTATTAAATTTATAATTTTTCAAACAAAAGTAATGGAGGCTACAGTGCCAGCGGTTTGCAGGTATGTTAACTTCACTTCAAATTGAGAAGTAAAAAGAGTGTTTTGGTTAATATTATCATGGAAAAAGTAAAAAGATACATTCATGCACATTTAGGAGGCCGGCTATTTGCTATACTTTTTCCATAATAATATCAACTCAAACACTCTTTTACTTCTATCGTTTTCATTATTATATTAGATTACACTAAAGTTTTATTTGAGATGTCTTTAACTTACAATAATAAGGGGTCATAGCATTAATAATTGAGAAACGATGCTTTAAAAGCACAGGAGTGGTACAAGGTTTTCGATAATGAGAGGACGGTGGCATGTCCTGAATGGTGATTGGAAAATCATTGAAATGAAGTTCTTCATTAAGATTCATTCCAGTTTGCATACTAATTTGGTAAGACCTTCTTGGAGACTTTTAGTGAATTAAATAAAGTTTCCTTAACAATCAAAGTAAAATACCGATTTAAAAACTCATTTGTAAAGAGTATCACTAAAGCCACCAAAGTGCGACTTGTGAGGCTCTAGTATTCTCCATATTTCTGTACGCCGCGGAAACATGGACCATTAAGGAAAGAGATGAAGAGGGAATTAATAATGATTGATGGAGATGTGATGCTGGAGACGGATGTTGTGCATATCTCAGCGACGCACAAACGTCTCTATAGATGAGCTCAGTATCAAATAATGCCTTTCCACAATAGTCAATACAAGAATCACTACTTTGACCATGTGACGCAGCGTGCCATGGAACGCCTGGTGGTGCGGGGAAGAGTGAATGGTGTCAGGTATCGTGGGAGCTTTCCGATGCGCTGGACTGACCAGATATACCCCCTGACCAACGCGACCGTAAATAAAAACGCCTGCCTAGCATCAGCAAGAGACAAGTGGAGAGGTGTGGTGCTGCACGCCTGCAAACATCATGCCTGACTATGACTGTTCAGTCAATTTGATACAAATAAGAAGAATTTCTGGTTTCGACCAGATTGCTCGTTTTAGTAAGAAATATTTGGTGGCATTATTTCACATGTACTTAGTGGTTATATACGTTAGTGCATCACTTTATTTGGAGATATTCATAAAATAATCAAACGCTACTCAATTATAAAATATCGTTAGGCCTCGTTTTGTCGCTGAATCTTAAAATTTCATTAACAGCATGATACTTGACGACTTCTTATAACTGAGTAAATTTTCAAATTCAAATTCAAGCTTTTGGCTTTGTAATTTATAAAAAAATATTGCAATAAATTGACGAAATCGTGATCAGTAACCCTATTCTTGTTTCGGATGCTAATAAGAAACAAGCCATAGACCTTTTCTCTTAGTAAACGGTCTATTCCTAATACATAAGAAAAATCATAAGTGCAATTAGAAACGGGGCATCGTTACCACACTTTCCACCACAAAACTAGTCGGCAGTCGGCAACATTGCGCCATATTTATTACTTTCGTATGTATCGTGAATCAGCTATTGGCACTAGATTCCATCACGTAGATAGACGTGATTCATGGTTTTTGCGTTTGACTATTATGTATGCTCCAGTCGAGCGTATTACTCTTAATTAATATAATTTTATATATTTATATAGGAAGGTACATAAAATATTAATGTGCGTTGGTCGAAATTGCAAATCTCCTGAAGTTATTTCCCGATCGTTTTGAAAGTTTTTGTATTTAGAGAGATTTTGTATTGTATACGTGCATATTTTTTTCTTTGCATAAAAGGTTAATGTTAATGTTCGTTTGTTTAAAATCGCAAATCCCCTAAAGTCCTAAAGTCCCTTACCGATCGCTTTGACATTTTTAACCAACGAAAAAAAAGGAGGTTCTCGATTCGACGTATATATATATATTTTTTTTTAATGTTACTTCAGCCCTCTCTCCGTTATTTATGAACCGATTTGGATTATTCTTTTTTGTTAGATAGGGTATACTTCAAGGTCTGGTCCCATGTCAAGGAAGTCACGATCTGATGATGGGATCCTGGTAAAATTGAGAGAAACCTTCGAAAATTATAGGAACGAATAGTGTTCTGTTTACTTTTCATTACTTTATCAGGTATTTGCGTTTAGAAATCATCACATCTTGTAGCTGAGCTAATGATGAAAAAAAATATCATAAAATAAAAATCTTTTTAACAAAAAATTAAACCGACGAAAAGAGCTAGTAAGCAAAAAATAAATAAACGTGGCGTCGACTCAAAATTAGTTTATATAAAATTTGATAGTTTATGTAAATAAGCTCAATACTTAAGACTTGAAAGGTTTATTTATTTTTTGCTTACTAGTTCTTTTCGTCGGTTAAATTTTTTGTTAAAAAGATTTTTACTACAAGATGTGATGATTTCTAAACGCAAATACCTGATAAAGTAATGAAAAGTAAACAGAACACTATTCGTTCCTATAATTTTCGAGGGTTTCTCTCAATTTTATCAGGATCCCATCAAGATTTTTATTGATAAAGTGTAATCTTATTTACCATCAAGCTTATTTGACTAAGGAGTAGAGCAATGGCCATAAATGCCTCTAAAAGTGCGGGAAACGGCATATTTTTTTTTATGGTATAGAGAGCAAAGGAGCAGACGGGTCACCTGATGGTAAATGACTACCGCCGCCCATGGGCACCTGCAACTCAAGAGTAACAAGTGCGTTGCCGCCCTTTAAGGTGGGAGTAGGGGAAGAGGGGGAGAGGGGGGAAGACGGGAGAGGGGGATTAGAAGGGAGGAGAGGGGGGAGAGGGGAAGGATGGGAATAGGGGAGAGGGAAGGGTTAGGGCCTCCGGTAACCTCACTCACGCGGCGAAAAGCAGTGCAAGCATTGTTTCACTGCCGGTTTTCTGTGAGGCCGTGGTATCGTTGGTATCGAGTCGAGCTCTCCCACGTAAATGTTATTATTTGTTACTAATTCTTTCACTAAATTATTTACTAATGAAACATGTTTAACGAGACATCTCAAATCAGATAATCAGAAATCCGCCCGTCTGGGAAAGGCTTAACTACTTATGTACGCACGTAAGAAGTTTTATTTAAATATCATAATAATTAATACATACCGTCAACTAACCTCAAATTCTACAAACGTACTCAAAGTAATATGTAGTAGGTTTTTTGTGACGGTGTGCGCCCGCCAAAAATTTAGTCTCACCATTTTTCCCTAACGCGCTAAAAGAAGTATAACGTAAAAGTAATACTACAAAGGTATCCTTAGTTTGAGTCCAGAAAGCAGTGTGTAGTATATCCCAGACGAGACGGTGGCGCGACGACTCTTTAAATCGGATGGGGGCCTAGGCCCCCCGCACGCAATGGTGTGGCTGCCTTCTGTTTAAAGGCGGCCAAAGACTATCGGGGTTCTCGAGGACTTCCTCCCTAGGGTATACCCGAGTCCCTTGCAATAGACTCACTTGTGACGGAACACCGTGTGGTTTTAGTCGGTCCGATTGAGACATACCACTTTACCAGTAGCCATGGTGAGGTTTTTGGAATTCCACATAATAAAAATAAAATTATATCCCAGATAGTTCAAATAGAAATTGGTTTTTTTAGCACTACGAAACACACAGCATATTTTTTTTTTATTCTATTGTTCAATACAAACTAACACGTTATTCATTATCAAGACTGAAATTTTTTCTCAAAATCTCTCTAAGTTTTTAGTAGCGTTAACATGAGAATAAATAAGAATTTTCGCACTATACAGTATTCACATCATATTGACAGCATTCCATATGTCACTACATTAAGAAAATATTTATTGCTGTACATCCTTGTAGAATCCACCCAGTTAACTTTTCAGGTCTTTGTTCTATCTGGCAGAAGTCGTCTTAATATACAGTTACTGCTGTGCCTTCTTTAGAAATGATTTATTTGAGTATATTATATGTACCTATTATTAAAAGAGAGTTGTGATCAGCAGGAAACTGCGATAAGCTGACTGCTTCATTGCTAGATATTTAGTACTAATGGTAACAAAATAGATTCAAATAAAATAATATACTTTAACTTTTTCTTCAATGTAAAATATGTGTAATGAAACCAAGATGTTCCGCACAAAGTTTTATTGACGGGGCCTCTTGATTATCCTAGGATGGAATTCCATGTGAACAACGGTAGTCAATTTTACGGTTTAGAAAAGTCACAAACAATCGTGCAACCCAGTCGTAAGCCTCATGTCTTTTTATCCTTAATATCTGATAAATAATTAACAACACTTAAAACAACAACAATTAAAAATATATAAATTTTGGGACGAGACTTAAGCTTTTCACTTGAGCTTTTTTTGTTACCATAGATTCCTAGATATCTAATATGATGCAAAAACGACTATTACCTTGTGTTATTTCCCCTAATCACTAGCCAGTCTGCTAAAGGGCATTTGATGAACTTTAGAAACAATTTATAAACAATTTTCATGTCGAACTTTACGTTGACGTCCTTACTACTAAAGGTTATCACAAGATCTGCCGCCAACTAACTCAATTTGCAGAGACATGAGTCTTTTAAAGACTTCAGCATTGGACTATTGGTACCTACACACTACCTACTAAGACTTTTTAATAGAATCGACACGTCAATCAAGTAATAGTATCTGAACTTAGGCAGCTGATCAGTGTTAATTTTTAGGAATTTTGTGTTTAGTAAACATGTGACACCTTATTACAATCGTGAATTAAATAATGTAAGAAAGTACTAAATTTGAACAACCCCACAATACTAGTACCTACTAAAGTCCCGCTCTTCCCCCCTCTCCCCCTCTTCCCCTATTCCCACCTTAAAGGGCGGCAACGGATTTGTGACTCTTGAGTTACAAGTGCCCATGGGCGGCGGTAGTCATTTACCATCAGGTGACCCGTCTGCTCGTTAGCCACCTATACCATAAAAAAAAAGTGAGGAGTTTGAATAAATGTCGCACACCGTCCTGCATAATTATATTTATAAGATAATTAAAGCCAACATCTAGCTTTTAATATAAAAGGTACGACTTAATAAAATATTATAACATATTATTGGTGGGCAAAATTCTAAGCCATTCCAAGCGCTTATTATATTAACCAAAAGGTCATTCTTCGTCCAGGAATTTTGTTAAGAGTGTATGTCTAGTATAAGAGAACGATGATTAAAATTTTTGATGAGGTTTTAATAGATTAATCTGGTTAAGAGAATAATATTCACATAGGTTTTATATTTGACAATAAATAATTTCAGAATAAAATATTTTTGTTCCTGGCTATCATACTTAGCATACCAATCGATCCACAGAAGAATGAAAGAAATGGAAGATTTTGCTTTTTGTGATAAGAAAGTTCGTTTGTGGGTTTGTAGTTGCTGTTGTCACTACCATGAAGAGTACAAACCAAACGTTTTAAAATGATCAAGAAATAGGTATTACACATCTCTGAATTGCCTGACGTTTCGGCCAGGTTGGACTAATACGAGTATGTTATTTACATAATTATATCATGGAACGAGAAAATTTAATAGTTATTATAGCAAATCAAATATTTATTTATTTATTTATCTCTTTACTGTACACCGTTCATGTGAGGTACAATCAAAAAACAACGCTAGAACGTTCTATTTGACAGTTCGCCAACAGTAGAACGTTCACGAATTTGGGGGGAGGACGGAGGCGAAATCGCGCGGAAATCGCGCGGAACTGTGTGCGGAATTGGTAACAAAAACCTCTCCTATCAGCTATCTACAAAAGCTACAGCCAAGATAAAAATACTGACAAATAGCTAGACGTTTATAGATAAAAGTTATCTATTTCTAAATTGAAATGTGATAATCTATAATACTTATAAGGAGGTTTATTGTGAGGTCTCGAGGAAAAAAAAATCTATAAAATGGTTTCGTTAGCCTAAAATATCATATTTTTTACCAATAAAACATTTAAAAACAAAACTAGACTCATTTCCCTAAATTATGATACTAATATATTGATTTATAATTATTTCTCAGTAGTTTTAAAAAATACATCTTTATACGTCGACTATTCGCGGCCCTGAATAGCGCGGAAATGTGCCCGCAACTTGGTAACACAAACCTTTGTAAAGCTAAAATAATAATATCTAGAGAGTAGATAAAAATACTGAAAAATATCTAGACGTTTATAGAAAGAAGTTATCTATTTCAAAATTCGATGGTGATAATTTAAAATACTTCAAAGGAGGTTTATTATGAATTCCGACAAAAAAAAAATCATTTCCCTTAAATATGATGCTAATATAATTGATATATAATTATAATCTAAATGGAATTTATTCTAGTTAGAAAATTTTTAATTTCGAATTTTGCCTATTTCTACACCATCGTAATCGTTGTACGGATATTAACAAATATATTTCAGGGTAGTCTGTGGTGTACTGAGATAGGTTAATGTAATTAATATAATAGGTAAATATGATTAATTTTCTGACGTTTTTTATTTCATAGTAATAGGTACTGACAATTGAATGCATTAGCCAAAGGCCACATCCATAACTAAACAAGTAGGTCAACTTGTTTGCCAAAACTATACCGTTTTCAACCGTATGCAAATATTTATCGCTTAAGCGGTAGACATTAAGTCGCCTGCGCACCCACTGAACGATTCGTAAATGCAATGTTTATTAATCTGTTGGCTCTTATCTTAGTACTTACCAGAAACGTTGGTATTGACTGATAAATATTATACTATTAGATTTAAAAAACGAGACTCTAGACGGTAAATTATATCATTAGATGCTTATGGTACCTGATAAATATTTACGTCTCCGACTTCTGGACAACCTTGGTTTAGAGCAGAGCTATTGCTTGCAATACTAATATTTACGTCTCCAACTTCTGGACAACCTTGGTTTAGAGCAGAGCTATTGCTCGCAATACTAATATTTACGTCTCCGACTTCTGGACAACCTTGGTTTAGAGCAGAGCTATTGCTTGCAATACTAATATTTACGTCTCCGACTTCTGGACAACCTTGGTTTAGAGCAGAGCTATTGCTTGCAATACTAATATTTACGTCTCCGACTTCTGGACAACCTTAGTTTAGAGCAGAGCTATTGCTTGCAATACTAATATTTACGTCTCCGACTTCTGGACAACCTTGGTTTAGAGCAGAGCTATTGCTTGCAATACTAATATTTACGTCTCCGACTTCTGGACAACCTTGGTTTAGAGCAGAGCTATTGCTTGCAATACTAATATTTACGTTTGCGACTTCTGGACAACCTTGATTTAGAGCAGAGCTATTGCTTGCAATACTAATATTTTTACTTAGTTCAGTCTTAGAACAATCATTTTAAGAGCAGTCGTAAAATTATTGCACCCTTGGTTGTCTCCTTTATAACTTATTATTAAAAAAATCTACAAAAGTTACACTAGACTTTCCGTACCTGGTTCTATGGGTCACGCGTCGGTAGTGTATTGGACACCAGTGGTCGGGGATAAGTTCCCATTGAGTGCATATATTTGTATGCCTGATATGTCTATTTTAATTGGTCTGGGTGTATTTGTAACACGTACTTATAAAAAAAAAAGGTATGAGTATATTTATCCAAATTCTAGGACCTATAATATACCTAAGCTATGTTTAGTTTTGGTTTAGAAAGTGCCGTATGTATGTTAAAGTAAATTATAACTATAAAAAAACCAAAGGCGCATAATATACATTATGTATTTGTATAAAAATGTATTTTTTTATACGGGCACCTGTAACTCAAGAGTCAGAACTGCGTTGCCGGCCTTTAAGATGGGGGTAGTGGAAGAAGGGTGCTGGGAGGGGGAGAGGGAAGGATTAGGGCCTCCGTTAACCTCACTTTCTCGGCGAGACACAATGCAAGTGTTAAGACCGTGGTATTACTGCGGTCGAGTCGGCCCATAAGTAGCGAAGCATGGCTTTCCCACAGTTAAAGTAAAGAATCTTACATAATTTATTATCCCTTTTTTTCGAATTTCTTTTAACTAAATATTTATAGTTTTTTTTTTTCATCTTTGATCGCAACACCCGTCACTATAGTTTTCCAATCTAATTTTAAAGCAGATTCTTATTGCTCTAGCCAAGAGATAAACTCTGAACTGTCCCAACAATGTTAGCATTGTAACAGAAAATAAACATCCAAAAGTATAATACCTCTGTTTACATATTACACACTACTATCTCCAATAGCATGAGTGCCTCGTATATCTATTGGCTAATATTGGTCCCATTGGGTCCGTGATTGGCAAGCTTTGGCCTTGACATAATGACAGAGTTGGTAATACTCGTATCTTGGTAATACTTGTACTGATTGACGATAACCCTTTACTAAATACTTGGTACTTATAGCGTGGGAGTATGTTAGTTTAGGATGGCAGATGTGGATGGGTAGTGTTTAGTTTTCGTAGTAGAAATAACGTTCGTAGTTTTGTTAGTTTTCTATACATAAGTTGGGTAAAATATATGATAATAATTTTATGATTAAGGATCTTTTTTTCAGCATTATTTTGCGATTATTATAAAATTTATAAGAAAATAACTCTAATCTGAGCTGCCCGACTCGGGAAGAACTGGATGAGATTAGAGAGAGAGAGAGAGGGAGAGAGAGAGAGAGAGAGAGAGATATTAGACTAGGAATGAGTTTTTTTTTAGTTAAGTAGACAGCTCCAAGGTTGGTAACCAGCGATTACATTACAATATCAGATCTTTGTATCATAATAAAAATCAGGGTTTTTTTTTTTAGAAAGTATACTAGCACTGTGGGTCACATATTCTTCTTAGCCCCTCCAGCTAAGCTAAATGCTTGTGTTAGGAGTGGGTTCACGTACCTGAGGCGGCTAGTGGCAGACTATTTAGAGGAGCGTACCGTCATGTACGAGGACCGAGATGGAGTTTTGAGTCGTCGTCGGGTTTGCGGGTGACCCTGGATAAGACGGAGGCCCTTTTATTTCATGGGCCCCGTCGTGGTTCACCCCGGGCGGCGGAGGCGCGCTTTCCAGCGCCTCATGCCGCCCTGACTGTAGCCGCGGGTAGTCGGGACGGGTTTTCCCTTCCACCAGCTATAGTGGCCCCCCGCGAGGAGGCGACGTCCACGTGTGCCTGGACCTGGCCTGCCTGGCCTGGTGGTGCCCGCGCTTTTGCGGGCAGGCGCTAGGGGGGGTCCGGATGTCTTAATAAAAGCTGTTTCCGGATCCCTCCTAATTTAGGCGCAGTACGGCACACCGTGTGGTTTTAGTCGGTTCGATTCCAACACACTGCGCCACCGAAAACCCCGGTGGGGTGACGGCCCGAGAGGGTTTCCACACGCACAAAAAAAAAAGGAGTGAGTTCACGTCGGTAGTGCACTGGGTGGGGTTCGAACCGGCAACCACTTGATGGCAAGTCCGATGTCTTAGCCGCTTGTAATTATAATCAAAATCTCTTCTTGAGGGTATGCCTTAGCTAACCAGTTCTAAGTTTTAACTACTTAGAACTCTGTGTTTTGAACCATATATATATATATAACAATTTCCAAGTCCCTGCCCAGTGCTTTGTCAGTGCAATTTCTTTCCATTGCAGAATATACTCTTTGTACATACTCCTTACCTCTCTAAAATAAAATTTTCAGACTGTAAAATATTTTGTCCATCAATAACCCTTGTCTCTAGTAAGAGAGATAAATGGGTAACATCTGGTTGTTCGCTCACATAGCGAAGTACTTCTAAAGTTTTAATGATGCTTTTAAAAACATATATTACCTTTAAACTTTTGCAAATTATACTTTTAGTAGCAACCCGACCCGGCTTCGCACGGCTAACAGAGATATCTTCAACAATCATCATCATATTTCAACCAATTTACACAAAACCTTAACAAATTATATACCTAAACCTTCCTCATGAATTACTCTATCTATTTGTGAAAACCGCATGAAAATCCGTTTATTAGTTTTTTAGTTTATCGTAAACAGACAGACATACAGACGCGGCGGGGGACTTTCTTTTATAATATGCATAGTGACTGAGACTGAAGTAGCTCGAAGAGGCCAGGGTCGTGTACCCGAATGTCCATGTCCGAGGCCACTAGGACAGGAACATGTATGTATGTGTATTATATATAAATCTATTTATTCAACATTTGTTCATGGAAATGTTTTTGGGACTATGTTGTTATGTATACACTAATCGTGAAAATTAATGTTGGATTTGTGTACACGGAGTAGCGTTGGTAGATATAACATCAAAGGCACTAAAACTGAATACTGAAATTGGTGAACTTACAATATCTGACCGGCACCTTTGTATGGACAAAAACGTTAGTAAATAGATGTCTTGTGTGTTGATGTTCTTTCTTAATCGGTTTCGCGCACAGGTAGATAAGTCTGTACAAACCGCATCCGGCAAACTGAATAAGAAATTATCTACTGAATATTCATAATTCATTTCTAAGAACAAAGGCCTATTCCTTTATTTGTACCTAGATGCAGGATGTTCATCTGTCAGTCAATGAGCTTGCCTTTCTCTAGACGTGTGTAAATAAACATGACAAATAAATAATTAATTGGCCATCAATTGCAGATGACTCTCCTGATCATTTTCTTATAGTTATTTTTACATTAAAGCTTTGTGTTTAGGAAAAGAATAAATCAATTAGCTAATTATTGGACCGAACTTTAGCAATAAGCACCATACCATCATATTTGATGTGTGCGGAAATAAAAAACCCTATGAATCTGTTAAAAATTAAAACCTATTAGAAAATGATGAAAAGTGAGATGACGCTGCTGTGATAAAAGATATGATAGTGATGCAACAACTGACGCAGTTCGTTAGTATAAAGATTTAGTTTTGTCAAATTGTATAAAGTATTGAAGAAAACAAAACTAAGTCATTTTAAACAAACCCAATAGGTAAATAAAATATAAATAAACAAAACTGAACTCCAAATCAGTAAAAATACATGTCAGTTTTAAAATGCACTTTCCAACTGAACAGTTGTCATAACTTTGTAAAAACCAGTTAAAGCAACAAGCAAGTGGATTCTAGCTCATCCTAATATCAGAACATTCATGCCAGAAATAAGCTCACATTACGATAAGTTGAAAAGAACTACCCCTTTTCTTCTCTACCGCATTTAAAACTCGACTACTAGGTCGGCAAGATTGAATCATTAAATCTTCCCCATTGTCTCAATTACCACGTACCTGCTATATTAATTTAGTTCCAAATTGGAAAATAACAGAACAGATATACGTCAGACGAATCTCGGTCAGCGTATTACGGTGTAATTGTTTCCCGGAATAGTAATTTATGTTCCTTAATAGGGTTGCCAGTGTAATTATTTCTATTGCTGCATGGGAGTTTGTATGTTTGAAGCGAATTAATGTAGTGTGAGAATTTGTTATAGAAAACGTTACAAAAGATAAAATAGTTAATTAGTAATTATATGCAAGTTGTATGTTTGTACAAGCTATGCTTACTTTAGTTCATAAAGGCGCTTTAAAGTATGTCCCAGATCATATTATAGCATTCTTGTCGGTAAGCCCGGTTTCGAAATTTTCTTGATTGGGTCCAACATAAAACGATACATTTAATTTTTTTTATATAAATACTATTATTTATTCATTTATTACCATTCTGACAACCCTGACACAAAGTACAGGTTAAGGCCACGATCGCGGATAAGATGACAGTTGAACTTGTAATGAGGGCTTTCACGCAAAATATTTTGTACTTACTGGTATGTAATTTGTGTTTAAATATATTTAACGGGCGCGCGGGAATGTTGAGTGCAGTTTATTATAGTTATAAAAAAAAAGTTAATGTTTTTATCATCAAATTAAGGAAAGTTTTTAGTTAAATCGAGCAGTTTAACGTTAAAGTAAAGGTCAGAAGACTAAAAAGTATTCGTGTTATAAAACCTGAGATATACTGTATTACTTACTAATTAATACCTAAAGAAAGTAGTAGAATTTGATATGCTAAGTATCTTTTTTAAATGACTTTATATTTTTTTCGGAATGAAGGGTTGCATCGGGATCTGGTAGGATGTAAGAAACAGCAGACTGGGAAAGTACTTTTACTATATTGTTATATTGCTTCGCCGCTGCTGCTGATAAACAGGACTCATATTTTAACCTGATATTAAGTCCAGTTTAAAATAAAATCAAATTAAAACCATTTATTTTAATTAAAACAACTATGGGTATTTTGGAATTGTCAAGAGTAGTCAGTCGTGAATTTGCAAAATTTAAGTAATAACAGTCTATATAAGTGACCAGTCTCAACCAACGGCACTCGTTCACGAGCACGAGCAGCATGCGTCAGCCATCGTACACCTCAATCATATTAAAGGGAGCCGAAGGACCCGAAATATACGCCACCATCGAGTCGGCAGACTTTCTAAGAGAGCATGACATACTCAGAACTACCGGGCAACATAGAAGATTAACTTAATATGTAAGTCACTACTACTTTGGATATCTTCTTTAGAAGATACTCCGAAAAAAATACTTTATTGTGTATAATCAAGTATTTAGAAGATATTTCGGAAAAAAATACGTGATTGCGAAATCAAGTACTTATTTTTTTTTTCATAAATTGAACTCGGAAACAGGGAATACATATCAGTACTTAAAAAGTGCTATCTACTACGAATACTATATATTTTCATTAAATAAAATAGGTGGATTCATGTTCGAGCGAACCACGCAGTACGTGTGTAACGAAAATTCCATTTGGTTCGCTAAAACCAACCCTCTAGAAAAAACGTATAAAATAACTTTGATAAAAGAAGGATCCTTTATTAACTTGGGTATATAACCTTGGTTAGTATTATTTTAGAGGTCCCGTTGCGTTATAAGAAGTAAGTAACATCAAGACCCTTTATATTGAGCTGTGTTGTATATACAAGCCTTGAGATTATTAATGCCTATAACCATATCAAAAGCAGCTCCGCCAGCGTTAAAGTAGATTTTGTTCATCAATCTATCCTTTGGAAACAGTATTTTTTTCTGCATGAGTGGTACCCTATATTCCTTTAAACCCCCGATGCAAAAAGAGGGGTGTTATAAGTTTGACGTGTTTGTATGTTTGTGTATCTGTGTCTGTCTGTGGGATCGTAGTTCCCAAAAGGATGAAACGATTTGAGTGCGATTTTTTTTTGTTTGAAGAAACCAAAAAAGATTTAAGAAGAAAAGAAATTCTAGAAAATCTGTTCAGTCGTTCGAAGATCATCAGCTCTTTTGTAATCGTTGAAAGGAGTTGGGGGTATTTTTAATTTTTAGAAATTTTGCATAAACGTTGTCAGGGTTGTACTCTGACAACGTTTATGCAAAATTTCTTATTGATCGATTGGGTAATTAAGGCGTGAAAGCGTTACAACTTTTACATTTAGAATATTAGTTAGGATAAATGGAATATTTTGATTTGTATTACGAACTAGCTTTTTAGGCTTCGCTTGGTTAAAAATGTTATTTTTCTATCCCTCGGGAACAGATCTTTTTTCGGGATGACATGTACCCTATATTCTTTTCTGTACCCCACCATCATGTAATTTTGCATATACGTTGTCAGGCGGACAACTTGTAAGCAAAATTGCATGATGTTCGGGTTAAGTGTTAAGGCGTGAAAGCATAACAAACATAAAAAAATACACTTTCGCATTTATAATATTAGTAAGGATGACGGAAAAACATTTGAGAAACACCCTAAGCATGGGATATTCATTGTCAAATTTCAAATTCTATGTCAAAATTGGGATCGTTAGATGTCGGGTTACATTACATATTTATTTATTAGCGCGTGAAAAGCAATAACTGGAACAAGGGAGCGAAATTTATCTTGTTATAAATTTTAAAAGTATTTCAATTGCTTGTATTCGTATTAGTATAAACACCATTTTATATTTTTTTTTAAGAGACAACTCCCGCATTAGGAATTACTCCTATGTCGCTGGGGATTTTACAAACATTCAAACGACGGATACAAAGAACACCCAGACTCAGGTGGGAATCGAACCCACGACCTGTAGCATAGCAGTCAGGGTCACTAACCACTAGGCCAACAAGCCAGTCTTTTCTTCTTTTCTATTAATTTTACTTCTTAGAAATCAGCAATTTTGAAAAATCTGTTTTTTCACCATACCTTTTTTCCTATGGAAAATTTTTGGACCGTTTAACTTTAATAGCATGCCCATAGTAAATACAAACATTGTTTTAATATGAACCCTAAATGATTCCATCCTTAACTTAGGGAGGGGGAAAACCAAAATTTGTTGGAAAAAAATTCGTAGCTCCAAAACTGTAAACTGAAAGCTAATTTTTTTATTTTACTCTACAATGTAGAATAAAAAGTTTTTAATGCGACTTATATAAGTCGCATTAAAAACTTTTTAGTAACTTCTGGAGATAAAAATTTTAAAACACGAAATCTACCTCTGCGGGCCTGCTCCGGGACCGGATTTTTTTGTAATAAAATTTGTTTTTATTTATGGTTAAATATACTGTCTACTATTTAATTTAATTCGCCATTATACTGTTTTTTTTATTCACTGAACTATAATCACTACATATTATAGAACAAAGTCCCAAAACATAACTACTGAACGGATTTTCATGCGGTTTTCACTAATGCACAGAGTGATTCATGTGGAAGGTTTTGATGTATAATTTGTACTGGTGCATGTATGTGTATAATAAATCAGGGCAGCGAATTATATGTATTGAAATACTTGCAAATTATGGGACTAGAATACACTGAACAGATGGCGATAGCGTCTTCATTTTTGACACTGGCAAGTATGTCAATATGTATTGAATAAGTACACAATCATTCTCCAGACAGACATAAAAAAACTCAAACTCTCCTAAATCATGAGGCAGACGGTGAAAGTAAAATTGAAAAGCTTAACAGCCCGAGGATATCGGATGCAACTTGCAATTATCGGTACCTACACACTTATTATAGTCACCAATGATTTTATTACTTACGTTTGGTAGTTCAAGCATGTGGTTATAAAGTAGGAGGTCCCGATAAGGTAGATTCAACAGCTTGAATTTCGGGTCTCCACTTTTGAGAGCCTTTATAATTTTGTTTGGGTGTTCTTTGTTTAAACTTGCATACCTGTTACTTGTGTCGAACCTAATGCAGGTGTTACAAACCTTATTTAAACGGTTTTACTTTTTCAAATTAATGTCGCACTAAATATCTTATCTTTAGATATAAATATCTTGGGCAGCCATTTCTGTGTGTCTATTTAGCACTATTGTAGGCATTAAGCACATAAATTGACTTTGTTGTTGTATTTAGTAAATAACAACTACTTTTCTTTACATGTGTTTTATTGAGGTATAAATACACATCTCGTTACAGTATAGGTCTAAGAATGACATGTATACAATTTGTTTATTTTATCGACTTGAGTGACTGCAATTTCAGTTTAGCTTAGTTTTGTATGGCTCTCCAGTCACAGAACATACATCATTTGGGTACGCGACCCCGGCCTCTGCGAGCTATTATTAGTTTCAGTCCCGTTCCCCATCCTAGTCTTGCGGTATCCCTTACCCTATATTCCTCCCCCTACTCATTTTTCTTTATACAAAATTATCTTCTTCCCCATCTTAAAACGACTACATTCCCAAGGAGGCTTATAGCAAGAAAATGATGGAAAGGTATTAAAGAGTGGTACTTTTAAAGAAAGTTACTTTGCGTGACTTTTCTTTATGGCTGGTTCTGTTATAACCAGGTGTACCTATTGTGATGTGAACCAGAACTAACTACTATCAAGAACGATCTACATAGTAATTTACTTCTGATCTACCGAAAATCTACATGTTCCCTGTCGCCCTAGATCACCAATATAATAAATACAATGTTCGTGTCAAAAAGAAAGAAAATAAGAAATTATAGCCCAAAAGGAACGTCCACCTTTTTCGAGGACTTTTAAAAATAAATGCTTTTATGTAACAAGTAGGGAACATAAAAGAAAGATTCTCTGAAAAGAATTACCTTATATTTTATAACTACCTAAGATAAAGGTAAGTATTCGTCAAGTGAAAATAAAAAAAAAATGTCATAAAAAAACGACTCACGATTTTTGCTGCGTTTTCTGTTAAACATCCCGACAAAAGTACAATAGATTTCACAATTCCATCATTTGATTTTTTTTACTTATTTCAAGTTAAAAAGGACGTATAGATCGACGAAACGAGTCTGCATTCCCAACAAGTTGCTGACGTGACTATAGAAATGCTATTTAATTTAGCGAAGTGTGAATTTAGCTAGTTGTTTAATAATATAATGTATAGTATAATACTATATTTGTTCCACTATTGTTAATAAACAATTAATATCCATCCATATGATACAATAATATTGATCTGCCTTGAACGGATTTATAAAAAAAAAATAATGATTATGTTAAAAATGTTTGAAAAGATTTTCTCGGTAATCCGTAAATCCGTAAAGAATAATATTTCCCTTGGTCCTATGACCAAGGGAAATATTATTCTTACTTCGTAATTAACTATTTATTATTCTACACCGTAATCTAATTATTAAAAATAAGTTTTTATTTCAATTAAATCCACGTGTACGTTCTTTTTAAATGATATCGGCAAAATTTGTAAATGTAACTGATAAGTTGTCAAAAAGTTACAAAATTATGTATTGAAGGACACGGGCTTTCGTAATTACATGCTTCGAACTGACGGGTAAAGTTTTAACAAATAGTTATAACAAGAATCTGAGATATTTCGAAACTCCTAAGGTGGCGACCTTCTTTTTAAAAGAATGGTGTAATAGTGAATTGACCTCCGCTATCTTGATGTTAATTTGATGTAAGGAGCTTGATGATAAATAACCGCATTAATAACTATTTAAAATCACTAATGAAGTTTAAATATTTAAACTTAGTTCAATAAGACCACAGTAAACTAAAATATACGTATTTTTATCATCATCTTCGCCATCATCAGCCATAGGACCTCGACTGTTTAACTTAGACCTCAACCAAAGACTTAAACAATAGGACTCTTTGTATATTTAAAATAAATGATTTCGTAAATTCTATTCATTAAGTTAAGTCACTTCATTGTAATGTAAAATGGTGTACATTTATTTTAGTAGTATTAGAGTGAAAATTATTTGTTACTGTGATTATCATAACCATAGGAATTAATTACATTAAGAGTTTACATAATTTCCAAATATACTCATGCATGCACATTAATTTAAAAAAAATGTTTCTTTATTCATGTTTTCTCTCATTTTCTTTTTTGTGTATAATTTTACACACGTACACGTAAAGCACTTTTAAAAAAAAATTATATTATTGTGGGTCACACATTACAAGCATTCTTGTTAACCCCTCCCGCTAAGCTAAATGCTTGTGTTAGGAGCGGGTTCACGACCGTCGGTAGTGCACTGAAACACTAGATCGCAAGTCCAACGCCTTAACCATTACGCTACCACCTGCACCGCTTTTAGATATTAATAACGCATCGCAATTGGCATTTTATAAAACTGTAATCTTTGCCATGGGAAGGACACTCGCCTCTGTAACTAGTAATTATACCAGCACAGGAGTCAGGAAAATTTTAACTAAGTATGTACACATCTATTATGTCAATAAAGAATTATTATTATTACTGTCTTCATTTATTTCATATACGTATAAATTACATTTTGAAATACACTTATAATAAAAAAAACAAAATATATTTAAAAATATTTTTTATATTTTTAAATATATTTATATAGTGTCCCACCGGTATCGGGTACAGGGACCAAGCTACCGGTGGTTAGGGTTCCAGAGACAGAAACCTCCTCACTATGCGTGCCGTATCGAGGATGACTGCCTTCTGCATCAGGCTCTTAATCCAGCTGCCTAACGTGAGGCTCTGAAAGTGTTGGTCGAGGCTGTTAGCAATTAACCCATGGGCCAATGACTATCGGCACAACAATTGCTGAATCAATATCCAACATGTCAACAATCTCGTGGGCTAAGTTCAAATATTTTATTTTTTTATCATTTTCGGCTTTTAAGAGATTGTCGTCATGGGGAATGGTAATGTCAACAATCGTTGTTTTTTGTTTATTATTGTTATTATTGATTTTTCAAGTCATAGAAACCACTCCTTCAGATCTGATCTCTGGTTTAGGTGCAATAATTAATGCTACACCACGTACACGCGTCTTAGCATCTGTCTCAAAATCACAGTAATTTCAACAAATTCCACCACTATGGACATTCTATCATGTAAAATTACTTCGAATTAAATATCATTAAAATACATACAATTATAACTAAGTTAATGGAATATCGCTATTCTAATGCACGGACCAAATTTTAATGGTTTCAATTATAAGTTATGAGGGAGAGAGAAGACTGAAATAATGAAATGATAATAAATATATTACTATGGTGCTTGTAAATTGCTTGCCTGAACATTTAACTAGTAGTATCGATCGGTATTTGATACAAAGTTCACCCTCCAGCTATTATATTATTTCAGTTTTGATTACGTTATCTAAACCTACTGTTTTTATTTCATTTATTTTTACTATGTTACATTGTGTTTAATTAAATACACAGTGCTAGAGTAGGAATTATGGTCGAACAATTAATAAGTTTGGCAATTTGGACTTTTGCTTGTCTGGCAATTTTTTGTCTAATATGAATTAATTTGAGTATCGATATTGAAGTTATTATATTTGAAGTTACAAGCTGTTATTTACAATTATGACAGTCTGGTACACTATGAATGAGTAGTTTGTCTTTTTATTCTTAATCACTGAAAGTTATAAGCCAAATATTATAAAAAAATATCAACGCAAAAGGAAAACATAGAATCAAACAAATTACAACTAAATTTATAAAAACACTAATAAAGTTTAGTAATATACTAACCGTCGCGGGTATGTTTAATTGCGCGATGCAGAATCAGTAGTTAGTACATAGTTCAGCTCGTTTTCACTAAATGATTTTAAAATGTGTTTTTGCTGTATGTGTAAGTCACCACAGTATTACCAACCAGAGAAAACAATAATTGTAAACAACATATCAAATTTGAAATTTGATTCATGTAATGACATGAATCAAATTTAAATAATTATCTTTAATTGAATGACAATAATTGGTCCCGTGGCATAAATTTATTGTATGTTATATGTTTTTTTAAAAGAAAAGGTAGGTAAGGGTCCATCCATAAATTACGTCACACGTTAAGATGGGGAAGTGTCAACTAAGTGTGACATTGTGTGACAAGGGTTGGGGTGGAATCATAAGCTTCGTGGCGTCACATGTCAAAATCTTAACTATTAAACACAAAGCATTACCTGTAAACGAAAGACTACATAAACTACTACACTTTTATTAAAAAAAAAATAGTTTTAGAATAGCTCTTTTCAGTTCTGGGTGTAAAATTGCAAAATATGTGACGTCACACCAGGGAGTTTCACAAATATAACCACCTGTGACAAGGACGGGTGGTGAGGGATAAAAAAAACCATGAAATTCGTGTGACGTAATTTATGGATGGCCCCTAAGAACGGAAGATAATGGAAAGAAAGGGTTATGCATATACGGATAATTGGGTGCAAAAGCAATATCTCGTGCAGGTCTGGGTCGCACCTGTAACTCGAACTGTTGCCGAGAAGTTCAAATTGCACGGGGAGCTGAGTATATATTGATTTTTTCCGACAACTTCAACAATCATCGTCTTATTTCAGCCATTTTACACAAAACCTTTATGGAACTTACACTTAAACCTTCCTCACGAATTACTCCGTCTATTAGTGAAAACGGAATGAAAATCCGGTTTGTAGTTATTGAGTTTAACGCGTTCAGACAGACAAAAAGACAGACAGACGCGGCGGGGGACTTTCCTTTATATAATAATATTGAAAACTTGTAATTTATTCTCGTCATGTCGATGAAAATCATATAATATATAAACTAATCAGTTTCCTTCTGAATTTGAGTTTCTTTGATGCCAACATGATGTTTATCATGCATTCATAAAATGATAGCTTTGGACATCAGTCGTCTTTGTACGAATTTTACGGTTAATCTGTTTTTAATGTCACATTGATGGCGAGATTATAACGACGCGACGGCTTTATTGCCTATCATGGATGTATAAAGGAGGTTATTATTTAAAAGTGTTTGCTTTAGTAACTATACAAGCACACTAAAAACAAACATTGTTTTTGTGTATGAATCTGTTATTGGATTACTTAAACTCTCAAAGTTATTCATATCATTTAAGACATTTTCCTTTTGCTCCTTCTGTTAACTGATATCTTGGCAGAAAGACACGAGAGTAATATTGATACCTTCTAGAGAAAGTCACTATGAGCTCGATGAAGCAACTTTGTCTGTATATTTGTGTATTACTTACTACCTGCAGCCCGCGACTTTGCCCATGTGGATCTCGGTAGAAACTAATGTTATTCCAAATGTTATTTAAATACGTTCAGATGTTACAACAGGAAGAAGTAGCAAACTACTAATTGACACACGCTCCAATTTTTTTATTATATCATATTCTAGGAAACATTACACTGCGCTATTTAGATCTTAACAAAGTGTAGCTATGCCTTGGGTTCTACGTAACAATTTGTAATATTATGGGAAATACAGGCATCTGGGGGCTGGCGATTACTTAAGCCTAAAACACATACATAATTACACATAATGTATAATCGTTATCATAATATACAGTGCAATCGCTTTAATCTTGCTCTTCACAATACCTCCACGTGCAATGTTAAATCGCGGGATTATTCAAGCGTTGCGGAAGGCTATACGCTTGTTTCATTCATTCATTTATTCACTATCATTGCTCTATTACGAGCTTTCCATAGAAAAAGAAAAACTAAAAGAGCATGATTTCCCATGAGAACGACCGTAAAAAGAGATACGACAATGGATCTTTTGGGCGGAAGAAAGCGCCGTAAACTTACGCGAAATAGACTAAACAATGAACCCTAGATTAAAAGAAAAATACTAAATAAAAATGAATTTAATTGAAATAACAACATTATTATCTCGGCATTATTACTCGAAAACTCTTTAAACATCATAACATATTTTCAAATTCCAATGCCTTTATTAAGTTCCGTATTTCTCTGCTTATCCCTAATGGACTTGGCGTAGTTTTCCATTACAATGAGTGCTCACTTTCCCCGTAATTATCAATTATGAATGAAAATTTAACATAACGGTATGTACATGTATGGGAAAATAAAAAGACCAACGCAACGTTATAGTGATGGGACACTACTATCAACGGAGTATATAAAATAGTTTCTGCTGTCAAAATTGGATGTCGAGACAAATTTGTGGAGGCTCCTGACCTATTGAAAATCCAGTTTTACGTCAGCGGTAGCGTATAAAATTTGATTTGATTTTATTTGAGTTGATTTGATTTTAATTGATTTAATTTTGCTTAATTTTATTTTATATAATTATTATTTCCACTATTTTTTAAACAACTTAACAGAAGGTAACAATAGTGCATGTGGTGCTTACCTGTTAGTGATTGTTACACTAATATATATATATCACTGTATCCTATGTATCTACATGAGTGTAAACAATTGTTGGTGGGCCAATAAAAAAAAGTTAAATACTAAAATTACACATTTTCGATACTCTACTACGCTAAAATACCAAGACCTAAATGTGTAACTCAGAAAACGTCTTATAGCTCGTTCTTTGAGTACCGCACTAATTCGAGATTTACGTCAATAATAAAATTAATAGACCATACATTAAATAACAGTCCCTAACGATGAACAAAGTTTGATGCGTAATAATTCTGTTTTTATACCTTTTCCTCCTACAATCTTAAATTATATTTATTTTATGAAGGAAATAAGATTGAGTATTTTCAATTCTTAATTATATTATTATTGTAAAGCTATGTAAAACAGTGTTAAAAGAACCTTTATCAGGAAACCATTTCCGACTACATCAAAACATCAAACAACTTGAGGCCACCCATTGGATAAAAATTGAGGCTACTTGGCCTTAAGAAACTTGTTTCACATCACTAAGCGTTTCATTACCGGAACAGCGGCGTGTGTGGCCATTCTTTACGAATTAAGTTATTAAATAATGCAAATTATGTATGTTCGTAGCAGTGCGTCCGATAATGCATTATGGCATGCTGTTTTTGTGCTGATAATATAATAATTATGTAGGCGTTTCGCATCCATAAAATAAATATTAAACTTATTGTTTTTGTTTCAGGTATGCATCTGTAAAAACTTTGTTGAATTAGAAGAGAGGAATAAAAATGGAGTTAAGGGTAAATATTGAAGATATGAAAGAAACTGTAACAGACACCTTTAAAAAGCTAAATTTCCACATTTCAGCGTAAAAATGTCCATTCCAAAGCGGTAGCGTTACGGCATAGGTGGTTGACTTCTTGACAAAAGCTTGGTTTAAACACCAATCTATACCACGTTTTCCCATTTCTGATAGAGGCATTTTACTCTAAACGATTTTATTGATTACAGGTATTCATAAAAACATTTGTAATCTGTAATCAATTTCACTCAGCAGTGTGCATATAATTTGTGTTTTGATATAACGAGTAAAATACTCTTATGAATAATTAAGCTATTGTACAAATAAGGCGCTCGTCGCATAGTGGTAACCGAGTAGGTTAGCACATTACAAAGTTAAGTAATAATAGTCAGGTCAGTCTAGGATGGGTGACCATTCTTAACACATTGAGACCCCTCCGTGCCTCGGAGAGCACGTTAAACCGTCGGTCCCGGGTGCCATACAAACATTTGTGGCATTCGTTACGGGTAGATGGAACCCTAAAAAGTCCGACAACCTGTCTAACTACAAAACTTCTATATCGCCTAGTACTTGGGTTATGAAGGTCTGATGGCAGTCGCTTCATGTAAAATATCAAAGTTCGGCCGTATCGTAGTTAGACTGAAAGCGGACCCTAACTTAGTTGGGAAAAGGCGCGGAGGATGATGTGCAAATAACAAAGTACAAAGTATTCGTTTGACACCTTTAATTGGTTATATCCATAGCATAGCAAGCGTCAATAAAGTACCACTACCACTTCGCCTAAGTTTTTTTTTATTAGAGATTTTCTATTTTACGGGTAAATCCCCTCCTCTGTAGGC
Source organism: Callimorpha dominula (assembly GCA_949752705.1). NCBI lineage: Eukaryota > Metazoa > Arthropoda > Insecta > Lepidoptera > Erebidae > Callimorpha > Callimorpha dominula. The sequence continues at coordinate 13,707,037 of OX457011.1, forward strand.
AACACAATTTATGCAGATCGCTTTTATAATGTGATTGTGATGAAGATTTTACGTAATGCAAATGAACATAAGTTTATAACGAAGAAAATTGAATTTGGAACGTACAGATTTTGGGTTAAGAAACCTATTTGCATACATAATGTCTAACGTAGAATTTTATGTGATTGCTTGTATCGAGTTACTAAGGAAACATGTTCTATTTGATCATTTACAAGTTAATATAGCGGTAAGAGCTTTTTATTATTTGTGAAACTAAACAGTGCGATCAAATAATTATGTAACAAAAGGAACAGTTTTAATATTTCATACGCAAAGATAATGTGTAGTCTAGTTGTATTTTGGATGACATTTAAACAATGTCTGACCTTTTGCTAAAAATACAATTTTAATCACCCACGTGCGCCCTACAAAGATAATTTGTAAATATTGAATAAAGAGTCGTATTATGCACTGTCGTGAAAAAAAGGAAAGAGTAAAAAAATATTTTAAAAGTCTAACATAATACTAATGATTTTTCGAAAGTTTTTTTTGAAAAAGTAGAACCTAATAGGACAAAGACTTTCCTATTAAGTTTTAAACCTATTTAACTTTTAAATGTACTTTAAAACTTGATTTTTGATATTTTAAATAAACACTATTCGGCTATTTATTTTAGGTAAAAAAAAAAAAAAAATTTTGTTTACCAAATTACATTTCAACATTGCAACTGTACATAATTCTCAAAAATGTAACATAATAAATAATAAAATCTAAATAAATAACTATAAAAACATAAAACCATTACTTACAACTCATATCTTTTTATGTGGTGTCATAAATACCATTAAGGATATGCTTATTTAGAACAAACCACATTCTTTTCTATATCTGTATATGTGCATGGCATTCGACCCATTTGCGATGCAGAGACGTTGAATTAATCGCAAATACCTGGTGCAGTATCACTAATAGATGTTAAATGCTGGACGATACTTATTGCGTTTAGTTTATTGTGTACAAGTAAGAAAATTACACGCCTTCCACCATTACCTTTTACAAAAACAAATGAATTCCTAAACAAAAATGTGCGCGCTACCGAAACGTTGGCTTCTCAGCCGATTAAACGGAATCGATTTACATCGATATTTACATTCCACATCTCGGTTAATACCTCACTAATAGTACTGATTACCATCGATTCTATCCAAACGCTTTCATGTCACCCGTAATCAATAAAATCGTTTAAAGTGGATAATTGGTGAGCGTAGGCTCGTTATTATGCACGCCAGTTTACGTCTCGTTGGCGGAAAGGTTGTTCATTAATTTTAACTTAAGTCTATACGTAAGTTTATTAGATTTTTGATTCATATTTTATATAATTTGCTATTATTATCAGGAAGTCTAAATACATGACTGCAAGGCTGGTATAATGCTTAAAACGGTCGCCTCTCCACTATATACACACACGGGACAAAAATTTTTGTGATCCACAAATAGTTGTCTTGATTCTGAGCGTCTTTCTTTTTTTTGTGTTGATAAAGTGCCCTGCGACACAGGAATCATTCTTATTGCGCTACTTGTCTTTAAAAATAATCAAAAAAGCATGCTTTAATAGTAAGGTAAAGTAAACCACTTTCCCACACCTTACCCTAGATAACATAGTGGTTAAGAAGTACATAAATAATTACGTTCAATATAATATTTTCTATTATTTCATTGGAAACAAATTTTCATAATATTCTGATACCAAATTATAATTGTAGGTTGGAAGATAAATTAGGTATCACAAATGACATTGCCTGCCATGTTTAAATTTATTGAATTATTAGTTTAGCCCACAGTTTACTTGAATTTAAATGATCCCTCTAACTTGCTAACAGTGAACGAGAATAGTAGGTGCTCTTATAAACTGTGTGTTTTTTTTTATATTCTTTAATATTACATAGTTTAATGAATAGATTCTTAGAAGCATTCAAACGAAATAAAAAGTCTTCAATGCTATATCTAAAATTAATAATATAGATACAAGATGGCTTATTCTCTTCCACAAAGTTTTGAATGACATATGTTTTTAACTATTTTTAACATTCCTATAAATAAATGAAGTATTTAACAATAAAAAGCCGATAAATCGTATTCGTTTCATGTGTTTAAATAACATGAGATTTTAAAGTGTATCTCAACTTGTCGTAAATTTGTTACGGAACACTAATCCGTGAGTTGTTTAAACAGACAAAACAAATATAAAAAAAAATATTATAACTATTAGAAGATAGAAAAAAATAATATGGATTATATTGAGAGTCATATAGTCCCGAGTTTAGTAGCTGGAAGTTGCTGTTGTGAGTTTGTAATGACCCAGACTTTAAGGAACTAGAAGACTGCCTACTTTTTGGTCAGACGGCCACGTGTGAAGTGTCTCATGTTATTATTATTATTTCTCTTTCTATATACAAACTGTTTTTTCTTTAGAATACGCTCACCCTAGACATCGGAGTCATTCGCCTAAGCACGCATCTCGCATTGTATTTAGAAGTTTTGACTTAGCATCATACCCTGGGTGACTTTTAGACAATTCGTTAGGCATTTATACGTTTTTGGTCAAATAAAGTATGCAAGATAATAATAATAATAATAACACCACACATCTCACACACGGCCGTCTGATCCCAAACTAGACAGATCCTGTACTATGGTAACTAGACTGCTGATAAAGATACTTATATATTTCTAAATATATACATATTATAGATAAATTACACCCAGACACAGAACAAATTATCATGCTCATCACACAATTATTTGTCCTGGGTGGGAATCGAACCCACAACCTCTGGGTTAGCAGTCAGAGTCACTAACCACTAGACCAACAGGCCAATCGAATAAATTAAAATCTGATTTACGCGAGTACAGCATTACTTAAAAAACTATGGACGAACTAACCGGTAGCTCTCAAACCTATAGAAAGTTTACTATAATTAAACTATGAATAACTTCTATGATTCTAGAAGCAAAATTCACTGATCTAAATACAAACCGTTCAATAAACAGTTTTAAATTAATATTTGACTTCGAAATCGAATGATCTGATCATCCACACAAATATAAAAGTAAACGAGACGAGGCTAAAAAAAGCAAAGTCAATAACAATGTTTCTCAACAAATGGAACATAATAATTCGAAGATCGTACATAAACTTGAACTTGAAAAGCATGTTGACCTTTGTTACATCAGCGACATTGACACTGCAATACAACAACAGAACGAGATCGACGTGATATCGTTTTCACCTCCCAACTCTGATGGAAGATAGGATATAACAAACAGATTGTTATGGTACATGAAGTAATTGAGATCTGTTGATATAGAAGCGTAGTAAGGGAGATAGGACATAGTGGATAAGCAGCTTTCTTTTGGTTGGTGTGGTGCATTTTGATTTAATGACTCGTGTTATGACGGTGTCTTAAAAAAAGGTTTTACATTTACAATAAGTTTAGAATAGTGCTAAAGAATGTACATAATGCCTATGACGATGATTATAATGTGTGATGCCAGGACTTAAAAAATCGTATTCTGTAGAAGCAATAGTATACAGCAAGTGCTGTGAGAATAATGAAAGCATAGGTCTACTTCATATTGGTATGTAATTAAGCTTGCTAAAAAAAATGGAATAACTGCATGGATCTGGATGCAAACAGAAAAAAAAACAGGCCAAGTGTGAGTCGGACTCGCGCTAAAGGGTTCTGCATCATCGTACAGGATTTAATACTACAAGCCCGAAAAATACGTTTCTAGTAGGGGAGCCCCCTTTAGTTTTTTATTTATTTTTATTATTTGTTGTTATAGCGGCAACAGATATACACATTCTGTGAAAATTTCAACTGTCTACCTATTGCAGACCGACGGACAGCGGAGGCTTAGTAATACCCTGGGTAAAAATAAATTTGGGTACGGCATCCTAAAAATAAAAAAGACAGTGTCTGGTTTCTTTAATTTTTAAAATTTAGTTTTTTCGGCAGTTTAATTTTAATTAATATATCAAAATTACATTTTTGTGAGAATTTTCATTTAAAAAATCATACGTCATCCTGGTTTCTCCGTCCCAGGTGGACGTTTTTCCTAATTGATGATGAGCAGTACAGGACATATGCGTCGCTTCGTTGTTTTTTTTTTGCTTAAATAATGCCTTTTAATAAAATTGACGCTGTGTTTCTATAAATTCACTAAAACAATCATTTTAGGTGCTTTAACTATCTAGTTTTATTTAAATATGTGTGTTTGTTATTTTAGTTAAGTAATCGTAAATTATAAGTTGTTTTGCCTTTTATAATTTCGAATATCCTCTCTGAATCGAACCAAACATAACGAAATTCACACTAAGCCAAGATTACCATCTTTCATTTCCTTAACAACACTATCTTAATCTTCAATTGTATCCCATACAAATTCCCATGATTTATAGCATTGCATAAGTCTGGCGTTAAACTAGAAGATGGGAACGACATTGAAAAAGTTAAGAATTGGATAGATATCGCTGTATTGTTGGAAGCAATTGCACAAATAAATTTACGGATGGTGCTAGTGAGACTTATTTGTGTTGGTTGAATGTTGTTGTTGGTATATGAATTGAAATATGACTAAAATCGAAAGGCAAATAAAATATAACGTTTTGGTGCAATCAAAGCCCTTGTACAATTGTACATGCATCAGCGGAAACAGTTAGTTAGTTTAGATAGTTTGATATGTTAAGCTTTTGTTGCCGACTGTAATTAATTTTGTAAAGAAACTTATAACGTAATTTCCGGTGCTTTTTATGATAACTACGTCAGAAAATGAGTTTAAGAGTCTCAGTTAGATTGCACTGAACGATACCGTCCCAAAGTGTCTGAGCTTTAAGTCAGTGCTGAAGCGCAACGATATTTATCACCACAATATAGATGTAGAAATACAGATGGTAGTGCGGTTGATATATAATAATAGTCTTATAGCATATCCAGTTAACAGTCGCTCGTGATCAATCATCAATATAAATATGTTTATAATTACATAAAGTATTATTGATTTTCAAGATGCAGTATCTTCACAATGGATATTATGCATCAATTTTTTATATACATGGACAATTTGTCTGATTATTTACCGAACAAAATAGTAGGAAGGTAGAATCTTAGTCTATGTACTATTAATGGATCATTCGGTGTGATGTAAGTTAGACATAATAATGGCTTGTTCAATTTAAATTGCTGAACTATAGAAAGTCATAACTACTAATCGAGAACGTCAGTGGTATAACTGCTTATACTATTACATCTTTAGAATATAAAACTTGCGTTTCGAAAACATCAGGGTCTTTATAAATAGCATTGTTTATTTCTTACTCATCCAATTAATTTTTGTCAATTGAAAAGTTGTTATATAAATATAAAAACAATCAACCGAAACCGCTAATTTAGATGTAATGAGATTTATTGTCAGGAAACGTTGGTTAACAAAAATGTTACACAAATGTAAGTCAGCACCATTGCATTTTATCTTGAATAAATGTGCACATCTTTTGCAACGTACATTTTAAAATTAAATGATGGAAATTTAAATGATGATGATAAATTATTACAAGAAGAACATTAAAAAACTATAAATGAAATATACAATTATTTTATTTTATATAGTTCGTAACTATAACAAAATCTCCATAAGGCCATCATGTCAATAAAAAATATAATGTGAACAAAAAAGTACAAAAAAATGTGTATCTTCTGGAATCAGAGAAAATTAATTTTAAAATCTGACAACGCATTCAAGAAACATTGCGATTAAATAATGATTTAATCGCCATGTTTCTTGACTTGCACCACACCACAGAGCCAGCTCACGGGTATTGATGTCACTCCTAGTGTTACCTTCAGCACTTCCTACTTCACAATCATTTCCAATATCGCTACATTTAACGTAAACATATCTGAGAGAAATGTACGTGTATTTAGTACTATATCAATTTCTTATATGGCTTGGATAACGTTAATTCATTTATATTTTTTAAATTTTTACCTGTATCTAAAGTCAGTAACAGTTTTATGTATAATAATAAAGCCCTTATTGATTCATAAAAAGTAAAATATAATTTGGGATCCCAATTTCCCATATTGTTTTAATTCAGTATGAAAAAAGAAAAATCCTTTTGTAGTTTACGTAAGGTCTAGTCTAGATACTATAATAAGAAACTCCCGAAAATTCCCGAGCGTACTAAATATTCATGGATTAAGTAAGGAAAGTAATATTTGTTTATTATCAAAAATAACCATGTATTTATTGAATCTCGTCTTGCTGTAATGTGTGTAGGGCTTTGGTGAGGCAGTAACTAAGGTAGTTAATGTTTGTATGACTTAAATAGATCTAATTTATGTAAATTCATGCATAAAATGTGTAAATTGGGTAAACGTTGTGTTCGGAAGTCTAGATTTACACATCTATTTATTTCTCCTCCTCCTCTTCATACGAAGCTGAAGTAATCATGAATGTAATTAATCATATAATATTTCTTCTATGATGAGATTAGCTTCAGTTAATGAATAAATATGAAGATTTATAAATACGTGTGAATATAAACCAGCTCTTGAATCTCACGAAGTTAAATTAAGAGATCAATTCTAAATTAATAGTTGGAGCCCATAATAAAGCTGTAAATTAAGATGCTAATATTCAAAAAGTTAATACAAATGAAAAGTTTCCAAATTAATCTTATTTGCCTATTAGTAAGTAAAATTATGGAAAGTTATGGGTGGTGAAGATAGAATTAAACTGTTTTGATGTCATTAGTGCGTATGTTTAATTAAAGTACTAGACAAAGACATAATATATTTTATAGTACTCTAACATTAAGTAAGGAATAAGTAAACAATTTCTATCATTTATATGCAATAATTGCGGTTAGGATGTAGGTAACCGTGTTGTTGCAATCCTTGTCGTAAGATGTATGCGTAACTTACCGACAAAAATTTTAAATGCCTCAGTGGACAAGCATTACTGGCGTATAATTCTTTTCCTGTTGTAAGGCTATGAGTAAGGAAAATTCAGCACAGCTTTAGCAACGCACTAGTGACGTTAAGGCCGCTAATGTTAACCGCTAACTTTTTTATATTAAAAGAACGCATTCAAAAATATTTCAAAATTTTGTGGCATAGATATGGATAACTTCTTTTAATCGTGTTTATCTCCCAGTAAGCGTCGTTTCAGTTTTAAAGAAGCGGAGGAATGCAATCTCTTATTCCGTAGCAGGCGCATCAGGCGCTGGAGAGTGCAGAATGATTTCGGATCTCCATGAGCGCTTGCCTGGGAGTAGCGGGTCAGACTACCTGGTTTCCTTGCAGAAGCAGGCCTGAGACGGCGGCCCGATGTGATACGCGCGAGCCTCTCTGACATGGAGTCATCATCTCTCCACTCCTCTTCTCTCTCTGTACTGGAGTACGGGGGCCTTACAGAGAGAGCGCTGATAGAGTAGGCGACCACATCGTGTGGTCGCCTGTGGTTCAGGCGGCCAAACACTGCTGGGTTTTTGGAGACTTCCTTCTTAGAGCATACCCGGGTCCTCTGAAAAAGACCCACTTTTGATCGTCACACCGATTCGATTCTAACATACCAATTTACCGCTAGTTCCGGTGAAGTGATGATCCGTCCGGATTTCTACACGATAACAAAAATACCAGTTTTAAATTTAAATAGAATTCCCGTGTTTTTTAATCTTTCTACCACAAAATTATTTAAGCCTTTTGCTAAAATTGTATAAGTTTTGTAATATATGCTAATAATCGTGTTGAAAATAGATTTACGAGCAATTATATGAACGTATCTTGACCTACATCAGAAGCATCAAATTAAGACAAAACCAAACGCCAAAAAAAAGAAATCAATGAATTAAAATAAAATATTAGTAACTAAATACTTCATAGCTACTAACATCTCGCTAAAATCCACAATAAATCACAGTAAAACACAAGAAATTGGATAAAAAATATCAAAATTTAAGAACAGATTCTCTTCTCATATTACGAAGTGTATTAAGAACTTTGCTACTTTGCTTAGAATGTTTCTACATCCATCTTTGCTTGACATTAATTATGTATAAATCTAATTCTCAACTTTTATGTCTTGCAAATTATGTAAATTCAACACATTTATAAAATTTATTAACAAGTGAACTAGTTTATTTGTGTTGGGAAACTTTTACACTAGAAATATTTTGATTTTGTTTTTATAGCTTTGTATTCACAATTTCTCAACCAATTATTATAAATTTTAAAATTGGGATTAAGATTCCTTGGAATAAGATTAATATGATAATAATCTATCATCATTATTGTGGTCTTTCTGATTTTATTCTTATCACTTGGGTTTGGAGCAGGTCTTTTGGGTAACCTCTTCTCTGCTGTGGTCTCTATCTCCTACTGGGAATTTTATCTTTCATGTCAGCTTGTAAGCTTCTCAACTTTGACCTTACTAGGAGCACTTTTAGAGTTATTTACTCAGTCTCTCTGTTATCTCTTCTCGTTCCATAATACCCTCAACCATTCTCAAATTTGCATATGCAATCGTCTTTCCAAAATTGTTTAACAATTACAAGATTTTATTTGTAATCAAATAGATTTAATACTAACACAGTATTAAAAGATGGAGACATAGTACTGATGTTAGTAACAACAACGATTACCTTTATATTTATCAATTTTATTTTAAGGGATAGTTTATACTTCAAGAGCAGTCTCATAAAAAATTAAAAAAGTACATTAACTCAAAAATTTTTAGACGAACTGAAATCTTTTGTGCTTTAAAAGAAATAATAATCTTCATTTCGTTTAAAAGGCTGAAAATTTTAAATGACTTTGAAAAGTCATATAAAATTTTCAATCGATTGAAAGGCTGAAGCCTTTCAATCGATCCTAAAGAAATGAATTAAGGCTATTCACAAACCGACATTATCGGTCAACGAACTCCTCGAAATAGCCGGCCCTAATACTATTAAAGTTATTTTCGGCACACAAGTCCGAAATACGAAATTGAATCAGGGTTACCAGTGGTCGGGAGTCGTTCTGGTAACGTAATCTTGTGATTGGCTAATCGTGGTCTTGAATCAATATATGTACTTAATGTTTGTTATTTATTTACATTTTATTTAAATTTATGAATGTAAACAGGCGGACTTAGTACCTTGAAGCGCAGGTACTTCTTAACTGCGTTTAACTAAATTTTACGTCTTAAGGAGCATACTTTGGTATGACTCGTTAACTAATTTTATTAATTTAATTTTGTTTCTTATTTTTCTTTATGATGGCTAAAGTATAAGTCCCTCAGTCTCATAAAAACATATTAAAAAGCTTTGCGAATGAACGAACTGTAAATTCATTCACTTCCACTCCCTACTTACCTTTCACTTTAGCTCATTGATTAGTTTGTAGTTTGTTAAGGCTACAATAAAATTATAGAAATCATTTTGAGATCAATATTTTATTTGTCTTTGTTCCCAAGCGAACAATACATTACACAAACAGCTGGTATTCACAAAACTGACTACTGAACTCACTTAAAGGCAAAATCAAATAATAGAATTTTGCTTTATAAGCAAACCCTATTATTTGTTTTAGTAATTAGTACTAGCAGTTAGGTTTTTGGCAACCCTAATTTAGACGAACCCAAAAATAATCTAGCTATTACTCGGTTACTAGACTCCACTGAGCTTTGATCTGACAATAAAACGATGCATAAATTGATATTAATTGATTCGGCGCTTTTGATCCAAATCGATTTTAATATCGATTTTTATGTTATCCCGGTATGGTTAAATGATTGATAGTGTTGGTATTATCAATAACAAAATACTGTTTTGTCAAGATAGGTGTAATTTTGTGTGATTAATGTGAATTTATATATTATATTTAGAAAGTGTGGTTTTTAAACATTTTCTACACTTTTAACCAAAAAAACATGCGTAAAATCCTGTGATAAGTGGTCAGTGGTTATCTGTGCCTATTACATTTTTAAAAGGTCACTCGCATTATTCACAAGAACTATGACTATCTTGATTATATGGAGATATTTCTGGATTTTTACATAATATACCACAAGGCGCCAAAAAGTGCATACGACTTTTTCCTCCCCACCCTGTTACATAAACATTATATAATTATTAAAAACACTACTAATAAAGTAGACTACATTTTATTAGTGTTCGTATTAACTCTTCCAACTAGGCTAAATACTTTCACTTATCTATTTAATATCATTCCATCTACAAAATCAAAAGTTCATGTCCCAAACTGTCAAAGGAGTACACTGTCTACTTCCTACAAAACTTTCCAATAACAATTCTGTGCCAAATAGATCGGTTTATATTAACAGAAGGTCACCACATACTTTACCATAGCCAGTTGTGGGTGTTAGAACATACGCTTATGTGTTCAGTGGCAACTCCATATAAAGTCCTCATTTTGTTTTACCCGCGGCCACACTTGTGACATTACGTAGAAGAAGTATTACATGCACGTATAAACATTTTCAAGTAGTGATGGTACCACAATTACTATTCACTCATTTACATAAATATTAAAGATACGTATGTAAGTTGCAAGAGGTAGTTTTCTGCTCGGTTTGCAGTCGCCCGTTTGGAAATATAACTTCAGAAGGCCATAAAAAAAAAACACTAGGATTTTGACATACACACTCACAGGCAGTGAGATGTCCTATGTCCTGTAAACCTGAACACACATTTTATCAATAAAAGAAGGCAACGGAAGAAAATTGATGTATTGAATGGGAATTTCGGGAATGGAGTGATATTGCTTATACGGATAGTCAGGATCCCATACCTGTAACTAGAACTGGTTACTGGAGCCAATAACTAGCGATAACTAGTATTCAGTTTTTACTGTAGAACACTGTTGTCATACAAGAGCTGCATATGGATTGACAACGACCAGGTGAAACTGCTGATGTTTCATTTATAGGGCAAATAATCGCTTGCCTTCACACGAACAGTATGGTTGTTTGCCATCATTTAATAATTTACAATTTAGTGGTATTAAAAAAAACGATGGTAAAACTGAAAAGCGTGTCAGCCCTTGCTCTTGTGATGGTTCGTACCGCCTAATGTGACCAATAGTCATTCTACCATACAACTAATTTTCGATAACTATTCTGTATGACGCGTAAGGAATCGAATATTTAACAGAACGATTCGATTCAGATAAAGATCGTTTGTGCCTTCTTTCTTATTCAAATCATACGTTTACTAGTTAGCAATTAGGAGTAACAACTTCTCAAATAATACTGATCTTAAAACTAAAAGTTTAAGAGTTCTGAAATTTTTTAAGTAACTTTTTAAAAACCTTGCCTCAAATACACTGAAATCTCCCTATCCTTAAATTTCTAAGTAATAGCGGTCGAAATAGATAGCTAATGCCTCCAAAAAGCTACTGTCAAAGAACTCTGTAATATAAATATAGTTTCCAAAAAACCTGTCTAATAAATAAAAACACTAATCAGATGACTAAGTCAATGCTATCTTAGTATCAAATCCGAATAATTTAGCCGATTACGAATACATCAAATTTTCCGAATATGCAAAATACTAAACGAATATTCAGTTAGTGACGGACGTAACTAGTTACTTATGTAGATAATTAATAAGTGAATTATAAAATAATGTCATTAAAATGTAATATATACCATCGTTATTACACAGTATCTAGTTTAATCACATCTCTAGTTTAAACCATCAATAAACAATGAAATACGATAGTTTGAACATATTTTTTTTGTTTTGTACCAAGCGGATTTTGTTCAGACGGGAACTCCGCAGTGCATTCCTCTGCTGCGAAGAATTTATTTCAATAAACAAACAATCTGACAACATATAAAGATATGATTTATATAATAGTATAGATTACTGTCGACCAAGACATATATCCATCATCAGTGTCAATAAACTTGCCTTCGCCTACTTGCCGCTACTTAAACATGCCAAACAATATGATTCATATAATAAATGTCTATTTATCTGTCAATCAGTGGTGAAGTGTCTCTTGTTCTGTAAGTACAGATGGCTTTGTCGATATGTAAATAGTGTTTCTGAGTGATCGATAAAATTTGGGTTATCGATATCGGCCACCCGCAGCGTCGGTTTTCGCACACGATTTCATGGCTTTTGTTAGTATCAGAACCACAAAATATTTAGCTGTGCATTTATGTGTTTATTTTAAAGGTCCAGCAACTTACGGTAACTTCATACAAGTCTAAAAGCCCGCCTTGTCTTAAAAAAAATAAAAAGCTAATTTGTAGTATTCATTACATTACTCTTAATTTTCACTTCATCTATCAGAAACCTCTTTTATTAGTAACTAACGTACCCGACAGACGTCGTACTGTCAAAATTTCAATTAAGTTTAATAAATTTATTACCCTAAAAAGTTATTGGAACTGCTCCTAACATGTAAAAAAAAATAGCCAAACTCATCTAGTTATTCTTAAGTTATGCTCTTACCAACGAACACTTTTATTTAGTTTCATTTGTCCCATTGTCTGTCATGAAATCTTGCAAGTTATTTTTAAGTTAGTTAAAATAAAAGCGTGTTACATTGTGACGGCAAGAGAAATAAAGAAGGTGTAACACGCTTTTATTAACCGACGAAAAAAAAAGGAGGTTCTCAATTCGACCGTATTTGGTATTGGTATAGGGCTCTGTTTCCGCATCTAGACTCATATGCGGTCCATTATGCGTATAATTCGACCGTATATATATATATATTTTTATGTATGTTCCTTTAAAAAAAAATGGATATAATGTACCTATAAAATAGTATATTAATTTTAGAATAATATTATTTTTTACTTTTTATTAACAAGTAATAAAAGCTTGTTTAAAAAAAAAATATATTTATATAGATTAAGAGGTATAAACATACCATTAACATTAATGATACATTACATTTCGTTAATATTGATGAAAGTAAATTAGCACTTCTCTAATTTATATATATATAAATAAATAAAATAAAAAAATATATATATATATAATATAATAGGAGGCAAACGAGCAGACGGGTCACCTGATGGTAAGTGACTACCGTCGCCCATGGACACCTGCAACTGAAGAGTCACAAGTGCGTTGCCAATAATAATTCTAATCCACTGCCTCTTAATCATGAATCATGGAATATTTTATCCCGCTACTACAAATCTTGAAGACTAGAACGACGCAGACTTACAGCCATCCAATAGGAGAAGCACCTCGACACTTGATAAGATCTGCGCTAACTAGCTACTACTAACTTTCAGGTCCTGGAGCTTTGGTGAGTAAACTCATGAGAGCTCCAGGTCGAGATAGATACCATCCAGGCCATGTTTTTGTTTGCGAAATTATTAGTATAAAAAGTACTAAGCGACGAGTGTGGGCGCTAGACGGCCGATATGTCACGTCACACGCACGAATTCCAGTACAATATTTTATAGAATAAGAAAAATACTTGTTTCATTTATTTTAAAATTTATATTTCAAATCTCAAAACTTTATATTCAATAAGGTTCATATTGGCATAGCGATCATATTTATATACCCGTGGAATAGTTTTATTACAATGTTGTTTAGATAAAAGTATCAACGACCCCGTAAACCGTCTATGCTTTAAGCGATAATTTTAACAAGAAAAGTAGAAGGCATAGACCAAGAAAAGAAAAATACATACATAAATAATAAAATAATATTGACATGGGAATTAACGCAATCACTTATTAAAAAGTACTTTTGATTAGCCTTACATTTCGACTGGGTTGCACTAGCCATGGTCTCAGACTCCGGATGTCTTAATAAAAGCTGTTCCCGGATCCCTCCTATTTAAGGCGCAGTACGGCACACCGTGTGGTTTTAGTCGGTTCGATTCCGACACACCGCCTCACCGTAAACCCCGGTGGGGTGACGGCCCGAGGGGGTTTCCACACGCACAAAAAAAAAACCGTGGTCTCAGACTGACTTTTAAATACGATAATTCCCATCAACTTATTTATATTATCATAGAATGCGAACATTTAAAAGTTAGTATATATATAGATAAGACAAATTTGTTAAAGTTAATGATACTGACGACAGAAACTATTGCCAAGCATTGCAGCTGAGGTTTAAAGTGCCCATAAAGATCGGATGTGAAACGACAGTATATTTTTTATAAAACTACGCCTGTAAATTCTCGAAGGAATAAGCAGAGATGTATTAAACACATACTTCGCTAGGTAAAATGTTGGTTGCAAGCAATAAAGGTCAACCTTTTGCTATCTACTGAACACAAATCCAGTCTCCGTTCAAAAACTGAAATAAAAATCCCCCTGACAATTTACTCTACCCGATAATTACTCCCATGACTTACAATCGCAACTAATAATAAGATCGTTCGTAAATATAATAATAATAATACTTTAATATCAAAAAAGCCAAATACAATTTGTCCATCTCATCCAAACCTAAAAGTACCTACAGTTGTATACAACGCTTTTTTTTTTAGAGATAGAGTGAACGTCAGTGTCTAAGGTAGTGTATATATAAAGAATTATCACTTTTAAAACACATAAACAGAAGAGATAATGTAATTTTATTAAAACTCATATTGTATACTGAAAGTGAATAATTAATAAAGTAAAAAGTTAAACTCTGTAAAACACAATAATAAAACCCTTGTAAGTTATTTCATAGCCACCACAGATTTCTGCTCGAATGGAAGGGTAATTACCTATTAAAAATCTCTATAGCCAACATAGTTTAGGGTTAGGGTTTATTTCTTTTCTAGAGCTCCATTTAGTTTGTGATGGACAAGTTCTCAACAGTGTGACGAGAGTCTATAGGTACCGGTAATATAATCGTTTAATCACAAGGTAACTAAGGTAAAAATGTCTCATTAGATAAGAATACTTTGGTAATCGAATACAAATTTGGTAATCGATTGCAGTTTGAACTGTACCAACACCCGTACTGGGTATTCCAAACGCAGATCAGAATTCAAAACGGTTACCGCCGCCAGAGGCGACAACTCGAAAGAAATAACATTATATCGATATTATTAATATCGATTCTTGATTTGTAATCGATATGCGGCAACACGGTGTGTGGGCTACTTGACATCTACTTATATCTAGGTTGGACTTCACCTAAATTGCTTAAGCATTCGTTTGTAAATATCAAATTATTTGTAACGGTACTGCGTATAATTATATGTTATTGACAAATATCAGTGAGCAGTTTTGATAGTATATTTTTTGTAAATATATTGGTGAGATGTGGTATCTACAGTACATTAAAAAGTATAGAATATTTTGTCATCTAAACTATTATGAATTTTTTATAGATGTTTAAAAGGTTATAGTAATGTCAATAAATAAGAAAAACCGGCCAAATGCGAGTTGGACTCGCGCACGTTGTATGAATTTACTTATTTATTTTTAAAGTGAATATACAACTAAATATTCTGTAATTATTTCAAGCGTCTACCTGTTGCCGTTATTAATGTCGAGCAAAAAATGGCAAAAAAAATCACGTTTGTTGTATGGAAATAACATTATCTGTGAAAATTTCAACTGTCTAGTTATCATGGTTCATGAGATACAGCCTGTTAACAGACAGACAGACAGACGGACAGTGGGGTCTTAGTAATAGGGTCCCGTTTTTACCCTTTGGGTACGGAACCCTAAAAACGTAAATTGAAATATAATTGTTTTTATATAAGACAGATACCGTGGGATTGTAGTATAAAGAAAAGCAATATAACAGAAAATATTCCGTTTATTGATATTCTTTAAAAAAACTTTTATAAGGAACTGTTCCCCACAGTTTCACTCGCGATTATGGTCACTCCTCCACTGTAAGGATTGTAAAGAGCCTATAAACATTCTCAAATAGGACTATCTCATGAAAAAATATTGTTTAGATCCCACTAGTAGTTTCAGATAACAGCGCGTTAAAAAAAAAACAAAATATTCAGCTTTTTTATTAGTATTAGTAGTTCCAGACCAAGAGTAACACATAGACTAAAAAAATAACTAATAAGACAACAGCTTGCCTCCAATTTCTGGTTATTTACATATACTCGTATTTTTTTAGAAGCAATCATGTTTTTAATTTGATATCTGATATTGGTAAACCTTGCTAGACCAGTGTGTATTACCCGTGATGGCATACGGATCCGAAACGTAGTCTCTCACGATGGGCTTGATAAGCAAGCTCAGAGTCGCTCAAAGAGCCATGGAGAGGGCTATGCTCGGGGTTTCTCTGCGGGATCGAATTAGAAGTGATATACAGACGAACTAAGGTTACCGACGTAACCGAATAGTCCAGCCAATTGAAATGGCAAGTACGCATTACGGATGGCCGATAGGGCCAAAAAGTTCTCGAGACCACAAACCGGAAAGCGCTTTAACGTAGGAGAGCCATGCTTCGGCACGTATGGGCCGGTTCGACTCCGTTCGATACCACGGCCTTACAGAAAACCGGCAGTGAGGCAATGCTTGCATTGCATTTCACCGCGTGAGTGAGGTTACGGGAGGCCCTAACCCTTCCCTTTCCCCTATTCCCGTCCTTCCCCTATCCCCACTCTTCAGCCCCTCCCCCTCTTTTCCTACTCCCACCTTAAAATGCGGCAACGCACTTGTGACTCTTGAGTTACAGGTGCCCATGGGCGGCGATAGTCATTTACCATCAGGTGACCCATCTGTTCGTTTGCGTCCTAAATCATAAAAAAAAGCGTAGAACTTCTATCAGCAAAGTGGACGGATGACCTAGTAAAAGATCATAGGCCGAAGGTCGATGCAGGCCGCTTCCAACCAGTCTTCTTCAAAGTCATTAAGGGAGGCCTATGTCCAATAGTGGAAGTCCTATGGCAGCAATAATGATGATGATGAACCCTAGCTAAAACTATTATAAAACAGAGCATTTCAAAAGAAACGAGTTCCTGTAACGGTGGTTTGAAGAACTAGTCCTTATTTAATCGTTCGTTACAAACTGATGATGCCAATTAGAGCATTTCTATAGAAGCGTTCTCGATTGTGACCTAATAATTAAAATGTTTTGGAATTGGCCCAATTATCCAAAGCCGAGGCCAATAAAGGCCTAGCAATGGTCTAATTAAAGTTTCGAGAATAGTTTGGTAGGCTAGTAGCCTAATAATAGATCACAAGTCCCAAAGCCGTAATATATTTAAATATGAATCAAAATATGCCTCAGTGATAGAGTTGAATATCTGATGTGATAGTTACGAATTTTTATGTTTATTTTATTAAGCTAAGTAATATAGGGTATAAACGTAAGCTGTTCCCAGGGTCTTCTCTCAGTGTTCACTTATCGGATTCATAAAAGTTTATAAAATAGAAAAAAATATGAAATCTAATTGTAAATTGCCCTACGACAGAGGGAGTATTCCCTAAAAAAATATACGGAAGCTAACATGCATAGCATGGCCTGCCAAATATTGTGGCAGGCCCTTGTTGCGGAAGAACGCAATGGCGATTCTCGCTACCCCGATCTTGAATCAGGGGCAAGCAGCGGAACACCGGGGTGGTTTTTAGTCGATAAGAGTCAGACAGACCCCTTCGGCCCTCCCAAGGGCGAAGGACATCCATGAAGATCTTCCATCCCGTTACATAAAAAAAAGAGACATGGCAGGCCCTACTCTAAAAATGTAAACTAATTGAGGGGCTGCGATTCTAGTGCTAATAAGAAATATCTCTATTTTCTATACCGAGGTTTTCTTAACAGTGCCTCTTCGTTGCCAGTCGGGATTACAGATCGGGTAGCTGATTGGTGTCCTATCGAATTCGAACAAATTTGCAGACAACAAAAATATCATGTTTATTGACCGTGACTAAGGTCCATATTAGGTTTCAACCAATAACATGTCCCAACAAAAACAAGTCCTACATATTGACAGTTGAAATTACACATTGTCCCATCGAAATTCCTGTGAGAAAATGCGTTAACATTTTTTGTCCACTGTTCATTAATTCCCTGCGTTTGTTTTTTGACCCAATACCGGTTAGTATGGACTTAATTTTCACATGGAATACTTGTAAATGTCCGTGGGTAAGTTAATGTGTGAATGGTCACATGCTTTTCTCTAAAATAGAATGTATTTTTGTTACCAAGTAAATCAAATAACACATGGTGTGTTGTTTTATGTACTTATATTTCTACCAGAGGATATTATGTTCTGTCACAGTTAACGTTTTAGAGATGGATTCACTAGTTCGTTTATTTGCCCAAAAGTATTTATTGTTAAAGTAAATAATTTACTGCTTTTATATTATTATTATTTAAAATTCTTACTATTTTTAAGTGTATAGACATGTATTTTCAGAGGAAGGAGTGGATTATTTTAAGTAAGAACCACAAATTCGAACCGTCGTACTCGCGGGAAAATATTTCGATATTTCAACCTATTCTGGTACATTTAGAACAATATTATTATTGGATATTGATACTATATTATTTTCTGTACTGCTCTCTGTAATATACCATTGAAATTTTTGTATATCTTGCTACATAAAATCAAAATACAACGTATTTTTGCAGTCCGGACGGGAACCCAATGTAGGGTGAATTAACAGTAAGGTACATACATATTGTAGCGACGGCACTCTCGCTCAGCTTATATACTCCTTCGATTGGAAGAATAACTCTTTACTACGCGAGAGGCACAGGCTGGTGGCACCAAACTCTAATTTAGAATACGTTCGAAATATTTTATGAAGAATAAATTTTGAAGACAAGAGAGTCGCCCGGCAGACAGAGGACGGTCTGGACGACTGTCGTGCCAAAGGTGCACGGAATAGTTCAAGAAATTGTATTTATAATTAATTTGTGTGAAGTTATAATTGTTATATGAATAATCTGATCTTGATTATGTCGCATAGTGCGTTTGCCTGCTATTTTAATTTTCATCCTTTAGCTAACATCTATCGTTCCCGATACCCTAAAGCCCCAAGCTTTACACGTTACACGTGGTTTACACGTGGTGGAAGCGTTACACATGGTGGAGTACGCCGTAGGTGATTTAGAAGAAGTACTCCACGTGTTACAATATACAGTATACACATAGACATTTATTTTTAAATTTAGCTTGTCAATGTGACCTCAACTTGCATGATGGTAAGCTGGATTGAGGTCCAAAGATTAAAGGCTACCATTATACATATATACTAGCAATACTAAAATGGATGTCCTTAGTTTGACAGCCTCAATAGATGACTTTTCATGCCCCGCTTAAAGGTGCAACTAAGAAAGGAGGTGCTAAACCGTTTAGTTCTTCTTGAAATTGTTTGCTCCATATAGGGTGACATCTCAGCCGGCCACGTGTTGTTTTGCATTCCTGTCTGTGGCAATTCGTTGAGGTTTATCCTCGGCTGTTGTCTTGCTTTCTCAATTAACATTTAACTATGGATTTGCGCCACGTTAATTAATAATACACTTAATTCAATAAACTGTAGTCCACAATTTAAAAGTAGATTGTTCTAATCGAGACTAGGGTCGAGAGAGAACTTAAGAAACAGTGTTTTAAAACGTCACTATTTAAATGAAGTCTATTAAACTTTTTGATGCTAGCATAACCTTATCTTCTAAATGCAAAGTAATTTCCTGTATAATTTCTAATACAGCAAAACCTATCATTAAATTAATAACCTGCATTAGATATCAAATATTTCGCAAGTCGTATAACTGCAAGATCAAAGCTGGCATAGGCTGCCACGCTATCGCAAATGTAGGGCACAAGCATTAAATTGACATTCGAACAAAAATTTCTTAATTGGCTTTAGACATCTTGTATATACACTTAAAAGGAACGACATGAGATTTACTTGTCTATGTTATTTAGAATGCTATTAAACCGTTGGTTTTAAAGTGTTCATCAATCTTTCTATCAAAGAAACTGGTACAGCTACACACATTGCAATAATCACAGATTAATGAATATGCATTTATGCAGAGATGAGTGTTTGCAATATATGCTACACCTGAGTGAAAATTGCAGAACTACTAGTGTTAGAAGATATTTATCTTGCTCTCCATTACGTTAGATATTTCCTATGACCACAGCTGGTTTAGTACATGTTTCTGAATCAAAAAAGAAACATTTTCTTCAGGCTAATCTTACAAGAAACGAATTATGATTGTGCCTATAGTGTTTCTGGTCAAGGAGAGACATATTCGAATTTATTTATTTGGTTTGCTGACAGTTGTTGCACTTAAATTATTATACACATACTTATTCTAAATGTACAACCATAAATGATCAAAATAAGAGAATTAGATCTTGTTAAGTACAGTACGGTACGGGAGGGTAAATGGGAGTAATTTTGGAACGTGGATAACGAGCTGGGACTCTGATGTCATAGTTATAAAACTACAGACCACTTGATAGAAATATGATAATTTGGGCAATATTTATTAACCAAAATAGACAGCAATAGTTATGTTTATGATAGCTCCATTCTTCTGAGCCAACTAAGAGTGATGAAAACTACAACTTTTTTCTTTTGAGCTTTCAAAATAGCTTATCAGTCCATTCTCCCAATCATTTCTAAATCAGTTGTTTGAATGAAAGATTAATCAAAACAATGCCAGAGGTGTATTGAAACAATAATTTATATAACCTACTGCTGAAAGTAAGATAACAAAAACATAACTATTGATCTACAAAGCAAAAATTAATCAATACACAATCATAATTAATCATAGATACCACACAATACGCCTGAACAGAAAATTGACTGAATACATTTGGCAAGTAAGAAACATACATAATAATATGTCTAACAATCATTTGGGGATACAACCGGAACTCGCATTTGATTTAGACACTATTTTCAAAGTCAGGCAGTCAGTCAGGCACCTTGCGCTGCGAAAAAAATATTGTTTTGAAGTGAAAACTTCTTTTGGCCTCCGTTCCTACTTAATATGTCCGTATTTGTCCGACTGTTTTAATAGAAAGTATATCTATACTAATATTATACAGCTGAAGAGTTTGTTTGTTTGGTTGAACGCGCTAATCTTTTGAACTACTGGTTCGAATGGAAAAATTATTTTAGTGTTGCATAGCCCATTAATCGAGATAGGCTATAGGTTATATAACATCACACTATGACCAATAGGAGCGGAGCAGTGACTATAAACGCAAGTGAAACCGCGGGGACGGCTTGTATATAGTAAAATCACGCCTTTCTTCCTTTGGGGTAGGCAAAGACAATAACCGGTCACTTATTGCTACCCTTACATACCTCACGAGCTTCCTAAATAAATCTTATCTGCACCTTCACAATATTACGTTACAATCGAAACAACGAAAAAAAAATAACCAGCACTGAATTCTCAAATCAAATCCCAAGTGATAATCAAACGATAACTATAACGAGACAAGTAATAGGTTTCGTGGTAGGGGTCAATACAGATTAATGATATAGATTAGATAATAATTAATGTTAGTCAACTGTAGGCAAGGGTATGAAAGTGAAAGTAAAGTAGGTATATGCTGTCAATTTCAAGGGTATAGGATATGAAATCATTAGTTTTTGTCATTGTGTCCGCTTCTCTTTGACATATCAAAATGAAACGTTGCGAGGATAAGCTAGACAAATTACTTTACTCCTCCTTTTGACATCATCACAAAAGGATATCACGTTAGAACTGTCTGTGGAGCGCCTGTCGTAAAACAAAAATGATTGTGGTATACGTCTGTCGTAGTTATGCATTTATTAGAACTTTACTTCTAAATTCCAGAAGTGATTGGTGTATAAACTCAATAATTAAATATCTCTGCCCGTCTAGTTTTAAAATTGGTAAATCTTAGAACTGTAGTTTCTTGGTGGATGAGCCTCGACTACAATGGCATCCGTGGACGTGTCTTAGTTGCCTTTGCATTGCTTACGCTTTTATTTAAATATATGTTGTGTATTGTACCCAGGAATAATAAACTAATTTTTTCTAGCCGTCAGTCACAAAGCAAAGTTCAACTGAGGGTTATTTGCGCCTAAAGCGGTTCGCACAAATAATACCATGCAAAGTCTCAGTGTAAACAACTGTCTAACGTCAGCACGATCGCCGTAGGGTGAGAAATAATATTTCAAGATTATGTGTAGGCTTGAAAGAAAAGTTGAATTAGATTTACCTACTCTACCCAATATTTGGCACAAACTTGACCATTTTTACCGCGTAACCTACTTATAAACGTTCGTTACAAAATTTTAAATACAAACCCTAATCACCAGCAAAAGCAGCATACCTGTTATATGTTTGATTGACTTTTACTCGATTTCAAGCTACCCACTTACCCAATTGGTCGAGTACCTCCACCCTGCAGAAGAACATAGTTATTGCCTTTTCTGGTGGTGAGTAAAGTTCATAGGGCTCCATAAGAATTAAGGGCGGTTATTTTGGCAACGCCGAAATTACACGATTAGTATTGCGTTTATGGGCTAATATTACATATAGGCTCAGAGCAACAATTAGTAATTATTGCTCTTAGCATATATCTTTTGATAATTGTTGACACATGAACGATCACTAATCGTCATTTTCTTTTGGTGTAATTCTTCTGTGTACTTGCGTTTGAACAAACATAGATATAACTATTTGCATCGAGCGGTACCCTGTCATATTTTAAGTTCTTCAAAATCAACTGTTATAATATGATATAGTAATTAATTCCTAAATTATTAAAATGAAAGTGACGAATTTTAGCCGAACAAAACATATAGTAGCACGTCTACTTCAAATATTCGTTTTACTAAAATGAAGAATTCTATATGCTATTCTCTAAGGATCTTTAGAAATGTTCCGGTACCGACAATGCGAGAACGTTCAATTGCCGCACCGCACGTCCGCTCTGTTTGCCCACGCCGACGCCCACTACCTGCGGCACCTACATCTGAAGTGATACAGTGGGCTTTTTATTGTTAGTCTATAGAATTTGATATCTTTGATGTAGTAAATAAAACTGCAGTTACGTCAGCTAGGAGTTAGCAGTTGAGAAGATAGTAAAAATGTAGTTTTTAGGTTATAAATTTTATGAATATTGACATCGATCGTCATACAAACAGTTTCACGGGCTGACACAGGGCCTGCTTTTAATATAGGGGTTAAACCTTAGGCTGCCACTCTGATCTAGTACGGATTACCAGAGTTGCAGACGATTAGGGAGTCTTGGGTATATAGGTCTCCACACTCGTGATCAAAAAAAAAAAACTCCGCTTGCTAATTTTGAATACGACTTTGAATTGCAGAATTTTGCGATCCAGATGACCTTGAGCCGTTAGCGTGAATCATTAGACTGCTTGGATACCACAACTCATATCAATAAAGATCACCCAACTCGCAGGTTCCGCAAGAAAGAAGGATTTTTTGCTTTCTTCGTCCAATCCACGGTGTACGTCACCCTTAAACTCATAAAATATCTGATTTAAATTATTACGATAGTCTTAAAACGTCAAAAATTAAAAAAAAAGTAAACCAAAGTTCTACATTATAATTTATATTCTTTAATCAGCCGAAGACCTTTTTACTACCTTTACAAGACAAAAATAAAGCAAAAACAATTTTACGTTACCTTAGCGTCAAAACAAACTGAAACAAACAAGGTATGCATAAGTGCAAATCTATATTTATATGTAAATTTTACTGTTGCGTTGATATTATTGTTTTTTTTTTTGTATGTATGGTTTCTATGTATGGTTGTTGCTGAAACAGTTGCAGACAGAAAATAAACAAAGTTAAAATTTGTAATGTATGTACTCGTGCAATAATTTAAGGGCGCTTATCTTTTTAAGCATATTTTGTTTTTTTCTTTATTTGACCATGTCCATTGAATGTCCACCCATTGAATCCAGTGACAGCGAAAATACTGACCTCCGCTGGATAATATTTTTTCAACAGTGTTTTCTTTTCCTGCAGCCCCAAAAAAACCAACATTACCTTCTGTTACCCGTCTCAAGCCTTACCCATTGGGTTGGCAGAGCATTGGCTCTGAAATAAGTCAGAGAACACGAAGTAGCCAAAAAATTGGGCAAAACCTCCCTATAACATCTCTTCCAAAAAAGGAGATAAAGCGTTGCCGCTTTGGTTGCTCAGGGTAATAATCACCTAAGCCTTTACTCACCATCATCCTCAACATTTAACTTATGACGTTATTATTTCTAAATATACTACCATAATTTTAACTATATGTATATATTTTTATATGCAAGTACATAGTTACGTATACATTAAAACTGTCATGTTACAGAATCTTTGCATGAAGATAACTTCAAATTCAATTCAATTCAAATTCAAATTCAAAAAAATCTTTATTTCATAAAATTGACCATCAATTATTCGAAATCGTCGATTTAATAAATAATTATTATAATTAAAAATTATAGATCAACACACACAGAGTCACCGCAACAATAGTTTGCTTCGTCAAATGTAAAATGATTAAAGAAAACAAAATGGATAGCATAATATCACATCTGCCTGTTTCGATCTATAACCGCCCGTTTCCAAATGGTTGAGCCTTGTGAGAAGAAATCGGGCAAACAAACTCACGGCCACTCTTTTAAAAAAGAAAAACCAGACAGTTTCAACAATATTCAGTAAATATCACATCATTTTGTTGTGTGCTATTATGTTTTTAAAATTAAAAGTGAATAAACTAGAACAACAGGTTACTCTCTATGATTGTGATATATTTTTGTTACGCACATTATTACAGAGTTTTTGGATGAAGAAAACAATAGGATATTTCCTGTTGTTATAGTCGTCCAAAGAATGTTTGGTATAGATCGCTTCTAGGGATAAGACCGCCAATGTATGCTACCATTCTTATAACGATCTCTGTATTGAAATTGGTCTACACTTGATTCGCCAAGTAGCGTACCTGCGGAGTTTCGAGTGAATATGGCTTTGTCGTATTTTATTTGCTGAACGTATATATGAGTAAAACCTAAATTTTTTCAACCAAACTTTGATAGAGGGAATTCTGAAACACATTTTTGTTATACATTCTGATTCATTCTGCAAGTAACTATGAGTATTAATATAAAATTTCAAGCTTTGTAGTACATATAAAACAGTCTCCGGTTATAAGCCTTAAACCAATATAGAACTAACCTGCTTAGTTAACCTTTAGACAACCTTGTGTATAACCTTAAAAGGATTTGTGCTGACTGCGTCTTTGATACAGCGTATGCATAATGGATCTCTCTGTGAGGGAATTTAAGTGTTTGGTAATGGGGTAAAAAGGAATCTAGGATTTTTATATTTGGAAACCCCTTTTCTGATAACTCGTCGGGATATCTGCAAGGCAATTATAAATAAGTTGGAACATAACCAACCAAAACCCCAAGGTGTGTAATACTCAGCCTAAAATAAATGTCGGCTGTATGATGGTATAGATAACTTTTTAACCGGTTACCGCTAGGTACTAGAGTACCTAGTGGTAACCGGTTAAAAAGTTTTAATTCTGGCTAAATATAATTTATATAATAACCTTATCAATGTTTAGAAAATAATAGTAATTATTTTATAAGTCAGTTTATAGTCATAATTGACTTACTAAACCAATGAATGAAGAGCGATAAGGACAAAAATAGCATATTTAATATACTAATAATAGTATGTTTACATAAGAAACATCTACCCTTATCAACAGTCATTATGATAAGAAAAGTGATCCGTAACTTTATTATTTTATAAATGATAACCGTACTTAGCACCAGCGCCGGCCTTAGGGGGGGGGGGGGGGGTGTATTGTCCAGGTACCACGCCATGCGCCACCAGTCACATGTTTTTAAAAAGCTTTCACCCATAATGTCTTTATTTTAGTTTATTTACATAATTTAAAGTAATGCTAATAGAAGAATGCATGTAAATAGCATTAAATACAACAGCCACTTAGGAACTTTAATTGAAACGTTGACCATTTTATGTGATAAACTTTATCGAATGCATTATCTAAATCCAAAACAGTTATTTCCTACTAAAGTCACTGCACAGTCTGCACACACAAACCATTCTCACAGTTTCACAATTGCCAATGGAAACATCATAAGCGACAGCCAAGTAAGGAACCGGATTTGAAAACTTGATAGCTTCTGCTTAGCTTTTAAATAATTCAGTGTAAAGACGTGAAGATAATGGTCCAGTTGTGAAGGAAACTATAACCATTATGGTCCGTGCTAAGCACCTTAGCAGGAAATTGATTCGTTTGTCAAACACTTGCCGTTTCTCATTGCTAGTTTTACATTGACGGGTTTATTACGATTATATATAACGTCTGAGTTGTTGACAAGGTAATGGATAGTGTTAAGAGTAATGTTGACGAAGAGTTTATGATTCATGATGGCTATTTAGTAGAAATTAGCATAGCAGATGTAAGATTCTAGTGAAAAGTAACTGCAAACGTGATGTATTTGAAGGCTGGTGTAGTTTAATCGATATTCATTAATTATTTATAGAGAGTTAAACAATTAACACTTCGTTATTATAGGTGATTTTTATGGGTTTGGTTTATTATTTATGGCACGGATAGAAATTATGGCCTCAGGTCTATAATTTAAAATAAATTGAACCAAATCCAGTGCGTCGTTTGATCTTAATTATTTACCGTGACAAACCTTTTGGGGTGTATTAAAAGTGTAAAATGAGGACAAAATTCATTTCCTCGTCTCTTTTCTAATATATATTGGTAACAACGTATTTTACTAAAATTTTAATTAATCATAAAGTGATCAATTTTAGATTTTGTGTTTTCCTTGCCATGTCCATATTTTGTGTGTGTTGTATGTATATAAGATAAATAAATATATTTAGGAAAATCTATAAAAATAAATGTGATGTTATTTAGTTTATAAAATATAAAACCAGTTTTGTCTCACCATCAAACTATACCAAAAAAAATTACAGCAATATAAAAACAAGTTAGTCTAATTAAAAAAGGACACCACGATGCGATGACGCAAATTATTCAATATAAAGAATTGGAGCATAAGATCTTATTATCACAATAAATTAGTACCCGAGAGAACGCTTCAAGTTTACGATGATATCAAATATGCATTAAAATTCAAAGATTCATCAGGTGACCGTACAGTATTGTTACAATCTTTGAAGGCTGTTTTGAAAAGTGTAAAAGAATCAATAGTATTGTTTTTTTTTAAATTTAATTGAATTTAGAATTATTTGTGATTAAATGAATAATATTATTAGAGATCAACTGACTGGCCTTATTTGCAACTTATAGCTTACTCAGTAACTCATTTATTTTGTTCGCTGTCTCACCTCATTTACTTACAGTCTGATAGTGTTCTGGCACCACGCATGAATTACATGGCGAAACTATACCCATTTCTCATTATACATATAATATTAGATGACGATAAAAGGTATCATTGACTTCCACAACGATTATACTAGAGACTAGCAGTTCCCGGCTTCGCTCGCGTGTACTATTTTGTTTATTTTGCGCGGAACCCTATTTCTTTTTCCAAAATAAAAGTAGCCAAAGTTACTCCTTAAAACACTAGCTATCTGCCAGCGTAAATCCGGTGGAAATCGGTAGACCCGTTCCAAAATTCGACCACCGAGCATTAGCTTGGTGGTCGAATTTCGACCATAATTTTTGTTAACCTTAAATATTTGTTTTTATACCGTTGCCCAGTATAACTTGATCTGTCATAGAGCTTCTATAGACTTGCCGTACCCCGGTATGTCAAGATTATATACGAGATACTTATAGCTTTTTGTAGCCGGTGTTGCATAATTTTTAATTTATAACACACTAGCTGACCCGCGCAACATTGTCAGCGTTTGTATATTTTATCCGTTTATGCAACATTTTTCATTGTTGCTCCTCTCGTACTGGTCGTATCGTGATGTTATATAGCCTTCCCCGATAAATGGGCTATCCAACACTAAAATATTTTTTTTAATTCGAACCTAAGATTAGCGCCTTCAACAAAATAAACTAACAAACTCTTCAGCTTTATTAGTAAAGATAATGATTAAAAATTTACCTTATGTGCACTTATTCTATAAACTTTAACTTACTGTGGGAGAGCCATGCTTCCGCACGTATAGGCTGGCTCGACCGGAGTGATACCACGGCCTCACAGAAAACCGGCAGTGAAGCTTCGAAACGAAATCTTTTCGCCGCGTGAGTGAGGTTACCGGAGGCCCTAACCCTTCCCTCTCCCTCTCTTCTCCTCTTCCCCTCTCTCCCCCTCTTCCCCCCTTTCCCTACTCCCACCATAAAGGCCGGCAACGCTATTGTGACTCTTGAGTTGCAGGTGCCCATGGGCGGCGGTAGTCATATACCATCAGGTGACCCGTCTACTCGTTTGTCCCTGTCATAAAAAAAAGTGTTCTTAATTTCACATTTCTCTGTCCGCGAAATTTGCTTTAAAAAGCGTACAAATAATTCTCTTCACGCAGTAACATATAGATATTTCTTCATTTTCTGAGACCGTTAACCGCATTTCCACAGCAAGTTGAACAACCGTAAAATTAAAAAATGTTAATTCTTAACAGGAAATTACACAGTCACGGCCAAAGCCATTACAAAACTAAGTAAACTGTCATTACGCCATTAAGAAAGTATTACAAGCTACTTACCGTCAAAAAAAAACATAAAATTGCTATAAAAATTGTAGTCCCTTCCCATCATTATGTTGTTAGAAAAGGTTGCTACAGGAAAATTACATAAATTACACAGGAATCAAAACTTACGTAATGTTACGAAATACTTCGTAACCTCGCGGCCTTGTTAACCTAATAAGTACCTAGCCAATTACTGATTAACTTTTCATCAGAGACATTCCATTCCAAAGTAAAAAGTAATTTTTTTTATTACAAAACATAATTTGCCTTACTCCTCATTCTTATTTCGGTAATCACAAAGTTGAATTTTTCATAAATTCGTTAATCAGTAATGTATTAAATATATTGTGTACCAAATTCCAAATACTATTGAAATGAGCCGTAATCTTTAGAGTTAAGGCTTATATTCGCGTATTTCTTTTAAAGATGTGAAATGCTGGTATTTTTTGTTTATATTGCAAGTGCTCGACATGGCGCAGACTGCATGACGCGTAGATCTTGTGGTTTTTGCAAAACGAATGACGGTAAATATGATAGTGCGGGCTTCTGTTTTAAAAATATCGATATCGATAAAGTTGGTGTATTCAGATTATTGTTACAGTGCTTAGCTGAAAACAAATAACACAACAATATTTTAAATTATAAGTTTATTCGATATATTATATGCGTTAATTCTCAGAAGTCCGGATGTTATGTTACGTTATCAGAACCATAAGGTCGAATGTCAGCCATAATAATTATAATCGAGTCTTTAATGAATTTGAACTAATTTACTATAAATTAGCATCAAAATCAAGTAAGATGAAGTCGAATTTTATCTAGATAATTGAAGTGCGTGGCCTAAGTTTATTACAATTTATCTTTTCTTTGTTTAGACCACTATGTCAGTATGTATAGTTGATAAATTTGTTCAAATCTAAACCGACTTTCGGATAACATGTATGTAATTTTTTAATGAAATATTTTCAAAAAAAAACTTCTAAAACCATACTATACTTTAAATTTGAAAACATGGGCAATGGCAATTTCTATTGAAAATGAATACGTTTCAGATACAAGTGGTATTGATGTCGTGGTCGTTTTTTTTTTGAAGATTATCATACTTGGTCATTATTTAATTTAATACTAATATAATATCAATATTAATTTGATATTACGTTAGTATTAAATGATAAATTAAAAAAGTAATACCATTATTAAAAACTTTAATATTTCGACATAATAATCTACTACCAACCTAGCTAAGTAATTTAAATTTGTAATATATCTCAGTCAACTTGTGTAACACTTAATAACAAATGAATGGACAAAAATGGACTTATTCAGTGTAACGAAGTTGGCACAATACCTATCAAGGTTCCACGGCAATCTCTTGCCTAATCCAATCAACTAAGGTTGGGAGATAATTTGAGAAGTTAATTTCACTTGAATCTTGAAGGATCAGCTGATATTATTTTCTGTAATCGAACTTGAAGATGAAGGTTTCATGTTTAATTAAGCAATGACAAATGTAACCAACCTAATTAACCATAAATATATAACTAAACATAAAGGCGAAACATACATCTATACAATATCTTTTTATCTCTTTTTTAATCTAATTTTGCGTACGGAGGAATGTGAAACTTGACAGACTTAAATTTTATAGAAACAAAATTTGGACACTCGGAAGACATTTGGCCCCCAGACTATCTTAAGATAATTTGTTAAGATTTTGTGCAAATATGTCGATGATTGTTGAAGATGTCTCTGCTACCCGTTCGAAGCTGACGCGAGTTGCTAGTAATAATATGTTAAATTCTATCGTGGATATTGTGTACAAAAAGCCGTGTAAGTGATAACGAAGAGTTATTCTATTAACCTTCATCATCATCGAAGAAGTATAGTTTCAAAATTAATTAACATTCTACGTTCGATTTCATCTCAGATTAATTTTATACAGTACTATTCTTTCTGTGCAACTAAGTAATTATTTCAACAGAATGCCTTAAATACTTTTGAAACTTTTTTCATGTATAATCTAAAAATAGATATTGTTCTAGCCGTTCCTGACAGTTTCAACTGCTTTTATGGTCACTAAAACGCTTCTAAGGGTCGTAGCGTGATGTCACATAGTCTATAACCTTCCTCGTATATACTGCATCTAATAAAAACTGTCAATCGTTGGCTGCACGTCTGAAGTGAAAACATAACTTACATCTAAACACACACACATCTGTAGGTATATATGCCGTATCTGAACGTGACAACCACGCGATTTCAGTGCTTTTTTCCCATTACAAAAGTACCCAAAGTGCCTACAGAAGTTTTCACACACATCTGTATATATGTATCAAAGCCTGACCATCAACGAGTTCAATGCTTTTTCCCCATACCAAAATTGCCCAACGTACCTAAAGTTTACACTTCAAAAAATAGCTATTAAAATCTTACTAATAGTTCTAAAGATTAGCTCATTTAAACAATCAAAAACAGTCGTAGGACTGCACGTCAGAAGTGAAAACATAACTTACACACACACAGATATATATAAAATAAATAGAAAAAAAATATATATATATATATACATATACACAAACACACATCTGTATATGCGTATTTGAGCATGACAATCACGCGAGTTGGGTGCTTTTTCCCCATACTAAACGTGCTCATCGGTCCCTAAGCAAGTTTTTACTTAAAACAACTCCTTAGCTTTATTATATTAATATCAGCTTTATTAAAGACTATTAGTAAGTTTAAGAGACAAATTGTTTATTGATCCAACGTGGAAAAGAACCTCGTTCAAACTTCAATAACATCATTAAACATTATGTACGTTCTATAATGTTACTAGATATTTTTAACTAAAAATAACGATGTCTTGTATTAAAGGTTATCTATATAACCGTGTCAATAAATTCGACAAACACAACAAAACAAATCTTAGTACCTATTAATTAAATAGTCTGTTTATTTTTTTTCTTAACTTACTGGCGATTACGTAGTTTGTTTTTTAAAATCTCTCATATTACAGATGAGGTCATATTGTACTTCTTAGAAGACGAAGCGCCAAATAACATATTCGTTCTGAAGACTTAAGCCACAATACATTTTCGTTTGTTACTTCTGAATGGCAACAGCAAATGTAAGTTTGTTAGTTAGGTCGATCATGTAAGTAATTTAACTAACGAAGTACTAGTATTCAGAAGTTGAAGTACTTACTACACTCAATGAATCACTTTTTTCTGTTTGACCATTCTGGATTGACGACATTTAATACAAATGAAATCATTCACCTAAATGTGACAGGGTACCATAATAAGAATAATAAATAATATAAATAAGCAAAGTATTAGATTAACAAAAACTTGTTTTTAACTTTTTAATGTTAGATGTCTTAATCGCTATAAAAAGCCAAATTCAAGCCAAAATACCTTTTTTGGTTATCCGACGGCGACATTTTGATCGAATTGCACCAATCGTGGGCAAGGATAGACTATCTGTCCACCTTCAAATACCTGCACCTCAAATACTTAACTTATATACTCTAAATACTTTTCCTGTGTTGAGAGTGAAAATCAAATAAATATGTTTTATTCAAAGTAATATCTGAAAAGTAATATCATCAAATTTACTGAACGTAATTTGCTACTACACATAGTTATGTCAATAAATACTGTCTACATTTAATATGAATCAAACGTCTTTGATCGCAATGATTTGTAAAATTGTAGCATGTGTAATATATGCGAAGTCATGCTCTTTTAATTACTTTAAGTACTCATTAATTTGCAGACTTTCTAATGCCCCTGTAGTGCTCAATAAATTGATATAATTGTTATGTAAGTTTTAGAAACGATTTAAAAACGTTTAACGATATTTAATTGGAATCGAATTTAAATGTTTACATTTGAATGATAATGATATACGTCCTTCTATGGACTTATAATAACTGAGAGATTTAATGTTTGCCATTTATGGTTGAAAGCAATTCAAATAAATATTGCGATTATTATTTTGTAAATTAAAGTTGCTAACTTTCATTTATTTTTTTCCAAATGTAATGGGCCTTGGTCTATATTGCAAACCTATTAGTTTTCTTGGTAATATTTCCAAGACAATTACAACAGTCAATTATATAGTTAACTGTTGTTAGCAAAGGAGCTTGATGTTGCCGTGGTTTGTGTTAAAATGAAATTTATAAAATATTTAACATTTTTATGTCCATCCTCAAAACAAATTCAGAAAAATAATTCTAAAAAGGATACAGTGTCATCCTGCCCATTTCGCAATTTTCATTGGGGTCGGCGAAATGTGTAACATTACAAAGTGTAAATAAACATTACTCGTACAATGGCCGGCCGCCTGCCTGACGCAAACCCTCCTTGGGAATGTAGTCGTTTTAAGACGGGAAAGAAGGAAGAATGTAAATTTGCATAAAGAAAAATGGGTAGGCAGGGGAACCTAGGGTAAGGGATACCACAAGTCTCGGATGGGGAACGGGACTGAGACTGCAGTAACTCGCAGAAGCCGGCATCACGTACTCCAATGTCCTGGATTTCCTGTGACTAGATAGGCTATAAGGACAGGAATTCCAGCGTATTCATTTATATTTTAAATATAACTGTTAGTTTTCATTTTCTTTCTATCAAACAACTTTTAAATTAATGGACGACAATAGTCACGCTTTCATTCGTTATTATATTTATGTATTTAAATTTATCGACAAAAAATATCCCACCACTAGTTACATAAATTCCGATGTGTCGACACCATAGCAAATAAAACGGTGAAGTCAAGTTTTAAAGTTTTTCCATATCCGTTACCAATGAGCTGTCTGTTACTAAGACTAAAAGCCTGGGTTTCAAGCTAAAAGCATTCGTTTCAACACGAGATGAGAAAGTGTTTATTTGTTTTGACGCACTTATCTCGGGACTATTTATTTTGCATTTTGCACGTTAGTTAAGGAGGGATAAAATGTTATTTGGATAAGTAGAAAATGGAAGATAAACTATTAGATTCGTTAGGTCTATTCTAGAGAAAGTCATTAAAATGTTATTGTATATTTTAAATAAACGTAACACACTTACTGGAAATGGTTGATCTGACCAACTAAAAAATAGTCGCCAAATTTTAATTTCTTTAAGAAAATAGTACCCCAGATGTCAGCTTCTTAGATCTCTAAATTAATATTTGATAAGGAATATGCATTTGTTAGTATATTTTAACAATGTTTTACTGCTTTTTTGAAGAAGACAAGAGAAGAGAAATATTTCAGAAAATACATCATGGTCCATTTCCTCCATCACTATCCCACCGAGAGCGGAAGTCGCTCGGGGGTTGAGCTCGTCACATGGTGTCTCTGTCACATATCGACATCTAGTGATTGACATACTAACAAGCAGTTTCCAGGGAGCCTAAGGTTTAAAATTTAGACACTACAGAACATCAGGCCCTTCGTAAAATTAATAAACGATTTTATTACATTCATGTAGCATACTCGTACGTTAGCCGTAAATCACAGGTGGGTAGATTTTTATTTGAGAATTTTTATTATTATGAAGAAAGGTACGCAGGGTTTCCCGCTATACGTAATACGCACATAAAATTCTCTAAGCATAATTAAATACACCACCCCACAAGCCGAATTTATCATATTGATGGGACTTCAAACCTATTTTCGACGTCTGCTTTCTATATTGTACCTGTAATGAAAAAAATAAAAAAACCATAGCATTAAAAGTCCTCCTTCCTGCCTTTATTGCAACAACTTGAATTAAGTTTTTTTCGTTCATAGCTTCTTGTAAGACATGTCTCTGCACTCACTCACGTTTTTTTACAACCAACTAGCAACCAACCATTTGAAATATATAGGTAACATAGAACTTATTGTTTATAAATGTAAGCATTCTACACTACTTCTCCCACAACAATTTCGAATTTGGAACACTTAAACTTTATAAACTTCCAAAATTCATGTGCATCCGTCCGTGCGTAAAAAGGTTAAAAAAAATTCTCTTCTAGTTTCAATATTAAGATTATATTCCTTTTCTCATATTACTGAACTGTATTATATTCTTGTGTATAGCAGTTATTTAACAATCAAATACCTTTAACCCCATCTATCCAAACTTTCTCTAAAATCAATAATTAATTAAATGGAACGAGGAAATAACTTACGAAGGTTAATCTAATACGCCACTGTCCAATAGTAATCTATCACTTTATCTAGACGTCATTGTAAACTGCAGTGTACACTGTGGCAAAAATAATTAATTATTTCTTTAAACCATATAAATCACAGACCGTCTTTCTTCGAGTACCACCATCCCAGAGAAGATTAAGCAGGATGCACCTATAAGTAGCTTTTAAGTATAGAGAAACTTACGAGATTTAAGGATTTATAAAAGGTTAAGGTCCGCTACGATTTTGCCCTGGAGGCACAATTATCTACAATATAACATGGCTTGTATCCATCCGGAATATTATGCCTTTCGGTGAAATAATTTTTCTTATCTTCTTCTTCTGCTGTGCCTTTTCCCATTTTATTTGGGGTCGGCCCTCCTCGTTCTAAGGCGCCAAGACAGTCTGTCTTGGGTTGTCTGGTCGTTAATCTTAGCTCGTTCCAGATCTTTGGTAACGGTTGTCCACCACGTGGCTTGCGGTCGTCCTCTGCCCTTTTTCTTTTCGGGGATAGCTAGGGCTTGCTTTACAACGTACTCTTCGTCTCGCCTCATCACATGTCCATACCAACGCATACGGCTTTCGGCCATCTTGTCTACAATGGGCACTATCTTAAATAATTTTTCATATCTAAATAAAATAAATTAATGTGCTTCCAATATCTATAGAAATAAATAAAATTGACATGTCTGTTTGGAATGTCTACACGGTACTTACACGATATAAAAAAAAACCAGCCAACACCATCCGGGCACCATCGTACAAGACTTAATACTACAAACCAAACCAAACGTTTCTAGTAGGGGAGCCCCCTTTAATTTTTAATTTATTTTTATTATTTGTTGTTATAGCGGCAACAGATATACACATTCTGTGAAAATTACAACTGTCTACCTGTTATGGATCATGAGATACAGCCTGGTGACAGACGGACAGACAGACGGACAGAGGAGTCTTAGTAATAGGGTCCTGTTTTACCCTTTGGGAAAAAACGATACAGGACGATTGATAGATGAAATTGCTTTTGCTTTGAATTGATGGCAGGAGAATTGTACCAAAGCATGAATGCGAAGAATAAATAAAATATTTGAAGACTAATACAACATTGTTGTTACGCTACTAAATAGCGTGATAAGAATGCATTTGTTGTGTGCAACGCGGTGTACAGAAAAATTAGAAAATCATGTCAATGTTGAAAATTGTAAAGCTCGTTACGTACACAGGTTTGCACAAGACATCGTGGGCTTTCAAGCTCACTGATGTCCCACACATTCTGGACTGGACTTTTACTAAGACAAGTGTGTTGTCAAATGTTGCCAAAAAGTGAACTGTCAAAATCTTTCTTTGTTGCTCGTTTAGATGTTCTTAACAACGAGTATTTATACAGTATTATAATATATTATAAACAGTGGAACAAATATTTAAACAGATACCTTTGGAACAAATTAATCTTACATGTCAGTGTTAAGTAAATATACCTAGAAGTTGAAAGTTCAATCTAATATATACCTAATTACTACTCGCGAAAGCGATTTTTTACTGCGAATGCGACCTATCATTCTGGTTACGCTCTTTGGTTGTCAGTAATCTATTAAAAATGAACGAGCGGCGAGACCTTACACTGGATGAGAATTTGGTATTAAAACATTAGCTGTACAGAAAATGACCCAGGAATTGATAGGATTGACAAACTCCTAACAAGTAATCAACGAGGGTAGCTAAAAGCTTCAAGTACTAATATTAAATATGTGTAAATCCTTATTTTTTCTTAAATTTAATTCAATTTTCTATTATCGGCTGATATTGATTACTTAACCATTTTCAACCACTCATTTTTAACTTTACTTTAAATAGAGGCAACCACAGTACTACGAGTTATTTTACTACCATTTGAGTGTTATTTAATTTTAAGAGATCACGTTACAACACAGTAATAAATAATATAAAAGATTTTAACATCGATTTGAATGCAAATTCTTAATAATATGTATTTCGATACGTGGGTGTTGGCTTTTTGTATGGCCGTATACTGGTGAAATAACAAAAATCTTATTAAAATAGTTTTATGTGTTAGTATCATTTGCATCAACAACGAAACATTCATTTAGAGATTTAATCAAAATATCTCCAAAGAGTACGTATGTATACTGATACAAAATTAGAGAAAATGAAAGAAGACTTGCTAAAGACAATTAAATTAATAGGGACTCTAGTGGTTAAATAATTCGGTGCAATCTAGCTAGCATGGCACCCCGTATTATACATTAATATATGTCACATACAGTACGACATCCTCAGGAGAACTACTTTTCTTGGAGTGTTTGGTGTATGTGACTACGGGATATACGTGCAATCAAGGCGACAACACCTCTTTTCTTTATGGTTTAAGGGGCAAACGAGCAGACGGGTCATGTGATGATAAATGGCACCTGTAGCTCAAGAATCACAAGTGCGTTGCCACCCTTTAAGGTGGGAGTAGGAGAAGAGGGGGAGGGGGGATAGGGGAAGGACGGGAATAGGGGAGAGAGAAGGGTTAGGGCCTCCGAAACCTCACTCACGCGGCGGAATGCAATGCAAGCATTGTTTTCTCTCAACTCTGATCTGCAATTAAAAAGGATGTAGCTTATTTTACAAAATAACATCTTTTCTTAATTAGTAGAGCATAGTAATAACTGTTATCGTATCAGGATTTACTACTGTTAAAATGTAGGTAACTTGTTCTTAAAATATTTATTTTTAAACTGATCATGATATTAAAATTTTACGATACTTTAGATTGACAGTTTAACAGTTACATACATAGTAATGTATTATAGGTCATTCCAAGTTCACCTATGCAATCACATTACACAATGTTTGATTTTTTTTTTAAAAGCAATGTCCACACCAGATGTAATTGCGTCTCGGTCGTCATAAATTTTCAGATAATGGACACGATGTACACTCAAACTTAAAACAACTTGAGAATTACACAATGACACAACAATTTGTGATTGCACTTGAAATATTTAAGGAACGCAGTGCAATTTATTTTTATCTTTTTACGGTAGTGTGAGTTAATTGTTTTTGTACAATTTTACACACACAACATTTAATGTAATAAACCCGCTGTTGGTGGTTTGTTTTCTGGTATTTCTCATTTCACAAAGTTGGTTTAGTAATTTTTAAGTAACACTTAAATTCTTATAAAGAAATAGGGAGGGCAGAGTTTCTCCAAGTATAAACATCTACATGCTCCCAAAAGGCTGGCCGTATTACCACCTTAAATAGAAATTCCAGCCCTTTGGTGATAGGACGCGTCGACCAGACTCTAAAATTTCTTTGTAATTTTTCGATTTAGAGCTTAGACTCCACGAGCCTTTGTTCACTTCAACCTGAAACGACTCATACATTTACATTCAACTAAATAACTCTATTTGTCCACTTACAAAAATGCTTGATGTTTTATTATTTAATTAAGAGATTACCCTTTCTCTGTGCTGTGTTGTTGTGTGTGTGTCTTGTTTACCCAAGTTTCTCATTCCAACTTGACCTTCGACTTATAATAATATTCAGTAGCAGTCTAAACACACTTTATTAATATTTATGTACAATTAACAGCAATAATAATTTCTCCGCGTACCGCTTGTGTACACTCACCTTTACTCTTGCTATTTCCGGGCGTATGCGCAGGAGTTCGTCGGTAATTAGCCGAGCCGTTGTTTATGGCTGACCCTTAGGCCAGCCAATAAGCAATTCGTGCCAAGTGAATTTAAATATTTTGTACACTAGGATTGTTTCGGTTTATTCTATAATTGGTAGTAAAGGTTCCGTTTTTTCTCAGACCAAAAAATAAATACAGAATAAATCGCCTGGAGATCGAATTTCGATAGCTTTGAATGTCTTGTTTTATTTCATTGACCAGTATAACTTGAACTGTTATTGTATAGACCATGACAGGTCAAAACATATCATTTTTTTTTAACTTCTACGCATAAACTTTAAGTTTTCCATATTTTAAATGTCCTCTTCAATCCTGTTGTTCCTGTGTGTGCTTAAAAAGTGCATACTAAAAATTCTCCTACACAAT
Source organism: Callimorpha dominula (assembly GCA_949752705.1). NCBI lineage: Eukaryota > Metazoa > Arthropoda > Insecta > Lepidoptera > Erebidae > Callimorpha > Callimorpha dominula. The sequence continues at coordinate 13,745,895 of OX457011.1, forward strand.
AATATATAAACGTATAAACTCTTCCTTCCCTCACTCCCTTGAAGGCCGGCGATTCACTTTTAACTCGAGTTGCAGGTGCCCATGGGCGGTGTATAATCAATATATCTTATTAGATACGTATCAATATTATTCCTGACATAGAACAGAATAATACAATTGACTTCGTAATAAAATTAATTTAAATGAATTAACCTAAGGTTTGAAAATTTGCAGATAGGTATATTATATACTAGCTGCGCGCTGCGGTTTCACCCGCGTAAGTCCCGGTGCCGTGCGTATATCGGGATTAAAAGTAGCCTATGTGTTAATCCAGGTCTCCAACTATATACATACCAAGTTTCATCGCAATGCGTTCAGTAGTTTTTGCGTGAAAGACGAAACAAACATCCATACATCCATACATCCTCACAAAATTTCACGTTTATAATGTCAGTAGGATATACCTAGGCGGAAATGTTACATTAAAACGCCTTCTTTGAAATGAGTGATTGATTATTATGAATATTATCTAACAATTAGTTAAAACTACCCTACACGTTAAGAGCGGCGTATGTAAAGCCATGCCCCAAAGTATATGCTACTTTCTAGCCAAGTCTACCCTAAACTCAGAGAGAACTCAATCCTATACTTCTACCCTATAAACCTTGCACAATTGATTCTCTTTAATGTCTTCGTATAAAAAGTCAAAACAATTATAACGGTTAAACTAACATTCTTAGAAATAAATTGACGTGTCCATGAGATCTACCAGCTGTAATAACAGTAGAGATTTATGCAAACTTCATAGACGAAAGCAAGCAACAGGACTACAAATGAGTAATGAGTTTGGTATGGAACCTGAATCCAATCTGCAAAATGATTCCATTCCGTTATCCAAGAACCAATCCCTTGTCCGTTATTGTCACGTAGTATATTGGACACGAAATACGGACATAACAGCACTGTTATGTACGTGATCACAACTCAAGAGTCAGCTGAACAGTAAACTACACTTGTTAAAACTTGTACCAGTGTTATTATATCAAGTTTTACGTTGTAGATGTCGTGTAATCTTGTTAAGTGCAAAAAAAAGTCATGATTGAAAATCGTATTTGTAACTGCCAAATTGACCTTAAAACTTGACCGATAACGCTAATATTTCATAAGAGTGAGGACTGATATGAATGAAACTGTGTGAAATGTGTTGAGGGAATGACCGATGATTGATTCATTATTTCCTTAAAAGGTGAAAATTAACATATTTTTAGAAATTGCATCTACACCAGGAAAAGCATTTTCCGAAAGAAAAAAAATAAATTTTTTTTTAATCTATATCACCATTTATAGGCTACATATAACGCTACTAAAATACGACCGCACCTTTCTATAACACCATTTATAACATGTTATGCAGTGGATGCTCCGAACATATTTGCTCGAAGAGATAATGACTCATGGCCAATTCAATAGTTTACGATAAATGTAGAAATCTGCTTCACTATCACTACATATTATAAAACAAAGTTCCCCGCCGCGTCTGTCTGTCTGTCCGCGTTAAACTCAATAACTACCGAACGGATTTTTACACGATTTTCACCAACAGACGGAGTGATTTATGAGGAAGGTTTAGGTGTATAATTAATTAATGTTTTGTGTAAAATAGCTGAAATATGACGATGATTGTTGAAGATGTCGGAAAAAATCAATATATGCTTTGCAAACCGTGCGAAGCCGGCGAGGATTGCTTTTAAAAAAAAATTATAACAATTATCCAATACGTGGTAAAATAACATTCGTAAAAGGACAAGTCAGGAAGCATTCGAATACAGTGAGCACTTCTTCTACCATCATTATACCACTAAAACATAGGGTTATAATGACGGTAGAAGAATTAGTGACGTATGTAAGTACGACTATTGTCTCTGCTTACCCCGAATAGAAGAAGCCGCGAGCTTATGTGTAAAGCTCGTAGCTCTTATTTAAGTAGACCTGTCAAACAGTTACCGAACAAACTGTTACACTATTCTGAAAACATCCCACCGGTTTGTGAGACTTGTTTGTTAGTAGAAACGCGATGCAAGACTCCTTGACTTACTTACTGAGTTGACAGACTAAATAAATACAGTAAAATACAATGTATTCTAAGCCTGAAGTATATACAAATAAGGCAAGTTTATTCTAGACCTAACAATAGCAGCCAAGCTATTAGAATGACTAAGTTTTGTCGTGCGTCATCTCGTGGAAAGCACTGAGATGTTTTAAACAAACTCCTGTTGTCAAGCGGAACCCCTCTAGATAAAATGGCATCCGTGTTGTAGAACGATTTGTTTGCACTAGTACAGTTATTATTAATAGGCTTACTACTATGAAAAACAAAGAAAAGAATAATTTAAATCACAGAGTAACCCAAACAAATTAATTGCAGAAAAATAGACACTCTTTTTCAACTACTGGTTATGAAAATGGTCATGATAAGAAATAAATCACACTACAAGATAAGTAATAAAATACATCATAATATTATTCCGGTGAGCAGGGCGGGGAGAGCCAGAACCAAAGCCAGGTTGATGAGCTGATGTATAAATCAAACCAACTGTAGCCTCCGGGTTTGTCCTGGTTAAATTTAGATTACCAGTAAAATACATTATAATATATACCAGATTCATTAATTATTGTTGTATGACATTCTTGTAATATAATGTTATGTAGACAATATAGTCGCTTTTTCTATTCCGGCGCTCGACCGGAGTGCTACCACGGCCTCATAGAAAACCGGCTGTGAAGCAATTCTTGCATTGCTTTTCGCCGAGTGAGTGAGGGTACTGGAGGCCCTAACCCTTCCCTCCCCTCCGCTCTTCCATCTTTCCCCTATTCCCACCTTATAGGTCTACAACGCACTTGTAACTCTTGAGTTGCAGGTGCCCATGGGCGGCGGTAGGCGTTTAACATTAGGTGAACCGTCAGCTCGTTTGCCCCTTATACCATAAAAAATTAAAAAAAGCTATTTCAATGAACAATCACTATTTAAATTGAATATGTAAATCCTTCCAGCAGCAAACAAACTTTTCAGCTTCATAATATCGATAAGATTCGTATTGTCCACAACAAGGTCAACACACAACTTATCCAAAACGAAGTTAACACAGTATGTAAACAAACAAACTAGTGTAGCCTATTCAATAAATTTATCACGTCCTCAGTTTTCTCCTTACTTCTGTATCGATTTAAACTATCGGTGAACTAGGTGACATTATCGCGTACCGATGACAGCTACTCGATTGAACTTTAGCGGTATCGTGAAACGAGATGTGAAACAATTTGTCGATAAATTTCAAAGAGTACGAAACATTTATAAAATAAAAAATATAATTATTATGAAACCTTTCATTGTTGTAGAATAATTTTAGAAAAAAATTTGAATGTTTTTAAAAAAATAACATTGTTTCTTTTGAAAAAATTTATTAATAGTAACCGTTACATTTTATTTTTTATTTTTATATATGGACTCTGTCTCGCGAACCGTTACATCTTCATAACTAATAAATTTTAGTTAAAGTTACTGTCACCATTCAACTGACAGTCAGTGATTTTGGTAATGACATCACCGCTGCCTATGTGTAATAGTTTTGATAAGCCCGGGTTCACAATATGTACAACCAATATGTGGAACAAATTGTGGCCTGCGGTGTTTCCGGACCTATACGACCTTAAAAAAAGAGCGTACTCCCACCTCAAAGGCCGGCAACGCACTTGTGACTCTTGAGTTGCAGGTGTTCATGGGCGACGGTAGTCATGTACCATCAGGTGACCCGTCCGCTCGTTTGTTTCCTATAACATAAAAAAAACTTGTATTTAGTTTTCTGTATATCTCAAAATCAAAATCATTTATTTCAATTAAACTATTATACTCGAATAAAAACTTTCGTGAGTGGTATTCATATTAGTAAAGATATACGGTTTTACTCACGTGTCCAATATTCAAGGGGTCCCTTGAGAAAGGGACTGAAATACCGTCAGGTCTCTCCCTCAAGCTACGTATTTATAAATATTTATTGATTTGGAAATTAATTGAGACGAAACTTTTGTTAGTACTGCTGACCTAATGTTGGCAGCCACCCTGATATGTCATATCGATCAAGTCAGATCGAGTCAAGACCTACGATATCATACATCTTCTTCTTCTACGTGAACAATATTTTTTTACCTGTGCTGTAGTTACAACTCCTACTACACTGAAAGAGTATTTTATAATTACAATTAATATTTATTAAGAAGAAACAGATACCAAAATATTTTCTTACAAGTGTCAAGTGTTGTACCTTTATCGATACTATAAAATATCGAGAAGCAAAATGGTGGTACAGCGACCCTCGAGTCGTTACATTAGAATACGTTTAGAACATGTCCTGTATATTGTTTATGCCCGCTGTTTCTAGACAAACAATGAAACAAACAGTTTGCGATATGTACTTTATGCGCAACTGGTATTATAAAATAAGGTAAAATGTTCTACAAGGTTTCCTTGAATATTTCTATCTATATTAGAACCATCAACGAACCGTTGTATTAACATACATATATACGGCAGTATTTTGTTTTCATTAGGTTCCTAATTTAAAATAGCTATTTGCCAAAAAAGAGTTTTATAAACGCGAAGGTACTTAATTCTACGCAAACTGTGAAACGATTTTCATAACCCTTTAAAATGATTGAATCATTATAAAAAAAACCAGCCGATGTTGCTGTGGCTAAGTAGTTTGAAATAAAAAAAAAACTGTCAGTCGTAGGACTGTACGTCAGAAATATAAACATAACTTACATATACACACACAAACATTTGTATATATGTATCTGAGGGTGACGGTCACGTGAGTTAAGTGCTTTTTCCCCATACCAAAAGTGCCCAACGTGCCTAAAGAAGTTTTCACTTCAAAAATATTGTAACTGTAAATTGGGATAAAAACTATCCTATCTCTCAAGTTGGACTAAACTGCACACAGTCTGCAAAATTTTATTAAAATCAGTTCTTTACTTTAGGAGTTCATTGCGAACAAACAATGTGACAAGAAATTTTCGTGTATGTAGATGATAAAATAATTCAATAACGTGGGTAAAAATAAATAATGATTGAAGAGGCTTAATTTAGATGCGTTAAAGTCGGTTCTACTTTCATGAAAGATAATTTATGTATTTTTTATTATAATAAAATCAGAAGGAAGTAAGTTCAAATCAAACAATGATAGATAAATGAACTGTATAGTACACACCTTACAGTATAAAATTATACTACCTCAATTTCAAACAATATAATTTGCAATATAATCTGAAAACAGCACTTACATAATTATGTACTTACGTTTTCACTATATGATGTCTCATACGAGATAGAGTCTTAAATCAATTTTAATTATATTTAAAATTGTTTTTTTATGATGTAAACTGCCTATGATGTAGCCTAAAATTATTCTGGCGTAAAACTGATAGTAGTCACTTATTTAGTTAAATTTCCTATGATGCTTGGCAGTTTTGAGTATGGCATACTCGCCTAGAAGTTTTGCTGATGGTGGCGTATGTGTCGGGTCATTCGGTTCCCTTCAATATGGTTGATCTGTACAATGGCTGGCGTATGCGTCATGCTCGTGAACCGGTGCCGTTTGTCGGGACTGGTCACCTCCAGACTTCTATTACTTAAATATGTATAATAGTAATTAGCGCGTCTATTTATATTTAAGAATAATAGGTATGTTACATTGTCCTCACATTTCATTTACGCTTATAAGCAATGTAACCAGAAATTTGTAAAAAACATTTGGAAAACGAGTGCCCTTGGAGTTTCTTGATTCTTATTCTCCATAGGATCTACGTATTGGAACAGGCAACTAGCTTCACGACTGACTTAGTCTGACTGACTCCTACTCCTAACAATTCAAAAATACCTATTATTAGTTTAATTGAAATAAATGGTTTAGTTGATTTGATTTGAAATAAGGAAAGGTTTACTACAATTTAACATACTTATTTGATTCTTTGCATGTTTTTAAATCCACTTTCGGAAAAAAGTATGCAAATTGTGTAGAACACAGAAAATATTATTATATAGTTTTCCAGCCTGCCAACTTGGAGTCAACTAAATAAGCTAAGACGATTAATGATGGCTGGTTAGATATTTATTCTGAACATATTTTTTCCATTGAAACTGCCTTCTACCTATTGTAAAATCTAGAACGAATCCTTGAATTAGCGGCAGCATAACTGTTGGAACAAGGCGAGTCAATCGGTAAATCAAATGATTTTCCTTAATTGCTTCAACTTCAATATAGACGTTATTACGAAGCAATATCTTTTAAGTTTTATACTGTTAGATGAAATCCTTGTTTTTTTACTCACGCTATTTTATCTAAGTACTAGGTGTTGCCCACGACTTCGTTTGCGTAAAAACTATGGAGATTTTGAATTCTATCCCACGGGAACCATACATTTTGCCGAAATAAAAAGTAGCCTACGTGCTATTCCAAACTATGATTAACTATTCCTGTGCCAAATTTCATTCAAATCCATTTAGCCGATTTTGCACACATCCATCGGAACAAACATCCATCCATCCTCACTAACTTCCGTCTTTATCATATTATCGTAAGACTAGCTGCGCCTCGCGGTTTCACCCCCGTGCCATGGGAATATTGGGATAAAAAGTAGCCTATGTGTAAATCCAGGTCTCCAGCAATCTACATACAAAGTTTCATCGCAATCGGCTTAGTAGTTCTTGCGGGAAAGAGTATCAAACATCCATACATCTTCAGAAACTTTCAAGTTTTTAATATTAGTAGGATAGAATAGTATATAATAATATAGTATATAGTCATACACCTTCTTGCAAGAGAGTGTATCACTGAGCACACATCTTTCTAGTCTAGTCTTTTTATCTCCATTTTCTTAAACGGCCTTCTTTTATTTTCTTTACTTTGCTCAAATTATTATTTTCTCAGGTAGTTTAAATTATAAGGAGTTAGGACACAGCAGAAGTCTGCTCGGATCAGAGCCAACCAACTGGTCCAGTATCTCAACTGTTCATAAGACCGCGGTTCTAGAAGAAGAAAACACTTCCATTAGGCCAGTTATATTTTGCAGGCCCTAGACCCTAGTAGTCCATCGCCATGAAGCGGGCCGTATACTTGTTTTATTTGCTTATTTTATAAAAAATAAGTTTACCTATACTAGAATAAGCAAAGTCAAGAAATAGCTGATATTTTAATTACATTTATTGTGTTAGAAAAAATATTTACCTATTTTCTTAAAATATTTTTAAAATTCACTGCCTTTTTTTCGAGAATATCAGAAAAATAAGAATTTAAAAAGTAACCATAAGGTATCCAACTATTTAACAAAGTATCGAACCCCATAAAGGACTCGGTCAGCAATGGCGTGTTCATAGGCGGCCACAAATCATCCACACGCGACGAGATTGCGATCAACTGCAGCTAACGATGGTGAGATACCGCAGATAGCATCCGTGAGATCTGGCTGATGCAGACTTGTCGGAACATAGAATAGATAGATATTGTTGGTTTGTGGTGTAATTGATAGACGCTTAAGGTAAAGTATCATTTAATTATTTTCGAATTTTGTCATGACATGTTCGTCATGTTCGACACTAGCAACTAAAGAGTCACAAATGCGTTGCCGGTCTTTAAGGTAAGGAGTAGGGGAAGGAGAAGAGGGATTCGGGCCTGCATTAACCACACTCAATTGGTGAAATACAATGCAAGCATCGCTTCACGGCCGGTGCTCTGTAAGGCCGTGGTATCATTTCGGTCGAGCCGGCCTATACGTGCCAAAGCATGGTTCTCCCACTTTATCAATCTTTATATCGAGTCAGTTTTAATATTAAATGAAAAACTCCAAACTGCGTCTGTATACTAAAAATACAATAAAATGTACTTTGTACTACACTGGACTGCATTCTTTGCATACGATTAGCCATAGAGCTGAACTTTTATTTACCCACATAGACTGACAGCGATCTTGTATCTACAATACATTTTCGTTTCCATCCTATAAACATATATTAATAAAATATAAGCGCAACGCAGGGTTTCAATCTCGATTACAGAACATTTACATTTTTTCAATGCAAACTTGGAGAGCCAAGTCCATCGATCTCGTGATATGAATAAGGCATTTAAAAACGCATTCACTATTGAACGTTGGCCGCTCAACAAGCATGCATACAAATCAGGAATAAATACAGTCAGTTTGATACATAATTAAGTTCATGCTCAGTATTTGTGACGGCTAACATATATCGGTTAAAAGTCAAGAGTGCCTTCTAGGAACAAAACAACTGTACTAACGTAATAAGACTAATATTCTGTGTTCTACTATATTCGAAATCGAAATTGAAAGTCAGCGCTGTTTCATGTCAATTCGACAACAATGATATATCACCTACAAGTGCAAAATATTCACAACAAGAAAAAAACATGAAACTAATGGTGTGTTCACGTGTACCCACAAATCATCGTGACGCGATAGCGATCAACTTTTACTGGCTGATGATATGAAGTGATGTAGATAAAGCAAATTCAGTTGGTGTTTGAGATTTTAGAACGTATGCTTTTTCCAAGCCTTTGTTTTGTAGCACTTTTGTGAGACGGTAAAAGGTAAAAGTGTGATTGAGGTTAAAGGTACTCGGCGAAACGTGAAATTATGCGGTAGATACCATCTTCTACTCTAGAAGTATCTCTATATCAAATTCAAGATTGTTGTGATCTCAAATATGTTCCGTGATGCTAGGTCGGTGGTCATATCTGTTGCATTGCTGAGGTTAGGCAGGATATCTATCTGTTAATAGCTTAATTATTTGAGGGAATGACTCACCCTAATGTAACATCCATAATATTGTAGTTTAGACAATTTTATTAACTTTAAGAATCGTTTTTGAAACTCTTTAAACTTAGATGATTATCAAGATATGTTTATATTTTAATCCTTTTTATTATAGATGATTATGGAATCTACGAGATGCTGGGGACCTAACGGGAAAATGAATAATTTTGGAATTGTCTCTAACCATTTTGTTTTTTTTTTTCAGGTATGTAAGATTGTTATTTCATCGTGGTCCATCTATAATTCTCCCGGGTATAGTAAGTCCTACCACACTAAGATATCAATAGGTATTTAATACCCCCGAATACGCATTTTACTACATTTTATAAATAAACGAATAAACATCCTAATCTACTCTCTAATAGCTTACGCCACACTGAGACCAAACCACTTCAAGTGTAAAATATTATAAGACTTGAAAAGGCGATTTACCAATTATTTTTACGGTTTCTTGTTATCCTGTCGTGACGAAAGCGACGATCGTAAGAATGATATTATTCTTCTACTAAGATTAAGTTATGTTTGAAGTCAGAGCTTTTAATATTTGAGAAAATATATTAGACAATATGCACATTTTGTGATAGGACACAATTTTGAGAATAGAAAAGATAATATTAATGTTTTGAATTTTAGCATTTCTTTAAGCGTTACAGCATTATTAGACTACCAGAAAAAATGCAATATAATTCACATAAATAGAGACTCGTGGCTAAGTGGTAACCCAGTAGGTTACCTATTTTGAACGCAGTCGCGGACAACAGCTAGTATTATAAATGCATAAGTAAATTTTTTTATGGGATAAATGAGCAGACGGGTCACCTGATGGCGGCCTTAAAGATAGGAGTAGGGGAAGGAGGGAAGAAGTGGAGAGGGGGGAGTGCCTCCGGTAACCTCACTCACTTGGCGAAACACACCATTGCTTAACTGCAGGTTTTCTGTGAGGCCGTGGTATCACTCCGGTCGGTCAAGCTTGGCTCTCCCACTTACAAGGTAAGTTTGTGTGTTACGCTTTCACGCCTTACCTACTGAACCGATCGTCATGATATTTTGCATATACGTTTTTAGGGGTACAGAAAATTACATAGGCTAACTTTCAGGTGAAGGAAATCGCATGCAAAGTTTGTGAGTTTGGATGTTCAGGGTAATCTCCGGTACTACTGATTTGATTTTGAAAATTCTTTTAGTATTGGATAAGCCCATTTATCGAGGAAGGGTATAGGCTATATAACATCAAGCTACGACCAATAAGAGCGGAGCATCAATGAAAAGTGTTGCAAAAACCGGGAAAAATTTACAAACGCAAACGAAGTTGCGCGGGTCAGCTAGTTTAGAATAAAACTGGTTGTAGGTGAAATGTTCATGTTCATCCCACTAATATCATAAATGTGAAAGTTTGGATGGATGGATGGATGTTTGTTACTCTTTCACACAAAACCACTGAACAGATTGATGAAACTTGGTATGTCGATAGCTGGAGACCTGGATATGTACTGTATGTATGATACGCATAGGTTACTTTTTATCCCGATATTCCGACGGGATCGCGACTTACGCGGGTACGCTGCTAGTTCTATATTTATCTCTTTTGAATAGTGGCTGAATGTACATATTGTACATCTTTTGTATACAGATTAGGGGCCATCCATAAATTACGTCATACGTTAGGTGGGGGGACGGGATCATCGAAGTATCACATTGTATGACAAGGGAGGGGGTCATAAGCTTCGAGACGCACACGTAAAATTTCAAAATATGTGACGTCACACCAGGGAGGGAGGGTGACAAATGTGATCAAATGTGACCACATGTGACAAGGATGGGGGGGAGGGGGGTAAAAAAATCATGAATTTCGTGTGACGTAATTTATGGATGGTTTTGTTGGTAACGAGCAGTGACCATGTAAACTTCAGTAGCGCGATGTAGTATCAATTACTTTAAAGAAGTTTATAATTTATCATAGTTAGATGGAGTGAAAGATTTACAGTTTACAGAACAACACAAAACAATCATAACTAAAACAATATCGATCATCGAAACGCAACAAAGAGGCTTCGATAGCATCGACGCGATAGAGTTTCACTAGCGTCGTGTCTATTCGAGTTGATACCATCGGGTTTCGATTCGAGATCGTTATCGAGTGTCGTTCGTGCGAACATGTCAATTGTCAGCTGTGGCACGTGATATAGGGGTTATTTTTACCCGACTGCGGTGAAAGCAATAGGAGGGTTATAAGTTTGAACTGTATGTTTGTATGTCCGTCCCTGTGTTCCCTCGTAACTACTATACGACTGAACCGATTTTGCTAAATGCTATATCGTTAGATCCGTCTTTATTGCGCGAGTGTTACTACGTATATTAAAATTAGGTTTTTTTAAAACAAGTGTATGATTTAATTTTTTTTTATCGGTAACATATCAAATGGTTTATCAAAATGAAGGGTTTAAGGATCTAAGTAAGTGTGCCTTTTTTCAAATATACCCTATATATGTTCCCATGTGATCTTTCCTAGTTTCTTTTTTATGTTTATTTAAATCTAGAGCACCTATTCACTAATTTCTGCATATCCCTAAGTAAGACAGGTAGAAAATGCCTATGGCATTAAGGCCGCCATTGTACATTTATTTTAGAGCATAAAGTGTCAAATAAAAAAAAATAAACATAGACCTACCTGATTTGAATGTGTTTGTTTATTACGCTTTCATTTCATGCATCATGAACTTTTGCATACACGTTGCTAGGGGTAGGTACCGAAAAAGACATAGGGTACTTTTCATCCCGAAAAAAGTAGGTACTGTTTGTTCCCTAGGGATAGAAAAAATCTTTTTTACGGGAGCAAAGACACGGACAAGAGCTAGTATTCCATAAAAATGAAGTTTAAAGCTTTGATGTCATCCATTAAGTTCTATTAAAAAACCTTTGTTCATTCCAGAAACATTGTCTGACATTGTTTTGATGACGTCAGTGGATAAGGCAACAAAGCTAACTTACATGTCCATTATACTTGAGTTTTCTTTCTATATTTTTCGTCTTTTTTATTTACCAGTATTGTAATTCATCTATGACCCATGTTGAATCCTATTTTCTCTACAAATATATACCGTTCTAAGTAAAATACTAAACACAAATCGTCATTGACAAATCAATAGACATTGCTAAACATTTTCTATTCCCATACGAGGTATTTACATACGGCCAATTTGAATTCAATGTATATTCCAACGTATGTTTTAGAAACTCGTTGCCGATTGAGTGGTGTGCTTTACAAAATGGATTTATGGCCTCTGTGCCTCACGTAAACGGTATACCTAACAGTGTTCTGTAATATAAGTAACGATGCAGGGATGTATGCCAACGGGATTCATCCTCATCACATATCTAGCATAAGTCGTACATTTTTGAAGTGAAAACTTCTTTAACGGCGTTGTGCACTTTTTGGGATGGGTAAAAAATGTTAAACTCGCGTCAGGACACGTGACCCTGATCGAAAATGTGTCCGAGTTCCATATATTTAAAAAAAAATTACGCCATCTGTGGATTCTGCGCGATACTACTGTAGTTTGATATATACTAATTATCCATATATTAGTTAAGGCAAATTTCACAGATGGCGCAATTTTAATTTCGACTTTTTACAATATTTACTATAAGTATTTATTTTCACTTCTGTCGGCAGTCCCATGACTGCATATTTTTTATGTGGTAGACGGTTACGCTTTGGGTAGGCCTACAGGTATATACGACTGCCTTCACACTTCTATAAAATATTAAAGGAATTTCTACCTTCATTTCGCTTGATACAAGAATGGTTCCTAGATTAAGTGCTGGTTTAAAAAGCTCTTTGAAACCCTTTATGAATAAAAAGGACTCGGGCTGAATGTAATTCCTCAGTCAGCTTACTTCTTTATAAAGTTCGTTTTAAAATGGAAACTACATTATTAAAGCATTTAAAATATGTTTAATACTTGAAGCTTGTTCTAATAAGTTTCTTATTCAAGATTACTCACTCTGTTGTTTATTCAGTGTTAAACAAACCTACGAGAATAGCAATGTTTAAAAGCTAAATGATTCTTTTGCCTGTTTGATCTTTTTTTTCATGGGATACAAGCAAACGTGCAGACATCTGATGGTAAGTGACTACCTCTGCCCATGGACACCTGCAACTCAAGAGTCACAAGTGCATTGCTGGCCTTTGTGGGAGTAGGAGGTGTCACTCCATATCGTCATAGGAGGTGTCATCCACATAAACGTGCCGAAGCATGGTTCGCCGACGATTAACTCTATAGCGTATAGAAACTTCACGCTGAGACCCAAAAGAGGATCTATAACTAGAGATATACAAATTTAACGTTATTCTATTTATTTTATTCTATTATATATATTCAATTTTCACTGTGACACACAAAAATAGAAACAAGTAAGTTGTTAGTCAGCGGGTAGTCTTGCTATCAAAATATTAATAATACGGATTCAGTAATAACTTTAAATTGGCTATGACATGAAAAAGATTGTCGCGCGACCGGCAACCGACAATGTCGAGAGCCAACAGGCACGTAATAAAATCTATCTACTTACTGTTAGTGATGGGGTCGTGAGAAACGATCTCAAGGTTAACGCGAGGAAAATATGTAAAGTTAGAATGAAATTGCTTTATATTATTACGGTTGTTAATAAATAAAGCAAGTAAGAACTTTCGTTTATATTAAACTGTGGCATTATTTTTTTAACTAAAATATATAACGTTTTTTCATAGGCTAAATATTTTTTTATGTGAGTACATAAAGGAGAAATATAGGTATATCTCCTTAATCTGCATCTTCCAAACGGAAATGATGTGAGCAGAATAGCAAGATTTCTTTTCTTTCTTCATCAACTTGGATTTTGGATCGGATTGGATCTTCATCAGATTATCAGAATTTTATCAAATTAGATAAAATATAGGGGTTTACTTTTAATTACTTAATGACATGCAAAAAATAATTACATCTAAAAAATCGTTAGATTTCTGTTTTCATTTTCAATTCAGAAATTTAGGTATCTGAATTCGGCCCGAGCATTAAAAAATAGCCTGAAGAATGGCAATCCAATGATTAGCTGTAGTAATGTTATAAGTACCCAAATATCCACAAGTTTTATAATGTTATAACCCAGATGATAAAATCTATTTCATTGAAGTAGTGTACGTTCGTAAACACTTACCTAATGCTGTGCTATTAAACTCCTATCTTATCTAATTAAAGTTTTAAAAGTGGTATTTGAACAGGTACATTGAGGAAATTATACATGTTCAAGAACGACATATAATAAAAGTGAAATGAACCATAAATAAGACATTTCGCAGACCAACTAACAACTAGATCTAATCATCCCATTGCAACAAGAACGTATTTTCCGCTATAAAATGAAACAAGGCAATGGATTTCCGAAACCAATAATCGATTGGCGGTGTACGCAGAATGCTGTACATATAACTTTCATACCATCAATGGTATGTTGGTATAACTACAGTCGCTGTCAATTGTAAAAGCACCTTTCTCAATCAATTTCACCGCAAACATTAGTGAAACGTTCGCCCGTTTAACCCGATAGAGTGTGAGAATGTTATCGCCTGCGGCAAATCGGTTGACAATCGAGAAGTTAGCTACCGTGAGTTATCGATAAGATGCGTACGCATCACTAGAATTGTACGCACGATTGATTTTTGATCGCTGTTTCGATTGCATTGCAAGCTTTGAAGTTTTAATGAATTCATTAAATGTAGCTCGCTGTATGTTTAAGGGAGTTCTCAATCATGTTTTAAAGAATTTAATTTACTAGACTCGACTCCGCTCGATACCACGGCCTCACAGAAAACCGGTAGTGAAGCAATGCTTGCATTGCATTTCGCCGCGTGAGTGAGGTTACCGGAGGCCCTAACCCTTCCCTCTCCCCTATTCCCGTCCTTCCCCTCTCTCCCCTCTGCCCACTCTTCCCACCTCCCCCTCTTCTCCTACTCCCACCTTAAAGGTCGGCAACGCACTTGTGACTCTTGAGTTACAGGTGCCCATGGGCGGTGGTAATCATTTACCATCAGGTGACCCGTCTGCTCGTTTGCCCCCTATTCCATGAAAAACAAAAAACATCTTTTTAATATCTGTATTACACTTGTAACACATAGTACCTGGATGACCGAGCTTTGCTTGGTTTTTTTTTTACGTTTTCTAAAAATTAAACCTAGCTAGATCGATTTATCGCCCCCGTATCCCCCTGCATACTAAATTTCATGAAAACCGTTGGAGCCGTTCCCGAGACTCAGATTATATATTTATATATATACAAGAATTGCTCCTTTAAAGGTATTAGATTAGTTAGATATTAGAATACAATAAGTCATCGTGATATTGACCTGTGGAGGGATGAGCGAAATGTGGTGAATAGAGTTTTATGCTTGAAAGTTAACGGGTACAAGAGAAGAGGACCACCAAAGAATAGATGGATGGACTGTGTAAAAGAAGATATGGCTAGAAAGGAAGTAAGCAGTGAAATGACGCCGACCCCAAATAAAATTGATACAAGTGAAGGTACTTTGATAGGTAACTTTGATATTTTAACTGTACATTTATCACTATAACTAACAAGACACATGAGTGTTCTCTGTCGGAGAACTCCGATTTGAGGGAGGAATTAATTACCCTTTTGATACTAATGATAATCACTATGATGATAACATAAATAATTACCTACGAACGAACAGTTACGTTTATTAGCACTTCAAGTCATAACTCGAAAATTCATTTCTCGTTTATGTTTATAAGCTAATAAAGTTCTAAATAAAATGATCAACCACTTATGTTAAATACTGTGGCAAGCACAGGTTTGTTTGTAAGTTTCATAATACCGGAAGATAGCAAAGCAGTTATTAGCGGCTAATACGCGCCGGCATTCTAAGTTGTATCCGTCTTGTTAGTTTACAACTTGTATCATGTTCAAAAGGATTGTGTGACTATTTCAGTATTAATTCCTTGTAATTTATTAATTTAGACTTCCTGCAAATATCCCGCATAAGGCGGACTTAATGCCATAGGCTATTTTCTTTCAATCACCCTTTGGGTGATGCAGAGACGTGCATGGCAGGTGTATCATTGAAAATCTTAGGCTTAGGTACCTAATCGCTAAGTGAAAAAATATATTACGTAAATACATACAAACATACCTTTTTTTTATCGTATGGAAACTCCCACGGGTCATCACCGCACCGGAGATAACGGTAAAGTGGTATGTCGGAATCGAATCGACTAAAAGCACACCGTGTTCCGTCACAAGTGGGTCTATTGCAAGGGGACCCGAGTATACCTTAGGAAGGAAGCCTCCGGGAACCTTAGTAGATCTTGGTCGCCTGCAGCAAGCGACCACACCATGGAGTACGGGGGCCTTACCCCCCTCCAGGTCAGAGAGGTGCGCGTAGAACACGTCACGCCACCGTCTCAGGCCTGCTTCTGCAAAGGTAACGGTCAGCCCGACTCGTCACCCCCAGGCCAGCGCTCATTTATGCCGGAGATCATTCTGCGTTCTCCGGCGTCTGATACGTCTTCTCTTCCGTTCCCGTTCCGCCGCCTCTTTAGCCAACATCACCTCCTCGCAAAACGAATACAATAAATTTCACCTTTTTTGAAGAAACAGGATTGTGTTTTTCCTTAACACAGGCTGTTCTGAATCTTAGCTGGGAGAACAGCACTCAGCCAAAACATTATTCTAGATTTAAATTTTTAAGATAAACTAATGTTAATGATTTTTGTATACCACTAAAGTAGAAAACAGTTGTATGGCAAGCCTAACAGTAAGCGGGCACCGTATAAATCTGCTAGACCTTATTCTTCATTCTAGAAAATCCGAAAATTCTAGGTTTGACAGAGAATCAATGTTGCGGAAGAATAGGAATCCTTTTACCCACTTTCAATTCCAAATGATAAATGATTCATTTTAATCCTCGCATGACTTCGTTTATTGAAAAGGGTGCTGTACTGTTAATTAGAACTTCCTCAACAATGTGGGTTAGCTTCATTAATTTTAATTGATGTTTATGACGCAGCTAATTTTTAATAAGGGGCGAAGTGAAAGTTTACTGTTTTGTGAGAGTTCTAAATTTTGCCATTTGTGGAAACGGATGGGTTTGATTAAATTGTGGTCTAGTGCAGAGGTCCTCAAACTTAATCGTCCCGCAAACTTCTCACCATGTCTTTCGGGTTTGCGTAGACCCCCGGATACACAGCTTTATGACATATATACAAATTTAATACTAATTTTATAACATTGAGAAAATAAGTTTGTTTGCAAAACCTACGAGATACAAATAGTGCATTTGTTACATTTCAAGTAAAAACTAATAAGCAATCTGTATATATGTGCGTTATTCCATTAATATGGAGAGTCAAAACTATAGTCACGGCTTATCTAAAATGAGATTCACTATCGGGAGGGGGGGGGGGATCTACGGGTCGCCTACGTTGCAGGTCGCCGTCCACCCTTGGGGGTCGATATAGACCACTTTGGGTATCATATTTGTTCCTCTTCTACTCAAAAACGGGTTTGGATGAAATTTCGCACACCGATGGTTTATAACCTGGATTAACCCATTTGTTTCTACTAATCATCACAGTATATCTTATTGCTTTACATCATTCCGCATCTGGTACCATCAGTTGTAATAAATACCAAGTATGAAGTAACGCAAAGATACAAGTGTTCATTCATTTGTGATGTGTGGCTGCGAGCGAGTTGGTTATAAATAGATTATATCAGAATTTACACGCGAAGACCATACTAGTGGTGGGAGTAAGTACTGTCCATATATTTAGTTATCGATAACGTGGTCTATTTTTATTTAGCTTTAGCTCCTAATCCAATAATACAATTTATATTAATAATGAACCAGTTTAACTGAAGTCCTAACACCATTATATAAAGGAAAGTATTAGACAAAATATGGACGTGCAAAATGATTAATTTTTTTAAATAGCGTATCGTCATACACTATATAAAAAAAAATGTTATTTTGAAGCTAACATACCAATCAGTTACGTATTTATATAAAAAAAATAAAAAAAATAATTACACGTCTATACGTAGACTAACACTTTTCTATTGGAATTGTACATGAATGTCATAAACTCTTTAAATACACATACGCTTAAAGTTTAGGCTGCTTATTCATGTAGTATGTATGTATAAATAATTTATCGATAGTTTAATTTTTCCCAACACGAGAAAGACCCCCTTGATCCGCACAGTGGGAACTGTAGTGGTTTCCTATAAATAATCAAAGGCAAAATAATTATTGTTACATTGCACACTGGTCATGAAAACATACATTGTTGAGGAACTAGATACAGAAGTGAAATATGTTTAGAACCCTGCTTGCCGCTGTAAGGAAAACACGACCTCCAAAAGAGAACAGAGAGAGGTAGCAATGAGATAGGAGTTCTAGTTCAATATTGTAACATTACTATTAAAGATGTTTTTTAAACAATCGATAACAATTTACATATCTCTCTATGTAAATAGGTAGGGTACAGAGGCAAGCCCGGCCGACTGCTGAATTACTTCCAAGATACATAAAACTGTGATATTTTTTTGCGGGTAAGTAGGATCGTCGGAGGTCAGCTAGAATTAACACCGCACCTTTAGCATGGTTAGCGAAACTCAGAGTATGTCATAATACTACAAAAAGAAAGCATATATTTTGCATCAGGCAAGTGATTTTGAAACACATTCCTGTCTCGTCAGGAAATGAGGGGACTTTTGATAAAACTTTGAGGTTCAATAACGACTGTTGACTTAGGCGAGATGTGTAATAAAAAAAAGTTTTTTTCAATATTGTCTTTCGCTAAGCAACTTGGCACACTGTGCGTAGTGCTGACGATGATTTATAACACCTCAACTATAATCAAAAACAATCGTGTAAGTAATATATTATATAGATAGTATCTACGGCCTTTAGGTGTATAGAAAGAATGAACCTCGCAAAAAGTAAAAGTGGTTCATTGACTTTTGACGGTGACTAGATCTTTATCTTTTTGTTTAAACATATATTTATAACAAATTACATTAAAATATAATATAAATTGTTATATATAAATCGCCATAAGTTTTTATGACTTATTATTGACTAGCAGTTGCCCGCGACTTCGTTCGCGTGAAAATTTTGGTGAAATCTATTTCACAGGAATCGAACATTGTTTCGAAATAAAAGGTAGCCTATATGTTGTCACGATCTCTTGTTAATATTCAATGCAAAATTTGAATTAAATTTATTCAGTAGTTTTTTACATTTTGCCCGGACATAAACACAGACAAACAGACAAAAATTCTATAAACTACTATACATAGCAAGAATTCTTAAAAAAAATTCAATACATGTACAGTTTTAATATGTTACGATTTTTTATCTTATTATTGATGGTATACAATAATGATTTTTTGGTCAAAAGACATAACAAAATTATATATTATATAATAGTAATCTATTCCTATTTTTGGAATCCTCATAAAAAAGAGGCTCATTAAAATACTACATAGCTGAATATCCCACTGTGCAAGTCGAGAAATCAAAACTCTGGATCACTTGGATCACCATGACGGCAACTCCAAAAGCTGTAGACTTAAAAGATCGTACGAGCTTGTTCAGAGTTTATTCAACTATTTTAGACAACTATTGTAGTCTAAAATAGTTGAATAAGCTAAGTGAAAAAGGTGATGTACGCTGACGAGGCGGCTGAAAGAGAAGAGTAGAGAACCAGTAGGCACTCTCCCGTCCAGCAGTATACGTACCAGACACCGGAGACCTCCATGAGTGCTGATCTCTTGGTAACGGTTTGGGTGGCCCGTAACCATTGCAGGCTCAGGCCTGAGACCGTAGCGCAAGGCGTGTATCGCGCTCGCCTCTGCACTGAACTGTAGCAAGAGACGGCCAAGGTCTGAGGGGTTTCCAGAGGCATCCTTCTTGGGGTATCCCGGGTCCCTTGCAATAGACTCATTTGTGACGAAACACCGTGTGGTTTTAGTCTACCACTTAAACGTTAGCCCCGATGAGGTAAGGACCCGTTTGGGTGTCCACGCAATTAAAAAAAAACCAGGGTTCCGTAAACAAACTTGTCCTACACACGTCCATCTCGGCAATCCATTCTCGAAGACTTTTGCCCGTTTTCAAAAGACAATCTTTACTTTGCGGTTGCGATGTACGACAAAGTTAACAATCTAACCGCAAAATATAAGTTTGTAATCATAAAAACTTTTTTTTGTGATATAACTAGAAATTAACGACGTTCGATTTTTCCCTATATTTGTGCTCTCAGACTTTGCTTCTTACCAAATTTTGTGATTCTAGATCAATGGGAAACCCTATAGGTTTTGATTTACCTACAAATTTAAATTTGATGAAATCTAAGGCCTTAAGTTGCCGTATCTTTTCATTGCGTTGACTTAGAAGCTTGATTTTTTAAAGCTTCAGCAGACCGTAGACTTATGTATATGGTATTAATTTCACCATGATGCGTCCACGGGTTCCTGAGAAAAAGTCTTGACAGACTGACAGACAGACAAACGGACAACAAAGTGATCCTATAAGGTTTCCTTTTTTTCTTTGGAGGAGCGGAACCTTAAAAACAGGCTCGGCTTCAATGACACCTACAAATATTGAGTCTTACAGTTATTTATTAAAACATTCAGTCAAATATGTACTCGAGTTATTAAAAAATTGTTTTCTATTCAATGTATTTGTTTGCTGACTGTATGCAAGAACAAACAATAGAACGTATTTGATGAGTCTGATTGATTGGATCACATTACCAGCCGATAGTTTCTAGTGATAGCACACCTATGTTCCCGATGTTTCCACCTATTTATTACAAGATAAATGAGATTATTAACGAGATACTATTGTTTTCTGTTGAAATAATTATTCAATTAAGATGGAAAGATATTTACTCTTATGGGAACGAATATTAATGGGCCTTAGTACTCCTTTAAAAATATGTATATAATAAAAAAACGCACAGTTCTTGAAAAACCCAATTAAATGTCTTAATGAAAACCTTTGATTACATATGTACATAAATATAATCAAAATTGAAAGCTGTTTTGCAATCTTTTACAGTTTTATGCAAGAACTGTACAAAAATAATTGTGTAGAGTTTTGTTAAAATTGTGGTTTGGCCTCATTTCTACTCAAACTGGAATTACCGACTACGTGTCTTTGTTTGCCACCTTATTCTATAAAAAGGAATAGTAAAGTAGCTGCAAGAAGAAGCGAAACTGATCTATGTAGATATATATTTGTAAGTTGTATGTAATTGCAAGGATCAATGTATTTATTAGTCACCGCAATACCCCCTCGCAAAATAAACGATATACCTAAACAAATTAGATACGTGTTTTGAAAAACATTAACTATCTAATAAGATTCTGAGGAGAAACATATTAAGTTCATCAGCAGAATTGATTTTCTTATACATCAACATAAATTATGAATCAATCAAAATATCATTACGGATTTGGTCTAAGTTATAAACAAAAAGATCTTTTGCAGACTAATTTATTAAAACGATAAATAAAAACCTTTTAAGGTAAATGTATAATTATTATCTACCGTTTTATAAGAGTTTATTTTATTTTATTTTATTTAAAACACTTCCTGCAGATACATTGCATGAGGCGGACTTAATGCCGTAGGCATTTTCTACCAGGCAGCCTTTTTCAAGTTTCGCCAACGGAAGAGATGGAAATTTGGAATACTTCAAGTAAACAATTTAAAAGAAAATGTGTAACCACGGGTACAAAAAGCTATAAAGGAATAGTATCAATGTTCACTTGTCACAGTACGAAAAGTTTGTACAATGGCAGTTCAAGTTATACTGTTCATTGAAATTAAACCAAACTTGGAAACTTTTTATTTTGGAAAATACTTATGCCCGGTTCCTATAATCAACAAACAATTCGTTTTGCTTACGGACGGTAAAATTTCGTTGAATATTCAACATAAATTTTACCGTCCGTAAGCAAAATGAATCGTTTGTTAATTATAGGAACCGGGCATTTATGAATGAAGGTCGAAATGAGACCACTAGGCGATCTGTTGTATTCTATGACAGGATGCGCTAATTATCATTGTGGTATCTGTTTGATTAAAAGACACTTGCTCCTTTTAGTTTATACGTTATTTTTAGTAAACCACAAAGTAGTAAGTAATAAATATTATAAAATATTTAAAAACAAAACAATCTTTTTCAATTTTATAAAGCAACAATTTACGTACAATGAAAAGATATGAAATCTTTTTCACCTACTTTCTACCTACCTTTATTATTCATACCCAGGGTCTGGTTACCTACTAAATATTCTAAACTTTGTTCGCTCTTTACTGTCCTCGTATGTGAGAGTCCAAGACCTCGTATGTCGTCCTTTACGGCATCTACCGCTTTTTAGGCCACCAGGTTTCGATCCAGGTACTACCCAATCAAAGCATCTCCGATCATTGTACTCTTGCCTGCGCAGCCTATCTTAATATCACCGAAATCGGTATAATATAATGATAAAACGGAATTTGATGACCTTTGTTTGATCGACTAGAATGTGTCGCGGGTTGTTTGTGCAAATATTGGGTATGTGTAAAATATGTATGTATTTACAAAAGAAAATGTATCCGGAAGGTAGTTGGGAGGGACTAAATGTGGAAGACGGAGAACCGGGTGCTATGGCGCACATTAAGAGAGGCGTATGTCCAACAGTTGACTAGAATAGGCTAATTGATTGATTAATGTTTATTCGTATAATGTTTTAGAAGCATTAGTAGAAGATAATGTTCTTGATTTAGGTCATAAAGAAAACTAAAAAGTTTATAGCGTGCTCAAAAAAGTTTTCAATTTGCTAGTATAAAGTTGTAAAAAATATTCCTTTAGATTTTACAAGCAAGCGGCCGCACGAGTGGGTACCAGTGCGAAGCCGGGGCTCGTTGGTTGCTACCCAGTAGAGCATGTAAACCCATTGGCTCACGCGGCGCACGCCACTAAAGCTCTCAATCGGCATGATTTTTTCCGCCATCTTCAACAATCATCGTCATATTACAGCCAATTTAAATAAAACTCTAATTATTTTTACACCTACACCTTCCTGATGAATTACTCTGGTTATTGGTGAATCCCGTATAAAAATCCGTTTGTTCGTTTTTCAGTTTATGGTGGTCTTAAAATATAATAATAATTATATAATATAATAACTCCACACTCCAAACTAGGTAAAGCCTGTACTATGGTAACCAGACTGCTGATAAACATACTTATATATTTCTGATATGTAGTGATAGTAGACGATCATTTTGATAAAATGTTAAATCTAAATTTTTTTACCATCTTTATTCGAATAGACCATAACCCGCTACTCTCTATAACTTACACCACAATTGTATTTACATTGCATATAATACTAGTACAATGGATCACTCTCCTATCGCCGCCGCGCTGGCTGAGGTATTACTCTGACATCGCTTTATGAATCATCAATTGTCTTAATTGAAATTGAAACATATTGTAACTGTTTAGCAATATTTTAAGAAGGTATACTTAATTATATAATACACAGAGTTATAACATTTTTACTAATATTATAAAGCTGAATAGTTTTTTGTTTAACACGATATTCTCATGATTAATTACTTTAATTTGAGAATTGTTTTTTAAATTAGTTCGTTTATTAGTACTAGATGTTAGTTACTAGCTAATTGTATGGGTGTAATTTATACATAACTAGCAGATTCCGTGCGGCTTCGCTCGCGTGTACATATTTATATATTTTGCGTGAAACCCTAATTCTTTTTCCAAAATAAAAGTAGCCTGAGTTACACCTTATAACACAAGCTTACCACCCCGTAAAATGCCCGTGGAAATCAGTCTACCCGTTCCGGAGATTAGCCGGACTAATATTTTGACATTACAAACAGACCCTTCAATTTTATTTATTTGTATTGATTTGTATGTAGCAAGCAGTCTGGTTACCATAGTACATGCTCTGCTTAGTTTATGATCAGACGGCGCTATGTGGCGTGTCTCAAGTTATTATTTATTATATATTATCAGGAGTACTAGAGTTCTAACTAAAGGTCGTTTTAGCTGCGCTCTTCTGTAAGGAACAGTGCAATTTAAGAGGTAACCATCGTAACACACCTACTTCTATTAACTGAAAACTGTTCACTACTAAAACAAGGCTCTATGAAATTGTATACAACATTTTCTCTATTAATACACATTACCTACCGCGGCCTTATCTAAACCAACACAGGCTAGCGCAACTGTCAGTTAAGCGTGTAATTACTTACCCGAACGGTGATCACGAACAATGGTGGCTGGAATCGCTCGTGTGCACCGACCCTTACACATTGTCCGTTTTTTATACAAGTCCAACATAATTTTGTACATTAATTGTCGTTAATTTGATGTAATACAGATGTTATCGTACTTTGTGAGTCATTGCACCGATCTTCGATCTTGATAGCAAAGCTATGGAGGATTTTCGGTTTGCAACTATAAATTATATGGAAGCTCTGATATGAGAATAATTAGAACTAATCTCACCCGCATCATAAGGTACAACTGGACTCATTAGATTGTAAGTATCGTTAGTAAGCCATGTTCGATTCCTTAAGACTACGTGAAATTTACTCTAAATGATAGAAGATCCGCATAGTTTTAGGCCTTTGCATCTTGAATAGATGAGTTAAACAGGCTTCAGTATGCCGCTACAAATATCGCTTCTAATTAAGCAAGGTAGTACTGTGTTATCGAAGAAGCAAAGTCACCTTCATTCATACCAAATCTCGACGGAATCTGTTCATCATTTAAACGCCAAACAGCAATCTCTCAGGAGCTGTGTATGACTGTATGTTACCTTGATGAGTACCATATCAGGTCAGTCACTCTTTAAAAGAAAAAAAAAAAACATTTATCCATTGTCCATTGCTGCGTAATTTATTATTATTTTAAAATCCAATAAAAGTATACATTAGCATTATTAATATTTTTCAATCAACATCGATAAGCGATTGGATGGTAAGCGATTGCTAGTGCCTTTAATGTTCAAAACACCATTATCATGGATGACATGGTACCGACTGGCGAAGCACTGGCTACCCTTCCTTAGGATTCATTATGAAAAACAATATTTTGAAAAAAGAACTTAATTTTTATGCAGTTTAAAAGTAAAACTATCCCAAGACCTCAAAAGGAACCTCTTTATGCAAAACACATTGATACATTCCCACCAGGCACCCACGACCTAACACGCAATATAGTGTCATCTACCCAAATGTCACTGAATCGATAATGTGTACCGTTATGCGTACGCGCAACAACACGTGCTCATTGCAATTCTAATCATGTGTTGGTGGTGGCGTGACGCTTTTGTTTTGGGTTTGGGCTTATTGTACTCAGAATTAAAGGCGGGTAAACTTTATATGTATTGAGGATAATTACCATATTGATTTTTGTAAAGTCCTTTTAAGGTAAACAAATGTTTTAAAATGTACTTGTTGTAAAGTGAAGTAAGATTATTTTTTGACTCTTGTGATTTACTGACTATTCAGCTTGCTTCGTTAGAACACAAAATTACAAATTCCTTTCATCGTTTTTACAATTGTTAAAATAAAGCTATTGAAAATTATAAATTTGTAGTTTTTATGAATGAAGTAACATCATATTTGACGAAGGTTTGGTATGGTGGATTCGATCCCTACACAGGTTCAAGTATTTAGAGGTATTATTAATATTTTGTTCCAAATCTGGATCTACTTTTTGTCTGTTATTTGAACTTACGCAGGCCGCAGTGAGAACTATCACTGTATACACAGAAATATACATAATATAAATCTCATTTACAATGGCAGTTCTGTTCTTAGGTGATGAATAATTCTAAGGAATATTATCTTGTCAATGATGTAGGGAATTCTTCATCGCTAGTGTTCTAAGTCAGGATCAACTAAACAATAAAACGAAATGCGGAGGAGTCAACAAGGTGACACAACTGGACCGTTGATAAAGAAGCATTTAGCATACTGTGCTGAGAAACATCTCCTGAACTTCTCATGAAAGTGTGTGGAAATCAGTTACCAATAACCAAATCCCACTCCTCTCACACTTTGGTCGTAAGCGGTCACCTATAGTCAACTTGAAATGAATTTCGAATTCGATTTCAAACAATGTTGAGAATTAATTATCTGCCAAAGATGATAAAAAGTTTTTATAGAGTCAGGGAGTAAGTGACATCCCTGGTTGCAAGCATCCTCAACTACGTTGAGCCTTGTATTTGCCACTAAGGTTCAAAAAAGAACCTTATTAACTATCTAGTCAGAGTTTTGAAATGAATTTAGAAAAATTGTATATCTTCCAGACGTTACAACCTTAATCACAAACTCTTCTGTATAGCAGACATCATGATATAACCGTCAGATCTCAAACGAATGCCTTTACACATAAAACATGACGTTAATCCCAGAAACTTCAATAACTCTTTAAGGTATACACAATTCTAATACTATTCAAGTACTCCTCCATTAAATGCTATTAAATTACAAATATATGTCTTCATTAATATTCTGTCCACGTACGCTCAGTGTGAATGTCATAAATACGCATGTTTCATGATTTCGTTGATGTTTTCGTCAAGGCTTTAATACTAGAGGTCTATACTATAAAGGAGTTGAGCCATTGTATTCCTAAACGGTTTGTCATATTGTCTGGTTAGTCTACAGTTAATATAAGGAATATTTACGTGGTTTACGCCTGTGAGGTCTAAGGTTCGAGTCGTGTGAAGTGATAAACACTCGTATTGGCGATTTAAATTTGTTTATGGTTCGACATGTCAGGACTTCAGGGGAGGCTGAGGATACATTATGCTAAAACATATATTATATTACACACAAGTTTAATTTGTATAGAAATGCGTGAATGCGGTGGTGCGGTGCGGTGGGTGAGGTAGGTGACAAGCATGTCTTGTGTCACCTGCCTCACCCACCCCCTCTGATCGTTTGTGGCAGTAGGAAAACAAAATTACTCTATACTCCAAAGGTAACAAGCTCGTGCTAAAAGGTTGCACGTTGTAGTTTCAAAGTATTTAACAATTATACAAAGTATTTAACAATATTTAACAATTATACCACTGACATATCATATAGTATATGTGACATTTATAATAATTTAAATTAATTACTAAGACAAAAGAGAGTAGTACCTCTTGCAATTATCATATTATAAATAAGACTATAAAAAGTCCAATATCTCAGCTCAGTAATAATCAAGTTAGTAATAAGTTTCATAAATTAAAAAGTAATAATAACTTAAATTACATAAACCTGGTTCACCAGAATATTAGGGGGGCTGATGGGCAAAGACCTAGAAATAGAATTGTTCATGAACTGTAATGCTGTTGATATTTTTTGCATCACTGAACATTGGTTAAAAAGCGATCAGTTCATGTTCAATTTTGATAACCACCAGATAGGTAGCTCGTTCAGCAGAGCTAATGCAATACATGGTGGCTCTATGATACTTATAAATAAGCAATTTAAATTTAAAGAGCGCCATGACATTGTTACTTTATCGGTTGAACGAACTGCAGAAATAGCCTGTATAGAACTCAAGCGTTTTATTGTAATTAGTGTATATAGACCTCCTTCAGCTTTGTATGATTGTTTTGAGTGTGTTATGGATTCAGTATTAGATAAAGTAACAAAATCTAAAAAAAAGTAATTATTTGTGGTGATTTTAATATTAACTTATTAGAAAATTCTGGTTCAGCGACTAAGTTCAGGACACTATTCCAGTCATATAATCTGAAGAACTTGTTTTTGGAGCCTACACGAATCACAGCCACTACAGCCACATGCATAGATAATATATTCACAGATGTTGTAATTAAAGATAAGAAAATAATAAATCAGTTAGATTCTGATCATTGCGGTCAACAAATTTATTTTTACAATAGGAACGAGAAAGTGGCAAAGACAAATATTGTGGCAATACCTAAAACTGCCAAACGTTTTGAAAATTTTAAAAATAAACTAGAGATAGCTTACAACATACCATTTTTAGATATAGATTCCAACCCTAATACTTCCTTCAATGTTTTTTTTTATACATTTTGTTCAGAATTTAATTCAGTTTTTACACCCAAAACGATTGTAGTTAAAGGTAATGCCACATTTAGTGAATGGGCTACTATAGGTTTACACAAGAGCAGAAAGAGACTTTATGAGTTATATGATGAAATAAATTATAATAATAGTGAACAATTTCACATATATGTCAAAGAATACTCTAAATTGTTTAGGAAGCTTTGTAAATTAGCAAAGTCTCGTTTTCTGAGTTCAAGGATTAAAAGTAGCGATGATAAAGTTAAGACCACTTGGAACATTATTAATAGTGAGACTAGAAAGAAGCACAACCAAAGCAATGAGTTTAGTTTGAAAGTTAACAACAAACAAGTAACGTCAGATATAGAAGTAGCCTCTGTTTTTGAGAACTTTTTTACTAATATTCCTGTGTCAACTACTAAATCTTTGAACTCCTCACCAGCTCTTGCAGAATCAATTTTGAAGGAGAATGTTGATAGGACTGACAGTGTATTTAGGTTTCAACATGTCAGTCCTTCTGAAATTATCAAAGCTTTCAACACGCTAAATCTAAAAAAAACAGCTGACCTCTGGGGAAATTCTGTAATCATTACAAAATCTGTTATTACTGTAATTGCTAGTCATTTATCATTTATATTTAATCAGTGTGTAGATAGTGGTGTATTTCCTGATCTGATGAAATCTAGCAAAATCATTCCATTGTTCAAATCTGGCAGTACCTCAGACGCAACTAACTTTAGACCAATTTCTGTACTACCAGTATTCAGTAAAATTTTTGAAAAAATTGTTTATGATCAAATGCGAAGTTTCTTTAATTGCCATAATTTGTTACATAATAAGCAATTCGGTTTTACAAGGGGTCGCTCTACAACTGATGCCGGTGTAGAGCTTGTAAAACATATATTTGATGCCTGGGAGGATGCCCACGATTCTCTAGGCATTTTTTGCGATTTATCCAAAGCGTTTGATTGTGTTGTTCATGAAACTCTGATCAGGAAATTATATCACTACGGTATCAAAGATACGGCGCTGGATCTTCTTACTTCTTATCTAAGTAATAGGATTCAGAAAGTCGATATTAATGGCAAGCTATCTCCAGGGTCTGTGGTAAAAATGGGCGTTCCGCAGGGATCTATACTCGGGCCATTTTTGTTCTTAATCTACATTAATGACTTACCTTATATTGTTAAGAACAACAACGAAATAGTATTGTTTGCGGATGATACTTCACTCTTATTTAGGCTAAAACGTATGTGTACAAATTTTGACGACGTAAACGATGCTATTTCGAAAGTGGTTCGCTGGTTTAACGTTAACAATTTACTTCTTAATGGAGAAAAAACTAAATGTATCCGGTTCACTACTCCAAACGTTAAACAGGTGAAAACGACTATACTACTTAATGAAGAGGAGTTGGAACTAGTTGATACCACAAAATTCTTAGGCATTACTCTTGATTCTAAGCTTCAATGGGGCCCTCATATTGATAAATTATCGAATAGACTCAGCTCAGCAGCATACGCAGTTAGAAAAATTCGTGAACTGACTGATGTTGAAACAGCCAGATTAGTTTATTTTAGTTATTTTCATAGTATAATGTCGTATGGTATTCTACTGTGGGGGAATGCCGCCGATATTCAATCTATCTTCGTGCTGCAGAAGAGGGCTGTTCGAGCAATTTATGACTTAGGAAATCGTGATTCACTGAGGCAGAAATTTAAAGAAATTAACATAATGACGGTAGCGTGCCAATATATTTATGAAAATCTAGTTTACCTTCATAAAAATAAAGATCACTTCTGTAAAAAAAGTGATATACACTCTTTTAACACGCGTAATAAACATAAACTTGTTGTACCTGCCTCTAGGCTCCAAAAAATTAACAAGTCGTTTCAAGGTCAATGTGTGCGATATTATAATAAAATCCCAGATAATATTCAAATGTTAAGTATAAACAAGTTTAAGTCTACAGTAAAACGACAGCTATGCCTTAAGGGCTATTACTCAGTAGGCGATTATATACAGGATAAAAACGCTTGGGATGGAATTGATATCTAATGTGAGCTAATATGTTTATTATTTTCCATCTCTCATGTTTTTTTTTTTTTCTTCTTTTTAATTTTTTCCTTAATTTTCAGTCTCTTTCGTGTCATATTCTTTTTCTAGTTTATTCACTTTTAATTTTAAAAACATAATAGCACACAACAAAATGATGTGATATTTACTGAATATTGTTGAAACTGTCTGGTTTTTCTTTTTTAAAAGAGTGGCCGTGAGTTTGTTTGCCCGATTTCTTCTCACAAGGCTCAACCATTTGGAAACGGGCGGTTATAGATCGAAACAGGCAGATGTGATATTATGTTATCCATTTTGTTTTCTTTAATCATTTTACATTTGACGAAGCAAACTATTGTTGCGGTGACTCTGTGTGTGTTGATCTATAATTTTTAATTATAATAATTATTTATTAAATCGACGATTTCGAATAATTGATGGTCAATTTTATGAAATAAAGATTTTTTGAATTTGAATTTAAAATTTTATTTTTGGAATTTTAAATTTCTACATAATTTATACGATATTTTTTGTCTCTTATCGTAGAATAAAGTTTTGTGTGTAAATCTGTCGTTATAGAAACACAACATTGGGTTGCAAAGTATTAATAACATAAATATAAAAAATATTAACAATACGTCTTGTGATCGATCATATATAAAGAATCCAATAAGCCAAGTTCCGCAAACCTTTGTAGGCGTTCAGCTGTGTCACCAAGTAAGTCGTGTATTAGTATTCTATTATTTTCCTTTTAATTTTGTAATCAATATATTCAGAGATATTGAAGAAGATGATGTTAATTACGAGTAATAGGATAATTGTGAGTTTTGTATTAAAGAAAAATTTTTTTCGGCGCCGTTAACAGAGGAGGAGCTCTCCAGGTTTGGTTTAAATATTTTATTCAATTATAGTAATAAACCTTATTATTTTAAGAATCAAACCCTTTGATCATTATATTATAGTTCAAAGAATGAAGTCATCATGTTTAAAATTTTATTTGAGGACAGAATAAAAGTTTTTTTGAAAAAATGTTTAGCGCCCATGAGTGACGTAGGTTTTGTTGTTTAGCTTTTTCGAGTATAGATGACATGTGTCAATCGAGACTTAAGCGCGGTAATATTCACTAGGTACAATATTTTCTTATTTACAATACCTATAAGTCGCTAGCAACCGTGGTTTAACACCTTCTGTGGGCGGCTCAAGGGTGTAGGTTCTACCCCAGAGTAATCTATTGCACGTTTAGATATAATATATTCAAATAGCAGTCAAAAGTTATAATATTGCTTTTTGCATTCTAAACAGCAATTTCTTATTTTTACAAAAAAATTATTATATAATCTTACATCGCAAAATTATCAACATAAGTGGATAAAAGTTATCTAATACATTTGAACGACTATATACATATACATATAATCTGAATCTAGGAAACGACTCCAACGATTTGCATTTTGCGACGTAGAGTTTTGCATTTTAAGTTCAACTGCATAGGTGTATTTCCGTAAAAATGCAATTTTACAAAAAAAAAATACGATTTCCAAAAAGCTTCCGAGCAAAGCTCGGTCTCCCAGGTACTATAATATGTTGTTATCAATTATTATTTTATTTTATTTACCATGTCGGACGTCTCAGTGGAGTACAATGACATTATTATTTTGTACAAAATCCATTGCTTCTTCTTTTACACTCACTCTTCAAACTTGTGAATAAAAAACGCAGCTAACAATGTTTTCGATAAAAACAGACGTACAGAGACAGAGTTATTACGAGTAAGTACTACTTGTTATTAAATATTTTGTTTGTACATATTTATAGAGTTCCCTGTTGTATTACGCAGCTGTCTTAATTTGCTAAGTTAACTTTGCAAATTTACAGTTTTTTTACGAGATCGTAAAGCTGAGTATCATGTTTTATGGCTTAACGTAAGCAAGGCGATTCATTGCAATATTAAGAAAGCGAACATCAGTTTCAGAGCAGACCTTGGATCCATATAATCATTGTTGAATCGTGTATATGTTTGTGTACATGTATATTATATGAAACATATCGGTTGGTACAATTCCGGCTATTGGGATATGCGGCACTATAAGCGGCTGCTGGTATCAATAGGTATTAATTTTTTATTTTAATTAAATGTGCATCCAATCACACATCGACATTCAATCATAAAAAGTGAAGTTTTACATGGTTTGCTGTCGTCCTGCTGCTGCTGCATATGTCACTACGCCGCTTGAAACCATAACTTGCGACGTCTATCCCTATTGAAAGCATACTTTGCTAGTTTATGTAGTGGTTAATAATAATAACTTGAAACACCTCACACACGGGCGTCTAATCCCAAACTAAGCAGAACCTGTACTATGGTAACCTGACTACTGCTGCCAGATAAACATACTTATAGATTACTAAATGCATACCTACATATTATGGATAAGTAACACGTTGACATAGAACAAATCGAACTTACGACCTCTGGCTTAGCAGTCAGGATCACTAACCAATAGGCCCGTCACAAAAATACCTATGTCTTTATTCTTTGTTCGTTATTAATTTTATGCTTTATTCGTACATATGTAATATAGTAAAAATAATCTCAAGCTGATAATGTCAGTGACGGTATGTTCTTCTTTACCACCTCAACAGCATAAAAAAATTAAAAATAGTTATTCGTCCGTTACCCTCAACTTCCGTACAAGATATCCTATCTCTCCACACATACATCTAAGTCTCCAAACAAGTGTCTGTCCAACCATTTCCTAGTGAACTCATGCGTAATGCATAGCGCGTGAAACGTCAACTGGAATGCTAGTTCCGTACTGACGGAGTTCATAGACTGGTTTGAATGAGTAAGCTTAAATTATATTTATCACGTAAGTTTTCTCAAAACCGGGGTATCGTGTCGCTTCTTCCGAATAATGGTCTTTTTTAAAAAAAAAAACTCGCGTTTTTATGTAAAATTTGTTTCTGCGTAGGTATGTTGCTCTGGATAACAGAAGTTAAACTGTGGAGAAACGACGAGGAAGTGAATGCGTTTGTCCTCTCGTTCGCTTAGACATTATAAAACAGAAACTATCTACGGTTTTGGTATTCGGTCAATTTTAAATCCTAACAAGAACAAGAACGGAACCTCTTTCGCCTGTAGCTAAGAAAACCTCTGCATAATGATTTTGTTATTCTCTGCTGATGTAACACATGCATGGTTTGTCTTGGCAATAACTGCAACACCCGTAATATCCTCTTTGAAGCCTCTTCGCTTAGTTGTGTTTGCATGGTAGCTACGTAAACTGTAAAACTAGTTTGGGTTCCCTATTATCATAAAGTCTTTCAATAATTATCGGTCTCAATGTTTTTCATCTGCCAGTTATCTTGTGATATTTCCTAATTTAAAAAGTCCTTTGTCACGTTACTTCCTACAAAAAACACAAAGTATTTTTCAATACAAAGTCACAAAAAGGTAATTTCTTATTATTCCAGTTCGTTATTTCATATCCCTAAAACTACGCTACATTTTTACTTTACCTTTGAAATTAGATAAAGGTGTGTTTCAAAAATATAAGATAAAAACATTACTTTATCATGAGTGCCGACGTGTGTGCCCTCAAGTCGGCGGTTGATCTAATATTACGTATTTTGGAGGTAAATGCAGAGTGCTGCGTTAAGTACCCTTCACAGAAGGCTATAGACATTTTTACCATACCGTATCTTGTTTATTTTTTGTTTTGTTTTTTATCAAACTTGCTGTGTTGTTACCAAACGTTTGAACATTTTTACGGTGTTTTAAACAATTATAATGATACAACTAATTACAGCCGTCTTTATCGGGCACTATTGCGTATAATATTTTGATGTCATTGTTTTTGTCATTTATTTGAAAATCACAAAATCTTTATAATATTTTATTACATTCTTTCTCAAGAAAATATTTTACTCCACGTATTTTTTTTTTCATTCCAGCAATAACCGCGATCCTATGTAAGTTGTTGGTTCTGATAGGTTCTGAGAGACAAAATCGACGAAGATGTATTTAGTCCAACTGTATTTTTTTCTATTCCAAAATCTAGCTACTACCTGAAATATCAAACCAACTGATTACAATATCATATCTTTTTAACCGGCAACAAAAAGGAGGTGTTTCTCAATTCGCCACAATTTGATTTGTTTTTCGTGTATTACGATATCTTCGCCATTTGTAAACCGAGATCAATAGTTTTTTTTTTTATTTAATTGGTTGTACCCAAAGTTGCTCCCAATTCAATTTGAAGATATATTCCTTTATCCTCTACTAGCAACACGCCCTGGCATCGAATTAGACACCTAAACCTTCCTCATGAATCACTCTGTCTATTAGTGAAAACCGCATGAAAATCCGTTAAGTAGTTTTTCCGTTTATCGTGAACAGACAGACAGACCGACGCGGCGGCGGGGGACTTTGTTCTATAATATGTAGTGATAATACCTGTAACGGTGGAGGTGAAGAATACAACTTAATACAATATATTGTTTCTTACGCATTGAAGTCGGTAATATTTTTTTAAAAACTAATTATTAAAACCTTGTATGGTAATACAAAAATAATGGAGGCAGCTATATTCTTTCGGAAATATGTGTAATGTTTACGACGTGAATATTAGTTTTCTAACACCTATATATTTTTTATTTATGCCTATAAACACTTTCAACACCAGTATTGTCGCTAAAGCGTTGCATAGTCGGTGACTCTTTCCGATGACTCGAAAGAGCGCCATGGGAGTTGCGAAGATCTGTCGAGCCGTTCGGATTGAGTGCAACTCATTCAATCATTCGTTCGGTCTGGCGATTCTTCTCACCAGTAGAAAAATACAAATTCAACATCTTCTGTAGGACAGAAATGTTCTTATTTCTTAAAAAAAAACAAAATACAAACAGTATTAATGTAACTAGCTGTTTCTGGCTGGAGTATTTTTAAACAGGAAAATCCTATGCAGAAATATCTCGATATAGCCACCGAGCTATTTCTGCACTAGATGCAAGCACCAAAGTAAATGTCAAAGTTTAACTCCTTATCTGTGCTCCCTCCCACTCGAAGGTTACACCTGTACATTATCTGAGGGCCTAGATTAGGTAAACAGTAATGTGGACAGTCAGATATTAGTGCTGACTGTGCAGGGAAAGTTAATCTACTTTATTTCTTGCAACAACGAAGGGATAAGATTTCTAGTACTGTAATTTTTTAATGTCGCTCCACCTGATAGAAAGCGGTTACCGTAATCTATGGGTTCTTGTTAACACAATGCTAATTAAGTGCGCTACACTGGCAGCAGAAGAGATTTAGGACTGACCGTATCGATCTAAACTTTTTTAAACAATGATCTTCTGTTTAATTCTCCAGTCTTGTACTATGTACTTCCAAGGTTGTCAAATTCTATTTAAATAATAAAATATGGGTGGGCCAAAAATGTGAATTAATTAGATGTACAATTTTTGTAGAAATTATAATGGTCCATCTAGATTTTAAATTTAGGTCTAAACTCTAAAGATATAACAACTATTGCGTAAAATAATGTTTTTTTTTCTCCTAGATGATCTAAGTGTTGTTCTGATGGCAAAGCTAAAGTTATTGCTTATTTTGATTAAAAAAAAAATTGGGTACATCTAGTATCCTTTTACATCACCAACTTTTTATACAGGTGACGTAATCTTCAGTAGAAAAAGCTTGGAGCTTCAGGACCGTGTAATGAAATTTTTGACACAGCGAATATTGCTGTCGGTATATTTTCTGTGTGATTTTGTTGATTCCATAAATATGCAAGGGCTTTTATGATACATTTAAACGGGTGAAACGTTTACACAATTTAATAAACAACAACAAATCGTATCGCTGCAAATTCTGAAAACAAAAAAGAAATATGAACTTGTTTTGTTTTTCATGTCAAATTTCAAGTCATTTTATTATGATACGATCTAATTGAATCGTTTCCAATTAGCTATCACAAGTAGTTTCATAACACAAGAGTTATGATTTTATGATAGTTTTCAAACTTTAATCAACGAGAAGTAAATATTTCTAGTTTAGCATTATAATTCCGACGTTAAAAAAATACTTTGAGATTTCCTTTTTAAGTTTTCACAGGTTTGTAATTTGCTTATTTTGCACCGTGAATCTGTGTGTTCTTTTCATCAAGTAAAAAACAGCTGCTTGCCTTCCCGCATCGATGGCAGAACGGATTCTGGAAGCCCAGAAGATGGCAATAAGATTGCCCTCTATTACTCGTACTTGAAACCAAAAGATGAATTTAACTAGTGAAATTA
Organism: Callimorpha dominula; assembly: GCA_949752705.1. Classification (NCBI taxonomy): domain Eukaryota; kingdom Metazoa; phylum Arthropoda; class Insecta; order Lepidoptera; family Erebidae; genus Callimorpha; species Callimorpha dominula. The sequence continues at coordinate 13,782,250 of OX457011.1, forward strand.
TAATAGGTGTGTATCTATATCCACCCCTTTAAATGTATTAATAAAAAAAATAAGTGAGCAACTACTCAATTCTCAAGAAATTTTGCATTATCATAGCGAAGAAAACATCTGCAGCAACCATTCCCACACAACGCCATTACGGAAATCGCGTCAATAAATTAGTATTACAAACCATCTTATAAAGGCAACAGTATCGTGACCCTTTCTGTGGCCGCCCACGGTCCTTACAGTGCATTGTCTCGAGCTGTTCAGACCCGCACAAGACTCGATTGTCGAATTCAGACATGAATTAAATGGCTTACGTTGAGAATTTCTATGCAGTTGGAACTTGTGAACCGAAACAAAAAATATACAGACCACTGTTATAATTATATTTTCAATGAAATCTTTTTTATTATTTCTATTTATTGGTATCCCAACTGTTCCCAAATTGCAAAGGTTCGCTTCGAGCTAATTAGACCCTCACCAGGACGATTAGACGCAGACAGAGGTGTGGAACGTCTGTCGGCGTCTAGTCGTCCTTTACCGTCCATTGTCGAAACACCAAAAAGTCGAACGAAACGCTTTGACAGACAGCATAAACTGCATTACTCTATTTTTACAGACAATTATAATCCTGAACTATTCAAGAAAAGAGATAGGTTTCTCTTGGATAGGCGTGTACCATCTTCCTCTTCATAATTACTTTCCATTAGGTGAGTTGGAAGACGCCTAGGCTCAATAAAAAACAGTGAGTGTTAAACTTATAATTTATAATGTAAGATGATCAATGATATAAAGCGGTTTGTCCTATCATGTTTGCTTCAATAATTAGCATCAATGTGAATTACATTGCATTAACGTGTAGGTTATTAATTAATATGCATTTACCCAATAATTCTTACTTATATATAAATGCTGTGCATGGGAGCCGAGAGTCACAGAGGTAGACTTACTTTTATCTTAGGAAGTATAATGAAAATTAGGTGTTTTGATGATAGACGGCGAGATGGCTTCCTAATCGTAGAAAATCTAACAATTTACAAAATAAATGTCAAGACACAGCATAGACAAAAAGAAATGGTTGTACCATAGTTGTATTAGTAGAACCATACCCTGTGTGTTATTATTGGGTAATAAATATGGGTATTAGAGAAATATAAATACAAAAGTAGTGTAGTTGTAATTATGTACTATAATAACTTTGTGTGCGTGTGTGTTTGATTTATACATAATACTGCTGTACACACTATTTTAATATTCATAGACACTACAATAGAACTATGACTCACTTCACTTTTAATTGAAAATACCTACTTTATTTAGATATGTTTGCACATGCCATATTTTTATATTAAACTCAATATAGACACCGGCCAGGGATAGCACGATCGAAATTTAATTTCGTTACCAAATACCGAAATGTCTTAACGCTACCGTTGGGAATCAAGTCCTTATAAAAGCAAGCGGTTAACATCAATAGGTACAAATAAGTAAAATTGAAGTGTCTGTTTGTAATGTCAAAATAATATTTTTTTTAAGCTCAAACAGTTATATGCACGAAAAATACCTATGCCTAAAAATCAGTTTTTAAACTTTACGCTAATCTCCGGAAGGGGTGGACCGATTTCCACGGGACTTTCACTAGCAGATAGCTGGTGTTATAAGGAGTACCTTAGACTACTTTTATTTTGGAACAATAATTAGGGTGCCGCGCAAAACATATAAATAATATGTACACGCGAGCGAAGCTGCGCGGGAAATGTTAGTTTATTATAAATATGTATACACAAAATAATTTATAAGAAATTATGTAGGTACATAGTATTAGTTAAAAGGCTCTTATTTTCAGGCAATAGCCATTTTAAGTTACAGAGATGCCAGTTCAAGTACATACATAAACCTTGAAAACATAACACTCGTTTTTTGGACAGTCGCGTAAAAACACGAAGTATTAATAAAGATCATTATGCATAAATAATCCATAATGACTCTCGAATATCATTATTTGAAATATCAAAACCATCGCGGCAATTGAAAAAGTGAAAATCATTATCACAAAAAATTTACGTTATTTGAAGGGGTTAACGAGAATATAAATATTGAGTGTCCCACATCACGATTTTTTTTTAATGTTGACGAAGAGACAAAGCCGCTTACATTCAACCACACCCTTTATAATCCCTGAGTCAGCATTCACAACGCACAACACTTATTCATTCTATGTAAATAAAGCAGCTATGATTGATGGCAGCGACAGACAATTTCCGACCGCATGTAATTACCCATCGTAATTTACTTCCGGACCATGAATTGCAGGTTGGGATGACCTTTGAGTCTTTGGGTATTTATAGAAGATACTATTTATAAAAATGACAATGTGACATGTAATGTAAGTATGATAAAAGTTTAAAAATGAAGTAATATTCTGTCTCGTTCAAAATTGTGTCATAAACATTTTGGAATAATTTAGTTTTATAATATTTACTAGATGATAGGAAAGGATTCCACTTTGCCCACTTATTTTACTTTAGGTGCGTTTCTAGAATTAAAAAAAATCATCAGAAATAACAACACAACATCCATCTGTGTTTTATGTTGAAATTGAAACACGAAAACATACATTTATTGTTACCGCACGAATGGCGCAGTGGTTCCATCGTTGAACTCGCAAATTGTCACTGCATCGAATGTTGTGGATTCGATCCCGTATATAAGAAAATCATTTGTATGATATGTTTACAGATAATTGTGAAAGCCATTTTATATTTGCAAGGTATTTTACAGCACAAATATTTTGATTTATGTCTCTGTCGCTGTGCAGGAGTTCTTTTCCTAAAAAAAGCCAAAACTCAAAAAAAAGCCGATCAAAAAATTATCGAAACTTGTCCAATGTGCTATTTAAATAATACGCTAGCTAAATACCTAGCCAAATCAGGGGTTTAGATAAACAAACAGAGTATCATAGACACAGTTTTTGTTTCCTTTTTTGACGCTTCTTCAATCTAAATCTTTTAAAATCTATATACTAAAAAATGTTTAAACAAAATGAAACATCCCTTTCCGTCGGAGGTAAAAAAACTTAACACGTGAGATAAAAACATAACAACATAAGATTAGAATCTCCCATCATATTACGATTCCCATTATTTGCCATAGTATAAAAAAGTACGGCCTACGTTCTAGGGCTGCTACCAGTTCCATTTAAAAGTATTTTTTATTAAAATTTACTTTAATTATGATGGATTCATAGTTAAAAAGAAACAGATAACGATGTAAAATACCAATATGACTGGCCTGTTGGTCTAGTGGTTAGTGACCCTGACTGCTGAGCCAGAGGTCGTGGTTTCGATTCCCACCCAGAAAAAAGAATTGTGTGATGAGCATCATCATATGTTCCGTGTCTGTATCATATATAAGTATGTTTATCAACAGTCTGGTTACCATAGTACAGGCTCTGCTTAAAGAATTAAAAAGAATTGTGTGATGAGCATCATCATATGTTCCGTGTCTGTATCATATATAAGTATGTTTATCAACAGTCTGGTTACCATAGTACAGGCTCTGCTTAAAGAATTAAGAAGAATTGTGTGATGAGCATCATCATATGTTCCGTGTCTGTATCATATATAAGTATGTTTATCAACAGTCTGGTTACCATAGCACAGGTTCTGCTTAGTTTTGGATCAGACGGCCGTGTGTGAGGTGTATGAATTTATTATTATTATAATAATATTTTTTAATTTAATACTACTGAATTTGATTTTACTAACCGGTTTTTCTTAGTGACTACCAGTATGAAAAAATATTTTCAATAGGGAATATGCATGTTGTTTAAATTTACTTGATTAATTTTCCCTTGAATCTTCATTGTCCACATATTATGCCTAAACAATTATTTTCTTATTTAGTTCGTCTTTAATTGCAAAAAATATTAATTAAAATATGCAAAATAAGGGAGCAAAATTCAACTTTGCAAAACGCTTCACTATTGGTCGAAACAAAACATGACGTCAAATTCCCCGTCCTGTCATTTATCGGCGCCTATATTCGTAGTGTTACGGAGAAAGATAGGTGTTTCTGTGGTTTTTGCCCTTAGCTAGTGCAATTTAGGCATTCTAGTGATATTAGAAATTATCTAGGACGATGACTGAATTTAGTTTTGTCAAAGAACAATCGGACAATCTACCGAAAATAGATGCATTCATGATGACTACATATTTTGCATCAAATCCAGATTTTACGTCTGCTGAGGTCAAAGGAGTGAAATCCGCAAGGTAATTATTATAATACTTGTTATATTATAATCTAAAGGATAGGTAAGATATGTATAGTTAGTTATATTCATGAACTTTTATTGGACTTTTGTTACTTAGTTTAAGTAGACAAGCAAGTTGCCTTCTGCTTGATATTTAAAACCAACATAAATGACCTACTGCTGACTAATTCACACTATTCTAGCAATTAAATTGTAATATGCTTACATTAAAGTGATCTTCACAATAATATAAACACGATACTGAAGATACTTCATCTCTTCTCATTAATTTTCACCATTGTGTTTTTTAAACTTTATCCATCGTCTATTAATTACAATACATAGTAATTACAACTGAAAATCGGTATAAAATTACTGTAACACTTCAAGTAAGTATACTAAGTTTATGAAACAAACACTGACCGTGATATCTGGCGTCATCCAAGGCCCGCGAGATATGGCGGCGTTTAAATAGATCAAATTTTATCGATGTTTTCAAAGTTATTTTAAAAATTAATTTGAACATTGCCGAGGTTATTTATATTTTTTATTAGAGTAGAATGATGGAACAAGTCAATAAAAGATAAAAAAAAAAAATACATGCATATTCCCTATTACATTATAGTCCCTTTATGAAAGAATGTTATTCGTATTACGCTTCAACGTTACAACCCATAACAGCAGATAAGTAATTGTAAAGTTTAACTCAAACAAGAATATTTCTTTATGTTACAATGTAATGTATATTTAATATGATATTTTAATACTTTTCCTTATTTTTACAATTCTTCATAGCAAATACCTACTCATAACTGAGGCAAAATTATTAAATGATCGTATTGAAAACTACATATATTATTTATCTGCCATCTAAATCTTTGGATCTCATGAGGTTTCTTGACATGATTCTCATGGGATTTTTCAAATGAGGTAACCCTAATAGTACCGTTGCCGTTACTCCCGCGCATAGATCTCGGATATGCGCGTGCGACGATTGCCGAGCGTACCCGACTGATGCCGAGTTCTTACGCAACCGCTACTGCACCGTGTTACACAATTATAATTATGGACTTTTTATGGCAATAATAACATAACTGTACTGTTATTGTGTTATGCGGGTGGATTCTATTGTTTCGATCATGGGAATATGAGATAGTATCCTACTAATATTATAAACGTGAAAGTTTGTGAGTTTGTATGGATGTAAAGATGTTTGTTGCTCTTTCACGCAAAAACTACTTAATCGATTACGGTGAAACTTCGTATGTAGATAGCTGGAGACCTAGATTAACACATAGGCTATTTTTTATCCCGATATTCCCACGGCACCGGGACTTACGCGGGTAAAACCACAGGGCGCGGCTATTAGTTAATATAAGAACGTTTGAGATTATATCATGCTCATTAATTCTCCTCTAAAGGTAGCAGAACCGTTGCCAGAGTGAGAGCTTTCGCACTGAAAGCATTAATTTTAATAGTCAGAAAGGAAATGTAGATAATAGAAAGTATAAAATATTTCATTAGAAAGCTCGCAAAACAGCCAGTTCAAGTAGCAGGTTTTTTTTTTATTATATAGAGGGCAAACGAACAGACGGGTCACTTGATGGTAAATGACTACCGCCGCCCATGGGCACCTGCAACTCAAGAGTCACAAGTGCGTTGCCGGCCTTTAAGGTGGGTCTAGGGGAAGAGTGGAAGAGGGAAGAGGAGAGAGGGAGGAGGGAACACTCAGCGAAAAGCAATGCAAGCATTGCTTCACTACCTATTTTCTGTGAGGCCGTGGTATTACGCCGGTCGAGCCGGCCCATACGTGCGCCGAAGGAAGGATACCTATACAATTCGTCAGAATTGGATTGGGATCTATTGTTTACACTTCCCAATCCATCAGTATAACCAATATTCCTTCCCTGGGGTTGCCCTACCTTCTTAACTACTTTTCCCATCAATATATTTTTAATTTTCAAAGTGCCGGGCACGTTGATTGACGGCAATAGTCTTGCCCCCTATTACGTCAGTGGAAACAAATTATAGTTGGCAGTATATGCGTATGTTTATCAGCAGTCTGATGACCTAGTAAAGGATTTGCCTAGTTAGGGATCAGACGGCTGGGTTTGAGGTGTCTCATTTTATTATTACTTATTATAATTATAATGATAGAGTACGCATTTGTATAGTTTTGTTGTGCCATTGCAAAATAATTCAGATTAATCATTAAACCCTAGATTTTATCTTAAAAAAATTATATAATGTACATATAATCAAATCACATGTAATAATAAGTACAAAAACAACAACACATCAACAAACAGTACAACTAAAGAACCAGTCAATTAAAAATGTTACTACAAAGCGTAGAACTAACTTACTCATCGATCCATCAAGAACTCTAGATAGCTTTGTGACAATCTACCGACATACAGCGGCCACTTGATTGAAATGATCGATTGGTCCTAAGATAGTCTTTACTTTGCATATACAAATACAAGGTGTTGTCTTGGTTGTCTAGTTAGAGCGCGGTAGGTGCCTCTACGGTGTCTTGCCTAGGCAATTGATAGGTCACTCTTTGTAATGTTAATGCCAAGAGGTATTTTCTTAGCAGATTACAAAGGACTCGTATTTAAATGTTGTGGACTCAACGGCCTTGATGTATAACGCTCACGGTTGTACTAAATATGAGGAAAACGTAATAGAAAAGGTTTACCGTTAAAGTAATTTTAATGATGATTACGGTTGCATGTGGCTAAACCGCGCTTAAGTACCAACCGTCAAACGACATGATAATTTTTTTTGATCAAAGCAGAGATGGTGTGTCGGATCATAGAATGATCTGAGGATGGCGTGTTTGCCTTTGGACTTGCGGTCAAGAAGTTGCTCATTTAAACCGCACTACCAGCAAACGTAATACTTATGATTTCCTCTACTCACTTGGAGGAAATAGAATATGCGACTCACATATACATAGTATGTAGTCTTTTTATTAAAAAATAAAAATAATTTTGTGTCGTTAATTATATTTTAAATTCAATATCTTCAGTGTAAAGGTACTATATGAATTATAGATGTCATGTTTTCAGTTGTGCTTCAAATGTCATCTAAATATTGGACAAACATGTAAAACAATTAATTTTAATATTGATCAGACCACATTCGTTATTTCTTACCAGTGTAGGTATTCTTGGCTATTTTGATCAGAGATAATATAAAGCACACAAAGTATTATGTATCAACATGTAGTTGAATTTGTAAAGGGCAGTAAATTATATATATAATTCTCAAACTGGGTCCGCATATTTTGTACTATATAACCGTTTTCAGCAGGGAAATATTTATCAGCAGTTTGGTTACCGTAGTGGGTACAAGCTCTGCCTAGTTTGGGATCAGACGGCCGTGTGTGAGATGTGTCAATTTATTATTATCACAAAGGCAGAGACAAAAAGTTGTACTTTGTTAGATCCTTACAAACATCCCTCACTGTGTCGGAATCGAAATACTCGGTACTTTGCATCATAAGATTGATGTCTGTAAAGGAACCATCCGTTCCGTCACCACACATACATCTTCATAAAAATAATGTTCCCCTTTACAACCGGCACCACTAAAGTACTCAGTATCTTTTTATCATGAAGTATTTATGGAATAAACAATCGATACTTTATAAGTTTATAACATCGGACGGAAGCGGTCGTAATAAGCTATTGCAGCGCCCTTCACGCGCCGGTACATCAAAGTCACCGAATTCATACGTACTTACTTAGATACCACTAAAGTATCGGTTTTCAAATATATATACGCGGTCGAGCCATATCCATCTTTATTTTAAATTTGTATCTTCTTTAACCTCAAAAAATCTAAACTGAAATTAGTCTTGGATTTTTTTTTTGAGCCAATTTAAATCAACAGATTTCAGATTAGATTTTAGTTGTAAAAATTTATAGAAATCGCAAGTTTTACAAAATGTGCTTGGCTTAGACTTACTGAAATATACCCTCAATCAGTAATTTATTGAAAAAGTGTTGGAATATATAAATATTGTATTAATAGTTTTAACTGATTAAAGCAATCAGTTGCGTTTGCTTGTGCTTTTAATTCTTCTCCCTCAATAGCGACCCAGAGATCTCGGCTACCGCAGTCCCCGATCAGTACGAAGTACACCGATCATTACACGTGGTGGAGAGCGTGGTTGTTTTAGAAGATTCATACGTTACACGCTAGGGTATATTTCAGTAAGTCTAAGCCAAGCACATTTTGTTAAACTTGCGATTTCTATAAATTTTAATTCGTAAGTTTAACAAAATGTGCTTGGCTCAGACTTACTGAAATTATACCCTATGAGTCTAAGCCAAGCACATTTTGTTAAACTCGCGATTTCTATAATTTTTTACAACTAAAATCTAATCTAAAATCTGTTGATTTAAAATAATGATCGTTGCAGAGGTAAAAGTTTATTTTATAGTTTGAATGTCAACGAATAACCTGATGCAACATAAAAAGTCATGTCACACTAAAATGTCGTAGGAGAAATCTTGAATGTGTGATTAGATTGTTTATTTAACTTCCACTGTTTGCCGAATAGCTTTCATAATTGCAATATTGACATATCTATCATATTATTCGATTGAACTACTATAAGGTTGGTTTAACACACTTCTACAAAGGAGATGTATAATACGGAAGTCACATTAGTTTTTTTAAGTGAAAACTTTTTTAGCGGCGTTGTGCACTTTTTAGGATGGGTAAAAAATGGTAAACTCGCGTCAGGACACGTGACCCTGGTCGAAAATTCGAAGACGGAGCCGAGTTTCTTATATTTAAAAAAATATAACATTCGAAATTCAAACATTTATGAGCGGCCAGGAGCGCAGAACTTCCAGTGTACCCTATGTATACATTTAGATATGTTATTACCTACTTTTTATTTTTAACCTAATTATATATATACAGATGTGTGTGTGTATGTATATGCAAATACATTGTGAAGTTATGTTTTGACTTCTCACGTGCAGTCCTACGACTGAGTGTTTTTTTTGTTAAACATGACGGTTATTGTAGGTCTCCAGAGTAAGGCAGGTCAGGCGGGTTGTCTCGCCACGGCTATCAGTATGGGAAACACTGATAGCCACCGCGAGGTCGGCATGCCGCTGCGCCTACTCAGAGTACTTCATCGGAGTGAGGAGTGCTTTATTCCCGAGCCAGCTTCTCCGCAGTGGTTGTTACACAGACTCTGGCTCCCAGCTTATTCGACACAAGTACTTCTCAAAGCAGCCATGTCCGGTGACTGCCTGTGTCATTCATTTGCGTGCGCATACGTGCGCTATTTTGCCTAAATCGTCCTTCTACCCACCACAAGGGAAGAAAACTACCTTTTTAAAAAGAAAAAGAATATATAGGATCTAAAGGGCCAAAAGTTTGACATGACAACTAAATTGTTTTTTTTTACTGCTAAGTTTCATCAGGGGGTTTTAGTTGCATCGCACGTGTGTAAACACTGTTTAAATTCATACTGAGTATCTGAGTTGAATTTGTTTCAGACCCACTGAGGAAAATTTGTATTTTTACTTATAATACTACTACTGTTATACGGTACTGTCAAATTACATTTTTAAAGTCTAGTCACGGTGTATTTAAAATTATTCCGTCCCCGTTGACTTAAGTTTTAATTTTCAATGATAAAATTTATTTTGTTTCATTAGTCCCTACTCCAAAATTTAGATAGCAGTCACGAAATATTGTAATTTCCAGGCCTATTTAGTATTAACGTGTAGCATAGTTAATTAGAAATTATTAAAATTCACAATTAAATTGCAGAGCCATTCTTAAAGTATTTTATTGGGGATCCTTTTAGGGTTTTGTTCCTCAAAAGGAAAAAAGAGGGTTATGAGTATATATAGGATCTGTTTGTTGTCCGTCTGTCTGACAAGACCTTGGTCTCAGGAACCCTTGGAGGCATCAAATTGAAATTAATATCAAAAGCATGAAGCTGTAAGTCAACCTCCTAAGTAAACGCAATCAAAAGATACGGCCATTTAAGACTTAAATTTTAACAAATTAGAAATTTCGCAGGTAAATCAAAACCTATTTACTTATTACTACTTCCCTACTTCCCACTACTACTACGGTATTTCCCATTGACCTAGAATCATGAAATTTAGTAAGATAACATGCACACATACACAGGACAGGTAAAGGCAAAATCCGGAAGTCGTTATATCACATAAATAAAAGTGATTAAAAACTTATGTCTTGCGGTTGAAAAGTTGACTTTATCATATATCGATGTACCGGAGAGTATTTTTAGAACTGCAAAGTTAAGTTTGTTCTTTGGAAAAAACGGGCAAAAATCTTCGAGAATTGATTTTCGAGATAGACGTATAAGGACATACAAGTTTGTTTGCTTACGGGACCTTCGATGCGCGAGTCAGACTCGCACTTGTCCGGTTTTATCTGTGTATTTCTTTTTACCCGACTGAGCGAATATTTATTTATTAATATAGGAAATTATGTTAAGTAATTCTAATGATTATAATCCTTTTTGAACTTATTCTAGCATTAATCTAACAGCTCTGAGTTTTAAACATAAGTCGTATATTGGAAAAATACCTCAGATGGACAAAATATTTGCTATTTAAATATTGGTATTTATTAATTCAAAATTCTTGCTTTTCCCAAGCGTCTGTCGACAAATTGATAAGACACGTATTCTCATTTGTAGGCGTAGAACCTTAGATAAGAGCTGAAGCACCTCAACTCCATCCGGAAATCGTACCATTACATCAGGTCATCACATCATTGCTAATCAAAAGTGGGCTCCAAATAACAGTAAATGTAACATAATTGCATCTTCTTGTCCCACGGCTATGGGTACGTCGGCAGACGTTTTTAAACTGTCGTTATCTCGATCCGGCTAAATAATGATCTTCTGGTCACGAATAATGATATGGGCTTGATACATACGGCCTTGTTGGATGATGAGCTAGCATTAGTTAACTTTGTAATGTGTTAACCTACTCGGTTACCACTTAGCCACGAGCCCCTCCTAAAGCAATGTAAAGCATGAAGCTTTTTCTATTTCAAGCTACTTTTATGATACTTAATTCCATAAATTATCTTCGGTTCCATTCCGACGTACCGCTTCACTGTTAGCTCCGGTGAGGTAATGATCCGAAGTATACTTTTTAGAAAGAAGAAGCATGGCTTTGCCTTAACAGCACCACCGCGTATTGCGTAGACAAAGAAACTTAAATATGAATAACATCCGTGGGAGAGCCATGCTTCGGCACGTATGGGCTTGCTCGACCGGAGTGATACCACGGCCTCACACTATTCTTGCATTGCTTTTTGCCGCGTTAGTGAGGTTACTGGAGGCCCTAACCTTCCCTCTTTCCCTCTTCCCGTCTTCCCCCTTCTCTCCCTCTTCCCGGTCTTCCTTCCAATCCCCCCTCTCCCCCTCTTCCTATCTTGCCCCCTTAAAGGCCGACAACGCACTTGCGATTCTTAAGTTGCAGTTGCCCATGGGCGGTGGTAGTCATTTTCCATCAGGTGACCCATCTGCTTGTTTGCCCCCTATAACATAAAACAAAAAATAAGTTACTATTCTAAAATAAATTGGTGGTACTCTATTAGGAAAAGGGGCATATAATAAAAATATTTCTTACTAACCTGTGGCGACTTCCACATACAGCAACAAGAAACATCTACAACCTACTAATCCTGCATCGCTCTATGAGAGTTCTCGCGCCGATTAGTATATATACAACTTCCCAACATCAACCGTTGGGCCGCGGCCCGCCAGGCATGATCACCTCGCCTGGTCGAAGGATCCTCCCTTTGTGTTGGAGGGACATAACACCCGTCCTTCCACAAACCTATACAATAGTACAAAAAAATGCTATAAACCTCAAGTTTGACAAACAATATCGCTGTGTGTATCGAACTCTCGGTAACCATCAAAATAAAGGCCTGACACCAGGTAAGGTCACGTTGTACATAAATTAGACAAACACAACATCTTAACAAGATCTCGATATAACACTATAAGCAGTTAGAAAGTTAACCAAAAAGGTACAATTATCACCTTTTATGGATAGTTATTTTAATATGGCTTTTTATGTTATGCAAGATATAAATAGCTAAGTAATGATGAGAATCTATAAACGTGTCGATAAATGCTTATGTAATTTAACATAATCAGATATCATCTTATTTATTAACTAGTTATTGTAACAATAACACCTCCATATTTGTTTGATTTGTTCGTATAGAAAAATACTTACGATTTTTTAACAAAACTTCGGGAAACGGAAATATAACGGAATCAAGCCCTCTTGTTTGTTTGAGTTTGTTGACAATATATATATATATATATATATATATATTGTCAACAAACTCTATCACATGATATTAGACTGTGAACAGATTTTAATTTTTCTTTTTTATAATAATAAAAAATATAATAATAAATATATCATTTGTTTCATCTCCAAAGTAGGCTAGTTTCCTAGCAAAGCATACCACAAATGTATTGTACTTAGTGACTTGGTTAAATATAACAAAAAAAAACCCATCACAAAGTCAACCAAAAATATACAATATTGAAAGAAAACAAAAAATTCAACAAAACGGATCAAGCTTTCACTTAACCGTGACTACGTGATACTACTACGTGAAGCGTAGGTAAATGAGGAAATGAACCTGCTTCGAGTTAAATTGTGTTATGGATCCCTGTATCGATAGAAAATTACATTCAATCACAATATTCTTGAAAATCCATATTCACTTCAGTCGTGCAGTTCTTCTCCATTTGCCTTTCGAGTAAACTCAGGTATAATTATGTTGAATTTTTGCCTTATTTGTTAACAAAATGCTTGAACAAGGAACCGATAATAAACCTAACATTCCATATTTATATATAAATAATTAATCAAGAGAGCAGCTACAATATTTTACAAAACTATTTTTTATGCAGTCAAAGATAAAACACAATAGCTTAATTTTGATTTAAGCGGTCAGAAAAAATATAAAATAACGGTAATACCGATAACTTACATACTGACAAAATGTTACCTTCGTTAATGCTTAATAAACTGTTTTCGGATATACTAAAAATAGTGTTACACAAACGTGTTCAATTAAAACCGTTATTAAATAAGTTCACCTTCACCGTCTTACCTTCTCATAAATTATTTGTCGACCACCTATGCGAATTAAATCTACGTATCCTACCGCTCATACTCGTATATGCAGATGTTTCATCTACGTTGAGGCTTCCAAACACAATTACAGGCATGGGATAGGAAGGACATAATCAAGTTACACCTGCCTTCTACAGCCTTTTGAATATTTATAACGTTACCATTTAGCGACGTTAAGTAGTAACGTTATTAGAGTAACTATTTATTTATGAACACATTTTTACGTTCTATAAAATAATTTATTATATTATGAGGCCAAAAATATGATACTAACATAGCAATATGATACCAATTGCATTCACAAGGTCTAAAATAACAATAAAATACATGTATTGTGAAATATGGGTGTGTAATTCATCTCTGCCTACCCTTTCCGGGATAAATAGGTGTGAGGACTATTTTCTAGTTAAATTAGAAAATCATTTACTAAACTCAACAATTATTATTAAATCGAAGATATCTGAATTGAAATCTACATTCCCAAAATATACATCAACTCGAGCGCGGGCAAAAGCTAGTTACTTAATAATAATAATTTAAATTAAACCTTCATTGGCCTCAGTTAGCAAATATCCTTTGAGAGTCTAGTTGCGTCTGCTAATTGTTCCCTGGAGCCTGTGTTCTTAGTGAAATATTTCGAATTAATTAGCTTTGACAGAGGCTGGGTTTGGCATTTCATGTGTGACGTAAAAGTCATGTTCTGTGAAAGTATTTTCGTTTTCATGCGAGATTTGTTTACAGTGCGTGATTATAAACTATGTTCATTTGAAATTATTTACTAAGCTAATTTTTGTTCTGAAATACTTTTAGCTATCAAATTCACTTAATAACAGTAACTGCTTTATTGTTCGTACCTGAATCAGGACTTAAGTGATTGTTATCAACTTATAATACATGCATTTATCACCCCAACATTGTCAGGCCGGCCAATGGCGTTAGGCTACCAGCATAACTAGTCATAATAATGTCTATCAACAAATTTTTATTAAATAGTGAACAGTTTTATCATCTATTATAGTTTGCCCCTATTTTTAATACAAAAAATACGAGTTTTTGATGTGGCGAGAACATACTTAAGTCTAAAGACTCTGGTATTTTCTTTCTGAGCTCCGAAGAGAATGTTTGCATTACTGTTTACATTTATTCTATAGAGAGTTTTAATCCAGATAATGTCCACTGCTTATGATCAATCGCATCCAAAGTCAAAGGACCCGCCAGCCAATAGCCAATTCTTTTTTCATAGCCCTAAAGAGCCAGACCAGGCCCCAAAGAACCAGGCAGAGCAAATCAGTATTTGCTTAAAGCATTGCCCTAACCGGCAAAATTAGGATTATGGTTTGATCGGTCTTTAGTTTGATTGGTCGAAGGTCTTTACCAGACCTTTCCCACTACTTCCAATAAGTTCTGAGACAGTGAACTCGCTCCCAAAGGAGAGAGAATATGAGGTACCGTTTCGATCGCTCAGGGAGTCCTCAAGTTTACCAGCCCAGCAGCTCGTGATAAGGAACACTAAAAAATTATGGCATTTAAAAAGTTATTTTGTCATACAAAACTTTTTTTACACTGTTAACAATGACTCAATTTAATTTTTTTTATGACAAAATATCAAATCATTTAAACACAAAAAAGGGTTCAGTGTTTTCACAACACGGAGTAAATTAAATAAGGGAGAATGAATAGGGTCGCCATTAAATATTGAATAGACAGGCACACAATACAACATCCTGTATAACAATATGCCATTACGGAATCAACTTGTGGTGGGTCAGTTTTATAACTTTTTGTTGAATCAAGGATGTAGGAAAATAAATTATGTCCTTATAAAAGATTTGATGCGGGTGATGACGTCAGATCAATAGCAAACAAACAAACAAAACTTAACAGGAACTACCAAAGTTATCTTACAGGTGCAAATAATACTTAAGACCAACGTATCACTTAAAGGGGTAGTATAAATATTATAATAACTGTGCCTCACGCACTTTAACAGGCGGCTAAGCGGCTTAGTAGGGCCATACGTGTGCACTCAGTATAACGTTGCGTGCACCGCTTGTACACTGTAAATGTATTAATGACAGACGTGGCGCGTCGCGTCGCCTTCATGAGAACTACCCGATTAACTACGTATTAGGCATCACGTGTGCTTGTTAGGAGAATGTTACATATACTTTCATAATATACAGCGTGTAAGTATCACCGTCGCGAATAGCGTACAAAACGTCTTTCTTTGGATACTTATCACAATGCAAAAGTCAGTTCATAATAAAAATGTGAGATTAAGGATTTACAGCCATTAGTTTCATTTTGAACTACGCCGTGTAACGCAACACGCGTACTGTGCGGTACGGTGAATGATCTTCAGCGCACGCCACTGTCGAAGCAGTTGATTGCATAAATGTTTTACATTGCAGTTTTTGGCCGAAAAAAATAAGAATTTTCCGCCAAAAATTTCCAATGATTTTCCACTTAGAATGATGGTCTGAATACACTATTTCAGCATTCTGTACGGTATCACTCACACCCTGTATAACCTTCCCCTACTCCTCATAAAACTCTGATATCCACCATTAGGAGATCCGTGTTTGTGACTGCTACTTCTGTAGCCTAAAAAAGAATATTATAGTATTTTAGCAACAACATTTAAAGGGCATCCTAGATTTTCTTGACCAAAACAATTCTTTATAAATGCTTGTCTATAATTTATAACATCCATGTATCAAAAGGCTCATTTCCTTAACCAGAACAAACAATGCATTTTAAGTGCTGTATCTTAAATGATAGCATCTTTGTAATTGGATATAGGCTTAATTGTTAAGCTGATTAAACTTTTGTAACGGCTCTGTGTAACTATAAAGTTGAAATATAAATCTTGTTAATTTAACTTGGTTAAATTAATCTCAGACGCGACCGCGGGCCGAATGGGTTCTGTATTTATTTTGTACCAGTAATACAAAAAAATATATAATAAGTTATTATTTGTGCCTAGATACGCTCGCCAATGCACATCATCATTAGGCGTTATCAAACGTCTCCCCTGCCCCAAGGGCTAAGGCTATGAAAACAGTGCTGATGAGTTGTGTTTTCCTGCAAGGCACTTAGTTCCCTAGACAAGTAGTAAATAAATACTCAAATGGGAAATTCTATTATTCTATATAATTTGATTTCTTTTCTTTTCCTATTCCTGGGTACGAAGTTCTTTAAGGAGAGGTTAGATCACAGGCTACTATGCTAGCCCAGTTTACTATTCATGAGAACTTTTAGATACCTTGGTTATTTCACTTTGTTTTCCACGTAACCTTAAAAAATTGAGAAGTGCGTGAGATCAATTAACTGTCATTTCAACTTTAACAGCCTATTATCCAGTAATAAAAACTATAGGTATATGAAATTAATCCATTGGACGTAATTAAACTCTATATTCCCTTGCATACAAAACATTAACTTTTCATCAGTTCGAATCATGGACCGTCAACTGTATTCACCGCGGAACTCTAAAACACGATGGTGTTTTTACGGCATCCCTTGATGGATTTATAGAGCATCAGTTGATTTATAGGATAGTTATCGTCAGTCAAGTCTTAGGGACTTATTCACTTCAAACCCTTTTTCACGAGACGAGTATAAAAATGGAGCACTGTCCTGCGAACGCGTGGTAACTTAAATAGGATTAATTAGTGTGTGGTCGTCTGTGAAATGGTAGCTTTCTTTTTAAGTTCTGGTCGTTGGGTGAAATTTAAGTGGTATATTACAAATAAAGGCAGGCGTCTAAGTTACGGCGAGCGTATACGAGAAGCTTACTCCTTATATCCAAACCAGCAAAGCTAAATTAAAATTATTATTATTTTTTATATCAATGTTTAGGTTTTGACTTTTCAGGTTTATGGTAAAAGTTATCATATATATTAAACAACTGAAACAACAGAAAATGTAAAGAAACTATAAAATAAATCTATTTTTCATAATTAAAACTTTATTACGTTTAGTTAAAAAATTAAACATCTAAATCTTAACACCATTTATGGAATACCTTGTTATGAGAGCGAAATAAATACTTATAGTTAAGCATATAAGGAAGAGATGAAACACCTGGCTAACACAAACTTACTTCTAAAACGAATTCTAAGTCGAACCTGTTTTTGATTTGAAAATCGTATTTCCGAAATACTTTCGGGTATTTACAGAGTCATTTACCGTGTCCTTTTGATTACATTAGTAAAACCTCATATTTACTCTTATTGTAGTTATATCAGCTTAAAAATATAAACAAAATACTATATATATATATATATATATATATATATATATAAAAAGAAAGAATAAAATAAATCTATTTATTATAATTAAAACTTTATTACGTTTAGTTAAAAAATTAAACATCTAAATCTTAACACCATTTATGGAATAGCTTGTTATGAGAGCGAAATAAATATTTCGTTTTTTTTATGAGGTTTTACTAATGTAATCAAAAGGACACGGTAAATGACGTTATTAATACCCGAAAGTATTTCGGAAATACGATTTTCAAATCAAAAACAGGTTCGACTTAGAATTCGTCTTAGAAGTAAGTTTATATATATATATATATATATATATATATATATATATATATATATATATATATATATATATATATATATATATATATATATATATATATATATATATATAGTATTTTATTTATATTTTTAAGCTGATTTTGTCGATTAACATATTTCATATTTAAACCAAAGTACTTGTACAAGGGTTCGAACTGACACTATCTCGATTCAAACTAAATTCGGTTTGCCTTGAAGTTTTCTACGTATTCACCTGTTTTGGCTAGCCTGTTTTGATTTGTTTGCATTCCTTCTTCATGTTTCTAAAAAGCCCCCATTAATATCTCACAAAAGCCGTTTCACATCTTTAATTTTTTTTATACGGTTGACTAATGGCGATGAATGGATACAAAGTACACCTAGGCCAGACCACAAATAATTGTCACCAACTGTTCACCAACCGATGCAGTCATTTCAGGCATCGATTTTTATATAATAAAGAATTAAGTAAAATGTCTTGTTTGTTTCAGGTAAGACATCATTAAAATTATGGATGGCCAGTTGAGAAAAATTAGAAAATGAAATGGTCTTTAACGCGGTAGGTAAAGAACCAGGCAATTCAATTCGAAGTTTCGAAGTAAGTGATCGATTATGAGATTTATAAAACATCCCAGTATTAAAAACAATTGTCGAAGAATTATTGAAGTAGTTAAGGATACCTCTTTAAATATAATATTTGCTAAGTTGTAAAGTATTCTAATTAACTCTTTGGAAGCCGGTGTGCGTGGGGGTCGAAACCACACAATTCGAATGGGGTTCAAGCATCGAAATCCTTAAGGATATAAATAAAAATAAAAAATAGTGGCTTTGACGTAATAACTTAGGGATAACAATTTATATTTTTTTGTTTATTTCATGCTTAAGTAGGTAAATACTAAAAAGTGTCGATCAAAACTTCACGACAAATACTGAGTAAAACTGTAGTGAATGTTTTGTTTTTCTACAGATGTATATGCGTAGAATACTGGATATTATTAACAGGCCAAGCAAAATATACCTCTTTCACATAAGAGAAATAAATTTTATTGTACACCAATAATAATTAAATTACAAGGAAATTGCAGAAGCAATGTTTACAATGTAAATTTCTTACAAGCAACCTTTATCACATCACTAGATATTAACAAAGTCCCCCTCCGCGTGTGTCTGTCTATCAAACTGAAAAACTACCATATGGATTTTCATGCGGTTTTCACTAATAGGCAGAGTGATTCATGAGGAAAGTTTAAGTGTATAATTTGTTAAGATTTTGCGTAAATAGATTGAAATATGTTGATGATTGTTGAAGATGTCTCTGCTACCCGTGCGAAACCGGGGTGGGTTGCTAGTTTTATATAGATTATGTTTTACTTACTAAAAATTTTACCTACTTTTCAATTTGATTAGACTTAGGGAAAAAGCGTAATTTCACTAAATACTTTTAAGTCTATAATTCAATATTACTTGAACATCATCTGAAGGAGAAATTATTAAAAGTAAAACTTATTAAGATTGCAACAACTCATGAAACGAAACTATGACAATTTAATTGTTATAAAATACTTTAAACAAAGGAAACAGGCAAGACAAATCTGAATCTGAAAAAATTGCACTATAAATCTCCTGTCATATAGACTTTCCAATAACGCATTTGCCCCCTCGCCGCTTCAATTAACTAACTTGTAACATTTATTTATAAAATAATTTTTGACCAGTTTTAGTTACAAGAATTAAATTTATTTCTATAAATGTTATAGTTATGGTTAACCCACGTAATGAATAATCATTATATTAATACGTGGAGACAATTCTTTGTACCTTTTCAAAAAAAATCGCGAATTTAGTAACGTGAATTTTGGAATATTTACAGTTTATCTATAGAAGAAGTGCAGAAAGCAATAATTTTTAAACAATATGTCTTACAACTTTAAAAATTACGTGAAAACAGCTTAATGAAATTACACGCATCGAGTACATATGATTCCCTGGCATAGTAAGTAACAAAACAGCTCAAGTTTTACTGGTCATAGAAAAAACCATGGTCGAAATTCAACTCAATATTGGTCGAATTTGAAAAACCTACTGTATTATAACGCGATAATTTCTAACATTACATGCCTCCACATGACTGGACAACTGTTAGTAAGTGGCCTTATACCTTTGGAAGCTCCAAAACTAGTATTAAGTCTTTCAATGTATTAACTCGCTACCTTAGTTTTTCTTCAAGGTACGTATTATTTTTTTATGCAACTAAGCAAAAAGTGTGTGTATTTTTAATTTTTTTTTACTAATTAGTGTGTGAACAGTTATTGCGCGATGCAGGACTAGCATCTACAAAGTAGTTTGCCTAGTTTTAAGTTTTTATTTATTTATTTAGATGCACAAAACACAGTACAACCGTAACAATATCACATATAGCAAATACAATGTTTTAATCTGGATTGCAACGCAACAAATATGTGCATACAACAAGACACAATAGCTAGACATATAGCAACACTACATAATGAGTAGCAATACAGGCTCGACAGTAGATTTATTTTAAATGGATTTCTTTTTGTTTTCATAAACATAAAGAATATTTCATAAAATGTCAAAAAATGTAAGGTACTGATTATAATGTTATTATCTTCAACAAGATTGCTCCAAACCATCAAATCATAAAATTCACATGCACCCGTGTTCACGTTAACCGTAAGAGGATTATCCTAATAAATTTAAAATGTATTCAAATCCTAGTTGACTACCGACGAGCCTTACCGACTTTTTATTCCGCATTACCATGGAGGATAGATTAATCTCTGCGTACATAAATTCTTTGATTTATTTATATTGTCATCCTCGGTTAAAGATTTAAATAAAATATGTTTAAAAATGTGCTTATTGTTGATGTAGACAAATGGGTGCGTTGTTATAAATAGAATACCTTCTTCAATAGCAGAGGTCACAGCCTGGTTTAACCGTATATAATTTAAAAATTTATTTTAAAGACGGCCTTTGTAAAATACGTATGTTACACGAGCTACATTTAGACAGCAGTACAGTACAATAACTTACGTTTTTATGTACATGACTAAGTAATTATATTAATAGTCTTAGATATTTATATAAGTACTAGCTGTGCCCGCGACTTCGTTCGCGTTTTTTTCGGAAAACAGCAATTTGTCGCTTATTGCATAGTACCTCTTTCTCCAGGCAGGATTTTTTATACTGAATTGGCGGTGAAACAACCTGGAGCGTACAAAAAAGGTTGTTTTAGTTGCTTACACGTGAAATAACGACATAATTTGGCCGTGGTAACAGTACTCATTTGTTTTTCGTGTGGAAGCTCACCTCACCTGGCTATTGGTGAGGCCGTATATTAGGCTTAAACCAACTAAAACCACAGGGTGTGCCTCACAGCACCGTTTATGAGTTGACCGTCGGTACGGCGACGTTTTGCTTCCAATGATCCACCCAGCGCTGGCTAGCGGATGGCAACTGGGCGATGTCCAGACACCCTCTTCACGGGAGACTCTGCTTCGGGTGAAGAACATAAAACTCGTCTCATACACCCACGGCCATTCTTAGCGTACGCATGAGAGCGCGAGTGAAAAGGTTCCACCTGGAAGTTTTTCTACCGAATCCACACCGTCACCTCTTCCTTGCGCGAGATGTTCTCCTAGTAGAAAATCGTCATAAAACAACTGTGACGACCTAACGTCTCGATTCGTCCGACCAATTGGGAGACTCTTGCTGTAGTCAGTCAGTCAGTGCCGCTTCCTAGAAACTAAGGGCCCCCTCGGTATACCTAACAGATAAATGTTTGCTTCTGAGCTTTGTTTAGTCACGGTGTAACTTAAGATTTCACACTACTGTAACCGAACGGAAAATAAATGGTCTGAAAGTGTAAAAAAAACTTCACCGGTTACATGTCAATATTTCAGTTTAGATGTAATTTTTTGGCGATAGTGTCTGTCATGCATTTAAGTATGTTTATCAGCAGTCTGGTTACCATAGTACAGGCTCTGCCTAGCTTAGGATTAGACGGCCGTGTATGAGGTGTGTGAAGTTGTTATTATTATTAATGCCCTGAAACATATTTATGAATTTAATGGCTGGGAGAGGCCAAATAGCTCGTTGGCATAGTCAAGAACCAGCTATCGATTACTCTGGGATCACCAAACAAAGGTAAAAAAACTCCTGCTGCTTCAGCAATCACCACAGAAAGCATATTCCCCTATGATATCCTACGATTGACAAAATACATTCACTCGAAATCCTTCAAACAGACATGACTATTTGCAGGTGAAATAATATTTCTTTAAATCACAGGTAAAAATCGATTCTTTGTACTCTTAATATTTATGAGTTAATTAAATTGAGTGGTTTTATAAAAAATATAAAAAAAAAAATTAAACCGACGCAAAGAACTAAAACGCAAAAATAAATAAACCTTTTAAGTCTTAAGTATTAAGCTTATTTAAAAGGTTTATTTATTTTTTGCTTTTAAGTTTTTACTTCGGTTAAATTTTTTGTTAAAAAGGTTATTATTTATGATTTTTTTTTATCATCAGCTCGGCTACACGATGTGATGATTTCTAAACGCAAATACCTGATAAAGTAATGAAAAGTAAACAGAAACACTATGCGTTTCTACAACTTTCGAGGGTTTCTCTCAATTTTATCAGAATTCCACCATCAAATCCTGACTTCCTTGATATGGGACCACCCTTGAGGTATACCCTATCTAACAAAAAAGAATAATCAAAATCAGTTCATAAATAACGGAGAGGGTTGAACATACATAAAAAAAAGAATATGTATAAAAACGGTCGAATTGAGAACCTCCTTTTTTTCGTCGATTAAAAACTATAATTATCATAATCATCATTTACATTACGGTGTAGCGGGATAAGTAATGAGGCACATGTTTTTAGGCAAGCTTTCAATTTCTACATAATAACGGGACACGTGTAGCTTGATGCAGACGTTTGCACGTAATTTATTGTAACAGATATTGATTGAAAATTTTACCTTTCTGCACTTCTTCTAAACATAAACTTTAAGCGTTCTGAATTTCACGGTCCTTCGTGTGAAAGAGTTTTTTCACGTATTGACATATGGATATTAAGAACAAAATTGCATTTCTGTAAAAAATAAAATATATTATAATAATGTACTAACTTACTTTATTTATATTGTATATGTATATGTATTAATATTATAGGTACTACACCTATACATCTAGGTTATATCTCTGAATTTATGCCGCGTTCCAATAAACAAGAAACGATTCGTATTGCTTACGGACGGTAAAATTTCGTAGAATTTTCAACGAAAATTTTACCGTCCGTAAGCATAACGAATCGTTTTTTGTTTAGTGGAATGCGGCATTAGTTACTTATGTATGTTCTATATTTGTATCTCAATTATCTTTACGTACACACGAATTTGCTTCTTATTTTTCTCAATATCCTCTTTTCACTCCGAAGGTTCGCTGGAAGAGAACTGAAGTATGGGTTAAGCTCGCCTTTGTACATACCGCTTTCCTCACGTATAATTTTTGATTGTTTTTGTGTACAATACAGAATAATAATACTAAATTAACTACACGCATATACGTGCTCTAAAATTTTCGTTAAGGCTTGTACACAGCAACGCTAAAACTCCGAACTAAATTTATTTTTGCGGTACCTATCAATCGCTTTCAAAATTGATTGACACTTCATGCGAGGGCTCCATTTTTTTGATAGCATGTCAGCCACATGCTACCAACAAAATGGAGCTCTATTGTGAAAAATGGAGCACGTGTATATATAATATTTTTAGGAAATAAAATATAATAGTTTTTGGAAAAATTATATTTCTTGAAATTTCTGATAGTGCTACATCATCAATCATACATATATTATTTTTTCGTATTAGGGAATATTGCCTGTGTCATGCTTGACCTTATATTGAACACTGAGAGTTAGAGCAATTTAACGGTAACTAACATACATACAATATTGACTGGCCTATTGGTCTAGTGGTTAGTGACTCTGACTGCTAAGCCAGAGGTCGTGGGTTCGATTCCCACCCAGAACAAATAATTATGTGATGAGCGCGATCATTTGTTCTGTTTCTGGGTGTAATTTATCTATAATATGTATTTATTTAGAAATATATAAGTATGTTTATCAGCAGTCTGGTTACCATAGTACAGGCTCTGCCTAGTTTGGGATCAGACGGCCGTGTGTGAGATGTGTGAAGTTATTATTATTCCTCTTTATTTATCTTAATACTTATAAATTACATTTTTAAATATGTACAAAACAATATATATATATTTAAAAATATAAAAAACAGTAGACCACCGACATCGGGTACAGGGACCAAGACACCGGTGGTTAGGGCTCCAAAGACAGGAACCTCCTCACTATACGGGCCGTGTCAAGGAGAACGGCCTTCTGCATCAGTCCCTTGATCCAGCCGTCTAACGCGAGCCTCTTAAGGTGTTGATCGAGGCTCTTGGCTATTAATCCATGTGCAGATATGACAATCGGAACAATGATTGCCGAATCGATATTCCACATATCGACAATCTCGTGAGACAAATCCAAGTATTTTATTTGTTTTTCTTTTTCAACTTTCACGAGGTTCTCGTCATGAGGAACAGCGATATCGACAATCATTGCGCGGCGCTCTAATCGGTCTATCAGCACTAAATCAGGTTTATTAGCAACAATAGTTCTGTCAGTGATGATAGATCGATCCCAATACAATGTGGCACGACCATTTTCGAGAACTGGGTCGGGCACATACCTGTAATATGGCACCTCTGAATGCACAAGATTGTATTTAAGGGCAAGTTGTTGATGTACAATCCTGGCTACTTGATTG
Organism: Callimorpha dominula; assembly: GCA_949752705.1. Classification (NCBI taxonomy): domain Eukaryota; kingdom Metazoa; phylum Arthropoda; class Insecta; order Lepidoptera; family Erebidae; genus Callimorpha; species Callimorpha dominula. The sequence continues at coordinate 13,807,113 of OX457011.1, forward strand.
TGCCTATGCAAATATTCCCCGTTGGCAAGACGAGAACAACCAGAAATAATATGCCTGATAGATTCACCGGGACGGTGGCACGCCCGACAGATGTCCACCGTACCATCTTTCAGGATATATTTCCGATAGTTATTCGTCATAACAACTTCGTCCATAATTGCAAAGACAAAACCTTCGGTTTCTCCGAAAAGATCACCAAACCGTAGCCAAGATGTAGAAGCTTTAAAGTCTATATCAGGCCCATTTAGGGCTCGATAAAAACGACCATGAAGTTCTTTGCCCTTCCATACCTCCCTGCGATCATTAGTACTAAGTACTACAGGCTTGCGCCAGTTCTCTTTAGCCAGAGCGAGCGGAGTGAGTCCGTTGTCCACTGCTACCACACTACGATGCACTCCCACGTCAGTATGAAGAAAATATTCTCTAAGGTTGTATATCTCGCGATTGTGTAGGGTCTTAATGTTTAAGAGTCCACGACCCCCAAACTTTCGCGGGATATACAACCTCATTACCGATGAACGTGGGTGGTGCATTCGGAATGCAGTCAGCAGTGTACGGACTCTCCTGTCAAGGGCATCCAATTCGGTCTGAGTCCATCTAAGTATACCAAAGGAATACATGAGAACCGGCATGACCCAACCGTTGCAGGCACGCATTTTGTTACCCCCTGATAAAAGACTTTTAAGTACTTTTTTCAGGCGGCCAAAAAAGCGCTCCTGCAGCGTTTGTTTCATATGAGATTCAGGTATTCCCAATGACTGTGATATACCTAGATACTTGTAGCTTTCAGTTGCAGACAGAGATCTGAGTTTTGTTGAATCTGAAAGTTCGACTCCTTCAGATTCTACTATCACGCCGTTCTTTACATGCATGACTGCACACTTGTCCACACCAAATTCCATCTTGATAGAATTACTAAAGTTTTCAGTCACCTTCAGTAACGCTGTCAATTGCAAATTAGTGGGGGCAATAAGTTTCAAATCGTCCATGTACAGAAGGTGAGATATAACTCGATCGTCTTTCTGCAACCTATAGCCTAGTCCTGAACCCTCTAACAGCGTACTGAGAGGATTCAAAGCTAGGCAGAACCACAAGGGACTCAAACTATCACCTTGAAATATACCCCGCTCGATCTTTATTGGTGCATCGTTTGTCGCAATCTGCTGACATCCTGGATAGCGAAGTGCCGTTCTCCACTGCCCCATACATGACTTTAAAAAAGTGCAAAGAGTTGTATCAATTTTATACAACTCCAGCACTCTCAAAAGCCATGTATGTGGAACCGAATCAAAGGCCTTCTTATAGTCTATCCAACATGTCACCAGATTCTTACGGTGACGACGCACCTGTTGGCTAATGGCCATATCCATGATGAGGAGCTCTTTAGTGCCACGGGTCCCACTTCTACATCCATTCTGAGAAATAGATATGATCGAATTTTTATTTAAATGTGTAGTAATTTTGAGTCTCAGAATAGATGTTAGAAGCTTATACATAGTTGGTAGGCATGTAATTGGTCTATAATTTTTGGGATCCATGGCACTACCAGATTTATAGAGTAAGTGGGTTACGCCAGTTGTTAAAAAATGGGGTAATGAACCGGAATCCAATGCTGCTTGGAACTGAGATGCCAAACGAGCATGCGAGCTTCGGAACCATTTCAGCCAAAAGTTGTGCAGTCCGTCTGGTCCAGCCGATTTCCAGTTTGATAATGACTGAACTGCACTACTTACGTCACCTGTGGCTATGGAAATTGGTTCCATTGCTTGTATAGACTCGCATGAGCACCCGACATCTCGTATCCAATCACCTTCTGAATGAGTGACAGGCACCGACCAGATATTACGCCAAAATTCATGTGTAGCATCATCATCTGGGAAATGCCCGTCACTCACACAGGGATCCGATTGTTCCCATTTTCGGTAAACCCACCTCTCATTTCTGTGGAACATACGATTCTGATTATACCGATCTGTTCGCTTTTTGTATCTTCGAATCCTATTTGCCCATGCATAAACTTTCTGCTTTAGAAAGTCTATGCGCTCTGTGACACATGACATATATTGTTGAGTACTAATGTCAGTCCCCAAGAATGCCTGTTTCACAAAGCGCATCACTCTCGGCCGCGTGTTACCCGATCTAAAGCAGATTAGCTTACCGATGAGTGTCCTGGCCTCAGCAATACGACGCTCGATTCTACACTGCCAGGCTGGCACAGCAGGCTTGGGTCGAGTAGTAGCGGTATTTACAGAGAAATGTACTCCTGCTACTCGACATGCTGCGACAGCCGCACAGTAGAGAATAGAGTGTGTATCACTAAGATCTTCGCTATTGTCTAAATAATCAGACAATAACGAATCCAGGGCACACACCAGCGCTATATTTCGTCTATGAATAGGCAAACGGGATAAACGTGGTCTATTAATGTGGTTCACAAACCGGTATTTCAGAATCGCATCCTCCAAGGCGCTCCTTAACCTTTCGTTGCATTTGGTACTTACAGATATAGCTTCACTATCCACAATTTCATCAACATGTAACTGTGTTACCAATTGCGGTGTGCGATTGGCCACCGAACCCACAACTTGCGATGAAGAAGGGATAACCAAGCTATTCCGTACGTCAGAGCGTAGCCTCTCAAGTACGGTATCATCCAGCAGGTGACAGCGCTGTATAGCCCGTACCTGATCCGACAGTCTTTGTGCTGACACGTTGACAGCTGGTTCAAGCTCCTGAAACAGAGACAGTAATCGAACACGGTACGCAGTAAGGTTAGTTCCCAACTCTGTAGCCCAATAATATGCCCGCATGACGTTTTCATTAATTGAATAAGTCCATTTCATGCGGCGCACATCACCACCGGCAGCGGGGGCCCTATTCGAGGTCAGTGTTCCTCGGGGTCCTAAGCAGGTCGGTGGCCGGCCTCTCCCCTGCCGACGCACAGGTGTTGGCGACGTCGGCGGAGAGAAATACTCGTCGCTGGAGCTTGAGCTCGACGCCTCACTGTTTGCCGGTCTCACCGAGGAGTGCATTATTATTATTATTATTATACATATCTAAGGATCATTCTCAAGTAAACCTATTTCTGACCCATCCCTTTTCTCTACTGCTCTTAATTTTACAAAAAAGTCTTCTATAAATTGAAATAGTTTAAATTTCTGTTCGTTTGCAGTCCCTACACTTATATGTATACTCGTACATGCATAAATTTCACCATACGCTCAAAACGTTCTCCCATCTTACATCAGCTAATCATTTCTGCAAAATGTATATAACAGCTATACTTAATATATAGACAGCTTGTTCATACCTCCTATATTATTTTCTTTTTAGTACTTTTATGTGTTTTTTTAAATAGCTTGTGCTAACACTTTCTTACGGTGTTCAGGTTGGTGTTACAAGTCACCAAACATTCTTCACAAAAACCTACATCAGGTACCACTCTTTCACAAAGGTGGAATTTAGTTTTTTTCACTGTCCGGTTGACGCAAAAGCTCACAAATAGTTATCCCGATCCTGGGTGTTCTTTGTGTCAATGTTTCAATGTTTGTAGTCTCCCACGACACAGCAATTGTTCTTAAAGCAAGAGTTGTCTTAAAAAAAAAGAAGTTATGGGACGATTGAATTATTTTATCTTAAAGAGCCACTTGTTAAAAGATAATTAATGTTATTATTATGTTATACTTCTTCTATTTACACTCCATAAAGAACAGGTAGTATATCTTAGAGACCGATTAAATTATTTAAAAGGTATAATGTAAATACATTATTATCTATATGTTTATTAACAGGTAAAGTCGTCTAGAACTTTACAGAGTCTAGAAAAACCTACATTATGACCAGTCCACCTATAAACGAAGATCCTGTTTCAAAATATGTTAACAAAAAGCCTCGACACTGTGTTGAAAATTTAAACATCTACTCTTTCTTTTATTGTTGTATTGCATACGTCACTAAATAAAAAAGAATTAATTGTTCAAGTGGTTATATATTATCGCGTTTAGGGTACCTTTATGTCATTTGCGACAAATTCAGTAGCCAAAAAATATAGAATAATACACAAGGAGTCAAATTCGTTGTAAATATTAGTCGATATAGTGCAACCGTATGGACTTCCTTTCTGTAAAACATTTTTTTTTCATACAAAAATCATGAAAAAAGTAAATTTTACTTGAGTAGATAAACTCATTGACACACGAGTTTGTAAGCCTCGGGTTACCTAAGGCGGGTCGGGGCCCTAAACTAATAGTTCATTTACCAGGTGGCTTCCTGAGGTAGTTCAACAGTACATGAGCTAAAAGCAATATTTATTGAGCTTATCTTAGCAGGATTCTTATAAACTCTGCAAGAACTAAATAAAAGTCTGTCAAATTTATAGACGGTATATTCTCTTCATCTCTTACGTAAATAAGCAAACGAGTTCAATAAATTTTTAACATATTTCCAGACGTATTATTTATACCACTACATATTATAAATAAAACAAAGTCCCCTGCTGCGTCTGTCTGTCTGTTCGCGATAAAAACTACTGAACGAATTTTCATGCGGTTTTTACCAATAGATAGAGCGATTCGTGAGGAAGGTTTAGGTATATAATTTGTTAAGGTTTTGTGTAAATTGGTTGAAATATGATGATGATTGTTGAAGATGTCTCTGTTACCCGTGCGAAACTTGATTGGAAAGAAATTAAAATTGAACTTAATCGTAAAAGTGCTTTTAGTTGTATTAACCGCATTTGGGCTTACTACTCGTACTGGAATTTTTTTTGTAAACTTTCGTGTCTTCCAGTTTTCTTCCAACTTACCCACTTAATGTAATTAGCCATTATATCTACTAAGTCTGTCTACAAAAAGTGAGACAGTCATTTATACCAAAGGAACCCGCATTACAAACAGCGCACTCGTTCATCAACTCTTGCGCACAATACATTATTCAGTGCGCAGGCACACTCGGAAATTCTTATCCAGCAAAAACGTTCATCGGAACATTTCTCGCCAATTGCATAAACGGTGAATTCAGTTCTCGAAACGACATTTTTTTAATGACGGGGCCTATTTTATGGGAATGATGGCACTCGATTTATTTTTGTTGGTTGATATAGTAGACATAGTTTATTTCTTTGAGGATAATAATCTTAATCCATACTAATATTATAAAGCTGAAGAGTTTGTTTGTTTGATTGAACACGCTAATCTCAGGAACTACTAGTATAGAATTGAAAAGTTCTTTTAGTGTTAGATAGCCCATTTATTGAGGAAAGCTATAGGCTATAATCATATCACGCTATAAAAATAGGACCGGAGCATCAATGGAAAATGTTGCTAAAACGGGGAAAAACACACGCGGACGAAGTCCTTCCTAATAAATGTGAAGGGGAGTTTATTTGTTACGATTTCACACCAAACTACTGACCCGATCATGATGATATTTTGCATACATGTTGTCAAGGGTTCAACATATTGATCCAAGCTGAAACCGAAGGCAAAAACTAGTTTACTATAACCCTGTTTTTTTTTCATAATATTAATTTAAGTAGGGATTAGTACAAGAACATGTATCTGGTAACTTTAATCTATCGAAAGCCTTGATAAAGGGCTATGATAATAAAGTATCAAAAGAGTTTCTGGAGCTCAAAAGGTACAAAAACTGTGCAATAACAAGTGTCCTCACCGGACACTACAAACTGAACAAACATATGTTCAACCTAAAGTTGGGCGATAGCACAATATGCATGTTCTGTCGAAAGGCAGAAGAAACTGTAATGCATATTCTATGCTCTTGGGGCCCACTAATGCGGCACCGAAGTATAGGGTTGCACATTATGTAACTACAGGAATTGCAAATAATCACTGCTGATAGGATCTGGAGGTTTCTCGAAAGCATAAGTCTGAGCAGTGAACTTTGAAGAAAGAATGCTCTACAAAATACGAGAAAAGGTGGACGTTTCGACCAGGTTACACTGGCCGTGGTCACAGGCTAACCTGGTCGAAACGTCAGGCAATTGAGAGGTATGTAATACCTTTCCGTGATCGCGTTAATTCTCGTGTGAATACATAATTATATCATTAAACGCAAAAGTTTAAAAGTTAGTAATTTAGCAGATATAAAACTCGCAAATCAACCTACCTACATAAAAAGCATTTTATTTAAAAAAGAAATTATCATTTCCAACTCTCAATACAATACTAAATATTCAAGAAAAAGCGAAAAAGAAAATAAAAGAAAGTTGCAGTTGCACAGAATGCACCGTTCACCGGCATTTCAATAAATCCCAGCCGATACATTGAAACGCCTTTCAGAAATCAATAAAGTATACGAACAAACGACTAATAAAACAAAGATACGACTTCAGTGCGCGAACGTGTGACAAAATATTATATGGTATGTATTATATACCCAGTACATTATATACATATACGTCGGAAGAGTGAAGTAAAAGGCTTGTTTACGTACTAGTAGCGTCATCTTTAGCGTTTGACATACCTAAGATTAGCCAAATCAATAACAGCTGTCATTGAGTCAACTTCAACTTCAACTTTTGATTTGTGGCTTTGTGGAGCTACCACAATTTCGCCAATGTCATGTGTGTATCCGGAGGACAAGTCATTGAGTCAGTAGTTCGAGTCGAGGTTGTCTATGGATTGTCGCATGTGACGTTTGACATCTGTCAGGTGTCAAGGTGAGACTAGTGTTAACGACACGATACCTTTGGCATCCAGAGCTCGACCGCGCCGGGTGTGCGCACTGATTCTACTCAAAAACGTGCAACATGGCGGCACTGATGATATAAATCGCGCTGCATCTCCGACATATAATATAATATGTACTTTATGAGATTTCTCCTCGGATTGCAGATAGACTGGTTAAATATTCCTTATCCTCCAAAAGTCTGCTGTTGTCCAGGACAACGGCTTATTATTTTTTTTCTGCTAGTGAGTAGGGTCACCCAGCGGTACGAAGATTGGAAACTAAATAGCGACATTGTGTTTGTTCTGCAGTGACATTTAGCAAAAACATACATCAGTGCCATCTTGTAAAGACTAACCGATCTACTTAGTAACTACTGATCCTAAATCGCGCAATAAAATTTTTCGTGCTGATTAATATTATACTTCCGAATAAGAAATGTCGAACCGCAGTGACCTTATAACCTCCACAACGTCATAGTGTTGCGACGCCTAGTAATAGCGTACCATCAAGGATTTATTTACCGTCTTTGTTTTATAAAAAAATACTTTCCAAAAGATTATATAAGTCCAAATAATCTTATAATCTATGAGTATTATAACATGACACACGTATATACGCCGTCAGGTCAGATCGAACTCGTTAAAACACGCTCGATGCTAATCATCGAAATGTCATTTTAAATAAAAGCTTTTCATGCTAACATTCGACACAGACGAGATAATTCATATTTTTATATTCGACTTTTCGGTGTGTTTTATTTTACGATTTTGATAGCATATTTAAACCGTTTCCAATTATTTTTTTCTTCTTTTTTATATTTTGTTCACATACCGTTTCATCTCATGATCATGATAAACACATAAGAGCAAAATTCAAATTTTTGTGGACATTTTTCCTACGATTTTAAGCCCATGATATTTCATGATGTACATACATGTCCATAATACTATCAAGGATTAACACCAAAGGAGACACTGCTACGTGAAAGGAAATTCCAATGCCATTAAAATGTTTCTTACAGCAGCTTGGAAGTATCAAGAGCTCTGCAAAACAATTATTTCGTGACACAAGTGGTATATGTGTAAGAACATTCTATTCTATGTGAGAGTTGCCAGCAAAACTAGAGGTTAGCAACAATCTTCTCCAAAATGGATGTTTGCTAGTTCGCTAGTGAAACAATTCAACTTACTAGTTATACATAAATAATAAACAACTAAAAAAAAGCTAGAGATCGCGTGGTGGTCGAATCGATCATGATTTTTTAATTGGCCACTATAACTTGAGCTGTCATTCCATAGACTTACTTACCATGACAGGTAATCACATATAACTGGACGCGTGTAATTTTATTAAGCCGTTTTCACGTCGTTTTTAAAGTTGTAAGACATATTGCTTAAAAATTTTAGCTTTCTACACTTCTATATTAGGATACTCGTAAACTGTAAATATTCCAAAATTCACATTACTACGTCCGCGAAATTTTCTTAAAAAGGGGTACAAAGAATTCTCTTCACGTATAAATATAATGATTTAGATATTACCTATAACAACACTTTTTTAGAGATTACCAGTTACGTGGTTCATACATTGTTAGTGTTCTTGTAACCCACAGCTAACTACTAATAAGCACAAGGAAGGAATGATTCGAACCCACAACTACTTAAATGGGTAAGCAAAAAATAATTGTAAATCTTTAAACTATATTGTTTGATCTAATCCCTATGTTCCTGCTAACTCATTAGAAATCGTTGGAGCATAAATTAAAAACGATAATCAATTCGTTACACAGATTTATATTTAATCGATTCATCGCCTCGTTAATTATTAATTAAACGGTAATGTCACGTTAAATTTACATTACGTTGCTATCGATTCGTCGGATATAGATACGATCAAAACTGGCTTTATTTTTTATCGAGTTTCGAATGAATGAATGAATGAATGAATACTGTTTAGTAACTACTTAATCGATTATTGATGAATCAGATAACTGTCATTAATAAAACATGCGTATGCTGTGGTCCAAATTATTCAACTATTTAAAATTGATGAGCGTGTAATTGATCATTCAGATGAATTCAATGCTGTTGAGCATCGTTTGGTATATTTATATCTAAAGATATGTACCTATGTATAAAAACGTCGGTGTCTACTAGTAATTAAATAAAGAATTTTTGAACAAATAAATTAATATCAGAAAATACTTAAATCTGTAACCACTAGAACTAGTGTATGGAATAGTTACCGCTGCTAATAGCCACAAAAAGCTTAACTTGGGCCTAGCCTATGTCTTAGAATACCAAGCTATAATAATAATAACTTGAGACACCTCACACACGGCTGTTTGATCCCAAACTAGACCGGGCCTTTACTATGGTAAAAAGACTACTGATAAATTTACTTATAGATTACTAAGCACATACTATAAATAAATTACACCCAGACACAGAACAAATGTGCTCATCACACAATTATTTGTCCTCGGTGGCAATCGAACCCACGACCTCTGGCTTAGCAGTCAGGATCACTAACCACTAGACCAAAAGGCCCGTCAAGCTATATATTAATGTTAAAATAACGTAGTTGATATTTATTAAAGTCAAAGAAATTTTCATACATTTCAATGGTTAAAAAAGCTAGATAAGACTAAATTTGAATTTACCAAAAAACTGCAATTTTGACGTGCAATTTTACTTCAGACATACACACTCACAGAGACAGAATACATATTTGCTTCAGATGGATTGTTTAAACGTAGTATATGCGACCATACTGGATATATCTGTTTTAATAGATAATAAATAAAATATGTTTTGTGAAGCCACATAAAAGAGTCCATCTAAGATCTTAGATTGTCTTGTGAAAAGGAATTAAAGACCAATCAAAACAAACTAAAGACAATAGCCCTTCTTGCAAGCATATTTGAATTGAATGTAATTTAACAGCACTTGCGAAAAAATCCGCATTACCATCAAGCATTGAGGAAACCTAAAAAAAACAAAAAATACCGAACAATTCTTCATTCGAAGGAGGCCGATTAAATTCACAAAAAAGTAAATTCAACATTGCAATGCTTCTTGCAATGGAAAAATGTTTAATGTATTTTTCATTCAAGTCTTTAAGTTAAACAGAGGGTAACGGAGGATGAGCATTGCTCAATGAGAATTCAGAAGTCGTGCTGACATTTGGAGTTCCTTGATTTTCTTCAAGGAAATTACAAGCATCAACTTTTAGTAAATTTCACTCGTTAACGTTAATTTAGTTTCATTGATTAACTGTGTAACTGTGTAACTCTAGCTTCAATTTAACGTTCATAAATGTCACTTAGTGTCTTAATTGAATAAATGATTTTGAATTTGAATTTGAATTTGAATATAACATAACAAATGATTGTAATTATTATATATCCTACATAACCGAAAATACAATGTGGAGTACCGAACCCAACCCCAAAACGTTCAGAGTACTTAAAAGTTTTGCACTTTTTAATTCGTGGCCACCCTTTTAAGGCACGTCCAAGACGTCCGCATTCAATTCAATTGGTTTTCGGTAAAAAGTTGTACAGACAGCAAATAAAGTTGAAAGTATTTAATTACAACCATAAATGTTTGCCATAAATATGTTATTCCCACTAAGATCACTGTTATCACTAATAATAGAACTGAGCAAAACTGGCAGATTATCCAAACAATCGTATTTCCGAGAGCTTACTCCTTAAAAGACGTCCTTCAGTGTTAAGAAGTGATAGACATTTCTTGTTTATATAAACCAGACTTATTGAATTTCTAATTATGAATTAAACAGAACTCATATTACTGGTGAAATAATATTCACGTGCTAAAATAAATATTATCAAATCAATCATCCTAATACTTATTTTGGTAACTCAATTAAAGATAAATAAATTTCATCCTCGGCTTACCGTGTAATAATTTAGTTACTGTTTTGTAGAACACTATTATGAGGAACAATATTACTGACGGATTTGTCTAAATTACGTTTTCTTACGTAAGATAATATTTCTTACTAAACATACCATTTTGTTATGTTATAACAAAATCTTATCATTAGGTCTTAATTATACTTGTTTGAGTTTAAGAACAATAATCAAAATGTTATTTACGTCATAACTAAACGTAAATAAACTAATTTTGTAAACCTTATAACAAGAATAGTAGCAACATCAGTAAGACTATGTACTTGAAATTTCAAAAAATATACTTATATGCGATTTTGTTTTAACACGTCATCACTACATATTATAAAACAAAGTCCCCCGCTGCGTCTGTCTGTTAGCGATAAATTCAAAAACTACTGAATGGATTTTCAAGCGGTTTTCACCAATAGATAGAGCGATTCATGAGGAAGGTTATTAGTTAGATAATTTGTTAATATTTTGTGTGAATTGATTGAAATATGTTGATGATTGTTGAAGATGTCTCTGCTACCTGTGCAAAGCCGGGGTGGGTTGCTAGTTAAGTAATAAATTAAATCCATTTTCAGTCAAACATATAAACATAGTTATATTTTAATAGGAAGGTCATGGTGTGACGGAACAAATAAAATTTCTATTCAAATCACTCTTTTTTTTTTGGGAAAATGTTGTAAGACATTAATGGCAATATTATTCCCGTATATGTATTTTAAAATTTTTGAGCCGACCCCAAATAGAGATGGGAGAAGGCCGGGAGAAGAAGAAGAAGACATAAAGCATTATTTATTTAATTCAGTACGTAAGATACTATTACAAATCATAGAGCCTTTTCTACAAATATTTTTGTAGTCAAACCCACAAAATACAACTCCTTTAACTAATAATAAAAATATTAATATTTAATATTAATATTAATAAATGATTAATATTAATCATTCTTCAAAATAATACCTTGATACTTTATACCTATCGATCAACGAAGTTAACCTTTAACAATAAAAATCATTTCTCCGTATTGAATTTGCATGATTAACCGTAGACATTTTGATGGGGGCCATGTCGAATGTTCAGCGATATTCTAACTTGATACTTGATACGTCTGGTTGTAGATCAGTGTACTCATATATTATTATTTGGAAAGTCACACGTACTTTCTAATATTATTTATTGCGATTATTTATTGAACAAATTATTCAGGGTCACATATTGATAGATTGTTTTGTTTATAAGGTCTCCAGCTTATAAATGGTATGAATATAATTAAGAGAAACGAGAGGACCCATGCTGCTTCAGCATTGTGTTGATAATGTAAGTTGAATGTTCACATCTAGCTTTCCTCCAATTCAACCAATTGAACTGGGCAAAACCTCAAATAAAAGAACGCCAAAACGAAGTCAGTACTTTTATTGGAACCGGAGATTTAGAGAAAGAAAGCTATGGAAACATGAGAAATGTACAGGAGGAAACTATTGAGTGATGGAATAGGCGTTTGTCTTCTAACTCACCTGATGGAAAGTGACGATGAAGACGAAGATGGTGCACGTCTATCTAAGAGAAACCTATTCACTCTACTCTTGAACGTTCCAAGACCATAATTGTCTGAAAAAATACACGCAATAATTTATAAAGATTTCATTTCTTTTTTTAATCTTATTATATAATAGCTAACGTCACTGGGTCATATTCGTTGCAGAGTGAATATCTGACAAAATTGCTTTACAGAAAATATATGTAGATTCTACAGAAGACAGTAATTTGATTAGATAGCATAGTGATTTTTTTTCCTATCGGTGAGTAATAACGCCAGAGATCCATGGTAGGGGGACGAAGTATAGTTTCAGAAAAGCTCAAGTGGCATTTTTGTATCAAGTGTTCATAATTAAATTTATCGAATACTATATTATTAGGTACTTTTTATTAAGTTACGATGGTTCAAAAACTTTAAGACGATACAGATGGCTTGTACTCAGGCGTAAATGGTTGTATCAAGCAATGAATTGTGATCATCAGATTGATTATTCAGATGATCACAATTCATCATTCATTCGACTGCTCTCCACATTCGAACTGCAACGTCAAGGATTGCGTCTTTACATAGGTATTTTGTTTGTATTTACAAAAAAGTTTGTTTATTAGTCTTCTAGACCTCTGATATAAAATTAAGTATTTAAAATTTTCTAATAAAACAAAAAAACATAACAAGCAGTGCCTGGAGTTAGATCAACAAATTATTTTAGAGAGTGACCGTTGGCGGAAACACAAAGTAATCCTGACCGTGGACCGTGGACCCTCAATTGCGACCACATTCAAGTTTTTCAGAGAAGGTCAGTAATTCTATCAGAACCAGTATCAATAATTACATCGTCAATTAATAAATCGATTAAGCTGCATGTGCAACAAGTGACGGCTATATTCCTTATGGCACTGTTGAGGCATTCGCGCGTAGAAACAGTGTCACTACTCTTGAACGTTTCAAGATCATAATTGTATGATAAAATACACGCAATAATAACAGATTTCATTTCTCTATTTTGATACAAATTGAAGTAGTTGGCGTTTATACCCCTTGTGTAGTAAGGTTTACAGAATTACAAAGCAGAAGAAAGTGCTGCACTGACAGGGAAGGAAATTACTTTAGATTAGTTATTGTCTCGACTTCACAAGTATTAACGTCATCATCCTCCGCGCCTTTTTCCAACTAAGTTGGGGTCAGCTTTCAGTCTAACTACGATACGGCCAAACATCAATATTTTGCATGAAGCGACTGCTATCAGACTTTCGAAGTTCTGTAGTAAGACCAGGTTGCCGGACTTTTTAGGGCTCCAACTACCCGTAACGAATGCCACAGATGTTCGTATGGCAACCGGGACTGACGGCTTATTTAACCTCGTAATGTGCTACTCTCAGTTTTCCATAACTCCACGACAAAGCGCGTAGTATGGACGGAAGTATGGACCTTCTAACATAAAACGGACACGGGCACATAAATAAAATAGCTAGTGGGATTACGTAAAGACATAGTTAAAATGTGAATCAAACGCCCAACAGTCGCCAATACATAAAATTACTGGTTTTGCTAGTGTAAATATACTTTTCACCACAAGTTTTCACTTCAAAAAGTAGGTAATTACATATCTAAATGTATACATATACACACTGGATACACATACATACTGGAAGGAAATACTGCGCTCCTGGCCGCTCATAAATGTTTGAATTTCGAATGTTAATTTTTTTTAAATATAAGAAACTCGACTTCGTCTTACGAATTTTCGATCATTGTCACGTGTCCTGACGCTAGCTTAACATTTTTTACCCATACCAAAAAGTGCACAACGCCGCTAAAGAATTTTTCACTTCAAAAATTACAAACACGACTGACCTGCTGATTTTTTTACATTTCATAAAATCTATAGCCACTGTCACTCTGAATGATGTAAAGGTTCTAAAGATATGCCCATATGTCCAAATCTGTTCAGGCATATAGAAGTTATTTTGGAATAAAGAAACTCACATATATACATACATCCATGAACTCTGAAAACATTACACATCTTTTTAGGGCTGTCGTGTAAAAAAGAGAAGATGTTAACCTTAAACCATGTCGCTGACAAAAGTCCAGGAAGATCTGTAAATACTTGCATTCCAAGTTCAAATATTAAATTTGTGAACCTATTTGAGTTTGATGGCACCAGACCTTGAATACATATAATTCCAATACGAAATGAAAAGTAAAAACTTAACTCCGAATATTTAGGAAACCAGTATCTCTTATAATGTAACATATAATATATTTTTTACACTAGCAGCATTGCGACAGCATTGCAACAGGATTTGACAAAAACAAAATCATCAGTGGAACGGTATGACGTAGCATTTTGAAGTGAAAACCTCATGTGAATCCAAGAATGTTGGTATACCTTTTATGAGAAGCCTTCAGGTTCAGGTATAGTTAAGGTTGCAATTTTTAAGACATATACATAGAGTCTTTAAGGTCATAAATACTTTTTGCATATAACCAAAGTTAAAACATACAACATTAAAAAAAAAACACTAAAGCTGAGATCGGTCGGAAATGTATTGGGCTTTTCTTGCCATTGGCAGTCTCTGCTCGAAGAAGATTTTTCTTCGTGTATTTGTCCGTTATTCAGTTAGAAGTAGGTAGACTGTCCTCCTATCAAGCGATTGCCCGTTTCTATAAATACCCCAACCCTATCTCTCGTCTTCTGGAGCTCGGGCGATTTTCCCCAGCAAAAAAAAGCGGTCTTCTATAGGGTACAGGGGGGAGGCTTTATTTACTCAAATTAACTTCATCAAATCAACTACATCAAATTTACCTTTGCTTTGAAAACATCATAAAATCTTTGTAAATAAAAGTAATCCTAACCAATATTATAAATGCGAAAGTGACATTGTTGGTTTATTGTTTGTTACGCTTCCTTAACTCCTCAACTGATCACCATGAACGTGTTATCTGGAGTACAGAAAAAGACTTGGGGTCCCTTTTATCCCAAAAAAAAAGAGTCGTTCCCAAGAGATACTTACCTAAATTGTTTGACTAAATCTACATTCAGCGAGCGAAGCCGCCGTTATATTCGCCTTGAACAAAAAGACCACGACGGATGTCATTTAACGTCAATACGATTAATTACTAAATGCACCGTATTATTAAATGGTTGAGAAAGAAAGATAATAGTTTTTTGGTGACGTACGTGTACGATGATTGAATGCAATTCGATAAATACTCAATTTTTTATACTTCTTAGTATTTCGGTGTACAGACGCTGAAGTATTTTCTTATTTATCGTGCAGATATTTAAAATGGATCAAAAAACCATTATATTTTTTGTATGTTATACAAGGTGTTGTAGTTAAGTAGGTATATTTCAGGATCGTACCTATAGACCTCGTGAATGACGTAAATAGCGGTTTTTTTTATTTTTAAAAGAATAATTATGTGACAGGTACCTTATACGAGATGGGTGTAAAAAAATCGGGACAGGCTGCAATTGTTTCATAAACTTATTAAAAGCTTCATAGAAAACAGAACAACACAACATCACTCCCACTGTTTGCTCTACTTGCTTCACCCGCGAAAGCCCTAACCACAATAATTGGCGAAAGTGCCATTTGAATACAATGAAACACGCATATTCGCTATGAATAAAACATGGTGATTTCAATGCGTTTTTATGCAATATTGTAATGATACCACGCCAGTGAGTGGGTGTACCTCGTACCATTGATTCTGAGAATTTTGGATATCTAATTAATGTTTCTGATGATCTTATAATAGCAGATGGTGTTGATTCTTGTATTGTCTTTTTGTTTACGTGTTAGTTTATCCAAAAATACATACATTATTATGTACATGTTCATGTGCACATGTCTGACTACGTGACTATTAGATGTGTTGATCATTAATTGCTGGTGTTTTTTTCCTTCCTTCCTTATTCTAGAAAATACAATCTAATAAAAAATGCTTCCAAAGACTTAAAAAAATGTCTTCCACCAAATTTGCAAGCCTTACCAAGTTCATAATATATTTCGTTGTAAACTGCTACGCTCAGACGGCGCGGCGGCTAATGGTGTACAAAAAATCAAGTTAAACCACATAAATAAATAAAAATGTATTTAATCACCTCGTAAAAAATCGTTTAGAGGAAACCAATTATATAAGGAAACTAATGCCATCTATGAATAATTTATATCAACTTGGCACTTGAAAATAAATTAATGTTTGATTTGAAGACCAGTTCTATGATAAAATTATAATTTTTAAATTATTTGATTAATAAATTTCATATATCTTGATCGTCACTTTCCATCAGTTGAGTAAGAAGACAAGCGCCGAATCCAAAACTCTATATAAAAGATAATCAGAACTTGTTAGTCAAAAGCGGTAGCGTAATAACCATAACTGATCCCTGCTTAGTACACCTAGATCTTCACACCTTCAAGAAAAGAGCGTAGTCCCACCTCAAAGGCTGGCAACGCAATTGTGACTCTCGAGTTGGAGGTGTCCATGGGTGGCGGCAGTCACTTATCCTCCGGCGTCGCGCCTGCACGTTTGCTCCTGTACAATAAATAAAACACCCACGTATACTTCCTTCTAGCACAAACAATAAGTTTGTAGTAGAAGGATAATAATTACATACATTAGCGTAAAAGTCGGCCTGCGTCTATTTTTCCAGACAATTATAATCCTGGAACTTTCAAGAGTATAGGAAATAGGTTACTCTTGGATAGGCCTGTACCATCTTTGCCTTTATCATCACTTTCTATCAGGTGAGTTCGAAACGCCTACTTCATTTTACAATAACATAGTTCTTAATTAAATTAAGTTTTTAACGCACTTTTATTAGCTCTACTTAAAATTAACTAAAAATGTTAAAAATCTTCGAAGTCAATGTTAATCTACTTCCGATTATTTTATCGAAATGAAACTTTGTATCTAGATGTACTTTGGATAGCAATACTATAATACAGCATCTTGCAGCTAAACTGATTATGGAGCAAGGAGGTGGAAAGTGGCACTCTTTGGTGACTACGAGTAAACCCCTCGAATTTCATATGATTCGTTTTGACGACTCTAACAGTTTGGGCTTGGTAACAATAATCTGATGATGAAGCGGAAGAGGATAGTAGAACTCTTAAAGCGTGTTTTGTAGTTTTACTAAACATTAGTATTCAAATTGTAATTGTAGTATTCAAATTGAATAGGAACTTTCATTTAGTGCCTCAAAGATGAACAATAAACCTTTAACACTGATTTCTGCCGCTTCTTGCCGTACTGTACTGTACTGCTGAGCCAGAGGTCAGCTAGAGAGAGGTTCGATTCCCACCCAGAACGAATTATTGTGTGATGAGGATGATCATTGTGTCCTGTGTCTGGGTGTAATTTATCTATAATATGTATGTATTTATAAATATATTAGTATGTTTATCAGCAGTCTGGTTACCATAGTACAGGCTCTGCCTAGTTTAGGAACAGACGGCCGTGTGTGAGATCTGTCAAGTTAAAAAAAGCTATAACATATCCATCCCCGTGCACGAGTTTATCTTAATTCGCAAAACAATACAAAACTTCTGTCAAATGCTTTTATCAAACCGCTTAAGTAACCTGAAAAGATAACTTTATTAAACGGATTAAGAAACAATAAAGGAATCAATAGACCTCCGCAGTTGTTGGGTTATCTGACAATTTTTGACAAATCGTACACAATATTGACAAATTACGAACACTTTTGACAAATCACGGACTGCGTTGACAAATTGTTCCCACCGGGAGTATAACTGGCCTATTGTTTGTAGGAGCTACTAGTCATTTTCATGTGTGATTTGTCTTATGACATGGACGGCTTAAAGATTTCAAACAATATTAGTTAGAAGAGAAATTTCATTGTGTAATGAGCTACATTGCCTACATTATCACTACATATATAACAAAGTCCCTCGCCGCGTCTGTCTGTCTGTTCGCGATAAACTGAAAAACTACTGAATGGACTATCATGTGGTTTTATTCCATTCAATTCAAATTATTTATTTCGGACTAATGGCCGTTTCCAATAACCTAACTAAAGTTAGCGATAGATAGCAATCTCCAAAAAAACAGTGAAATCTATCTCTCCATAATCTGCGTTTCACAATCAAAGATAAGAGCTATCTCTCTGTAACCAACAAAAGATAGCGTTGTCCCTCTCACCTATCTTGACCTCATAAAGTAGTTTCGCAGTTTGCTAACCACTAAGCAGTAATCACCCATTAAACAAATATTATTTATTTCTTTCTTAGTAATATAAGTAATATATTATTTAAAGGGTAAATTTTAATTGCTAAAATTAATAATTATAATATCAAAACTATGTTTTTACTATAAATCATTATTATGTTAGTAACAGTGTGTCTTATCTAATAGACAGAGTGATTCATGAAAAAGATTTAGGTGTATAATTTGTTGAGATTTTGTGTAAATTTATTGAAATATATAGATGTCACTGCTACCCTTTCGAAGCCGGTTCTGGTTGCTAGTTGTATTTTAAAAAAGAGAAGCTGATTTTATTGCAGATACATCATGCTATGATAAATCACAGCAGAGAATTTATTAACGTTCGATTATTCATCTTTAAAATTAAACTACTTATGTATAAAATAACTAACCACCAACTTACTAATCAAACAACATTGAGGACATCAAACTCTGACTAGGGTAAGGCAGTTTGTATAGTTCCTACTACAAGAATTGTGATAATCTCCGTATTCATTAAACAAAACCGCAAAAGCGAATTCGAAGTCTCGTTGTACATACGTAAAACCACGAAAAATTTAGCACCTCATCTTTTTTTTGAAGTTGGATAAGAAATAAAAGATGTGCTCGAGAAATATTGATACCTGTATTTCATTATCGATTATATCGATCCAGTTATTTAAACAATAGTCGATTAATCCATTGAAAGTCGATATCAAAACCAAATGAACGGACGATCAATCAAATGAAAAAACAGATTTATATCTCAAGTCAATTGAATTCGAAAACAAAATTAGAAGAATGTGATATCATTATAAATAATATCTGTTATTATATAAAACTAACACCTTGCTAAGACTTCGTTTATGAAGTTTTAGTATTTCTGATTCGATTTTAGTTAGATTTTTGACAATTAAATCATTGTGTCATAAAACTTCAAAACATTAGGTTTACATTTTTTTTATTTTAGAGCTATGCTTTGCCTTTTGTTATCAATAATTTTAATTGTAAATTTTAACTGTGATAGAGCCATACTTCGGCCAGTATGGGCCGACTCGACCGGAGTGATACCACGGCCTTACAGAAAACCGGCACTTCACTTCGCTTCGTTGTATTTCGCCGAGTGAGTTACGTTACCGGGGGCCATACCTCTTCCCTCTCCCTTTCCCACCTTAAAGGCCGGCAACACACTTTTGACTCTTGAGTTGCAGGTGCCCATGGACGGCGATAGTCACTTACCATCAGATGACCCGTCTGTTCGTTTGACATCTATCCCACAAAAAAAATATTAAAGGCTTTAAATAAACATTACGTAAGACTCTCAGAGATTTTTCAAAAATTGTTTTTAGGGTTAGTGTTCTACGATAAATACATTCTATTGTGCCTTCCGTATTTCATTTTAGATTAGAACACAACGCGGTGAAAACGCTCAAAAGCGTACAGACATCCAATATTCCTTATACGTAATGACGTACGGTCACAGTTCCAGTTTTACACAATTGTGCCTAGTTTTCTCACGGAAACGCATTACCCAGTGTCGTGGCATCGATATGTCGATGACATACCAATGGAGTTCTACTATTGATGTGGTGCGGAGTCGTGAACTCGTGACTTAAATTTTTAACCAACTTTAGCAAAGGAGAAAGGTCTCAATTCCTCTGTAGATAGTGTTCAACGATTTTTTTTTCTAATCTCATCTTTGCAACCCAGTTAAGCTAGCCTTCCTTTATCCTTAAAAACCAATTCAGTAATAAATTTACACATCTTTCATTTTCGTTCAAGCTCAATTTAATTACAAAATGTAGACAAAACGTCGGGAAGCTTTAAGAAAACCTCTGTTGCGGTACAAAAGGAAATCAATTTTCGAATGATTCTAGCACAGAATTGAGAATAGTCCTGTAGGATCATGAGAATTAAACGTCATTTTGTCTATATTCAATATCTTTTTTTATAATAAATTACACTATTCTGTTGATGGATTGTTTGTTGTTAAATTCCATAAGATTTAGGTCAAATTTCAATTGAACGTTATTCATTTGTTATAATGAAGGTTGGTATCAGGAGAGGTGATTCTTAGATACTATTTGACAATACAACTTGCCTAAAAGGGCTGACCATTAGGCAAGTTGTATCGTCAAATAGTATCTATAAAGAAAATTCGTTCATTATACATGTTCTGAAAAGGCTTTTCCGCTAAAGTTCTGTTTAGTATGTGATAGATTTTAGTGTTACAGTCTGTAAATTAGAAGATGTTGATAGAATTTCGTTGCTGACTGTATACATAGGCGTTTACTTGTTCCTATAGATACTCATAACTAGGGTTGCCACCTTTTTTTGGGAAAACGGTAGTGTTTTTAGAAAATTCAGGATTTTTTTTTCCCTTTCCATCCCTCGGGGTAATATTTTTTTCTGGGTGTTAGGTGCCCTACTTACTTTTTTATACCATTGACAACGTGTAACCAAAATTCCATGATGATTTGCTGAGTAGTTAAGGCGTGAAAGCGTTACAAACAGTTCCAGTGTGTTCCAGTTTCAGTTAAGATGGCGATAGTTACGTTACCAGTAAAAATATAGTATTTTTCGTACTATATTATTGTTCTATAATATATAGTACAATTGATCAAAATATAGTACGATACTATATATTATAGTATGGGTGGTAACCATACTCATAACACTGGTATGTAATTCATGCTTTGGGACTCTATCCCCTTTTCAATTGTCAATTGTCTTCAATTTTAATTTTAACAATCATGTTTTTCATAACAACGAATACTGATAAACTGCAATCCTTATTTGTTTACCGTTTTTGGTTGATTAGGTACACATTTAGTACACAATTTACAAGTACATAGTACACAAGTATGTGCAGTACAAACACAACAAGATTCGCTCTAAGTTTTGTAAATATTGCGTTGCCCAAACATTATTTAAGGTTAGTATGTAGTATATCAAGGCATATACTGTAGCGGGAGCGAGAGCGGAATAATTAGTAGAGCATCTACTTTACATGATTTTTTTTACATTGCCCAATTGCCGACTAAGCACAAGGCCTGTCTAACGGTTAGCGGGCACTAGTGTCTATAGATTGGTCACTGGCACTCTGCCAAATTTAACTATGGCCAACTATGTTAGTAGTGCTGTTCAACTGAATTCTTCTGTTGGGTTGAGGCACAGCCAAGAATGAAAATCGAATAACACATACCAGCAAACTCTTTCATCAAATACTAAAACAAATAATTAACAAAATTTTCTTGTCTAGTAACGACTACAAATGATGTTATAATAATTATGTTTAAGATTATGAACCATTTGAAAATTGGTTCAGAGATTTTAGTTGCTGAATGTCCCTTGTCGAGTCGTACTGGCTAAAATTAATTTGCTGTGCTTTACATCCGTAACCTTGTTATTCTATTGAAAATGATTTACTACTGGCCTTACTTATAAAAGCAAGCAAGCTCATAAAATATAAACTACTACGTACACATAAAATTACCAAAATATTGTAGTTCAGAGTAGGTGTGTAATAACACCTACTCTGCCAAATCTCCATAGGATGAATATGTTTAATTTTATACACTGACGATCTTTATTGCATATGTTCATGTTACCAATCATATTACAAAGCAATGAATTAAACTAATGGATGTAATAGATAAGAATGTTTGTGAGTGTACACGTGTTATATAGACATAATATATATTCATTACGTTTGTTATCTTTACGCTAAAATGGCTGGACGATTTCTAATGATTGTAAAGATTTAGATTACAGATAGATTGTATAGTGAAACCAAAAGCGAAATTTAGTGACTAATACGTTGCAATGCTGCGTTTTATTGTGTGCAAAAAATACGCGATAATGATACGACTGACATGTAATCTGACTGCTATTTATGTGCACAAAAATCAATTCATTTTTTAACACAAAGTTGGGATGAACACTGTTTAGTATAAGTTAAGTAATGTAACAAGCCGGGGTTCGGGATTAGATAGGAAGGTTTTTTTTTTTTATTTAAAGCAAGTCAGAATGACTTTAATCCACTCGATGGAAACCTATATTGAAGACCACCATAGTCTGACGGCCTTGAGAGATGCGTTTTTACGCCCCGCCTAAAAGGCCCAGGGTTGTAGGTCTAAGGGACACGTGTGCAGGTAATACATTCCACACTTTAATAGTGTGACACAGAAAGGAGGTGCTGAACCGCTTGGTTTTCGTTCTCTTGGTACACTAATTTGTTACGAAATGCACACAATTTATTATTATAATTCAAAATTAAGACAATCACAGTTACAAGTTACAGTTACCGTAATATTCACTTTTACTATACGCTATTCTTCGCACTAGTTAACTCCTAGTATCGCTTAACTAGAACTGAATGTTTATATCGCAATGCAACTTCCTCATATAGTTCGTAAAACATCTCATAGAAAGTTCGTGAACCTTTTGGAAACATCTCGTACTATCTATTGGACTCGACCGCTGTTCAAATTTCTAGAACTCAGTAGAACATTTTTATTGATATACTATTAGTTCCGTTATCCGTTAATAGATGGCGGCCGCACATCATTTAGGCTTCCATAACAGTATATTAGTAGTTAAGTATATTCGTTAACAGTTTTTAATGATATTAGGTTTATAGTATAGATTATCTTTATGAGTAAAACATTATAACAATGTGAAGCAAAGTAAAACAATTTATGCGTTGTATTTTGTACTCTACGCGCTTAAGCTTATAACATACGCTGTAACAAACGCGTAATACTGCGCGTGCGCAAGATGATGTCACTCATCTTAACTCAAATGTTTGTTTAAGATTTGATGTTTGCTGAGAGGAATTAAAAACTACATGTGATAAGGAGTGGCATTTACGAAATGTGGGATGAATGCTAAGATGTTTATTCGCGCTAAATTAGTTTTTTTCTGTTTTATTTAGATATTAGGTAGTCAAAGTAATAACTAGCAGTTTTATTGAGACTCAGATTGATTATATATACGGCGAATTGACATGATTCAAGATATTTTAGTGTGTGTGTAGTATGGGCCGGCTCGACCGGAGTAATAACACGGCCTCACAGAAAACTGGTAGTAAAGCAATACTTGTGTTGTGTTTCGCCGAGTGAGTGAGGTTACCGGAGTCCCTAACCCTTCTCTCTAACCTTCTTCCCCCCCAATAATGTCTTAACTTGTTCAAAGTGTGTGAAAATTTCACCTCTAATAACTTTAAGATATAATTTGCAATAATAAAAAAAAACTATCCTACTTTTCATTAAAATCGATTCATTAGTTTAGGAATTCGCGAACAAACAACGTGACACAATTTTTTATATATAGATGTATGTATTTCGTAGTCAACACTCCGTGGTCAAAATTTTAAATACATTTATGACACATACAAATAGAATAACTTATATTATTGCTTTGTTTTAAGCCATAACTTGTAGGAGCCGAGAATTGTGTATTAAACATGGCGAAATCGTTACTGTCATTTCGTGCAAATTTACATGCAGTATTACCATTTTGAATTAGTCATCATTGTATTTTAATGGCTACGATGGTGTTTTACTGGGTAGGTAGACGTCTTTTTTATTAAAGACTATGTAGTCCTTCCTCGCAGTTTCTTCTGCGTTAATTCCTCCTACTCTTCCTGCGTTCTCTGCTCCGCTTCTAAGGGTCGTAGCGTGATGTTACATAGCCTATAACCTTCTTCAATGAATACTTTATCCAACACAAAAATAATTATTCAAATCCGACTGATCGTTCAAGAGATTTGCACGTAACAAAGTTTGAATAAGACGATATTTTTTAAAGACTTTGAATAAGAAAAACTCTTTTAAACGATGTGGTTCTTGGTAATTACCAGCCTATAGATCATATCAGGATCGTCACCAGGTTGGGAAATTTCCTCTGGATTATCGACAAAACGATCAATCAAGTAAATGCATTAGCATTTACTGAATCATACTTAACATTTACCGTGGGTTGACAGTAGGTAGATGGTAATTCTAAGACCATTCCTTATTATATTCGCTATGTAGAATATTTCACAACCTAATAATATAGGTACTATTAAATTTTAATCAGACGAAACAATGGTGCATTACAACTATTGAGCAATTGGACCTGAGGGTTTACTCCTTCATACTACTAGGTTTTAATTAAAAGGGCCGTTCAAGTATTATTAGAACAAACAAATGAAAGTAATGTTTTATTGGGTAATGGTAAAATAGGTCTTCAAACTCATCTGATGGAAAGTGGCGATGAAGACAAAGATGTTACAAGCCTATCCAAGAGATACCTATTCACTCTACTCTTGAAAGTTCCAGGATTATAATTGTCTGGAAAAATAGACGCAGGTAGGTCATCCAGACTTTAGCGACTCCAACCAAGAAGGAGCTAATTCTACATTTTAAGGTCTAAGTCATGGAAATAATATAAACCGGGCTTAAAAAAAAAATTTTAATGCGCGTGGGTTTTCCTGTTCTTTCTTTTCCTGTTGTTTGGAAGTGTGTGTATAAATCTTGTCTTTATCTGATTACCAAAAAAAAAGATGAAATAAAGATAGATTATTTTCTCACTGAGAGAAGTCTTCATATTGTAAGCTAATGATTTACATAAGTTGTTCCGTTTCCATTTTACTTGAGTGCCTACTGTGGGTTTAGTTGTAGTAACAGTTTACTCGCGTTAAAGTTAAATACGATTATACAGCATTAAAGAGCACAATATAATAGAATGTTTCTCTTAAAACTCTACACAAATCGCTAATAATATTAACTTGAGTACATACATAAAAAACTCGCAATCAGTACTCAGAAGTCTATAAAGATGCAGTGTCATTACCATATCTCAAAGTCATTGATATTAGTTTTGTGAGATATTCGGTTCCCGGTTGCGGTTGCAAATAAAATATAATTAAATAAAAACATCATAAATAAAAGAAGCAATAAACATAAATGTACATTTATCCAGTTTTATTGCTTTTCTATTAATGATAACATAGTCTATTGCTATATCATAAATGTATAAATAACTACGACTGCGTAAAATGTGGCAAATTGTCTAAATGTCGTAAAAGTCATGTAAAACTTTTTAGAACAAAACTTATTATAGACCCCATAAATCGAGCAACGCATTCCTAAAGAAAGTGACATGTTTAAAGTTAGTGCTCCACAGAGAAATAAATATTATTCGTCCAACATCGTGTCCCATTTCTTTTTATTACATTTTATTTTAAAATATAGCATCACATACATAGTGTTTTCTGTTGCTGTAATGCAGAGCTGTATGTGGCTTTATTGCCACTTTAGTTGATTTTAAAAATGGAGAGCTACTTTGTTGCAAATCTTGCGCCACGCCCACGCGTTTCATTTTATTCAGGCATTTCTTGAAGATGACTTCGAAATATGGCAATTAGATTCATTACATTACGTCGAAAATACAGGCTCGGCCGGAGGTTAGGGATCATGAATTATCATGGACATAACACAACATGGACATCCAGTTAAGTAATTGTATGTGTTATTCTGGTTTATTTTATCTATAAATTAGTTATTATATTTTTAAAAATCTAGTTGCGTTGTAATAAATGCAAATAAAACAATATAATGTTTGCATTAATTGAAGTAAACTTATATATTTGTGTTCAAAACTGTTAGTCGTGTCAGTTACCATGGCGGTCGCTGTTGTCCCCTAAAATCGAATTGGTGATTTTTTGGCACCATGGAGTCAAAAGACTGACTCAGTCGTCGTCCTGTTGCAATTGCATGTACTTATTATAATTTGAGCAATCACCGTGGTCCGTTTTATAACGTATCACGCGTTCCGTGTCAAGATGTCCTTTATAATTTACTCGTTGCGGGCCACACATTCTTAAACATTTGATTCAAATTTTGTATATGAATACAAGTTAATATGGCCAGAGCCTTAGCCCTAAGATTTCGCAGTACTATACATTTTGTATATTGCTGCGAAATGTTACTGTGTGTAAGTATGCATTCACCTTTATAAATGAAATCTACATTGCAAATATGTCAAACAACCATTCTACCACGAATCATAAAATTAACCTTGTTTCCTATAGAATATATTAGAAATATTGTTATTCTACTATATCGCCCATTATTCGCTTAGCTTTCTATACGCCATTACCTTCAGAGTTCATGGAAAATTTACGGCCAATTCACGCCTAGCCATGGTCATCTCTTTATGGTGAATTTTAACGGCTGTTTAGCCGCATTCGAGTTGGTTTATGTAACAAACATTTTCACCAGCGATTGACCATGTAACCCACAAACATTGCGGCTTTGTAACTAGAAATGAGCATGTAAAAATAATTACTTGTCGATAAAATAGGCATAAAACGGCAAGTTATCTTCGCATCGCAGTAGCAGTGTGCAGTAGAAGTGTGTGGGCCTTATTATGTCTCGTAACTTAGCTAGCTTTCATTATGGTAAGATTGACTGACTGTGAACAATTTCCACATAACAGAGGACACCAATGAGGCAGCTGTACGATAGTGTCGATTTTTTTCTGCTTTTCAGTAAGTCGTCAGACATCGAGAAGAAAGTATAGATAAGTGACACCGCTTATGGGAGTATACATGCCAATAACCACTTACTATTAGACGGACCATCGTGTATAATTATCCATAATCACTCAGGCATAATCGTTGAGTTAATTTCGGCGTTTCTTCTCAAGGCTAGTTATAGGAAAGACCGGCATCATCTAGCTTAAAGAACTAATCGACGTGCAAAAGATTTATTTGCAAAATAAACTCATTTATCATTAAATATTTGCCAAGTTTACAACAATCCTGTATCGATAATTCTCAACCAAAGAAACCACTCAAATAAAGAAACCACCATAGCTGAAAAAATCCTCAAATATTATTAACTTATCAAGCGCCTGACACTGATGCAGCAGGTCGTTTCAATCCTTCGTTTTTATTGTGTGGAAATCCCCACGAATCATCACCTCACTGGAGCTAATGGTGAAGTGGTATGTCGGAATCGAACCGATTAAAACCACACGGTGGTTCGGTACAAGTGGGTCTATTGCAAGGGACCCTGGCATACCCTTAAAAGGAAGTCCTCGAGAACCCGGCAGACCTTGACCGTGGAGTACGGGAGGCCTTACCCCCCTCCAGATCAGAGACACGTCGCACCACCGTCTCGGGCCTGCTTCTTAGATGAAGGGCCTAAGAATAGCCTGGTATTTCCGAATAGATACGTACATATTTAATAAACCACCAAATGTTTCTTTTAATTAATTGCATAATGACTCTTAAACTGTAAAACAAATGAAAAACAAGCTGTTTAATACAAATTAACCCCATTTTTGTTGATAATTAAATTGATTGCCGAGAACAAACGTTGACTTAATATGGTGTTGGCCTTTTATGGGTATTGGGCCAATGTAGGCCAACTTGACAGGTGAGTGAAGTATCAACGAGCTTTCGTTTCTCGGAAAAATGGTTTTACTTTTTAATATCTCTGGTTTATACATAGACTATGTTGGAATAGGGACTTTGTACACTTTCAATAAATATAATGCTTTATCTATTTTGTTATCCAGTACTTATTTGATTGTCACTGTTCAATTGAGTACTGACGACATATGCGGCGCTGCGGTATAGTATTCGACTATAGTCATTGTTCGCGGGTTCGATTCCCGCTCGAGTGCAAATTTTTGAAAGCATAAATATCATCAAATCTGCATAGGTCTGGGTGACACATTAATAAATGTAATTAAGTATGTTTATACGTGTTCTATAATCCACAGTATAAAGCTATGCTCTGTTTGTATGCACTGTATAATATTATGTCCCAGAATATTATCATTATATTCCACTAATCCTACTAATATTATAAACGTGAAAGTTTGTGAGGATGTTCCATACATCCTCACAAACTGTTCATTCACGAACTGATTGCGATGAAACTTGGCACGTAGATAGCTGGAGACCTGGATTAACACATAGGCTACTTTTTATCCCGATATTCTTACGGGATCGGGACTTACGCGGGTGAAAACGCGGGGCGCTGCTAGTTGCGTATAAATATTCCTGGATTCAAAATTCGAATAATAATCGTAGAACGACCCCTTACATTTCACCTCCACACTAGTAGACAGATTATAATTCTGAATAACGGAAAAAAATATATAAATGAGATATTTGCACATCAGAGATTTTGCTTAAATAGAAGGCACGAACCTTCTATTTTAATGATATAGGTACCTAACATCTGCATTCCTGTGAATTATGGTTTGGCATTTCCGCACTCTCTAAAATATTAGTAATGTGGTTGCTCATGCAGAGTCTGTTCGTGAATCATTCAATTTGATATAAGTTATTCAAAATTAGCGATTCATTGGAAATCTATAGTTAAATCAATATTTGTACACGTAATTATTTATTGAATATATTTGATGTCTTCATATAAACCAATACACCATGGAAACATAATTATGTTGATGACAAATTAACGGACTTACAACTAACTGGCTGTAGCCCGGACTTCCACTTCCGTTAAATGGTTACTGCTCCACTCCAATAGATTGTAGTTGATGTATTATGTATAGCCGAAATATTCTTTATAAACTAAGATAAAGAAAGTTCATATTCCAGAGGTATTTCTTTATGAGGAGTGAGTTGGAAACAATATACAGAAAACATATATGTAAAAAGTTAGGTCCCTATATTTCGGGCAGTATGTCCTAACAGACGTGACTTTCAGCAGATTTTTAAGAATGAAAACGGTAATGCGAACCTATCTCGTGTGTTATATAATTATTATTTTAAAGCAATGTATTCAGTATTATATAATAAACGGCGATTGGACGATCGTCAAAGATTATAATTAATAATAATAAAAAAATTTACTGGTAACATTACACGACAGAGTCAATATTACATCAACCATTACAACGAAAATAAATCATCTGATAAATCGTCGTGTTAAACATTTCATCTCCATGGAATTTTGAACTGCACATAAAATAATACACTTGACTAGTGCTTATCCAGACATGGGGTGTCGTAAAAATGTCGAAGTGCCATGGTTTATAGCACAAACACCTTATGAGGGCTATGAATTTGAATGAACACCACTTTTGTTGCTTCCAGTTCCTCGTTCAAGTTGCTGGTCCAGTTACTAACTCTATTTCAATCGTACGCTAGAACACTGCAAGAAATATTTAAAAATGGAAAATTATTATTCGAAATTTAAATAATGTATGCCTAAGGTCAAAGCCATATTTAAAAAGAAGAATCGAATTGTTTATTGAATCATGTTTATTTATTTGATTCATAATTATTTAGAATTCATGTTTCCGTGAACATATTGAGTAGCTTTCACCACAGCTTTTGATTCCTTAACGAAAATTTATGATTCATAAATTGTATCATGGAGCCACTGAGACTTTTACTATTAGACTATTCTCGCCTATCCAGAGTTCTTTCAACTAGCCGATATTTGTCTGTTTAGCGTTACGGTATCTATGTGTTCGTAAATAAAGTGGAACAAATAGATATTAAAGCTTTATCTATGTTTATTAAGTAGAATAATATATAGAGATAGACTAGTGAATTGCCCTATTTGACCGTAATATAATGTATGTTTTAAATTATAATCGCTACATATTATGAAACTAAGTCCCCCGCTGCGTCTGTCTGCCTGTCTGTTTGCGGTAAACTGAAAAACTACTGAACGGATTTTCAAGCGGTTTTCACTAATAGACAGAGTGATTCATAAGGATGGTTTAGGTGTATATGTTGTTAAGATTTTGTGTAAATTGATTGAAATATATTGATGATTGTTGAAGATGTCTCTGCTACCCGTGCGAAGCCGGGGCGGGTTGCTATTAATTCCATAAGTTTTAATATTTTTGGTTTATTTTATTGGCCAGTATAACTTGAACTGTCGTTGTATGGACTTATGTACGATGACAGTCTCCACGTAATTCTTAAATTTGTAACACAATAATAATAATAGTAATAACTTGACACATCTCACACACGGCTGCTGATACACATATTTATATATTTCTAAATGCATAGATATTATAGATAAATTACAGCCATGCACAGAATAAATGATCATGCTCATCACACGATTATTAGGCCTGGGTGGAAATCGAACCCACGACTTTTGGCTCAGCAGTCAGGATCGATAACCACTAGAACAACAGGCAAGTCCAAAATATAAATTAAATAATAATATAAATCATATTGTTTAAAAAGTATTAATATATTCATTTACATATACGTATATAGGTACTAGCTACCCGACCACGCGTTGCTATGGCTAGGTAAAGTGCAATAAAAAAAAACTGTATGTGTGCAGTTCACACACGGCAGAAGTGAAACTTCAGAAAAACAGATCTAGATTTACAAAGAATGGCCTTAATAATAATCAGTAAGCAAACATTAAGTCCAGTTACAACTGTACACAACTTCAAAACAAACAATACTTCGTTTTAGGTTAAGGTTGGATTTAAATGTAAAATGTTAAGTATGAGTGAAATATGGAGAAAAAATGCACAAAAATTAGACCACGTCGACATTGACATATAGTACCCAGGCGCAACGACAAAGATTGGTAGTAAGAAAGGAAGTAAGTAAGTACTCTTTATTGTACACCAAATACATAATATTTATACATAAAAAAAAACAACTTAAACATAAAATGCACAAAAGGCGGCCTTATTGATACAAGCAATATCTTCCAGGCAACCGTAGTATGTAGGCGCAAAGACAAAGATTATAGGAACTTTATCGTAGGAACTTTATCGTGATGCTTCCCTTTCATCGAATTTGAAATCACAACGATTCTAAAGTTGGAACAAATTGTATGCAAAATTTCATTAAAATCCGTTCTATTAGGAGTTAATCGCGAACAAACAGGGTGACTCGAAAATTTTATATACATAGATTATACCTGTCTTTTAATTGTAACTTGTACAAAGGAAAAACTATACCGCGGCAGACTACACTTCGCTTAATCATAGTTTAGTCGGCGAACCATTTTGAGCAGGCTTCCGGCCCACCCAGTGGAACACCTCAACTGCTCAGCTATAAGCGTAAACGTTTGACAGTAAGTTGTAACGTTGAGTCCAAGTTATAAGAGCGAGCGATTCATTAACACTCTTTTATTAACTTGTAACTAACTAATTATGGAGACAAATCTTAAAAGTCAATGTTTTTATTAAGTTAAAACTTCCTTCGGCACGTTTGTGCACTTTTGCTATGGGGAAAAAGCACTGAACTCGTGACAGACACGCTAATAATACATATATATATCCACAAGAGGGAGCTAATCTAAACATTCAGTTTAGTCAGCTCCTTATTAATTATTGTCACCAACCTGCTAATGTGACGTTTTAAGATCGTCGTTCCGTTTAAGTTTTCACTTTTGTCGGCAGTCCCATGACTGCCTTTTTTATGGTATAGGGGGCAAACAAGCAGAAGGGTCACCTGATGGTAAATGACTATAGACGCCCATGGGCACCTGCAACTCAAGAGTCACAAGTGCGTTGTTGGCCTTTAAGGTGGGAGTAGAGGAAGAGTGGGAGAGGGGGGAGGTCAAAGGGTTAGGGCCTCCGGTAACCTCTACTACTACCTCTCAATATTGTATATTATGTAAATATTTCAAAGATATTGATAGACTCTACTTACCATCTAGTTGTTCTAGTTAAAAACTTATTTACATAAAATAATCAACTACATTTCACTAATAAACCAACACTTTATATTAACATTTTGTAATTACAAGAGAACAAAAACAGCATTAAATTTCTCTATTATAATTCATATTCTTGTTAACCTATTTTCATTATAGGTGCTAATGTAATTACTGATAACGGCATCCTTTTTTTAATAGGAAAATCATATTTATTTATGTTTTCAACAAACTTAAGTAAATTTTGGATTGGATAAGGGTCTAGAGGGCGCTATTTAACTCCCGCAGCCCGTCTAAATCAAGAGCTTACAGTCCTTAAACTATCGCTGGTGAACTAGTGGTTTGGCCATATTACTTCGTAGCTTTACATGCGTAAGTTAGGTTTTTGCCATATTGATTGTGACCAACTAAATGCTGTCGTTGTCGGAGGTGTGTTTTAATCACCACACACTAATCTGCTGTGACCTTAGATCCAGTGGATGATTCTATAATTCTGGGTGTTGATTGAATTCGATAAGACAAGTACCCCTTTGTTAAATTAATCTTGTAAAGTTAATAAATCCTTTGTATATCAACACATCACCAAAATAAACAGACGATTTTCACGAAACTCCATCAGTTTGTGTGAATACAAGATTAATTAACTATTCCGTGGAAACGTCGGACGAATAAATATTAATTAGAGATGTTTGGTGTTCGATATTCCAAATTGTTGGACATAATTCAACATTCGATCGGTTTCTTTGAAGATGTAGTACATCTGTTAAACAATAGACATTACCAAATTGTTATTATATAGGTCTTTGTGGTTGTTACGACTAACCGAGTTGTATTTTGTACTATTATTTGGGCAAACATGTCCGTCTAATATAATAATTGTCAGAGGTACCCATTCCCATTCGAGTCTATCCCATCCCGGAGACGTTTTCGGTGACGCTACTCATCAGCAAAATATAACTATACTATAACACTATAGTTGTATCTTTTACAATTTTCCATATACACACACTAGGAGCCAAGAGGTATGTTAAAGCGAGTGGATGAGACATAATCTTCAAGTTTTTGTCAATCCAAAAGTTTACGTTCCACAATCAGACCAATTACTATGGCATGTCCTTCCTGACATAATTTACTGAGAGATTATAAAATGGGGTTGTGAGCTCATGTTGCAGTATGTTCTATGGAGGACCTACCAGCTCACTACAGATATAGAACATAAACTTTATGCTCCTTTCTTATTATAATCATTAGCATTTCCCATTGAATTTCGGGCTCATGCTCTTTTTAACTCTGTAAAGTTTAGGCGAATATTAGAAATTAATTTATCAGTCCCCATATTTTTGAGAAAGACTTTAGAAGTCTGCTAGCCAATATTAGCGTAGCATGTTAGACAGTGAATGGCCTAAATCTTCATACAATAGGACGACCTTTATATGAGTATAAACCTCAAAAACTGAAAATCTGAAGACCGATATCATAGTTCTTCTTTTGTAATGTTCTTTATTTCATTTATTATTTGATGAGATTAACTGTCATGTACTAAAAAACAGATTTTTGATAGGCATCAGAGATAGACTTATTTGTTTGACGCCATTTTACTGCTTATTACACATGTGAAATCGCTAACGCCTGTAGTTTGAACCGCTAGTAATTATGTTCACGAGATTACGTCAGTTCTGCATTTAAATAAGGGATTACCGTGTAAACACTCAATGCCTTGCTGTTGGTAGATCGGACAACGTCGTTAGTACAACTTAATGTTGAAACGATTGTGTCTACTTATAATACTTACTAATTTAGACACATTTGTAATGAGGCTAAGCGGATTGTATATAAAATTGCAGTGATTTGACTTGGAGGTTTGGAGACCTTTGTTGGTTTTTTTACCGACTTCAAAATGGAGGAGGTTCGACTGAGTATTGTTACACTTCAGACGCTGGGTGGAACTAAGCCGAGAAAAGTGTTAGCGCGACGAAAAATACTGACCGGGAGTTGATTTTTTTTTATTTACGCCATCTGTGGATTCTGAGCGATACTAATGTAATTTTATGTTGTATACTAAATGTCCTTAGTTCGGGCAACTTTCACATATTAATTTTTCTATATTTTGATACAATTTATTAATATATTTTTTTCTAAGAACACTTGTAACACCAGACTTGTTACAGAAGTGTTCCCAACATCATCTTGCTTTTGGAGCTTTCGTGACCCTGCTAAGAAGCAGAAACACAACTCTGTGGTTATATAAATTATACCTATTAGTGGTGTTTAATAACGGTCTTGTAGGGGTTAGAAATGTCTCTTAGGTCTATATTTGGTTGCCAACCCGATGTAAACCTCCTATAGAGCTCTGACGATCCTACTCAGAAGCAGAAAACCCAACATCTGCATGTAAGGGATTTCAGACAAGTATAAATTAAAAAAAATACCTCTGATTAGAAATGAGCTGATGGTCTTCGAATGGCTAAAAATATTCTCTTGAATTATACCTAAGAACACTCGTCATTTTTCAAACAAAAAAAAACTAAATACAGCTCGGTCCATCCGTTTAGAAGTATGATCCAACAGACATACACACAGATACATAGACGCTTTTTTACATTGGTGGTTAAAAAACGGAAAAACAATAACTTGAAGTGGAATGTATATGTGGGATATACAAAAAAGGCGGGGTGAATAACGGAACAGAATACACAATGTTGAAATAACATTATACTATTTGGCAGCCAGGCAGCCATAGTTACTATTTTAGCCCCACGTCAAAATATCCTTGCCCCACTATATAATATCTACGACATACATCGGCAGTATCCAGGAAATCCAGTTTTAAATATTTATCGATTTCAAGCATTGACAGCTATATATAGTACATGCCTATATGCAAATAATACTGAGATGAACATCTGTAACCACACTGTATGTACAGGAATATAGCTTTTGGCTTTTATATTATTGATACTACCGGCGAGCTAAGATTTATGAGCTAGGATGACATTGATTTATATGTTTGAGGAGACTTTCTTCTTTACAACCAGTACTTTAAATAAAGGAATTTCTGTGATTTATTTTTGTACTATGACCTGGCTTTTTGAAAGATTTCATGATTCTAAACACTAGTTAAAATTAAGAAAAAGTACCTATGGCATATATATTGTAAGGCCTCGCTTGGCTCGAGAGGAAAATGGGCTCGTGGTGTCAAGGTGTAGGGAAGATGAATGAAGAGACGATCACCAAACTATATTACTTTATATTTTTAAATTACAATAAATACATAAACTTTATGTTAGCTTCATTGAAGTAGAGCCGCTTGACAGTAGTCCGTCCGTAGTCAGTGACTGCTGGCTGCGGCGAGAGTCTTCTGTCCTAATTCAAATCTATACAAAGTAAAATCATAGAATTGACATTATTTGAACTTTGTGCTACCAGCCAGGACCGCTCTGCACTCCGAGGTCCAAAGCCATAATATTACATAGCTTTAGAAGCTTGATAATATTATAACTCTAAGAATCTTACATCCAATAATTAATTCAAGAAAATTGAATAATTAAATTAAAAGAAAACTATTCTATATAACTTGATTCCTCTCTAAAAAAATTGTCAGACACACAGTAAACGCTATGATCCAATAACCGTTTTACATATTGAAATACATAACCCTAAATAGAAAAATAAATGACTACATGATTTATACTTTAAACTAGCTAAGAAAGCGTAATCTTTGATTGGAATATCTATTTCACTATAACCTAAACAATGCTCTCATTGTTGGGATTTCTCATTCAGATTTATATGACATCAGAAATTTTTACCTTTCCACGTAAACTCTAAACTGAGTACAATGACTAACAGACATGAGTCACAATCTCACAATACAAGGAAGCGATAACGATCAATATTGCTGCACCGATATTGGAAACGGCTTTATTTTCATACTGCGTTTGATAAGTTCTCGCAAAGAGACACGTCATAACTATGATCATAGCTCTTTGTCAAACATTTATCAAGAGCACCACAAAGAAATCCATTTATTTGGATTTGGTTTGAAGATACAAACAATATCAAATACAAAATATGAGTTCCCTATGCAAATAAATATGTATAAAAAATAGTAATCTGATTATTTTAGTAGTGTGAAAGTTATATTTGGAAGCTTATCATACAATTATTGTAATTGTGGTATGATTGAGTGTTAGATAAAATATTTTGTTTGTATTTTTTCGTATTAAACGATGAGGAGAAAACTCGTGAGAGAAATTAAGCAGAAAGAAAGAAAGAAATAAATAAAAATATTTTATTTGTATCTTCAGTTATAACAATAAAAATCATGCAGGCTTAGGTTGCCTGAGAGGTACCACATGTTCTCGGCAATAAGTAAAGTTCTCCTACCTACACTACGCTAGCGTGGTGGACTGGGGTGGTGGCTTAATCATCTCGTCTGATAGTAAAGTTCTCCTACCTACACTACGCTAGCGTGGTGGACTGGGGTGGTGGCTTAATCATCTCGTCTGATAGTAAAGTTCTCCTACCTACACTACGCTAGCGTGGTGGACTGGGGTGATGGCTTAATCAGCTCGTCTGATAGTAAAGTTCTCCTACCTACACTACGCTAGCGTGGTGGACTGGGGTGGTGGCTTAATCATCTCGTCTGATAGTAAAGTTCTCCTACCTACACTACGCTAGCGTGGTGGACTGGGGTGGTGGCTTAATCATCTCGTCTGATAGTAAAGTTCTCCTACCTACACTACGCTAGCGTGGTGGACTGGGGTGGTGGCTTAATCATCTCGTCTGATAGTAAAGTTCTCCTACCTACACTACGCTAGCGTGGTGGACTGGGGTGGTGGCTTAATCATCTCGTCTGATAGTAAAGTTCTCCTACCTACACTACGCTAGCGTGGTGGACTGGGGTGGTGGCTTAATCATCTCGTCTGATAGTAAAGTTCTCCTACCTACACTACGCTAGCGTGGTGGACTGGGGTGGTGGCTTAATCATCTCGTCTGATAGTGTGATACACGGCTAAAATTATTATTATTGGAACTATGAAACATACCATAGAATAGAACGTGTTTCAGTTTACTTAGTATGTTATCGAGCATCGATTTCCGTGTTATACCGTGTTTAAGTAAGTGACATGAAGATGTTCATATCTTATCTATTGATAAGCTGCATCCGCACTTGTTCACGAAACGTAAAGTGAATTCATATTTATAATCAGATGTGATTTTTTATGGTATTTGCCTTATTTATTTGATTCTGTATGAAAGTACGTTGTATTAAAGCATGCTGTAGTTGTCTGAAAAATCAAAACGGGTTCTCTTTATTACATTTCAAACGGAGGGTCCTGTAGAAATTTATATGAAACTAGCAGGGCGTCGCGGTTTCAGCCGCGGAAGTCCCGATTCCTTGGGAATGTCGGGATAAAAAGTAGCCTATGCGTTAATCCAGGTCTCCAGCTATCTACATGCCAAGTTTCATTGCAATCAGTCCAGTAGTTTTTGTGAGAAAATATTCCAAACATACATACAAAAGCACAAATGCACAAATACAAACATGTTTGTTGAAAAAAAATTGTTTTATTTTCTTCTCAAATTTTCAAGAAGCATGGTCACCAGAAAGTAGTAACTGCGGATGTTAAGACTGCGTAAAATTAATATTAAACTAAAATGACAGTCATATATCTGAGTGCCGAAGTGTCTAGCATTAAATTTTAGCACCAATATTTAATTACTGCTTCGGAAATTTCCGCAATAATTTGTTTCTACTGGACTGGCAAAGACTGTACATCAAGATTAGAGGTCAGTCAATATCAGAAGACAGAAGTTTACCTTTTAACACCCTTTTTTTTAGGTTTCTTAATTTGATAGTGACTTGATCGAGAGTGTTCTTAGCTATAATTCAAGAACATCTGTTCTGTCGAAGATTATCAGTTCGTTTATAATCAAATTGTATATAGCTCCTCATAGAGCTCTGGCTATTATATCCACTATTAAAAAGTAGAACCACTACACACCCCGTTTCTGAAGGGCTGATCAAAATGTTCTTCTACTAACAGAACTGTTAAGCTTTCAGCGGTGTCAAATCAGTTGCGAGTCTCTGAACCGTGTCGATCAAAGAAAATTTGAATTTCGAACATTCGAATGGCATTTGACATAAGATTTTGCAGTAACATTTGACAGCTCTGTTAACTGATCCGATGATCAAATCAAGATACTAATCATGCTTTCTGATACTCAATATATACTTGACATGAGATTTGATATACGATTAGTTAACTTTTGTTTTTTTTACATTCTGTATTTTATTTCCAAGTCCTCCAATTTCTTTACATTATGATTTAATATTGGCTTGTTCCAAAGCATTATTACTTTTCCTTGAGACTAACATAGTGTCATGCTGGGGGTTTGTTTGTCCCATATACAATTGTGGATTTATGGTGATGGGTGGTGTAATAACATGGTCTACAGGTCATCACCCTAAGCACTTCTCTTGTCACGTTGTGTACTCATTTGTTTTCTATTTGTGTACATTACGCCACAACATTAGTAGTTATTACAAATATAGATAACATAAAATGAAATACTTCTAAATATGTTTGTCGTTTTTTAATTAGACCTGTCACATTCCCATTCGAAATTTGAATTACACTAAATGTCATTAACAAATTGTACAAATGATATTGTCCAATATGATACGACAGTAGGGTTGTTGTGTGGAGTTTAAATATATTAAATTAAGTGCATAAAATAAAAGAAATGAAGTGTTATTTATTTACTTTTTGTTTTAAAAAACGCCAGGTTAAATACAACTTCTCTACGATATGGCAGATAGCATGAGTTATGGTAGAATTGAATAGCATTTATGGATAATATAATACTTACATTGAGTACCGTCAGAAGTACGCATAAATGCCTATTTACGACCTAGGTAGGTACCTATATAGAAATTTCACACAATATTTTTTTACAACTGTTTTATTTTTTTGTGTAGTTTATTTACGACTTTAGCGGTATCAAAAAGGGTGCTTAGTAAAAGTAACTTTTAAATAATTATCACTCAACCACATTAATCAAGTTTTTTTTGCATATTGAAGGTTCCTCATTTGGACGACTCCAAACCTAACACAAATCCAGTCTATACTGTTTTCTTACACGATAGTTATCGTCTAAGACCTAAATCTGATAAATTTATTCGAAAATCATTGACAAAATATATTTACCAGAAATATATAAGTTATCAAAAAAAGAAATTGTGTGTGTGCAATTCACACACGGCAGAAGTGAAACGAAATAAAAAGTAAAATCAACACAAATAATTTACTATTGTTAATAAATTTAATTTTAAATTATTTATATGAAGTTTATTGGTAAATTAACACAGATGTGTTAAATAATTAACATAAATTAATTACCCAAGTAATTGTAATACGCAAAATCACAAAAATGATACCACGTTGACATTGATTTTCTGAAGACTTCGTAGTACGCAGGCGCAAAGACAAAGATTATAGGAAACACTGTATACTTGTATTCTATCTCATTCTCTCGCAGGCTAAATCCTATTGTATTGTTTGTCTCTTTTTAGTGTGAGTTTGTTGTTTCATCGAATTTCAAATCACAACGATTCAAAAGAAGTTTCGTAACGTAACGTAAGTACGTCGACGTAAAATTTAAAAATAAATAAACTATAATATTGTATGTATTTATCCTGTGCTATTTTAACTTAGAACATCTACGAAAAACACTGTTTATAAATAAAATATATAACTTTATAATCTTTACACAACCGGATTCATAAATTAAATTTTATATAAAATATCTAACTGTTAAACGCGTTGTAATGCTGTGTACCTATGAAAAAACAACAATATAGTCACAGATTTTCGCGTGTATATGTTATTTTTCTTTTATATGCATGTATAAACACAGATGACGCATCGAATTCCTATACCGATAATTGCGTATAAACAGTGTTATTTAATAGCATAGTTCACTAGAT
Organism: Callimorpha dominula; assembly: GCA_949752705.1. Taxonomy (NCBI): domain Eukaryota; kingdom Metazoa; phylum Arthropoda; class Insecta; order Lepidoptera; family Erebidae; genus Callimorpha; species Callimorpha dominula. The sequence continues at coordinate 13,847,156 of OX457011.1, forward strand.
TTCCCTACGAGTTACCACATCCATGTATTTACTATATAATACAAGCAGTACCATCAGTGACGCGACCAGCGATTAAAGGACGCAAGTTACGACTGTTTGCGATAAAAACTGATAACTAATCTCATTCTTAGTCAACTGACGGCCACACTCGTTTGTTTCTTACATCCGTACACTACACTCGAAGTGGGACTATTTTGAAACGGCAACATTTATTTACTTTTTAATACTTGAAAACTGTTTCCAATTTCAAAAACTGATTTTATCGATACTTTGAACAAAGGGAACAGAATTTTAAAATGATTTAAATTTCGAATACATTTTGCTTTGCTGTTACTGAACTGAAGTTAAAAAGTAATAAAATAAATTCTTAAACTTCAGTGTTCTTTTCAAGTAAAGAATTCGTGTTGGTTTAAATTAGTGACGAACTAGTGATGCGGTCAGTGTTTTTAAATGAGACATCGATTATATTAAACATCTTATTATAATACCGTTAGAAGTTTTGAATGAAATTTATATACGTTTAACTTTTAACGATACAAGTTATAGTCAATAAAATTGGTCGCTTGGTTGCTCTTTGGTAAATGTTGCCTCAGTTACGGTGTTAATGCGTTACAAATAGCAGTTAATAGACTGAATTTCGTATGAAAGTTGAGTGATTCAGTGTTCGTAATGATGTGCAGGAGTCTGCAGATCACAGTGAATATTGCTCTAGTGAAGTGTTAGTGTTGTGCTAATTATGAGTGTTCCAAATTTGAGTGTTGATCAAATCACAGGTATTTTTGTTTTGTCTATTGTAAGCATAGAGGCTTATAACATCTACCTAAGCCATAATCTACACTGGCCTTCAAACTGTTATTACTATTTTATGTTCAAGATGGAGTAATATTTTATCGCGGTTTTACGAGTATGCTGCTTTTGAAGCATAGTATATATGTAAAGGCAGAACTAAACCTATATACAGTGTATATAAAATGCGTGAAGAGAAAGCCATAATGGTAATTTGTGTGAAATATTTCTAAATGCTTTTTTAATACTATAAATATACCTATTCATTCCTTTCTATAGATTGCATAGCTGCTAAAAAAGAAAATTTTCTTGTGGCATAAAGCTACAAATACACTGTCTCTATTATGATTTACATTTTTTTTTCATTGGAGCTTTAGACTACTATGGGTTACTGAAAATAATAAGTTCATAGTGTTTCACTGCCATAGTAATGTATTTTCACAAATCAAGCAGATTAACAATAATATATATCGCAAAACTTAATTTTGTCCAGTAAAATTAGAAACAAGAAAGGCCCTAGTTTGGTACCCTGTGGTACACCCAGTTTGATCACAAGACGATGGTAAAACAGGTGGCATAATAGTTAAAAATATGATATAAATATTTGAATAAGATTGTCTGCAGACGTTAGGATACCGTCAATTACACCAGTTAGTATGTAGTTCTAAAAAAAATATACTTCTTATCTACTTCCAACTGTCTAAAGTAATTACCGGGTTGTAACGAGGACATTTAGTAAAATGACTCTTATGAACAGAACGCACGGACGGTTGCAATGGGTGGATAATATTTTACTAGTAATTAGTGCGTTATCGCTGCACCTTATCTTAATGTTTACTATGTGTGTGCTGCTGTGAGCACCAAATAAGTAAAAAAAGGTGCTTACCTTTTTTATTTACTTACCCAAGAGGGCAAGTTTTCCTTTTTTATAACTGCCGATTGTGTTTCCTGAAAATAGTAAATACACAATATATAGAATTATATTTTTCTTTCGTTTCGGATTTTCAAATTGTTTTTTATATTCTTTTACATTTCTTAACAACATTTACAAGAAAATGTAAATAACGTTATAGTATTTAAGATCTATTGTAAGTTTATATGGTGTGCAATAAAGAATATTCTATTCTATTCTATTCTAGTATTCTCGCGATGTATTTATGTGGTTAAAACCATTCATTAATTATTTAAATCAGAATCCAGGTATAATTTCTGCCCCGCACTAGTGTTTTAAACTCTTCTGCAGACAACATAATGATATAATCTATTATTAGCTTTCAAAGATTCGCTGAATTCCAGTCATTGTACATACACAGTTGCTTTTCCAAGAACGGGGTCGATATTGTTTACGCAGGAAACGTTCACAACAACTGATGTAGTTCTTGCTTTTTCTTTTAAAATTGATTTTGTTTTGATTTGAACCGTCCTATAGCCCATTTATTTTTTATTGTGTATTAATTTATTTTGGACACAAAATGAAACGATAACTTTGTTTGAATTTTTAGAGTGCTATGTAGACACTTCAATTCGTAAGTACATACATATTATGCAAAATTTTAGATCAAAGTTTAGATCAAAATTGCATTCCATGGACGTTAGGGTACAGTACTTCACAGTCACGCCAAAGAGACTGTTACACTGTATGAATTCAGAATCTAATTTAAAAGGTAATAAATCAGAGTAAATTCTATTTCTACTTAAATTAAAATTAAAAAATATTCTCTTTTACAAAAAGTAAAATTAAAGTCTTCTTTCACATCTTTTTCAATTTTTTCCTTCTAGTCTCCCAGTTACTTGCTGCAACAACAGTTGCAACAAGTAACTGAGTATAGTAATATTCCATAGATTAAGTGGTTTGCCTATCAAAGGCAATAAGGAAATACTCATAGATTAACAGGAAAATAGCCATATTTATTTTGTATCTAATTTTATCAATGGCGATTATTCATAAGAAATACTAGCTCAATGCTGTTGCAACGGATTACAAAGAAAAATTCCGATCATTCATGTGTATCTGGAAATAAATTATTTGTATAAATTAATAGGAATCCAGAAACATTTACTTTACCTTCGTAGAATATAAGAAAATATATATATTGCCAAAGTTGTTTTGCTAGGTCTAAATAAAACCAAAGATGATGCTGAAGTAGGATTGAAAACTTATGATTCAATTTATTTTAAAACCGACTTTAAAAAAAAGGAGGATGTTCTCAATACGGTTGTTTATAAGTTTTTATGTATAACTCTGAATTTTATTAAGTTACTAAAATTCAAGTTTTAATACACATCTTAGACGAAACTATGACACTTTTTTATTCGTATATTCAAATTAACAGCACACAGATTATCTATCCGGCAGTGAAGCAATGGTTGCATTGCTTTTCGTCGAGTGAGTGAGGTTACCGGAGGCCCTAAGCCTTCCCTTTCCCCCTTTTTCCTCTTTTCCCCTTTTATCCCTCTTTCCCCTTTCCCCTATTCCCACCTTAAAGGCCAGCAACGCACTTGTGACTTTTGAGTTGCAAGTGCCCATGGGCGGCGGTAGTCACTTACCATCAGGTGACCCCTCTGCTCGTTTGCCCCCTATAACAAAAAAAAAATAATAAATTTTGTGAATTTGAGCATATCATAAATAGTGGTGTTCTATTTTGTCACTTTGGGTATAGGTATAGGTATTAATTAAAGTGTGGTCCGTTCTCTGCAGAGTCATGTAAGAAATGTTTAACAAACTAGCCATTTCTTCCGAGCGTTATTTTGAATTAACTCTACTGCAGGAGTTGTAATTCCTTTAACAAAAAAAAATTGCAACACATTCAAACACAGCAATCAAACAATACGTCTAAAAGTCAAAGTACATATTATCTCCGAGCTTATTTTATAATTTATTTACAAATATTTTAATAATTCACTCTCCAGAAACACACAAAGATATAATCAAACTACGAGTATAATTGTCTACAATATCTCACTTGCAATACATTATTATAAGCCATCACATCATTTTTCATTCGTAAAACAATATCTTCATAATAACATCTACCGTTTCGAAGCATCTCGTAACAAATTACTCAACTAAAAGGTGTGTCCCAATCCCTTATTATCGGGATGTAAACGATCATTCTTCATGTGGCCATAAGTTACGGTTTAGGTGGGACGGTTCTGACCGTCATTATCGACTATTACAGGTAATAACGTGCATTAATCATAGCTTTACTTAATTCTATTTCAAATCTGGTGTTTACCAGAAGTAGTGGCATTTCAGCCCTTTTAAAACAGAGAATCACCTGGTGACTCAATAATGTATTCAACGCTTAGTCTTCTGTAGAAGGGACTAACAGCACAAATTATCATGCTAATCACACAATTATTTGTCCCGGGTGGGAATCGAACCCACAACCTCTGGCTTAGCAGTCAGGACCACTAACCACTAAACCAACAGGCCAGTCAAATTTATCAATTTGATTTAAATAATACTAATACTAAATAATACTAAACTAGTAATCATCTGGATGGCTCGTCTATCAGTAACCAATAAAACTTCAAGGATTACTGGATCGTAGACAACTCTGTAAAACTACTCGAATATTTATATTTCTGGTTAACTTTGTACATTAAGTACAAAGTTGTGTTCGTGTACAAAAGTCATCTGAAAGTTCTCAATATCTCAAGACACTAAACTTATAAGCGAGCCCTATTGGCTAAGAATTAGCAAACGTCCAGTTCTCGTTGTGACCAAGATGTATGGTCACATTACTTATACGTCTCGTTGTCAATGCGCCGCCGGTGGCCGGTACACTGATAGCTTATATACAAATCATATGTTTTAAAGTGCCTATGAAAAATTGTATTGCACTTTGCCACTATCGTTGTGTAAGAGAATATCGTGGTAAGGATTTGGATATGGCACCTAAAATATTATTTTTATATTGAAATAACTTTTAAAGAGCTCGTTACAAAAAAAAGGATAAACACAGAAATAAGAAATGCTTAGACAATAAAGCTGTAAAAACGTTAATTTAATTTATTGCCAAGTTATTATCTTTTGCCGTTACGTACCATTTTTTAATTTTCCTTTTGAACGTAAATTATCGCAGACATTGTCGGAACTAGATTATATAAACATATCTAGTTCAGATAAGCAATTTAAAAACACCGTACACATACTATACTCTATAGAATAATATTTTTTGCGTTTTGTTTGTTGAGTTAATGCATTTTATGAAACTAGACATAAAATTTTAAATTTATATAATTTAGATAGATAGAAGAATTTAGTAATAAGGCTCTCAATATTCCAGGTGACATTCCACTAACAGATTTGAAATACCTACCTAAAAGTTAAGCATAGTGCAATTTTATTCTGCGTATTAGAAAATACGTAAGATAGCTACAACTGGATTGTGAATTTCTAAAAAACTACCAATAGCATAACATAATACAGATTTTCATGAAATAAAACATGAGATTATTAATACTAGTTTTACCGTCTCTTACTAAAAGAGTACAGAAAATCACTTCTTTTTACAATCACGTTTGGAAGACCTCAATACATTTCACATTGAAATTTCTCATTCTTTAACCAATAATTTATTCTAAAAGCGTAAGCACATAAAATTAGACATCGAACACTCAAAAGACATGTCATTGTCATGTATACGATTCCATTACTGTGCTCAAATACCGCATCCAATCCCATTCTCACGTCGTACATCGTGTTACCCGCTTTCGTTTCCATTATTTAGGCATTTGTAACCGTCACGAACACAATACTGCTGATTGGCCCTTGGACTTAAGACAGAGACCACTTCACCATCATACCTTGACCCTTGACACCCAGAACCATAGAATGAAATCTTACCGCATTTGTAATGGATAGTGGTGTCTTGATATTTGGTTTTGACGTGTAAGTGCGTATGATGAGACCACCTTATTTTGATACCTGACATCTAGAACATTGATGAAAGATTTACGAACAATTGTCCTACTTGAGGGATCTTGCAGTTCTGGGTTTTGACATTAATATTTATTAGGAGAAAGCCTAATTTAATGCCTTTGTTTGTTTTTTTTTTGTTCGGAATCTTAACTAGTTGTAATGGTACGTTAATTGAGATACAGTTAGCTACTGAATATATAATTTACATGAGTACTTGAATAATTTGCAGACATGTGTTTTGTTCAATTGTTCATGTCTTAACCGAGGGTTGTCCATACGTACGGGAATTACCGCGATCACATAATAGGTTTTACGTACGTAGTATAATATATTGGTATTGGTATAGGGCTCTGTTGCCGCATTTAGACTCATAGGCGGTCCATTATTGCATCAGATAAGGCTGACTAGTTGAGCCAGCCTAGCTCGTGTAAAAGCACAGAAGCCTCCTGGGGCGTTTACAGGCTTCTAGGAGGAGGATACATGCCCGTTGCATGGCCACTCCCTCGTACTCCATGAGAACGGGGGCGGCCGTTTCCACCGCGTTGAGTCATCCTCTGCATAAATTACTGTCGCAATGGTAAATAGGTGTCGGTTTAGAGCCAGGTGGCCTTAATGGTTCCTAAAACCATCCAGATGTCGAGTCGGTTGAGACTAAGCAGTCTGCAACTTAAACGTGGTGAGTCCTCCGTCAGCACCAGTTTAGACTGCCTGCAGCCAGGTAGGTATATCGGCCCAACTACCGTTGTTCGCTTCACGAATCGGTTGCCTCACCCATGAGCGAAATTGGACGAAGAAAACCTTGCCAGCTCAGCTCGGCGTCGTAGTTCCCGAGTATAATATGACAAATTAGCAACTTATGTTATTTAAATCTTAGGTTAGTAAGAGGTTTTCTTTAATTATCAATTAAATTGTACAGATTTATGGTCATAATAATGTATTTATTTATTTAATAAACTGGGTGTAATTCATCTTGATCCTTTAGGCTACGTAGTCCCTTACTAGTTTCGACAAATCCTACACGATGCTCCGGCGGCCTGGCTATTTATTCTTATACTTTTTTCTGTAGTTTCATCGCGTGATACTTGAACCGCTAATGACCTTCCCTTGACCCTTTTTTTAAGCACACTGTCGGTTAGAGAGTATATAAATCAAGAACAAAAAATTACAAATATCAGGTTAAATTATTCATTTCTTTTAATTTTAATTTGCTCACAAACAAATAAAACTATGATTATAGATTAATAAAATAAAAAACCAAAAAACATGCTTTTATGTAAACGAAAAAGTAAACAAGAGTTCCACCATCCACCTTCTGGTTCCATCATCAGATCAACTCCAAGATGCCAAATAATAGTATTGTCATGCAAACTACATACATTTATGTACATACAAAGCTTCATCAAAGTAAAGTAAAATTTACTTTAAGAATTTCTTAACATACCTAATTAGTTGGTTATAAGTAAAACTAATGAAAGGGTTTTAAAAAAGAGAAATCCCTATCAAGGTAACATGTAATTAAAAAAAAATCATCATTTTCATCAATAAGATATCATCAAACTAAAATTTTGAAATACAAGTGTATGAAATGATTAATTATTTGAGAACCCTTGTAGGTCCGAGCATCTAGCTTCCAATCCACCACAATCAGATGAATCTTCCGTAATTACCACACGTTCAAAAAAAAACTAATTAAAGGGAAAGTTATTAAATTTTTTATGGTCAAAGAATTGTGTTTATAACTTTGCTTTTTTATGGCAAAACAATAGGAAACGGTAGTGTCACCCACGCTTGAGCCAAAAAGGGCAAAATTGGTATCGTGCAATAAACAGTGGTCTATTTATTTTTGTTCGTAATTTATGACGACGATTTGAATAATAAGTGATGTTTTAAAGCGGTTTAATTTATTTTATGGGGATATAAAACTGAGATTACGGTGCAGCGGTGGTTTCATAACTTAAAGTACAAATTCAGAAAAGAACGAGTTTACGTTATTCGTTCTGATCGAAAATAAAATTATTATTAGCATCTGATACTTAAATAATAGTGATATAATAGATTTTTACATATTAATTATATGCGTGGGAAATAATATGTTGCAGTTTATGTTTGCGTCGACCAAAATTTACTTAACAGGCACATGCTACTACATCTTGAGTTAGACAGTGAAGAGCAGGTATAGGTGCTGGTTTCTGCTTACCATAAACACAACCTCTTTAAATTTTTTATCAAACATAGCAAAATGTTTTCGATCCAAACAGACTTTGCATTCAAACTTTAATTAAATCTTTACATCTGTTTGGCAGCTGCCAAGATACAGACAGACAGACAGACATAGGCGTCAAATATACAATCTGCCTTTGCCGTTTGGGGTCAGCAAAAGATCTCTTGAGATTATTTTTATTGAGTCTTATTGAGTCGCTTTAAATGTGGGTGGCGCTGAGCACTTCGGATTCAGGCGCCATTTTTTTACTCAGATCCTTGAGTCGGATGAGATAGTGAAAAAGATAAGATAAAATCTGATTGTCTGTTTCTTTTTTTTCAGAGATCGAAGCGGCGGAGGCTTGCAAATGGCTGAGAGCTGCTGGATTTCCACAGTATGCGCAAATGTATGAAGGTAAGGGACTTTTTTTGTAATATTGGAATCAGATATTATATATTTTGTAATCAATTCATGAGATGTTTGTTTAATCAATTTGAAGAAACTTAACCTAAAAATCTTCCTTTAAAAATATAACTGTTATTACTTCACAGAATACACAGTTATATAAAAAAAGGTTATTTTTTTTTTTGGAATCCCACTAATATTATAAATGTGATAGTTTGGGTGGATGGATGGGTGGATGTTTGTTACTCTTTCACGCCAAAACTACTGAACCGATTGCGATGAAACTTAGTATGTAAATAGCTGGAGACCTTGATTAACGCATAGGCTATTTTTATCCCGATATTCCCACGGGATCGGGACTTACGCGGGTGAAACCGCGGGGCGCTGCTAGTTTAAAATATTTTCCTTATGCTTCCATTTCTTCTTTTACTTAGTAGTCAAAACACATAAGTAATTTTATGTATTTCTTATGACTATAACTAAGACTCGCAATCGCCATACAAGCTTTCAACCATGAAAACACCTTTTCAAAACCAAAATCATCATTGAAATAAAGAGATGGCTTATTAAGACGTACATATGGAGCATTGCACTTTATGGCGAAATGTGGACGGTGATCAAGACATAGAACAGGTTGACAGCATCTGAGATTGAGATGTAGTGCTGGAACCGGATGATGAGCATCAGATGGCACATGTTATGACATAATAAATATCAAGTTCTTGAAAAAGTTTTCCATCGATAATAATTATAACCTTATAATTAACTGGTCTGTTGGTCTAGTGGTTAGTGATCCTGACTGCTGAGCCATAGTCATGGGTTCGATTCTCACCCAGGACTAACAGTACCTTGATCAGCAGTTTGGTTTCTACAGTACAGGCTCTGCCTAGTTTGGGATCAGAAGGCCGTGTGTAAGATGTCTCAAGTTTTTATTATTATTATAGTTAATAGTAACTAGACTCCTTTCAACTAATTGTAAAATTATTTTCTTAATAGGAATTACATTACATGTGTAATTCGGGACTTAATCGCGATAATATTTATTGGTTACCCGATGTTTCGACCGAATTGCACCGATCGTGGTCACGAGTGAACTGATACGAGCGATTAAGTCCCGAATTACACATCTAATATGTATCGAAGTCGCGAAAGTTTAAAAATAATTAATAGGAATTAAATTTTAACACAATAGTAAACATATAGAGCTTAAATCATCGGTAGAATAATTCTAGTGATTTCTAAATTGTACAATCATTGTACAAATTTAGAGGTACGAAGTAGTATCGAGGTTCGGAGTACGACGAGGATGACGAGTGACTGCAAATTGATGTCATGATTGAATTCAGATCACTACATATTATAAAAAAAAATCTGTCTGTCTGTCTGTTTACGATAAACTGAAAAACGGATTTTTATGCGGTTTTCACTAATAGACAGTGATTCATGAGGAAGGTTTAGGTGTTTGTTAAGATTTTGTGTAAATTTATTGAAATATGATGATGATAGTAGAAGATGTTTTTGTTATCCGTGCGAAGCCGGGGCGGGTTGCTAGTAACCTTATAATTTTAAAACATATTGGGGTCACTCTTCAATGACTAATCGTTGGCAGCAATGACAACTGTAGATATTTCCAAACTTGACTAATACCTACCGATCTGTGCATCACCTTCGTAGTAATAACAGATAGATAGAAAACGAAATGGCGATAACAAAAAGATAAAATACTGTTTGCAGTTCAGTTATGACCTTTTCTGTCGCAACTTAGCTGCACAGACTCAATATTAATCTAAACTACTAAATTACAACTTTCATTTTACCATATCTATGGGTACAAGGAAGGGTTTCCAAGAAGTACCTATTAAGGACAGTCCCAGAATTAGGTGCAGTCCCGACCTGTCTCAACGAATCTATTAATCTTACTTACTAGTCAATGCGCGGTTAGTCCTACATTGGAGTGATACAGGTTGACGAAAAAAATTACTTTATGCAAATTTGTAGTGAGAATGTTTAGATTTCGATTCGATTTTTTTTTTAAATTATTTCATCTTAATCAAAATAAACATGTCACTAAAATCATACCTACCTTTAAAATCATTGATGAAAACCGATTACCGAAGTTATTATTCTAAAGTTATTGTGCATTGGGCAATGTAGTAGGTACTACTATTATTAAATTATTAATAAACTATAATAAAATAATACAACTCCTAAAAACATTGATTTTTATTTTTATTACAAAGTTTATTTATTTCATATATCAAGATAACACAAAATAATCGGTTGGACTCAAAAAATCACATACAGTTAAAGAACTACATTAAAGTTTTAATCGCATAAAAGGACAGAAAGACTAAAACACTTACATCAAAATGTGATTTCCAAACCAAGATGAAATTTTTTTTTATCAAACAAGCTCACTGACGTACAAGAACACGCTTAAATGCATACATATTTCTGGAAAAAAAATATTGGAGTTATTCGTTCAAGATCTAAGAAAAAGTAAGTTATAATATTCTCTACAAAAATATGGAACACACTGTACCAAAGCCGGTAACGAAGCTCAGCCGGTCAGATGAAGCCAAATCCCACTCAATTGATCGCTATTCTTACATTTATTAATGAAGGATTAGTGTGGATGTTCCTATCAACTATGTCAACTAATTTAATTTAATATAAGAACATGGTCTGTATATGAACTACTAATTTTTAAGCAAATTTAGATCCTATTGCAAATGTTAAAAATTCCAAGTAAAAAGCAGTTAAAATTACAAGGTATGAAAAATTTATAAATATACGTTTGGTTAGATTTACCCAGTCTAGGTTGACTTTGTTTTTGACTTTGTCGATAAAACATTTATCTTAGGATAACGCAATGAAAAAGTATTTTAATGAATTTATCTAAACTTAAAATACCTTGCGCCCTCATTATTGTCATCATATTTTTGTAACGTATTTGTTATATAATTAAGAAGTAATCAAGGCAGCATCTAGGTATAGGAAATGTGAGTTATTAATGAAAAAAAAACTGATAAATTTCAAGACTAGTTTAGTTAGAACAAGCTAAACCTTATTGAAGTATGTCATTTAAAATAAGTAAACATTCAACTCAGGTGAATGCGTCAGCTTTAATACAATATGAGTTGTATGAATATATTATATCTTCAATGAAATCTAAAATCTTGGGGTATATCTACTTTATGACAACTACGCTGACAGTATAAAGTAAATTATCCTTTATTAGGACCAAAAGGACCACGATGCATATATCTCATTGTGACGTAGATATTCTATTAAAGATCTATTCAAATATGGGAATCAGACATTTTTATTCCAATATGACCTTTGGATGAATGAATAAATTAAATTAGATGAACTTTAAAAGGAGTAGCGTTGTTGATTTTTTTTTCTATTTAGAGTTACGTGTGTGTGTGTGATTTTTCTATTTATAATTTAATAAAAGCTGTTACGAGAAACTTGGCTTATGTTAATTTTGTTTATGATTTTAAGTAATTGCTTGCACAATATATTAACTAGAGGTCGCCCAGTAGTCGAATTTCGACCATAATGCATTTTTGGTTTATTTCATTGGCCAGTATAACTTGAACTGGCTTTGAGTAGACTTACGTACCATGACAGGTCAACATATACTGGATGTAGCTTAATTTAGCCGTTCTCACACAATTTTATTTCCTCTTTCAGCGTCAGTACATACAATAATCACTTTTTCAAACCGATTTAAAAAAGGAGGATCAGTTCCTTTAACGTTCGAGAAAGAAATTACTCAATCCACCATTTTTGAAGTGAAAACTTCTTTAATCACGTTGTGCACTTTTGCTTTTTGGAAAAAGCACTGAACTCGCACCGTCACGCTAATAATACATAATTATATAGATCCACTAGAGGGCGCTAATCTAAACATTGAGTTCTGTCAGCTTCTTATTAATTCATCTTTAAAAATATAATTAGTTCAATAAAGTAATTATTGTGTGCGCGCATTCATATGGTAAAATAAACAAAAACATAATTGTAATTTAGGTGAAAATTTATAAAGCCTATAGTGCTCAATAGCGAAAACCTTTATTCAAAACTTCTGACGTGGACTGCACGTGCACGTACGACTGACAGTTTTTTTTTGTATGTAAGTTCTTCTCAATTTTGTGGTTCATCCCACGCAATTGAGAAAGAACTCACATAGAAAAACAAAGTTTAGGCCAGAAATTAAACCATTATTTGCTAATCGGAATTATTAATTTAAATTACCATAAGAATAATAATGAAAAAGATTACCGAATCAAATATTTGGATTTGTCTCATGAGATTGTCGTCCATTCGGCGATCATTGTGCCGATTGTCATATCAGCTCATAGATTAATAGCCAAGAGCCTCGATCAACACCGTAACAGGCGTTAGACATTTGGATCAAGGAACTGATGCATCATCGGAAGACAGTTCTCCTGGACACGGCCCGTATAGTGAAGAGGTTCCTGTTTTTTGGAGCTCTAACCACCGGTGTCTTGGTCTCTGTACCCGATATTTTTTCATATTTTTAATAGTTTCTCCAAATGGAATGATCTCCAAATTTTTTTAAATCACATATAATTTATTAGGTTACAAATTTATCTTTTCCCTTTAATCCCCTTAAAGTAACCCGATGCTGGCAGCGTTGCCTCGCTGAATGGCAATGGACAACCTTTGCACCAGGAAAGACCCGGAACGGGAGTCACCGTTCCTATCCCTAATCCGGCGGCCAATATCCGCGATGAAGCCCTTCGCCTCAGAGCCCCAACTGCCCAAAGTCTCCACTGCAATAGGCACAAAATAGTATCGCGAAATTAAACTGAACCGCTTGAGTATATTATCGGGTATATTATGGGTTCTTCTCCTCTAAGTGTAAGAGAGATTAGGCCATAGTTTACCTCGCTAACTTACTGCGGCCTCGTAAAAGTCATAAACCCTTAAGAATATTACGAAGAACGCAGGTATGCATCTTGCCATGACTACACCACCTGCGCCTTCTAATAAACACTAATTTTCGAAGTCGAAGAGACACTAATTCTTAGACCACTCGATTGTAATTGCTTTTAATATGCTTAATAATGTGAAGAGGAAAAGAAACAATACGCAATAAATTAACAAAATAAATATAATAATAACAAAATAAAAAAACAAATAAACAATAAATTCCATTTGTTATTATAAATACTTACTTTAAATTTTCTAAAAAAAAAAAAATCCTGATGCAGACATTTTTTGACAAACCAAGTGTCATTGGTATTAATGTTAAGTTATATTTAAACAATTTGTAATTCATAATGTAATTTTTTTTTATTTTCAATTTTTAGTATCACTAATCATAGAAATTCAGAAGGTTATTAAGTATATTTTAATTTTATTACTATTATCCTTTATTAATCTATTGTATTATTACATTGAAATACTAAATCATATTGTAGCTTTGCAGCATATAAGCGTCTTGGTGTGAACTGTAAGTTTATATTGCTGGTAAATAAATACATAAATAAATATACAATAAATAAATAAATAAGCTTTAAATAGGCCTCTCAAGCAAATAAACTGTGACTGTATACAAAGATTCCTTTGCCTGTATTCGGTAGTTGCCGCCAAAAGATAATCGCGGTAAAGAAATACAGGTTATAAGTATCCCAAAAAACCAAAATGGTACCAGACATAATTATGAGCATATGAAATACGAAACCATTTAAGTAAAATGCATAAATCCTCAAAACACACGTTTTTTCTAATCACCACCACCCATTACAGTGTCAATATTTTTAACCGATAAATGCTTTTTACACATCTACAATGAGCTTCTTTAAACCTTTTCATAAAAGGAATAAAGTCTAAAATCCCTTGCTGTTTGGATTTTTATGACAAATACTCGTCTCCAAGGTCTTTATCATAATCTCAGATAAGGCTCACATAAAAATGCAAACCAGAAAACTTTGTTTACATTTGAGTACCACCTTTTGTACAGTCAGTTTATTAAGTTGTGACGTAATCTATATTAGCGATAATATTCTACGAAAAGTTTTGATTTTTCTCGTAATACTTGAGTGAATCATGCTGTGGAGTGTATTTGCATTGTAAGAAGTGATATAACTATAGTGCGTGTAGGAGTGGTGTAGAAAAGCATAAGTAGACAATTTATTGGCCTTAGCACAGTGTCATCAATAGAGGTGATTTCAAGCGTGAATTTATCGTAGATATTTTTTATACTATTAAGATATTAACAACCACATAGTTTGCCTAATGTCAAGTAGATACCCGTAATTTAAACACGCGTTATGCCAAACTATTACTCGCGCTCTGCTGACTCTATCCTTCTCCTCAGATATCTCTAGTGACAAGCAAGAACACAACAAGGTAGGTACTTCATCAGTCAACGATCTCCAAATTTGAATTTGAAATCTTACAAAAACCGTTATACTGTTTTCTCACAAGGAAAATAGACATGTACCTGTGGCATCTACGTAACCCTTTGAATAGAACTGATAATAAATGTAAGATTCTTCACTACAATGTCACTATTGAAATAAATAAGACCTATACTAATACACCCATAGTAAACAAAGTGATCCACAAAAATAAACCCTATGTGAGCAGTATACACAGTAGGTAAATCATTCCATCAATCATTTATAGTAACCATTGCTCCAAATAAGCACTATCGTCTCCCAATCCAGAACTGCTTTTTCTACATAATCTTCTATCTAAATAAAACTAACTGATACGGTCCGGAGTAATGAGCGACCCGACCGGACCGAATCAGTCGACCTAGATCAAATTGACTAATTCTTATTTCATATTTTCATAAAAATCCGAATAGGGTCCTCAGGGAAAGAAAAATCGGAAAATAGAACATTTTTAGGAATACGGGACGTACATAAAACTAAAACGAATTCGTTTAATCAGTTAGGTTTATTTACAGCTGTTTAGTCTTATCTAGCGACCAATTTATTTATTACTAACAGCGCCTCACGCAGGTAACTCTATGGTTACATATGCGGGTGAAACCGTGAGGCCCTCACGGTTTCACCCGCGTAAGTAACCATCCCGTGGGAATGTCGGGATAAAAAGTTCTCCAGCTATCTACATACCAACTTTCATTGCAATCGGTCCAGTAGTTTTTTTGTGAAAACATTATAAACATACACACAAATGTTTCCTCTTTATAATATTAGTTTAAATAGATGTCAAAGATATAAAATAATCATATTTCAATTGAAGAAGTGAAAATAAAATAATCCGTACGTAAAACTTCTAATGGAAAAGAGTATACAAAATAATCTTCAATTCACATTTTTTGGTAAAGGGGGCAAACGAGCAAACGGGTCACCTTATGGTAAGTGACCACAG
Organism: Callimorpha dominula; assembly: GCA_949752705.1. Taxonomy (NCBI): domain Eukaryota; kingdom Metazoa; phylum Arthropoda; class Insecta; order Lepidoptera; family Erebidae; genus Callimorpha; species Callimorpha dominula. Next base: position 13,862,851 of record OX457011.1, read on the forward strand.
CCGCCCATGAGCACCTGTAACTTAAGAGTCACAAGTGCGTTGCTGGCCAATAAGGTGGGAGTAAAAAGGGGTGGGGGGAAGGGGGGTTAGGGAAGAGTTAGGGCCTCCGGTAATCTCACTCACTCAGTGAAAAACAATGCAAACATTGCTTCACCGCCGGTTTTCTGTGAGGCCGTGGTATCACTCCGGTCGAGCGGGCCCATACGTGCCGAAGCATGGCTCTCCCACGAATAATGTATGTTTGTTTGTTACTCTTTCACACTTGAATTACTCGACCGATCGTTATGAATATGGATAAGGTGTACAAGAAAGGACATAAGATATCTTTCATCCAGAAAACAGTACTGTTGTTACCGAGGGATTGAATATTAAATTTGACGCGAGCGAAGCCACGAGCAAATACTAGTAGAATATTCAATAATGGGCTACAATACAATACAATATAATATTTATTGTACACCATAAAACAAATTACAACATTAAAATAAAAATAAATAATGGTACAAACGGCAGTCTTATCGCTAGCTGCGATTTCTTACAGACAACCTTTAGATGGACAGATGCAATGGACTTCTGTATAGGGCAGTAAACAGGTGCACAAATTATCCAAGTACTTTATTGAAATTATAAGAATGGAAGAGGAAAAAAAAACATAATAATTACCTTACATAGAAACTTGTTAACATATTATATAGTCAAACATACATACATATACCTACATACATACCTAAATAAATATATACACAAACATACATATGTATAATAAATACATATCAATAATAACTAAATATATAATGCATAAATTCTGTATTGTAAGTTACAAGTAAATTTATATGTATTAAACATATTATTACTATGATGACAGATAGGAATCAAATACCAGTGTTTTAAAGGTTGTTAGCAATTGAGCACGCCCAACAAAATCAGGCAATGCATTCCAGAGGCGAGCTGCATGGACCATAAAAGATTTATGGAAGAAATTGGTGGAGTGCAACGGTATTTTTAGGAGCTGATTTTCCGATGACCTCAGAAACCTCCCATGTGAGTCATTTAAGAACTCGAAACGTTCTTTAAGGTAGGTGGGAGTAGATGGATTAAACAAAATATTGTAAAGAAGAGCAAGAATATAAGCATTTCGGCGAAGTCGAATAGGGAGCCACTTGAGCTTAATACGAAATTCAGAAATATGGTCATATTTGCGTAAGCCAAATATAAACCTAATACAGACGTTTTGAAGACGCTCAAGTTTTTTCAGTTGGTCCTCGGTGAGATCAAGATAGCTGGCATCGGCATAGTGTGGGCCCCAAGACAATGTTTTGTCGATGTGAAGCCCCAGGTTTTTTACTCTATCACTGAAAGGTAAGACGCTGCCTTTAAAGAAAATCTGTGGCAGCCTCGACCATTCAATTTTAGAAATAAGTCTAGGACTTCCGATTAGTATAACCTGACTTTTCACAATAAGCTATGTGCTTTAGATCAGTGTTTATCACTTCGATGGCTTCCGATAGCTGCCCGAGAGGAGCACTTGTACATATTTGCAGATCATCAGCATAAAGGTGGTAGTATGAAAGAAGTCTAGAGGAGATGGGGTAATTAAATAGAGTGAAGAGTAATATAGATAAAACGCCACCCTGCGGCACACCAGCAGAAGTATTGCACCACGAAGAAAGGGTTTTCTCAATTCGAATACGTTGACGGCGGCCAGACAGGTAACTGTGAAACCAATCGAGCACCGTTGGAGATATGTTATGAGAGCGGAGTATGGCTAGTAGTATGTCAAAATCGGGCTATGGTATAAATAAAACAAAACAAATTCAATAAGTAGTTAATCACCTCCTATTTGATTCCATTAAATTCCCTGTTTAACAAAAAAACCTTATCAATATGGAAAAACCTCTGTGCATCACAAATAGAATCGACCTCTTCAATTAAATTAATTTACTATACATATTAGTCTCGAACAGCAAAGTTCAGACGCTGCTTCTAAAAGCATATCCTTGTTTTAAAATAAGGTTGAATCATCCGCACTCGGGTTTTCCTAAGATAAATTGTTATTATGTGTGTAACTATTTCACGATTCTCCTTTAAATGCTTTTCCTTGATCAGATCTGGTAATTTGGGTTTAAAAACTATCTGTTCCTTTATATAAAAGTAGTATTTTCCGTAAATGACGAATCAATATATACAAAAAAATACTTGTTTCTCGGAAAAATAAAGAACATGTATTACAATCTATATAAGTCTCGATTCATATGTTTTATTGTTTTAAGGAAGGTATTAAAAGAAATTTATAGCTGCAATTAAACTTATTAACTGAATGTTTTCGTTGTTAAATACATTATTGCATTTTATTACTGGCTAATAAAATAAACTGTAACACCTGAGTTTAAAAGTAATGAAATAACACATAAAAGGCTAAGTAATTTTTGCATTAATTGTTGTACAACTTAAGAGAGGCCAGGAAATAAAAACAATTTTGTAATTTATAGTATAGCAACCTTGGGCGGGTTGATATTAGATGCTAACTGCATCTAGTATCAACCACTGTATTGGAACACTTCGGCGGTGGTCCCTAACTTCTTTGCCACTTTCCATTTCAATAAGGAATCGTCCCATGTATGTCGCTCGCGGAGTAGGATACTCCGCGAGCTATAAATTTATTGCTATAAATTTATATCAATAAAACTTATAGATATATAGATAGATAGATCTAGCAAAATTTAGACCGCCATAAACAAGGTTTCCAAAAATTAAAATAATTCTCTAGATCTACGAAAATAGATTAGTTTAAACTAGCAACCCGGGGCGGGTTCGTACGGGTAGCAGAGACGTCTTCAACAATAATCATCATATTTCAACCAATTTACACAAAACCTTAACAAGTTATACACCTAAACCTTTCTTTTGAATTACTCTGTCTATTAGTGAAAACCGCATGAAAAACGATAAGTAGTTTTTCAGTTTATCGCGAACAAACAGACAGACAGACAGACGCGGCGATTACTAATAGACAAATGGTTAAACTACCTACTCTGAACACGTCATCTATGACTTTACTATAATAAAAGTAGACAAAGCAAGATGATTTTGATACTTTTTGTACAACCTATAAAATTCTCAACCTTAATAATTTTTGTATTTGCCTATTGACAATGGCCAACCAAAATCTAACAATAAATGAGCTGACCGTTCAAATGACATAATCTGAAGTTCTATAACTAAAATAAAAAATTAAGTGAAAGTGCCAACCGCCCATTTAATGCCCACAAACATCAAGTTTTGCCATATAAATAATCGTTTACGTCACCCAAAGTCAAACAATATGTATCTGATTGACCAACCTAATCTATTACACAGGTAAAATATTTCACAAAAATGCCTAAATTCCAACCAATATGAACTCTATCATTTACAATAGGAATGCTTCTTTGACACTTAATGACATGTGCCAAACTAGTTTTGCTTTTCCTAAATTACATTTTTAATCAATAATGATCCTTATGTCTTTAGTAATAAGAATTTATGTTGTCTGTAAGGCAGTGAACATAAAATTGCATCATGTTGCAGGGTTGCCAATAGGGGGTCGGTATCCTTGACAGAACAAACTTATCCGTCAAAATATTTTTTGTCAGATTAGTTCAGGTAAATGTGTACGTTGTGCAGTATGCCCGTTTGGCTTGTAACGGACGGTCCGTTCGGTAACTAAGAGAACTTACTCGAAATTCAAAAAACCTTTTTAGTAAAATGTTTTATTTGTTTTGTGGCAGTGTTTGGTTTTTTGCTTGACAAAAAGTTTGTGCATGGTAAGTAAGTACCTTATTTTGGACTGATGTTTTGACAGTGATGCTAATTTAAATTTAACTTAATTAATGTCAGAAATAAATATCTAATTAAATAGTGATGAGTTTAATAAACGTTGACTATATATTCCCTTCTATTTAGAACTTATAACGTTAGTAAAGTGTTACGTGACCGTGAACACGCTTTAGTGTTTGTCAATTAATGTCAAATTCATATCAGTTACAGAAGTCATTTGTCACGCTCTTAACCTATTCACTACCATGGACATAACTCATGGTGTTGTAAACAATTATGATAATTTTACAATTTGAAGTAAACAAGTAGAGATGAGACATAATTATGTTTAAGAAATAATTCATATTAATAATAAATAAAAAAAGAAAATAGTAACTAATTTCTTAATTACTAATTTTATAACATTTGCTGTACAAATAAGAGCGATTTCTTTCAGAAACCTTCGATGGACATTAGCATGTAGCATTTCTTATAAGTTACTAGCAACGCGCCCCGGCTTCGCACGGGTACACATTATACACCTAAACCTTCCTCATGAATAACTCTATCTTATTAGTGAAAACCGCATGAAAATCCGTTCATTAGTTTTTCAGTTTATCGCGAATAGACAGACAGACAGACGCGGCGGGGGACTTTGTTTTATCATGTGTAGTAATTATTAAAAAAGTAATTTTAGTAAGCAGTAATCTACTTAGTTACTGATATATAGCATACAACTTTTTTAGACGAAGCTAGATATTGCTTAATTTTTTATGGATCAACAAAATATGACAAGTGCTTACTCGACTGTGGCGACTATACAATAGCCATTGTAACGCCATCTAGCTATTATTAGTTGAAAGAAAATTAGTTGCTTGATTTCAAATAGGGCTGTTTGAGTTGAAAATCGCGTTCTAATAAACAAACAAAGTTTTCTTTCTTCCTTATCTTCTGGGACATATATACAGTGCTACCTACATATACGTAGATGAAACTAAACATGCTTGCTTGTACCAGGGATCACCAATTAGTTTTGTTTGGGGTCCGTTTTTAAATAATATGGCTGTCGCATTCCGTTTCCCCTTTTTTTACAAATGTTCTAGTCCACCTGTCATAGTTCAGTTCTAAACCACCTCCCCACCTTCAACTATTTACCTCAGGTCCACACAAAATAGTTTCGCTGTCCGCCTTTTGATGTCCCCTCGCTATGGGTTCTAGAACACATCTGTGTACATCGTAAAAAGAATACGTTTATCGAACCGTTCATTTTTTATTTTAGTTATACATATATATTATACATAGATGCATCAGAAAAATAAAAAAGACATTTATATAAATTTGTATCGAACCTAACCCATAACGTTGCAATCAAGCTGGCCTGTTGGCCTAGTGCTTAGTGACCCTGACTGCTTAGTGACGCCTCAGGTCGTGGGTTCGCTTCCCACCCGCGTTCTTAAGTACCTGTTGAACGTATAAGTCTGTCATGTACAATTTTTTATAACTTGACACATCTCACACACGGCTGTCTCATCCCAAACTAGACAGAGCTTATACCATGATAACCAGATTGCTCATTAACATACTTTTATATTTCTAAATACATACATATTATAGATAAATTACACCTGCCTGCATGCACACTGTGCCTGGACACAGATCAAATGATCATGCTCATTACACAATCAGTTGTCCTGTCCGGCTCAACAGTCAGGATCATTAACCACTAGACCAACAGGCTAGTCAGACCATTTAAAAAAAGGTAAATGATTCATGCATAAGGTAACTTATTGCACATTTGCTGACTAAATAGTGACGATATACCGCAGATACAAAATTTGCTCATCAATTATCACCATAAGTGTCTGATGTTCTCAATTACGTCACATGAAGTTTTAACAAATAATGAAGACTATCTGCTAGATCATTTATACTTCACAAATGTGCTGACTTATCCGAAGACAGAAGAAGACACATAGCTCAGCAGCAGACTAGAAGAAACTACGCAGTGTGTGAGCCTTCTGCCGTAAACACCGTATTTGCACAAAGATTTTTTCCATACCGAGGAGGTATGCTTTTCAATAAAGTAAACAAAATAGTTCCCTTGTCCAACTGTAGCAAAGCAGGATGCAAAGATGCAATTAATAAATGGTTACTGAAACTTAGTTACTCGGAAACACACACACACACACACACACACACACACGCACACACGCACACGCACACACACACACACACACACACACACACACACACACACACACACACACACGTATATATAATTATTATACAATAAAACTTGTTACCGATTATTCATTCACACACACTCATGCACGCTTCTGTCATATTGACAGTCTACACAATGTTATGAAATGGGGGGCCTGGAGATCTATAGTACAGGTCTCGGCTTAGTTTAGACTCCAGATCTCCCACAAATTACGGATTCGAAATCGAAAACATTGTCAACTGAATGCTGTAAACATAATTTGTGGAGAGGAAATAAACATTTTTATTTATTTGTGCATCAGGTGATGACGGATAGCGAGTATTGTCATTCATAAATTAGATAGGAAAGCAGTAACTGCAAAAGTATTGGAATAAAGTGGTCTCATATTTAAGTGTTATATGTAGATTCTTTGTCTAATATACGAATGTATGTATATTGTAAATTAGCCTTTTCCCGTACTACCACAGAATACATATTACAGGTACAGAAGTCCCACCCCGCTCAATCATTCAAATAAATAGCCACTCTATTTCCGATACAATAAAGTCGCAATTTAGGTCGCACAGCGCTACCTACAGCTATATTCACCTAGAAGTTGCCTTTTTTTCTATCGCATAACTCTTATCTGTTCTGACGATGCCGCGACGTTGAGGTCGTCTTTTTTTAAAAAAATAATTAATCTGGACATTGGTAAGTTATGTGCCTATTACTCTTTCTTTGTGGACCATAAACCTAGGCTAGATACCCATAACTCGATCGAACGGATGACGCGATGCGGCGCGGGGGTGAGCATCGAACTAACGTGCAGCACGGCGGGCGCGTGGCAGTCCACTTTATTTTGGCACGATTAGTCGATCCCGCCGTGTACTTGTAGCTTTAGACCTACACTGCGGAGTGGCGTGGCCTGGTAGCACAGTAGCGAATTTACATTCACTGCTCCGCTTCTAATTGTTGTAGCGTGATCTCCAATAGCCTTGGTAAAACCCTCATCAACAAATGGGCTCTCAAATGCAATATCACGAGAATTCCAACATTATAAAGCTGAAGAGTAGTATGTTTGTTTCGTTGAACGCGCTAATGGAACTACTGGTTTGAATTGAAAAATTCCTTTAGTGTTGGATAGCCAATTTATCGAGGAAGACTATATAACATCACGCTTCGACCAATAGGAGCGGAGCATCATTAAAAATGTTGCATAACTGGGGATCATTTACAAACGCAGACGAAGTTGCGCAGGTCAGTTATTGTATCTATACTAATAGCTGAAGAGTTTGTTGGTTTGGTTGAACGCGCTAATCTCAGGAACTACCGGTTCGAATTGAAAAATTATTTTAGTGCTGAATAGCCCATTTATCAAGGAAGACTATATGCTATAAAACATCACCAAATTTTTGCACGTTTTCACGTTCAAACAAAAACTCTTTAGCTATATCTCTAGAACTACTAGTGGAATTTGAAAAAATCTTTTTGCATTTAATAGCCTAATTCTTGAGAAAAGTTATAGACTATTTAAACACGCTACAACCCTTAAAACGGAGAGATGACTTCACAAAATATAAATAAGTCATTATTTATACGAAACTCATAGAAGCGTAACCCTATTTGGAATAATATTCGATTCGTCCTTGAACCGTATAAGATTAATACATAATAATATATTATAGTAGATAACATAGTGGAAGTAACTCTATTTACCGAAGATTGCTATAGTGTGTACTTTATTTATTCTCGGCATTTTTTTGAAGTGAAAATTTCTTTAGGCACGTTGGGCACTTTTGGTATGGAGAAAAAGCACGGAACTTGCGTTGGGTGTGTTTTCACTTCTGACGTAGGTACAGTCTTACGACCTACGACTGACACTTTTTAACTACCCCTGTGTATAGAATAAAATAGAAGCATTATTTCCGCCTCTTGGCAGATTGTATTCTAGTCGAATAGTTTTGCTTTTTTGAAATGCTCGAGTCAAAGAAAATTAATGCCTAATTTTTATATATTTTTTTTAATACGTCAGTTGTTAGTCTCCAATGGTAGCAATAGCCACATCCCTCTATTATTTAGCAAGATGCGAATAGAGCATGCAGCTGCCCACCTTTTAATAGCTACAGTAACTTAGTTAGACATTGCCAGCTGCCGTGCCACGTGCCACGTGCCATTAAAGCGGTTTACACCTTGCTAATTACACAGAAGTGGGACTATTGAGCATTGTGTTATAAGTCTTAGAGGGTTAAAAGTCTTAAATTTATCTATGATGTTTCAATCAGTAATTAGAAAATCAATAACTTAATTGACATTTAAGAAATTAAATAGAATGTAAAATTTTAGAATAAATTGAAACCTAAAATTTTACATTCTATTTATTTTCTAAAATGTCAATTAAGTTATTGATTTTCTAAATAGTAGTACCTATTCATGTTTTTTGTGAATCAGAAATTATTAATTTATTGATTTAAACTTTATGCACATTTAGTACAAAGGTAGACTTTTGCCATAAGACATTGGTCCCAATTCTGTTACTTCACTGGCTAAATTAAAATTCACTAAATTTTCTTCATATAAGATGTAAACCTTGTACATTTCAAAATAAGGTCTTATTTCAAATTGAAACAAGTAGGTAACATAATGTCGCTATCGAAATAAGCAATTTATTTGTCGACTAAAGTCTGATACGCTTAAATAAACTTTAATACCACGTAGCGAGAGCCGCTATCCGTTGAATGCCATCTCTTTTGCTCTGTGTTTTTAGTAAGCGTCTTCGTAGGTGTAGATTAAAAACACGTCATCCTTGTTCGTTTTGAACAAGTTTTTATACGGCAATTATACAGCGTTTGAACAAATGGAGACTCTCGCCGCGTGGAAATAAAGTTGTGTATACGTTGACAGGTTTTAGTAAAATTTAGCGGCGCTGAGAAATAGATGCCAGTAACAAATAGACCTTATTACGAGGAACACTAGGTTGATTTCATGTGAAGAAATTAAGTCAGGTTTTAGTTTAGTCGAGTGTACAATAGAATCGGCACCAGTATCTACTAATCAAATTACGCAACCACTATTTGAAAAAAAAAAACGTTCATAAATGCTGTTGCCGATACGTTTAAAATTTTAACATAAAGGACATTGCCTGTAAGTGCATTTCACCTGGTGACTAATGCCTTAAACACCTCTAAACCACTGTTTGAGACATCTTATAGCTTCATGGCTAAAAATAATATTAAACTATCTAAACCAGACTACCATAGCGCAGCGATAATAACATCAAAAACCTGCTACCGATGAAGCAGTGACAGATAAATAACACACCTGTACAAGAAGTTATTAAATCAAACGAAAAACACGATTGCGTTAAAAACTTTTTGGAGTAGCGTGTTATTTGGAATAGTTTACATATAGAAGAAATGCACAAAGCTAACATTTTCAAACAATATGTCATTGTGTTACATATTTAATGTGAAAAAGGGGCTACGTTAAGCTAGACTACACTACTATGCTATGCTACACTTAAAGGAGAAGAACCCATAATATACCCGATAATATACTATAAGCGGCGGTAGCGTAATGGCTAAGGCGTCGGACTTGCGATCAAGTGGTTGCGGGTTCGAACCCCACCCAGTGTACTACCGTCGTGAACCCACTCCTAACACAAGCATTTAGCTTAGCTAGAGGGGTTAACAAAAATACTAGTAATGTGTGACCCACGTTTCTAGTAGTCTTTAAAAAAAAAAAAAAAGATAATATTCTGAAAATTCACAATAAAAATACACGTGATTTTGGCTGGGGGGTGGGGCTAGTCTAAAACCTCACCGTGTATCACTTATCATGTATTGCTAAAAAAACATCACGTGATTAATGGACGACCCCTAAGCACAAACAAACTCACTTTCGCATTTATAATACTACTAGCGACCCGCACCGGCTTTACACGGATGCAATGCTGATACTAATGTGGTGAACAATTTTATTATCGTCATATCATTATCCAAATTAACATAAAACAATAAGAAACTATACGTGTAAGCCTTCCTCTTGAATCGCTCTATCTTTTAGTGAAAACTAAATTAAAATTCGTTGCGTAGTTTAGAAGATCTAAGCGTACAGACGGCGGAAGCGACTTTATTTTATACTATGAAGAGAAGTTAGAATTAACAAAGAAGCTAATTTAGTAGCAGTAGTAGTTCACTTAATTAAGTCGCTTCCAGATCATACCATTATTTGATACTGGAATGAAAATAAGCCGTCAACTGTCGTGACGGTCAATGAGACGACCTAGTCAAAGTAGTCGGACAATTAACGGATCCTTTGATGATAATAGCTGCCACAATAACACATTATTGTCTATTTTATGTGTTTCAATTAACGCTTACGGCTTGTTGTTTATGACTTAGGGTTAAAAGAAGTACTTTTTACTGCCTAGTCACATAATCATTGCTTTTATTTACGTACAAGCTACCGGCCCCAGCTTCCTAGGGTGTAATGTTAGATACTAATGTGGTGATCATATATCATCATATGATTTTACAAATTAACACAAAACAATATTAAACTATACGTATAAACCTTCCTCTTGAATCGCTCTATCTATTGGTGAAAACCGAATTAAAATCCGTTACGTAGTTTAAAAGATCTAAGCGTACATACGGCGGAATCGACTTTGTTTCATAATAGTATAATGTTTCGACTCAGAAATCATCTTTACATAGGTAAAGATGATTCCTGAGTCGAAAAATTTACATTGAGTGGTAAGAGATTGAGCTGTAAGAGAATTTTTAGTTCAGCAGTAAGTCTAGAAATAGGTGGGTCTATTTCTTGACTTACTGCTGAACTAAAAAGTAGACGCGGGTTTGAGTGGATTAACATCGGTAGATAGCGAGTTATGGCCCTTTACTTTTATATTATAAATTAATGCTTTGCTGTGGCTAAGTAATTTGCAATAAAAAAATATTGTGACATTAAAATCGGTTTATTATACACAGTTAGGAGTTCATCGCGGTCAAACAACGTCACACATTTTTTTTGTAATCATAAATAATAATAATAACTTGTTACATCTCACACACGGCCGTCTGATCCCAAACTATTCCAAGTCAGCACTATGGTAACCAGATTGCTGTTAAACTTACTTGTATTTCTTAATACATACGTAGTATAGATAAATTACATCCAGACACAGAACTAATGATCATGGTCATCAGAGAATTACATGTCCTGGGTAAGAATCGAACCCACGACCTCTGGCGAAGCAGTCAGGATCACACAAGACCAACAGGCCAGTCAAACTAAACATAAAATGGTAAACATAAAACAACAAATATTAATCTTATTATGTAATTAAAGTTTTTATGATTATGACTAGTTTGACCTTGGTTATTTATAAAAAACTACGTCTAATATGAACCTATCATTTAGGAAATAAGCTTTAGAAACGTGACTATCGTGAACCTCTGCCTACACCTTCCATTCAAAACTGTTTATGTATATAGCATTACATGTACTCATGTACAACTCGTACTCATTCCATTGTTATACAAAATCCAGTGAGTTCCGTGCATTAAAGCATCCCTCGCTTCAACATCGTGGGTAATGAATATCTTTCATTCCGACCCAGTTTCAACAATAATAAACCGATTCAATATTTCACACATCTATGTAACTACGTGTACCTACTTTTTACAATCGTATCGTACACTATATAATTCTGTAGGTATGCTACATTAAATTCAATCTAATTTGTAACCCCCGCCGCAAAAAGAGGGGTGTTATAAGTTTGACGCCTGTGTGTCTGTCTGTGGCATCATAGCCCCTAAACGGATGAACAGATTTGAATGCGGTTTTTTTCTTTGAAAGGTGACTTGGTCAAGAGTGTTCTTAGATGTGATTCCAGAAAATCTGTTTAGCCGTTCAAAGATCATTATCTCTTTTGTAATCGTTAAATGGATTTTCGAGTCACTTCCTTGAATAAAAACAGCCATTTTTTTCACATCAAATCCGAAGATGGTATTGTAATATAAATGTCCGAAGCGGTATATACAAACGTATCTGTAGATACACCGGTATATATGTTAATATACACCCACTAGCTAACTTGACTGATATCGTCCTGTCCCAATTTAGTTGCAAAATATTTTAAAAAGTCTTCATCTCAATAGCGCTATCTAGCTAAACTATTGCCAATGACAATCAGGTGACCCCAAATATAGATACACGTACACTGGAGTATATTAGAGTTAAGATAAAAATCTAGAAATAAATGAAACATCTAAAACTAATTGCACCTATACTTTGTGCATATTACCTGACATTAGTAACCCATCAACCATCACCATCATCAGCCTATCGCAGTCCACTGCTGATCAACGCTGAAGGTTAATTCCAATATTCTTTTCTAGACTTCCAATACCTCCACCGCTTTCATAATAGATACCGGCACTCTGTTCTCTTTTGACTTTCTCATAACTCTATTCTGACATATGCATTTTGTTTATATCATAAAAAGCGTAAAAGAAACAACAAAACGTAATATAAAAATAACAGATTATTACGCCACAACGAAACTTGGCCGTCTTTAGCTTGTATTCTGCCACAAAGTAGGTAGGTAAATGCCTAATAAGATCTGACTGTAGATTGACCTTACCATTTTAAGAATAAGGCGGTCTGTATAGTCGTAACATACTCGATAAGGGACATGAATGGAGGCGTGCAACCAAAAGTGATCATCAATGATCTTATCTAAGTAAACACGTGATATAATCGCTATAGAAGGCGTAATTTCTAATTCCCAGGAATTAGAAATACCGTCAGCCACGAAACTCATTTTTGTTCGATATCAAGTAACACTTTTAAATTCGGTAGATATTTTTATATTCCTTTTGACTTATAGATCCATGTTCAATCGATTCTTAATTGGGTGCACATAAAAAAACTAATAAAACTGCAAAACGAAACAAAAAATACTACTTACAAATCAATAGTCAAATAATATAAGCAGTTAGTCTTCACTTTTCTGTTGAATAAAAATCTTTTTAACAAAAAATTAAACCGACGAAAAGAACTAAAAAGCAAAAAAATAAATAAACCTTAAGTCTTAAGTATTGAGCTTATTTACATAAACTATCTATTTTATATAAACTTATTTTGAGTCGGCGCCAAACAACAAACTGATTAATTATAAATTTTATTGACTGATTAATTATCAATATTTATGAGAAGTATACCCTTTCAAACAAAAGAAGAATTTTCCAAATCGGTACAGGCGTCTTTGAGTAATCGGTGAACATACATAAAAAAAAATATATACAGTGGAACATAGAACCTCCTCCTTTTCTGAAGTCGGTTAATTTAATAAGAAATTTATGGGGTAACGGTAGCCCGGGCCGTGTCTGTCGTGCCCACTTCTTCAACGCTTCTCATATTTTACCACACCTTTTTGTAACACTTGTACAATTATAATATCTATGCTATATAATGGGTACATTACACACGATGGAAAGGACCAATGAGGAAAAGGAATGTTGGTCGACAATTAAGACGGTGGGCTGATGACATAACACACGTCGCAGGAAATGACTGGATAAAGTTAGGCAAGGACAGGGAGTCATGGAAAAGGATGGAGGAGGCCTTTAGGCCAAACAGGGGTCCAAATCTCATAAATTATACTAACATTAATTATAAGCAACCTTTCTTAAATTTAAGCAACAACTTACTAACAAACATTGTAACATATATCGAAAGTGAGATTTGGAATAAATGGCTTTATTATCATTATATTATTATAATGGGTACATTATTAGCGTATTCTGAACTACATTTTATTTATTGATAAACATTTTGTATTTGTATTAATTTAACTAGCAAGTAGGTAGTATATTGAAATCAGACGGCTGCTTCTTCACTGCAGTAATAATATATTCAACCACTACATTAAATGTTTAATTATGTTTAAACCACACGTGTGTTATGAGGCCGTGTAGATTAACCTTGGTCAATTCGCTTGAAGTCTTTTGTTGTGTGTCACAAGTACAAATAATTAGAGTACAACCTTCGATGAAATATACCATGTGTTATATACATACATGTGTTACAAAATTTGCTTTATTGGTCAATTTCATAAAGTTAATTTTTTTTTTTATATTGTAAGGGGCAAACGAGCAGACGGGTCACCTGATGATAAGTGACTACCGTCGCCCATGGACACCTGCAAGTCAAGAGTCACAAGTGCGTTGCCGGCCTTTGAGATGGGAATACGCTCTTTTCTGGGAAGGTTTCAAGGTCGAATTGGTCCGAAAATACCGCAGACGACAATTTTTTCCAAAGATTGGTTGTGCGAGACAAAAAAATTTCAGTTTCCAATAAGATTTTCATATTAATAATCACGAATTTTCCCAAAAGTGTTAGCGGTTTATATTATTTACGGCGTCTATTATACGACCCTAAAATATAGCCACACCTTCCTAAAACACTCTGTATATTATGATCAACAAGAATAACCAATTGCGATGCATTTAACTCACATAATTTTACCCTTGAGAGATACCCTACTCATTAAAATCTGGTTAACACACACAGCAAAACAGATAAACCCTCAACTTTTTTGAAGTAGGTTTAAAAATGTGTAGCTATGACGGCGTAAATCTTTTAATACATACATCATTTCAGTAGCAACTGGCCGAGTGACGCAAGACGCTACGCGACATCTCCAACCTTTTGCTTGCGTAACTTGCTTGGTAACATAATAATTTGTATGTAAAGTAAAAAAAAATTATACTACCAGGCAGAAGGGTAGAGGTACTTACTCAGGCGAGCAACTAGAGTTTTTTAAATATTAGTCCCAAAAATTGTAATAATTCCTTCGTTGCTAACTACGTCCCTCTAAAACTAATTTATACAAAATCACGTTTCCAACCGTTTTCATATGTAGATTGAAACATATTTAAATGTTTGGAATTATATTTATCTGTATGTAGTGTATGTCAATTATAGCAAGAGGTTCTCTAATCGATATCGCTTATCGCTAATTCCTTGCGCCACCCACTTAACGTTTTGTATATGTATACGATGACAGTCGTTGCATGTGTGGTACACATGCACGACCTTAGAACTACATCTGGGCTCAATTGGTTTGTGGAAACGATGCACTTAATCCATTTATTATTATCTATGTTACGTACTCGTGCGCTGCAAGCAGACTTGGTGGCGATATTATTATCTTCGAGTTGTGTTTCAAGGTTATAAGCAGTTCTATAAGCAGATATTAATTGTACTATTGCTGTAATCGCATATTAGCCAGATCTAATCAACAAATATATCTAAGTATATTGATTGATGTTCTAGAACAAATAGTAGAAGCTATGCTTAGTTCAGTTCTAGATAGCGATCCCTGAATGTGACCACAGGTGAACGGGATGGGCTTTCCCCTTCACCTGCCATAGTAGCCACCCGCGAAGGAATGACCGGATGACGTCAGTGTGTGCCTGGACGTCACCTAATTGAGAGCTTACCCGAAGGTGGTCGCCGATCTTTTTTGAACAGGTGCTACATAACTAGATGTGTTAACATCAGCCGTTCCTAGCCCCCTCCTATTTTAGGCGCAGTATAGCACACCGTTTGTTTTTAGTCGGATAGATTCCAATACCGCCCCACCAAAAATCCTGGTATTGGTGACGACCTGTTGGGGTTTTCACACGTAGAAAAAAAACAATATTATTATTTTATTAAATTTATCACATTAAATTGATGTTGGTTGATTTATTGTTGATTCATGAATTAGTGAGACATCGCTGTGTAACTAGTTGACTATCTATCTAAGAACCACATAAACTAAAATCTCACGTTACTATCGAACCCACAAAACTACACAGTGACAGCTATTAAGGTGATCACTTAGACAATCATGTGTAATAGAATGATGTGTTTAAAGAAAATCTAGTCTATGAAAAACCAGTTTAGTTTAAAAAACATTCTTATTACAATAAAGGGTTATCATAAAAGGTTATAATTATCAGACATGAGCTTCTTATCATGGCCAAATATTCTATCGCTATTTAATAAATGTCGTTAACTTCTATTCTGTTGCTACATTTAACTCCAGTGATTGCAACAGAATTAACGACGTTTTATTATTAAGTATCGTTTAAGTTTAGCCTTTAGTTTCAAAATAAAAACAAATACGTGATTATTTAAAAAGAAACGAAATGGTTACGCAGACATAAACAAGAAATATTTTAAAGGTAATTAAGTCTTGAATTTGACTGATAACGCGAAGATAAGAGGCATACAACAATGATTTTTAAATATTTAGTACAGTTATCGTAATACTGGTATCGCTTTTGATAAAATTAACCAAATATTATTGTATTAGATATTATAATCATTTGTGTTATAATAACGAAGTTAAGTTATAAATAACAAAAGATAGTGTAGAACAGTTCTAATCGAAGCATATTTGTCAGAATTGGGTTGCTAATGAAAAAATACCTCCTTATTTAGTTAATTAAACAAAACTAGACTAAGACTTAGAGTTAAGAGAGAAGGACTTAAACTTAACCATTTAGACTTCGGGGAGGTTCGCTACCTCAGATTTACTTGGAAATAGTACGGCAATTTATTCACAGAACTATAAATAATTGCATAACGTTAAACGTGTGTTTCTATGTATTTGTCTGTCACATCATAGCTCCTAAACGAATGGACTGATTTTGACTTATTTTATTGTTTGAAAGGTAACTTGTTTGAGATTGTTCTTAGCTATGATTAAAGAAAACATGTTCAGCCGTTCGAAAACCATCAGCTCTTTTCTTATTGTTGAAGGAATTTTTGAGTCGGGGGTGTTTCAAATTTTTAGTTTACGCTATGGTAAGGTGTCTAAACTCTTGCAACATCACTAGCATCACTTCTGGGTGCTACCCGTAATTAAACTTTGGTGATTCTACTCAGTCGAAGAAAATATCATAACGCTATCAATATCCTGATTAATCACGGTATTTTGTAGTGCGGGCAATGGGCATACTTCTTTATGTTTAGATGATGGGTGTTGAACGCGCATTTTGTTCTAGTCGTTCACATGCGCTCGCGTTTTCAATGCGACAATACGTGATTTTAATAAATGGATTTCGGCCATTGAAATAAAAGTCCGAATACCATTTTTCATAACACAAACACAACACTCGGCGAGGCGTAGTGGCGAGACGACCACTTAAACCACTGCGCCATCTGTGCAATCAAAAAATAAACGATCATGAGTTGAAATTGCCATTTTCTTTTGCAGTCTCCTATTTCGTTGCAAACCCGAAGCAAGATGTTCATATGTATGTCTACCTAGTTTTTGCCTACCATATATTTATTTCCTACCATACATTAATTAATGTATAGCAAATTAATTATGGTTATACTTACATGCAACCTTAACATTTAATAATATACACTGGACCTTAATTTCTGTGGTTCCGGTACGTACGTAACGCTTTGACCCATTTAATTATATTCAAACTAATAACGCCCACCGTATGTTACATATTATGTTGTGTGCATTCGGTATTTTGTTATAAACCCAAATAGAAAATAATATGTTGTGTTACTGTCAGTGTACTTATTGTGAGATTTCCAAATATTCAGTTGTTTTAAAGTCTATTACGATTCATATGTAATTAAAAAAATGTCATCTCGTGTCTGTATAGTTGAAGTATATCGCACTGCTATTACGAGACTGTATCAACTCAAAATAGGGTAAATTTGAGATAATTTATTTTTCATACGTAAATATCAATTCCCTACGCGTCAGTAAATATAAAATAATAATAATAAATTGTAATAAGCCAAATTTTTCAACAAAACCACTAAAAGTAATTCATATTTTGTTTTAAATTTGTTAAGACAATAGAGTATTGAGTCAAAAATTGGAAATAGCTTGATAACCTGCAATCTCTTAAATAATTCATTAATACAGAAATCCCTTAGTTTTATCAATAATCTATATACAGTGTTCACTTTTTATAATTTTTAACAGGAAGCGAGTAATCAGTTTTCTGTCGTTTCTGCAAAAAGCTTCATTTTGAGTTGATACTCTTGTAATAGCAGTGCGATATGTTAACTTAATCCATTTTCTCCTACAACCTCAAAGAAGTATAAATAGGTAATCAACGCATAAAATTTAAACCGGATTATGGCACGTTCCAATAAACTAGCTGATTAAGTAACTGTTTATTACGAAATAATAAGTAAATTAACATTAACTAACTGCAGTGAATAGTTTTAATAAAAATCATAATTTACTTTTTGTTCGTGAACTTCTTTTGTTAAAAAATATTACCTGTATGACCAACCCGGTTTTTTTTTACGTTTTCTAGAAATATGAAACCTAGCTAGATCGATTTATCACCCCCGAAACCCCTTTTATACTAAATTTCATGAAAATCGTTGAAGCCGTTTATATATATATATATATATTTAAACATTGCTCGTTTTAAGGTATTAGATATTTGTATTATAGAAATATATTATACATAGTGATAAATTTTCTTATCTTCTTCCATATCATATTGATTAGCCCTTAGATTGTCGTTTTTAACAAAAACACATTTTAAAACAATCGAATAAATAGTGCTCTACCGGCATGAGGCACACGGACCTATCTATCGGTGAGGACTCCCCTCACAATTCTTGCGGTGTCCAGATGTACCGCCTTCTATATCAGGCACTTGACCTAGTTACCATCGTAAGCCTCTTTAAATGGACGCAGAAGTTTTATGATCCCAGAGACATGGACCGAGTCCACACATGGAAGAACATGTCGGCAATAATTATTATTGTTATTCATAAGGTGCAATATAAGTTATTACCGTTAAAAAGGTTCTAGGGTTTGCGTGACAACAATCACGTACATATCGACGTGTTAGTATGTTTAGTTTGGTATCATTGTTGATTTCAATTATCTATCTAGTTCAACCAAATACTAGGTGTATTCTTATCATTCGCGAGTCGTCAATCTGGCTGAGAGGATCTTGATGGGAATATTCGCAACAGATTAGATAGCATCGCTATTGTAATTTTTTTTTATTTGTCGTCCATTCATTGTCATGATTACAGTGTCCTGCAGTAAACTTTTTATAAAATAATGTGAAAGTTTTGTACTTCTAAAAAGTGTATAAAAAGTGACAATTATATTATTTTTAGTTATGTTTTCTATTTACGTGGCGTACTCTTTTAATATAAATAATAGTAATGCATAATTTCTACACCTGTTCGACAATTAATAAATCTTTAAAATAAAATGAAGTGAATAACTTTAGATAACAATGTACATTACTAATATACAAATAAAATATATATTTTGTTATTAAATTTTAAATAACATGAAAATGGAATATCAAATAAAAAGAAACACTGCTGAAAGTTTATTGTGTTGTTTGAACTCTCACGTCATTGATGCTGAGAGTAAAGTGCAACTACTCAATATTAATGGATCCCTGCGGAGCTGGATTGAATCCAAACCAATTAATAAACAATGTAAAGGTAATAATGTGCTTATTATATTTATAAAGTATTAATAATTCCCTATGATTTGTTATTGTGTCGTCGTCATCAGGTAAATGTTACAAAGGAAATTTTGTAATTGACGAATTAATTAATCAATTGAAGTTTGTCAAAATGTACAGTTCTGAGAAGTTATTATTGGGTTTTTATTATTGCTTCTGCTTTTGCTTATGACATCATATACGTACTAATTGTATTTTTAAATAAGGAATTTCGTTTGTAAGAATCGATCAAGGTGGAATTCTGAAATTCAATCTATGAAGAAATACAAGTCAAAGTTCTATGGCTGCCAGTTATATTTACGTTAAGTTTAAAATACAGAGCAGGCAGGTAACTTTTCTACATAAAAAGGCTCACTTTTAAACTTTCCCGTTCCATTATATAATTATGTATTTACGGGAATTAGTGCGATCACGAAAAGGTATTACATACCTCTGAATTGCCCGACGTTCCGACCAGGTTGCACTGGCCGTGGTCACAGTCTGACTGGCTCAGCAGTGCACGCCCTCCTTTGTCGAGATCATGAGTATGTAATACTTTTTCGTGATCGCGTTAATTCCCGTAAATACATAATTATATGAAAAGACTTAAAACCTTTCTACAAGCTCTTCTACATGGCTTTCATACCTCATTAGAATTGAATTTTCTCTTTCACCTTCTCCGCTAGAAGTTTAATTAAGGTTTTTATTTTATTTTTGTGAGAAATGAGGTGGGATTGACATAGACTTTTGCATACGTACCTAATGAAATTTTTTATATAGTTTTTCATTAGTTTCTAGTTATCACTTCTTCGCACTAGTCGAACGGCCGTAAATAATTTAGTTTGTAATAAACAAACCATTATTTAATTATATAGTTTTATTCAAACTATCTATAAGCAAAGCTTGTACTATGAGTTCTAGGAAGGTGCATTTTTTAAATAGTAAATATATGTATTTACTTAAGAAATTCACCTTCCTAGAATTTTAAATAAATATATAACAACAGCCAGGTGGGGTACTTGTCCTAGTGACCTCTTCGAGCTACCGCAGTCTCAGTCCCGTTTCTCACCGGACACGTTATGCGGTATGTCCTACCCTGGTTTCCTTCCGCTACTCATTTCCCCTATCTCAATATACATCGTTCCTTTTTTCCCCGTCTTAAAACGATAAGTATTCCCTAGGAGGGTTGGCGGCGGACAGGCGGGAGATCATAAAAAAAATCAGCCAACACCTGGCGCAGTATGAGTAGTAGTCATATTGGTAGGTAGATGATGATGATGACATAGTATGTACATATTTTATGCACACACCACCAGGTAGTCGAATATAGTCGATCCACGTAGGTCTGAGACTAGATTAGGCATTTAATTGGTATTCCTTTTTATTTGAAGGCAGGTCATGTCGTCAAGAGCGTCCACATCTGCAATACAATTACTTATCCGAACCCAATTAACGGAGTCGGTCACTGTGACAAGCTTTGTATATTAAGCTTTTTATATTAAACGACACGTTGCCGACACGACACTGGTTTTTGTTTTCAGACATATTATGTTTCCGAACCTAAACTGATATTATGTATTTTTTTTATTAATTGATATTTTATACAACTGCTTTTTCTTTTTATGCGTGTTATCTTAATAAAGATAAAGTCGTACCTTGGTGTGCCCAATTTTAACGAAATCCCCGCAGTTATTCATGCTTGATTTTGCAGTCACTTCTGCACCGTGTCATAAGACAGCGAAAATTTATACATATTTAACGACACGACAAATCTTGTCTCGTGACATATTAAAGACTCTTAGGCATTACGTTGAAGCTATAGAGGGTTGTTGCCTAGAGGCTTGTTTCTAAGTAATGCTGGAGTAACCTGTGAAAATCAATAAGTTGGTTAACTATAGTTTATTTTTTAACTCTGGTTATACAGGCTGTATTTTAAAATTGAACACTTATTTAAATCACTGAAAGAGCATGATTCTAGCATGCAATTACAAAAAGACTGCACGGATGGCGCAATGGTTTAAGTGGTCACCTCGCCGCGCCGCGCTGAGTGTTGTGGGTTCAAATCCCACACGGGACATAAAATTGCCCCAACTCACAATTAGTTGCCTCGAGTCTGGATGTTCTTTGTGTCCGTTGTTTGAGTGTTTGTGAAGCACCCCGCGACACAAGAATATTCCTATTGCGGGGGTTGCCATTTAAAAAAAAAGTTGAATAAAGTATTCGTTTATAAGTTCTGAACGTTTGAATTTCCAGCTATTAATCTACCTCCGTTTCTTATAAAGGCAGGTGAAATGTGTTTCACTCAGTTTTCAAGCAAAATCCGTAAAAAGTAACTTAAAAAGTGTTTGCCGTTAGTTTTAATGGATTTTCTTAGCAACGGAATAAAAAATTTCAAACTAAAAAAATTGTACTTTTTAAAAAATTTTACTTTACACATTCCACCTGCTTTGCTATGCTGGAGTCATGCATAATTTACACTAAAAGAAAATATGACAGATTGTGTCTATTTACTTAAGTATTTTGTTACTCGGACAATAAAATTTTACATCGAAGTACGCCAAGAGTATTTTCTAACGTGACAATAATAAGGATTTTTCTAAACAGCTTGCAATTGAATAGAAGTAAAACGATTTGTGACCGTTGTTTTAAGTTTTTATTATACCCTTCATACAATTTACACGGAGAATTTTCTATACATTTAATAAACTTCATAGAAAACTACTTGAAAATATTTCAATATACTTAAAAAAAAACCCTTAATACTTTCTTTCGAATCATTCAACGCTGCGTGACGCCATGATCGATGTGAGCAGATTTTCCCCATTTACAAACTCAAGCTTTAATAATAACTTTTGCTTCATACAAAAACTATTATAAAAATGTTCTATGAAAACACTGTCACTTTGCCAGTGAACCATGTCTGAAGTACAATCAACAACAAAATTGTTTCATAGGCAATTATTAATTATATATTTTTAATACTTTAAACGATGTACATAGTATATGTTGTTGTATATGTGTATATGTTGATCCGAAACATTCAGCAGCATTTTGTATACCATAAAATTAAATAACTCATTTATATTAGATATACTAATATGTAAACATTGTAGTCATCTTTAGGAATTCTTTTCTTTTCAAAAAGCATTACTCAGACTAACTAATTATACTTTAGGTTTTTTCTCAGAAAGAAAAGAAATACCTACAGTTTAAATGCCATTTTTAAAATAACACTCAACATATCTTTCATATATATATATATAAAGATACATAGAAGTAGTGTTTAGAGAAAGAATTAAGTACACTCAAAATGATTAAAAAAATCAGTTAAAAAGATTTAAGATTTCAATCAGATTTTCTTTAAAGAATTTTCTGTTAAGGCAGAATGTGCACGCATTCTATTTTATTTCTAAAGGTTTTCATAAATACATTTCAGCGATATTTTACTCGCTAGATATTTTTCTTGTAGCGAGTAAAATATCGCCGATGTAGAATAAAATTGAATTGGACAGAAATCCGTCGTATAACTCTCGAGTCACTATATGAGTTTTGCTTCTAAAATACATTTACTAGTATTGAAAAATGCTGTCTAAGAAAAGATTTTTATTCATATGGAGTGGATTAACTCCACTGAATAATTTTTGCAGAGTTGCCTATCCACTTCAACTAAAATTTGTTTAATTTTGATTCTATTTAAAAAATTTTACTCGATGATATTTCGATTTTAAAAGCAGAAATCGGACATGCTGAAATCGGACATGCAATGGTTTTGGCTAGTGAAATTAAACAGAATAATCATTAACCGTTTTGCTGAAAATTTGAGCGTAATAATATGTGCCTCACTAGTTTAAGACTAAGCAAAATTTAAAACCAACAAACTCATTTGCGTAGTGTCTTATCCCTACTGGTGTGTAAGACTACCGGGTCACCATTGTATCCCTACTGGTGTGTAAGACTACCGGGTCACCGCCGTATCCCTACTGGAGTGTAAAACTACCGGGTCACCGTCGTATCCCTACTGGTATGTAAGACTACCGGGTCACCGTCGTATCTCTACTGGTGTGTAAAACTACCAGGTCACCGTCGTATCCCTACTAGTGTGTAAAACTACCGGGTCACATAATTAAGAGCGATAAGGTTTTCAAAGTATGAATGTGCAATTTACAAAATTTAATGATTTATAGATATATAATGTTTGTTAGCCAGTAGTATTTTGCAGTACTACCGACGCACTAAGGTGATTGCTGTGTAATGGTTTTTTAAAGGCTCAATAAGCTTCATACGTATAAACAGTTATCTCCTACTTTATTTATCACCTTGATTGTATAAAAACAAGTTATGGTTGAAGTCGAAAATAGTAAGTCATAAAAACGATTTACAAAAAATCTAAGCACTTTACCACTCACTAGTACTCTATTGGGCTGCTCTCTGGCGCAAATTAAAATCGCTCCACGAAGTCCGTGGCCACTGAGCCGTGTATTTGATTAACTCGTAAATGGATCTATCTACACAACATGTCTTTTTACCTATTTGTGTTGCAACAGGTCGGCTTGCATTCACTCAATTGCCCTTTTTATCTTTCTCTGCCCATTCATTTTGGTATTGTGTGAGTGCTATTCTTAGCATATTGATTTATTCATTGTCTGGGCAAGTCTCTTTTAACAGTGGCTGATATGTATTCGTGAGATTATTAAAAAAAAACTGATGGCTTTCTAAAAAGTTTATCATAGCTGAAAGAATCCATGTAGTGATAGAATTACTATGTAGCATCGACTCAAACTCAACATCAACATCGATCAACTTCAAAACAAATATATTTTTTTTATTTTTCTGCTAAAGTTTGTAATTTAAATTTAAAGACCGGTGGAAATGATCTAACCCAGACTTTCTTTTAGCCTAAACCTATACCACGACTGGAAATTAACAGAAGTGAAGGCTTCTTGGGACTTGGGGGAAGACTAGATCATACTGTCTGACACAGACCTCTGTCCGGCCAAGCTAAAAATATTCAGGACCAGATATATTGTGACAAGAAGGTCAACCCATCACCCTAGAAACCAGTCAGAAAGTCGAAAGGGCAACAGGATTTTTCTACTCAATATGAACTGGATAGCCATGACCACGGAGAGCACGTAAGGACTTCCGTGCAAAAAAAATCAAATAGCGCAGAGACTATGTGATTTAGTCGGTTGGGCAATGACATAATAACTTAGTGGTATCCGGAGGTTTCTACACATTGTCTTAGGATAGATAGTAAGTTCGTTACTAACTTAAGATAAATAAAGCCAAGAAGTGGTTTCGCTGAAGTACCGTTAATGGTAACGATGAAATTATCGAAATTATATATTAACTTAAAAACTTTCTATATTAATTGGTGCTTTTAAGACGTATGGGCGTTTTACAAAACACAACTGACAAATATATTTTGGCAATAATTCATAGAAAAGCTAAGATAGGTAGTTATCGAAATGTTCGTGCAAGCATGTCTTTAGAAAACTCATTTTGGGCCGTCATCGGCTAAGATCACCACTAAATTTACACTGGACACTAAGCAGCTTATACTTATAGCTACGCTTCGGTTGACTTTGATCGAAAAATATTTTTTAAGAAACACGTCATGTAACTTAACAACTTAAACGGCTTGTAAGTTAATATTTTTATATTACATTATATTCAGAGGTACCGATGAATTAATGGCAAAATGATCTGGTGAAATGGATAGTAGGTGGCCGCTTGAAAGTAGTACCAGTAATGTAATAACTATTAACTTTATTTGTATTTCAACAGATTTTTCATGAGAACCTTCGAAAGTAAGCATCATTTATGGTTATTATATTTTACAAAAATGATATTAAATACAAAAAAAAAAACATAATCTAAATATGTAAAAAGGCGTGGCCGGGTAGCGAGTGTAGTAGATACGCAGAGCATGTTTTCCCATACATTCTAACTGCAAATCTAAGCTTGTACGCGCTATATTGAGAGAATCACCGTGTTATTTTTTCGTAGAAACGTGTGGTAAATTTTTCTATTTATTTTCTTAAATAACTTTAAACTATTAACTTAAAATTATGTAAAAAAATTGACTGGAAAGCTCTTTTATTTGATATGCGGCATGGAACAGTTTGTTTGAGTGAGCGTTTCTATAAGGATTGCGTTTCTTAATTGGGACGTTTTATCTCCTCATGCCATCTCCATTTATATCAGTGATCTTTGTAACAGTGGTAACACTGACAGTAGGTATATAATTATCCCTTTCAAAGCATTAATAACAATACCCAGGTATGCGAATTACCCAATTCAGTAATTCAAATACAGAATGTTTTAGACAAATCACTCGACGCAACCACTGATTTAGTAGGTACATGCCACAACGGTATTTCAAAGGTATTTTATCACTAGGGCTTAACCGAAATAGATAACATTGTCCGACTACTGAGTGAAAAGGGACATAAAATGGAATTGAATAATTATATACTTTAGATTAAATATATGTAACGGGGTTTTGATGGCGACTGTACTTTCGTAGGTTTTAGAAATCTGTTGAGTTATTTGAAAGTGATTTTGGGAAGAAGGGAAATGCGTATTATATTTTTTTTATTTGATCCAATATGTAAAGAGATATATAAAGACTGGTTCTATAGACTGTTTTTATTATAAACTGTTTTTTTTTTCAATAGTAAGTAACCTAATGGATATAAGTAATCGTTTCGTACGAATCTGTTCGCTCGAATGCGAATCAACCCTTTTAAAAAATTACATTTTATTGAGGTGTTGATAAAACTTATTTGCGTGCGAAAAAGTAGGCGAAAATTGTCGTGTACGTACACTACGTACTGTTATCAATATTTGAAAGAAATTCCATCTGTGTCCAACACCTCAAAAAATTACTATTTTTACACGATATCTGCCAAAAGACCACTAAACCCATTGTACAACCTCTTTTTAGAAAACTATTATTATTGCAATTTCCTATTACACCGCAGTGGTACGGCTGTCACCCTACACCGATACCTTGCCTGGTCGGCTATCACTAAGTAACAAATCTTATATCTGGACAGAGTTTTCTGTTTGCAACACCAGAAAGGTTCATGTAATCATTATAAAACATTCCAATAAGTTATTATTATTGCTCGAGCCATGTCGGAACTTGATTATGCATTATTAATTTAATCCTTCAAAGGCATAGACATAGCTATTTCGATAGGCCGCTGCTCCACTTTTAGTTTATGGACTAACCCCATCGTTAGTGTCCACGTCACAGCACCGGAGATCAAACCACGTGGAACACCCAGGCCAATATTTTTTTTCTTTACTCATTTATATTTATATATTTTGTGAAGTAGGTACTTATTTCACTCAAAGCCACCAGCAAGAAGACCACCTCAGAGCGACCCGCGTTTCAAGTACAACCATTGAAAATAATCACAGTGTAAGAAAATCTAATGATAATGAATGGAGGATAGACGACACCACCCAACCCAAATGTTTAATTAAAAGCTACGCGTCATTAATACTTTTTTTGCTCTTTTATTTCTGCACTTTTCTTTATTTTTATAACAAAAAGTTTTTATGAAAAACGCTTCGGCCACAAACGTTTAATAAAAGCGTTAACTTTAAACAATTCGCTTTGACTTATAAGTTTAAAGCTTTTCAGTATTCCGTTATGAGAAATATTGCTCGTCACCTTAAAAGCCGTTATTGGCATTTTCAACTTTTGTGAAAGTTACGTTATTTCAGAAAAAAACTTCATTGTTTGATTTACCTTTTATGTATACAATGGGTATATGTCTTCTTGAAGATTGCATTAGGCAGATGATTTAATAAGCTTTGTATAAAAACTAATAAAGAATTTATTCTTAAAATACAACTTTTACAACAACACTAGTTACAGAACTCATCCTCCGCGCCTTACCCTAAGTTGGGTTCGGCTTTCTGTGTAACTACGGACGAACTTCGATACTTTACATAAAGCGACTGCCATAAAACCTCAACAACCAAAGTACTAGGCAATTTCGAAGTTCTGTAGACCAGGTTGTCGGACTTTTTAGGGCTCCGCTTCCGTATGGCAACCGGGACCGACGACTTAAAGTGCTCTCCGATGCACGCAGGGGTCTCAATGTGTTACGAATGATCACCCATCATAAGACTGACCTGGCTAGTATTACTTAACCTTGTAATGTGCTAACGTACTTGCTTAGCTACCACTTA
The DNA here is from genome assembly GCA_949752705.1 of Callimorpha dominula. Lineage (NCBI taxonomy): Eukaryota > Metazoa > Arthropoda > Insecta > Lepidoptera > Erebidae > Callimorpha > Callimorpha dominula. The sequence goes on from OX457011.1 coordinate 13,890,580, forward strand.
GCCACGAGTCACTAGTAACAAGTACATAAACTATCAAATTTTATATAAACTTATTTTGAGTCGGCGCCAAACAACTAACTGATTAATTTTCAAAATTTTATGTACCTACGTAATTAATCATTTTATTATTTGGCGCCGACTCAAAATAAGTTTACATAAAATTTGATAGTTTACGTAAATAAGCTCAATACTTAAGACTTAAGGCTTATTTATTTTTTGCTATTTAGTTCCTTTCGTCGGTTTAATTTTTTGTGAAAAAGATTTTTATTTTATGGTTTTTTTCATCATCAGCTCAGTTACATGATGTGATGATTTCTAAACGCAAATACCTGATAAAGTAATGAAAAGTAAACAGAAACACTATTCGTTCCTACAATTTTCGAGGGTTTCTCTCAATTTTTTCAGGATCAGATCATGACTTCCTTGACATGGGACCACCCATGAGGTATACCCTATCTAACAAAAAAAGAATAATCAAAATCGGTTCATAAATAACGGAGTGAGGGCTGAACAGACATAAAAAAAAGTATATATAATACGGTCGAATTGAGAACCTCCTTTTTTTTCGTCGGTTAAAAATAGCCCAATATGCATTAATTACCCGACCCATTAGTGCATTGACAATTCTATACTATACTAGCAGGGCCCCGCGGTTTCACCCACCTAAGTCCCGACCCCGTGGGAATATCGGGATAAAAAGTAGGCTGTATGTTAATCCAGGTCTCCAGCTAACTACATACCACGTTTCATCGCAATCGGTTTAGTAGTTTTTGCGTGAAAGAGTAACAAACATCCATACATCCATACATCCTCACAAACTTACACGTTTATCTAACTATCACTATACACCTCCGTTATATAATTTTTAAATGATTATACTTATGATATATAATAACGTGACATATTAATTTGACACACCTCACACACGGCCGTTTGATCCAAAACTACTCAGAGTGGTAACCACACTGCTGATAAACATACTTAAATATATTTGTAAATATATTTAATGATGAAAAGATGGATGGATTTTTGTTACTCGTTCACGCCAAAACTACTGAACCGATTGCGATGAAACTTGGAATGTAGATAGCTGGGGACCTGGATTAACATATAGGCTACTTTTTATCCCGATATTCCCACGGGATCGGGACTTACTTTGGTGAAACCGCAAGGCGCTGCTGGTTATACATAAATTACACAGAACAAAATAATGATCATGCTCATCACACAATTATTTGTCCAGGGTGGGAATCGAACCCACGACCTCTGGCTTAACACTCAGGATCACTAACCACTAGACCAACAGGCCAGTCATATGAAGTTTGCTATTATAGATTAATTACCTACCATATTCACTTCAGAAGCTAAATAATATTTTGCATAAAAAAAAAACAAAATACCATAATTATAAGTGTTGATGTCTGTCGAAACATTCGCATTATTTTAAAGGGCCTATTAGCATTTAAAGAAGCTTTTCTACAAAAAAATTGTTACGGGTACGACTGACCTGCCTTCAAGAATACTAACCGTACGGACAAAAGGTACCTACTTCACATGCCAGACGTCAAGCTGTCAGTCACAAACTTACTTGTCTATACTTTGGAATAATGCTTGAATACGTTTACTTTAGTTAGCATAGAATTCCAGACTAGAAACAAAAATAAAGAAAACTTTTAAGAATAAATCTATAATGATACTAGCTTCGCCCCGTGGTATCACTGAAAGAATATTAGAATAAAAAGTAGCCTATGTATTAATCCAGGTGTCCAGCTATTTACATACCAAGTTTCATCGCAATCGGTTCAGTAGTTTTTGCGTGAAAGAGCAACAAACATCTATCCTCACAAACTTTCACGTTTATAATATTTGTAGAATGTTCAAGTATTTTCGTTATTATGTCTCATGATTACAGTGCCTATAAACTGCTTTTGATATTTCTGCTCAAATCTGAATCTACCGTGAAGATAAATCTACTCGTAGCTAAATTAATCGGTAACTTTCAATTTCTAATCATCGCCCTATATTAGAGGAAAATGATGTACACTTTCCTAAACTGAATTCAAAATTTTAGGGCTTTTACACAAAACAAGTCTCACGAAATCATAAATATGGTCAGTATTAAGTCAAAAATCAACCTTTTCAAGAGCAAATTTTCTCTTAAATAAATAGCAATATACATGAGCAACCCTTCACTGGTTTAGGCTTTGATTTAGGATAAAAGCGAGAGCATTCGAGCGAGCATTTCACAGTCCGCCGACCGCGCGCTAATTTTAAACACCGCTCAGCATAGGTTGGGTTGTGTACACAGTCGTGCAATGTAAACGACACAAGGGATGGGTGACAAAGCTGTTTTATTATGAACGGTTTATAGTTTGTTTTTGTATCCTGTTAGTTTTAAGTCACTATGTCATAATCATAGAATAGTATAGTCATAATGTTTTTTATTGTGTATAATTTACTGTTTAAACAGTTACTATGTTCAGTCATATTTTATAGAAGTACAAAATAAATTAATTTCTTTCTTTCTTTCTATGTTCCACTAAATACATATAACTTGATAGTGAAGCTTTAAAGCACAAAAATATGTAATTAAATTGACGGGTAAAGGTTTCCAAGTAACGAAACTTATTAGTACTAGAAGGTAATCCGTTCGTTACACCAGTCGGCAGGCAGAAACCGGGTCCGGAACTGGCATCACGTCGGATCACCAATACAGTTACACTACGTAACTACTGTGGTGGCGTGTTCAATATCTCTTTAATACTCTCTTAATACTTATCTTGTTAGTAAATTTTCATAGTATTTATACCTTAATATTAAACGTGTGTAAGCTAACATTTATACACACATGGAACAGACATTTTGCTTACTAAGAAGGAAACACATATTCTAAGTAAATAATGATATAAGGAAATGATATTGGGTTCGCTGCTATTCAGGTGACCAGGTGACCTAGTATGCTATTGAGACTAGTAATAATGCTTACATTTATTTATTCAGTATACATTTTTTTATTTATATTTTTATTCATTTATTTATTTAGTATACAAGTGTGTACAAAATACCCTCGTAATGTATGTGATATTTTTTTATGTATTTATTAATTTACTGTGTATTTTAGACACAGAGCAAACGCATTGCATTTGCCAGTAGTGTCCTACCTATGGGGATAACTAGTAGGGCTAAGTGTAACTGCGGGTATTAACTATGTTACAGACTCTGGAAAGACGATGCTTCGATAATAGTCCCACATAAATTCTGAAAATCTTATCAAAAACCCTTCTGTATTGTTACCCAGTTGGGTAAAAATACAAATCAATAAGTTTAATTTATTACATGTTTAGGTCTGTTTTGATAAGCAGATTATTATGATAAGCAATTTATACATGCAACTTTTTACATAAAGTTTATTTATTTTTATTAATTAACAAGTGAACACAACGTTCCCTTTAAGCTCCGCTCTATGCAACCATGTCGAATCAGTCTTATTATCCAACTCAGTAAATAAATTCATATTATGCGCAACTTCTTAAATGGTTACCTGTTTACCTAAAAAGGTTCCCTTAATGATGTCTATTTTCGGCCCCGGAGCTCGAAATACATAATATATGTATTACTCGATCATGTCAGAATAAATAGAAAAGGTTAAGGGTTAAGGACCTTGGCAGTGCAAAATAGGAGTTCATTTAGAAAGTAACTTTGGTGTCAGTCCCTACTGCACTTAAGTAGGTACTTTTACTGTACAGAAAATTATAGCATATTAATTACTCAATCAAATTAAAATTAAATTACTCGAGTAGAAGCCGACTGAGTTTCCTAAGAAAGAACCGCCTTTTCTTGTGAATTTGATGTGTACAAATAGTAGAAATTTCATCAATGACTTGAAGGAATATCTTAATTTTTCTGAAATAGAATCTTTTTGGTCTCCTTTAAGTGCTATCGTTTGCACTAATAAATACATATTTTTTTTTTTATATTTTGACGGCTTGAGGGGGTTTCCACATGTGAATAAAAGGTCTTTTTAGTTTTTAACCGACTTAAAAAAAAGGATGAAGTTCTTAGTTAGTTAGTTAGTGTTGCCCGATTACTCGAAGATGGCTGGACTGATTTGGAAAATTATTTTCTTATTATTTGAAAGGGTATCCTTTTTATTTGGTCTAATTGTCTTCAGATCATGAAATCCTGGTGAAACCGAGGGAACTCTTCAAATATTATGAAAAACCTAAAGGCATGCATTTGTTTTCGTAAAGTACCATTTGGTGAAGTGGAACTGATGATGAAGACCTCAGGAGGCCACCGGAGTTACAAAATACTTAGTATTTATGATAATTATATCTCTGTACATGCCAACGGTTTCATTAGATAATTTGATCGAGTTTACGGAGTGTCTAAGCGAAATAAATTCTTTAATTGAAAATAATGACGAAGAATCAGTGTACGTATTGGGGGATTTCAACGCGCACCCGGGTCAGTTATTCGCTAATCAACTCTTAGACTTTTGTGCAGAACAGTCATGGACATGTGTTGATCTCGATGTTACCTAACGATTCACACACCTTTGTTAGTGAGGCACACGGATGGCGCCGCTGGCTCGATCACTGTGTGGTCACGAGCGCCGCGCGCTCAACTATCAATCGCGTGGCTATACTATATGGTACCTACTGGTCTGATCATTATCCGATACAGCTAACTTGCAATGTTAATTTTATAAAACCCAAAATTGTAATTAATAACATTCCTAAAAATAAAGTAATGTGGGGAGAAAGGCAGAATAGTCAAATTGAAATATATCATAATTTTTGTAATACTAAGTTGAGAGATATTGACTGGCCAGCGGAACTTAATGCTTGTGCTGATAGAATGTGTAACTGTTTAATTCATAAATCATTAATAAGTGACATATATAAAAGATTAGTGTGTATACTCCCCAAATCTTAATAGGGGCAAACACATAATAGGCTGGAAGAGACACGTGAGGGAGGCTCATAGAAAGATTCGGCAATTTTATCAAAATTGGCTATTGTATGGGAAACCTAGCTCTGGCCGGATATATAACGAAATGGCTGAGTCTAGGAGATTATTTAAGGTAAAATTGAAATTGTGTCAAAATAACCAACAACAAATTAAGATGGATATAATAGCACAGTACCACTGCAATAATAGCTTTTCTAAGTTCTGGAAATCAACGAACAAGTTAAATCTAAAGCCGAGCCGGCCCGTGAGTGTCGAGGGTGTACATGAGCTGAATGATATCGCGAGATTATTTCAGCAGCATTTCAGAATGGTACCGCTTATGAGACCTGCACAGTCAGAACTATTGTCGGTGTCCGGTGTCGGGTCTACACCTGGAGATATCAAAGTAACATTATGTGAAAAAGATATTGCTTTAACTATCCAATCTATAAAAAGAGGAAAATCTCCAGGTCATGATGGTCTCAGCATCGAACACCTTCGGTATGCTGGGGTATACTTGCCTAGAATCCTAGCTTGGCTATTTAATCTGTGTGTTAGCCACTCCTACCTGCCTGACGACCTCATGTATACTATTGTGGTCCCCATTGTAAAAAACAAGACTGGCGATGTCTCGGATAGGTCAAACTATAGGCCTATATCCTTGGCCACGGTTATAGCGAAGGTAATGGATAGTCTGCTTGATGGTCACTTAACTAAACATATAAAACTGCATGACGGTCAGTTCGGCTTTCGGACTGGTCTATCGACGGAAAGTGCGATCATGTGCCTCAAGCAGACTATACAGTAATACACCACGCGTAAGACGCCTGTATACGCGTGTTTTTTGGACCTGTCCCGGGCATTCAATAAAATTCTTAATTATTTGACATTAGGCTTTTGTCAGTTAAATAAATTACAAACCGACTCATGCGAGACATAAAGACGTAAATTTAAATCGATTTTTTGATACTTAAAATAGACTTTGTAAATTCGTACTTTTTTGTGTAACGTGATATCTTTGCCGACTGTGAACCGACTTTAACATATTATTTATTATTGAATTGATTATACTGAATTTAAATTGAAAAATATATATATTCAACCTTTAAGGATAAAAAATTCATAGATGAATAATACAGCTTATTAACATCTATCATGATTCAGTCGGAAATCGTTGATATTTTTTTTAAAGATAATATTATAGGTACAAATATAAAACACTTTCCTTACAAATTTTCAAAGGCTGATCCAGTCACTGGCGTCTTGGGTCTAAATTCAAATGAAATTATATATTCTGATACATTGCGTAACGAGCTTTTTGTATCAATATACAATAGAGTTAACAGGGAATTAAATATTTATCCTCTCACCGCCCAAGACTCGTTCGACGAAAGTCTGACTAAGCACTTTTACTTATGATAAATTAGAAGCACTCGTAAGCATATAATTCCTCACTAGCTCACTCACTCACTTACACTCATGTACTCACTCACTCGCCCACTCACGTACGTGAGTACGTGAGTTGGCGAGTGAGTGATAAAGTGGGTGGGTGACCACTTTATTTTTATTTCATTTTTCTTTTTCTATTTTATTATATTCTAAACAATTCTGCGACACAATTCTCACTAGAGCGGTTATTTTCGTGCACATGTCTATTGTAAACATTGTTTTTTTAGTTCCAATAAAACTTTTATTAATATTATTATTAAATAGGAGAGAATATTTTATTTTTATTAATTCATATGCTTGCAAAGATCTTGTTGAAGGTATGTTCTTCATAATCGTTACCGATCAAAATATTATTTCTCCGCACGAGTTATTGTATTGTAAAATTATGTTTTTTAGACTATCCGATATCTATATCTTTATCTTTGTTTGATTGTTGGATTGTTGAATCTTATTGCTATATAAAATTTACTCCAGAGTCAACATTGAATATGTTTTCGACATTTCCAACAAATCGATGATTAAAATTCTACATCTTAACAACCTTTATACCAAACCACTCAAACAGTCTAAGTCTACTCTACTACGTACAACCAAATGCCAATAAATTTATTAAAGAAATCAATCGTACTTTCTCAAGAAAAAGTTAAGAAAATTCCTTTAATATATCCGTCTGGCAATCGAAAAAAAGAATTGAGAAAATCTTTTCCAGTTCCCTCGACATGCGATCAATTAACGTATTGTCTAACGACTATAGGCAAAGGCGTTTGGCTTTGTGCCAGTCTTGAGAAGTATAAACTTGAGTTAATAAAATGATCGACTTTTATTTGTTTTTTTTTTAAGCTTTAGTGAAGCGATTTAAGAGGTTTTATTCCCTCTTAAGCTTTGCTTATTGTGTTATAAGAATTATATTAATTTAATGATAAGTTAGTAAGTCACAAGTGATAATGAAGCATGGCTAACAGCTTAACTCCCTCTTCTTTTTTGTCGTTTCTTTCATTGCTGAAGGTCGTGCTTGTCTTGGTATTCCTTGGTGAAGGAGCTGAATAACTGCTTCCACGCCACCCTATCTTCAGCTTGCCTGGATTAACAGGAATCTCCGGTTTAAAAAGTTATATATCTGATATTGTCTTTTTTACACTGTCCATAATAATCATCAAAATCATAGAATATTTAGGTAATAAAATGTATACAGTCCTACATTTATAACATTTCTAAGCGGACTATTGAATGGTTTCTACCATAATAGTATTTTTACTACCGCACAAAACGCACCGTCCACCTGTCAATCTGACGTATACTTCACAAAACCATTTAGCACAATCAGCAGAACAATCATCAGCCAAACTTTAGTTACCAACCGCACCTACGTCAAAGCACCCTCGTCATTCTGACATGTGTTGCCGACAGGAATAAAGGCAATAAGTTAATGTATCAACTGATTTAATGCCAATTTAAGGTTAAAAACCTCATTCGATATTACGTGTAAACACACGTAGGTTTCTTCTCTGATCTCTTTTAGTCGGTAAAAGATTAGGCTCGCAGAAAAGTCATTACTTAGAACGCGCAGTAATTTAAGTGCGGGAATTGTATTTTCAAACGAAAATTAAATTTTAGGTAAAATATTTGTTAGTATAAACAAAAATTAGAGGTGTCAAGGGACACCCGGATGGAACGAAGTTCCAAGACGAAACGAAAATAACTGGCTTGCTTTCGAGAGAGAGAGAGACAGACAGAGAAACACGCGCACGCCGCACGGCTTACAACTATAGCAAAAAGTGTCGTTACAACTTTGGGTCTTAATTTTTTTCCGTCTAGCCCCCTTTCGCAACGCGCGATAAGGAACTTCGTTCCAATAACATATTATTATTAGGTCAACCACGCAAAACAAAACCAGTTCTGAAAAAAGTGGGTCAGAAGTATCCAAAACCAGCGGGCTGGTATGAACGGTTTAATGAGAGTAGAAGAAGCTTGTGAGGTATGTTAGAGTAGGTGGGAAGGAGGTAAGGGACATGCTGATGTCTATGCCTACCCTGAAGGGAGAAACCCTTGCCGTGGGAGAGCCATGCTTCGGCACGCATGGTCCGGCTCGATCGGAGTGACATCACGGCCTCACAGAAAACCGGCAGTGAAGCAATGCTTGCGTTCTGTTTGGCCGAGTGAGTGAGGTTACCGGAGGCCCTAACCCCCCCATCCCCCCACCTTTAAGGCCAGCAACGCACTTGTGACTCTTGAGTTGCAAGTGTCCATGAGCGGCGGTAGTCACTTACTATCAGGTGATCCGTGTGCTCCTTTTGCCCCCTATCCCAGAAAATAAAAGTCTTGAATTTATATACGTATGTGTACCTATACTAGTAACTTACAAAATAGAGTACCTACATAACTTACTGTGCCAAATTAAACAGAGTAAAGAAAATATACGAGTATCATATATATCATATGGAGTCGTTTCAGAATATCATTTTAACCCAGAAATAATCATGCATCTAAAAGCGAACTCAGAAAAACGATATCAGACATCGTAACAAGTACATATTGTTATTTGATTATAGATGATGTTACGCGAGATCGTGGGTTGGCAAATATTATGCGGCGGTAAATGTGTACTCAAACACTACTTATGATATCAAAATGGTGTTGACGCAGGCAAAGAATCCAATGCATGCGTGGAACAGTATGATAAGGTACAATTTATGGAACATTCTAATATAAGGTACATCAAAATACATTCAAGTGTTTTATCTTCCGCTATTAACCCAATATTCAGTTTAAAACATCTATTTCTATTACGGCCAAGGGCAATTTCTGGATTAGCGTAGCATTTACGGTCAAACGTATTTATTGAGCAATATCGTTGGTATATATGTATACGCTTTTATTAAAGTTAGTGTATTTACTTTATTGGTTCAGAACGGTTTTTTTTTCATATATTTTAATACAACTAACATTGTTGTAATTTTTAATAGTCAAACCTTCATTTCCTAATAACTATAACAGTAAAGATTTGAAATCCACACAGTCAACTACAGCCTGCTTACAATCGGCAATTACTATTTCCAAACACGACCTACATGTTTGACATCAAACGCCTGACTGCATCCTCCCCACTTCCTCGCCCTCACTCTGCGGACCGGACGCTACCTCATAGTGATACAACTCTTAGTGACAACCGGCCTAGTTCTACGTCCGTGATAACTTTAAATGGCGCATTTTTTTTTTTTGTTTATTTATAGAACTCTATGGTCGAGCTATTTGTTAACAGCTTTAGGAAAAACTACTTCCCTCTTATTATTACATAAATAGATTTTGTAATAATTATCTTTATTTATTATATTAAGTCTTATTCATATTTGATTAATAGTTATTGTATCAAAATAGCAAAAACATGGTAAAACCCTACATTTTGCGTTTAACAGAGTAAAAAGACATGTATAAAAAAGTTAAGATTTTTCTGCTTAAAGGGATTTTTCCATTTTTAAACACAGTAATATTATCATTGTATAAAGTCATGCTTCGTCTGTGTTTACAGATAATGAACCTTTTTTTTTTTTTTTTGATGTCGAGGTGGAAGATCCTCATGGATATCCTCCGCCCTTGGGGGGGGGGGGGCGAAGGGGTCTGTCGGACTCTTACCGACTAAAAACCACCCCGGTGTTCCACTGCTTGCCCATGATCGGGGGAGCGAGAAACAGATAATGAACCTACGAATACAACACACTGTTATTATTTTTTATTAAGAGTATTCCTTATAAATCGTATTATTAAACGAAAAGCACATTTCTACAGCAAAATGTCCTTTGTTTTTTCACACACCGTTGGCACGTTGGTACGTAACACTTATCATTGAAAGTGTTTCCCGGTCCTTCCGGTGCCTTCCTTCCATTTCCGTGACGGTACTATTGACTGAGCGTTTTGCGGGTAGAATTATATTTTAATGTCACTCAGGATCAGGTGTTTACTGAACTGGCATAATGGTATTTCTTGTAACTGTAGCACTGCAATATGGAATAATGCAGGTAGATTAGAATGCTAATTTTTAAACTTTCGCATTTCGTGATATAATTATGTGTTTACACGCGATAACGAAATAGGTATTACATACCTCTGAATTGCCTGACGTTTCGACCAGGTTGCACTGGCCGTGGTCAGTCAGCCTGTGACCACGCCAGTTTACTACCCGCTACAGAAGACTAAGTGAGTCTTCTGTGGCGGGTAGTAAAATTATTCTAATTTGAGCAGAAATCTGAACCACTATCATTCCTATCTTCTATCTCGTTCAGCTCATTTAACGAAATTGTGTCGCACAAATGTCATGTGTCAATAAGCGTCATTCATACTTTTGTCACAAGCAATTGACACTACGAAGGCCTCGCTTGTGAAGCTTGCATCTTAACAAGGGTTAAATTCATCGTTTGGAGGACTGCTTGTTCCACTATTACATGTCGTACCTACATCACACCGTATTGTTTGATCATCTTCACTTGGCTGCGGATTTGTTTAGACATTGAGGGGAGCATAATGAAGTACCTTGATTGTGTGATAGCATGGCAGTGAGTGACACTTCCTTTACAATTGAGTAGGTTTTAACGAGAATTTACAGGGTGTACTTGTCTTATGATGTATTTGAGTAAAGAAAACTATGTAGAAAGTTTAAAGTACTTAAAAATGCTATTAGTAATTTAAGCTACATGTTTTGTACTACTTTTAAATATCAATATCTACTTTCGAAATTATCTATGACCTCACCAAGGCTTCACAAGTTTTTTTTTTTAGAAAATCAATAGGTAATAAATGTGCTTGTTTTTTTTATATATTATAGGGGGTAAACGAGCAGACGGGTCACCTGATGGTAAGTGACTACCGTCGCCCATGGACACCTGCAACTCAAGAGTCACAAGTGCCGGCCTTTGAGATAGGAGTACGCTCTTTTCTTGAAGGTTTGAAGGTCGTAGCGGTCCGGAAATACCGCAGACGACAATTTGTTCCAAAGATTGTTTGACAAATCTTTCAAGATACAATCTGCAACGTAATAATTCTAGTTTATTGATAGTTCTACCACTCTCGGATCTATCCCGTACATGCTACAGAAATTCCTGAAAATATATTCTTAGCTCGGAAAGATTAATTGAATAAGTTCAATGAATCTTTTGTACAATTAATTTATAGTTTAAGTTGTAATGTACAGATTTTTATTATGAATAAAGATTAATAATAATAATAACCTGTATATTCACCTCAATAGGAATGTGATCAATATTTTTAATCTCACTCCAAAGCACATTAAAAGAGAGACTTGATTCTGCTTTGAGAATTCTTTGATTTTAGATTTTTTTTACCTAAAACTGTATATTTTAAAACTCGTCCGAAGATATTAGATTAGATTTAAACCACGATATAATCTATCACACCAAATATGAGATATAAGTACAAGAATATGTAATAAAATATACCACTATGTTATCCGGGTACCAAAATATTATTTATTGGACAAATGCTGTAATACTGCAGCCTAAAATATTTATTTTTTAAGATCATTCATTTTAAACAAACACTTTCACATCTACTAATTAAAATATGATCGCTGAAATATCGCTAGTGAAATGTACTGCGGAAATTATCACTAAATAATTTAAAACAAAGTCCCCCGCCACATCTGTCTGTTCGCGATAAACTGGAAATCTACTAAACGGATTTTCATGCGGTTTCCACTAATAGACAGAGTGATTCATGAGGAAGGTTCAGGTGTATAATTTGTACCCGTGCGAAGCTAGGGCGGGTTACTAGTATAACATATTTTTAACTATATTACGTGCGGATAATTTTTTTTCATGTACCCCTTTTTTAAAAAAAAAAAAGAATACAGCAAGGCAAGGTTTAAATAACTCAACTTTGTCTTCCTTTGTTACAGATCTCCAGTTTCCAATCGATGTGTCGGGCGTCCAGAACGACCATCCTTTCCTAGACGCAGACAGTCTACAGTCACTGTTCAGGCGGCTGACCGCACTGAACCGATGCGCCAATATGAAACTGGAGCATCATCACCATCAGAAGAGATCGGTAAGTTTTGTTGTTCAACCACTTATCTGTGCAGTCTTGTCATTTGTAATGTTATCTACTGTTTAGTAGTAATAGCGGGGGCATTCAATGACAATATAAAGTAAAGGTAAGATACAGTCATAAAGAAATTTCCAGAAATTCAAATGAACTTGATTAGCATTTATGTACTTTTTGAAAGCGTAGTTGTTCTTCTTAAATACATTTTTGTTTCATGAAGTTTTCTAAAACCCTAACATTACGATTCTTCTCGTAGAGCTTTCTTGCGTCAGCATTTAAAATTAAGTTTGTGTTAGACTGCCGCTTTTTTATCTGGTTTATCCATTTCAGTATAGTTCCCCTTTTTCTTGCATTGTACTCTCCCTTGTACAACATTTCAGATATTGTAGGATTTAGAGAAGCCGTACAGTTGTCATCTGCATCCGTAATGAGTGGACTCTTATTTCCGCTGAAAATTTTACTACCTGTAGGCAATCAATGTCTTGTCCATGCAAGCCGTCACCCACGTCAGCATAATACGCTGATTAGGAAACCTCTGCTGCTCGTTTCGCTGTTCGGATCCAATCAAAGAAAGCATATTTTTGCCCAATCTACGATACTATTATCCTTCATTCTTTCTGTGAATTATCATCTATCATTCTCCTATTACACAACACTAAATGACTGGGAATGACGAATGCCGTTAACCTGGAGCCCCTGTGAGGTTACACCACTTTACCACTGGTAACCGAGTGTCGGGACTTTATCGATGTAGCCCTGTCGGAATACTTACGGATGTAGGTGTTTTAATAGCAAGGCTGCAAACTCGTCAAGGAGACAGTGATTTCAGTCAATATATTCGATTGCAAGGTTGACAGTAATCAAAGAAGTATAACAAGGAATTATACAGCCAGAGAAAATTTTCTTTTTATATAAATTTTCATTCTACATTAAATAATGTTTGAAGGTAACGTAAGCACACCATATACTAGGTGATAAGTTCTTAGTTCTGTAGTTATCTAAAGGTTGTATAAAAACAAAAAGCTCCTGTTTCGCTAGCTGATAGGCCCTGTCAACTTTGATTCATGCGCTTCGTGATAACAAACCGATTTAGCCGTTTGTTTACTGACGAAGGCACAGTGTTGAAGTCCAGTAATGTTTGGGTCCAAAGAAAATGAATGGTATATTGTACAGTAAAGAGTACATATCATACCACAGCATAATATATTTTTTTATTATCTTAACATGAATTAAAACTAAACTACCAGTTGAATTTGCATTTAATATCACGCTACAAACCTTAGGAAGCGGAACAGTAAAGCGGCTGAAACTACGGAGAACGTAGAAACTAAAAAACACACTCAAGCATCAAAATTATTACCAAATTAGATTGAGGTTCTTCTTAGATATTTTGATATCTTATAACCATCAATAACCATATTCACGACTCACAAAATCGTTGTCGTCTCTCTTCAACGCACATCCTTTTAATTTACAATGTAATAAAATAAAACACAACATAATTTCGATTAAAAATAATAAAATATAATCAAGCGATGGAATCTCACCATTATGGTGATCTTTACACCATAATCACCACCGTAAACCACAATTAGTATTTAATAAATATTTATGAATCAATTTCTGCTTAATTACATGCATTCCTACTTAACATAATCACATTAATAAATGATTAATTTAATGATACTCGTCAGTTTCTAGGATACTGACACACTTAGGTATGTTTTTTTTTGTAAACAAACATGTCTGTCAGATCCTTCAAGGAGGATTGGCTAGAAAGGCGAAAAGGCTACCTCTCCTACTGGCTAACACAGGTAGCTTCAAGACACTCCTGACCCTTTGAAGGGACCCTTATTTACTTGCTCATTTGTGGTATAAAGTTGCATACAAATAAAAATATGATCTCCGTAACTTTTTCCATAGGTATGAAAATTCCCGGGTCTCACAAAGAGTCTTGATGATATTATGAAGGTGAGGACTGAGTCAAACAAGTTTTCTATCCTATCCACATTTTTTTAAACGGTCAACCTCGCAAAGTATTTAATTTAACAGCTGATCAGTCTCAAATAAATTTACTTTCAGCCATAAACTCTGATTAATTAATATACTCCCACGAAATATATTGTTCGATAGCTCACCAACCGTATTACAAATTACATAATTTCTGTTTATATTTATATATATAATTCTAGGAAATGTTATCAACGTATTGTTCTAGTTTTGTAAAATGAAATATTGATTAATTTATAAGTAGCGTTAAAGTTTATAACCACATAGTAACTAGTAAAAAATAATATTCAAAAGCTATTAAGGAATCCATCCAGGATTTAAAACAACACTCCAATAAATATATGAAGTATTAAAATCATGTATCATTAAAAGCAATTTAAGATATAGTGATAAAAGTAATAATAGCTGAAATTAAATAAACGTAAATTATATGCATGGAGAAACTACAATAATTATCGTAACTCGTCTAGTAATGATAGTATTTTCTCTATGATTATACAACCTTATTAAGTACTTACACAATGTGGTACTCAAACTTACATAAACCTAAATTATATTTTAATACAATATATGCTGCAAAACCCACTCACCAGTAGCAAAGATAAGATAAGATTTCGGACTTACGACTGAGTGGTTGTGGGTCCAAACTTCACCAAGAACACTCCGATTAGAAAGCACTCCTAGCACTAGAATTTAGCTTTGTTAGAGAGCTTACAAAGTATTAGTAATGTTGTAAAAAGAAGTATTATCTACGTTTTAACGGGAATTAACGCGATCACGAAAGGTATTACATACCTCTGAATTGCCTGACGTTTAAAAGTTAGTATAAAAAGAAGTACTTCAAATAAAACTGAATCTGCATTGCATGTGACAAATTAATCGATCGCGTGAACTACTATAGTAGTTGTCCACGCGATTAATTACTTTTTACATGATTGCCATCACCCCTGGTCGAAGAATTCTCTAGTTGTGTTGAAAATTGTTTTTAGCACAACACTGCTCTTAACTCTTTCCTATATCCCGCAAAAATAAACTGAACTATTGCTAGGAAAACTGATTTATCATCGAGCTTTATTATTCTTATGCAATTAGTATTTTACAACTTTGTACTTTATACAGTTACCATTGAAATTTTGAACTTATTAAATTGAATTATCATAACGAATAATACAACAAACAAACAATAATGAACATTATAACTTTTGAAGATAAAAAAGAAGAAACGTAAATTATTTTCCTTTAAGTCAATCCAAGTTATTTCACAGAATAGGTACATAGATTTTATAGCACTAATTATATCTTCAATTCAAAAACAAACACTTCAACTGAATTTGATTCTACAGGGTACAAAAGTCATCGCCCTCAATAAAGTGCAACTCATTTGCACCACGGGGAGCAATATTACGAACCACTGGATTCATTCACCCCCTCTTCGGAGTAAAGTTGAGAGCCACTGGTTAAAACGTAGAAATTGCACAAAACGAGTTGTTTTACGATTATTAAACCATAAAGAGTGCGTCAGGTTATATAGTTTAACGCACTTAATTTTATTGTAAATTGACTTTATAAATCTATGAAAGTAAGATACCTTGCACATATCCTCACTATCTGCCTATCCTAACTACTATTATAAATGTGAATGCGAGTTTATTTGTTTATTTACTTAATTTGATTCGCCTGTTGGTCTAGCGATTAGTGACCCTGACTGCTGATCACAGGTCGTGGGTTCTATTCCCTCCCAGGACAAATAATTGTTTGATGAGCATGATCATTTGTTTGGGTGTAATTTATCTATAAAATGTACTATGTATTTAGAAATATATGAGTATGTTTATCAGCAGTCTGGTTACCATAGTACAGGCTCTGCTAGTTTAGTTTAGTTAACTAGGCTAGTTTGGGATCAGACGGCCGTGTGTGAGTGTGTCAAGTTATTATTATTATTTTAATTGATCATGAAATTTGGCACATACGTTGTCAAAACGTATGCTTCAGGGTTCCCGAGCCATAGAATAATACCTTCTATGCGAGCGAAGCCGTAGAGAAGAGCTGGTACAAAATAAGTCCTAATAACTTATTAACTAACCTATTAACTAAAAAACTCGAGCAAAACTCTTTGACAGCTCTTTTTTTATGTAGATCGCCAAGGTCTGGAATGAACTGCCTTCGTCTATTTTTTCAGACAATTATAATCCTGGAACCTTCAAGAGTAGAGTGAATAGGTTTCTTTCAGATAGGCGTGTACAAACTTCGTCTTCATCATCACTTTCCATCAGGTGAGATGGAAGACAAACGCCTATTGCATTACCCAATAATAAAAAGAGAGGGGTTAAGCCATAATCCTATTGGTATACTGTTGTATTCCTACTGGTTTTAAAAGTGACCTGGAGTAGGTATTAACGAAAGGCGCGTCACACAGACGAGACTGTGTGCTTGTTTGCCATGATGATATTATGACATATTAAATATATTTAAAATCAATAGGCATTTTACGAATAAATCTATAAGTGCATAGAGTAATGTTGGTCTATATTGAGATTGAGATTAAGAAGAGATTGTCTTGTGCGATAAGGCACTGTTGCACAAATTATTTATAATTATTAGTTACTTATTGTATTATATATCTGGTGTACAATAAAGAGAATTAATATTATTATATGAGATCAGTAAACTCCAGAACATTTGTTGTAACAAAAAAAATAACACTGAATAGTCTTTATTATATACATAGGATGAAATTCATATGAAATGTCAGGACAACGTGTGCCGAGGTTCTGCTAGTTCTACATAAATTAAAACTCACTACAAACGCTATACAAAATTTACTAACATCCAGTTATAAGCCTTAACAAGCAAAATTAATATCAACTTTTAATTAGTTAATTAGCTGAATGACAACTTTGCCTTATTTCGGCAATGTTCAACTACGAACCACATGCACCACGCAGTGTTTCGTTGGAATTTGCTTAACTAACTTCTGCTAGCTTATTAAATATATAATAACTGTATATTATTTTATATGGTTTAGGTATCATAATTTATGTACCTATCAGTTACTTTATTGTGACTGATTTTACAAACACACATTTAACGATTACAAAAGACATTTCAACAAATCTTTGGAGTAGGTTTTAACCTACTTTTAATTCTCGTGCCTAAATCAAACTTTGTATATACATGTAGTTAAGATGATAATAATATAATTCTAAACGCAAAATATATATTGGTTATTTGAAAACAAATTTTAAGCCATTAATACAGTGTTGTAGGTTACTCTGTACTCTATACTCGGCCACTTCCTCAGTCTATTAAGATTGAGGAAATGTTGTGTTGTGTGAATGTTTGATTTAGACACAGAATGCTAATGCATTCTGTTGACCCTCGTAGGACAAAACTATGCTATATAATAGTATTAACAAGCGATAAAGACCATCCATGACCGCAGAAGTACTTGTTATAGGACACAGTAATAATTCCAATAATTAGACACTACGTTTTATATAGACTTGTGGAGCTAGAAACTACTATACAATAAATTTTAAATGTCATTTTACAGTACTCTGATAACGAATTAAAGGTAGCCTTGAATTCCAGATGGAGAGACTTATTCGAAAATGGAAAATTGTCTTTGATATTAGGGACATGAACGAAACAAGGAGGTACCTAAAGTTCATGAGAGTTTGGAATCTATAGATATAGGTGATAATCTTCTGAGGTACTAATTAGATTTCAAAAAAGCTACGACATCATATTGTTGCGTATTGATAAGTTTTAATTTTAAAGAGAATAAATTTTAAATAGAAAATTCACAATACACGTAAATTTATCGGTATGAATTTGGTTGTTTCACGTGCATTGCTCATTTGGTTTAAAATATGTGAATAAAATGTTCTGACAACATGAACAATATTATGCGCCTAAGTTTAATGTTTGAACTACAGTGTAATGTTGTAGTTAAGTAATATTATAAAATTAATCCTAAACACGGTGCCCTCAGAATGAAAGTGGCCTAAATGAAAATGAAATTTGTGATAGCATGAATAGCGTGATCAACGAAAGAGACCGATGTGTAGGCTGTCACTTTCTTACTCATCATTTTGACGCCCAGAAATTTTGAATTAGGTGCGTCGGAGCTGACACACACTTTTTTTTCCTCGGGCCTTGAACGAACAATGAGAAAAGACTAATGCGTTATACATATAGGAGAGTTTTGTTCAAAATGATATGCTTCTAGTCTAATGTCTTAAATTTTGTATTTTTCTTATTTCTCTTAGTTTGTAAACAGAACTTCAAACGAGTTAAGGATATTCGGTTTTACTCATGTGTTTATTTCGGGGATGCCCGACTAATTTCGGATCCGTCGGGGACCCTTTGTCAAGGAGTAAAGCGTCCAATTGCGTATTGTCCGGATCCTGCGTCCTTAATTAATAAGAACTTGAAACGGTCTTAAGCGCTCTCTTCTTTATGAAACACAGTAATTAAACTACTGGAAAAAAATGTTACAGGCTTGGTTTCACAGATATACTGCTTTTTAAACTATATATTAAACGTAGGCTTGTGGTATAGGGCCAAAAGTAAAGCAATCTCGCCTACCAAGTAAAGATCATAACCAACTTTGATTCAATATCATTGAAATTTCAATTAAGCCTTTCATAACTTAAATATTATCTTTTCATTCCACGTTCTCTTTTGATTGTTTTTTTTTTCCTTTGTCTGTCTGTTGATCTGTATTTTTAGTAGAATACTGTTGTATTCAATATATATACCATTTTTTTTTTTTTTTTAATAATATATATCAATATATATATTATTAAAAAATAAAATGAACTGAAACGGACATAGGACATGTTGGTCAACAAAAATTTGGTCGGATAATACAGTTGATAATAACGATGAAAATCAAGAATATGATTATTTTGGTTCAAATTTGCTTAAAAGGAAATGTTTAATGATCCATACTAATATTATAAATGCGAAAGTAACTCTGTTTGTTTATTTGTTTGTTACCTTGTCACGACTAAATGGCTGAATGGATCGTAATGAAATTTTTCAAGGAGATAGATTATATTCTGGCGAAAGATATAGGCTACTTTTTATTTTGAAAAAATTGCAGTTCCCGTGGGATAAATTTGAATTTCCACGCAAACCAAGTCGCAGCCTGGTTGGTATCCTAAGAAACGTTCAAACACAATACAATTTTATTTTCATTATTAAATTATAGAATAGGACTTGACAGTTTTAAATAGAGGTTTAAATTTATATTTAATTAAACAAGTGTTTGTGTGGTCAACCACACATAAAGAAAAACTACTATTTTATTACGCACGTATCCTATTTTCTAATAAAACCTTTACGATTGGTGCCTGTGTTTAACTTTATCGCTGTACAAACTACTAGTTATATATAATTAAACAAGGCAGCTATATGCCTAAATAATTAACGCTTGTACAACAAAAGCCTCAGCCATATACAAAACCCGAGCTTGAACAAATTTAAAACTTTAGTCAAACATAAACTTTGTTGTAAGGCATACTACACTGTTGTAGACTATATGCATAATGAGAATGCTTGGGATTAAATTGCTCTGATTTCTTCGCATTGGTGCGTTTTTGATATTTATCTATTACTAGCAGCGCCTCGCGGTTTCACCCGCGTAAGTCCCGATCCCGTGGGAACGTCGGGATAAAAAGTTAAAGCCTATGCTTTAATCCAGATCTCCAGCTATCTACATGCCAAGTTTCATCGCAATCGGTTTAGTAGTTTTTGTGTGAAAACATTACAAACATACATACAAAAACACAAATATTTCCTCCTTCCTTCCTTTATAATATTAGTTTAGAAGTTTAGATAGAGTAGTTTGTATTCTTTTGTTTTTAATCTTTGACATCAATTTTTGACTGGCCTATTGGTCTAGTGGTTAGTGACCCTGACTGCTAAGCAAGAGGTCGTGTTTTCGTATTTTGTATATATTTTTTAGTACTTATATTTGTGAATAATTATCATTTTTGATAACATTTTTTAGCTTAATTTTCACACTTTATAGCAGTTATGAGTATATCATAGGCCTTCCCAAATGTCTGACTGGGAAGGCAGAAGGTTTGAGTCGTGGAGCTCCGTAACACGTGGTTAAGTTCCGTTATAACCGACTTACCTAGTCTACTGGGTGTCGTGACTGCTCAACTCATAACTGAAATTGTTCTATCCTATAAATACCACCCCAAATGCCTACATGGCACTTGCACTGTTTGATTTATGTAGACTTGGACCTTTGAATTTGTTTCGGCGTTTCTTCTCATTGCTAGTCATAGGAAATGCCGGATTGGCTCAGATCACTAACTACTGGACTGCTGGTCTAGTGGTTAATGAATTGATATTTTACTTGGAAGCAGAAATATCGTCAACTACAATACTTTCGACTATGTCTTACTATCTACGCGTTCAAACTTATATCTATGGGTTACTACTACGGGTTGGTAATCGCAACCATCGTAAATGGAAAAACAATCATCAATGGAAAAGAACATGAAACTGTTAGAATTAGAGATTCAAATCCGGTTTAAAAAAAAAAACAAAATTCGAACAATCGAATTGCATTTGACGTAAGATTATGCAATATTTTTGGAAAATAACGAGCAAGGCCGCAGGCAATAGCTAGTAAATTACGCGTACAGCAAACATTTTACCTACCACCGTTGTAATGTCAAGTTGGTTATAACCAATTTCAAGCTCAGTGGCTACAACACGGAATAATTACATTGTGTATCGCGCCGTAGATGTAATACCTTTGTAAATTGATTAAACAACAATTTTGCATTGATGTTGGCACATTAGTACACTTGCACCACAGTTGTTACTTGTACTTTACTAAATTAAAAGCCTTAAAGTTTGTCTGTCAACTCATTTTACCAGTAGGAACAGAATATTATCAATATAAAGGAATAAATACCGAAGTAGGATTGTTTTTATTCGACTGCAATTTTCTCTAGTATGGCCGCCAAAAAACATTAACAAAAAATATCGTCATACCTTAATAAGCTTTTAGTTACTGGTTTTAGTAGAACTAAAAAATATTGTTTTCTGATTTATACTAAAAATGGAAATGGATGAAAAAAATTTTCATTCTACATTTGTTACAAGACCCCGGTCCGCAAGGTAACGAGGAAGAAAAAAATATAAGTTGGCAGTAGAGACAGTCTATTAACGGATCTAAGGGAATTTAGTAGATTTTGGCCTTACCCCAGATATACAGGATCGCCAGAAATATTGCCAACGGTGGAGAGCAAAGTCAGCAAAACTCCATGGAAGACGAAGTCGGGGTTGGTGTGCTATTGGAAGTCTTCGATGAGACATTAATATCAGAAGATACCGTGTGATTTTTGATCAACCTTAACTTAATAAAAAAACTAAGTAACTATCACATTATGATCTAAATTTTAAATTTTTTGGATCTTAAAATTACAATGAAATTAGGTTTAATTTTATTTTTCATAAACACAGCTGGTATCGTTTATACCTGATATCTTAAACCATCGACATGTAAACGGTACTGAATACATCGCTTTGTCTCAAGATATTGCTTAAGACAAGATTGATAGTTTGAAAAGGTCATTCGTGCACGAGGTTGCTACTAGATACGTAATCGTGTTAGTCATTATGCTGTTGTTTTAAACTTTACGTAATATGCGTGTGTCTATGGTCATTGCACCTTAACGTTGAAATTCAGCTTGAGGCTATGCAATCATTTTTATACTGATAGTTTTGTTCATACATACAAACATGTTTGAGTTCAATGATTAACGAACGTTATGTCTTTTTTATACCACTAACATGGCAAAAAAGGATTCAGTTCGACTGATGAACAAGCCCGAGTTAACATGTTACACCAAAAGGTATTACTGACAACGTAACAAAATTTCATTTATTTTTTCAAAAATAAATAAAGATAAAATTATGATAATTTTAGTGTTCTCTATGAGGTAGAATCCCTGAAATAATATACGTTGTAATTATAGATATGCAAGAAAACTGGTGCAACAAATTTAAAATACCCCACAAAAGAGCTGATTGATCTTCGAATTGTTTAGTTTGCATGAGATGTGACAGCTGGTGGTGGATATCGTGATCGTTAATGCGTGAAATTATTAATCAGGAAGTTAGCATATAAAGGTTTGTTGTAAAATACACTTCAGTTATTTTTTACTAACAATGCAGTCTCCAACAAAAGCAACTCATAATCTCTTTAACAAAATCTCAATCAAAAACTGTGATAATCTTTTTTAAACAAGTTTGAACGTTTGTTTAGTCGTAATCCCATAATAAAGATATAAATCGACAAATACCCACGAACTTGCAAATATTGTATTTGTACGGTGTGTAATCCCAGCTTAGTGGGCTCTGTTCGTAAGAAGGCTTATGTTATTAGCGATTGTCGATCTCCTTTGAGAGCTGTCGCCCTGTTACTTTTAGGTAAGCTGGTGGTGATTAATAGCTAGTTGTGGTTTACTGATATACTGCTCTAGTGCCTTCGATTCGCATTTTAGTGAAATCAGTTATTTCAAACATAGTAGTTCATCACATTCATCATCTTTCTGCTCTTTTCCCAATTTTATTTGGGTTCAGCGAAATGTGTAACACTTGGGAGAGCCATACTTCGGCACATATGGGCCGGCTCGACCGGAGAGATACCACGACCTCACAGAAAACCGGCAGTGAAGCAACCCCCCCACTCTCCCCTATTCCTACCCTTAACTCTCTGCCCTAATCCCACTTTAAAGGGTGGCAACGGAATTGTGACTCTTGAGTTGCAGGTGCCCATGGGCGGCGGAAGTTATTTACCACCAGGTGACCCGTCCGCTCGTTTGCCCACTATACGCTAAAAAAAAACGAGTTTTGGCTGGCCGCCTGCCTGATGACGCCATTTACATTACGATTACATTTCCAAGGATGGTTCCTTGGAAATGTAATCGTTTTTAGACGGGACAAAGGTTGAAGGTAAACTGGGATAAGGAAAACATATAGAGCTAGGGTAAGGGATACCGCAAGTCTCAGATTGGGAAACAGAACTGAGACGGCAGTAGCCCGAAGAGGCCGGGCCCAACCCGTATGTACGTCCTGCGATCGGAGAGGCTACTAGGACAAGGACATCAACTCGCCAAACGCGTTTAGAAATCATGATATTTAAAATTTCCATTAGCCATTTAGTCACACCTAGGTTAGAATAGAACTTTTAATGGTACCACCCTATACCAGTCCAATAAATAAGGAGTTCGAAAGGAGAGTAGAGAGAGAGAGAGACCAATCTATTCTCAATTAGCGAATATATAGCGTAACATAAAAAAGATACAGCCTAATTGGAAGTCTCCTTCTCCCTTGAGATCGGTTACAAAGTTGGTATGCTATAAATATTGCTCTGCGACCCGCTTTGGGGCATGTCCTAACCCCTGCCTGGTGGAACATAAAGCAAATAATTTCTAACAAAAAGCGGACGGCTCCTCTGACGATAGTATGTAATACTAATAACCGCTATACATACTTATAACATGATTTTGTCACACTTATTGCACCACTCCACTCAAAACTTTCTTGTAATCATGTTTTAAAAATAATAAAAGCATCCATATGTAGTATAGCACGTAATGTCAGGCAAAATTGTTTTGACCAACATTTACAATTACCGCAGAAGAACAAGAAGCACTTTATATACCAGGTCAAATTGAATCGCAAACTACACTGAATTGAAACCTACAATTAAACAAATTAAGATCTGTTTATTTTGTAAACATATTTTAAGACCATTACAAGGAACACGCATACCTATAAACTAAAACCTCAATTATTTATATATTTACAAGTAAGACCTTTTCGATAAGCATTACTCACGAGGCATTCAAATCAGTTATTATTGTATGCTACCTTTTTAACTTTTTTCAACGACAACAATCTTCTCTGAACTATCATAATTGACTAACGAGATGCTGTGGTAGTTAAACTAGCCATCTTGAATCAATTTGTTGGCATGACTTTGTAATATCCATGCTTGAAGGTTAGGGACAGTCAGACACAAAAAGCATAAAGGCTTGCAATCGCCATTACAATAAGCTAATAAAAAGGTTTTTTTTCAAACATGACATCTGTAATATCAAGTTGAAAAATGGTGCTGAGTTCCCTTTTTTAACTAGCTTTGGTCGTAACTCTTTCTACGATGCATTTTTAAATTATGAATAAAAATTTTACAGGTTTATACTGACGCCGCGCCGATGCTATTAGATTGACATAGTGAACATTAAAAAAATCACAGGCCGTGTTAGAATTAAAAGCGTTTATTTCTTTTTAACATTATTTTAATTTTACTAAGTTACAAGCATCAATGCTTTGTTTTCATTTGTTGAGATCAGATCTTACATTCTTGTCCCTAAGCTTAAGTTTGTAAAATCAATACACCTTATCGCACACACATATCAATCAAATACACAAAATAATATAGATTCCGTTATTTATATCGGGCTTAAAATGGTAAAAGAGTTCAAATTACTTAATATGTAATTTACAAAACACTTGCGCGACTGTACAAATCCAATGACTTGACACAATATAGCAATAAATTTAAAAGTGGCTCGTGTATCGCGAAATTAATGTTACTGTTTTTTTTGTTTTTGTTAAGCATCGTGTTCATTAAGCCAATACTATAATATAAGAATTTAGTGACAGATAATATCAACAGATCATCTTCAAGATCTGATTTAAATTCGCGAAAAGGATGAAACTACAACTTCAAATTTGATATTGTGATAAACAGACAAAAAAGTCTATTTGAGGCTAAATTTTTATTAAAAAACGTTAGGATCATATTGAAATTTTATTAGTGTTTCATTTTTTTTTGAATAATTTTGGCGCAAGTGTAATCTCTGTTCACCATTCAAGGAGGCTGTAGCTGAGGCTTGGTCAGAAACGTACGACGTGTTGTCGAATGACTTTCATCCAAATGCCGGGGTCTGTCAACGCTGCACCTTATCACCATTGCTGTTTAACATCTACACTGAACTCATTATGAGAATAGCACTCGAGAATTGGTCAGACGGAATCACTATTGGAGGCTATAAAATTTCTAATTTACGTTATGCGGATGACACCACCCACCCTATTTGCAACTAGCATTGATAATATGGAATCTCTGCTGAGCAAAGTGGAACTAATTAGCCTTGATTTCGGCCTGAAAATAAATCGCAGCAAGACGAAGATCATCATTGTCGATAGAGCTATAACTCGCCCGAAGTCACTAATGTTGCAAATTGCGACGTCGTTCAGTCATACATCTACCTTGGTGCACTGACATCAAACAGTGTTGGATGCGCAGAAGAGATCAAACGCCGCATGGCTTTAACTAGGTCTGCCATGGATAAGCTCTAGAAAATACGGAGAAACAGAAACGTCATAAAGGCCATTAAAATGCGACTTGTCAGGGCATTAGTGTTTCCATATTTCAAAATGGCGCTGAGGCGTGGACTCTAAGAGAAAGTGAGAAAAAGAAGATAGACGCTTTAGAAATGTGGTGCTGGACAAAAATGCTTGCCATAACCTTGACACAGTTCAGAACAAAAGACTCAATCCTTCAAGAACTCGGTATCAAACAGCGTCTTTCTTCCATCGGTCAATGTCGTATTCTCACTTTCTTTGGACATATTACACGTCGAGAAGATGTATTTGTGGAACGATTTTTAGTGCAAGGAAAAGTCGGAGGCACAAGAGTGCACGTCAGGTCACCAATGCTTTGGACCGACCAAAACAAAACTGCACTCAATGGTTCCCTCCATGAATGTACAAGAAGAGCTACAGTATGGGAGTAATGGCGACGGATTGTTGTGAAGCTTGCCCCTGATGTGACGACCACGACCGCTCTGCCAAGACTGTTTCGACGAAGAAGAAGAGAAATCTCTGTTACTGGGACCAAGGACAAAATCAATTCAGACTAAATTCAACGTTACTACCAAACCATAAAAAGTTATGCTATATCCAATACCTGCGTTCCACACTCTTCATTTGAAAAATCTAACAACAAAATCTCATTACTCAAAGCAATTTTATTACTTACACTTGCACCACATGCGTAACAGCTTTACAATTAAACATAATATCCATCCGCTTTCGTATACACAGTAAATCGATTCAACTGACTTCATTGGAAAGCAATCAACGCTCTTTAGAGCGAGGCTGATTCCAACGGATTAATTCAATTAAATGGAATTATATTCAGTTTAATTAAATTACATTCAGTTGGTTTACGGGCGTGTAAAATAATTTGAAGTAATTCAATTACTTGGCTTCATTTGCTTGTGGATTATCTTTGTTAAGATTAAGTTACGGGGTTTTGAATACAAAACAAAGTACATGTACCAAGTCAATGTTAGATACATTACTTACTAATTTTTACTGGACTCGACCACGTTTCAATCGAAGCTACGAAAAAAACATATTGTGACTTTTGGGAATCCTGACACCAAGAATACTGGTGGAGCTTAGGCAGGAAGAGGTTAATTACAGCTGAGGCATGAGCTCATCTGCTTTTTACGGCTCCTGGAATATATTTTTCCAGAAAAGAGGGGTACTAGTCCTGTGCTCGTAAATTACTTCCTGGGGCCGGGTCCCGGGATTTCAGCTCCGGGCTATAGACAAAACCGGGATCCCTCTCTTATAGGCTGCCGTATTCTCACTGCGACCAACTCAGTAATGTGTGTACAGAATTTCTACACTGATAGCGCAAGGAGTATAAGTATTATACCCATCATCATCGTCTTCCTGCTCTTTTCGCAATTGTGTTTGACGTCGGCGTAATGTGTAGGTAATACATTTTTTTATGGTAACATTGCAAAGGGTTTTGGCTTTTATCTTTTATGGCCGGCCGCCTGCCTAACGCCAACCCTCACTGGGAATGTAGTCGTTTTCAAACCCGTATGTCCGTCTTGTGATAAGAGCGACCACTAGGACAGGAACATCAACGTGCCAAGAGTATTATTCTATGATTATAAAAATACTTGTAGTGATAAACGTATTTTTTTGTTCACAGAACGACTCTGACGATGACCAGTGTGCATTGAGTGACAAATGGCAGTACGAAAGAAAATCCCGACGATGGTCGCGCGTCGTCGAAATTACACCACAGGCGCAGAGAAGGCTCCAGGTAAATAAATAATTTAGTAAATATAAGTGCCCGACGACTCTAGCGAAATAATTTCCTTAGTTGCCTCCATTGCGATAATGTTCCCGCTCTCATCGCATAGAAAAGGATATCTGTGATACTCAGTTTAATAATTGTATATATATAGTTTTTTAAGCATCCCAGTTTACAAACGAGCACATGACTTGTCGTTGTTGCACACGACTTGTTGTTAATGGTGATCCGCCTGATGGTACCTGGGTATTGACTGATATTCAGTCTTTTTGATTATTCATTTTTCTCCGTCATTGTTCTCCTGTAGAAACATAATTTATCGTTTGAAATTGTTAAAAAAATATACTATATTATTTAAATCAAGCACGTGACATAATGGCAAAGATTTAAATATTGCCAGTTTATTTTATGAGATTAATTGAATTTCTGAAGTTTTTGTGTTGCTAACAATGATCCGGAAGGAAAAAGGACGAAAAATCGCCTACCTACCTATATATCCCTGCTGACAATACCGGCAGTATTCTTTACCAATCAGTGATAGAAGCATAACATTATGGTGATAGTATCGGTGATAGCAGATCCGAGCAAATCCAACAAAAACCTTAATAATATTTACTAACATTGACATTTTGACACATACATTCTGAAATAAGCCTTGACTGAGATTCTTGGTTCGATTAATAGAAGACTTCTGATTTCTCTGAGTATATCGTATACACATCCAAATACTGAATTGAAAGCCCGGAGATACAACTTGTATCTTAATATGGCATTACCCCATCTCCACCCATTTTATTACACAATGTGAAAAATTATGAAGAGGTTTAAACGCCGATATTTTGTTCGATATTAAGATTATGTCGTTTTAAAAAATAATTCTAAACTCGCTTCTTCCATTAAGTACATTGAGATCCACTACAAGATGTAACATTCAATACCTATTACACAAGCATCAAAGAAATAGTTGAACATTGTATAGTTCCTGTGTATTTGAGTTGAGAATCGGGATATCATGGTGGCGTGTCAATATTAGATTTGTGTACTAGTAGATAAATTATTGTCCGTACATCTATGCAATAAATAATGTCAATTAGATAAATTAAAAATATATGGCTATGGCCCGTGTAATAAGACTGTCATTACCCCTTTTATCAAGGGAGTCAAACAAAATAATAAGAATATTAATAATATTTATTGGAATAAAAATACAAGTTCAACTTACATATCACTAGTAACATTAACAATAATTAAAGAAAGTTCAAATTTACTGAATATAATACTATGTTTGATATGTTGAACGTTGACAGCTGTACTAGTATTAACTGTATGACAGCTGTCTGCGCCTTCCATACTTGGTACGAAATTATGTACTTCGTTGAAATTTTGCCTTAAAAATTTATAAATTAAGACCAAAAAACATAAAAAAGGTAAATAAGTAAATGTGCGTGTGCGTGTGTGTGTGTGTGTGTGTTTGTGTGTGTATGTATGTGTTCGTACTGTTTCTTTACATTTAAATTTTTCTTTTTAATTAATTAATGCTTCTGTTTCTGTGTATTGTAATTGTAGAAGCCACTGTTTGGTTTGAGTTTTAGCTTGACTGTAGTTTAGTTTGGAGATGTTTAATGTACTTATTGTTCACTCTTCTATAAATCTGTGTGCTTAAAATATAGTATTGTTTCCTTGCTAAAGCTGTTTTATGGGATTCAGTGAAGCATAATCTGGCATTCTTACGGCTCGAACATACACTATGAATATTAATGTATGTTTGTGCACACACACGTTATGTGTATCCTTGTGTATTGTTTTGTTTTTTAATAATAATAAGCTAATAGTAAACAAAATATAATAATAACAACGAGAATCCCAGTAGCTTATAACCTTCATATCTGGTAGACTTTAAAAGTATATATTTTAAGATTTTATGAAAAATAAATATTAAATGCAATACCTATATTTGACTGTTGTCAATAAACACACATAGTCTAAATTAGATAAAACATAAAAATAAAAATCACTCTACTCTAAACTCACATATTAACAGAGTATTTAACCAGTTAACACCAATATACATTCTGAATAATTAGCACTTTTTTTCAATGATACGAGCCCATTTACCACTTTGCATATTTTACATTTAACCTTTTTTATTATGAACCAAAAACCCATTTAGGCAGAATTTTACATCTAGGGCCCGGTTTCATAATAGTATAATTTAACGTTAAGTGTCCACGTTATTTATAAAAAGTATTAATAAAACTTTTTAGTAGACCAGAGCAAAATATCAAGCAAGCTTTTTACCGTCCTGAAAATCATATTGCGCAATTTACAGAGCTCTTCGAATAGAACAATAATGCGGTCAGGACGTTGATGGACATACCTCATTTCCGTAGAACATCCGGTATGTTTGCGGAACTGGGAATTGATGGATTTCATAATTTTTCCTCAGATGAAATATATACTTTACTCCTTCAAAGAGTGCATGGCAGTCTCCAGTTTGCTTTAGCTCATTGTGTGATAAATGGGGATCCTATAATATCAGTTACCGCCTTTACTAAGTGTTTGGGTAAAATAAAATATATTCATTGAAAGTTAATAAAATAACTACCTAGATATATATTACATTTTGAATTCGTAAACGACTCTTTCTTACACTATTGTATAAACCTCTTTCTTCGCTAATATGACACTTTTGGAGTGAGATAGACGAATGAAATGTCATATTTTTGTGGCTTTAAGGAATCATTCTCAGAACGTCTTTTTAACCTTATAGGTAGGTGTACCTAGTCATAATAATGTAGCTTATGTCGTAACGATACGACCTTCAAGCCTTCAAGAAAAGAGCGTACTCTCACCTCAAAGGCAACACACTTGTAACTCTTGAGTCGCAGGTGTCCAAGGTCGACGGTAGTCACTAACCATAAATTGACCCGTCTGCTCGTTTACCCTAATACCATAAAAAAATAGATTTGTCTGTATGAAAGCAAACAAAATTTAGCCATTGTTAAAAGTAGCCCTGAAACTAAAGTTTTTCTTTTTTTTTTCTTTTAAAAAAGACAACTCCCGCATTAGGAATTACTCCTGTGTCGCGGGGGACTTTACAAACAACGGACACAAAGAACACCCAGTCTAGGGTGCGAATCAAACCCACGACCTCTGGCTCAGCAGTCAGGGTCACTAACCACTAGAGCAACAGGCCAGTCAATCAGTTTGATAAAAGCCAGTGTAACCTGGTCGAAGCGTTTGGAAATTTAGAGGTATTTAATACATATTTCGCGATCATGTTAATTCCCGTAAATATACATAATTTTATGAAGGATTTGTGTTAGGGAATAACTTAGGATAACGTTATTCAATGTTTAATAATGTGGTTACTTTAAGATATATTTTTACATGCTAAGGTTAACTCATACTGAAATATATTAAGTTACTTATAAATATGTACCTAAGCCATAAATAGTAAAACCAGCCTAAAACATATTAATCAATTTAAGATCTATGGTTCATCATTCGGGAGAATCCGATTTAGCAAGTAGCCAACAAAAGTTAAAGTAAATTTTCAAACTACTCCGTAAGAATAATAAGAAAATAATTTTCTTATCAGGTGATTGCAGCAAGAGCACTAGCAGAGAGAGAAGCAAGAGAAGCGAGAGGGGAAGTAGAAGACGACGAAGATGAGACTCTCCCCACAATACGAGTTGGACTTGTGGATGCCGACGGCATATACACGGATGTTGAACCTGATCTGTAAGTGCACAATATTTTTTTTTAATCTTGATATTTGATATTTTTATCATAAATTGTGTTTAAATAGCCTCCAGTTACTTCTTTTTTATCTTAATATACCCATACAAAGGTGGAAAAAAAATATGACATGATGTCTGCTTACCCTCAGATGAAACAGTCGTAATATAGATTAAAGGTGAACAACATAAAAAAATCTTTTATTTGCCATATTTTTATCGCCAATGCCCCAAGCCCCACCTTCATTCTAACTACCAGGCGTGCAGATTCTTCAAGAGCTAAGCTCTTCAGAAAATTGGTGTTACAAATCTAAGTAATGCCAAGGGTAGCAGTTCACTGTAGTGGCCCTTTTTACTCGCTCCAGAATCCCCTTACTACCCTGATCGGATCAACCTTTTTTCTTTTACTTTAATTTTTAATAACGTAGTATGTTTGTACCATATATTTGTAGCAAAATAACTTTACGGATGTTGAACATAAATGTATTTGCTTGTGTTTCTTTAACCAAATGAATTAGGAGTTATATAGGACCATTGTAAGCACTAGGAATTCATTTTAAAATCTATTTTACAATTGTACAGCTACGAATTTTACCATTCCAATGACTCAAATTATTGACAGTCTTTGAACATAAGTAAATATAATAATCTAACACTCTTTTTTTATCTTCTATATGCAGCTAATAAATGTATGCTCGACTTGGCGGGGGCACTGCCGTGCCCCCAGATACACGCATATTCTTTTTTTTTTTCAATTTTGAGAATATGATAACTCTAAATATTTTACAGTTGGTACAGCAACTCAGTTAAGAGATTATGATAATTATGACACGACGTACGCTCACCTATTATACTTACAGACCTTCTTCATAAAATTTATGAGCGACCTTATATAATTATATAGTTATTCTTAATATCACTCTCACTCATAAAATTTAAGTCTACACTAAATGAGAGAGTAATATATGATATTCGTCATTAAACTATCGCAGTTAAGAGATAGGCGTCAAAACAATGATCCCGTCAATAAACAGAGATCAATTAAAATAGTTAACAGATACTTGAAACCTTTTGTATCTCAAATATAAACCTTTTGCACAATCAAGGGCCAATTATTTTTGTGAAGCTTCAAAAGAACGGTTGACTTGGGGCCATAAAATAAACAGTAGCTTAGCCTAGCGGTTACATGGTGCAGCCAACCGCGGTGGGACAGATCTCCCTCTAATCCTTAATATAGGACTCAATCTTGCTATGTCTTCAATTAGTTGTGTTCCTCTAAATTACCTTCTAATTTTTTGGTTAAATATTTAAAGTAGGTATAATTTAAATGATAGAACTAAATAATGAATTATCACTTTAATTAAAAAAATATGTAGTAATGTCATTATCATCATCATTACAGCCACAGGAAGTCTACTGCCTCAAATAAGCCTCCCTAAATGATTTCCTAGAAGACCGGTTAAAAGCAACCAGTATCCACTAAGGCTACTTTTTATCCCGACATTCTCACGGGATCGGGACTTACGCGGGTGAAACCGCGGGGCAGTGCTAGTTTATATTATTTATTTGAGTGAAATCCGTCCAACGGAAAAGGGTTTGCTATAACTGCTAAGAATTAATGGTCACTGAAAGACAAACTTAGCAATATATACACTACCAAATTTGTACTTTATCTATGTGTAACTTTGTTTGCTGACTATCATGACATATCATGAATTTGACTGGCCTGTTGGTCTAGTGGTTAGTGACCCTGACTGCTAAGCCAGAGGTCGTGGGTTTGATTCCCACCCAGGACAAATAATTGTGTGATGAGCATGATCCTTTGTTCTGTGTTTGGGTGTAACTTGTCTATAATATGTATAACCTAACTGATAATAATTTAGAAATATATAAGTATGTTTATCAGCAGTCTGGTTACCATAGCACAGGCTCTGCCTAGTTTGGTATCAGACGGCCGTGTGTGAGATGTGTGAAGTTATTATTATTATTAAAATGGTTTATCTGAAACCATACATGATGCCACGATAGCCCATATAACAACTAAACAAACTAAAAATGTAAAAAAAAAAAACAAAAGTTAGGATCTAAAGAAAAAAACAAATATTTTGTCGCCGTTTTAGTGGCCCTAACGAACATCCTCATTAACACTTCAATGATTATAGATACTGTGAGGCGAGCTTATTAATTTGATTGTTACATGTGATTGATAGGAATGTTAAGTGGATTGATTCAAAGTACGTAACGGATTTGTATCAAGATAAACTGACAGTATTGTTGGATGTCGATGACCGGCTGCCTGTTCTTTTGTTGCAATTATGATGGCTGATGCGAGGCTGATTAGAGTTAACTAATTCTCATGGAGTTATTTCCGTTGCAGTGTCAGGAGGACAGGACAGGAGTCTACAATTATATTCTAGAATTTACTATCATTAGACTTCCCTCTTCATAATAATGCGTTTTACAAGTATAAAAGGTAGACCCATCTCAATATTCAAGCTGGTTTAATGGCATCTTATTCCCTAGTGGGTACCTAAATCCAAGGGAAAGGAATTCAAAGAACAGGATTTATTCTTCCATAATCACTTTGATTCTCACTCGACGGATGTGTGAATAAAGTGTTAGCACAACGAAAAATGCTGACCGCGAGTTTTTTTTTTTAAAGACAACTCCCGCATTAGAAATTACTCCTGTGTTGCGGGGGACTTTAGAAACATACAAGCAACGGACACAAAGAACACCCAGACTCAGGTGGCCCACTAGGCCAACAAGCCAGCCGTTGATTTATTTTATTTACGCCATCTGCGAATTATCCACATATTAGATTAGTTAGGACAACTTTCACAGATGGCACAATTTTAATTTCGAGTTTTTACAGTATTTTCTATATTTTGATACAATTTGTTTAATCCGTTAATTGTTTTCATCCATTTAATGTCGTCTTTATCCATTTGAGGTTGCCTGTGAGAAATTGCTTTTAGCGATAAGGCCGCCCTTAGTACACACTCACTAGATAACTAGAGAACTATTCCATGTACAATAATTCTTTTGCACAATAAAGTTTATTCTATTCTCTATTCTATTCTATATTGGTACGTAGCGATGGCAACTTTGTTCTAACAGTCCCTAGTCTGTAAGCCTTCCTCAAAAAGAAATAAATAAATTTGTAATAGTCGGCATAATAATTCTATGTATCTACAATATCTATGTAATTATGAAACAAAAATGACTGATAAATAAGCCAGATATGTTCATCCGTATTCCAGGACCCATTGTAAAGGCTATATTTAGTTTGGGTCTAGATAGATCCTTTTTTTTGGTGTGGATACCCCCACGGTTCGTCACCTCACCCGGCCAACTGGTATGTCGGACTCGAACCGACTAAAACCACACAGTGTTCCGTCACTGGTTTTCTTGCCGAGGCCTCAGGTGTACCCTAGAAAGGAAATCCCTGTGAACCCCG
Organism: Callimorpha dominula; assembly: GCA_949752705.1. NCBI lineage: Eukaryota > Metazoa > Arthropoda > Insecta > Lepidoptera > Erebidae > Callimorpha > Callimorpha dominula. The sequence goes on from OX457011.1 coordinate 13,925,405, forward strand.
ACAGACTGGGGCCACCTGTTGAGCAAGGCGACCTCACCAAGATGTACCTGTCCAATCTAATTTAGAGAGGCACGCGCGGAATAAGTCGCGCCACCGTCTTAGGCCGGGTCTAGATAGATCTATGTAGTATGTTCGAGAATAGTTTTATTTACATAGAACAGTTGGGAAACAGTTTGTGTTTTTGTTATCGTGTGACAAATAAGAACTTTCTAATGTATCACTAAGTGTCAACACCATTACGATAGAAAGGTATGATAGAAAGGTATCAAAATTTTTTTATCGCTGCTTTTTAAGGGTTGAGTAATGTATTATTTATGTATTTATTGGTTGTTTAGGTGAAGATCTATCACGCAATAAAGTTTTATAATAAAAAAGGTAAAATGTTTTTTCGGTTTCTTTCGATTTCGTAAATTTCTCCTTCAACTTACCTGATGGAAAGTGACGATGAAGACGAAGATGGTACACGCCTATCCAAGAGAAACCTATTCACTCCACTCTTAAACGTTCCAAGATTATAATTGCCTAAAAAAATAGACGCAGGCAGTTCATTCCAGACCTTGGCCACTCGAACCAAAAAGATTTATTGTTATTTAGAGAGATAAATATATTACAAAACTTTTCATAAAACAATATTTATACAACCAGCATCCCAAAACAATCGCTTCTTACCACAGACATTTCCCATTACATTAATAGAAAACCATTCCCTATAATGGACTCTTAGCAAACACGTCAAAGTGACGCCCCGCAAAGGGCACAATGACTATAATTAAGTCCATTTGTTCTATATTACATTTGTAGAGTCCCTTCACCTATCACGTTTCCATTTTGGATTGCTAAACCATAGTAATGATAGGCTAGTATAAGGCGAGGTGGTATTGCTCGCGGGTAGCAAGAAACGAGAGCGATTATAATTAAGTGACATAATTATAAAACAACGATTCTCTGTAAATAAATATAAGGTGCTACTGAGTTATTGTGATGTTGTATGAATGCACTTTGAATGGATAACTTATGCATCGTTATCAAGTCAATGCCTTAGAGCAATAACTTTAATAAACCTTAAGCTCTGTAGATACTATTTAAACTTACTAAATTTGTATGTTACTTACTACATTGGTTTAGTAAAAATTTGATAAGCATAACCGCCCAAAATATGAAGATTTTTAAGAAACTAACTTTTCTTGTAGTTCCCATCAACTAAAATGTCAATATTGTATCCTGACAGTCATAACTTATATTATGAAGCATCTATTTATGAGATGTAACTAACGGATGCCTTGAACACTTGGAATATTTGCTTATGGAAAAAAGTAACCTACAATTCTGTTGACAGTACAGGATCTTAAGATATTAACCTCTTTTTAGGTCAACGTCTCGTCAAATATTTATGAAGTGCATGAATAAAAGAATAACATGCTCACAGAAATATTGCAGTTTGTTTATCCGCGAATCTCGTTAACTATTACCTGAGAAAACGCTGTCACTATGCGCTGGCATTGCGACATAGCCCTAACGCAATATGTACTGTACTGCCCCACATAAAAGGCGTTAGTATACAGAGCGGAAAGCACTTAATGTAAGATTAATTGTTACTGTTTGAATTTGACAGTTTCAATAAGACAGGGTCGAATATTGCAGAGAACGTTCCGTAGATTCGTTATGTATAATTTAACCATCGAAATCTCAGTACTAGCTGTTTGCATTAGATGCCATATTATCAAATACTTTCTTTAAGTCACTACGACAGCATTGAATAAAAAATGAAAAGCAATAAAAAATGTGTGCGCTGCACAACTCAAAATGCCTACAGAAATTACACTAATTCAGGCTTTAAACAGGGCAAAGCCGTATACGAAAACATAATTATCATCGCTTTTGTTTTTAACTCTCCCAAATGCTTCTGAATAAATTCAAAGTGCACTAAGAATGTTTAACTTACCCTGGGTTTCGCTGTCATTGATCCTGGTGTACAGGTGAAACACACATTTTTGGAAATTGATTGGAAATGTACTAGGTTACTTGTGTCTAAAACTCGACTTATTTTTCAATTATACTTCTTAGAGTAGTGTGGAAGGTGTGAAAGCTCTTTTCTTCATCAACTTAACTCCGCGACGTCTTCTGCTAAATACGTACAGAACTCCCTTAAAGGCTTACAAAGGGCGATCTCACTCCGCCTTTCTCCAATGGTTCTCCACTTTAACCAGATCGTTGGTCGTCCACCATGAACTATCCCAACACTAGCAGTCACTTTCTTCAAGATATTAGAATTATTTTGACACGGACCTCTAAAATTGTATTCAACAGCGTAAAATGATGCACTTGGCAATGTGAGTCATTAACATTAAGACAATGGAGATAACGTTTTAATACCTGAATTATACTCTCTAATGATATACAAGCACTTTCTATAGAACAATAAAATTATTAATGACATTTAGTGTTAGGTTATAGTGTTGTGGGCTTGGCAAACGAAAGTTATTTACGATATCCATGGTACTGTACCTATAATAATCATCATGAAAATGAATTTTAAACTTACGCTACTTATTTATAAACGAACTGGTGTAATGGTGTCAAATCCCTCTCTCTCGGATCTTCGATACTTGCTAATCGTGCCTGGTCTGCCGCGGCTCAATGGTTGATGTTGAGAAGTTGTATCTACTCGTATACTAATCTGTGCGAAAACATTCATTGCACGATACAGGATCAGTAGTTACTACGTAGTTCGGCTGGTCTTCGCTAGATGACGCTAAAGTATGTTTTGTTGTATGTATGTAGATGTTGCCACATTTTCACATATTAACACTAAAGACAATAAATGTTAACCATTTGTCAAGTACTTTATACGGTTGGAACATCTCTGATTACCCGTCGTTTCAATCGACTGTCACGAATCAAATGGTGATCACATGTAGATTGTTAAGGCATAGGCATAGTATGTTGACCGTCTTTGGGTTAAATATGTAAGAGGAAATTTTTCTTTATACGAAAAGGGTCAAAACAATTATGTAAGCAACAAGAGCTTGAATACAATGCATATACATTTCATCAAAACCCATAACTGTACGCTTCTCCAGAATTTTTTGTCTCACACAACCAATTTGCGGAAAAAAATCCCCACCCTAAAGGAGGGCTCGTTTCAGTATAGCAGTATCTACTCTGTGGGCATTGTTACCTCCAACATATCCACTTATTATTTCCTTCAAATCAAGTAATAAATAACGCACTAAAAACTACCTTCAAAAAACGAGACAAAGACATGAAAATCAAAGGTACAAGGCCATTTTTTTAAATGAAACCGCTTCTTCGCTTCTTGTACACTAAGCAATATAGAAATATTGCTTAGTGTACAACGTGTACATTCTGTTACAAGAAATTCAATTTAGAAGCCAACAAATCTTATGAACGAAAAGCCACTTTGTAGAACTTTGTGTTTATACAGGGAAGTCTTTAATAAAACTTGGATTTTTACAATCTGTTCACGATTCGCGAAAATACCGCGTAACATACAAAGGATACCCGCTCCTTTTTATGGGCTAAAAAACTCATGCTGACTTCTATTACACAAGTTTTAAGTATTACCTTACGGGCGGCCTCCTTTAAATTGTTTATTTATTACAAAATAATTTTTAATATAAATTTTGAGCAGAGCAGAAAGCAACTCAATTGTTATAATCCCCCTAAGATTGGTATTGCAATGCTTTTTGCAATAACAATCTTTCGTCTTCCTTGAAATTCAACCACGTAGTGAATAAGGGTTTTTTCATGAGGAAGGTTTGGGTGTATAATTTGTTAAGAGTTTGTGTAAGTTGATGATTTCTCTGCTACCCGTGCGAAGCCCGAGGCGGGTTGTTAGTTACAGATAAATTACACCCAGACAGAACAAATAAATGATCATGCTCATTACACAATTAATCGTTCTAGGAACGAACCTCGACTTCTGGCTCAGCAATAAGGATCATTAACCACTCAACTAACAGGCCAGTCGTAAAGTTTAAAAAATTTAAGTTCTCAATAACTTTATGACCTACTTTAGGTCCCAAAGTAATGTTTAACTGGTAAACTGTAACAATAATCCAAACACAAATCATCTACGAGTAAACATGCTTTATTTTAGAGTAATTACATTTCACGTTGTTAAAATGATTCTTAGCACCCTTTTATTCGCTTGTAACTAACTATCTAACTGCCGTACGTCTGTCGGGTCGTTCGGTTTTAATGTGGTTGAGGTCCACCTCACCGTCCACGAAGGCTCGTCAACGAGGCCCGTTGGTCAGGGCTGGTCCCCCCGGACTGCTATTACTGAAATATACTAGTAAGTAATTAACGCGACTGTTTATATTTTAGAAGAATATGTTACATTGTTCTCACATTTCATTTGTGCATATAAGCAATGTAACCAGAAACTTTTTAACACATGTTGAAAAAGAGTCTCCTTGGAGTTTCTTGCCTGTTCTACTCTAAAGAATCTACATATTGGAACAGGTAGAACCTTCACGACTGACTTAGTCTGACTGACTACTACTCTTGACAAAAATTACACAAGTATAATTGGTTTAATTGAAATAAATGATTTCGTATTTGATTAGTGAAAAAAAATCTCTTGGCTCGAGGCAAAGTGGTAACCGAGTAGGTTAGCACATTACAAAGTTAAGCAATACTAGCCAGGTCAGTCTTAGAATGGGTGACTATTCTTGATACATTGAGACCCCTCCGTGTTTCGGAGAGCACATTAAGCCGTCGGTCCCGGTTGTCACACAAACATCTGTGGCATTCGTTACGGGTAGTTGGAGCCCTAAAAAGTCAGACAACCTGGTCTAATTACAGAACTTCGATATCGCCTAGTACCTTATGTTGTGGAGGTCTGATGGCAGTCGCTTCATGTAAAATACCGAAGTTTGACCGTATCGTAGTTAGTCTGACAGCCGACCCCATCTAAGTTGGGAAACGACGCGGAGGATGATGATTAGCGTAAAAAAAACTAACTATGTAAACAAATCTGGGTAGTCGTATCATGAAACTTTGGGTCTAAATGTAGTTTGGATGAAAATACTATAATTTGGCATCTTGGAGCTGATCTGATGATGGAGCTAGGAGGTATCCACCCCCACTAACCACTGAAGAGTTCCCCGAGAACTCTTCAGTGGTTATTAGTAAACCCCTCAAGTTTGGGCTCATATCATTCGTTTTGACTAGTCCATCAGATTGGGCTTAACAATGGTCTGATAATGAAGCCAGGAGCTGAAAAGTGTAACTCCTTTCTACTTTTTAATTTAGATGGCCATTTAATTTTGATTTATAATAATTCAACAAAACTCGTAGTTGGCGGAATTTGTCGGAATAAAAGACTATACCCACGTCTTATGTGAGGTTTCCATGTAATAGAACCCGAGCCGATGTATGATACATATATCGAGTACAAACCCTCATAGGCTGACACTGGGTGTAGCAAGAGGGTTTACTGTGCCATCAGCTAGGATTCTGATATTCCCTACCTCTTGAAAACTTTTTGCTGTACACAAGAAGGATGGCAGGTAATAATGAATTAATCTACATTCATCAAATCAAACAAAAGCACTCACAGTTCCCAAGTAAGATGGTCACGTAGACAGGTTTGAGGCACTTCCCAAGGGAGCTCAAATTGTGTGATAGTCCCACTACTATAGTCTTTGCAAGAGGATTAAAAATTAAGTGGTTCGAAAAGTAAAAAACCTTTTTTGCAGGATCGCCAACTTACATTAAGTATGTATGTTGACCGTTTAAAATTAACATAAATAGCACATTAGTAAGGAGAACTACAAAGTGCAAAGCTGAACAAAGAAAACCGAAAAACAACCTTTCTCAATTTTCACGAAACAATAAATAAAAGTCGGTATTTCATTTCATTATTTCTTCATATGTTGGCTGGGGCCTTATCCCTTTGTTACAAACACAAAGCCCTTAAATCCGTCAACCAGAAGCTGAAGTAAGTTTATTCCAAGTATTTTTCCCTAATTGAATAAAGAGCTTTGTTCACAGAGAAGCCCACGCATTTACATATTGAAGTTTCGTGGGTATTTAGAATACTACCTAATGTTAAAATGGTGAGATCGTTAGACGGTTAGAGGAATAAACTTGTAGTAATGATTTAACAATTTAAACTCGAGAAGAGTACAGCAAACTCGTTATTTTTCTGCTCGAATTGAATCGAATCGAATTTACCGCAGGAGCCACTTTATATAAAACCTTGACTAGTACTGTTAGCATTGCATTAACAGTGTTTATAAAAATCAATAACTGTTGCTATCCGTTGTCGTGCCGTGTCGATTAAAATAACGTCATCTTAGTTCGTTTTGAATAAGTTTTTATGCGGCAATTATACAGCATTTGAATAAATGGAGACTGTCGCTGCGTGGAAATACGCTGACAGGGTTTAGTATAATGTAGTGCCGCTGAGAAATAAATGCCAGTAACAAATAGATCTTATTACGAAGAACACAATGTTGATTTCATATGAAGAAATTAAGTCAGGTTTTAGTTTAGTCGAGTGTACAAGAGAATCGGCACCAATGTCTTATTTTATTTTAATTAGATAGATAAAATAAACCAATAACAAGAGTCATCTTCTTGAAGTGGGGCGCTTGTTTAGGTCGAAATAATAACTAATATCCCTGCAAATTGTCCATCTCGCGAGCAGTGGAATTTATTAATGGCGCAGAAAACTTCCCCACCTTTTCCTCCCTTTTAGAAATGGAAGGTACTAATTGCTATTAATAATAATTATTAAAATAAAATAAAAAAAAGTCATATAAAATAACCTCGTAGCAAACTTATCTCTTTTTGGGAGACAGCCTTGGCTTAAACAAACCCCTCACGATAAAAAAAAACTAAAAAATTTCGAACGTACGACCCGTACAGTGTACCTATATAAGTACTTATATAAGAAAGCTAAATCGGCCAAATCTGAAAATAAGACAGTTCGCCTTTTCGTTTATTAACGATGATTTCCAACAAACTTCCTCACCAAATTGTAACCAGACCAAACCTCTAATTAATAACGCCTAATATTGTCTAATTTAATGGAAATAAATTGTTATTCATTAATTTGTCGAGTTATAAACTTACCACTTTGTACTACGTTAAAGTTTGACGTAACTTTGAAGCCTTAAGAAGTCTGAAGGAAGTTTTATGGAGATAAGTTACTGAGCTTTTAAACCGGAATCTGTTTTTCCTTTTGAAGAAATATTAGCATTCTTCTAAACAGTTCAAAGTATGTCACAAGTAAATAAACATTTTTGATGTGTTATTTATTACACACTAGCAGCGCCACGCGGTTTGACCCGCGTAAGTCCCGATCCCGTTTGAATATCCTGACAAAAATTAGTCTATGCGTTAATCCAGGTCTCCAGCTATCTACGTACCAAGTTACCAAGTTTCATCGCAATCGGTTCAGTGGTTTTTGCGTGAAAGAGTAACAAACATCCACCCATCCATCAAAACTTTCATATTTATAATATTATATATATTATAGTGGGAATATTAGTGGGATTACATTTTTAATGCGTTGGAACATTATTTCAATTTTGAGATTGGATAATTACTTACTAAATTATAATTAATCAGGCTGTAACATTTGTTGGTCAAATGCAAAGTCAATGAAACCATACCAACCTTATGTGGCTAAGTGAGGTTCGCGGAGGCTATACCCGGGTCCCTTACAGTCGATCCACTTGTGACGATTATGACTCTTCACGGTTAGGTCGTGTGAGGTGATCACCAAAAAAAATTATTTAGTTTATTAATTATTTCATGTTAAAATAACCCCGTTTTTTGTTACAGATTAACAGTACCAGGTCAAACAATGATACAGTTACCAAGCGACAAAGAGGATGAAGAAGAAACTGGGACACGTTTCCGGCGCACTGGCTCCGAAAGACTGCGAGATGGTGCCAAAGCTTTACTACGAAGAGTAGAATCACTTAAAACGAGAAGAAGAAAACGACAAAATCGTACAGAAGTCATTGTCTCCTCACCGCACTTTCTTGACGTCCAGCAGGACAAATATGCAGACCTCAGCTTCATAGACATGACACCTACAAGTCCTACAGCATTTCCTTTCCCAGAATTCCATAGTTCTCCAATACATGCAGCTGCGATAAGAACCCAACCTCCTTCTCCTATGACTGTAATGCCTCCTTCCCCAATAGCTCCTTTAGAACAATCGTTTGTCCTGCATCCTCCATTTGGCGATGACAGTAGTTATGCGTCGGATGGCAGCATGAGTTCAAGTAATAAGAGTTCGAAGTCTAAATTAGGTAGAGCGAAAAGGATGTTTCACAGAGGAATCAAGAACGACGACTCGAGCGCTTTAAGTGATTCAGAATGTCAACCAGCGAGTTGGAGGCATAATTATTATAAAGATACACACAATACTCATCAGAATACTGAGGTAAGTGATTCCAAAGGTTTCGTTGAGAACTATACTTCTTTTTGTATTTTGATCATGCTTTCTTTACTACCAATTACAAATTGATGAATAAAACGAGCATATGGCTCGTGATAGCATCTGTTTTTATAAATTTGTAATTGTTATGCTGTACATATAGTAGGGGCCTCTAAATTTACTTCGCAAAGATTAGTTTATTAGTGAGCAAAATGAGAGCTTTGCGTATCGCTGGCGCTTTGCGTAAGTTTCTATGTCACTGTAATGTAATTAGGTTACACAAACTTACAAGAACTGTAACAATTGCACTAGCTGTGGCAGATCTTGAAGATTGAATTAAATTCCCTTTGCTACAGTTATTTCACGAGACATGTATTCAGAGACTGAAAATTAGTTTAACTCAGAGAACACGTACTTTTCTCGCGTGGGAGTAGGGTTGGTATATACATACAAGTATCTGTTATGTTAAGTTCTTAATTAATCTACAATCTAAATAAACTAGAGGTACCTACCTAATCTAAACTAAAATTAAGCTCTTTCCTTTATCTCCTTTGGTACCTGCCTACAGATTGCAATACTAAAAACTTATATTATACAAAATACGCCAAAATATCATATTTTATGTTAGCAATTTCTATTATCCTTCTTTCAGGTATACGTAGACCCTCCTTCACCAGTGGAACTAAAACCAGACCCTGAGGTACTCCGAGAAGTTCAAAAGTCACCAGGTCATACTCATCATCGACGACAGGCTATAAGAACGAGCTCATTGAATTTAGGGAAAGAGGGTCAAAAGTAAGTTTGTTTTTTTTGTGTTTTTTTATTCGGTGTTCGATTGGCTACCTCATTTTCTAATAAATTTGTGCTTACAATTGTAAAGTTTGGATTTCGATTCGATGCCCGGGTCGGGGACAAAGTGTTATTGGGTTTTCTGTTAAGGCATTCTCAATAGCAGCTTTAACACAATGAGTTACAGGAGTGTTACTCCTTCGTGCCTCAAACGAATTGGAACTGCCCAGCTAAGGACTAATACAGTCCAGTCTATAAAAGACTGAAGTTACATAGCACATCGGTTGTATTGCTGGAAATTTCAGCTAGTACCTATGAAACAAAAATTCCAAAAACCAGACAGTCACTAATAGGTACGAAAAATGCGTGTTTAGAAATCGAAACTTTTTTTTTTTTTATAACTTTACACATCTCACACACGGCCGTCTGATCCCAAACTAGGCAGAGCCTGTACTATGGTAACCAGGCTGCTGATAAACATACTTATATATTTCTAAATACGAACGTATACGAATAAGAACCAATTTTCGTGCTCATCACACAATTATTTGTCCTGGGTGGGAATCGAACCCACGACCTCCGGCTTAGCAGTCAGGGTCACTAACCACTCGACCAACAGGCCAGTTTGTTTGTTTCAAATCTTCAAAATTTCCAATGAAATATGATCAGAAATTATCTGTTAATCTGTTTTGTGTAATCTGTTAATGATTTAATTATTACACATTTAAGTAGAAACCGTTCAGGAATTGTTTATACTCGGTTTGTTTGTGTTTTGAATAAAATTAGGAGATTCCAAGAATATATTCTAAGTCTCTTGAACTGTAATTTTAACCATGTCTGTTGTATTCTTTGGAATAAACTATATACTATACTTATAAAGATAAATCTCATATTTCTTTGTGATCAGATTGAAATTTTAATTTGTATTCGTATTGGTATGAATATCTCCACAGAACATTATTGATAAACGATGTGTTAAATTTAAACTTCTAGAAACTATTCTATCAATGAAATGAAAAATAGGTAGGTATCGGTGTAATGAAATCAAAACCAACATTGAGTATTACATAGCTTCCATACATGGGTTTTTCTAATAGCAAAAAATTACAAATAAACAAGTATAATTTCTAATAACAATAAAACTTACAACTACGATAATTGCCTTCGATGTCACTCTCTTTACAAAAGGCAGAAAAGAATCCCAAGAACTTCATGACTGGTATTTTTCTTCTATATATTAATATGAAGAGAATTCTTTGTATGCATGTTTTAGAAATTGGTGAAATTTGAAACAATTAAAGGTTTTGTGTAGAAGAAGTGCAGAAAGCTAAAATTCTTTAACAATATGTGTTACAATACAAATTATAATTAAAATACTGGACAATGAAATAAACCAAAAATAAATAAACCACCAACCAGGCGATCTCTTGTATTATAGTTTTTTTTTTTTTAAGAATACTAGTAACGTGGGTAACTAGTATTCTTGTTAACCCCTCCAGCTAAGCTTAACGCTTGTGTTAGGAGTGGGTTCACGTCGGTAGTGCACTGGGTGGGGTTCGAACCGGCAACCACTTGATCGCAAGTCCGACGCCTTAGCCATTACGCTACCGCCGCATTATATAGTATAGTTATTAAGTAACGATAACAATTGTACACAAGTGAGTGGATTAATTAATTATTAAAAAGAAAGCTGCTGATGTCTGTATGTCGTCGTCGTCGTAGAAAAACGACAGATTAGATTTTTAGTAACTTTATAGCAGAGCACTTTAAAGTTTTCAAACGATGTTTTACGTAATATTTTGAAAACGGCTGTTTCTGTTAATGAAATCTGAAAATGTTACTGTGTATATGAGCTTTGAAAAATGTTTTGTTATATGATAAAGTATAATGTTTTCAGTAGGTTTAAACTTTAGGTTAAAAACAAAAATCGCCAAAAAATCAAATCCGTCGTTTTTCTACGACCGCTATGCTTTTCTATGTTTCCTAATTCCTAAAATGTATAGCTATGCTTACTGTCCAAAGACTACTACTGTGCAGTAATCGGCCATATTTGAAAGTGATAATAACAAAAGTAATTACTCCAGAACCCATTAGTAGCAAACGAGTGCCGTAATGTACCATGTACTAATGATAGCCGAATAAGTTATTGCTGCGCTAATGCTCAAAGTTGCTACTTGTAATACTGTTTGTAGTTTTGATAATTTGAATTACGTGGACGTGTGAATCAATAGTGCTGTAAATAACCTTTTAAAGATAATGAAATTTAATATTTTGAGGGTTTTTTGTCATTATCTGTGTTGTGCTTGTGTGTCAAAGCCCGAAAACAACTGTTGAACAATATGCGGATGCGTGGAAAAAAGAAAGATCGGAATGGGTTCGTAATTATGTTTGGATTTTTCACGTTTTTTTACAAGTAAGCTGACAAACATGGAGACTGCCTGCCTGATGATAAGCAGTGAAAATACTCTATCTCAACTTCTGTAACGTCACTTGTGCGTAACCAACCTTAGTCCACTGTTGAGCTCTGGTTGGTTTACCGCGGTTTTCCTTATAGTACAGATACTTCAGCAATTCGGTAGTTAGCCTGATACAATGTAATTCCACTATCCCACTAATGCTACTAATATTATAAATCTGAATGATTGGGTGGATGGATGGATGGATGGATGTTTGTTACTCTTTATATTTATATGATGAAACTTGGTATGTAGATAGCTGGGGACCTGGATTAACATATAGGCTTCTTTTTATCCCGATATTCCCACGGGATCGGGACCTATGCGGGTGAAACCGCGGGGCGCTGCTAGTAGAAAATAAAATCTATCACCATAAAAACCAAAATATTTTTTTTAAGGAATACATCTGGTGAAAGGGCTTTATTATTATAAAAGCAATAACTTACAAATAATCTTTAAATAGACAAAGACGACAGGTTAAATATATTTAGTTTTGGTGAAATACCATTGAATTTCATGCAGTAGACTATATGTTTTTTTTAAGACAAATCCGCATTATCAATTACTCCTGTATCTAACCACTAGGCCAACAGGCCAGTCAAAGGCCTTGGTATGTAAATAGCTGGACACCTGTATTAACACATAGGCTTTCTATATTCCCGATATTCCCACTGCATCAGGACTTACGCGGATGAAACCACGGGGTGCAGCTAGTTAGAATAATATATTTTTGTGATAATTAAACCAACTTTTCTCTGCCTGTTCCAGATTTCGAGACAGAAGCCTCAAGCGAGACAAATCTGCGTCACGGAGTTCAGAACTGGACAGCAGCCCCAACTCGGCAGGCTCTAGATCACACGATGGTGACCACGACGACGATGATGATAGCCTTGACAGTAAAACTAAAAAGTAAACACCCTACTAACATTTTTAATTATTTTTTATGCCAATAAAGTAGCAAAAAAGCTTCCAATGTTACTGATAGAAAGCAGTCCTCACACATCGGTGTTCTTGGAACACCAGAGTTGTAAATTGCACACTGCTGATCCTGTAAAAACTTTCTGCAATCCTTATCATTTTCACCTTAAAACTCTTCTCTTGGAAAAGGCATGACAGATCATACAACACATCATCTTCACACAAGACATCCAATCGGTAAAACACTCAGTTGTAATAAAAACTTATTTTAAGGCTAAAAGGTTTTACAATTATAGAATATCAGCTGTTGCCATCTATCCCACAGGAACCGTTCATTTTTCCGGAATAAAAAGTATAATTTCATCCTGATCCGTTTAGCCCTTTTTGCGTGAAGGACTAACAAACATCCATCCATCCATCCATCCGTCCTCACAAACTATCGCCTTTATAATTTTAGTAAAACTTTTTTCTATCTCTATGCAAAGATATACACAAAATCCATTGCTTAATATTCCCAAAGAGAAAATCGTCTTTGGAGACGACTGCCAACTAAGTTTGTCATCTGTGTTGCAGGAACAATATCCAGCGATGGTATTCATTTAGAACGAACACTTTAAACGGCGGCCCAAAAGCGAACAATACTTTACAACCCTCGCTTAACCAAAAAGATCCTGATTCATATTGTAAGTAACTAAATTTATTTCAGATTATAGGGTTTTACTCACGTATGCATTTCGGGGATGTTCTCCTTAGCTTCGGAATTGATGGGGGCCCCTTATCAAAGGGGAAGCGACTTTCTACGTCGGTGTCATGTGTCACACTGAGATTTATTTTTTACTTGTTAGCCTAGAAAACTGACTTGTAACGACGAAAGCATCCCCCAAGTAGCGCCAACTATCCCGGTCTTGGGCAGTATGCATCCATCCGCTGCCAGCCACCTTCTTCACTACGTTTGCCTAATCACGGTCTCCACTCTAGCACATGTCGGCTCTAGCGACTATCAGTCCGCCTGGAGACATGACCGGCCCACTTCCACTAATCAGTAGATTACCAAAATCAGATTTTTCTGCAATCGAATAAAAGTCAATCAATTGAGTACACAATTGCAGATTTTAGTACACCCATCAATGTTATCTAACTATGGACACTTTTTCAGTATCCCGACCGATGTCATCTCTCTCCTGCGGTCAACTCCACATTCTACGGAAGCTTGCTCTACTCCGACTGACTGCGTGTATGGAGCGATACTGTCCTTCTCATAAGTCTGGTTGGAACTGGGAGCTACCCAAGCTGATTCGGAAGATCAAAACACCAGATTATAAAGGTGAGTTTATTTTGTCATATATAGCACATAATAAGACCAGTGTCGACGTACGGTAGGTATAAAATTCGTAACAAATACGTGCGACTCAGACTGGGAGTGCGCGACACCATTGATAAGATGCATGCCACCGCAGCATACTCTACCTTTAGGACATGGGGGAATTTAAATTTTTCGAACACAATGTCGAGTACATGAAATATAGAAGAGAACAACTCGGCAGGCTGACCAAAAAACTCTTTCACATTTACAGCCAGAAAGAGAGATAGATAATTAGCCCAGAATAATTTATTACTGGCAGTGCTGTTTTCATGAAATTAAATTTAATTATTCAACTATTCAATAGTTTAGTGTAAATCACCTTCTAAGAATAACGAATAACGAAAATTAGACATGATTTACTCTCATAGTAAATCATAATAATTTTCGCAGTATTCGTCTTAATTACGTGCGAGAAATAATATAACAATAACATTGACATAACATTAGGTCGACCTCTCAAAATCAACTACTAAAGTTTTCCCATTTATTCTAAGGGTGCCACGGCTACTTTGGAAAATGGAATAAGTTGGATAAACTTGATTCTAGCTTTACTCAATTACATTCGGAACACTGTTGGAAGTTTTATTGCTTTATAACATTACTACTATTTGACAATATAAGCTTATATGTAAGTTCATTGCACATAGTTGTATAAGCAATTTGACAGAAACTACAAATTATAATCTAACTGATAATAATTTAGAAATTTATAAGTATGTTTATCAGCAGTCTGGTTACCATAGTACAGGCTTTGCCTAGTTTGAGATCAGACAGCCGTGTGGCCCGTGTGTGAGATGTGTAGAGTTATTATTATATTATAGGCTACAAACCGTTGTCTTTGACTATTTTTCTGTAAATATATATGAATATCTTTGTGAAATAGAAGTTCCAGAAGAAAAACTCAGGCTTGCTTTGTAGATGCCAACGACGAAAACATTTTAAGCTTATCATGTTCGATCTTAATTATTTACTCGTCTTGAAACTTCTTGTGTTTTTCATTACTAGGACTAGGAGTGCTCGTTGGTAATCCTTACTTACAGGAACCCATTAATCCTTGTATTTTGAAAAATGTACTTAATAATGACTCAAGAGTAATGGCTGAACTGCAAAATGGTCATTATTAAGTTCCATAAATATAAAA
Source organism: Callimorpha dominula (assembly GCA_949752705.1). Lineage (NCBI taxonomy): Eukaryota > Metazoa > Arthropoda > Insecta > Lepidoptera > Erebidae > Callimorpha > Callimorpha dominula. The sequence goes on from OX457011.1 coordinate 13,940,497, forward strand.
TGGACACTGCACCACTGTGCCAATTTTCAATGGGGCTGGTTCGTACATCTGTTGAGTGAACGTATAATCTACACCAATTTTTGGAAAATTTTATATATTAACAAAGAGTATATAGCGTGCACATTTTACATTAAATTTACATTATAAACCGAGAAGATAAATACCAACAATAAAATCATAATACAAGTAACAGCAATAGTAATACCGCTACAATGAAACTTGTTACTGCATATGCCATGTAACATTATAATAATATATATTTTTTTTCTTTTAAAAAGACAACTCCCGTATTAGGAATATTCCTGTATCGCCGGCTTCACAAATATTCAAACAACGGACACAAAGAACACCCAGACTCGGGACAACTATTTGTGGATTACACAAATTTTGTAGGATTATGTAGGATTTAAACACACAACACTCGGCGTGGCGTCACTACACCGCGCCGAGTATTGTGGTCTGTTAAGTCGTGCCCTCATAACTGGTGAGGTGACCACTTAAACCTTAGACTTTCTCCTTTCTCCTTTTTCTTAGAGGTTCTTCAACACGGATAAACATACATTTTGTTTTCATATTATACGTAGAGACCCAATGCAAACAGAGATATTCATGCATACAAATATATGCACTGAGCGGGGTTCAAACACGCGACCCAGGGCGTGGCTGTCGATTGCACTACCAACGACACAGAAGTCTTCACTTGTCCGAAATAAGTGCTAATTTATTAATTTTAAAATATATGTTAATTTGATCTGCGCACTGGTTTTATTATTAAAGTACGTTTATCAAAGAAAAAATTACTTATCTATTATCAATTTTATTGAATATTCGAATAGCGTTTAACGTAAGATTTTGCAAAATAATAAAATTTGACAGCTCTGTTAACTAATCCGATGATCAAATCAAAGTGCCTAATAATGCTATTAGCAATTCAATATATTATTTGACAATTGTTAATTAGCCTTTCAGAAACCAGAGGCTCTTATAAACATACGTTTGCGATATAACCAGATAATAAATCGATATTCATGAATCGCTAACGTCACTTTGTGACAATATTAAAATAATTACATTATTCTTGTGTTCCAGATAAAACAGTTTTCGGCGTACCTCTAACTGTGTCCCTCCAGAGGACAGGTCACGCACTACCAAAACCCGTACAATGTGCCTTGAACTGGCTCAAGAATAACGCTTTAGATCAGGTAATAAAAATAAATACCGAATGATGACGTTTCATTGCGAACATACAAATTTACAATACTATTAAGGTCAATCTATAATACGGATTTCCATTTTTGAACAATCTTGGTTACTAATTTAGAGGAAATAAAACGGATGTTGAGATAGATTACCAGATGTCGTGATAATAAATAAATACTCAAAACTAATAGATAGAGGTAATATATTATTATATTCTCAGATGTGTGTGTGTGTGTTTTTAAAGTAAATATAGATCGTCAGATTCATCGATGATTAATCTTAAAAATTGACGGGTAGATGTAAAGATAGATCATCAGTTGTGTCGACAATTTACTTTAAATCTGACTGATAAAGATAAATCATTAGATGTTTCGACTATTAATTTTAAAGAAGACAATAATGTAGGTAAGGATAAGCTACAAGAATACGACTTAGATATACACAGATACGAAAACTATAATCAGTTTAGGATAATTTGAAAAGAGTTGTGTGTAACTATTAATACGTTTTTACAGATGGGTATCTTCAGAAAGGCGGGTGTAAAGTCTCGGATAGCGAAACTTCGAACCACAGTGGAAGCTGCTGGTGCAGCTAACGCAACCTTTGCAATAGAGAACTTAAACACTATAGAGCCAAACCAGTCCAGTCTCAACTTCGATGGCTCTCAGGCCCATGACGTAGCTGACATGGTGAAGCAATACTTCAGAGAGTTGCCTGATGCATTACTAACTAATAAGCTTAGTGAAACTTTTATTGCAATTTTCCAACGTAAGTATTCTCTTATTTTGATATTTAGTACTTATTATGAAGTTTCCGAACACCTCATTTCTATTGAAACCATACAAACTCAATACTTCAAAAGCAATTTGTCCCATCCAGTAATCTTTCCCAAGACTTACCTAATCCCGTACAAACATGGACATCAAATACAACTGGTAATGTAGTATATAGATATACATTTCATAAGATTCTATATGTTTCTACAGATGTTCCTGAACCACTAAGGCCGGATGCAGTGCAATGTGCCTTACTGCTGTTACCTGAAGAGCATTTAGAGGCTCTGCAGTCACTACTAATATTCTTGGCTGACGTAAGTATACGCATATCGAATACAGGGTGTAAGTGACACCGTACCGAATCCTCAAATAGTGCATTAAGACTTATCATTCTGAGTTGCAAATCAGTGGATATTTCTGCTGGAAAATTGAAATTATTTTTTTTTCTTTTAATTTTTTTGCTTAAAAGTGATATCACAATGAGTAAACAGAACATTTTACCAAAAAGAAATCAGTAAATACCCCCGGCCAAAAACGTAATCAATTAATCAACAAAGCGCTCGGCGCCGCCGCTTTGACTGCGCCGACTCGTTTCATTGTAAAGCGCAAAATCAAACTATTGACTGTAAATCCTTAATCTCACATTTTTATGATGAACTGACTATCCGAATAAAGACGTTTTTGTAAGTTATTCGCGACGGTGATACTTACACGCTGTATAACTGAAACGAAAATGAGTGAACATGAGTTTAGACAGCAAATTGATAAGTTAATTTCCTGCTGCTCCTACACATCCTTTAGAAACATCGATGGTGAATATTTATAATAATTTCATTGTAAGTTTTAAAAATAGCGAAACTGAGTTACAGAGTGAGCATAACTTCGTACAATGAACCCCACTGACTATAAAAGACATATTTTTGTAGGTGGCAGAACATTCGGCTGTGAACCAGATGACGGCATCAAACTTGGCTGTCTGCTTAGCCCCTACGCTACTGAGGCTACATCATGCACCTCCTCAAACTGGAAGCACGAAGGAAGGGAATTCTAATAGGTAAGATGTCTCTAGTGTCAAACGAAAAGTTAAGTGATATATAAGTCATGCCGAGATAATAAGTTCGACAGTCTTGCAGACAGTTCGAAAAGTAATAGAGAGTAAAGCTTGGGTAAAAAACGAACATCCATATGGTACCCATAAAACTTGAGAATTGTAACTTCTTATTGCTTGCTAGTTTTGAGCATTGACTTAGTGGCTGTCGTTATTCAAAATATTACTAGGTATATCTTAACTAAACTAAGTTAATATTAATTCAAATACTAATAATAAAAAAAAATATTCATATTATTTGGGAGTGATAGCAACGTTCGTCTAATGGACGAACGTTGCCTTATGAAAAATTACAAAAAAAAAAAATTCTTTCCAGGATGGTTATAGAAAGTGTAGCTGACCAGCGTCAAATTAGCGAGAGTCGAGCTGCACATGCGTGCCTATTACTTCTTATACAGAAACATGAACAATTGTTCTTAGCTCCTGCTGATATGTTGGCAAGATGTAAATTTAATTATTTTGAAGAAAGTGTGCCGGTAAGCGTTCTAATTTTTATAGTTGAACAAGAAAAGTAAAATGATTTTGATAAATATAAATATAAACAATAAAAATGGGACCCACAAACTTAATTATGTTATAGCCCTTTATGTTATTCATTTGAAATACGCAAGTCACAAAAATGACTTGATTAAAACTAAAAATTGCTGTAAGATCAAAATATCATTTAATTGTATCAAAAATTATTATACAGTTCTTTAATTATAAATAAGTATTAGTCACCATACCGCAAGGGAACGGATGGCATTACATGGGGACTTCTATAAATATATAAGACCAGCTGACCCGCGCAACTTCGTCCGCATTTGTAAATTTTTACCGTTTTTGCAACATTTTTCATTAATACTCCGTTCCTATTAGTTGTAGCGTGATATTATATAGCCTATAGCTTACTTCAATAAATGGGCTATCCAAAATAATGTTTCAATTCGAACCAGTAGTTCCTGAGATTAGTTCAACCAAACAAACAAACTTTTCAGCTTTATAATATTAGTATAGATAACCAAACATCTAATTTCCAGGTCGCATTGGAAGAATTAGGCGGTGATTTCAATCAAGACTGGAAAGGTTTCCAGCAAGCCTGCATAAAAGCTTTACTCAAAGAAGCCAAAGAAAAGTAAGCTTTAAAAAATTATTTACTTCTACCCTCAAATATCTAAACTATTAAAATTGTTTGTAGATTCTCTTGACATCGCAGTCTTCTTCAATATTCTCTTTTTGTAAATTATTTCTTAGACTCTAACTTTTTTCATGCTTTTTTAGAGTCAGTGGCCGATCAGGAAAGAGGTGAGACATCGGTGTTAGCGCGTTGACCATAGATTTTATTACATCATCGATGTAGAATTCATCTGTTTCTTACTGAAGATAGAAATTCAAAATTAGAAAAATGCTTTTGTATTATTGTTAGACAAACTAATATTTAGCGCTAGTATTTTTGACGTCATATTGAAAAGAAATTGTTTTTCGGGCTTTGAATAAACTAGCATTCAATTCTTGTTTTAAAATTTTACTTTTATCTGTTTTATAAACATGATCATTTTAAATAACATATTCAACAAATATGTACCTACATGTAACATTAAACAACAATAGACATGCCTAACGTTGAGAAAATGAAAACAAACAAAATGTAGTTTGTATCTCCAAGTTAATAGGCAACAAGAAGACAATTGAACGTACCCATTCTACGTGACCTATTTTTTTTAATTTTTATACCCCTACCCCCCTCCCCCCTCGGTGACCACCCGTAGTATATGCCAAGACCCCCCCTTTCCCCCCTAGTTTTCACGAAGTAATTTATAAATATGGTTTTAAATAATTTTTTGCCGACAGAAAGTTAAAAAGCGTTAAACGCTTGCTTGTTGCCACCTGTGAGTTTAAAAAGCGGTAAACGCTGCGCGCCGTATTTATATTTATATATAGCTCGAAAAAGGACAAGATTTCCCTAAAGGATATTGACTACGTGACGAAAACCCCCTCCACCGCTGTGACCAACCGTGGTATTTTGACGACCCCCTCCCCCCCAAAATGGGTCACGTTGTATGGGCACGTTCCCCAAGACGCCATTTGATAAATTTCTCAGTAACCCGGCTCTTATACAATCTAGTTTGTAAAAGTTGTTTTGTTGCCATAACCTTCTACGTATTTGAATGCTATTCATTTTGCTAAATGATCGACTATATATTTTCGTTCTCATGTTTTCTTAATTTATTATTCTTCAGTAAGGAGCAGATCAAGTTCTAAATAATTCCCATCGAGCCATCGATCACGTCACATCCATTAGTAGTCCTGTTATGGCCACTTAGGTGTTCTGTAGTGTTTTAATTCTTTTTGTACTATCAATGTTGCTTGGCGAAGTTCTATATGAATTATTATCAATAACAAACTATTTTATAATTAATAAAGCGATTAAGCTTGGACTACATAATAATTGGAATGCGGCATCTTTTCAAGAATTAAGTTTTCAAATGAAATGTTATTAATAATTAACGAGACAATAACTATTGACTGTTCAGATAACTAAAATAAGTATCAATGTTCATTTAAATTACAGGTAGGTAAAATCATATCATCAAGTTAATTCAAAACATTTTGTCAGTATAGTGATAACGACAATTAAAATATCGTCGTTTACTGCACTTTCGATTTTGGATGACACGCATGCACCAATGTTTGAACTAGTTTTCAGCTTATTAGTACAATTCTAAGAATGAAATAAATCCACTACTAAAATGCCTGTTTATGATTGCAGAACGCGCGGTTGGATGTCTGTTTCGGGGGCCGCTCCCCACGTAGAACTCTGTTGTAAAAAGGTGGGAGATGGTCATCCTCTCAGGCTATGGAGAGCTACGACGGATGTGGAAGCGCCGCCACAGGAGGTTATGCAAAGGTAAGTTTAAGATCTAAATTTGTAAATCTTGTATTTTCTAAAGTTGGAAGCGTTACATGTTTATATCCATGTATTATTAGCACGGCCACGGCCCATTTCACATGTTTTGGATTACTCACTCGCAGCTACTTGGTTGTGTCTTTAGCTTCGTTGTGACTTTAATGTGTCAAGTCTTCCATTACCATATAGTTGTTTTCAATGTAGGCTAAAATGCAAAAATTATCAAATTCATTAGTCGTTTGTTTTCTATATATCTATAAGTTTTATCTATTTAAAATTGCTTTTGCTTTGATTCGATATCTAATAAAATATGTGGGTATTACAGGATACTCCGCGAGCGACATATATGGGACGATTCGTTAGTGAAATGGAGAGTTGCAGAGAAGTTAGGGACCACTGCCGAAGTGTTCCAATACATAACTGCATCTAGTATCAACCTGCCGTCCCGGGATTACTGTGTTTTACGGTAGGTAAAACGAATTAGTAACCAGCTATTAGTTGAATATTGATTTTGTATAATGTTAGGAGATTAATCGTCTGTGTATTAGATACAGAGTTACAAAACGTATTCAAGAAAACAATTGGTATTATTAATTTTGTATATGTTATATTCAGATCGTGGCAACAGGGCGGCGGAAGCGGCGGCGGCGGCGGCTGGTGCGCGGTGGCGGAGACGTCGGTGGCGCACGGCGCGGCGCCGCCGGGCGCGGGCGCGCGCGGCGTGGTGCTCGCGTCGCGCTACCTCGCGCAGCCCGCCGGCAAGGGCCGCTCGCGGCTCGTGCACCTCGCTAGGGTCGACACCATGTAAGTTTACAGTCGTACTTTGATAGCATTTCTTTATCTTCTAATAATAAAACTAATAATAGAAGATAAAGAAATACAACTGTTCTTTTGAAATTCAAGACATGAATGCAGGTGTTAATAGTAAACGCTGATTAGGTACCTAATATTTAGTTTTCCCATTAATGATCGCATTAAACATTTAACGCTGCTCACACAGCGTATCGGTACGACAAGTTTCCGTTTGCGGTTTGGGAAGCAGAACAGCATGCATTCACTTTGAAAACTTAATATATATTGCCAATAATCTTGCAAAGATGATTTTTTAGTACAAAATACAAAAATATATGAAGGACATTTTGAAAGACAAAACTTTAGTTTTTTTTTTTCCTGTACTAGTTAAACCATTGTATTTTCTGTTTATCGCGTAATTTCCCCGGCGCGATGAATTAAATGAATGAATGTGGCACAGCTGAAATATTTTTTATTTTTCAGGGGCCGAACTCCAGAATGGTACAACAAGTGCTACGGACATATTTGTGCTCTATATCTAGCTAGAATTAGGGCTTCATTCAAACACAATACTGAAGGTCCTGAATCAAATGTATGATCCAAGCATTCCACTTAAGTCGGTCACGTGACTGACTTAAGTCGACGTTTTCAAACGTCTCTGTAAATAATTTCCAAATTGGAATCGTGATGGATTGGCAGCTTTCTCAAAGTAGTTATTAATGTATCGTTACATTGCGAAACCGTTATTTTATAATGAATAAAATAAATTCTATTTTATAAGTAGTAATAACGTTTATATCGTATTTATTTATGTTATATTGAAATTAAAATGATGAAGCAATACGTAGAAGTTATATATATGAATATATTCTATATACATAAATATATAATATTTTTCTTGGTAATAGGTAAAATAATCACCATTTTTAAAATGATTTATAAATTCGTCATAGTTACTGTATAATCTGGCATCTAACATATTTAGGTATTATCGAATTATATTTTACCAATATCAAATATAGATTAATATTATATTTAAACAATTAGGAAATGTAATTATTATAAGAAAAAACATCTGTCTCGTACAATATACGTGAATATTTGACCAAAATTGTATACCTATGTATCAAAACTATAATATGGAAATACCGGATCTGATATAATCTGTGTAACGCTAATATAAAAAAAAGTGTATTTCGATGATTAAAATAAATTGTGTTTGATTGTTGTTGTAAATAAATTGTCAAATTCATAATAATGTCACCAATATAATAAATTTTGCTGCATAATATCATTTTTACTAGAATAGAATATTTTCTACCTACCTCTACAATACAAGTTATTCTAAAACTTAATCCCCAAAAGGGATCTACCAAAAAGCCTGATTTATTTCAAACTTTAGTTAGATATTAAATGATAGTTAGGTCTACCCCTCGGTGCGTTGTAAATATAAGATAAATAAAACTCAAAGTAACATTTAATTACTAAATAATATAAATATCAAGAAATCTCGTTGATTAATAATTGAATATATTAAATATTCTGTTTTACCATACCATATGTAAAGTTATCGTTACATATCACTAGTCATATTATATAAATAAATAAAAATAATAATCAAATATTACACACTGTAACCGTACCTGTCCTGTGTTCAGGAAAATAGTATTTAATTATATGTATAAATATATATAAATAGATACATCAAATATTCGTCTATTCAATAATATAATAAAAATAATTCTGAACAAGGGAAATGTATCAGATATGAATAATTGAATGTTCTATTGAATAATATTGTTGTATGTGTATTATAAAAAGTCTGATTGTAAATAGTTGAGTTGTTAACTATTATAATAAATGACCATCACAATTATAAATGTACTTAGCTTAATTAATAATTTACATGGAGTGTTTATAATAATAATAATTATTATTATAAATTACATTTAGAGTAAATCCCCGTCATGTGCAAATATTAATTTATACATATAGTGTGTGTTGTATTAATTAGATATATAATAAGTATAACAGTAAATAAAGTTATTAACCATAGTTTTGGCCTCGCCCATTCCTGGCATTTAAAATAAAAACACTCCATGTAAACATTTAAAATATTTTCCTACAGCGGAAAATTGATTTGAAGCCAAATATCGCAAATTGATGATATTAAACTCGCTTGTAAAGTAAATTTTAATCATATTTTAAATCATAATCTGTAATCTCAATATTTTAATGTTGTTAGTTACCTATAATTTCACAAATTGTTGGTGCAAGTTATTCTTATGGGAATATTAATTCGAGCGTGAATATATTATGTTCTTATCAGTAATTTTGGTAATGCAAACGAGAGCAATTTAAGCCTAGTTGATGCATTAAAATATTCCTCAGTTTCGAGTTTGGCAATACACTAGTTCAAAGACAATAATTATTATATGTATTTGGAACTAATATTTCACTCCTCGAATTAACAATATTCAATGAATATCTTACTTGGATAATTTTTTAAAATCTTCGAATATCCTTTTGTCCAAAGAATAACTTGGACTATTTTACAATGTTGTGATGAATAATCGATAAAAGTTATTCGATGATTTAAAAAATACCACGTGTGTAAGATATACCAAGTGAATCTCGATGATCTTGACAAATAAAATCATGTTAGATTAATAAAAGCATCACATCATCAATTTAAATAACGGCCAGTTTCATAAAATATTTCTGAGTATCAATATTTGAAAAAAAAATAGTTTCAGATTCACGTTTCGTTCCATTGTAACTTTTAAATCTGTTTAGAATCACACTACCTACTGGAAAATATCTATAAAAAAAAGTTTTGCCGCATGGATTTAAATTTCGAATACCTAATGTTAATACAGAAGAAATTGTTTTTGGCTATTCCAATTTTGAAGTATGTATAACTAAAGTAATTTAAAATATAGTCATGCCGATGAAATATAACTTTTGGGCTATTTTGCGAAATGTTGTATCTACTCAAGTATTTGAAATGTAAATTGAAGCAATGTTCTTAATAATTTATTGTAAAATAATTATAATATCACCGTTAAATACTCTGTCTCTGAAAACCTGTAAAAATATAAACTACTTAATACATTGTGATTTAATCTTTATGAAAATATATGGACCATTGTATTGAATCAAGTTAAAGTTTTATTCAATCACAGCCTATTTTCCCGTCCCCTTGGTTTACCCTTTCCAAAAGAAAGTTAGTAAGCTAGTTGCTAGTTTATTGTTATCAATTTTTCACTTACATTACCGCCGATTTATCACTTAATATGTGACTGTCACTGACTTCCCTTTACGCGACACTTGTCAAGTAATGCAACTTATGCTACTTTAAGTGACTTTATGTACCTTATGGTCAAAGTAGTTATTAAGTCAATTCACAGTGCATTGAACAAAGATGATTTCAAACTCAAATGAAAACGGACAGATCTTTGTAAAAGGCAGTACCTTTTTTTTTTTTCCTAACGTATTGTTTATGATGTCTAATGATCATGAGATTGCATTTTCGAACCCAAGCCAGTGAATTACCCAATGGACTCATTCCTAACATAAGTATTTGAAATGTTGTGAAGAATACTAGTAATGTGTGAATCACGTCTTTAAAATAACGTAATATTATCAATGATCCTGAACAGCTGGATACTCATAAGTAGGAGCGAGGCCATTGCAATGCAAAAAAAATACAGTTTTAATATTGCATACAATAGGAAATTGGCATAACTTCTGTGATTTTCCTTCACTTTTCTATAGAATGGTATTCACTAACCAATTGACAATCTGTTTAATTTTCCGCTAAATCTTTTAAAGCATCAGATACATATATCGCTTAGTTGTTATTTAACGACCTTCATCGACTATACTCTGCAATACGTAGTTTCAGATAGCGCTCTCAGGGTTAAAGATGTTATGTGTGCTGTTAAAAACGCCCAGCTCTGACTTCAGCCAGCATAGAGATTTTTCTAATTGGGTTGTGGCGCGAGGCGCGAGGTTGCCTTGCTTGCCACCCCCTAAGGCCGCCACTGCTTATGAGTAGGTAGTAGTAAAAGTACAGTTAGGTGTGCCCTAGAGACGTAATACTAAAAGTAAGTAACATTATAAAGAAAAGGGATTGAACCGGTGACACAATAATGTCATAGGTATTTAGTATTCTAGTGCATATTTCATAGACTTCACAGAATTCGCGTTTTGCGGTTGTATTTTTACAACTAAGATGTGGTCTCACTGTCATTACATCTTAGTATAGAAGGGATTAGGGGTAGTACCCCACAGGAAAGATATGACAGGTAGGCTGACTATACAGGATAAATTTGAATTCATGTCTCAAATGACTGACCTAATGGTGATACAAAAGAAACCTAAGTACCTAACTGACAAATCGGATTGATTTTTCAGTTCATAAATAAAAAAGAACTTTCTAGGTGACTCAAGGCGCTAATACATCCCCTTGGATTGCTATTTTACGACAATTTCTGTCTACTATATGGCTTATCAAATAATAGAAAATTTAATCAATTAATAATGAGAATCTGAGGATTTAAAAACCAAAACGCCTTTAGGTAACCAGTTAGTAAAGGCTATCAAAACAAATATCATCAAACTGTAAATTGAATCAGGAAATTCACGATTCTTGGGACTTGTTTAGCACACCTAAGTTATATTCATAATTTTATTACTTGATGTCCACGGACTTCTTCTTACCAAATGACCAATACTTACCTACATTATTTATTTTATTTTTTTAAAAGACAACTCCCGCTTTAGGAATAATCCTGTGTCGCGGGGGGCTTCACAAACATTCAAACAACGGACACAAAGAACACCCAGACTCGGGACAACTATTTGTGGATCACACAAATTTTTGTCCCGTGTAGGATTCGAACCCACAACACTCGGCGCGGCGTAGTGGCGAGGTGACGACTTAAACCATTGCGCCATCCGTGCAGTCAAAATTAACCCTATTCTGCAGATACCTACCTCAACATTGCCTTAATAATCCTAATCTGTCTGTCTTATATTGTTTTCGCTTGTGTGTTGTAAGTACTGCAGTGCGTATTAGCTGCAGTGAAAACTTCCAAGCTGTCGTTTTAATTCCCAATACTAAAAATTTCGGGAATCAAGGAAGTGACACAATATTACTATTTAAAAATGTATTTATTGCTTTTCGAAGTATTCTCCGCGAAATTTGACACATTTTTCCATACGATGGAACCAATCATTGAAGCAACCATTCCATTCGGAAGTTGGGGGCTCCAAAATGGCCGTTTTGTAGGCGTCCACAGCTTCTTCAGGTGATGAAAATATCTGACCACGCAAATTATTCTTTATTTTAGGGAAAGTATAGAAATCATTAGGGCTTAGGTCGGGGCTGTACGGCGGATGGTCTAATAATTCTATGTTTTCTTGCTTGAAAAACTCTTTTGTTCTGTGCGCGGTGTGAGAACTCGCATTGTCGTGATGGAGGATGATGCGGCGGTTGCAGTTCTCTTTACGGAGTTCAGAAACGACCTGTGGCAAACAAATGCTAGCATACCATTCTGCATTAACCGTTCTTTGTCCCTCAAGGGAAATAGTCGCAATAGGCCGGTTTTGGAGACAAACGTGGCCACCTTTTTTTTGCAACACTCCGTGAACGAACAATTTCTGTTGGCTTTAACTCATTTTCGAACACCCAAACTCGTGACTGGTGTTTTGTTTCGGGTTCGTACGCGTATATCCAGGATTCGTCACCTGATACGATGTTGTATACAGCATTTGAGGATCCTGCGTGGAATCTTTCGAAAGTTCTGACGCACCAAGTAACGCGAGCCGCTTTTTGCTCTTCACAGAGCGAATGCGGTATCCATCGGGAAAACAACTTTTTTACACCTAATTGTTCATGCAAGATTATTTGTATTTGACTCATGCCAATGTCTAAAGTTGCCTGAATTTAGCGGTATGTCACATGTCGATCTTCCTCAATCAGCTTACGCACAGCATCAACGTTTTCTTGGGTGACTGCAGTTTTTGGACGACCTTGACGGGGATCATCACTGAGCTTGACACATCCACGTTGAAATTCAGCAAACCAGCGATAAATTGTGGTTTTGGATGGGGCTTCATCACCAAATGCAGAAATCATCCGGTCAACACACTGTTTTTGCGTTAAACCACTTTGAAAGTCATAATAAATCATCGCTCTTGAATTTTCTCGAGTCAATTCCATTTTCTCAACAACTAAACAAGTTTGACAAAACCTTGTGATAAGACCGAGAATCTTTTTTTAAATCAATAAATAGTATTCGATTTTTAAAACCAAGAAGTTTTCAATTAAAAAGATTTTAATATGACAGAAACAGTGGAAATATTCCATTCCCGATACTTTTAGTGCAGCCTATGTAAGTTTTCATGAACATTTTAGACATGATAATTTTATTAAATAAAATATTTCAGTAATCGAATATTGAAAATTATTACCGATCCTCTTCTACCATATAATACCTGCTTTAAAATTAAAAAAAAAATTGGTGCGGAACTTAAGCATATATTCAATAATATTTATTTAATATTATACACTTAAGTACACTGAACTTACACTGTATTAGACATATTTATGAAATTTATTTAACTGATCATTGAACATATTCGCAATAGAAATATACCTGTAACAAAAACCCAATATTACAAAGAAATGACTATAGTCCGCATTGCAGATTACCGCATTATCACCAAAATGTAAGAAATTCAAAAAATTGCATCAGACAATCACCAACCAATCACCATGTAGAAATCATTCTACGCACGTGTCATTGGGCTAGACGTAATCCAGATAGAGAACTAATTATCTACCGTTTCTTTACAAGCAGTGCAGTGAACATTTTTCTTCGATGTCAGCACTTGTGGACTTTGAAAAACTTCACTATAAATTTGTGAAGGCATTATAGTATATGAAATGCCACTATGTTTTCAAATATATAGTAAATATAGTTATAAATGCATTTTACTTTTATAACAGCTTGATCTCTTAGCGAACAACTTTGACATTTCATTTATTTTTATGTAATGGAACGTAAAGACTCGCTCTCTTTTGCGGATTATGTATATAAAATCATTCATGTCAGTCAGCTAACCCACAGCGCAATGGGTAGCCGTCTAATTTTTATTATATTAATGAACCTGTAGTGCTTGTTTGTTATTGTATTCGCGTGTTCTAAATACCAACAATGAGACTGAGTAGAATAATAAAAGTGGAGTTTTAGATATCTGTGATAACAGAACGCGACTCGGTGTCTTTGCTTTCTAATACCTATTTCAAATTACGAAGTGTAGAACGAGACGAATTTGAAATTAGAACCAATTCCTCACAAAAATAATTTATTTTTAATCAACATGCAAACTTCACAAGGAACGAGTCATACCAAGGAAGCGAATAAGGATCCCTTGTGGGTATTTGGTTACGGGTCACTGTGTTGGAATCCAGGGTTTGAATATCAGCAGTCAATCACTGGATATGTTAAGGGCTTCTCCCGAAAGTTCTGGCAAGGAAACACAACACACCGTGGGACGGATACCAAGGTAATTGACTTTTTTCTCTGTCACTTGGTGTTGACATAAACCTACCTATTTACGTCATAAAAGAAAACGTTATTTTGTTATTAAAAATAAATGAATGGGTATGAATTCCGAACGTTTTCTTATCAAACTTTGTTTCTTAGAATGTATTAACCTAAAAGTCCGTGCAAAAGCCTTTTGTGGTAATAATAGTGACAACAGCTGTATCACTTCATAACTTGTTTTAAATTATTTTAAATATACGCACATAACAAGTACCTACTAACGGGAATTAACACCAATAATTCCATGAACTCTCAGTAAATAAATAATTCCTATAATTAATTTACAGAAACAATTACTTCTCAAATTAATATAACTGAAAAACTAAATCATTGAAAAATATTGTTATGTACCTAATAACAATAATATTCACTGAATTAGTTACTAAAGTGATTTTTATATCATACTAGCCACCCGCCCTGACTTCCCACGGGTACTAATTATACACCTAAACTTTCCTAATGAAGCACTCTGTCTATTAGTGAAAACAGCATGAAAATCTGTTCAGTAGTTTTTCAGTTTAACGTGAAAAGACAGACAGACATGGTGGGGGACTTTGTTTTATAATATGTAGTGATAATATATTTAGGACGTCCTATTTAACAATCAAATTAAGACCAACAATATCTATTTTTTATGTAAATTTTTTTGACTGTACAAATATGTAGGTATAATATGCACAAACCATTTTTTGGTTCATGTAATTTGTGATATTTACGGTATATGAATTACTTAAATAATATTCACATGTTATGATGCAATACTCAATAGTATGAAAATTAATGTGGCGACTAGTGAAACCACTGCAATATCTGTTCTGTCAAATAAACAAATAGTTCTCTGACTCTGGGACCCTGACAAAACAGAATAACGGAAGTCGGAAATTTTAACTTTTCCAGATCAATGACAACATATGGTTTTAACCATACCGTTTAAAGTCCAAGCCTTACAAATCTAAATATGCCGTGTAAGTGATGTTACTTTTTAAACTACTATTACTGACCACATACATATACCAGAAGATCAGCATGATTTTTATATATTTTCTCTATTTTTATTCTTATGTATGTGAATGATAGTGAACCAATATTAAAACAATGGTCCTTAGGCCATTAGAAAAACCAGAGGATCAGCATGTTTTTTATTTATTTTCTTTATTGGTACTCTTATGTATGTTACTGATAGTGAACAAAAATAACAATGGTCTACTTAGGATCATAGAAAAGTAGGTATGTTATTTATTTGTATTCTTTTCCTCTAGTACCATAATTATCAAAATTGTATTCAAAAGTCTAGGTTTTATATAGGAGTTAAGAAATATAATTTTACTCCATGTATTAAAAATATTGTAATAATACTGAAATTGACATGTATAACAGACATAATGTCTTTAACACACTGATTTGAATAAAAAATTGTCATTGTCAGTACAGTCTAAGAAGTAGTCTTGCAAGCACACTTTACCGTTACTAGTTTAGACAGTGGTAGGTACTTCCAAAGTGTAAATATTCTAAGTTCCAGAATTTTGAAACTTTTCCTATTGAATTTTATTTTTATAAATTTGCAATTTGCAAATTTTAATATGTTACCAGATATTAAAAATATTCAACAGTATATAGAATGTGTCCTCTGGCATCTCTACAGAATGTTCATATTCTTCAGGTGTTTAACATGCGCCTTTTTTTTCGATAATAACTAAAGATGGCCTGGTGGTCGAATTTCAATATAGCCTTTATATCCCGAAAGTTAGAACAAATACTAACCGTTTTTATTCTACTTCACGTCCAATTAAATCAGTGCAGGTATATATATAACTAGCTGACGCGCGCAACTTTGTCCTTTCTCGATAAATGGGCCATCCTATAATTTTTCAAATCGGACCAGTAGTTCCTAAGATTAGCGCGTTCGTGCAAGCAAGCAAACAAACAAACAAACTCTTCAGCTTTATTTTTATTTTTTTTATTAAAAAAAGAAAAAGACTACTATATTAGTATAGAAACATTCAACATAATGATGTAAATATACGTAGTAACACGCACTTCTATCTCAACTACACTCAGCTCTGTGTTCACATCGTACAAATTGTCGATGTACCTTATACATTTAAAAACTAACTAGTAATTCAGAAGTACGATTGCTGCAAGTTTTCAGCTTGCTGTATAGATTCTTCACTTTAGTTCTCACAAATTTGCCCAACATTCCTGGTTTTTGTGGAGTGTTACTAATCCCATCATCATTACAGCCGGTTGACGCCCACAGCTGGGCATTGGCCTCCCCCAAAGATCGCCACAGCGTTCGATCCTGCGCTGCCGCGACTTTTACAAGGTCATCAGTCTACCTTGTGTTACTAATTATACCTCTTTTCTATTCTAGTCCGTCCATATCAGCGTACATCACACCTAAGGTACAATTATTTGATATGGTAGCCTTAATCCCGATGGAGTAGTCCATTTATGCCGCGTTCCAATAAACAAAAAACGATTCGTTTTGCTTACGGACGATAAAATTTTCGTTGAAAACTTAACGAAATTTTACCGTCCGTAAGCAAAACGAATCGTTTCTTGTTTATTGGAACGCGGCATTAGAGGGTTCTCAATTAAACATTGTTATGATAACTGATAACTAGGCATTTAACTTATCTAGCCACTTAGTCAAATACATAAGATTGTACTTAAATGGATTAAATCATGAGGTAATCTGAAAACCCTTGTTGACATTAATTATTGGTATCGATAATTGTGTGCATTTATCAGTAATTTGTTTGTGTATCAAATATACTCTTAGTCCACTATAATGGTCGCATAATACTTGTACACTACACCTAAAAACAATAATAATATAACATCTAAGTTTTTAGGGTTCCGTTCCTCAAAAGAAAAAAAAATAATCACTTTGCTGTCCGTCTCTCTGTCTGTCTAGACCTTTTTCTCAGGAACCCGTGGAGCGTCAAATAGTTTTTTTTAATAAAGACTACTAGTAACGCACATTCCTAATATTTTTGTGAACTCCTTAAATTAAGCAAAATGCTGCTAGGACTGGGTTCACGGGTACTGGGTATGGTTTGTTCGTAGCCATTACGTCACCGACGCTGAATTTGTTGATAAAGCTCCTTTTGCGTGAAATATTAATTTCATTTTGATGAATACGATTTGTAAACATAATAGGTAAATGTACCAATTCTCAATTGAAGGGAGTATAGGGTCCCAAATGCACAAGTTACACTTGGTCACACATGTGACACTTGGTAACACAAGTGACACTTGGTGACACAAGTGACATTAATGCACATCCTTGATCAGGCGGGTCGTTTTCGTAAAGTTTCGTAGAATAATAATAGTTTAAGTAAAACGCTTTAATGTCGAACCGAATTAAAAAGCCTCCTGGCTTCTACATCATACCATCGTTAAGAAGCTCAATTTGCTGGACTCATCAAATCTTATGAGCCCAAACGCGAAAGAAGGTAAAAGAAAGAAGTTCAACCACCTCCTGACTATCATCAGATCAACTGCAAGATGCCAAATTGTAGTATTATCATCCAAACTATATAATTATTCATACGAAGTTTCTTTTCGGTACTTACAATAATTAGAAGTTGGTTAAAATTGACTTACATTTTAACATTATATGTTAAAAAATCTTGGAAGTCAAGTTAGTTACAAGAGATAGTAAAAGCGTGTTAAAAGTCCCTTTTTTATTGTAATCCTACTAATATTATAAACGTGAAAGTTTGTGAGGATGTATGGATGTTTGTTGCTCTTTCACGCAAAAGCTACTGAACATGGCACTTCATTATTGTGGCAATTTGGGAGTGTGTAACCTATTGTGTAACCTTTCATGTCATTGGTTCATCTCCTCGAATTTGTAGCTACAAAGCCAGCTTTCTTTAAACGAATCTTACTCACGTCACAGTCACGGTTAAAGCGGTACTCAAAATACATTTTACGATCAAGCTCTACACCTCTCAATTCATTAATGGCGCGCACACCCTGGTGGCGATTCAAGATGAGCTTTTACACGCGAAATGACTCATTGACATTGTTGGTACTGCAGTGTAGATATATAGATAAATTTACGCTCTGCTGAGGTCAAGTATTCGGCCAGAGTGGTCCGACATTATTATACCTACCTTATTTTAAAATTGTAAACGTCAACGTTCCGAAAAATCACACACACATACAATGCACTGCATCCCAGTTACTTGATTGATATTTTGGTCTGTTCCGTGTATATCTCAAGTGATTTCTATTTGTCTTTGACATGTACGTAATATGAAAGACAAATAGAAAGTTAGTCAGTAATAGACGATTCTTTTAGTCATTGCCATCGCGCTTACTATGAAGAGTTCGTTTGCCTTAACCTTTTGGACGCCAATGTCACCTGTCAATGACAAGTGGAATCTCACGGCTAAACATAACAGAAAATAAAATATAGCATACCACGGAATATTATTTAGTAAGACAGAGTATAGGTAGCGTCGTGATGCAAAACTTGACTGACACATAATACGTCATGATGAAACATTTGTTAAGGACAGCCTCATCGTACGTCATCTTAATACAGGAAAGCACGTCGTGACGTAACCATAGGGCTTTTCCTTTAGGTATTTGGAGCATTTCTGGTCCAAGTATTTATCCTTGACATATTGTTTTTCTTGGGATTTAGTATGAAAACTAAAACTTAATAGTACTGATTATGTTTACTTTTATGTTACATCACTGTGCAAGGCTTTCTGGCTCCTCATGCAAGAATATCATGCAACGTCTGCAAAGCTTTGTTGAAAACCACCCATTTTCTTGTACTGAATTTAATATACTAACATATCGATTTATAACGACAGTAATATAATAGATAGGCCTATATATAATATAACTCAAACTAGCCGTCTCGCAGTTTCACCTGCGTTTATGGTCACTGCTCCGCTCCTATTAGTCATAGCGTGATGTTATATAGCCTATAACCTTCGTCGATAAATGGGCTATCTAACACTAAAAGATTTTTTCAATTCGAACCAGTAGTTTCAGAGACTAGCGCGTTCAACCAAACAAACAAACTCTTCAGCTTTATAATATTATATTATCAGTATAGATAGAATGGATGAAAGACGCTTGCACTTGAGATGGATGTGTGGTGTGATTAGGATGGACAAGGTGAGAAATGCGGAAGGATATGCAAAAAGTGATGAAGAGAGTTGTATGTATGGCAGTTGACGGGTACAAGAGAAGAGGACGACCAAAGAAAAGATGGATGGACTGTGTGAAAAAAGATATGGCTAGAATTTCACAGTGAAATTACGAATGATAGGGTAGAATGGATGAATAAAACATATTGCGCCCACCCCAAATATAATTGGGACAAGGGTAGGCAGATGATGAGGATGATGAGTCCAAATATAACTTTCAATTACTGGCACAATGCTTTGTTTGAGTCTTGTTCGTTATCTATGCAGAACACATTCTTCAAAACATAGGAGAAAGTAGGAACCTAACCTCAAACGGGCGTACTTTATCAGTCTAACAGAAGACACGCAGACATAATAATAGCAGTAAGGCACATTACTGAATTGAAAGCATGTGGAACATACATAAACGTCAGAGATTGTAATAATGGTGTTTAAACTACTTCAGTTGTACTCATTTTATCACTACATATTATAAAATAAAGTCCCCCGCCGCATCTGTCTCCGGTTTTCACCAATAAATAGAGCGATTCATGAGGAAGGTTTAGGTATATATTTTTTTAAGTTTTTGTATAAATTGGTTATAATATGATGATTGTTAAAGATGTCTCTGCTACCCTTGGCCTTGCGAAGCCGGGGCAGGTTGCTAGTTACTAACAAATGCAATGAAACAAGAGTTTTAGAAGCCACTGGATTTCGAACTAAACCATTGATTGGTATAATTCATAATATTATTAGGCTTATATCAATTAAAACAATAATTTGAGGAAAACTTTATCATGAGCTCGCAGACTCGACTGTATTTTGCACTCGGCGGCAATTGCAATAATCATACAAAAACACACTAATCATTTGCCGTTGTTACTATGCCTAGGTATTTAACTGATAAGTTTGACTATAGTGATTGGAGACAGCATCGCGAATCGAGAATCAATTAAACTACAAATCGAGAGATACACGAGGCAATGGAGTGCCGCAAAGATTTTGTTTTGTAGATACCAACCCGTACTCCAGAAAATCATAATAGTTTTCGTTTTCAGACTGCATACTCTACTGTGTACACTGCGTATCTACAAAGCTCCGTGAAGTAGCGATAACGCTTTCAGCAAAAAAATAATATTTGTTTAATTATTAAGGTTGTTGAACTCTAAATACAGGCAATTGGCTACTTTTAGAAATTCGACCAAAATATTTATCCTCGTATATCGTATTACACATGGTCCCAATGGTTTTGATAGGTCGGAACTGTCTTCCTGCGTCAGTTCATTCCAGCCGAAATATCTAATAATTCTTTAAAAAAAAAACTGACTTTAAATAAAAGACTTATATAGATGCCATTTATTTCTCATGGATGCCATTGTCAGAACTAGACCAAATTGAAATAGGACCACACGGGAAGCACCAGCTTTCAAATAAAAATCATCAAAATCGGTTCACCCAGTCGAAAGTCCTGAGGTAACAAATCCTCTTTTTTTGAAGTCGGTTAAAAAGCGCTGGTAACGATTATTTGTGCCGTTTTAAGCCATTACTAGTGCGACTTCTTCATTTAAGGCAGACCAGATGCTTGTTTACAGATAAGGGAATATAAAACCGGGAATATTTACAGATAAGAAAAATTGTAGTTAAAAGTATTTATTCGGTTATACTACGTTTTTGTCGGGTTTTCTATAGAATTTTTTACTTTATGAACGCAAAAATTGCAATAACATAAAGGCCGTTTTAAAAAATTAGAGCGTATTTACAAACGAGAAGACAAAATCGTCATTTATGCCTGCCTATATCTAGATCTTAAAGAACGCTAAAATGTATCATATATGTTTATTTTAAGATTTTTATGTAGCTCATCAGCTATTGAAATTGTTTCAAATTACAGATATGACGTCACCCCTTATTATATCGTACAAAAATGTACCAAATCGTTTGATAAATAAATACTACTTTGATTTGACAATAACACTATCCTGTTGTTATCCAGTGCAACTTATCCAGTAATAACTAGTCGTAGCTTTTCTGGTTCATGTCTTTATATCAAAGGTTAAATTGATAGACACGTCAACATTATAATTGAAAAGCAAACACGAGTAACCTACATGTCAAGTCAGAAACCGATCAGGGTCAAAAGACGATGTTATTGTGGATGCTGTCATCGTCTTTGTGTATTTGTCTATTTAAGGGTTAAATCACATCGATTAACTGATTTCAGTAATTTATTTAATATAGAGAGATCAATAATTTAATAGAAAACACCGGACAAGAGTCCTAACTCGTGCTCCAATGGTTTCGTAAGCAAACAAACTTGTATGAAGATAGTACCTCCATCTTGAGAATAGACAAATATTTTTTCCGAAAGACAAAGTAACCTCCTCAGTTCTAATAATACTCTCTCATACATAGATATTATAGATATACGACAAAGTCAACTTTCCAACCGCGGAATATAAGTTCGTAATCCTATTTTTTTAACGACTTTTGTATTTTTTCCTTTACTTGTGCTGTGAGACCTTGCTTCTTACTAAATTTTATAATTCTAGGTCAATGGAAAGTACCCAATAGGTTTAGATGTACCTGCGAAATGTTAAAATTTGTTAAAAGCTAAGACTTAAATCGCCGTATTTTTTGATAACGTGAACTAAATAGCTTGATTTTTTACAGCTTCAAGGGACCACAGACATAAGTATTTAATGATAATTTAAACTGGATGCTTTCACGGGTTCCTGACAAAAAATAGTTATGACAGACAGGCAGACAGACGGACAACAAAGTGATCATAAAAGGATTCCTTTTTTTTTTTTGAAGAACGGAACTAAAATGTATATTTATCGGTTATCTTAGAAAATGAATTGATTGAACTGTACGAACTGTTTTCATCACAACAAACTCGTAATACACATTAGGTACAAATTTATTCGTCGAATCTAATCTCTAATTTATATATTCGTCGTTACGAATGTATTAGAAGAAAAGTATGAAATTGTGCTGAATTAAGAGACTAAAGTAATGAGACAGTTTTAAAAGAAATCTTATCTTATTGTACGTTTCTAAGAACAAATAATACTTGATATTTTCTGACTCCAGCAATACGTTATCTTTTTTTAAGAATTGTGGAGAAGAGGTGGTTTAAGTGTTAAAAAGTATGATGTCACCAGGTGGAATATTATGGAAATCTATACTTGACTATAGTGCAGAGGTAGCAGGTCGCCGAGGACATCATAATCATAGACTGTACATTCTGGGCCTACCGCCTATGCACGAGGACAAGTTGGAGAGAAATTCATGGCAGCCTGGAAACTTTTGATAGATGACAAGATTTTATGACATATTATAAAAAAATGTACAGATGCCAAAGCTATTCGTCGGCTTCATGTTCCATTTATCTTGAAGAACTTAGCAAAAAATATATCTGCAAATGATTTGTATAGTAAATTATGGGGCATTCCATATTTTTCTAAACTATGCCTAGGGAATAGGGATAGACTCAAACAAATTATGAAATATTTACGATTCGATGTGAGATTAAAAAATGTTTACGTGTCGTAAATTCGTAATCGTTATTTCTACTTATAATTCACATTGTATACATAATTAGAACTACAACAACAGTGGTGGGTCAAATGACCCCTAACCGCCTTCGTAGCTTAGCTGTTTTTCCGGTCTTGCTGGTGTTAAAAGTATCTAAAGTAATAAAAATGTGAAAATAATAATATTTTAGTACACATACTTATATATATAAACACACTATCTAATATTAGACATTGAAAATCGGAAAGTGAACCGTTAGCCCCTGAAAGTGCAGGAAATGTTTGAACGGGGATTGTTCAAGCATTTTCTCCCCTCTCCCAAATAAATAATTTTCATATCAATTCTTCAAATATCAATCTTTCAATAGTTACATCACATATGGCATTATCGCTCTCAGATATCTTATACTCGAATTACATAACAAGGCATATTAAAGTTTATTTGTTTATTTACAAAATAAAATATGGTACCTATAGCAATTTACGCAAATTGATCAAAATAAACATACTTAACCTTTTTTCTATCATTGTAGTTCAAATGCGATAAACACGATTTCTTTATTATGTTTCTGAGTGAGTTTGCGCACGACAATGTGTGCAAAAATATTATTATTTTGTCTGATTATAAAGTAACGTAATCTTGTGCCTATACATATGTGCTCTGTATAATGCATCATTTTTGTTTTATAATTTTATTAATCTCTGCTTATGGCAGATGTGTTAATTTTATAAGACAAGTTTTTGCCAGTACTTATAAATTCGGACATTTTGAATAATAAGATGCTGTCTTTGATTTGAAATACTCCAGCCTTTATAAATTGTTTTTTGGTTCGTTGCAAAGACGCCTCACCATACTTCTACCGCCATCTTTGTTTACACTCCCTTTAGCCATGTTTTCTTCCACACCGTCCACTCACTTGAAGTCTTACATACTCTTTTATATTAAATACCATATTTTTTTTCATTTGCCATTTTACTGGTACATTTTATCTATCTGGTATAAAAGAAACTGTAGATCATCGATCATCGCTTTAATAACATCGATAAGCTAACTATCGATTTATAAGAATTATAAGGGTACTTTATTGTTTCACACAACGAGATGTTCGCTCCACGGTGTGAATTGCACAAGGAGCTTTTTTGAATTGGCTCTTTGGCACCATGGTGTGTATTGACCAATGTCTTCGCCAATACTGACCGTGGTGCGAAACACCGAAGGACTCTTTTTGCCTTAGTTGATTCGCACCAAACTAATTAACATTAACGCTTTTATATATGACTTACCCCTACTCTCCTGTCATCAGCCATTTTACTTTTATAAAAGTAAAATGGCCGATGACAGGAGTTTTTTGTGGCTAACTTTATTACTTTGAAGCAAATACTTTTTAACTACCTACTTAATGTCCAAGTATTAATTTGTTATTATAATTATGCCAGACTGTCACGTGGTCTTTCCGTCGAACAACTCAAGAATGCTATGAATATTCATAATTGTAGTAAAATCCATGTAAATATTTTGATTGCTAAAATTGGCCGTTAAAATGTGCGATATTCAAATTACGGAGCGACCACGCTTGATATTTTTACATACTTTTAAGTAGCTAGTCCATTAGTATCTACGATTTCGCGGTAGTAACAGTCTATTTATTAATATCGGCAGAATAAGTAGGTAGTTAAAAATGTTAGTTGTTTTTATCTTACTCCTTGTGTGGCAAACAACTATCCGTCCTACCTGATGGTAATGTTGCCAGGGTCTATATAATGTACATATAAGAGGTGCTGATTGGTTGTGGGATAAGTAGGTACGTTTCCAATAGCCAATATAGCATTTTTCTCCATTTAGCATGTTTTAGAAATTAAAAATGTGGATTCCGTGCTTTAGCAGAACTAGTGTAAACTGTATTAAACTTCTAAATTCAAATAAAATTTTAACTGACGAAAAGAACTAAAAAGAAAAAATAAATAAACTTTTAGTCTTAAATATTGAGCTTATTTACAAAAACTATCAAATTTTATATAAACTAATTTTTAAGACTTAAAGTTTATTTATTTTTTGCTTTTTAACCGACGAAAAAAAGGAGGTTCTCAATTCGACCGTATAATATTTTTTTTATTTTTTTTTGTTTATGTCTGTTCAGTCGCCACTCCGTTATTTATGAATCGGTTTTGATTATTCTTTTTTTGTTAGATAGGGTATACCTCAAGGGTGGTACCATGTCAAGGAAGTCGGGATCTGATGATGGGATCCTGAAAAAAATTGAGAGAAACCCTCGAAAATTGTAGGAACGAATAGTGTTTCTGTTTACTTTTCATTACTATATCAGGTATTGCGTTTAGAAATCATCATCATTTTTCATCATCATCATCATGATGATGAAAAGAAACAAAATGAAATCTTTTTAACAAAAAATTAAACCGACGAAAAGAACTAAAAAACAAAAAATAAATAAACCTTAAGTCTTAAGTATTGAGCTTATTTACATAAACTATCTAATTTTATATAAAATTATTTTGAGTCGGCGCCAAATAAAATTTTGATAATTAATCAGTTTGTTGTTTGGCGCCGACTCAAAATAAGTTTGAGAGGGCTGAACGTACATAAAAAAAAAAAATATATATATACTACGGTCGATTTGACAACCTCCTTTTTTATTCGTCAGTTAAAAATTTTGTAAGTCATTAAATTTTGGATGTGTGTGTGTGTGAGTGTCCATCTATACATATAGTTAATAATATAATAATAATAATAATAATAACTCCACACATCTCACACACGGCCGTCTGATCACAAACTAGGCAGAGCCTGTACTATGGTAACCAGACTGCTGATAAACATACTTATATATTTCTAAATACATACACATTATAGATAAATTACACCCAGACACAGAACAAATGATTGTGCTCATCACACAATTATTTGTCCTGGGTGGGAATCAAACCCACGACCTCTGGCTTAGCAGTCAGGGTCACTAATCACTAGACCAACAGGCCAGCCAGTATAGGCCAGTTGTATATAAATGAAACGTAATATAAAAAATACTTATATAACATTCTATTAATCGCACAGTTCCTTTGTTTCTAAACGGCTGGTATCGCCATGTTGATATTATATAAAACCTTTGTCGTGTTGTTGTCAATTCATTATTTGAACTTGTAAACAAAGTTTTAACGGAAATATGTTTTTTTTACAGCCCGGCCGAGTCGCGACTCTAATCGAAGACAAAGAAGTGAGTACCAATATTAGGTTTTGTCTGTTTTTTCTTTTTTTTTTAAATAATACTAGCAACGTGGAGCACACATTGCTAGTATATTCTTGTTAACCCCTCCAGCTCAGCTAAATGCTTGTGTGAGGAGTGGGTTCACGTCGGTAGTGCTCTGGATGGGGTTCGAACCCGCAACCACTTTTATTCTTGATCGCAAGTCCGACGCCTTAGCCATTATCTACCGCTGCTTAAATTTTAAGTACAAGAAAACATTTTATTTTTTAAAGTGAATCTTTATTTAAATTTTGTCTAAACATTAATGTGGTAATGATTACCTGGTATTCAAGTAAATATATATTAAACCAAAGAAGTGTTAAATAAAGCATAATAGTTGTATGTGTCTGCATATACCTATGTACAGTGAACAAAGAAAATGGTCTACCGGTTTTGACAAAAGTTTCAGTGTCATCAAATCACAATAGCGATAAGGTTGAACATATCTCTAACAATGAACCGTCAGAATATTATTGCACCGGAAAATCAACCTTTTTGTTTTATGATGTCAAAATAAATGATCTTTAACCGTAGGGTGGTAGAAGATATATTTGGCCGATGGGCCTACAAGCGTCAAATATCTAAGAATAATTTTACATAATATAATACATACATACATTCACATCTGTATTCCTGAAGGGGTAGGCAGGGGCGTTTTAATAAACACCTATATTTTGCACACTATTGCAATGCTGACCACGGGCAATTTGGGAATTAGAGACGGGAAAATTGGGAGTATATTGGAAAGGAAAGGCAATGGAAGGAAAGGGATGTTGGTTATAGGGACGGGTTGAGAAGTGTAAAGCTAGGCCAGCTAGACTACGGCAAAAATCCTTACTAATATTATAAATGCGAAAGTAACTCTGTCTGTCTGTCTGTCGTCTTTTCACGCCAAAACTACTGAACCGATTTATATTAAATTTGGTACACAGATAAACTAGAGCCTGAGAAAGGGCATAGGCTACTTTCTAATGCGAAAAAGGGGTGTAAGGGGTTGAAAGGTCGGGATAAAAAGTTGCATGGAAGTATCGTCAATTAGCCTAAATAATTAAAAATTCTAACTAAAGACACTATTCCACGCTGACGAAGTCGCGGGCACAGCTAGTTGTCACATAAATGTCGGACATTAATTTCTGTACTGTTCACACTTACGGAATTTACGTGTCTGAGTATACTTAGTGTATGTTTATAAGTGTACCTACAGACATTGTATCCGAGCTGTTCATACGCAAAATCCCAGTTAGTGGTGCTGCAAAATATAAGTATATTTAATTACAGTTTTGTTTAAAATAAATAAGGAAACTCATTAATTTGACAACAATATAACAATAACATTCACTTACCAGGCTACCCACAGTATTATTTACTTTTGTAGAAGGTAATTTAATGTTAAAACCTCAAAATATTCCCAATATTGACTTGTGTCATTAAGTTGCGAATTTTTCTGCTTTTTTCTACCGAGGTAGTTTTAAACCCTTCTGCTAAACTTTCCAGCGCCGCCTGCTTAACCTGCTTTTTACAATTTTCCTAGTATAGGGAATCGTGTTTTATAAAATGTAAAGCGAAAATAAAATGCCTGATAACGTTGCTGTATATTATAGCTGTAGTTTATTTGTAGTATTGTATGGTTAGTCAATAGGTGATTAGGCGTGTCTTATGTGGACTTCGGAATCGTGTGGCGACCGAAAAAGGTTGAAGTTCTTGTTAGCTAAGTCTTGTGACTATAAAGGTTGCCATTATAATAAATTCGGACTAAGGAGTACAAATAGCTTTCACATATCGCCAGTTTGTACAAGGTTAACTGAGACATATTACTTCTGCTATGGGTTCTGGTCCTAGAACACTGATAAACTTGATACTTAGAAAAAAAAACGCGTGAGGTGTCTTTGGGAAGCCCGGTCGGATCGAAGTTAGCTAAATATAATATTTAATGGATTGAATAACTTGTATCAAAATATAGTAAATATTGTAAAAACTGGAAATTAAAATTGAGCCATCTCTGAAAGTTGTCTGGTCTGTTAGGGGACTCCGGTTTGCCTTCCCTGTTCACGTAATTCAATTATTGTTCCCCGCAGCTTCACTCGCGTCTATGGTCCATGATCCGCTCCTAAAGGTCGTAGCATGATGTTACATAGCCTAACACCTCCCTTAATTAATACTCTATCCAATACAAAAATATCTTTTCGAACCGATCTGGTTTCAATGATTAGCGCGTTTAAACAAACAAATAATAAAAAAAAAATTGTGTGTGCAATTCACACACGGCAGAAGTGAAACTTCAGAAAAGTAGCCTACGAGAGAAGGAGAAATAATAAAAAGTAAAATCAACACAAATAATTTACTAATATTAATAAATTTAATGTTAGATAATTTCTATAAAAGTTATTGGTCAAATTATTTTATTTTTATTTTATTCAATAGGCACAGATACTGACAACAGATCAAGATATACAAAGAATGGCCTTAATAATAAATAGTAAGCAAACCTGAAGTCCAGTTACAACTGTACTCAACTTTCAAAACAAACAATACTTCATTTTTAATATAGGTGAAGGTTGGATTTCAATTTAAATTTGTAAATAATCAATTAAGTATAAGTAAAATATGAAGAAAAAGCAACTAAAATAAATTTCATACGCAAATGCACAAAAATTACACCTCGTTGACATTGACATACGAGTATAATACGCAGGCACAACGACAAAGATTGGTAGTACGCAGTCGCAAAGATTATAGGAACTTTATCGTGATGCTTCCGTTTCATCGAATTTCAAATCACAACGATTCTAAAGAAGTTTCAATTCACTAACTACTTAGCTTTATTATATTAGTATTGATTCTACAACGAATTTACGTCATGTACATTTTACGTGGGAGAGCCATGCTTCGGCACGTATGGGCCGGCTCGACTCCGCTCGATACCACGGCCTCACAGAAAACCGGCAGTGAAACAATGCTTGCATTGCTTTTCACCGCTTGAGTGAAGTTACTGGAGGCCCTAACCCTTCCCTCTCCCCTATTCCCGTCCTTCCCCTCTCCCCCCTCTAATCCCCCTCTCCCGTCTTCCCGCTCTTCCCCTACTCCCACCTTAACGGGAGGCAACGCACTTGTGACTCTTGAGTTACAGGTGCTCATGGGCGGCGGTATTTATTTACCATCAGGTGACACGTCTGCTCGTTTGCCCCCTATACCATAAAAAAAATGTATAATTCAATTGTCTACCCTAAAGAATAGATTTACTTATAACTTCTTTCTTCATTCAATAATGTTAGCAAATTAAATAACCCAATCACTTGGTTTGTTTTTTCAAAAAAAAAACGTCAATTTAAACTACTAAAAGCGGTTATAAGATTCTTTGTTGTGTAAACAAATAAAAAACTATTTACAATAGAATGTAATCAGACCTTGTACAATGTATCCTTATTGGCTTAGAGCTAAGGAATTCATTTAAATTTCTTTTAAATCCACGGAAACAAAACCTAACCTTAATACCTATTTTGTTTAGAGCTATATATTACGACACAATAGTTTATCTTTAAACATTCATTTCAAGAATTACATGTATAGTATATACACATTTAACTGCCCGTTAAATTTATGAGGTACGGTACCATATTGGTTACATGAATGACGTTTTACACACATTGTGGCACCGATTGTGGCACGGGTGGAAACACAATTATGAAAAAACAACCCTTAATTTAAGAAAATGAACTCTTTGAGTATTGTGACTAAATAAATCGTCTGCACGGATGGCGCAATGGTTTAAGTGGTCACCTCGCCTCTACTCTAAGTACCGCGCCGAGTGTTGTGGGTTCAAATCCCACACGGGACAAAAATTTGTGAGATTCACAAATAGTTCTCCCGAGTCTGGCTGTTATTTGAGTCCGTTGTTGGAATGTTTGTGAAGGCTCCGCGACACAGGGATATTCCAAATGCGGGAGTTGTTTTTTAAAAAAATAAAAAAACTGTATTTTTAAACATTTATTAAATATTTAATAAAGATTAACACCCTTACACACACACACACACACACACACACGCATACACATACACGCACACGTACATACACGTCTGATCATAAGTCATCGCTGAGAGAGGAACTGGTACCCGTGACACAAGCTAAATCCGGGTATCAGAGCCCGACTGCATTAGTTTCTAAGTAATGTCGTTGTGATAATATGTATGTATGCACTGTATCACTATTATGTATTATTAAATTATTATTATTATAGTATAATAAGTCTTTCGTCTATAGCTATATAATTAATTATATATATAGCAAATAATTTCAAAATTAGTAGGTAGTTTAAAATTAGACTAATGAACAAATCAATATGATACACACTAGATTCGTCCCTTAAGTCCGAGTTGAGTTGTCATATTAAAAATCAATTCTTATGTATAATATGTTCTTTATGTACTTATATTAAACGTAGCTAAAATTTATAAAATAAAATCGATTGTTATTTTTAATCGAATCGGTAACGTTTTTGGTTTCAATGGACTACTTATCGAGTTTTCTAAAAGAAATAAATCTCCTAGTAATGTAGGGTCAAGTGAAAGAAAAACAAAACTAGGCAACAGCGGTGTGAGATTTCTTCGACGCTAACCCTTGTTTGTTACATTCATCGTAAATATTTTTTTAAGTTATTTTTACTGCCAAAGTTCCACCAACTTTCCAATTATTGCAAAAAAAACTGTCTCTTTAACGAGTATATTTTGTTATCAGGTTCTTTTCTATCATTAGTAAATATGATATTGTTGACACAGTTGAACTCGTTTGCGCACGGCTTGCAACAACCTGGCAACTAGCTCGGTCACGACTGAGAATCCTGATCACCTCCTATCAGTATTCAATTGTTATGATAGTATTACGTAACTAATATTTGCTAGTAGCTGCAAGAAGTGATCTAAATGCTTGATATTATTTTTTTCTATGCATTTTTATTTGCAATTGATTGTTAAGACGCGGAAAAATTAGATTTCGCTAATTCTTTTTTTTTGTATTTGTTTTTGTCAGGAGAAGGTTCTTAACCTTAACAAATACAAAAAAAGAAAAATAAGAAAGTTTTGCGGAAAATTAGAAGATATAAATAAGTCAGTCAATTGATGTCAGTAGTTTGACAGTTGGCGCGATTGACAGAATGCACGCTGTTAATTATACCAATTTGAATTCAATATTTATAGTTAAGACAGGACAACGTCCGTCTGTCGTAATAATAATATAATTGATTTTTTTTTTAATTATCACTGTCTTCAATACGCCTCAATCATAATAAATTGTAATAGCTGTATTCATACCTTATTTTTTAACCTTGAACAGTGGAGTATTTTTTTCGAATTAAAATGAGACCAACCTTAAGTACTTCAATTAAAAAAAAAAATCGGTTTAAAAATGGCGACCATATCGCGTAGCGTATCATACACGACACGTCAGTTAAAACCAACAAGTTATGGGTGCATAATATGATCTTACACGTGTATGAAACACCCATGAATTAAACCTATAAATCAAGTAAACAATGTATTGAATAATCTATAAGATAAATCACAATTACAAAGTATACAATTTAATAAGGTGAATATTTTAGAATATATTCACCACACATAAAGAAAAGATTTCCAAATTTATGTACAAATAATAATAATTATAATAACAACTTGTAGTATCTACTTAGTAACCTGTGACCTTACACACGGCGGCCGTCTGATCCCAAACTAAGCAGGGCCTATAAGTAGTCTAGAATTTCGGTTCGTGCCTAAAAAAATTCATCCAGGAACCCGCAATTCTACAGTTGAAATGAGATATCGATCAATTCATATTTTTTCATAATTAACCCTCTACTCAGTACTCACTCAAATAAAGGTGAGCGTTCCTAAAAATAATTTTATAAATGTCTTTTAAATCAGATTTTACTGAACCAAGCATTTTAGATAATATCCACTTATTCTTCTTCTAGTTAATCTACCAGATTGTTGTAGATTCTAATTATTCGAGGCATTAACATAAGCCCTTTAAAGCGAATTTTAGAGCATTTGTTGTTATCTCTATAGCAAGGTATTAAGATTGCATTATACTGTTCATGATTTATTATTTTTACAATATGGAGCCCACATAATCGCTTTTCTTCTATCAATACCTGTACTCGATCTCCTATATTCAATGTCATTGTAACTGGTACAGTAACAATTATTGTATTTTCTTCCAAACACAAAATATTTATTGTCTGTACTTCTACAATATAATAATTATGTATATTTTTACGGTGCTATATTCGCTCGGTTCACGATGCAGGGCGCCCCAATAATACACTATTACTATGAATTGCGATGTCGATTGCCAGTACACATTGAATATCATGCTTTATTCTCTGCTAGCTAGCATATCATGTGCTAGCAAAATAAATATTTTTCTTTTTGTTGAATAGAAATTCAACAGCACAATTGACACACTGGAGCCGCAACTCTGAGTAGAATTCTCATATGTTCGATTACCGCTTTGACAGCCGTGGCTGAACTTTATAAGTGACATCTATAATGCGGTAACTACTTATCAGTGGGGCAGCCAACGATCTTAGATGTTAAAGCATGTATATTGAGTTCACGCGTTTGGTAAGTGAGTATTTATCTATCGCCCATCTCTAACTGCATGGCTTATTACATATTAGGTAGTCGGCCGTATAGGTTGGTAGATAACTATTCGAGACCAGGTAATTACCTATCGAATATTATTTTCATCTCTAGTCCCATTAATAGTAAAATAAGTGGGGAAAATTAGGATTTATTGCACAAAAAAATATGTTGAACTCACGAAAAGGTATTACATACTCTCTGAATTGCCCTACCCAGGTTGCACTGGCCGTGGTCACAGGCTGACTGGCTGTACATACATACTACCTTTTCGTGATCGTTAATTCCCGTGTAAATACATAATTATATCATGGAACGCGAAAGTTTAAAAGGTAATATATTGAACAGAATTGTAAAACAAATGGGTTAGTTGCTAACGCCACAGCTCAGTGTTGCAGCTGTACGCTGATTACTGCCAACATGCTGTATTATCGTAAATTGTCGTGTTTCTTACAAAATTGTTTTGATAAGGTACCTACTACCTACTTATTTAATTGTTAGGACGATTGGAGTAGGAATTTAATTATTTATTAAATAATCGTGAATTGTCAATTTAAGGTTTGTCATTTTCACGGTACGAGTTTGGCAACCATCGACAACCTATGCTTATGTCAGAACAAAGAATATAATCTACTACTTACTAATAGCTGACAATAAATAATGTTAATAAAATGTGCATATTATGTTAGTTTTATCAAGTATACGTGACAGAATGAAACCTATGTATAAAAAAGATTAAAAATCACAAAGCGTTGCACTTAAACAAATAAATTATACTTCTATCAGAAGCATTCTAGTTCGTTGACGTTAATAGCGATTAAAACATAAATATACGACAGACTCATCATTTTATAGCGTAATTAGGTGTTAAACTTCAAAAGGGCTAAAAGAAGATAAAACGTAAACATTTAGTTCCCTTTTTCTGTTCAACTAAGCTCCTGGTGGTTAGCAGTTACTGGTGCATCACTCAAAAATCCCTTCAAAGATGAAAAAAGAGCCGATAAAAAAACCGGCCAAGTGCGAGTCGGACTCGCGCACCGAGGGTTCAGTAAAATATTTTATATGATGTAACTAAAAATGTACGGACTAGTTTACTAACTAATTTTTCCTTTATCTGTGCTATAATACGTTGCTTTGTACCAAATTTAAAGATTCTGAGTTCACGTAAGTACCCTGTAGGTTTTGATTCCCTTGCGAGTGTCGAAAATTTGCGGAAATTTGCGGCATAAACGGCTGTATCTTTTGATTGCGTTGGCTTAGAAGTTTGATTTTTTCACAGCTCCAAGGGACAGTATACCTGAGTATTTTATATAAATTCCAGCTGGATACCTCTACGCGTTCTTGACAGACAGACAGACGGACGGACGGACGGACAACTAAGTGATCCTATAGGGGTTCCGTTTTTTCCAAAAATCGGTCCATTCTTTAGGAGCATCACTCCTGTTTGCGCCTAGGCTTACCTTTTTTTTTTTTTGATGACGAGGTGGAAGATCCTGCGCCGAAGCTAACCTAATAAAACTAGTACTGAGTAGCTTACCACGATCTACAAAAATATGCGGTACCCTACTAACTTAAATATTATTTTATTAAAGTTAAAATCTTATTATTCACAATTTCACTTCAAAATAACAAAAAAGTGAATACACACGTGTAATTATTGAGTTCAAATATCTATATTTACAATCGTTTGTTACTCATTCAAGGAAATAAACAATCGTATGATACTAATAATATTCGCAGTATTTTCTACTCCTTTACACGTGTCCGAATAAATAGCAAATCCTGCGACGCAAAATCCTCTACGCATTAGATCTCACTCCACTCTTCTATTTACTAATTAATAATGGCTTTCATTTTAAAATAAATAATGTTGAAAATTGTTTTTAACCTAATTATCACATCTATATAAGTACCTAGTTCGTATAGATAAAATAAATTGGAACTTTTGTTAAAACACACATAGAATTGTTAAACTTTATCAGTGAATATTTTAGAATATATTTAAATAATCTAACTAATTAATTCTTAAAATCTATGAACTAAACGAAAATGGCTCTAAAAATTTCAATTGTATTTTTACCAAACCATTTTGTAGACTATTGAACAACTCCATTGTTAGCACACAGTTTTTTTATACATTAAATTATTTTTCTATGAGTACCATAAATCTTAATATGTTAATAATCGATGTTTATTTTATATATCCTTAAAATTGCAATTTTTCATGTTTATTCGCTATTTTAATGCAACGCCATTTCATGCAAAATCGCCATAATTTAAAAAAAAATAATAAAAAAATGGTAATGGTAATATTAAAAATACATATAATATTATATTCTTCTCAGTTCTTGATTTAATTATTACTCGTACCCTATGTAAATTACAGTGTAGTCGTTATTTCTTAGTCTATACTTCTATAGATACTTATAATAAAATTGCAACAGACCCAATTCTCTACATTGAAGATTTTTTGAAATGTTTTTTGGGGGGCACTCTATGATCCATACTGAAGCCAAAACTATAAATAAGCCACAATAACGCATTTTCTGTCGAAAATAATGTAAAAATTAAAACGTGATTTTCAATCGTCATTATTAGGCATATTATATTATATTTATCCTTACAAAAAAAAGTTATTTTATCATCAAGATAATCTGATGTAGATTAACTTTAAAAATTATATATAATCGTTGATACGGATCACTCACGCGGTCGGTTCCTTACGCAACGCACCAGAGCAAAATAGTGATTTTTCGTAAGAAAAATTGAACATTCGATTGAAAAATTTCTTCTGATACTACATTTATATTAATGAGTTCATATCAGAACTACAACTTGCACATACGAATTTATTCAATTTAAAAAGTTCTCTAAAGAGCTACTAAATATTTGTTGTTATGTTAAAAAGTTCTTCTCAGAATTATTACTTTTACTTATTACCTCATTACAATATTGTTACATTAGAACCTTTTAGAATTTTATTTTATCTATAACCTGTATATTAAGCTTAAGCACTTGATTTTACCTAATTTAATCGTATACAATACTTACCTACTAATATGCCTAAGAAGGTTACAACTTTCGTTTACAATAAGTATACAATAAATATTTTTATTTGATAAACAACCAACAAGCTTGTTAATAAGAATCTTTGTTAGTTACTTAATTTGTTTATATTGCAGAATCGACCAAAATTTCTAAAAAGCCACATAATTATATAAAAACGGTTCGGACAATTTCACGCTCAAAGCTTTGCAACTCAATTTAGAAACAATATGCTGTCGAAATACGTCTTCGAATTATTAGTAATGAAACCCTTAATTGGTAATTTATTGGCAATCGTCATAGGCCATAACCAATTCTCGGATAATTCAATTATCTCTTAACAAATTAGTTTCACAATATCCCACGGCGTCCTTTGTCTTATCATTTGGAGCAATTAGGGCCAGAGCGCTTAGGTAAGTATGGTTCTTCAAATTAGTTCCTATCTTAATTTAAAACTTCTGGATTGTCCTTCCTAATTTATAAAATGGCCTTTAGTTTCGCAATATCCTACGGCGGTCTTTGTCTTATCATTTGTATCATTTGGAGCATTTAGGTAAGTATGGTTCATGAAATTAGTACTATCTCAATTTAAAACTTCTTGGTTTGTTCTTTCTTATATCTTACAGAGCATATAGAACAAGTGCATTTCGGTAAGTATTGTTCTTCAAATGAGTTCCTATCTCAATTTAAAACATCATGGTGTGCCCTTCCTAATTTAAAACATTGCCATTATTTTCGCAATATCCTATGGTGTCTTTTTTTAATTTTTTTATTTACACTTTATGCACAAAAAAAATGTACAATGGCGGACTTAATGCCGTAGGTAGGTAGGTTTTCTACCAGTCTACCTTAGGGTGGTGCAGAAATGAGTGAATAGGTGCACTAGGTTTAAGTAGAAAAGAAAAAAGAAACTAGGAAAGATGACAGGAGAACAAATATATATACCTATACATACATACATACACGTACAAATAAACATACACACGTTAAATATATATATATATATATATATATATTACTGTTGTTATGATTCTGCTAGGTTCCGCGAAATGTGGGTT
This sequence comes from Callimorpha dominula, assembly GCA_949752705.1. Taxonomy (NCBI): domain Eukaryota; kingdom Metazoa; phylum Arthropoda; class Insecta; order Lepidoptera; family Erebidae; genus Callimorpha; species Callimorpha dominula. Next base: position 13,977,567 of record OX457011.1, read on the forward strand.
CGTACTTTCGCCTTGAACGAAAGGCGACTAGGTGCTATCCTGATTTCCAGAGGTAGAGCGTTCCAGAGGTTTTTCTCTTATCATTTGGAGCATTCAGGACACATGCTAAGTATGGTTCTTGAATTAGTAGTTTAAAACATTGCTGTGTGGATTTCTTTGTAGCATCGGATTAGTACTTCCTATTGAATAGGTATTTGAAATATACCCTGGGAATATTTTAAGAATGGACGGACATTGTCGCGGATAGACCTGTTTTGATTTCATCACGATTTCTCTCATGAAATTCTGTACATATACTTCATTATAAATATATAATCTTTAGTACATCTAAAGATTATAGAATATGTGTTTATTACCATAATTATGTTCTTCATTGATACTATGGATCGGTATATTTAGTATTTAAATGCTAAACAGTATCCGGTACGCGTTTCCGTCGCGTGTCACTCAAATAATAATGTCTGTCATTCATTCAGCATAGTTATGATACTATAATTGTTATCGTAATCACACTGTAAAGTTCTCAGTAGTGACCTCTTATCAATAGAGTGTGCCTTTCATCAAAGTTCAAAAGAAGTTTGAGCGCGTATTCTCTTTGAGAAGTCACCGTTGACGATTTAAGAAAATAAATTCGAATTTGTCATGATTCCTGGCAACTATAACATTACCGTCATCTATGCCGACTTTGAAGTTAGTTGGAAGTAGGAACTATGATTTAACTTGATCCTCACAACAATAAATCGTGCCATGTCTATCGGTCATTATTTCTTTTAGTTCGAGTTCACCTGCATATAGTATCACGTTCGTTGTTCTTTCACAGTTCTATTACACTATCATCATCTTCATTATAATTTCAGCCGTAAGACGTCCACTGCTGGGCATGAATCTCCCTCATTGATTTCCAAGAGGACCGGTTCAAAGCGGCCTGCATCCACCGTTGTCCTGTGACTTCTACAAAATAGGCTGTCCACCTTGTACATAAAAGTCCTACTCTCCACTTTCCGGACTGTGTTCTCCATAGTAGAACTTTTCGACCCCATCGGTTATCTTTTTTGCATGCTATATTTGCCCTGCCCACTGCCATTTCAACGTCTGTTCTATTACATAAAAGAAATTAATTTTTTGGATACTTTTAGCTATCTTGAGCATTATCGTTATCGTTGCTAAAATATTTAACTTCAATGACGTAGTGTCTAACGCACTGAGCACGAAGTTTTTACCAATTGAGCGTTTAAAAACATTATTTCGTAATGTATGTCTAAACTTAAATGCATGTAGACATCAAATTGTTATATGACATAACATGGTACAAGTACAAAGTGGTCTCGGTGACACATTTATGCTTATATTAAAAAGTTAGTTCGACGTCTTTCCTCTTACTATCATTTTGAAACTGCTATGATTATTGTTTTTTGATTTTTTAAGATACATTATCTGTTACTCGTTTTTGTTTGTCGACACTGTATGACAAAGAATATCATACGCAGGACTGGAGATTACAGTACGATACAATAACATTTACACACACACACACTTTTATACACATCCATAATTTCAAAGTGACAGAAAACGTAACGCTTTTAAATTTCACTCATAAAATTTCCATACCTTATATGAAAATTTATTCTTAAGGAGTAAACTCCAATAACTATTATTCTCTCAAAATTAAATTGAAATATCTAAATTGTTGTAATTTTGTCAAGTGATTGGTATTTAAATATAATATTTTTTTACCTAAGATGAATTATATTTCTGCAAAGTTAATGACGCAGTAAAATTACAAATTAAATAAAAAGATGAAATATTTCCCCAAATACCCATTTGAGTATTGATATATATGTATTATTATTTTATTATTAAAGTCTATTGTAAACTCGTATCGTCTAACTGTTTAATTCTAGGTAAATGGGAAGTACCCTATAGGTTTTCGACCCAAAACCTATAGGGTACTTCAGGTTGACCTAGAATTGTCAATTATGGTGGTGTGTGGTGACACACGGACAGACAGACGGACAAGAGAGTGATCTTATAAGGGTTCCTTTATTACCTTTTTGAGGTACGGAACCCTAAAAGTGTAGTTATTGACAGAAATTAAGATTTTCTGCCAATGTTCCTTTAGAGAAATAGGCGAAAGATCTCTTGATAGTTGAAGCTACAGTTTACTGTAAATAATTGATTATATTGCCATCATCGTAAACGTTTCAGCGATAAGATTAACACAATATTTAAATAAATGATTTTCCTTGAGACTTTTAGTAATCACATAATCACGTGTATTACAAACTTGAGTGCAGGATACTTTTACAAAGACTGAAATCAAGACTTTGAAGAAGAAAGAAATGGACATTTTTAGCCTAAAATGTTCGAACAGCTTTAAAAGATAGCTTGAAGTTTGTCGTTACTTTGAATCGTAAATTTTGAAGTCATCACATCTGAAGAATAAAAAAATATTAAAGTCTATATTTTAGCTTTTAAAGTTTAGGAAAAAATATTTAGTTTTCAATGCCACCTACCGAGTTATTGCCTTATACAAGACCTCAGTCAAAATAAATATGTCTCCACGGTGAGAGGACACTCCAAAAGAAAGAGATGTATGTACAGATCAAACAAAATAATTTATTATAAGTCTATGTGGCCAAAGGAAGTTTCAGTTTGGTTCTTAAGCTGCCGAAAAAGGAGTAGCTCAATGCACTACTCCTTTTTCGTTCTTTGTATACAGCATAGGGTGGAGCTTTACGCGAGTCCATACCTTGCTGTTGTAAACGTCCGACATTGATAATACTTGTTTATCACAGTAGAAGTATGATAATAAAGGAAAGCTAGATCAACTTAAACACGTTACACATTGAAACATCTCAAGATTTTATAGATCAGACCTCAATAAATCTAATGATTGACGCTCTTTATATATTTAATAGCCTCACAAACAAAGCCAACTTAACCATAAGCTATGGACCATTTTCAACGTCTTTTTTTTATGCAAACAAATAAGGTATGTCTTATATAATGTGGGTAGTGTGTATCTCAACGTGAACACTCACGTGCTTGCTGTTGTCAGCTTTATAGATTTAATATCCTCACAAACATAGTCAACTGAACCATAAGCTATGGACCATTTTCAACGTCTTTTTTTTATTCAAACAAATAAAGTATGTCTTATATAATGTGGGTAGTGTGTATCTCAACGTGACCGCTCACGTTGAGATACACACTCATTTTTAGCGTTTTACACATCTTGTGATGTTATTTCTACCACATACCTAAATATTTTTAGATTAACGTGCATCATTCATTACGTATTTCGACTACGCATTTAGGTGTATAAGTTCATGCCAATTTGAGCGTCACAATTTGTGGAATGTATTTGTCTGTACTACACTAGGTAAAATGTCGATTGGTTTTTACTGCTTAGATAGACATGGATAATTCAGATAATCCCATAAAAATATCGGATCGTAGCGAAACGGCTTTGAAATTTTATTAAAAAACCATTTTTAAAATCGTCACTTCAACTTCAATAGTCTGGCTAGCTTACTCAGCTGTAGTTTTATGTGAAAGGCAGAGTTGTAAGTTTTATTACTATTTACACAGAAATTAACACCATAATCTACTTTGAACAGATCGGTGTCATGGCCTTTTTATCACTTTCCGAAACAAAGAGTTTGGCTTTATTCCAACAAAGTTACTTCGGTATCATACTGAAAATACAGTCATACAATTGCTTTATATTACAAAAGGGTCGCTGACGCTCCTTGCGCTTGACACAGCACAATTGCGTCCGGTAATTTGCGAATTGGCACTGGTGTTAGACACGGCACGGTGTAGTCAGATTGAACACTATCTTTGTAAGTAAATTAGTATGAAAGAAGTAAGAATGAGAAATCATTTTATGATGTTCATAGCAGCAGGTCATTTCACCTTTGATAAAGGGTCTCTCTCGGGACCAAATATAAGTCTGGCATCGCCGAAATATATACATACGTAAGTTCAATAACATGCCTACCTTTAGTAAATAATTTACTTGACAAAATTGCCAAGATCCTATTAGAAGTTCACATGTCGCTTGTTTGCGAAACTATCGACATAATTCAAAATTCAGTCGAATTGAACCAAGTATACCAAACGATCATAAGTCTTTGATATTTTATGGTGAATAAAGATGCAACGCCGATTTCGTGCTAACGTTCCTTAGAAAGCGACAAATTCATTACATATTTAGAACAAAATACTCTAGCGGAAATCACAATACATTGCCATTCTCTAAAATCAATAACTTTTAGTTATGCCGCTATTTTCGTAAACGAGCGATGTGTAGTAACATTTTGAAACTACTTAGCGGTTGAGAAAAAACCAAGACCCATATAAAATGTAGTTGATTAAACAGTAGCTCACATGTTCACGGTAAGATGGAAAAACACCGTTCCAAGTGGAAGCCTTACATGGTTTTATAAGCAAAATGTGATTATTGTCTAAGTTCAATGAATTTGAAAGCTGAATCTTAGTTACACACATGTAATATAGTTCCGTAAGAAACAATTGTTGATACAAAACACTTGTTGTTGTATTATATTACCTTCGTATTCTTAGAAATAGCGGTAACTTTTTCTTAGCATCACCTGTAACTAAGTATGTAGACAAACATTGGAAGTCGATTTAACCATCTTCTAAAAGTCATACCGATTTGGAAACTATGCAAATATGTGTAATACTAATGACAAAATAAAAAATATTAATTCCATCGAGCTGATCTGATGATGGAATTAGGAGATGGATAATGGAACTCTTTAATGGCTACTAATAAATAATAAACCCCTCGAGTTTTTGCTCATTTGGTTTGTTTTAACGAGTCAAATGCATTAATTGCACTTGGTGAAGAGGATTTGTATAGTGTTTTTAGTTATTTGAAACTATGTATAGTAATCATTCGTTGTTATCGAATTAGTATCTACCTACGCTTGGGTAGAAGTTGGGTAAGAATTTTACTTTTACCAATTGTTACCACGATGTTTGAGTAAATCGATGTTCTAATATTACTTAATCTAGTTTAGGCTACTCGATAAAATTGCGAAAGTCACCTGTCTCCATTTATCTACCATTCAAAGTAGGTAAGGACAATATTATGACGCAAATAAAAAAACAAAGCTGTGTAGTAGACAATTTGTTCGCAGTGTAGTTTTTATTGACTTATCGATAAAGATATCTCTATAGTCTACTACTACGTCTGCCGATATGAATTCTTAGGTATGTCTTATTTATATGCCAGTTGTGCCTTTGACTCTTGTATTGTCTTTGACTCTTAAAGGTGACTGGCTTACAAATACATTACTAGACAGGATTCTACTGTTATTCTGACAATCTATTTTTAATATCATCAACTACTTTAGTACCTAAGTCAAATAATTTCCTCAATATTTTTGTTTTAACTAAGGTGTTTGATTATGTAGCAAACACCTTACTTTAAACAAAGCTGATGTCCTAAATATTAAATGAAGTGTACACTTATGTATACCTATGTTAATTTACATAATCATTATGACAATAGTCAATAGCATTATTAAACAGATTCAATAATCTATCTATACTAATATTATAAAATTGAAGAGCTTGTTTGGTTTGGAACTACTGGTTCGAATTGGAAAATTCTTTTAGTGCTACATAGACAATGGGCTATCCAACTCATAGGTGATATGCCGGTTTTCTTCAATTAGTTGCCTGACAGTAGCCACATTTTCCTCAGTGACCGCAATTAAGGGCAGACCTTCACGAATTTTATCATGGAGAGAAACACGACCACGACCAAATTCTGAGTACCGGCGACGCTTTACGGTGCTCAAATGAAGTGCTTCCCTTCTAAAAAGCATTTTGAAGACGAGTAGTGCAGTCTTGCGGAGTCAGTGAACTTTTCATATTATAAAAAATCGTCGCTCTAAAATCTTTTCGCGTTAATTCCATTTATGCTATGGACGACGAACTTCAACTTGTGATTTGTGGAGATTGTGAGGCCGTAGTATCACTCCGGTTGAGCCGGCCCATACGTGCCGCAGCATGGCTCTCCCGCGAACAATATGTGACGTAATTTATGGATGACCCCTAAGGTGTCATAACAAAGAAACTCACTATTGCATTTATAATATTAGTTGATATTAGGATGCAGTACCCACTATAATTATACTACATATATTTATAATCTATACATACATATATACTAGCGCCTACTACTAAGTGCTACCCGTGCAAGTCCAGATCCCGTAGGAATATCGGGATAAAAAGTAGATATAGGCTACTTTGTATCCCGATAATTCTACGGGATCGTCAATCCAGGTCTCCAGCTATCTACATACCAAGTTTCAACGCAATCGGGTCAGTAGTTTTGGCGTGAAAGAGTAACAAACATCCATACATACTTACATCCATACATCCTCACAAACTTTTTATAATATTAGTAGGATTCTCAAAACAAAATGATTATGTGTTGTTATTAAACAATTCCATGCCTTTCCTGTCACACCTTGTCAATAGTATTTATTTTGGTTCACTAGGTATAGCCATTATCATTTAGAACAAATCATTTATTGTTCAAATGGTTCACAGGTCGGCATCGACGCTGTTGTTGCTGAAACAATAGACTCATATTAACAGTTAGATAATTGTTTTGCATATCTGCATGCCAATAGTATTTGAATATTTTTGTAATTTCTTTGTTAAGATTTCAATCTGGTTTATGGATTCAGTAGACTGCCTTGTGTGTGTGACATTCTACTATTGCACCGATGTCAAATGGTCGTTACGTCACATATCGTCGCTTTTTTTATGTTTTATCACCGCGGAAGTAATTTTTTTGGAGGAAATATGTTTCATGTGTCATTCGAGCGGGAAAATAAAACAATTTTTAACTTTTTTGACAAAACAAACAAAGCGATTTGAAAGAATTATCCTATTTTAATTTTTACTATCAACCCACCCCGGGCTTTGCACGAGTAGCAAAGCATAGGTATGTTGATTTTTTCAACATCTTCAACAATCATCGTCGTATTTCACCCATTTTACACAAAACCTAACAAAATACACCTAAACCTTCCTCATGAATATCTCTGTCTATTGGAAACCGCAGGAAAATTCGTTCAGAAGTTTTTAGATTAACGCGAACAGACAGACAATCGGAGGACTTTGTTTTATAATATGTAGTGATTTATAATAAATGTAACTTCAAACACCTGTTCGATACAAAACAAAACAGTGTTTTGCCCTCTTACGATTTGAAAGAATTAATCTATTTTAATTTGTATTTGGAATAAATGTAACTTTAAACAGCTGTTCGATACAAAACAAAACAGTGTTTTGCCCTCTTACGATCTGAAAGAATAAATGTGTTTTAATTTGTATTTGGAATAAATGTAACTTTAAACAGCTGTTCGATACAAAACGAAACAGTTTTTGCCCTTCTAAAAAGTTGCCTATTTTGACTTCCGTGGTGTTAAAACTTAGCGACGATAATATGTAGATATAAGTCAATGGCCTATAAGAACTCCTAAGTACATTTATTTTTGACGTGACAACGTCTTAAAATTCGGCTCCACGCACGAAAAAACATGACTCATGTGGCGTGCCCTCGCTCTGAGGCGTTCCTATGACGTTGTTACGTTCAACTATCGTCAGTAAACCGACTTTACAGACAACCGATTTTTAGTAGAATTTCTTATTCACGTCGACTTTGAGTAGAAGAATTCAGTCAACATATTTATAGCTTAATCAGACAGACAACATAGGTACTATTTATTTTTTGTGTAGTAATTATGCATATTTAAACCATATTATGATCCCGTTATCCACTAAATATGGTTATCAAACTGAACAACATGTACTGTAGGTAAATATATACAATAGCGTCTAGTATAAGAGAGAGATAGATACAGATATGTGGCCTATCGCAAGTCTAAGACAGACGACCCTTGTAGCGCGGCGGTTGTGCATTCGGCTGCCACGCCGGGGTTCGTTAGTTCGATTCCCGCTCAGTCTAAATATTTGTATGCATGAATATGTCTTCTTGTAATAGTCTGGGTGTTTCTATGTATCTATAATATGTGTGTATTTATTTACAAAAAAGTATATGTGTGTTATGAATGTACATATAACAAGCTCTGTTACTGTTTATGTCATGCTCGCCTAGAAGTCCTACCGATGGTGGCTATGTGTCGGGTCGTTCCGCTCCCTTCGATATGGTTGATCTGTACCATGGCTGGCGTTTGCGTCAGGCTCGCGAACGGGTGCCGTTGGTTGGGGCTGGTCATCTCCGCACTGCTATAAATATGTATAGTACTTAGTAATTATCTATTTTTATTTAAGAATAATATGTTACATTGTCCTCACGTTTCATTTACGCTTATAAGCAATGTAACCAAAAAAATAGTAAAAAAACATTTTGAAAAATAGTGTCCTTGGAGTTTCTTGCCTGTGCTTCTCCACAGGATCTACGTATTGGAACAGGCAACTAGCTTCACGACTTACTTAGTCTGACTGACTCCTACTCCTGACAATTCAAAAATACCTATTATTGTGCCTCAGTGTTTTTGTTAGTCAGTGATTGTTAAGGATAAAATATATGAGAATATGAGACTTGGCTTAATCGAAATAAATGGTTTTGATTGATTGGTTTTGTTAGGGTCTAGATAGCGATGTGTAATGGTCCCAGGATTACTAGTAATTACTGGTCTTATCGCTTATTTTGATGTTATGAAATTAATTAATTTTAATAAGTATTGTAGGTACTCTCTACAATATCGTATGCATACATTATACATTCAAAAGAATTTTTTTTTAAGCTAAGTCAACTATTTTTCGGCTACTTATATAACGATCCTAAAATTTGACCAACTTTTTTGTAAACCATGTATATTAATCCCATGTTTTTTATAGAAGCCGTGTGCTTGTTTACCAGAAAAATTTTTTTTTTTCCAAAACACTTTTCTTACAAAACATACATTACAATTAAAATAACCAAAATCAATCAAATAAAATACTGTGCAGTTGCTTAATGGTTGTGAATAACCACCTTCGGAAAACACTCTAGATCCTTGTTAATAAATTAATAACAAACACTCTCGAATCGAGCAAATACATTAATGAATATAAAAAAAAATGTTAATCGAGTCTTGTGTATCAAGCGCTAAAAATATGCGCAAACGTCTGTATGTCACGTGTCAGAAATAATGTAGGTACGAGTATGTTAACACAAGCATCGTTTGGACCCATGAAAACGTGTAAATATCGACCTACGAATAATAAAACCTGCCTATTAATATCAATATTTCTCAATTTATATACCCATTGAATAACCAATAAAATGTAAATTGGGATTTCTAAATATACAACTTAGGTTCTGGCAATCATTCAAAAGACAAACTGTTATAGATGGAAATGCCACACACCTATCACGTGTAATAAAGTTTTGATAATAACAAGAATTTTGGTCTACATGCTTTTCATATTTTTGGTTATGTTGTTTTTTATATCAAAATATTATTCATACCAAATAACAACATTTAAGTAAATGATGAGGTTGTCTGTTAAATGGCCTGGACTTCCAGGCAACAGCCAGTTGCCCTGACATGCTCAAGCTATTGCGTAGCTACTCCCAATTTTCCCATCTTTAATTCCCAAATTTCCCGTTTTTAATTCCCAAATTTCCCGGTTGCCCCAAATTTGCAATAGTGTACGAAATCTGGGTGTTTTTAACATGTCTCTGTCTACCCCTTCGGGGATACAGGCATGGGTGTATGTTTGGTTATATTAAATCTTCTGGCTTAGCAGCTAAAATAAAGAAATTCATAAAATAATCTCTCACAAACGAACTGATAAACAAATGAAATCCGAGAATTTGTCATACCGGCAATACATCGGTGCAGTGTTGTTGCGCAGAACGTGGAATATGGCTGGACTTCCGTCTCCATATAATAACATTCTGTTATCGTTGTACAAAGACAAAACGAGGTGATCGTCATCTGCAGTTAAACTATGTTTCAACATTTGTAACAAAAGTACATTTAATTTAACAAAGACGCTTCAAATGGACTACAAAGTTAGGAAGTACATTTGAAGCGTCTTTGTTAAAATCTAAGAATTCCGTTTTTATGTTTTATGCATTTTCATTGTTACTATATCTCTGTTATGGAGTGTATCTTTATGCTTTGTAATTATTAGTTAATAAATACACATGTATCAAATAATTTTTGTTGCCTGCAATCTCTATAAGTAGGAAAATGTTATAAACATTCAATTTCTGTTATTGTAAGTCGCCTCTCTGTTAGACGTTTAGAATAATCGAGGCATTAAAAAACTTTAGACATGAGTCTAAAACAATCTAGTCTGCTCCAATGAAGATGTTTTACGCAAATTTGTAGGTATGATTATATCTGCCAGACCGTCATAGATATGAGAAGCGATTTGAGGTCAAATTGGATAGTTTGGCGCTTGTGTTACTGGCAGGGTTATCATTGTGATTGAAATCGTCTAAAACATCTGAATCTGTAATGTTTTTGTAAAATTTATCCAAGCCTATAAATATTATTGAAATTGAAATTCTAAGTTAAATCCATTTTAAATTCGTTTTGTAGTGCAATGTTTTCACAATATTTTTAATGAAACAAAGCAGACGCTTATCAAATCTTAAGCAATCAGCTGTATTGAGTCAGAGTCCTTGGGTCTCTGTTCTTTCATATGTTCAAAACAAAGCAAGATTTAGACTATTAAATATGATTTTCATTACTTAGTAAGATGTAAAATTACTCAGAAATTATTGTACGTAATATATTTTTTTTCTTAAATTACTGTATTTAAAACAATGATGCTCTAATATTTTACGTAGCTGAAATAACAAAAACAACCGCTCTTAATTGTTTCTGAACTTTCTAAATGATAACATAAGTAAAAGTACCTCTTCGTTGTTCCAGGGAATCACATGGGGCAAGGCGTTTTTGATCTCAGCAGAAAACACCGCAGCGCTGCCCTACCTGTCTAACAGGGAGTGCACATTAGGAGGCTACAGAACCTGCATAGTCAACTTCCACCCTCGTCCGTTCTACACTTCGTCGTCTAACTCCAATGATGAAAATAAACATGCTCTTCTATACATAGCTGTTCCTGAAAACAGGCATTGGTTGGGAGCAGCACCGTTGTCTGATATAGCAAAACAAATTCTAGAATGCCAGGGACCTTCTGGCTCAAACGCAGAATACCTCTTAAGATTAGCTGACTTCATGAGAGAAGAAATTCCTGAGGCTTTAGACGATCATCTATTTTCTTTAGAGAGATTAGTTCGAAAGTTTGCAAGTGACATGAAGATATGCTTGATGAGTTTGATGAAGAAGGAAGAGGAGGAAGAAATGGTGGAAGTGAAAGCAGTTGTGCCTAGCTACCACTTCGCTTCGAGAGTTCCAGAAAAGACATTGCGTTGTGTCAATATGTGATATTATAGCCTTGTGAGGGTGAAATGGACTAAATCTCGATAGCTTCTGTGATGTTTCGTTGTTAAGATGTAATAGTTGTGACCATTTTATGGTTTAAAAAAATATATAATAATATTAAGATAGTGCGATGTGTACCTACTTAAACAGTTCTGATTATTTCCTACTTGGTCGAGAATCAAGTGCTTTTCATGTTACTGTAAACAAATTGGCAGCAGACATTAGACAGCAATATAAAATATATATGAAATTTACAATATTACTAACCGACTAATTAAGTGTGACCAGCATATTTTAATACTGACTAAACCGTCATAACTATTGGTCTTATTGTAACGCTAAAGTCGGGTATTAGTTGATAAGACTTGACATGTGATGAAAAAGTTTGGGGAAAAATAAACTAAAGAAATATTTAACTAATGCCTAATTAAAATATTTTAACGTTACTATTTAAAATGTAGTTTTAAGATTTTAACATTGCAATTTAACATTTATTTTTCCCATAACTTTAATTTATTTAAGTTTCTTCGTATATAGTTATTATAGAATTTCATGTATTTATGTAAGACTTCTTGATCTATTTGACGGTTCCGTTGTTATTGCCCATTGACAATTGATGGTTTAGTTGAAAGCGATTACATGTTATGATTACTAGAACTGGACAGCTATCTCAAACAAAAGCATGGCTGTACCTGTGCCTGTGAATGTTCGTTAATACCGATAATTAAGTGACGTTTGTGTAAAACATAAATAAAGTTAATTTTAAAATAGAACCGGGGGTTTGATACTGTTTACAAGTTTCGGCTATAAAAATGATTCGTAACTTTGATGTTTTTAGTTTTGAGTATAAACTATTTTTGATATCGATTTTTAATGTTTTTAAATGCACATTTGTATGCACACTTCTGTATTTGATTATATGAGAGTCAAACGGACTAAAACCCTACGGTCCTAACCTGACAGGCAACTAAATTTCAACAGGTCCTGTCCTGACCGCCATTTCTGTATTTTGTGCCCATCCACTTGGACCTAAGCGAATCCTCCTCCACTGTTTTCTTTGACCCAGTGATGGGATGACGGACTGACGTTTTTCTACCCTTTCGGCACCATCACATCGTCTCTGAGACTTTAAGAGTTTTTTTCCTCGCAGTCTCAAGAGCAATCGAACGGAGGTTTGTGTCAGAACGTAGCAGTTTGGACTGACAGAGGACCCCAGGAGTACAAAGGCGAACCCATTCACTGTCTTGCCTTTTCTCCACTGTACCCTCTGCTAATCAGAGAGACATAGCGAGCACTCCCAGTAAGGGAGAACATTAGCCGCAGGGGCAACGTCCGACCGCAAAAAGGGTTACCCAAGTACCGCAAATAGTTAATTCGTTCTTAGATTTATATTTTAGAATTTTATTTATATTTTACACACAAATGATTCCCTTGACGCACAAAAGCCAAATAATTATGTAATTGTTAAGTATTATCTACGAATATTCAGGTTATTTTTGTGTTAAATATATTTTAAAAAGAATTACTGCTAAGAATTTTTTTATCACGTGTTACGAATTTCTTGGAAATTATTCAATTTTTAATAAATTTTTTTGGTTACATGCAAGATAGAATAAGAAAATAGTAGGTACGTAATTCAAATTTGTGAGACAAATATAATTCAAACCCAAATGTATTTGAATCGAATGAATAATGTCGCATAAAGCTTTTGTAGTAAATATATGTATATAATTAAATTATTGTAAGGCAATGCCATATAATGTATACTGACAAAATGATGTATCGACAAAAAAAAAACATTTAATACAAATTTGTGAATCTATATCAGAATTTTTATTTTCTTACCAACTGTTAGTAGGTATTAAGAAATTATCACTCCTAACTACGCCGAACTCAAATCTAAGGTGATTGGATTGGCCGACAGGAGAGGAGTGAGATACGCGATGAAAGGAACTGCATAAATATTTGCTTTTGGTTAAACTTTTAAATTATTTTTTTAAATATTCATCAAATGTATAGGTATAAAATAAATCTTAAAAAAACTGATACCTACTCGTAGAACAGTGGGTAATCTTATATTAATACGTAAAGAAAATTATTTGTATGCCTTTTTAAGCAAATTCAGCGAACGGAGAAATGTGAAATTTGAAATAAGTTCAAATGTCGAAGTGCAGAAAGCTAAATTTAAAAACACCTAGCAACCCGCCCTGGCTTCGCACGGGTACAAATTATATACCTAAACCTTCCTCATTAATCATTCTGTCTATTAGTTAAAACCGCATGAAAATACGTTCAGTAGTTTTTTAGTTTATCGCGAACAGACAGACGCGGCGGAGGGCTTTGTCTTAAAAATATGTAGTGATAATAAATAATTATTAACTTTATTTTTTAATAGGAAATTAATATAAAATTTTATAAACCACAGTTCTCTCTCTTCTCATTATTAAAATACAACTCCCGCATTAGGAATTACTCCCGTGTCGCGGGGGACTTGAAAAACATACAAACAACGGACATAAAGAACACCCAGACTCAGATGGGAATCGAACCCAACAAGCCAGCCGACAGTGCACTTACTCTATCCAAATATTTACACTTGCTAGTGGTTTGTTTTGTTATAGAGGCTGGATGAACTGTGTGAAGATGGGTACCCTTATCATTTAAAGCAGGGTTTATATAATATCAACTACTCCATCACCACAAATCTATATAAATAAAAATGAATGTCTGTGTGTCCTAATGAGGAACACACAGAGGACAAACATTGATTTTTATAAAGTATTATCACAATCTGATCAATGATTTAAACCATACCATACCATACTTTGGTAGGGCCCGCGAGTGTTTCTGGCCCAAAAGATAGCCTAAAAAAAATATATACCTAATGATTGTATTTTTCCTATGAGATTAAACTTTAATACAACCAAATAATATTTTTATCTACATACGAAGTACCGTTTATTGCCCGCGTTGTTCACCTGGGTGGCCCACGGGCAATTATATTTTCCCGAGGATCACCTGGGTGGACTTTCCCGTGGTCCATACTTAGGTATGTTGTATTACAACGCATAGCGGGGACCACTGGTAATGAATAAAGTAGTAACTAATTATCCTTCAAATTTTAAGATTGTTATATTTATAGCAATGAATATATTTGACTATCAGTAAATAACATTTAAAATCTTATTTTTTGTCCTTGTTTTTGTAAGTACCTAGTTGTATTTATAATATCTGGTACCTAAGGGGCTCAAGCCTGAAAAGCATCTGAGTTCTAAATCTTAAACTGAACTTGATTTTGTTGTAATTGAACTTCTTTGCAAGCATTAAGGTCATCACATACTATACCGTCACGGTAACGGCGCTAACACTATCAAAGATACGGTAATTGTCATCAATTATCCTTAACTCAATAAGTATTATGTTTTCAAATTTTTAATTGCTGTCCGGTGTTTTGTTTACGTGACGAAATTTAATCCGCGCGCTAGTATTATCTAAATCCCTTAAAGGTTTATTGATTGGCTATTTATTACAGTACAGACAAGTAATAAATATTTGATGGAATCCTTAGAACCATGTCGTAATTATGATTATCCAGAGCAGAAAGGGTGGGCAAAGAAAAAAGTTCCGATTTGATTGGCTGAAAGAATACTCTTGGCTAGTATAATTATAGTCCACAACAAAACGGTGCTAATTGTTTGCCTCACCTATTATTTTCTGGCCCAGATAGTGGGGGCAAGCATGCTGTAGCTCTAGGATCTTTAGACACTCGTCCATTTTGCAAATATAAAAGGCATTAGAAATCTTTAGAAACCATTCCGCTACCGAGTACCTCAAAATGGCGGTAAGTATTAAAAAGTACAAATTTCAAAAGTTCATATGAAAACCCTGAAAAGGCTGTCAATATTTTAATTGAAACTGAGAAAATGAAAATAATTAAATCAAAGAGAGAGCGGCTAATTCCTATAATAAAGACAATACACTATGTGGTCGAGAAAATATACCGTTAAGAAGTCACCAAGATGATGGTACATTGAGTGATAGTGATGAAATTAGCCAAGGTAAATTTCGAGCACTTGAAATTTCGTATTGATGCAGGTAATCCATCTCTCCAAAAGCATTTAGAAATAGCGCCAAAAATGCTACATATCTGAGCAAAACAACCCAGCATCAACCACAATACAGGAAGGGTTAGTATGCTTCCTGTCGGCAACTGACTTGACTGGTGCTGCTTAATGCAGTTAAATCATTCAAGAATTCAATCGATACGGCCTAAAACTTAAGAATTTGGGTGGTGAACGTTATGACGTGCTAATATGTCTGAAAAGTTTAGTGGTCTACAATCTCGTATAAAGCAGCTCCACACTGTGCCGCGCATAAACTAACCCTAGCTATTAGTAGCTATTGTGAAGGCATGCAGCTTGCCAAATGTTCGCAGTGTGATGGTAAAGTAATGTTAGCAGTTTTGTGCGTGAGTCAGCAAAAAGGTTGAAACTTCAAGTAAACTATCTTTGAAAAACACCTTAGAGGCGGAAAGAGTCAAGTTACAAAGTCTAGATTATACACATTGGCAAAGAGTATACAAACACTACGTTAGACACATTGGGTTGAAAGGCATGATGCGCTCTTTCACTTCAAATAGATCTTCGACTCTATCGTACAGTTCCTTGTAGATAACGAGAGAACTGTCCATCACTAAAAAATTGCAAGTTTTCTGGCTTCGACGTTAGCCGACGCTGTATTTGAAATAACTGTTTTACTTTCACGGCCACTCCAGGCTTAGATTATTACATAGACAGTATTAGATCTTAAACTTTGTTATGAGATGGTAGAAAGTGTAGTAAGAACATTAAAAAGGTAGGTATGGAGAAACTAAAATAATATGAAGAAATTTTCCAAGAGGCGTGTCGTATTGTAAAACCTTTAGATATCCCAGTGCAGGCACCCAGGACAGCCAAACGTTCAACTCAGAGTTATACAATACTGCTTAAGTATACGAGTAGAAGCACCACTAAGAAATATCACAGGTAAATACGTAGGTCCTCAATTCTTGAGTTTCTTGCTCATTCTTCCTAGGGGAAAACTGCCTTGCGACGGATGGCACTTTAACTATATTAATTGTTACAATAATTAACTTAATAAATAAGTATCGATAATTTTAGTAAACCTTCTACCAAGTGCCATTGTTAAACCAGAAAGTCTGACCTCAATGTTGGCAGCTGCACGCGTTTACTGTGATTTACCTTATCTTTATCGTTGTCAAAAATAACTCTTTGGATGGAGCTTTGGAGTAATAGGGAACGTCTCCTCTGAACATTAGCTGAAGTGCGTATCAAGAGACAAATGAGGTTTTTTTTCTCAAATTTTCAAAATCTCGCTACATTACCAGAAACCACTGGAGGGTTGAGCGCAGCTTCTCTTTGCTTAAACTAAAAAAATCGTACCTCCCTATGACAATAACCGAAGACAGGTTAATCGGTTTGGCTGCCATGTATGTTCACCAAGAAATCTCGGGTAATCTTCAACCTAACGAAGTCATTGAGGAATTTACGAAAAGTTATTCGTGGAGGCTCATAAACACTTTAAACAAAATACAATTTTGTGTGCCTTTTAAGTATTTACTTTGCTAAAACTTACCCTCATCGGGGTCAATCCTCCCCCTCCCAAATGTCAATCCTGGATCCGCCACTGTCTGATCTACTACACTACCTATTTTTCTAGTGAAAGCATTTTATTCTAGACTATTTTGTATGTACTAATATGTTCTTTGTTTATCCTACTGTCGTATATTCTTGACATATCATAATATTATTAAGTAAATTTCTCAGAGCAGGTAAATTTTGTTGTACATTTTAAAAGAAAAAATTACGCTATCCCGTTCCTACTTAACGCCATCTCTATTCAATGTCTTGACTCACTTATGAATACTTATGATAGTGACATCTGTTGATTTAGTTTGCTAGTAACATAATTGCCTCTTTTATAAGTGAAGAGTTTGATGTACAAAACAATAGATGGCACGGTTTTCAATTTTGTCCTTTCAGATCGCCCAAATTGGTTAAAGTTAATCGGGTAATAATAAACAATGACACGGATTGTTTATTATTACCTGTTTGTCGTAGCTTTGCGCTGTCAATAGTAGTGTAGGTACTCATCTTGTTTCTTATCTGAAGTATAAGATTTATTGATATTTTGATCATTATTATTGACACTGTTAATTTTATAGAACATTTATGTTGTTTTATACAGTGTTGACAATGTAGTTATGATACGCTTTTTATTTCTTGTTAATTAGAAAAAATTTGAATAGTACATGTGAGAACTGTGTAGTCACTTAAGTATTAACTTAATTTTCTATGTTGCCTAGCAGCTCTGTGATTTTCTTTTTCATTTTAGAACAATATTATGTTACATTGTCCTCACATTAAATTGCGCTTATAAGCAATGTAACAAGTAACTTTGTAAAAAAAACATCTTGAAAATAAGTTTATATAAAATTTTATAGTTTATGTAAATAAGGTCAATACTTAAGACTTAAAGTTTATTTATTTTTTGCTTTTTAGTTCTTTTCGTCGTTTAAATTTTTTGTTAAAAAGATTTTTATTTCATGATTTTTTTTCATCATCAACTCAGCTACATGAAGTGATGATTTCTAAACGCAAATACCTGTTAAAGTAATGAAAAGTAAACAGAAACACTATTCGTTCCTACAATTTTCGAGGGTTTCTCTCAATTTTATCAGGATCCCATCATCAGATCCTGACTTCCTTAACATGGGACCACCCTTGAGGTATACCCTATCCAACAAAAAAGAATAATCAAAATCGGTTCATAACTAAAGGAGTGAGGGCTAAACATACATAAAAAATATTATTATTTTAATATATTTATTTTTTTATTTAAAGATGTATTCAGATTTGCATTAATTTTGTGGCATTGTGTATAACTACCGGTAAAGTTTAATCAGGTGAAATTATAACTTACCTAATGGTTTTCCAGGCATTGTTCATTACTAGTTTACACTATCAGTTATCGACCAGTGTCAAATCAATTTTTGTATGAGTAGTTTCGATAAGAACAGAAAGCGCTTTATTTCAGCACGGCAATATAGGCTGTATTATATATACTTATAAAATAAATCTAAAATTGTCACCGTACCAGTAAAGAAAAATATGTCCACGATTGACTTTTTTACATGTCGATGACTATAAGAGGGAAAAAATACCATCTGCGGTTACTAGTAAATCTTTTTAAGATTATTACGAAAAGAAGGAAATTGAAAAGAGAAAACAGCAGGAAGAAAGAGATGAGAACAAGACAGGGACAGGAAAAAAACCTTGAAAGAAGAGATAGCTGAGGCAAAGGAAAGTAAATTAAACTTGAGATTAAAAAAGAAAATGATGACTTGATTGGAGTTTACTTCAGATAATACCGACATATAAGTAGAATAGCCAGAAAATGTTGATTGTGTTGAAAATGACACTGAAAACCTACCTTTAAATGCATTTATTAAAAACACTGTAACTAAAAAAAGAGAAGATATTTTAAAAGGGTGTTAAATTATAGTTAAATATGAGGGTGTATACTTTCTGGGAAAAGGTGAAAACATACAAGGAAGACAAAATTAAGTAAGTACAATAATTTTGTCAAACTTTTAAATGGCCTGATAAGCCTGACAAAATATGGTACAAGGATATTGACTGGTTTTTTTTTCGATAATTCAGTGACCACACGCTGTTCAAACTTTGTTAAATTTTCTTTATTATTTTTATTGGCATGACTAATGTCTTAATACATGTTGAATTTAAGAAAATCCTGTTTTTGACTTTGTTATTTAATGCTAATGTTGAGTATTTTGTAGACATGATTTAACACATGAATTGTTTTGTGATGTAATTTGTTTTGATTAAATTATATTATAGTGCCAGTTTTTGGATTTTTCTTCATCGACCCTCCAGTTCCTTCATTATCTCTTAATATTCCTGTGTCAAAACCCACTTGGAACATAATTAAGTCATTTGGATTGAGGGTCCACTAAATTAGTGGTGATTGTAAATTAGTGGGGGTTTTTATAAAATATACTTTTTTTACGTTTGTTTGATCACTTACAAATTAACACTAGATTTTAAACCATAGCAACTATTCTTGGGAGTATCAGCTACTATTATCTATTTTAACCATTGCTCTAAGTTCAAAACTGTATGTTTTCATTAAGCGTAAATTTGTAAATTTCCAGTGTCGATAACTGGTGCCATCACTCTCTAACATTATAATATAATAAAGTGCAGTGCATAAATTTATATTATTTCACTGTTTTGTCCTTTCTGCCAATCATATCGACTATGTGCTCGCTAGTCATTGTGAAATACGGTCGTGTTCTACGTGTCTAGTGTAATCGTCATTCGAAATATACCTACAATAGAAAATAAATGTGAAAGTCATCTGTGACGTGTGAAGAGATAAGAGTTTAAAAAATTGGTACAAAATATATGAAACAGGTAATTGCAGAAAAATATATACTAACCTAAGCCTACTTACCAAAGTTACATTGCTTTGAGTGCCTACGGATGGTACTTTAAGATTTCAATTATGTGATCACTACTCAGAACCTAAGGTATGTTTACCTGGTGATTTTTCCTTTATTTGTGCTATAAGACGTTGCTTCGTACCAAATTTTAAGATTCTGAGTTCACGGGAAGTACCCTGTAGGTTTTGATTCCCTTGCGAGTGTCGAAAATTTGCGGAAATTTGCGGCATAAACGGCTATATCTTTTGATTGCGTTGGCTTAGAAGTTTCATTTTTTTGCAACTCTAAGGGACAGTAGACTTGAGTATTTGATATAAATTTCAGCTTGATACATCCACGCAATCCTGAGAAAATTGGTCTTGACAGACAGACAGACCTTCGGACGAACGGACAACAAAGTGATCCTATAAGGGTTCCGTTTTTTCCTTTCGAGGTACGGAACCCTAAAAACGGACAAGTGCGAGGCTGACTATGTGCTGCTAGCTAGTCATTGTTAAATACGGTCGTGTTCTACGTGTCTAGTGTAATCGTCATTCGAAATATACCTACAATAGAAAATAAATGTGAAAAGTCATCTGTGACGTGTGAAGAGATAAGAGTTTAAAAAATTGGTACAAAATATATGAAACAGGTACGAGTAATTGCAGAAAAATATATACTAACGCCTACTTACCAAAGTTACATTGCTTTGAGTGCCTACGGATGGTACTTTAAGATTTCAATTATGTGATCACTACTCAGAACCTAAGGTATGTTCACCTGGTGAGGATCATCTGGAATAGATATCTCCCCAGTTTTTAACGAAAGTTCGAGAGTTCTCAAGAATAAGCTGTCACGGTTCTTAATCTTCACTAGATTGAAAGCCATGAATTTTATAGCTTCTCTCCCGATCTTTGCAAGGATGACAGTAATAATGTTTCTCCTCCTCCACAAGGAGCATGCAGTGCAAAGTAAACTTAGCGTTTTGTAAATTTCTATTAGCAGCCAAGTCAGTTTGTCTGTCTGTCCAGTCTGTCGTGAAAACAAGTGATCAAAATAAATTTTAGGTAAATTTCGAAAAGTCTACCTATTGGTTTTGTACCAGTTGTCGAGTTTTCCAAAAAATGTCTTCACAGGAGGTCTAGTTATGATCCCTAGACCCCAAAACAACCGCTAGAGGCACGATAGAGGTCGCAATTATGCACCGATTGCTTTCAAACTTGGACGACAAATCAACAGGGCAAAAACGAAGTTTAAGTTCGTGAAAGGGGTAGACTGGGGGACAGATTTCCAAAAAAAATATAAAAAGACATGAAATCTACCTCTACCTCTTTTTTGGAGTTTACTCCTTAAGCATCGATTTGCATATAAGGCGCCCGGTATGAAAAAAATATGAAGAGTCAAATTTAGTGATCGGAGGGCAGCGTAACGCTTTAACGCTTTGTTGTGCTTTTTATGCTTTATTGGAGTTTACTCCTTTTTCTCGATGCATGTAAGTAGATATGTGTATACCTTTATGTTATATATATATATGCATGTGTAAATATATCCAGAATATATAGAGGGAGGGAGAGAGGGAGGGAGGGGGAGAGAGATAGGGAGAGAGCGAGGGAGGGGGAGAGAGATAGAGAGAGAGAGAGAGAGAGAGAGAGAAGGAGGGAGAGAGAGAGAGAGAGAGAGAGAGAGAGAGAGAGAGAGAGAGACTCCAGTAAATTGTAAACTCCAGTCGTGTGTCGGAGCTGACACACACATTTTTTTTTCTTCTAAATGTCGACAATTGAGACCACAATAACAACATTCAGGAGTAAAAATAAACCGTTTCCCATTTTAACATATTCTTTTCCTTATTGAATTGTCTACAGACGTAAACGCATCCGTGCGTAAACGTCTTTATATTAATACGTAAGTACCTAAAAATCGAAAATAACTAAAAATAATTTAATTTGTATCAGTCATCGACATTTTATTGTTTCTGATTATCGTCGGCACTATTCGGTGACCAAAGAAAGTGACGTGCGTGACGCTTGGTAGATGTTTAAGAAAACTTAACCCAACTTGAATTATAAAAAAAGAAATAATAATATATAAATAGTTATAATTTATAGAAGATCCAGAGATGCTGTCACTGTAATGTTAAATAAGAGGAGTGAATGCTGGATTCCTCTCCTCAATCTCTGAATTTCTGACGTATGAAATTTAAGTCACACAGAACCAAAACTGTGGTGTATCAGATCCCGAAGTAATAACTAAAAGCAGCTTTACGCTTATGTGAAGTCAGCAATGAATAAAAAAAACCGGCCAAGTGCGAGTCGGACTCGGGCACGGAGGGGTCCATAAAATATTTTTATTAAATGATGTAATTAAAAATTTACGGTGTTCGCAATTTTTCCTTTACCTGTGCTATGAGACGTTGCTTCGTACCCAATTTCAAGATTTTGAGTTCACGGGAAGTACCCTGTAGGTTTTGATTCCCTTGCGAGTGTCGAAAATTTGCGGAAATTTGCGGCATAAACGGCTATATCTTTTGATTGCGTTGGCTTAGTTAGCTAAGTTTGTTTTTTTTACACCTCTAAGGGACAGTAGACTTGAGTATTAGATATAAATTTCAGCTTGATACATCCACGCGTTTCTGAGAAAAAGGGTCTTGACAGACAGACAGACATTCGGACGAACGGACAACAAAGTGATCCTATAAGGGTTCCGTTTTTTCCTTTCGAGGTACGGAACCCTAAAAACGGACAAGTGCGAGGCTGACTCGCGCACCGAGGGTTCCGTAAGCAAGCAAACTTTTATGTAAGTAGGAATAATCAATCGGAAATCAATTCTCGAAGACTTTTGCTCGTCTTTTTCGAAAAATAAACTTAACTTTGAGGTTGCGATGTACGACAAAGTCAACAATTATAATCACAAAAACTATTTTTTTTTATGTGAAATAACAACAAATTAACGACTGAATTTGCAAAGTAAAACAATATTACAATGTTTATTTCCATCCACTATTAAACAATATAGGGATAAATTATTAAGAACAAAAAACACGAATACTATAACTTTAGATCAATTTAGAACATGAGACGTGAAGTCATGAAATACTTACATATTTTCCTCATAAAATTGTCAACAGACGGAAACATTTTAACTAAGTAGGGTTCCTATTCAGGACTAAGGTTTTACTATGTAGTAGCACTATAAAACTATTTCTCATTAAGTAACATATCTCAAGTTTAACCATAAAATAATTTGATACATCTGTTGAATCCGTAACAATTATGACGAACTAGCAGTGCCCCGCGGTTTCACCCGCGTAAGTCCCGATCCCGTGGGAATATCCCGAAAAAAAGTGGTATGTTAATACAGGTCTCCAGCTATCTATATACCAAGTTTCATAGTAATCGGTTCAATAGTTTTGGCTTGAAAGAGTAACAAACATCCATACCTTCCTCACAAACTTTCACGTTTATAATATTAGTAGGATGAATAGTATGAGAATACTATGGCCGGACAGCCAATATTAATAATTGCGTAATTTGTCACAAATTACATTTAACAGGCAAGTATATTTAACAGGCTTAAAAAAAGAAGACATTACTCAATTTGACTTTGTTTGTTTTGTGTGTCTTACATTATATCTCAGCTAATTTTGGACAAATTTTAATGATTAAATATTATCTTATTGGATAGGTCTACTTTAGTGTTGTTAGAAAAATTTAAAAAACAACCCTAAGCTGGCAAACTAGCTTATGAAAGTTTCAACTGCCATGATTTACATTGCCCT
Source organism: Callimorpha dominula (assembly GCA_949752705.1). NCBI lineage: Eukaryota > Metazoa > Arthropoda > Insecta > Lepidoptera > Erebidae > Callimorpha > Callimorpha dominula. Next base: position 14,001,304 of record OX457011.1, read on the forward strand.
TTTTTTAAGATTATTTTAGCTTTCCACCTTCACGAATTTTTTTATGTTGTAGAGTATTAGAGGTTTTCCTGAGGGACTACAGAATGGGGTTCTTCAACAGGGTTACAGGCGTACAGGTGTTTAAATGGTCGGCAACGCGCATGCGAGTCTACGGGGCTATGGCAACCGCTTACTATCAGGCGGGCTCTTTACCACCGACGTGGTACAAAACAAATATTAATCATTGAGTTATTTCCCTTTATATTTCATTTAATTTCAGATTAATGGATCCAAATAAGCAAAGTTGATATCATCGGTGAAGAATGAAACTCAAAAGGTTAACCGTTCTTCTCATAACTATAGCGTATGTCGCAACAACCAGTTGCAAGGATTTAGGTAATACTGAACTTTAAAGTTATTTAACTATCCACAACTGTTTAGTTTAATCTTTATATATCAATCACAATGTTAAAAAGTCATGTAATTTTTTTTATCGTATACGAACTGTTTATTTACAGACAAACACAAGAAAAATAAAATATGATCATGTCCCATCTTCTATCAAATAAATTAATTATCTCAATAAATAAATGATTATGTCAATTTATTTACTTTAAGTCGAAAATCGTTTGAAGATATTTTGTAAGTCTGTATAAAACTGATCTATAAAACTACAACACTGGACAAGTGCGAGTCTGCCTCGCGCACCGAGAGTTCCGTATGCAAACAGACTTGTATTTAGATAGCACGTCAATCTCGGGAATTTTTGCACATTTTCTCGAACATATTTGCCCGTCTTTTTCGAAAGATCAACTTAACTTTGCGGTTGCGATGTACGACAAAGTGAACAATCCAACCGCAAAATATTAGTTTGTAATCACAGAAACTATTTTTTATATGATATAACTACAACTTAACAACTTTCGGATTTTTTCCTGAACTTGTGATGTCAGACCTTGTTTCTTACCAAATTTTACGATTCTAGGTCAATGGGAAGTACCCTATAGGTTTTAATTTACCTATGAAGGGTTAACAGCCGTATTTTTTTATTGTGTTGACTTAGAAGCTTGATTTTTTACAGCTTCAAGGGACCGCTGAGATAGGTATTTGATGTAAATTTATACTTCATGCCTTCTCGGGTTCCTGAAAAAAAAGGTCTTGACAGACATACAGACAGACAGATAATCAACAAATTACCAACTTTGTGTGTGATTGTGAGACTTTGCTTGTTACTAAATTTCATAATTCTAGGTCAATGGGAGTTTCCCTATAAGTTTTGATTGACCTGCCAAATGTTCAAATTTAGTCAAATATAAGGCTTAAGTGGCCATATCTTTTGATTACGTTGACTTACAAGCTTGATTTTTTTACAGCTTCAAGGGACCAAAGACTTATGTATTAGGTATTAATTTCAACTCGATGCGAGAAAAGGTCTTGACAGACAGACAGAGAGATGGACAGACAGACAGACGTAAGACAGACAGACAGACAGACGTAACCTTTTCTTCCTTTTGAGGAACGGAACCCTAAAAATAAAATAGTGATAATATTACAGTCATGTGTAATCCTATTTTACATCAATTCTTTGGTCATTGCTCGAAATACACATGTCAGTAAATTCTGACTAACGTTATATCGATATGTCATATTATGACAGTGAGTTTTTATGATTAATTAAAAGTTATTTAACTTTTATGTACTTTTACAAATGTAAATAAATACCATTTGGCAAATATAACTACGAGTACAATTCTATCAGGATAAAGTAATTAGTTTACTTTACCCCCTTTCTTACTTATTCTGAATACAATAATATAAAACATCGAGGACCCACCATACCACTGGCCATACAGCTGGTGGTATGGTGGGTCTAAAACTATACCACTGAGAAAATAGATTTGTGGACTACAAGAGCATACATTATTCAGGAGCTACATATACTTAGGAATGTCTATTTATTTATAACTGTTACAATCTGTTATACATGCGTGAATCATGTAATTCAAGTTCAAGTAGTCATTCCGTCTGCTATTATCCTCATTTTGTATAATGACATGACAACTCCTTGCATAAACTTAAATTTTTCACGGAAATCTGTTAATAACATTTTAATACAATTGCTTTTGTTTTCATCTCTGCTCCTTTGACAATTTTCTATTTAGACACCTAAAAATGTTTAAATATTATGATACAAAGCAAACCTGAAAGAAGAATAGTGGTCCTAATTGCTGCCTTACCACTTCTTCCTGATGATGAGGTATTACAAGGATTTGAATATATAAAAGCAGAAAGTGAACAATTGAAGCAAATCGAAAAGTTTATAAGCCATATCAAAAAGTTTCAGTTCAAAATTCATTCATCTAAAGTATTCAGCGTGTTTGGTGAACGCCATACAAATGTTTTGGAATCTTTTCATTCTAAAATAAATAAAATACTTAACAAGTATCCCAAAAAGTTGATGCGTTTATTGAATGTGTTGCAAGATATACATAAGGCAAAGACGATTCCTAAAACACGGTGAAATAACCAAAACGTTAATGATGATTTCATAACTTATGTACAAATGCAGTTAATAAACAGGGAAATATCAGTAGACCATGCCTTGGACAAATTCCGCACATGATTGTTAATATGTGTATGTGTGTGATAGATTTTTATTTGTAATAAACTAGTTTTTAGTTGTCTCAGTGGTATCGTTCTAGACCTACCATACCACCAGCTGTATGGCCAGTGGTATGGTGGGTCCACGATGAACTAAAATAAGTCGTCATCAACTTAAATAAAAATATTGAATCTTGTACAAAACGTTTAAACTTTGTTCTAGGATCACCAATATCGCACCCAAAAACACCATCACCGGTCAAGAACATTATTTACCATACAATAATACCACCCAAAACAGCAACAGAAATAAATAACAAATCTCAAAATCAAGATTCAAGTACAAAGGTTAATGGACAAGTGGTATATTTTGCTCCTAAATTCAAGTATCCTACTAAATTGTATAAAATGGACTTAAAGCCAGCTGGATCCTTTATTAAACTGAAATGCATTGCGGAAGGTAATTGTTTCTTGAGATGGACTCATTGTAAAAATATGTTAAGAGATTCCTTGTTCCTTGTTTTATTTTCGCCTGAGAGTGTAAAACGATTTCCGGCCTCCATGAGCTCTTGCCTGAGGACGTTAGACAAGGTTCCTTCAAGGTTCCAGGTTCCAAAGTTCAAGAACAATTCTTCGGAGCCTTTCACATAATACAAGCGATAAAGAATGAATGTTTACCGAATCGAATTAAACCGTTTTGTGAACCGAAACATGCTGTGTTAAATTGCAAGCGAGTCTTTTGCAAGGACTCGGGTATAATTTAAGTAGGAAGTCCCAGGCAGAACAACAGAGGCCATTTTATTTCATTAATGAGTACAAACGCCAACAAAAAAAAAAATACTTTTATGGCTTACTTGCCCACGGGCGCTCGACGCGACGGAAACGGCCACGGAGATCATTGGTGTGCCGTACATTCGCTAGAGCGCGCGTTTTCTGCGCGACAACCCGTGATTTTAATAAAAGGAATTTGCCATTAAATGAAAGTGCGTATACCATTTTTCACATAGAATGAGTTTGGTGACACTTTTTTCATACACCTCACGCATTTGATTTTTATATAAAATTAAAATGTAACATACAAGAAATGAACCCGAATTGATAGATAAATATAAATCTGCGATAATTTTCTGTTTTTACGCAAATTTTCAACGCGCGTTCAATGTCTGTGAAACGTTCGGCATGTGAACACTCTACAAAACCACAACGCGCGGCCAACGTCCATCATCTCAACGCAGTCATCCTAAAATATGGGGGGGGCAGATTTTCTTTTTATCACACTGCATAATACATTGCATTAATAACGAATATCAGGAAAAAACTGTTTGTTCTTATTCGAATTCAAATAAAAACGTACTCAGGTTATAAGACTGGCAACATTACCTTCTAACCGCTGCTTGTTGATTTTTGTGCCAGATAAAAGTCCCACCAACTTTTATTAAGTGCTTCCGTATCCTTGTGCGATGGGTGGAAAGCATGCTCTCAAACAGAAATGCGACAGTTTCACTAAATGAAACATCGCACAAATTTTATACGCCACGAGGGGGCACCCACAAGGAGGCGTCCTATCCCCACTACTTTGGACCCTCGCTGTTGACCAACTCCTTGTAGAAATGTCTAACCTCGACTATGATATACAGGGCTACACAGATGACCTAGTGGTCATAGTCAGAGGACCATGCCTCCACACCATCTCAACACTACTACAAGGAGCACTCTACCATGAACAACTGGTGCAGACATGACGAATTATCAATTAACGCAGACAAAACTAGGATAATAGCATTCACAAAGAAAAGGAAGCTGGAAAGTTTGTCAAATACAAAACTAAACGGCAAAATCCTTTCTTTCTCTAGTGAAGTCAAGTACCTAGGGGTCACACTTGACCAAAAGTTAACCTGGAACTCTCATATCAGAAACATAGTCCATAAAGCAAAAATGGCTTAATGGATTAGCTGTCGCATGGCCGGCGCCAGATGGGGGCTTCAGCCCAAGATTGCCTTATGGCTATATACGGCGATTGCAAGGCCAATCGTAACGTATGGAGCTGCCGTCTGGTGCCGTAAGGTAAGCCAAACGACTACCTCAAACAAATTAGACAGTCTAAAACGTACGACTTGTTTAATAACCACTGGTGCGCTATCCTCGACGCCCGGGGAAGCTCTAAACGCACTACTAAACCTGACTCCACTCAGCATCTATGTGCAAAAAGAAGCTGCCAAAAGCATATATAGGATATGTACACAGACGAAACCAAAGTGGCAATCACGAACACCAAACTTACTAAAAGAGTCGGTTTTCGGAATAAAATCTCTGAACATGCCAGTGGATGACATGCAAACATAGATCGACTTCGTAAGAAGGTACACAGTAGACATACCACAGAGGGATACATGGCTGGAAGGCCTCTAATCCAACAAAAATGGTAGTCACAAGTGGTACACCGACGGGTCCAGAAAAGGCCTTGATGTAGGTTGTGGAATTTACGAAGAAAGACCAAAATTCAGGTGGAGCGCCAACCTAGGAACAGAGGCCTCCGTCGTTTAGGCTGAGCTCTCTGCAATAAACATGTGCGTGGAGATCAACCTTGAAAGGAAAGTAAAAAATCAACACATCTAAATCAACTCAGACAACCAAGCGGCGCTACAAAATTGCAAGAAAAACCTGAACACACGGGGGCAATCAAACAAAATTACATTAAGATGGGTACCAGGCCATTCAGGTATCGATGGGAACAAAAAAGCCGATGAACTCGCCAGAGCCGGTGCAGACAACCGACAGCATGGCCGAGAACCATTCTGCGGCATCAGCAAACAGCGAGCGTATTCTATCATAAACGCCAAATATACATCATTGGCTATTAAGAGATGGAAGACCACGATTGGTCTAAGACACTCGAAAGCCATAATAAAGGGCTATGATAATAAAGTATCTAAAGAACTTCTGGAGCTCAAAAGATACAAAACCTGTGCAGTAACAAGAGTCCTTACCGGACACTGCAAACTGAACAAAGATATGTTCAACCTAAAATTAGGTGAGAACACAATTTGCAGATTCTGTCAAGAGACAGAAGAGACTGCAATGCATATTTTATGCTCTTGTGGCCCACTAATGCGGCACCGAAGTATTTACCTAGGGTTGCACATCATGCAACCGCAGGAAATACAAACAATCACTGCTGATAGGATCTGGAGGTTTCTCGAAGCCATAAGTCTGAGCAGTGAACTGTAAACCAGAAGTGCGCTACAAAAGACCAGAAATGGTCGAGGTAGCACTAGGCACTAAAACAATAATATAAAAATATAAATCCTTGTGCGAGCTCCTCATTTTAAACTACTATCACGTCTTAGGTATTCCATCATTGATTGACCTACAGAAACAATCAGATCAATTTAATTGTTTATTCCAGGAAACCCAACTCCAAATATAACTTGGTACAAGAATCAAGAAACTCCGATATTCAGACGTTACTTTCAACCTTCGTATGGTAAATGGTCTTTAAATATAGACGAGCTCACCAAGGCGGATACGGGGCAATACACTTGCGTCGTATGTAACCAGCTAGGTTGTATTGAACATACCACGGAGCTGAATGTTCAAGGTATGATCCCGAGATGTTAATAAAATTTAACGAGTTCATCTTGCCACCAATATCTAGATGTTCATCATACACACATCATCTCGGGTGTTAAGGTGGTCCTATGACCTATACAGTATTGCGGACCAACTTACCACCCGAGAGCATTGAATTTTAAGCTTTTTTAGTTAACTTTGGACGCAATAAAATTCCATCATCGCATTAAATAAATAGAAATGTCAGACATCGCAACTAAATTTAGAAAAAGTTGGGATTAATCAACAGTACAGTGAGATCAACCCATTTTTTTTATGTTTTATAGTTTGATCTAGATGGTACTGCGGGTGAAAAATACAAAACCCGTCTCATCCACTTCCACGGGCGCCCCCCAACCATACTTAGGGTCCGCACGTGAGCGTGGTTCCGCCTGGAAGTTTGCCTACCGGGTCCACTCCGATACCTCCTTACGCGAGATGTTCTCCTCACGATTAAACATCTGTGACGACCTAACGCTTCGATTCGTCCAACCAATTGGTACACTCTCGTATACCGATGATAGTTGGTGACGGCCCTAACGTCAAATAATATTATAATCGCATATGAAATGAATGCGGCAAATTTTAACACCGTTATTCTAAAAAATCTACAAAGCCATCTACACAACACACATACACAACACTTTGTAGGTTATTTACACTTTCAGAAAGTATTAAATACTTTTTTCGTTTATATTGTAAACATATTTATTGTATTTATTATTATTATTTAGAATTTTTGTTTACCAACTAGAGGAAGATTTAATATTATTGTTTCATAAAAACACGTGTTTTCATCTATTGGTCTAAAGTAACTAACATGTCATTACAAAGCAGTTATCATTGTAATGATATGTTTTTATAGAACTGGATATGGATAGAGTGAACTATGTACTATATTTTTGCAAAAAAGATTTCCACGTTTGTTTTATACTTTTTAAGTGTTGCGTGCAAAACCAAAAAAACAAACAGACATTTAATTCCAAAATCGAAGAAATGGGTTGGATAATGTTGTAAAAGTATATGTAGATTGTATTATTAACTATTAAATTATCTATGAATATTGCAATACAAATATCTATTTAGAGGTATTATGTCATATTAAAGTTCATAACACCTCATTCGAGTATTCTATGCTAATAATAATTGTCTTAAAAAATAACGTGAAAGTTTTGTATAGTTAGTATTATCTACCACAGATTACTACGTGTATTACTTGGGGCCAATAGATGTTGTTGCGTGTTGTATTACGTAATTTCTATTTAACATCTTTCTTGATAATTTTAGGAGCGGACCCGTGTTTCACCTAGTTTCTCCACCTGGGTGAAGCACGGGGACCTATAAGGTCAAGTGCTCCAACTGATGATCAGTACAGTCAAGTAATTAAGAAAAATACATAATTTAAATATAATCAATAGGATTATTTTAACGCATTTTATCAAAAAATGGCCCAATGCTATTTCTTTATTAATTAATTGCATTTGCGAATCCCACTAATATTATAAATGTGAAAGTTTGGATGCATGGATGAATGTTGGTTACTCTTTCACGCCAAAACTACTAAACCGACTGCGATGAAACTTGGTATGTAGATAGCTGGAGATCTGGATTAATACATAGCGTACTTTTTATCCCGGTACTCCCACGGCACTTTAATTTTCTGGTGTTTTTAGTTATATTCCAGTTCTTTTTTGACTATTTTGCCGCTAAAAGGCAACAAAAAATTTTGTCAATGAGGTCGAAAATCGCGTGCACCCATTTTTTCAACTCGGTATTGTTGAAATTATCTATAATGATCTTCTTTTGTTTTTCCGATTTTCTTTGGGTTCTCTCTGGGCAATCTCTTGTGAAACTGTGAAAGGCTTCTCTTGTTCCATACTCTTGTTTTATTTTCTTGTACATATAAATTCACCCCTATTAAATAATTGTTTAAATCTTTTGAGTCATATAGGGAAGACAATTTACTGCATCACTGTACAATAACGCCATCAGTTGGACCACGGGACCCTATACAGACCCCGTGTTTCACCCAGGTGGAGAACCTAGGTGAAGCACGGGTTCGGACCCGATTAATCGTATGTCTGGACTACGCCTAGTTAATAGACGGAGCTGGCAGCCGGCAGGCAAAATCGATTTACGGCCTCATCAATAACTTGGTGAGAGACAACAATATTTTTTGTACGCTCCAGGTTGCTTCACCAGCACTACAGTATAAAAAATCCTGCCTGATAGATTCCGCCCTTCAGGAAAAGGTGCAACGGGTATTATAAGCGTTACAGCAATATGTCTGTTTTCTGACTTATAATGGGAACGAAGTCGCACAGCCAGTATCAAAATAAAATCTTCAAGAATGTTTTGAAAATAATACAACCATACTATGTTACACAACATTTTAAGAAAGTAATCTGTTTATTCCAGAACGCTATCCTTCAAAGCCATTTATCAAAGAGGGGTATCCTGGTAACGTAACGGTTCACATATACGAAAATGTCAGCCTTACATGTCCGCCTATCTCCGACCTCGAACCTTACCTATACTGGATAGGACCTTTTAACTATTCCATGATTGAAAAAGGAAATATTATAGCGGTGAATACTTGTTTTCTTTTGAATAATTATTATAAACGATCACCTGTGCATGTATTAAATTAATTTGAATAATAATAATATTAATTTAATTATAATTTAAGTGATAATTATAATTATCACTCATCATCATGTCTAACCTTGTCCCAATTTTATATGTTTTTATTCTTCCATTCCACTCTATCGTTCGTCATTTCACTGCTTAGTCCCTTTCTAGCCGTACAGGACGGCATTTCTGATAATGGTCTTATAGACAACAAATTGTTCCTGTCACCTGCCGCCACTTCAATTAACTATATTATCACTAAAGCACAAATTACCGATAGTTACATATATATGTACTTTTAAACATAGTATACAAGTTATAAAACATGTAATAGAAATGTGTAGTTACATTTCGATGTGAAAAATCGAGGCTACTGAAAAAATTCCCTCTTGAAAAACGAAAATCGTTTTTCGGACTTACATAGGTATTTTTCCATAGATTCCATAATATGTCCACAACCTTCCTGTAACATACTGAATACGCGACCTTTTTTCACACACCTATGAAAATTTCTTCAGTACTTGAGGACGTACTTTTCAGATACAGTAGAGTAACTACTAATTAACTGCTATTTATAAACTTACAGACCGAAAACCCTGAAGATAAACCAGAACAACTGACTTTATATAATGTTACCAAGAAAAATGAAGGCTGGTATGTTTGTTGTGCCATCAACGCCCTTGGGAACACCACGGCAATGGGATATGTAAAAGTATTAGAATGTGAGTAGTTTTATTGTTACGGTTCTATTAAAACTAATTGTTTATTATTTCGACTAAATCCATAGACGTAAGTAGTTCTCACGATTGGAAAATATATTTTGTACATACTAGATTTTCTTTGGGCTGCTTTTTACCTGTACGGTAATTTTTAGGGTTACGTTTCTCAAACAGAAAGAACATCCCGTATAGGATCACTTCGTTGTCCGTTTATCTATCTGTCTGTCTGTGTACTCGTATATCCCTTTTTTAGGAACCCGTGGAGGCATTAAGTTGAAATTAATATCAAGTACTTATGTTGTTCAAATACTTGATTTTTTTGCATCTTCAAGGGGCCGCAAAAATAAGTATTTGGTGTTAATTTTTTATTTGATATCTCCACGGGTTCCTAAGGTAAACACACAAACAGACGAATAAAAAGTAATCCTAAAAGGGTTCTTTCTCTCTTTCTTCCTTTTCCTTGAAAAGTGTCTAGAATTTGTAAGATATAGTAATTATTAAAGTTACGTAGTAATGCTAAAGTTATGCATCAAATTGTTACTATACTAATTGATGCCTTCCTTCATGACCACACTTACAAAACTCTTTGAAATCTTGGAATTAATTTAACAATGTACTATTCAGCGCTGCCTCGCCCAGTAGCGACCGAACAGGAGCTGACCAATTCGTCGTTTATAAACATTTTAACCGCCGTTTTCGGTGGAGTGCTCTTTGTGGCGGCAATGGTAGTGGTAACAACCTGCAGAAAATTAAAAAGAGAGATGAAACAAAAACGACTAGCCCTTGAAACGGCTAGAGACGTCATTGAAACATATTGGAAGAAGAAAGTGACGATAGAGAAGCCACATATAAATAACTCACCTGATGCTGCTGAAACATTGGTAAGTTTGGTTAGGCTACAGAAATGAGATGGAACAGAGTAACTCGTTATGATCTAAGCTACTGAAGCAGTTATAGGTATATTGCGTATCATATTTGGTTCTAACTATTTTAGAACTATTTGCTATACATTTTGAACGAAAATATTAGGTAAATGTTAAGATGCACGTGCACACTTTTCAACTTTTTATTGACCTTGTGCTGTCTCCAACGTAAAGGCTATAATAATATATTAAGTGTGTAGGTATACGAAACGCCACCTTATACTAATCAGTGTAAGGGTGTATTTAGTATAACTATAAATGGCGTTTAGGGTTCATATTTAATAAATCCTCTATGACGAATTAGCGTAGAGTTATGTATGTATGTAAAATAATGATTATCGTCTATGCGTGTGCAACTGGCGACTCATGATTTGGATTTCTGAATACATATTCTGTGCGTTAGACATTAGACTTTCGTGGTGCCGCAGTGCTTGTAGAATAGGGCTCCTAAGGTCCTGTGTTTCATTCCCGATTCAGGCAATATTGGGGCATTCGGGCACGAATACTTTATTGCCGTCCCGTACCTGTTGATTGTGACTTATACATGGCAATGCCACCACTAAAAGGTCTTTTTTTTGTACGTGTGGAAACCCCCTTGGGTCGGGCCGTCACCCCACCAGTGAGGCGGTGTGTCGGAATCGCACCGACTAAAATGACACGGTGTGTCGTACTGTGCCCTAAATAGGAGGTATCCTTTTATTAAGGCTTTTATTATACTGGAAAAGCTTTTATTAAGGCCTCCGGACCCCCCCTAGCGACCACTAATGGTCTGACTTAACCTAACTTTTGAAATGCGAGAACACACTAACCGCCTTTGAAAAAAATTAGTTAAGTGATGTTTATGTATATAAAAAATGATCGTATGTAGGAGTTATTGTTTTAATGGCAAATTTGTTTGACTACCCGTTTCCGTACAGTTTCAATTTTAAAACCCATTAATGCCTATTACTCACTTTTGTTATCAGAATATTGCATTAATTTGATTTTGGGAAAATATTTTTCTGTGGTTAGCTGCGAGTGACAACACGCGTGTGGCAACACTAGAGTAATGCCCACCATTGCCTGGTTGAGGTAAACTTTAAATTAATTAATTAATAAGATTTTAACTGGCCTAACGGTACTAATAATATTTATAGTTGCAAAGGCCATCATTAAAACAATTCTACACATCCATGCAAATTCCATCTTATCTTCCATTCTAAAATATGCACTGAAAATGAAGTCAACTTACTTAATTTTAACAGGAACATACATTACGTACATTACATCATACCTTGCTTGCAGAATAAACTGTCGTTATTAGGCTCAGAATCAATATGATGACTTTTTGATTTACTTTATATTTCATAGGTTTTGCCCGTAATAAAAATTGAAAAGCAAAAGGTCTCCGAAGTGAAAAAAAAAAACAGCGACACAAAATTATTGTTATCAGAGTATGAACTACCTCTTGACGAGGCCTGGGAAGTGCCCCGAGACACAGTGGTTTTAGGCAAGGTATTGGGAGAAGGAGAGTTCGGGAAGGTCGTCAAAGCAGAGTGCGTGGGAGTAGTGAAGCGAGGACTGTCTACAGTAGCAGTTAAAATGTTGAAAGGTAGGCAGGCTTGAACATTGAAAGATATGCTTCGTGAATTTGTGATCTTTATTAGAAATAAAAAAATTGCCATGTATTTCCCGACAGTTAATTGTTGTGATTCTTGATTTAAATTCCCTTACATTCAATATAACAGTCATCAAACACACAATAAGTTGACCTATAACCATATAGAACAGCAAACGCCAAAGCGGTAATAAAATACACATAGACACAATCCCTAAGTGGCAGAAACGTATAAATCCCCTACAACCATTTCGTTTTTTATATTAATTTGCAAAAGTATTGACTGGTACCGAATATTTTTATTTCTTGGAGAATACATCAAATTATTTTTAAATTATTCTCTGCCCATTTAACATTAAAGGTGAGCAAAGGTCAACGGAATAGGTAATGTTTTTTTTAACAGGAAATATGTTTTTTTTACCTAGATTACTTTTGCATTGAACCATGTAAATATAAGATGTTTAACACATTTTCTTTTTAAATTTCAGATGGCCACACTGATGTAGAAATGACTGCGCTAGTCTCAGAAATGGAGATTATGAAAGTAGTAGGAAAACACGTGAATATTATAAACTTGTTAGGATGCTCCACACAGGGTGGGCCGCTCTATGTCATAGTCGAATTTGCACTTTATGGTAGCTTGAAGGCATTCTTGCACAACCACCGACCCGGCATCAGGTTAGTAAACGTTTTTCTCAAAAGATATCATAATAAAAATCTTTTTTTAATCAATAATATCCTGAATGACCAGCTACTCTTGTCTTTTATTACACACGAAACATTTGACGTTAGAAATCTACAACGTTTTTTGACATTTTCTTTACAGTAGAAGCTACCCGCTTGTGGAATGCATTGCCAAAAGTTTACAGACGAGCACATACATTAATTATTATTCAGAAACGTTTCCAGGATTATTACTTATCTCTGTAACAACTTGACATAATGTGTTTCTTAAGATAAACTCTAACAAATTTTAGAAAAGAATCTTCAAACGGTAGTTTGGACGATAAACGGAATCTTACACCGCAGGACTTAGTGTCATTTGCATATCAAGCTGCTAAGGGAATGGAATATTTAGCATGCAGACATGTAAGAAATAATTTTTTTTTAACTAACCTAACCAATATAATATAATAAAAATTGAAGTACAAACGTATTATTTTAAAATTATACTAACATAATACAGCTGAAGTTATTTTGTTTTGGTGGTACGCGCTAATCTATACATGGAACTACCAGAATGATTAAAAAAAAACTTTTCTCAATTTTGACAGCCTAATTCTTCAGAAAGGTTACAGGCTATTTAACATCACGCTACATCTCTTAGGAGCGGAGCAGTGACCAATAAACGTTGGTTAAATTGGCGTAGGGCTACTTTTGAATATGACAATGATTGTAAAAGTACTCGTTTTCCATCCTTACAAAAACGGGGACAGTGTTTTTGGGGGCTTGATGCGATAGGCCAAAGTGAAACATCTCGTATATCGATATGTGTTCGATTATTTTCAGTGCCTTCATCGAGATTTAGCCGCCCGTAACATTTTAGTGTCTGAAAATTTCGTTCTCAAGATTGCTGATTTCGGGCTGGCGAAGAACATAGAAAATGAAGACTACTATAGGAAGAAGACAGCCGGAAAATTACCAGTGCGTTGGATGGCTCCTGAGTCACTTAACAATATGCTGTTTACTATACAGAGTGATGTGTGAGTTTTGTATTGTTATTATATGTAAAAGTAACAGTTATGAACTTAAGGACTTTAACATCGATTATGCTGAACTTTTCTTGTAATTCAAATGTTTTTGGCAAAGTTAACTTACTAGACTGGACTTGATCTCACGACAGCGCCATATCAGTGGGTTACTCTGTGTAACGGAGCTGAGACACAGATTACTGAGCAGTTACTACGTAACCTGAGACCCCATCCATTCATCATGTAAACACTTTTATGTGTATTTATTTAATAACAAAATTATGTTACCTTAATTTGTACTTCAATGATTTTGCCTTTTTACCGTACATTAATAACAATAAAATACTTGAAAATTATATTCCAAATAACAATGTGTTTAATCAGTATAATAATAATAATAATATAATAATAACTGCCAGCGTTGCTACACTTAATTCTTGTTAGGAAAAGTGACGTTTGAAATGTATTGTCTAAGCGATGACGAGATGAATTCATTTGTATAGATGTTCGCGTATATTACGACTCCACTACTTTAATTTGCTCATAAATAGCAACATTCTCCACCAATAACACTCCTTTTTCCCTACTCTTAACGGTATGAATATAGCTATAATACAGCGATCCTAATTCTCGCTGTTTCTACGTCAGTCTACAAATCCATGCTAATACATGTCTTTTAACAGCTGGTCGTTCGGCGTGCTCCTGTGGGAAATAATGACGTTGGGCGCTACACCGTACCGAACTGTGCAAGGACAGTATATGTACCAGTATCTCAGGGCTGGACATCGTATGGAGAAACCACCTGGTTGTAGGCTTGACGTGTAAGTTTCCTTAAAGTATACTGTTTTTAGGAACTTATTCACAGTGAAGAGCCAACATTTTTAGTTCTGGGCAGGGACAGACTCAGAGATAGACTTAAGGAAGACGTAGGTTACGAGTGGGGGACGAGTGGGGTTGGTAACCACAACCACGTCATCGGAAGTCTGAAGTTTTACCCCTTACATTACCTACCGCCTATTAACGCACAGTTGTTGAAAACGAATCGATATGCTTCAAATGATTGTTTTGCATCAGTATACTATCAGCCGTGTCAGTGTCATTTTCATAAATTTCTATGAAATTAAATCTGTTGCTTGTTGCAGATACATGCTTATGCGTGAGTGCTGGTCGCTCTCCCCTAAAGGTCGACCTTCTTTCACCGAATTAGTTAAAGAACTGGACAAGATCCTGACAACGATTTCCAACCAAGAATACCTTGACCTTAGCCTTCCTGAGTCAGATACCTCACAAGTTACAAAAACACGTTGGCTTTCCAACAAGGAGTTTACATGATAATTGGGTCAAGTGTATTAGCTATAGAAAAGCCACATACAAAAACAGAAGTGAAGTATAAGAGGCAGTTATGCTACCTAAATCAATCCTAAAGAGGGTCCATCTTGCTGCCTTCACAATGGTAAAATGCAAGTAAGGTGACGCTAGTTCTATACTTCCTGGTCCGCGATTAATATGTAGAAATGTTACAGTCCTTACGGTCTACATCGCCTTCATCGCGTTGTTTCAAAATTTTAAGATGGCGTATGATCGTGGATCTCAAAAACGTCGGGCTCACTCATAATTTAATAATCCATCCTCTCGACCTAGTCGTGTTCAATGTTTCACTGGTGTAGCTCAAGAACGACTTACGATAGTAATGTCCCCGAACACTAAGCTACCAATTGTAAGCAGGTACTTGACTGCTGTCCCTGGGTCCTATCCATTTCAAGGAAAAAAGACTGTTTACCAGCAAGTAGTGTTAACGATGTTTAAGGCGTTTTCTTTTAGCAGTGTTAAAGAGTCCTGTTTTAATCAGCCGCTTTTAAAAAGTGCATTCCGAGGTTCAACTATACATAGAACATAAACATTGCTCGTGCACTATAACAATGGGTTTTGATTGTTGAGGAGGCCCAGGTATATCTGCAGTGGACAGCCCGATCAATGTCAAAAAAATTGAGGCGAGACTTGACTTTTAAGCAATTATACGAACGCCTGCAATTATAACAAACTTAGAAGGGTGGTGTTGCTACCATGCCCCCCCTCCCCCTCCTGGCATAACTTGGACACTGGACCAGTGCTCAAGTATGGCCCGGAGGGGGAGGGGGATGTGGACGTTATATAGATAAATCTTGTGTTATTTTAGCTTATATATTATTATTATTATTAGCTCATAAGACATGTTGTATGTGTAAGTGGTAGTAATACTAAGCAGGTCAGCCTTGGGATGGGTGGCCATTCCTAACACATTGGGACCCTCCGTGGCTTGGAGAGCGCGTTGAACATCTGTGGCATTCGTTACGGGTAGTTGGAGCCCTAAAAAGTCCGACAACCTGGTCTAACTACAGAACTTTGATATCGCCTAGTACTTGGGTTGTGGAAGTCTGATGGCAGTCGCTTCACGTAAAAATATAAAAGTTCAGCCGTTTCGTAGTTAGAATGAAAGCCGACCTCAACTTAGTTGGGAAAAGGCGCGGAGGATGGATGACATATATTAATAATACTTAACAAATATGTGTAAATGTAGGTATTTATATTTCATAATGAGTAAACGTGTCGGTATAGATTATATTTAGATTATTGAAGTATTGATATTAATTGTTATTTTTAATTAGTTTAACGTACAAATGATTTTGCCTCTAACATTCTCTATTATATGGATATGCTATTGTGTACTTCTGTGTGTTTTGGCTCGAGTTATAAACAAATATTATAATAATAAAACTGTACGTACCACTTTCTGATGTTATATTTTCTTGTTCTTTAGCATTTAGTAAGCTACACAGTAACTTTCTGCTAAAGCTTGAGCATTACGGACTTTATAAACGGGCCCTCTGTTTGCTAAAATCTTACTTGAGTGATAGACAACAGATGGTTGAGATAAATGGTGTCAATTCATTAGAATCAAAGATGAAAATGGGGGTGCCGCAGGGATCGATATTGGGCCTGTTTCTCTTTCTTGTATATATTAATGATCTCTCCCATTTACTGGATAGCCAATCTAAAATAGTATTATTTGCTGATGACACATCATTAATTTTTAAAGTTCATAGACGCGCCAGTAGCTTTGACGATGTAAATAATATTATTCATCTAGTAGATGATTGGTTTACTGCCAACAAATTTAGTGTTAAATGGAAAAAAAATGTATAAGATTTTCTTTGCCCAACGTTAGACACACTGAATGTCAAGTTTTATTAAATAAGGAAAAGCTAGAGTCTGTCAATGAAACTTATTTTATAAGGATTACGCTAGATTCTAGATTACAATGGGGCGCTCACTTATCATCGCTTTCAAAGCGGCTAAGTTGTGCAACATTTGCTATAAGGAAAGTCCGCCAATTAACAGACATAGAAACTTCAAGACTAGTTTACTATAGTTATTTCCATAGTGTCATGTCCTACGGTATTTTATTGTGGGGGCGTGCTGCAGATATATAATCTATATTCATTCTGCAGAAAAGAGCTATCAGAGCCATTTATACTATACGTAGTCGCGAATCCCTTAGGGAACTATTTAAAGAAATTGACATCCTAACGGTGCCTTGTCAGTATATTTATGAAAACATTATGTATGTCAGAAAAAACTTGCATCTATTTACACAACGATGTCAAAGACATAATTACATTACTAGAGACCGAAATAAATTAGTGGAACCAAAATTTAGACTAACAAAAGTGCAAACATCTTTCATGCTGTACTGTATTAAATTCTATAATAAAATACCTCCTAATATTCTTCAACTGAATGAGAAGATTTTTTTTTTATATTATAGGGGGCAAACGAGCAGACGGGTCACCTGATGGTAAGTGACTATCGTTGTCCATGGACACCTGCAACTCAAGAGTCACAAGTGCGTTGCCGGCCTTTGAGATAGGAGTACGCTCTTTTCTTGAAGGTTTTAAAACTTGCATTAAACGCACACTATGTAAACGCGCATATTATAAACTAGAAGATTATTTAGCTGATAAAAATGCTTGGCAAAATGCTGGTCCTGCTCCACAGCCACACTGTAAATGACTGGTAGTCCTAAGAAATATGCATAGATGAATATTCACTAGTATACTAGTTTTTATCTGACATGTTATTTATTAATATTTTTTGTCATATTATTGACATTGTTAACTTTACAAAACATTGACATTATCTTATGTGAATTTAATATCAATTTTTATGTTACATATAGAAAATTTTGAATTGTACATGTGAGAACTGTGTAGGTAGTCAATAACATATTAAGTTAATTTCCTAATTTGCCTGGTAGTTCTGAGTATGTCATGCTCGCCTAGACGTCCTGCCGATGGTGGCGTATGTGTCGGGTCGTTCGGCTCCCTTTGATATGGTTGAAGTGGACGATGGCTGACGCGTGCGTCATGTTCGTGAACGAGTGCCGTGGGTTGTAGCTGGTCATCTCCGAACTACTATTACTTCACTGTTCATAGTTTAGAACAATACGTTACATTGTCCTCACATTTAATTTGCGCATATAAGCAATGTAACCAAAGACTTGTAAAAAGATGTTGAAAAAGAGTGTCCTTGGAGTTTCTTGCCTATTCTTCTATACAGGGTCTTCTTATTGGAACTGGCAACTAGCTTCACGACTGACTTAGTCTGACTGACTACTACTCCTGACAATTCAAAAATACCTATTGTTTCATTGAAATAAATGATTTTGATTTCGTTTGATTTTGGTAACATCCCGTATTACTATTTTTAAATAAAAAAAAATATCCTTCTTTAGTACGCACACTACGCACTTGGTGGCGCGGGATATTATGGGTAAAATACATTATGTGCAGTAAACAACATTATGTTTATGCAATGTTTAGAGCTAAACAAACTTATGACTGTGTCACACTTTTAAGATCCTATACAACATTTGAATTTAATATCATATATCATTCGATATTTCTTTTCGTTGACATCGTGTGACTTAATGATTTATACATACATAAAATAGAGCTCGCATTAACGATTTTATTGGTGTAAAAATTAAGATTTGAAAAAAGAAATGAATTTAATATGATATATGATATATTTAAAAACATTTGTAATAAAAGTGGATGGTCTTCCTTGTGCCACATATTCACTGCACATGTGAGTTTAAATTGAATAACAAACTTTTAAGCTACGCTGTTCAACTAATAAATAAGAATAATAATATATTTTATCTGCGCAGCAAAGAGTATACAAACACTAGTGCGCAGTCCTATCGACAATGCCACTGGTATATTCTCTTGACATGTGTCATAACCTTCGATAATATTATATGAGCATCTTTTCCTTACTTTTTTCTTTATTCATCAAATATGCACTTATCTGCTCCTTTACGCTTATATTCGAGTCGCCGTAGGTACACTATGATCAACGCCTTCACAGAACCTACCGCTTTTAGCCTGGTGAATTTTCCCTTCTAACACATTCTCTTCGCTCTTCACCACGTGTAAGGTGGTGTACTTCTCTCAGCCACGTGTAAGCTGATCTCTCTCCTTAACAACACCCGCGGCGCCGATCACCACATGTAAGGCTTCGCTTGGTTTGAGATGATTTTGGGATCGTGGTGTTAATGTTTAAGGAGAGTGATTGGTTATCGACAAGAAAACTGAAAAAATATATTATATATTAAAACTGATCTAGTTATATTAACAAGATAACTTTATATTGGCTTCATAGAAGTAGCTCCGCAACTTGACAGCCGTCCACTCTGACTGCTGACTGCGGCGATTCACTCTTCTGTTCCTTTTGTAAAGATTTTATATAATTCAAATATTTTAAAGGAAAATATTTAAATATTATATTACCAGGCAGGCTTGCTCTAAGAGATTCGGGCGTCACAATACCTACTATGTACTATTATAATATAATATAGTGCACTGTATGAATTTATATTAGTGCACTGTTTTGTCCTTTCTGCCAATCATATCGACTGTGTCATTGTTAGCTCGCGTCATTCTTAAATACGGTCATGTTCTACGTGTCTAGTGTAATCGTCCTTCGAAATATACCTACAATAGAAAAAATGTGAAAAGTTAGAGTCATCTGTGACATGTGAAGGGATAAGAGTTTAAAAAATTGGACAAAATGTATAAGACAGATAATTGCAAAAAATATTTACTAACTACTTACCAAAGCTACAGTTTTAAGTGCTTTTAAAGAATAAATACGGATGGAACTTTAAGATTTCGATTAATTGATCACTACTCAGAACCTAAGGTATGTACACCTGGTGAGGCTCCTCTGGAATACACATCTTCCCTGATTTTTTTCCCAGGTCTTTTTTCAAAATATATTTTTTGATTTAAGTAAGTGTTCCATTGTCATATTATACACCCTGTACAGGTCTTTATTTTAATATGTAAGAAGGTAATAAAAAATAACAAAATCGAAAATAACTAAAATAATCAAATTTGTATCTATCAGTCAGTGACCCTTTATTGTTTCTGATTATCGTCGGCAGTTTTCAGTGACAAAAGAAATATAAGTCAGAGTGTATCACACAGAACAGAGACTATGGCATACCTAACATATAACGAAGTTTTAATTAAAACTAGCTTCGCGCTTATGTGAAGTCAAAAAAGATTAAAAAAGGATATATTAGACAGCAAAACTAATAATACGTAATTATATGTTATCATTTTTATGGGATAGGGGGCAAACGAGCAGGCGGGTCACCTGATAGTAAGTGACTACCACCGCCCATGGGCACCTGCAACTCCAGAGTTACAAGTCCGTTGCCGGCCTTTAGGGTAGGAAGACGGATAGAGGGGTGAAGAAAGAGGAAGAGGGAAGGGTTAGGGTAACCTCACTCACTCGGCGTAATACAACGCAATCATCGCTTCACTGTTGGTTTTATGCGAGGTCGTGGTATCACTCCGGTCGAGCGGGCCCGTACGTGCCGAAGCATGGCTCTCCCGCGTAAATTATGTACCCATGTATATCGCACAAGAGAATGTTCAGATTTGTGTTATTAACAGATCTTTTAATCACAAAACTAGCAAAAGTTGACTGCACGGATGGTTTAAATAATCACCTCGCCACTACGCCGTGTCGAATGTTGTGGGTTCGAATCCCATATGGGACAAAATTTGTGTGGTCCACAAATAGTTGTCCTGAGTCTGGGTGTTCTTTGTGTCCATTGTTTCAATGTTTGTAAAGCCCCCCGCGACACAGCAATATTCCTAATGCGGGAGTTGTCTTTTTTTAAATAAAAATAAAAAGGTTGGTTTTTGCTCCTAACTATGGTAATACAAACTTTATTTCTATCCACTATAAACAATATGGGGATAAATTATTCAAAACAAAAAGCACGTACCTACCTGTATTATTCATAATTTTAGAACCTGAGACGTAAATTGGTGAATTACTAACATATTTTCCTCATTAACTTATCCACAGACGGAACTGTTTTGACTAAGTATGTACTTTGTACATACGCATTCTGATCTCTGAGATGGGTATCTGAATTATGAACTCAATTCAAGTAGGGTTCTTATTCAGGACTAAGGTTTACTAGCAGCACCCCGCGGTTTCACCCGCGTAAGTCCCGATCACGTGGAATATCGGGATAAAAAGTAGTCTATACGTTAATCCAGGTCTTCAGCTATCTACATACCAAGTTTCATCGCAATCGGTTCAGTAGTTTTGGCGTGAAGGAGTAACGAACATCCATCCATCCAAACTTTCACATTTATAACATCACATTTACTCGTATATTATATCTCAAGTTTAACTGAACAATTAAATAGTTTAATACATCTGTTAACACTCGTGACGTAACAATTTAATGAGTGACTAGTATCAGGATAACACGTCCGAACAGCTAATATTAACAATAGGGAATATGCATGTATTTTTTTTATCTTATATTGACTTGTTTCATCATTCTACCCTAATAAAAAATATAAATAACCTTGGCAATGTTCAAATTAATTTTTAAAATAACATTGAAAACATCGATAAAATTTGATCTGTTTGAACGCCGCCATATTTCGCGGGCCTTGGATGACGTCACGTTCCACGCTCAGTTTTTTTTCATAAACTTACTTGAAGTGTTACAGTAATTTTATACCGATTTCCAGTTGTAATTACTATTTATTATAATTAATAGACGATGGATAAAGTTAAAAAACCATTTTATAAGTATTGCCTTGTCCCTAAGTGTAAAAACACTATAAGAAGAACACCCAATACAGTATTTTTTCCTGTACAAAATAATAATGTAAAATACGAAAACAATGGTGTACATTAATGAGAAGAGATGAAGTATCTTCAATATCGTGTTTATATTGTTGTGAAGATCACTTTAATGTAAGCATATTACAATTTAATTGCTAGTATACTGTGAATTAGTCAGCAGTAATTTATGTTTGTTTTAAATATTAGTCAGAAGGCAACTTGCTTGTCTACTTAAACTAGGTAACAAAAGTCCAATAAAACTTCATGAATATAACTAACTATACATATCTTACCTATCATTTAAATTATAATATAATAAGTATTATAATAATTACCTTGCGACTTTCACTCCTTTAACCTCAGCGGACGTAAAATCTGGATTTTATGCAAAATATTATAGTCATCATGAATGCACTATTTTCGGTAGATTGTCCGATTGTGCTTTGACAAAACTACATTCAGTCATTGTCCTAGATGATTGCTAATATCACTAGAATGCTTAAATTGCACTAGCTAAGAGCAAAAACCACCTATCTTTCTCCGTAACACTACGAATATAGGCGCCGAGAAATGACAGAACGTGGAATGTCACGTCATGTTTTGTTTCGACCAATTGTGAAGCGTTTTGCAAAGTTGAATTTCGCACCCTTATTTTGCATATTTTATGCGATTAAACACGAACTAAATAAGAAAATAATTGTTTAGGCATAATATCTGGACAATAAAGATTCAAGGGAAAATTAATCAAGTAAATTTAAACAACATGCATATTCCCTATTGCGTAATTTGACTTAAATTACATTAAAAAATATATTAAACGGGCTTTAAAAAGGAAAATGTTTTTCTTTTGTTTATCTTACACTATATATATTCGCTCATCATCTTCAGCGTTGTTACAAAGAGTTATGAAAGACAAAATTAAACAAACAAGATTATGAAAGTTTCAAGTACCTACCATATTTATATAGACGCCTTCTAGACTTGTCCTTTTTATTTCTAATTAAAGATCTTTTATCTCCAGGTTCATGAAATTAACTGCTGCAGAGTATGAGATGTGTCCCATAGGGACTACAGTATAGGGCTCGTCAGGAAAAGAGTGTACAGGTGTTTAAAGGGTCAGCAATGCGCTTGCGAGTCGCTGGAGTTGCAGCGGTCATAGGCAACGGTAACCGCTTAAAATCAGGCGGGCTGTATGCTTGTTTGCCACCGAATGGGTACGTTAAAGTGTTAATTAATGACTAATTTACCTTTGTGTTTAATTTGATTTCAGATTAATGAATCGAAATAAGCAAAGTTGATATAATCGGTGAAGAATGAAACGCAAAAGGTTAACCGTTCTTCTCATAACTATAGCGTATGTTGCAACAACCAGTTGCAAAGATTTAGGTAATACTGAACTTTAAAGTTATTTAACTGTCAACAACTGTTTAGTTTAATGTTTATATTCTTATCAATCATAATGTCCATCATGTTAAAAAGTCGTGTAATTTTGTATGGGACGAGACTTAATAGTAGTATGTACACACAAACACAACAAAAATAAAATATGATCATGTCCCATCATCTTCTATCAAATGAATTATCTCAATTTAGTTACTTTAAGTCGAAAATCGTTTGAAGATATTTCGTAAGTCTGTATAAAACTGATTAATAACTAAAAATGAAATAGTGATAATATTACAGACGTGTTATCCTATTTTAGGATCTAATATCGCTTGATATCAATTCTTTGGTCATTGCACGACATACACATGTCAGTAAATTCAGACAAACGTTACATCAATATGTCATATGCAAATATTTACTGAAATTCTTCGATGAATAATTATTATGACACTAGGTTTTTTATGATTAACTAAGATTATTTAACATTTATGTAGTTTTACAAATATAACTACGAGTACATAATATATATCAAGATAAAGTAATTTTGCTTACTTTGACATAATTATTTAAAACGAATCCCTATGAAGATAAACCGTTTTTGTACAGTCTTACTTATTCTGAATACAATAAACTAAAACATCGCGGACCCACCATACCACTGGCCATACTCCTGGTGGTATGGTGGGTGTAAAACTATACCACTGAGAAAATAGATTAGAGCATAAATTATTCAGGAGCTACCTATATTTAGGAATGTCTATTTATTTATTACTATTACAATCTGTTATACTGCTGCTTGGGGTGACTTGTCGGCCTAGTCAGCGATGCTTTAGCCTAATACTATTATTTTGGTTCGATCAACTGCAACTCTAGACTTAATCCGGTCACGAATTATTTTTAACAGTAGATTTTGTAACTGAATGAAGGTTGATGTGCACCTTGAATGATTTCTATGTTTAATAAGTTCAAACCTTCAACGGTATCACTGAGTGATTTATATTTTTAGTACATTAGCTTTTGGAGCATTTCAATAAAATGAAATTCAGGTGGCATCAGCTTGCATCCTGTTTACCTTTTGTGTAACACTAACACTATTGTACCTGAAGATCTGACTTTTAAAAAGTGTGGCCATGAGTTTCTTTGCCAGTATTCTTCTCATAAGGCTCTACGCATTTTGGAAACTGGAAGTTATAGATCGACACAAGCAGGCAGTAGATTTTTATGTTTTTACCTAATTTACCTCGACAATCCAGTACATGCTGTGGCGTCTGTTTGCGCCAATCTATGATTTTAAGTCTCTCAAAGAATTTTAAGGCCCTAACTGCCTTGCCGCTTCTTTCTGATGATGAGGTATTACAAGGATCTGAATATATAAAAGCAGAAAGTGAACAATTGAAGCAAATGGAAGAGTTTATAAGCCATATCATAAAGTTTTGGTTCAAAATTCATTCATCTAAAGTATTCAGTGTGTTTGGTGAGCACCACAAATGTTTCGGAATATTTTAATTCTAAAATTAATAAATTACTTAACAAGAGTTCTAAAACGTTGATGCGTTTATTAAATCTGTAGCAAGGTATATATAAAGCAAAGACGATTCCTAAAATACGGCAAAATAACCAAACAATTGATGATGATTTTATAACTTATGTACAAATGCAGTTAATAAACAGGGAAATACTTAAAAGAGAGAACGAACTATTAAAGAAATAACTACTAATAAATTGTAGGAAAAAGTGGGAGAGCAATGCTTCGGCACGTATGGGCCGGCTCGACTCCGCTCGATACCACGGCCTGACCGAAAACCGGCAGTGAAACAATACCTTGCATTGCTTTTCGCCGCGTGAGTGACGTTACCGGAGGCCTTAACCCTTCCCTCTCCCCTATTCCTATTTCTATGTCCTTTCCCTCTCCTCCCTTCTAATCCCCGTCTCCCGTTTTCCCGCTCTTCCCCTCTCTCCCCCTCTTTCCATATTCCCACCTTTAAGGGCGGCAACGCACTTGTGACTCTTAGAGTTACAGGTGCCCAAAGGCGGCGGTAGTCATTTACCATCAGGTGACCCGTCTGCTCGTTTGCCCCCTATACCATAAAAAAAAATATATCAGTAGACCATGCCTTGGACAAATTCCACACAAGATTGTTAATATGTGTATGTATGTGACAGATTTTTATTTGTAATAAACTAGTTTTCCACAACACTAACACATGGGCTGAAAAGTCCCGGGCCTAACACATAGATGGCGCTAGTTTTATTGCAGTCACCTTTTTTCAGTTAATACTAACCTTCAAAAGACAGCTGTTAGAATTTCATGATATTCTATTCATTAGTTTGTGAGTTATTGTGCTAAGAGTGACGCTACTTTTGTTATTTTCAAAACAATGGATCAAAAACAATTTCGTGTTTTAATTTTACACTGCTTCTTGATGGGAAAAAATACCGTTCAAGCAAAGCAATGGCTTGAAGAGTGTTATGGGGACTCCGCTCCATCAGAAACAACAATAAAACGTTGGTTTGCTGACTTCAAACGTGGTCGTAGAGACACCTATGATGCAGAACGCAGTGGACGTCCAAATGAGGAGGTAACACCAGAAAACATAAAAAAATCCACAAAATCGTTTTGAATGATCGAAAAGTGAAGTTGCGTGAGTTAGCTGACATCGTAAAGATATCAAAAGAACGTGTTGGCTTTATATTGCATGAGCATTTGACTATGAGAAAGCTCTGTTCAAAGTGGGTGCCGCGTTTGCTCACTGTTGACCAAAAACGAGAACGTATTGATGATTCTGAGCAGTGTTTGGCCATGCTTAAACGTAACAAACCGGAATTTTTGTGTCGATATGTGACAATGGATGAAACATGGATGCATCACTTTACTCCAGAATCAAAACGATCGTCATCTGAGTGGACAGCAACTGGTGAACCTCGTCCAAAGCGCCCGAAAGCACAACAATCGGCTGGAAAGGTTATGGCCTCGGTATTTTGGGATGTGCGTGGTGTAATATTCATCGACTATCTTGAGAAAGGAAATACCATTAACAGTGAATATTATATAGCGTTATTGGAGCGTTTGAAGGCTGAAATTGCAAAGAAACGACCGCATATGGCAAAGAAAAAATTTTTATTTCATCAAGACAACGCACCGTGTCACAAGTCAATCAAAACAATGTCAAAACTACATGAATTGAACTTCGAATTGCTCCCACATCCACCGCATTCGCCAGATTTGGCTCCCAGCGACTACTGGCTGTTCGCAGACCTGAAAAGAATGCTCGCCGGTAAGAAATTTCGCACGAATGAAGAGGTTATCCCTGAAACTGAGGCCTATTTTGAGGCAAAAGATAAATCGTTCTACAAAAGTGGTATTGAAATGTTAGAGCGGCGCTGGAATGATTGCGTTGCTCTTGATGGAGATTACGTTGATGAATAAAGCTAATTTTGAACCAAAAAAACTGTGTTTTCTTTCTTAGGCCCGGGACTTTTCAGCCCATGTGGTATTTTCTCAGTGGTATAGGTCTAGACCCACCATATAACCAGTTGTATGGCCAGTGGTGTGGTGGGTCCACGATGAATTAAAATAAGTCGTCAACTAAAATAAAAATATTGAATCTTGTACAAAACGTTTGAACTTTGTTCTAGGATCACCAATATCGCTCCCAAAAACACCATCACCGGTCAAGAACATTACTTACTATACAATAATACCACCCAAAACAGAAACAGAAATAAATAACAAATCTCAAAATCAAGATTCAAGTACAAAGGTTAATGACAAAGTGGTGTATTTTGCTCCTAAATTTAAGTATCCTACTAAATTGAATAAAATGGACTTAAAGCCAGCTGGATCCACTATTCAACTGAAATGCATCGCGGAAGGTAACAGTTTCTTGAGATGGACTCATTAAAAAAATATGTTAAGAGATTCCCTGTTCCTTGTTTTATTTTCGCTTGAGAGTGTAAAACGATTTCCGGCCTCCATGAGCTCTTGCCTGAGGACGTTAGACAAGGTTCCTTCAAGGTTCACATGTTAACGCTCGTTATGATCAGACGCGCGATATGATCAGAGGCGCGATATGATCAGACGCGCGATATGATCAGAGGCGCGCTCGACGTGACGGAAACGGCCAAGGTGTTGACGCCCGCTTTGTGATCATTGGTTTGCCGTACATTCGTTCACATGAGGGCGCCTTTTCTGCGCGACAACCCGTGATTATTCGCCATTGAATGAAAGTCCGTATACCATTTTTCACATAGAATGAGTTTGGTGACACTTTTTTCATACACCTCACGCATTTGATTTTTGAATAAAATGATAATTTAAAATACAAGAAATGAACCCGAAATTAATAGATAAATAAAAATCTGCGATAATTTTCTGTTTTTACCCCAATTTTCAACGCGCGTTCAATGTCTGAGAAACGTTCAGCATGTGAACACTCTACGAAACCACAACGCGCGTTAGACAAACGGCCAACGTCCATCATCTCAACGCAGTCATCCTAAAATTTAAGGGGGGGCAGATTTTCTTTTTATCACACTGCATAATACATTGCATTAATAACGAATATCCGGGAAAAAGAACAAAGTTTGTTCTTATTCGAATTCAAATAAAAAACATACGCAGGTTATAAGACTGGCAACATTACCTTCTAACCACTGCTTGTTGATTTTTGTGCCAGATGAAAGTCCCACCAACTTTTATTAAGTGCTTTCGTATCCTTGTGCGAGCTCCTCATTTTAAACTACTATCACGTCTTAGGTATTCCATCATTGATTGACCTACAGAAACATTCAGATCAATTTAATTGTTTTTCCAGGAAACCCAACTCCAAATATAACTTGGTACAAGAATCAAGAAACTCCGATATTAAGAGCTTCGTATGGTAAATGGTCTTTAAGTATAGAAGAGCTCACCAAGGCGGATACGGGGCAATACACTTGCATCGTATGTAACCAGCTAGGTTGTGTTGAACATACTACGGAACTGAAAATTGAAGGTATGATCCCAAGATGTTAATAAAATTTAACGAGTTCGTCTAGGAACCAATATCTATAGTTTCGGACCAGCTTACCACCCGAGAGCATTGAATTTTAAACTTTTTTACTTAACTTTGGATCTAATAAAATTCCATCTTCGCATTAAATAAATAGAAATATCAGACATCGCAACTAAATTTAGAAAAAGTTAGTACTATGTATGTAATTGCTGTATCCATGGTATTGAGAATAAAAAAAGCAGATTATTCATATTTATTATTTAAATTTTTGATACTTAATATGTCATCGGTTTCATATTTTGGTCGTTATCTCTTCTTACTCGTATACACTGAGGCCTCGTTCACATGACAAGCGTATAACAAAACTGTAACGGGACCAATTTAAGATATTTTGAATTACTGACATCGGTTACTTTTATCCCGAAATTCATGCACAAGTAATGTGTATTATTCGGTGTAACATTAAGTATTTGATTTATCGCAATGGGTTCTCTCTATCCATGGAAAAATAATTTAAAATTATCAAGAACAATATTAAATAGAAATTACGTAATACAACACGCAACAACATCTATTGGCCCCACAAGTAATAACTATACAAAACTATAAGGTTTGTTTTTAAGATAATTGTTATTAGAATAGAATACTTGAATGAGGTGTTATGAACTTTAATATAAACATATGACATAATACCTCTAGATAGATATTTGTATTGCAATATTTATATTATAGATAATTTAATAGTTAATAATACAATCTACATATACTTTTACAACATTATCCAACCCATTTCTTCGATTTTTGGATTTGAATTTGTGTCTTTTTGGCTGTTTGGTTTTGCACGCAACACTTAAAAAGTATAAAACAAACGTAGAAATCTTTTTTGCAAAAATATAGTACATAGTTCACTCTATCCATATCCAGTTCTATAAAAACATCATTATAATGCTAACTGCATTGTAATGATAAGTATGTTTGTTACTTTAGACCAACAGATGAAAACACGTGTTTTTCTGAAACAATTGTTACAATATAAACGAAAAAAGTATTTAATACTTTCTGGAAGTGTAAATAACCTACAAAGTGTTGTGTGTGTGCGCTTTATAGATGGCTTTGTGGATTTTTTAAAATAGCGGTGTTAAAATTTGCCGAATTTATTTCATATGCGATTATAGTATTATTTGTATACGATTACAAAATAATAAATTCGTTCCGTTATGACAGATTTTCAAACTTAGGGTAGCATGTTATCTGATGACCGACCGACCGCCTGTCTTATGAGTTCGTATACCGATGATATGTTGGTGACGCTAGGGCCGTCACCAACATACCATCGGTATACGAGAGTGTACTAATTGGTCGGACGAATCGAAGCGTTAGGTCGTCACAGATGTTTTATCGTGAGGAGAACATCTCGCGTAAGGAGGCAGCGGAGTGGACCCGTTAGGCAAATTTCGAGGCGAAACCACGCTCACGTGCGTCCCCTAGGTATGGTTGGGGGGGGGGGGGGGGTGCCCGTGGAAGTGGTTGAGACGGGTTTTGTATTTTTCACCCGCAGTACCATCTAGATCAAACTATAAAACATAAAAAAGTAGGTTGATTAATCGTATAGCATCGATAAAATATTGTTGAGAAGTGAAGGTATGTCTGGACATCGCCTAGTTAGTAGATGGAGCCGCTTGCCAACTGTAGGCTTGCGCTGCGTAGACAACTGGAGGCAAAATCGATTTACGGCCTCATCAATAGCTTGGTGAGAGACAACAATAATTTTTGTACGCTCCAGTTTGCTTCACCAGCAATACAGTATAAACAATCCTGCCTGGTGCCAGGTGCAACGCCTATTATAAGCGAAACAGCAACATGTCTGTTTTCCGACATAAAACGGGAACGAAGTCGCCCGCACAGCCAGTATCAAAATAAAATCTTCAAGAATATTTTGAAAAGAATACAATCACACTATGTTACACACCATTATATGAAAGTAATCTGTTTATTCCAGAACGCTATCCTTCAAAGCCGTTTATCAAAGAGGGGTATCCCGGTAACACAACGGTTCACATGTACGAACATGTCAGCCTTACATGTCCGCCTGTCTCCGTCCTCGAACCTTACCTACTCTGGATAGGACCTTTGAACTATTCCATGCAAGAAATTGGTTCTATGTATAACGACAACGGAGACCAAGCCACACGCATTGCACCAAAAGGAAAGATGATAAAGGTGACTACTTGTTTTCTTTTGAATAATAATTATAAATGATCACTTGTGCATGTATTAAATTAATTATAATAATAATAATAATATTAATTCAATTATAATTTAAGTGATAAATATAACTCATCATCGTGCCGACCCTTGTCCCAATGTTATTTAGGATCGGCATGATATGTTTTTATTCTTCCATTCCACTCTATCGTTCGTCATTTCACTGCTTAGTCCCTTTCTAGCCATATCTTCTTTCACACAGTCCGTCCCGTCCCGCACCCGTCAACTTCTATACATAAAACTCTTGTGTCTCGCGCATCATATGTCCTTACCACGATAACTTTCATCCACTGGTGCTACTTTTAGTCCCCTCTAATATATTCATTTCTCACATCCATCCACACATCCATCTCAACATTTGCATTTCAGCTACGTGCAGGCGTCTCTCATCCGTTCTCTTTGTGGGCAAACTCCGTATTGTATCGATCCGTACAGGACGGCAGATCTGATAATCATCTTGTAGACCTGTCCCTATAATTTAATAGGAAGCTTGGGATCACAAATTGTTCCTGTCACCTGCCGCCACTTCAATTAATTATCACTAAAGCACAGATTACCGAATAGTATGTATACAAGTTATAAAACATGTAATAGAAATGCGTAGTTACATTTCGGTGTGAAAAATCTTTCTTCTTTTTCGTACTTACATACTCGTAGGTATTTTTCCATGGATTCCATAATATGTCCACAACCTTTCTGCAACATACTGAATACGAGACCTTTTTTCACACACCTATGAAAATTTACAATAGAGTAACTGCTATTTATAAACTTACAGAGCGAAAACCTTGAAGATAAACCAGAACAACTGAC
Organism: Callimorpha dominula; assembly: GCA_949752705.1. Classification (NCBI taxonomy): domain Eukaryota; kingdom Metazoa; phylum Arthropoda; class Insecta; order Lepidoptera; family Erebidae; genus Callimorpha; species Callimorpha dominula. The sequence continues at coordinate 14,032,717 of OX457011.1, forward strand.
TTTATATAATGTTACCAAGAAATATGAAGGCTGGTATGTTTGTTTTGCCATCAACGCCTTTGGGAAAACCATGGCAATGGGATATGTAAAAGTATTAGAACGTGAGTACTATTTAGTTTATTGTTACGATTCTATCAAAACTAATTGTTTATTATTTCGACTAAATCCATAGACGTAAGTAGTTCTCACGATTGGAAAATACATTTTGTACATACTAGATTTTCTTTGGGCTGATTTTTACCTGTACGGTAATTTTTAGGGTTACGTTTCTCAAACAGAAAGAACATCCCGTATAGGATCACGTCGTTGTGCGTTTATATATCTGTCTGTCTGTGTATATATCTGTCAACATCCCTTTTCTCAGGAACCCGTGGAGGCAGCAAGTTGAAATTATTATCAAGTACTTATGTTGTTCAAATACTTGATTTTTTTGCATCTTCAAGGGGCCACAAAAATAAGTATTTGATGTTCATTTCAATTTGATATCTCCACGGGTTCTTAAGGAAAATGGTCTTGACACACAGACAGACGAACAAAAAAGTGATCCTAAGAGGGTTCTTTCTCTTTTTCTTCCTTTTCCATTAAAAGTGTCTAGAATATGTAAGATTTAGTAATTATTAAAGTTACGTAGTAATGCTAAAGTTATGCATCAAATTGTTACTATACTAATTGATGCCTTCCTTCATCACCACACTTACAAAAATCTTTGAAATTTTGAAATTAATTTAACAATTTACGATTCAGCGCCGCCTCGCCCAGTAGCGACCGAACAGAAGCTGACCAATTCGTCGTTTATAAACATTTTAATCGCCGTTTTCGGTGGAATGCTCTTTGTGGCGGCAATGGTAGTGGTAACAATCTGCAGGAAATTAAAAAGAGAGATGAAACAAAAACGACTAGCCCTTGAAACGGCTAGAGACGTCATTGAAACATATTGGAAGAAGAAAGTGACGATAGAGAAGCCACATTTAAATAACTCACCTGATGCTGCTGGAACATTGGTAAGTTTGTTTAGGCCACGAAATGAGATGGAGGAGAGAAACTCGTTATGATCTAAGCTACTGAAGCAGTTATAGGTATATTGCGTATCATATTTGGTTCTAACTATTTTAGAACTATTTGCTATTTTGCACGAAAATATTTGATAAATATTAAGATGCACATGTACACTTTTTAGCCATTTAGTGACCTACTGCTGTCTCTAACGTAAAGGCTGTAATAATATATTAAGTATGTAGGTATACAAAACGCCACCTTATACTTCCATTCCTTTACACTGATCGTAAGGGTGTATTTAGTATAATTATAAATGGCGTTTAGGGTGTTTATTTAATAAATCCTCTGTAACGAATTAGCGTAGAGTTCTGTATGTATGTAAAAAAATGATTATCGTCTAAGCGTGTGCAACTGGCGATACATGATTTGAATTTCTAAATACATATTCTGTGCGTTAGGCATTAGACTATCGTGGTGCCACAGTGTTTGGAGAATAAGACTGCAAAGCTGCTAAGGTCCTGGGTTTGATTCCCGAGTCAGGCAGTATTGGGGCATTCGGGCACGAATACTTTATTGCCGTCCCGTACCTGGGGATTGTGGCTGATACATGGCAATACCACCACTAATAGGTCTAACTTAACCTAACTTTTGAAATGCGAGTATATACTAAACGCCTTTGGTAAAAATAAGTTAAATGATGTTTATGTAAATAAGAAATGATCGTATGTAGGAGTTTGCAGTAAACTCCAAATCGGAAATAATTGCTACAAATGGTTTTATTGTTTTAATGACTTCATTTTTGTAGCCCATTGTGACTATCCTAGGTCCCCCTCCCCTCCACTCCGGCAGAGTTGTGCTAAAGTGGTAGGGGGAGAAAATGTACCCCCAAAAGGGGTATTTTTGTAGTTTTACTGTTATAGTTACACTCCTAAAGGACTCGCAATAAAGGAATATATAATCATTATAAAGTTTTAGAACATTAAGTTCTGCATTGAATGAGACTAAACGAAAATTTTTGGGATCACTCCTTCTTGTACTACTGATCTTCAAAGTTGGACTACTATATTAAGTTGTCGGTAATATCATCTAAACCACCAACATCTAACCCACCTATAAATATAGTGGTCCATAATCAAGTTAAAGAATATCATTCATTGTTATCAGAATAAGTACATTCTAATTTCATATCAGTAATTTGATTTTGGGGAAATATTTTTCTGTGGTTAGCTGCGTGTGACAACACTCGTGTAACAACACTAGAGTAATGCCATCCATTGCCTGGTTGAGGTTAACTTTAATTTAATTAATTAATAATTTTTTAGTTGGCCTAATAATATTTACAGTTGCAAAGGCCAAACAATTCTACACATCCATGCAAATTCCATCTCTTCTTCCATACTAAAATATTCACAGAAAATGAGGAAGTCAACTTACTTAATTTTAACAGGAACATACATTACGTCCTATCTAAAATAAAAGTCGTTTTTAGACTCAGAATCAATATGATGACTAACTCTAATATTTTATAGGTTTTGCCCGTAATAAAAATTGAAAAGCAAAAGGTCTCTGAAGTGAAAAAAAATACCAGCGACACAAAATTATTGGTATCAGAGTATGAACTACCTCTTGACGAGGCCTGGGAAGTGCCCCGAGAGACAGTGGTTTTAGGCAAGGTATTGGGAGAAGGAGAGTTCGGAAAGGTCGTCAAAGCAGAGTGCGTGGGAGTAGTGAAGCGAGGGCTGTCTACAGTAGCAGTTAAAATGTTGAAAGGTAGGTATGCTTGGACATTGAAAGATATGCTTCGTGAATTTGTGATCTTTATTAGAAGTTAAATAATTGCCTATTATTTCCTAACAGTTAATTGTGATTCTTGATTTGAATTCCCCTACATTCAATAGAACAGTCCTCAAACACACAATAAGTTGACCTTATATCATATAGAACAGCAAACGCCAAAGTGGTAATAAAATACACATAGACACAATTTCGTTTTTTTATATTAATTTGCGAAAGTATTGACTGATACAGAATGTTTTATTTTTTTGGAGAATACATTACATTATTTATAAGTTATTCTCTGCCCATTTAGCGTTAAAGGTGTGCAAAAATCAACAGAATAGATGATTTTTTTAACAGATAAATATGTTTTTTTAACTAGATTAAGTGTCTAGTTTAGTAAATATAAGAATATTAGCACAATTTTTTTCTTAATTTTCAGATGGCCACACTGATGCGGAAATGACTGCACTAGTCTCAGAAATGGAGATTATGAAAGTAGTAGGAAAACACGTGAATATTATAAACTTGTTAGGATGCTGCACACAGGGTGGGCCGCTCTATGTCATAGTCGAATTTGCACTTTATGGTAGCTTGAAGGCATTCTTGCAAAACCATCGACCCGGCATCAGGTAAGTAAAGTTTTATTTCAAAATATATCGTAAAAAAATCTTCTTTACTCTATAATATCCTCAATGACCAGATTCTCTTGTCTTCTGTCAAACACGAAATATTACACTACATTATTCGTCGAAAAATTTGACGTTAGAAATCTACAACATTTCTTGATATATTATTTACAGTAGAAGCTACCCGCTTGTGGAATGCATTGCTAAAAGTTTACAGACGAGCACAAACATTAATTATTATTCAGAAACGCTTCTAGGATTATTACTTATCTCTGTAACAATTTTACATAATGTGTTTCTTAAGATGAACTCTAACGAATTTCAGAAAAGAATCTTCAAACGGTAGTTTGGACAATAAGCGGAATCTTACACCGCAGGATTTAGTGTCATTTGCATATCAAGCCGCTAAGGGAATGGAATATTTAGCCTCCAGACATGTAAGAAATATTTTTTTTTTTAAATAATCTAACAAGTATAATAAAATTAAAATAATTAAATACATACGTACTATTTTAAAATTAAACTAATATAATAAAGCTGAAGTTATTTTGTTTTGGTGGTACGCGCTAATCTATACATGGAACTACCAGAATGATTAAAAAAAAAACTTTTCTCAATTTTGATAGCCCAATTTTTAAGGATTGTTACAGGCTATTTAACATTACGCTACAACTCTTGGGAGTGGAGCAGTGACCAATAAACGTTGGTGAATTTGGCGTAGGGCTACTTCTTAATATGACAATGATTGTAAAAGTACTCGTTTTCCATCTTTACCAATGTCCATCCTTACAAAACGGAGACAGTGTTCTTGGGGCTTGATTCGATAGGCCAAAGTGAAACATCTCGTATATCGATATGTGTTCGATTATTTTCAGTGCCTTCATCGAGATATAGCTGCCCGTAACATTTTAGTGTCTGAAAATTTCGTCCTCAAGATTGCTGATTTCGGGCTAGCGAAGAACATAGAAAATGAAGACTACTATAGGAAGAAGACAGCCGGAAAATTACCAGTGCGTTGGATGGCTCCTGAGTCACTTAACAATATGCTGTTTACTATACAGACTGATGTGTGAGTTTTGTATTATAATCATATTTAAAAGTAACAGTTATGAACTTAAGGACTTGCGATATAGTTTTAAACATCGATTACGCTGATGTTTTCTTGTAATTGAAATGTTTTTGGCATAGTTAACTTACTAGACGGGACCTGATCCCACGATAGCGCCTTATCAGTGGGTTACTCTGTGTAAGGGAAGAGACCTGAGACACAGATTACTGAGTAGTTACTACTTAACCCGAGACCCATACATTCATCATATAAACACTTTATTGTGTATTTTTTAATAACAAAATTTTGTTACCTTAATTTATATTGCCATATGATTTTGCCTTTTTACCGTACATTAATAATAAAATACTTGAAAATTATATTTCAAATAAAAATGTATTAAATCAGTGTAGTATACAGAAGAGTTTTAAAAGCATCCTTCATCAGTCTCATCACTAATTTTCTAAGCGATGACGAGATGAATTAATTTGTTCGCGTACGTTAGGACTCCATCACCTTAATTTGCTTATAAATGGCAGCATTCTCCACTAAGAACACTCCTTCTTCCTTGCTCTTAACTCTAATTCTCGCTGTTTCTACGTCAGTCTATAAATCTATGCTAATCCAACTCTTTTAACAGCTGGTCATTCGGCGTGCTCCTGTGGGAAATAATGACGTTTGGCGCTACACCGTACCGAACTGTGCAAGGACAGTATATGTACCAGTATCTCAGGGCTGGACATCGGTTGGAGAAACCACCTGGTTGTAGGCTTGACGTGTAAGTGTCCTTAAAGTATACTGTTTTTAGGAACTTCTTCACAGTGAAAAGCCAACTGATGAAGCGTCAGTCATTTTTAGTTCTGGGCAGGGACAGACTCAGAGATAGACTCAGATATAGAATAGAAAGACGTAGGGTACTAAAGTTTTTTGCTGGAATTGAGACTACCCGGATAGGGAAGTGCGTTTACCATACAAAAGACCACACATAGTTACGTTACGTTACCTCCGCTTAACACACCGTTGCGTTTTGTAATAACGAATCAACATGATTGAACTGATTGTTTTGCATCAGTATACTATCAGTCTTGTCAGTGTCATTTTCATAAATTTCTATGAAATTACTTATGAAATTACATCTGTTGCTTGTTTTAGATACATGCTTATGCGTGAGTGCTGGTCGTTATCACCTAAAGGTCGACCTACTTTCACCGAATTAGTTAAAGAATTGGACAAGATCCTGACAAAGTTGTCTAACCAAGAATACCTCGACCTTAGCCTTCCTGAGTCAGATATCTCACAAGTTACGAAAACACATTGGCTTTCAAACAAGAAGTTTACATGATCATTGGGTCAAGTGTATTAGCTATAGAAAAGCCACATTCAAAAACAGACGGGAAGTAAAAGAGGCAGTTATTCTTCCTAAATCAATCCTGAAGATAGACCTTGCAGCCTTGACAATGGTGAAATGCAAATAAGGTGACGCTAGTTCCAGACTGGTGTAGCTCAAGAACGACTTACGATAGTAATGTCCTCGAACACTAACCTACCAATTGTAAGCAGGTACTTGACTGCTGTCCCTGGATCCTATCCATTTTAAGGAAAAAAGACTTCACCACCATGTAATGTTAGCGATGTTTAAGGCGTTTTCTTTTATCAGTGTTAAAGAGTCCTGTTTTAATCAGTCGCTTCTAAAAAGTGATTTCTGAGATTCAACTATACATAGACCATAAACATTGCTCGTGTACTATAACAATGGGTTTTGATTGTTGAGGTATATCAGCAGTGGGCCGACCGTTGACTTTCAAGCAATTAAACGAACGCCTGCAATTATATCAAACTTAGGAGGGTGGTGTTGCCACCTTCCCCCCCCCCCCTCCCTCTCTGGGCCATAATTGGTCACTGGATTACTATCCAGTGCCCAAGTATGGCTCGGAGGGGGAGGTAATGTGGACGTTGTATATATAAATCTTGTGTTATTTTAGCTTATATAGTATTATTAATATTAGTTCATAAGACATGTTGTATGTATGAGGGGCTCGTGGCTAAGTGGTAGTAATACTAGCCAGGTCAGTTTTAGGATGGGTGACCATTCTGAACACATTGGGACCCCTGTGTGCCTCGGAGAGCACGTTAAGCCGTCGGTCCCGGGTGTCATACAGACATCTGTGGCATTTCGTTACAGGTAGTTGGAGCCTTAAAAAGTCCGACAACCTGGTTTAACTACAAAACTTCGATATCGCCTAGTACTTGGGTTGTGGAGGTCTAATGGATGTCGGTTCACGTAAAAATATCGAAGTTCGGCGGTTTCGTAGTTAGAATGAAAGTCGACCCCAACTTAATTGAGAAAAGGCGCGGAGGATGGATGTTGTGTGTATTTATATGTTTAATATACTATATTACTTTACAAATATGTGTAAATAGAGGTATTTATATTTTATAATGAGATACGTGTCGGTATACATTATACTTAGTATATTCAAGTATTTATATTAATTGTTATTTTTAATTAGTTTACCGCACTCATGACTTTGTATAACTAACGTTCTCTACTCTCCTCTATTCACTCTAAGGTTTGCTGGAAGAAAACTTAGGTTTCGGTTAAGCTCGCCTATGTACATACCATTTCCTTGTTTATAAGATATGTAATCTACATCTAGTGTACAATAAAGAATTAAATAAATAAATAAACCATTAAAACATATCTTTAGATAATCTAGATTAAAAAGTTTTCATTATTATTTTACCTAAATGTTTTATTATCCCTGACACTTGTCGATTTATGTTCGATGTTTTCCTCATTATCATTTATATATGTATGTCGTAGACCGTTCGTTGGGGAATTGGAATTGGGCCGATCGCTATATATTCCATATATTATTTACACGTTAATAATTTATTATTTCATGATCCAATCTAAAGTTGGGCAGATCAATGAGAGCAACCTATTTGTCGATTTGCCCAACAGTCGCTTGGCCAAATCGATATATGGCTGGAGGTGTCGTAATATAGTTCCGTTTTGCGACGCTAGTAGCGCTGTTTTGCACTCTGTTGCTGTGTGTTTACATGTGAAAAAGATGTCGGCGTAATAAGAATAAAGAAGTAGGTTATCCATGCAGCGGGATTCCTCGGACTTATTACTGTAACAACAAATAAAAATAATTTAAAAATATTATTTTACAATTTTTTATTTCCAAATACTTTGCATACTTATTTTTCAAGCAAGGCTGGGTAAATCGTATTTCTTTAAATCTCATTTTATTTGCTTCTAGCCGACACGACAGTCATTTTCAAATCACCCTCATTAGTCTGTTCTGATTGGTTGCAAGCGTTGGGCGTATACGAAGAAGAGACCATTACTATTAATTGTAATGTACCTATTTATTAAAAACTATACGGTTTTGCTCACGTTTATATTTCGGGGATGCCCGACTAGTTTCGGACCCGACGGGGGCCCTTTCTCAAGGAGTGAAGCGTCCTGCCGCGACGGTGTCAGGCGTCACACTGGGTTTACAACGCTGCCACCGGTTCCTTTGCCTTTCGGAACGTGCGGATGTAGACAGTTGCGTTTCCGTTGCGTTGTGTGATGCGCTGTTGTTACCAACATCCACCGCGGTGCACACCATACTAACCGTATCACTTTTTATAAGGTCTGTCAGATCTGTCTCATGGGATGTGAGTTTTAATGCCGGCCGCCAGGCAGGGGGCAGTTACCAGCCACTGTCTCTGTTGAAATTCGGACGACGGCTTATCTCGATTGCTTCGCGTATTTTTCGCCGTACAAATCCTAAAACTTTAGCTTATAAAATTTGGTATATCAGTAGGTATCTTTAAACTTGTACGAAATGTTACAAAAATTAAATTACTGTTACTTATAATAGGTATTTAGCGAACATAAAACTTTTATTTAGGAAAACAAGACTGTTGACATAGTATTTAAAGCCAATATGGCAGAATATTGTTCAACTAACAGAGCTGTCAAGGTAACAGTGGTGTCAAAACAGTTTGAGTTTCTAAGTTGATCAAAGATAAATTTCTAACAACATTCGACTGGCAGTTGACTTAAGATTTTGAAGTAAAACTTGACAGTTCTGTTAACTGATCCGATGAACAAATCAAAGTGCCTAATCATGATTTCTCTTGTCAAGTTTACATATTGAGTTGTCGAAAGCATGATTAGGCACTTTCATTTGTTCATCGGATCAGTTAACAGAACGGTCAAATTTTACTTTGATTATGATTAGTACTAGTATTATGATTAGTAAATTTTTGCATTGACCAGACTTTTAGAAATCGGGCGTTAATAATTATCTTACTGTCAAGTAGACTACGTACTTATTACCAACTTACTTAGTTGTATAACAATTCAATCAATAAAATAAGAAAAAATAGTATTTGTATTAAAAATCTTTATTTCCGTATAATTTCGTACACATTCGTTTTGACCCACACATAAATCCATCAAATATACATACAAGGAGCAAAAATATTTTCTACATTAGATAATTACTGTTTTTATTATGGCATAAAGACAACCAATAACCGATAATGGTGATTTAAAAAAAATAACATTTTTTGCATTCTTAGTAAGAAGTTTTTCATTTAGACTGACAAAATTGGTTGTGACAACAAAAAATTCATTCTCCCAAACTAAGTCATTACAATTATCGTGAATAAAATACCTATTAGACTACTATTTACACAATAATCTCATACTAATTTCTCCCTAATTGGTTACACATTTATTATGATTACATAAATAATTAAGTACATAAAAGATTTGGTGGTGAAATGCAATGTCTATGCTATGTCCTAAAATCAAAAACACTTGTCAATAGGAATTAGCGTTCCCATAAATAACTTATATAGGAATATTCGGGGGGGCTTAAGTCACAAAAGCGCTGCCAACCTTTAAGTGGGGAGGAGGAAGAGGGGGAGGGAAAGGTTAGGGCCTTCGGTAACCTCACTCACTCGCCGAAAAGCAATGCAAGCATTGCTTCACTGTCGGTTTTCTGTGAGGCCGTGGTATCACACCGGTCGAGCCAGCCTATACGTGCCGAAGCATGGCTCTCCCACGATTAAAAAATTAGGTTTTTTTTTTTAATAAATGCCATAATATAAAAACGCAAAGCCTAATCGTTTAATTATGTCATTTTCAATATTGATCTACTGAAATTATTTAAAAATAAATTCCCAAATTATTGTCACCCTTTGACTAAACAGTCGAACCGTCACATGCGAGTCCCATAGAATTTCAAGCGGTATTTGCTTACCATCAGGCGTACCGTATATTAGTTTGCACCCGACATGGTAAAAAAAAACTCAGGCTCAAGAGATCGCAGATCAAGAGGGAACCTATTATTCAGAGGACGAGCTTGCATTGTGTGTTCATAGATTAGTAGTTTGACCAAATAATTTTCCCTCAGTAATATAAATAAGCAATGTTTAGGTACATAAATGGAAAAGTCTGTTTGTGATTATAATACAATATTCTGAGGTGTTGTTTTAAATATACTTTCGATGATCTAAAAGTTAGCTCGATTAAATGCTTTGGTTTACGTTTATCATTAATTCAATTTGTATGAAAAGTGTAACATTTTTGTATGTTTATTTTAACCTAAAGTAGTCTGTCAAATATTACCTAAAACGTAACAGCCATTTAATTTTGTTATATAAACTAAGATAATATATAAAATATTTAATTTAAAATAATCGTAGTCGCTCTCAAAATGACTAGGCGTTAGATTTTATACGCAAAACTAGTACATTTATAATGTAATACTAAATTATTTTCGTACACCATAAAACCGAATTAATATTTGTTATCTATTTTCTCAAATTACTAGTGCGACTAATATCTGATGTAGGTCAACATTAATTAATTAATGACAGATGAGATTAATTTACTAGGGGAGCACCAATTGTAACATATTTTTATTTGTCATTGAACACAACAGACAGTTCTATAGTGCTTAATGACAAATAATTCATATACCTACACGATTCAAATTACGTAAAAATAGCTTTGAGATGTGATCCACACATGTATATTTTAAATACTTATATCACTCGTCAAACATACATCATCATTACAACACTTCAAAAAGTGTCATAGAAAAATCTAGTAGGTACTTATTCTGAAAAAACTGTGCTTTTATGGTATACTAAAAATAATTCTAAACAGTAGAAACTAACTGATAATGCTCTAAAACTTCACAATAATATTTTACAATATCATAAAAACACAAACTTTGGTACAAGTATATTTACACATCTAGGACTATTTACACAAAATATTATGCAATACTTTGTTTTATATGTAAAACTTATTAATAAATACCATAATAATAAATATTTCTTTATAAAAAACTTCATTAATGGTGAGGATATTAGAACATTAAAAACGATACAAAATTACATAATAAAAAAGTACATTATTTTATATTAAAGATAATTTTACTTTTCGAAGTTATTCCGAGTTTTGTATGAATAACACAACAATATTAGTGACGGATGTGTGTTTTGTATTTTGAGCATAGGTATAAAATCGTATGGCCTTCGCTTTATGAATAAAAACATTAGTTTTTGTAACTTAAGCCAATAATATTCGTAAAAAACACAAAAAATATATAGGTATAAAAAAATAATAAAGGTTATTTAATACGACCGTACTCCTTCTGTTTTTACTGCAAGATTTTACTAAATTTGTGAATTATTCGCCCTCTGCTTACAACAATTGGAACTTAATTCACTATCAAAAATCTCTGTTACGTCACCAGAGCGTTCCAATAGAAAGGCAAAATAGCTAATACAATTTTCAAATGACTTCACTTAGACGTTTTAAAATCGGTTGTACTTTTTTATAAGATATAATTATCATAAGTGATGATATCGTATGGTACTTTTGCTGCTTTTAAACCTAAATAAATATATTTTCACATATCAATTGAGAGTGAGTTTACTTATGACATAGTTTCTAAATATTTACTAGTAAACAGTCACAAATATCTAATGACTAGTATAACTTGGGACATAGACTTTGGACTACATAAAATAGTGGCAGTCTCTCAACTCAACAATTTTGATATTATAATCACCAAATTATGAACTTAGCTAGTGAGCACGGGCAGCTGATAGACTAAAAAATTAATTCTGTTATTCAAATTCTAATAAGTTATGTTCGACCTAATGGAATTTATAACTAGAGTCGATATTTGCTTGCACTTTCATTGCTGTTTGAAAATAATTCGCACTTTAGCAAATAGGTACCTATAAGTTATTTCAATACTATAAGTACCGTAACTATTACATGATAATTATCATGACTGATTACTAGCATACATGAAATGATTACAACATACAAAATGCAGAAGAAGCAATATCTACACGTATATTATATAATGCATTCGCATTGGTGGGTTCAACATTCAGTTTTATTCATCTTCAGCGAATAGATAAATATTTTATTAAAGCAAGGAGAAATAAAAAACCCATGCTTCTTAAAGCATCAAAATATTCAAACGGTACGTTTTCTTTATTCTGCCGAAAATTATCGCTATTGAACGATAAACTGAGGCGCGGACAAAAATAATAGAACATTGTGGCCTCTTGCTGCAAGAGTTTCTGCTTACAGCTTGATGCATGTTTATATCTCCTCATTATTGGAACTAAAGAGAGATGCACTAGACTTTGATATGTTAATACAATTGTATACTATATCATTATTGTATAAAGGAGAGCATCTCTCTACATCGATTTTGTTCCCATCGAAAAACGCTTCGCCTTTAATCCAAACGTAAGTCTCTAAAGAGAAACTGTAACTACCAGGAAAGGGCTTCCGAGTAGTAGTTCTTTTATTTGCACTGTCTTCACTACAAGGCAGACTATGGAACATCTCCAAGTTCAATAATGTTCTTATTTGATAAACGGAAAGTCACTGTCACTTTCATCACCAGAGCCATCGTAACTCGATGGTGGAGTGTCTAGCTGAGGAAGGCCAAGGTCTAAGTATTCCTGGTTCGCCGTCACTGTGAGAATTTTGTCGAGATCTTCAACCAATTCGGTGAAGGAAGGCCGATCACCAGGAGAAAACGACCAGCACTCGCGCATTAGCATGTATCTGGAACAAAAATTTGTGGTAAAAATATAAGTATTATATTCATATAAGTATATAACGAAAATATAATTTTTAAGCTTATTGAACAGTAATAAAACTAGTTGAATTGTAAATTAGTCTCTATATATTAATACGTGAAGAAAATGATTTGTAATAATAATAAAAATATAACTCTTTATTGTACACCAGGAACATTAAAAAGCAAAATTTCTTAAAATTACGGTTAATACGCGGTATCCCTTTTTATGCAAATTTCGCGGACAGAGATGTGAAATTTGGAATACTAAAAAGTTTATAGGTATGAAGATGAGGTGCGGAAAGCTGAAACTTTTGGCAAATATGTGTTATTAATCAAAACGAAAACGGCTACAAAAGTCTACAGGGGTCAAGTACACAGGTTGACCTGTAATGGTACGGAAAGTGTATACTATGAAAGTTTCAGTAATACTGACATTGTATAGACGAAGAAGAGTGGCCATGAGTTTGTTTGCCCTATTTCTTCTCACAAGTCTCAACCAATTAGAAACGGGCGGTTATAGCTCGACACAAGCAGAAACGGTGTTATCTGTTTTTTTTTTTTATTTTACATTTCATAAAGCAATTTATGATTAACATAATCAAGGATTAGAGACAAAAAGATCGCGAGAGATCTACAATTTATTATTAATAAAAAATAATACCATTAACCTTTCACCGGTATGACTAAAAATTCCTAAAATCAGTTTACTTTTAAGGACTTACATTTCAAGACTACAGCAAGGCGGCTTCTCCATACGGTGACCAGCGCTGAGGTGCTGATACATGTACTGTCCCGGCACAGTAGGATATGGCGTACCGCCTAGTGTCATTATCTCCCACAGGAGGACGCCAAATGACCATCTGATAATAAAATATACAAAAGATTTAAATAAATTGTCATTAACAGCCTGACACTGACGCGGCAAGTCGCATCACCAATGGGTAAAGGACCCCGTCGGGCCCGATAGATAAATTTGTTGTGGAGAATAAGATATAATTGATTTCATCTTGAGGCTTCATTTTCCCCAATCCAGCTGTGATAAAACTAATATGTAATAGTCCAAACAAATATTTAATAAAGCCACCGTCCGAAAAAAAATTACTAAGTAAAAAATACATTACAGATACTCACACGTCAGTCTGCGTAGTGAAAACTTTATGATATAAAGACTCAGGGGCCATCCACCGCACGGGTAATCTTCCTTCAGTCTTCTTCCTATAGTAGTCATTACTCTGGACATCCTTTGCTAGACCAAAGTCAGCAATTTTAAGGATGCAATCGTCGGAGACCAGAACGTTGCGAGCGGCTAAATCACGATGGATGCACTGGAAAATATAAATAACATTCGATTCGATATAATATATATTTAAAGCTTATTCATCAATAAGTGTGTACAAAGTCAGATTCAGGGATTGAATAAAATGTAATTTTGATTTTTCACTTACACGTCTAGAAGCTAAATATTCCATTCCTCTAGCAACTTGATATGAGAATGACACCAAATCTTTTTGTGTTAGTGTCTTCTTTTCTTTCAAGTCTTCTATTGGTGATTCGTATCTGATATAAAAAATAGTACGTTATTATTAGCTTTTGATATATGCACTCTACAGCAGACTTTTTGTAGTTAAATGTAAACTTACCTATTCCCAGGCCGATGGTTCCTCAAAAACTCCCTCAAATTACCGTTAGGTGCATACTCAACGATGACATAAAGTGGTCCATCTTGGGTACAGCATCCCAGCAAGTTAATAATGTTCACGTGCTTCCCAATCATTTTCATCATTTCCATTTCTGAAACTAATGCCATCATCTCCGCATCCGTGTGGCCTTCTGAAAATTCAAATTACATTTTTATTTGGTAGCGTGGTTGGTTTTTGTGTAACCAAATGAAAAACATTCACATCAGAACAGGGATCGCACTCAAGTTTGATGATCTCTCGCAAGAGATCATAAATGAGAATAAGAAAGTTGCTAACTACGCGACATTACGATTATTCTGTGCGGTGGCACATAGTGCATGCAGATCATAACGATCTCGATCAGCGCTAAGGCTGGTACAGGCTAATAGGCTTTTTTAAGCTTTAAAGCATGACTATACATTTACTTTCTTCATGTCTTGTTTTTGTTTTCTGCCAGCATTTTTAACAACAGGTACATATCAAAATTGAAACCACGTCCGTGCAAACTTCATATATGATTTTTGCCTCGCAAAAATTTTTTTGTGGTAGGCTATGCTTTGGCACGTATGGGCCGGCTCGACTCCGCTCGATACCACGGCCTCACAGAAAACCGGTAGTGAAGCAATGCTTGCATTGCTTTTCGCCGCGTGAGTGAGGTTACCGGAGGCCCTAACTCTTCCCTCTCCCCTATTCCCGTCCTTCCCTTCTCCCCTCTTCCCCCCTGCCCCTCTTTTCCTACTCCCACCTTAAAGGGCGGCAACGCACTTGTGACTCTTTGAGTTACAGGTGCCCATGGGCGGCGGTAGTCATTTACCATTAGGTGACCCGTCTGCTCGTTTGCCCCCTATACTATAAAAAAAAAAAATAAGAAAATTTTCGAATTATTTCGGTTTTAATTTTCTTTTTGAACATGGTGTTGATAAATGGTTATATCCATTTCTTAAATCTTTGACATGGAAATTAAAACTTACCTTTCAACATTTTAACGGCTATAACAGACTGCATTCCCGGTTTCAGTATTCCTACACAATCTGCCTTCACAACCTTGCCAAACTCTCCCTCTCCCAATATCTTGCCTAACGCCAGCATTTCCCGAGGCACCTCCCAGTCAATGTCCATAGGTAACTCA
Source organism: Callimorpha dominula (assembly GCA_949752705.1). Classification (NCBI taxonomy): domain Eukaryota; kingdom Metazoa; phylum Arthropoda; class Insecta; order Lepidoptera; family Erebidae; genus Callimorpha; species Callimorpha dominula. Next base: position 14,048,106 of record OX457011.1, read on the forward strand.
TATTCTGACATCATCATTGAATCGCTTGTATTGTTTTGGACTTGAGAGAGCTTCTGCTTCTCAATCTTCACTACGGGCATTAGCTGCAAAAAAAAAAGAAAACTTTAAGTGTGACGTAAAATCTACATACATCATTTTAAGTTAGTTAAAGGTAACCCGGTAACCGGTCAAGCCGACTGGTAACAAATCAGAATGGTGATTCTTCAGGTCTGCGAGGTCTGTACAGTTGTCAGAACCCACCGGGAGTTCAGGTCAGCCACTACGTCATGCCTCAAACGGATTTGCCAAATATTTATTTAATATCAGGATATCAGGATAACATGTAGTTTTAATGGGTTCAAATCCGTCAAAATCTTCTCATCGTGCTCCCGGCCATTTGTTGTTAAATGTACATTCGAGAAAAATGTATTCAGCAGAATAAATGTTATTTTCTTCTAAAGTTCTAAGGTTTAAACTTTAATATACTTACCAAAGCTTCACCAGTAGTGTTAGGTGATCCATTCATTTGCGGCTTCTCTACAGTCACCTTTTTGGTCCAGTGTGTCACTATCACTGCTCTAGCCGTTTCTATGGCCAATTGCTTTTGTTCCTTCTCCCTCTTCAACTTCTTGCAGATCATCACCACAATGATAGCTGCTACGAAGAACATAGCTCCGAGAACAGCGGTTAGGATATTTATCAGCAATGTATGCTTGCCGTGGTCAGGTGCTTCTTGGATCGGTGGTGCTAAAGAATATATAATACATATCAAATAGTTTTTTGGCTATGACGCAAACTTAGTGTCTATCGATGTAAGTGATTGCGGCAAAGTGTCAAATGCATTGTTCAATTCCTTTATTGATTGTGTGTAATAGGCTACTAGTCTTTTTGCAATGCGACTTATGAATCCATTACAATGTTAAACATGTCTGGTTTATTGTTTGATATAAATTAAAAAGGTCATTGAACTAGTGTACCGTAGTTTAGATCAACTTAACGCCCATGCCTAAAAAGTCTTTCAACAAAGCATAATTATTGGAAAGAATCTACATTGATAACTTTAAGATTTTTTTTATTTTACACGCAAAACAAATTCTCTTCGCAACTATTAAGTGTTTTTGTGATATGTAAGTCTTTGTTAGTGTAGTTAGACTACACCAACAAAGACTTACATCACTAAAACACTTGCAACCTTGTATTATCAGTAAGATTCTAAAAATCGGGACAATCTATTCCAGTTTAGTTTTTTATTATCAATGGACCAGTTAGACCTTCAGAAACCAGAACATAATCCTAGGTGTTCAAAACATCTGCTATCTGCGAGAAATATATTTTCTATGGGTCCAAAAACTAAAATAATAATAATAACTCCACACATTTCACAGACGGCCGTCTGATCCCAAACTAGGCAAAGCCTGTACTATGGTAACCAGACTGCTGATAAACATACTTATATATTTCTAAATACATACATATTATAAAATTCAATACTGGTTACATACATTCTAAAACTGTCAGGAATCCTTTGGCCGTGGTATTCCCAAGGGAGTTGAGGGCAACACAAACATACCAGCCTTCATCTTCCTTGGTTACATTATATATAGTTAGTTGTTCTGGTTTATCGTCTGGGTTTGGGCTCTGTAAAAAAAAAAAAAATTATGTCTCAGCCTTGAATTTCCAAAATGCTCCCTTAGCCTAACTTTAAGATATTGTTGTTGGTATAATTAAAAAAATGGACTAAATCACATTTTCCGTATACATTCATAATACTGTAATTAGATTTGATACAGATACTAAAAATGAATTATGAAACACTAGCAAGAACAATTATTAATAATAATTATATAAGCCTATATAAACTTTTAGTAATTGAACAAAATATTGCATTACGCCGAATACCTACATAAAATAATGGATTACTTATGCTATAAGGAGTATTTATTAATATAATTGATCTAATAACATAAATTCATGAACACAATGTTTTGATGATACGAAAATAGATTTCATGCACTGATGCAATAAGTTTCTTATTGATTATGAACCTCTGCCATTAGTTTCTCCCAATCCTTTTGCAAAGACCCTCATTAAAATTAATCTTCTACTTACTACCTACATCTCATATTATATTTTAGAATTTCAAAAAGACTAAAATACACAATAAATTGAAAAAAATTAATTACATAAACTCCGATAATCATATTACTGGTAGCAAAGCATATTTTAATGTTTGTCAGATAAATATGGATACATGTTAAATATTATATTCAAGCACATGCAAACACAAATCAATAAAGAACACTATAAAAAGAAGAAACACAGCACAGTCATGCGTTAGTCACATTTCCCTCACCGACACAATTTTGTTCTTATCGTAGTACACTATGGTCTCCTTGGCGGACGTATCGTTAGGATCGACGGTATAGTTGTAAATGTAATCGTCTCGGGTAAAATACAGCCAAAAGATTGAGGGATGCAGATCGGTGAGGAACTGACAGCTGAACCGAGCTGTCTCTCCGACCAGAACCGTCACATTTTCTGCACCACGAGTCAACACCGGCTTCGCGTAAAGACGCTCTATAAGGAAATTGGATGGTTAGAAATGTTGAAATCAAAATGTTTATTTTGGTCTTAATTTATTGTAAATTATCTGCGTGGTTCAACTGGTAAAACTAGAATTTACCCCCTCCTTCAAGTCTTGGAAGAAGATGTTTGAATTTCTGATATTCCAAAATAAATAAATGACAAAACTTGGAACGAAGTAGCAATGGAATTTGAGTATCTTTTTTCTCAGTTTGCTGTTTATGTCTATCTATATTTATATTGAAGCAAATACCTGACGAAGTAGAAATGCGTGCTCGTACATAAAGTAAAACATAATCGTTGCTTTGGTAATAAGTGTATTTTTTTTAATGCCTGCCACTCCCATATCAAAATACACTATTAACTTAACTTTTAATCTTTAATTGAATTAATATGAATCAAATGCATGTAATAATTTACGTTTATGTTTATAAGATTAGTTTTTTTTCTGAATAGAGGCATATAAATATAGATTTTTAGAACACTCAAAGCAGCGCCTTTCTAAACATAACAAAGATAATGATATATTTAAAGGTTAAAAATATGTTAATTATAATAAAAAAATATTAAAATGCGTATAGAAAGTAAATAGTCTGATATTTTTTGTATATTTATTAATATTAATCTCGTTATGTAAACTAATTAAATACCACCACCAACAACCATCACCCGTTAACTTACTGCAGTAACACATTACTCACTGTCAGTTTAAATTTATATTTTCTGCAACCATTAACCGTATATCGAAACCTTGTTCTATAATCAGAAAATGAGTTAAATACAAATAACAAATATGTAGTCTAAGGTCTGTTAGTACAATTTTTTCAGCATCTTCCGAAACCTGTTGCTCAGTTTAGAGTAATCTACCACCACATTTTAGTGATTGGCCATCACCCAAATGAAAAGAATCAGTGACCTCTAACACAACTCCACTGGGTATCGGCATATCACTGGGTCCGACCTCAACGTCTTTAAAGGAGTAGTTAGAGGTTTTAATCCAATACATGTAAGGTTCAAGGTCGGAGACGGGAGGGCATGAGAGTACCACAGTTTCGTTAACCAAAGCCGTGATGTTACCAGGATAACCCTCCTTGATGTACGGCTTCGAAGGGTAGCGTTCTATAAAAGAAGAATAACGAAGAAGATGTTGATGGAAAAGGTGCCAATCAAGGCCATCAATTGTTTTTTGAAAAACTAATTCTTGCCCTGATTATTTGGTTAACAATACACACGTAACCTATTTTTCCTATATTATGCCAGGTAAGTGAGATTTTTTTAAGGCAGGTAGATAGTTTCTATGAAATCTTGGGTGATTTCTTAAAATGTACCTGGCTAATAAGGCTACCTGGTCTTCATACATCTGAAAGCAATTTTTGTTTTGGGGAAGTCAATGAAAATAATCACTATTTTAAAAGTGTAAAAATATTTCTAAATTAATTACCTTGAACGAGTAGCACCATAGTATGCTCGATGCAGCCAAGCTCGTTACAAACAACGCAGGTATAGTTCCCATTGTCAGCCTTGGTAAGCTCCTCGAGAGCCATAGACCACTTGCCATAGGAAGGTTGAAAGTAAGACCTCATGATGGGAGTACTCTTGTTCTTGTACCAAGTTATATTCGGAGTTGGGTTACCTGCAAATATTGTGTTTTTAACAAAGTCGATAAAGTTATTTCCATTTAAGCCCACTAGTATATGTAGACAGTTTAAAACAAATAAGTTTTCTACATACACTTTTTAGTGTGGTTTAGTTAACCGTGGAACGCAATTGAAGGAAATATCGGTTCTTTAAATATAAGTAGTTACAAACAAACCGGAGATCCAAATACCACAGAAGTAATTAAAGTTAAAAGAGTGAATCCTATACAAAATATAAAGCTAAACTCATCACGTTTGGACTTTAAAAATATTTCAACACGAGTCCATCTTACAAAAATACACACTAATAAAAATATTTATTACCTTCCGCGGCACATCTTAGTCTTATAGAGTTACCGGCCGGTTTCATATCCATTTTATACAATTTCGTTGGGTGCTTGAACTTCGGAGCGAAACGCTCTAGTTCATCATCAATATGTCCATAGCTTGGATGATCCTTTTCAGATTTTTCATCAGGATCTTCATCTTTGGGGAATCGTCGGTTAATTTCTGTTACGTTTTCATCTAAAGTATTGTTTTCAATAAGTGATCCGCTTTTAATCTGAGATAGTGTTTCTGGGAGAGATCGTTCACCCATGTCTGCTTGGAAACCTAAAACAAAATAGTTATTTTATGGTAGTTTCAGTCAATAAAGTAATTTAAAAAACTCTATAGATTTGAATTTTTTATATTAATGCGTTTCTAAAAAAATCACCATCATCCTCCGCGCCTTTTCCCAACTAAGTTGGGTCGGCTTTCAGTCTAACTGCGGTACGGCCGAACATCGATATTTTACGTCAAGCGACTGCCATAAGACCTCCACAACCCAAGTACTAGGCGATATTGAAGTTCTGTAGTTAGAACAGGTTGTCGAACTTTTTAGGGCTCCAACTACCGTAACAAATGCCACAGATGTTCGTATGGCCACCGGGACCGACGCCTTAACCTGCTCTCCGGGGCATGGAGGGATCTCAATGAGTTAAAAAGGGTCACCCATCCTAAGACTGATCTGGCTAGTATTACTTAACCTTATAATATACTAACCTACTAGATAACCACTTAGCCACGAGCCCCTATATCTAGTAGTATCTAGAAAAATCACCAATTTTCGCAAATAAATACTGACTGTCATCACTTTCTAAACAAGTCCTTTGGTTTCACCTGAACCCAGTAATTTACAGGAAATTGGACGTTATTTCAATTAAAAATTTTAAGTGCATCCCGTGACGAAAAAGTCAACGAAATGTTTTAAAATAGCGACTGCAATATTACTGCAATACTGCAACTCCGGAATCCGGTGCAGACACGATTTGTTTACACATCTGGATGACCAATAAAGACATCAATAAAATATAATATGGAAATAACCACGGACAGGCCAAAGACACTAAAACAGCATTGGGATGTTGTTTTAAATCTGCAAGATTTTGGACTTAGAAGCTATATTTATTGTAACGAGAATACTCAGCCTCAGTACATATTTTTAAGGTGCCAACACGATTTATAACAAAAATTGGATGAGACACTTATTTTTATAATTTTTTTTACTTATTATATCCTTACTGAATGTACTCTACATTCAGAGTTAACAGAAGGTGAGATTAAAAATATTGAAGAACTTTAAAGCCATTTATTATGGAAACTAATAGCTCATGGTTTCATATGTTTTGGCCCGAGACTTACCAGACAAATCGTGAAAATTGTTCTGCTTCTTCAACCTTATCACCACAGCCATTTCTTTGAAACTATCACTGTCAGTTCGACAGGTATAAGTGCCCTCGTCTTTCACTCGAAAGCCTTTTATTCTTAACCTGAAATAATTTAATTTATTAACTGCTATGTGTGATACACAATGCGTAGTATGTACATAAGACTCTCACAGCGGTAACCCCTAATTTATTGTAGAATCCACAGTAATTTTCTCATTCTCTTAACGTATAAAAAGTTGCGGTCATATCCTACTAATATTATAAACTCACGTTTATAATATTAGTAGGATATGACCGGTTTGTGAGGATGTATGGATGAATAGATGTATGGATGTTTCTTACTCTTTCACGCCAAAACTACAGAACCGATTGCGATGAAACTTAGTATATAGATAAAAGGCTATACCTATACCTGTAGGCTACTTTTTATCCCGATATTCCATCGGTATCGGGACTTACGCGGGTGAAACCGCTGGGCGCTGCTAGTTTGTTATAAAGAAATAAGTCTTTATCGCACATTTTTTTTTTCTGTTGAGAAGCTTGCTTTTATTACGGTACGGATATGGCATGATAGGGATGAAATGATTGTTAGAAAGAGAGTGTAAAGTATGGATGTGGAATCCTTTAAAAATTGTGAATTAAAAACAGTTTGTTTGGCTTGACCATTTACTCGCCATATCATCTATATGATCAGAAAAGGAGTGAGTAAAAAGATGAATAAAATATTTAAGATATCATAAATTGTACTTTATTTATCAAACACCATATTCCATAGAATATTTAGGTATTTTTAAGTACATATTTAGTTATATCACTGCTTTCTTCCTATACAAGGTAACTTAAATGAAAGAGAGCCTATACGTCTTTTTTAACTGTGTTCTCAAAACTCTGGTTGTGGTATCACATACATTTAATATATTTAACAGAAATAGTAGCCATTTCATATAATATATAATTATATATTGACCATACAGTTCATATCTTTGGGAAACATGTGATTCAGAACTGAACCAGAAAAACGAATTAATCATAAAACTGTGAAATGACATCAATGCCGCAATGCTAAACAAAAAATGTCTGGCGTTATTACTTTTACGATGATTATATATCTTACCAATATTACTTTGGGACACAAAAATATCTTCTATTAATTTTTTACAATGAGAATTATGTATATATTATGTAATTATTATTTGAATAACTTTTGATTGCTATAAATTAAAAAAAAAAAATTGCTGTCATTTATTTGTAGAACTGTTTAAATTTAATTCCGTTGCTTGTTTTGTTTCCATTTTATTTACAAAAATGGTTTTAAAACATCAATAACACTGTAATATTATCTATCTAATATGACCTCGTCAATACGGAAATGTAACTTAGATTTGAAATGTTAATATTTATTTAATTTTTTTCACTGTTTTTTATTAAGTACATCTTATCAAGTATTACATAACCAAACTTTTACTGATTTTAGAATCGCTCATACCTTGTAGAAAACCTGGACAAGAAAACAAACAATACAAATAACCATGCAGCCGTGGACCAATTATCACTAAAGCAGATATAAATTATAACTAGTTTTCGAATATTTTCTCTCATGTGAGATTTCTTTTATATAAACAACAAAAGAATATGAAAAAACGCGACCTAATCAAATAATACTCAAACGTGTTATTTTGAGTCTGAAGGAAACTTAATTCTTTAATTTTTTCCGAAAGTAAGTAAGCCAATACTTTAAATTGTTGCATCAAAGCATGGATTACATTCACTGGTTTTTATTGTAATAACCATGTTACAAAAGTTGCATCAAAGCATGCATTACATTCACTGGTTTTTATTGTATTAACCATGTTACAAAAATTTCACATTATTTTCTTCTTTCTTCAATCATTAAAAATCGCACGTATTTGAATATATGTTTTATATTTCATAGTACTGACGTTTTCATTCACAAAACCTTCTATTCTTGATTAATATCAAATGTTATTTTGATCGTCATACTGTTATGCTTCGCAAATAGAAGCACATAATTCATATCCACTATATGTGTTGCTTGTGTACTTTTGTTCTTGTAAATATTGTTACTGGATACATTGCTGTGTCTCTATTTCTGTTAGTTATGAGAAATTTGTGCAAATGTTAATTTAGATACGCTTGGAATAGGTAGCATTGATTTATGGACTGCTACTTGGATACTATTCGAACAGTCGAACAGTTGCCTTAAGTAAGTTGTACTGTTTTGCGATTACCAATAAGTCTGCTATTAAAAAACATTTTTTTTTGTTCCTGAGAAGCAATACCGCACTAACTATACGTACTTACTCAATTTATGGAATAGCAAATTCAAACTATGGAATATCTTATAGGTAAGTTTTTACTCAAAGTTTGGCATAGCTAATTGGTGAGTTTTTACTTAAACTATGGAATATGAATACAACTCCCGTTCCAGAGAATAAGCACTGTGTCGCGTAAGACTTGTTGGTTCATTTCTTGGTTCAAACGGACTATAAGAAATGGTCCCGGCGTTCGCTAGCAAGTCTTAGTTACTAAGGCGTGCAGGAACTTTGTCTACTATGATGTGAAATCTAAGCAAATCCTCATAACGGTACTAGACTCGCATCCTTTTTGTAATATTTAAATACGTATTTTTTAAATATAAGTCGATTCGTACCATTGCCGCTGCTGCACCACTCTGCTTCTTTGAGAGTCCACCAGTTGTCCGTCTTTGTACCAAAGAACTGCTCCCTTCGCCGTAGTCCCCTTCAAGCTACACGTCAACCGTAGTCTCTCGTTGATCGAAGCTTCGAACTCCATGTGTTCCTTGTCTGCAACAAGTAAAGTTACTACTTAAGTTTTGTATAATTAATAAACAGTTATTTTTAGTTTGAATCTGAATTCACACAAAAATATTAAATTAAAGAACCAGAGGAAACAAAGCTTCATAACTTAGATTCATCTTTTATCAATTACGTAATATAAATAACAGAATTTTAATAATAATGTTGAATTGTATTCAAATTTGACAGTTTTAAAAGGAGAAATAACTTGAGTACAAAGCTGACAATGGCAACTAGAGCCTTGCTCAAAGACACATCGTATCATAAAACACAAGTATCAATAGTTATACCAGTAGCAAGATTATTTTTATAACTAAGGTGCGAACGAATAAATATATAATCAAAGCTGACGAGGTTTCGCAATTTAATGGACACAACAATTTATTGAAAACAAGAAGGCTGCTTGAACCCGTTGCAGCTAGAATAGGCAAAACCAAGTATGTATATGTATACACAATGATAAATCAAACGTCGTACAACGGTGTCCCCGTTAACACATATGTATGTAATGTCCAATGTCAAATACAACGAAATATTTTTTGTATATATGTATTAAATAGCCACGTTTTGACAACTATAAATTGATTGGAGTTCAGACCGTATAGATATACTAGAATTGCTGGTTTTGTAAGACGATTTAAATATCCTGGTGTACATTCAATACAAACCACCGTCGAGGTATTATATGTATACGGTGAACTAAAAATTAAATATTGGTTTATGTATAATGTATATCAAGATTATAAACTATCTTCAATTAAATATGGTATGTCCCTTATGCGTGATTTCTCGGCTCGTAAATTTAACCCTTCCGCTTCTGGCCCTGAATGCGAATGGCTTGTTGCAACTTACAACGCAAGTCACGTGCAAAGCAAGATGAAGATTAAAATAAATGTATTTACAGTCCACGAAATTTCTATATATTGAATAACATTGACAATGGAATTATGCGTCTATTTTTAATTTGGATCGGTGTTCTTGATATTGGTTTAAACATAATTTTGTAAAACGTCAATCTGTTAAGTTGATGGAAACTTTTTGGTTGTTCATAAGGAATTTAATTTGATGAATAAAAGAGAAAACTGTCGGTTTATATTTAACAGATTTGTCTTTTACAAATAAAATGTTACATTATTACTCAACTTTACTTTTATAGAGGGTAGGGCAAAACAGATTTCTGGTCTGATTAGAACTTGAATTAGCTTCGTTTACGGCACCATTCTAGAGAAGACCGCGCCTAATCAACACGGTAGTGTATTTATTCTTGCAAGTGTGTTCACCTAAATTCCATTGCGTAGGACTGTCATCATTGCCATTTTCAGTGTTAATTATGTAACTAATTATCAGGTTATTGGTGCGCCTGTTTATCATCTTAGTTGTATTAAAACGTATTTTTAATACAATATGTCATAAATCCAAGTATAAAATATATTGGCCTTTTACATCTATGACGTAGTACAGGAAGAAAGACTAGCATTTATGTACATATAAAAAGGTGCTAATAATAGGAACAACCAGACACTTTTTATGTAGTTTAGGTTAATACTATTCAACACATAAATTACCCAAATCAAATGTTATGCAAGTATAAAAAATTAAGTCTCGACCCCAATGACATTTGAGGGCAAGATATAGCCAATGCATTTGCAACAGTGGAGCGTTAAAATAATAAACCAGTAGATTTATAGTGTTCAGGTGTCCCTTCGCAAACTCGGCTCTATTTTTGGCCTGAAACGTGATTTTAATGAACATTGACGGGTTTGGTTTTTATTTTAAGTCTTTGTACATAACGACTTTCGCTCCGCGTTATAGGGTTATGACTTATGAGTTAGGGTTGTTACTGAGAGTTAAATGTATTAATACACAGTATTGTAAGGATATAAAAAATGTATTTGCTCGAGTTTGACTAGCGAAACTTCGAAACGCACTTCTAAAATATAGATTAGTGAATGTTAAAACGCACCGGTGTATGTCCACAATCACCAATTGCGATGGTGTATGTCCGAAATTGTTTAATTAACTTATTTGAATCGAAAATACACCTATGAATTTTAACATACAACAACGCGATTCCGTGAAACTTAGATTTAGCGATTTACACTATACGCAAATGGTAACACTCATCAGTGTTGCTTCAAAAACGAGAAAATGGCAATATGGAATGGCAATAGAAGTAAACAATATATTTTAATTTCAACTGTCTTCCTTTTACAGTTCATTAGATACACCGCGCTGATAGATAGGCGGAGGACAGAGGATAGACTCAGTAATAGGGTTCCGTAGACAACCTTTGAGTACGGAATCCTAAAAATACATCATCAAGAAATACTATTTCAAACGACGCAACGGTTCGTGTAGAATTCGTTGCATTGTTTGCAACTCTATGTGCCATAGCAGTTTGCCTCTTTACAATTGATTACTAAACAATTTCTAAGATGTATTTACGAGTATGACTTTATTTATTAAAACAATAATTGGTGACTTTATTTTATATCTGCCCATAACTTCTGTGTTTATTTTTTTAATTCAACATTACTATGATGCATACATACATATTTTCATATAATTGTCGCGACACCAAGTCGTCGTTGTGTATAATAACATTCACTGGTGAATGTCCGAAATCACCATGAAAAACTTCTACAATGTTAACATAATTAAACCAGTGTATCTTAACATATACTATGTTCGGACATTTAAAGTAACACATAAATATGTCGATAGATATAATATTGAAACATAAAAAATTGTAACACCAAAATATAACTTCAACTTACTTCTAAATACACAAGTGGTATGGTGCATTAACATAACAGTACTCATGTAACAATTTTACAAAGTAACAACGCTTTGTTTTGTTGGCCCGGCTGAAATTTTAACTGCCAGTGAGATTTGTGGCCTGTGAATTATGACTTGGAATAATGATGTGCCGGTCAAGGTACACAAAAGTTGTCGATATCGACAATTTTAATTATCAACATTAAACATTAGTCCCCAAAGAATCAGTACGGTAAGGCTTAGTTTTTGGACATTTCGCAAATTATAATCACAAGTGAAAAATGAATACTACACTTTTTTTTTACTTTTTCTAAGGTAAAATTCGAGCTCCTTAGCAATCGATCCTCTTATAACGACATACTGTCTAGTTTTAATCGGTACAATTAATACTGTGTAGTGTATAGTTTTAATAGTCATCACTTCATCGTGAGCCCCGGTGAAGTGATTACCCGTGGGGTTTTCACCCAGTAACAAAAACAAATATTGTAACTGAGACATATTTGTAACTTACACATATCACAATAATTTAAAATCGTAAAACCATTCTGTAAAAATTATTTTTTATCGACCCCTTTACAATCACTATGTTTTTGCGAACTCCTTAACCATCGATTTAGTGGTTGCATGTGTTGAGCAGATGCAAGGCAAGCAAGCACCCATGGGTCACAAAAACTTGAAAAGTCAAAACCGGACCATAATTTTTTGGTGTTTTTAAAAACAATAGCCTCTTGGTAGGAATCGTGAGAAACATGGTGACAAATTATATTTTGAGTTTTAAGGATCGAAAAACATTTCTGTATATTTCGGTCTGCGTTAAAATTGCCTAATTTGTTGTAATAAATCGATCTGCGACTGTAGAAAGCGAACGGGAACCAGTTGTGTAAATTGGAAAAAAAAATTCAAATTGTTTCATTAATCGCCAGTACATAATACGTAAATAAATAAGATTCTTAAATCTTTACTAAAAAAATCATTAGAAATGATGTTAAAATCTATCTACATGATGACAATTACACCTTTATGATCATTGCATTGTCAACTTTTATGTCATCCATTCTAAGAGTCCCTATATATGGTCACAGACACAAAGACGTCCTCGTTTCAATAATACCAAATCCCACGTACAGACCACCAAGGAACAAGATGTTGAATCCCATTGTTTTATATAATTTGTACCCTAACACTGTACAATTAAGGGTGTTAACAATTAGAGGTAATTGCGTGTTATTGTTTTCTTGATAATTCGGGACTACCTCCGAAATATATCGAATGCGTCTTATTGTCTTAAAATATGAGAATTCTTCTCGCATTTCAAAAATACAAATTGGTGATACGACTGTTTTGTATTTTTATTTAATACTAGCTTTTCCTAGCGACTTCGCTCGGTATAATGTATATTTTTCAATCAATACAGGTATCATACAGGAATATCTACTGGATAAAACAAAACTCTATGTCACTTCCTACACCACTGACAATGTATAGTTTCATGATGACTGGTTAAGTAGTTAAGGCGTAAAGGCCTATCAAACAAACTCAGTTTAGAATATTAGTTATGATTTACACTGTCTGCAAATATGTACTTTGCACAAGGTGGCACGCTTGACTTGGGGAGTAAGCTGGTGAATGCGTTACGAAAAGTGTGATCTGGCGATACGAATGGAAGTTGAGAGTGAGATATAAGTTAGAGAGATATAAGAGAGAGAGAGAGAGAGTAACGTTTCGTATATTACTGTAGGGGCAAGAGAGAGCGGTGCGAGCACACATTTTCTTTCTCTCTTTCTCTCATAGCCAGTTATGTTTCGTATGAAGTTTTACTTCACTCGTGTGGTCTAAAGTACTCTCGTTTTTTTTTATTTGGACAATCAGTTATTATTACATTATTTCTACAAAACAAAATCAAAGTATCTTAATCTAACAATTAGATGTTTCCATGTCTAATAGCGGACCAATTCACAAAACATATACAAGTTAGCTGTCTTTATGCGAATGGCATAAAAATTTAAGAGTTTTTCCAATCTTTGAACATGTTCTAAAATGAAAGTTTATATGTTAGTCAGTTTCTTAAGCATTCCAACATGCGTAAATATGAGGTAGCATCGGATATTATGCAGAACAAAAAAAGGCTAAGTGCGAGTTGGACTCGCGCACGAAGGGTTCCGTACCATTATCTATAAAAACGGCAAAAAAATTACGTTTGTTTGCGTTTGTTGTATGGGAGCCCCCTTAAATATTTATTTCATTCTGTTTTTTAGTATTTGTTGTTATAGCGGCATCTGTGAAAATTTCAACTGTCTAACTATGACGGTTCATGAGGTACAGCCTGGTGATAAACAGACAGACAGACGGACGGACGAAATTGAGAATGCTTTTTCTCGGATACACAATTCTATACAACATTTTTCAAGTAAATTTCAATAATTTAGTTTGTTTTTTTTTTTTTTTTTTAAAGAATACTAGCAACGTGGGTCACATGTTACTAGTATTCTTGTTAAAGCCCCCAGCTAAGCTAAACTGCTTGTGTTAGGAGTGGGTTCACGTCGAACCACTTGATCGCAAGTCCGACGCCTTAGCCATTACGCTACCGCCGCTTTATTGTATAGTTCGTCATTTTATATTAGTCATTCACGAAATCTGCTAAAGGATCTTAAAATATCTCCATCCTCCATCTTTCAGTAAAACTTTGTATAATCATAATATATTATATTTATTACAATCACCTGCAGATATCCAGTAAATAAACCTTGAAACTATTGAATACCGTACCGTATGGGTTTTTAATTGCTTGGATTGAGGCCAAAAATATTTTTTTCAGTTGTACGTAACTGTATATGCAGGTCGTTATTGTTCATCACAAGATTTAGTTCAGTTCAGTAGTTATACAGAATATCGATAGACAGCTCTCGATGCAGACAAAACGTCACATTTTCATTTAAATATATTAAATAAAGTACAGTCAACAACGAAAATCGTTGAACCAATATCAATTTACAAATGACCAGTGCTCTAAATTAGATAAATAAATAATTGTTTAGTACGGCTTTTTTTAATCCAGAGAGAAGAGCATAATTTTTTCCATACTGTGTTCAGTATTTAGGGTAAAATTGTATTAAACGTTTATCGTTATCGATTGCATATTTTAAAGATATTCTTACTTTTAAGAAGCCACATACGTTTTACATTTGATTTTTATTCTTTACTCAATGCAGATATGTCCGATAGTGTACACGATACTTGGTTGGTTTGAAATAAATGTGATTTTAACACATTTGTATGGCTTGTGCCTTTTCTGCTTTTTATTATTAGATTCATTTAGAGTGTTCTTTAAATTTAAAAACAGTAGCGTGTGTAAGATGTTGCAAATTTAAATATGGCTGCCAATTCGACCATTGTTTTCACGTGTCGATTCCATAACAAATCTTTTATATTGGAGTAGAACCGATGCAAAATGTAACGCGATTCTTTTACATTTATTAAAAATTCATATGGGTTTTTAATTGCTTGGATTTGGGCCAAAGAATACTTTCATTATCGTTTTATATGTACATATATATATGTAAACAAGGTTAGGTTTATATGTACGTAGCCATTAGAGTAGTCAGCTCTCATTACCTTTTCATTTAGACGATAATAAATATACCTACACATGGTCAACAACGAAAGTCGCTTAACAACCAGTAATTTATAAATAACCAGTACTCCAAAAATGATCTATAAAAATTGCATTTGAAAGATTCTTCTAATCTCTGTACTTTTTTCTCTTTCTTTTTCTATTTATATTGAATATTTAGTCCCAGAAGAATTTAGTGCCAAAATACTTTATATATTACTAGCAACGCCCCGCAGTTTCACCCGCGTAAGTCCCGATCCCGTACAAAAATCGGGATAAAAAGTAGCCTATATGTTAATCCAGATCTCATGCTGTCTACATACCAAGTTTCAGCGCAATCGGTTCAGTAGTTTTGGCGGGAAAGAGTAACAAACATCCATACATCCATACATCCATACATCCATACATCCTCACAAACTATCACGTTTATAATATTAGTAGGATAATCTATTAAGCTATTTGCGTTATTAAAAGTAAAAGACTGTAAAATATAGGTAAATGCAATGAGGCCGCCAATTGAACTACTTTTTAATAGCGTGAAAATCCCTCCAACACCAACTATGTGTCGGAAACACTGCATATTTAGAGGGACCAATGGTTCCAATGTATAAGGCAATCAGGAAAAGGAAGTTATCATCATCAATGGCCTTCGTCCTTCGACCGTTATGAATGAATCAGTGACATGTGTGCGTGGTTGTACTACGCAGTGCGGAGCCATAGAACTCAATCAAGGAGGCCAAAAGTTATTTGGAATCGGTGTTGTGGTATATCGAAATCAAACCACAGGATGTTGCGTCACAATTCCAAGATAAAACATTTCAGTATATTTTTCTCTTGTTTGTCAATGTTTTTTTGGTTAGTAGCTAAAAGTGAGTTTAAGCTTTGACGATATTTTTTTTTATTGATAACTTATCATAAAAAAATATTTGGTGTAAGTTATCATAAAGAGTTTTTTGTTTGAACCTTCGTCGGATATTTACTAAAAATAATCAAAACGCGTGAGGTGTCTTTGGGACACCCGGTTGGAACGAATAAATTGTATCAAAATATTGTAAAAACTCGAAATTCAAATTGCTCCGTCAAAGTACAGTATAATCGCGCACAATCCACAGATGGCGTAAATAAAATAAATCAACTCGCGGTCAGGATTTTTCGTTGCGCTAACACTTTTTTTCCGTTTAGCCCCATCCGCCGAACGTCAGAAGTGTAATGTTCGATAAGGTACTTCTTTTCATAATTTTTATTTAATAAGTACCTAGTTATTAATGGTTAATGAATTTTAGTCCCTTTCGATCTCTGACTGAGCACATTGTATATTTATACATCATGACAATGAGGATTTGACATTTCAATTCTTCACACAATATCATGCCTTATTCGTTCAGTAGGTTACGATTTAAGGGACTGGACGCTTAGTACATAATAATTAATAGAAGAAAATTGAGGTCAACTATTTGTTATTGGACAAGTGTTTGTTATCGAACAGTTGTTTTTGTGATTGTATAACAGTATACACACGTTAGGGATGGAAGTGGATTTATTGTATAAAGTAAGTTCTGAATGAGATATATGTAGATATATACCGATGTATTGACATCGGTATATGTGCACTGTAGTGTATTGTATTGTATTGAATTAAGAAGAGGTTTAGAGGGCTCGGAATTCCCGGCAACAGGAAGTTAGACCTGCTCAAGCTAATACTTACACTCCTCAGTCCATCTATACAAGTAAAATCCCTTTCCCTCAATTACTTTCTCTTCTTACCTGCCTTACCTCTTTCAATATACAATTATACTACCAATATAATATATAAAAAAAAGCCATTTCTCGTCGGAGAGCCATGTTTCGGCACGTATGGGCCGGCTCGGCAGAGAAGCATTGCTTGTATTGCTTTTCGCCGAGTGAGTGAGGTTAATGGATCTCTCCCTCTCCTCCTCTTCCATCTTTCCCCTACTCCTACCTTAAAGGCCGGCAACGCACTTGTGACTCGAGTGTGACTGTGAGATGCAGGTGCCCATGGGCGGCGGTAAATAGGCCTGCTGCCCGCTGTTACGTGACTGTAACCAAACTATAGTTAAAAATATGGGTGTTTATTACGTCTCTGTCTATCCTTTTAGAGATACAGGCAGAATACATACATACATGCATACTTACGTATGCAAATACAATACATACATGCATACTTACGTATGCATGTATGTATCAGTAAAATGCTCCTAAGGGATGAAATATCACTGAAATGATTGACCTGGGTTAACGCATAGGCAACTTTTTATCCCGATATTCCCACCTTCGGGACTTACACGAGTGAAATCGCGTGACGCTAGTAGCAAATACTTATAAACGTGAAAGTTTGTGAGGATGTATGGATGTTTGGATGTTTGTTACTCTTTCACGCAAAAACTATGGAACAGATTGCGATTAAACTTGGTATGTAGATAGCTGGAGACTTGGATCCTTGGATTCCTTCGGCACCGGGCCTTACGCGGATGAAACTGAATACTGAATAAATTAATATTCCATAGGAGTATCCTAATTGAATATTATGAATGCGAATATTAAGTTCGTTCGTTTATTACATCTTAACTAATTAGCCAATCAACTTGAAACTTGGCATACACGTTGTCAAGGGTACAGAAATCTACATATAGAAAAAGTACTATTCCCGAGATAATGTAGAACTGAATTGATTAACAAAATGTCCATAACCGCGAATGAAGCCGCGGGAAAATATATACAGTTACTAGCCGTCCCCGCAGTTTCACCTGCGTTTATGGTGACTTCTCAGCTCCTATCGTAGCGTGATGTTATATAATATAATAGCCTATAGTCTTCCTCGATAAATGGGCCATCCAACACTAAAAGAAAATTCGAGCCAGTCGTTTCTGAGATAAGCGCGTTCAACCAATCAACCAAACAAACAAACTCTTCAGCTTTATAACATTAGTATAGATAACTCCCTGATACTATTCAACAAAACAATAATTCAGAATCAATAAATACTTTCTTTTTTATTCACTCAGTAACTTCAATAGTAACAAGACTCTTTGGTTCGAATATCAAAGCGTTCAGAATGTACATGGCAGCCACATCAATAGAGATAGAGGTTATGCTTTAAACTTTTATAGTGCCTAAGGATACATCCATTAACTATGTGATCTCAAAATAGAGGGCAAAAACTCTTATCAAATCTCATTACAAATCTTACAACAACTTACAAAGAGTATTCGTACACCTTGATGTTGTATTTTCTTTTGTATTTCGATTGATTAAGTTACATGTTTACTGTGAGCATTAGCTAATCATAAAAGGCAGTAAGAGACGCCCACAATGCTATTTGAGAAATTCACTACAAACAGTAAAGGTTATGGGTGTTTCGCACATTTTATAATGAAGACATATTTTAATAAGGCATATTACAAAACACCCAACCGCTGTGGGAAAGCCATATTTCGTTGTGTTTCGCCGAGTAAGTGAGGTTACCAGAGCCCCCCCCCCCCCTCCCCCTTTTCCTACTCCATCCTTAAAGACCGGCAACGCACTTGTGACTCTTAAGTTGCAGGTGTCCATGGGCAGCGGTAGTTAACCCCTTATCCCATAAAAATATATTTTTTTTAATTTATACTTATACATTTATTTATTTATTTACTTCCAACACACATTGTCATTACAGGTTAAAATACCCAATACAACAATGCCGGCATAAAAAAGTGAAAACAATTCACTTTTATAGAATGAATGCCAGAAATAAAAATACAAAGAATCAATTAATTTAAAAGAATAACATAAACTAATGTTACCCTCTGGAATTCCGCCAATGTACACGTAAATATGTCTAGCCGTTGTGACACAACGTTCAGAGTATTTAAGGCTCCTGCCATCGGAGCATATTTTTGTAGCCCTTAGCGCCTGACGCAGTTTGGTGTTTGGTACGACCAGCTTAATGGTTTGTAAAATTTGCGGATTGTTTAATTTACCGGAACACTAACAACACGTACTTAAAAACAGCAAAATTTCGTCTTACTTCCAGGTTATAGTATCCTACCATCCCTATAACAAAGAGGGTTGGATACATAAGTGGATAAAAGGGATATACACCGTACTGATTCCAGTATAGGCACAGATAAGATAATAGTGGTATAGGTAACGGGTAAATTTGTTTTGCATCTTTTCCACCATCAAGCTATATGGGGATTCCAGATGATAGCACTAGTCTCTAACCTACTTCTAACCAACGCGATATATAGCGACACGGTGTTACTATTCTGATAGTCCTTTGTTTGACGCATTATGAAACCTAAATTTCTATAAGCCTTCTTACAAATGTGAATTGTGTGGTGTTTAAAGAAAAGTTCGGCAGAGAATAAAAACACCCAGATCAATACAAATAGATATAGGTATATCTGCACTGAGTGACAATCGAACCTGTGACCCCCGACATGACCGGCGACTGCTTTACTGCTGATCGTGAAAATGTGCTTATTTTATCTCTGTTTTAATAATTTTCAAAATTTGAATGCTTCTATTTTTAATTTATTTAATAAATTAACTATATTACACTCCCTCAGTCATACTCAATAACCAAAATTGTCAAACGCAAAGCTACCCTCAAAAATACGACTGCGTACAAAATAACTTGAAATAAGGCGTCACGTATCAATGTCAAGTAAAAGCGATACTTGTACTTACAAATACATGTTCCATCAAATGACAAAGAACTTTGAACCTTTTTCTTATGACGTAAAGAGTGTGAGGTAAGTTTGTCGCTGGTATTTCTTAGTAGTGTGCTATGGAGTATCACGTGACAGACGTCATATTGAATATGTTGGTGTGACACGTAGAAATAGCTCTGTTTCCTGTGATTTTATGCTTGGTTCATAACAATTTTAGGTGTTCGTGATGAATTATAAAAATAATTTTAGGGGCTGTGAGGGCTCAGGTAAAAGTAATTTTTATGTAAGTTTAAAAATATCTAAGTTTTGTTTTTGAAAGGTTTTGACTGCACACACTACTGCAAAGTTTGAGAAAAATAAATACAAATACAGTGAAGAGCACCTTTTTTAGTTTTATTAACTATAGTTTATTTTTTTATTTTATTTCGGCATTGACCCTTCATACGTGTGCCAAATTTTTCAGGTTAATCGGACTGCCTGAAGTTGGTAAAAATTGCATTGAAAGATTCCGTTACGTAGATAGATACAGGTCAAATTGATATAAAGCGTAAAAAAAACAATGAAGCTATGCTAAACGGTAGTTTGACGTAATATATTTTAGTCACAAAATACGAGTAAGAGTATGAGCATATCGCCAAAAAGTTTTTTTAAGAATTGTAGTGCAAAGCTTATTCGTTCTCGAAAAATATCATTTACTTTATTTATATGATTGAAAGCTTATTATATAATATGAATGTTTAAGAGCAAGCAAGCCTAGTTTTATCATAGTAAGCTGGTTACTAAAACCTTAATACGATGTTTATTTCGATCTTCTACAAGGTAAAAATGCTAAGTCAAGCTGCTAGGAGTTACAAAAAAAATGTTTCAAATTAAATAGGCTGATCATCATTTTGATAAATTAGTAGTTTTAAGAAGTTAGGATTCTTCTTATTGGGCAAGTAAGGCAAGGCAAGACTTTAAATATTCATATTAAGGCAAGACATTATTCTGATTATTAAAAATGAGCTCATTTTTGGGTTGTAACAAAGACATTCGAATTAAAATCCTACTTATACTAAAGAAAAAGCATTTTTTCAATACACCTAATTAAAATAATTGATTACGTAATATCTAATTAGACGTTACGTCTCCCTTTATGTGACAACTTCAAAGACGAATACGAGATATAAGAAACTACTAACCACACTAAAGATGAAAAGACGTTGTTTTAATACTTTGTCGCGACGGGAATATAAAATATTAAAAAAAGATACACCGCGCTACATCCGTTTCCTTTTCGGATTTCGAATATTGCGCGTGCGCGGCCTTTTTCTCAATTAAGATGGCGGTTAGAAGGCGGAAGACGAACGTCGTTTCTAGTAATCCGAAACGTCATTTCCGGTAGATTGACAGTTGCGAAATTTAAATTCTACCGTTGCGAAGACATGGTAATTTGACAAGTATGCTCATTTGCTGCTGGATGCCGAGCATGTTTTCAAAGATAGGAATTTAGATTTTAGCCCAAGATGTGTAACAGCCTGGTTAGAAATTAAACGGCTGTTGAATTTGAAAATAAACATACATACTTAACATCAAAATAACTTTCTACGGAATGTAAAAGAGTGTGGACTTAGGACGTTGATTTATTCTAGACTAGCGGTATATTCTTTAGATGAGTAACAATTTGCAAGTTTTTCCATACCTGCAAAATCGTTCATATTATATTTCAATTTTCATGAAATCTTTTGTTTTTTTGACATCACACAAGTAGTCACATCGACAAGAATATCTTAGAGAATTTTTAATATGACTAAAACTTTATGTAACCTTCATCAATTAATAAGCCAATAGTTTATATAGTCTCTTATTTTTTAAATTACAATATCAACACGCTGTTCGTTTTATAGTAAGCTTTTCCTGGTTTCTATGGACGCTTTTGCTTTCAAACTCTAAAAAAAAAAACAATCTCGCTTTGGAGAACTGACACCTACACTTAAACTTTATAATAAGCGGGTTATGGAACTGTGGAGTATTCACACATAGTCCTTGTAAGTGTGAAAACTGATAGTTCCCGTATGTATTGCACATACATGTAAAATATTGCAAACCTTTTATTATTATGAAATAGTCATAAATCACTGTAAACGACTATTCAATTGTACATAAATAGTAAGGCTTTCTAATATAAATATGAAGTCTAATACTGATTAATTTGAGTGTGTATTATAAAGTATTTTAATACTTAGCGGTTCCGGTAACCGGGTATTGAATTACAGTTCGTACGTACGTCTTTGAGGCAGTATTTATGTGTAATTTCAATTGTAAGTACCATCTATTGTGTGTACCAATCAAATAATTTACTCAATCAACTATAAAATATTGAAAATTTGATTTGTTTTAAGTTAAATGCGTAGAATTTGATGAAATACTATTTTTTGTTAACAAAAGGTTGTGGTTCGGGTGGTGCAGAAAGTCTATTTAAATATGTCTGAACAGTTTAATGTGATAATGATATGAAATACATTTATAAGTTAACTTTAAATTTCGGCTTCATACCAGATATTAGCAAAAAAGCTCACAGCACACGGTAAGCTGTTGCTGGTGCCTATAACCACTCCCAATTCTTTTGGTGTTGCCATCCCTAAAGAACCTCTGGCAATGCTACTCTAAAGTAAAGAAACACTCTGTTATGAGTAACCGTGGTTAACAGTGGGGTGGAGCTAATTCTCAAATCTATTGGTGGTCCAAGTGATTCCATTCAGTTTAGTCAACCGCGGAATATCATCTCCACTTCCTCGACAAGACACCTTTACATTTCCAATTAAATATATTTATATATCATTTAAATTGCTTCGTCAGTTTTGACTTCCGTGAAATCAATTTCCCACAAATTGAACTAATTGAACGCAACTGAAAGTAACGCGCACGCGCGGCTATAAATATACAACAAGATAGCGCGCAACCCTCCTCGTCAAAAGTCACATTTGGTAAAAAAAAACTTTAACAGACACAGTTCCATTAGATCAGGTTTAGGGTCTTATAGCAGACATGCTCATAAGAGGCTCATTATTTCGATTTTTGATAGATGAAGAGAATCAGTCGCCTTAGTAGATGCGGATCCAACATGTTCCGAAGGTAAGACATATATCACATTACCTTCTTCCGTGTGACTACATTCTCACAAAATCACGTTGTTAAAATAGATGATGAATATGGAATAGCTGGTTGATTATACTCACTTTTAAACTATCCCGTTCCATGATATAATTATGAATGTATACGGGAATTGACGGGGTCAGGAAATAGGTATAACATACCTCTGAATTGCCTGACGTTTCGACCAGGTTGCACTGGCCGTTGTCAGAGGCTTACTGATTGATTGTTTGCGTAAAAAACTCCAGTCGATAGTTTTAAAGAAAGAACAAATTTGAAGCTTAGTTATGATTTATCACATATTTTTTAAATTACTTTTTGCAGTGTAGTACGAAAATTACACCTACCCCGGACAACTGCAACTCTCAACGACTTACACAGAAGGAAGGGAGAGCTTCTCCGAGCGTGACGTAAAGCGCGCTCATACACTGTATGCAGATTAATGACAACCATACACGGTCACCGAGAACTACTAAAAATACTAAAGCTTTTTAACGCTCTCGCGCGTAACTATTTGATTGCGCATGCGACTTCTAGGTATATTCATCTAGTAGAGGGACGCTGGCGCGTGATAAATAATAAAATTAAACCGTTTATACCCAGAGTTGTTATTTATTAAAGTGCTCAATTTATTCAACTTTTCAATCCTATTCCATATTAAGAGGTATTAAAGGTTACCAGATGTCAGTGGTCGGCCAGGTGGATTTGAACCCACATCTGAACAGAGTCACTTATTTTTCGGCAAACCAATAATTGATCAGTCTAATGGTATGCGGTTATCCGTACTTATAAATTTCACATCACTAACGGTGTCATTGATGCGTCGACAGCCCTGAAGTTATGGGCAACAGAAGAAAAACAGTACTACGCCAGTATTGCTTTCTAATACTTTCGGAAGACTTCCATTCCCACTCCCAGAAAGCTGGTGAGCTCTCTACCTTCTTCATTAGAACTGAGATGAATATTTCAGGACACAAGTACTAAAACGTCGCTGTAGGCGGTAAAGAGGACGGGATGGGATGTGACACCGCAATCTCTTTATTGACATTCACATTCTGTTTATAACCTGTTCTAAAATATTTTTGAAATGTTTTTTACAGCCGTACTTTATGTATATTCTCATAGAAACCAAAGAAACCGTTTCCATGAATTATTATATGCGAAGCTCGTAAAGACATAAAGATTCATTACAATAACTGCGCGTGGGCACACACTAACAAAGTTATTTGTTGACCTCTTGCCAACCAGAGCTACTGTTCACAATAATTAATTTGTTTTATTACAGGTGATAAATTCAGCTTCTGTGCTAAGGCTGGTCACACACAGTCATTTGTAACTGCAACTAGTGGGTGGCTGTAAGTTTGTGTGGATGAGTGTTTGGGCACGCGCGCGCAACGCGCAACTGACGGCGCGGGCGCGGGCGGTAGCAAGCGGTTTTATACACACATCTAGAAAAGAATAGGCAGAGACGCACAGCTCAAATCGACTTTCGTTCACATAGAGACTTGAATTGTGAAGGGTCTTTTTTTGGCTTTAAATGTATTCTGCTGATCATAAGTATACTATAAAATGTCACGTCACATGAGGTAACTGCGTGTACAAATGAAAGAGTTATAATTTTATTAAAAAAAAATTGGGGCTTACATAAAAAAATGAGGCTATCTCTGGAATCATAAGGTTGGCTGTTATATTCTTGCACACAGATATAGTACAATTTATTGGTATTTTTTTTACTTCATATTGCAGCACCAATAGTCTGTCTATTACAGTATAATCTATTGTTGCAGCTTCATAGGATACATTAATTTAACTATTCCTATCAAGAGGTTTATTCAATTTAAGTCGATCCCTTGTCAGTCAGGTTACTGATACGAGATCATACTGAACGTTGGGTTTTGATATTTATTCTCATTAAGAATTATAATACAATTCACTTAACATGAGAACATAATTATTACTAATACACAATAATATTACTTGAGAGCATAGATGGATATTGGCGGTGGCAAAATAATAATGCTTTAACTGCTACCCACACTGTCACAACTTCGAGCGTAGACGGACATCGCACTACAAAGATGTAATGATGTAGTGCGCTTAACTGGAAGCGACATTTTAATTTTTGTTTATTAATTTTCGTATTTGATGCTGCTAATAGTTTAGTAATTAAGAACAATGTTTGTGAATGTGTTTGACTTTATCCAATATATACTTATTACTTATAATTTGTGCGAACCTCTTTACGCAACGTTCACTGGTGTAGTGTAATATTTTTCGCAAAAGGTCTCGACTTCTATGTACTATATATTAAAATGATTCCATTCTACCTTCGTTCCAAATCAGCGCTTTTATGCGATTTACAGATTCACAGGTTCTCGTACATTACAGGGACACAACGCTAGCCCAGCAGTGTTTTTTTTAAAGAAAGCAAACAATTGTATTTTCAAGCCACATTTGATTAGCTACTAGCACGAGATGACGAGAGCGATGTATTTAGAGCCTAAACCTCTAAAAAATAGACGTTCAAAACCTTGTTCCTGGAAATACGAGTAGTTTCACGGTAAGCCCTTTTCGGCGAAGTAAGTTGTGAAAAGAGTCTTGCTATGTCGGAGGAGAAAACATTAAAAATCCTTAGTAATATTAAAAATGCGAAAGTGAATCTGTTTGTTTATTTGTTACGCTTCTACACCTTAACTACTCAAATGATCATTGAGCATGTCAGAAATGAAAACATCTGAGCGTGACGTTTTTCCACGTCCCAAAAGTGTTCAACGTGCCTAAAGAAGTTTTCACTTCATAAAGTATTGCTCCCCAGGGATAGTGAATTGATTGGCAGTCTCACATACATCATTGCTCGCTGATGGATGCATGCATCAATCAGCGAGCAAAGACGCAAGCAAAAGCTAGATTATATATAATGTGAATAATTCAAAGTACAAGGCAAGTAAGTCAATCTAAAACCAATTCATATAATTTCAGATTAGATGGATACGCAATTAATATGAAATACTGTTTCTAACCTTTGACGTAGCATTAAGCACAAATTAATTTCGCTTTCACGATTCATGCACAAGAAAGCGGCAAACCACCTACAATCACGAAACGTCTAATTAATTTAAGATTGCCAATTTAGAATTTCTGTGGTAGGTACGTCAATTACCCCGTGACTAGAAAATACCGTCATCCTATTTAAAACTGCAGCTTAACGACATAGCTCCCTGCTGGTAAGTTTAGTAACGTCCAAGGGTTACATTTATTGTTAAATAGACCGTGTGCTTGTATTATATATTATTATATGTTCCATTATTATATATATATATTGATCCAGTGTGGATATGTCAACCCCCTTGTACCTTAACTCAAAGAGAACACGAATAACTTTAAATTACTATTACTATAACATCGTTGTTGAACTACTGTAATGAGATGATAATTATAATTCTTCAATTTATTTTGACCTGCGTTATCGGTTCTTTTCTACAATGGCAACCCTAGATTCTGCGCACGCGTCTCCGTCGCGAGCAATTACGTCACGGCACGACGGAATTACTCTAATAGTGATGTGTTTTATTAGTTCATTGGAGCTCGTCTCGATTTGCAACTAAATGTCTAATGTGGTCACCGTGGTCATATTTATGTGGCAATAATATTTTTTTATATTCAGTCAGTTGTAAATTTTCCGTGTCAGTAGCCTGTTTCTTGATCAAATAATTACAATAACGTCGTAACTTATCATTTTCCTCTAAAGCAGTGTTTTTAAGTAATGTTTTATTGATCCTTCTAAAGTTATCCTTCTTAAATGCATTATCATTCTACAGTCTTGTCTCCTCTACTAGCGACATCAGCCTTATGTTTGGTTTTCCTTCTCATAAGTCGTTTTTCACACAATTTTTCCTCCGCGCCTTTTTCGAACTTAGTTGGGGTCGGCTTTCAGTCTAACTACGAAATGGCCGATCTTCGATATTTTATTACGTAAAGCGACTGTCATTAGACCCACAACTAGTACTTACTAGGCGATATCGAATTTCTATAGTTAGACGCTAATCTCAGGAACTACTGGTTCGATTTAAAAATTAGTTTAAAGTTGGTTAGCACATTTATAGAGGAAGACTATATAACATCACGCTACGACTAATAGAAACGAAGCATCAATGAAAAACGTTGCAAAAACGGAGAAAAAACGCAGACGAATCGTTGTGGATTAGAAAAATAAACCATACCCAATATTTTGCCTATTTAAAATATCTTCTGTCATAATATATGACTAGTCCGGTTATCGTGATCTGGTCTCCGTGAGCACATCCAATGAATACAATTAAACCCATATTCCATTATTACGAGTTCTGTGGCGAGGTAGTGCATTTGAGTGCAACGTCAAAGGCCTCGAGTTTGATTCCCGCGCAGTGCAAACATTTTTACATCCATTTTTTTTTTTAAGACACATTTACATTCGATGATTACAAAAATAAAAATCTATCTCAATATTTTCATTGTTTATCCGAGTTTCAGAACCCATAGTGAAAGCTATGCTTAGTTTACGTCAGTATAATATTACTTAATAATTATAATCTCTCTCAATTCACATTATATTCGCGTATCTATTAACTTCACACACATTTCTCACAGTAGCTAAATCAACACTCACCCACACTAATGCACCATTCATCAAAACTACGATTTTTTCCACAATTTTGTAACGACAATATTTATAAAGCACACAAAAGCAACATGTCTGCCGCGCATGCGTGGATGCCTATTATTTCCGCTGTCTATTTAAGTGTCGTCGGCTGGCAATACCAGTCACTCGGAAGGCATTTATCACGGGCAACACCGCGCAAACGATAGTATATCACATGATTATAAGTTTGGGGACGGTGTATTGTCAGAATTTAGTTTACACTATAAAGTGGCAATAAAACAGACAGTCGCTCTGAGGGTAAGCAACTATCGGTACCTATAATAATAGACAACTACAACTGCAGTGTTGTCATTTGTGTACCAACTCAACTCTATAGCCTGGCCATTTTCAGTTACTGCAATAACATGCAGAATTCAAAAAAGAAGAAGACATAGAACAATTTGCGGTGTACTAAAAATCCATTTACAGATTACATAAACCATACAAAGTTCCTTTTTTATTTTCCCTTTTAACCTTTTGATACCAAAACCATCGACGTAAAGCATTACACTGTCGACTGGAAGACATTGCTTTTTGTGATAAGGCCGCTCATTGTCTTTTATCCATAAACTTAATATACTTAAGTTTATGGTTTTATATATACTAATACTAATATACTAATATCACTACATGTTATATAACATAGTGGTATTTTAACTCAAAAACTACTGAACCTATTTTCATACGGTTTTCACCAATAGATAGGGCGATTCATGACCGTTTGAATTTCCAGGTATTTTTTGCATCCATTTTTCATAAAAGTAGGTGGAAGGTGTAAATAATACTTATACTTTAAAGTAAATATTATGCGTATAATTCGAGACTTAATCGCGGCAATATTCATAAGTTACCATACTTTTGGTTTACCCGAAGTTCCAATCGAATGTGTTCGTGTTCTCTTGTGAACTCATGAGAGCTCAACGACACGTCAAATAACCAAAAATGTACTGTAAATATTACAATGATCAATCTCGATTTTACAATCTTAACGCAAACAATGAGCAAGTTTAAAAAAAAACTGTGTAGATTATTATGATAAACATGAAGTTGTTGTAATTAATTTAATCATTTAATAAGAGATTCAAGTAAAAAATGTGTAAAGATATTTATGTTTGTGTGTGTTCAACATAACCTAACCAAACCCCTTCCAGAAAAATGGAGAACAATAACAAACTTACATCCAATATTTATTATCTTACTACTATCTTTTACTATTCGAGTAATCGAATCTACTATAACTGTTTTATGCGTGTTGTATAAATTTTATGTCCCTGGCTGCATTTATTCATGAATCAACCTATTATTCATGAATCAATCTAGGTAAGTTCTAAGGATTCGAAAGTTTTAGAACAATATCTACTCTTGCGCTTTCTAAAACATTATTATCTACTGTTTGCCGAAACAATATAAGTCAAAGTCACCGAAAACGTAAATAAAGTTTTTAAAGCGCTTATCTCAAAAAACATACGAAATGCGCACGTGAAACTGCGGGGAGCAGTAATTAATTAATATTTTAAAGCTGAAAAGTTAGCGCGCTTGAATTCTCATAGTAAAGTTATTATCAATTCATTTTATCAACATTTTGCCTGTTTATTGAACGAAGTTATGAGTTCTCTCAAGCATGGTCCACGTTTTACTTGCAAAAGACGGAACAAGTCAGATTTATAAGGGTGGTGTGAGCTCCACCAGTGTGGTGTGTACCTGATATAATTCGGGTTTAAAAACATTTCCTTTGGTCGGGTCGGAATTTCTGTCAAAAAAAGAGGCAATGAGACAAAATCCAACCAGCACAAACATTTGAAAACATTGAGATGAATTTTTTGGTACAATTTCCTTCATGGCTAAAAAAAGGGATTATAATATACATTTCCCTTTCGTTCATAAACTATGAAAATTAAGAGGTACGCAATTGGAGATGAAACCAGGATCAAAAAGGATCCCTTTTAGCCGCTGGCATATTTCACACCAGTCTTAACGTTTGTGACATCCTGTTTTGTCACTCCAAACTGGATATCTTCTGCTTACACGCAGTTAAAGTACACAGCACTCGTTCTTAATTTTCTGCTGGGTTCCAAGGGCTTAAGTCTCATTAATTCTTATGAATAACTGAGTGCTACACAAAACAGGACACCGTGATTGTCAGTTTTGTGGGATCCAGTAAAAGGTTCTTCACGCAGAACTGAAATGCCGTAAGAACGAGCCCTAAGCCATCATAACGGTACCAGCACATATTTATGCCTAGGTATGATTAAAATTTGATAAGCACTCATGTTATGCTTGCCTAATCTTATGCTTTATATATTTACAATGCTATCGACCAAATCACAAGTTGTTTCCTCATTACCGGTGCCAAATGCCTGCACGCTACCTCCCAAGAGAGGCCATTGTTAAGTCTGATTCTATCAATAGTTTAAGCCTAGATTCTATTGCTCAGATATCAGAAGAAAGCTTTATATTTCACACGAAATCCTGTTTTACGCTCAATTTAAGGCTATTGAGAATTTGATTTACGAGTGAGATTATTGGTCTGCCAGTATCGGTTTATAAAACTTAAGTACCTACTGTATGTTTTGTCCCTTTCTAAGCTTATAATAATGTCGTAAAAAGGAAATAAATATATTCCTTTAAACGCTAATGGTGACGATTCTTGTGTACACTCGACTAAACTAAAACCTGAATTAATTTCTTCATATAAAATCAACCTAGTGATCTTCGTGAAGTAACAGAATTGGGGCCAATATCTTGTTTGAGCGGTACCACATTACGGTTTCTATTCTATTTTTGCTTGTTGTTTAGCAGTAGTGTGAAGTGTCACGCATTAGGGCATAATACTCGAAACAAATTTTGTGCAAATATATGTATATACTTTGAAGGTAGTATATAACTTTCATTGACAAATGGGATATTTTGTGACTGAAAATCATAAAATATATCACCAATAGTTCAAGATTTTAGTACGTACTTTATGAAAATCTTAGTGATTGGAGTTCTAATAATTAATTTTGTCGTGTTTATAGTAAATTAATATAAACCATTTATTGTAAACCAATCCGTTAGGTCGTTACAGATAAAATATGACACTTTCTTCGTCTTGGCGTGGTTAGCCAAAATTAAGGTTAAAAGTTTTTAGCACTAAATTTAATAAACAGTTAGTTTGTTTAGTGACATTTATAGAAACAGTTATAATAACACTTACATTACCGTTTACACATCTACCTAGATTTCATCATGATCATGATCAGATCATGATAATGCTACAACAACCTGTGTTTGTAGCATTATCATGAGCATGGCTTGACTCAAAAATTAAAAGCTTCGTAACTTGAGATTAATTTTGTGGCGTGATCTTTTACGTGAAACGCCTTACAGCGTCAATCTTTTGCATAAAATAACTATACAACTTATTTCTAAGAGTTATCAACCTTCGTATTTGATGCTCGAAGCTTAAAAGGCATCTTAGTAAATTCTGTAAGATATAGGGAAATGAAACCATAAAAAGACGTTAAGAAAGTTATCGAACAATTTGAAAATAAAGCTAGCCCCCATTCCATCACGATAGTTTTATTAACGCAGGGCGTTAAAATTAAATTTTCATTATCTCGGCTAAATTATAAATTAAATCTTCAAAAGCCAATTACCTCCAGTCGTGCTCAAACCGTCATAAACATGGATATTACTTTTCATCAAACACTAGTGTATCTTTCAGTTTATTTCAAGATTTGCCGCAGTTTCCGCCTGAGTTTAGTGACACATTTACTCGTTTTCATAGAAAATTGTACCTGCGTCATACACTGAAACACGGAGCTAGTGTTTTGGCATGACTGATAGTTTACATGACTATTTTGGCACTGATATATAGAACAAAATAATAAGACCATTAGTTTTTTTGTTCATACATTAGTAGCTATGCTTTTTAGATATGATGTAATGATTTATCGAGTAAGTTTTGCTTATTCAACAAAAACTGTGTGGCAATCGATATTATCTTCGATCATACATATAATGAACAAAGAAAGAAAATGATTTATTCTATAACACAATATATAAGAATATTATTTTCATGAAAACCAAAATACGTACAGGAAAAAATGGATCATCAGGTACATAATAATATGTTGCTTCTATGGTTTAGCAGAATATTTCGAAATATTTAAAAAAATACTATTTATTTTTTATTTTTTGATTCGTTAATGTCGTAATTGTTGTCGTTGATGTCATAATAGGCACTTAAATTTTTAATTTCTGCCTAAAATATAACATTTGACTTATCTATAAGTCACTACGGTCTGTTAGCATTTGTTTTATTTTGAAATAAACAAAGGAGAAATACATTTTTAACGTGTTGTTAATCAAATAATCATAAATTTAAAACACTCCTAATTTGGGGGCTACGATGCCACATACAGACACACAGAAACACAAACACTTCAAACTTAAGACACCCTTATTTTTGCGCCGGGGGTTAATAATAAATAACAATAATGATAATCTACCGAGAAGAGTCATGTGTTATAGTTATAGTAATGGTTGGATTTCTCGTAACTATAAGTACAACATTTGACTTAGATATATCTTACTCAAGTAGACGTTGAAGAAATGGAGTGTAGAAAGAGGAAATCAGTTTACTGTACAGATCATAGCACACAGTCGATCAGTCATTGTTAGCGAGAATCATGCGTACGCGCACCGAGCACAGCACGCATGCGTCAACGATTACCGCGAGATTTGGTCAAGAGTATCGTATTGTTTGTTCAATTGTTTATTATTATGATAATTATGAGTATTTAGATGATAATCGTTACGTGACCTTGACATTTGCTGATATACTGAACACCTGTTTATATGAAACCTGCGACCAGTACCAAGATGTGTTAGTAAAAAGATGGTAGGAAGAGAAACAAAACTGAAATATCAAGAACAAGGTTGAGTTTCACAAGAACAAAGTACAAAGCCAAGTTGGAATCCCGATCGGCAACAGACGGGGTATAGTATAGCTCTTTGGGGCAGTGAAGAAGTAATTGGTCATGTGCGCTGCGAGTGGGGCAAGGATTGCTCAGTGCACGTATGAAATGTTGGCCAGGGCCATTAATCAGACAATCATTACTTTGACCACTAATCAGAAGTTTAAATTCTGGGAACATCTATTTTGTTTAACGATATTCGAAATACAAAAAAAAAGAAAGAAAGAAATAGCAACAACCGATCCAAATTTAAATATTTAATTTAATCTGTCAAAGCGAAATATATACAGTCATACTGTTAAGTCCCTCTAAGCCGATATGTTGCGTCCTCAACCCAGCATGCCCATACGCGTAACAATCAAAGTTAC
This sequence comes from Callimorpha dominula, assembly GCA_949752705.1. Taxonomy (NCBI): domain Eukaryota; kingdom Metazoa; phylum Arthropoda; class Insecta; order Lepidoptera; family Erebidae; genus Callimorpha; species Callimorpha dominula. Next base: position 14,081,051 of record OX457011.1, read on the forward strand.
GTTATAACTGTACCGTGACGTGTCTGTTCATGTGTTTGTATGCATGCCACGGCACCTACACTGGCGATATATACGGGTGTCATAACTAAAGTACACACGTTGATTTATTAGTGGCATTGCATATGTGATGTGAATTTGTGGTTGTTATTGGTACAAAAAATATCTGAAGTTAAGCTGCCACGTTGCTAAGTTGCTTAATAGAGTAGAAGAGATAAAGAATGAATAAATGAATGAATAAGTGAAATAATGAATTGATTAATGAATGAATAAAAAAAGTGTAAAAGGCCAAATTGATACATTTTCAAAGTGACTGATCAGCTCTTGCGAATCAGGAAGGTAAAGTGTTATACTGTAATTTTTGTACGACCGATTATGCAGAGCAGATTAAACAGAAGAGGTTTTTTTTTTAGGGATAAGGGCCAATTAACAGACGGTTCAATGGCTACCACCTGCACCTGCAACAACAAGAGTTACAAGTGCGTTGCCTGCCTTTAAGGTGGGAAGAGGGAAGGGTTAGGGCTTCCGGTTACCTCACTCACTCGGCGAAAAGAATAGGTTCACTGTCGGTTTTTTAGTGAGGCGGTGGTATCACTCCGATCGAGCCGGCCCATACGTGCCGAAGCATGGCACTCCTACTTACAAGTAGTATGAATATTAAATCCCTGGCATGCCCTACAAACTACAAATTCAAACTTGTATGTACGTAACGGACGTTATTGTACTACCGACTAGTAAGAATGCCAGATGTTTTGTTTTTTTTTAACAGTTAAACCTTACCTTCTTTATGATATGACTTTCTTTTTATTTATATTAAAGAAAGAAAAACATTAACAACAAAGTACTGAAGTCAGTTCACGAATAGAAAAAAAAATTAATTAGGCCTATTAAGGCAAATGTAAGCAAATTTTATTTTAATAATAATAATAACTTGACACATCTAACACACCGCCGTCTGATCTCAAACTGACTATGGCAGAACTTATATTGTGGTAACCAGACTGATAAACATACTTATATATTTCTAAATTTTTAAATAAAAAAATTTATTAAATATTAAATAATTTTTAATTTTAATTTCTCAATTTTAGTCGGCTATACTACCGACTAATGTTTGTTACTTATTCATTAATTATTTTAAGCACTATTTAGCTATTTTTAGGCATTTATAGTAAAAAAAAAACCATCAGCCACATTAACTCATTGTTTTTGTAGAATTAAATATAGCATGTAAGGTATTCCTTGTTTTAGATCCTAATAAATAAATAAATAAATACATACATATTACACCCAGACGTAGAACAAATAATCATGCTCATCACGGAAATATTTGTCCTGGGTGGGAATCGAACCCACAACCTCTGGCTCAGCAGTCAGGATTACTAACCAATAGACCAACAGGCCAGTCACAAACAAACAATAAACATTTTATAACAAACTGCTGAAAGCCTTTGATGTTATGGTCAAACCAACAAACGAGAATACACGAGAGAGACAGCTCATAGACTTAGCACTAAAAGCAAGTCTTGCTATTTTGTGTTTAGGATATCCGGTGGGACATATAAACACATGGCACATATGAATATAACATCCGTATTACTAATGTGTAATGTGTAAATTTTCTCATAAAACAAACAAGTTGGCAACAAAGCACACAGCAAGCTTCGTTGTACGCTACAGCTGAGTTGTGACGTCAATCACGCTGACACAACGGTGTGCATCCCATTTTTGTGTGAAGAGGTAGGCAGACATTATATCATACCTACACTTCACCAGCTATATCTTGGTCCCACGTCCAAATCTTTTATGGTCTACTGGTCAAGTTACAGTCTTAGTGTTGTTATTAAAGATTTCCTAACTAATAAATAACTAAAAAACACCACACAACCCGGGATAGAGCCCAATTCGATCGCATACAATCATTAGCGACATTTTATGCCACGGGACAAAGCCGTTTTTCGATATCGTACCTTTAACAACATTTCGAATTCCTTAGCCAATAAGTTAGTCAAATTATAATTTGATAAAATTGGTAATAAATATCTAAATTGCTAGTAAATCAGCAGCCTAGGTTTTAACGGCCACTCAAACTGAGGGCTCAGTAAATCAAATGACTAAACGTGTCCTTCTATACACTGATTTAAACTACATCTTGACATGTTTATGTCTAGCTTTAGGTCGTCGAGCATTATCGTCAGTCAATATTGATTACTAAATATTCCCATTTATCTCGATGACGCAGCGGTCGTAAATTCGACTGCAACATTACGATTGTGGGTTAAATTTTCTTTTGAATTGATCGCTTTGGATTGCTTCCACCCTGTAGAACTCTGCGGTTAATTAGTTTTTCTTTTAGTACTTACCAGAACCCCATGAGAGGAGAGGAGGGTATTCCTGAGTGCTGGAAGGATACCAATTTGACTGTAAATAAGTGTCTATATCGCCTAAGTAACAATAGCACAGATAATAATTATAGTAATAAGTAATACATAGATTTATAGACGCTCGTTACCTACAGTCATACCGATTACACTGTTTTGTGGAAAATTGTAAAATCTACTTACTAAATACAGACATATTAAATAAATAAAAAAAAATTGTGCCACTTTTGGGTGTTCAAATAATCATAATAATAAATTTCTTTTTCATTGAGTTCATATCTTTTTATTTCATTCATGACTGTCGAATTTGACTTGATAGATCACATGAAACATAATAATTAAAATATATTTCGAAATCAGTATATTTTCTTAGTCATTTTAAGGTTTACGTACCCCTATCAGTAAAAGATGCTGATTATTCAATTTCTTAAATATAGTCCATACCACAAATGGAACATATTCATCAAACAAGGGCCGGAACTAGATTATTTTCAAAAAGCATTCCTTTATACATTTGCGGTAACCCACACGTGGTAGCTATGGCAAGTGCAAACTCGCGATAGACTAATGCAAAGATTAGGTATTTCCGTTAGCACCACTCCTGCGCATCTGGCGTTCTTAATCTGTGACTCATTGAGATATTTCACTACTGAAGATACTACTTAATTTGTTTTTATACAAAATATGTAACTGTAAATATTATGCGGTTACTGTTAAGCTCGTGATTTTCTTATCCCTGTTGGTCCTTGGAAGTTTATCGATTGGATTCTTTAGATTGAATATCTGAGTAGCTACTAGTTAAGTCACATCATGGACTTAATAAGAAATTTAAATGATAGCTGAAAGAGTTTTTTTAAGAGCACTAATTTCACTCAAGTGACATGCTGTGACTTCTATAATCCTAGATATCGATCCCATCTTATAAATGAATTAAATAAAGTAAACAAGAGATGTTGGATATATCAATTAATTTTTATCCTTAGCAAACCTTAGAAGACAAAACAGACATAAACGTTAAGGTGGATCTTAAGTCATTGATCACATACATTGATATTTGATACGCTTGGTCATAAAACGCACGGAGATATTATTCGCTTTCCATTTTTCCAAAGTTAACAAAGAATTGAATAATAGCTAGAAGGCATATCAGTAAATGTAGACCAGTAACTAACTACAACTAAGTAACTTTATATAGATATAGAAATGAAAATCATCAATGACACCCCGTGATTTTTAATAAAACTGACTCCGTAATTATGTGGTCATTCTAAACACCTTCTAAGAAACCTGCTTCCTTTGTCTCTAAATAAGTAGGCCGTCACAAACATGACGTTACAACAGCAACTGGAAAACATCATCAACGTCACAAAAAAATTAGCATGAGCAGATTAAGAAACAATGGGTTAAATCTGCTGATTATTCAAAAGTACCACAAACTTAGATTAAATTTTATTTCAGTAGTATCCTAATAAAATGATCAGTTCCAGAACATTTCATTTATAGTGAACGCTTCAAACAATATTAGAACTACCCACACAACGATAAGTACACGTCATATTCATATCTAAATCCGAAGACTTTTACTTCCAAAACAACAACCTACTTCATCTCGGTGACACACGCGACACAAGAAAACACAGTGTTCAGACTTCTGTATAGATAAACGTAACAGTTGATTTTGTAGACTTCGCACGCTGAGTCATCTGACCTTGATGGAAACGAAACAGACGACGGCCAGACGGTGGCACCAAACGTCTGGTTACTCATTCTCATGTGCCGTGAAGGGATCTTTAGGGCTGTGTAGTTCAAGTGTTAGAGTTTATCTCTAAGAACGTTGAAGTTAATTTATAGATCAGAATAGGGATGAACTCGTCTTCTTTAACTGTGAGAATAATATAGTTATTGCGTAGTAATCGAAGTAGTCTAGGGATATTTAGACTACTCTTGCAAGCACTAACTGCTTGGGACGTTTTGGTAATTATATCAATAAACGGCAACAGATATTCTGATAATAACGACGAACATTTAATAACCTTTACCTTAGTTTCTTCTTTTCGAAGATGTTCAGAAGAGATATAATTATGAAGAAATGCCAGATAGATCCCTCTCGTTGGGAGATTCATGCTGCCAATCGTCCAGAATGGTGACGATTTGTGCAAAATAATGTACACGTATTCGACGAAGAAAGGAGGTGTGAGCTGGATACTAAACGAGACCAACTGAAAACACGACCACCTTCAAATATTACATTTAATTACGTCAATGGTGCCTTTACGTGACCGCAGTGTTCACGTGTATTTGCCGCAAAAATTGGGTACATTAGCCATCTAAGAGCAAAACATCCATGCTCCTAAAATATCCAACAGTAGCTTAGTCGCCATAGCCGAAATCAGCTAGGAATCTTATCTTATATTAATACCTTTTTATAGGACTTGGTTAGTAAGTAAGCCTGCCTTGGTTAGCAGTTTTAATAATCCTAGCGCTTTGATAACCGTTTCCTGCTTCCGTGGGGGGCCTTACTACTGATAGGAAAACTTCACTGCTAAAGATGCTATTTAACTAAGGTTCTGTTTAAAATGGTGTATGCTTTCATTTTTTGTTAAAGACAATATGCTGTTCCTAACGCCTACGTACTACGTAATTACGTACCTACGCTGATCTACATTATCATGAAATATCAGTTACTTTTTTACTCTGTCTTTTTATTTAGTTCTCGTACTATGTCGCATGTTATAGGACCCAGAAATAGTTTATCTAAAATACACACGTGATTAGGTAGAATTGTATATCTTTAAAAAAATATCTAAAAGTCTATTTTCCTTAACACTCGCACTATTCCACATAGTTACAAGAGCGTTTTACCTAACGCACTTAGCATAATGATGATATACTCAAAACAGTGTTCTAATTGTTCTTAAAGTTATATCTAGTTAATATCCAAAACTAAAGGTTGTGGCATACAGTGGGCGGGGCGGGACGGCGAGGCGGTGTGAGCAGGTTTAATGCATTAGGATGTCTGACAACGCCGTCGGTGCTCGATGCTAGTACATTTCAACGGCACAAGCCCCACCGGCGCGGCGGCGTCCCGTCCTGCCTTGCCCCCTGACTGCTCCAACCTTTAGAGCTGCGAAACTTCACTGAACCACACTTGACCCAAAGAAAATTCAAACATAAAATACACACATCAGTCATGCCTTTTGACTAAAGCCAATTGTCATGCAACTGCACCTGTTATTTACATTACAATTAAGTATGTTGGTTGGGAGACTTCGAAGCGTCCAGGCAAACTTGTAGTTAAAATACTTCTGGTGTGAAGTGCTCGGTCAATAACGTTGAGAAGCCATGGTATGTTCGCAGTGTCACCTTGTATGCAAAGGTCGTCTGAGAGATGGACATTGTACAGTTGAATGTCAGAAGGTTTATAAGTATGAAAATTAATTACAGGGTTTATTTTAAATCAAAATCTTTTAGATGATTGACTTTTGATGTGTGTGTGTGTGGGTTATATGCTACCTGGTAGTGCTCAAATGGTAGCTTAGGACTGTTAATCATACTACTGTTGTACTACATGATCGTTAGCTAAAATTTCTATGCATATACATACAACGTACGTATACTTGAAGGAATGTAAATTTAAATCCCAAAATCCCTCAATTCCCAAAATTGTTAACCCTTCGCATAGAAACATAAACACAAAAGTGGTTAATATTTATTATTATCACAACATTTTGGAAATGTAGATTGTTGATAAGGATCATTTATAGGCGCTATCAAACAAATAATCTAATAGACTATATAATTAAGGCCTTGAGAATAATCAACAGCATCCCAGTATCAGCTCATAGTACTGAACTTTTTGATTTTACTAAGTAATAATTATTGGTGACATAATTTGTTTTTGTCATAAATTTTGACATAAATGTAGCAGCAAAAAGAATTAGTTCCAATTCCAAAGTTTGAAATCGAAACAAAAGCGTGGTTATTATAGTTTTTTTGTAAGGAGTTGAACTTCGTACCATTATATGACTGTACTCGCACGTAACATTGCAGATGCATAAAATAACAATACATATCAGTAACCCACCATTTTAATATTAATTACAATGCTATAAACATTGTTACTTAAATCGTGTTTGTACTTTTAATTGAAAATTATACTACTAAAGATATTATATTGCCTAATCAGTTTAATATTAGTATTATTGTTTATTTAAGTATCAATAAATTTGTTATTTTCACTGCTTACATTACGACTATCCGACTTTATTATAGGTATTGACTAAATAAAAGGAACAGGGTTTACATATAAGGGCAGATTAGACATAAAGTTCGTAGTGAAGTATAGTTCTGGTAGCCTTAGTATATCTTCTAATATAATATTTACGGTCGGCTTCTAGTCCTATTAGTTTTATTATTTTTACTAAGCCTTGTAATAAAAAAAAAACTCTATCGTCTATGATAAAAACAATTGTTAGGGTGTTTTGTTATATTGACTTCTCATGAAGATTGTAGGAGTCGCAATTTGGACTGTGAAAGGCCAGGCCAGGCCATTCTTCGGACAGGTTCTTCACCCGAAGATGGTGCCCGCGCTTTTGCGGGCAGGCGCTAGGGGGGGTCCGGATGTCTTAATAAAAGCTGTTCCCGGATCCCTCCTACTTAAGGCGCAGTACGGCATACCGTGTGGTTTTAGTCGGTTCGATTCCGACACACCGCCCCACCGAAAACCCCGGTGGGGTGACGGCCCGAGGGGGTTTCAACACGCACAAAAAAAAAAAAAAAGGCCATTCTTCGGACCCGTTAAAAGCTTTTCATTTATCCTGGTCCACAGGAGTGCAGTTTTAAAGGAGTAAATAAAACATTCTAAACGTACTAAAACTTGAAAAAAAATATCTAAATATAATTTAAAATAACATAATCCACAGATACCAATTAGAAGCGATACTGGGATGGAAAACGTTAACGCGGTGCATCCTGGAAAACGCCTCTTTTGCAATGGTTAACATGGTCTGGCATAAATATCTGCTTGGCTCAAACCGTGCTTGACCTGCAATCAACGCCTCTTTGGAGATGCGAGAAAAAAACCTTTGCAAAAAAAGTACTATAACATCCAATTTTTATTGTGCATCCAAATGCGATAACACATGATTAACCTTACTGATAGTTTTATGCCTGTTACTGTTACTGTTCCAATTACGGTCCATTATTAAAAAAAATGTCTGCTGGTGTATACTGCAGATGATCAACGACCTCGAATACATGTAGACTAACAAAAACGCCAGACGTATAAAAAGAACTCTTGAGCAATTATTTTGCTTACAATATTAGAATTCGGTAAGATTTTTTTGGAATGCAGTCAGTGTTGCGGCTAAGCCGAACATTTAATTGGATATGCTGTGCAGTTTTATTATTTTTGGCCGTGAGAATGATATTACTTAGAAATAGGTTTCTTCGTCGTAGGTCAATACCCAGATGCATTATAAATATACATCCATGTAATATACATGTATATCGTGGCTAAGTGGCAACCGAGTAGATTAGCACATTACAAAGTTAAGTAACACTAGCCAGGTCAGTCTAGGATGGGTGACCATTCTTAACACATTGAGACCCCTCCGTGCCTCGGAGTGCACGTTAAACCGTCGGTCCCGGGTGCCATACAAATATCTGTGGCATCCGTTACGGGTAGTCCGAGCCCTAAAAAGTCCGACAACCTGGTCTAACTACAGAACTTTGATATCACCCAGTACTTGGGTTGTGTAGGTCTGATGGCAGTCGCTTCACGTAAAATATCAAAGTTCGGCCGTATCATAGTTAGACTGAAAGCCGACCCCTACATAGTTGGGAAAAGGCGCGGAGAACGAACGAACGTAATATATGTGTGCCAATAGTATTTTCGTATGTATGTGTAATTGGCGCGAGAAGACCACGGATGGCGTAGTGGTCTGGCAACTGTTACCGTTCTGAGTGTTTTAGGTTCAATCCCAACTTTTTTTATGTTATTAGCAGATGATCGTTATGAGTCATAGCCGATGCTAATATTAGTTATACGTTGGTATAGTCCCCTGCGCCAGTAAAGATACGTATTTTTCAAAGGAAAGTAAGAGAATATGACAACACCGCATAATATTGTATACACAACACATATAACGTGTATTTTGGCAAAACGAAAGTAAAGAGAACAATAAACCTCTCTTTGAGGACGGATCATGATAATCCTCTGAATCTATCAACTCAAAATAACCATTTAAACTTATTGAATGATTGAAGTTACTAAAGCAGGTATTGTTTAGGTAAGTCACACTCGGTTTTGTTGGTGTAGCGTAGCGTAAAATTTTGCGATAAAATTAATGTTGAAATACGCATATATATGTGAGTTTATCACTTCTATGTCGCTTTTATATCACTATTCTGACCAGTCTTATATTTCTTGCACAATGCAGCACTGGCAAATATACGCTGGATTTACAAACTACATTGATACTGCATCGTATTTCAAATCCTTCCAAGATATTCATTAATTTAAAATTTTAAACACCAAACAAAAAAAAACGCACTTAAATCTGTCAAATCGTTTGGGAGCTACGATGTCATAGACACACACACAGACACGTCAAACTTATAACACCCCTCTCTTTGCGTCGGGGGTTAAAAATATATTCACCTGAATACATGTATTCTTAATCGCAATATTGCACTTAGCTTATCACAACACATATCCAACAACGAACAATATAGCTGTCATCCTCCAAAAAGACTAGTATTCAGTTAAAATGATTTACTCAGTACAAAGTTTACCTTTTGTCGAAGTATAAATAAACCAGCGCGCCTATTTTGGTTGCGCTTGCGCTCATGCTTACCCCCTGTCCCAGCGGTTCAAGGGCAGACGATTCAGCACAAATATTTGTTTAGTAGCTGCCTCAGACTCAGAACTGTACTATATGATGTGTATGGAAAATAAAACTTTTGTTTTGAATGTACTGATATTCTACTACAACTTACGCATTTTTTTTTATTTCTGGCAACAAAATTAGAACATTGTTCTGTTTTGGGTTTTGAGTTTTGTTTAAAAGGTAGATAACTCGGATTTAACCAACATTCCTCTAGTGTCTGACATCTAACATTTTATAAGTTATTTTTGCTTTAAATATACGCAATTGAACCTATTTTTTTTTTTTTGTTTAGTCTGTCCATTTAAAAGATAGGACTCCACACATGCGATATACCTAGATAGGATATAGGTGGCAAAACGCAGATTTTGCAAACACGATGTATCTGGTACATATTCTACACTGATATCAGCAAAAACTTGATGAAAGACCTGTTCAAAAAGAGAAGGTAACACAGATTCATTACACTTTAAAGAAGATAAACAACAGGGTAGTTTGCTATCATTAAAGTTGATTATTTAAGAGCCCTCATCAAACTAAGCTTAAGTCCGTAACACATAATAGTAGCATAAGACTAAAATATTGTAGTCGTTACTATTTTCAAGTTTGTTAATGGTCCCAATTCTGTTACTTCACTCGCTAAATTAAAATTCACTAAATTTACTTCATATAAGATGTAAACCTTGTACACTTCAAAACAAGGTCTTATTTCTAAATTAAACAAGTAGGTAACATATGTCGCTATCGAAATAAGCAATTTATTTGTCGACTAAAGTCTGATACGCTTAAATAAACTTTAATACCACGTAGAGGGAGCCGCTATCCGTTGAATGCCATCTCTTTTGCTCTGTGTTTTTAGTAAGCGTTTTCGTAGGTGTAGATTAAAAACACGTCACCCTTGTTCGTTTTGAACAAGTTTTTATACTTCAATTATACAGCGTTTGAATAAATGAAGACTCTCGCTGCGTGGAAATAAAGTTGAGTATACGTTGACAGGTTTTAGTGAAATTTAGCGGCGCTGAGAAATAGATGCTAGTAACAAATAGACCTTATTGCGAAGAATACTAGGTTGATTTCATATAAAGAAATTAAGTCAGGTTTTAGTTTAGTCGAGTGTACAATAGAATCGGCACCATTGTGTTTTAATTGTGAAACCAAACATTAAAATAAATAATCTGACAATGGCAAAGTATGTCGTCACAGGTTGTTATTTAAGTTTCTATAAAACCTACTTTAATGACGTTCAATAAAGAGAAAGTAATTTGACTTTACAATTCTATATTCAAATATTCAAATAACAATTTGGAACAGAATTCAAAATACCACTAATTCCGTCCGATTATGTTGTAACAATGTTAGTTGTTCGTGTTGTGGTTGTAAGTCAAAACGCCTAGTAATGTGATACCAACATGTTTATTAGGAAAACAACGAACATTCCCAGTAATGTTGTTCGCGGAACGAATGTTACTCGATTCACTGTGACTAGTTAAATTAAGAGAAATGGTATTTGTTCGAATTTTGCAATAAAATATTTCTTTGTCGGTCGTGTGAAAAAATATTTATGGATATGTTTCTGGTTATTCACACTCAGTTAAAATATGTTTGTTTAAAGGAGAAAAAGAACTTGAAACCTGAAAGGAGAATGTAAATATAATGTATTCAGTTTTCTTTTTAAATATATCTTTATCGTCTTTGATAGGAGAAAGAATATACTTGCTCTTATTATGGCAATAACTTAAGGTTTTCGAAATATCTGTAACTTGTTGTTGTATTTGCTTTCTTGACAAAAAGCTATTTCTTTAGTTCTGAATGCATTTTTTAATAAAAAATATGTTTTTTGCCTTTTAGTAATATTTTTTTTATATTATAGGGGGCAAACGAGCAAACGTGTCACCTGATGGTAAGTAACTACCGTTGCCAATGGACACCTGCAACTGAAGAGTCACAAGTGCTTTCCCGGCCTGATAGGAGTACGCTCTTTTCTTGAAGGTTTGAAGGTCGTATCGTTCCGGAAATACCGCAGGCGACAATTTGCCAAATTTGCAAATTCCTTTTCTACAACACTTTATTGATTCCCATCGACGCATGCAAGGGTCTTTTTTCGTAAGGATTCTTTGTCATAAAAGTTACTACAATCTTACATATTATTGTAAATAAGTGTTGAACAAAATCAAAAGAACATGCCGCCAAGAACACTTAAAGAGCTATTACATTATTGTCATCATAAAAAATTAACTGATGTGTTTGATAAAGTTTTTAACACACATACTAGTCGCACATATAAGTGTTAGTAGTATACAAAGTATACTTATAATAATATACTCAAACTAGAGATTTGGTACAATATTGTACCAAATCTCTAGTTTACAAAGTTACAAACAGTTTGAAACGAAACTGATTGAGGGATAGAATTAATAAATTCTAGCCCTCATTCATTTTAGTTCGTTCTGTTAAACAACCGACTAACTTGCTATACAGTTTTTGCGCAACTTGACACGATGCGCCTTTTTTTACAAAAAAAAAAACACAACAAAAAAGGGACGGTAATAAATCTGCAGCTCGCTATGAGACTACAGAAAACTGTAGAGTCATACAACTGCAAAAAAAAATACTGTACTGTGTAGTTCATTACAAATGTATTTCCGGGTAACGAATTAGACAAATGCTGCAGATAAGCTTATTACGTTAAAGAATTATTTGTTGAAATTTTCCAGAATCTACAAGTCTACCGCCATGAAAAGCAATCATTAATACAAGACCCCACAACCGATACAATCCACTACTAAACCAAAGAGACCGCACCATGCATTAATCACCATAGCAAGATGAACGTCGTGTAGAAAGTCCAAGACTTCAACATAAATTACTACAAACTGACAAACTTCAAATGCTGTATTAACAAGTAATACATTACTTGTTATCACACCTTCAGGTAGCTTTTCATTCTAAATGGCAGGTAGTGTAAAGCTTGCTCAAGAATTCTATATTATCGTTTCGATTATCATAGTAGATTTTCCTATAGTACAGTAGTAATCTTTTCTAGTAAATCTTGGATTTGTACCAACAACTAAAATGTGTAAATGTTTTAGTTGTTGGTACAATTCGCTCTCGATCGCGGTAAGAAGTTTAAAAATGCTCATGTGAATGTAATTATTCTATTAACAACTGTACATGTTTGTTGTCTAACATTGATCGGTTAGTGATCCTGACTGCTGAGCCGGAGGTCGTGGGTTTGATTCTCACCCAGGGCAAATATTGTGTGATGCGCACGATCATTTGTTCTGTGACTGGATGTAGGTAATTCATCTATGATATGTATTTATATGTTTAAAGTTTACTTGTATGTATACTAGTAAGATATTTTACGTCAGTAAATAATTTAATAACGTGCACCATAGAAAAAGAAATGGAGATAAATTAGGGCATAATTTATCTCCATTTCTTTTTCTCCATCTCATGGTTGCCTGTAAGAGATTGCCATAGAGCGATAAGGCCGCCAATTGTATTAACCGTAATTTTAAGAAATTTTGCTTTTTAATGTTCCTGGTGTACAATAAAGAGTTATATTTAATTATTATTCTCTTTATTTACTTAATATACATATAAATTACATTTTTAAATACATTCACTATAAAAAAATAAAAACAAATATATTTAAAAATATAAAAAATAGTGTCCCACCGATATCGGGTACAGGGACCAAGCTACCGGTGGTTAGGGTTCCAGAGATAGAAACCTCCTCACTATGCGTGCCGTATCAAGGAGGACTGCCTTCTGCATCAGGCTCTTAATCCAGCTGCCTAACGTGAGCCTCTGAAGGTGTTGGTCGAGGCTCTTAGCAATTAACCCATGGGCCGAAATATTATTATTAATATTATTGTTATTTAGTAAGAAATAAGTATGTTTATCAGCCATCTGGTTACAATAGTACAGGCTCAGGATCAGACGGCCGTGTGAGGTGTCTCAATACATATATTAAAAAAAAACATTATTTGTTATATTTTGTCGTTGTTGTGGTCATTTAAGGTTTTCTAAAATATATCAGGTTTAATGCATATGCAGTTTAATACACCACTCGTGCTAAGTTTTAAAGAAATTTATGTATCTCTCAGTCAATAAAATGAAAATTGACGCCAATAACTATTTCGTAGAAGAATACCATCGGCATTATAGATTAAAAAAAACATAAAAATTGAAGACCAAAATTAAAAACTACTTGAAGTATTTTAAAACTTAACACAAAGAAAAGCCTCAACACCACCGAATGACGTCAGTAACTTAAATACGATCACAAACATTGCATCCTTACCTAATGAAGTTTTCTTTGCGAAATGTACTAAATTAAACTATCGATAATGCAACTGCTACTGCATGCCCTCAGAACCTCTGCCATGTGTTCGTGAGAAAATTTTTAATGATAAACACAGCGATCTTTGATGACCCGCTGCGCTAGCAGAATTTGCTAGTCAACTTTTTTTAAGTCACAGTGCAAATGTTGAGGCCTCCTGTGATTTACGAGGTACATTTTAAAACGTTAAGTAAGATTTTTACAGAGTTTGAATACGAAAAAAGTTTGAATGTTTAATTTTTTTAAACTTTAGAAGGATATAGAAAAAAATTAAGCATATTCAAGGAATGTGTAAATAAATATTTATAGGTATTGCGTAATTATGTGTCTTAGGACATTTTATGTCATTATAATCACAACATTAACTAAAAAACAAAGCTTTAATTTTATTTACGATTAATCAACCAAGTATAAACGTTTCTTTCTAATAATTACATAAAAACATGACGGATTAAAAAAAAATATTCATAAACATCTGTTCCAGTAAAATATCTGCATGATGATACTAAAATCTGAGCAAGAGTACCTACATTAAAGGTTTATAACTATCATTTCTTAGATACCACAAACAAAGCTTGGAGATAAACTTTACGCATTTAAGCGATACGACAAAGATAAATAATTTGTTATCCGCGATAATGTAGATTGCGAAATTATCAAAATGGCATAATATATCTGAGTCCATTCTCTGATAAGGTGAGCCTTTGATTCCGTGTCCAATTGAATATAGCGGCCTATATGTATTATCAGATTTATGGCTCTCAGATCGCATCGACTATTAATTTTGTTATCTAGTACTTGCTTAGAGGCAAAGGAAACAACTCAACTTTCTAAACAGGCCTCGTGAACAAATGAATATGTGGTTTTGTTTAACTATAAAACATATTTATTTTGAAGAAGGTCTATCTTCAAAATAAATGACTGACTGGCCTGTTGGTCTAGTGGTTAGTGATCCTGCCTGCTAAGCCAGAGGTCGTGGGTTCGATTCCCACCCAAGACAAATAATTGTGTGATGAGCACGATCATTTGTTCTGTGTATAAAGTAAATAAGTATGTTTATCAGCAATCTGGTTACCATAGTACAGGCTCTGCCTAGTTTGGGATCAAACGGCCGTGTGTGAGATGTATGGAGTTATTTTTATTATTATTATCTCTATAGACTGTAGGCTATATATGTAGGCTCAGTAGGAAGAGATTCACAGCAGACGCAGTAAGCAGAAAAAAAAGGGGAAAAATAGTGGCAATATTCCATATTAATGATATTATTAAACTCTACATTACTGAAAAAAATAATGACAAAATTTTATAAGATTAAATCAATTAGGCAGCCCCTCTCAAAGCAATTAGACATTTTCCAAAGATAGAAATCATACCTCGACGTGTCATGCTAACATACTGACACAAAGAATCAAAACTAAGTTAATCAGCAATTAGTCAGAACACAGTAATTGGGATCAAGTTCAGTAACTTGAACAGAATGAAAGTAAAAAACGGAAGCTAATAAATCCAGATGCAGACGAATAAGAAGACAAATGGCCTGACACATAACTCCCCTACCGAAACTTTGGTAAAAGGAAAAGCATGGTGCTCGCATCTGGGCACCTGTACCAAAATAAGCGAATATATGGAGGAATATTATTCCTAGAATAGCAACAGACTGTAAAATGAATATGGAGACACCATGTGCATTCATAAACTTGTACCAATAAACTTGTGATGCGATTATCAATATGTTTGCCAATGAAACTTAAACTTTAGACACACAGACATAAAGAACCCTAATTTTAAGTTCAAGAGGGTCTTAAAGCATAATTTATTATGCTTGGTATGGAATAATTTGTCATTCGCAGTGGACAGCGTTGACGTGACGTTTCGCCCCTTGCTAATGCTCATTTTGGTAGGTGCAGCTCCATTGCAGGTCTTGGAAAAAGTCAAATCAATTTTGAGTTCTTTGATGTTTTAAAATAAACTGTTCCTAAACATTAATCAAATAATAAAAAAAATAACTTAAACGAAGCATGTACTTAAGCTCGATATTAGTTGGTACTTGTCTTTAGTGAATCCTTGTAGTGTAGTTGACATTTCTGTTAATTTAGCAAACATTGATGAGAAAAAAATATTATTAAAAAAGCAGGAGATTAAAATTTCCTTGACTAACAAAAAGACAACCATAATTGCCTAGGCTACGAGATTAGTTTCTGCGATCACAAATAGACTCAAAGCTCAATGAACTGAAGCACATATCATAGCGTAGCACAACAAATATTTACAGTGCGCGGGCGCAACATGCGCGAATACATCAATGACAAACATTCAGGGACCGACACGGATGAAAATTAACTAGACGAGAGTTCTCTAGAATCTTTTAGTATTTTAACACATTATAAAACTTATACTGTTTCCTGAAACATAGTGGATTTCTTCTTATTGAAATATTAGAACAGTTATACATAGAATCAGTAGGAAACCGATTTATCTAAGTATATTATAAAATTATTCAAATAAAATGTAATAAATAAAACTGATTTTGTACAAACTATGCTAAAAACGTAAACTGTAAACCCAATAAAACATATGTAATAATCAAAATTTTTTAAGTGATTTTAGTTTTTTTTACACCCATCCAAACGCAGATGACTGGAAAAATAGACGCAGGCAGTTCATTCTAGATTTTGGCGACTCGAACCAAAAAGGAGCTGTAGAGTCTAATTTTAACATTATCTATTAGAATTTACAACAAAATATAATTATGATGATATGTCTAGACTTTGAATATCATATAAATAGCTAATATAAATATCAGAATCAAATGAACTAAAATAGAGGCCGCGATACGGATCAAGCAAGGCACTACGTCAAATATTCAAGATTTATTAGGTGTTGCTCGGGTAGCCGTATTTAATGAAGGAATATCAAACGTGCTGACAAGGGAATAAGAAATAAATGTAGACAAAGAATTATGGGTACAATGGAGTGTTTGTTCCATTTTTGCAAATACAGTATAAATAATGATGCTTTTGAAAATTAACTCTGTGTAGAATTACAGCCAAAAGTTTTGATGTGGTGGTGCAAGAATTTAAAGTATAACAAAATGATAACCGCATAAGAATATTTGATGTAGGCGACCTCCACGTATAGCAAAAACATTTTTTTTTCACCGCCATCTATTAAAAATAAGCCGAACTACGTAGTAGTAGTCACTACGGATTTTGTATCGAGCAATGGAAGTTCTCGCGCTGATTAGTACATATTTGTATATACAACCTACATACATACAACATCCCGACATCGATTGTTTAAACTGTTGAGGATTCATTAAAGATAAATTGTACATTTTTCCTCTAAATTCTAAAATATTCACTTAAATACTCTATCTAAAATAGTCACTTAAATACAGAATTATACAGATGTGGTCAAATTTGTAGCAAAAACATTCGGGCGGAGCAGACCCGACCCGATCCAATCAACATCCGTAGTATTAAATACCAATAGTTTCATGGAGACCTATAATTGGCTATTTCTTATATATTATGCATCGATAGTATGTTATTATCTGCTGTTGGTCTTCCTAAGATTAAATAAATAAATAAATATTGGCCTAAGAAAATAAAAAATGTTGAAGTTAAATTTGTCAGTTAAAAATAAGGTTTTTGTATAAAAAATCATGAATTTCATTCAAATGTTTAGTACGTAAGTAGTTATTCACACGATCTACTAAACAACCCTAAATGATGACCACACCTTTGTGTAAGATTCTGTATTTACTTCAATTTGTTTCACAAGTAGTTCATTTATAAAGGTTTTCATCAATAGAAACTAAGTACCTGTTTTATATTTTGAATTATAAACATATTACTACTATTCTTATTGAACGCTTATGTCCGTACCGACAGCTCAAAGGGCAGGTGCATTTAAAAAGCTATTATTGATGGCATCTGTAACCTTTGTGTATGATAAATGATAAATTAAACATTAAAAAGGTTAGTACTTATGTCTCGTTAAGTTACGATGTATAATTTATTTGATGCCCGGTGAAATGTAGTTTTAACTAGAGAAGTGGAATGAAATGAAATTGAATGTATTAATAAAATTTTTCAACAAATTGAAATGGAAAAAGTGTTTAACTTACTGCCGAACCATGACAAATAGCTGAATAAATTCAAAAAGCGTAGAATATATTGCCTATAATAATTTACACATACAATTACGACCTTTAAAGCATGTATCAAAGGTGCTATTATTGAGTAAAATATCGATTAATTTCATCTCATTATGAGTAGTCAGTCCTGACAATTTTCCTGGAGATTTCGCAAGCTACTCACTTCGTGCAACTACCTATGTAAGGTTGGATAATTGTTGCTATTTATGTAATCACGTCTACGGTCCTGCTTGCATATCATTTTAAAAATGTTTTGTTTTGTAATGTTTATCAGAAATTTAATACGAGACGTTGCAAAGGATACAAACAAATTTAAGACCTGTTTAGTAATTCAGTACGGAACTAAACAAGTAGCAAGGTTGAATTCATCAACATCGTCTAGATTAGATTGTAAGGAGCAGAGATTGACTGAGGCACTATTCGAGGGTCGACTATAAGAGAGCATAATGGTTCCCAGAAAAGTTTTTTAAAAACAATACAGATTTTTATTACGAAATATGTTCCAGAAGTCCATTTTCTAGCGCTGTAAACATTTTATAGAGAACCATTTAAATGGAACACCGTGAAAAACTATTTATTTTCATTTGAACTATAAAATTTTTACGACATTTTAAGCATCCTTTCCATTTCAGAACTACATTTCGTGAGTATCTGGCTTTAGAGTTTATTTGTTTTTGGGCTTAGTTAAGATTTTTAGTACATGTCAAACGTATTATGTCTCACTTAATTACCTGTTGCCTGGAGCGGTTAAATGTCAGAAAGATATTGGCTGTGAAATGAAAAGAAATGTAAACCCGAGACATTTACCTACTTTTGAATCTGTTAATTGACATTCATGTTGCTTTAATACATTAGAATAGCAGTTCCCACGTGGCTTAGCTCGCGTGTACATATTTATATATTTTGCTCGGATTCCCCTAATTCTTTTAAAAACTGATTATGTGGCATAGGTAAGCTCATACATAATAAAGTAAAAATAGGTAAGCTCATATAGTTTTTTTCCCCGTTAGAGCTTAAAAAACTACATATTATTTTGACATTATAAACAGACACTTTTGTATTGATACATCATAAAATTACATACACAATGGAATGGTGAAAATTGGGCTAAGAACTGCCAAACTTGTTGTAAGTGCGGTACGCACGTTAATATATACCAATTAGATTTAGTTATTGTACTAAAACTAAACTTTTTAATTATTGTTTGTGTATTTCAAGACATATTTTTATTACAATTCATAATCTTAATTTTTGTGAAGATGTTTAACGCTCTCGCAGGCTCACTATCACCGCTGAACCGATTTGAATGAAATTTTCACAAACTGGTAGATTTTATGTTGAAGTAACATATATTATAGGGAAGCTAGTAC
The DNA here is from genome assembly GCA_949752705.1 of Callimorpha dominula. Classification (NCBI taxonomy): domain Eukaryota; kingdom Metazoa; phylum Arthropoda; class Insecta; order Lepidoptera; family Erebidae; genus Callimorpha; species Callimorpha dominula. Next base: position 14,100,193 of record OX457011.1, read on the forward strand.
TAAAACACAAAAAGTTATTATTTGATAAATATAAACATTACAAGTGACATTGATCACTCAAAACAGAATATAATTTGGTTATTACAAATTGCAATGATCCTTAAAATAACACGCTCATGGCTGCCAAGAATACATAAAATTAATAAGAAACTTTGAAATGTAGAGAAATTAAAAACTTTTTCTTGGTTGTCATAATAACATAAGTGGAATACTAAATGCTGTGTGTGATGTGCCCAAGGTTGGGTAAGGACGTCACGAGTAAAGCTGTCACGATTTCTCAACGCAATAGAAATGCATAGGACGTGCTGTTTGCACGAAAGGACTTGTAAAAGTAAAAAAAAAGTGTATTTGCAATTCACACACGGCAGAAGTGAAACTTCAGAAAAACAGACCAAGATTTACGAAGAATGGCCTTAATAATAAACAGTAAGCAAACCTGAGGTCCAGTTACAACTGTACACAACTTTCAAAACAAACAATACTTCGTTTTCAATATAGGTTAAGGTTGGATTCGAATGTAAATTTGTAAAGAATCAATTAAGTATAAGTGAAATATGGAGAAAAAATCCTCTTGTTTGTATTTAATATCATTGGAAAAAATGCACAAAAATTACACCACGTTGACATTGACATATAGTACGCAGGCGCGAAGACAAAGATTGGTAGTACGCAGGCGCAAAGACACGGTTATAATAACAATATCGTAGGAACTTTATCGTGATGCTTCCGTTTCATCGAATTTCAAATCACAACTACTATTCTAAAGAAGTTTCACTTCAAAAAAAGTGAAATGTACATTTTTTTATGGGAACCTAATAGTAATATTTAAGAAGCTTATTATGTTTACATTTATCTAAAGAAGGAAGTCAAAGTGTTATCCTACTAATATTATAAACGTGAAAGTTTGTGAGGATGTATGGATGTATGTATGTGTGGATGTGTGGATGTATGGATGTTTGTTACTCTTTCACGCAAAAACTACTGAACCGATTGCGATAAAACTTGGTATGTAGATAGCCGGAAATCTGGAATAACACATAGATTACTTTTTATTCCGATATTCCCACGGCATCGGGATTAAGAGATACATTTGTCCGCCCTTCTAAGTATTTCGGTAAATCAAAGATACTTCACATTTTCATATTTATTCTCATACAATATTATGTATATTTTTAATTGCTTACTTGAGATATTACGCGAGGTAATATTTTTCTGATTGCATCTTGCACATAAATATATATAGGTTTTAATATCTAAGATATTTTAATGTTCAATATACTGCAAATGACAATACAATTGACTCTGTTATTAACCCTGATACTACTAATAATGTCTTAAGAACGACAACTTCTGTTACATGTTATCTTCTACATATATTTTCACAACTCACTCACAAATGAAAGGGCTTGACTAGTAGAGTAGAATACTATACACTATGATAAATTTCAAATCCAAGATGGTCGTTCATACTATTTTTATTATTTTGTGTCGGAGGTTTAAATTTGAGTGTACATATTTATTTATTTTTTTGAATTTATGACGAGTTGATTACATTACGTATGTTGTAGGGCTTTCACAGCCAATGCATATACCGATTCCTTTCTCCGTCATCTGTATTGTAGCAACTATAAGTGGCAACTCCGCATTGCCGTGCCAAATCTCTGAGTTTTATGATACTATAAATCCCACAGACAAATCATATACGAGTAATGACAAATGAACAACTCATATTTTAACAAAGTGAGCGTTGTGGTCACTCAACTCCTTTCAACGGCCATACTTGGTACAGAAAATAGAGAAAAAATATATCTCAATTACCAATGCTGAAGTCGTACCTAACAACCCTGCGATTCCCAGAGGATGTTGCGGCGTTACCCACGCTCGTCCGCCTCTGCCCATGTGCTGTGTGGTTTCATAGTAGTTCTAGCAAAAGCCGCCGACATCCGTCGCATGCGCACGCATTTGTATTCAACGCATAATCTATGATTTGCGATGGTGATTTTTACGTCGGATCAAAGGTTTTTTCTATTATATGGAGACTTGGTGTCGGTAGTCTTGTTGAGTTTTATATGATTTTGATCCGTTCTTTCATTGATTTCCTTTTTTTGGACATATATCGCATGTTAATTGTTTAATCACTTCCATCATCATGTTTGTTTATACTGTGTAAAGTATCATTAATTAATTGTCCAAAATTGTCTTTTTTCGCAGTTATGTTACCAATGTTACCAATTTTATCCATTCTATGTAATTTCCCAATTTAAAAAAATGCTCTGTCTATTTTAAATTGGAGTCTATGAACTATCTCATTATAAAATACTTAGGAACTAAACCCAAAGTACACACAGTGACGACAGCTAAAGTTTATCTCACTATTAGGAAGACAAAAATTCAACATTGATGATAAATGATAGTACGTCAATAATAATAATCTAATATTAATATAGAGAGGTCCTTATCACTTTCATGCAATAGAAAATATTTGTTTAGGTTCAAATATGAAAAAAATATTCGCAGAATGTCATCACTGTACACAATCTTATTTAGTTTTAGATAATGTAGGATATGTTTACTTTCCTCCCTATAGGTAAGTTACCTGTGCGGTTTATAGATATGGAAAATAAACAAAAGTTGTTGATCTAAAAGAGACTAGGAAGAAATATCTTATTTTTTATGCAAGTTATCAAACTAACACACGATAACTTTCATAGTAAGCAGTTTTAGCACGGTGCCTATAAATAGTTGCACTATTAGATTTGTTATCCTTGCCAACCCTAATCAAGCTCTAGTAAAAACAGTTTTTAACAGCTTTAACCACGGTCTCTTGTTTAATTTCGGCAGAGATTCCTTCGAATAGGGTTGGCAACGCCTAAATGATACCACTGTCATTACGAACGTTAATACGCATCGCTAACCCTATACGATCACCTACGCCATACGGTTGTTTATCTTTGAAAGTTTCATAACTATTCTGTTCACAGTCCATGAAATTCTTTCACCCTGAAATCCGTACAAATGAAAAGAATTACCAACCCTGAATCAAATCGATGCACGCAGACAACATTAATACACAGGACGTTAGATTAAATAGAACATAACGACCAATGCAACAAGACCTCCCGATACCGCTTACCCTTCCAAACAATATATAGAATCAAAGAATTAAAATGAAAGCAAAGAGATCTTAATTGACTGGCCATTAAGTAATTAGGCATCCGGTGGTTTAATGAGAACCAAATGAGAGGGTTGGGAGGGAACAATCGATTTGTATGCGTGAAGTAATAATGTTTTCCGCTGTTATATTATTTTTTTAGTGTTAATTTGTTGATTAAGTTATTAAATTTTCTTGTACTATTAATATGTAGGGGAGGTACTTATATATTGTTACACTATTCACAGAAAAAACATTTATTTAGAAATCAAAAATGTATTTAGATTTTATTTTTAATAATAGAACATCATTATTCTATCGTTTATTTTATTAATAATATTTTAATTTATAAATTAATTGTTTCTAGAAAGACCTGTTCACTCACTCAATTCATCCAAATCTCTTCAGGGGTTAAGGCATAATTAAGTGACAGACATCTTCACATTCGAAATATTACTAGTTATAAATTAAAGACGAATAATTAAAGAAAATTATTTGTCGAAACCGGTGTGTATATTTACTGGAGTTGTAGGCTCCAACTTACAACTCCAGTAAATACACACAAACTCTAGTAAATATAACAAAATAATGTAATATACCTACCTGTAGAATTATTCTAATATTGACATGCTAATAATAATATAGAAATTGACGTAAAGAATAATTATTTAATTACTTGAACTCAGTAATAATTAGTACATTGCATAAATTGTCATATTTTAATCCTAATTGTTATTATTCCTTATCATCATTTGTCCATCACGTATTGTGGTAGGATGGAGTGGTACTTTAACATAACATTTAAGATCTGTAACTAACCCATATTCTACAAATAAAGTTTCATGAATTAAATCGTCGTTAGCCAGCAATAGTGTGCTAGGACAATAGTGTAGTACCTTCAATAGTGCTATTAAAGCACTAGCTTTAATGGCACTATATAACAGTATACACTACATGGTACTATGTAGTAGTAGCTCTATAATATCAATGGTTAATAATGAATAGGGTGTTCAGATAGGTGTAGTCATATTTAAGGGTCGTATACCTAACAAAAAAGCGCTTACAAGTTTTGGTGAATTTGTGATTTTATACGGAATTCTTATTTCGAAACTTACAAATTCAACTTGAAAACTGACCGATAAAGCTAATTCCATCAACATTCTTGATATTTAAAACCAAGGATGTTGATGGAATGTCCGGATTTTTCAGCATAAAAAATAAAAAAAAACAAAATCATTGAAAATCACATAAAAATTCGTAATATATTATGTTGTTTAGAAATGTGCATCTATACTAAAAAAGCATTTACCTTCTATTTACGTTCTTGATTTAGAAAAAAAGATAACGCTTTAAACCCTCACTCGAGTGTCAGATATCACTACATATTATAAAACAAAGTCTGTGTATCTGTTCGCGATAAACTCAAAAACTACTGAACAGATTTTCATGCGGTTTTCACCAGTAGATAGAGCTTTCATGAGGAAATTTGAATCGTACATGTGAGAACTGTGTAGTCACTTAAGTATTAAGGTAATGTTCTATGTGGCCTAGCAGCTCTGTGTTTTCTTTTTATTTAGGACAATATTAGGTATGTTACATTGTTCTCACATTGAATTAAGCAATGTAACAAGTACCTTGTAAAAAAAAACATGTCGAAAAAGAGTGTCCTAGGAGTTTCTTGCCTGTTCTTCTTTATAGGATCTACGTATTGGAACAGGTAACTAGCTTCACGACCGACTTATACAGACTGACTCCTAATCCTGACAATTTAAAAAATACATACAATGGGTTTACTTAAAAAAAATTATTAAAAAAAAATTAATTACCTAATAATTTTGATTTTGAAGGTTTAGGTATATAATTTGCTAAGGTTTTGTGTAAATTGGTTGAAATATAATGATGATTGTTGAAGATGTCTCTGCTACCCGTGCAGGTTGCTAGTATCCTTATAAAAACCGGTACCAAAAGTTGAATGGATATCGGTTCTTTATTTAAATTGCGTTGGCGCAGCACTAACAATTGTAAGTTTCAGAACGGGCCCTGCGTATTGAGTTTGACAATATAATTCTGAACATGGCGCCTAAAACTCGCAATGAATATTTGAATAATAAACAAATGAAAGAAATCATTTCCGATTGCCAAAAACAACGTCCACAGGCCCTACAATTGATTTAGCTTACAATTTGTATTCCTGATGCGAACCGATTACAATTTAAAATTCTTAGTATCTCATCCCAGATATTTGTTAATATACGGATGAATTTTGAATACATAAACCAAAACTTTTAAATAAGACCTATGGATATTCCAAGCGCGTATATTCCGCCCAATCGAAATACTTGATATTTGATGTATGTGATTGTTGTTTCGCAAAATCTTAATAAAATGGCGAGGAAGTAGTAAAACATCTTTTATATTAGTACAGACTTGATACGTGCATAGTAAATTAGTTTTAAGACTAAATAGTTACAGTGAATATCAATGAGAATTTTATATATATTTGCTCTAACAGTCATATGGATAATATGATAATATTTACAGATAGCGCAAATAAGGAAAACTTAAACTTAAAAAAAGAAAAAAAAACTCACCAAGAACGATGTCTTTGGCTGTTGCGACGCATGCCGTTGCCAAAAGCAGGGACAACGTGACAGCGATTGGCATTTCGCGCCAAAACGCAATGGCGACTGGCTTCATGTTTCACCGACGATCTCAACTTCTCTTATTTGGATCCATTAGAGTCTGAAACAAAGACATTTGAATGTTAATTTAGTTTAAATTTAAACTGAATTAATATGTTCCCTTTCCAACGGCATTAGATTTGTTATTCCTTACACCAGTACTTCCCTTTGGAGGGATTAGCTAGTAAACTAATTAAAATACTAGAAGGAAAAGTTAGCTTCCACATGAGTTTGGAAAGCCTATATAAAATAAAAATACGATACAGTGTTGTTACCGATGTTTTTGATCATCAAAAAAAAATATCAACGTAGAGAATACGAGATAATTCCAAAAACCCCTTGTATAATCATGGTATTCTTATATTAACTATACAATTCAATCAAAAATTTCTCAGGCCATTGCCATACTCTCAAACATTCCAAAATTACAAGTCTTGTTACGTCTAAACAAAAATATAGATAAACATAATTTAACATTTTGATTCCTGCTACACCATATAGGAAAGAAAAGATTAAATCTAAAATTAAAAGATGAATATTTTGGTCCAGTGTTATGGAGAACGTTAATGTATTCACAACATGCGCACGCGCAACTTGATAAACTGTTGATGCACTGTTTATTTGATATACCTACAAACGAAGATTGTTCAATTTCGGCTGGTACAAATTATCACGGTGATTAACTAAGTGTAAGTAATAAGGCGATAACTGAACACCTTGCAATTCATAACACAAATTAATCACTGATTGAATCATAAAATAAAAATAATGGTATCAGCAGGATTTCTTTTAAATTACTGGTTTAGAAGAACAATCGACTGGAAGACACAGAATTAGAAGTTGATGCATACCTAGTCTATTCAGAGGAACCAATGGAAAAAGTGCATTTTGCACGAATATCAAAGTATATGACGCTAATTACACCTCCAACCCAAAAATCCCGTCAACGATCAGAAAAACCCTCAGTTTTGTGAACGGTTGAGCAGATTTTCTTGCATTAAAAGCTAAGAACACTCTCGATCTCGACAAAAACACAAATCAAAATCCGTATATCCGTTTACGAGTTATCATGCCGAAGAGAGACACGCACACGTTAAACACTTAACACTCCTCCTTTTTGCGTCGGACGTTAAAAAGGATGAAGGAGGATTTAAAAGCGGTAGCAAACTATTATAATACTCCTTATGTTATTGTGTTTCAGAATTAAAAAAAAAGGAACAAAAATAATTATCTCGATAACAGTATTTATCCTGTTTTAATCCGTATAAATATTTTGTTGACTGCACGAACACAAAGAAAGGTATTTTAACTGCAATGATCAAGCTTCCTAGCTTGTTAATATTATATTTGATGATGATTACCTTTAAAATTTAATTTAGTTTCTATAAAAAATAAAAAAAATTAAGCTTTCGTTTTAAATAGCTTTCAGTTTTTAGCTTTAGGTTTTAGTAATTATTCCTAGTATCAGTCTGACTAATATAATAGGAGGAATTGTAATGACTTAATGATACATGCATTTACTTTATTAAAGACCGTAGCCTATAAAATTAGATTGTGATCGTGCACAATACAGATTTTGCCATATTTGTCAGCAAAATACTCCTCGTGTAGAACATCTGTACCACTAAAAATAGCTTTTCTAACATACAACGGCTATAAAATGCGATATAGGCAAACGCACATTGGTTGCGAAGCACTAACCTCTGAAATACAGGGTGCGTGAAAGTAATAAATGTCAAAATGAATGCAGGTTCTGAGCCGAATCGTTTTAGTGGTATGGAAATACTTTACGTTTATGTAACTTATGATATATGGGACTTAAGTGGAAACTTATTGGTCGAAATGTAGCTATTTATTCAGTTATAACAACAAAATGAATTATTCGTTCAGTAACCAACTGTCAAATATGTTACCACTTTAGGAAGTGACTCAAGCAATGAATGTCTCAAAAATGTCAAAATTAGCGCAGTAAGGTTAAGGAGAAAGAATGAAAATTAGTTGAACACTTCAACATCGTAAATTGTCAATATTATATTATATTCTTGTATAACTTTCAAAGGATACCACACTGATTACTTTTATCAAACATGACGGGACTGTTGGTCTAGTGGTTAGTGATTCTGGCTGCTGATCCAGAGGTCGTGGGTTCGATTCCCACCCAGGACAATAATTGTGTGATGAGCTGGATCATTTGTCCTGTCTGGATGTAATTTATCTATAATATGTATGTATTTATTTAGTAATAAACAAGTATGTTTATCAGCAGTCTGGTTAACATAGTACAGGCCCTGCCTGGTTTGGTTATGTGTCTCAGGTTAAAAAAGAAATTAGAGTACAGGAAAAGTTTCAAGACAAGATTCGCGTTATGACAAAGTTCATGTTATAAGCTTGCCGTGCTTGCTCAAAATAATAAAAACTTCTAACGAATATATTTAATTTGATTGCACTTCTACATTTTTCCATACAAAAGCACGAAGCGTGTCATAACACCGTAGTCTATAACTTCTTAGGTTTACAGAATTAAAAGAATATTCACGCGATCATCTCAATCTAAATATGTTTTTCTGAGTGTGAATATTTGTCGGTTGTTATCTTTATTTGTCCACCAACATTTTTAACTAACAACAACAAATGTTATTTTTATAATCATACCAACTAAATTGGCACCGATTTCTGAGGTAATTCATTTACATTATTTTGATGACTCAAGTATAACATGGAAAGAGGTTATATTCAGCCAATTAAGAAGGCAAGTTATGTGTTTGTTGTCAAAGACTTTCAGTGATCGAGGACACGCAAACATCTGGAATATTTCTGGAATTATCTGTTGGATTTAGGGATGCTGAAAAGTGATGACAAAATTTTTTAACCCTTTCGAACGTGTTCAAACAACTAAACAGATATTGTGTCATCATCATTACGATCAACTGAGGAATAAAGAAGAGCCGTGTCTATAATTAAAGTGAAAATCCATAAAAAAATATTGACATTTAAGATCTCATATTTATTGAGAATGTCATTATATGATTTGACGAACGCTCATTCCCATTGTTCCATAGGTTCGTGAACCTTTATAACGAACTCCGAATCTTGTAAAGTTTTCAAGTACGGAACTCTGCCGACATACATACATATTAACGTTTTTATACATATAATTATAACTTTCCTGTACGGCCGGGTCGTTGGCACGGTATAAATATAAACATTTAAACAAACACCCATATAAAATAACTCAGGTTTGATTCACTGCTTACGTTGAAAGGGGTATACTTTTTTATTTCGTATTAATATGTTTATATATTTAAAAATAAACTTGATATTGAATTACGTTCAATTTCGGGCAGGAATAATTTCATTACTTCAGTAATTAAAAAAGAACCAGACCTGATCAGTATACCTACTAAGATTTTAGTAACACACATAATTATGTTATGTGAATTAAAGTATTTCACTCTTATTTTAGAAATATAAAACGATTTATCACTACATAATATAAAACAAAGTCCCCCGCCACGTCTGTCTGTCTGTTCGCGATAAACTAAAAAACTAATGAACGGATTTTCATGCAGTTTTCACTAATAAACAGAGTGATTCATGAGGAAGGTTTAGGTGTATAATTTGTACCCGCGCAAAGCCGGGGCGGGTCACTAGTACTTTATAAATATGAAAGAGATTGTATGTTTGAAATGTTTCTGGAATGTCAGCTTACCATTCCAAACTTAAAGATATTATCTGTCCAAACTAATAACTACATAAGCCTAATAACACTACATAGTACTATACGAATAAGACCGCACAAAACATTTACAGTAACATTTAAAGGAATGTGTCATATATAATCTATTTTCTTCTTTAACCCTTTTCGACCATCTTGGTGCAGCCCTTCTTCAACATAGTCACAAGTATAGGGGGCAAAGAGTCACAACTGTGTTGCCGCCCTTCAAGGTGGGAGTAGGGGAAGAGGGGGAGAGGAAGGAAGAGCGCCAAGACGGGAGAGGGGGGTTAGAGGGGAAGATTTGGGGGAGAGGGGAGGAGAGGGGGAGAGGGGAAAAACGGGAATAGGGGAGAGGGAAAAATGGGAATAGGGGAGAGGGAAGGGTTAGGGCCTCCGGTAACCTCGGTCACGCGGCGAAAAGCAATGCAAGCATTGTTTCACTGCCGGTTTACTGTGAGGCCGTGGTATCGAGCGGAGTCGAGCTGGTCCATATGCCGAAGCATGGCTCTCCCAAAATATTATGCAAAAAGTCATAGGTTTTAATATAAGATTGTCATACCATATTCTCATCAAAATGTACAAGATAAAGTCTTGCAGATTTCATATAATGTGTAGTATATAGAGTTAATATTTAGGAAAGATTAAGCAAACTTTTGCCGATAAATTATGAACATACTAAATTATCTTCATTTTTCCTTCCATTTTCACTTGTTCTGTTTTATATCAACGTCTATATGACAGTCGAGTAACACGTGCCTCCAAGCCATATATCATAGACGAGCGAGGGGTTATCCGATATTTAAATATGGATACATCAGCTTTTTAGGGTTAGTTCACTTTTTATTGTCTACCCTCGTTCTAAAACGGTTTTCAACAATCTTTGTGAGTGATTTATTTCTTACGAAGGGTTAGGATTAAATATTTAATTGTGTTCGTTTATTTATAAGAATGTGCTATTTTGGGATTGCTTTTTGTGGACCTCTTTAGCTTAGAAGATTGAGTGTTTGATATATTGTTTACGGTAGCTATGTGCCATAATATGTCTGTGGCTTAGAACTTTCTCTCTCTCTCTCTCTCTCTCTCTCTCTCTCTCTCTCTCTCTCTTTTGCCTCTCTCTTTCTCCCTCTCTCTCTTTCTCCTTCTTTCTGTCTTTACTGACGTCGCGGACCAAAATACATTATAGTACCAGTACAGAAGGCTGACTCAAAATCATTTAAATAAATAGCGACTCAATCATAGATCAAATAAATGAAACCGCATACTTACTTTTTTCCTCCTATTAATTTACTATTCTTTTTTTTACAATAAAAAAACAATAGTGCACAAAAGACAATAAACTGACAAAGCAAAACTTTTAAATCTGAATGTGTTCATAAAACAAATAATTACATAATGCAGCGCCAGATGTCGCGTGAGGCGGGTTTTTCTTATTCATGTTAGTAAACACTGCTTTATGGATAGATACAGGATGCTGCATAAAATTTATTAGTTTGGTCAACTTTAAAATACTTTCGTTAACTGTTGCAATCTAAACTAATATTATAAAGAGGAAACATTTGTGTGTATGTTTGTAATGTTTTCACACAAAAACTACTGGACCGATTGTGATGAAACTTGGTATGTAGATAGCTGGAGACCTAGATTAACGCATAGGCTACTTTTTATCCCAACATTCCCAAAACCGCGAGGCGCTGCTAGTCGCAATCTAATTTTACTACTTATTTACTTTTTTATTTTACTATTAACTTACGTAGCTTTATAAAAAACAATATTTGTTTTTTATTAATGTTTTGTACTGATGACTTAAAATAAGCCTTGTGATAAAGTATTTTGTAAATCAGCCGTCACCCTGTAACTCCCATGAACTTTAACTTTGAGGCATCCCAACTCCTGATACTATAATTAACTCAATTCTAACTAAACCAAATTGTACCACACTGATAGAATAATTAAAATAAATCAAAACGCAGAAACTTTATTAACCCTTTTACACAAACACCCGATCACGTAAATGAAATCGACCACAACACATTAACAGGGTAATAAACAAACAACTAATCACACAATTAGACTGCGCGAGACCGCAATTTACTTGACGGCCGCAAACCGCACATGTGATAATTGATAGAATAAACAATCAATTTTAACCGCAAGACATGAATATCGACAGCAAAACATTTCATACCAATGCAGAGGATTGGTAAGAAATGTTATTTTTTGCTGTTTTAATAGAGGATTGTTAAGAGAAATTGATCAGCTTTATAAGTTTTTTTTGAGGAAAAATCTTACAATAAATTTCCCTTAAAGCACAAAAATGGTTCGTATGATATAAAGGCGTAGGAAAATAATACCTGAACTTATCCGGATTAATATTTTGTTATTGAAATTAAATGTTATCTTTTTTCAATAGCCTCATGCTTAGAACGAAACAAATAAGATTTAAATATTACTTGTTTTATACATTTTTTAAAACAAACGAAATATACGCAAAAAATATTTCGCAACAGAAGCAATTCACGCTACCGTTGCACTAAAACCGCAATTAACAGAGTCATTGTTAATTCTAATTCGTATTTTAAAACATCCTGTGTGTTGAGCACGTGCGTGTAAACTTCCTGCGCACCTAGCTGCGCCCGCGCACGCGGCGACACAAAGCGTGCCTCGATCAATGATCGCACTTTAAAGTTTTACTTCAGTTGTTCAAATGTTAATTGTTAATGACTTTATTTGCGCAGAGAATATTTATATTGTTCATATGTGTATTTAGTCGTAATTAATGGTTCTTGTCCTCTTATAAGTGGAAAGTACTGCAAAGGAAATAACTTTACGGACACTAGCATATAAGGACCAGTTTTACTACGGTCTTCTGATAATAATAATAACTTGACACATCTCACATACGGCCGTCTAATCCCAAAGTAGGCAGAGCCTGTACTATGGTAACCAGACTGCTGATAAACATACTTATATATTACTAGATACGTACATATTATAGATAAATTACACCCAGACACAGAGCAAATGATCATGCTCATCACACAATTATGTGTCCTGGGTGGGAATCCAACCCACGACCGCTGGCTCAGCAATCAGGCTCACTGACCACTAGACCAACAGGCCAGTCAAAAGTTCTGTAAGGTTGAAGAAGTTCTTACTTAGAAACTGTTGAATTTGTTTACTTTATTTTCAATAAAATGTTTTCTTCAATCAATCAATCAGCCCATTACAGTCCATTGGTGGGCATCGGCCTCTCCCAATGTGCACCATAGCACCTCCGCCTTAAATGTTTTCTTACCAAGTCTGTTGTATCCGAGTGATCCAATATTAATAATCACTGCACCACCAAAAAGTTGGCTGGTCAATAATGCCACTTCGCATTAAGTTCGCCTCGTGCAATGTCAAATTTAGGAAGTATGAAATAAAATAATTGATTAAGCCATTAAGTTGATTTCAAATAAGTCGGTTGGACATTGTTCAGCAGTGGACGTCTACTTACTCATATGTGGAGACACGGAAAGGAGAGAGATCAGACTATTTATTAGATAAATCACAGCTTGTGGTTGATAGACCCCGTTTTTGGAAAAAAATATCAGAAACTACTCTAAAAAAACAATAATGTTTCGAATTACAAAAAGACTTCATTTAATTTACCCAGTTTGTTTTGGTAGTATTAATGAGTATCCTTAGCTTATCCACGACAACGCACATTCGTGACTTCCAAACTGGAAGACACATGCATATAATTTTGTATAGACAAGTCAAAATATATTCTATTACGTGTTGTGTCCCTTTCAAAACTGTCTACTTAAGTTACTCAATGTAAGACAAGATAAGTCAAGCACTCAAAAAAACTTCCATTCCAAGTTAAAAGTACGCCATAAAGCTCGGTGGTCGGCTGTTAATGCCGGGGTACATTAACCATGAGGCATGGGGTGCGTTCACGCTATTTATAGACTACCAGGTAACGCAGTAACGTACCGATGGATGTGAAATTTTGTATTATAGATGCATATTGTAATGAGAATTTGTTGATAAGTTTCTACGTATGTATGTTAAGCAAACTGCTACAAATAGTAACTTGACACACCTCACACATGGCCGTCTGACCCCAAACTAGGCAGAGCCTGTACTATGGTAACCAGACTGCTGATAAACATACATATATATTTCTAAATACATGCATATTATAGATAAATTACACCCAGACACAGAACAAATGATCATGCTCATCACACAATTATTTGTCTTGGGTGGGAACCAATCCCACGACCTCTGGCTTAGCAGTCAGGGTCACTAACCACTAGACCAACAGACAGGTATGCGAACCTGATCTTCTCTTCTCTTCTTAGACTCCCCAATCCATCCATATAAGCAATATTCTTTTCCTTTCCCTTTCGACATACTCCCAATTTCCCCATCTCTAAGTCCCTCGCAAAGTGCCCGAATGGCGGCAATAAGCTTGCGCTCTATTACGCGAGTGGGACCAAACCATAGGTGTTTGATACGCTTCTGCATACCTGTGAAACAAGCGTGAGTATATGTACATATGAGAGATCGAGCGAGAACCATGCTTCGGCACGTATACCACGGCCTCACAGAAAACCGGCAGTGAAGCAATGTTTGCCCTAACCCTTCCCTCCCTCTTCCCCTACTCCCACCTTAAAGGCCGGCAACGCACTTGTCATTTAACATCAAAATAAAAACTTGGTTCTTGCAAAGAATACGAAATTAAAATTTAACTCTTTTAATCTAAAAACTTCATCGTAATTCTATTTATTGCTCCTCCTTTATATGCTCTCCTAACCTTCTGCCTTGAAACGGTTCCAAAAATATATCGAAAAGGATTACACTTGGGGTTTGAGTCTGAAGTGGTACGTACCTATTTCGACTACTACATAGTTTAGATAAGTATCTATGGGTTTTTAATAAGTATATCGACTACCATATTTTATTGGGTAACACTGAGTAGTACCACTTCAGTAACTCAACTATAGCCATAATGTGGCCCCCTCAAAAATAGTAAAATAAATTTATATAGGCTAACAGAATGTGTTGTGGTTTTTATTTTTTAAATTACTTGATTATTGAATCTGAATTTGATAGTTGTATTAATGCCAGTTAATTTCTTTATGTGTTAAGTTTTGTTCATGTAATTATAAAGAACTTAAGCAACTATTCCAAAAGTATTACGTTTTTGTGTGCAAAAAATATACTGTCCAAGACTTAGACGTTTATTATTGTTTGAAGTGCCCAGTGCCACCTCGACCATTTCTGGTCTTTTGTAGCGCTACGGACGTTATCTTGGACTTTAGTTCATCAAAGTAAAAGGTCGAATCAGAATCAGAAGGTTGCGTGTTCATATCACGTCGGGGTCATCAATGTAGTGAAACTACTGTTGCGTGTTCAGATACTATTTTATTACTCTCCTTGTTAGTAAATTGTGTTAGTATTTATAGTCTAATTTAATCGTGTATGAGCTAAACACATATACACACATTCAAACAGAGATTTAGCTGACTAGTAAAAATATTATAAGTAAATAATTAATAAATAAATTATTGGGGTCGCTGTTATTGAGGTGACATACATATGTGTGTTCTAACAACTAATAATAATATGCTTACAACATCTTCTGATAATCCTTTTAGAACTGTATTTTTCTGAAAAACAAATATAACTTACTACTATAAATTAAAAATACTCATGACTCAAAATTCCCTTCAAAGATTAAAAGAGAGCTGATGATATTTAAACGGTTGAACAGATTGTTCTTGAATTATAGCTAAGAACACTCTCGATCAAGTCAAGAAAAGTGAGACAAAAACCAAATAAAAAATCGGTCCTTTGCTGCGACTTTTCACTGCTTTTTGCGGCAGGGTTTAAAAACAGGCTAAGACTACGCTAGTAGTACTCCTACTACAAAAGGATTTTTTTTCGTTGAATATTCAACGAAAATTTACCGTTCGTAAGCAAAACGAATCGTTTCTTGAATATAGGAACGCGGCATAAATCATTTATTTTACTGAATTTAATGATACTATTAACATCTACCTACATATTTTACTTAACTTTATATTATTATTATTAATATAGTACATTGAGTAAAAGTTAAATACAATTTTTATAACCTTTTTTGTGCTCTGGTTTTTAGTGACTCACAGAATGTATGAAAAGTATAATAATATAATACAATAATCTTTCTTTGTCTTGGGCAAATTTGAATCCTTGAATGCATTGTAAGATCCAAGTGTAAAACTCCTCGCTTTCGCGATACAAGTCTCAGTAACTTAGGTAGGTAGCTTTACATGTACAAAATGTAGTGTAAACACACTCTAGCATAAAATTTATACATCTATTATAGATGTAATTTGTGTTATCTTTGTGATGCCTTCCTTGTAATGCTGGTACTGGTAAGGCTGCATTTACTTAATCTGTAAAGCCCACGTGAGACGTGGCTGCAACAGGTCGATAATATAATCAACCAGTACGTTCACACGGTAGGTCAAATTCGTAGCATCTCCTTTATTTTGGGATTTGTATACTCTATGCTGCGTTGTAGTGTCAAGCGAGTTTGTAAGCCAGTAGAGAGCAACGGACAAGTAGTAAAGTTTTGAAAATGTTTTTTATGCCTTTAATCCTATGATTTAGAACAAAGAATAATGCATCTTATGATAGTAGAACACCATGAAGATGCACGCATGCCCAAGAGTGCTGATTTATTATTACGATTTACGACGATTTCGGGTCTTTTGTAGCGCTCTCTTGATTTTAAGTTCACTGTTCAAACTGATGGCTTCGAGAAACCTCCAGATCCTATCTGCAGTGAATGTTTGTATTTCCTGCGATTGCATGATGTGCAACCCTAGGTGCAGCATTAGTGGGCCACAAAAACATTGAATATGCATTGCAGTTTCTTCTGCCTCTCGACAGAATCTGCATATTATGTTATTGTCAAGTGCTGATTCAAGGTAAATTGCTTAATTACGTATCCTCATTGCATGCTATATACTAACACTACACCATACTATACATTAATTAAAAAGTAATTTATAACAGTATAGTGCCAGTACACTGCTAGCATATGCCTTTAATGGTGGTAAGCTGCTACTCACAGTGCTTAAAATGGTCAAATTTACTGAAAAAGTAGAAAAAGTTATAAAATTACGAAAGGACATCTGTGTCAATTCTCCAAATATTCAAGAATGTTCTACTTATGGTATCTCTAGCACCTTACCTGTGTATATCTGTTAAATTATAAACCAATAGGCTATAGCCTATCCAGACTTCAGACCACTAACAAATTTCCCCGAAGTTTAAACAATTTACTTTCAAACACTAATATCTGTTTCCGCACAGTTCATCACATCTTGCCCCACTTTCTAAGCATTAATCATAATAACAAATTCTGGTGCAAAATCTACTTGCCCAATTAACTCGACCGATAATCTAAACAGGTCACAGGAGTCATCGAGTGCTGGTTTCTGTCTGTCCGTGTGTTCTGCAAAATTGTGGCTGCTGTTGAAGAGAATTATGAGCCGACAATAATGAATTTTGCATGAAGGTAAAGGGCTGGTGGCTCTTGTAATAAACATATAATAAAATAAAGTAGGTTACCTTCAAGTCTGTGTTTACCTGACTTACAAGAATGTTTAATATTCGCCTGTCCTTATGTTGACAGCTTGTTTATATATATATCTTAAAACTAAAGAAAATTAACATTGGAATACTTGTTTTCTTTTTAAACGACGAAAGACGAAAGGGTTATAAATTCGATGCATTTAGTTTTAATGTGTTTTAGTCCGATTTGATGATATTATTGTTAGCAATAATCTCATCCCTATTGCTATAAACTGACTACTAAAATCCATAAATGACAGTAACTGTACAGTACAGTAACTCAATCAGCCCTCAAGTGAAGTTATCAAACTTATAATATACACACCAAACCTTTTTGTCACGCCACTATTTTCCACCATTTTTCAGGCCGAACAATGGCGTGACGCTACCGGTATAACTAGTCATTTATGTTTTATCATTTAATATAGTGTCATTTTTAATAAATTGATACCAAGTTTTTGACGTAGAGACAAAATTAATTAAATAAATACTCGACGTTGATTTTAAGTAAATTTGAACTCTAAGTAAATTTCTCGTAACGTCTATTCTTACTTCATTCTCGAATCAATTTCAAAAGGTAATCAAATATAACTAAAATCATATTAATTTATGCCACAACTTCAATAGTACTTAGTACCAATAAAAACTACATAAATGTTAACTTAATACTACTTGATCTCTTACTACTAATACAAAATATAAAAAAAAAACTATTAAAAGATTTTTATCCCTCGCCCACATAAATATGTCAAACAAAGCATTACACACGCCCTTATACAGTGATTAAAGTACACATATTCCCACATTTTCTATAACATTTACTTGTGCGCTACAACACTGTAACTAATTGTATTGAATTTATAAAAAAACTTCCGCATTATAAGTATCTCTGTATCGCGAGCCCGGGGTCGGCCTTGGAACTCCTCCCCTATAGCTATTGTCTGTCTCAACAATTTGTAAATCGTCGATAAGGAGCCTGAGATTTTATAGGGAGGAGATACTGTCGATATTTTATTTCTTCTTATAATCATAAAAATGTATGCTTTTATATTATATGTGTTCTTACTTAGGTTCATGATATTTAAAAATTGATCAAGATTATTTAACTTATTAGAAACCTTAGCTAAAACCTTTTTGGAACAAAGAAACATAAACAGGAAAAATTGAAGGATACTTCTGTATCCTTATTAATTAAGAACATATGATTTTAATCACGTGTATATTTCGGGGATGCCCGACTAGTTTTGGACCCGACGAGAGCCCTTTATCAAGGGGTGAGACATTTTGTATGTATGTCCTTATGTATCTTGTAGACTTTAGTGTACTTACGTAGGAAGCTTAATTGTTACAGCTCTAAGAGAAGCAAACCTGACAAAAAACTCTTAGCGACCACGAGGTGGTCCTATAAGAATACCTTTGCCGATTTCTTTTTTAATTAGTAACCTTAAAATATATATTCTCGCACAATACAGAATTGAAAATTCAAAATACTTTTAAAGTTTTCTGTTCTGTTCGGTTCTCATTACCCAGTTGAATATTAACATACATTGTCAAATATAAAATAACTGTGTATTACCTTGTATACACCGAGTGAAATAAAATCACGGCTATCAAATCCTGACCCTAATACTTAAATAAAAAGGTATTGTCAATTATCCCCGTTAAAAGTTTAATCACGTACAATAAATAAAATCTCAATTCACTATCGATAACAATCGGGACTATAACATCACTACGGTTGCGCTCGCGCAGAAAATCGTTATTCAATTGCGCCTGCCCCTACTACGGACCATAACTGCTACTATCGAATACGTGTCTTGAATTATATATATCATGCATACTTCAGTATAGTTGATAAAGACTTGTGTATTTTATAAGTTGCCAATAGTAAGAATGGTCATAAAACATAGTAGTAGTAAGTCGTACAAATAACTGTCGGCTTATTTTAGAAGCATTTATTTGCAGTTACTATTGCGTATTTTGTTGTATTCTAATGTATGGTAAATAGCTTTTATTGTTTAGTGTTATAAGAAAATTGATACTATTGCTAACTAACAAAAGGTTAAGTAATAAGCTTTCGTTTATTACTTGCGTCAATTTTAATAACTTTAATAATTATAATGGTTCTCTTTTTTAACATCACTGGGTACACCATTATGACAGCCTGTTACATTATATTAAGAATCAATCACTACACATTTGTTGTGTAGTTACTCTAGCGAGCTTTGTTAGTTATGATAGTTTATTACACGAACAACATCAGGACCTACTTTACCTATTTCGCGCACTGAAACATGATACTAACAATGAGCTTAATAGACCATTAATTTAATATAATGTTTATCGTTAAGATTGTTAGCATTAAATAAGTGCTTTGATAATTGATACATTACAAGTATCAATAAAATTTGTTTTTATTAATCGCTACTTGTTGACACTTAATTAAGTACAGTAAACGTCATTGATACTTATTAAAGTTATAAAGTTGTACTTATGTGTGTATTTGATTTACTCAAGGCAGAAAATTTTCAATTATTTTCATAACTACATACTTAATACAGGAATATGTTATCTAAATGATAGTATGTATACACTGTATCTATATTTAGCGGCTACGGATTTCCTGACTTTGCCAACTACGTAGAATGATGTAGTATCAGAAACCACACTCATTAGGTCTGAGAAACACTTTGATTTTATTTATGTTCGCCAGGAATATACACCATAGTATTCTTAATTGAAACCATTAAAGAGTAAGCACATCTTTTGACACACTTTATTGAGTAAATTTTGCGACTTTTATTAAAATATAAGGCGTATATCGTCCTTTTTTTTAAATTTTGGATTTACTATTCTATGTTTTACATTTATTTTCATCTTTAGACATTTCAAGCGCAGTAATTAATGTTTAGTTATTATTTATTACTAGGTATTCCCCGCGCGGCTTCGTTATCTGTCAGTGAAAATCCCGCGGAAATCGATAAACCCGTTTCGGGGATTAGCCAAAACAAACAGACAGATTTTAAAAATAGATTTTTTGGTATATACCGTGTAAACATTCGGATGCATTTAGAAAAAAGCTGTTATTATTTATTTATTTATTTGTGAAAAGTACGCTTACAGATTACTGCCATTACATGACAGAAAGTATTAGGATTTTATTAGGAAAACATTATGACATTACAAACAGATTCTTTATTATATATATTTATTTGTATAGATCGGTGTTTTGTTTTCTTTTTTTAAATCAAAAATATCTCAAGTCCATCAAGCAGCTACTCTCATTACCCTCTATTACTTCTGAATCTTATTTTGACTTACGACTTTTGGTTATTATTATCAAATACTCCCGATATCTTTGATTTGGAGTATTTGATAATAATAATAATTTTAGTAAAATAGTATTATATGTACCAAATGTTTTAAATTTTATTAAAATAGAATTGTAACATCGTCTTGTGTTCGACACGTAGCAAACGTGGGTGTTGCTGATCGTAAAAAAATGTCGCTCGCGTCGTTGTCATAATATTTCGATACTAAAAAGCCCCATAGACAAATCGCCTGATATTTATTACACATTTGGAACGTCAAATAAATATATTTTATTCGCAATAAAAATGTCGACGGCTATAATTCCCAGTCCCTGTTGCTGCAGGTACGGACTACCAATCTACATTAATACATTATTAGCAACTCTTTTGTAAAAAGAAAACATTAAATTGACCATAAAAAAACATTATGACTACATCTTGACTTGACTGGCCTGTTCGTAGAGTGGTTGGTGGCCCTGAGCCAGAGGTCGTGGGTTCGATTCCCACCCAGGACAAATAATTTTGTGATGAGCACGATAATTTGTTCTGTGTCTGGGTGTAATTTATCTATAACTAGCCACCCACCCCGATTTCGCACCGGTACAAATTATACACCTAAACCTTCCTCATGAATCACTCTGTCTATTAGTGAAAACCGCATGATAATCCATTCAGTAGATTTTTTAGTTTATCGCCGACAGACAGACAGACGCGTCGGGGGACTTTGTTTTATAATGTGTAGTGATATGTATGTATTTAGAAATATATAAGTATGTTTATCAGCAGTCTGGTTACCATAGCCGTGTGTGAGATGTGTGGAGCTATTATTAATTATTATCTTGACCATAAAAAGAGTGTACATTTTGACAATCTGTTATTACAAACTCTAAATCTATGGCTTTGCAAGATAGGCATTAAAATCTTGACTTTAATGCCTAGCTTTCAATGATGATATTAACGCATCTGAAAATGAGAATTACACTTGTGTAATTCTCACTTTCAAATGCGTCAACTTCATCATTCAAACGTGATAAAATGATTTCATTTGTACGAGATTAGGAACAAGAAATAACTAGCCACTTTTTATTAAATTTCGCTTTGTAGATTTTAAGGAATCATAACAATTCTAAATGTTTACGTTCATCCACCTTGACTTTTAAAACACGGCGCCGATTGATGTATTTTAGATAGATCGGCTAAACATAGCGATTAAACTCTTTGAATATTGGAAGAAATGATTTGTTACGTTCACAGAGAGATGTATTGCTTTCTATAACTTAAGTTATATAACAGATGTAGTGGCCGGCCCGACCGGAGTGATACCACGGCCTCACAGAAATGCAATTTTGTCACCGAGTAAGTGAGGTTACCGGAGGCCCTACGAGTGAGTGAGGTTACCGGAGGCCCTAACCCTTTCCACCTTGGACGCATGTTGCATTAAATCTTAGGCTAGATAGAGCATAGTATTTGAGTCTAAAATTTTTCAAACCTACAAATTGATGTTATGTTTCATTGCGAAGTAAATTTGTTTTATGCATGTGACGTGTTGTTTTTGTTTAGATAATTGTGTATTTAACTTTCTGGGTGTTACGCGTGATGTGTTTCAATGAGTTTGTTTGCATATTGTTTGTTATTCAATTACTATAAGTGAGGACTTGTTATTGGCTCTCTGGAAACTAAATTCTCCATTTTTATTATATTGTTATATAGCTGTAAGTCTTCCATGCATTAAATAAATAAAAATAAGAGAAAGCCGCTTAGCCGCTCGACCAATGGACCCTGCAAGTCAGCTTACAGCAAAGGATCTATACCTATACTGTCAGCGATGGCAAAATCAACGTTTTGCCGTGCTTTTGTAGAACCTTATATATTTATAGGTTTTATTTGGTTGATAATTTGGTGGCAGAAGCATTCACAGACCACGATAAACCCTAACATTTTTTTACTAAGTTATACAGTATAAGTTAATCACTACATATTATAAAATAAAGTCCCCCACCGCGTCTGTCTGTCTGTCTGTCTGTTCGCGATAAACTGAAAAACTAGTGAACGGACTTTCATGGGTTTTTCACTAATGGACAGAGTGACTCATGAGGAAGGTTTTGGTGTATAATTTGTACCCGTGCGAAGCCGGCGCGGGTTGCTAGTACTTTATAAAGGTGAAAAGAACTGTAATCCCATTGGCAAAGTCCCGTAGTAAATCGGCCTCTCATGCAACGTCTCGCGTAAGCTTTATATATAGAAATCTGGCGAAATATGCTTTGTTTGTGTTACGTTAAGTATTAGTTTCTGTTCGTCTGGGTAATCCTTGGCCAGCTAATGTTTTGGATAGTGGCAAATTAATTTATTTTTAGATGCGTTTTGGAAGGTGAGTGAGAACAAGATAAATGTGAGATTATCAGATATGATTGGTACGTAAGCAAATAAAAGCCTAATTCTTGGTACATACCTAGATATTTTTCATGCTTAAACTTTGGAACCCGCTATTGTAACCCGCTAATGTAACTTCCACTTCAGGGGGAAAGGTCAAATTAAAATACGCAAATGCTGTCGCTAAAGTATGCCAATCCACAAGTATCACGTCCGCGTTGGATATCCTATGAAAATGCTTCTATGACGTAATTAAAGAGCCTAATATAAACCGGTGTTTGGACTTTATTTCTTATGTAAAACAGAATGGATTTGGGTTTCTTTGTTATTTGCTATCGATTAAACGATAGTGCGTACATCTTTAAAATAAATGTAAGTTATTTTTTTACATAGTCAAGTATTCTCTAAATTTGGGAAAGATTACCTTTTTACGTAGTAAATAAGTACTTGTTTCAAAACCGTTCAACTAAATAAAGAA
This sequence comes from Callimorpha dominula, assembly GCA_949752705.1. NCBI lineage: Eukaryota > Metazoa > Arthropoda > Insecta > Lepidoptera > Erebidae > Callimorpha > Callimorpha dominula. Next base: position 14,123,516 of record OX457011.1, read on the forward strand.
TTATACTCTCTTGAGGTACATTCTACCATCTAACCACTCGCCGCTAGCAAGGCATTCATCCTCACACCTTGGAATATAAATGGTCGCACACGGTACAGTTCCATAGGAATTTCCTTCCGCAAACGCTATGACTGTGAAATGAGCTCCCTGCCGAGGTTGTTCCAAGGGAAAACCGAGGGGTTCTTCAAGAAATTAATGTAAGGATCAGCAACGCGAAAGCGAGTCGCCTGGAATTGCAAGCGTCCATAGGCTACGGTAACCGCCAACTACTCCTTAATGTTCAAGACTAAATCATTGTGTGACTAAATCATTTGACTAAATCATTTTGTGAAATTTGTAGTTCTAGCACTAATTACACCACTAAATAATAACAAAAAAAATTAAAACATGGAACGATACTTATATTAAATATATTATACTGACTAAAAATATACACCAGGCGAATTTAAAACTGTAGTACGATGCACTTAAATAGGAGAGAAATGTTTGAGATGACCGCAGTGTCACACTGCCCGTGAACTATGTGCGAGGAGCTGTGACTATGTTTAATGAACCGTTCTTTGTATAGGAATGAAGGAAATGTATGCGTATCGCCACCCACATTGAAGACAAATCATTCATTTAAGTTTATTTAGGAATAATAAGCTCCATTTATATTTATTTATTTAAACTTCTTGGTAGATATGCAGATTTAATGTCATTGTCAAGCTCTACCAGTCAAATATTTTCGTCATTAAAAATACATGGTATTTTAGATAAAAGTATATACGCAATGGCACCAAAATTTTATAGCAAATTACCTGAAAAAAATAAAATTATAAATATATAAATATATATTATGTAAATGACTTTAAAGCTAAACTTTTGACCTATTAAATGACGAATCATGTTATAGTGTTATAGAATATTTGAAGACGTATATACTTAAATTGTTTTTTTTTTTTGTTATATCACATATTTTTCAATTAGCAATTAATTACCATCATTGACATTTAATATGATTGACATTCTTTTTTTTCTATATTTTATTTAATTACATTTGTATGCCTAATGGCGTAACATGGCTTGTACCTTTTATACGTATTGAACATCTGTAACCACCATATGTTTGACAAATAAATAAATTGAATGATCTTTTTATAAAAAAAAAAAAAAAATTGATATGTTGTCCTAACATTAGTACATTGTAGTTAAAATACTTGATTACTTAATAGTGCTTGTAACGACCTAAAATACCACTTGCTCGATATAGTTAAGTTCTTTTATTGATTTATCCTACACCTTTAACTAATGAGCTAAAAAAACATGAAATAAATGAAATATAGTTTAAAAAACAAAAAACACACGTTTTAAAAAAGGAAATGACAGTTCCACTATCTACGCAGGAGCCAGGAGACCCCATCATCAGACCACCGTTATTAAGCCCCATCTGTTGGACTCATCAAAACGAATCATATCAGCACAAACTTGAGGGGTTTACTAGTAGCCATAGCCACTAAAGAGTTCTACTAAAACTGCTTGTTATTAAATATATATATATATATATATATATACATATATTTATTTATATCTCTATTTACTTCAAATTGTGTTTATGATACAAGTTGCTATTAGAAGTTACATTCTTAAACAATTCATTGTATTATAAACTAATTTAGCAGCGCCCCGCGGTTTCACCCCCGTAAGTCCCGATCCCGTGGGAATATCGGGATAGAAAGTAGCCTATATGTTAATCCAGGTCTCCAGCTATCTACATACCAAGTTTCATCGCAATCGGTTCAGTAGTTTTGGCGTGTAAGTGTAGCAATCATCCATACATCCATACTCACAAACTTTCACACGTTTATAATATTAGTAGGATGTTTAACTGGCCTGTTGGCCTAGTGGTTAGTGACCCTGACTGCTACGCCATAGGTCGTGGGTTCGATTCCCACCCGAGTCTGGGTGTTCTTTGTGTCCGTTGTTTCTAAGTCCCACGCGACACAGGAGTCATTCCTAATGCGGGAGTTATCTTTTTGAAACAAAGAAAACAAAAAACACAAACGTTTGCGGCCAGTGCGATCTTTCAACCGCTTGGAAGACTTGGGTAGCTACCCAACTCTTCCAAGCGGTTTAAACATCAATCAATCAATCAAGATCAATCGGTTTAAAGAGTAATACATAGCTATGTATTACTAAAAGACATTGTAATGTACATTGTAGTAACTTCATCTACTTTTAAAATTTTGCAGAGATATCAATTCCGCTAAGGTGTGTTCACAATGGTTTATTATCAAGTCGGGTGGACGTATACAATGCAATAAAAATATCAATAATGCAATTGAAACCCTATGTCGCACTGTGGTAAAGCATTCAACTTCAAAGTCAAGTCTCACGGGTTTGATTTCAGTGAGTGCAATTATTTGTATGCATAAATATGTCCATTTGAGTTTCTATGTTATAGTATGTATGTACCTATATGCGCAAAAATTATCTATGTATATAATTTGGGTCTAGAAATCGTTATGAAATATATCCTACAAAATTATTAATATCTTATACAAAGTGTTCCCTCCGTCGCAAAAATAATTCTTTACTGTAATACAGTTTTCATGAAGTTAAAAGCTCATATACATACATGTTTATATTATCAAGAACTGACTGAACTGTTTCTTTCAAACATTTCAAAATCCTTTTCAAAATTTTTAGCTCGGTCAACGTCTCGACACCACTCAATAATAAAAGAAGTAGTTTTTACAGAGTATATAAGTGGGTCACGTATCTGAAACTAATCATCTAAACAATAGCCCTCTGTCCAATGAGCTGTATTGGATAACGAGCCAGCTATGAGCACGAAGGGGAGCTGAGTAGTCTTGTGTTTTGGGCTCACGGTTGCGGAGATTTAGATCGTATTTATGTGCGGGCTCTTCAACCTATTTGTCTACTGGATGTTATTCAGGGTTTTGTGTTCCATGTTCAACTATGACATGAGGTCTAGTTTCCATAGATAGGTAGTACATAGCTTTGGTTTTGTTTGGTTGTCAATGGGGTTTGTACTTTTAAAGTTGCCAAAGTACAATTTTTTTGGGCAATTTTGATGGGACCGCAGTGGAATAAGGAAGAACTTGGTTCTCAGTTCATGTTGTAACAAGTTTTTTTTTTTTAAAGAATAAACCCGCATTATTATGCGTGTTTATTCTTTGACACTGAACTTTTAAGCTCTTTAAAAGACACAGAGCAGGAAATCCCAGAACCCTAAGACGAGCAAACACACCCAACAGAACAATACAATGAACATTACTACAACGCTCATCACACAAAACAAACTCTCATCACAGATTCAGTCCGCACACACACGACAGAATACTTTACGCGTATCGACACATTTTTCAAACGAAAATTCTCAGAATCGAGTGCCCTATTCTGGATTCGTCTCACTACTCGATCGTTCGTAGCGAATGTCAAACGGGAGATACAAATCTTAGGGACACAATAGGTGTTGTTAACACCTCCTTGTGTTTAAGATAGATAACAAAACAATGGGTGGTGGTAGAACGGCTTTACAATGAAAATAAGTCGTATGCAAAAATTTGTGTGGTGTGAATTATGGCAATTGAAAATATTGGCAGATGTATACAAATATAAAACTCAGCAACAGTTACTGACAATATCAGCGCCTGACATATTTTCTTTTATAAACATAGCTTATAAAAAAAGCAATGTTGTAGAGATGTACAATTATATATAATTAATAGTTCTATCTACGTATATAAATATGTTATGAATATAAGTTTCTAAGAAAATGTCGCAATCGACGTTACAGTTGCAGTAAAATGTTACCTCACTCTCAGTATTTTATTTGACTGCATCTGTAATATATATCCTTTTACTCACATTCCCTCATTCGTAATCACGCACTCGCTAACTGTAAAGTACTTTATCACTGAGACGCACTTACTCACTGCGGCCCACTCCGTCACGCACAATCACAAAACGACACACATTGTAAAAGGAATAAATGTCCACCGTATTATCTCAATTAGTCAAAAAATTTAAATAATGTAATCAAACAAAACATTAGTTAATCACGTACGAAATGAATTCAAACGGGACGTTCTAATTCTTACAAATGTAACGTGAGCCGGTGCGGTACAAATTATGTGTTTTGATTAGGGATGTCACAAAGCAGGACATCAAAGGATAGTGGGATTTAAAGCCAAATTCAGGGCTTTAAATATAAAGATATAATTTTTTATTCTAATTGTTATAAGTCTATGTTTTTATATAAGTTTAACTTGTTTTCTTCGTATGAGCTACCTGCCAGCTGCAACACCAGGGATAATTTTAATCCCAAGAAGTAAGAACCCAAATAGGCATGAAAATGTAGAGAGATGGAGAGTCACCGACTATTTTAAAGAGAACCTTTCTTAAAGAATATATTGGCTGGCTAAACAAGACATAAAATACGTTCAAAAGTTGAAGAAAACCTATATTTCGTTATGTTAATATGCCTGTCACAAAAACTAAATGACATGCAGCTTCATATAATGCAATGACAATGAAATAAACTGCACTGCAACTATTGCAACCATAGTTTTAAATGTCAGACAAGCTGTTACATTTTCATTTAACTACGCCATAATTCTCGAATGACTGCATTCCTGTCAACCCTAATTGAAGCAGCGATGTCTACCATTAGCATTCTCCGCATACAAATTCTTGTAGATTGTCCACGGTAGTGTTTCTTGTAAACACACTGATTTACAGAATACGTCTTCAAGTACACCAATAGTAAGTGACTAGGCTCTGTGATATTTACGCTAGTAGTACTCGTATTGTCTGGCAGTAAACCAATAGAAATAGTGTTCTAATATTTCTAGTTTGGTGACGAAACTTTTTTTTTCTTTAAAGTGTCGATTTCGGCTACGTACCCGTTGGACCTCCAAGATTAGACCCTATCACAAATGTACCCGTTCGACCTCATTTTTAAGTCCCTTTGGACCCTCTTCCAAATAGAATAGTCTAAGTGCCAGTTGGGCCTCTTTTTTAGTACCATTTGGACCTTCAAAATTAAAATTACTAAAAAAGGGCCCGTTATACCTCTTTTTTAGTACCGTTTGGACCTTCAAATAAATATGTGTTCATTTGGTATTTGTTCGATGTTATTTAGTTAGAAAAGGTACAGTTATGTTGAAAATTGGTTATCAGAATTATAAAAAAATGGTGAAATACCATAAGCAAATACAGGCACACTAGCAACACATAGTACTCCGTAGTCTTTCATGTACAAAAACATGCATGTTTTATATTTAAAAACTTAAAGATCAGTAAAATTTGAAAAATACGTGATTTGATTGGAGTAGGTGATTTTGTTTATAATTAACCGTTGTTGTTTTTATATTTTTGATTAAAAATATTGATTTATTGTATAGTGCTTTATTTTTGATCAAGTGTCTCTTTTGTGCACGATTGTATTTTGGCTTTTCATACGATGTATAAATGAGGTCCAACGGAACACGTTTTTTCATAGAGGGTCCAATGGGCACTAAAGTATAGGCACAATCCAAGTTTGAAGGTCCAAACGGTACAGGGAGGTCCAAAGGGTCATATTTGTAGATGAGGTCCAAATTTGGAGGTCCAACGGGTACGTAGCCTCGATTTCGGTCGGCATCCGCAACAACTTTTTTTTACCTGTGTTCGTAGTCTCAGATTACATTCCTTTTGGATATATGACATGAATTTCAAAATATACCTGTGTTCTTAGTGTCAGATTACATTCCTTTTGGACATATGACATGAATTTCAAAACATCCTTGATTTTTTTTACCTACTCAATGTGATTATGTATTTCTATTTCAGGAAATAGTACAAAAAATGATGATGAAAAATTAATTTGTATAATAATTATATTCGTGGGTATATAATTTATTCATGACAGGAACAATATTCACCTCAGTGCTGGTCTATATTGAATATAATTATTTTGCTAACATACTTAATTAATTCATATAATATGTACATAATCTCCCATGTATATATATTTTTTTAACCAATGTTCATGAATGGAAATTAGTATAGTGTACATAAATATATCTTCTAGCATATTTAATACATGAAGGTGGGTACATAGCTTGTTTTAAATGTACTGTGTGGAATTATTCGAAATATGCCAATTAATACTATACAACAAAATCGTTCTCGATATGTCTAAAGTTACTGGAAAGACATTGCATTACTACAACATTATCCATTTCCATCCAACATTTAAACCATAGCGAATCAAGTGCTATCTATGTATATAATCTCGGGGAAACAGCATCCTTTACACAATGAGTCATTCAATTACGTCTAGCAGGACGTGTTGCAATTATTAAATCTTATTGTCTTATTGTAAGATTGTAAAGGCACTTGTCGCCAACTCCTTGCAAGCGACATTTAACGTTCGTAGAATACAATATTATTGTCATTATTACAGTTTATTGAGAAAAACAAACTTGAATTTTATAAGTTTATGACTCAATTGTGTTACTAACGAATAACAATTACTACAAGAATTGAGTAAAACCTCAAGATTTGGGAAATGTCTTCATCTCCTATCTATAACGTCGAGTTCTATTATATTAATAATAATAATAATAACTCCACACATTTCACAGACGGCCGTCTGATCCCAAACTAGGCAGAGCCTGTACTATGGTAACCAGACTGCTGATAAACATACTTATATATTTCTAAATACATACATATTATAGATAAATTACACCCAGACACAGAACAAATTATCGTGCTCATCACACAATTATTTGTCCTGGGTGGAAATCGAACCCACGACCTCTGGCTTAGCAGTCAGGGTCACTAACCACTAGACCAAGAGGCCAGTTAAATATAATAATAGTCTATCGGTATTAAAAAAAAAACAACTTTAATACTTTCTCTAAGTTAGAGAAACACTGTTTTAATCTATATAGTAATATGCGAAGAGAACTATTTTCATTCTATAGAACATTTTCATTCTATAGAACATTTTCATTCTATAGAACATTTTCATTCTATAGAACATTTTCATTCTATAGAACATTTTCATTCTATAGAACATTTTCATTCTATAGAACATTTTCATTCTATATATACATAATCTTTGATCAAGCGCATAGCATTCCTTGACACCTTATATAGTTTACGACTTTTGATGACATACATAATTAGTGGTGCGGCGGTAGTGCAATCGACTGCGACGCCGGGATACGCGGGTTCAATTTTCGCTCCGTGCAAATATTTGTGTACATGTATATGCTTATATATACGTTGGTCTAGGTATTTCTAGGTATAATATTAATGTTTCTGGGAAAAATAGGTATTCAAGTTACATTAGTATCTACATGCTATGCGGAATTTGGGTCTAGATAGCAATGTCTAAAATATCTTAGAATATTTTATTTTATTACTAGCAGCCCGCCCCGGCTTTGCACGGGTAGCAGGGACATCTTTAACAATCATTAACATATTTTAATCAATTTACAGAAAATCATAACAAATTATACCCCTAAACCTTCCTCATGAATCACTCTGTCTATTAGTGAAAACCGCATGAAAATCCGTTCAGTAGTTTTTCAGTTTATTGCGAACAGACAGACAGACGTGGTGGGGGACTTTATGTTACAACTAGCAACCGCCCCGGCTTCGCACGGGTACGAATTATACACCAAAATCTTCCTCCTGAATCACTCTGTCTACTAGTGAAAACCGCATGAAAATCCGTTCAGTAGTTTTTCAGTTTATCGCGAACAGACAGGCAGACAGACGCGGCATGGGACTTTAGTTAACCACGTTGGGGATAAAAATTAAACAGGCAAAGAGAAGAACAGAGTTTTATATTATGTAGGAATCCAACTTCGTGACTGTCTGTTGAAGTCACATTACAATTTAAATATTCATGACTTCAAGTTAATACTATAAAGAAAGGACATGCATCGTACAGAGAGTATAAGTGTAACGTGTTATGTGTAAGTGACACTTGTCTGGACTCTTTGATTAGGGGGAGTCTACTGGCCGTCTTGAATTTGTCATAGGATTGCATGGAGAGGTTATTGGACGGTGTTTTTTTCTGTGACTCGAGGAGGTTCATCACTTTTAAATTGCTATAACTTAACATATCGCGGGTGCATGTTTTAGAATCCAGGTAGGTAGTGATACAATATTGCTTTAGTTTTATACTATTAAATATTTTGTTTTGTACAAATAAATGATAGATAATTATAATTATGTATGATTTCTACTGTGAGAGTGTTGGTATAATTGGAAAATAAATATTTAATTATAATTTTAATTAAATATATAATAAACTAGCAACCCGCCCCGGCTTCGCACGGGTAGCAGAGACATCTTCAGCAATCATCAACATATTTCAATCAATGTACACAAAATCTTAATAAATTATACACCTAAACCTTCCTCATATATCACTCTATCTATTAGTGAAAACCGCATGAAAATCCGTTCCGTAGTTTTTCAGTTTATCGCTACCAGACAGACAGACGCGGCGGGGGACTTTGTTTTATAATATGTAGTGATGTAGTAATAGTATTTAAAAATAAAAACTACCCTTTCCTACCATTGAATTTCCTTAACTACCTGTCGCTTACAATACTCTATAATTTTTTCCATCTTTAGTCGTCCCCAAAGTGCTCCGTTGACGGCAATAGAGGCTTTGCCCCATATTACGTCAGTTGAACCAAATTATACTAATGGAAACTAGTCGGGCATCCCCGAAATATACACGTGAGTAAACCCGTATATTTATCCTTAATTAACATGAATACCATTTACGAAAGTTTTTATTAAAATTATACCTTGTTTGCAAAGTGTGGGTGTTTAATCAGGGATATAATAGGCGTGAGTATGTGTGTTTATTAGATACAAAGTAATAGATTTTTGATCATGGGAGAGCCTCGCTTCGGCACGTATGGGCCGGCTCGACCGGAGTGATACCACAGCCTCACAGAAAAGCGGCAGTGAAGCAATGCTTGCATTCCTTTTCGCCGCGTGAGTGAGGTTACCGGAGACCCTAACCCTTCCTTTGTTTTCCCCCTCACCCCCCTCTTCCCCTACTCCCACCTTAAAGGGCCATGCCCATGGGCGTCGGTAGTCATTTACCATCAGTTGACAGGTCTGCTCGTTGGCCCGCTATACCATAAAAAAAAAACATATTGATATCATGTCTTTTCAAGTTACCACCACTCTAATTTTAAAGTGACATGTTATTTTATATTTATTTAAATAACAAGCTTCAAAGCTCCAGTTTTTTAGTTTCAAAGCCCTTTAGAGTCCAGTACATTGAAACGTTAAGATAATACGATGGGGCGGCCCCATTGTACAATGTAAATGTACAGAACCCACTTGTCGTTAAGTGCTCACTGTTTTTTGACAAGTACTCTGTGTCTCTGTGTCTAGACAGAGAAGTAATGAAGAAAGTAAAATATATCTTCTGTGTTACAATATAAAGAACAGTGTAAAAATTACATAACATTTCTCATAAGAAATGAGCTGCGATAGGGAAGAGCTCTGAGGAATCTTCTGTAAGAATGATATTCCTTAAAAAAAAGGATTGACGTCTCATGACACGTGAGCCTAATCAGCTCCTGTTTATATACTGAGTGTTGTTTTCCATCACTTTCCTTCTTTTTTATATGTGCCACCAAAAAATCGAAATCAAAACAATCTGCGTTGTTAGCCAGATTCATGATTCATGTATCATTCATGATTCATGGATTACATAATCTTAAAAAAAATTCCATTGATTGTACTTTTTGGTTGCGTACCATTATAAAAAAAAAAATATATATCTGTACAACATTAGACACTATAATATTCTGTGAATATTTCAAGCGTCTGCCTGTTGCCGTTATTAATTTCGAGGAAAAACGGCAAAAAGATCAGGTTTGTTGTATGGGAGCCCCACCTAAATAATTATTTTATCCTGTTTTTAGCATTTGTTGATATAGCGGCAACAGAAATACATCATCTGTGAAAATTTCAACTGTCTAAGTATCACAGTTCATGAGATACAGCCTAGTGACAGACGGATGGACAGCTGAGTCTTAGAAATAGAGTCCCGTTTTACCCTTTGTGTACGGAACCTAAAAACTACATCTACTAAAATGACTACATTTATAAACTTAAAAAGCAAATGCTATATCTAGACACAAAATATATCCGTATGCTTGTTTGTCATTCAGCATTTATTCATTGCATCAGATAATTTGCCATTAGAACAGAAAAGTTAAATATAAAAAAACTACAAATAGGAATAGCAAAAATAAAAAATTACAAAATAAAAAATTAGTTATGTGTCACGAAACGGGATAAACATTGTAAATTACGCACGTGTTTTTGCACAGTTCGTGGAACCTCCATGTAATTCGACTGAACAATTTCCTGTACACTTCCAGGCGAGTAATATTTGGCACTATAAAATAAACAACTTTGTTTAACTCGCAAACACGTCTTTGGGATAATCTCAAAGAGACACATTGTAACGTTAAAAATGTTTAAAATTCTGAAATTCTACGTTAAAAAATGAAAAGTTAATATAACATTGTACATAGTTGGAGTGAGCTTAAGATTGACTCGTATAATAATAAATAACTTAATATCTCCACACATCTCACACACGGCCGTCGGATCCCAAACTAGGCAGAGCCTGTACTATGGTAACCAGACTGCTGATAAACATACTTATTTCTAAATACATACATATTATAGATAAATTACACCCAGACACAGAACAAATGATCATGCTCATCACACAGTTATTTGTCCTGGGTGGGAATCGAATCCACAACCTCTGGCTCAGCAGTCAGGGTCACTAACCACTAGACTAATAGGCCAGTCAAATATCAAATAAAAATAGTGAATATCATACTCAATACAGACTCCAGATAGGGTACATTTCATTTAATGTTTCTTCTACTAACTCTGCTACTACTTTCTCTAAGTGTAGAGGGCAGGACCCTCCCTAGCACATCAAAGTGGGGGCGACCAAGTCTCCTGGGGATTCACCTAAGGCCCCGGCCATAAGACCTGGTGATCGTACACTGTGTGGTTTTCGTCGGTTCCAGTTCGACATACCATACCACCTTACTGTTTGGCCCCGTTGAGGTAATGAACTGTGGTTGTTTCCGCAAACAAAAAAAACCCAAAGGCCTACTTAAAAAAAAAAAAGTACCTAACTGTAAAATTACAACTTCTTTAGTCAGTTATTAAATTCTTTGACTATAAGTACATGTCCTTATTCAACAATCTCATCTTGAATGGCCTGTTGGGCCAGTGGTTAGTGATCCTGACTGCTAAATTAGAGGTCGTGGGTTCGATTCCCACCCAAGATAAATAATCGTATGATGAGGATGATGATTTGTTCTGTGTCTGGGTGTAATTAAATTATCTATAATAAGATGTATGTATTAAGAAATAGAAAAGTATGTATATCAGTAGCCTGGTTACCATAGTACAGGCTCTGCCTAGTTTGGGGTCAGACGGCCGTGTGTGAGATGTGTGAGGTTATTATTATTATATTGAAATCAATCAAGAATACAGATCTCTGAGTATTGTATCAACAACATTATAACTAGTCAAATCATAGAGGTACCTTCCACAAGTCAACGACTCAAGAGACCGGAAGTTACGATAATATTCCACAAGCTACCACGAATATAGATGATTGACTGCAATAAGACGTTGCCCGCACCATCCCACGTCCCGTTCCCACCTCCAGAACAACCCATAAAACGAATAGAGACGGAAGATATCGAATAAATGCATTTCACGTACAAGGAAGTGGGAATGATTCCTGATGCTTTAGAAATATTAATCGAGTAACCATTGAATATGAATGTAAATTTTTACACTGTTATGTAATTTAATAAATTATGGACTGCTGTGAAAATTGTTTGGGATGCTCGATTGTGTTAATTAGGTGACATGCTCGGAGCTCTGACAGAGATCTTAATCGATTGATATGTCTTTTAGTCAGCAAATTAGGTTAATTTTATAGGCTCGTCCATCGTGAATACCTCCCTTTTTAATCCTTTTTTGTACTGTATGCTACTTTTCATAAGTTTCATGTGTTTAACTCAAATGTATCATGTAGGATTTCCAGAACTCCAAGGTGACTTGTCGTAATAAATTAACGTCAAGAGCTACATTTACATTAGTACCCCAGTAGTAACACAGTGCTAATAGCCAACCGGCTGTCAACACTGTCATCGTAGAGCCAGAAAATAATCAGGTAGTAAAAACTCACAACTCTTTTTCGTTCACCATTCATAGTGTCTGCTTCTAATTTTTTACTAAATGTATCCGAATGTTAATACGATACTTACACCTAAAGAAACAATTTTTAGAATTGTTGTCTGTCTGTCTGTTTGTTCCGGTTTACCTCCGGATACCGATTTCCACGGGTCATTTGACTGGCAGATAGCTGGTGTTGTAAGGAGTAACTAAAGGCTACTTTTATATTGAAAAAAAGATTAGGAATCTGCGCAAAAAATATAAATATGTACACGCGAGCAAGTTACATGAAGCCTGAATTTATAAAAGGTTAATTTTTTTATTATGTAGCATGTTAAAATAAAATTAAAATGCATTCTGAGTTCCGTGAAACGGCATCAGTTGTTATTCAGCAATGTGAAAAGTAAGTAGTCTTGTTTTTTTCATACACCTATCTAAGGACACACCTATCGAAATCCGTCCAGACATTTGGAAGATACGAGGTAATAAAGAAATTTACAAACATACAAGATACGAAAGAAAAACATAACCCTTCCTTGGCAGTCGGGTAAAAAACTATATTTAAAGACAATTACTGAGCTGTCCAGCACGGCAGAAGAGGTGTGAACAGTCTCTATGTAAAGAAAGGACAAACCAACAAACAGATTTCGCATTTATAATACGTACGTAAACTTATCAACACTTAGACACATAAAAACTATCATATGCATACTTTTAATGTACCTACTTAATAATTTGGCACTAGCTATTAAAAAAAACTAAAGTAAGGAAGAAATAAAGTCATCAGACGATAAAATAAATTCTGACAAATTCATGTAAGTTCTCGTGAATAAAATATTTATTCATGAATAAAATAACTTAAAAATTATAAATTTATTAAAAATTAATTCGTACCCGGTACCAAGAGATAATAAACATCTTCAACAAACAATAGTACATAATATAAAGATTTGCGCACGCGCATCGTGATATATTACACAATATTTATTCAAAAGAGTATTATTTCCATAAAAATCGGTTAAAAAGTGACAAACGTCCGTCTTTTGTTAACATTATAAGGCTTTATAGTTGAATAATAGATATTCATTACATACCACAAGTACAAAATGTCAATATAAATACATTTTGTATAATGCCATTTAGTTTTATATTATATGTTTTCGTTGTTTAATAACATTTTTTTTCTTAAACATATGCACGGCATCCGCATTCATAAACATTGTCATGAGGTCGGGGGAAGTTGTTGCTGAGGTACCCAAATTATTGGGACCAATCTCACCACATTCAGACAAGTCTTGCTGACTGTCAACCACAAGCATGACAGTCAGCAAGTCCCATGTAAATTTAAATTGGCTATTTGTTAAACCAAATTATGAGTTGGGTGTCACTATCACAAGCCACAGACGCGTATTGTTGTCAGTGGCCTAACTAATTTTCCCTTTAAATCAAGGAAAATTAAATAATAGCTGAGAACTCTCTTATGACACGTTCCAATAAACAAGAAACGATTCGTTTTGCTTACAGACGGTAAAATTTTGTTGAATTTTCAACGAAAATTTTCCGTTCATAAGCAAAACGAATCGTTTTTCATTTATTGGATCGCGGCAATCATCAACTGTTAATTTTTAACCGACTACAAAGATCGAGGTTTTTTATTCGTTCCGATCATATGTGTGTTTGTATATCCGCGATAATTATAATTGAAATTTAGTCCATTATTTTTTAGGAATATCGATTGTTTCAGCAACGTATTTAGCAATTCTTGATATTTTCAGGAAGGCGTTGGTATATACTACATTTACCATTTTTTTTTTTACACAATACATTTTATTGAAGTCGGTTTATTTTTTGTTCACTATGTTTAATACACTAGGTATACCTAACTATTTTGATTAGGTACCCCTAATCCGTGCGTTTTGAACGATATTTCTTATTTTTGTAGTTTGAATTAGGATATTTTTAGATTATCCTAAAAAAAATATAATTTTTTTTTTTTTTTTACAACACATCACATTTTTTTTCGAAACATCTGTATTTCTCAACGTACACGTTGCATTGGTGTTACCTTGAAAACCACTGAATACTGCGACGTAGACTCCTAGCTCGAATTTTTAGTAAACTCATAAAAAATAAATAGTATAAATAACATAAAATAGCCTCAGGTGTGTTACCTCGAGAAACCCTAAACTTATACAGATATTTTTTTCTTGGCTGATTTTTTCCAACATAGCAACAGCAATCGGCCTAACCGTCTCGTCTAGCTAAATCTCAACCGTAAGACAATGTCATATACACTGTTGACAACACTAATTGAAATTTATTACGCCTCACTTACGATTCGGGACAATAAATGACAGTTAGTACACACAACGATTCGTTTAAATTTGAACTTTAACATTGAAGTATTAACGTTTAATTTGTTTTCTTGCAATCTTACAGAACTGTTCCATTTCGTAGTTAGGAGTCTCAATATTTTATTGTAGACGTTCAATCGAAGATAATGCTTGCACTCATGTGATTTGAGACAATCGTCGACCATTTTTGTTTTATTAAATTATGTAGATTTATGCTCTAGATTATGCCATAAATCCATCTTTGTTCTTGAGACAACAGCTGCATAAATTACGTTTATACCACTAGTGACTTATGCACTGACTCACTGAGTACCTAATGACTTGAAATAAAAAAAAGTGATTTGGTAATAAGGTGTGTGAATATTTACTTTTGTTTTGGTTTTAATTTAACACGACGGATATCAGATCACTCTTCGATGTTTTAAATCTAAAGTGTTAACCTCCTGTCGCAGGCAACAGGTGCTATAAAACAAAAAAACAAAGCCAGTCATAGAGACTACCGACAAAAGTAAAAACTTAAAATTTTGGAAAAAAAAAACTGTGTTTTTTTGCGCATATTATTTTGTGCATGTTGGTGACGCGTACTCATAAGTTTTGCCCCTACCAAAAAGGGCTCAACGCGACTAAAGAAGGTTTCACTTTAAAAATATTTATGTGCCTAGATAAAAAGCAAGTTTGGGCCTCATCTCTATCAGTATTTACAGATCCAGGTATAAGAAAAGCTACTTACTATCAGAAGGGCTTTTGCTGTCTTAATTCTTTAAAAACATAGGCGTTCGTTTAACTACATGATTAAAAAGAATTTTTCTATTTAAAAAAACAGGCAAAAGGAACAGAACTTTCTGCCAATATTAGTCGAAATAATTTTAACGAAAACGAACCTCGGGAGGAAGTTTTGAATTTGGAAGTTGACGTCAATAATTAGCAATTATTGACGTCAACTTCCAAATTCAAAACTTCCTCCCAAAGTTCGTTTTCTTATAATCGGGTCGTCATAATATTTTCTCATAAAGTCGAAAGTGTATGAGTTGTATGAATCATGTTGATTGAACTACAGGATATTAGTACATTATTATGATTAATGTTTCCACACTCATCTGGGAACGGAACGTAAATAGGCTAGAAGTTGTGTTTATGTAAAAGACTGGTTGAAAGAAATATGCACGTGAGCGAAATAAACTCGTTTAAATACTACACATACATCTTGAAATAATGATGTACTACATTAACATTTTAAATTGAAAAATAGGAGCATCGCAGGAACTAAGAATTAAGGGAGTGAAATTAATTCTTCGGTTTTTACAATTTAGTGTTCTCCTTGTTACGGAGGTCCTTCCTGAGTCGGTAGACTCCAATTCAAGTAAAAATCTCAGTATTAATAAAGCAAACAAACTCAAAGAACATGGAAAATTTAATAACTTTAAAACTTTCGCGTTCCATGATTAATTATGTATATATACTTAACGCGATCACGAAATAGCAGGCAGAAACATCAGGCAATTCAGAAGTATGTAATACCTATACCGTGATCGCGCCACCCTGTATACATAATGGGAAATTTAATCGTCATATCACGATAGAAACTCACAAGGATCAGTTAGCTCAGCCGTTCGAAGCACCCATAAAAAATATAAGTAAACTTTTATGTTTAAGACCACTTAAGTATGTACCGTTACATCGGGCATTACATAATATATCTTGTAACACGAATGTGGACACCCGCAATAACACAGAATAACATAAAAATGAACACAAAACTGTAAGGGCATTAATGGTTCTTTTATGAGGTCGTGATGTCTGCTCATGACCCGCGGTTACACTACTATGGGTTTAGGTTTTCCATTTTATCGTCGTGGTTGTTTTTTTTTTTCAAGTTAGTGAACAGCCACACGGCCTACCTGGTAGAAAGCCTTTACCGGTGCCTATTGCGTTGGCAGCCCGAGCTTTGGTAAATTTATTCACCAGCAAAAACAAAGGAGTGGGCTTGTGTCTGTAGAGTTGAAATACCGGAGCTTTTGAGCTTCTTTTATTCTATATTATGGGTTTAAAAATATATTTTAACCCGTTACTATAAACCATAAACTTTTAGTATAATAAGTTTATGATAAAAACGCCAATTTATTTTTATTTTATATATTTTTTTTTTTCATTTTATTTCTTTCTTTTATTTGAATTTTAATAGATCAATTCGTACAAAAAAATACGCTTAATTGTAGGTGTCTCTGGTAAATGACAGCACCGCCTGTGCTTACTTTTTATTAAAAAAAAACAAATAATTCAAATAAATACTTTTTGATTGTACTTGTTCTTAATTTGAATAAAAAAAAATAAGGTTCATTATCTCAGGCATGGTCCGTCGGTAATATATATTGAAAGTACGAACGTATGATGATACTCGTAGAATATTGATTGTATCATATATCTAGTGAAGTATGAATAAGTCCTCAACAGTTACTTGGCTGGTACCTACTTATGCATGTCTTATGAGTTGATACGTCAATCATAAGCTCGACGGTCAATATCAGGCGTGAATTTCATAAGCGGGAGCGTTTGAATTTCGATTTTTAAATTGTGGGTATTCACACACTTTCATTAAGAGTGTTTATGTTTTTTTACATTAAAGTTGGCAAACAAATACACAACCTCCTTATTTTAAGCAGTGATCGGTGCCAAGAACGCTATCAATACCAATTGTGTTACATGTACATAATATATTGAGCGCAGATTATAAGCAGAAAAAAATTAGCACAATATCTACGATCTTTTCAACATGAACATAGATATTTAGAAATAACAAAATAATGTAAAGGCCCACGTGTTTCTTTTTGGAGAAAGCACAACTATTTTTCGGAGCTTAAAGATTTAGTGTGCATATAGTATTATTATTGCATTAGATAGAAACATAACCGTCAATCCGTTGAACTTGAATCAGAAATCAAAAGATTCAAAATTCAAAACATTTAAAATACAATCAGTGGTAATATTACGTTTCATTACCCGCTTCCGCTTATACCATAGTCACACACAAAGACCTTATGTCATAAAACAGTGACACGTCCAATAAATGTTATCATTCGCCCATCGTATCCACGAGGAAGCGACGATATATCGGCGGAAATGGCGATACGCGACTGACCTATTACGGTCTGCAACTTATCTAGACGTGAGGCTCAGATTATGTACATTTGAACCAAGTTTCTTGACGCTACTTGGAACTTACTAGACAAGTAAAATCTAACTTAATCTTACGTTTAATATTTTAAAGGCGAAAGTTAGTGAGGATGGATGGATAGATGGATGTTTGTTACTCTATCACGTACAAACGGCTGGACGGATCTCGATGAAATTTGGCCCAGAGATAGATTATAGTCTGACTAAATCCCGGTGCCCGTGGATTGTTTTTACTTAAACTTCCACGTAAACGAAGTCGCGGGACAACAGCTATTAAAATTATAAATGTGAGATTGACAAAATAAGTTTTACTACTACACGATAGAACGATATTAAACGAGATATAAAAATTTGTTTGTAATGTTTCAGAAATTCTTTCTTTTCTCTTTCTTTCTTTCTATATTGTAAAGAAAAAAAAATTAAAATACTTTCGACTCGAAATTCCCTTCAACGATTAGAAAAGAGCTGATGATCTTCGAACGGCTGAACAGATTTTCTTGAATTATATCTAAGAACACTCTCGATCAAGTCACCTTTCAATAAAAAAAAACGCAGCGAAATCGGTCCATTCGTTTGGGAGCTACGATGCCACAGACAGACACACATACACACAGATCCGCAGACTTATTACACCCCTCTTTTTCCGTAGGGGATTAAAAAAAAACTTCCATAGTTGTCAGATTACTAGAGGGTACTATCTTGAGATAGTAGACCCTCTAGTAATCTGACTGATAGTACTGGTGGTTGACCACCAGTGATAGTTGATAACTATCACTGGTATTCGCTAAAACCGCTACTGGTAACTTCACGTGCTCTCTAAGCCACGGAGGAACGTGAATTTTGGCTAATGGTCACACTCACACATACTTGTTCGCCATGCCATACTTCAGCACGTATGGGCCGGCTCGAAAGGAGCGATGAACATCTGCAGATTTGTTTTTTTTTACACTAACTAACTAAATCTGTGTAGCTCTGTATGAAATGTGTGTACCTCTGTACGAAATATGTGTACCTATCTCTTAATTCTTGGTTCGTGAAAATTGTTCCTATTTTCAGGCAACAAGAGAAACATTTAATGAACAATTATTATATTTACGGATACATTATGGCATCATTTTGTTGAATCACATTTCAAGGACTCAATAATTTGCATCATTATTTAAACTGTAACTGTTTTCGTAAATAACCTAACAAGTTAAACGCAACGTTCAAATCGAAATAGATTTATTTATTTATAAAATTCCTTGACTGTATTTCAAACAACTCACTAGTCTCTAGCTCTTACTTGTATAATGCGGCGTTCCAATAAACAAGAAACGATTCGTTTTCTTACGGACGGTAAATTTTCGTTGAATTTTTAACGAACATTTTACCGTCCGTAAGCAAAACGAATCGTTTTTCACCTAGTGCAAAGTCGAAAGGCGATAGTTCACTTGTAATAAATGTTTTGAGTCCATCGAGATATAATGTACAGTAATAATAATAATAACTCAGTGTTTGCGTCTCATTTCGCTCTATCTGTCTCTCTCTCTGTCCCTTACTATAATTTCTCGGATATTAAGCTTCTATTTTTCTAAATTCTCGTCGCTTATTTTATAAATCTGAATAAACAAAATGCCGCGAATCCGAAGGTCGTATGTAACAGTTTATTGTATAGTAGTAAACTCGTATACTGCACAAACTGCAAAAAAAGGTAAGCTTAAAGACAGCAGACGTCACCTGATGGTAAGTGACTATCGCCGCCGATGGGCACCTGCAACTCAAGAGTCACAAATGCGTTGCCGGCCTTTAAGAAGGGAGGAGGGGAGTGGGCGAGAAGGGGGAAGAGGGGGAGGGATTGACGTAGATAAATAAAAAGTATTTAGTTATGTTTTACTGTATGTATCCAACTGAACGGAGGTGTACATCTATAATAATATTATAAAGCTGAAGAGTTTCTTTGATTGTTTGTTTGCTAATCTCAGGAACTACTGATTCGAATTGAAGAATTATTTTAGTGTTGATTAGCCAAGGCTATATATTATAATCGTACATCATCAGGCTACAACGAATACGAGCAGATCATCAATTATTTGTTTTGCAAAAATGGGGAAAATTTACAAACGCAGACAATGTTGCTGCGGGTCAGCTACGTTTTCATATTTGGTAACATATTTTTCCATGTTATATCAATTAGATTTTTTAATATTTTAGTTTACTTCTTACGCTGTCGGTACTTTTGTTTATTTATTTTACTTTTATTTTGTTTACATAATATATGCTTTAATTTTGTTTAACTTCAAGTGGTGTAGCGACTCGATAGTGAACAACCACACAAGCAAAAATGTATCGATAAAATAAAATGAATATTAAGAATAGTTTATTAACTTAAAGTTGTTATAAAAACTACTACATATATACCCACTACTACATATATAACAAAATATAACCCTTCCTTGCAGTTGCACAGTCTAGGATCAATATTTTTCAACGGCTAGAACAATAATCTATATCTAAAGAACTCCAGATGACCATATTATTAATCTAATAATACATATTATAAGTTATTCAGTAAACACATTACATCACAACAGTTAAATATAGAAATTACGTTAATAAACATAATCGAACAGTGTTCTGCTAGCACTTGCAATAAATACAAATTGTATATTTTGTTGCAATTGATATGAGCTTCGGATATGGAAATACTTGATACTGACTTACGTCAATATTCATGTGTAGCATGTTTTCTAAAAAAACTTTTAGGAATAATTACTATTCACTCCTTTGAGGGGCGATTCTCCCTCTATGTCATTAATACACGTGTACAGTATAATAATATAATACTATTGTATAAACATACTTGATGTGTATCGTAAAAATTATGTACCACATTTTACGCAAATAAAAATATATTATTATAAAAACCGCAACCGCGGTTTCACCTGCGTCTATGGTCGCTGCTCGTATATTATGAGTCAAATCGTGGGCGCCTATAAAGTTTTTTTTATACATATACAATCAGTGCCTATAAACACTGGCAACATCAGTAGTGTCACTTGTGTGTTGCCAACTCTACCCAGTAGTGATCTACTATTCTTTATTACGCAATACGTTTTTGAACAGACAGGATTCTTCTAAGATATCTAAGGTTCAATGAATTCCCTTGACTCTTAATTGAATATAAAATGTACATTTTCTCATTTGTATGTATGGTGTTTTACCATTAGTTTTTATTCCGTCAATAGACACACGCTACGCATAAGGATGGGCTTTTTGAATATTATGTATGTATATGTCATACTTGTTCGCTTCCTTGTTAGTGGCGGGAAAGACAACTGTCTGACTCCTAGTGCTGTTCATTTGCATATGAAACAACGGAAATAACTATATTTTTTTGAAATCTTGTACTATATACTATTTCTAATAATATCTTTTATGAATTAATCAACAGTTTATAAACTAGCTTAAGCTTACCGCCCCACCCACATTTATCTCAAGTACGCTATGGCACTACTATTCATGCCATAGGTTAAACTAGCATACACAATATCTGTGTACCAAATCTTACCCTAATCCATCCTTACGTAGCTATCCTTATTGCAACAGCACGAGAATTAAATAGCAAACATCTTCAATACATTTACATTATAATATTAGTCGGAATCAGGTTTATTATTATTCTTATACAATGCCCTTATAAGTATGGAAATTATGCTTTTAACTGATGAGTAAGATTACCAGAGTCCCTCGGGACAGAGGAAGTCGAGGGTAACGTACGACACGTCTAGCGTTGCGACTTTCACATCTGACAATTCTACAGACAGTAAAAAAAAATTGCTAGTAGTGGTGATTAACAGTGATTTTTCGTGGGATCCGATCCCTATGCACGTTGGTACAAAAGAGATAAAACATTTGGCTACTAAAACGGAAATTAAATTATCGATACCATTTGAATATTTGCTCCATCTCTACTTACTAATACCATAAACGTGCCATCAAAGCTGACGTAATAATAACATCGATGATGACAACCAAATTCATGCTCGTCTTATGCAAATCGCGTCTTACCTGACCCGGCTACTGAACTTGGAAAAACGCGTTCAAATTCAAGGTGCATCCTGTATGTAAATTCAAAATAGAATATTACATAATTTTAAAAGGAATATACAAGTACTTTATCATTGTTCTAATAAAATATGTATTAGCATAGAATAACTAATAAGATTTCATATCTACCATTTATTATAATATACACATTGTTATCAGCGTACCATTAAACTGATAGTTGAGCAAAATTTATAATATATGAAGTGTTCTGGAGCTGTACAACTGTACCTCCGCCACTGCTTACAAATCCTACCACACAATTTTACAGGATCAATCAATCGATGATCCTAAATAGTACACAATAATAACCCCTACAAAGAATATTTTCATATAAATTTCTATAAGAACATCCTACCAGATAGCAAAAGTGTCCTGCAAACACATAAAAAATTAGTCGAATTTGACTACATATGATAACATTTAATGACAGTAGAAGATAAATCTCGATAAACTTGTCCTTATAGGTTCCATCACTAGTAATTTCAATCGATAAAAAACTTCAAACAGTATTTAAACAAAAAGAACAGAACACAACAGACAAGAATTCCAAATTTGAATTTGTATTTAGTTCTTTTCATTGTCACACGCGTTCTATTTTCGTATCTGTATTCTACACAGACAGTGTTCTGATTCGATCGCCCTTTTGCGTACTTGATTTCGAATGTACTGCTACTTCAAAGAAAGGTATTTAAAATAAGACCTCATTACATTCTCATAGATATTTATTTAGTTTTGACTTATACCTAAGAACCTTATAGTTATTTCATCTAAAAAAAGTACCAAAAAGTTTGGTACCGTATTTTTGGCTATTTTAATGTTGGCAACCCAATGTTGTTTTTATTTTTAACAAAATCACTTACTACAAAGTAAGGAATTTCACATCAGAATATAAACCTTAAATTTATTGTAATACTAAGAAAACAATTTTCCCATTTGGCAAGCAACGGTTTATTGATGTTTTCTACGGAAATTCAGGGGATTCGTTCAGGAATGTGGTATATTGCAGAAATCGAATCTGTTGAAATATTTTAGAGTTATTCTTGGCAGTCACGTCGGTCCTTCAGTAACACAAAACGCATTCAGACTGCGATGATCGCCATTTACTTTATTTATTTCATGAAATTCTAGTCTTACACTTGCAAAGTGCTTAAATTAGCTGAATAAAACATTCTGGTATAGTTGGAAGAAACTAAGTTTAATATCGGATATTTATCTATATCCGTCGAATAATGTTAAATTTTATTAAGACTACTCTTATAACTTCATATAGTGTAACCGTACGGGGATATTAATAATAATAATTTTTATTTGCGTATAATTCGATACACATTTCGCCAAGAAAGCTTGCCATGCAAATATAAGTTTGGTAATTTAACATATTACTAGTAACAAAATATGTAATGTGACATCTTAAGCGTTCCATTTTATTTTATAAAACGCATTGCTTCTCGTATTTACATAATGTTTTGACAACGTTCGAAATAAAAAAGAAAATAGATATTACAAAATTGTAAAACAAACACCATATCTATTGTCTGATGGTCTGTTTAGGCCTTTAAAAGGATTGTTTAAAAAAATACTATTATAAATTTAAAGTATATTATATCTAATAGCTTTCGCCCACGGGTTCACTTGCATTAATGTAGATTTTGTCAATCAAATCACTATCCCTTGGGAAGAGTACTTTTTTGGTATGAAAGTTACCCATGTCCTTTTCTGTACAAAATATATAAAAAATTTCATGATGAATGCTTAACAAACTAACAAACTCACTTTCAAATTTATAAAAATAGTAAGGAATATCTAGTAACAGTATTTAAAAATAGAACGGTTTATTTTGACTCATTGCCATTATTGATAAAGTGACTAATGTTATTTACGCAGTCTGTGGTGTTCTTGATCACGCTTCGCGCTTGACCTATATCATTGACATTATTAGGTATACGAAGACGTTGTCAATTTGATACTTTAAATGCAAGCATCTATGAGATATGAATTCAAGAACAATAGAACTAGCTCAAGCTAATAAATGTATTGTGAGATAAGTCTTATAAGTTACGTAAAACAATGGTTACCTATTGTATCAAACCTTGTAATCTTGATAAGCAAGGATCAAGAAAATTTTACGTTCTATACAAGTTGTCAAATATAACGAATTTACAGATTATTTTCACTTGAAATGTCGACTGTAAACAACGAATTATAAAGCCGAATTTATTAGATACTAACTGGAAAAAACCAAAACTTCTAGCTTCATTATTAAATATTTCAGACTACTAGATATAAGAAAAAATCTTACTAGAGTACGTATACAAATGTATAAAACTCTATGTAAAATGTATAACTCACTATTTGCCAAATCATTATATTCGTTGAGAAGTCCTCTCGCCAGAAATAACAAAATGGCGAGCTATTACTTTTCAATCTAAAGGTTTTAGTATAGAAAAATAAACATAACATCAATTATTTCAATGAGTAGTCTTAATATCTATCTATCTAATCTGTTATGTTTTACTGATACACTCGTGTTTTACAAGATTCTATTAGCAATCAAAATTATTACTGATTGTTATAGCAGTAGTAATTATCAAATTAGGCGTTTTACTAGCAATGACAAAAGTAGTAGGTATTAAAAGCATCCAATACCACGGCCTTACAGAAAACCGGCAGTGAAGCAATGCTTGCATTGCATTTCGCCGCGTGAGTGAGGTTACCGGAGGCCTAATCCTTCCCTCTCCCCTATTCCCGTCCTTCACCACTCCCCCCTCTCCTCCCCTCTAATCCCCCTATCCCCTCTTCTCGCTCTTCCCCCCACTCCCCCTCTTCCCCTACTCAAACCTTAAAGGGCGGCAACGCACTTATGACTCTTGAGTTACAGGTGCCCATGAGCGGTGGTAGTCATTTACCATCAGGTGATCCGTCTGCTCGTTTGCCCCTATACCACAAAAAAAAAAAAAAATTACTCATATACGCTGAAACGGCTGAATGTTTTGAGATGTAATAGAACTGATTGATTGTATTTTAAATTAACACACAGGGAACGAAGATCCACACCCTGGAAGCCTCGGTAAAAGTTATTATATTAATAACAGCAATATAGTTTAAAAAGTTTCGTAAATTTTCGACAGTAAACAAGTGAGTGACCCGGTCTCAATGTGACTGGTGCCAACATTGAAACTTGTAAAAACGTCAAGAATTATCTGCAGTTAAGAATTAGGACAGTTGCCAATATTAAATTAAATCGATTAATGTTCATATCGATGTACGTGTTTCGTCCAGTAATGTGCGTCAAATGGGAGTCTGGGTTCGAATCTTATGATGCATTAATCTTAGCTATTTATTGTGGTAATCTTGCTTTATGGCAGTTTAACTATGGATAATTTGCATTATGAGGAGTTTATATTGGTCGTAATGGATACTGAAACTGAAACTACTTGTGTATCTGTTACAGCTTTTTAACTAAAAACTATAATCAATACAATGTCACGGCAACAATAGAATATTGTAGAATATTGTAACAATAAATAACAAATAATATCGTACTGCAAATATCTGCCAGTGTCAGTCTATGATCGTTTCCAAGAATTTGATCCTTGTGAGAAGAAATTGTTTTAGGTAGATTTCGAACAAAAGTCTACCTATTGGTTTTGTACCAGTTGTCGAGTTTTCAAAAAATTTCTTCACAGGAGTTCTAGTTATGATCCCTAGACCCCAAAACAACCGCCACTTAAAATTTTTTGTATATATAAGTATATATGTATATACCTCAATTTTACCGGCACGATAGAGGTCGCAATTATGCACCGATTGCTTTCAAACTTGGAAAAATGAAAGTTAAGTTCGTGAATGGATATTCCCCCAAAGACTGTGGGGCAGATTTTCTTAAAAATTAAAAACACGAAATCTCCCTGTGCAGGCTTGCTGCGGGCCCGGTTTTTTTTTTCTTAACTGGTACAAGACATATTGTCACTTGGTTCCTTGCTATTACTCATGGTTATTGTGCCTAAGTAGTCGTGAGATATTCGAATATGCAAATAATCATACAATCCGACAACGGAATTTTGTATTATCGTCTTTTCATCTTTTTATCATCTAGATACGATGACAATGAAACAATATCAAAAGAACTTATCATGTAAATCGAAATAAAAATAGACTTACATTTCATACGTCATAGCAATTTTACCAATAATAATAATAATAACTGTGTAAGTGATGTGTAAACATCTCACAGACGGCCGTCTGATCCCAAACTAGGCAGAGCCTGTACTATGGTACCCAGACTGCTGATAAACATACTTATATATTTCTAAATACATACATATTATAGATAAATTACACCTAGACACTGAACAAATGATCATACTTATCATAGAATTATTTGTCCTGAGTGGGAATCGAACCCACGACCTCTGTCTCAGCAGTCAGGGTCACTAACCACTAGACTAACAGGCCATTCAATAGGTTTTCCAAAAGTCGACCAAATGCATCAACCTAACAACATTATTTGCGTTATTTTATTACTTTACGAACGCACTACATCTGCTGTGAATAAAAATGGGTATCAGGTGGCGTGAGGTACAAACTCTTTATTTCTTTTTCATTACGTCACAAAAACACTCACACAATTACTTTTGTAATATATTATAAATATTTATAGACAGAGCCGCAAACTTCGTTATTTTAGTAACCCCGATTAGGCGACTTTGTTATTTATAAACAAGCACGCCACCCACCTAAAGGAAAGCAAAAAAAAAATATAATAAAATAAAAAAATAAAAATTACTAAAGGAATATTAGCTAAGTTACTCATCTATAAACAAAGGTAACAGCAGTATCTAAAACACTATTAACTGACGCTTTATAACTCAAATGTTCATAATTTTTACGTCTTTAGATGATAATTTTTTTATTATCTATTTTATTTCGACTTTTCATCACAATTTAAGAGCTGGGTTAAAAAAAATTAAAAGGTTAACGTAGCTTTTTTATATTTAGATTACCCACATATTTCATCATTTCAAACTTCGATCAGGCACGTCACTTATCCCGACCCAAAAATGACGTCACTTATCTGTTTACCGCTTTCCCTCCATCAGCACCAATAAAAGAACCACTCACAAACAGACTCAAAACTCAAGATTGACTAACAATAAAATGTTCCATCACTTGAGTCATGCGCTAGAATAGACTCTTTTTCTTAATAATTCCAGTGTCTAATCGGCAGCGTGGGCGCAGGCTAATGTAACCATATTTTACTTGGCTTTTGACAGATATCGCGCCCTAAAACACTTGTAATGTGAGTGGTAGCGCCACCTATAATAAAAAATATAAAACGCAGGATTTGTTTTTTAAAATTTGAACAATGATTGAGATGTGACATTTATTATGCACATGAGAACTTTATTGCTGTGGTTAGTTTGATATTTGATTTGCTATAACTCGATGCGATATTGTTTTATGTATGTATTACAAGCATTTACTTAAAAGAAAAAAACAACCGATTTGAAAAAGAGGTGTATTCTTCACCCTTTAATTTCAATCCATATAGGTGGAATATTTTTTCAAATTTAAATAATAATAATAATAACTTAACACATCTCACACACGGCCGTCTGAACCAAACTAGGCAGAGCCTGTACTATGGTAATCAGACTGCTGATAAACATACTTATATATTTCTAAATACATACATATTATAAATGGAACTAACCTTCGTGTAACAAACCCAAAAACAATCGAATTGAGAACCTCCTCCTTTTGAAGTCGTTTAAAAAAGGGATGTTCGTAAAACAACACGAAAAGAAATATACAAAAAATATTTATTTGAAATGAAAAGCTTAGTTAACGTTAACTCCTGAGTAGTTAAGTCAGTGGTATATTTAGGTGATACAAATTAGCAAGAATTTCGAAATTAAATACATTTTAGTAATATATGTGTATAGTACCTCGCAAAATAAGGATAATGGGTTTGTTGAAATTTTTATCTCTGGATATATTTCGTTGCCATTCTTGTTTTTATTCAAATTGCGGCAGCTATATTATAAATTCTGTAAAAAAAATTATACATAAACATTTTCTTTAATTTGATGTTTATAATTTTCTAAAACGAACCACGCGCAGTTTTATGAGGTCATCTAGCGACACTTGAATACTTCCCAAGCACAGAAATTGTCTTAAAAACCATATACATTTATAACTATAAATATGCAATATTGATTTTTTTTTATAGAAATAAGTGGCCAGAAAAGTATACAAACCTGCTTGACGATAAGCGCTGATCGGCACCTACAAACAGTCTCAATGCCAATAGTGTGAGTTAAGCATTACAACCCTTTTCCCCTCCCTTGGAACTCTGACAACTCTACTCACCGAAAATAATAGCACTATAGTAGTGATGTCTATTGTGGTAAAAGCACAAGCCGTGTGAAGAAAAGACATAAATCACTACATATTATAAAACTAGCAACCCACCCCGTCTTCAGAGGGGTACAAATTATACACCTAAACCTTCCTCATGAATCACTCTGTCTATTAGTGAAAATCAGATCAGTAGTTTTTCAGTTTATCGCGAACAGACAGACAGACAGACAGACGCGTTTCAATTAGATAGAGCGATTCATGAATAAGGTTTAGGTATATAATTTGTTAAGGTTTTGTTTAAATTGGTTGAAATATGATGATAATTGTTGAAGATGTCTCTGCTACCCGTGCGAAGCCGGGGCAGATTGCTAGTAAAAAATAAAAAAAAATTGATTCTTCCTAAGTCGGGCTCTGTGTCCCTGTCGTGCTCGGCTCCCTTAATAAAAGCATTTTAAGTATTAAAAGTTGTTTGAAATACCGACAGAAGTAAAAACTTAAAAGAAACGACGAACTTAAAACGTCACATAAGCAGGTCGGTGACATTAATTAATAATGAGCTGACAAAACTCAATGTTAAGATTTGCGCCCTCTAGTGGATCTATATATGTACTATTAGTGTGACGGCAACGAGGTGTTTTTTTTTCCCATAGCAAAAGTGCACAAACGTGCCTAAAGAAGTTTTCACTTCAAAAAATCAAAAAGCCTGGTTCCTGTACTATAACTTCTTATTGAAATTGAAATGGTACGAAGCATTTAAAACTACATATTACTTCAATGGTTATATTTTTCTACTCATCTTTGATTCAAAGTAATATCATGCTTCCGGCTACTTTGATATCGTTCAGGAGTTTTCAGAATATTGCGTTCATATATTTTTATTGTTACGATCGATAAAAAAATATGACTTCGTAGAATTCTGCATGTATGAATGAAGTATATTTTTAGTTCATTATAAACTATGGATGAAATATAACATTTCATTAGGATATCCGTTTATTGAAGTATGTTCTTAATATCTGGAACTGCGTTCTTCATGCCATTGCATAAGTTGGCGCTAATCCTTCCATTAGCTAGTTATGTAGACCCCATTTGATCCTATGAATTGATTGAATTACGAATACGAATTATTTATTTACTAGGAACCCGCCTCGCCTTCACACGGGAACACCTTGGGTTACATTATTGGAGGTTTAGTAATGACATTTAAAAAATCTACCGTCAAAGTAGGTACATCGCTTCTGCGACGTACTTAGTAAACTATTGAACTCATACTCTTCTCGTACATTCTTGTGCAATTAAATACATAATTATTGTGAATGTAGGTGCATACTTACGGCGTGCGCGAATATAGTGCGCTAACTGCACGGTTGCCACAGCATTCGAAAAATAACACTGTGTCAAGTGTGAAGAAAAATCTCAGCATTTTATTTGTCCTGTTGTGATATGTTAATTTTAAATTGATTTGCAAATTATACTTCATATACATATTAAAACTTTACTTTGATACTTCTATTAACCGATAAACAGTCTAAATACTCTAAATCATTGTATTTATGTAGAATATATTTATTACAATAGGGTTTTATATTCAAGAAATATATGAAGAAAAGTAATTGAAGATAAATAAAAAAAGGATAGGGATCGTTATATATCATTTGTTCTTTATAATGTTAATGTCACATATTTTAGATAACTAAAGACAATGAAAGGGTATTTGTATTCATTTGCACGATAAGTCTCTAATCTGATTTCTAGGATAAACTTAAGCTACTTAAGTCATCTGTTATTGAAATTTGTTGTCTATAGGCTAGCTGTATCACACAGGTCGCCGTGCATTCATTTTATCAATAACTTTTTTTAATTTGTCCTTGATAAGCAAGCATACGGTCTGTCTGATAAACTGAAATACTTGCATTTATTTGCACTTAAGAATTGCCAACCTTGTCTACTCAACATTTGGTCGCCGTATGCAGCCTTCTTCGTCAATTCTTAATATCTCGATGTCCATAGTAATTGTTCTCTTTCCAAATAGCATTTTCATCCCTTCACCATATGTCTATGCCATCACAGAAGCTCGCTTCTTACTTTTTTTTTCAATTCTTATATATTTGAACTCACGGTTTAAAACAGAACCAGGAGGTATTACGAATCCTAAGATTATTAAATGCAACAGTTGCTAATAATACATACAAGCTCATATTACAAAAACGGTAATGCCATTTTTATCAGCTTGGCAAAAACCAAGAAATAATGAAACCCGATGACCATAAATATCAATTTATTCGTTCATAAATCCATACCACCAATTAAAGAACAGCACGAACTACATCTCTATTTAAGACATGTGTTACGTCTATAGAAGGTAGCTACAGATTAAAGGCAACATCTATATTGTCTGTTATTTTTTCTACTACCTCCTAAACCACGTGTTCCGCACGTTATACCGGAAAGAATAAAGCCGTTTGGGAACAATAGAGTCGCTATGGTTCAGAAATTGTATTTGTGGGGAAATCTTATTTGTAAAATTTGACGAATTTATAACTTTTTCGTTTTTGAATTTCAAATTTAATGATCTAAAAAGTTTTAAGGTTATGTGAAAAAAAAAACTAAATTAAGGAATATTTTCAATTTTGTGTTCGTCTTGTGTGTATATATTTTTTTTTAATCTTATGACTGAATTCTTTTAATGCGTTAGTATATGAAATAAGTACTATATTTTAAAACGAAAGCATTACACTATAAGGCAGTCTATGAAAAATCTGGTCAGAAATATACTGGAAACCTGTGTGCATGTGCAGTAACGTGATGATAAGGAACTTATGTACCTGTAATTTGTTTCTTAACTAGCATAACATATGCAATATGCATAGAAAATATATAATATGGAAAACTCAAGTATACTGACTCTTATGATGTTTTATCAGATAACCTACAAGTACAAGACTTTTAGATTAGACGACTATGTGAGTAAGTAAATCTTCTCTTGCAATTATGAATTAGTGTAATATATTTTTAATACAATGTTACTTGTATAACTACATATTAGCTATTATATATATGCTTCATTACTTTTCTTTATAATTATTAATCTAGCATAAACTAATTTTGTAAACTTTTACTTAACTTAAACGGTAGGTATGCAACATATGAATTTTGTATTGTGATACATTTACTTGTAAATCTTTTGAGATATATTTTGAAATGCATCTGAACACAATGGTTACTTTCATTTGTATTTTCAAATGTTTAAAATAAACACGTCTCCTTCCCATCTGCTATTCTATCAGTAACAAAAACACATTGTTTGCCACGTGTTACGCGTTAGGACGCCGCGCGCCGGGTGAATGCTAAAAGATACACTGGTTCGACTCCCGATTGAATATCATTCTCCAGGACACGGCTTTTGTAAACGCTGATTTATTACTTGTCTTGCTGTATTTTTTTACTAAAAGCTCGAAATAGTTAATTAGTAGCCTTAAAAATAGGCGGCTTTTATAAGTTGACATGTAAGGATTAAAATTTTAAATAGTAAATGTTTATTCCTGTGTATAGGTTTTTTAAACGATTTGTTTCTAATACTAAATGATATATTTATATTTATTGTTTTTTTTTCTAATTGTTGCGCATAATACACTCGTTCACGATAATTCTCTTTCGGTTTATTTTATACTAGCTTTTGTAAATTTTCTCCGTTTTAGCAACATTTTTATTGATGCTCCGCTCCTATTGGTTGTAGCATGATGTTGTATAGCCTATAGCTTACCTCGATAAATGGGCTATCCAACACTAAAATAATTTTAAATGTGAACCAGTAGTTTCTGAGATTAGCGCATTTAACCAAACAAACTCTTTAGCTTTATAATATTAGTATAGATAGATTGATAGTGATCGATATATATACATGTATAAATTTTTAAAAAGTAAAAAATTTAAAGTACATTTTTTAAACTTTTGCACGAGTACTTAAAACTTTGAAATACTTACAATACTTTACATGCTACGAATATTTAATTTAATTAATTCTAAAAAAGGTTACTTTATCTAATCATGCCAAAAACACAATACCCAGAAAAGCAGAGTCATAAAGTCGTTTGTAACTAATTATATTTTCATTTAAATGCCGCCGGTCTATATTTAATTATATCTTAAAATAACACAAATCAGCTTACCAAGTTCTGGGAATAAACACAATTCCCGCTCGGAATATCCGCAACGACACAAAATGTCACACAGCTTTCAATGTGTCCGTTTGTTACACAAATCGTCACTAAAAGTTGAAGAAACACAATCACTGGGACACCG
This sequence comes from Callimorpha dominula, assembly GCA_949752705.1. Lineage (NCBI taxonomy): Eukaryota > Metazoa > Arthropoda > Insecta > Lepidoptera > Erebidae > Callimorpha > Callimorpha dominula. The sequence continues at coordinate 14,156,059 of OX457011.1, forward strand.
ACACAATCAAAAGTTAGTTCCGTAACGTGAAAATTCGTTAAAAGTTCTACGCACCTACGAGACGACCGTGCGTGTCGAGCTTTGTAAGAAGACTGAAGCGAAGACAATCCGCGAGCGAGCTTTCAGCGCTGCGCGTGCGCCGTAATTGAAACTGTAGCGTGTCGCGTCTAACTACAGCTATCTCTTTCTTTTCTTTAGGTTCTCGTAGAGTTGTTTTATCTCTGACTTTGTTTAACTCTCTGTCTACGCTTGAAAATCGTGGAAAACGCAAGTAAACATCACGTTTGTGTCATCTTACGTAATCGAAGGTGTATTTATGATATATTCTGTCTCGCGATTAATGTATTTCCACTGTTTTCCTTACGTTTTATTAATGTTGGCTTTTATTCAACGGTATGGGCGCCGAGGAGTGGCAGTTGGGCCCATTTTCTTTATTGTGAATAGTGGTCATCTAAAAATGTATGACAGTATGATAAAAAAACCTGCTGAATTAGGTGTCCTTAATAGATATTTATAAATTACAACGTGTTTTTGTAGTCAAATCAACCACTTACAACGGAAGCATGCTTAATAATACATTATATAGCTATCCAGAAGCTTCTTACGGTACATTGTGATTCATGTATAACTAACTAAAAAAATAAAAATATCAGTCGATCTTTATAAGTTTTTTTTCTATATTATTGTTTTTTTTTTCAACTCGATTACTTTCGTTATAAGCTATTTGTATGATACGCCCGCTCATAAACTTTATATGTAAATGGTAAGAAACTAAGAATTGTGTAGAAGGAAGCTAATTTCCTTCAACAATACGGAGAATATGGTAATATTAGTGTTCTGAGTACTGTCTGTCTAGCCCTGGCTTCCTTGTAACCGCAGTATTAAAATCCACGTTAAACTACATTTATTATTAATGATGGTAATTCAGTCTGTAGTTGTATAAGAACATAGGTACATAAGACCCTGTTGAAATAGGGGCGTTCTAGTAAAATAAAAACATCGATCAATTGAGTAAAGTTGTTTTTTTATTTTAATCATTTTGCGATCATATGGATCCTATTTTCGGCATTTTTATAAAAATCAGTCAATCAGTAATACACTGCATACACAGCATTTGAAAGTCCGTGATCGTACTTTAACAACATGTTTTTACACCAATCAACACGAGTCCGTTTTTATTCTGGGGTGAGTTCATGAGGAATCCAGCGGCAACAAAGTTTCCTAACTTTTAAATGTTGATGTAAGATTTTTTGAATTTAGCTCATACCAATCCCCAAATTTCCTTGAATCTCCTCATAGGTGATACGCCGGTTTTCTTCAATTAGTTGCCTGACAGTAGCCACATTTTCCTCAGTGACCGCAATTGAGGGCCGACCTTCTCGAATTTCATCATGGTGCTTCCCTCCCAAAAGCAGTTTGAAGACGAGCAGTGCAATCTTGCTGAGTCAGTGAACTTTTAAAATCATAAAAAATCATCGTAATACTTGTGATAAAACACAATTGAAACGCGAGTACCCGCCATTTTTTTTTATTGAATGATTGAGTTTCTTAAGTTTAAAAAATTAAACTTTCGAAATTCAAACATTTATGAGCGGCCAGGAACGTAGAACTTTCAGTGTGCCCTATGTATATTTCTTAAATTTCTTAAGTTATGAAGAAAATTAAATTAGTCCAGTGATGCCACGTACTTTAGCAAGTAAATTTGAATGCTATATTCAAGAGTATAAAAGTTAGTAGTTAGAATGATTTGTCCCTTGTATCAAATCGGAAGTAGGTATCTGTAGTATCAGTCCTTACATTACATAGACCGATAGCGTCAGGGCTAATTCACGTCACTACTGCCACAGATTACTAAGTAGTTACTACCTACTGCATCGTGCGGCGGTATGCAGATGATTTGGAACATTTTGTCACAAATGTACAATGATTGGTAAAAATGTCGAAGGATAGTGATTTATCTAATATGAAGTGACTATTAAGCAACGTGTGTTTAAAAATTACCGAAAATACTAATGTTTTGCGTACTTCCTTTCTTTTAGTGTCTCAGACACTACCAAAAAAGGTTTCTTAAAACTACATAAATAAGGGTATATAATGGTAATTGATCTATACTGTAATAAAGCTGAAGAGTATGCTAGCAATTAAAGAAAGAAAGAAAATATATATATTCAGAATCCGCAACATACATAACACAAATAACAAAAAGAGAAAACCAAAAAAAAAACAATAAATCTAAGAGGAATTTTGTACATTTGTGCGGGCCTGAAAAGGTCACGATCTCAGCATAATGCACCTAACAAAGTGTGCAGCGCTGGTTTTTAGATGTATAGCAATCGGATTTAATCATTTTTTTGCATTTACCGTTAGTAATATGATAAATGTGCAGTATTCATTCATATTTGGAACTATTAACCTGGAATCAACCCGCGTTCATGGACAATGCTCCACACCTACAGGTCGTAATGTAAGGTAAAGCCGTAAACCTTGTCAATAAACAGACTAACACAGTCACAAGACCTTTACAAATCGGACAGTTATAACCTGAAATCACCTCGTTCAAACGAAAAAACAAACACTTCAAACGTAAAGTAAGCATTTCAATTTAATCTAATTCCTTTAAAACTTAATTCTTAATAATTATTATAGTAAATTATTAGTCGTAATATTGATTGGATATCCTCAACACCATAGTTTAACAGCTAACATATCTTAGCAGGATATTAAATGTAAACAGATCGCTCAAATAAGACCTACCGCAGGCCAACCGATCAAGCTGGACAAGTTGATCAATTTATTTAGCAGTTAGATCGATTATCCGTTAACTTGGAGTAACAAGGTATTCCAGCAGAAACTAGACCAGACAGGATTGTCTAGACACTTATACTAACGTATGATTATGTATTTTAGATGATCTCGTGATAACATTAAATGGAAAACGTGTGCGAAGTAAATATCCTGTCTTAATTTTTAGCTGTCGTTGTTGATTTACTAGTAAATGATAAACAAACTATTCAGTACTAGTACTATTAACGTCTTTGATAATTACAATAATTTACAATGAAACGAAGAGAGTTTTTGAGGATTTCTCTAATACACTTACGTAAGTCTCGATGCCGTGGGAATATCTGGATAAACAGTAGCCTATGTGTATCAGGTCTCCAACTATTTACATACCAAGTTTCATCGCAACCGGTTCAGTAGTTTTTGCGTGAAAGAGACATCCATACATCTTCACAAACTTTCACGTTTATAATATTAGTAGGATTATGAACAGGGCACACTCCATAAGACGCATATATTATGTTTTTAAGCCATTTACATATTTCTTGACGTTTTTGGTGTGAGTGGTCTTGTAGTCTTCAAAACTTGGTGGTTTTACAAGTGTAAAGCTGGATTCCGACATGGTATGGAAGCACAGAAGTTGAACCTTTTGATTTACAATTACTGTAATATGCATCTTCCTCACGTAAGACTCCACATATTTTTCTCTAGAGTTTGAAACCGCATACATTTTGCTTACGATTACATGTTCTAAAAAATATTATCATTACCATAATTATACAAATCGCAAATGGTTTTCTTTCTCGGAACTCTCAAAACTTCACGGTGTACGTTTGGTGAAATAGAGTGACTGCAAGCCGAAATGCAAGCTCCCATTTTTTGCAGAACAGTGTGTAAGCGTACAATAAAAGCGCTAAAAGAAATCATAATTAAAGGCAGAAACAATTATTGTATTTCAAACAATCAAATTCTTCAGCTTTATAAAATTATTACAAAGATATAGATTGCAATATCAGGTCGCGGGTTCGATTCCTACCAAGACAAATAATTGTGTGATGAGCACGATCATGTGTTCTGTGTCTGGGTGTAATTTATATAGGTAATTATAATATGTATGTATTTAGAAATATATAAGTATGTTTATTAGCTGTCTGATTATACTGTGTCATAGTACAGGCTCTGCCTAGTTTGGGATCGGACGGCCGTGTGTGAGACGTGAAAAAAAAAAATTACACAGAAATATCAAAACTTACAATAATATTAATTACATTTAATTTCCTCTCTCTGCAGATAAAGGGATCGTAAGTGTTCTTTTGAAGATCGACAAAAGAAACCCTTCCTTAGATTTGGAAGCTAATGTTTATTAGACATTCCTACTTCAATTTATTACTTTTAAAAAGAGGATGTTCCAGATTTGAATTACGTACATTCTAAATTCGTTTTAAAAAAAATACATCAACTCAAAGGAAAAACAAAATGAAATGTGTCTAGAATTCCTTCCCTCTGGCACGTGCTGCGATTTAAAACCGGAACCGGATACTCTCGAAGTCGTCGATTTAAGTTAAGAACAGATTGGTGTCGCGACCCGCTCTGTCGATTGATTCCGCACTGATTGATTGATTGATACTCGGAATTAGTTTAAAAAGTTGTGTGAACGAAAGAATCTTTGAGTATTTTGACTATTTCTTTAGAGGTCAAGTTTATAGATAGTGTTTATGAATAAGTTTTTTACTATTACTACTGACAGAATGTATGCAACGCCCTACACAAGCGCACTTTTTGATAAAAATGTCCTCAGCATGGCTCCTAGAGTGTTTAACAAGCTCCCAAAAAATATTTGACGATTATGACGTGTCATAAAAAATTTCAACGTGAACTCAAAGCGTTTCTGATTAAAAAAACGAATTATAACATACATGACTTCCTTTTAGATAATTTTTAATAGCGTTGACAATTATTTATTTCATTGACTGCACATTTAAATATTTTGCGATGATACTTAAGTATCTACAGTTAATGTAAATTAATTAAAATTAATACAATTAATGTAATTTAGAATAAAGATTTTATTAGTATTCCATAACAATTGAATATTTGTTGTGTTTTAGTGTAATTAATTTGTATGAAACATTTGCACAACTAAAAGGTAACAAAATTAGTACACAGGGGCCAAAATTAGTTTCTAAGATCTTTGTATAACTTGTATTACGGAAATACACAATTTGAATTTGAAATTTGAATTTGAATACTAATGTTATGCAAAAGAGGCAATATTGTAGATAAACTCATGTCACACTATGATGGCCACTGTTCATTTAAATTAAATTTTCAATTTCTAATAAACTGAATTAAATAATGTGCCTTGCCCGTGCCTTAAATAGGCATAGAAGTGATAAAGTATTAGACACCATTATGACGTGTGATGAAAAGTGAGTTCTCTTTCTCTTTCATGGATAACCGCGAGCGAAAAACGCCCTAAAGCAAAACTTAACCGTAATTTATACATGGCTAGAACTTTTTGCATGTTATCAGCTAACAAATTTTACGAAATTATGAAAATAGTACTTAGAATATGACCACCGCACCATTTCCGCAGTGTCTATTTCAGCGAGGTTGACCGCGATGTTTTCATAGCGCGAAATAGCAACAATGAGACTTCCTTGGAATACCGCCATATTGTTCCCGGTTCATGGCGTCGTTTTAGTTAGACAAATATTATATGTACTATTGCCTTGTGTGTTCCGGTGGTTGACGTTGAATAATTATTCTGAACGTGAGTGTAACAACATCTGTGAAATATTCCTTTGTAAGGACGTTGAGAGTAAGACTGTTCTCGGAACTGACCACAAAATCTAAGAAAGGTTTTTTTTGTAGATCTTCAAGAGGACACTTACGACCTTATTACCTGCAGAAAAGAGAGTAACTTAAATGTAATTGATATTAATGTACGTTTAATGGTTCGTGGGGAAGTCATGCTTCAGCACGTATGGGCCGGCTCGACCGGCCACGACCACCACCGACCGACCACGGCCTCACAGAAAACCGATTTTTACAACTGCTTATTTGAGTTTAGGGTGTAAAATTGCAAAATATGTGACGTCACAACAGTAAGGGGGGGGTCAGAGAAATGTGACCACTTGTGACAAGAGGTCCAAAAATCATGAAGTTTGTGTGACCTAAGTTATGGATGGCCCCTTACTTTACGTATAGAAATAGTAGAAGATTTTATCAGAGTAATAAATTACCCAAAAAATTGTTTAAATTTAAAATGCGAGTATTTTTCAGTCACACTAATTATGTGTGGTAAATTACATTATCATAAAGAAGTATGCACTACTAGCAGCGCCTCGCGGTTCCACCCGCGTAAGTCCCGATCCCGTGTGAATGTCGGGATAAAAAGTAGCCTATGCGTTAATCCACGTCTCCAGCTATCTACATACCAAGTTTCATAGCAATCGGTTCAGTGTCTTTTGCGTGAAAGAGTAACAAACATACATCCATCCAAACTTTCACATTTATAATATTAGAGGGATGGATGTACCTAAACGTAATTTGTACTTTCAACTATTACCGGCTGCTGTATTTACAAATATTAAGAGTAATATTTACAACTGAAACTGCAGCAATCAACTGAAGGCACAAGAATCCAAACTGCCATTAACCATCGAAAGGTAAACACTTCAGCAGTACTCCATTCACGTCCATTCATATTTCATTTTCAAAACACGAACGCGGAAGCGCTAACTACACTCCACTAACTAACTCACTCACTCATTCATAACCAAGTACGAGTATAGCCGTTCTTTTAATAGACTTCATTCACTTCGATCCTGGATACTCGATGTGGTGCGTTAAATCGATTCACATTAGAACTTCGGATTCGTCGTGGCCTTTTATTGTCCCGGTAAAGGAATACGGAACTACGATTCGATGTTAACCTCATTCGCGATTATGTAGACCACCCATCACTTAATCTTGAAAACTCTAATATTATAAACGGGTATGTAAGTTTGTTTGTTTGTTTGGCTTTCACACTGCGGCACTGAAGTGGCACTTAAGTAACGTGATGTGAGTAACGCCGTTGTTAGGAGTTTTTGATATTAAAGTCGTATTACATTCAGCCAAGCAGTTAGCAGTAGCAGTGTCATAATTGTGTATGTATGTATTGTTGTGTGTATATATTATGTACTAATACGTATGTATGTAAGTACCCAATAGTGTGTCTATTGTGTATTATGTATAACAAGCTGGTCTTGATTAATTTAACTAGTATAAATGATTTCAAATAGACATCTTTGCACCTACGGTTTCACATTTCTACATCACCCCAAGGTTGACTGGTAGAGAATCCCCTGGAATACAAATGTTTATGTGTATATACAAATGGTATATATTTATACGTACTCCTTCTTCCGGCCTTATCCCATCTCTATTTGGGGTCGGCTCTCCTAACCATTATTCTCCACGAATATCTTTTCTGGGTCGTCCTTGGGTCGATATCCTTATCTTCCATGTCTTTCCTAACTACAGCCATCCATGTAAGTCGGGGTCTCCCGCGCTGTTTCGGTCCTGACTTGTGATCGAGCACGTTCCTGGTTATGTGATCTACCGGTCTCCTCATGACATGGCTGTACCATCGCAGTCGTGTTTCTGCTAAGTTAGTAAGTATTACCACTATGTATTTAAAATATAATTATTAAATATTTTATATCAAGAAGTTTGCATATAATTCAACTTAACAAGAATCCCGCAAGTAACTTCCACAACATCACTTAACCGAATATCGTGAAAAATTGCTCATACGTTGTCAACGGTACCTACAAGAAAGGACTAAGAAAAAACTGCTGTGTATACAAAAATCGTCTGCCACCATTTTTAATTTAATTACATAATTATGTTAACGGGAATTAACGCGATCACGTATTTAATAGGTAACACATACCTTTGATTTGCCTGACGTTTCAACCAGGTGGCACCGGCTATGGTAACAGGCTGACTGGCTCAGTGGTGCGCGCCTTCCGTCGTCGAATCCGTGAGGTAGAAGGTTCTTCATCCACCCTCACATTTTCGATTTTTTTTAAAACCTTTTATATACGTGATCGCGTAAATTCTTCCTCCATTCTTCTCGTTACATAACTTTTTTTTTTGTATTATCATGAACGCGAAAGTTTAAAAGTTAATATGCCACTAGTGTTTAATGTACCTACACCTGTTTTGAAAAGGTTTTTTTTTATTGAACTTTCGGCGTAAGGCCACAGGTTACTAAGTAGTTACTAGTAAGGCTTCAGTGTGGTTGAAGTTCCGCCATTGTTGAAACTTTCTCCTTGATGGATTCTGCGACAGAGTGCGGTGTAACCCAATTTTAAAAAGTGCTCGTAAATCAAAAACCGGTGTTGTGTTGAAGATATACACTTACCCAGTAATTAAATTACGTCTTTTGAGAAGGGTAAATATTACTAAATATATTAGAACTATTAGTATGTTTATAACTTGAAACGATACAATAAAAATCTTTTAAAATACCGACTTCAACTAGCGATTCTATTCTATGGAATCCGATTTACTGTTCCTAAGTCTGAAAAATCCTGATGACCTATATTTAGTAAACACTAGCATATTTCAACTAATTTATACAAAACCTTAACAAACTGTATACCTAAACCTTCCTCATGAATCACTATCTATTAGTGAAAACCGCATGAAAAAACGGTCAGTACTATTTGAGTTTATCTCGAACAGACAGACAGACAGACGCGGCGGGGGACTTTGCTTTGTAATATGTAGTGATTTTCCATGTAGGTAGATAAACATGTACTAATATTAAAAACATGAGCTATCTCACACGGCGGCGGCATTCGGTCTGATCCCAAACTAGGCAGAGCCTGTACTATGATAACAAGACTGTTGATAGACATACTTATATTCCTAAATACATACATATTATAGATAAATAAATTACACCCAGACACAAGACAATCGTGCTCATCACACAATTTTCTCCTGGATGGGAATCGAACCCACTATCTCTGGCTCAGCAGTCAGGGTCACAAACCACTAGACCAACAAATGTTTCAAACTTCCATAGATTGTTATCTACAAATAGCCCTCTTCTTTTTCTACTAACAACTTTGATTATCTGCGAATCCATTCTTAAAGGTATTTACGCTTATATGTATTACAAAATATAATAAGCGGTACATTAAAGTGTTAGTGTACAGTTTTAATACAACCCATTACTTCCCCCAGGGGGTATTAAAGGTCCATTAAGTATCCCACGCCGTGACAAGCACTATTGAATCCGAAAATCATTCATATTGATTGATGATAACGCTTACGCTCACCAGCCGGTAAGCCTATGGATATTTTGTGTTAAATTGATCGTTTGTTGTGTTTTCAAATATGGGGAAGATTCATTAGCAATGTTTTTATGTTATATTATGTTCGATAGCAGTCATAATTGACAGACGTTTTTTTAAAGAACATGTTTTAATAATGTGATTAAAGCATAATCATGATCATGTTGATTAATTAAGGGTACATTCACATTAAGCTACTGATGTGTGAAGTTTAAGCATTTAGAAAGGTATAATACTAGCTGTATAGTATAAATACTGATCTTGACATATAAGAAATCTAGCAGCGCCCCGCGGTTTCCCCCGTGTAAGTCCCGATCCCGTGAGAATATCGGGATAAAAAGTAGCCTATGCGTTAATCCAGGTCTCCAGCTACCTACATACCTAGTTTCATCACAATCAGCTCAGTGGTTTTTGCGTGAAAGAGTAACAAACATCCATCTGAACTTTTACATGTATGATATTCGTGGGATACTTTATACATCATCACATCATTCATACAACCGTCTGTAAGCAGAGTAACAGTACGAGCCTAGGGCTACCGAGGCTATAATCCGTACTCGTATAGGTTCTTATACCGTTTATAAAAAATAAACAAAACATTTAGTAGCGAACCAAACTAAAAAGTTACGATCATCATCAGACCAGCTCCAAGATGCCAAGTTATAGTATTGTTATTTGAACTTACTATTACTTAAAAAAAATAATTTACATACGACAATTAGAAGGGATGTCGTATGGGCCGACTCGAGTGATACCAAGACCTCACAGAAAGCCGGCGTGAAGCAATGCTTTCAAACACAAACAACGTTTCGCCGAGTGAGTGCGGTTACTGGAGGCCCTAACTCCCCTCCACCCCTTTCGCATTGTGACTAGTGACCCTTGAGTTGCAGGTGTCCATGGCGATAGTCACTTAGCATCTTTCAAGATTTGTTTGCATAGTTAGTTAATATAAAAGCGTGTAAATAAATACAAAACCTTTATGGCTTTCGAAGCCTCGAAGATTGCTTGTAACTAATAAAATATCAAGTGTACCTATAAGGCGAACCGAAAGATAACTACAATAAAGTACCTACGTTTAACTTGTCATTATAATGATCAGACACCCACACCTTCCAACGGTTTGTATTGTACAGAAACAACGGTAAATCTCTTTTAATTATGTAAGTTTTTTCTGTTCATTAAAAAGAGGATACTGTGTTATGCCACACCTACGACCGACAAGCTAAGGTGAATCGAATTATAATGTATTATTTGAAACGTGCGATTAAGTGCTTACGTGTTTGAATCCCACCCAGTATTCTGCCGATGTGAACCCAATCTTAATACTTGCACTTAGCCAAGCCAAGCTTAGCCAAGAATACTAATAAATGTGTGAACCACGTTACTATGAGTCTATAATAAAAAATAAAAGAGTGTAGCTGTTTGCTTAATAGGTGGCAGTGATTGCCTAATTGTCCGAGATTTCATTCCTGGTCACGTACTTTTTTTTTTTTAACCTTACAATTCTAAATTCTATTATGCATTCTTAGTATTTTGTAAAGAGACTGATATCGATAATTCAATGGGTTTTTTATTGGGGCTTTAAGACGTGAGTTCATGTATACATGTATGCTTTACACTAAAACCAAATACCGTTTCTTTTTGGCGTGTAGAAGTCACATCTATAAGACCCAACACTGCATCTATAAATAAAAACAACACGTCAGACGCTAGGCTCAAGAGCCTGAAGCAAGATTCCTAGTCTATCTCTTATCGTTTGCGCTTAAGATTTACGGCGTGGTTGCACCATTCTTCTGTAGAATAAATTTATTATAATTCAATAGAATAGAATATCATAGAGCTGAAAATTTGTCTGAATTCGATTTAAATTCTTTGTACGTTAGTTAGTTTCCCCTGCATTTGTGGTCACTGCTCCGCTCCTATTGGTCGGAGCGTGATGTTATATAGAATATAACCTTCCTCGATAAATGGGTTGTCCAATACTTAAAAAATTCTTAAATTGGAACCAGTAGTTCCTGAGATTATCGCGGTCAACCAAACAAAGAAACTCTTCAGCCTTATAATATTAGTATAGATTAAGAAAGGTTATAAGCATAACATCATTAGGAACAGTGGCCATAAATACGGATCAAACTATTTGCCAAGAAACTGTGGCCAGGGTAATACTGTCATGTCCTAGATTCGACTTTCGGCTTTAAAGGCATTTATTCACTCAGACAAAAAAACATTCAGTTGTAGATCTGGCGTTTCGAAATGTGACCGATATATGGCAATCGTGTCTTTGAGAAATGTAAGTTCAGTATTGACTTAATTTATTTATTTGTTTTTGTTTTCTGTGAGGTAATATCTAGCCTGTTTATGATATAACACCCTAAATGCCAAGGAATAATATATTATGATTATGATACTTGCAAAGTGTAAGAGTAAGATGATAAAAATTATTTTATTTATTATATTTGTTGTATTAAAGTATATAGATGTATAAGAATAAAGATTATCAACTTAAGTTTGCATTGACCTGGCAGTCACCGCGCCGCCCGTCTCATCGTCCACCTCCGATGCGTAGCTCACCCATCTTGGTCTCAGCCTGTGACTACGTTGCTGATGACATGAAGCGCAAGTAATCAAAATCTACGAGCAATATGTTTGTAAACTGTGTCAAGAAACTAGACGTTGTATTTATAGATCTATTAGACACACAGTCATAGTTTAAAAGTAGGTATTCAAAGTGGCGTAAACTCAACACCAATTGTTAGTGGGCAGTTATCGCAAGTATATAATCAATTGTTATTTATAACAGCAGAGGTACCGCGTAACTAACGACTTCCCGCGTCTGTCCGTCTGTCACAACGTATCAGTTAGTGACGAGTTTAGAAGTATGGAGTGGGTTTTGGTTGAAAATTTTCTACTGTGCCAGCGTGGATTTTAAAAGCAGGCAAGCAGATTTTAAAAGGATTTTAGCGGCTCAAGACTATGGTCAATGTGACCTTTCTAATATTGTCTGAATTTCCTATCTCCTCCAATACGTTTAATTTAATTACAATAATAGCAATTTATATTACATCGGAAATTTCGAATTTCTTTGATCTTCCGTTTTCACACACAATGTTCACTCCAGGAAATTATATAGGTACCGCCGGGACTTCACAAACATAAAATTAATGCAAACTTACGTCACTTCACTACATATTATAAAACAAAGTCCCCGGCCGCGTCTGTCTGTCTGTCTGTCTTCGCGATAAACTGAAAAACTACTGAGTGCTTCATGAGGAAGGTTTAATAAGCTTTTGTTAAGATATTGTGCAAATTGATTGAAATATGTTGATGGTTGCATGAAGATGTCTCTGCTACCCGTGCGAAGCCGGGGCGGCTTGCTAGCGACTATGACTATGACTGGCCTGTTGGTTAGTGATCCTGACTGCTGAGCCAGCGGTCGTGGGTTCGATTCCCACCCAGTACAAATAATTGTGTAATGAGCACGATCATTTGTTTCCGTGTCTCGATGTATAATATGTACGTATTCATTATATGTAAGTATGTATGTCAGCACTCTGGTTACCATAGTACAGGCTCTGCCCAGATTGTGATCAGACAGCCGTCTGTAAGGTGTCTCAAGAAATCAAGTTATTATTACTACTATGTGTATATTTAGCCTTTAACGATAATCAGAAAAAAGTTGAAAGATAAAAGGTTATTCCTGTGTATAAACTGTGTTGTAGCATATCTGTTGGAAAATATATAGCAGATTGATACCGCATGATAGTTCTGACGGCCCCATAACAAGCCTCTGGCGTAGACTAAACAATGACAAGATAGCGATGAAAATAAAACAATTCATAAGCGCGGTTTCTTTACACATTCTTATTGTTATGGGTTGTTAATATCCTTGTCAGAATTTCTCAATATGCTTGCATAGTAGTCTGGAACTGTGAAAATAGCGATTAGAGGTCAGATTTCTTACGTTAAAATAAAATTTATAAATACATCCCACTATAATATTATAAATATGAAAGTTTGGATGGATGGATGTTTGTTACTCTTTCACGCCAAAACTACTGAACCGATTGCAATGAAACTTGGTATGTAGATAGCTGGAGACCTGGATTAACATATAGGCTACTTTTTATTCCGATATTCAAACGAGATCAGGACTTACGTGGGTAAAACTGCGGGGCACTGCTAGTATAACATAATTCAAACATAATCTTATTTTCATTAAGTCCTACATCACTAAAATAAAATAAAAGCAAGTCATGCATTTTATTTGTAATCTATTCCAACAGTTTTTATTTTCCCAGGAGATCAAACCCACAACACTGAACGCTGTATTATACTTAATTGAATCTGAGTACACATTAAAAGACACCGGTTTCCATACTTACTTAGCCATGGAGGACATCATTAACTAACCCACCTCAGAAACAAAACGACAAATTCTAAAAGTAGATTCGAAAAAAAAAACTACGTAACGGTTATTGAGAGGATGCGCACGCGACACAGCCGCTTAAACAGACGCTTTTTAACAATTAATCGCTTCCTCCAACACTTCCTTGAGGAAAATGTATAAATACTTAGATTAGATGTGAAAAGGAAATGTAGGGATGTATAAAAATGTTCACACGTCGCATTTCTTATTTGAATTGACTTACGTTAAGAGGACTTTCCTTTTTATGACTTACGCTTATTCATTACGGCTTAGACATGTCTCCGTTTGTCACAGACATTTAACACACTGTCAATTGCATGTAAAATAATGAGACACTAAGCCCGTGTAATATGTATACTCAGTCTATAATCCCGCCGCCTGAAGATAAGGGATTAAAATTGCTGCCAAGCCTGTAAACAAAATCACAAAACATATGAACTGGCAAATTTTAACCAAGTCTTATAAAAAAAATAAGTGGTTGTTAACCTTATTTTATCCAATCGGGGCCTTGTCGACCCCGATTATCGGAATAACCCCTAAAAAAATGCAGGTGAATAATAATTCAACCGGGATGCGCTGTGAGTTGAACGCACTTTTTTTTTTTTTGTTGACTCGGGGACCCAGGAGCCAGGATGTGGCGTTTCCACTAAAAACCACCCCGACAGCCGGTCTCAGGCGCCCTACACTGGACGCACTTACCAATCGGTTGTCTCTGATTTAAAGAGAATTCTAATATTAAATAATTCTAATATTAATAATTTAAAGATAATTCTATAAGGTACAATGTAATTAGATTTATTCTCGGATCCAAGACGCCTTTACAACTTGTTAGTTCTAATTATGTATTTACGGGAATTAACGCGATCACGAAAATGTATTACATACCTCTGAATTGCCTGACGTTTTTTTTAAATATAAGTATCCCCGAAGAGTTGTCTTACAACTGTAATTTGCCAGCAAATTTTTGGTCTACCCCGGTAAGCTTACCTATTCCCGTTTACCGCACACATCCCATATTCCATGCTCCTCTTATGAACAAACGCAATTACAGTTTGTTTCTTGTATTAAAAACAACTAAGCTGTCACTGATGGCAGTCAGCTGTTGACTATAAACTTGATTTTTTATTCTCTTATCTACAATTAATCCATTAGCATGAAAAACTAATTAAAATGTAGATTTTTCTCTATGTAGTAAGAAATTAAAACATTAACGTTTTTCTAAGTACAACCGAGGCTTTGTTCAGCTCGTATTTATGTTAAATTAAAATGCTAACCGCCACTAGTAGATACTACTTAGCAAAGAATACGTGATTTGAATTTGATTAATTATATAAGTATGTACTTGTGTCACAAGTAATCAACAAGTAACTGTCGTGTTTTAATGTTGATATTGACACCACTGCCTCCTACGTTAATGTAATGAAATTTATTATACATTTTATTTTATTACTTTTATGTAAAGATAGTTATAGCCAAGCGGTCTATTCATTTCGTCTGCGCCGGCGGCGGTGGCTCGAGTTTGATCCTTAGTCGCACACCTCTCAGTTTTCGAACTCAATTTGTTTATCACTTGCGTTGACGATTAAGGAATTACATCCTATCCAATAAGTTCTCCACCTTTAGAGTTAATCATACTATTCTCAAAAAGTTGTGAAGTCTAGCTGGCGTAGTCTAGCTAAGTAGCAAAGTCTAGTTTAGATTATGTAAGAAACAGTCTCAAAACCACTGATATAAACTATGAAAATCACTAACTAACAGCAACTGCCAAGTTGTTCGTACCTCTGTTTGCACTCAAGTCAATCGTTTTAAACATATTCCTACCCTTTTATAATCCCACAATTTATTAATATTTATCAATCGACCAATAGTGTTGCGTTACCGGTATAACCAGTCAAAATAATATCTATTAACTTATTTTTATTAAATAGTGAACTGTGTTATCATTACTTATCATCTATTATAGTTTGGCTCTATTTTTAATAAAATAAATAAGAGTTTTTGATGTGTCGACAACACGGCCCTCCTGCGTACGCATCCGTCCCGGAAAGCGTCATGGTGTGGTATAGTTGCTGAGGACAAAGTATTTACAATACAAAAATAATTTATATTTTTATATTTACATTACAATACAAATACAAAATATTTACAATTAAAGTCCGAACTATTTTATTTTACCATTAGATTGTATCTATTTCAATATATTTCTTTGCATCGATCACTTTATTTTGTTAACAGCAACGAGGGCTCTTCCATCTACTATTCCATCGACGGCCAGTAGATAAAGAGCTCCCCGCTTCATTAAGACAATCCCCGGACACTACTAGGACCTTAATGCTTACATAACTGTTCCATCGGCGGTCAGTTATACACCCAACGTTAAGACTCAAAGTTTACCCTAGGCGATGCCTTTGGCCAACTCTAGTTGCATATCACAACAAGTCTTAACATCTGGCTGTAAGAATTTACTCGTGCGTGTATAACTATTCCATCGGCGGTACGTTATACAGCCAGCGTCAAGCACCCGAAGCTTCCCCTAGGCGATGCCTTTGGCCAACCCTAGTTGCATATCACAACGGGTCTTAACGTCTGACTTTACACGAGTAAAATCCGCATATAGGTTACAGTATTGTCCGAAGCAAATGTACTAGACTAAATATCATACATATTTTCTTATGTTCTTATTCCTCACTCTTAAGTCTATCATTCGTCATTCATACTTCTCTCAAATATCAGTCAGCAAAACTATTATACAGTCATAATTATGTACTAGGCAGATTTTACAAATACAAATTTATTAATACCTCCCAACATCCTGGTCTATTAAATTTTAGGTGGTTTTCATCCAGTTCTGCTAATTTAGTCCAAGTCCAATCTATATTTAAGCACATATTGTTCTTAATGATTGATAGCCACTGGTTCGTTTTATGCCTGACCAAGTTTTTCGACGTGGTTGTACTTCCTTTCCTGTGAAGCTCGGCCTGGCCTGAGTGTAATGCTTAAGTGTCTAATAAAACATTAGCACCTAGCAATTAAACTGATAAAAACCAATTCTTTCTTTTTTGTTTGACATCAGAGGAGAACAGGCACTAATAGTATTTCTGCTTAATGCGTTAATAGACTACTTTTGCGAAACTAGAGAGTATAAATTTACCTTAAAAGCTTTTAACAAGATTGGGATGTTCAACACACTTTTTATGACTACTTCATATATCAACAAAAACCAGTTATTAACATCACTTTAAAGGCATATTTAACCATACTTCATTTTCGATTTTCGTCTTATTAGGTACCTTCTACTAGGACTTTTGATAAACACTTCGAATTAAAGTCCGAATTATTTTATTTTATTTTTATAAAATTCTTTAACGTAATAACTCGTAAAACCCATTTTTAACCATTTTGTCATGCAAAAATTAATCAGAGCAATCAAAGTATTTACAGTTATGTTTTTGTGGCAAATAGTTTCCACAAATACAGAAATATTCGAACACCTCATTTTATCCATATACCCTCTTTTTTAAATAAAATATATGTACTTATTTCAATCCGTAATTTTTTTTGAACAAATTAGTAAATTATAAATAATAGTTAAGCTTCCAACTCAAAATTAACCGTAAGAGGGAATATCACAATAATGAATCCGATAGTACGAGTATCCGCTTCTATCACATCTACCCACATTAGAATAAACACACACTCGGAAATTACTAATGAAAACGTTTTTACTTAAATGTTAGATGCATACTCATTGCATCACGATTGCTTGATGAACACCATGATGAGGACGTTGGGATTTACGAATAGCAAAATCTTGCACAAGAACCTTTTTACTTACTAACAAATTTTTTTTCTCTTTCAATTGGGGCGCGTCACTTCTGATGTAAGAAACAGTCTCAAAACCACTGATATAAACTATGAAAATCACTAACTAACAGCAACTGCCAAGTTGTTCGTACCTCTGTTTGTACTCAAGTCAATCGTTCTAAACATATTCCTACCCTTTTATAATCCGAGAATTTGTTAATATTTATCAATCGACCAATAGTATTGCGTTACCGGTATAACCAGTCAAAATAATATCTATTAACTTATTTTTATTAAATAGTGAACTGTGTTATCATCTATTATAGTTTGGCCCTATTTTTTATAAAATAAATAAGAGTTTTTGATGTGGCGACAACAATTATCCCCTAACAATAGGACAGTTTATAAACTATCCTATTGCTGGGTAAAGACACAGACCAGGGCAGTTATTGTTTAGTTCTAGACCAAACTTACAACTTATATTACATTAACCAAAAAGTAAAATGTTTCGAATCGTTAATCTTATAAAAGGAACAAATGGACACAGATACTAACAGACGATGACTGATGCTTTACTGGCATATTTTCGTGATATCGTGAGTCGATCCCACATGGGGTACAAAACATTTTGTATCCGATGCATCCAGTGAGATACATAACATATGGATTTTTTTCGAGGTTGTCTAGCATGAACTGCCATTAAGGTCCTCAGTTAACCGGTAAAGTAGTGCTGAAAAGGAACACAAAAGCAAAGGCGAGGTGATCATATACGACGGTGGATGTTGAGAAGTTGTAGATATATTCTCACGGACGGTAAAAGTTTCGTTGAAAATTCAACGAAATTTTACCTTCTGTAAGCAAAACGAATCGTTTCTTGATTATAGGAAGGCGGCATTAATCAGTAATCAGCTCGAGAACTTTGGTTGCGCGAAATATAAAATAACTTACTAATGTTTATTCAAATTATCTGTTTTTACCTTTTAAGATTTCACAGTTACATCAATCGAGTACATTGTCAATACGTACATTTTTGTGGGAGAGCCATGCTTCAGCACGTACGGGCCACACACAGAAAACTGGCGTGAAGCAATGCTTGCTTTGTGTGATTGAGGTTACTGGAGACCCTAACCCCCTCCCCCCTGCATTTACTCCCACCTTTACCCTACTCCCGCCTTAAAGGCCGGCAACGCACTTGTGACTCTTGAGTCGCAGGTGTCCATGAGCGGAGGTAGTCACTTACCATCAGGTGACCCGTCTGCTCGTTTGCCCCCATCCCTTAAAAAAACAAGATTCGTCTGCATCGTTCTAAGCCATAAATGCATGAACGGACGCCCCTGAATGCAAACGCTCGTAGGCTTAGGGTCATACCATTATGCTAGTTTCTCACGTTAGTAATATAAAAGTGATATGCTATGCAACCATTTATACTAAAAGACATTGCATAACCCGTAGTTGGACAGTTCGTATGCAACTCGCGTGAATGCTATCAATCATTATCAGAATAAGGTGCGACCTTCATTACCGAAGTCGGTCGATGCATTGTTTAAACAACAATTGCAATATAAATACATACGAGTAAAAAATATAATGTGATCGGCCATTTGTCATCGTCAAATTTATTCAATCTCAATAAGTTCTCAGCACAAAACTGCATGTTTTATACAATATATTCTTTTATACAATAAACAAAGTTATCAAACGAGCACAAGGCCGTTATCTTCCATAAAACAATCATATTTATACGTGGGAGAGCCATGCTTCGGCACGTATGGGCCGGCTCGACTCCGCTCAATACCACGGCCTGCCGCGTGAGTGACGTTACCGGAGGCCCTAACCCTTCCCTCTTCCCTATTCCCGTCCTTCCCCTCTCCCCCTCTATTCCCCCTCTCCCCCTTGTTAGGTTTCGTGAATTTTGTCAATTTATTACTCGTACATATATTCTTAAATCGATTAAAATTCATTTTACTGGCAACACTCGAGAGATCGAGGAAAATGTGCACGCGGTCAAGTCACTTTTTGGGGAGCTGGCATCAAGTACGGACGTCCCTGTAAGTACCTACATAATACTATTGATGAGGGTAATTTTAGAAAGGTTTATACATTGCTTTGTTAGATTTATTGTGTTTTATTATAATAAATGTGAGAGTACAGAACACTAAATACTTTATTATTTTACTATAACATAATTGGGAGCAACAGAATACTATCATAATAAATACTTACTTAATACTTCAGCAAGGTAATTATGTTTTAAATTAGTTATTGTTCAAGTTGATAATGGTGTGTTCTTATAATTTCTGGGGATGTGAAATATTGTTGTCGAGGGGTAGTTTTGGAATAAATATTTGTTAATCTATTAGATCATTGTGTTTTATTACACCCTCTTCCCCTACTTCCACTTTAAAGGGCGGCAACACACTTGTGACTCTTGAGTTACAGGTGCCCATGGGCGGCGTAGTCATTTACCATCAGGTGACCCGTCTGCTCGTTTGCCCCCAATACTATAAAAAAAAAATCTTATGTCGGACTCTAAAGAGGACGACCTAAGGCAAGACCCAGAAATCTATTGTTACAGTCATAGGGTGATTTTACTTTCTAAGGTGAATCAATTCGTTTTTACAGGCAACACCATCTTCACTACTAAACCGCATACGGTTCGACAGACAGCCAACCACTACTTTACACCTTTTTAACTTTGGACTAAATGAGTGGTTTATAAGTTTGACGCTAATATTTGTATAGTTCTATGCTTAAATTGCAATAATGTTTAGCATTTTTGAAGATATCAGTTTGATTCATGTATAAAGGGTTAAAACTTTCAGAATAAGTCATGTTACGGTAGACATGGAAAGTTTCTGACCCAAAAAATCAACAAAAAAAAATGGCATTGCAACGCATGCTAGTGCAGCTAGTATATAATAAATATGTGTATAGCGTTCCCAACATCGAACGCTGCGTGGGAAACCAACCATATATAAATTCAAAACGTTAAAAGAAACAATATTTCTTAGAAACAGTGATAAAGTTCCTTGAAATAAGAAATCTGTTAGTTTTTTTATTAAAGATATATATTTTAAAGCCATCTTCATGGCGGTAAATACTCGTACATCGCGGGAAATACCAAATATAGCTATTAGAAAATAAACACATGAAACCTAATAATTCTTTACACTAACGCCAAATTAGGTGTATTTTGTTAATGATAAATAGTGATTAATGAAGTGAATGCAGGAGATAAGTTTTGTGTTCATACTTGTAGGGAATTAAATGCTTGTAAATAGTATAATGAACCCACTGATCCCACCAACTACCTTGTCTTGAATGTTCAGAATATATCATGAAATACAATACATTTTTGAGATGTAACAAAATAGCATCATCAATTAATAACCTTTATACTACTAACATCGAAAACAAGAAACGCTTGGTTAGAAGTAGTTACCTGTTGCTATAAATTAGCATGTGTACCGAAGCCCACCTATAGAAAACGATTTTGGCAACAGATACTTCAATTATTCCCACCCAGGACAAATAATTGTGTGATGAGCATGATCATTTGTTCTGTTCCTGGGTGTACTTAATTTATCTATAACATGTATGTATTTACAAAAACATAAGTATGTTTATCAGCAGTCTGGTTACCATAGTACAGGCTCTGCCTAGTTTAGGATCAGACGGCCGTGTGTGAGGTGTGTAAAGTTATCATCATTATTATTGTTAATTTGTTGTCGCCACATCAAAAACTCGTAAAATAGGGGCAAACTATAATAGATGATAAAACAGTTCACAAAAATGAGTTTGAAAAAACATGAGTTAATAGACATTATTCTGACTAGTTATGCCAGTAACGCAATGCTCTTACTCGGTTGATGAACATTGATGTATAGATAATAATCACTTGATGATGGAGGTACGGACAACATAGCAGTTACTGTTATTTAGTGATTTTGATAGTTTATAGCAATAGCTGTGAGATTGTTTATAACACATTTATAAAGGATAAACGGGATTACTCCCGTGTGTATTTCGGGGATGCACAATGAGTTTCGGACCTTACTGGGGTTCTTTATCAAGGGGTGAAGCGACCAACCACGGCTTATCTGCCTACTGACACTAGTTGAGCACCCCCGTGAGTAAAACCGTATATCCGTTTTAAAAAATGTTTCTTAAGCTTAAAAATGATTTCGCCCTAAGAATATAATTCTTATTGCGACAAATATTGAAAAAATACTTATAGTTATAAAACTATACTGTAAAATATATTTACTCGTATACGTCTTTACGGTGCTATTTTCCTTCTCGACGGTAATTGCATGTGTTTTTCAACACTTGACACTCTTTCATAGTGTTCATAGTAATCCGGAAACTTTGATTTCTGTGATATTACTGCCACGTACTGTCTGTTTAGCTAGGCGATAGATAGATAACACTTAATTTGTACACCAGTCTTCCAGTAGAAGTATCTTTGTTGTCCGTCTGTCTGTCTGTCTGTCAAGACCATTTTTTCTCGGGAGCCCGTTGACGCATCAAGTTGAAACTAACACCAAATACGGAGGTGTAAAAATCTGCTTCTAAGTTAACGCAATCAAAAGATACGGCCATTTAAGCCTTAGATTTGACCAAAGTTCAAACCTATATGGTAGTTCCCATTGACCATGAAATTTGGCAAGTAGCAAGGTCTCATAGCACAAGTAAAGGAAAAAATCTTCGAGTTTTTTTTTTTTTTAAAGACAATTCATTCTTCATTCCCGAGATGGACTTACTATTTACATACAAGTTTGATTTCTTACGGAACCCTCGGTGCGCGAGTTAGATTCGCACTTGTCCACTTGATTTTTTTATTATTTATTTATATATTTTATAATTTCACTAAAAGACATTTGCGTTTTCACGTCAGTAACATTGGTTTTGACATCAATCGATTTATACACTATACAGATATAACCAACAATGCCTGAAGTTATCGCGTTTATACAAATAAACTTGAATTTACATATAAATAAATTCTTCGACGCCTCATTGAACTGTTGCAAAACAAAGCATGAAGAAGATTACATAGCAAAACAATATAAATTCTTTAGTGCCAAAATAAGCCGTCCGTATCAAGAATTATCTGTAAGCTCATAAATCTGACTAGGTAGCAATATTTTACTACAACAATTAAATGTAAACTAAACGTATAATTTGTGCGTGGGATTTTACAACGGACCGGCCGATTCATCTACCAAAGCTGACGGTAAGAACACCCTTTTTTATTGATAATCCCTTTGACACACATTTTATAACTCTGTGTCTGTTTGTTTTGATCCTTAGCTATAACTCGTGGTTCATTCATACTGCTATTTTACACGCATTCTCTTAAAATAAAATAAAAATTAATTTGTTATTAATTTACCATAAAGTACCTACTCCCCCCAAACTGATATTTGGAATGTAAAATTATTTGCAATCCAATAAACAAAAAACGATTCGTTTTCCTTACGGACGGTAAAATTTTCGTTGAAAATTTAACTATTGTCTGGATTTGCTCATGTCCGTTTCTACCAGTCTTATTTGTAAAGTTATTTTTACTTCGACAATCTGTTTATCGAGAAAGGTAAAAGATTAAAGAATACATATAATATCACGCTACACAAGCGGTCTCGTTTGGCGAGGAAGGGATGTAAGAAAAAGGCGTCGGAAAAGAAAGCGTGAGAGAACTTTGGCCTCCATTAGCGCTGGCCTGATGGTGATGGACAGGATTACACACAGGTAAAAGCAGGACCGAAACGGTCGCGCAACGTGTTGTACACTCTCTTAATCTCTAAATTACAGGGGACATGCCCCACTTACTCAAAGGGAAGGTCAACTGTTGTTCAACAGGTAACTAAGAGTTTCTGGATTCTTGGTTACACCCCAGGAGTAATTCAGACAAATAATGAGACCTCGAGACGAAACACCTTGTGGATTTAGTCGATTCCAGTCTAATGACAGCTGGTGACGTGACAACCCACGCCATTTTCCACTCGTCAAAAAAAACTGTATCTGTTACGACACGACAAACCACAAAAGAAAACGAAACACACATATTTTCGAAAAAACTTTAGTCAAAACATTTAAAATTAAAACAATGCAACGAAAATACGACGTGACAAACATAAACGGGAACTGTCAATATAGTTATGTCATTGTTGACAAATAAAACCGTCAGCAAAAAGGTTGGATATCACAAATATTGGCCGCCGATTTATTTCCGTGGACGATGAGGAAGAACCACAGACGTGAATGTAGGTCAAAACATACTGATGTTACGGTTAGGCATGTTACGTCGTCGCGTGACAATGTTTTAATGAGCTTTTAAAGTTTTAGTGCACTTTGTGAAGACAGAAGTGATAAATATGATGCTTCATTTGTACCCCTAAAGTATGTGACAGTGTTTGAAATTGTTATTGTTACGAGTATATTATTATATACTTAGCGAAAATTGCCTAACTCGACCGAATTTGTGGAACTCTATTCTAAAGATAGATACTAGTCTTCTTGTTAAGAATAATCCTCTCTCCACTAACTCCAGCTAAGTGAAATGCTTTTATTAGAAGTGGGTTCATGTCGACAGTGCACTAGGTGGGATACGAACCCGCAACCACTTGATCGCTTAGCCAGCAGCCAGTGGCAGCAGCGTAATCGCTGCTGCCACTAATATTGCTATAAGAATTTTGAATAATTATTAAATTAATGATTCAGAAGCTCTAGAAAAAAAAAGCAGCGACGTGTTTTTTTAACCGACTTCAACGACAAGAAGGCTGTTTTCAATCTGATGTATTTTTTAACCCTTCTTTATAGGACCAAAAAATAAATTAAATATTTTTTTTTAATTTAAAAACATCTGCACTGAATGTCCCCATGTCTCGGTCGGGAAGAACTTTAAAAACATACAATTAACAAACACAAAGTACACACTTCAATACAATTGAATGCGTGAATCAGACCGCAATCATTCTCCAACATAGGGACCGAATCCACAACCCACGACTCCATGGTAATTAATGAGGTAACCACCTAACTACGGCACCATCCGTGCTGTTTATGAGTTCCTAAGAAATGTACTAACTCTAAAAATAACAGCTAGTCACTAAACAATCATCACTACACTCACTTTCTGACACGTCATTTGGGTCGTGTTCAGTCATTTAATGAACGAAGCAAAATCAATTAGATTCCAATTTCTAGTAGTTCAATGTCTGCTCCATATAACTGTGTATTACTCATTAAAAAACTAAATGTTACGGTATGCTAGTTACGGTTCTAAAGAACTTCCCTTCTGCGAACGGCTCGGGTATAGAATAAAGTCCCTGCCAAGGTTTTTCCGAGGGACAGTATGGGGTTCTTCAAGAAAGGAGTAAATAGGGTTTTAAAAGGTCTTTAAAAGGAATTGCAAGCGTCCATAGGCAACGGTATCATAAATAGTAAGCACCATTAGGCGGTCTGTATGTTTGTTTGCCAGCGACGTAGCAATGAAAAACACAATAATCAGATATGAGCAAACGTTTTTTAAAGTCACAAAGGTGAGTTTCCACCTCTCCAAAAGGAGAAAATTATTTATCTATACTAATATTACAAAGAGGTAAAGTTTGTGAGTTTGGATGTACGGGGTAATCTCCGGTACTACTGATCCGATTTTGAAAATTCTTTTAGTGTTGGATAGCCCATTTATTGAGGAAGGATATAGGCTATATAACATCACACTACGATCAATAGGAGCAGTGCATCAATCAAAAATGATGCAAAAACGGGGAAAATTTACAAACGCATACGAAGTTGCGCGGATCAGCCATTATATTTTTATAAATATGTACAGCAGGTTATGTAGGGTATGTATCCGGCCAGCCGTTAGAAGTTGCAAAATATCGTCACACATCGCTATGCTTTTTTCATTAGTTAGTGCAGAATAAAACAAAATACTATTAATTTGTTTATTTTTCTTTTGTTTGGACTGCACCTCAGTCACTCGCAGATGCAGGTCATCATTTGATGTTCGTGCAACATTTTAGTTGTGGTTAACTAAATAAACATTGACTAATTTATAAAAAACACTAACTGCGGAGACAGTAAAAGATCAGCAAAGTGTTTATGATAAGGGTATCTCTTGTTTCTCGTCGTTGCCGCCTTTAAAGTACCTTTCTTGAATCCAATCATCTAATAAGTTGCTTACAGAGTGCGCATTGCAAATTTATGCGGCTGTTTCGATTCGAGAAATCTATCCTTGTTTGCAGCTATTTTGTTGCAGTTTACATTTACGCAAACAATATAAGAACTAAGAAAAGACAAAATAAAGTGAAGCAATGCCTTTATATTGCAATGCTTTGAAACCTTTATATTACAATCATTACATTTGCAATTTATCATATCTTTTGATACCGTCAGTCATGAAGTAGGACATCCTATCACATAATATTTGCAATTTGTCACCTTATGAACTTTTTATTAGCAGCGTTTAATCGCGTAAGTCCCGATGCCGTGGGAATATCGGGATAAAAGGTAGTCTAGGTGTTAATGCCAAGTCTCTCAAGTTTCATCGCAAGAGTAACAAACATCCATACATTCATACATCCTCACAAACTTTCACGTTTATAATATTAGTAGGACTAGTTGTTGCCCGCGACTTCGTTCGCGTGGAAATGTTGATGAAATCTATCCCTTATATCCCAGACTATAATCTATCTCTGTGCCAAAATTTCAGCCAGATCCGTTCAGCCGTTTTCCATCCATCCATCCTCACAAAGAAAACAAACTTTAGTATTTTATAATATTGTTAAGTTTATAATATTGGTAAGATTTAATACCAATATTTTGTAGCCGTCAAACATGAAGTACATCAGATTGAACAAAAAGTGACGCGCAGTAAATTAAATAACTTTCACATCTTCAATACCCCAATAAATTCTCATGAGACGATTAAATAAAAAACAAACAAGTGAGTAATAATGGCCCGTTGTAGCAGGTCCGTGGATGTGGGTCAATGTGATGCACTCATCTCGACAAAGGAATCCTTTTGATTGCAAAAATGCAGCGGACTAACGGACCATATATAAATAAACCTATATAATTATACTAAGTACAGGCTGGTGTTTATATTGTTAAGAATTTTATGTCATTCGAACAAGACAATAATATATTACTGCTTCTGTTTACAAATCATTTAAATTTATCAGCTTTAAATAAGTTTTTGCTTTTTGTAGATGCTTAGATGTATTCTCATAAAGTTGCTGATTCGAATTTAAAACTATAAAGGGATGTTGTGATTGAGTTTGATAAAGAAGTTGGTAATTTTTTCTCTTTCTTTTTTTTAGGCGTGTACCACCTTCGTCAACGTCTTTACTTTCCATCAGGTGAGTTGGAAGACAAACGCCTATTCCAATCCATAATAAAAAAAATATTTTCAATCCTTAACAAATATTAACTAAACAACTAAATTAAGGTAGATTGGCAGAGAATGTCTTTGGCATTAAGTCCGCCTCTGTACACATTGTGCATAAAGTTTTTAAATTAAAAAAAAAAAAAAAAAAACTACCCCACGCTATATGGCATAACATAGTGGACATGATAAATGTTGTCACCTATATCATAAACATAACGTACCTATGATTATGATTATTAATAATTTATAAGCCGAAATTACTAACTACGTAGATAAAAATAAAGCTCTATCCCAATCAATAATGTTTCTCAATTAACGATATCACATAACAGAATTTCAACTTGCCCATGGCACCGATAAGATAATAGTTACTCCGCATGGAGAGAGTTTATCTTTTAAATCGTCGTTATATATGTACCTATGTATGTATATATATATATATTATGGTTGTGTACATATTTGTTTGTATGTTTATGATGTGATTTTCATTCTATAGGCAACTAGCTTCACGACTGACTTAGTTTGACTGACTACTTCTCCTGACAATTCAAAAATACCCATAGTGGTTTAATTGAAATAAATGATTTTGATTTTGATTTTATATACTCTATTTAATTATTGTTTGTGTGACATTTGGTTTGCATATTGAAGAGACTATAATATTTTTAATGCACCTACTTCCTATTTTCTCTGTATCACCCGCAAGCGTATGTTTATGTGAATAAAGTTTTAATTAAATAAATTTTTAAAATGTAAATGAAGAAGATTACATTTTGCGAGTATTTCTACCTACAGACTATTCCTTCTTTTATTTGCAAACTAGTAAAATTCTTATGACAATAAAATCAAGTAATACATATTTTAATTAAAAGCACCAAAGGTAACTGCTAAGGTTGGACACCTTTTTGGTTATCCGACGTTTCGACCGAAATACAACAACTGCGGTCACGGGTGGACTGGTAAGAGTTTAGCGATGTTTCCGTGAGCTGCCAGTTTGGGCTAATTGATTTCTATTATTTTTGTTTTACTTATAACTTGTATATTATGTAAACAAGTCAGGAACGTTAGAAACGAGTATTTGTTACTAGCTTTTAGGTTAGTCTAAAACCTCACCACGCACCACCGGGGGGAGGTGGGGGGGTTAAAAAGTTGCTAAAAAAAACGTGATTAATGGACGACCCCCAAGGCGTGAAAACGTAACAAACTCATATTCGCATTTGTAATGTTAGTTAGGAGTGTGTCTTAAATAATGAAAGCTATTAATATATAATAATCAATAGTTCACACATCGACTCGTATTTGATTTTGTTTACAGTCCAGAACCAGCTTTAGCACTTCTCAGAACATCCCCATTGATCGAGGAGGTAGCAAAAACTATCCCATTTTCTGTAACGAACTAAAAAGTACAAAATATTTTCTTTTGTTGTAGTCACAATTTGTAAAAACGTTTGTATGACCTCAGGATGCATGAGAATAAAATTGTTCCCCTGCACATTTTAGGTACCAGCTAGATACTGGTACTATTAAAATAAATTGTAATTTTCTACGTTCTTAACTTAAAAACCTAATATTTCAAGTTTCAAGTCATAACTAGCTCATCGAAATGTGAATTTAAATTCCATTGTAAAAAATACCCCAAACGAAAGAACAGTCATAAAAATATGTATTAAAAGATAGGTTATATGTCAGTCACAATCTTGATTGTGGTAAAACTGACAACAAAACCTACCGTGTAGTGGACGTGTTTCATTTTATGTAGTGTTGTAAAGGTTGGAGATGGTTTTTTATATACTTTTTTTACTCCAAAGTATAAAGTATATTTATCGAAAATAAAGTAGGATACGTTATTATAAAGTATGGTTGACAACCCTAGTGCTGCCCCACACGGGTTGCATACCCTACCCTGCTAACCTGATGAATAACAATACTACCCTAGTATTACCGATTAAAGGCGGCCTTCGCTAGGGTGCTGGTCCTTCCCAATGGGGCTTCAATTCAAATATATAATCGAGTATGTATGAGAACCTGGTTAATACGACTGAAGAAGCAGATTTTCGGGTGTGGTTCTAAAATACGAATTTGAAAAGACTAGAATAGAAATAAACGTTAATGTAAGTATACCAATTTCAATTTCAAAATTTTGCTTCCATGGATAACACAAAGTGCAAATTTACAAAAGGCGGCCTTATCGCAAAGAGCAATTTCTTACAGGTAACCTTTGCATGGACCGAAAACGACAGCAAATAGAAGAAATTATGGGTTCTCTTGAATTTAACGCATTGAACGAAATTTATTTGATTGACAAAAATTGCCATTGATATCTACCGGAAATATTCTGTCCATAAGCTAATAGTGAAACCCACTAAGTTTACTATTCTATTAAGAAATCTAAATGTATTCGCAAATACATATTAAAGATGTACAAAGTTCTCGGAAGCAAGGCCGAGACAATTGCATTCTATTAAGATGATTAGATGCCAATTGATTGCCGAGTTCAAATAAAAATGTCCATCTCTGACATGTGAATATAGACATTGTTAAATTACATTTACATTTAGATTTTTTTTTCAAATTACACTAGCTGTAGATGTGCTGCTGACGAAGATGCGTGTTAAAGCAAATTGAAATTTTAATATATGTAAATAGGTGCTTAAAATAATAATAATAACTCTCGTTAATGTAATTATTAGTTTCATTAAATCTATCTAAAGGTTGATAAGGGACAGTTTTGGAGAATTCTATTTATCATTTTTTTTTAGATGTTTTTGAAGAAAGCCTTGCCTTAAATTAAGAAATGATGTTGTAAACCACAGAAAAGAAAGAATTTTAAAGAAAAAAAAAACAGGACTGCCAGAAACAAAACTTAAACAAAATTTTCTCACAGTAGCGAAGTATTTACGATTTTTTTCTTTAAACTAGTTTCGTAATTTTCACCTTAGCAGCCGAAACGTATATTGAGTTAAGATGAACGATGCGAGAGCAAGTAACGTACAGTGTTAAATGTGAGAAGCGGTTAATCCTGAGTCTGACATTCGAAGTCTACAGGATCCTGTAGACTTCAGTCAGTCAGTAGATTGCAGTCTACACTGCAACATAATAATTGCTATGTCGGAGCATCAATAAAGATTTCAACCACAAGGATGTTTCTCATTACACTATTTCGGCGGAGTTAATTTCCTAATAAGTATAATCAGGACACTGACCTTCAGTCTAATGTAGTGTGCTAGAAATCCACTTACAGCATGTAAGGTCTGACGTCATCTTAGTCGACAGCAGTGTTTATACAGGTGTATACCGTTGAATCTCTTTCAATTTGTGTAAGAATGATTTACTTGATAGATGCAGTTTCATCTTTTCGAAGCGTTAAAAAGCCCCGTTCGCACGTCTAAAAAGCCCCGTTCGCACGTCTAAAAAGCCCCGTTCGCACGTCTAAAAAGCCCCGTTCGCACGTCTAAAAACCTGACACTGTGTTCGACCTTTTCAACACGCTTTTATCTCATTACTTTAGACGAGCAATTCTTGTATGTATGTATTTATTTATGTAAGTACTACATGTATCCTACATTTTGTTAAATTTGTAAGACATTTATATAATAAATCTTGTCCAGGAAGCTATTTTATTATGTAGTAGCAGCGCCCTGCGGTTTCACCTGCATAAGTCCCGATGCCATGGAACTATCAGGATAAAAATGCCTATGTGTAAATCCAGATTTCCAGTTATCTACATACCAAGTTTCATTGCAATCGGTTTAATAGTTTTTGCGTGAAAGAGTAGCAAACATCCATACATCCTCACAAACTTTCACGTTTATAATATTAGTTGGATGTATTTAGATTACGGGTATCTCGGAAACGGTTTTAACGATTTCGATCAAATTTTGTATACAGATACAGTTTTGCATTTTCAGTATTTCCTGTAAAACGTCTCGGTCTCCCAGGTTCTTAAGCCAATGTTTGTAACTAACATCTAAACAAATCTTGAGAGTCAATTTTAACCTACTTCTAATTCATCATCCTTTTCCCAACTAAGTTGGGGTCGGCTGTCAATCTAACTACGATACGGCCGAACTTTGATATTTTACGTGAAGAATGCCATCAGACCTCCACAACCCAAGTACAAGGCGATATCGAAGTTCTGTAGTTAGGTTGTCGGACTTTTTTAGAGCTCCAACTACCCGTTACGAATACCACAGATGTTTGTATGGCAACCGGGACCGACGGGCTCTCCGAGGCACGGAGGGGTCTCAATGTGTTAAGAATGGTCACCCATCCTAGACTGACCTGGCTGGCATTACTTAACTTTGAAATGTGTTAACATACTTGGTTACCACTTAGCCACGAGCCTTCTAATTATCATATCGAAAGGAAACTTTATATATATATATATAGATAATATATAAACGTACCTGTGTAGTTTGAATGACAATACTATAATTTGGCAACTTGGAGCTTGTTTTCTTGTTTTAAAAAATACAACTCCCGTATTAGGAATTACTCCTTTGTCGCGGGGGACTTTACAAACATATAAACAACGGACACAAAGAACACCCAGAGTCGGGTGGGAATCGAACCCACGTCCTGTAGCATAGCAGTCAGGGTCACTAACCACTAGGCCAACAAGCCAGTCAAAATCTGATGGAGCTGATCTGATGATGGAGTCAGGAGTGTGTTTTTTGTGTGTTTAGGTGGCTACTAGTAAACCCTTGAATTTAGGCTCATATGATTAGTTTTCTCGATTCCAACAGATTGGGCGTAGCAACGAGGGTCTGATGATAAAGTCAGGAGGTAGATAGTGGAACTCTTTTTAACTTTGGTTTGCTATTAAAGCGTGTTGTTTTTTTTTTCCAAACTCATCATGAAACCATGGCTGTGAGACCGCTTTTTTGCGAGGCCGTGGTATCAAAAGTTTAAGTAAGTTTTAGAGTTAAGTGTAAAATATTATATCCTATTATCTTAGTCTATACTTGGAATCGGTCGGTTGGTCTGTATCATAAGTTTATTCTTAAATGTTAATTTTAAAATAAAAGGTGCAAAAATAGGCTACATGCATTGAAAGACTATAAATCCATTTAAACTAACATCATCCTTATCTATTTCAAGGAAGGGTATATTTGAATAGCCATTATCGCGTGCGCATCAATGTAGCTAGCCATCCTGGTACCATTTCGAACAATAGAATCACAAGACAAGGTCCATTTATATAACTTAAGATTTTCCTGCCGCATCGTCTACTACCAATGATTTTTTATATCACTAGCGTTGATATGGAAAATTAGATTAGACTGTGGACGCTTTGACTATTTTTGTTTCCTTAGTTATATCCATAAATTACTCCACACGAATTTTACCCATGCCATTATTTTTTACCCATGCCGTTTCTTATTCTTTTCATTTTTTTTTCGTTTTGTTCATATTTAATATTAAAAAATCAGTACCTACTAAACATTTTTTCTAGGACGACAATTCTTACTGTTTCATTTTACAAGCAAACGCACATGTATGGCTTAATAATAAACCCTAGGAAGCCTCACTTGCAGTAATAATATGATTGTTAAATCTTTTAAAATTATTGATTATTTTATTTATAATTATTGATTATTTATATATTTTATTCATATAGATAATCTTTGTAATTGTTATCTTTATGACTGTTGATTATTATCTTTATGACGATTGCTTATTATTTTATAATTTTTAATTGATGAACATTCATTATGATTTATAAATAAAATTTTATAAATTATAATGAATGTTTATTATTACTACCTCGTGTGTTGATTGGTGTCCAATTTGTGATTATTAATTTTTTTCTAAATTCTTTTTTTTAATTATAATTGTTATCACGTGGGAGAGCCATGCTTCGACACGTACGGGCCGGCTCGACTCCGCTCGATACCACGCCATCATAGAAAACCGGCAGTTTCTCTAACCCTTCCCGCTCCCCTATTCCCGTCCTTCCCCTCTCTCCCCCCTCTTCCCCTTCCCACTTCCCCCCTCCCCCTCTTCTCCTACTCCTACCTTAAAGGGCGGCAACGCACTTGTGACTCTTGAGTTACAGGTGCCCATGGGCGGCGGTAGTCATTGACCATCAGGTGACCCGTCTGCTCTTTTGCCCCCTATACCATAAAATCCACACTAACACCTTTGCTACTGATTGTACCTTTTCTCGTGCTTTGGGTAAGACTTGTATATACGCTGCTATTTAAAAAACTGACACTAAAGTTTTGAATTAAAAATAATCAATAAAACAAATAACCCATAATATTACATTCGTACAAACAGACTAACATTTAATGTTGCATTGTGTAAGGATGAATGTTGAGGTGCTCCGTTCTAAGCATCGAAGGACATTGTTTATCTGTGGTGTTTATTTGTCTATGGTTTAACTCGTCTAGTTTATGGCCGATAGAATTGTGTTTCAGATCACGTTCTTGTTAAATATCTTTAGTTTTAGCACTTTATATTCATGATAACTTATTGTCTCCATAGTGACATTGAATTATGAGTTTTAAAGTCACAGTTATTGTTAGAAAAAAAAATGTAACATTTAAATATTACTTATTTTAAGTTAAATATTGTACTTATTGTAACTACCGTGAATTTAATTATGCGTTAAATGAGGTAAAACTTAATTATGCCACTGGCAATGTTCATAAATATTTTTATAACTTGGCAGCCCCGGCAGTTCTTCCTGTTCCTTTTATCTATTATGCAAGATGGCTATTTTTTGGCTTAATAATTTTATTACAGTTCACTGATGGAATCAAATAGAATCTTTTATGAAAGGCAACTCCCGCATTAGGAATGATTCGATCCTGTGTCGCGAGGGACTTTACAAACATTGAAACAACGACCACAAGGAACACATAAACTCGGGACAACTATTTGTGGACTACACAAATTTTTAGACTTAGTGGCAAGTCGACCAGTCCATTGCCTCATGCGTGCAGTCATGTGTGTGAGTGCAGAACAGAATAGAAATAAAATTTATTGTACACCAATTACAATTAAAATAAAAGAAAATCGCAGAAACAATATGTACGATGGACAGCCTTAATTATCGCTAAAAGCAATGTTTTACAGGCAACCTTTGGATGGGGGTTTGTATCACACGTGAAACAAAAAGGTTGTGACTCACAGATAATTGATATTTGATGTGGTCTCTGTTGTTATCTACTGCTCAAATGTACCACTTGATAAACAGGTATATTGATAATAGGTATGGTATAGGATATCTATATCGATTAATAAAACGTCATTACACAGGTTATTATTCTTTATTTAGTATATCCGAGTTAATAAAATTATTATAAAATTGTTCAACCATCATTAGACGACAAAACATATCATTAAAATCGATAACAATGCACTATTAATGCAATTTTATTAAAAGCTCCGGTTGTAAAACCGTCGTGCTATCCAAAAATGTCAAAAGAACCATTGTCATCGATTTTAGTATTCAATAGATATCTTTGCAACCTCCTCTAAAGATCTGCATTAAGATAGCAAATTATATTATTAGCAGACTTCAAGAATAAAAAACGACTGTGGGACTATAATTTTTTCATATTTGCAACATTTCGGCGGATATGCAAATTTCGAATTCTGAAAATTCGGAAATTAAAAAGCAAAAGACGTAGTAGTACTTGACTAACTACGTCATATATTTTTTTGTTTCCTTTGGGACATCCTGCCAAGAGGTACTAATATCTTTATTAAAAATAATTCCTATGAAGTGCCTGAAGGACAAGTTCTCTAAAAATTCTTAACATATGCACTTTTAAAACAATGCCCTATTAAGCATCTTGACAGATTTACTTTTTTTTAATTAATATTATAAGCCTGTGCGCTGACAGGCCGTCTTATTGTAAATGGTTACCGAAGAACTTTAAACGATCGCATCAAAGGTGTCACTCGTACTTTAACGTTACAGACGCCTAAGGGTGAAAATCAGATTGAGCAAAACTCGTACTCCGCCGTCCGATCTATTACATTATACTACTTGCATGCGATATTCAGTTATATTTTAATGGGATAAGGTTAATATTTGATTCACATTTAAAAGTGCTCGATCATTTTGCCACTCAATCCAAGTTCACCCTAACGCCAAATTTTAATAAAAATTATTGTTAAAAAAAACTAGGCCAAAAACAAAAAAAAAACATTTAAACCGGCTGTTACTGATGTTTGTACTTATCTAAAATATTTACTAAGTTGGAAAACAAGCACCCACCTTATGGTTACCTGCTCTCTTACCTACTCTCTACACCAGACTAATCGGATGGCTACGATTCGATTAGTACACATTTGTTTGTGTTCTGCCTGCTTCCGAATTATTCTAAAATATTAATCCACGTTTACGTAACTAAAGTTATATAATTGATAACACAGAAGCTTTCATTAATACCTATTTATAGAACTCGATTATTATTATTTATTTATAACTAACGTAATTCATATATACAAGTTTTGCAAAATCCAATTTGCCGATGGGATTACAAATCTAATAGAAAACACTACAAACAGCAATCACTTCA
Organism: Callimorpha dominula; assembly: GCA_949752705.1. Lineage (NCBI taxonomy): Eukaryota > Metazoa > Arthropoda > Insecta > Lepidoptera > Erebidae > Callimorpha > Callimorpha dominula. Next base: position 14,191,360 of record OX457011.1, read on the forward strand.
TGAAACAACCTCACGCAATCCTATACTTAATATATTGAAATAAATAAATAACATAGTTTCAACCGGTTTACACATAACATTTCACACGTTATCCTAAATAGAAACTGCATATAAAATCGTACGGTGACACTAACGGTTGAGAGGAAAATATTATTTGTCAGCTTGCAACACTGGACATAAAAACTAATGGGGCGTTATATCCGAACACGACCACTATTGACGCATAAAACTAAAGACTAGTGTTGCTAGAACTAGGAAGTTTTTTTACTTCTACCAATTTAGTTTAGCTGTTCGGCTGATATTGTATTATTTAGGACGACTGAATGTTGATTTGGTCAGATGACTAACAAGTAACTTGCAAGCATGAATAAGTTTTTTCTAATTATTTACAGAATAATTTGCAGGAGATCATGATCAGCGTATCATACTTGTGGTATATAATTTACATATTTATTATGTCAAATCAAATCAAAATCAATTATTTCAATTAAACCAATTACAGGTTTGTTTAATTGTCAGGAGTAGCAGTCAGTCAGAATCGGTTATTCGTGAAGATAGTCGCCTGTTTCAATATGTAGATCTTATGGAGAAGAACAGGCAAGAAATTCCAATTTAAAATTTATTTTACAATTTTCTGGTTATTTTTCAAAATAAAAAATTAAGTTCAAATTACATTAACGCTAAGTTTTAAGTTAGTATTAAGCTATTATTATTATATGTTTAACTAGCTGTCAGGAAAAGTATTTCAGTATTCAATATATTTATTCAAGAACAACTTTTACATTGTGTTTGTAACAATAATAGAAAACACATACAATTCAAATAACCAAAGTCCAGGAAAAAACTTAGCGTAGGTATAAAAAACAATGTTTAAGAACCATCACGAATTATTTGTTATAACGCAAAGCAAACATAAATAGTGCATATGAGATAGTTTGCAATTCATGTCCGATTCATAATTAATTGGAATAAATGAATACAAAAGTTGACTTATTCCAATCCATAGATCTGAATATGGCAACACCACAAACCTACAGGAACTAAACCGGCCAGTATCTAATTCAAGAAACTTTATAGCTATGCATTTCTTTCCTTTCAAAATTCAGGCGCCGAACATTTCACTGTTTCACCAAATGAAATTCTTAAGCTTTCCAGTATTAACAAAAACGTTGTGATAAGTAATGAGACCGTTATTTTTTACGACATTCATTAGTTAAAGTTAAAAGAGATCATTTTAACTAAGTAACTTCTAAACAGAGTTGATCACCGTGACATACTGTTGTACTAATCGGTGTCTCACAAACAGTGTGTTTCTTGAAAAAAAAAAAGGCAATTATGTGATATAGCTCATTTAGTACATCTTCATAAAAACAAGGTGAGGCTGAGTAGGGTAGTCCCCTTATCGGTAGTCTAGTTTTAGATTTAATGTGCGAATTACGCTTAGATCAAATGAAATTACTGGCCGATGTTCAAAATTTGGCGACCAGTAACACATGGCTGGTTATAAGCACTTCTTTAGCTTTCCCTTTTCAAATTCTATTGAAACAATAACGGTTCCTCGCAATTTCACACCTGTTAATGGTCGCTGCTGGGCTTCTAAAGGCCGTAGCTTGATGTTAAACATACCTTCCTCGTGAATTGTGCTGCCAAATGCAAAACTAACTTTCCTAAACTGACTAGCAGTTAAAGCAAGTATAACTCGTTAAACAAAAAAAAAACTCATCAGCTTTGTTTTGATATTATATATCATTATTTATGAAAATTTAAATTAAATCAAATCCTATAAAAACGCCTACATCTCAAACTTGTCCAATACATTTTTTAGTAAAGCCTTAGTGGTTATCAGAATTCTAGTTTCAGACTAATATTAATTGGAAAAAAAAATTTTGACCATGATGCAAAAATCGAGATCGCTCCTAGAAGCCTGCGAATGGGCTTCTGTGCTTCTGGAAGGAGCTAGGCTAGCTCAACTAGTCAGCCTATCTGAACGCATAATCGATCGCCTGTGAGTCTAAATGCGGAAATAGAGCCCTATACCAATACCGATCCCAATGATGTAAAAACTTCGTGTTTCTGAATAATTTTGTTGTATTATAATTAAATTGTAATTGGAAACAAAAACATGGGGACTATGATGTGAAAACTTACTTCATTGCTTTTTATTTAACGCACCAATAATTGATTTTGGAAGAGAAACAATCGCACTAGTGTGCCCTCAATTCTCTCATCAACTTCTACTGCTGAAACCAGCTTTTTACAATTATATATTTTTTTAATTATACGCATTCTTAACATGTATTTCTGACCTATATTGACTGGCCTATTGGCCTAGTGGTTAGTGACCATAAGCCAGAGGTCGTGGGTTCGATTCCCACCCAGGACAAATAATTGTGTGAGGAGCACGATAATTTGTTCTGTGTCTGGGTGTAATTTATCTAAAATCTTTAAATATATAAGTATGTTTATCAGCAGTCTGGTTACGATAGATCAGCCGGCCGTGTCTGAGATTTGTGGAGTTATCATGGTTATTATTTCTTATATAAGCAGTTGAAGTGGTTAAACTCAAAATCGGGTATCGGTGATTTAATGACGTATGAATTAATTCGATTCATTTAATCAAAACTTAACACCTACCTACCTATTATATTAAATGTGATTCATTAGTTAATTATCACAATTCTCATGTCACATATTTAGACTAAAAAAATATGTATTTACTTCTTTTTTATCCTAGATTTTGAAGATCGAAAGTTACATTTATTAAGATTTATGGTCAGTTAGATTCATGGTCAGTCGAGAAAATATATTATATAACACAGCTATATTATTTTTCCTGGTTAATTAAATATATGTAAAACTTAGATAGGTATTGGAAAGCCACAAATCTCACGTTGACATTGTTATGTAGTCAAATAGAAGATATAAAGTGCCGTCATTGCTCCACAATACGATGGACAATTGAATAACAATTTTAATACGCACACGGCGGACAAGGGTCCGACACACTAGTGTTGTAATAATGTTTGTATCGATAAAACTGATCGATGCAGAAAATAAAATCAGAATAAAGCAGTTTAAACTTATACTACGCGCACTTTTCTGGCCATAAGTTGAAAGCCATGACATTCTAGCAATGAGGTTCCAGTCATCAAAATTTGTTTTTAAAAACAGTGGTTCTATTCCCCAGCTCTATCACCCTTACGTCAGAACGTCGTGTAATTTCAGTCGGTTCAAATCTTACCCAACTACTGCACAATGTTTGCAGTAATCCCTTGAAACGACAGTGACTAATTTGGTCAGCTTTTACTTAGCATTATCTTATACCTCTTCTGGTCTCCGACTGTATCGTGTATCCAACTTCTGTTAAAAAATAGAAAGACAAAGGCAAATTAAAACCCCACTAAAACCATAGCGCCTTTTTAAAGAGCAAAATAAAAATATATAAATGAATACAGTAACTAGGCGTATTGATACATGTGTCATTAGATTTAATCATAATAAAATAAAAGAATCACGAGTGGTATAGAGACGTGAGGAAAACCGTATGTCCTTAATAAATACAATTTAACTGTGCAAAACTAATATCGAATAAGTGAACTGGTTACACTATTTGCCGGCCATTTCATCTTAGGGTAAACTAATCGTATACGAAGTTTCACAATGTGTCCCACATTATACTTTCCAGCTTTAAGAAGAAACGTAACTATATTATCACAAGTATAATAATATCGAAACGAAATCGCCTTGGTCGATCAAGACTATCGATAGAAATTTCGACAGTCTTGACGGTGAACATCACTAATTTACAGATCTAAATTGTAGTGCACTTGTGGGAAACACAAGTCGTCACAATGGCGGTCGAGTGGATACGGGACACGGTTGTTTGATCATCAATGTTCCGAGGACATGCCAAAACATTTGGGACAACAGATTCACAATGTTTTGAAGTTAGAGAAACTTTAATGAACATTCATTAAAGTTAAACTTCTTTAATTATGTAATACTAGCTTCGCTTTCGTTGAAGTTAGTTTTCTGACCATCGCTAACCCACCGTATGTTCTTTTCTGTACGTACCACTGACATGTGGGTACCTATGCAATTTATTATGATCGGGTCCGTATAAGCACAGATATGAGTAGTTACTACGTAAAAGATAAATCACTCCCTACAAAAATATTGATACCTACCATTTTAATCGTCTACTCTTTCCGGGCTTTAAAATGTGTGTAGGATTAACTCTTCAATATAAGAAAAAAAATAATGGTATGCAAAATTAAGTAGGTACTCTTATTTATCATTACCAATTTTTTAGTATATAAAAATAGTGTGTTTTATTTTTGTGTAAAGATTAATAAACTTCTTCCCTTTTCTTAAATCTCGATTATTAAACTATATGTTGGAAAATATTCTAAATCTTACAAAAAGTTTTAATAAATAATATGAGTAAGGGAAAAAAGTGTGAATAGGGTTAAAAAGACTTTTTTAAATTTCGTAAATAGTGCTGAAGGGATTTTTTTTCTATTACTTTGTCTACATTTTTATACTGCTCATAAACAACCATGTCAATTTTCACTGTGAATTTTAAAACACAGGTAATTTACTAAACATATTTTAATTTTACAGTTATTTTAAAGAATACTTATATTAATACGATTTCTAATTACGTTTTTGTAGTTTATAAATAAAAGGCAACCCACTGAGCGAGACTACGTATAAGGTCTACCGGCGAACCAGCCGCCGGTAGGTATTTAGCGTGCGCAAGTACATCGAGTGACATAGGCCTGGTATAAGGCATGAAAGCATAATTATAATATTAAGTAAGACAAGTTAACCTTCTTCCTCTCATCATTGGTCGGGACGCGATTTCCTACCGCACACGCTTACACTGTGGACCGACGCACGTACCTACCGCGGCCAAAAACACTACAATGTAAACAAATATGTTTTAAAGCATCGATAATGACTCCTTGAGTTGCAAGTGACATTCAAAAATAGAGCGTACTCCCACGTCAAAGTCCGGCAACGCACTTGTGACTCTTGAGTTGCAGGTGCCAACGGGCGGAGGTAGTCACTTACCACTAGGTGACTCGTCTGCTCGTTTGCCCCCTATAACATAAAAAAATGGCTTGTGGCTAATGCGTCGTGCGTCGTAACTCGTGCTCGTACTCATGGTCGTAAACGTGAACTCATTTATAAACCAAGCATTAGTTGGAGAAGTATGTTTATCAGCAGTCTGGTTAATATAGTACAGGCTCTGCCTAGTTTGGGATCAGACGGCCGTGTGTGAGTGAGGTGACTCAAGACTCTCAAGTTACTGGAACGAAGTTCTTTATTGCACGTTACACTTCAGGCGCCCGGCGGATCAGGGCTACACAGAAAAAATGTTATCGCAACGAAAGATGCTGACCATGAGTTGATTTTTTTATTTACGCCATCTGTGGATTCTGCGGAACATTCATGTAATTTAATGATGGTTGTATACTAATTATCCACATATTAGTTCGGGCAACTTTCACATATGGAGTATATTTAATTTCGAGAATTTACAATGTTCACTATATTTTGATACAATTTATTCAATCCATAATAATAATATGTATTTATAAATAGCGCAAAAAAATCGTACAACGTTAGTTGGAGAGGAGAGGAGTTAACAAGAAAACTATTAATGTGCAACCCATGTTACGAGTAGACTTTTTGTTAATAAAGAGTTGAAGAGTTGTCTGTTTATTTTAACGCACTATATCATTACGCAAGAACCGAAAAATTATAACAGCATCTACACAAATTAAAAGCTGTTAAAACTGCGGGGCACGGTTTGTTCAATAAAAGCAATGCCGCGTGGTTATAAAGCCGGCCCCTATTAACTGGTTATAAAACAAATAAACACTTCATTATTCTACATTATTATATATGCTTTTAACATTGTTAAGAATTTAATTTAACGAAGAAAGCACACATTGTATCGAGAGTATGGTGCTAATTATAATTATCGTGTAAACGAAATTAGTATTTTTAAAGAGGAAAGAGAGGATGAACATGAGTATTTCGAAACACAGCCTTGAACTTGATGAACTGAAATTAGTTCGCACTTTACAATTATAAGTATCCGGTATTCATGGTTTATTAGAACAGAAGAGCAAGGAAACATACTTGCTTGTTAATCGCATTTACTGTAAAAGTGCAAAGTTATGATTAAGGAATGGCTACACGCACACGCACACACACAGTTATATAGTACTAATTAACAACTTCATATACTCATCAAGAGTACATGTATTTATTGTTAGAAGTTGCTAATTAGTACTAGTAAGGTGGTGATCTGTGACACAGGGTTAAACCTATTTAAGACACCAGCTCCTCACAATCAACAATAACAATTTCGAGGTACTTGTGTATTATGTGAGGAGAAATAAATAAATTATTATTAGGATCGTAAATTATTATTATTCTAAAACCAAAACTAATAACAAACCAAATACTATACTTTTTCTAAGAGGGCACAGAGTTCCTCCTATAGATGAGGGCGCGAAGAAGGCTCTTTTGTTAATTTTTTACCAGAGAGAGAGAGAGAAATATATTCAACATTCGATATCAAACGGCTAAAATATTAGTGGTGATTATCTATAAAATATAGGATAATCTTGACTGATATTTGGTTATATAAATACAAATTAAATCAACATCAAAGAAAGGAAATACTGATCATGTAAAGACTCTTCCGTTGTATATTGAGTAAGGACATAAAATTTGCACTCATCATCATCATTTCAACCATAGGACGTCCACTGTATGACATAGGCCTCCCTTAATGACTTCCAAGAAGATCGGTTGGAAGCGATCTGCATCCACCGATTTGCACTATAACGCTTTTATCTCGGTTATAATTTACACATGTTTGATCGCTTGGCGTTGATTTTAAGAATGAATAATCATAAATTTAAAACACTCCTGACTTGAGAATCCCTTCAACGATTAGAAAAGAGCTGATGATCTTTGAACAGCTGCTTTGAACAGATTTTCATTTCTAAGAACACTCTCGATCAGGTCACCTTTCAAACAAAAAAAAAACGCACTTAAATCGTTCGTTTTGGGAGCTACGATGCTACAGACAGACACACAGATACACCCCTCTTTTTGCGTCGGGGGTTAAAAAAGGAAATGGACAAGTTTAAATGTTACTATGAAAAATATAAAGGAAACCGGAAACTGTTATACCTACATGCGTAAGTACTTACACAAGCATAGGTACTCGTATTTTGAACTAAAAACAATTTTTAAATTAGGTCGCTACTGTTTGATGGTATCCCCAACAATAATTATGTTTCATCAACTGCTACGCCTCTTCTCTATTTTCATTCTTATATCATACGGATAAAACTTAAATTCCTGTGTAACTCTTAGTACAATATTGGCGCCAAACGAAATCCTTTTGTTCTTAATTCCTTTGATACGGTTTAGAGACTTTGATTTGACGTATGTTCACGCCTTTCTTTTTGAGTTTGTTTGATTTCACTGTTTAACGTTTGTAAATAATTTATTGGTTTGTAAATGGTGATAAATATTTTGTTGGATCCGGGGGTTTCTGCTTCATTGCTTAACGAATAGGTGGGTGGAGAGTATTTCTGATTTGGCTGCCGGCATTTTCAATTAGATTTTTGTAATCTGTATTATAATGTGGTTGGTGGTTGGTAGACATGTGTTAGTGTTTCTACACCTATTTATTTTAAATAAATTAAATTATATAATTGAAATCTCAGAGTCGTTCCTGGTGCAGAGGTTGGCCATAGCCATTCAGCGTGGGAACGCAGCAAGCGTTATGGGCACCTTTGCGCCGGTAGCGACCAGGGGCGGGTGATTTGTTTATGACACCGAATGACAGATACTGTGATGGACATATTATAATTAATATACATTTAAATGTGATGAAATTGAAATCTGTCAATACATAACAATTTATTTCTTTTTACCTTGAAGCCCTATTGTGTATGTAAGGATTACCTAAGCCAAAGTAGTATCAAGTACTTCGTGCCGTTACAAGGCATAATGCCAGAATTGCAAACTACACGTCACTGTCGCGCAAATGACGACATTTTAAATGATTGACCATGGGTTTGTGACATACATTCTTCAGGCTTTAAACCTAAATTCCACTCCTTTACTTATGTATATTTCAAATTGATTTTACAACTATCTGCGTCCGAGCCGATTAATTTTTATGTATTTTAAGGAAATGTTGGGAGGGAAACAAGGAACTGGTGCTTGTTCCATTCCAATAGTCTCTTGTTTTACAGACACATCGTGTTGTTTACCAAGAAATAGAGAATAGAGGAGAGGAGGAGAAAAAAGGGAATAAAAATACTATAAACAAATACATAAATATACTTGCCTACATAAAATTTACAATAACAAGTTCTTTGATATACTACAAACACTAAATTAAATAAAGAGTGCCTATAGGTAACTTCCTTCCTTCCTTCTTTATTAAGAGGCTTTAGGCACCAACTAAATAATAATAATAACTTGAAACACCTCACACACGGCCGTCTGATCCCATACATACTATGGATAAATTACATCTAAACACAGACCAAATGGTTGTGCTTATCACACAATAATTCTTATCAACAGTAATTACGTCAACATAAGGTTTAAATCAACACTTATTTGTTTTATTTTCTTGTATTAATTAAAATACAACTTGTCACTGATCACACATTACTAGTATTCTTGTTAACCCCTCCACCTAAGTGCTTGTGTTAGGAGTGGGTTCACTCTCCGCAGGGGTCTGTCCTTGGACCACTCCTGTGGAACATGGGGTACGACTGGGCCCTTCGAGGCGACTTCCCCCCGGGCTCGGCGTAATCTGTTACGCCGATGACACTTTGGTCACAGCCCGGGGGGTAAACTTTCAGGAGGCGGCGTGCCTGGCTACCAGGGGAGTCTCTCTGGTGGTCGGGCGCATCGAGGCGCTGGGTTTGCGGGTGGCCCTGGATAAGACGGAGGCCCTGTTATTTCATGGGCCCCGTCGTGGTCCACCCCCTGGCGCCTCTATCGAGGTCAACTCGGTCCTCGTACCGGTTCAGGCCCACATAAAATATCTGGGCCTGATCCTCGACGGTAGGTGGCGCTTCGACGAGCACTTCCTGCAGCTTGCTCCAAGGCTGGTCGGCGCTGCGTCCGCCCTTGGGCGACTCTTGCCCAATTTGGGTGGACCCAGCGTCGCTACAAGACGGCTGTACACGGGGGTTGTCCGGTCAATGGCACTGTACGGTGCACCGGTGTGGGCGGAGGCTCTGACCGCCCAGAATAGGGCGCGCCTCTGGCGCCCTCAGAGGGTGATGGCGGTTAGAGCCATACGCGGATACCGCACCGTGTCAACAGAGGCGGCGTGCGCGTTGGCCGGGACTCCCCCGTGGGATTTGGAGGCGGAAGTGCTCGCCGAAGTATATCGGCGAACGGCTGAGTTCCGGGCGGGAAGCGGCAGTCGGCCCCCGCCCGAAGAGGTACGCGAATGGCGTGAGGCCGCTCGCCGAGCCACCATGGCTCGTTGGTCGTCCCGGCTGGAGGCTCCACGTGCTGGCTTTGCCGCCGTGGAGGCGCTCCAGCCGGTCATCGTCGAGTGGGCAGGGCGGCAGCACGGGACCCTTTCCTTCCGACTGACGCAGGTTCTTTCCGGGCACGGCTGCTTCGGGAAGTACCTGCACTCGGTCGCTAGGAGGGAATTGAGTCCCGCCTGTCACCACTGCGACTGCAGTGAGGACTCGGCTCAGCACACGCTGGCGGTTTGCCCCAGTTGGGCGACGCAGCGTCGGGCCCTTATTGCAGTCATCGGAGTGGATCTGTCGCTACCGGCTGTCATTCGCTCCATGGCCGGTAGCGACAGGAATTTAACCGCGGTCGCAACCTTCTGTGAGGAAGTCATCTCGCAGAAGGAGGCGGCGGAAAGGGTCCGGGAGGACGACCTCCACTCGGACCTAATTCGCCGCCGGCGAACCGGGCGGCGGAGGCGCGCTTACCAGCGCCTCATGCCGCCCTGAGTGTGGCCGCGGGTGGACGGGACGGGTTTTTCCCCTTCACCCGCTATAGTGGCCCCCCGCGAAGAGGCGGCGTCCGCGTGTGCCTGGACGTCGCCTAAATGAGAGGTTTTTACCCGAAGGTGGTGCCCGCGCTTTTGCGGGCAGGCGCTAGGAGGGTTCCGGATGTCTTAATAAAAGCTGTTCCCGGATCCCTCCTATTTAAGGCGCAGTACGGCACACCGTGTGGTTTTAGTCGGTTCGATTCCGACACACCGCCCCATCGTAAACCCCGATGGGGTGACGGCCCGAGGGGGTTTCCACACGCACAAAAAAAAAAAAAAAAAAAAGGAGTGGGTTCACTCCTAACACAAGCACTTAGCTGGAGCTTGCTCCAAGGCTGGTCGGCGCTGCGTCCGCCCTTGGGCGACTCTTGCCCAATTTGGGTCGACCCAGCGTCGCTACGAGACGGCTGTACACGTTGGTTGTCCGGTCAATGGCACTGTACGGTGCACCGGTGTGGGCGGAGGCTCTGACGGCCCAGAATAGGTCGCGCCTCCTGCGCCCTCAGAGGGTGATTGCGGTTAGAGCCATACACGGATACCGCACCGTGTCAACAGAGGCGGCGTGCGCGTTGGCCGGGACTCCCCCGTGGGATTTGGAAGCGGAAGTGCTCGCCGAAGTATATCGGCGAACGGCTGAGTTCCGGGCGGGAAGCGGCAGTCGGCCCCCGCCCGAAGAGGTACGCGAATGGCGTGAGGCCGCTCGCCGAGCCACCATGCCTCGTTGGTCGTCCCGGCTGGAGGCTCCACGTGCTGGCTTTGCCGCCGTGGAAGCGCTCCAGCTGGTCATCGTCGAGTGGGCAGGGCGGCAGCACGGGACCCTTTCCTTCCGACTGACGCAGGTTCTTTCCGGGCACGGCTGCTTCGGGAAGTACCTGCACTCGGTCGCTAGGAGGGAATTGAGTCCCGCCTGTCACCACTGCGACTGCAGTGAGGACTCGGCTCAGCACACGCTGGCGGTTTGCCCCAGTTGGGCGGCGCAGCGTCGGGCCCTCACTGCAGTCATCGGAGTGGATCTGTCGCTACCGGCTGTCATACGCTCCATGGCCGATAGCGACAGGAATTTTACCGCGGTCGCTACCTTCTGTGAGGAAGTCATCTCGCAGAAGGAGGCGGCGGAAAGGGTCCGGGAGGACGACCTCCACTCGGACTTAATTTGCCGCCGGCGAACCGGGCGGCGGAGGCGCGCTTACCAGCGCCTCATGCCGCCCTGAGTGTGGCCGCGGGTGGACGGGACGGGGTTTTTCCCCTCCATCCGCTATAGTGCCCCCCCGCGAGGAGGCGGCGTCCGCGTGTGCCTGGACGTCGCCTAATTGAGAGGTTTTTACCCGAAGTTGGTGCCCGCGCTTTTGCGGCCAGGCGATAGGGGAGGTCCGGATGTCTTAATAAAAGCTGTTCCCGGATCCCTCGGATACAATATCATGAAGTACAATCATACCTAAACCTGTCCCATTTCCTTCAAAAGGCTGACTGAAGTCTGTCAATACACGCTAACACACTTGCTAGATTATAAAATAATTAGTAATATCACTAGTACCAATTAATATACGCCCACACCTTGTAATCAGTGCCAAACATCTCAATTTCAGTTTGTTAGTAGTGAAGGGACTTATTATGCGAAATGTACGGGAAACGTATAAATTGGTTGCTTGAACATCAGTGCAATGTTTGTTCGTGACATCCTGATTGATTCAGGGATTAAATAAAGTCACCATTCTAAATAGTTCTAACTAATATTATAAATGGAAATGTGAGTTTGTTTGTGACGCTTTCACACCTTAACTACTAAACCAATCACCATGAAATATTGTCAGGGGCACAAACAAAGACATATGGTATTCACCCAGAAAAAAGTTGTTAAGGTGAGTAAAATAACAATGTTCTTATTTCAATTACAATATTTATCTTAATACATGTCATGTAAAATAAGTACATTGTAATGTTAATCATCTCTACTCATACTCTTTAAATTGTCTCTTGCTTTACACTTTAAATCTCTTGTAATAGTTAATTAATTAAATTCCCCCTTACAGTGGCGGATTTATCAGCAGGCTGAGCAGGCTAAAGCCTAGGGCGGCAGATTTTAGGGGAGGAAAATTTAGGGCCAACATTATTTTTTATGTCTTGTCCTGGGGTATCAAATTAGATAGACCGACCGGTAGGGGCGGCAAAATTTTAATAACCTACTGGCGGCAAATGTGTAATTCCGCCGCTGTCCTTACCTCTAAATGTTACGCTCTGCTAAGTACTAAGTAACTAAGTACTTGCAGAACAAAAATATATTTCGAAATTCCGTGGTAAACTCTAACTTCCCATCACTAGCTACTCCATTCTCGCAGTACTAGAATCGCGTGATATTATCTGAGGCGAATTTATTCGCTGCATATTCGAGTACCGAGTTAATTGCTATGTATCGCACTGTGAAAGCTTGATTTGTTCCTATTTGGACTTTGTGATTACGCCCTTCTGATTATTTGTTTTTACAATTAATTATAATTTTTGTAGTTAAGTTAGCAAAGAAACAGCAGTCCGTCTGATGGCAACGGATTACCGGTCTCTATAAATAACCTGTTAAATTAAATCTGCTTAAAGTTAAACTCATAATTAAATCGATATTCTTTCTATTGGTGAGATATTTACTGAATCAAAAAACACGAAAAACAGCACAACGCTATTATGATATGTAAATCGGAAATTAGTCAAGCTAATATTTAAAAGGTTACCTTTCTGTTTGTCGTGGTTTTCTGTAAGGTGGAGGTGCTGCCCAAGTCCCGATTTCGAGCCTTAGTATACCGTACCCTATACATCGTGGGTTCGATTCCCACCCAGGACAAATAATTGTGTGCAGCATGATCATTTGTTCTGTGTCTGGGTGTAATTTATCTATAATATGTATGTGTTTAGAAATATATAGGTACGTTTATCAGCAGTCTGGTTACCATAGTACAGGCTCTGCCTAGTGCGGGATCAGATGGCCGTGTGTGAGATGTGTGAATTTATTATTATTATTGTTCATATATTATATTTTAAGTCAGCTCTGTTGATAGTTATACCATATATTTAACTAAATTACTTTTGCCAGCCAGCTGGTTTTTCTGTTCTATTGGATTGCCAGGTGGTGTTTCTGTCCTAGAGGCCTCTGCAGTACAGGAAGTTCGGGTACACAACCCCAGCCCTCTGCGAGCTACTGCAGTCTCAGTCCTATTCCCCATCCTTTATATTCCTCTCGCTACCCATTTTTCCTTATCAAATTTACCTGCTTCCTTTTTACCCGTCTTAAAACGACTACATTCAGAAGGAGGTAGGCGGCTGGCCATAAAACAAACTAGCTAAAACCCTTTGCAATGTTACACATTACGATGACCCCAATGAAGATTGGGAAAAGGGCATGGAGATGATGACATTCCGCAAAGGAATTTAAATTTCCTAAAATTTATTACTAGTCATTTAAACTATCAACTGTTTTTAATAAAAAAATATTTTAACAAAAAATTAAACCGACGAAAATAACTAAAAAGCAAAATATAAATAAACCTTATTGAGCTTATGTACATAAACTATCAAAATGTATATAAACTAATTTTGAGTCAGCGCTAAACAACAAACTGATTATTATTAAAATTTTATATTTGACCTACGTAGAAATGGACATGACTCTACGTAGGTAATTAATCATTTTATCATTTGGCATGGCATTTTATATATTGTTAAAAAATATATATATGGTCGAATTGAGAACCTCCTTTTTTTCGTCGGTAAAAAAAAAGTAGTGAGTCCAAAAACATCACAATAGCTCATTCTTCAACAGTCAAACTAACTAACAGAACCATTTCTTTTTATTTTTAAAATAAAACACTTAAAGTGTTTTATTTTAAGTCCAAAAACAGCGTTCACGTAACTAATGAGTATCCATCTAATTAGTTGTCCTAGACTCGCGCGAGTCCGTGACAATCTCAGCAGCTCAGCACGTCTTCCAATTAGCAGTTTGTTGAGTAAAAAGTGAATGTAAAAAGACCAGAAAGATGGTATCGGTCACTGGCGCCGAGAATGCACAACAAGCGAACATTATGGGAATTGTAAGGAGCTTGGAAAAATAAGAGTTAAATTTAAAATTCCAATTGAGATCACGGTAAATGTTAACCAGCTTGTTACAAAGGATTTTGCTATTTATGTATACGACCCGTAAGTATATTATAAATATGACATTTTTTTAACATGATTTCCCGGCAACGGACAGTTGAGTTACAGGTACTATGCGACCTTGACTAAGCTATTGCTTACCCCCTTCAATCCATCCGTAATCAGCAATATCATTTCCTTCCATTACCTCCGATCCTACCTATCTTTTCCTTTTAATATACTCCCAATTTTTTTATACTTTTTTTTTTAAGTTTTTAGCTTAAAAGTGATATCACAATGGGTAAACAGAACATTCTACCGGAAAAGAAATCAATAAAAATCCAATACCCAATAAATAGCAATGTATTCAATTAGACAACGTTTAAAGTCATTCACCATACCGCACAAAAAAGATACCTACGCATGTTGCGCGTACGTTGCGTAGCGCAAAATCAAACTAATGACTGTAAATCCTTAATCTCGCAATTTTATGATGAACTGACTTTTGCATTGTGATAAGTATCCAAAGAAAGCCGTTTTTGTAAATTCTTCGCGTCGGTGATACTTACACGCCGTGTGGGCTTGCCCTCTATTACGTGAGTGGGGCCAACATTATATTTGACAAAATGTGGGTCTTAAACACCTCGCTGATACGTGATTGTATGTATGTTTTGAACATGTTTGTTAATCAATCAGTCCTTAACCACTGACCTGAATCCTGAATAGAATATATACATATAGATACAACGAAAGTGAGGTAAACGTTGGCGTTGAGCCGTGGGCAAAAGCAATCACTTTAGACACATCAGAAAGGAAGCCTCATTGAGTATTCAATACATAAGTTCCAAATCACAAACTCAAAAAAATTCTCGACTTTCGATTATAGGCAGTCTGTGCACCGCATGGTGGTAGCACCGTGATGGTAGCTAAATGGAAAAAGTACCGCTGACCTACCATATTTCAAACAGCACAATAAACTTAATAGATGGATAGGCTTTTATATAATTGAGACGAGCTTGAACATCTTTAGTTCGATCAGGTTACGAACTCTATCTCCTATCGTGTCGTCGTCGTGTTTTTATCTCTGTCTCCTGTCAGTATGATTAGACTAGAATAGAGATACAACATACAACTTAAAAACTTGACTACTTCTAACATATCACAACGGTACAAATAGTCATGACACGATTGCAATAGCATGACACGGGTGTTGGTTTAATTTGGTGGAATTTCCCCATGACTTCGGTATGTGTGTGTGTGTATAATTCCTTAGAATTGTCTTTAAAATAAAAGGAAACAAACAAAGCCGAAGAACTACTGTACAGGTTTTGAACTACAAATACTAAAGACCAAAGTAGAATGTACCACGAAACTGATAAAAGGATTCATTTAATTGCCATACACGATTGTAAGGTCGAGATTTATTGAGAATAAATTATGTTAATATTTATTATTGTATCGATTCAATTAACATTACATGTGGTAGATTGTTTTGCTCTTATAGTAAATTCTATTTTAAGAATCACTACGAAATTATTTGGATCTTAATGCATTACACAGTGCCTTGTGAATTGCCCTTGTATGCGGTAACAGTCACATCACATCGCATATTATGAATATAGTAATAAATGTCGTCGAAAATAGGTGAATTGTGTATATGCATTAATATCTTTGATATATTATAAGCTTTAGTTGTAAATTATGACTGTAGCACGTCAGAAGACAAGGGTCGTGGGACCTTAACATACTTACAACGCAATAAAAGGACACACAATACACCCAAACTCAGTCTACCTCAGATACAAATAATCTTCTTACGTGGGAAATAATCTAACAGAACTCTATACGTGAGCTATTTATTTATAATTAACATATTATCATGGGAGAGCCATGCTTTGGTACGTATGGGTCAGCTCGACCACAGTGATACCACGGCCTCACAGAAAACTGGGAGTGAAGCAATGCTCGCATTGCTTTTCGCCGTGTGATTGAGGTTACCGGAGGCCCTAAGCCTTCCCTCTCCCCTCTCTTCCCCTATTCTCACCTGAAAGGCTGGCAAAGCACTTGTGACTCTTGAGTTGCAGGTGCACATGGGCGGCGATAGTCATTTACCATCAGATAACCCGTTTGCTCGTTTGCCACATATACCATTAAAATAATAATTTTGTTACAAGCAATTTATACAAACAGGACCTTACATCTTATAATAAAAACTGTCGTGACTGGTATTCTTATTAATTAAAGATATAGGGTTTTAGCCACGTATGTCTTTCGGGTTTCCCTCCCTCTCTGGCCCTCTTTCAAGGGGTGAAGCTTGATGCCGACATACTTTAAGAGATTATTACCATACATTAAGAGGGTTTGAGTAAATAGTTGTCTTGAATTCATTCTGTATAGCTTGTATTTAACTATATTTAAAAAAAAATAACAATATACCTACACGCCGCGAGAAGTTTCTTGAAGGAAAACACATAATTCCAATTCCACTCTCATCGCAATAGCACATAAACAACATTACGTATGATTATCACATAAAGACAACTTCAATATTTTGGTACATTCACTTACTTCCGTTGCGTGTAACGTGTCGGAAATATAAAAACAATGAACAAACATGAATTATTTAAGCTCTGCGAACTTTGGCTCCATCGTTTGTTTACCTTCAAGCTTCATACACTTGTTCTTAAAAAGCATGCTACATAAATAAAAGCTTCAACAAAAAGCTAAAAAAGCTTTCAGGAAATCACGTTTGAACTTATAATGTTTTTATATGACTTTATTATCATCATCATCATCATCATCAGCCTTTCATTATCTACTGCTAAACACGGCCTGTGTTTGCCTCATAATGTACGCCACTGAGCTCTATCGTCAGCTCTCGATCCTTATCTAGTTTTTCCCCACTGTTTTGCACAGATCGTCACTCCACCTGGCCGCAGGGTGGCCTACACTACGTTTCCCTTGACGCGGTCTCCACTACAGAACTCGTCTACCCAGATTTTATTATAAGGCTAGTCAATACCTATGTAAATCGCAAATACTGAAGAATTGTTTGTACTAAATTACTTCTCAACTGTCGCTATTAAACAAATATTATTTAAAAAATGTGCCAAGCAGGCTTTAGAGAATTTGGATTCATAAGCTACGGAGATGACCACGTACCATCAGAGTAAGCCATAAGTTGGATTTGTCCTTAGATGTTAGTTAAAAAAAACTATTGCCATGGTAAAAATTTAAAGCATTATTGATATTTTGCTAGTGAACGAGAGCGAAAGCTATCGCTGTCTTTGATTTTAATAATAATAATAATAAATCAGTTTATTCACTCTCATATTAGATATTGGTTCCTGAATCCGTGTGTTAATTCAAAATACAATCATCTGTATGCCATATATGTATCACCTAAATCTACTCAACTGATTAAGTGTGATTGAGTAACAAGCATGAAAGTTGATATTTAATATTTAACAGTGGGAGAGCCATGCTTCGGCACGTATGGGCCGGCTCGACCGGAGTGATACCACGGCCCCACAGAAAAGTTTGCTTTTCGCCGAGTGAGTGAGGTTACCGGAGGCCCTAACCCTTCGCTTTCCCCGACTTCCCCTCTCCCCTCCTCTTCCCCTCTTCCCCCTCTTCCTCCCTTCTCCTACTTCCACCTTAAAGGCCGGCAACGCACTTGTTACTCTTGAATTGCAAGTACCCATGGACGGAGGTAGTCACTTACCATCAGATAACCGGTCTGCCCGTTTGCCTCCTGTAATATAAAAAAAAATATTTATTTATTTAATATCTTTCGCCTGCGTTCAGCCTTTTCAACAGAAATATACTCACTCACTCACACTAACATCCACGCACTTACAAACATTCGCTATAATATATTATTAATAATAATATAGAATTATATGTAGATAATATTAAAAAGGACATATGCAACATCCTTACAATATTATAAAGTGATTAGTTACATTTAAACTTTAAATTAAAAAGTAACTACTAAATATATCAACAGTCTTACAGACTTCCAATGTAATAGTAACATTCTTCATAGGTTACACTTCTTAACAGTGGCGTAGCTACCGGAGGGCTAGACGGGGCAGTGCCCCGGGGCCTCCAAGCTCAAGGGGCCCTTAGGACTATGACTTACAAACTATAAATTGAAGTAGTGAAAATTTCTCCTACATTTGGAATTTAAATAAACCAGATTTTTTAGAACCAGAAGTTTTCAGGTTTGTACTAGAGTTGTGACTAAACTACTATTTATTTAGGTATATTAAATTACGTACTTGTAACTTGAATATGGAGTACGAGGAATCTGGATTACGACAAATCTGGAGTACGTCGAATTTGGAACACGACGAATACGGAACAACCTATTTCAAATAGTTTAGTTGGGGCCCTAGTTAATTTTTTGCCCCAGGGTCTTTGGTTACATATCTACGCCACTGCTTTTACACAGACAAAAGTCGTAAAAGAATATAACGCCATTCTTGTCTTGCGCTTAGAATATTAGGAATATCCTTCCAACAACAATGCACAGTTGTCTCTCATTTGTGAATGATTAATGAACCGGACGTGGAACAATTGTCCCATTACCGACCATGGGGTTGTTCATTTGCCTAATCAATATTAATAAGTAAAAATCAAACGGTCTAAAACTACGGCCGACTGGAGACCGTTAACTTACACAAGTCAAGAATCAAATATGTTATTCGAAGAGCTTTTTTATTATTACATGAGTTGTATTAATTTCACCTTTAACTGTCAGTATCCATGAAAATAATTGAATCTTATGACTCCATTTTACTTTATTGCCGTACGTCCAATTACGTGTCTTATTTGGCATCTTGGAGCTGATCTGATGATGATGAGCAGGAGGGGAACTCTTCAGTGGCTACTAGTAAACCCTTCAAGTTTGGGCTCATATGATACGTTTTGATGAGTACTTAGTAACGATGGAGCCAGAAGGTGGATAGTGGAAGTCTTTTTACTTTTTAATGTGGTTCACTGATACAGCGTGTTTTATTTAACGACTTTAATAAGGAGAAGGTTCTCAATTCGATTGATTTTTTTTAAAGTGTATGTTACGCGGTATCTTTGCCACTGCCACCTTGTACTCAAGGTTGGTCCCATTTAAATTTTAATAAAATATTCCACCTCTAAGGGTGGAAAATTAAGGTATGAGGAATATAGCTTATTAGATACTATTTATCATTATTTAGGCGCATTGAAGTCGGGTTTATACTTTTTTCTCAGGTGAACTCACCTATAGACGAATAAATAGTACCAGGATGAAGCCCCGATTTAAACATTTAAGTGACGTCCAATTGGTTTGAAATTTGCAAACATATAAATAATATTTTATTAATAATCCTAAAATCATTTGAAATAGGATCAAACCTACACGTCAAATTAAAAAAAATACTTTTTGTCGTTGGATAGCCCATTTTCTGACTCCACAGGTTGTATTACGTCCCACCACGACACGTAGATTCAGGGCAGATATTAAAACGTCAACCAATCTGGTAAACTGTAGGCAAGTGAATGTGAGATTTATAAAAAAATATATAAATTGGGTGAAACCACATGGTACGACTAGTGTCTTATCAATACGGTTTCATGAAATGCTTAGATATCAGACACATCCCAGGTAACTCCTAATAAAGATAATAATAATAATAATCTGTGCGTGTGTGTCTGTCTGGTGTATGCGTGTGTGTGTTTTGTGGATAGACATTTACAATTTTGTTAATTCTGTTATAAATAAAAAATTACTTATAACTTTGTAGATGATGTAGTTCAACCGCAGCTTTCGCTTTGTTAAACGATATTCGCCTAATTAAAAAAGACATACAAATAAACTGAGATGTTATCACATTATCTTCAGTTGATGATAATCTTAAAGAGGTCAGGAACCTTTACCTCCGAGTTGATAATTAGGAATAACTCTTTGGTGATCTTCGGATACAGTTCGCAGACCTCTGGCCCGTCATCTGAGATTATCAAAGGTGCATTTGAGACAGGCCTTAATTGATATTGATGAAAGAGAAAGACACAAAGTTCTTAACTCCAGGGTACAAAGAACTTGTTCTCCGTCTGGGGTAAGGTATTGTTGTGTATTTTCCAAGTTCAATGTCTAAAAACTGTTTTTGTTTTGGACTTTAAAAAGAAACGCCATATAAAATATATCATAACTATTTGTAAAAATCGTAATCATGCAATTTCAAAGTTGTGTTTAAATAATAAATTAAAAGTTTCTTTACTTAAAATTCTGATGTGATATCAGATTTTTTTTATAGATAAGATAGAAATAACTAAGAAAGTAAAAGAATCATGCCTGATTAGTTTTCCCAATTAAATAATTAAATTTTAGAAGCTATCACATGGTAATGATAACTATGGACAATTTATTATTCCTTGTATTAATACATGTTTTTTTGAAGTGAGAACTTCTTTTTCTCTTGTGCACTTTTTGGGATGGGTAAAAAATGTTAAACTCGGGTCAAGACACGTGACCCTGATCGAAAATGTGTCTGCGTCAGGACACGTGACCCTGGTCGAAAATGTGTCCGACTATCATTTATTTAAAAAAATTACGCCATCTGTGGATTCTGCGCGATACTACTGTAGTTTGATATATACTAATTATCCATATATTAGTTAAGTCAAATTTTTACAAAATTTACTATAAGTAATTATTTTCACTTCTGTCGGCAGTCCCATGACTGCCTATTTTTTTTCTTTGTATCATTGTCATAATACACATGCTGGTTATTCCATAATTGGCAAATGTATCAGCCATATTATTCACTAACATGTTCTGTACATCAATTTGTAATGCATTTGCTGTGGAAAGACCTAAATAAATAAATAAACTACACAGCAGCAGCTTTGTTCTTCGCATGTTTGACACTACTTCAAATAACAACTCCCCATAAAGATATTTATGCTGCGGCAATTTTTAAACACAATGAAATTTTTTTTGTGATCTTCTAACGTGGCTTTATGAAAGATTTGTCTTCATTATGTTACGACAATTTTCAAATTTGCTTTTGGCCATGCGTTACGGTATTTCATACAATAACCGTAATAGATACAGTTGGTTATCAACCAAAGTTGTGGCTACTATATCCAGGAGTGTCTGACTGCTGTACAACATGATAGCCAATTGTATTTACTAGTTGTTTCAAACTGGACATGATGTACATTCTAAGATTTTCGTGTCACAAGTATCTTGATACTAACACGTTTGCTGTTTAACATTTGAATTGTGATGCAATGTAATATTAAATCGGTCGACTACATCTATTTCTCTATTTATTTATTAATGCTTCATGCACAGACTGTACAAAGGTGGACTTAATGCCTAAGGCATTAACTGCATTTCATTCTCTACAACCCAATATCTTATATGTATGTATATATATAATAATAAGAATAACTTGAGACACCTCACACACGGCCGTCAAATCCCAAACTGGGCAGAGCCTGTACTATGGTAACCAGACTGCTGATATACATACCTATATATTACTAAATATATACAGACACAAAATAAATGATCGTGCTCATCAAGTCATCACACAATTATTTGTCCTGGGTGGGAATCTAACCAACGACCTCTGGCTCAACAGTCAGGGTCACTGACCACGATCTTTATACATAACACACGATCTTACAAAAACGCAAGTCATGCATTTCAGTCAAATACCTCAGCTTCACAATACTATTGTGGCGACTTCCACATACAGCAACAAGAAACATTTACAACCTACTAATCCTGAATCGCGCTATGAGAGTTCTCGCGCCGATTAGTATATATACAACTTCCCAACATCAACCGTTGGGCCGCGTGAGGCATGATCACCTCGCCTGGTTGGAGGATCCTCCCTTTGTGTTGGAGGAACATGATACCCGTTCCTCCACAGTGGTGACCCCGACGTGATTGGAAGCCTTCATGAAGCAGATCAGCAGCATCATCATCGCCACCATCGTATACACTCCTACAGCAATGAGCGGTAATCAAGTCTCAGCCAGCCAGCATCCTCGGCCTCAACAGGGATACCACACGCCTGCAGCGTCCGCTCCAGCCTGGTTACCCCTACGGCCTCATCAGCGTCTAGGCACAGCACACTGCACCTACGGTCCACGTAAGAAGAGCATCTCTCTCCCGTCTACGCAGCAGCCCCAGCCACTACGCAGCAACCGCCCCGACTCACTGGGGACTTCACCGCAGCACCGCACGCAGCACCGCACGCAGCACCGCACGCGGCCCCGACTCACTGGGACCAGTCGGACTTCAGACCCGACTCACTGGGACTAGCGGCATTCAGTTCCGACTCACTGGAACTAGCGGAATACAGTTCCGACTCACTGGAACTTGCGGCACTCAGTTCCGACTCACCGGAACTACTCACTACTGGCCCTGGCACGCTCCTTAATAGAGCATAGACAGCTGACTCATCAAGATATCGACCTCCAGTCTTGGAGGGGAGTGATGTGGCGACTTCCACATACAGCAACAAGAAACATTTACAACCTACTAATCCTGAATCGCGCTATGAGAGTTCTCGCGCCGATTAGTATATATACAACTTCCCAACATCAACCGTTGGGCCGCGGCCCGCCAGGCATGATCACCTCGCCTGGTCGGAGGATCCTCCCTTTGTGTTGGAGGGACATGACACCTGTTCCACCACACTATCAATGTCAGTTACAATAATCATCCGGTAAATAAAGTGATCTCTACTAGATTTTTAGGCTTAGTCATCGATAGATAGCTAAATTGGAAAGACCATGTAAAAGACCCACCAATTATGTAAAAGATCAGTAGTTCTGCATACGCATTGTACAAAATATCCTATACTAGCAGCGCCCCGCGATTTTACCCGCGTAAGTCCCGATCCCGTGGGTAAATCGGGATAAAAATGTAGCCTATATGTTAATCCAGGTCTCCAGCTATCTACATACCAAGTTTCATCTCAATCGATTCAATAGTTTTTGCGTGAAAGAGTAACAAACATCCATACATCCATACATCCATACATCCTCCTAAACTTTCACGTTTATAATATTAGTAGGATTGTAAATACTGATGCTGTCCTTACTGCCTATCATGGTCTTGCTGGATCGATGTTGCGATATGGCATCGTTATTTGGGGGATATTCCACAAATAGCGTAATGGTCTTCAAAGCTGAGAAACGTTGCGTGCAGGCCATGTATAGTCTGCTATCAACTGGTAGTTGTAGGCCGTACTTTGTCAGGTATAACATTCTTACAAATCCGTCTCTATACATACTAGAGGTAGCGTTATTCGTACACAAAAATCCCCAATTGTTTCAACACGTATCAGAAGTAGTAAAGCGAAATAGGTGCAACGATAATAGATTGTGTTTACATAGCGCTAAAACAAGGATGATGAGCAAAAGTTTGATATGTATTTGACCAACAATCTATAATAAAATATCGTCTACTACAAAAATATGTAATTTAGAACTCTTTAAAAATTAATTAAAACATATTTTATATTTATAATTATAGTTATATTATATACTAGCAGCGCCCCGCGGTTTCACCCGCGTAAGTCCCGATCCCGTGGGAATATCGGGATAAAAAGTAGCCTATGTGTTAATCCAGATCTCCAGCTATCTACATACCAAGTTGCGTCGCAATCGGTTCAGTAGTTTAAGCGTGAAAGAGTAACAAACATCCATACATCCATACATCCATACATCCACACATCCATACATCCATACATCTATACATCCTCACAAACTTTCACGTTTATAATATTAGTAGGATAGTTTAACGATTTTTTTAATGATAATAGTTTAGTACAGATTTAATGCAGTCATGTATTGACATGTTATTTCTTTACATTTATTCTTTTTGACTTTTTAGTTATTTTTATTAGCAAGTAATAAAAGCACGTTTAAAACAAATTTACCTTCTGTTCTATGTCTATGGTTAGTAGAAGTTTAGATTTCTCTAATAGTCTCGACTTGGTGAACTTTACTTGAAGTCAATCTCAAGTGTTCATCTTAATAGCTTTAGGGAAATCGAGACTCACATTGCGAGTGTTGGGCTTGTTAAATGTGCTCAATTATCTTGCCTATTATAATTATTATCATGTTGAGTCTGTCGTTAGATCAGATACTGTTCAATATATTGCTAATGTTGTTTACTATCTCACTGAAAGTACGACATTGTAAACGGAGCTTAATTATAATTAACCTATGTAGAAAGTCGGAATTGTCCATTGCAACCTTCTAAGATGGCAAACAAGCACACGTAAGTTAACAATTACTACGGGACACTTGTAAGTGGCTGACATTGGTGCCGATTCTATTGTACACTCGACTAAACTAAAACCTGACTTAATTTCTTCATATGAAATCAACCTAATGTTCTTCGTAATAAGGTATATTTGTTACTAGCATCTATTTCTCAGCGCCGCTAAATTTCACTAAAACCTGTCAACGTATACTCAACTTTATTTCCACGCAGCGAAAGTCTCCATTTATTCAAACGCTGTATAATTGCCGTATAAAAACTTGTTCAAAACGAACAAGGGTGACGTGTTTTTAATCGACACCTACGAAGACGCTTACTAAAAACACAGAGCAAAAGAGATGGCATTCAACGGATAGCGGCTCTCGCTACGTGGTATTAAAGTTTATTTAAGCGTATCAGACTTTAGTCGACAAATAAATTGCTTATTTCGATAGCGACATATGTTACCTACTTGTTTCAATTTGAAATAAGACCTTGTTTTGAAGTGTACAAGGTTTACATCTTAAATGAAGAAAATTTTGTGAATTTTAATTTAGCGAGTGAAGTAACAGAATTGGGACCACTTGCAGATAGCGACCACTATTTGCAAAACAATATTATTTATTTTTGTATATTATTTGTTTTACTTTCGACAAAGCGAGCTAATGTTAAAAAAAAGAGGGTTACATGACGTTTCAATAGAGAATCGCCTCTATTGAAACGTAATGAAACCGAACCAATTTCGAAAAGATTGATCACTGGTGATGAAAAGATTGATCACTGGTGATGAAAAGTTGATCACCTACGACAAGAATGTGCGAAAAATATCACGGTCAAAGGTTAGTCAAGCTCCACAGACTGTAGCAAAAACCGGAAAACGGGAGAAGGTGATGGTGTCTGTGTGTCTGTGTGTATGGTGGGATTGGAAGGGCGTCGTTAATTATGAGTTTTTACCTCCGGGAAAAACCATTGGTTCGAATCTCTACTGCCAACAATTAATGAGACAACTAATGAGAGAAAAAACGGCTGGAATTGATCAACAGAAAAGGAGTGGTCTTCCATCATAATAACGCCAGACCTCCTATATCTTTGGGAAGCAAAAAAAAGCAGCAGCAAAAATTAACAGAGAGCTTGGTTGGAAAGTGTTAATACATCCACCATATAGTCCTGAGCTTGCACTCTCAGATTTTCTGTTTCGGTCTCTTCGGTATTCTTTGGGTAGTGACAGGTTAACATTATGAGAGTACTGTCAAACCTACTTGTCGCAGTTTTTTCACCAAATATCCTAAGATTTCTACAGCTTGATTACGTCACTACCTACAAGATGGCAACAAGTTATCGAATAAAATGACATAATAATATACTGGTTGGAATTTTTGCCGGTAAAAATCATCAGTTTTTTTTTATAATTTTAATTTTTTTGGTTAAAAGTGATATCACGATGAGCGAACAGAAATTTTTAATGAAAAAAATTAAATAATAAATACCGCATGCCGCCAAAAACTGCACTTTAATCAATCAAACAACATTTAAACATTTTATGCAATCGGCTGGTCTTGACGGCGCCGAACGTTTAAGTTTATTCACCGTACCGTAGAAAAAAAATACCTACTTTTGTAACGTATACATTGTGTAGCGCCAAATAAAACTAATGACTATAAATCTTTAATCTCGCATTTTTATGATAACTGTAAAAACTTAGGTATCGCACGGGTAGTAGACATTCCAACAAATTTACACAAAACGTTAACAAATTATACACCTAAACCTTCCTCATAAATCACTCTGTCTATCGTTGAAAACCACATGAAAATCCGTTCAGTAGTTTTTCAGTTTATCGCGAACAGACAGACAGACAGATGCGGCTGGAGACTTTGTTTTATTACATGTAGTGATAAGTCTAGGTTATAAAAACCTGTGACCTATATATCCAAAAATTTACATATTATAGCCATATTACTAGCAATCAACATGCTCGACTCTAGTAACCGATAAAGCTAACCTAAATAATATTCTTAAGTAAATACGAAGAGAGCTGCAGTCATGACCTTCGCATTCCTCCACAATCCCAAAGCTTAACACCTGTCTTTCTCTAAATAGATACACATTTAAAACAGCGAACTTCTGTTTCGTTTGTATCGTCAATTTTATTCACATATACGATAATTGCATGTTGTTTTTAATAAAAATAGCATTAGCCTCTGTTTCTTTGATGTTGGTCATAATTCATAACCAAAAGTCGTCTACGTCCAGTAACGTCCATCTGTTATAATTTAATGATTTCAGTTTACACCTTCAAGGCCCGGGCCGTCTGTAATGGCCTCTTTTTCAAACTGTCCACGGATGAGGTTGAAATTAATTTTTTTTTGCACACAGAAGAATGCATTCGGCCATACCGTAACTGTGGAGGCTTGTAACACCTTAAATACGTTACATGACCCAGTAGACAACGGAAGAGGCACAGGCAAAATGGCCCAGGTACCGAAAATGAACACACGATGTATTTCATTCAATTCTGGATTTTTTTTTAAACAATGAGCCTTTTACGATTAATTCAAAGCACGCTTAACTCAAGGCAACTAATATTCTATAAATTAATAGTCTACAAAAAACTTGATGGAAAAATACCCGAAATCACCTCGGAATTCGTCGGCATAATCCCACTAATATTATAAATATGAAAGTTTGGATGGATGGATGGATGTTTGTTACTCTTTCAAGCAAAAACCACTGAATTGCGATGAAATGAGATGCACCCCGCGGGTTCACCCACGTAAGTCCCCATGCCCTAAAGATATCGGGATAAAAAGTAGCATATGTGTCTCTATCTCAGCTATCTACATACTAAGTTTCATCGCAATCGGTTCAGTAGTTTTTGCATAAAAGAGTAACAAACATTCATACATCCTTACAAACTTTCACGTATATAGTAGGAAGAGATTATGCACTTAGATCGCATATACCTACTCTCAACCACGTTTTTTTATCTAAACAGTATTTAACCGTAATCTCACAGGCAGTAACGAACAATAAGAAATCATTGAATCAGCAACTTTAACCTAAAACCATATAACAAACAGAGCTTCATAAATCAGAAATAGCGAAGCGAGCACAAAACGGGCGGCGCGCGCGCATCGAACGCGCAAAACATCCTGCGAACGAGGAAACAGCGCGCGTGCGCCGTAAACTTCCTGCGACGTGACGTGCAACTAAGAATGAAAGTATGCAAGTGGATAAGGTAATATGCAAAACATTTTTGAAGTGAAACTTTTTTAGAACCGTTGTGATTTGAAATTCGATGAAACGGAAGCATCACGATAAACTTCCTACGATAAAGCTCCGATCTTTGTCTTTGCGTCTGCGTACTATATGTCAATGACCACGTGGTGTGGTTTTTATGCATTTTTTCTCCATTTTTCACTTATACTTAATTGATTCTTTACAAATTTACATTTAAATCCAACCTTAACCTATTTGGAAAACTAAGTATTGTTCGTTTTGAAAGTCGTGTACAGTTGTAACTGGGCTTCAGGTTTGCTTACTGTTTATTATTAAGGTCATTCTTTGTATATGTATTTTAATCTGTTTTTCTGAAGTTTCACTTCTGCCGTGTGTGAATTGCATACATACACTTTTTTTTTGTCAAACTTTAAGTTGATTCAAACTAACAAAGGTAATTAATGTGTATGTTCAATACATAAAGTTCTTTTTCGCTGATACTAAAAATGTCTAGTAGTTCTCGCACTTAAGTCCGCCAAATTATTTACATTTATGTACGAGTAGTGAAACTAATGCTTCAGTAAAAGTTGTACCTCCATCATGTCATATACTGACACGTTTTATAACGCATCTGAGCATGGTCTTTTCTAAAGCGTGAGATTTCAATAAAAAGTAATAAATTTTTGGATAAGGATAACTTTTTCGCTGAACCAGGTCTCTGGTCGAACCCGTCGCTCTGAACGTAATTCTATGTCAGATAATGTCAACCACTCTGAAAGAATGCGAACATAAAAACTACAAATACCTACCACCTCCATATCCAACGCCTTTCGTCGATTCCTAACTCAGTGTCACATTTCGTCGTCAACGAACTGCAGTGAATATAAATAAAACACAAACCGTCTAATTAGTATGACGTCATCGTAACCAGCTTCATTATCTGTGATTTCCAGCGTGTGAATGCTGGACGCTGTCAAGTCCCACTTCTGGGTTTTCCAACTTTACAGCCATAAGTTAATGCAGATATCACAGCGTGAAATGAATTGAATATGTATACTTTGTTATCAGTACTTTGACATCAAAACAACTGAACAAAAATCCCTGGGCATGAAGTTTACCAATTCGAAGCATGTCCAAGAAACGTGTTGGCACTATTGGATGTCAGACCTTTCTCACCCAATCGATTAAAATGTTCCGATTGCCTCGTTTAGTTAATAGAACAATCAATACTTACTACGTCACCTACACTTGTAGATGCGATACGAGATGAATAGAGTTATTTGAAAGCATCTATGTATAACTCCGCACAAAACTGATTCCATCAAACAAATGCTACAAATGGACGATTAAAATCACCGCTCACTAAACACATACCAGTTTTCTAGTTTTCTTTTATCAATTTTTCGTTTAACAGGAAGTGAAGTGCTAATCGTAATAGAGGCTATTATTTTTTTTACATTTTATCAGAACCTCTAATTGATGCGATATATATGCGGGAAGAGTGTTTATAATCGACTTACAACCGACAGTAAGTATATGATAACACAAGCCCCGTAGGGGCTGTTATAGTTTTTGACAAAGCTACTATTCTACGCCTAAATTCATCAATACTACCAACCCAATAAATATTTCACATAGACTACAGAGTTCAGGCATTGTCATAATCCCTTTGCCTATAACTCAGATACGCCGTAAGTAAGGTCAACATTTACATATAAATCTAGCATCTGACCAGTCAGTCTGTGACCACGGCCAGTGCAACCTGGTCGAAACGTCAGGCAAATCAAAGGTATGGCCTCTTTTAAATACGTGATCGCGGTAATTGCTGTCAACATAATTATATTACTATGAAACGCGAAAGCTTAAAAGTTAGTCTAGCATCTGATAGTCGAGTAGATACAGTTATATGTAAATAATTATTCAGATTTGTTATTAAAAAATGGTATGAGTTTAATAAATTATACGAGTAAGTATATATAACATCCAGTATTGCAAGGGAAATACTCTCAATATAATATATCTTTATATCAAAGCTACAAACTATCTTAACCGTGCGTTTGACACAAATTGGCGCTTCTATTTTTATGACATAGTTAACCAATAATATATGACATAGTTAAAAATAAACTCATAAATTCTGATTTAAACTAAAACGAATAAACTTTCCTAAAGGATAGAAATGAGGAATAATTTTACAACAGAATTTATAGGAAATATGATGAATAAAAATGTGACGTCTCTGATTAGGTGCTATGCTAATTATAAAGCCATAAATATATATTTTAGTTAATTATATATACATGGAATTAGGAAAACTATTAATGATAATAGCATCGTAAAGTCTATTCTAATTAGGTGGTAGATTGACTGTGACATTTAAAGGATAACGGAACGTAAAGGAGCTCACTGTCTATAAGACAATAATTGGTTGTACTTATTTGAAAAAAGCTAAACCGACTCCAATACGTGATGATGAGATATTTTTTGAAGGTAAAGCCTCGTTTAAATCCCACTAATCCCACTAATATTATAAATCCCGCTATCCCTCTAATCCCACTAATATTATAAATGTGAAAGTTTAGATGGATGGATGAATGGATGTTTGTTACTCTTTCACACAAAAACCACTAAGCCGACTTCGATGAAACTTGGTACGTAGATAGCCGGAGACCTGGATTAACGCCCTAACGATTAACCTGGATTAGGCTACTTTTTATCCCGATATACCCACGGGATCGGGATTTACACGGGTGCAACTGCGGGGCGCTGCTAGTTAGTACATAAATGTAAGATTGAACGCTTAACGTATGCACAAATAAAGGTGTTCAGCCGGATTGGGAACCATTTTGAAGTCGTTTCAAAGGAATTTACGTAAATATAATTACTTATACTTGAAACTCGCAAGCAAAGAAAGAAAATAATATAAAATAATATATATAAAAAATATAAAGTTATAAATGAATTCTATTAAATTATTTGCTCAGTCGTTAAAGCGTGCCATCAAATACAAAATATAGAATTTATTACATTCAGATAGCGTTCACACACATCTAAGAATAAAATAAATTGTTGAACACGCAATGATTTCTGACTTTTGTTTCTTTGACTGTATCTTACATTGTTTTTAAATTTTTGCGGCATGTTTATGTTGCAGTCAAAACTCTTAACCAGACAAAAGTACTTTTTACTAACAATATGAATGAACTACTTTAACAACACAAGAAATTTGCAGTCAAAATCACTATTAACCAATTAAAAGTTTTTTTGACTGAACAGATTTGTTATTGAATAATGTTCGTCATCAGCCCCCCCCCTGCCCCTCCTCTCTTAATGCTAAAACTTTTACACCAACAGAAAAACGGTACGATGCGGCGACTGTTGAATTTTAGGAATAAGACCTAGACCTATACTGGTTGTAATCATACAAACAATTGCCATGACAAAAAAAAGTTAAACCGCTTTAATCTGTTGTTATAACTATTCAAAAA
This sequence comes from Callimorpha dominula, assembly GCA_949752705.1. Classification (NCBI taxonomy): domain Eukaryota; kingdom Metazoa; phylum Arthropoda; class Insecta; order Lepidoptera; family Erebidae; genus Callimorpha; species Callimorpha dominula. The sequence goes on from OX457011.1 coordinate 14,222,534, forward strand.
ACTTAAGTGTGTTGGTTTGTGTGGAACTTCAATAGCTATCGAGCAATGTTTGTTTACATAAGGAATCGATCTACTGCTTTTTAAAAATTTGTTCCAAAAATATACAATGTGAGAAAATTCCTTTATATTCTCTTGTTTCTCTCGATATTACTCTCTGGAGTGCCTGTTTCTCTTCCTTCAAGTAAAATTATTAGGACTAACTGTCGAATAAACACCTAGTTAGCCGTTCAAAATCGTTTCAACGATGTTAAAACGCAAACAAGGTGTGTAGCTGATGTTTAACAAGCTTTGAAACGCAAACTGAGTGTATATTTCACAGTTAAGTATCGACTAGCTTAACTCTAACTTGAAGAGTGTAAAGCTAGTTTTAAATATAAGTTGTTCTTATAAATGTAAATATATAGAAGAACCTTAAAAAGTCCTATAAATATTACTATACTTACCTATTTATATCCCACTAATATTATAAATGTGAAAGTTTGGATGGATGGATGTTTGTTACTCTTTCACGCCAAAACTACTGAACCGATTGATACTAAAAACTACTGGACCGAAACTTGGTATGTAGATAGCTGGAGACCTGGATTAACATATAGGCTACTTTTTATCCCGATATTCCTACGGGATCGGGACTTACGCGGGTGAAACCGCGGGGCGCGGCTCGTTTCGTATATATTCTTCCAATACAACTAATAACGTGATCTGCTGGTATAAAAGAATCATTAAATATTACAAAAAATATGTTTATACGTACGCCAAGTAACATCTTTAATTTTGTACAAGACTAAGTCTAGAATTGATTCTAATCGGAGAGCGATAATTATGCTTATAAAAAGCCCGTTAAACTAAATGCCTATTCGCAACAGGAACCGACAATTTCTCTGCAAATACCGAGATTCTCGCCTAGACATCTTAAGTGGTTAATGACTAGGCCATTTTATTCGTTTAGCTACTTTGCAAAAAGTATAATAAAGTGTAAATATGCTGACAAAAATGTTGTAATACTTCTACCACCGGTAACGTTTAAGCGTGGTCGCGAAGTAACGTTTAAGTGTGGTCGCGAAGTAACGTTTAAGTGTGGTCGCGAAGTAACGTTTAAGTGTGGTCGCGAAGTAACGTTTAAGTGTGGTCGCGAAGTAACGTTTAAGTGTGGTCGCGAAGTAACGTTTAAGTGTGGTCGCGAAGTAACGTTTAAGTGTGGTCGCGAAGTAACGTTTAAGTGTGGTCGCGAAGGTTGAAATTGTTCAAAACAATTTAAATGATACATTCACTAAAAAGTAATAATAAATTATTATTGATTTTATTGTTAAGGAGACGTAATTATTTTTTAAAGTAATGGACTTGCAATTATATTTGAATTGTTTGTCTAAAGAAAAGAATGATCTTTTCTTTAGATTCTGGAACAGTTTTTAACCGACGAAAAAAAAAGAGGTTCTCAATTCAACCGTATTTTTTTTTATGTCTGTTCAGCCCTCACTCCGTTATTTATTAACCGATTTTTATTATTATTTTTTTGTTAGATAGAGTATACCTCAAGGGTGGTCCCATGTCAAGGAAGTCAGGATCTGGTGATGGGATCCTGATAAAATTGAGAGAAACCCTCGAAAATTGTAGGAACGAATAGTGTTTCTGTTTACTTTTCATTACTTTATCAGGTATTTGCGTTTAGAAATCGTCACATCATGTAGCTGAGCTGATGATGAAAAAAAAACATAAAATAAAAATCTTTTTAACAAAAAATTAAACCGACGAGAAGAACTAAAAAACACAAAATAAATAAACCTTAAGTTTTAAGTATTGAGCTTATTTACATAAACTATAAAATTTTATATGAACTTATTTTGAGTCGGCGCCAAATAATAAAATGAGTAGCATAAGTTTGCGCTTCATTTGCGTGAGATCGTTAGTTAGTTAGTTTGCGTGAGATCGTTAGTTAGTTAGTTTGCGTGAGATCGTTAGTTAGTTAGTTTGCGTCAGATCGTTAGTTAGTTAGTTTGCGTGAGATCGTTAGTTAGTTAGTTGGCGTGAGATCGTTAGTTAGTTAGTTTGCGTGAGATCGTTAGTTAGTTAGTTTGCGTGAGATCGTTAGTTAGTTAGTTTGCGTGAGATCGTTAGTTAGTTAGTTTGCGTGAGATCGTTAGTTAGTTAGTTTGCGTCAGATCGTTAGTTAGTTAGTTTGCGTGAGATCGTTAGTTAGTTAGTTTGCGTGAGATCGTTAGTTAGTTAGTTTGCGTGAGATCGTTAGTTAGTTAGTTTGCGTGAGATCGTTAGTTAGTTAGTTTGCGTGAGATCGTTAGTTAGTTAGTTTGCGTGAGATCGTTAGTTACTTAGTTTGCGTGAGATCGTTAGTTAGTTAGTTTGCGTGAGATCGTTAGTTAGTTAGTTTGATTACCGGATTATTAGAGCTAAATAGCAATTATTTCGGCTAGGCATAACTCATTAAGCGTTGTACTACTAAAACACTCTTAAAAAAGGTAAACCGACTTTAATAAAAAATACTAACAAAGGGCTCTGAAAAGTGAAATATAACACTACTCAACACAAAGTATCTGTTACGGTTCATATTATTTCAGGAAGAGGTTGACTTATAAGGGTACATGTAGTATTAGCCATAAATAAAAAGGATAAACCTAGGTTTAACCATCTGGTCAGGCGTGTAAATAGCCCGACCAGGGTGTGATTGCTCAACAGTTAGCGTACGAGGTGTAGGGAAGTAAACCACTTCTATCGATCAAAACAATCATGCCAGCACTAACCTGCAACACCGACCAAGTCCCGATCCTCCAGAAGGCAGCGAGCAGCGGCGAGGTTTCTACGGTCTCTTGAAAGGTATTGACCGGCCGGTCACGATCGAAGACTAGAGCACTCCACATACACCTTGTAAAGGTTACAAGCGAGTCCAAACACTACACGGCTATAGGACTAACGGAAAATCAGCTTCTTTTCACGAGAAATATAACTGATGTCCGTGGCGGAACAAAATTTTTATATTAAAGCGTCTTCTTAGCGAAAAGCGATGAGAGCAGGGTAAGTCCGTTTTTTCTTGCACCAATCAGGTGCAGCGCGTTTACATTATTTGAAGACTGCTAACGCCATCTCTTGAGATCGTCGAGTACATTGGCAATATTACAGCAGTACCAGCACTAATTGCATTCGACAAACAGAATGTGGTTTACATAAAGACTATGAAATTAATAATATAACGAAATATATTATGGTGCGATTATGTATGCATTTTATAAATATATTGGCGCTCCACCATGCACCCCGCCTTGGAACATCACAAGATGTTTCAAAACACGCGAATTTTCTAACTGACCGAGAGTAACACATGCATTATGCGATTAAATAATAAATATGATAAATATAGCGGCCTAAACTAAAAAATAAGGTTTAAACTAAGTTGAATTTATTGTGTAGGAATAGGATATAATTTAGTTACAGCGCGTTTGTAAATTCCAGTTTGCGTTTTAACTATCGCCACGCGTACAACGTTATCAGAGCCTCTGAACACGTCCGTAATTACTCCTAACGGCCAATGCAACGGTGGAGAATTCTCCTGCTCAAGAAGAACAACAGTTCCGATTTCTACCGGTTTGTCGGGAGTAGCCCATTTTTGCCTAACTTGCAACGTGTGCAAATACTCTAAGTGCCATTTCTTCCAAAAGGATTGGACCATACTATCTAACAACTTTTTACGTTCTAACAGACTCAATCGTTGATCTGACAAATCAGCAGCGGGTAAATATTGCAACGGAGTAGACATCAAAAAATGCGCGGGAGTTAACACCTCAGAATAAGGGTCTGACGATAATACGCTCAATGGACGAGAGTTAAGAATACACTCTATCTGAGTAAGAACAGTTTGCAGTTCTTCGTATGTAAGTAACTGACTTCCTATTACTCTATATAAATGCGTTTTCATGCTCTTTATATTCCCTTCCCACATCCCACCAAAATTTGGTGATCTTGGGGGAATCATCTTCCACTCTATGCGTCGAGAGAGCAACTCATTCGACAGCGCGTTTTTGAAGCTAGAGTTCAATAAAAAACTATACAGCTCATCTAAATGTGCCTTCGCACCGATGAAAGTAGATCCATTATCGGAATAGAGACATGAAACTGGTCCTCGACGGGAAATAAAGCGTTTAAAAGCGGCTAGAAAGTTTTCAGTAGTTAAATCACTGGTCACTTCAATATGTAGACTACGTGTGACCATGCAAACAAAAAGAACGATGTACGCTTTTTGCGCATGTTGACCTCTGCGGCGAGAAAGGATTGTCCTTATCGGACCAGCGTAATCTACACCAGTGTGACAAAATGCCTTGGCCTCTGAAACACGGTAATCAGGAAGATCAGCCATTATAGGCGTTGGATGCGTTGGGTTGCATTTAAAGCAAGTGTTGCACTTTCGCAACTTGGACCTGATAACAGTCCTGGCATCCAAGATCCAGTAGCGTTGTCGTATAATAGACATAAGAAGTCCAGGTCCGGTGTGACAATTAACAACATGAAAATGCTGTATTATTAAGTCAACGACATGATCGCGTTTAGGGAGAAGAACCGGATGTTTAGCTTCGAAAGGAAACATTGATCCAGAAAGTCTTCCTCCAATGCGTAAAATCCCTTGTTTGTCTAAGAAGACGAAGAGGCTTTGCAGCTTTTTTGAAGGTAATGTATCAGCCTTGATCAATTTGATATCTTCACAGAAGTGCACAGATTGAACGGCGAGAATTAACGCATTCTCAGCACTTGTCAACCCTGCTATAGAACGAGGTTCGACCTTAACTTTAGGTCTTGCGAATTTTAATACATATGCGGTGATACGTAGCAACTTTTCCCAAGAAGAAACACGTTGTGCTAACGTACACAGCAACGGCGGCTCTGTGTGAGTAATGGCAGCCAACACATTTGCCTTGAGTTCAGGCAAGACAGAGCAATTATTAAGCGAGAATGGCTTAATCGGCCACTTCTCAGATGAGCTGCGAATCCACGGAGGACCTTTCCACCACAAATCGTGGGTCAAAAGTTGCGATGGAAGCATACCACGCGAAAGACAATCACTTGGATTACTAGCTCCGGCAATATGATAAAAATGTTTAGAGTCCAAGTTTTCTTGGCACTGAGCGACGCGATTACCGACGAAAACTGACCAACGATGTGGTGAAGAATGAACCCATGATAAAGCAATAGTGGAATCAGAAAATGCGTATATCCCGGCAATGGGCATACGTGTCGCATATGTGTCTCGCACAGTTTTTATTAATTTTGACATAAGGAAAATAGCGCATAATTCTAAGCGAGCGAGCGTAGTGATTTTTGTGGGCGAAACCTTTGATTTAGCGCAAAGAATGCGAGTTTGAATGCCAGACGGGTAGGTACAATGGGCATAAATGACACATCCCAGACCATTCATGCTAGCATCACAAAAAGCAACAAGACGTAATTCACAACCAACTTCGACGCCTACATGACGTGGAATCCTTAAAGTGTCAAGCATTTGAAGTTCTTGCGCAAGAGCGAAAAAACGGGTGCGTATGTGCTCCGGTGCAGGATCGTCCCAATCACACTTGCTGAGCCACAGTTCCTTAATTAACAACTTGGCATAGAGAATCACAGGCGCGACCAATCCGAGCACGTCAAATAGTCGAGAGTATGTTTCTCTTGGTGCACCTTTCATTAATTGCGGCGCATGTGAAATGAAAATTATCTTCACATGGTTCCCATGAGAGACCTAAGACCTTAGAGACATTATTGTCAACATCAAAATCAAGCGACTTGCGGTGCGTGTCGGGAAGCGAGTCAAGTAGCACTGGTGAATTGCTAGACCACTTCACTAAGTCAAAGTCACCCGATTTGAAAAACTTAATCAAGTTGTGAGCTAATGGCGTGGCAGTATCCTCATTTGCAATAGAAAGAACCAAATCGTCCATATACAGACAGGTCTCTGCCACTTTCGCGGCATCAGGATAGAGCGGACTCATGTCAGTAGCCAGCTGTCGCACAGTGCGCATAGCTATGTAAGGGCTTGACTTGAGACCGAAAGGTTGCCTATTAAAGGCATAAGTTCGAATTTTTTCCGATTCGTTGAATCTAAATAAAATGCGTAGGTATTTATGTTGGTCTACTGGTACACCAATCCGTAAATAATATTGTTTTATATCAGCGTTCATTGCAATAGGAAATAATCTAAAACCTAACAATAATAAAAACAGATCGGCCTGTAAATTGGGTCCAATATGTAATATATCGTTAAGCGAAAGTCCTGTATGCGTTTTAGCACTCGCGTCCAATACGATGCGCGGCATCGGTTTATCAGGTCGGACTACTGCGTGATGCGGTATATAATAACCATCAGAGGACAGCTCAGATTCTTTAACAGGACTGAGGTAATTGTTATCAATATAATCCTGAATAACCTTGTTATAATTTTCGCGCACTATCGGTGCCTGACGGAGCTTACGCTCGAGTGAAACGAAACGGCGATAAGCGGTAGCGTGCGAATTACCTAATTCCGAAGGGTCCCTACAGAACGGTAATGCAACTGTATAACGACCTACGTCGTCACGGGTCACGGTAGCCGTGAAAATATTTTCGCAATCTGTCTCCTCTGGTGACAACAAGCGTTTCATGGGTACTTCTTCAAGTTCCCAGAACTTTTGCACTATATCATTAAGCGCTAACGCAGAAAAAGACGCGGCAGTAGGTAAAATATGTTTACGCGGGTAATCTCCCATAAGTACGTAACCAAATGTTGTAGATAAAGCACACGGTGCGCGCGGCCCACACTCGACCATATTTCCTAAGTTTATAAATGGGAATAGCTGGGCACCTAACAATAAATCAATCTTGCCCGGAATATTCCAGCTTAAGTCAGCGAGCGGAAGGTTACGAAAATCTAGGTCGCGATCACAATCGATGAATTTCGAAGGCAATTGATCCGTAATGCATTCTACAACAAGCGCATGTATAGTGTATTTCTGATCCGGATAAATACGGGATTCAATGTCTAAATGAACATAACCGATTATCGGACTTGAAGCGGAACCAACACCTTTAACATAGGAATTATTCAACGGTATTATCGGTAAATTTAATAAACTAGAACAAGCAGATGTTATTAGATTATTCTGCGAGCCATTATCTATCAAACACCTAACTACAGATTTGATACCAGCGCTACCCTTAGAGCGCGCGTATACCTGAGCGGTTGACAAAAGTATATCACCATTATGACAAGAAGTGTAAGACTGTGTATGTGTAACTGGTTCTGTAGCAAGCGGGGGCGCTCGAATGCATGACGAAGTCGTGTGAGCGCGATGAGAAGGCGCGGGCGAAGTAACGGTCGCTCGATGAGCGGGCGGCGGCGAGTACGCGACGGCGGTATTTACCATAGCCGCATGCGATTGCGAATTATTACTATCAAAATGCAATAACCTATGGTGTCTTTTATTACAGAAACAGACTGACGTACTCTTACAATCCGGAAGTTTATGTAAAGTGCTTAAACAATTAACGCAACCGTACTTCGATTTAATAAACTCATATCTAGCCCTTGCGTCTCGCATATTTTTAAACTGAGCGCAATCATATAAATGTCGATGGTTACCACTACACAAACAACAATTCGCGGTAACTGCTGCGTAAGATTTGGAGGTGTGATGAACGCGCCGGTCGCGTGAGGGCGACGTAACAACAGCAGCGGGTTTCGTATATGACCAATTTCGCGGGTTTGAGCGCTCCAAAATCTTAGCCTGATCTTGTATAAAAGCGATAAGCTGTTGTGTCGTAGGCACTTCCACATCCCGAATCGAAAGTTCAAAGGCTTGGATGGTTTGAGGATCCATCCTTCTCAAAGCGCATTGAAGAAAAATAAAATCAGTTAGATCTGTTATGCCTAATTCTTTTAGAGCTGAAATCGAAGCGGAGTATTTACTAACAAAGGTATCAAGAGCGTTCGCAGTGTGCGAGCAAGTTTTTAAGTCCAGTATATTATTGAGATAATATGTACCTAATGAGCGTTTGTCGTGGTATTTCTTAACCAAACTATCCCACAGTATTTTATATGTTTCACCTGACGGAATAATACCGGAAGTGAATTTTAGTGCGTCGTGGGTGAGTTTAGAAATTAGATACTGTACACGTTGCGAGTCAGAAAGCTGTTGATTCAAATGAATATTAGCTTTAAAAGACTGATAAAAGGTATTCCAGTTTTCAGGGCGTCCGTCAAAACTCGGAATTACTAAAGGTTCTAATTTCACTACGGACTTGATCGAGCTACTGGTCTCGAGTGAACGCACCTTAGAAGTGGTTAATATTTTATTTCTAACGCGTTTAACTCTCGAGTATAAATCATCAAATGAATCGAGGCAAGAATACTCGGGATTGACCGTAATCTTTGATAACAAATTTATATTATTTATTTTATCAACAATGGACTCAAATTTATCGCGTAACTCATCTATTATCTCCGTTTCAGCCAGAAAATTCTCGTTAGCTCGCGTTGATGAATCGAAAGAAATTATACCTTTCGACGATGTGTACATACGATTAATACGTTGAAATAATAATTCTTTCTTTTGATTCAACATAACCAACATGACTTCGCGGCTTGATTCGCTTTCCGTCATGTTTATAAAATAATATCACAATACAACTACAAAGTGATAGGTATATCTACCTAGTTAGTGTAAAAACACAAGTTAAATTTAAATCCTAAAATGACTTAGCGTAAAGTACAGTGGTGGAGCGGTAAATAAGTGGGTAGGTATGAATAAGTTCAACTAAATTGAGTATAATGGATATTATTACCAATTAATACGTAATTCACCAAATCTAACAATTAATTATATTTAAGTACGAGTCTACCAATAATTACGTAGTTCTCGTGCGTTTTAAACACAGAATTTACCAATTTTACGTAAATCTGTGAGCGAGGAAAAATGGCGGCAAGAATTCACTAGAATTACGTGAATCTTTTTTATGATATGAATAGAAAAGTAAATTCACCAATATTTACGTGAATCACTGGCCTATCCGTACTCGTAAGGACCAAATTATATGGTCAGGCGTGTAAATAGCCCGACCAGGGTGTGATTGCTCAACAGTTAGCGTACGAGGTGTAGGGAAGTAAACCACTTCTATCGATCAAAACAATCATGCCAGCACTAACCTGCAACACCGACCAAGTCCCGATCCTCCAGAAGGCAGCGAGCAGCGGCGAGGTTTCTACGGTCTCTTGAAAGGTATTGACCGGCCGGTCACGATCGAAGACTAGAGCACTCCACATACACCTTGTAAAGGTTACAAGCGAGTCCAAACACTACACGGCTATAGGACTAACGGAAAATCAGCTTCTTTTCACGAGAAATATAACTGATGTCCGTGGCGGAACAAAATTTTTATATTAAAGCGTCTTCTTAGCGAAAAGCGATGAGAGCAGGGTAAGTCCGTTTTTTCTTGCACCAATCAGGTGCAGCGCGTTTACATTATTTGAAGACTGCTAACGCCATCTCTTGAGATCGTCGAGTACATTGGCAATATTACAGCAGTACCAGCACTAATTGCATTCGACAAACAGAATGTGGTTTACATAAAGACTATGAAATTAATAATATAACGAAATATATTATGGTGCGATTATGTATGCATTTTATAAATATATTGGCGCTCCACCACCATCTACTATAGACCGCAACTAGGTTTAGCCGGTTAGAGCTAGTTGTAACTGTTCGTGGGCTTTACCTAAGTACCTAAACTTATCATTCACCACCTCCTTATCAAAGTTAAAAACATATATATAGTAATATTATAATACGTAGAATTATGTGATTATAACAAATATAATGTACCTACTCTAAGTCCTGTGTATAATCAGCCTTTGGTCTTCCATATTCCAGATATTTCTGAGTATTAAATGACCAAGTCTGGCTCTCATTCAGCTTATTATTAAGTAGGTAGGTGCAGTGCGTAATGAATTATTTGAATATGTTAAAGGGGGTACTGTTCAAAATCAACACAATTGTAATGTAAGTATAATTTTTTTTTTTTTAAAAGAATACTAGCAACGTGGGTCACACATTACTAGTATTCTTGTTAACCCCTCCAGCTAAGCTAAAATGCTTGTGTTAGGAGTGGGTTTACGTCGGTAGTGCACTGGGTGGGGTTCGAACCCGCAACCACTTGATCGCAAGGCCGACGCCTTAGCCATTACGCTACCGCCGCTTTTAACATAAGTACGTACTTTTTCATCTCCTATTATGTATCTCAGCCATGAAGAAGTTCACTACTAAACATAAGCCGTATAGTCCGGGATCTGACACCCTCGGAGAAAGAGAGATAGCATTAATAAATAATATTAATAAATAAGTAAACAGCATGTTAATTACTTTTTTATTAATACTAGAGATCGCGTTGTGGTCGAATTTCGACCATGGTTGTTTCATTGGCCAGTATAACTTGAGCTGTCTTTGTATAGACTTATTTACCATGACAGGTAATCCCATATAATGGACGCGTGTAATTTCATTAAGCCTTTTTCAGGTAATGTTTAAAGTTGTAAGACATATCGTTTTAAAATTTTAGCTTTCTGCACTTCTTCTATATAAATTCTTAAAAGAAAATTTTCTTAAAAAGGGGTACAAATAATTCACTTCACGTATTAATATAATGATATGTATATTGCTGGGTTAGAAATTGGTAAACCGTTTAAAATACCTACCCATTTTTAAATGTCTATGTCATCTCTATTTTTTTTTTTTAATTTTACTTTCAGGATTTTGAACAGTGTCCATTTTAATGCTGTCTTCACATCCAACTGGTCCGTGTTGGTAATAAATATCAAATGTCTGAACTTATTATAATTAAGTGCATACAATTTAATATTAGTCACGCGTACAAGCTGTTAGTGTAAATTAGTGAGCTTACTTTTGATTTAAGTTGTCAGCTAATTATTAAGTGGAATAGCGATTATTTACTAATTACCTAGTTGATTACTTAGGTGTTGTTGACTACGTTAGAGGAAAGTAGTAAAAGGTGTCTTTTTATCTACTGACAGATTATAGCAGTAGGTAATAGACTGGACATTTGTCTTTTATACCAGCACAAAGAAAAAGCTAGCTATTTTAGTCAAGGGTGCGCTAGTCGAACTCATCAGTATGAGTAGCTGTATGTATGCTTTCCTAGCACAGAACTGCTAATTGACATTCTTTCATTACGTGTAGAACATATTAAAGAGTACTTATTGATTTTATTTTTCAAACAAATGCCTCAATCCTTCTTAAAGAATCTTCTAAGTATGGTACAAAAACTTTAAAAATTCAAAATGTAGTTATTGGGGCTAGGTCGCGATCTTACTGATGGTATTTTTTTATGCATAAATTATTAAAAAAATTCATTAGTTACCCGCTTTAATAAATATAACTGTAAACTAATGTTGGAATATCTATAATAAATCAATAAACCACTAACAAAACTGTTCACTAAGCGCATTTGTAAGTATATATTTACTCTGGCCATTTTGCGATAATTCGTTCTTGTACGTTTATTACTTCTTTACAGAACTAAGCGCAGTGCGACTTTGCTTAGTAGCGTTTCCTTATAGAGGCACCTGTTATCTTGTTTAGACACCATTTAAAACTAATTTTCTGTTTTAGAATAAAGATAAAGTGTTAGGGAGATCATATTATGTTCCTTTCAACTTGATGCCTCCACGGTTTCCTCAAGAAAAGGGTCTCGAAAGACAGACAGACACATATAACAACAAATTATCGACTTTCAGATTTTTCCTTTACTTGTGCTGTGAGACTTTGCTTCTTACCAAATTTCATGATTCAAGTCAATGGGAAGTACCCCAAAGGTTTTGATTTACCTGCGAAATGTTCAAATATTCTGTTAAAATCTAAGGCTTAATGGCCGTATCTTCTGATTGCGGTCACTTAGAAGCTTTTTTTTTTACAACTCCAAAGGACACCTGATAAATATTGGATGTTAATTTCAACTTGATGCACCCACGGGTTCCTGAGTAAAATAATCTTAACAGACAGATACCTAATGGTTACTCTTTTCTTTTTGAGGAACAGAACCCTAAGAATTAGAGAATTTTAGTACTATAAATCGCATCATAAGTCTTTGTAAAAGTGTTTAAAGAAGACACGGACGTATTTCTCGTGCAAGGTCAGCAATTACTAGCGTCTTATGCATTCAACTAAGACATTGTTTACACTTTATGTAGTACAATCGTCCACGTTTTAAGCCAACATGTTTAGCTTTTAACTGAGGGCATAGTAGGCAACTGGTCACCCTAACTCGAAGGGGATAGTTCTGTTTACGCGAAAGTGAAGCTCTGTAGAAATAATAATAATAATAAAATGTTTATTGGTCTCAGAAGATTATTTACAATCATGGTCTTAAACAAAAGTTATGCTGTAATTAGAGTTACAAAAGATTCTGATACTGGTTCCCAAACTAGGCTAGAGCCTGAATTTTGGGAGACAGTGCTCAGTCAAACTATATGACTCTGAAAACGCAGTAAACGGGTATTAGAAATATTATAATAAAGTTTTTTCTATTTAACATAATTATTATTCTGAAAAATCACTCACATATTAGAGGATAATGACTAACAAGTCAGAGAAGATGACATTGGAATTTGTTTTCTCTCTTCCAAATAGTGTAGTGTAGTCGCCTAAATTACAGGTAAGGCGTGGTCTCAAGGTCCTGCAGCTGCAACCACAACTACCAGCGGGCTAGTAGGTCAATAGGCACAGCGATAGTACATCCTGTTTCCCAATAGACGGATGTCGAAGACACCGTTTATTGTTAAGTATCGTTTATTCAAATTTTAATAATATGCCGAATATTTTAAAGAAAGGGATAAAAACCCATGTACTGTACTCACTTCAATTAAAAGATTTGAAGAGTATCCCGGCAGGACCCACTGTACTAGAGGCATCCAGAGTGAATAGTCGAGGTTTTCTTCGAGGTTATCTTTCCCAACTCATTCCCGAAGCTCTGGCGACCCTACAGACCAGCAAAAATAGTTCTAGTAGTGCTCGTTCGATAGACTTATTTAGGTTGGAACTAAAACGTGAAATACTTTTACTTGGAGTTGCGGCAACGAGCTTGTGTTAGCCTAGTGTGGAACTGCTTCAAAAGTCAGATGACTCCAGTTCGAAGTAGAATTCAGCTGTGTCCCACGTCATACACTTCGAGTACCTTTATCTTACGTTAGATTAAGTATACAACGTCAAATAAATCATCATCGTAATTTTGAGACAATATAATAGGTAAACTGTTATTTTATTATAGTCCATCATTATTATTCAGAATTCGCTTCACACGAGCTGTGTATCCCGGCCATTATTATTATATATTTTTCTCAGTAGTTATTTTTTAATCGTATTGCATTATGAAGGGACAGGTGTAAAGTGGTTTATTGATCCTGATCCCAGCACGCTACGTGAGAAAAAATATGTGATGGACATCCTTTGCATACCTAATAAGATACATTCGCGGGATAGTAGAATTGTTTTATACATACTTACTATGACTCTATATCGTTATCATGGAGGGTAGAGGTAGCCCTTCACAATAACGATACTACAGTAAAACGAAAGTAGCGCCATCTGTTTACTTTTCCTAGAATCGATGGTATAAACAAGTGAGGCAATTCAAAATCGATGAAAATAAAACTGAACATATTCTTTTCGTACAATTAAAATTAAATCTAATCTTCAAAATACTAACAACATTAAACTACATACTAATACATATACAACAAATAAAAAAATAAAAAAAAAATATGTACGGTCCGTACACCAGGGTTTTAGGTTATAGGATAAATCAGTAAACTCAGAAATAAATTTAACTGACTATATTGATAAATTAAAATGATATTAATAATAATGATATAGGTGAGTCGCGACACGTCAATTGATAGTCGAATATGAACGCGAACTAATTTTAAGTATGATTAAAGCAATGAATAAAGTAGGTGGCTGACACGGCTCAAAGTATAACTACATGATACGAGAAGCGTATAACGTGGCTCGTACAGTGTATTTTCTCAGACATACAATGAACTTCAAACTGTTTAATGTGGATCATAGGTACAGAAGATGTTTAATATAGTATATTTAGATCAACTATGTCCTGCCATTTGGCATACAATGTTTAAAATAAATTTACTACAAACTATCACAGCACATTTACAATGAATTTCAAAGAGTAGAAACAATTTCTCTAAAAATGTAAGTTCGTACATTTATTTTTCTCAAATTTTTAATAATGTTAATAATAAGCTTGAATTTTCAACACGAGCAACATCGCTTATTCTCGTCTCTGCAGTTTGACAGTTACCTGACGTTGACAGTTCATCGACCGTCGATTGGCACAAGATAAAGAAAATTTTCTTAAAACTTATATTCAGCCACCTAATTTACATTACTGAGGTAACATTATTTAGTGAACCGGTTATATTATAGATGTTGCGCAATTGTGCGTTACCTATTTCACTATCGTTGACTAAACTCGCGACGTAGTACAACGGACTGCTTGTGATAGTTAATATCAATTACTGAGGATAAAAATCAGTGAATCACAACAAGAATCTATTTTTGTATTTCCTGCATCGTAGTAAGTAGTAAACAATAAATATTTGTTGTATATAACACATTGTACACGTTTTATAAGGCTACAATGTGATGAGAACATTTTTAACCAGGTTTGAACACGCTCCTTGCAGTCTTTTACGTCTTAAGTTAATTTTATATTTGATCTTGAGTAGTATCCCGGCCATTGGCTGTATATTGCTGAGGACCCTCATCAGAAGCCTTAGTTAAAAAAAAAAAAATAACTACTTTTATTTTTTATTTTCAATGTATATTAAGCAAATGATGATACATACACACACATACTTCTATACCCCTGTCGTACCGATGGGCGTACCGAGCTCCCCTGTGCTGCTCCCCCTCCTCCTCCTGGCTAACATAGTACTAAGGTAATTTTCAGTAAAATTTTTGATTTGCTCCCCCTGGACCTACAAATTTTGCCCTTTCCCCTGGGCTTACAAAATCAAATTTTGCCCCCCTCTAGACGAAAAGCTGGGTATGCCCATGCCCCTGTATTAAACACTAAATGACTAACCTAACCTAACCATAATTTTGTCACACCCACATAATAGGAGCACAATCAATCAATCAAGCACAAGCAAGTAAGCAGTCTTTGAATAAAGTGGTAGTAGCGTAAGCATAGTGGCTAAAGAATCAAAAACTTAGAATTTTTGCGGGTTCAAACCCTATCCAGTACACTACTGTTGTAAACCTGCTACTAACACAAGCATTTATCATTTACATATACTTACTACACTTGATCGCAAGTCTGATGCCTTAGCCATTACGCTACCGCCGCTCCAATCTATTTAGTAGAGATTAATTTACTTTATTAACATTTTATGCGAATTCAGCAACAGGTACAGGGTTATCCATTATTTACACCACACCCTGTATATTTATCCATCTGCAATATCATCATACATTGACTCATCCCACTGCACATTCAATAAATGCGTCATCATTTTAATTCACACCTCTGTCAAGGTAGACTTTGATGAATAAAATTATAATAGTATGTAGATGTATCTACATACTATTATAATTTTATTCATCAATTATAATAGTATGTAGCTAATACTACACTCTATAAAAAAAGTTATTTGTTTAAATATTTTTTAATGCCATGGCACGTCAAATTCGGATCGAAGAGGCAACCGGATGGCGAGTGGTGATCTGGGTCTTCAATTGATACTTACCTCCCCGTACCGTTCGAATGGGCCCCAAATGGACGGGGCGGAGATCGGGGGAGGCCTCCCCCTTAAAACAAAACTTGAAAAAATTTACTAGCTACTAATTTACCGGATGAGAATGCGGTTGGTTTTCATCCGATTGCTTCGTTGAAAAATTTTACTTTTTGCCCCTCCACCATCGTCCATTTGGGGTCCATTCCATCCACGGTACGGGAGTTCTGTATTACTTTAAAACCCAGATTACCACTCGCCATCCGGTTTCCTCTCCGATCCGAATTTGACGTGCAATGGCTTTAAAAAATGTTTAAACCAATATCTTTTTTTATAGAGCGTAGTGTAAGTTATATGACAGTTTTCCTTAGCCTACTAAGGAAAACAGACAAACAAATCAAGTGAACTAAAATTACATTTTAATTTAAGTTTCTTGTAACACTAAATTTTATTAGTTTTTTTCTTTTTCCAGCTTCAGCCATGTCCGAAAGAGAACCAATAAGCGGTTCAAGCAAAGACTATGGAGCGACTGCAGCGGTGCCTAACGTTGGCTTTGCGGACTTCAGTCCTACGGAGCTATATAACTTAAGTGAGGGTATAGCAGACAATGTCAGCACGATCAACACGGGCCTGCGATCGTTGGAGAAAATGATGAAGCAGATTGGCGGTCCCAATGACAGTGTACAGTTGAGAGACAAAATGTGAGACTTTAATCTTGGTACTTTTGTAATAACCATACTAGCAATTAGAGTTAGCGATCCCATGTCATGCACACACAAAGAGCATTGGCGACTTTACTCGCCATAAGACATACTACATCAAACTAGTAGCCGCGTGTATCTTACACGCCGCTCACCAGTTGATCATCTCTAATTTTTAGATCTGTTGTGCGATATTATCATGAAAAGTGACACTGAATCCCGTAATGGAATTTACTGGATCCAAACTTTTTGGATATATCATCCATCATATTTATTTTATTAGTATGTAATAAAGTCTATGTCATCCAGACCATAATAAAGAATCGAAAGACACTTCATTAATTAAAATCGACTGAATAGTTCCATCGTTACGGTTAACATCCGTAAAAAGAATCAGACGTACATAAACCTCTAAAATCAGAACTATTCCTTTGGTTACGTCATCCTTTTAACCGTTTTCTTGCTATGCTTGGCAGCCACGACACTCAACAAACAGTGAATGGCTCTGTGTCTGCGACTGCCCGCGACATACAGCGGCTCGGCGTGGTGGTGCGACGCGGCGACAAGCCGCAGAAGCTGCAGGTGGAACGGCTCACGCAGGCCTTCAGAGATGCGCTCGCTAAATATTCGTCTGTGCAGAAAGTGAGTACAATCATAGAACTGCCGAATATTTCTTATTGTACTAAATTACCTATGGAAAGCTATGCTTAGCGGTACCTACTCCAAGATATAAAAAGTACCTACTTTAAAGACTGAACGAGACGACGTAACTCTTGTCTCTTGTTATTGTTAATAATGTCAATAATCATGAAATATCACGCCACTCATTTTGTAAGGCATCATTTCTCGTGCTGTCACTTGCATCTTTCGCTTTCTTTCATTCTTCTTTTTTTCTATTTCTAGCAATAATAGGAAATTCAAACAAATCTTCTATATGATATTAGTGCTTGGGTATGCAGTAATTAAAGGTGTAAGGTACTGTCTGTTTAGCTTGAAAAATATTGGAATTTGAAAAAAAAACTTTTGAAAAAGTTTTTTTTTCGAAAATACTTTTCCTGGTATGTTAGCACATTTCTAATTTACATGTTATGAAGTTTCATGTAAATTTCAATTAGGTATTTGTTTTTTTATTTTTATGCAGACATTTTGAGAAAAATCTGGAATCTGTCTGAAAATTCAACGTCCTTGGTATTAAATACCTATAGTTTCATTCATGTCAGCCCTCTCCTACGAAATATTAGCTTCATCGGTCAATTGTCAAGTAATTTTTTTTAATTTCAAAATCAGATTACTGTACCTATTAAAAATAACCAATTTTTCTAAATTTTTATTTTTAGCGCTTTACGACCTTAAAATATGAAAACACCATTCTATAAGACCCTGTATATGATGACAGCTGATAGTATTAAAACAGATACTTAAGTGTTGATTAGCAGCGTAATATATTAGTATTTGTTGAATGTTGCAGCAAGTGTCAGAGAAGATGGCGGCCCACATGCCGCGGCCGCCGCGCGTGCGCCACGACCCCGGCGCGCTCGAGCAGCAAGCCATCGCCGACGACGAAGAAGCCTCGCTCATTGCCAACCAACAAGCTCAGGTCATTTAAATATCACTTTTATTAACAATCTTATTAGGATTATTTTTGTTTACTGCAGAGTTGCCTTGGAATCTCGGACATGCAAGCACTTTTTATCACGTGTCTTTTCTTAACATGTACAGTCAACAGCAAAAGTACTTACATCTTTATTTTGAAATCTAATATATATAAATAGGCAAGACAAGACAAATAAAAATAAGTTTCTCCTATGTTGTCTAACTACGAAACACTTAAAATATTGACAATATTTTATGTGAAGCGACTGCCATCAGACCTCCACAACCCAAGTACTAGGCGATATCCAAGTTCTCTACTTAGATCAGGTTGTCAGACTTTTTTTAGGGTTCGAACTAACCGTAACGAATACCACAAATGTTAGTATTTCAACCGGGGACGGCTTAACGTACTCTCCGAGGCACGGAGGGGTCTCAATGTGTATAGAATGTCACCCATCCTAAGACTGACCTGGCTAGTATTACTTAACCTTGCAGTGTGCTAACTTACTCGGTTACTACTTAGCCACAAGCTCCCCCTGGTCAACGAAATAAGACAAGACATTAAAAATGTCAAGACATTAAGAGGTCCGCTTATCTTCAAGTGTGTCTCCATCAACTCTGTGCTGTTTTAAACTAACCTTCGTTTTAAAATTTCTGCAGGCTCGTCTTGTACAATTTGAGACAAGTATGATGCTTGAAAAAGAAGCTTACATCAACAAGATAGAAGCCGATGTATTAGATGTGAATCAAATTATTCAGGAACTTTCCGAGATGGTTAATCAACAAGCACAGTCAGTTGGTAAGTGGAGCTAAATATTTACCCTGAGCTTTTGGAATAGGGTATTTTATGGGGTATATGTAACTTATATGAAAACTTGAATTGTTGAAACCCCTAACTAAAGCAAATAAAAAAAAAACTATATTAGGTGCTCATGAATCTTTAATAATGGACGGCATCATTATTGAGGGGGCCTGTATTCTGCCATTAATGTCGTATGACTGAAGGAATGGGAAAGTTTTGTATTAATAATTTGACTATCCAAAAATACACTACTTGACTTTGATCTATTTATACTAACCCGGCGTTCGGGATTAGATAGGTACATCAGTTTATATCGAATTAGACACAATTACAATTAATTATAACTATTTCCATTCACTTGTACTATTCGCTATGCTTTGCACTTGTTACTCTCAGTATCGTTCAACTAGAACTGAATGTCCATACCGCGATGCAAGTTCCTTAAATACTTCGACAAACATCTCATTGAAGGTTCGTGAACTTTACTGAAACATCTCGTACAGTCTACTTGACCGCTGTTCGAACTTTTAAAACTCAGCAGACAATTGTTATTGATAGAATATTAGTTCCTCTACTCGTCAATACATGGCGCCCGCGGATAGGTTTCCGTAACAGAAATAAGGTGTATTTTTCAAGTGGGCGTGCATGGTCAAATCCGGAACTATGAGGAATAGCGAAAAGTACTCAAAGGAGTCTCGGGGTCGATTTTGATGATACTAAACTGCATAATTTGATGTTTGAAAAATCAATTTTCCTAGTCAGGAATGGAACCCATTCATTTTGAAAAAAAAACAATCACCTGTATATAAAGCTGAATAGTTTTTTTGTTTGTTTTTTAAACGCGGTTAATCAATGAACTACCAGTCGTATTCAAAAAATTAGTAATTGTAAAAACTCGAAACTAAAATTGCGCCATCTGTGAAAGTTGCCCGTACTAATATATGGATAATTAGTATACAAGCAACATAAAATTACACTAGTATCGCGCAGAATCCACAGATGGCATAAATAAAAAATCAAACCGCGCTAACACTTTTCCGCCTAGCCGCCGTCCGCGCGAGTGTCTGAAGTGTAACTTTACACTTACGACTTGAGAGAACTTGTTCCAAAAAATTATTGAACTGTTTTATTATTTATTTTTGTTTCTTTTACAGACACCGTCGAAAGTCACATAGAGTCGGTGAGTGCGAACGTGGAAGCCGGTGTCGACGAACTGGCGAAGGCTGCTGAATACCAACGAAGATACCGCAGGAAAATGTTCATTCTGATCATCATAGTTGCCATTTTAGCCATCGTTTTCATTGTATGGATAGTCAAAGCCTTCAGATAAACTTATAAATCCAACTGATTTCTTAGTATTAACCCTCATTGGGCAACGCGTAACTGTTTCACCTCTTGTCTAGTATTAAAGGTCCTGGACGTGTTGCTCCTATTTATTATATTGTTTATCCACTATTTTATTAGGGTATGTACAATTATTGAATGACCCCGAATGACAACGAATTTCTAACGATCTTTGTTGTAATCGAGGGTAATATGAATTAAGTCGTGACATAAGTAGATAATTGTTTATTAAAGACGGTTTTACTCGCGTTTGCATATCGGGAATGCCCGACTAGTTAAGGACCCTACAGGTCCTGCCGCGACGGTTAATGTTGGTAACAACAGCGCATCACACAATACAACCGTCTACATCCGCACGTTCCGAAAGACATAGGAACCGGTGGCAGCGTAGTAAACCCAGTGTGATGCCTAACTCTGTCGCGGCGACGCTTCACTCCTTGAAAAAGGGCCCCCTCGGGTCCAAAACTAGTCGGCCATCCCCGAAATACAAACATGAGTAAAATCGTATAGTCTTTAATAAACATGAATAGCTTCACGAAAGTGTGTATTGTAAAATAGGTAGATAATTTAAAAAAATCGCTTTCTGTAGGGGGTAAGTGCTTCTCCAGAGAGTAGTTTTGATTTAAACAAGAAATCTGCTGTGCCGTCTCTGTAAGCTTGGGGTTGGGTCATTGGTTGAATAATGTTTAAAGTCTGATAAAAACATAGTAACAATTATTACCACTTAATCATTTAAGCCCAAAATAATCAGTTTAAATATCGTTTGTAAATTTCAATTAAAAATTCAAAGTTTTGTTGTACAGGTAGATTTGGATAGATCTACTGGACACATACTTTATGGTCCGTGTTTTTTCTATAGTATGAGAAATTAATTTTAAAATGAGCAATTTGACTAGAAATATGTAATAATTGTTTTTATATACGGAAAAACTAATTAGGTAGACGTATCTATCTGTACGAAAGAATAACATTTAACTCTGTTTTACCCATTCTTTTCAAAAATATCCTTAAGTTCTTACAAATATATTGGGTACATTTTCTGATAATTTTTAAACAGAAAAGTTATTGTTGCATAAATACAAAGCATTATTTTTCTACACGGCACATAAACCATCATAAATTATTAGGCTGTTTGCTGTGAAACAGTAAAATCAGTTAGGACATATTTTTGTAGTTATATCAGAAAATAAGACTTACATACTTACACTTACAAAATAAGCCTGTAACTTAGTGACCAACAGTCGACAGTAATCAAATATACATTCAGCACCGCTAATAGAAGTGTATATTACTAGGTGACCCGACCCCAGTGGCGTAACAATAACCGGTGGCATTTTCCCGCTCTGGGACACGGGCCCCCGGGGGGCCCGGGCACCAAAGGGCCCTGAACACAGAAGGCACTAATTACAAAATCTATTAATGAATAACCCACGGGCCTCACTACATCAGATATTTAATTTTAGCAAAATATATTTAGAATTTCATAAACCTAATAAAATAAAATAACGTAAAAGAACCGTTCAAGATCCGCTAAAAAGTAATGGATACCGAAACAGATCTTTTTTCTCCAGCGGATATCTGCCAGTGAAAGTCGCGCGGAAATCGATCCACCCGTTCCGAAGATTAGCCGAGACAACCAGACAGACAGACAATATTTGTTTTGGTATAAGTACCGAGTAAACGTTCAAATGCATTTAGTAAAAAGCTGTTATAATGATTTTACAAACAGATACTCCAGTGTTATTTATTTGTGTAGAAATCCGATTGTACTCATCTGTGGCCCGGGGTCCCTTATAGTGTAAGAGTACAGGTCTCACCTTTAACAAGAAAGAGGAAGATTCATTTTTGGGTCTGTTTGACAACTCCCTGAGGGTGAAATTGTTTTATATAACAACAATAACAAAAAACGCATGAGGTGTCATTGGGACGAAGTTCCTTTCGTTATTTATAAATATATTTAACGGGTTGTATAAATTGTATAAAATCAAAATATAGTAAATATTGTAAAAACTCGAAATTAAAATTGCGCCATCTGTGAAAGTTGCTCGAACTAATACATGGATAATTAGTATACAACCAACAAAGTTACATTAGTATCGTGCAGCATCCACAGATGGCGTAAATAAAATAAACCAACTCGCTGTCAGCTTTTTTCGTTACGCTAACACTTTTTCTCGCCCTCATCCTCCGCCGAGCTTCTGAAGTGTAACGTGTGATAGGAACTTCGCTCCAACAAGGGAGCGACACCTTACTAATTCAAACTGTCGGCAACCCTGCCGCCCATTTATCAATCATACTTTATTGCACAATAAATATCTCAAAAGCAGTCAAGTGAGTGTTACAATGGGCGGTCTTATCGCAGGCTATGATCTCTTAGGCTTCCATTGGACGCTCATGCAACCGTCAATCACTGCATTAGACGATAGGTTATTCGTCAATCACCGTTTTGATTGTGGCTAAACTGACAGCAAAACCAACCGTGTAATGGGCGCCATACAGACAACCTTCAGTGGATTGTACTACAAAAATGATGGGCAGATTGTGGTGCACAACTACAACACTACTATTTTGCTGCTAAATAATTACTTTCAGTTTTGAGATAATTTAGTTACTTTTGGGCGTACCCAGCTTTTAGCCCAAATTTGTTTTTGTCATTCTAGCAGAGGGGGCAAAATGTCATTTTGTCGGTCCAAGGGGGGGCAAATAAAAAAAAATGACTCAAAATTACCTTAGTACTACGTAAGCTTGTTAAAGCCAGGGGGGCAGCTGCCCCCATAGGGTACGCCCATGAGATGGACTTCTAATTTGTCTGTTGCCTTCAAATATTATTTTTCGGTGTCAGCTATTACATACCAAGTTTCCATCACAATCGGTAGTCAGTAGTTTTACATGTCACAATCAGTAGTTTTACATGAAAGAGCAACAAACATCCATACATCCCCACAAACTCTCACGTTTATAATATTAGTGGGATAGTAATTATTCGATAAATAAATACACTACTTATTAATATAATATAAGACAAAACTGTAAAGTGCTTATTGTAAAAGGAATTGATAAAATAAAACTTAATTTAAAAAAAAACAGTTTTCTTGTGGTACAGTTCTGTAACCCGAAACGTTGTTTTGGGCCAGCAATACCCAAAAATATAAAAAAGACTTGTTTAATTTAAATATTAACTAACCTTAAAAAAAGAAGTGTGCGTTCGATCCGTATGTATGTTTGTATGTCCGCGATTTTCTTAAAAAATATTGTACCAATTTTAATTATTGTTTCACTAACGTATTCTACATATTTTCTGAAAGGTTTTCGTATATAATACATTAAGTATTTATTATTAGTTCATTTTATTTCACAATTAGTTTCGTTGAAATTGAGTTTCTTGTTAAATATGTTTTATTCCTTGTCAGTAAACTATCTTGTATCTGATACATAAATTAAGCTCATTATTATCATGAATAAATGTAAAAATAATTATTGCAGTTTTTAAGTTACTTTTTATGTTGACAATGAAAAACTTTATTGTATGTAAATATATAATTATTATATTTTAAATTAAAAATAAATTTTATAGTTAAAGGAAAAACCATTTAGGTATAATCCGAAATATTTGACATTAAGGGTTCCAAAGTATTTATTTAAAAATATTATTGAGGCCTAAAGATGTATGTGATTGATAAGTGTTTTTAACCCTTCGGACTATACAGCATTTTGTTTTCTTTTTTGCTAAAAATAGTAAATACGTCACATGTACTTTCATGCTCTGAAACCTGTATTTATAATAATTGTTCTGTTTTTCAGAAAAGTTTAATAAAGTATACTGACTCACCTTGCTCAGTGAGTAAATTTATCACAAAAGGACTTCCTATGACAGATGTTTATAGCATTGGTAAATATGGGGATCCACCATCTAACCCGAATATGGGAATTAAACAATTTTTATTTAAATTTAATCACTGTTTGAAAATTTAAATCTCATCAATATTTATAATCTACTTATAATTCAATAGTTTCTTATAGCATTATAATAAAATCTCTTCATTCGAATTCTAATTATCATTAACTTTATGAAACTGTCCCCTGGATCATTTATGTAAAATGTATATTGAGTGTTAATGCCTTATTTAATATAGAAAAATAATATTCGTGTGTAATTAGCGTAGTTAGGATATATAATAATTATATACGTGTAATAGACAAACTATAATTTTATCTTATATTCATTTGTAAAAACATTCCAAAGAGATTTTTCTTTCCTTCTAACCCGGCTATATTGTAAACTTATACTAGGTACACAATTACAATATCCACACATAGATGCTCTGTCTAACAAACTTTAGTATATTACTAAAGTTTAAACTGATATCAACTTAAAGGCTGTTACAATATAAGTACCTAGTTAAACTTCTCCGAGTCACAAACGCACTAACCGACAGACAAACTTAAGGGTTACAGACTCTTGGTCGAATACATAAACCTTATTGAATTACAAAACCTCATGAAGTCTCATTATTTCGCTACACAATTGACCGAAGGAATAGTCATGGCACGTTAATTTCACAAGGTTTTATAATTAAGTGTCGTTTTAATTTTTTATGCAGTTACATTAAGGCTTAAGCTGTTTTTTTTTTTCATGATTTTAGAGCATTATTATATTCAAAATAAGCTGAATCGCCAGCTTACTACACCATTAAAATATAAAATGCAATATTAGCGGGCGAAATTTACATCGGGAACTTTAAAAAAAAATGTGAGTTTTAGGAATAGAATAGGTGGCCTTTTTATAATTTGACTTGTGTATACATGTATGTTTTTCAGTTTTAAGCGTATAGAATATAAACATTATTATTTAATTTATTTAGTTTATACATATGATTAAATGTGTTTATTTTAATTTATCCACTTAAGGTGTCATATTGCTTTCTGGCATTTGTTAAAAGCAATGACTATATATAAAACACCTGTAAAACTTAAAAAAGCTATCGAAATAATAAATACGTCACATGTACTTTCTTGCTCGGAAACCTGTTAATAAAGTATACCCACTGAATGGAAAAGAAAAAATAACCTATGTAATACGTAACTTAATTAATTATTCCCGAGTCAAA
The DNA here is from genome assembly GCA_949752705.1 of Callimorpha dominula. Lineage (NCBI taxonomy): Eukaryota > Metazoa > Arthropoda > Insecta > Lepidoptera > Erebidae > Callimorpha > Callimorpha dominula. The sequence goes on from OX457011.1 coordinate 14,247,875, forward strand.
GGAGAAACATTATTTCCCTATTCTCTGCCTACTCGATGCTTTTAACAGATGACAACATGTATCCTATATTTTGTTAAATTTGTAAGACATTTATATAATAAATCTTGTCCAGGAATCTGTTTTATTATATACTAACTGCGGAACGTTGATTCACCTGCGTAAGTCCCGGTGCCGTGGGAATATCTGAATAAAAAGTAGCCTTTGTGTTAACCTAGGTTTCCAGCTATCTACATACCAAGTTCCATCGCAATCAGTTCAGTAGTTTTTGCGTGAAAGAGTAACAAATATCCACACATCCTCACAAACTTTCACGTTTATAATATTAGTAGGATGGAAAGAGCCGATATTAACGAATTTTTGTTTAGAAAACTCCCACTGGTTGCCCATCAGAAGCCTTCAACTAAGGCGTCACTTTATTTACGAGCATTGACCCGTGAAGTACAAGTAATTACGTAGGTTCGTACACATTGTTGCACCTGTGTTCACTCAAAAAAATAAAACGATTATTTACTGAAGGATATTTCTGTATTTAAATTAACTGACAAATTATAGGTACATAAAATAAATTGTAATCCGTAACTGTACATTAAAAAGCACGAAATTTGATTATTTTTGCATTTAGTCCATCTTATTCTAATAGTGCACAATATTTTTAGAATGAATATCTAAAGACTACTCCATGCCATTAAATTTAACCGCACGTTTCTCTATTGGACCTTACTTGGGTGGGAGGCTGTCGATCGAATATGTTATAATTAATCTATAACCAACCATGCGTGAAAATAATTTTGCGCTATCGATTATTAATCAATACCGCAAAATGATTTAATACTATAATAATAAATGATGAAAATAATAATTATTACTATTAACAATACACAATAGTGGCAACACAATCTATATTTTCAGCGGCTTCAAAATATGAGCAGGTTCTAAGTTCTGCTGTGTATTTTTTTTTATATATTTTCGTCATCTATGAACCGTTTTTGAACAGTTAACTACTGATAATATACATTATTTTAGGCTATCGATATAATAGTAGAGTAGTGACATTTACAACGAAATTAATATCGATACAATATTAGAAATTAATAAAATACGATTTTGCGCAATTAATCAGTTTATAAAGTCGACTACTAATTAACTCTTTCAAATTGCCTCTAAATTAATAAAGTATGGTAATATAAAATATTGTGCACTGTTAAGGAGCGTTTAAATAGGCAATATTTTTACTGCAATATGTGGCTACAATATTGCTTACTGTAGTCCGGCCATCACAATAACATTTTAATGTAGATTATGTCTGAAAATGTATATATCTCGGCAATATGCCGGAGCCATTTCGGAGAAAGGGATGCATCTAAGCTACATAACGAAACTACAATAAAATTGGCCGGCCAAATATATCAGTATTTTCGATTCCCATGCGATCGTCACATAAAACTTACAAAAACCGTACAAGCCATACAAAAACTGTGTCGGTACATGGCCGGGCCACACACAAAATAGTGTCGTGTATTGCATTTGTATTGCAATTGTATTGCAGCCATACATTGTAGTAAATGTATTGCCCGTTTAGACGGACCCTTAAAGATTTAATGTTACGTATTACGAAATGAACATTTAAAAAAATGTATAGAAGTAAAGATATTATTTGACATATTGCTTCAGGAACATTTATTGTACCCATTTGATTATAAACATTGGTTATTATCTTATTAAAAACTTACACAACTAGATGATGAATTAATGATGTTACACATTTTCTAACAATGTTTATAATAAATGGGATAATCTTAGAGAGATCTACAAAATAGTAATCGTATCTATACAACAATTTAGAATTACAATTTGACACAAAATAAAAGAAAAACTTCATATTTTTGCAGTACTTATTAAGAACACAAGTGTCAACTTGTGTTCTTAGAGAGACCTCTTAAATTAATATCATAAATTATTAATCTAAACTGACACATACAGAAGACTCCACCATTCCACGTTAACGACTCTGAATACTTAGTTTATCTGTTATATTCTTATAATCTCAGTTCCAGCATTTGATAAAATCATCAACATTGAACTGCCCTTTGTGAGACAGACCTATTTCCCATACACTTAAAATAATTATTTAATACAGGGTGTTAGTGAAACGCTCCCGAAAACGAAGACAGACGATAGCACTAATGGTACCTTTGATGTCAGAAACGAGTCAGAAAAAAATGGATCCCGATGAATTTTTTTATTTTTATTAAATCAAAATATTTTTTTACTGTAAAAAGATTTTTTCATCAGGATCGATTTTTTTTCTGACCCATCATCAAAGGTATTATTAGTACTATCGTGTCTTCGTTTTCGGGAGCGTTTCACTAACATCCTGTATAAGTTCATGACACAAAAGTGTCGAATTAAAAGAATTAAGGCTTATTTTACAATGTCCAAGTAAAGTTTCCATTAAGCAATTCGGAAGTTAACATCTAGTATGTTTCAAAACTGTGCATTCGACTGTTAACCGCCAAATACCTACTTGGAGATTGTGAAACAAACCCTTATGATTGAAGCCTTATCTTGTGTCAAACTGTACTTAAACAAATTAAAATAAAACAAATGTAATCATAAGACGCTTACCTAAATTCTTTACATATAAAATTTTGACAAATAAACACTACGACCAAATAATGGTAACAAATAAATTTGAATCTTCCAACTTACACTAAAACGCGATTATTGTCGCCAATTTCTTAATGAACGATATTTTTATAATCTACATCCGGTATTGAAACATTGAAGAGTATTTGTTGGTATTATTATATTAACATTTGTTAGCAGGCTTGAAATATAAGCTTACTACTAAATGGGACAGTTTAGACATCCAATGATCAACATATTGCCTCACACACCTCGTACCAGACCACTTTTTTTTTAAATTATCGTATTTCAGTAAAGGTAAGTAACTAGATCATAACAGTACAAACGCAAATTCCCGTCTGCCCCAAGAATAAGGGATTGTTTGACTGTCAAACATAATTTGGTATATTTAGATGTATTGCCAATTTAGAAAGATTGGTTTGGTTCCTTGAATTTAATTTTTAATTCTAACATTTTCAAAAAAAAAATACTGTAAGTACAACTGTTTGTGTAATATTATTTTATTCATGTAACGAACTGTAAATATATTTTTAAACATAACGTACACCACACCACAAATATAGCAAATAAATCACTAAATCTTACCAGAAGCTTTTTGAATAGGTGTACAGGAACAATTCAAATTCGTGTAAATCATTAAAACCACGTGTCGGTTCCCAGGGCCTCAGGCATTCAGGTTTGTCATTCTTTTAATTTAAATAATGTTTAAATGTTGTAGTTGCACGATGATAAGACATATTTGACTTAGAAAGTAATGAAAAATAGTACGCTGGACAAAAGGAACATTGAGGGCTTAACATAAGTTCATTTAATGTTGTTTTCTTAAGAAAAATCAATCCGTACGTATAAAACATAGCCCTTCCATATCAGTAGCTGATCATATGATTTGAAAGAATTACACGAATCAAATTCACCCTGAATATTGTACATTAAAGAAAATGGCAAAAATTAATTTTGCTGCAGTTTTATAGTCCGTGTAGTTACCTCGAGGGCTATAAAATTTTCTAGTCTAAATTATTGTAACATTATTTTTAATGAAGCATTGCGATATGCAGTGAAAATGCAGTGAGTAGTACTATCCATTCAGTAGATTTTTGGTTCGTCAAAATGCACTTATTTCCATTTTATTATATTATACGTACACTATAAGGCTTACCACTCACGGACGATTAGACGAATGAACGAAGCCACTTACAAATCAAAAAAATCGTATTATCTATGGAACTTATTGTCACGTTAAATTACTTACCCGTTACTGATAGTAATTATAAACTACAGAATTTTACAGTATTTTTTTTTATACACTTAAGAAACAACAAAATATTTAAAATATCAAGATCGAAATTGGTTCACATAAAAAAATTTAGGGCACACGAATAATCGTCACCTGTCCGAGCGTCCGTGGGCAGACGCAATTTATAAATCTAAATGATATTCGGTATTCACAGATTATGTATTTCATCTTTGTCCACGTTCGTAAACCACTATTGGACTTGGCTACGATCTGTTCGTAACAATGTTGAATCGAATATGTTTTACACTGCCATCTACTAGCTAAAGAGCTAACTAACTTTATTCTGTTATTATTATTATTATATGTATTCTATTCTATTTAGTCCGTGCTGTATAACGTAGACCCTTATTTGCATATAATTCAAGCCTGTTTATAGTGTAGGTAGAATTTCCCACCTACAAAGAAATGCAAAACAGGCATAATAATGATTAAACTATTGCGTTTCGGTACTTGCATTTAGCATAATATAATTTTAAATTTTATAAGTCAATTCATCAGCTAACGAGACTAAGCTGTCCTTGACTTTTAAGTAACTCACAGTGTTACCATGCGCTATAAACGAAAAAAAAATGAGATAATAAGTGTGACCCTGTGTAGCTCGTTTCAAAAGAAAATTACGAACGTAGACTAAGGTTATATTATATAAATAAACATATTTACAATTTGTATGATTTTGAATTGATGTGACGAGAAAGGAATTTAGATTTTTAGCAGAGTAGCGTGTAGCATGTGTAAAATTTCAGTCTTATTTATTGGTATAACCATAGTTAAGGCAGTTTTGGGGTTAGAGGGAATATTTCTTCTAAAATATAATGCAAAGTTTGTAATAAAAATATTCATAGTAAAAACATATTATTATAACTTTCACTACCTATATGAACTGTATATGGAACCTACATTCCTTTAGTATGGTATACTACTTCGAATAATATATTTATTTCAAGTATGTTAAAAGAAAAATCAAATTAAGGGATATTAACTACGAAATATCTCCACGTAAGTGATGTCTCGCCGACCACCGGGGACGGGGAAAATTAATGGCGACGCGGCGACGTAGAAAAGCCATCCTAACCTTTGCATACTAAAAATATCGGCAAAAAATGCGTGTGATGACACTGTAACGTATATACAGGAAATAATTTCAAGTCATTGCTAAATAAATAAATATATGAGAATACTTTTCATAAAAAAATTAATTATGAGAATGTCGTATTTATTGTCTACCTGAAAGTACGAAGCAAGATTCTCAGATAACGATAGCTTAGATAATACTATTTTAACAATTCGTTTCCTCGTCACATCAATTCATTTACAATATTGACAATTTGACAACTTGGTCGCTTTTTACAAAACGTACCGTCAGCAGAACAAATAACTTTACAATTTTTGTTGATCTATTTCCAAAAGTAACCCTTTTTGCATAATATGAGTTTCATTGTGCTCTATCTAAAACTGTATCACAGACCCTAAAAGCATATTATTGTAATTAGTAACTAACTATTGCTTTTAACCGTAGTAAAGCGTTCAGATTCGAGTTTTGATTATTAAAGCACTCATTATATAATTATGTTAACAAAGAATGTTATAATTTTTCTGGTTGATATGAAAACTTTACGAGACGAAGTTATATTAAGAAAACTAGAAATCTGGCACAAGAAAGAAAATTATTGTTTAAAAAAGTTTTTTACGTTAAGTAAACTAAAACTCACAGACCTTCCCCTGAGTTGCCACTATAATTTGGTTTACATTGGTTGCGACATGACCTTATTGTATTATTTGACCAGTATATGGCATACAGAAACATGTCATTGAAATTATGATCTATAATTATTTGCGTGTTTTTATTACAAAGAACCAGTATGTCATGCAAGAAATATATGTATGAACAAGTTTTATAGCTTGTGCCACGAATAAAAATTAGTAAATTGTCTTTGCACAATACGTTTAGATATTAAAAACGATGCACTAATGTTAAATAAAAACTGGAATTGTTGAAACCAGGGTTTGGCACATGTTTATTATACAAAAGAAATAAGTATACGTAAAACAATAAAATTATTCATTTATAAACAATTCAACTGATCTTTTAGTGCGTAACAGAACTTCAGTACCTAGCTCAAATCTCAATGACAATTTTTGTTATTAATAAGTAACAATTATATAGAAATAAGATCCATACCAGGAGTTTTATACAAAAGGATACATACAGAAATATGTTAATGATACTATTCACTATATTTTTTTGGATATGTGCAATAATATTTTAAATTTGTAATTTTTTTGTTTTCAGTACAAATACTTCTCATTTAGCTTTGCCAAAGTCGATCATAAACATATCTTAGATTATGTTTTATTCCAAACAAAGAGAGGGAAAACGATGGAGCCAAAGAGAAAAAAAAAAATTTAAATGTTGGCTTTTCAACCGTATGCCCCTGGTATGGAGTACCGCATATTTTCCATGCAAAATAGATGGTTACAATTCTGCTGACGACACCAGGTACACTTACTACTACCGGAGTTTGGCCTGTCTCTGTTGCCACATGGCATATTTAGCACACGCCGTGTCAATCATCTGGTTCATATGTCGCGTCAGAGATGTCGCTAGCGGCGTTAGGTCTCGAAGCATTTTCTCCTGATGAAGAAAATAAAGAACTTTTAAAGGACGAAAAGTCCATTTTTAGGACCGGACATCGTGGCAATCTTCACCATGACTATATTTTAAACAATTGTATTGGAGACTCGTCCTGGTATGAGGAAATTTTTTGACGTTTATATTTAAGACCAAAAAAATAAATTACCGGTATTTTTAGAAATTACGAAATAATTAATGCTACTGTATGCTTTAGGTATGGAGAATCATTCTTAACATTACTTTGAATACTTCTCAAAATATGCGAAAATTACTTATGCATAAAAAAACTCAAGAAAAGGTTAGTAATATAATATGTTCGAAAAAAAATTACATTCACCGGTAAATAAGAGTTTGAGTGGCATTATCTGCAGAATATTCGAATCAGTAACTATAAAAAAAAAAGTATCACCGACTTTAATACGCCTCAAAATACCCAAATCGCTTCAAGTGTGCCTATAAAATTTGAAGAGTTCCCTTGATTTCTCTAGAATCCCATCATCAGATCCTGACCTGATGACCATGGGACCACCTGGACTACCCTTTCAAACAAAATAAGAATTTTCCAAATCGGTCGAGGCGTATTTGTGTAATCGGTGAACATACATAAAAAATATATATACAGGGTGTAAGTGATACCGTACCGAATCCTGAAAAAGTGTATTCAGACCATCATTGGAAATTTCTGACGGAAATTTTCTTTTCAATTTTTTTTTATTTTTTTGCTTAAAAGTGATATCACAATGAGTAAATAGAACATTTTACAGGGAAAAAAATCAGTAAAAACCCCATACGGCATAAAACTGCAATGTAAAACATTTATGCAATCAGCTGCTTCGATGGCGCGTGCGCTGAAGGTCATTCACCGTACCGCACACGTGCGCGTATCGCGTTACATTACGTAGTTCAAAATCAAACTATTGACTTTAAATCCTTAATCAGCATTTTAATGATGAACTGACTTTTGCATCGTGATAAGTATCCCAAGAAAGACGTTTTTGTAAATTATTTGCGACGTATTACTTACACACTGTCAGAGTGAAAAGTCGGACAGTGAAACATACAACTTCCTCCTTTTTTGAAGTCGGTTTAAATGTTATTAGAAAAGAAATTAGACGATGATAAGCGAAAAACCCTCATAAATAATAAATGAATGATGTGATGACGTGAAATGTGTGTAACAAACCTCAAAAGGCCTCAGTTTGACGTTCCTGAAGCGCAGCAGCGCCTCGTAGAACTTGTCGGCGCGCGCCGCCGTGTCGTCGGGCTCGGCAGCGCCGGGCTGCGGGAAGCAGCGCCACAGCTCGCGCAGCAGCTCGCCGCCCGACAGGTACATGCGGTGCAGCTCCGACTTCACGTCCGACGGAATTAACTCTGGAAATAATGATCATCACTTCAATATTGGCCCTAAACCTAACGTGATAGGGTACTTACCACGCTGCAAACTTAGTTCTAAAAGGAAGTAAATATTTAAACAGTAGTTAAGCAAGATTAAGGCGTTTTAATGATTATACTCTGTGTCGACATTTAATTGAGAACATAACTGAAAAAGTTTGTAAAATTAAACTGAAGAACGCTTAGTTACAAAAATATATACATTATCTATAGATTCGTCACTTGAGTCCTCAATCTCATGAATAATCATTTCTTATGTATAATATACAGGGTGTTAGTGAAACACTCCTGAAAACGAAGACAAACGATAGTTCTGGGTCAAAAGACGCGTGTCGAAGCGATCGTTTGCATTTAGCTGTACTAACATGATGGAGCGGAGATTTTTTGATCCATCATCAAAGGTACCATACTAATAAGGTACTATCGTCTGTCTTCGTTTTCGGGAGCGTTTCACTAACACCCTGTATTAAACATGGATAATATAATTTATTAAACGAGTTCATCGTTTTAGCTAAAATTGAGGTTTTTTTTTATAGATCAAAACTTTTTCCTAAATAATTTTTTATTGTTAAAAAAAAAAATATTTTTAATCGAATTGGCAACATTTTTGGCCATCACTAATTGACTATTAATCGAACAAGAATAGTAAATAAGAAATTAAATGAAACGACAGAGTATAATATTATTGTTCTAAACTACATATTGTAAGTACGGCCTAACGAATATTAATCGTTTGATGGGAGATCCCGATTGCATAAAATGTTTTAAATCGTTATTAACAGTATTTTGGTAGTACAGTGTGTATAAGTACAGTCTGTCCAGTGTCGAGTGGAAGCTAAGGGGAACTCACGGGCCATGGAGGCGGCGTGGTGGTGGCGCATGAGCGCGCCGCCGGGGCTGAGCTCGCCGAGCGCGCCCACGGCCGCGCCCGCCGGCGCGCGCACCGGCCGCGCGCACTGCTGCCCGCTCGACCACGCCTGCGAAACAACATGGTTATTCAACGTTTAAGCACGCAATGTCGGTATCAGATGCCACACTATGACGCAAACGTGGCGCCACACTGACGCAAGTGTGTCGCCACTATCGCTCTGAGGTCGACTTTTTCCTTCCCCAACAAGTGTAAAGCTGTCTTTGTCTATTTATTAGAACAGACATCACGTTCGAATACAGTATTGGTTGTCCTTGGTGCACACTATCGCGTAACTCGCTTTATTGGACACGCCTGCATCTCTCTACTTGTTTTGTACGTGTGTAAACCCCACCGGGGTTTTCGGTGGGGCGGAGTGTCGGAATCGAACCGACTAAACCATGCAGTATGCCGTACTGCGCCTGAAATAGGAGGGATCCTGTTGCTCCTGTGCTGACTCGAATTCATTGCATCGAATAATCTATACAAGATCAGGAATTTACCGAAACTTTTCATTTTATAACACATGATGATTATATAGTAAAGAAATACATTTAACTACCCAAAATAATAATAATAATAACTCCACATATCACACACAAGACCGTCTGATCCCAAACTAGGCAGAGCCTGTACTATGGTAACCAGACTGCTGATAAACATACGTAAATATTTCTAAATACATACATATTATAGATAAATTACACCCAGACACAGAACAAACACACAATTATTTGTCCTGGGTGGGAATCGAACCCACGACCTCTGGCTTAGCAGTGGTCGTGGGTTTGATTCCCAACTAACGATTGATAACCAAAATTGTACTTACTTGACATATTGATGCGAGAGCTGACAAGGGTGGGGGATTACTTGTTTGTGTATGTACCTGGTGCGACTGTGTCGATGGCCCTAGAAGATATCGTTCTATCTGCAAAACAACATTTTAAAATTGTCATTATATGGAAGCAAAAAATAGGAATCCCATTTTAGAATAGAATACGTTTATTTGCTTAAAATGTAGGTACATCAATGATAGACAAAAGTGTAATAAACAGTGCCAGATACATTTTGTCGTTTAACCACATGCAAATATGAAAATAGTCAATTGTACATGGATTATTAAATTACAATTAAAGTTAAGTATATTAAATGTCAAAAATATAATTAATTGATGGTCCTGCAAGTTTACCATTTTTATCACTTCTACTGTTTATTCATTCTGATCCTGAGTAATAGCATTTCTCAACAAGCCACATTTTAAGTTTTTTTTAAATACATTTATAGGTAATTCTTTTATAATGTCAAGAATTGCATTATATATACCTTCACACATAACATTACAATTTTTTAAGTACATAGTTGTTTTGGGTACTTTTGTCACAACAATTCTGTCTGGGTTTCTTGTGTATAATAACAACATCGCTTTTGTATTTGTATCCATTTACCATAGTGTAGTGGTTTAAGAAACATTCTTAATTGAAAATCGTTGGAATTTTCTGCCGGAAAATTATTCTTTTTTTTTATAATTTTACATTTTGTTGGTTAAATTCCTAAGGAATGAACTGACACAGTAAGCGCTAAAAAGCTTTTTGTATTATTTTTTTTTTTATAATAAACAAGTTCTACGCAAACTGAATCGTGTGCCAACTAGAATTTTTCTATAAGTTTTCGTCCGGCTCGAGGGATCAAAAGGGGTTGAATAAAAGTGATATCACAAGGAGTCAAAAATTTTTACCAAAAATAACAATAAATACAACATTCAGCTAAAAACTGCAATGTAATCAATCAAACAATATTTAATGTAATAAGCTGTCTTTTAACAAAAAAAAATTAGCCAACAGCGAAAGACATTGATATAGGTACATTTGACTAACTTCCTCTAATACAATGCCAAAAATACCCATATATATACGAATATATCGTGTAAAGCTTAGATGCAACATTAAAATCAATTGCCACGTAATTTGTAGTTAAAAGCTCCTAATATTAGTGTAAAACAACTTACTTTCGATAATTTTAACTCCTGGGTATCCTCGTTTGCGGAATGATCTTCTAGATCTTCATAATGAATCTTTTCTAATATTCTCCTTTTCTTTTCTGGTGGATCTGAACTACTTGATTCTTCTGCCGGTCTTTTCTCTGTGACTCCGTTTGTATCCTTGACGCCGTTTTCAACAACTTTGTTGTTATTTGTCGTTTTACTACTACTGTTATTATTACTATTACTAGAATTTGTTTTATGACTAGCTTTGAGCACCTGCAAATAAAAAGAAAATAAGTATTCATAAGAAAGTTAAATGATACCAAACTCTGATAGAGAATTATAAAGTTGCTTTACATAATAGACTCTTTACTCAGCCAAAACTAATTAAAGTATACACATAAAAAAAAATATATTAATAATTATATTATTGAAATTACACAAGTAAAGATATGAGCATTGAAACAAACAAATACTTCAAATTATAATAAATAAATTTGAATACATTTTTTGACAATATGAAAAAAAAAGAAATGAAAAAGTCAAAGACTCGATTTCCCAGCACTATACTAACCATAATAGAGTGTTGATTGAACCGCTTGATCATATTTCTATGAATGGAAGCGTTTTCTCCCTTCTCCTTTTCGTGGGGGGCGTCATCCTCGTTCGGGAGAAGAGGGATCTGCTCCGTAAATTGGGGGAGGTCGACCTGTTAAACAATAACTTCTAATGTAATTTCATGAGTCAAGATGAAAGTGTTCATCTGTTCTTTGAGAAATAGTATCTTATTCTTTCCTTTCTTTTTTACCTAAACCATATTACTATTTATATATTTCTATTACCAAACTTACCATAAATAAACGAAAGATATATAAGGGCATTCATATTATTAATTTAAAAAATATTAAAACCGACTTCCACCATTACTCCATAATTAGGGATTAGATTCCTTTTCACATTGAAATAGGCTGATATTCGAGAATTAAATTCAATAAAAGTGCAAGGATTACCAAAAAACAAGAAACTTTAAATATACAAATTGAAAGAAATTACACTTTTTGTAGTTGGTTGAATATTATTTGTGTTACTAATATGCCAAAATTATAAGTAGAGATCGGATAATCGGATGCATATTTACCTAAAATTATTTTTTGGATAACAAATTATGGAAGCGGCTTCTAAGTACATTTTTATTTCTATCTCGCACTCTTACAAAATGCTTACATTTCCTGGGGTTTAATAGGCCCGATTTGACACTTGTTACAACGTAATAAGGTTGTTTTTGCTTCGTCAAAAATCACTGACAATAAAAGTAGGGAAAAGCAACCATTATACGTTGTAACAGAGCAAGTGTCATTTGTGTCAAACTGGGGTTTATTACATCTCACGGAGTATAGGTACACTTAAATTTGAATTTCCTGGAATCGCGGGATTCTTTCGATAAAAAAGGGCTTTCCATAACAGCCAACATCTCAACTTTAGGTAAATATTCATCCGAATATCCGGTCTCTAGTTATAAGGGACAGATGGACAATTTCACTTAAAACAATTTCGTAGCACTTCATTCTGTATAATAAAGATTTAAATTGTCAAAAATGTTAAATCATAGTGAGACCTACTGTGAGATCTAATGTGGTATGTTTCATAGCTGACGCTATCGCTTGGTCGTCCATTTTGGCACATTCCCCAAACAAGTCTTTACTAGATGATGAAGCTATGCGGTCCCTGAAAAAAAAATATCATATCCTAACTTTTAGTAATTCATTCGGTTTCTACGACGACTGCAGTAGTTTTCAATGTTCTGAATTCTGAACTCATTCATGTTTTTTTAATAAATATGTTATTATTTGGTTCTTCCTTGATTTTTTTTTTTGGCTTATGAAAACAATATATATTTTCATCTTTTCATCGAAATATGGAAACTTAAAATGGGTTACACGTTCGTTATCTAATATAATAATAATATATTTTTGTACTTTATCATAAAAATGTACATGTGCACACCGAACACTTTGGTCCCTCGAGCCGAACGAAAACTTATAGAAATATTCTAGTTGGCACACGATTATGCGCTATTTAAAAAAATATTTAAGCTAAAGCTTTTTAGCGCTTACTACTCGCAAACGGGTCATTTCATTAGTTTCCAAAGGAGTCACAATCGCGCGAAAGAAATAAAATACGTATTTATCTAGCTGTAGACGACAAGTTGGTATATGGCGTTTCGTTTTCGTTTAAAAATACTACTTACCTATGAAAATAATGCGACTGAAAAAACTTAGTCCAGAACTCGGCTTCTGTCATTTTGTTAGGTACGTAGTCTATGTGTTTCTTTCTTACAGCTGGATATGTTTTGAATATAGCGTCTATTATGTCTTGTGTAAGATTATATTTGAGACCGTTGCACCCGTCTGTTTGTGGTTGGATGTCGGCTAAGAATGCACCGGATACGCCTAAAAAATAATAGATATGGACTACTATATAAACCAGTAAATGCTTTGGAAAGAAAAAACATACGTTAACCGGAATATTTATTTATTGTCTTCCAAATATTATGTTACACTAGTATAATGGCTCAAAGTTTGGATAACTATAATTAAAGCTATCATCAGAATTAATAAAATTGAGAACTGACAGTAAGTGGCTGTCTTGCCGTTTGGTAAGTCCCAAACTGAACCAAAGGACTTTATCAGCAAAGAAAAAAAAACTGTCAGTCGTAGGACTGCACGTCATAAGTGAAAACACATATGTATATATAATGAGCTGACAAAACTCAATGTTTAGATTAGCGCCCTCTAGTGGGTCTATATATGTATTATTAGCGTGACGGTAACGAGTTCAGTGCTTTTTCCCCATAGCAAAAGTGCACAAACGTGCCTCATGTAGTTTTCAGTTCAAAAATATTTTAAAACAGTACCTCGGACTCACGATAACGATAACATTCACAAATAAGAAGACACTCTCGCAAATACAGTAACCTTGAGTCAAGTTAAAAAGGAGAATATCACAGGCGCGGTCGCATTATCGCTAAGGCGATGCCGACACTAAAAGCAGTCTTTAAAAAAACACATACCAGCCTCCTGTTTAATACTATTCGATTCAGTATAATTTCTCAATGTGGGTGTATTCCAATATTCCTCACTATTAATCACCTTCGATATCACCAGATCTTCATATAAATGTTTCAGTGTGGGATGTAAGGACAGTAACCTGTTAAAACAACAAACATTTCTTTTTGTACCAGCTACCTGCAATGACGTCATCAACTTTCGATTTTACCCGTGTTTTGATTGACAAATTTTAGCAAAAAGGGGTTATTGTGACTTAACTATAATCATTAATTAGACATAACATAGCCTCGCGGACTCTTTTGTGGGTAATGATGAGTTGTGGTATAAAACTGTTTTTCATTATTTTATGTATCATTAATAGTTTTCGCAGTGCACTACAAATAACGACTTTTATAGGCAAATCTTTGATACTTTGTTGTTTGTTTACATTAACGCAATTTTGGTAGAAAAAATATAATACAGCCTAGATGTTACTCTTTAATAATGTAGCTTTTTGTAGGTCAAGAATTTTTAAAATCAATACTTTTTTATTTTATTCATTACAAGCAAACATACAAAAACATCAACCAAATCTTTTCGGTTAAAAAAAATATTACATATTATTATTATTATTCTCTTTATTCATTTAAATATATATAAATAACATTTTTAAATACATTCAGATTATATAAAAAAATATGCATTTCAGTACATGCTTTGCCTTAAATATAATCCTCCTTGGACTAAAATTGTATCCCTCCGTAGGATTTTTGCCGTATGGAAAAAATACGAACATACACATATATTCGTTTAAGTTATCGGCGTTCGAATCGCCAAATAAGGAAAACGTATTTGGAAATTGAATCAGAGGCTGAACTCTCATGCGTTCATCTAACACCATTAAATACGTATATCAATCCTTTCAATTCTTGCAATACAATTTCGCTATGTAATGTAAATAAATGTACTTTTCTAGCAAGGTCAGTTAAAGGTTACATGAATGTTTCCATTCCACATACTTATTTAAAAATAAAAAACTTGAGTCCAGATAGTACAAAAACAAATCCGAATTTATAAAAATGAGTTTAGATTTGCGACATTTTGAACAACCGCTAAATCCCTTCGTACAATGTGAAGACTTTATGTATAATAATAATGTTATGTTACGATATCTTAGGTAAATCTTATTTATACATAGTATATACATAAAAGCATTTATACATAAAAGCTGATAACGCGTCGCGGATCGGGTGATACAATGTAAGCCCTATACATTATATCACCCGATCCGCGACGCGTTATCAGCTTTTTCGTCTACGCTCAGAGGACATCGGCGCGGCAGCGCTCGCGGTTTAGACCGTTGCGTTGCAGTTATATAGCCAAAATTGTAACCGTCTTTATACGAGATTCACGATATCAGTTCAGTCAAATATTCGTTGAGTACATTTCTATTTAAACTTTTTTATGTAAGCTTTTAATTGTTTTTAGGTAAAGATCATGTCAGAAGAAATACTTTATATGGTTTGAAAAAAAAAAATCGTTCAATTTTCATAGAACTATGTATTTAAAATACATCTATAACTACAATTAGTACCTAATTATATGTATATTGCAGAAAAATTTACAAGGGACACTCTAGAAATTATCTGTGTGATTAATTTTTATTAAGTGTTTTAGCAGAACTATTTCTAAACCAAAGTTAGTAGGAAATTCGCAAAATTATTACCTCAATCATTTTTAATTGTTTGTTTAGTAAGCACCTCTTGTGGAATGAATCATTCTTGTATGGATCCCCTTAATCCTTATAGCATTGCTGTTATCATATTACCAACATTCAGTGAACAAACAAAATGTATCATACATGATGTGTTTATCTCGTCCCTATATTTAACTAACACTCTAAATATATCAGTCAAGTCAATTATAATTAATAGCATATCAATACCCTTACTTTGACTTCATTTCAAGTTCTCCATCAATTTGTCTCTTAAATTTCGGCAGTAGGCTCTGCAGCAACATTTTAACCTGGTCACGATCCTTTGCTTGTGCATCTGCACCTCCAGAGTTGACAAAGTGAAATGTGGAACATGTTCCATCATGTAGCACTACTTGAAGCTGAACCTTTGGTTTACCAACTGGAGATATTTTTTGAGCTGCAAAAATAAAAAAAATTGTCATATACTTTTTTTTTCATTTTTTAAATTACACACTCTCAGCCAACTGTAAAACTTTAGTGTTTGCTGAACCACCTGGAAAAGTTTTTCTCTTTTTGTTGAAAATAAAATCAATAAAAATATTTATTTTATAGTGATGGATATAATCATTATCATCATGTCAGCCATGAAATGTAGAATGCCGAACATAGAACTATTGTACTAAAGACTTGACAAAGCAGTCTTGACTCTATTTAGTTATTCTAATTAACCTTTTTAACAATTTCCTTGTCCATAAAGTATGTTAAAGTTCTCTTGAAATACATAAATTGCTTTAGTAAAAAGTCAGTTTTATGTAAGAAAAACAGGCAATTTTATTGATTTTATGGGTAATGTAAGTGATGCACCCTATACATGTATTAAATTCCAATGCTCTAAAATAAAACTACTGAAATGATATTAAAGATTCCAAAAGAGAGGCTACCCCCGAAATCCTCATTGACAAAGAAGAATAAATAATGTAAAAAGATCAATTAACATGTTATTTGGTAGGCATTGTTTTATGCTGAATTGCAGACTTCTTCGCTGCATAGCACCTTAAGGTTAATGTTCTGGTCTCTAAACAGGATATTTTATTTTGTCAGAATTGGCAAAACTTGAGGAGGACGAATAAATTGTTTTTGTTTTGTTTTGTATCAAACAGCTGTTTAAAGTTAGGGTTATTCTATATACTTACAAATTCGAATATAACATTTAATTCCTTGTGTTTGATTTTTAAAGATTTAGAAATTTGTGTTCGAATTCAATATGGAATCCAAAAGTAAATTTTGAAATGTTGTGTTATATACATACTTAGTTAAAAAAAAACTTACGCAGTGTTAGAACTTAATTGACGATATACGGTTAAACATCACTCTGTTAGTTCGTTTACTTTGTTTTTGAGACCAATTAGTATTCGCATTTACTGTTGATTTTAAATAATTGTCATAGTTCCGGATTATCTACATCTAAACAGTAACTTTGTCTATGCAAAAAGAGGGATGAATGGCAGAATAACAATGCAAATATAGATCTTAAATAGTTCTAGATTAGTAGATGTAAATAGTTTGTACGACGATGTTATTGTAAATGCAATGTTTCACAAATTACAAAATAACAAGATAGTTAAGGAACATTAAAGTAAAATTAAGAAAATGTAGATTCATCTGGTTCTTATACCGCTAATTGTAAACAGGCAATAATAATATAACAAAAATAGAGAATACTGAACGCATCATGATTGGGGTATTTATCAGATAAGTAATCCTTAGTCACAAAGTTTCTTTTTAAACATAATTATTTCTTTAACAATTCTGATTTCTCTCGAAATATTGTTGTGTCAGATCAGATGTGTCTTGCTAGCGACTATGTGCAATTTATCCTCGTGTATTATGCTCATTTATCCTCATATATATATATATATATATTAGTTTACGATAATTAAATTGCTCAGAATTCTTTTTGGCAAATAATGAGACCTCCAGAATGTATAGCACCCATCCTAAGACTGACCTGGCTACTATACTATACTTAACTTTGTAATGTGGTAACCTACTCAGTTTCCACAAATTAACACCAAATTAAACCTACTTATTGAGTGATTGAAAATTGTCTGAAATATATTAAATAAACATTTAATTGAGATTTGTTGACTCCCTTGGAGTACAAGGTCAGGAAGGGTTCTTCATCTTTTTTCCTTAGTGTGTCAACTGGTATATTATAATGATTCTTCCTAGAGCATATGCATAAAAGAAAACAACTACCATAGAATAAGAATGGCATCTATAAACACACTAGATGATGTTTAAATATAAATGGACTAGGCAAGGCATATAATATAAGGAAAGAGGTCATAAATAAGAATATTAGCATTCAGTATGTATAATAATAATAACTTGACACATAGCACACATGGCCATCTGATCCCAAACTAGGCAGAGCCTGTACTATACTATGGTGACAGGCTGCTGATAAACATACTTATATATCTATACTAATAATATAAAGCTGAAGAGTTTGTTTGGTTGAATGGGCTAATCTTAGGATCTACTGGTTCGAGTTGAAGAGTTCTTTTAGTGTTGGATAGCCCATTTATCGAGAAAGGCTATAGGCTATATAACATCATGCTATGACTACTAGGAGCGGAGGAGTGACCATAAACATAGGTGAAACTGCAGGGAAGGCTAGTTTCTAAATAAATACATATTATAGATGAATTACACCCAGATACAGAACAAATCATCATTTTCATCACACAATTATTTGACCTGGGTGGAAAGTGAACCCACAACCTCTGGCTCAGCAGTCAGGATCACTAAACACTAGACCAACAGGTCGGTCAAGTATGACATGCATTTAGCTTAAAAATAGCAAATTAACTTTTAGTGTGTGTAAAAGTCACATGCCAGCCAAATTTTTAACATTATTTAATATCCTTTATATCATGAATTTTGTAGGGATTAACTTTGCTCTCCAGGATAAGGTAATTGTATGTATAAATGTGTACTTCATGCTTCAAAGACAAACTAACTAAACCGAAATTCGTTAATTGGGCCTAGCTGCCTATGGTCAGTAATGCACTGCACTAATAATAATAACAAAAAAACTGTGTAAGAAACCACTTGATACCCAGACATCAGATTCAGAATCAAGTAAAAGGAAGATTTGTAGTGTAGTAACATTAATGATTAATTATCGTAAATAACATTAGCATTTGGAGGTGTAATGTGTAGGTAGCACCAGTCTTAAACAGAATGAACATAATATTAAGTTTAACAAATTACACGGAAAAATTTATGTCGGATACGAAGTAATAAAATACTCACTTTTAATATCAGCGTATTTGTGAGAAACGGCAACGGTATCTCTATTTTCTAACATCCATGCTAACCTTTGATTCATAACATACAGAGTTCCATCACCTTTCTTGTACCTCACGTGGCCCACACTGAGCAAAACGTCCTCAGACGATGTAGTCATTTTCAATCTTCACTATTTAAAAACAAACATCAACAGTTTTATCATGAAAAAGTTATAAAACGTTAAAACTCTAATGCCCAAACTCTTTATAGCCCTCCGCGAATATGTAAACTCGATATAATTAACTCCTCGCCTTATAATATAGGTGTTTCATTAATAATTTAATGAGATTAGTAAGTGTTTCTAAATATTAACGCTTATTTCGAATATAAAATCGAAGAATTATGAAATTCTATCTACAAAAAGCATATCACAGTCCGTCGACCATTAGCAGATTTGACAAACTGTCATGTTGGTTTTTTTTTAAATCAACTTCAAGCAGCACAATGATACAGCTTCATCAAAACACGTGCATTACGTAAACTTTAAAATTAATTTAATTAATAAAATTACCAAAAAATAGTGCTAGTGATTATGATGGTAATGATTAATCACCTCCTAAATACAACTCCGAAGAAACACTTTTAGGTTTACCCAATGTGGTGTAATAGTTACAAAACTAACTAAAACTACACTAGGTACATATTCAAGACAGAGTTATGAAGCTTCTGAACGACCTTAAGTACCGGTGGAACACCGAAATCAGAACCGCTTTCAGAAACGCCCTTTCTTGTTAGTCATGAGTTCATGACGAAGCCTACTGTACTCCTCAAACATAGCCTCTACTTATCATCTGGGTGTCACGAGGTCGGTACGTAAACCTGAACGACCTTTAACGAATATCTCTTGGATATTCTGAGTGGTAGGTATACAGGCCCCCCTGCTTGACAAAGCAGGGGGGCTGTATACCTACCACCTGATATCCAAGACATTATCGATGGTGATTATGTTGCTAATGGAGGACTTCTGAACGAAAAACTCGACACCACCTTGGGACTGTTCGTTGCCCTCCCCGTAGTAGAATAGACCCTAGGGTTCACCGTTGTCTTCTCCCTCTCTATCATATGGGTCTTGAAGAACACCGTACTCCACGCACTGATCCAGATGTTAAGCCACTTTCTTTTTAAATAACAAAACTAAGGGTGCAATTAAGAGAACGGACCGCTGATGGTGAACATACGCCCTTGACATGAAGCACTGGCGAACGTCCTTAAAAGGAGAAAGTGGCAGAAATTCAACACTACATTAGTAATGCTGTTCAAAAGCAGTTTATTTTAGGTTTGATAAACATCTGTCAGTCAATTAATTTGAATCTGCCATACAAAATTTGCTACAGAGACTTTAAAAGTTAAGAATGCCCTAATCGCCTTTGTTTATCTTGAGACCGTGGTACTCGCTGCTTTCTTCTATCAGCGTTTTTAACCGATAAAAAAAAGTTTTCTTTTTATTTATGTTCAGCCCTCACTCCGTTATTTATAAACAGATTTTGATGATTATTTTTTGTTAGATCGGGTATACTTCAAGGGTGGTCCCATGTCAAGGAAGTCAGCATCTGATGATGGGATCCTGATAAAATTGAGAGAAACCCTCGAAAATTGTAGGAACGAATAGTGTTTCTGTTTAATTTTCATAACTTAATCTTTTTTTTTTAAATAAACGAAATTGAAATACCGCAGGCGACAATTTGTTCCAAAGATTGGTTGTGCGAGGCAAAAACTTCTGGAAAACCGCACAGTGGTGGATTGCCAATTATCCAGGTGATGGGGATGAAAGTTTTGTCACGTTGAACGATGGCGAAACGTTGCGGCCGGTATTGGTATTGGTATTGGTATAGGGCTCTGTTTCCGCATCTAGACTCATATGCGGTCCATTATGCGTTCAGATAGGCTGACTAGTTGAGAAAGCCTAGCTCCTTCCAGAAGCACAGAAGCCTCCTGGGGCGTTCACTACTTGCCCGTTGTGTGGCCACTCCCTCGCATTCCAGGACAACGTGGGCGGCCGTTTCCTCCGCTATGAGACAGCCTCTACATAGGGGACTGCTTGTCGCATTGATAGTGAATAGGAGTCGGTTTAGCTTAGGTTGCGGCCGGTATAAGTCCGAACAATTCCTCGGAGCACTCCCCATGATACATGCGGTAGAGAATGCAGAGTGAGGCTACATCTCTACGCAACGCCAAGGGGTCAAGCCGATCTGAAACATCCTGGCCATCGATGATTCGAGTCTCTCTCCGTTGAATACGGTCAAGAGAGAGAAGATGGTACTGGGGTGCTCCTGCATAGATATGAGCATAGTATTACATATGCGGCCGAACTTGCGCCTTATAAAGTTGTTGGTGGTGGGTCGGGGTGAAATACTGTCTCGATCTGTTGAGCACACCAAGCTTCTTCGAGGCTAATTTGGCCTTACCCTCCAAGTGACCGCGGAACTGGACTTCGCTCGATATATCGACGCCAAGGATTCCGATGCTGGCTGTGGCAGTCAGGGGAGTGCTCTCAAAGCGAGGTGACACGCCAAACGGTATCTTTTTAGCGGTGAACGCGCAAACCTGTGTCTTCGTTGGGTTAAATTGGACTAGATTAAGTCGACCCCAATCGGAAACTCCTTGTAAGGAGGCTTCGATTTCAGACACAAGTTTGGATCGACTCTCAGTGACGTTTTCCCGAGAAATGTTAGCGCGGCCGGTATACAAGGCATCACTCGTGCTATCATCGGTATAGCAATGAATGCTGCTGATTTGAAGCATATCATTGATTTGCAGAAGAAACAGCGTGGGTGATAGCACACAGCCTTGTGGGACACCAGCATTCACAGACTTGAAGTCGGAGCATGCACCGTCAACAACGACCTTGATTCTTCTGTCTGCGAGAAAACTAGTGATCCAGTTGCATAATTTCTCGGGAAGCCCATAGGAAGGAAGCTTCGAGAGAAGCGCTTTGTGCCAGACCCGATCGAAGGCCTTCGCTATGACTGACTGACATTGCCTCCCCCTTGCTCTCGATCGCCTGTGCCCAACGGTGAGTCAGGTATACAAGAAGATCACCAGCTGAACGTCCCCGACGGAAACTATATTGGCGGTCATTGAGTAGCTGGTAGTCTTCTAAGTACCGAAGGAGCTGGCGGTTGACAATGGATTCCATTATCTTGGAGAACAAGGTGGTTATGGCTATAGTTGGACGGATCTGAGCGGTCACCTTTTTTAGGGATCGGGTGCACTAAAACTGTCTTCCATGAGTTCGGGACGACGCCGAGGGAGTAGGAGAGCCGATAAAGACGCATTAAAACCGGTGCCAACTCTGGAGCACACGTCTTCAGCACGATGGGAGAGATTCCGTCGGGCCCACTCGACTTATGAATATCGAGGGAAAGAAGTGCTTTACGTACTGAGCTTTGGAAGAAGCGGACTTCCGGCATACAGCTGTCGCACCGCGGTATGGTCAGCGGTACGTTTCCTCCGTCATCCAAAGTGGAGTTGGACGCAAAGAGGTTGCCCAAAAGGTCGGCTTTCTCCGTAGCGTCGTCGGCCACTGAATTATCCAGACAAAAAAAATACATTAGTAAGGCCCCGGAAAAATTAAAAACACAAACAAGAACATTTTTATTTTGAATTTATTTAACGAAGCTTTACTTTTTATAAACTTACATGTGTAAGTAGCTAATGTATCAGAAAAATAAATAGCATTTTTTCGAGGTTAAAACATGCAATGAACACACGGCGTGGTACTTTCAGCTCTGACAAGGACACAGCTCAGGAATTTGTTGATTTTTTTACTGACATTCCAATAAAAAAACTACTGAAACTTTGGACTCCTCTCCTACTCACTCTATCAGTATTCTTAGAAAAAATGTTCGTAGCTATCCCGTAGATTTTAGTTTCAAGCACATAAACCCTGCAGTAGTAATTAAAGCTTTTATGTAATAAAAGGATATTAAGGTAAAATTTACTGAATGTCGATCAAAACTTGCCAATCCATTATTGAAACTTCTTTTTTCAGCTCTAATATTTAATTTGAGTGTAGATCAAGGAGTTTTTCCTGATCTCATGAAAAATAGTAAAGTAATACCGCTTTTTAAATCCGGAGACAGTAAAGATGCAAATAATTGTAGGCCTGTTTCAGTCCTGCCGGTGTTTAGTAAGGTTTTCGAAAAGATTATGCTTAATCAAATGCTACTTCATTTTAATGCAAACAACAACCTTCACGATCAACAATACGGTTTCACTTATAAAATATCTAATATTTGCCTCAAATCGATCTTGTAAAAGTTTTAGGAAGTTAACATTATCGAAACCAACATTCTTTATAGCAAATTTTTCTGTTACTTATATCCTGAATCATTTTGACGGGGTTTAAATTACAATGATATTGAGGCCAATAACCAATTTTCATTATTATATGATGCACGTACCAGTCATGTTGAAAACTTTGTTCAATTACTCTCGTTTAAATGAGAGTAAATAATCAAATGTTGGAAACTAAGTTCGTAATGTCATTTAGAGAAATATAGTCACATCCCTCAGACTTTTATTGTGGCAAATACTTAAATATATTGCTAACCACTTTTCTTTCACGACACGACTATGATTTTTTTGATTTTTTTTTAACACAAAAAATTCTCAAACCCAAAAATAAGTCTGTCTTTAATTAACACGGCAAATAAAGCTGTCTTAAGTTGGCAGGGAGAAATCGTTTTTTCTTTCCTTTTTTTTTTGTTCTTTCAATTGTTCGTTAATTGTTCTTCATTGAGCGATCAACATTTTTATTTGTTCGATCTTAGTTTTTTATTTTAAATAAAATAAAAAATTACCCTCAAGTTGGCAGGGAGAAGTTGTTTTTTTTACATTTTGTTTTTGCTATTTCAATTGTTCATTAACTGTTCTTCATTGTTCGATCAAAATTTTTATTTGTTCGATCTCAGTTTTTTTTAAATAAAATAAAAAATTACCCTCAAGTTGGCGGGGAGAAGTCTTTTTTTTTAAATTCTTTTTGTTCTTTCTGTTCGTTAATTGTTCTTCATTGTGCGATCAAAATTATTATTTGTTCGATCTTAGTTTTTTTTTTAAATAAAATTAAAAATTACCCTCAAGTTGGCTGGGAGAAGTCGTTTTTTTTACATTTTTCTTTTGCTTTTTCAATTGTTCATTAACTGTTCTTCATTGTTCGATCAAAATTTTTATTTGTTCGATCATAGTCTTTTTTTTATAAAATAAAAAATTACCCTCAAGTTGGCGGGGAGAAGTCACAAACACTACGATTTATATCACCAATGAGAAATATCTATTAAACATCCAGCAATTGACATGGAAACTGTAGTAGAGATAAAATAAGGAAGAGAGATTATCTCAGAGACAGAAAATAGACAAAAAATCTAACAAGAATCTCCAGTGAAAAACTAATTTCTTATTATACAGGAGATACGTATGAGTTGAACGTATATGAACGAGCACAGCTAACTTTTCTTAGTTTCCTTCTTTGTCAGTTTTACAATGCTACAGAAGAGATCAAGCAGAGGTTTCTTTCGTTTGTTACATGGCTTACTTGAAAACTACATTAAAATATTATAAGCATAGTGCTGAACAAAATAATTTAATCACGTTAAAAGAACATAATGTACGTAGTTATGTTGCAAATTGCTTTATATTGTCTGTAATTAATATGTACTCAGAAGAAGTAAACTAAACTCAACCTGTTTTGCAAGGTGCGCCGTGCGACTCAATTTAAAAATACTAATGCAGTATTATATATTTGCGTCTTAAACGAAATTAACACAAGTAATATAATATATATATATTCTACTTCAAACATAATTTCTCAAAGCTAATTACTACCCCTGGCAATGTGAAAAAAAAAAAACTTTTAATAGATAAAATATAACTGTAATCGGGTCCACTTCAATGTATCATTTTTACCAATTTAATGAAATTAAAATCTAAAAACCATGATTATTTAATGCTACCAACGCCAACGTCAAATAATCTCGACCTTTTTAGTTTTGTAATGAACGCATCGATAATAGACCGCCTTTTAAATATTTTTATACAGCAACACAAAACATTGACAACCCAAAATGCAATCATGGCGCACGGGGCACTGTGTTTTTAGAATGCTGAGAAGTTTTTACGTAAACACTTCGTTATTTTGCATTGTAAACGCTTTATGTGTTTTTATAAATTATCTTTGAGTCTTCAAGATTATAGTGAAGCATACATGTGTGTTCCAAACGTGAAATTTTCACCTATTCGGAATCACGACTCTGTACTACTAGACACTTGCAGGTATAAAAATCATGAGATTTGCTGTTTCAGAAGTCTTAACATCCGTAACATGATTCTATATCATTATAAACATAATGCATACGTCAAATTATATATTTGATATACAATTAGCGCTGAACTATCGTAATAGATCTGATATATTCGTTTGTTCCAGATAACTTTGTTGGTGTCATAATGTCAGAGGCGTACGCCCGCGAGATACTACGAAGGAATGTTGCGCAAATATGCCAAACTATAGGATGGAACGGTATAAACTCAACTCCACTGGACATATTGGTGCACGTACTGGAGAAGTACATACGCTCACTTGGGACACAAGCTAATAGATACGCCGAACAATTTAATAGGACTGAACCAAATTTACATGACTTAGGATTAGTATTTCGTGACCTCCACATACATTTACCAGAGTTGACAGATTATACTAGGTGCGTACCTCCTGTACCTGCACCTGTAACCTCTGAAAAGTTCCCTAAACCTAAAGAGTCTAATTTGAACTTCCTGAAACCTGGCAGCCATGAAGTTGTCACTAGACCTATGCATGTCCATGAACATTTGCCCCCTATGTATCCAGAAAAGGAAAGGGATACACCTGCAGTGGCTGGAACTGTTGAGATCCGTCAGAATGGTATTGACAGTGGTGACAATAGTAACGCTACATGTACGAGTCCTGAAATTTCAGTTACAGACAGTCCAGATAAGAATAAGGAAATATTTAAGAGACCAACTGATCCAGTTTCATTACCAAACAGTAAAAGACCAAGATTACGTTTGGATGAGGAGGAAAGGACTAGAGAAATTAGTAGTGTAATGATGACTATGTCAGGGTTCCTGTCTCCAGCGCGGGAAGGAAAATTGCCTGAGGCAAGGCCACCTGCCATTATGTCAGAAAAACATTATGACAAACATAAAGCAAATTCACATCATTCTAATGTTGTTAAAGCACCAATACTAGACAAAAGTGATAAGAAACCTAAAAAGAATAAGTTATTGAATGGTAAAGTAATGAAAAGTAAACGAAAAGATAAGAGTCATAAAGGTGAGAGTAGTAAATCTAAGGATAGTAGTAAATTGAATAAGTATCCACCAGGTCACCCAATGAAAAGTAAAGATGTGCATCCAACACACCATAATCATGTGACTATGCCAGCGCCAAAGTCGCTACCTACCCCTATTAAGTCTTCGATGCCTCCACCACCATCACCCATAGTGGAACCATTAAAACCTATTCCACCTATCAAGCAAGAGCCAATTGATCCACCACCAACAAACTCCAGAGCACCCCCTGTAAAAGAGGATGCAATACCTGTTCCAAGAAAAATTCCTATTTCAAAATCTCCCCTTGTTCCTAATTCTATTCCTGTACATAAATCTCAACCCCAAACAAATTCAATTATACCTGAATTGGAAATTAAAAAAGAAGTAATAGATGAAGAAGAGAAATTGGCTTCCCAACCTGACAGATCAAAAATTAATATATTTAAAAGAATATCGAACAAATCAAAAGAAGACAAAATTACTCCAGAGGTTGTTCATGAAAAATTACAGTCTGATTCAATGATCTCAAGGTTACAAAATTCTAATTCTTCACATGAAAATGCAATTGAAAGCAGATTCCATGAAAATTTTAGAGTGAAAACTGAAGAGCCTGTTGTGAACAATAATGATAATAGTGCTGTAGATTTGTCTAAAGTTATGAATTTGAGGACCGATGAAGTGATAAGTATTGATGATGATCCTGTAGATTTCAATCCTATGCCTTCTAGAGCTCCACCAGTGGCACATCGTCCTAGTATATCCATTAATAAATCCCTGCAAGTACCTTATCCCAAAGATGTAGCTAGTGTCAGTCCAAAAATTAAGAAAGAAAAAAAGCACAAGGACAAGAAAGATAAAGCTGCTAAATATGAAGCAAAAATGTTAAAGAAACAACAAATAGCATTTGAGATAGCACAGGCTGAAAAGCAATGTCTGAAATTGAGTGGCATTAAACCACCGAAATCAAGTAGGCCAAAGAATGAATCCAAAATGCCTCAAATGCCACCTGGTTTCCCATTTTTCTCTACAATGACTCCTGGGAGAGGTCTAATGCCTGGTCCAGGCTTAATACCTACCCCTGGGTTAATACCTAGCAGTGATTTTCTTGCTGGGTTAGCCAATAATCCAGCACTAAGAGGTCTACCACCCTCTAATTTGCTTACCAATCCTTTTGCCTTGGGAGCAGGTGGGCCTGGTCTGATTCCAGGACCTAGTTTTTTGGGTGGTGGTCTTAATCCTGGTATTCGAAATCCTCTTATGCCAATGGGGCCTATACCACACACATCCAGATCTCCTATGAAAATACCTCCAATGTTACGTCGTCCTAGTTTAGAAGTGATACCTGTAGATAATGACGATGACAGAGGAATGCATAAGTCTTCGATGATGGGCCCCCAAAAGGATAGACATGATAAGCACAAATCTCAGACCATTCCAAATATATTACAAAAGCATAAATCCAAGTCACATAAAGATCATAAATCAAATTTATACAAAATGCCTCCTGTTCAGCCTGATATTACCATTGAATTAAATCCTCCAAAATTAGAACCTGTTAGGCAGGAACCAACTAGAGTGTCGCCCGTCCCACCTCCTCGTATACCAACACCTCAGCCCATAGTGAAAAAAGAGCCAGATCCTGTTCCCGAACCAGTCAAACCCCCCACACCTGAGCTTCCACAAGAAAAAGAGCTAGAAAATTCAGACAAGAAAAAGGACAAGTCACACAAGAAAGAAAAAAAAGAAAAAGATAAGGATGGCATTAAAATTAAAAAGAAGAAGGATAAAAAGGACAAGAATAAAGAGAAGTCTGATAAGAAACGTGAAAAGGAGGAGAGACAAGAGTTGAAAGATAAAATAAAAAAGGAAAAAAAGGAGAAGAAAAAAGAAAAGTCACAAGCCACGGACGGCCTCGTGCCGAAACTTACGCTAAAACTTAGTTCATCTAACTCGAATTCACCAATGCCACCAAGTTCGCCTGATATATTTAAGTTGAATATAAAACCTGTACTGAAAAAGGAAGAGGAAGAGGAGGAATCACCAACGAAGGAGGAGCCGTTATCAAGAGAACACAGTCGCTCTCCGGAATTGGCCCAAATATCCGCATTAGTGACAAGACCGCCAAAAATCAAACATTCGAGGCACAATCACGTCTTTGATGGTGAAGGGCAGTCGTCTTCACCACCGTCGGGTAGTTCGCCACCAAGGAAGAATACTCCCTCATCCTCCTCAAAATATAAAAGAATATTAATTAAACAAATGTCCAAGAAAGGACCTGTTGAAAACTTTGACGACGACGTTGCGTCGATCTCGGAAGAACCGGCGCCGCTGCCGCAAGTGCCGCCTCCACAACTGCCCGCAGCCGTGGAAAAGCCGATGGGACCTTTACCCACTCCTTATTATGTAGACGAACACGGTAATAAGATTTGGGTTTGTCCGGCCTGCGGTCAGCCTGACAACGGATCACCAATGATCGGATGCGACGGATGTGATGGCTGGTACCATTGGGTATGCGTCGGGATTACTGAAGAGCCTGGTGCAACGGAAGACTGGTTCTGCAAATCGTGTCTCGCGAAACGCGCAGCGATGGCGCTTGCTGGAGTGACTTCTGGTAAAAAGAGGGGCCGAAAGCCTAAAGGGGAAAAAATCAGAGACTGTCATTGATATGGACCTTTCATTGTTACTGAGATTAGTGATAATTTTCCGTTCTATAGATACGCGTAAATGGATGCAAGTTGTTAATGGATTAATTGTTGAATGATATCATGAAGAAAATAATGTTTTTCATCATTTATAATGTTATATCATAGGCTTCAATTAAGTATAGATAATAATGAATATTGACATAAAATGTTGAACATAAAAATAGTGTAGTTACTTGTAATAATTACCATAATTTTAAATATTTTGTTACGATTTCTCTTTATTTCTCGTTCGCTCGGTTAGATCAAGCTGTAATGCGATTGCGGGCGTGTTATACACTACTCGCGTATAAACATAGTTAATAGTATAAGATTCTTTTTATATTGTACAAAAAAACTGAATTTACTTAAGAAATTGGTGATGTATAAAGTAAATGTAGTGAATATTTAAATAAACAGAAATAAGGCTGGATGTACATTCGGCTAATATTTGAATATTTTCATATTATAATTTTAATATAACCCTGTTTTTTTTGTTGAAGTTGTTCCTTGGATTATTGTACAAGGCAGGCATAGTCGCGCGGTTGTTCGCATCCGCTCGGTGATAAATTAAAGACGAGCAATGCGACCACACCGCGCGAATGTGCTTGTCTTAATGCATTCGACTTACTTGGAAGAGAAGCAATGTAAATTTTTAATTTCAGCCAGTGGCCAATTAAATATATTGGTACTCGAAATGTAGTAAGTTATTTAATGTTTTCCACCCAAAGACGTTACTTGGTCTAATGTTGAAAGAAAGCCATACTCAACCATTCATAGCGTTGCCTATCGTATTAATACGACCAAAGTGGCAAAGAAAGTGGACTGTCACAGGAATATGGCTAGCTTAGGACATTTGTTTTTGACTGGCATGTTGGTCTAGTGGTTAGTGATCCTGACTGCTGAGCCAGAGGTCGTGGGTTCGATTCCCACCCAGGACAAATATTTGTGTGATGAGCACGATTATTTGTTCTGTGTCTGGATGTAATTTATCTATACTATGTATGTATTTAGAAATATATAAGTATGTTTATCAGCACTCTGGTTACCATAGTACAGGCTTTGCCTAGTTTGGGATGGATGGTGTGTGAGATGTGTCCGGTTATTATTATTATTACAACGATGTGTAGTGTTAATTGTATAATTAGGACAACCCGCTTTTCACACAGTTTTATACTTGTCTTACTTATATTTTTTTCATTAGAGCTTTGCTCGTGGTTTCGTCCTAAGAAATCCCATCCTATCCCCAATAGTAAAAAGCAAATACATCTTATAAAGACTTACTACATCGATAGGACTTAGTGCAGCATTACTACCACTTGTAACATAAAAACCTAGTGTCGCTACGCGTCTTTATCCAAACAGAATAGCGTAACTGATATTATAAAAGCTGATCATTTCCAAACATAACCTACCCGGAAAGGACGATCATTTGTACTGTGTCTGGGTGTAATTTATCTATAATATGTATGTATTTAGTAATATATAAGTACGTTTATTAGCAGTCTGGTTACCATAGTACACGCTCTGCCTAGTTTGGGATCAGACGGCCGTGTGAGATCTGTTAAGTTATTATTATTATTGTTGGGAAATGTGCACCCAAACCAGGAAAAGCATTTTCTAAATGGAAATTCGTGATTTTGTAAGTATACAGAATACAGAAATCTTATTAAAAAAAAAAATTGATAATTCACCGTTAAAGCTTTGAGATTTCGAACGAGAGAGGGCTGACATGAATGAAAGTATAGGTATTTAATACCAAGGATGTTGATGCAATGTCCTTAATGTGTTG
Source organism: Callimorpha dominula (assembly GCA_949752705.1). Classification (NCBI taxonomy): domain Eukaryota; kingdom Metazoa; phylum Arthropoda; class Insecta; order Lepidoptera; family Erebidae; genus Callimorpha; species Callimorpha dominula. The sequence goes on from OX457011.1 coordinate 14,278,608, forward strand.
TTTATAAATGTGCACCTACAATAGGAAAAGTTTGCAAGTACAAAAAATCAAAATATTTTAAGCTAAATCCACTAAGTATTTGTCATTTACACATAACTCTCCTAAATGTTGACACCTTTTTGTTGTATTTTTTTTTGTATAATATATGTCGCATCTTCGGTCATTAGTACGGATGCTTAGAGCGCCCTCTATAATAAATTCACCGGAAAGGATCGCAAGCGCCATCTATCGGCGTTATGCAGAGTCTAGTTGGAGGGTGTTGGCTTGCGGAAGGACGAGTTCACTTTAAGATTTAAGTTTGGTCACCGCCGAGTCAACACTAACCTAGGAACTGTACAGTGTTTCTTTGCGTGTTTGCAATACATGAGTGATTAAGTATCAAAAGGGAGTGTTCTCATCAACCGTATCCACTTCATGCTAACATTGTGCCTAGTCCTGTGCCTGTCCTGTATGAGGATTCGACATAAATATACCTACACAATATTAAATTGAAACATAATTATTTACTCTCTCTAATTGATTCGTTGGATGAACTTTTAGTTATGCACAGGATAGGTATTGTCCATCTTTAATCAAGGGTATCGAGGCAGTAACCAATTTCGTAAATCATTCTTTACAAAAAGCGCCTGTACAAATATTAGTGTAAGTACTTGATTAGGCACAAACCGTCTTATAAGAAAACTAGCTGTACCCGCGAATTCGTCCGCGTGGATTAGTGTCTTTGGGTAGAATTTTTAATTATTTAGGCTAATTGACGATACTTCTATACAACTTTTTTTCGCATTAAAAAGTAGCCTCTGTCCTTTCTCTAGACTATCTGTGTACCAAATTTCATTTAAATCGGTTCAGTAGTTTTGGCGTGAAAGGGCGACAGACAGACCGACCGACAGACAGTTACTTTCGCATTTATAATATTAGTAAGGATGTAGACTAACTGCAGTCTAGCCGTAGCTACATAAATATTGAATGTAAACAGGTCCTTTGTCTAAGATCGTCAATTTGAAATCCTTTTGGGATTCAGTTTGATCGTTTGCCCCCTCTGGGTACGGAACACTAAAAACTAAGACAGGACTATGTTTTAAAGTTGGTTTTGTCGGAGTCGAACCGACTAGACTAGATGGTGTTCCATTAAGGAGGATTTATTAGATGTGTTTTAGTGTTTTTTATATTTTTGTACTATATGTTATACGGTATACGTGTTATAAAAATTAAATAAAGCTTATTTTAATAAAGAAAACGGTAATCTTAAATAATAACAACTTTATTCGTATCTTATTCCATGAAATTACTACAAACTATTTCTCATTTTATGATTTTTTTTTAACATTTTAGTTAATTTCATCTGTTCCGGTGTCTGTCTTTAATCAAGTCTTGCAAGTTCAATTTGACTCACTTCCCAGATAATAGGTATGTAGGTACATACTTATTCATTCGAAAAATTTAAAATATTTATAATTCATTACATATTTTGTATTTATTACATAAATTAAGAAATGTCGTCAGTGTGGGACTGGCGAAATTTCTTCGTTCATTCCAATTAAACATTCCAAACACTTATTACACACTATTATACATTTATAACACACACAACGCCTCCTCAGTCGATATTTACCGAAAGCGGGTGACCTCACGAACGGGACTAGTGCTGTGACTACTTAATTTGAAATATATTAATTAGGTATATTTGGTTTGCTCTTACATAACTTGATAACTACTGTATACCTAATCATCATAGTTTTAGGAAATAAGACGTTATTAAATGAAATTTTATGCTGCAAGTGATATTTTAATTTTAAAAAAACAGGACATAAACAGCAATAATTAGTTGGTTATCGCTACGTACTTGGAATCCTTGATTTTTGTAGGTATTCGGGATGAATTTATGGCTTAGGGCTTACGAAGTAACTATTATCTTATCTGTGCTTAGGGTGTGTGCGTTCGCGCAGCGGAATGTTGTTAAATTTAAAGATTTTAATTATGCAGATATTTAGTGTATGACGTCGTGTAACTGTGTATGGTAAAAAAAAAATTGTGCATGCAGCCATTGTGGAGAAAATCGCTAAAAACTGATTCCGCTGGGCGAACGTTGTCCTGGCGGAACTTTTTTTAATCCATGGACTGAGAAGAAAAAAAATGTGTCCAAAAATTAGTGTGTATTTGTGTGTAATTGTGTATGTATGAATAAAATTAGTGTATGCATAAAACGTCGGAGAAATTCAAGTTTCCGCTACGCGAACGTTTGGCCATTAGCTAGTTTTCATATAAAGCGCTTATATAGAGAGTTGTAGATTTTTACATAAGTTGTTTTGAATTTCTTTATATTTGTTTAAAAAACATATTTAGAAAAAAATCGTAGGGTTTATAAGATAAAAATATAAACGTAAAATACGCTTATTAGGTCTTATTTCGTAAAGTATGCACTTTGGGGTCTAGATTTTCACGTTTATACAAACCTTGTAAGTGTCTGCAACATGTTGCCAAGTATCAATGACGTTGCGTTAGTAATTAAAGAGTTATAGGACAATTTACCATGAATAGACCACTGTTTACAAAGCAGTCAAATATCACGATGTACAAAGGAATTGCATAGTAAAATGTATTCCAATAATTAGTGTATTAATTCAACTACTCACATGCAAAATTTCATCTCATTAAATTCAGTAATTAAAGAGAAACGATAAAAGTTCGGATGGCTACAAAAAAGCGGCCGTGCAATATATTTAGGTAACATTCTAAAATTTACAGTATAATACCGGTATTGATTTGGTATAGGTGACAACACAATTGTTGTTTCGATATAATTTATAGGTGGTTTAAATTTCTACAATTGCTTTTTTAAATCTATTTGACTATGACAGTAAGTACTATTTACGTAGGTACTTTATTTAAGTATGCGCTTGAGACTTGCGTCAGTATATGATATTACCGTTGTACTGGTAGTGACTTATGTATGTATGCATTTTAAGTCTATTGCTGTCTCTAACCAATGATAGAGTATTGTTTAGCAAGCGTTTGTTAACGTTAAGTTTTTATGAACAAGAGACTAGTCATGACAAGCGCCTCAGCAAAATACACGCGCCTGTGCGCGCACATGAGTTGTATGCCAAGTTCTGCCGTTACTGGGGCGCGCGCCCCAGGGATTGTCATGACGAGTCCCTAAGAGGGTTAGAAATTTTGAGGTTATTTTCTGTATTTTCATTCATTCATTCATATGCTCATGGCTGTTGTTCCAGAAGGGGTAGGCAGAGGTGTGACATTTCTGTGACACCCACATTTCACCAATTTTTGGCTTTCTACGTAACAGGTGGCGAGAAATAAATAATAAATACATAATTATTACATGTAATTAAAAATATTTTTGTACACGGATGTTTAATTAGAGAAGTACTTGTTAATTGAAGATTTATTTTTATCGTAGATAGTGGCGTTATTATTAAAAAAATATGGGCGTTATTATTAAACTGGGAGAGCCATGCTTCGGCATGTATGGGCCGGCTCGACTCCGCTCGATGCCACGGCCTCACAGAAAACCGGTAGTGAAGCAATGCTTGCATTGCATTTCGCCGCGTGAGTGAGGTTACTGGAGGCCCTAACCCTTCCCTCTCCCTTATTCCCGTCCTTCCCCTCTCAACCCCCCTCACCCTCCCCCTCCTCTCCTACTCCCACCTTAAAGGGCGGCAACGCACTTGTGACTCTTCAGTTACAGGTGCCCATGGGCGGCGGTAGTCGTTTACGATCAGGTCCCGTCTGCTCGTTTGCCCCCTATACCATAATAAATTTATATATTTTTCATTCAAGAAATACAATTGTTTTATTTTTTCCTAACGCTTGTGTACCCAACTGTACCATATTAATAAATACTATACTGGAAGGTTAAGAACGTTACTTAGATATATGGCACAGCCACTTTTTTGTAGCCATCCGAATTTGGTCGGGTTGTGTAGATTTTCGATGCTTTGTCAGTATTTTAATAGTTTCTCTTTAATTACTGAATTTAATGAGATGAAATTTTGCATGTGAGTAGTTGAATTAATACACTAATTATTGGAATACATTTTACTATGCAATTCCTTTGTACATCGTGATATTTGACTGCTTTGTAAACAGTGGTCTATTCATGGTAAATTGTCCTATAACTCTTTAATTACTAACGCAACGTCATTGATACTTGGCAACATGTTGCAGACATTTACAAGGTTTGTATAAATGTGAAAATCTAGACCCCAAAGTACATACTTTACGAAATAAGACCTAATAAGCGTATTTTACGTTTATATTTTTATCTTATAAACCCTACGATTTTTTCTAAATCTGTTTTTTAAACAAATATAAACAAATTCAAAACAACGTATGTAAAAATCTACAGCTCATATAAAGCGCTTATATAGATAAGCGCTTTATATGAAAACTAGCTAATGGCCAAACGTTCGCGTAGCGGAAACTTGAATTTCTCCGACGTTTATGCATGCACTAATTTTATTCATACATACACAATTACACACAAATTTTTGGACACATTTTTTTTCTTCCAAGTCCATGGATTAAAAAAAGTTCCGCCAGGACAACGTTCGCCCAGCGGAATCAGTTTTTAGCGATTTTCTCCACAATGACTGCATGCACAATTTTTTTTTTACCATACACAATTACACGACGTCATACACTAAATATCTACATAATTAAAATCTTTAAATTCAACAACATTCCGCTGCGCGAACGCACACGCTTAGGGTGGAGAACACGCCGATGCATTTACGCTCTGGCGGTCAAGGGGTTAAACGGCCATTGAGCACTCGGCCGTTTAATTTTTTGTAGTTTAGTTAGTTTATATATCTTTATCTATTCCTTAGCCCTATTAAATTTGTAATTTTACAGATTGCTTAAGCCCTTTAGTGCAGATTCCGGGAAACAGACAACAACAATACATATTATAAAACAAAGTTCTACGCTGCGCCTGTCTGTTCGCGATAAACTGTAAAACTACTTAACGGATTTTCATGCGGTTTTCACTAATAGACACAGTGATTTATGAGGAAGGTTTAGGTGTATAAGTGCGAAGCCGCTAGCTTGCTAGTAATAAATAAACGTTTATTCCAATAATTTTTTTTTTAGTTGCCGTTTTTAAGACGCTATTGAAGCTGTAAGCTATATATGCTATCCGATTTCCCAATGCTTATAAACAAGTGTTAGTTGCGCAGTGCCAAGATCATATCCAAACGCTGTGATCTTTGATGCCATCAGAAACACACCTCTTGTAAGTGATCAATCATACTCGCAACAGCCCTAAAATGTAAGAATTATATTGGTATTGAAGACTTATGTTTAGCTTCAAGGAAAATCGAAATAAAGTACATTGAAATATTGGAACTTGTTTATTTTATACAAGATTTAACATTAAAGCAACTAGTTAGTATGTTACAAAGAAATGCCTAAACATTTTAAAATCTGATTGCTATTGGTTTAGCGACTACGTGAAGAACTTACGTGTATGATAACCAGTTGTGCGCTGATAGCCCATATAGATTACTGAACTTGCTCCGAACTACTACAGACTGTCCACTGATAGATGCCTTGGTCTCAACTACTAAAAAAGAATCTAAGTCATGACACACACATCAACAGACATTAACAAAAAAACCCTTTATATCTTAAAGGTAATTAAAATATTTCCTTTCACATAAAACTCTCTAACTCAACCTACGAATAAGGCTTATTTTTTACTGGAGGTAGTTGTAGTTGAAGGCATACTATCGAATGGAGGTGTCGTTGGTTGCTTCTCCTTGTTCCAATCTTTAAGACCTTCAGGCAGAGTAGTATCCTCATCTAAAGATCCAGTACCTTCAACAAAGTCTTCGTAAGTGCTCTTTTCAGGGAAAGGTCGACGTCCCAAAAGCTCAATCATATCATCTCTACTGAGGATTTCCTGTTTCAATAGCCTTTCAGCCACTTTTGTTATATTATCCTTATGTTTATTCAAAAGTTCGGTTGTGAATAGATGCGCTGTATTTATCAAGTCTCTGACTTCAGTATCTATTAGTTCGGCGGTTTTTTCTGAGTAGGGTTTATCGATAACCATTTCTCCAGGCTGTGGCATATCAAATGATACATTCCCTACTTTAGCGTTCATGCCATAGTGGACTATTTGTGCGTAAGCGCTTTGAGTGACCTTCTTTAAATCGTCTTGGGCACCAGTCGTAATTCTACCAAAGAATATTTCCTCGCTGACTCTGCCGCCAAGAGTCATACACATTCTATCAAACAGTTGTTCTTTGCTATAGAGATACTGCTCTTTGGGCAAATACTGGGCATATCCAAGACCCTTACCCCTCGGGATGATGGACACTTTTAGGAGAGGATCAGCATGCTGAAGAAACCAGCCAGCTACAGCATGGCCTGCTTCGTGATAAGCAACAATCTTTCGCTCGTCGGGTTGGAGGACGTTAGATTTTTTCTCCATACCAGCAACAACTCGCTCTATTGCTTGTTCAAAGTTCTTCATGTTGATATCATTGGCTAACTCTCGCGCGGCGATTAGGGCAGCTTCGTTACAGACGTTCGCTATGTCCGCACCGGTGAAACCTGGAATCGTAAGAAGTAACAATAAAGAAAGAATAATTATTTGTGTTGCCAGAAGTTGGCAGGTTCAAGGGAATAAGGATCTAATTCTGTCTTGACCATGATAATATTTAATGTAATTTTTAGTTCTACTAGTTACAGTTACACATATAGGATCAATATTTGCTTTTATTTAGACGAGAAAGAAAGCGATGGCATTTCATACACTTATACCAAACCTAATATCAAATTTAAAGTGTGTGTGTGCGAACACTGTGTTTGTGTATGTCTTTGTGTGTGTGCGTTTTTGCGTGTGCATATGATACATAGCAGCTAACTATAAGCCTCATAAAAAGGATCAAAATGAATAAATTAAACAATTATAATTAAGTTTTTTTTGCCTGACTTCAATGTGTCTAAATCATGGTAAATTGTAATAAACTGTAATCGTCATTCCTTAATCCCACTCTTCCCACTTCCCACTCTTAAAAGTGGAATATTTTCTTTAAATTTAATGGGACCAACTTTGAGTACAACCAATTCCATAAAAAAAAAACCGGGCCCAGCAGGCCGCAGAGGTAGATTTCGTGTTTTTTCTTTTTTTTGAATCTGCACCCTAATCAACTTTTTGGGGGAATATCCCCCATACAGGAACTTAACCTTCATTTTTGCCCTGTTGATTTGTCATCAAAGTTTGAAAGCAATCGGTTCATAATTGCGACCTCTATCGTGCCGGTAAAATTGAGGTACATACATATATATAAACTTTTTAACTGGCGGTTGTTTTGTGGTCTAGGGATCATAACTAGACCTCCTGTGAAGAATTTTTTGGAAAACTCGACAACTGGTACAAAACCAATAGGTAGACTTTAAAACAATTATGTACATTGGTTAACAAATGGCGAAGATATCCCGCTAATATACACAGAACAAAAACATTCCAAAATTCTTCAAAGCTTAGAAAAGAGCTGATGATTTGACAATGCTATTTTTAGCTTTCTTCTGTTGAGTAGGATCAGAGCAAAACCTTTAAGCCAAGCACTATAGTCCCAAATATGAATTAAGCGTTGAGAGGCAGCTTTGCTTTAGTTTCGCAGACTGATTTTCACAAAAAAAAGGTATACTCCACATTATACGATTAAGCAGTTATCAGATTGTTCTTTCTTATTTTTGTTCCAAATTCAATCTATTTAGCTTGGATAGGGGTAATTTATCAAAAGGTAGGCAAAGGAATCAACTTAAAAATTAAATAATACCTGGTGTAAGTGCAGCCATTTTCCTTGCTAATTTCTCCTTGTCCAGAGTGGTCTTCAAAGGACCTAAATGTACCTTGAAAATAGATGCTCTACCCTTTATATCTGGGGCTGGCACAAAAATTTGTCTGTCAAATCTACCTGGTCTAAGCAGTGCCTTATCAAGAATATCAACTCTATTTGTAGCAGCTAGTACTACAACATTTGTAGTAGTATTAAAGCCATCCATTTCTACTAGAAGCTGGTTAAGAGTATTCTCTTGCTCAGAATGGCCACCAAAACTACGTCCACCTCTCTTACGACCCACAGCATCAATTTCATCAATGAAGAGGATGCAAGGGGCATGTTTTCGGGCCATTGAAAACATGTCTCTGACTCTGGAAGGACCAACACCAACAAACATCTCCAAGAATTCAGAACCGGACACAGTAAGGAATGGTACATTAGCCTCTCCTGCTGTAGCCTTTGCTAACAATGTTTTACCAGTCCCGGGAGGACCTGTTAGCAAAGCCCCTTTAGGAATTTTTGCTCCTAAGTCAATGTATTGTTGTGGATTTTTTAGAAAGTTTACAAATTCCATAATTTCAATTTTAGCCTCTTCACAACCAGCTACATCTTGGAACTTGACACCAATATCAGTAGGGTTTATAAGTTTAGCTGTAGATTCCATCACACCACCAAAGAGTCCACCTCCTTTTCTTCCTCCTCGGCCCATCATATCAGCTGATCTTCTCATCATATAAATTAAAAATCCTATTATAAGCAGAGTAGGCAGCATGCCTGATAAACTGGCCGCTTCCACCTCTGTCTTGTAAATAACAGGAAGGAAATTAGGTGGGTCAATATGCCTTTCCACTTGAGCATTCTCTAAATTTCTTTCAAATGAGTCTACACTGCCAATAGCAAACCATATGACTTTTCCTTCAACTGCAGAGCCAGGATTGACCTTGACTCTAACCCATTTTTTATTTATTACTTCCAGTTTCTCTACTATACCTTTAGATAAATAGAGATTGACAAAATCTCTCCAACTGATTTCTCTGTAACGAAGCTCAAAATAGGCGATTGACGCCAGCAACGTTACGATGCCCATAGCACCAAACATCATCCATTTTTCTCTGTCCGAGCCGTCGTAAGTAGCACGACCGCCACCACCACCACTACCACTACCACTACCGCCACTCGACCCCGAGAACATGTTCATATTCCATTTGTCTGATGATGAACTTGATTTAGAGGGTGATGAGGGCGAACTCTTTGAAGGTACAGGTGGACTGTCTTTCTCTGGTTGTTTTGACTGTTTCTGACTAGTTCCAGGCTGAAAATATTTCTCAAACCCCTTTGGTGGCTTCTTGCAAAACTCATACCATTGATTTAATACTGAGTCCAGAGCTGGGACACCGACTGGCTGCAGTTTGTAGCCATTGAAATATTTTAACTTTAACAATTGTGATTGCGTTAATCTCAAACTTTTCCACATTCTGCCGAGTCGTTTTATTTTACTATGTACAAGAAATAATATGTATTTTTATTGTTGCACAATTTGATCGAAAATGTTATCACAAAATATAAGAACTTCCTATCGTCAGAAACATGGTTATAAAATGTGTCAAAATAGAATTTGTCACTTCGGCTTAGTCCGCTGCTCCCTTGTCATTCTTGTCAAAATTAAATCCTCTATCTAGATTTAATGTAATGTATTAATTTCACTCTTTCAAGTCCAAATTATATAGCTTAATATTTTAACGAGTTCTTAGCAAAATAGAACATCGTCATTTTATTTGAAGTTCTGAAAGACAATTTATTGAGTCTTCCTTCCTACTGTTTCTTTTTCACAAGGTAGTAGTACTAATTTTGAAGGAAAACCAAAAATAAAATATAAGTATATGAACAACCCGGTTTTTCAAAAAAAGTTTATTACACAATAATTGTAAATTCACAAGCAATGTTAATGGAATAGTATTAGTAATTTTTACACAGACTGGTGAGACTAGTAGTGCAGGTGTGTGCACGATTTCTGAACGGATAATCAGATCAGACATTTTCATTTTACAAGTAAATAAATGCGATTTGCATTATCTTAAACAAACTAACGTAACAATCATAGGTCAAGATAAAGTGTAAACTATAGTAGTATTATTGTTAGAAGTGAGAACTTTATAAAAGACGTGCATACAATTGTCTCAAAACCATTAAATTCACGTAGTGAACTCGGTAACGTTATGGACCAAGAGAGACCTGAAAGCAGTTCAAACCATGGAAAGAGGACACGACCTTTGTTACTGCAGCCAAGTCCGAAAATCGCAAGGGTGTCTGCTTATGCTAGTTCGACGTCCAGTTCGGTACTTAAGAATTCCAGAAAGTTTAGCCCTAGCTCACCAAAGAGGACAAAGTTGACTTATAATAAGAGTGATGTTCCTGCTCCTGGGACACCAGTGCCTGATAAGCTTGTGCGTAAGGCTGGTCCTTACCTACTAGGACCGAAACTAGGTCCAAGTCCTGTTAAAAGCATTGTACAATGCTTGGCAAGGAAGGAGAGGACTGATGAGTTCTACCAGGTAACAAAATGATTATTTATTTATCTCCCTTTTTTCCTGTCGCTGAAGTTCGTACATTTTCGTAGTTAGTTATAGAAATGTGAATAGAAATATTGGTCACTGGTTTTAGAGCAATAAGTTATTAACATTTATTTTTAAATTGAGTACTATTTAACAAAAGGTTATTATATAAAACAATATGTTGCACAATAATTCTGCCCAGTTTTGCAATTTTGTGAAATACAAAAGAACCTAATATACCTACACTAGAGGCATTATTAAAATGATAACTTTTTTTTATTGTTTAGATGAAAGTTGCTTACTAAAATATAGTTTCATTAGTTTTCTTTGTGTTTATAGATAATGGCCTTTAATAATATTATAATTTAATTTAATATGTACAATGATGCTATCCTGCTAACCTAAAAAGTTTGCTGAGTCTCTTTAAGTGTGGGAATATGCTAATCAGGGCACATAGGGCATGGCTAGAATTTTGTATGTATATTGTAATAAAAATGAATAATTTATTTTAGGCTGCATAGGTCCAAAGATCAATAACTCAATCTTTATAGTCTAATCTTTATAGAAAAGAAAGTAGGCAATGAAAGAGTAGTTTTTCATGTTGTCTGATGTATTACACACTTTTATATTATTTGTAAATAAACTAAGTTAACACAATACAATAAACTAGGTAAAGAAATTAAGTTGATTAAATTATTTTGTTCAGCATTATGCTTATGATATTTTAATGTAGTTTTTAAGTAAGCCATGTAACAAACGAAGAAAAACCTTTTCAACATGTGCACAAGAAGAATACCTTGTAGCATTGTTAAACTGATAAAAAGGAAACTAAGAAAAGCTAGCTGTGCTCGTTCATACACGTTCAATTTATACATATGTCTTTTATAAGAAATTAGTTTTTCGCTCAAGATTCTTGTTAGATTTTTAACAGAGCTGGCAGTCTAGTGGTTGGTGATCCTGACTGCTGAGTCTGAGGTTGTGGGTTTCATTCCCACTCAGGAAAAATAGTTGTGTGATGAGCATTTGTTCTGTGTCTGAGTGTATGTAGAAATATATAAGTATTTTTATCAGCAGTATGGTTATCATAGTACAGGCTCTACCTAGTTTGGGATCAGACGGCCATGTGAGATGTGTCAAGTTATTGTTGTTAATAATTAGGTTAGTAGAGGAACATCTTCAACATTTTAGGACAGACAAAGTAAATAATAAAACATCTAAATTCGAATAATAGTGTTCCTAATCTTTTGTACTTTAGATTATAAATATATGAAAGCAAAAAGCAGTAGAATTTTTTAAAACTTTGATTATCTAATTAATGCAGTTTATTCTATTAAAAATAATCAATAATATAATATTAATGTATGTTTTTCAGGTAAAAATATTAACATTAAGAAATGAAGGGCAACCTGAAACTCAAGACGATAGACAAGGAAAGATGCTATTGCATACTGAATACTCTTTGCTGTCTTTGTTAAGAGACCAGGATGGAGTTATTCATCACCATGGATTGTTCAAGGTAAAAGAAATTAGTCAGACGGTAGATTAGTATTTTAGTGAGTCAGAGTTGCAAACATATTATGTATAGTCTGATGTCAGTTTAGTTATAGTTATTTATTTAGATGTGCTCTGTACTCATTAAATGTTTATGAAAGAAAAGGTTAGATCATACAAAAAGCTAGTAAAATTTAGGATTGCATAGGTATTACAGCGATATCGCTACCCGGCAAAAAAAGTGTCATAAAACACAACTAGTATGCAGGCAGGTGAATTGAACAAAACTCAGTGAAAAAGGGGACAATGTTCCCTTTTTCCAATCTTTTCAATCCAAATTTGTTCCTATCCACTGAGCTGTTTTTACAGCTGACCAAATGCAAAGTTCCTAACATGTGATACAACACTTTTTTTGCCGGGTGGCGATATGTGTAGTTAAAGATGATTATTATAATTTCTTATGTAATTTCAGGATCATGCTCTAGAAGAGGCACCAAACCCTAATGGCAATGGGTTCGTCTACACAGGCAGGGTTCGCCAACGTTTGTTTCTCGTATTAGATTGTCTCTCGTCCCACCAGTTTAGTGAAAAAGCTTCTGAGCTTGTAAATCTGCAGCAATATGTAACTAAAGTAAAGAAAGTTCCAGAAAAAGAAGCAATACTGATTTTTTATGACATTGTTAGGGTTGTTGCTAATTTACATAAGGTGAGTTTTTTTTATCTGTATTTATATTATCCTAGAGCATGCTACAGGCCTCTCCGTTGCTCACGTTAGGCCTAAGTGAAAAATACACTTGCACAATTTCTGATTATTGCGATCTTTTAATAGATTAAACTAAAAAAATACATGATATGACAAGGTCAGACTGGATCTACTCATTCTCCGTTTGGTCTGCATTCACTTTAAGTTTGAGGAAACAAAATTACACTACTTGTGATCAAACAGTTAATAGTTTTCTTACAATGCTCAAACACAATGATTACATGGATCAATGGATTCCTTTCAAGACTTTGTGTTGATATTGTTAAACATTAAGAAAACAAAATTAAGTGTTTTTTGAAATACAGAAATGTCGCCACCCGGCAAAAAAGTGTAATTTCACATGTTAGGTACGTTTCGACATTTCTATAGCATTGAATAGCAAATGTTGCATTTGGTCAGCTGTAGAAACATCGTTATTAGCTGAGTTTGAGCTGGAGAACAGCTGTTTTGTTCAATTCACCGCCATAAAAGTCGTGTTTTCTCGAAATAGCTGTTTTTGTATTATGACACTTTTTTTTGCTGGGTGGCCATATGTTTTCATTGATGATTATAATGTGGTAAAAGCTCAATAATTTATTATGATATATATTGACTGTATTAGAAATATTATGCTCTACTTATACAATGGGAGCATTGATTTCACTTTAAAGTTCCTGTCAATATTTTTTAACACCATTCGTTTTTTTGTCAGTTATCAAAATTTATACGTCCAGGATGCACTTATAAATTCAATTTTATTTAATTAACGAATGTTGTGCAATAGTGCCGGTAATAAAAAAAACAATAAAAACCGTTTCTTTCTTGCACCATATTCTTTAAAAAAAAAATTATAAATATATAGTAATACCAATAACACCACCACCTATTTCTACAGTGTAGAATGATAAGAGGAACGCACACTATTTCGAATTCTATAATTGAAAAAGTTGAATGAACATATTTTCCCATTAATAATAATTTGATGTGTCCTTTCATATTATTATGATAAGCTTGGTTCAACGTTATAGATTTCTTCAATTATCCTGTTCTATAAACTATTCCAAGTTTAAATTTAAAAAGCCCGTTTAACATGTATCCTTAATGTTTTGGAGGCAATATACACTCGTAATTAAATAATTATAATCATAAATAAAAAAATTAAAACATCCCCGACTCCATAATCACTTCCACGATTACAAGAGAGCTGATGATCTTCGAACGGCAGGTTTTCTTAAATTATATCTAAGAACACTCTCGATCAAGTCACCTTGCAAACAAAAAAAAAACGCACTCAAATCGGTTCATCCGTTTCACACAGATACACATGTTCTTCTAGTAGTTTAACTTTTAGTTGCGGTTAAATTAACTATTTGATGCTGCATTTCAGAGGAACATAGTTCACAGAGACCTGAAGTTGGGTAACATTGTACTAAACCAGAGGACGGGGCGAGTAATCATTACTAATCTATGCCTTGGTACGCACCTTGGCAGTGATAGGGATTTGTTAAAGGACCAGAGAGGTAAGTAGAAATATCACTGTTAGACATTTGAAACCAACCGCTGCATTTCAAGTCTGATAAATAAAACTGACAAGATACTGCTTAAGCACTTTTTTGTAAGTCCTGCTAATTTTCAGACAGTATTTTTTCTTCTTCCAGGGTCGCCAGCCTACATTTCTCCAGATGTTTTGATGTGTAAACCATACTTGGGGAAGCCATCAGATATGTGGGCGTTAGGAGTGGTGTTGTACACGATGTTGTACGGGCAGTTCCCGTTCTGCGATACAAGCCTCGCTCAGCTCTTTAGCAGAATTCAGGCTGCCAATTATAATATACCTCCGTAAGTAAGGGTAATTTTTGAAAAGTAGGACTAAGACTACTGGAAAGCGAGGGTTAGTTGTGGGTTTTGTTGCATGGATGGCCCCTAATCATTGGGAAATTTTCTAATAATTTTAGGTTATTTAAAAAGTCCGAAGTAATTTTATTATTTGTGAGAACGCGCTGCGGTAAATTTCGGTCAAGTTAATGAAATTAAACAATTTTTTTAGTAGGTACTTACTTTTACGTAATTTTGGCCACTACCTTACGACACGTCCGACACGACGTACGACACGACACGTAACAACGGTTGTCTCGTGACGTCCGCAGAGCAGTTTGCCAAGGTTATACCGAGGATACCGAACCTATCATTGCTTTGAAGCGGTAAATTTCCTGGCCAGGACTTTGCTATCTGACCTGGACACCCTTGCGTGTGGAGGCCTCCGAGGCATTTCAGACTAATAACACTAAATTTAAATTTTCAGGGATGGTAATTCAGTACAAGTTTCAGACAACACTGTATTTCTAATACAAAGGTTACTAGTTAAAGATCCTAAACATAGGCTTGTGGCTGATGAGGTAAGATTATTTTTTCGCACTCGGTATATTACCATCTTACAGTAGAATTGAATAATAATAACTTGATACACACACAGCCATCTGATCCTAAACTAGGCAGAGCCTGTACTATGGTAATCAGACTGCTGATAAACATACTTATACATTTCTAAATACATACATATTATTAACTATTCATTACTCACCTATTCATTACAACTATTCATACTTCTTTATTGAAATCTTTGGGTCTCAGATTAGATTGTTGATCCTACTAATATTATAAACGTGAAAGTTTGTGAGTATGTATGGATGTTTGTTACTCTTTCACGCAAAAAATACTGAACCGATTGCGATGGAACTTGGTATGTAGAGAGCTGGACACCTGGATTATTATATACTAGCTGTGCCCCGCGGTTTCACCCGCGTAACTCAAATGCCAGGGGAATATCGGGATAAAAAGTGGCCTATGTGTTAATCCAGGTCTCCAGCTATCTACATACGAAGTATCATCGCAATCGATTCATCAATACATCATCAATCGATAACAAACATCAATACATCCATACATCCTCACAAACTTTCACGTTTATAATATTAATAGGATATTCTATATATATAATATCCATCCATATGGCTTGATGTCAAAAAGTGAGGCAGTAAGCACAGGTATATGAAGAAATACACACGCCAAAGATAGAACACACACACACACACACCCACACACACACATGAAAAAGGAGATCATAAAGTAGCTTCATACTAGTTTCCTATTCACTATATATCTATGGTCACCAAACTCTTTTTCCTCTTTCATCTAACAGATGGCATTATTATCAGTTTTATTTTTAGGTTCTAGACCAACTTTCATCAATAATAGCAAGTTATGTTACCATACCAAACCCGCCGGAAGATTTGCAAGTAGTCCCCGACATTCCCCTGGACGAGGAAAATAAAGATAAAACGAATAACAGCCCGTCTATCACTGAAGTAGATAGAAAACCGATTTTTAATATAGCTGAGAATAATAATGAGAGGTCTCCAAATGCTACCGTGAGTATGAAATATGTAGCTTTTTCAATTTGAAAATTCTGGGATAACTGTGTTAATGATGAGATTAAGTCATGATAATGGAAATGTTTAGGTAAGAAAGGACTCTTAATCTCAGTTTTTAAAAAGAGTTCGCGTTGTTTATTGCCAAATAAAAGTCGCTCAGCAGGCTATTAAGCGAGCTATGGCTGGAAGTCTCTTTGATAAAATTCGCAATGTGGTCATCCGACAAAAAGCTAAAGTTACCGACATAGCTCGCAGAATACGTGCTGAAGTGGCAATGGGCTGGTCACGTCTGCTGAAGGACCGCTGGCCATTGAAGCAAAAGGGTCCTGGAGTGGAGACTGTGAAACAAAAACGAAGAGTACGATGCCCCCGCCAGATGGACTGACGACCAACTGACCGAAGCAGGTAGCTGGGATGGACTAGATGCGGAAGGCGGGAGGACCGGGTGCTGTGGCGCATATAAGAAGAGGCCTATGTCCAATAGTGAACTGCGATAGGCTAATTGATTGTTCGATAACGCCAAAAGTAATGACTTTAATTAGAAGGAAAGAAAAAAATATATATCGCCTTTGTTTTCTTACGTCTAGTATCTTCGTTCTAGCATATGTCAACCATATTAACATTCTGAATCAAACCACTTTACAAATATGTATAAATAGCAATATTTTAATCTTTATAGGATTGTCTTTTTTATTGCTTGCACAAAACTATGCAAGATTATAACGTCCAAATAATTAACTTCACAGGAGGAACTAGGCGTGTTCTGCGTACCGTTACCTGATTTCCTTGCGCTCAACTTCCCATCACCGACACGAGTGCAACAAAACAGCATCATCGTCCATCCCACCACATCTATAGATCCATCATCGATAGCCTCACCAAACCAACAAAACCAACGACAGATCACCGTCCAAAGAATAGGTAAACCTACTTGCATTTATCTAAATAAATAATTGCGATAAAACGCTTAGTCACGTGAACTATCCAGTGTGTGACGTCACATCATTATAAACATTCCGATAAGGGACCATCCATAAATTACGTCACATGTTAAAAAGGGGGGGAGGGGTTCAACAAACTGTGACATTGTGTGACAAGGGGTGGGGGGTCATAAGCTTCGTGACGTCACATGTCAAAAGAATAACACAAAACATTACCTGTAAACGAAAAATTTAGAACTACTCTTTTCAGTTTTGGGTGTAAAATATGTGACGACACACCAGGGAGGGTGGAGGGGGGTGCAGTCACACAAATGAATGTCGTAGCGTACGTAAGCAAAACGAAGTAGTAGTACGAAAATAATATTTTCGTACTTATTTACGTACGTAATTGATGTAAATAAATTAACGGCTGATAAGTTTTGTTATGTGCATTTAAATATAAGTCTTTCTAAAGCATCATACCACCTTTTCTTTTTTTTTTTTTTAATTTATTTATTTCTATACCTACCTCTCTCTATTTGTTTCACTCCTCGTGTTTGAGAAATGTGATTTAGTGCGATTGTGATAATTGACAGCAATTTTCACGGGTCCAATAAACAGGCTGTATCTGACAATGGAGAATAGCATTGTCAGGGTTCACAGAATTTTTTTTTATTAAGGTATAGGGGGCAAACGAGCAGACGGGTCACGTCATGGTAAATGACTACCGCCGCCCATTGGCACCTGTAACTCAAGAGTTACAAGTGCGTTGCTGCCCTTTAAGGTGGGATTAGGGGGAGAGGGGGGAAGGACGGGAATAGGGGAGAGGGAAGGGTCACTCTCTCACGCGGCGAAAAGCAACGCATTGTTTCACTGCCGGTTTTCTGTGAGGACGTGGTGTCGAGCGGAGTCGAGCCGGTCGATACGTGCCGAAGCATGACTCTCCCACGTAAAAGCATGGCTCTCCCACGTAAACCCTTTCAAGGGTACACCTATATTTTTCTCTTTCTAGGCCGAGACGCTAGACCTCTACTACCCTGCGAGATAGCCAGATACCAGCATATGTTTGCCTCTAACCAAACTCAGAGGCAAGAACAGCCACGCAGGTCTGACGCACCGAACTTCGTACCGGACACTCGGCAAGAAAGACCAGAGAATTCAAGACTACGAACCTTAGCTCAACGGATTCCTAGACTTAACCCTATAGCGACAACTTCGAGTCAAAATTCTGCAGATTTCAGGGTTATCCAGTGGTCTGAGTCTCGATCTAGAGGTTGGGATAATGACTATGTACTCAGATTGCCCGTTTTGGATTTGTCTAGAGTTAATGGGAATAGAATTATGAACCCGGCTCCAGTGCACCCGATTAATTCAGAAGCTGTTGTGAACAATCCAAGGCAACAAGGTGATGAACCCGATGTTGATTAGATTTGCTAATAACGTGAGTATCTTTTCACAAATAGGTATCATAGCTAATTCGCTCGTTTGCGACAATAGCGACATAACTAAAAATTTGATTTTATAAAATGGTAATGTTTTGTGATTTCCGCTAGAGTATTTAGTTCTAAGTATGTAATGAACTTGTCACTTTCTAACGAACGTTAGCACGAAATCGGCGTTGCATCTTTGTTTACCATAAAATATCAAAGATTTATGATCATTTGGCATACTTAGTTCAATTCGACTGAATATTGAATTATGTCGATATTCTCGCAAACAAGCGAATTTATGTTTTAAAAGTTGTAATTTGGCTAAAATCATAATGATAATATTTTTTTCATAATTTGCTGAAATCTGGATAGGCAAGCTCTTCACTATATACAATGAATAATGTTTATTTTTTTGTGTAAAAATTATATAAAGTTTGGGAAAATGTTTAAGCTAGACCAAAAATTTGTTAGAGGTATGATTCAGAATGTATTTCACTGTAACTCCTTTATAATAAGTTTCTATATTCTTCCATACCTTCAATGAATACGGGTAGCCGATTTAATTATTTCCAGTAGCGAACAAGATCTACTTCCAGCGGAAAATGTTTGTATTTGAATAAATACTTAACTTAAAATGGTTTTGTAAATCAGAATAAAACTTCCAAGATATAGGTTGTACTCGTGTGTCTAATTCGGGCGACGAATGTGGCTACTTAACAGCGGTGCGACAGGTCGCTTCAGCCGTTGATAAATAGTCGCTGTTGGGCCCAAACTATTTGGCATCCGCAAAAACACACTTGAGTACAACTTATATCTTTAATAAATATTGACGTAATTTATTAGCAAGTGATGATTAATATCTAATGCGCGTAATAACTTGCCAATCTTTAAACACAAAAGCCTTGGAAAATCGGTATTCTGTGTATTCTACAACATTGAAATGAGCCCGATTTCATAGAAAAATAATTCTATTTTACGCTTAAGCTATATATTAGGTAGACAAAAGTTATTAGACAAAGTAATTCTCATCCACAGTTGATCTTCCTAACTTTTTATATGTTATCCAGGCGATAACATATAAAACGTTAGGAACGACCTTTAGTGCTCTAAAATGTGCATACTGTACTTGTATCGAAATAAAACAAGGTTCATTTATGGATGAAATAAGGCCTGTAATAAGGAACTGTCTTAATTCATATTAATTTTATCATATTAACCTGTCTGAAATGTGTAAATTGTCGAAATTGAGTATATAATTATATCAACCGAAGTGGCGGGGTGCCGCCGGTTTGCGCTCTAGAATCAGAAACATTTTTTTTAAATAAATTTACTATTTCATCAAAATATTCTATGGTTTACATTTAGGTACAATGTTAGTAACATAGGCACCGTCTATACAGGATGCAATCTAAGACATTGTTGTTACAAAACGTATGTACTCAGACCATGATATACTGCGGGTAAGTATCACCATCGCGAATAACTTACAAAAACTTTGGATACTTATCACTTTGGACACTATCAAAAGTTAGTTCATCATAAAAATGCGAGATTAAGGATTTACAGTTAATAGTTTGATTTTGAACTACGCAGTGTAACGCAACACGCGTACTGGTACGGTGAATGACTTTCAGCGCACGGCGCCGTGGAAGTAACTGACTGCATAAATATTTTACATTGCAGTTTTTGGCCGAATGGGGTATTTACTGATTTTCATTTCAATTTTTTTTCGGTAAATTGTTCTGTTTAATCATTGCGATAATATATCTATCTATCATCTTGTTTGATAATTACATCTTTTATTTCACTTGCAATGTTTGTTCTAATCAAATCTTGCAACTGAATTTTAAAGCAGTTATCCTCAACCGGTTATGCCAAAATTCTGTATAAACGTTTAGTTTGGTAGTGTATTTTATAAAAGCTTGTCCTTTAAAATGTTTTTTTAGAAATAAACGCTTTAGGAAGCTTCTTTTATTCTACCATGGTCTAAGTACATACTTTGCGTATAAAAAACTGACTTAGTTTCCACTATATTAGATTATATTGTGTACCATATCATCATAGAATTTTTTGATGAAATACCTATTATGTTTAAAAGGCTAAAAGGTATGGTTAAAAGAAACTGGTCTATGCTCATAAGCAACCTGCTTATGTCCATAGACAACTATAAACAATTTATTGTTTTTTATTTACTTTTGCAATCTTCTCAATGGCCAGTTTTAATGAGGGGTATAATTAATCTGGGTTTATTTGTAATTATTTTTATACTATAATTTTTTTCTATATATAGCCAATTATTTTCTAATTATGATCGCACACTTGCACTTGCATATTTGCGAAAGCAGGCACGTATGCAATTGCATATAATTCTATTATAGGTCTTGTTTCGTAAATCTCAACACATTTTTCGTATCATTTATGTAGCCACGCCTAAAATTACCATTGATTAGTTATGGTGAAGATAACCATTATTTTGAATAAAAGACATTTATCTTGACTTTTTCTTTCGTTACTAACTGAAAAGTTTCACGTTACTTGCATTCTCTGTAACTCGTTACAGTAATAAAATAACTTTATATCCACTTCGACGTATACAGGGTGTATTTGAAAATAGAACACTTAGGGTCTGTATGTATATATATATATATATATATATCATCATCATCTGCCTACCCTTGTCCCAATTTTATTTGGGGTCGGTGCAATATGTTTTATTCTTCCATTCTAGTCTATCGTTCGTCATTTCACTGCTTATTCCATTTCTAGCCATATCTTCTCTCACACAGTCCATCCATCTTTTCTTTGGTCGTCCTCTTCTCTTGTACCCGTCAACATCCAAACATAAAACTCTTTTCACTACATTTTGCTCATCCCTCCGCATCACATGTCCATACCACGATAACCTATTGCTCCTCAGCTTTTCATCCACTGGTGCTACTTTCAGGCTTCCTCTAATATATTCATTTCTCACCTTGTCCATCCTAGTCACACCACACATCCATCTCAACATATATATATCTTATATATATATATATACACAGAGCACTGTTCAGTGTTCGTACTGGCAGTTTTTTATTTTTGATTTTTTCATTCCGTTACTAAGAAAATCCATAAAAACTAAGTTCCAAAATTTTTTTAGTTAGTTTATATGGATTTCCTCAAAAACTTAGTATATAGTTCCAAAATAAAAAAAAATACGTACGATTTAAAATCTTTAACTTTGCACGTTCCACCTTTTCCTGTTTTGTGTTTTTCCCTTGTTACCTGTTTCATGCTTTTATGAGAAACCGAGGTAAAAATACCTGGAAAGTTTGAAACCGTCATAACTTTTAAACGGATAGTTTTGTTTTAAATTTTTTTTATTGTAATTGCATGCTAGAGTCATACCCTTTTAGTGATTTAAGTGTTCCATTTTCAAATACATCCTGTATATGTTGATATGATGTGTGCTCACGAACCTCCAAATAGTCTTGTTATGGTGCGTTCTTTGTACCAATAACTATTCGTCCGTTTCGTTCTTTCCAATAGATTCCACATTCTAATAAATAATGCTTTACACCATGTTGTATAACCAGAAATACCAAAACTTGCCTTGCAATGAGACAATCTTAACTCGTGAGTATTGACACAGAATACATAATAGTACTAATAAAGAAGTTCCACTAAATTAAATCATTTAAATAAATAGCGACTCTTGCTCTGACACAAGACGGGTCACCTGATAGTAAAGGACTACCGCCGCCCATGGGCACCTGTAACTCAAGAGTTACAAGTGCGTTGCCGCCCTTTAAGGTGTGAATAGGGGAAGAGGGGGAGAGGGGGGAAGAACACGAAGACGGGAGAGGGGGATTTGAGGGGAGGAGAGGGGGGAGAGGGGAAGGACGAGAATAGGGGAGAGGGAAGGGTTAGGGCCTCCGGTAACCTCACTCGCTCGGCGAAAAGCAATGCAAGCATTGTTTCACTGCCGGTTTTCTGTGAGGCCGTGGTATCGAGCGGAGTCGAGCCAGCCGATACGTGCCGTAGCATGCGTCTCCCACGTTGACACCGACTATAAAGTGCAATTCAGGTTGCACTGCCCTGATCACGTACATTTATTCACGTAGAAGTTGCCTCTCTTTCTATCCCGCAACTCTCTTCTGACGTCGTTAGGGTTTTATTTCTTTACCTTTCGGTGTTCTTTGGAACTGTGAAAAACTGTGACATGAGTGTGTGAGTTTCGGATCCTTGTTATTATTTACGAAGCCATATGCTTTTGTCTTTGGAGGACGTGACGCGGGAGTGGGTATCGACCTGCTGTGACACGTGCTCGCCGGCCGGCGCGCGGTTCCCACAGACAGAAACCGAACTGTCGACGCCGCGACGTCCTTGTAGCTTCATACCTACAGTGCGTCTGGCCTGGTACAGGCCGCATTTAAATTAATAAGCTTTTGTTACTTCGTGATTTCAACCCAGTATACTAGTACTGACAAAATGATGTGGAACATCAGCTGGGTGTTATATTGTTATTATGCGAAAACAATACCTTAAATGAAATATTAGATATTTACAAAACAAGCCCTTAATGTGTTAATTTATATTGTGTTCGGGTATTTGGTCCTACTTATTTTTTAAGTATAATATTTCCTGTATTTAATTGTAGTTTAAAATTTTCCTAATTTTATTATAATCAATCCAATTTACTTATAACTTAATCTGTGTCGTCCATTTAAAAGTTGGTGTAAAATTGTATTTTTTATATTACTTATATGAAAGTGAATAACGTGATTTTGGTGCCAAGTCGTAGTTAGGTGTTCATTAATTTCCTTTTAAATTTTCTAGCTTTCGCTTGCTTATGGAAAACTAAAAAACTTACTATTATATCAGCGTTATATCAACACTCGATCGATCACCAGAATTTTTTTATTTGCGACATTTAATTTTAGATTCATTAAAAATAATCCTCGTCGTGAAACTGATAACAGTTCAAAACAAAAAAGACAGCAAGTACCTACTTATGTACTATAAACAGTATATCGTTTTATATACCGTATTAAAATGTATATACAGTAGACATAGCGGAAATGTATTAAAATAAAGTTAATTTTACTTCAATCATCACTTAAAGCGCTCAATTAACCATTGAGCGCTTTGAATTCTTAAATACCATTGGCGCTCTACTTGTTGCTATGGTTATGACTGTTGATATCCAATATGTCAGTCCAAGATTAATGGTCAGAATGATTTTGAACACTCAATATATTGTAATGAATTACTCTGGATTTTTTTCAATATTTGATAGTTTTAATTGTTGCTTTATTTATGGCGCTGACTGGACAGAAGCTAAGCTAGAAAATTCTCCATGTATCTTAAATAAACTAAATTTAATCATTTACCTAAATTAAGATTAGACCAAACAATTTAATTCCGTCACTTATTTCATTTCGTTTATAATTAAATTATCATATTCATATATTATAAGGTCTTAAACGGTTTCATGTTTTTTGGAACAATTGTAGAAAAATTATGTGTCGCGTGAATATTTTGAGAACATTATTTACAAATAATATAGCTGTGGATTCGGGACTTGCTGTCTTCAGTTACGTTATTATTGATTATTATGTGCCAAAAAATTATCATCACCGTCATCTCAGTCTTGGAACATTCACGTGCACGTAAAAGATAAATACGCGATGGTAACTTTCTTGAAAAAGAAAGAGTCATCTTACATAACAATAATATTTAAGTGAGTTATTATAGGTAAAACGTACGTACGTACGATGGTAAATGTACCAAATCAGGTTTATCTATTTTCTGGTACAGTTTCCAACATATTTATAAAACAGAAATCAATTTCTTTTATTTGTTGAAGATGCGTTTGCAATGTTATTACAACCTCAGAGTATACATATTTATGTACCTACAAAGAATACATTAGCGTGGCCGATCACGAAACATCGAATAACATAAAATACTGCTCACTGGCCATGGAAAATCATAAAGAAACAAGAAAGCAATATACTAAAGGATTTTATATAAACAAATTTTTACAAAAATAAAAAATATAAAAACACAGAAAGGGATTCCTGTTCATAAAATAAGATGTTTGTTTGCCAAAAGTTAAACGGGCGAGATGAGTGAGAAAAAAGACGGAATGCTTCGTCTCATTTTACTTGGGAAATTTTATATATCACTTCTCACTCTAACTATGTGACGTATAATGGACTCTTCTTGTTACTCTAATATTACAACGTATTTTTAAACCAAATCAAATAACTACCCGAAACTATTCACGTTATTCAAACCCATTGCCCAATGCGACTTTATTTAATAAGTAATATATTATTAGGAATAAAATATTGGACCACTTAATAATATTGATACAGACTGTAACTGTCAAAGCGATTTAATGAAACGATAACTGCCATTCAAGTAATAAATAAAACTATGTAAATAGTATTATTTTATCGCAACATTAGCTTAATATTCCTGTTTAATATTACAGAATGTAAATATACTTTCCTAATAACGTCACGCAAATGATATTTTCATTTAGACAGTAACGCCATCTATCGTTAGCAGATGTAGTTAATATCTTATTTTTTATATTACATGGCGCTAGTGGTTTATAATGTGTAAGTTACAAACTAATATTTTTTGTAGATTTGTAGCAAATAAATAAATTGAAGCGATGAACGTATTATAAGTAGAACAATTTTGTTATTTGTTAGATGCATGCTAAAGCGGTATGTAAGCTAATAAAATGTATTTTAAAATTACAAGACTTTTATTTTTACTGCCAAAGGTTTAATTAACTATCAAATGCGTTCGTATTTGGCAAGTAATATTACACATAAGCCAGCAAATAAAAAGCATAAAATCTTGGAAATATCCTCTAACGCTCCGACGTCCTACCGTACATTTTTGAGAGTAAGATACGGTATCTGAACATCCGAGAGGGTCACATAACATCACATATACTATCTTTAACAAGTGACTTAGTTATTATACATATTATTTATGTAGGTATAACTAAATCGCGAAAGATAATAAGTTATTGGCAAATCAGATGATTCGCCTTATCCCTTTGAACGCAGAAGCAACATACATATATACAAATGTGATAGGCGAATACGCTGGTACAGCTTTAGTTATGAGTTATGACATACCTACCCAAGTTTTCCTATGGGGTGTAAAAAAAAAATTGTATGTCACCTTAAAACTTTTTCAAAGTATGTATACAGAAAGTAAAAGAGAAAAAAATACTAGTAAGTAATAACTGTATTAAAATGTTTAATAATTCTCGTAAAATCCGTCATTATGTAGAATTCCTAGGAAATGTCTATAAAGCCAAAAAATTTACAAGAAATACACATTTCCTAGGAATTCTATACATTTGCTATACAGCACTCGGAAATGTACTAATTTCAATATGTCGGTAAGTAAAGGCAGCGAGGGCGCAGGTGGGGTGTTGCTTTGAATTAATCGGATTTGGATTCAAAAAGTGTCTTCGCACAACAGATTGAAGTTCATCAAAATGTTTGTCCCTCCGGCACCTCACTCACTCGTCGCACTCAAACAACGAACGAAAAACAAGTTGTTTTCTGTGGGGCCGTAGTATCCCTCCGGTTTAGTCGGCCCATACGTGAAGAAATATAATCATGGTAATATATAATAAGCTGTATTCTTTTTTTCACCCTTAGCGGTTGAATTTATCTAGATTATACCTTTTACATAATATTGTTTATCCCAGAGCAGGGATGTTAACTGTTGAGGAGCTCTCCTGGTACTTCGCATATGCATTGTGACGAGCATTAATTGTTTAGCAACTGCATTAAATGGAATCGCAACCCGTACAATACTTATTATTGAATAATTCCGGTAATCATTTGTGGTCTACATCATCAGTTTTAGTTAACTGAATGGTGCGCTCCGAGAGCAAATGCACGAGTTACCTACTATAAAAATATACCAAATCGCTATAGGTTTGGTTATAATATTTGAAGAGTTCTCTCGATTCCTCCAGGATCTGATTATTAGACCTGATTACAATAACACCAACTAGAAAGTGTATCCTTTTAAACAAACAAGAATTTGCCCGTCCGTTTTTGAGTAATTAGGTAATATACATATTGCATATTCCGACGAATTGAGAACCGTCTCCTTTCTTAAAGTCGGTTAAAAATAAATAAGTTTTGAAGTATGACACAGTTAGGAGTTGAGGTTTGCGATTAGAAAGTTACACCAATTTATTACCAAAATAGACACAACTTTTTTAATAATTTACAATTAACACAATTATAATTAATTCTCACTATTTAAATTATCACTTGTACTTCGCACTTTTATTCTCACTATTTCAATTATCACTACTCTATTCATTTGTTCACTCGCTGATCGCTCAACTAGCACTCGACTCATACCGCAATGCACCGCCGTAAATACTCTGAACGTTATATCGTACAGAGATCGTGACATTTCCCGAAAACTTGAAATCTCTCCTATAATTTGGGACATTCATAAATAGACTATTAGTTCCGTTAATTATCAAAAGATATATATATATATTTTTAAAAATAGTTTTAAAAATAAAATATTTAATTCCTTTCGAACCTCTAATATAAATAAATACAATATAATAACAACAACAGTTCAAAGTAGTAGGTACCATACGAGGGTGGCACTGAAAATTTCGGGAATCAAGGAAGTGACACAACATTACTATTTAAAAATGTATTTATTGCTTTTCGAAGTATTCTCCGCGAAATTTGACACATTTTTCCATACGATGGAACCAATCATTGAAGCAACCATTCCATTCGGAAGTTGGGGTCTCCAAAATGGCCGTTTTGTAGGCGTCCACAGCTTCTTCAGGTGATGAAAATCTCTGACCACGCAATTTATTCTTTATTTTAGGGAAAGTATAGAAATCATTAGGGCTTAGGTCGGGGCTGTACGCCGGATGGTCTAATAATTCTATGTTTTCTTAGTTTAAAAACTTTTGTTCTGTGCGCGGTGTGAGAACTCGCATTGTCGTGATGGAGGATGATGCGGCGGTTGCAGTTCTCTTTACGGAGTTCAGAAATGACCTGTGGCAAACAAATGCTAGCATACCATTCTGCATTAACTGTTCTTTGTCCCTCAAGAGAAATAGTCGCAACATGGCCGGTTTTGGAGACAAATGTGGCCACCATTTTTTTTGCAACACTCCGTGAACGAACAATTTTTGTTGGCTTTAACTCATTTTCGAACACCAAACTCGTGACTGGTTTTTTGTTTCGGGTTCGTACGCATATGTCCAGAATTCGTCACCTGATACGATGTTATATACAGCATTTGAGGATCCTGCGTGGAATCTTTCGAGAGTTCTGACGTACCAAGTAACGCGAGCCGCTTTTTGCTCTTCACAGAGCGAATGCGGTATCCATCGGGAAAACAACTTTTTTACACCTAATTGTTCATGCAAGATTATTTGTATTTGACTCATGCCAATGTCTAAAGTTGCCTGAATTTCGCGGTATGTCACATGTCGATTTTCCTCAATCAGCTTACGCACAGCATCAACGTTTTCTTGGGTGACTGCAGTTTTTGGATGACCTTGACGGGGATCATCACTGAGCTTGACACGTCCACGTTGAAATTCAGCAAACCAGCGATAAATTGTGGTTTTGGATGGGGCTTCATCACCAAATGCAGAAATCATCCGGTCAACATACTGTTTTTGCGTTAAACCACTTCGAAAGTCATAATAAATCATCGCTCTTGAATTTTCTCGAGTCAATTCCATTTTCTCAACGACTAAACAAGTTTGAAAAAACCTTGTGATAAGACCGAGAATCTTTTTTAAATAAATAAATGGTATTCGATTTTTAAAACCCAATAGTTTTCAATTGAAAAGATTTTAATATGACAGAAACAGTGGAAATATTCCATTCCCAAAACTTTTAGTGCAGCCTATGTAGTATAAGTAATAATTTTATCTATTTTCTAATAAATTCAGTTTCGTAGAAATGTTATTTAGTTTAGTTTATTCATTGTGTTAATACATTTTTTTTCTTTGTGTCATTGTCATAATACGCATGCTGGTTATTCCGTAATTGGCAAATGTATCAGCCATATTATTTACTAACATGTTCTGTACCTAATTTATAATGCATTTGCAGTGGATAGACCTAAATAAATAAATAAAAGATGGCGTTCATATTAATTTAGGTTATCGTAACCCTTTATGACTTCCTCTAATCGTCAATAGGATCTGATATCATTTAGGAAATGCATAATGAAATTTATAAATTTCCTAGGCAATGTATGTATTACAAAATCGTTGACAAATTATTTTACACATTTCCTTAATTGGCTGGGAATTGTATACATTACCTAGGAGTTTTATACAATTCCTGGGTTTCATACATTTCCAGTAACATTTATACTTAGAGAAGTTTGTCTTAGAATAGAACTAACGCTTTTTTCCTGTTGATATCGTACGTATTGTCGTACTACACTAGAATACTGTTAGAGTATTCTTTATATAAATAAAAAAAAAATTACAATTTTCTAAACGAATATTGCTGCCGGTCTGAAATATGTATCTACTAGCAGCGGCCCGCGGTTTCACCCGCGTAAGTCCAGATCCCGTGGGAATATGGCCTATATGTTAATCCAGGTCTCCAGCTATCTACATACCAAGTTTCATCGTAATCGGTTCTGTAGTTTTGGCGTAAAAGAGTAACAAACATCCATCTATCCAAACTTTCACATTTATAATAGTAGTGGGATTTCACAAGACCCGTCTTAACATAACAAGTTCTGGTAGCACCCCTGAGCTTGTCATCGAAAGGATGAATAAACAAAAGACGACCGTCTACCGCATCTGAGTTTAAATCTGCAATGAAGACACCCAGAAAGTTCTCCATATAATAATATTCTCAGATCACACAACACTATGCACTCGGACTAAGCATATTTGTACTTACTATCGGTTCTAGATAATGATAAAAATGACACGAATAGACATAATTAGATATTAAAAAAAACTTACACATATATTATACACAGAAAAGCCGAGACCAATTCAAATAGATAGTCATGCAAACGTATGCACTGAACGGGAATCGAACCCCTCGTGGGTTCGATTCTGGCGTTGCAGTCGAATTAATTATAACCCGCAACTTCAGCGTCAAAAAGATTATAAAAGACTAGCTGTTGCCCGCGACTTCGACATTTTGGTGAAATCTATTCCACGGGTATTATGTGCTATTCCAGCCTATAACCTATCTCTGTGCTAAATTTCATCCAGATCCGTTCGGCCGTTTTTGAAAGAGTAACAAATATCCATCCATCCTCACAAACTTTCGCCTTTATAATATTAGTAAGATATGCAAAATACCTTTTTCTTTTCTACCTTTACATGCGAAATACGCAATAACGAACGTTAGTAAAACTACAATTTTCCTTTCATATGACTATTCAAAGTGATCTTAAAACTTTCAATCCTTACCAGTAACATTCAGTTTTTGGAGGTTTTTTTTTTGAGGATCTTTCATCATAAAAGTGGCACATGGCATAAGGCATCCACGTCGACTTTTTTGTCGCCGGAATAAGTGGAACAAAAATAACAAAATATCTGCCAAAATCTATGAAGTGAATGACGATGCGTTTCTCTCTTACTAATAAAAAAATATCAGTAAACAAAAAGTTATTTGTTAAAAAGTTTGCTTGTGTTAAATTTAAGAAAAAGCTAGTGTACTTTATTCAAATTACAAATTGGAAGAAAATAATAAGAAAGAAGAAAAACAAAAGATGGCGTTTTTGTTTTCATTTGATCTCTTGAACACGTTTGATAATATAGTAAATTTGTTGTGTTTTGTGTTTTGACTGTATGTATTAGTGTACATATTCGAGTATTTGTTATATGTAATTCAAATTAAATGTGAAGTGTGTGTTATTTAGCATAATTGTTATATTATGTTATGAGATATTTAGGTAAGTTGTACATATTCTATGTCTGTTTATAGAGGAGTTATTAATAGGAGTTAATAATAAAAGTTTAAAAAATATTCTTATTACTAAATCCTTTTATCTAATACTAGACAGGGTATAATATCAGGAAATTAATTTTGAAAAAAACTAAACAAGTTTATTTCAAACCGTAGGAGAAAAGAAACAATCCATAAAGGTTACTTTTTAACAGTTAAAAATTGCATCTTTTCAAAGCTTCTAGCAATAAGACGTGGCATTAATATTAAAATTAGTTTTCATTTAAACTTGGTTTAAGTCTGACGCAAGCGTTAGGTTTAGACACTGAAATATTACCTTTTCGCCTTAGCTCGGGGAATTTTCAATTTGCATTATTACAAGACGGTGTTATGAACATTTGTTTAAAGATAGTTATAACTATTTATTTGTTAGGAGTGTGATGTGTATAGTAACGATAATGATTTATGTCCAAAAGTTATTAACACCCACGTCAAGTCGTATTTTTTGTTAGTCAACTACAACAATCCATATTTTGGACAACGAAAATTCTCTCTTTGATTTCTTTAAGTAGCTATAGCTATGTGTAATACGAGTTATAAATGAATGACATTCAATAGTGTTTAGTCTCAGAGATATACTTAGATAATAACGATAATCCTACTAATATTATAAACGTAAAAGTTTGTAAGTATGTATGGATGTGTGGATGTATGGATGTTTGTTACTCTTTCACGCAAAAACTACTGAACTGATTGCGATGAAACTTAGTATGTAGATAACTGGAGACCGGGATTAACACATAGGCTACTTTTTATCCCGATTTTTATACGGGTATCGACTTAAGCGGGTGTAACCGCGGGGTGCAGTTAATATTTCATAAGAAACAAAGATTATAGAGAAATTCTGAAATGAAAATAAAGGAATCTTTTTAGGCAGACAGAATCATAGGTAGTTAGGTACTTTCTTAGATTCCAAACGTTTACGGACAATTAATCAGATATTCAATATTTAAAAGCGTTTTAACTGGTTGGGTACTAAAGCGACCATAAAAACTCGATTAAAGTATTTGAAGTCGTAAAATTTAAAAATTCCGAGTGAATACGTTTCTGTTCTATTGGAGTTTATGGTTCTACCGTGTGGGATATAAAAGTATCGATGCTTTTGTTTATTTTTATTGAGGTGACGTCATTGAAGTATTGTTTGACGAGTTTTCTTCGAACGAAATATTGAACGAAGTGCTTTTCTATAGTATACAATTTAAGTACTTCTAAAATACAATACTACTATATTATAAACAGAGTAAGAAAAACTACCAAACCTATTTATGGTTTGTATTTTGACGAATGTAAGTAACAAAATGAAAGTAGGTACCTAACTGAGAGTATATTTCAATTGTTAAATAAATATTTCTAACTGCTTTGATTCATGCAAGTGACAAGTACAACAAAATATTTTCATCAATTAAAAGAATTTTCTATTTGACTCGCTATTACTATTGGTCTAAAATGTTTGTTAGGTACATTAGTTTATTATCTAAAATCAATTTTTATAGGGAAAAAATTGCAATTGAACATGGCAAAGAAATAAATTATTCAAAACGTTAGCGAAATCGTTTTTTTTTTTTTGGATTATTTTAGTAAAGAAGTTTGAGTTTGAGACGTGTTGTCTCCCTGTTTGTACTTATACTAAATATTGCATCCCATATATAGTATATTATCTATGTATTGCATGGTTTTAAAAATATATTTTTTTAAATATAGAAATATTAAAGCCAGTATTTGAAAACGTAAATTTTACAGATAAAGAACATAATAGTTGCTTCCTGTCTATTATTTTCATGCATAAATGCATAGTTTCTATGTCAGATTTTTAAGGTCAGGTTCCTATTAATACCTACTGTGTCCATATATGTATGTAAAAGTGTTTTCGTTGGTTTGTCCTTTCTGTTCGTAGTAGCAGAGCAACGGATCGACGGATTTGTAAAGGGATAGTTTGTGTTTCACTAAAGCCTTCTTTGAATACAATAAAACTTAAAATTCTATCTCTAACAATATGTACAACGTATACTTTTAGTGGAGATTACTTATAAAAACCTTTCTTTTACCTCCCTATTCTATTCTAATACACGGAAATAAGAAACAATATAAGCGATCAAATAAAAATGCCTCTCGCCCCAGGCGAATGTAACTACCTTGTGACGATGTGAATCGGTAGGATTATTTTTTATTTGCCAGCGTATAATGCATGAAAGTTTTGTTATTCGGATTTCCGTGGGTGGAACGTAGGATGTAAAATGTCAGGTTTCACTGAGAAAATCTTAAAGTTGTGATTAAAGACAATGTATTGCGGGTAAGAGAGGATTCTATTGTATGTAAAATATAATACCATTTTTTTTTAAGTTATAGGGGGCAAACGAGCAGACGGGTCACCTGATGGTAAATTACTACCGCCGCCCGTTGGCACCTGCAACTCAAGAGTCACAAGTGCGTTGCCGGCTTTTAAGGTGGGAGTAGGGGAAGGGGGGAAGATGGGAAGAGGGAAGGGTTAGAGCCTCTGGTATCATTATAAAATAAACAGCTTGAATGTTATCATTTTAAAGTCTAGAGTATGTTTCTTGAGGTTGCTTTCTTAAACAAAGATGTAACGAGCCTTAAGGCACGTCTAAAAAGTTATTGCGCTCACTGTATTATTGTGAAAATAAACCTATGTATTATTTTAGTCGAATGACACTTATAAGTAGAGTAGTACCTACAAATAAAAAAGTAATTTGTAGTAAGATCAAATTTGTCATAACCATATAATGTATTGACCAAGATGGTGTTGAACGCACGGATTTTAGCTATAAAGAAAAATAAAGAAGAAAATCCAACTAAGGATAATTAACACTTTGTATACAATTGCAAAGCATTACCTACAAGTTCCGATAATTGGGGACAAAAATAAATTTATTTAAATTAGTCAAGACATTTTTAAGCGTTGAACTAACAGACGATCAGACGTGAATTTTCAAATCATTTCAAAAGTAAAATCTTGTAGTTTTTATTACAGTACTAGCAGCGCCCCGCTGTTTCACCCGCGTAAGTCCTGCTCCCGTGGGAATATCGGGATAAAAAGTAGCCTATATATTAATCCAGGTCTCCAGCTATCTACATACCAAGTTTCATCGCTATTAGTTTACTAGTTTTGGCGTGAAAGAGTAACAAACATCCATCCATCCAAACTCTCACATTTATAATATTAGTGGGATGGGATTAGTAGGATTTGTTAAAAAGTTGCGCTTTATTGACCACACCTTGTTAATAGGTACTATTCACGAACATTAGTGAAGCTATTAAAATGTAAAAGTTCAACTTCTATTGACATTTACACTCGAGGTTACATGCTATATGTTGTTATTCGTGTAAGTATTAGCATATTAGGCGGCACCCGAGGCGACAGATCCGGCTGTATACCGCGCCTTTTGTCAGCAATTCTCTTTATTCTTACTATACAGGTTGATATTTTAACATATTTCCTTTTCACCTATTGGAAGTACTGTCTGACATTCAATAATAATCTCGTTTTAAGAATTAAGTTACTACAAAGTAGGTATACTCGTATCGTATGAAATCTGGGTTTGCTCAGGGTAGTGTCACAGTGTTAGGTTTTTTTATGGGATAGGGGCAAACGAGCAGACGGGTCACCTGATGGTAAGCGTCTACGCCGCCCATGGGCACCTGCAACTCAAGAAGCACCAGTACTTTGCCGACCTTTAATGTGGGAGTAAGGGAAGAGGTTGAGTTGGAGGAGAGGGGGAAAATAGGGAAGAGGGGGAAAGGGAAGGGTTAGGGTCTCCGGTAACTTCACTCCCTCGGCGAAACACAACACAAGAACCGGCAGTAAAGAAATCTTTACTGCCGGTTTTCTGTGAGACCGTGGTATTACGCCGGTCGAGCCGGCCCATACGTGCCGAAGCATGACTCTCCAACCGTATTGTGTATTATTCAGACAGAAAGAAACATATTTATTTTGTACTCATACAAAGACACAAGAGATTCGGAAAGAAGCGTTACATTAACTTACATTTAAAAATATAAATAGATAGGTATCAGGCATGAGCCAAAAATAGTCGTTACCTCAGATTTTTGTTACTTCGTAAGAAGCAGCGCTGGTATCATGTTAACACCTATTAGTAGAATGCTACAAACACGTGGCTACGAAGTGGCTACGAGGTCTACGAAAGTCCGTGGTTAAAATTGTGCAAGTGATGTTAGTGAGTATCCATCAATAATTACTACATCACTACGTATTATAAATCAAAGTCTATAGACGAAGTGTTCATATGCGTATAATTTATTACTTTTTCTTATAA
Organism: Callimorpha dominula; assembly: GCA_949752705.1. Taxonomy (NCBI): domain Eukaryota; kingdom Metazoa; phylum Arthropoda; class Insecta; order Lepidoptera; family Erebidae; genus Callimorpha; species Callimorpha dominula. The sequence goes on from OX457011.1 coordinate 14,313,288, forward strand.
ATTGGAAGATGTCGAAAAAAAAAGCTATCTGTAAAAGTTATAACCGTTGAATTTACAGGTATTATTACATCTGTTTCTCATAAAAGCAGGTGGAATATGTAAAGTTAAAGATTTTAAATAGTTTTTTTTTTTAAATTTTGGAATTATTCATTCCGTTATTGAAAAAATCTATGAAAAACTAAAATACAACATTTTTAAACGGTCATAACTTTTGAACGGATGGTTCTTTTCAAAATTCTTTTTTGTATCTGCATGCAAGATTCGTGCTCTTTCGGTAATATAAGTAGTAATATAAGTATTGGCAGAGACCCTGAATGTATTTAAAATGCTGTAATTTGTTTGAGTTTTGCAGAAACGCAATGGATTAACAATAATTATTCTTTATGCTTATTTTTCTTTTCTACAAATATTGTAGTCCACCCTGTATTGTACATTTTACGTATCAAAGATCCCGCTACGTCTAAAGCGAACGACAAATATATCATCTGAATGTCATTAAATCATAAATTATTTATAAATTCACATACATACATATGTATATTAGTTTACCTGCTCATATTTCGACTGCTGTTAGAAAATTCATATATTATGTTCCTGATGATTTTACCTTTTTGGGGTTTTATGGTTTCATCTGTAAAAGCCCCAAGGTGAGGTTTGTTGTTGTTATTAGTTTATTGTATAAACGAGAGAGTTTTGTTCTTATCTCGACTGTAGTTGTAATCACCTTTGTGTCTAGTCACGGTATGGTCATTGGGCATCAGGCTAACCAAGAGTACCTAGAGGTAACCATGGGGCATAACGGCTGAAAACAATGGTGCCAATAATGTTGATGCTGATCTGCTGCATGAAAACTACTTTCTTTGGAACTTTTATGGTTGGTACGGCCTGAGACTGGCCTGTTGGCCTAGTGGTTAGTGACACTGACTGCGACGCCATAGGTCGTCTGTTCGATTCCCAAGCGAGTCTGGGTGTTCTTTGTGTCCGTTGTTTGTATAGTTGTAAAGTCCCCCGCGACACAGGAGTCATTCCTAATGCGGGAGTTGTCTTAAAAAAAAAAGTAGTTAAGAAGTAATTTAGCTGTCTTCGAAGATGATGGGTATGTCACCACACTATTAATATTGAAGCTACTTTATAATGAATGTATTTGTAATCTATAAGTATATATGAAAATGAATTCCTATTTCCCTTGGTCACGCCATAACATGAGTACGCCTTAACCGATTTCAATCATCTTTTTTTATGTTTTATATACTTTCTTACGGAACGAAGTCGCGGGGAACAGCTTGTTATCAGTAATAATAAAATTTGACTGGCCTGTTGGTCTAGTGGTTAGTGACTCTCACTGCTAAGCCAGAGGTCGTGGGTTCGATTCCCACCCAGGACAAATAATTGTGTGATGAGCATGATCATTTATTCTGTGTCTGGGTGTAATTTATCTATTATATGTATGTATTTAGAAATATATAAGTATGTTTATCAGCAGTCTAGTTACCATAGTACAGGCTCTGCCTAGTTTGGGATCAGACGGCAGTGTGTAAGATTTGTCAAGTTATTATAAGTTATTAATATGTTTTTGATAAGCTATATACATACATATACTGCTAAGACAAGAAGTAAAACTTATTAACACCGTTCTAAAAGGTTTTAGTTGTAAAATTTCCGTATATTGTATTATCAACAAAGAAATAATCTAGGCTTAAAAAAAAGATATATCAATTGTATCACACAAAAGGCCATTCCGGTCAAATCTTGTCTCCGAGAACTATTATTTTAATAGAACAGCCAATAAAAATACACATTATATTGATCTATTGAACTACCTCTAAAGTGAGGGTCGAGATCTTTCCAGTTTTTTCTGCAATTTTATAGCACGAGATAATATTTTCTATAAACGAAATTACACAAAAATAACCGTTTATTTTTCTGTAACGTATAAAATATATCGAGATGTGGTTTTTTTTCTAATTAAATTGTAATCACACGCGGTATCTGAAAGGCAAATGTTAACTAATCATATGTCAAATCCCTTGTCAAGTAGGTTTATATTGAGTTGCTGAAAACATGATTAGGCACCTTGATTTGATTATCAGATCAGTTAACAGAGCTGTCAATTTTTTACTGCAAAATCTAATGTCAAATGCCATTCGAATGTTCACTGGAATCGATCATAGATTAGTAAATTTTTCTTTGATCAACGTTTCAAAAACTCGAACTGATTTGATACCACTGTTAACTTGACAGCTCTGTTAGTTAAAATGTAAGTGCTGTAAGTTACCGTATCGAACGTGCACTGATTCTAAAAGTGTCCTAGAGTTTCAAAATATAAATGAAGTTTTTATTTATTGGACTAGTTGCCAAACTGAGTTGAGCCAATAATCGTTAATAAGAACATTAACGTAGAGACAATTTATGCATTTTTAGTTTGGTGTTACCTATGTCACAGTAGAGGTGACTTCTGTTTAAAACGTTTCAAGAGCATTCGTCCCTTTTTCAACAATATTTTGTGTTTATATGAATTTTATTGACTTAAGCAACAAAAATTTATGTTCTGTTATATATTCCATAGACTAAGAGATCATTTTTCATGACACACAACCCAAACTATTGTGGCGATGGATATATTGTTTAGTAAATTTAAGCATGTGCAAAAATAAAAGCGTGAAATGTGATAGACACCCTTAACCCATTTAAAAGTCTAATCAGGTATTTTACACAAAATTTAATTTTAGTTTTGTCTAAAAACCTAGTTTAAAAAACTTAGAAAAGTGTATCCATGCATTCCTAAGTGATGCGCTTAGTAACGAACCGTATTTCATTTTTAAGATAGGTTAACATTACTTAGGTGACCTACAAAATCGTATGGCCTAAACATGGCCGGGCAAATCGTCAAACGTTAAGCAATATGGCGGGTATTAGACAGGCAAATCAAGAAATGCCGGCGTATTATGATGTGCCCAGGCAGATCTCGATCGGCCTACGACATTTACACTTTATTTCATATGTATCTCAGTCATCTCAGTCATCTCATCATCAGTCTCTGTTGAATATTATAACGTTGATAGACGAACATTCAAAACACTTCTCTTTTCATTTTATTTTGTGATAGTAATCTAAAATATGATAAATAGAGGTAAATAAGAACTACACACGTAGCTTCAATGAAAGTAAATAATTTAGGGATACACGTATGATATATGAACGTTATTTGTTTGGCATAAATATTCACATGGAGGTATAACTCATAACGATATGGTATATGCATTTAAAAAAAAAAAAGAAGATATTGTAAGAAGAAGAACTGCTTGAAAAGAGAGAGACTACCGACAACCTGTGCAACTAACTGTTTTGAATCAGAAATTGCACTAGCTTTGAACTACTTATTATCCATGTATTGGTCGGTTTAGTAAATTCATTACCTGTTTGTTTATTTTAATCGGATTATTTTATAAGTAGAGATGTAAATCTTACAAAACATTTACCTAGCAAGATCTAAGAAATACTGACTGAGAAAGAGGCGGTAAAGGCGATAAACTTACAAAAAAAAAAAAATGTATCATGGAAGAAATTCCAAAAAATATTTTTTTTTACTTGATAAAAGTAGTAATAAGACAATAAAATCAGTGACTAAATAGTTGGTGAAAATATTAAGAAGAAAAATAAGTGGTTAACATATTATTAGGTCAATGAGTTTTTACCTGACACCTCGAGAACTATGAATTTCACTTTAAAAACATAACCTCGTTAAGTTAATACAAATTTTGATATATCCATTTTAGTTCCTAGCTCATTGTATTGATGGAATTGAGCGCTATGTGCAAATGCGATGACGCACATTAGGCGTTCATTTTCCAACCGTGTGGAAGGGGATTGATCGCGGCCATTTGTTTCGTCTCTCTGTCTCGCACAAATTACGGGGACCTGCCGAATTGGTGCATATCATCTCTTTTCATATCTACTTATATTCAAATTGAGTTATTTCGCCTCTGTGCAGGGATCAGTTATTTTGTGAGTATTTGTGGAGTTTCTGAATCGCACATCGAATTATGTACGTTATAAGCATTCGCGGTATCCAGCTTTTAATTCTTTTGGCTTTTACTGAATCTGGAGCAATAAGCGAATCATCTTGTGTTCGAAAAATATAGGGGGCAAACAAGCAGACGGGTTACCTGATGGTAAGTGACTACCTCCGCCCATAGGCACCTGCAACTCAAGAGTCACTAGTGCGTTGCTGGCCTTTAAGGTGGGAGTAGGGGATAGGAAGGAGGGGAGACGGGGAGAAGGAAGAGAGGGGGAGAGGGAAGGGTTAGGGACTCCGGTAACCTCACTCACTCGGCGAAAAAAAAACGCAAGCATTGCTTCACTGCCGTTTTTTTCCGAGGCCGTGATATCACTCCGGTCGAGCCGGCCCATACCTGCTGAAGCATGGCTCTCCCACAGTAATACCTAACTCACGGTCAATTCAGAAACTAATTTATTTGCAGTTTATGACCTGATGTTTTTTTGCTTTATTTGTGGTAAATATAAACTCTTGCTTACCGCGATATTTAATGAGTTTTGATTTTGGTTTATTGCAAGTATTAAGATATGGTCATATTGTTTGATTGCGTTGACTTATATTTCCTTCTCATGTTACTTTTGACAGACCGACAGTCAATTAAAACGTTAAATTTTAATGTAAATTGCGGCTGTTTTACCATATCATTAGTGCAACCTAATTATCAAATTACAAATGTCTATCACTATAGTTACAGAGCTTGATGATCGACCGTAGATATAGGTTACTAAGTAAACATGTTCAGTAGTTTGAACACAACATTAGACAAATTGTGGCCTCAGGCTACATATCGCCCGATTTGTGTAGACTTTGATGATAGAGAGTAAGGGTAGGCGGGGAGAGTGAATAACGTAGTTTTAGGAACGTATTTCTTTACGGTTTATCCTTTTGTGAAACTTTATTACTAAGGCCTCCTAAATGCTGATGAAATTTATGCGAAAATACTTCGACAGTGACGTTCTTTTGCAGGAAGAAATCAGAAAAACAATAAGTTATTAATAAACACCAAGAAATTTATGGATAGGTGATAATTGAACAACTGTAATGGATGCAGTGAGAAGAAAAGGCATACGTTGAATGAAGATGACGAGATAAAATACTTTACGAACTTTTGAAGTAAAACTTCTTTACGCACGCTTGACTTGGGGAGTAAGCTGGTGAATGCGTTACGAAAAGAGTGATCGAGCAAGGCGAACGTAAGAAGCTGGTGAATTCGTTACGAAAAGTATGATTGGGTAAGGCGAAGAGAAGTTGAGAGGGAGATATAAGTTAATGAAGTAAGAGAGAGAGAGAGAGAGAGTTACGTTTCATATATTACTGTAGGGGCAAGAGAAAGAGGTGCGTGTACTCGTTTTTTTTTCACGAATGAATATAACTCACTGACCTCTATTGTACAAGTACGCATAGAGGTCAGTGATATAACTTTAACAATTTCTCGGTAGATTTATTAAAAAAGTAAACACAGATAGGTAATATTCCATATCTCCTCTTGTGTGTAAATTAACTAATAAATAATTAAGAGCGGTTTTCCATTAGGTAATTTGATGAAACGCCGCGAGCGATTGCTCAGTGGGTAAAGATGTTTTGGGTAATTGGTCGAGGTACAAACAAGGTTATATACTCCTAGTTACAGAAATTAAACCGTATTGTGTTATATTACACATGAGGTGAGTGTGGTTCTGATGTAATGTAGGGACTACTCGTTTGTAAGCTCAGTTTTATGGTAATATATTATTTTTTTTTTACTGGGTATTTTATATTATAGGTATGGAAGATTACACAAAATGTATTTGTAAATGAAATGAAATGTCATAAATATTAAGTGACCATAGCGTATAATGACTAAGGTGTCGGACTTGCGATCGAGTGGTTGCGGGTTCGAACTCCGCTAGGCCACTACCGACGTGAACCCACTCCACACAAGCATTTAGCTTAGCTGGAAGGGTTAACAAGAATACCAGAAATATGTGACCATCGTTGCTAGTATTCTGAACGTTTACTAAACACTCTTCTCTGCTAAAGGCTTCCCAAGGTTAATAATAAAGAAATTAAACGTCAATGTTACTAAAATTTGTGGTCAGAATTGTTTACATAATGGAGTGAATCACTAGAGCCGGGTTTTATATAAATTACAAATTAATATGCTACTGACTGACTGGTTTTATTTTTTGTTTCACTTGAAACAAGACTTATCCACCAACCTATTTGTACATCTACCAAAGAGCTTGGCAGGTAGTTGTCCCACGCTCTGTGGTCTACAAAGAACACATTTTATTTGATGTATAAAATGTTAATATCCTCCAGGATTACCTTATCTAAAACATCAGAACACTTTCTTCAAACAAAACCAAAACACAAAAATACGAAATCCCGCGTAAACCGTTGCACCTGAGTCCGCCATCTTGAATTTCATCTAACCATTTTGTAAACAAGCGTCTGACGGATTACACTGCAGATTTTAATATTTTAATTCAGAATAATAAAGCATTCTTTTCCTTGAGTCGGTAATTATTTTATTACAGTTATTACCCGATGGAGGCAATTAGGAGAACGGATAGGATTAAGTTCTAATTAGTGAGGTTTTATTTTTCTTTCTGCTCTTATTTTTGAAATATTGTTGAGAGCATTACTTTTAAGAAATACAACATACATTGATGTTTTAGTCAAAATTACTAACTTATAAGCATATAATAACTTATTTTCATAACATGGACAAGTTGACAAGTTTTTGAAATCATTTTCTTTTAGCAGATTCTAGGAGTGATTTTTTATGATTTCTTTATAATTTTACTATTTTTATTAACATTCAGTGGAATGGGTTGTTAAAAACATAAAGGTTACATCATTGGCTGTGGCGTAATGTGTTGTTATTGACATTGATATTAAACAGAAGGGTTTGCGGTGGTGGTGTGGTAGCTCCTTGTCATCACTACACACGTAAAAAAGGAGTGTGGTACCTACAGAGTTTTGCTGGTTTCCAAAATACAACACTCCAGTTATCATCCAGTTAACATCTTTATCTGTACCTATGATCCACAATAAACAGTTTGAAGTTGAAGTGAAGTTGAAGTTAAACTTATATTAAACAATTTCCCACTACAAAAACTTTTACGGTGCACAATTCATCAAAATCATTTTTATATGCTCTGCTTCAGTGTTTTCACACCATTTTTAATCTGAGGATCGCATTAAACTTGATACTTTGTTTCAAATTGCATTTTCTGACGCGTCTTATAAAACTTATACATAATGCATGTTTTGCTTGCAGCTGGCTTTGTAGAACTACTACTATTGATACTTTGTCACGTAGCATTCGTTGAAAGTGAGTTGTAAAGTGAATATTAAAACATCAAATATATAGTAATAGAAGAACGGGACTAGCAGGTAGTATTAAAAGTACTTTTATACCTACCATATAGATATCCCATCCCACAACAGCCCTCTACGAACGTGCAAAAATTTAAAAATATATACGTTCCATATATGTACGAAATACTTCGGAGGTCCTATAGCAAATGCCATAAAATCTATAACGTAATAAACTGCACGGATGGCGCAATAGTTTAAGTGATCACCTCACCACTACGCTGAAGGTAATGAATATTTGAGGACCACATCCTTGACCTTTAATCGCCGCGCCCTATAACAATTGGAAACAAAATGCCCAGTTTTAGAAGTGATAATTTCTTTAGGCACGTTGGGCACTTTTGGAATGGGGAAAAAGCACTGAACTCGCGTGACCGTCACGCTCAGATACATATATATATACAGATGTGCGTGTGTGTTTTTACTTGACTAACAGTTTTTTACATTTTCAATTACAGACTAACAGTTTTCAATATTATTAGGTTTTATTTACTAAATGTACATAATATGTCAATCATAATAATTTGTTATTAAATATTGTTGTCCGGCGAAACTTGGAAATATGGCAATGTCTGCGTCAACCACTCGATGATCCAGCGTTCTGTCCAGCAATCATTCAGAAGCAGCAGTAGAGTGGGCTTTACTCGTAGTGTCAAAAACAATATGCTAGTGCATAATATGACTGCTCGCTAACTGCTAAATAAATAATAAAGTATAAAATTTGTGAAAATTGAAATATGTTGATGATGGGGAGTCCGTTGCTGTAGAGTAAGCCGGTCTTTGACAGTGGGCCGGTCTAATTCACTGTCAACTACGATTAATGAGATCAGGAAAAGTCATATTAGTGTGAACTAAGACTTACACAGAACAGATTGTTGAAGATGTCTCTGTTATACGTGCGAAGCCAGGGCGGGTTGCTAGTCTAATAAAATACCCTTTTTTTGAACAAGAATCGAGTTAACCTAGTCGTAGTAGCGGACAAGGTGTGTATAAAACAAAGATAGTGCTTGTGGCAGTGAAGCTGAAATACAGTTGACTTATCGGACTCTAGCGTTTCTCGATTTCAGTGCACGCCTCGAGGTTCAAATGTAAGTTAAAACGTTTCTTATTATCTACGGACACATTAAATATTAAAGCAAGTTAGCTTTTGTTTAAGATAAGAAGACAGTAACTTATTTCACTTTTAATGGAACAAGGCGTTATTGAAGCTATATTTGTTAATCCGACACCAAATTACTACACATTTCGGACCAATAATAATAGAAAAAATTGTTAGGAGAGCTAAACTAGACATATATTTACCTCGAAAGTTTGGCTACCTTTAATTAATAAGACATATAAAATATCCACCATATCTATCTGTGTTGTCTGCTGTCCAGTCAAATATTGAAGGTCTGAATAATTTATGATCATCTAACTCACATTCACGTTTCAAGTTAATTATTTGTTTAGGATAATTTGCAGGGTTTTTACATTCATTTCAAGAAAGGATTCTAAAATATTTATTCATTGTCCTGTTTGTTCAAAATTATGCAAGTGCATATGAATATGGTAAAATTATTTCTATGATTTCATATGCATACTAAGATGAGTTTCACAAAACACTACTGTAATTAGTGTTGCTTTGAGAACAGACCGCTATGTATTCGTATGTTTGGATCCCCTACCATTAGATATCTGTGTAACATGTTGTATGAAAAAACCGTGTCCCAAGTGCTTAATCATAAAATTTTTATTTGAGAGAAATTGTATTTATATTTATAAAATCCATCCACATATTGCATGAGTTCATAAACAGTTTTTCAAGCGCTACAAAAGATCAGATCAGAAATGATTAAGGTAGCAGTAGACACTCAAAATAATAAAAATAATACAGTTTTTTTTTGGATTTTTCAACACCACAACCTCCAACGTTACACCTCGTATCGTTACACTAGTGTCCATCCAAAGGTTGTTCAGAGGATATTGCTTTTAGAGATAGGGGCCTTTTTTTTGTCCAGTACGGCGGTTTCGTGTGCGCAGTACGGCACACGGTGTGCCGTACTGCGCCTTAAATAGGAGGGATCCGGGAACAGCTTTTATTAAGACATCCGGAACCCTCCTAGCGCCTGCCCGCAAAAGCGCGGGCACCACCTTCGGGTAAAAACCTCTCAATTAGGCGACGTCCAGGCACACGCGGACACCGCCTCCTCGCGGGAGGCCACTATAGCGGGTGAAGGGGAAAAACCCGTCCCGTCCACCCGCGGCCACACTCAGGGCGGCATGAAGCGCTGGTAAGCGCGCCTCCGCCGCCCGGTTCGCCGGCGGCGAATTAGGTCCGAGTGGAGGTCGTCCTCCCGGACCCTTTCCGCCGCCTCCTTCTGCGAGATGACTTCCTCACAGAAGGTTGCGACCGCGGTAAAATTCCTGTCGCTACCGGCCATGGAGCGTATGACAGCCGGTAGCGACAGATCCACTCCGATGACTGCAGTGAGGGCCCGACGCTGCAACGCCCAACTGGGGCAAACCGCCAGCGTGTGCTGAGCCGAGTCCTCGCTGCAGTCGCAGTGGTGACAGGCGGGACTCAATTCCCTCCTAGCGACCGAGTGCAGGTACTTCCCGAAGCAGCCGTGCCCGGAAAGAACCTGCGTCAGTCGGAAGGAAAGGGTCCCGTGCTGCCGCCCTGCCCACTCGACGATGACCGGCTGGAGCGCCTCCACGGCGGCAAAGCCAGCACGTGGAGCCTCCAGCCGGGACGACCAACGAGCCATGGTGGCTCGGCGAGCGGCCTCGCGCCATTCGCGTACCTCTTCGGGCGGGGGCCGACTGCCGCTTCTCGCCCGGAACTCAGCCGTTCGCCGATATACTTCGGCGAGCACTTCCGCCTCCAAATCCCACGGGGGAGTCCCGGCCAACGCGCACGCCGCCTCTGTTGACACGGTGCGGTATCTGCGTATGGCTCTAACCGCCATCACCCTCTGAGGGCGCCAGAGCCGCGCCCTATTCTGGGCGGTCAGAGCCTCCGACCACACCGGTGCACCGTACAGTGCCATTGACCGGACAACCCCCGTGTACAGCCGTCTCGTAGCGATGCTGGGTCCACCCAAATTGGGCAAGAGTCGCCCAAGGGCGGACGCAGCGCCGACCAGCCTTGGAGCAAGCTGCAGGAAGTGCTCGTCGAAGCGCCACCTACCGTCGAGGATCAGGCCCAAATATTTTATGTGGGCCTGAACCGGTACGAGGACCGAGTTGACCTCAATAGAGGCGCCAGGGGGTGGACCACGACGGGGCCCATGAAATAACAGGGCCTCCGTCTTGTCCAGGGCCACCCGCAAACCCAGCGCATAGAGATAGGGGCCTGGCTTAAGTTAATGGTGGTAAATAGGTGACAAGTGACCTACAATTACATGTTTTGTAGTTTGATCGTAGTATTCTCGTTGTCCTCCCTGCCCTGAACGCACTAAGGGGGACGGTGGGATTTTAATGACATAATTAAAGAATATGCTCGTACCCCCATTGCTCTTATATTGACTAGTATAGAACTATAGACAAATAGAAATAAATTCTTACTTTCTCTATTTATGTGCATATGGCAATGGGGACAACGGGAATAAAATTGGCGACTTCTCGTTGTCCCCAGTGGTAGTTCAGGGTAATGTGGACAAGAGGAAAACTAAATACCTTCATTTCATTGTCCCCCTCAATGGGGACAGGGCAATGGGGATGACAGGAATACACCGTTTAATCAACGGATGGATCTTAAGTCGTAATACAACTTAGCCTACGTTAAGTTTCTACGCAACTCAACTTGCAATGTTCGCATAGTTTATTATTAGTCCAAACAGTCCCTATGAAGATGTCATTTAATATTAGCACAGCCAGTGGACAGCCACAGCGTCACGTGGTTTGAACATTATCAAGTTCCGTAGACGACCTTACCATGCATATCAACACAAAGCGCGTTTAGTTAGGACAGTAGTGCTGTAATGATGGCCTCGGGCTGGGACCAAACGGTCATTCGATTTAGTTTGTAGATTAATTAATGTTACTTTGTCCATTTAGTATTAATGTCGTTTTATTATTCTAGGTGATAAGTGAATATGTCATTAATTCTGTAATTGTCCTGTTGATATATAATAATATACATATAATTTATAATATTAAATCAGAAATTTTGTTACTTGGTTTCTTTGAAATATATTTTACAATTCAATCCAGAATTCAATTCTAGTGGCTTCTGCGCATTGAAAATGTAAATATAGACAATTTTATATACGTAGATGTTATTGACTATGATGTTGTTCAACTGTGATGCACCTTGTGTGGTTTCAACGTTCACTTGAGTATTTTGTTATCAGTTTATAGGTCTAAGATTGTCCTAAAAACTGTAGGATGGGTTTGTAAGAAATTTTGCTTTTGCTTTTCTTCCTAAAAAAACAAAATAGATCCCTAATTAAATATTATGTATATCTACCATCCGCTGTATCTTATCCTTACGCTTATAACCTCCACGCTGTATACGAAAGAATTTAAACACGCGTGCGTTTTGGACATAGCACAATATTATTACGATATATTTTATTGTTGCGGTTACACAAACCCTTACAAGTAATATATTATATCTGTCATAAAAATCCATGAATATATCACATTTTATAGGTTTATAAACTAGCAGGTATTGTGCACGAAGGGTTATGGGTGATCGATGGTGCCATAAAGGTATATCTGGGGTCCGTTTGCTGACTCTATAATATTTTTATCTGTGAAACTAGCATAAATCTTTATAGGAAATTTCTTTATTGATACGGCAAAACAATAAGATTTAAGTACTACCTTTTTCATTATGTTTTTATACTAAAGTCAGATGTGTCAGTCGAGCGTTTTTGTCACCTCCTCGAGTAGCGACGCTAAGTCAGCAGGAGAGAGAGGATGCAGGGTGTCCTGTCTGTAAAGTGAAAATAATTCCCAAGTCTTGGGGCTGCAAATTGAATGGGAATTAACCAACATTTTATTTCTTAATAATCATGTTGATTCGATTTACATTAATAATTGCGTTCGTATAAACTTTTAAATCATACAAATGGTAGAAACATCTTTCATCAAATATCTCTTTTAATGTTATTCTCATACCTTTTTAATATCATCCACATTTCTATTGAATAGACACATAATATGGCCGACAGCATTATGACAATTTTCTACTCTGTTAGTCACATTCAAAGGATAGAAAAGGTTTTTTTTCCAATTAACCGGCGGCTAAGGGCAATTAGTGGTAAGGACAAGTCAATCATGCGGTTAATTTGATGTCTGTATAAATATATATATATGTGTGCGTGAGTCCGCCACCCTCTTTGTAATATGTATAATTGGTTGTAATAAACATATGTGTGTGAAGGTTTAGTTATTGATATTAAGCATTGTTGGCAACATCGAATGATTACGAGTGGAGTGAAGCTGTCACGATTCATTGTCACTAACTAACTTCACTTGACGGCGGGGTGATTTTTGAACGAGGAGCGCAGGCAAGTCGGTTTGGTTCTGCCTTTTCGGCGCTTGACCCGCCGGCGTGCAAACATGGAGAATGCCGCACATCTTGTATACTTTTGTATTTTCTAACGTTATATTCTAATCATCTTCATATTATGTACTAATTGACCCATATGTTCCCATTGAATTTCATTGTATGAACACAGATTTATTTCTATTTGTTTTTTAAAAGTTTACAAAGTGGAATTACGAGTTGCAGAACACCGAGTCAGATAGACTATCTCTAAATCGAATTCACAAATCTTTTGCGATCTGTTTATAACAGCCATCATTTACAAAACCATTTAAAAATGGCGGTAAGAGGATTTAATGTTTTTAATTTGGATCACAGTAATTTGTACAAGTATCCAACAAATGACTTCTGTACAGATGCATTACGGTGACAAAGGTTTTCCATATTACATTTAAATTCCCAACATTTAAGTAAACTAACGGGCACTGTGCATATTCAAATATTCCCATAAGCCTGACATTCATATTATTTTCCCTAGAGCACAAACTGCACGAGTAACTAAATATCGTTGACAAATCCTGCACAATATATCAGGCTACAGTATACAGGCTGTTCGTGTAGTAATTGCGCATCAAACAAAAGGCCTATGTTAATATACTGTTGTGTAGACAGACGTATGTGAAAATTATACGATAGTATTGAAGTGTGCAGTCTTGTTAAGGTGGAGTGATTAGATACAATTTCAAAAATTACAATTTGACAAGTTGTTTTTGTGACGGTTTAAGTACAACGGATAGAGAGCTCCATTTATTATTTGTAACTCTTATAATTATTTATTGTAGTTTAATCCCTTTTTCCCGAATCTTTTGGAATTAAAAAGTTCTTTTGTATTCTAAAATACAACGGTTTATTTACCGAGGTAGCCTTCATAATTATAGTATAGTCATAGACCAAAAAATATCAAGGGTCAGTAAGGATATTTTTATATATTTTTAGTGTCTACAAGAAGGATGGATAAAGAGTGTCTATCCAGAAACTTACTGTCCAAATAAGTTTGGGGCCTCCAGAGCTGCTTACGGAGGCAGTGTGGTGGGAAGGCAATGTGTAAGCGTAAGTTCAGACATGTTTTACTCAGTCATGTCGTTATCTCAGTTGGAAAAGAATAAAAAAAAAGAAAAGGAAAAGATGAAAATATGAAAGCCATGAGTCAGTTGTATTGTGGTTATATTCTGTAAATAATTCTATTAGACATACTTCTTAAGTTCTCTGTTTCTCTTTATGAAATATGCAATCATACTATCATTTTGATAATTTCTATTAAAAATAATTTTATATAGTAAATTTACAAGTAATGCAATTTTGGAACAATTGAAGATTCAATCCGGTGACACTAACACGAACACAATTCTAAAGGCTGGTCATTAAAGAGGGATTTGAAGGGTCGAATGGTCCGAAATAAAGTTAGTCTCGGCTCAGTCAGTATTGAGGAGTGCACAGGTAATAAACTCTAAGGGTTAATAATCCTTAGTGATGCGGGGATTAGATACGTTTACTTAATGGAGCGGTAGTTACGTGGTAGCTGTTGTAAGTGCGTGTGATATGGCCAATGAGACGCTATTCCATCTTAGAGTGTAATTGCAGGAGACCATTTGTCTAGGTTTTGGCAAATTTAATGCCTGATTTTGTTTTCTAGTACAGATAGTGATAATTTTTATTACTGTACGCGGGTAGGTTTTAAAATTATGTGATATAAAAGATGGCTTAGAAACTGTTTAATTATAAATAGCTATTACCTTTAAAACTAATTATACACTGCCTTTGTCCAAAAATCCGTCTTCTATAAAGATCGTGTAACAGGCACACAAAAAAGGAACAAGAATTGAGAATCTCCCAACTTTTTGGGTCGTTCGTCATTTTGAGGTCAATTAAAATGTTGTAAAGTTATCTTCCGTTCAAAATCTGAACTGAACCAAGTTTGTATATTATAATTCTACAGAGAACTGAAGCTAAGCAGTGACACTTGTTGTATACCTGCCGGTGTTGCCAGAGCTCCTTGCGTCTTGCCACTATTTTTAGTCATAGGTAATCGTTTACCACCATCGTGTACTTGTTTCAGGTTTCTATTCAGAAATAAAGAGTTTCGACCTTTAAGTTGACGTTGCGATACTAAAGTTTTATTGCAAGCACTAATTAAAACGTTCTCAACTCCAGCAAACTTCGTAGTTCAACATTATTGGAATATAAAGCAAAACCGCTTGCATAATCTCCTGGTACTACGAATTATAATTTATGACATCGTCTGTCGCTCTGCGATAACCCGGTAGGAATATAACTACTGTAGCGGTAGTTAAATCGAAGATAACCTGGTGTTCCGTATGTTTACGAGTTCACCTGTACTTACACCACTATAAGAAGTATTTGAATATTATCTCTATCCTAGTTATATTTAATATAATTTAATAATAACTTGAGACACCTCACATACGGCCGCCTAATGCCAATCTAGGCAATGCCTGTACTATGCTACTATAGATCACACTTTTAATAGGTTGTTAGAACCGCGTACCACAATACGAGTCATAACCAAATAACCATATGAGTGGTTCGAAGAAATAATTGATTCTTCGAATATTGTAGATATTGATATTATTGTAATCTGTTGGTCTAGTGGCTGAGCCAGAGGTCATGGCTTGGATTGCAGCCCTAGACAAATAATTGTGTGATGAGCACAATCATTTGTTCTATATCTGGGTGTAATTTGTCTATAATTATGTATGCATTTGTAAATAAATAAGTACGTTTACCTCCAGTCCGGTTACCATAGTACTGGCTCTGCCTAGTTTGGGATCAGACGACCATGTGTGACGTGTGTCTCACGTTATTATTATCTCAGATTGCCTTTGATTTTATTCGACTGCATTTTAACACCTACACAAAGTAGTAAGATCCTTAATTAATAATGCACTGCTAAAGTATGTTTTTATTATTTATTTTCCTCTCGGAGTATAAAGGGCATTAGCACAGAACAACGCCAGTGCGGCATAAATCATATGAAGTGACAGCTTCCACGCCCTAGAGTGGCTGTATCGGAGCAGCGCCAGAGGTGGAGAGTTCGGTAATGTCTGTGTGCCTATATTGTCGATAATAATATTTTAGGAGATAATATTGTAGAAATAATTGATGCCAGAAATATATGTAAGTATGAAATATTTTGGAAGTATTCCTTATTAAAATATACTTATCAACACAGAGGTCAAACGCAAAGAATCCTGTTTCCACCCTTGTTTTATTTTTAAACTTAAAAAAAATTAGGTTCTTATTAAACTTAAAAAAATCTTATTATACTTAAAAAAAATTATATTCTCAAGAAGTAACTCACCGATTTTTACGATTGTTTCACTAACGTATTCTACAAATTTTTAGAAAAGTTTTAATATATAATTTTCAATCAATTTCGTTGAAGTCGTTTTTCTCAAATAAATTGAGCAATGTTCACCAAGCAAATTTAGTTGAAGTTCAGTTTGGTTACCCGCCGAAGGGACTTCCACCACCATAGTTTGTTAGTATACTTGAAGATACTGACTCGTCATATCTTCTTTACTTTAAAAAAGTTGAAGGTTTTCTATTTATCGGAATATTTGTTACTTATATAAGGTTCATTTGTTTATCGATGATAATTATAATTCTTAACGAAGATTAAACAGATTTGGGGTAAAATTTCTCTCTAGGTGTGAAATGAAGTGCCTGCGTCTATTTTTTCAATCAATTATAATCCTGGAGCATTCAAGTGTAAAGTGAATAGATTTCTCTTGGATAGGCGTGTACCATCTTCATCTTCGTCATAGCTTTCCATCAGGGGAGTTGGAAGACCAACGCCTATGCCATTTTTCACTTTAAAAAAAAATTGTTAATGTTGATATTTTTGCCATGTTATTTTGCAATTTAAAAATTAATGTAATAAATGCACTTCTGCTACCAAACCTAAGAAGCGACTAAAAAAACTAAATTAATTAACTTTTCCATTGTATTTCCAACAATAGGTTCCTTACAGTTCATTAATTTAAAATCTTAGCAACAATAGTAGACAAAAAGGGTTCAGTCGTGGAGATTCTTAGTACAGATAGTGTAGAAACATTAATCACTCTATTTCGTCGCCAAAATAGATAAAACGATGTATTTTGAAAAGGTTTTCTGTTCTAATGATTGATGACGCTTTCATTTTAACTTAATGATTTAGGAGATCTGTGTGTTTATGGTTTCAGTGTACTGGACTTCTTATTTAATACAACTAAATTGATAAACAAGCACACAAGTATAGTGCAGTCGGTGGAGCTTCAAATCCTATCAATTTTGGTTGTGACTCTGCACAATTATGAAAGGAAATCCTCAGAAGCAACACGGAGTTTACACATAACCTATATATTAATATGGAAGAGAATTATTTGTGCTCCCTTTTTAAGCAAATTTCGCTTTCGGCAGAATAAGAAGATTGGCTTAAAGCTTATATGTAGAAGAATTGCACAAAGGTAAAAGTTTTAAACAATGTATATCATTAATTTAAAAGCAATGTATAAACGACTACAACAAACTACACAGGTCCAGTATATATGTTGACCTGTCATAGTATGAAAGTCTACACAATGACAGGTCAATTTATACTAATCATTGAAATAAAACAAAACACTCAACATATTTTTATGAATTGTGATCGAAATTTCAATCAAATTCAAATCAGGCGATGTCTAGTCAAAAATATAATGGCGAAATGTGGACGTACATACACCTCTGTCGTATTTCTTGAGCTGTAGGTACGTGGATAGATATTTATATGTATTTAAATACACAATACACATAATTTACTCAGAAAAAAATCAAGCCTATGACTTACATAAACAAATTAAGCGTTAAATATTAAATTATGATACTTTATATATTTTTTGATAGTTATTCATCGGAATTTTACCTTCCTTTAGATGACCTTTCAATGAATATTACTGCCGATAGTATAAGTAGTGAAGTTAAAATAATTTTAGTCCAGTTATCTCTCGTAAATTACTGCTAGTAACATTTATCATACTTACTGAGAGCGTGGACACCGCCGCGGTGCCCAAAACGCGGTTAATATTCATCTGATTAATTCGTTGAATGCTTGATTTATGGTCCCTGTTTAATTGACATACACTTTGTGGTAATAGGTGGGCGGTGATTTATTTTCGAGAGAAATGGTAATCCTATTAATATTCAGTGTTAGCATATTATTACGACGTGACGACGTGATGAGCCAGTTCCGGACCAAGAGGGGAGTATTGTTAGCACATTATTAGTAGTTTCACTACACAACTATGTTTGTCACCTCAATAACAGCGACCCCAATAATTTCCTTATTAACTATTTACTAATAATATTTCTGCTAGTCAGCTAAATCTCTGTTCGATGTATGTGTCAATGTTAACTCATACACAGTTAATATTGAACTATAAATACTAACACAATTTCCTAACAAGAGGAGTAAAAAGTAAAGTAGTATCTGAACACGCCACAGAAGTTTCACTACATTCAGTTTCGGGAATATGACTCTTAAATTACATATTGCATTTATTTGCCAAAGCTCACCGAACTCCTTCGCATTGTTGGGCCTAGATTTCTGCTGCTGCAAGATGTATCTAACTAGGTATCAAGCCTTAGGTAAGATATTTGCTCCGTATGTAACACACACATTGTTACAATGTCAATCTTAAGGCTACCACTTGTACAGTGGATTTGTTCCGAGGAAATATTCGAGAATAATCCACTCGTGTCATTAGTGCACTCAAGAGGCAGAGGGTTTAGCCTCACAGCCTAAAAGGTTACGGAATACGTAGTTCGATTTAAAATTTTCAGACACGTTTGTTGTTGTGTCACGGGAATTTTCATCACATGTATGTTCCTTCCTTTGCACTAAGCATTAACTAGGCCTTTTTGGCCTCCTTAGAAGTGAAAAATAGGCATTTAATGTTATATTTATGCCAGAATCCATATTGTAGAAAAATGAGATGAATATTTAGTTTAAACTTTGATGAGATATGTACATTTTATATACATACATGCATACATCATACATACATATAGCTATAAAACATTATGTATTCTGTGGTCAGGCGTAAATTTCCAAAAGAATTCTTATGATTGATTGATTGATTATGCTTGCAAATTTTGCAAGTTATTGTCATATTTCACGTCGCCATGAAAATTCAGAACTATATCGGTAACTTGGTAAGGATTTCAGTGATTGCCTTTCATGTTAGAAAAAATACGATTATACTTTAAGATATCTTTTTAACTTAGTCATTAACATAGAAGTTATATAACACAGTACAGTTTAATAATTTAATACATATTCGTACATTAGCATTCGAAATTAACCCATCACCGCGCCCAGCTGTCGCACTCGGTCTGTATGACCACTCTGTTGATTGAAATTGTTGTGTATAGTACAGTTTGTATGCAACAGGGTTGGTTAATATTGATATTTATGTTATATATACACGTGTTTTCTTCTGATTACTAATCAATAGTAGGAAGGTAACTCTTTGTTACCAAAGTAAAGTCTTGCTGAGAATATTCTTTCAGGTTAACTGTAACTAAACCCATTAAGTAAATATAATCATTATTAAAACGATACAGTTTATTTTTGAGAGAAAGTAATGATGAGACAAAATTAAGGATTAAAAACTAGAAGTATCCATCAATAACGCAGAATTGTGTGCGAACATAATTAACTCTTACATCAGTTTTTACCTTCCTAAGCAAATATTTGACTTTAAGGGTTCTTTTTGTAGGTATTTGCTTTCTCGTTGATTTTATATCTTTTAATAACGAACAAACACAGCATACCATTGGAATTCCCACGAGCTATCAACTGCGTGCAGTCACGGAGCCTCTCTTAAATAACGTCCAAAACCAGCCGCAACGTACGAATAAACCACAAGAGTAGAGGCGTTTCTGCAAAATTAACAACTGGATACCGACGGTAAACTAGTGAGGTACGGTTAGTGCGTACAGTGGCGAAATGTGGACAAGTTGCCGATGTCACAAGTTAATTGCGGTACAGAGAAATAAACGATTGAAACCTTCAATGCGTTACAAATAAGAATAGGAACGTCAATGACCTTAATCTGTCAACTGTCACTTGGAAGGTAAGGTTGGCACACAAAACTACGTTTTTTAACTGTAGTATTACCGAATCTATTGATTTCATAATTTAAAAAAGACTAAAGATCTTCTGTTGGCCGATGTTTGATCATAATTTATAAAGTTTTAAATGTTTTGGTTTATTTTATTGACCAGTAAAACTTGGACGGTTATTATATAGACTTTTCCACCATGACAGGTCAACATATGGACACATTGGACACCTTTACCTTTTTGTAGTAGTTTTCACATAATTTAAATAGAAAAAAATAGCTGATCTTGTTTTTTTGTAATTAATAAATTATTTTAAAAATATATCTGTTTTGCTCATCCTACCCAATTGGTTCGAATTGACAGCTATGACATCACAAAATAGCGGCTAATCATTCCTAATCTTATTTGAATCGCATAATAAATTTTTTTTTTCGTCTATCTGTACATTCATTGCCTTTTTATTGCCTCTTACTCATTAGATTTCTTCTATACTAGGTTAATAGTTTTGGATTGCTAGCAACTTGCATTGGAATTCCCAGGCACCTATTTAACGTATAAATGTGCCAAAATCATACCTGTTTGTTTACACCTGGTTGCGAAGAGGTGCGACCAAGTGCGCAACTGCTGCTGTGTTTTTTCAGGGTCTTTATATAAATTACCGTGAAGTGGAAGATATTTGATTTAAAAAACAAGTGAATGAAATTTTTTTCCGAGAAATCAATTAAGAATAATTTAATTAAAAATACTAGCGGCCACATTTTGATAGGCAGCCTGGTAGATATATATTCTTCTAATCATAAATATGCGTAAAAGTTTAGTTTTTAGCAAATACTCGATGAGCGCACTAATTCTACGGCCGGATCTCGTACTATCAGCATTGTGCTACTTCTGCAGTTCTATTTAATCTGTGCAACGTGGGAGTTTTTGAAATATCAATTATGTATACAGTTAGTATACTTAATATGGCAGCCGCAAGAAATTACAAGTTATTTGAATAATTAATTATAAAATTTATTAACTTTCAGTGCTTTATTTGTGTATAGGAAACATTAAGAAGGAAGTCAGTTGACGTGCGATTTGCGTAGTACTGTTTAGACCCTGAGATTAGCATCTACAAATAAACAAACTCTTCAACTCTGTATATTCGTAAGTATAGATCCGCCTGATGCATATCAATAACATCTGAGGACTCTGCCATATTCCATTACAAAAATACGAGTAGTTTCCATATTTGTTTACGTTTATTTCCTTTTGCTTTGAAAAGATTATTTGCAATAGAAATCAAATGGGGTACCTTATCTAAACATTGTCATGTTTGAATAGAAAGTAGTACACAATAAAATGTTGCTCTGCTTTCCCCAAATTGGATATACACTTTTGTGTTGTACTCGGTTGTAGTGATATTTATGCTAATGATGTTTTGTGGTTTTCTTTACGAAAAACGTTGTTGATCAAAAGTTTAGTTTTGAAATTCAAATTATGTACATATGTTGTGTATATTTAATTCAATATTTTGTGGTTGCAATTTAAAAACTAAGTACCTAAATGTACCATAAACGTAATGGTATTAGTATCAATGTTTTTCAATTTGCACTATTTGCCCATACGAGTACCTATACACAGTCACAAATTATAAAAAGTTTGTTTAAAACCTATTTTTAACCGACTTCAAAAAAGAAGGAGGTTCTCAATTCAACTGTATTTCTTTTTATGTTTGTTACCTCAGAACTTTCGACTGGGTGAACCGATTTTGATGATTCTTTGAAATTGATTTTTATTTGAATGCTGGTGCTTCCCGTGTGGTCCCATTTCAATTTGGTCCAGTTCTGACAGTGACATCCATGAGAAAACCATATAAATCTTTTATGGAATAGTTTTTTTTTTATTTAATTTTTTTAAGTATTATCACTACATCACTACATACTCGTATTATAAAACAAAGTCCCCCCCGCGTCTGTCTGTCTGTCTGTTCGCGATAAACTGAAAATCTTCTTAACGGATTTTCATGCGGTTTTCACCAATAGACAGAGTGATTCATGAAGAAGGTTTAGGTGTATAATTTGTACCCGTTCGAAGCCGGCGCGAGTTGCTAGTTTAATGCACAGTTCCGTGTACCTAGTGTAGTAAAAGTGTTGTAACTGAAAATTAAAGTTTGTATTCAATTCAATCCTTTTGTTTACAAAGTTGTAAAAACCCTAAAAACAAAATAGCCTTAATTTTGCACCCTTACTTAAGTCTTATTTATTACTTTGTAAATATGCTGTGGGCACAGCATATTAATTTAAATAATAATAATAATAATAAAGCCATTTATTCCAAATCTCACTTTCGATGTGTGTTACAATGTTTGTTAGTAAGTTGTTTCTTAAATTTAAGAAAGGTTGCTTATAATTAATGTTAGTATAATTTATGAGATTTGGACCCCTGTTTGGGTAAAGGCCTCCTCCATCCTTTTCCATGACTCCCTGTCCTTGCCTAACTTTATCCAGTCATTTCCTGCGACGTGTGTTATGTCATCAGCCCACCGTCTTAATTGTCGACCAACATTCCTTTTCCCCATTGGTCCTTTCCATCGTGTGGCTTCAATGGTCCATCTTCGGTCTGGGTATCGTGAGATGTGTCCAGCCCATCTCCACTTAAGTGAGAGTGCGTACCTGAGAGCATCGGTGAGTTTAGTTTTTTGACGAATGTTTTCACTCTTAATTTTTATTATTATTATTTATCTCTTTATTGTACACCTTTAATGTAAAAAAAAAAAAAAAAACAAAAACAAAAACAATACAAACATTCAGGCATATCAATTGGCGGTCTTATCGCTCACGGCGATCTCTTCCAGACAACCTTTGTACGGATATTAACAAATATATTTCAGGGTAGTCTGTGGTGTACTGAGATAGGTTAATATATATTTTAATATATACTTAGAATTTTGTGTATTCTTCTAATTTTCAACATGCTCCTTTCCATTGCTGTTTGACTGGATTTGATTTTTTGTTTTATTTTGTTTGTAAATATCCAAGTTTGGCAACTATACAACAAGCAGGGTAATAGGCATGTATCAAATATTGTCATTTTCATGTGCAAGCTGTAGTTCCCTTTTAGGATTTCTTTTAATGCCCAGAATTTCTTCCAAGTTGCGTTGATTCTTCTTGTTACTTCTTCTTCTTGTTACTTCTTCTTCGTTACTTGACGTTTTGAATGAGATTTGCTTCCCCAAGTAGATGTATTCGCTGACGTATTGTATATTGTTACCTTTTATCACTATCGGGCGTTCGCCATTGTTGGTTAATATCTTAGTTTTATTTACATTCATTTCTAGGTCGATTTTGGAGCTTTCGCAGTCCAGCCACAGCATATTTACAAAGTTATAATAACATTCATTTTAATAGATATTCACTTTAATATTATTATTTACAAAAAAGAAAATACGAATATATTATATTATGTTTGGACATAAGTAAAAATAAAAATTATAATTAACTTGGTAACTAAAAATTGTTAACTATATTGTAATTAACTTATATAAATACATTATAAGACTTTCCAATAAAATTGCAATATCACATTAATAATTTATTTACAAGTACTTATAGAATATTCAACGAATGCCTGCTTTAAAGTACGCGAAGTGAACTGAATTAGGTTGCGTGATCTTTGGTTGTTTCTTCTTTGGCAAATTATATTTACCCCTCTCTACCCAAGGGCTTATACTTAAATCAACTTTACTAATAGCGTCAGCAAGAGCCGCCACTGTTACAACAACTAAAATTATTGACAATGCTATTATTGATCTATCAATCATTTTCGTATACTTTTCTGAGTTTTTAGCAATTTCGTATAAAGTTTTGGAACCTTCAGCTTTGAGAGGCTCACAAGGTGATACTAAAGCAGCATATGGTATCGAGAAGCATACAAGCGCACCGATTAGTGATAGTAGTCCCGAAATGGTCAAGTCCATAGCTGGATTTAATTGTATTTTAGGTTTGATTACTTTTTTAGGTTTCTTGCGAAGGAGCATGCGCCGGTATTCATCCTCCTTGAATAGCTCATCTAGTTTGAAGTATTTAATGAATCTGCAATCAATAATGATTTAACTGTATATATTTGATATTTTTTAGATAAAAGATGTTAATATAACTAAACGTCTATAGTACCAAAATTTGCTTTCTTTATTTTTAAATATTAAAGACTTCATTAAATGAGTATTAAATTTTTTTTAACAACTAATAATGCACATGGTCTGCGTAGTGGTAAAGTATTTTTTTTTAATAATAAAAATGTTTATTTCATCTCCACAAATTACATCATGGTATACAATATACACTTGACAAGACTTTTTTTTTTTAGAAATTCGTAATTTCTGGGAAATTTGGAGTCTAAATTAAACTAGTCTACTATAGATCTCCAGGCCCCCAATTTGATAACATTGTGTAGATTGTCAACATGACAGAAGCGTACATGAGTGTGTGTGAATGAGTAAACGGTAACAAGTTTTATTGTATAATAATGATATATACATGTTTGTGTGTGTGTGTTTAAGGGATATATAATTTTATCAAATATCATTTTTGCTTAATTTTTGTTTGTAATATGTATTATGCAGTGTATATATAATAGTAAAAACTTAAAGTAATATACAAAATTTATTAACATTATTGTAATATAAATAATATATATATATATAGATATTTATTTACATATTGTACATACATATAAATTTATATTTTTACATCTAGGATTTTTTCTGTTTCAGAGTAACTAAGTTTCAGTAACCATTTATGGATTGTATCTTTGCATTCTGCTTTACTACAGTTGGACAAGGGAATTATGTTGTTTACTTTGTTGAACAGCATTGCAATTGCAGCCTTAAAGGTGTCAATAGGGAGTAGCCAAACTTATTACTCCAAAAAGGTCTGGCAAACGAGATCTGCAGCTGAAATAAATATAATATACCCAGCACACGTAGTGTTTGTATACTCTTTGCCCGGCAAGTGTTTGTATACTATTTGCCCAGCAAGTGTTTGTATACTCTTTGCCCAGAACAGGTTAATTGCGGTCTCCTGAACGGTGAAGATGCTTCCCCAATAGGATGTCCGATCTCGAGGGCAGAAATATGCTGTGCCCTCGACATCGGACTCGGAATATATGAAAAATTAAAAACATTTTTGAAATTTTCTTCTTGGCGCCAAAGGTGTTAATAATATTAAAACTTTACTTACTTCTGTATTGCTAAGCGATAGAAAATCATTTCTATTTAACAAAATAATGAGCACATCCAATAAACTGCAACTATATTCACAAAGTATGGTATAATTTGATAAACTTGTGATGGTCCGACGATGATTGCGTCAATACTAATGGTGTCGATGATGACCGAATGTTCGGGAGGTGAAAGATTGGAAGTAATTAAGGAACGATGTCAATTACCAATTAGAGCAACTTGTCTCTTCAAATTATGTGGCACGACTTGATCATTAACGTAATAAATCACAGCATGTTATATTTTACATTAATTTAGATTTTTTTAACATATTATCTTTTCGCCTTTAACAAAATGCAGGCTTGTTTGCAAAGTTCCGGCACCTTTGTTTTTATGAATGATATCCCGGCTCTGAGTGCGACCGATGGGTGACGATCGCACCGGGTGACGGGAATCATTTTGGGTGAGAGCCGGGGAGCCCAATACCGGGGTTGCGGAAGAATGCAATTGCGATTCTCGCTCCCCCGATCATCGGCAAGCAGTGGAACACCGGGGTGGTTTTTGTTCGGTAGGAGTCCGACAGACCCCTTCGGCCCATCAAGGGCGGAGAGCATCCATAAGGAACTTTTACCTCGTTACAACCTTTTACACACTTCATCCAACTTTTTTTAGGAATCCTTCTAAGCCCATCTACAGGGTGTTACAACGTACTGGTGGAGCGCCAATATATTTATAAAATGCATACATAATCGCACCATAATATATTTCGTTATATTATTAATTTCATAGTCTTTATGTAAACCACATTCTGTTTGTCGAATGCAATTAGTGCTGGTACTGCTGTAATATTGCCAATGTACTCGACGATCTCAAGAGATGGCGTTAGCAGTCTTCAAATAATGTAACGCGCTGCACCCTGATTGGTGCAAGAAAAAACGGACATACCCTGCTCTCATCGCTTTTCGCTAAGACGCTAAGAAGACGCCTTTAATATAAAAATTTTGTTCCGCCACGGACTTCAGTTATATTTCTCGTGAAAAGAAGCTGATTTTCCGTTAGTCCTATAGCCGTGTAGTGTTTGGACTCGCTTGTAACCTTTACAAGGTGTATGTGGAGTGCTCTAGTCTTCGATCGTGACCGGCCGGTCAATACCTTGCAAGAGACCGTAGAAACCTCGCCGCTGCTCGCTGCCTTCTGGAGGATCGGGACATGGTCGGTGTTGCAGGTTAGTGCTGGCATGATTGGTTTGATCGATAGAAGTGGTTTACTTCCCTACACCTCGTACGCTAACTGTTGAGCAATCACACCCTGGTCGGGCTATTTACACGCCTGACCATATAATTTGGTCCTTACGAGTACGGATAGGCCAGTGATTCACGTAAATATTGGTGAATTTACTTTTCTATTCATACCATAAAAAAGATTCACGTAATTTTAGTGAATTCTTGCGCCCCATTTTTCCTCGCTCACAGATTTACTTAAAATTGGTAAATTCTGTGTTTAAAACGCACGAGAACTACGTAATTATTGGTAGACTCGTACTTAAATATAATTAATTGTTAGATTTGGTGAATTACGTATTAATTGGTAATAATATCCATTATACTCAATTTAGTTGAACTTATTCATACCTACCCACTTATTTACCGCTCCACCACTGTACTTTACGCTAAGTCATTTTAAGATTTAAATTTAATTTGTGTTTTTACACTAACTAGGTAGATATACCTATCACTTTGTAGTTGTATTGTGATATTATTTTATAAACATGACGGAAAGCGAATCAAGCCGCGAAGTCATGTTGGTTATGTTGAATCAAAAGAAAGAATTATTATTTCAACGTATTAATCGTATGTACACATCGTCGAAAGGTATAATTTCTTTCGATTCATCAACGCGAGCTAACGAGAATTTTCTGGCTCAAACGGAGATGATAGATGAGTTACGCGATAAATTTGAGTCCATTGTTGATAAAATAAATAATATAAATTTGTTATCAAAGATTACGGTCAAGCCCGAGTATTCTTGCCTCGATTCATTTGATGATTTATACTCGAGAGTTAAACGCGTTAAAAATAAAATATTAACCACTTCTAAGGTGCGTTCACTCGAGACCAGTAGCTCGATCAAGTCCGTAGTGAAATTAGAACCTTTAGTAATTCCGAGTTTTGACGGACGCCCTGAAAACTGGAATACCTTTTATCAGTCTTTTAAAGCTAATATTCATTTGAATCAACAGCTTTCTGACTCGCAACGTGTACAGTATCTAATTTCTAAACTCACCCACGACGCACTAAAATTCACTTCCGGTATTATTCCGTCAGGTGAAACATATAAAATACTGTGGGATAGTTTGGTTAAGAAATACCACGACAAACGCTCATTAGGTACATATTATCTCAATAATATACTGGACTTAAAAACTTGCTCGCACACTGCGAACGCTCTTGATACCTTTGTTAGTAAATACTCCGCTTCGATTTCAGCTCTAAAAGAATTAGGCATAACAGATCTAACTGATTTTATTTTTCTTCAATGCGCTTTGAGAAGGATGGATCCTCAAACCATCCAAGCCTTTGAACTTTCGATTCGGGATGTGGAAGTGCCTACGACACAACAGCTTATCGCTTTTATACAAGATCAGGCTAAGATTTTGGAGCGCTCAAACCCGCGAAATTCGTCATATACGAAACCCGCTGCTGTTGTTACGTCGCCCTCACGCGACCGGCGCGTTCATCACACCTCCAAATCTTTTGTCGCCAGTGAGTCCGCTAATAATGCAAATACTCTCACATATTCGGCGCCCGCAGCAGTTACCGCGAATTGTTGTTTGTGTAGTGGTAACCATCGACATTTATATGATTGCGCTCAGTTTAAAAATATGCGAGACGCAAGGGCTAGATATGAGTTTATTAAATCGAAGTACGGTTGCGTTAATTGTTTAAGCACTTTACATAAACTTCCGGATTGTAAGAGTACGTCAGTCTGTTTCTGTAATAAAAGACACCATAGGTTATTGCATTTTGATAGTAATAATTCGCAATCGCATGCGGCTATGGTAAATACCGCCGTCGCGTACTCGCCGCCGCCCGCTCATCGAGCGACCGTTACTTCGCCCGCGCCTTCTCATCGCGCTCACACGACTTCGTCATGCATTCGAGCGCCCCCGCTTGCTACAGAACCAGTTACACATACACAGTCTTACACTTCTTGTCATAAGGGTGATATACTTTTGTCAACCGCTCAGGTATACGCGCGCTCTAAGGGTAGCGCTGGTATCAAATCTGTAGTTAGGTGTTTGATAGATAATGGCTCGCAGAATAATCTAATAACATCTGCTTGTTCTAGTTTATTAAATTTACCGATAATACCGTTGAATAATTCCTATGTTAAAGGTGTTGGTTCCGCTTCAAGTCCGATAATCGGTTATGTTCATTTAGACATTGAATCCCGTATTTATCCGGATCAGAAATACACTATACATGCGCTTGTTGTAGAATGCATTACGGATCAATTGCCTTCGAAATTTATCGATTGTGATCGCGACCTAGATTTTCGTAACCTTCCGCTCGCTGACTTAAGCTGGAATATTCCGGGCAAGATTGATTTATTGTTAGGTGCCCAGCTATTCCCATTTATATACTTAGGAAATATGGTCGAGTGTGGGCCGCGCGCACCGTGTGCTTTATCTACAACATTTGGTTACGTACTTATGGGAGATTACCCGCGTAAAGATATTTTACCTACTGCCGCGTCTTTTTCTGCGTTAGCGCTTAATGATATAGTGCAAAAGTTCTGGGAACTTGAAGAAGTACCCATGAAACGCTTGTTGTCACCAGAGGAGACAGATTGCGAAAATATTTTCACGGCTACCGTGACCCGTGACGACGTAGGTCGTTATACAGTTGCATTACCGTTCTGTAGGGACCCTTCGGAATTAGGTAATTCGCACGCTACCGCTTATCGCCGTTTCGTTTCACTCGAGCGTAAGCTCCGTCAGGCACCGATAGTGCGCGAAAATTATAACAAGGTTATTCAGGATTATATTGATAACAATTACCTCAGTCCTGTTAACGAATCTGAGCTGTCCTCTGATGGTTATTATATACCGCATCACGCAGTAGTCCGACCTGATAAACCGATGCCGCGCATCGTATTGGACGCGAGTGCTAAAACGCATACAGGACTTTCGCTTAACGATATATTACATATTGGACCCAATTTACAGGCCGATCTGTTTTTATTATTGTTAGGTTTTAGATTATTTCCTATTGCAATGAACGCTGATATAAAACAATATTATTTACGGATTGGTGTACCAGTAGACCAACATAAATACCTACGCATTTTATTTAGATTCAACGAATCGGAAAAAATTCGAACTTATGCCTTTAATAGGCAACCTTTCGGTCTCAAGTCAAGCCCTTACATAGCTATGCGCACTGTGCGACAGCTGGCTACTGACATGAGTCCGCTCTATCCTGATGCCGCGAAAGTGGCAGAGACCTGTCTGTATATGGACGATTTGGTTCTTTCTATTGCAAATGAGGATACTGCCACGCAATTAGCTCACAACTTGATTAAGTTTTTCAAATCGGGTGACTTTGACTTAGTGAAGTGGTCTAGCAATTCACCAGTGCTACTTGACTCGCTTCCCGACACGCACCGCAAGTCGCTTGATTTTGATGTTGACAATAATGTCTCTAAGGTCTTAGGTCTCTCATGGGAACCATGTGAAGATAATTTTCATTTCACATGCGCCGCAATTAATGAAAGGTGCACCAAGAGAAACATACTCTCGATGGTTGCACGACTATTTGACGTGCTCGGATTGGTCGCGCCTGTGATTCTCTATGCCAAGTTGTTAATTAAGGAACTGTGGCTCAGCAAGTGTGATTGGGACGATCCTGCACCGGAGCACATACGCACCCGTTTTTTCGCTCTTGCGCAAGAACTTCAAATGCTTGACACTTTAAGGATTCCACGTCATGTAGGCGTCGAAGTTGGTTGTGAATTACGTCTTGTTGCTTTTTGTGATGCTAGCATGAATGGTCTGGGATGTGTCATTTATGCCCATTGTACCTACCCGTCTGGCATTCAAACTCGCATTCTTTGCGCTAAATCAAAGGTTTCGCCAACAAAAATCACTACGCTCGCTCGCTTAGAATTATGCGCTATTTTACTTATGTCAAAATTAATAAAAACTGTGCGAGACACATATGCAACACGTATGACCATTGCCGGGATATACGCATTTTCTGATTCCACTATTGCTTTATCATGGGTTCATTCTTCACCACATCGTTGGTCAGTTTTCGTCGGTAATCGCGTCGCTCAGTGCCAAGAAAACTTGGACTCTAAACATTTTTATCATATTGCCGGAGCTAGTAATCCAAGTGATTGTCTTTCGCGTGGTATGCTTCCATCGCAACTTTTGACCCACGATTTGTGGTGGAAAGGTCCTCCGTGGATTCGCAGCTCATCTGAGAAGTGGCCGATTAAGCCATTCTCGCTTAATAATTGCTCTGTCTTGCCTGAACTCAAGGCAAATGTGTTGGCTGCCATTACTCACACAGAGCCGCCGTTGCTGTGTACGTTAGCACAACGTGTTTCTTCTTGGGAAAAGTTGCTACGTATCACCGCATATGTATTAAAATTCGCAAGACCTAAAGTTAAGGTCGAACCTCGTTCTATAGCAGGGTTGACAAGTGCTGAGAATGCGTTAATTCTCGCCGTTCAATCTGTGCACTTCTGTGAAGATATCAAATTGATCAAGGCTGATAAATTACCTTCAAAAAAGCTGCAAAGCCTCTTCGTCTTCTTAGACAAACAAGGGATTTTACGCATTGGAGGAAGACTTTCTGGATCAATGCTTCCTTTCGAAGCTAAACATCCGGTTCTTCTCCCTAAACGCGATCATGTCGTTGACTTAATAATACAGCATTTTCATGTTGTTAATTGTCACACCGGACCTGGACTTCTTATGTCTATTATACGACAACGCTACTGGATCTTGGATGCCAGGACTGTTATCAGGTCTAAGTTGCGAAAGTGCAACACTTGCTTTAAATGCAACCCAACGCATCCAACGCCTATAATGGCTGATCTTCCTGATTACCGTGTTTCAGAGGCCAAGGCATTTTGTCACACTGGTGTAGATTACGCTGGTCCGATAAGGACAATCCTTTCTCGCCGCAGAGGTCAACATGCGCAAAAGGCGTACATCGTTCTTTTTGTTTGCATGGTCACACGTAGTCTACATATTGAAGTGACCAGTGATTTAACTACTGAAAACTTTCTAGCCGCCTTTAAACGCTTTATTTCCCGTCGGGGACCAGTTTCATGTCTCTATTCCGATAATGGATCTACTTTCATCGGTGCGAAGGCACATTTAAATGAGCTGTATAGTTTTTTATTGAACTCTAGCTTCAAAAACGCGCTGTCGAATGAGTTTCTCTCTCGACGCATCGAGTGGAAGATGATTCCCCCAAGATCACCAAATTTTGGTGGGATGTGGGAAGGGAATATAAAGAGCATGAAAACGCATTTATATAGAGTAATAGGAAGTCAGTTACTTACATACGAAGAACTGCAAACTGTTCTTACTCAGATAGAGTGTATTCTTAACTCTCGTCCATTGAGCGTATTATCGTCAGACCCTTATCCTGAGGTGTTAACTCCCGCGCATTTTTTGATGTCTACTCCGTTGCAATATTTACCCGCTGCTGATTTGTCAGATCAACGATTGAGTCTGTTAGAACGTAAAAAGTTGTTAGATAGTATGGTCCAATCCTTTTGGAAGAAATGGCACTTAGAGTATTTGCACACGTTGCAAGTTAGGCAAAAATGGGCTACTCCCGACAAACCGGTAGAAATCGGAACTGTTGTTCTTCTTGAGCAGGAGAATTCTCCACCGTTGCATTGGCCGTTAGGAGTAATTACGGACGTGTTCAGAGGCTCTGATAACGTTGTACGCGTGGCGATAGTTAAAACGCAAACTGGAATTTACAAACGCGCTGTAACTAAATTATATCCTATTCCTACACAATAAATTCAACTTAGTTTAAACCTTATTCTTAGTTTAAGCCGCTATATTTATCATATTTATTATTTAATCGCATAATGCATGTGTTACTCTCAGTCAGTTAGAAAATTCGCGTGTTTTGAAACATCTTGTGATGTTCCAAGGCGGGGTGCATGGTGGAGCGCCAATATATTTATAAAATGCATACATAATCGCACCATAATATATTTCGTTATATTATTAATTTCATAGTCTTTATGTAAACCACATTCTGTTTGTCGAATGCAATTAGTGCTGGTACTGCTGTAATATTGCCAATGTACTCGACGATCTCAAGAGATGGCGTTAGCAGTCTTCAAATAATGTAACGCGCTGCACCCTGATTGGTGCAAGAAAAAACGGACATACCCTGCTCTCATCGCTTTTCGCTAAGACGCTAAGAAGACGCCTTTAATATAAAAATTTTGTTCCGCCACGGACTTCAGTTATATTTCTCGTGAAAAGAAGCTGATTTTCCGTTAGTCCTATAGCCGTGTAGTGTTTGGACTCGCTTGTAACCTTTACAAGGTGTATGTGGAGTGCTCTAGTCTTCGATCGTGACCGGCCGGTCAATACCTTGCAAGAGACCGTAGAAACCTCGCCGCTGCTCGCTGCCTTCTGGAGGATCGGGACATGGTCGGTGTTGCAGGTTAGTGCTGGCATGATTGGTTTGATCGATAGAAGTGGTTTACTTCCCTACACCTCGTACGCTAACTGTTGAGCAATCACACCCTGGTCGGGCTATTTACACGCCTGACCACGTACCACCAGTCTAATAAGCTCCGTTGTGGTAAATAAGCTACAGACGCTTTACATTGCAGTTTTTCTATCAACCTATTACAACATATAGTCACAGAAACATTTATTGTATGGTCTAGTTTGTTATTACGGTGGCATATTAAATGCATGCACGTAAAGAAATGTGAAACTATCGAACGCCAATATATGACGTGATTTTTTTAGGAGATCTATGGCGTATCTATGGCATATTTATATTATCTAAGATGTCTACTAATGTTATAACAAAGCGTAAGATAGAAATTATGTCAGTAAATTATAAAGACCTCGACCTACAACTGAAGCGTGAAGGCGAAGGGCAAATTCAAAATTATATACACAATATTTAATATGCAAAACTTAGAAATTTATTTTATAACTTACATTACTTCTGCAAGGTGACTCTAGCTAGTAATTTACCGCACCCATAGTTTTTAGGTTAAATGCAATGATAGTTATGTCACTAAGAGTATTTTGATTGATTGTAAAACTTCTTGGGCCCTCATACTACTAAAGCCTATGGATTCCACGACAGTTGACCGTTTATCGGCCAAACCTATTAAAATAATGATATTCTCGTGTTTAAGTATGCATCTACGATGTCTAATTATGCGAGATCCCGAGATGCGTAAATTAACAGTTTTCAGGTAGAGTTCAAAATAGAATTTCCATTTTATTTACAACAGTCAAATCAAATTTTTCGAAGTCCTTGGAGTGTTCATGAATTATTCTGCAGTGAATGCATGAGTAGTGGCACTTGCTACACACTGCATTTACTTTGACAAAACAAAATTTAAATAATTTAGTTATTATATATCATATTTATTTCTAGGTTAAAGACACATATCATCACTAATATTTTTGATTTAAAAAATTGACTTAAAATTTAAAATATATAATAAACGTAATTATAATCACTTCAGCACATAGGGTTATGTGAGGAAGCGATTATAATATAATACCGTTGTTTTTATTATAAGCAAATGACTAATTAACCCATTAGATTATTATATTTCTGGTCATTATTTTTCCTACCCAAGGTTGCCTGGAAGAAATTGCATTTAGCGATAAGGCCCCCCTTTGTACATCTCAATTTTTGTAATCTTACTTTAAGCAATATTTACTGGTGTACAATAAAGTTTATTCTACTTTATTCTATTGTAACCCGAATAACGATTTTATCAAATAAGCTCGCCATTTGCGCTACCTGTAGGTCAGCACTCAAACAAGCTTATACTCCCTAACGTAGTGCGCCATTAAAACAAGCTGGATCAGTGAAATCTCAGCCATTGGCACGGATGGTTTTATAACTCGAATACATAATTTATTGCTTTTATCAGCCAGGATGTAAGAACACAGTTACTGAGATTCTCTAGGATCAGTTTGAGAAATTTTGTGCTAGAGAATATTGAGATGAAAGTCTTTCTTCTAAAGCTTTTGGATTGCGAATAAAAATCACTATATATATATATATATATATGCTTAATATCTGTTCTGTGTAAGTCTTAGTTCACACTAATATGACTTTTTCCTGATCTCATTAATCGTAGTTGACAGTGAATTCACTATAGGGTATTGTTTGTTTTAAAAAAACTTTTGGCGTACAGAATGACCATTTCATTTTTTTTTTATTTGGAATCAATCGAATCTGTTTTTTGTCATTCATTTTGAATGCTCATGCTCTAAAAACTCTATGTATAAATTTTACATCATAGTTAGGTATTTGATTACATCTTAGCCGAGTTTGAAGCAATTTGCAAGAATGGTAAGTGCATATCGAAATGGTAATTAAGAGGATAGTGAGAGGGTAATTTAAGTTAGATGCATATGTCTGTGTCAGTTCCAAAAAAAAAATTAGAAGTTCCAAAGGAAATTACCGGTTTTAACTCAGTTTCAAGGCCAGTGTTATTTTAGATTTTCTTATTTTTTTGTGTATTTGATGATTTCTACAGCTGTTAACCAGTTCTCAACTCTTCTCGTGAATTATTTGGAAACTGTCACGAATTCGATATATTTGATAAATTGAAGCTGCGTATGATAAAACGTTTTAAATACTGCTCCATGTATCTGTCCTACCATTTGCACATTCATGTCTTGCTTCATGGCTAGGAATAAAGTTATCCCTCTAGGATACTGAAAACTGTAGCAGAGGTATCGTAAAACTGACTACTAGTTTAGCATAGTTTTTACTATCCTAATTCTGATTTGACTTGTTGATTCTTTGATGTATTAAGTTAGTAGTGTTACAACTTTTCAAAGTAAACGTGTTAATATGTTAATACAAATGCAAGGGTAATGCTATTATAATTACGTACAAGTTAAATTGTGTACATGTATGATATTTGAAAATGGTTGAACAGATTTTTACTTACTTTTCTACAAACTTGTTTAAGAACCATTTAAATTAAATAAGTAAAAAAAAATAGGCAGTAATAAGGAGCTGACAGAACTCAATGTTTAGAGGCTTAGCGTGACGGTCACCAGTTCAGTGCTTTTTCCCCAAAGCTAATAACAAACGTGCCTAAAGAAATTTTCCCTTCAAAAAGTATGCACTATTATTAAATCAATCCATCAATTTATGAAATTGCTTCATTACAACAAACACACAGACAGACAAGTTCAAACTTGTAGCACTCTTTTTTTATGCATCGGGGAAGTAGTTACACGAACTTGGTCAATTGGTCTTGAGTGTGGTTCTTTTAGAAATCATAAAAGTCATTTCTCTTTTTGTATATAATAAATTATTAGGTAGTTGCTATATAGCTGCTTGTTTATGGTTTTATTTGTTATCTGGAACGAAATCGGCATTTAACCAATGGTTGTCAGAATTAGTTTTCATTATATACATAATGAGAGCCGGTAGACACTGAAGTGAACATCCTTTAAATAAATAGTAGGATACAGACCTATTAATGAGTGAGTGGTTACACAATTTTAAAACTTGGTCTAGCTGTGACGAATTGGGGTCTATATAGTAAGCCAGTAGGCTCAAATAGGCTAATAATGCCGTGTTCCACTATTTAAAACACGATTCGTTTTGCTTACGGACGGTAAATCTTTCATTGAAAATTCAACCAAATTTTACCGTTCGTAAGCAAAACGAATCGTTTCTTGTTTATTGGAACGCGGCTAGTCGTAGAATTAATATTATTTATTAAATGTTTCAAAAGTACATTTGGCTATTTGACAGTTGTAACGATAAAATATGAAGTGTGTTGGTTATGATAGCTTAGCTATAGAATTTTTTTTTTGCATTAAAATAAATTGTAAATATTATTTTTGCAAAATAAATTTGAGATTTTATGTCTGTGGCTTACAAAAACCAAAACGCGAGCGGCCATGATTGAGCATCGTGTGGCGTCACATTTTATAAAACAAAGCATCGTGTGTTCTGTCATTCGTGGTTTCCAGAGAATAATCACTAAAATATTTCGATTTGTGCTTGTAAGAGGTGTCACGAAATGTCGTCAGGCTTTACGAAAGCTGATAGTGCAAATCTACCTAAAGTCGATTCATTTATGGTCGCAAATTTTTTTTGTGTCAAAACAACTTTTTTAACATTTTTTGAAAAGTGACATTTTATCATTAAACACATCTATCCCACAAAATTTTTACTGGATACGTCACTACATATTACAAAACAAACTGTTCGCGATAAACTGAAAAACTACTAAACTGATTTTCATGCAGCATAATAGACAGAGTGATTCATGAGGAAGGTTTAGGTGTAAATTTAGGTGTGAATAGCACCCAGTCGCCTATCCTTCAAGGCGAAGGTACGAGCTCTCCTCCCTGAAAACCTAGCAGGATCATCACATTAATACTTTATATATAATAATGTGTATGTAAGTATACATGTATGTATCTTTTTATGTATGTGTATATGTATATGTGTATATATTCCCATATGTAACTCCTCATTTCTTTTTTGTTGTGGTATTTATTTGTGTTTCATTTATTCTAATGTGTATAATCTGAATTTAGTGCACCTACTTCACCCATTTCTACACCACCCTAGGGTAGACTGGTAGAGAATGCCTATGGCATTAAGTCCGCCATTGTACATTTTTGTGCATAAAGTTTTACTAAACAAATAAATAAATTTGTTAAGATTTTGTGTAAATTGATTGAAATATGTTGATAATTGTTGAAGATGTCTCTGCTACCCGTGCGAAGCCGGGGCAGGTTGCTAGTTACTGAATATGATTGTGTTATTCGATCTTCTAAAAAATACGTACGTAATCACAAAATGTAATAAGGTATCAGTCGTAAATTGTGAATAATGTGACATATCATTAAGCATGGAATATCTGCACGATATTCTATGAATTATTCATAAAAAACCTCCGAACAACATCACACACTGTTTTCAATAGACCGCTTCCACCATTATTAATGTTTCACAATAGGGCTCAAGTTAGTTTAGACGAGGCAAGTTCGCGTTAAATGCTGAATTTTAAAAGAACTCTATTTTGCAAGAAAATGTAACGATAATAGGGTTCAAGGTAAAGTGGACACTGGAATCTCATTGGTGCGACACAATAGGATTCCATCAATCATGGTAAGATTACAAGGTTGACATGACATCAATGCTGAGTTGGGGTATGTTTTAAAATTCGAATGAGTTTTTTTTTTCTAATATAACGGGATGTGTTGAGAAGATTTTGTAAAGAAAGCAATTCTTGATGTTTATATCTTTAATCTATGATTATACCGTAATGTTTAAGGAAAACTTGGAAGGTATATAAGCATGTTAAGAATTAGTAAATTAAAACCTAAAATAAAATGTTATTAATATGGTTATATACCTGTACTTGTCTGGCGGAGGGTCGGCCTGGTGGCCTTTAATACAGATTTGAGCTACAATAGACACCAGTCTCTATAATTTGTATACCCTATGACTGTGATGTGATGTATTAATATTATATTTGTTATTGTTTATATTTGATAGAGTAAACAATTATAAACGCAAGCTTGAAACCAAGTTGATACGAACGTAAGAAATTAGAATTGAATTAATTCGTGGGAGAGCCATTCTTCGGCATCTCTGGGCCAGCTCGACCGGAGTGATACCACGGCCTCACAGAAAACCGGCAGTGAAGCAACGTTTGCATTGCTTTTCGCTGCGTGAGTGAGGTAACCGGAGGTCCTAACCCTCTCTTCCCCCTCTTCCCCTACTCCCACCTTAAAGAGCGACAACGGACTTGTGACTCTTGAGTTGCAGGTATCCATGGGCGGCGGTAGTAATTTACCATCAAGTGACCCGTCTGCTCGTTTGCTCCCTATACCATAAAAAAAAAATCCTTACATTAGAATGGAATGAAAAATAATCTACAAAAATTTTGAGTAGTCCGACAATAAAACCGTTCCCGGTGCTTATAAACACTTGCAACAATAACACAGTTAATCCTGGTTAAAAGGACACATTTTATGAGTAGTCCCAAAGTATTTAAATAAGCTATCACGCATCGATTTTTTGATGACCACAATAACTTAATCGTAGTGAGTAGACAAAGGCCGTGTCGCAGAAATATTGCGATATTTAAATTTTCCTTTTAAATAGCCTCTTGAAAATACCTATAAGCAATAAAAATGTCTTAGAACAATAACTGGGATTACATAAACAAATAAAACTCAAGAAGACTGTTAAAGTATTTTATCTGTTATGAATATAATCCTCTTTTTATAGCGATATTAAAATTGGACTGAATTAGGGTTGTGCACATTCCAAGCGATGCTACTATACCTTTAATGTTGACCAAACTACATTTCTATTATTTCTCATATCATATTATTTATGAGAATTATTCCCAGTCTATTAAACACTCTCTTTTCATTTAAAACCTACATAATATTCTCAAATTATTTTCTAATGGCATCAGATATCTGAATTAAAATCAATCGGGTTTCCTAGTAGTCACTGAAGAGGTCCACTATCCACCCCCTGGCTCCATTGTCAGAACAGCTAGAAGATGTTGAGTTATAGACTTCTAAGATTTGTTCACGTAGTCTGTTAGTAAGCTAGTACAAATATAAGCGTGTTGAAATAAATGATAATTCCCAATTTCTATGACCTAATAACCTTTTAATGTATAGTTCTTCCGTTTTGTATAATATACTCTTAAGATAGAAGAAATATGTACTATAGCTTTGAATGAGCGACCGTATTTATTTTTAACTGTAAATGAGACATAAAATCTTAAGACGTGTTCGGAAGGATTATCTTTGCTGCCCCTCATTTTTATTATTTTAAGGGCTAATTCTGAACCCTTCCTTTACATCTGACGTCGTTTTAAAGTCACTTGAATCCATAACCTTTTTTTTTCACTGACTACACTAGATGTTATTCTAAAGAGATTTTTTGATATGAAAATAATTTGCTCTCTTTACAGCGCACCTTCGATATAATATGAAGAGTAACAGATCAAAGCATATTTACTCCGTCCACCGAAATAAGATGGTACGAAACGGATTTTTAATCTTTTTTAAAAATTCTAACTCATGTCAAATTATGAGTATTACTTTTTATTATATAAAAGAACCAAAAGTACCTCCGGAAATCAGGATAGCACCTAGTCGCCTTTCGTTCAAGGCGAAAGTACGAACCCACATTTCGCGGAACCTAGAAGAATCATCACAACAGTAATATATATATATATATATATATATATTTAACGTGTGTATGTTTATTTGTATGTGTATGTATGTATGTATAGGTATATATATTTGTTCTCCTGTCATCTTTCCTAGTTCCTTTTTTCTTTCTACTTAAACCTAGTGCACCTATTCACTCATTTCTGCACCACCCTAAGGTAGACTGGTAGAAAATGCCTACGGCATTAAGTCCGCCATTGTACATTTTTTTGTGCATAAAGTGTAAATAAATAAAAAATAAATAAAAGTACATAACGTTTCATACAAAATTAAGTCTAAGTACGGATATAATAAAAAATATAATTAATATTATGGCTTATGCCTTTATATCAAAAGTTATATTGACGGAGTTAATACGCTTTGATCTGTTACTCCTCATATGTCATTCATAATTTAGAAAATTTAAAAACTAGATTGTATGTATTATTTATGATTTATGTTTTAACAAAAATCAAATCATAAACTCAAGTCCCATTTCCAACATTAAATTAATTCGTGAAACGACAAAGTGGTCGAGCAATTTAACTTCTGTGGACTTTCGCTTCGCCCAGGGGACGCGGGACTTTGATTGATGACTTAAGTTTCATCTGTTGGCCTTTTGAATTAGACTACGTTTTCGAATATAAGTTATTTCAATGGTTTTGGTTGAATCTTATTATGCTTATAATCTTTTTATAAGAATGACTGCTACATGTATGTGTTAAATTCCATAAAAAAAATATTTTTTTTTTTTAATTATAATTAAGGAGAGTCGTTTTGAAAGCCTTCTCTTTTTTATATTTGTGATAGAATGCATAATTCCATTTCATAAATAGTAATCGATCGATTTGATTAGCTACATGCGGCGATACAAAAAGGCATATGGACATCAGGCGTGTCGAACATCGTAAAATATACATTAAAAAATTTAGGCCTAGAACATGAATTTATTACTATTACTCACCACCTCACCAATCTGTATTCAATTCTCAACTCTCCCACCTCTCCTACATATCTTACCTCCATTCTCCAGTATCTTTGCTCTAATCATCACAGAAATCTCCGCTTTTCAAACAATCTTCTCCTATTATGTCCCAGCCATTCATCAGCGTGTGTCAACTCTGCTTTCATTATTCAGTCTGTCCTCCTCTGGAACGCTCTACCGCAGGAAATCAGGATGGCACCTAGTCGCCTATCATTTAAAACAAAGGTTCGTGCTCTCTTCTTCAGTAAACTAGCAGAATCATCAGAACAGTAGGAAAAAAAATATGTTTATGTATCTATTAATTATATAACTATATTTATATATTCATGTATGTATCTATGTAAATATTTATTTATTTCTTTTTCGTGTATATATATTTATTTCTTCTGATATTACACTCATCCGTATGCTTCCCAATGCACCTACTTCATTATTTTCTACACCACCTTAAGGTAGACTGGCAGAGAATGCCTTTGGCATTAAGTCCGCCTCTGTACATGTTGTGCATAAAGTATTAAATAAATAAATAAATAAAAAACATTCACATTCAGAAAAAGACATTCACAAAAACAACAATCTTAATTAAAACACGTTTACTAAGTACAAGACTTATATTCTGTACAATGCATTGGAGAATGTCGAGACAGACCCACATTAATACGATATTAGTCAACTTCGGATAGCGTAGCCCATTGTACGAGCCAATAAATAAATCAATTGTGAATAATACCGCTAGACAAGACTATTCTATTCCATAGACAGTATGAAAAATAGAACGTACAAAAGATATAAACCTGTTCGAGATCCAGAGAATAATTGTTACAATTTGTATTGACGTATATTCTAAGATTTATTTTTAACTAGCAGCGCCCCGCGCTTTTCCCCGCGTAAGTGCCGACCCCGTGGGAATATCGGGATAAAAAGTAGTCTATATGTTGATCCAGGTCAGCTATTTACATACCAAGTTTCA
This sequence comes from Callimorpha dominula, assembly GCA_949752705.1. NCBI lineage: Eukaryota > Metazoa > Arthropoda > Insecta > Lepidoptera > Erebidae > Callimorpha > Callimorpha dominula. The sequence continues at coordinate 14,354,979 of OX457011.1, forward strand.
TCGCAATCGGTTCAGTAGTTGTGGCGTGAAAGAGTAACAAACATCCATACATCCATCCAAATTTTCACATTTATAATATTAGTGGGATGAAGTTTGAAGAAATGCCAACATCTATTTCGTATAACCATATACATGATAAGAAATGTGTGGTCATATTTTGGAGTCATATAGTAGACCCCGTGAATAACGTAAAAACGCTAACAATTTTATGAAATTCATGATTTCTAATACAGAAATCTTATATTGAAACTGAAAAATTGACCGACAAAGCTAATATTTCTAACGAGGGAGAGCATGAATGAAACTGTAGGTATTTAATGCCAAGGATGTTGATCAAATGTCCACATTTTTCGGAAAATGTTTGCGTAAAAAAAAACTTTTGAAACAAAAAAAAAAATTATTTCAAAATCTACTGTTTTTCAGGCTAAATTAACTATTTGTTGGTTTTACATAACGCTCCTAAAAATTGACCATACCTTTCTATAACACTCTGTGTGTACAGTCATATTTCTTCCAAAATATTCAGAGTTATCGTAGGCAACAATCTAGATTGATATATTGAATATTCTAAATTATATCATTCACAATATACAGCTCTATATATAAAATTAAACTTGATGAAGGCTACCTTTTTGCTAAATTCTACCATCTGAAGGTATAATATAATTCATATAAATATGCATAAAAATCTCACCCAGCTTAGTTATAACGATTTACTTTTTGTTCAATATTCAATAAAATAATGCACAATAATAAAAAGGCTAAAATAATTATCATGTTCGGCCCTAGATGGCGTAAGCGTCAAAATAAATCGCACAATGGTGTTGTTCACAATCATTGTATTTATGTATACACAGCTGTTCAATAAATGCCTCGCGCTGACATACTACCGTACTTTTATTGCAGTATCACTGGAATCTAGGCACTTTGTATCGATATTGTACACTTTTAAAAATACCTTAAAAACATTATCCAGAACACAATTTCATCGTGGAAGAGCCATGTTTCGGCACGTATGGGCCGGCTCGACCGGAGTGATACCACAGCCTCACAGAAAACTGGCAGTGAAGCAATGCTTGCATTGCTTTTCGCCGCGTGAGTGAGGTCACCGTAGGCCCAAACCCTTCCCTCTCCCCCCCTTCCCCTACTCCCACCTTAAAGGCTGGTAACGCACTTGTGGCTCTTGAGTTGCAGGTGCTCATGGACGGGGGCAGTCATTTATAATCAGGTGACCCGTCTGCTCGTTTGCCCCCTATACCATAAAAAAAAAACAGATTCTTCTCAACGCTCACTTTTGTTGTACAGTCAAATTTGGCTTAGCTGCTTTCAAACACTGCCGCCATTAATTTTTGTGGAATAGTTTCATTTATACTTAGTTTAAATATATTTCTAAAATATCAGTCAGAAAAATTCACCAAACGTGACGCCTCTACTCATATTCCTATTCTGAAAGCAGGTGGTATATTCGGTACAGTCGATATAAATAAAGAGATTATGTTTGCATGAAATGTACTCGTACTCTCAGTCTACAATATCTATGCTATGCAGTAGTTTAAGTCAGGTTTAAATGATTAATTATTGTTCTTATGTAAAAGACATTATACATAATTGTTAGGATTCCGTTGCTCAAAAGGAAAAACTTTATAGAATCACTTTGTTTTCGGTCTGTCTGTCTGTTAAGACCCTTTTTTAGGAACATGCGCAGGCATCAAGTTGAAATCAATATAAAATACTTATGCCTAAGAGTCTGCTTATTTTTTGAAAGACAATCTTTACTTTGCAGTTCTAAAAATACTCGCCCATACATCGATTTACGACAAAGTCAACTTTTCAACCGCAAAACATAAGCTTGTAATCACATATTTGTTGTCATATAACAATTATATGACAACAATATATATTTTGACTGGCCTGTTGGTCTAGTGGTTAGTGACCCTGACTACTAAGCCAGAGGTTGTGGGTTCGATTCCCACCCAGGACAAATAATTGTGTGATGAACACGATAATTTGTTCTGTGTCTGGGTGTAATTTATCTATAATATGTATGTATTTAGAAATATATAAGTATGTTTATCAGCAGTCTGGTTACCATAGTTACAGGCTTTGCCTAGTTTGGGATCAGACGGCCGTGTGTAAGATGTGTGGAGTTATTATTATTAAAAAAAAAAATATATAGGTCAATGAGAGATACCCTGATTTTGTTTTAAAATGTGTGTTAAAATTTACTAAAATATGAAACTTAAATGAGTTATGTTTTGATTGCGTTTGCTTTTAAGTTTGATTTTTTTACAGCCTCAAGTGACCGCATACATAAGTATTTGATGATAATTGCAACTTGATACCTACACGCGTTTTTGAGACAGACAACGAAGTAATCCTATAAAGCTTCCTTTTTCCATTTGAGGGACGGAACCTTAAAAATTAATTACTAATCCCACCTTCGGTAACACAAGGTCATAACTGCACTTTTTGCAATTTTACAGAAGAGCCATTTTCTATTATTTCTTACATTCAATGTCGTAAAATTATGCTTATAATGCATTGCTCTTTATATGAAATAAGCCACATGCTTTTGTGATTCGGTGCTTGTTTTTTACAGAAGTTAAATATCTGTTTTTGAATTTATTACATGTATGGCCTTGTCTTACCGAAGGTGTGAGATTATCTAAGAATGTAACAATGGATTTACATAACAGATAGGTAACGCAAGTGTTGCTATCTGTACATCACCAGTGCATGTTGATAAATGTGTTTGGTGAGCTGTCAATACTGTGCCTGCGTTAATATATGGCCTCTGTTATGATTTACGATCGTCACTTCATTAGCTGTGCCAGCTCTATCTCATATGTACGTTTAGATATTATGATGTCTGAATATACTAACTACGGTTTACTTCTACGTTTTGAACTTTTATACACATTATTACTAATAGAAAAGTGGATTACTTAGGATGTAATAAAGGCTAGGTTTCTATTCTACCAAGTTTTTGAAGTGAAAACTTCTTTAGGCACGTTTGTGCACTTTTGCTATGAGGAAAAAGCATTGAACTCGTTACCGTTACGCTAATAATACATATATATATCCACTAGAAGGCGTTAATCTGAACATTGATTTTTGTCAGCTCCTTATTATATATATGTATATATATATATGCTTAATATCTGTTCTGGGTAAGTCTTAGTTCACACTAATATGACTTTTTCCTGATCTCATTAATCGTAGTATAAAATGTATATATGTGTGTATGTGTTTTCACTTCTGTCTGTGCTGACAGGCAGTCCTACGACGTACATTCTTTTTTTAATCTTTAGCGTTCCACGATATAGTTATGTATGTGTATGTGTTAGTATAGTACGTGACGGTACATGACGAAACAAAAATTTTTAAAATATCGAAAATGTGTGGGTGGATGAAGAATCTTCTACCTCACGGACTCGATGGTGACGGGCTTGCACCTCTGAACCAGTCAGCCTGTAACTACAGCCAGTGCAACCTGGTGGAAACGTCAGGCAATTCAAAGGTATGTGTACTTATTACGTGATCGCGTTAATTCCCGTACATATGTATAATTATATTCTACTAAGATTTTGAAATTGGTGGGTGTTTTTTCTTTTATAGTATTAATCGACATTCTTAATCAGAATTAATTCTGAATAATTTGAACACATGTTATAGGTGGGCACTGAAAATTAGTACTGACGTGGCATTTGTCCATCGCAGGAGGGTCCACCTATTTTCTAGGGCACGGTGTACAACTTACCCTCAGTAACATAAAAAATTCTTTTTTTTTGTAATCAACATTCAAAGACACGTGGTCGGATACGTGGCATTGACGCGTCATGTGACATGTCAGTGTCATGTAACAAATGACACGTCAAGAAAATGTTACTTGTTATTAATAATTGTAATTGTTTTTTATATTCTTTTATATTTCTATTATATTTTTATTTGTTGTATGCTGTGTTTTACAGAACAAATCATTTTTCTTCTTCATCTTTCTTATAACCATTACGTTGATAAAGAGCGTTTTGTTATATTTCCTACTTTTATTACTTTTAACAATTTGATAGTTACTATTTCAGTCATAAACTCAGTATACTATAGTAAGCATACTATATTAATGATTTCAGCTATAAATCAGAAGTTGTTTTTTTTATTAACATCAACTATTCTTCTATCGTTAATTTGTGCACAGAAAAGTGTTACACTGTAAATCATGCCTGTTTGTTAAGAAAGCAATGTTTGATCACTGATATGATTAAAAATGTTACATATTATAGAATGTTATTCGATAAAACCTGCATGTTTTATACAAGTATTAAGTGTATAGATAAAAACAATGCTCTCTCCACATGAACAAGGAAATCAATATCAAATAGCAACATTGAAATTTATTTCTTATTGCGTGTCTAGTAATACCTTTGCACAATATAATGAATATATTTTAAGTTTTATAATATTTTATTCAGCTAGATGAAAACCCGGCTTTGCTCGGATGAAGTTTGACTCATAAAGTCATACACAATCTTTTACAAAATGTAGGTAGCGTGAATCGGCCTTAACGAACTCAAGATGGCATCCGAGTGGCCAATGTGGCGACTCCCATTTGCACCATTAGAATTTAACAAAATACTCGACAGTCAGAATTTTGCGGATATATGTTGTCGACTCGAAATCATTATTTTTTTATGTTTTATTATTCAGGTAAGGTTTCAATCGAGTCTACCGTACCCCTTGACCAAATTATTATTATAGATAACTCATAGTGATTGACTCAATGTATATTGCTATTACATGGGCACATTCATTAGATAAAATATTACTGATTATTAAGCTACAGTTACTATGTCGTAGCAATCATAATTAATGTTTTCTTACTTTGTTGCTTTTGTGGTTATATAATCTATACTTATAATAAATGTGTAGCGGAACGAATTCTGTACATATATTTAAAAAAATTGACTGAGGGGTATTAAGATATCGAAACTGATGCCGAATATGCGTTTCAAACAATTTTTGCCTGTCTGTCTGTCTGTCTGTCTTTCTGCCTGTCTATTTGTATGTTCACGATAAACTCAGAAGTTACTGAAGGGATATGCTTGAAACTTAGTATGATAATAGTTTGAGTGCCTGCGCAGGTTATAGGGTACTTTTTATCCCGGGTTAAACTTTGGTTCCCACAGGAAAATCAATGAAAGCTGTAATAACATTGTAACGTTAGTAGAATGTATATACTTATTTCGAACTATTTTACAGCGAGCGTTTAACTTATCTGGTGTAGAGTACGATTTCTACTAGGTTGGGTGCCGGATCGAATCCCTCTTTGACAGTCTTTTCTAAGTTCTTGCACTTTTTTTAAATATAAACTAATTTACTTTTTTGAATTAGGTATCGTTTTTAACCCACGAAAAAAAGGAGGTTCTCAATTCGACCGGTTATATACATATTTCTTTTTTTTTATGTATCTTCAGCCGTTATTTATGGATCGATTTTGATTATTCTTTTTTGTTAGATAGGGTATACCTCAACTGACCATCCATGACAAGGAAGTAGGATCTGATGATGGAATGGCTTATTGCATAGTACCTCTTTCTCCAGGCAGGATTTTTTATACTGTATTGGCGGTGAAACAACCTGGAGCGTACAAAAAAGGTTGTTTTGGTTGCTATATTCGTCTCATACACCCACGGCCACTCTTAGCGTACGCATGAGAGCGCGAGTGAAAAGGTTCCACCTGGAAGTTTTTCTAAAGAATCCACACCGTCACCTCCTCCTTGCGCGAGATGTTCTCCTCGCAGAAAATCGTCATAAAACAACTGTAACGACCTAACATCTCGATTCGTCCGACCAATTGGGAGACTCTTCCTGTAGTCAGAGTCCGAGGGGGACTGTGCCGCTTCCTAGAAACTATGGGCCCCCTCGGTATACCTAAAAGATAAATGTTTGCTTCTGAGCTTTGTTTAGTCACGGTGTAACTTAAGATTTCACACTACTGTAACCGAACGGAAAATAAATGGTCTGAAAGTGTAAAAAAAAATGTGTGTGTCAGCTCCGACGCACGACTGGAGTTTACAATTTACTGGAGTCTCTCTCTCTCTCTCTCTCTCTCTCTCTCTCTCTCTTTCCTTCCCTCCCTCCCTCCCTCCCTCCCTCTATATATTCTGTATATATTTTCACATATAAATAACATAAAGGTATACACATATCTACTTACATGCGTCGAGAATAAGGAGTAAACTCCAATAAAGCATAAAAAGCACAATAAAGCGTTACGCTGCCCTCCGATCACTAAATTTTACTCTTCATATTTTTATTTTTCATACCGGGCGCCTTATATGCAAATCGATTCTTAAGGAGTAAACTCCAAAACTTCACCGGTTACATGTCAATAATTCAGCTTAGATGTAATTTTTTGGCGATAGTGTCTGCCATGCATTTATTATACTAAAATACTGTAATACTAAGAAAGTGTTACGTTAAACTAACAACTAAGTCATAGATGCTTTAAATAAAAATTCTATTTTATTCTAATATAATCATGTTGACGGGAATCAACGCGATCACGTATTTAGAAGGTATGACATACCTTTGCTTTGCCGTGGTCGTGGCCGTGATCACAGGCCTGTAGGTACTGTAATACTTTTTAAATACGTGATCGCGTGCATTCCCGTCAACATAATTATATTATCATGGAACGCAAAAGTTTAAAAGTTTGGAACTTCTTTTTCTATAACTCTATTTATAAATGTATATTTACTGGACTGGCCTGATGGTCTAGTGGTTAGTGACCCTGACTGCTGAGCCAGAGGTCGTCAGTTCGATTTCCACCCAGGACGAATTATTCTGTCTGGGTGTAATTTATTTATAATATGTACGAGTATGTATTTAGAAATATATAAGTATGTTTATCAGCAGTCTGGTTACCATAGTACAGGCTCTGCCTCGCTTAGGATCAGACGGCCGTGTATGAGGTGTGTAAAGTTGTTATTATTATTATTGCCCTGAAACATATTTATGAATTTAATGGCTGGGAGAGGCCAAATAGCTCGTTGGCATAGTCAAGAACCAGCTATCGATTACTCTGGGATGACCAAACAAAGAAAAAAAAAACTCCTGCTGCTTCCGCAATCACCACAGAAAAGCATTTTCCCCTATGATATCCTACGATTGACAAAATATACATTCGCTCGAAATCCTTCAAACAGACATGACTATTTGCAGGTGAAATCTAATGTAACTAATAATATTTCTTTAAATCACAGGTAAAAATCGATTCTTTGTACTCTTAATATTTTTTAGTTAAATAAATTGAGTGGTTTTATAAAAAATATAAAAAAAAATTAAACCGACGAAAAACACTAAGAAGCAAAAAATTAATAAACCTTTTAAGTCTTAAGTATTAAGCTCATTTAAAAGTATTATTTATTTTTTGCTTTTTAGTTTTTTTCTACGGTTTAATTTTTTGTTAAAAAGGTTATTATTTATGTTTTTTTTTTCATCATCAGCTCGGCTACATGATGTGATGATTTCTAAACGCAAATACCTGATAAAGAAATGAAAAGTAAACAGAAACACTATTCGTTTCTACAATTTTAGAGGGTTTCTCTCAATTTTATCAGAATTCCATCATCAGATCCTGACTTCCTTGACATGGGACCACCCTTGAGGTATACCCTATCTAACAAAAAAGAATAATCAAAATCAGTTCTTAAATAACGGAGAGGGTTGAACATACATAAAAAAAGAATATGTATAAAAACGGTCGAATTGAGAACCTCCTTTTTTTCCTTTTTTGTAAATTAGTTTATATATTAAAAAAAAGTCCAAAAAAGAATAGTGTCAGTGAGGGATTCGATCCGGCACCCAACCTAGTAGAAATCGTCCTCTACACCAGATAAGCTTAACGCTTGCTGTATTAAATTTCGAAATAAGTATTTACATTCTACTAACGTTACAATGTTATTACAGCTTTCATTGATTTTCCTGTTAGAACCAAAGTTTAACCCGTGATAAAAAGTACCCTATAACCTGCGCAGGCCCTCAAACAACTATTATCATACTAAGTTTCAAGCATATCCCTTCAGTAACTTCTGAGTTTATCGTGAACATACAAACAGACACAGAAAGACAGACAGACAGACAAAAATTGTAGCCTATATGTTAATCCAGGTCTCCAGTTATCTAAATACCAAGTTTCATCGTAATCGGTTCAGTAGTTTTGGCGTGAAAGAATAACAAACATCCATCCATCCAAACTTTCACATTTATAATATTAGTGATATCATTTAAATTTACACTATTATTTCTAGCTTTTGGGTTTGTCGGTTTGTAATGTATCTAAGCAATAATAGCCTAATATTGCTATGCCCGAAGCAGGGACGTTAATTGTTAAGGAGATGTCCTGGTACATTATACACATTGTGACGACCATAAATTGCTTGACAACCACAATCAAGTAATCGAATAGCAACCCGTGAAATACTAATTATTGAGTGGTTTTGGTGGCCACTTGAGGTCTTCATCATCATTCTCACTTCACCAAGTGGTGCGTGTCGAGATATTATAATGTTTGTAGAGTTTGATTGATTTCTCCAGCATCCTGTCAACAGATCTTGACTTTGACGACAATGTGGCTAACTAGGCAAAATATCCTTTAAAACAAAAAACTATTTACCCAATGGGTTCATCCATTTTCGAATAATCATGTAAAATACTTAAAAAAAGAATTCGACGAACTGGGAAACTCCTTCTTTTTATTAAGTCGGTTAAAAATAATTACACAGACTATTGTATAAACATAAAAACTAGACAAGACTACTAGAGGGATATTTTAAATCCCATAATAGTCTATGGGCATCTATGGGTTTTATTAGCTGTCAGCCCGGGATTCGGCTCCTATTTGAGCCCGGAATTTGCTTCTTCTGAGTTTTTTTTAATTATTTACAGTCTGTCTGATGGTAAGCCATTGCTGATACCTGTAAACGCTCGTAATAGTATGTAGTATTACTCGCGCATTAATAAGGAGAGATGGATACCTTACAGAGTGACTATTTCCTAAGTGAACTACGTAAACAGTAACTGGGGTAATAGTAAAAAAAAAAACAAAGTGATGTGTGTAAGTCAATAACAACACTTGATTTACAACACTTGCATTCAAATCTTACAACATTTACGATTGTAATTATAAATTTAAATTAATATTTAGCAATATATTTAGATACAAACACAACAGCAATCAAGCAGGTATATTTTATTTAAAGTAAGGAGTGTGAGCACTTTGTGTGTTTAAAGCGTCTTTCACGTCCTGTCAAATCACTTAAAACGGAAATGTTTCAATTGTATTAATTAAATTCCGTTAGTAATAGCATATATTATACATGATTAAAAAACTTATACTAGAAAATATCCAGCTAATTTAAAAGCTTGAAGGACCATTTACATTGGTAGTCATGGCAGTGTACTCCATTTACTTGCAAGTGGAGTGCAGTTTCTTCAGAACGCCAAATTGGCTTGAGTTAACTGCATTAAAACAATAACATATGTTATAACCAGACCGTAGTATGAAAATGGTAGGTTCATGTTACAAGGTATGACACGGGCGATGGTATAGCTGAAGGGACGAAGCATCATGTACTGCAAGGCTGCTTCCAACTCGAACCTGAGCGCTTCATCTACGGCATGTAAGGAATAAATGAGAATACTTATTATGTTAATTACTTGATAAGCTGACCTCTTTAGATCATATTGTCCTAATGTAAATGTAAACAATAAAGCTAGTCTTCAAGTTCAATCGTGTGGTAGTGGGGTTAAGGTAATTAAAGCCATTAGCTCGGCATGCTATGCAATCAGAACCCTGAGGAAAGAACTCAATTTGGCAGAACTTAAGTATACCAATTTTGCATTAGTTGAGTCAAAGTTCAGATATAGCATTGTATTCTGGGATAATAGTTGTTTACCATTAATTCGAAATTTATCATGCAAAATAGGGCCATCAGGACAATGCTCCGACTGAAACAGACGTAATCATGCAGAGTCCACTTTAATAGCCAGAAAATATTAACGTTTTCATGTTTTCACATTCTGGTGTAACTGACAAAACTGGTTAAGAATTTGAGAATAGTGAAGAAAACCGGTATAGAGAAAGTACTCGCAGGAAAGACTTACCGCCTACGATTCAAACAGAAATCAATGTGATTCGACACAGTCCTAGAGTAAAATCAATTTATTTATGGAATACCTGCTGCCAATAGAATTTAAAACCATACATTTATTTAAGAACAACTTAAAAACATATTTGTTGGAGAAGTGCTATTAAAGTATAGTAGAGTTCATTAATGATACACATAGCAATATTTATAAGTTTAACAACAATATACACATAAAATTATTTAAAGTAATTATTCATGAAATGAGGGTTTATTTAGGAATTGGAATTGAAATTTATAAAGCATGGAATTATAATTATAACTTTTTAATATGTGATTAGTATTGAGTATGTATGTGTAAGTGAGTATGTATTTCTGATTTTGTATTCAATTGAATGTGTACGTTTCAACTAAAATAATGTTGTTATGCAATAAATTACGTATGACTTACTATCCGAAGATCCGTTTGCAGTTTTAATGCTGCGTGGAAAAAACCACTACAAAAGAGCGAAAAAAGCAACAAAAATGTCAGAGAGAATGTAAAATGTTTTTTGGAAATCCTATACATACGAGGCATGCCTTTTAAGTTTTGTCTTTGGAGGAAAAAAACACCACTAGAATGTTATAGTACTTTTATTGTTTTTCAAAGAATTCACCACGTTGTTTAATAAATTTTTCCATTCGCTCGAACCAGTTATTAAAACATTTATTCCACTCCAAAGTAGGCGTGTTCAATATGGCTGACTTGAAAGCGTCAACTGCTTCTTCATCAGACTGAAACCTTTGATCCCGAAGATTTTTCTTAATTTTAGGAAATGTAAAGAAGTTAGGGTTTAGGTCAGAACAGTACGGAGGATGGTCAAGAATTTCTACGTTTGCCTGCTTCAAATATTGAATCGTTTGACGAGCGCTGTGTGAGCTTGCGTTGTCATGGTTTAGGATTATGCGTCGCTTTGGGTTAGATTTCCGAAGGTTGGCGATGACTTGTGATAAACAAACCGATGATTCTCCATTAACTGTTCTACGATCTTCAAGTTCAATCGTCGCAACATGACCGTTTTTTGCAATGAACGTGGCCATTATCTTTTTTGAAGTGCTTCGAGAGCGAACAACTTTAGTCGACCTTTGGCTCGTCTTGGAAGACCCAGACTGTAGACTGTTGTTTAGAATCAGGATCGTAGGCATAGATACAAGATTCGTCACCACTGATGATGTCGTAGACGTGATTTGACTCTCCTCGGTTAAACCTTTAAAGAGTTTTCTTACACCATCTGTTGCGGGACGCCTTTTGATCGTCGGAAAGCAAATGCGGAAGGCAAAAGCAAAATATCTAACGGCTTACAAGCTTCCTTACACCAAGCGCCTCGAGCAAAATCTTTTGAAATGTTGTCCCCGAATTGCTCAATCTCTCTATCTCTCGATATGTCACATGACGATCTTCGACAGTAAATTGTCTCACAGCAATGGTGTTATCTTAGTAAAATCTGCCTTCATTTTGGAAGTCCTTCACGTGATTTGTCACTAAGACTGGTATGTACTCGTTGGAATTCTAAATACCAGCTGGTATTTAGAATTCCAACGAGTACGTACCATGTGGTTTCATCATGAAACAGATGTCAGCTCTTCGAAACTCTGAAGCCGTGTTAGGGCCTCTCCGAAAATTGTAAAACATTGCACACACATTTTCCTTAGAAAGATGCATTTCCGTACGTGACCTTACAGATTCGAAACAACGCTTTGACTAAACAAAAGCATTAATCCTAATACTTTCAATTTTTTTAAAATTTCGAATTGAAACAAATTCGAATATTGAACAGTTCCAAATTTAAATTTGGCGGTAAATATGTAAATGACAGAATTTAAAAATCATGCCTGGTACCCGTGGGGTTTTAAAAACGATAAAAAATACTTAAAACGGTAGTGGACGACCATGCTAAAAGTAAACAAAAAAAAAAAATACCTGAGCATCTCATTAACTGTTTTACAATTGTAGCTCTTAATTGTTCTGCTTCGTATGTGGCTAGCTCCACTATTCCTGCTATATAGCACAAAATAAGCATAATCTGAGATACTTCCAAGTACAATAATATTGTTTCGAGTGATATATGCTGAAATATTTGTAAATAAATCTGATAATGAATTCTATAAATTAATACAAACCAGACATATACTTAAATTAAGCAAATTATTATATATCTGTTTATATATTAATATAGTTATAAACGATATTAAGGCAAAAAGTATTTACTTACTGCTTTTATATATGTTTGAATAAACATTAAAGATATAATAATACATCTTGGAAAAGTCAATGCGAGGCATACGACAAGCTGTAACAAATTTTGATTAAATAAGCTTGGAGCTATACTTTTTAATAAAAAAGTTTTGTTAAAACGTCTTCACAATTGGTAAGGGTATTGTTTCACACACAAAAATATAGTCAAATGAAGAATCTCCTCCTTGTTTGAAGGCGGTTTATAAAGGCATAAAATTTTTATTATTCATTTTATTTTATGTAGTAAATTTCTCAAAGTTACCATATATTGTAGTTGCCGATCTACATTCAGAATACTGTCCAATAAATGATTGTAATTATATAAACTCTTTTTAATGTTTCTAATACACGCGGCTATTTTCTCATTCCTATTAATATTTACAGGAATAACATTTTTCTCAGTAAATTGTCTAAGTAACCTAAACCGATAATGCAACATTGAAAAAATTATAATCACTGGCAAATAGCTCAAATCTGCATACACAAATATGGCGAAACGAACAAAATAATCATCCCATGTGATAATTTGTCCTAACATACATGCAAGTATATTAATTGCAGTTCTAATTATTATAATAACGTAGGCTATCAAGTAAAAGTAATTTGGTATCAGTGGGATTTTCTTGTAGCCCATGATTGTGTCACCTGTTTTCGTAGCGGTGAAATATCTCAAGAGGAATTGTTCATTGTAAGTCCAACATATCATAATATTGAGGATATATTCTAACAAAACAAAAAATAACATATTATAAACCAAAACGTAGGTGACAACTAAAAATGCAAAAATACAGTACAACTTAATAATGGAGCAGATTAATCTATGATGACTAATATTGTAGTAGTTGCCGAGTATTATTCGAAACACATATATGAATTTTAATGCATGTAATCCTTCAATAGTTTTATCAGCACTAGTTTTAAATTTCATGATTTTGGTATTTTCAATGCAACGCTTAAGTGTTTACTACTTGAATGTACTTAAGTGTTTACTACTTGAATGTACTTGAATGAATGAGCCTATAATGTGATGCGCTCTTCGTTTCGTATAACCTTTCATGTCATTGCCTCGTTAGTCTCTAATTAATTTGTTGAATACCAATTATATTTATGCCATAGAGCGATAAGGCCGCCAATTGTATTAACCGTAGTTTTAAGAAATTTTGCTTTTTAATGTTCCTGGTGTACAATAAAGAGTTATATTATTATTTATTTTTAAAATACATTTGTTTTATATATTAATACGTGAAGATAATTCTATGTACGCATTTTTAAGAAAATTTAGCCAACGGACACTTAAAGTTTATATTGTATAGAAGATGTGAAGAAAGCTACATTCTTTAAACAATATGTTATAAAATTATCCGATATATTTCAGTACGAGCTTTTTGGCATAACTTTTTGTGGATGTTTTTGGACAAGGTTTACTATGTCTGTTATCTAATACCTTTAAACGAGCAATTCTTCTATATATGTATGAATATATATAATCTGAATCTCGGAAACGGCTCCGACGATTTTCATGAAATTTTGTATACAGGGGGTTTCGGGGGCGATAAATCGATCTAGCTAGGTTTCGTTTTTAGAAAACGTAAAAAAAAACGAGATCGTGTCGATAAAAAGAAAAAAATAATTTTATGTGGATTTTTTTTCTTTCTTTCCCATACTTCGTTAACCGACTCTATCTTTATACTTATATTTATATTGACCTACGAAAAAACCATAGTTACAATGTTAATATATGGTATCATTAAATAGTTTTCATTTTTATTCTTTTAGTGTATTCTGTACTGCAGTTAAGTGTACACTACTTGTGTCTACTTAAACGAATGACCCTATTACATACTAATGCGCTGTTCAATTTGTATAGACTTTAATGTTATTACCTCGCTCGTTTGTAATAAATTGTTGTTCTCAAATTATATTAACATTAAGAAAACACTTTGTTCACAACAACGAACATGATGTTCATTTATTATACGTAAATAGGAGCACATAGTTACACAAGTTAATATAGCTATATATTTTTTATTTAGCTAGGTAGGTAGGAAAGGCATTTATTGTCAATATTGCTGGCAGCATTACCTCCGTCCGAGTTGGCCAACATCTTGATGGAATAGTTCGTGGAATCCATAAATATAGACATATCATGAACGATGTGCATTAATCGACTGGCCTGTTGGTCTAGTGGTTAGTGATCCTGACTGCTGAGTCAGAGTCGTGGGTTCGGTTCGATTCCTACCCAGGACACATATTTGTGTGATGAGCACGATTATTTGTTCTGTGTCTGGGTGTAATTTATCTACAATAAGTATGTATTTAAAAAATATATAAGTATGTTTATCAGCAGTCTGATTACCATAATACAGGCTCTGCCTAGTTTGGGATCAGACTGCCGTGTGTGAGATGTGTCCGGTTATTATAGTTATTATTTACTGAATCATGATACCGTTTACCAGACAGATGCAGATCAATTTAACGACTTTTTAGCTCCTGGGCAGGACCACATCTAAATACCTAAATGCTCATACACATCATCATCCGCGACACCTGTTTATGTTTACGTATATTGGGTACCTATTGTATACTGTAAAAGCTATTTAGTTTGTTATCTTGTTACTTAGTTGATTCACAGTTAATTTATATTGATCCATTAGGCTTTTTATAGACAAATACATTGTTCCGGATTCGATACCTATCTACCTACCTACGTTTGTGGATATATTAACGTGAATGTTTTATGTTTTGGTAGTTTTCCTTATGTCAATTATATGTGACCTACATAGCCGCATATTTAAAACACTATGGTCGTCTCTTGTGTTTATTTTATATCTATAATGTGGTTAGTTTTGGACTTTAATACTTAGGTACTCGTTTGTTTAATTAAAAAGATATTAATCTAAAATGAATGTATTAACTTGTTTTATGCAGTTTATTTTTCTTCTTCTACTGTGTCGACAGCTGAAGGGTTTACTCTATACATCATATATTATGTTCATTCAATAAACTGTCATAATTAATGCGTTCCCCGACTCATTCATAAGTTTTTGATATGCACATGATAATGTACTATGTCTGTGGTTTAAGCTCTGAAGTTATAATGCGTGTGGATGTAATAAATCAAGTATTATATTAAAATTTTGCGAGCTATATATTTGGTCTCATGTTACAGAGGGTGAAATTATTGTACTTCTATCGGCAAGTTTCCAGACTGCGTGTTGCTACTGGGAAGAATTCTTAGTTATCTAATAACTTAATTCCCGGCCGGGAAATGAGTACAGATTAGAATAGAATACAAGACTTTACGTTCCAATTCCAGGGGACCAACGTGGCAGTCAAATGATAGTTGCATTTTAGGTTTAGGACGTCTGTCACTACTCCTCTGATAATAAGTTAACTTGTCTTCATAACATCGACTTAGTAGTTATATTTAGTCCGGTATAAATCAGTGTCTGCAGATAAAACGTTTAAGTCTACAGGTAGGTAAGTTTTTAGAATTATAATTTGCGTATCTATCTATAAAGTCCAAAATTAACCTCTAGAAATACAGTGCTACTAAAACACAAGCGAAACTCAATAAAATGCGGTTACTCTAAACTACTTTACGAAGTTCGCAGCTAACGATATCACACAAGTTCTGTCTCAATTCACTTCAGTACGGCGGCAATTTGCACAAATTGCGAACATCGTGGAGTTCCGTTATCGAGACTGAACTCAGACCTAGTAATGCCTGGCTCAGCTCTTACGCTGATATGGTAATTGCTTGAGTGTTAAGATGCTCCAAGGAATGAATATGCAGATGCGAGTTTGTCAATTATGTTGAGAATGAGTTAAGATATTGACATATTTTGCATAACTTCACATTCTCAAAATGTACCAAGCAAAATTAAAGTTCATTTACATAATCATTTACACTGTTGATATTCATTAGCGTTATTTAAAATTATTTCTATCTGCATATAAAATACTATTTAGGAGAGGGCGATCTGCTTCTAAAGGATCAAGGAGCTAGGCTAATTAGGTTGCGGACAGTTTAGGAGAAAGGGCTATTCGGGAAGTGAATTACTCACGATGTAGTTGGTGCAAGAAGAGGGTTGATGTGAACTTAGAGAGTGGACGACATAGGAGAGAGCTCAAAACTCAAATCTTAAAAAGATCTTACTAAGTTCTCTTACTTATTACTTCTCAATTTAGAACCTTATGTCTTAACAATATTAGTTCCACGTTGAAGGGATAAAGAAAGAGTAGAAAATTAGGGGATGAAAGGTTGTTGAGTGAGTTTTCATCTGTTGAAACTTGACACACATATGTCGTTCTAATGACACTGATGACTTAGATGTGTAGTTGATCTGATGATGGAAACAGAATCCAGTCAAAGGAACTTCTCAACAGTCTACAGCAGATACCTCTTGATTGGGCTGATTCATTCATCATAATGTCCTCAACAATAAATATTTAAGCAAACATCTCTTATTAGGTTTTCATACTATTATTAAAATTATTTAAGTATTTACACAGTGTTGAAGTTTCATTAGGCTAACAAGTAAATTTTTTCAGTTCCTTTTTTCTTTCATCGATTTCACTTTTAACCGACTTCAAAAAAGTAGGAGGTTCTATGTTCGGCTCTATGTATTTTTTATTTATGTATATTCATCGATATTTCCGTCATCTATGGACCGATTTTAAAAATTCTTTGGCACCGACTTAAAAAAGATCAGTAGGTTCAGTTTGTAATCAATTATTTTTCACTTTTTAGTGCTCTTTGGTAGTGTTTTTGAAGTCGGTTTAACTTTTTTAAAGTGTTTATTTGCTAAAAAGGTTTTATTTCATTTGGCTTTTGTTTCACTCCTATAATATTTTTGTAAATGTGATAACATACTACAGCTATGTATCTAGCGAAGATAAGAATTTTTTTGTCTTCGTGAGCAAGAGTGATTAACTGGGTTCTTCAGGCAAGCGCCGATGGGGTCTGAGGGTAATGGAACGGGTTTATCAGCGTGGCGCGCGTTCGCGAAGGATATCCGCTCTCGTTTTCTTTGACTACTACTATCTCGCTTAATGTAACAGGGTGCTGTGGTGTACGGTGGAGTATGCCTTCTAATATAGGGATTGAGAAGGGAAATAAAGACTTCAGCCGTCAAGGTACAACTTGATTCAATTCTGCGACATACTTTCCAAGTTTTAAACTAAAAAAGATTCCGATTTTAGTATTTGAAAGAAAGCACCATTATGTAACTCATCACTGTTTTGAATTAGTGAACTCAATACCCATATGGGAAGAAGATTTTAGTTAGTTTTTCGGATTATGTGTTCGTTAATTGTGTGTTTATAAAAGGAGTAGTCATCAGTTCTCAGCATATCATTTTTCTTGGCTTTTGTTATTATGTTACACGATGGTTTTATCAATTTCATAAATACTTATATCTCAATTTCATGTTGTGATTAACCTAGACAGTAATCATCCGGATCTCCATTAGCTCACGGTTTAATTAGTATAAATGTTTACATAATTACCCTTAATGTGGTGTGGTGCAAATACATTAGACAATAGTAGTTGTCGGATGGCCCAGAAACTTTTAAAATAATAATAATTGCTTAATTGTATTTATTGGATTGGCTGCAAACTTAACTCTTTATACTTTTAAGATTTAATAGCTGAGTTAAAAAAAGGCGGTTATCAATTCGACACGTATGTATGTAATATTAATTGTTTTTAAACTTTCGCGAATTTGATACATATTAGATGTGTAATTCAGTCCACTCGTGACCACGATCGGTGCAATTCGATCGAAACGTCGGGTAACCAAGAGCTATTGTACCTTTTTAATATTATCGCGATTAAGTCCCGAATTACACATCTAATATGTATGTAATATTATTGGAGGTGCAAAATATTCCCATATATTCTACTAACCCGCGACTTCGTTCACGTCTATGTCGGAAAACAACAATGTCGCTTTCAATAGGCCACTTCCTGAAAGGGGGGATTTCTCTAGGCAGGATTTTTTACAATGCAAAGGCGGTGAAACAACAATTGTTTACACCCGAAATAACGACATAAGTGGGAAAAGCACCATTTTTTTTCGTGTTTCAGTGCCGCTTCCTAGACGGCGGACCATCCGATACCAACTCCGGGAGTGGGTTATTATTACTCAATGGCAAACTATATGACATATTATTTGCTACGTAAATGCAGCATTTCTTGATCTACTAGATCGCAAGGTTGTTTTAAAAGTTCTTTGGGATCTAACTCATCTATTGCTAGGTCATATAATATAGGCTCGACTCTTTGCAAATAGACTTTCGCTTAAACTTGTAACTGCAATTTTAAATGTTGTGTGATTTATGTATGTTACAGCCCTCTGTCAATTTCATAGATGCAATACTCTGACAATAGAGTAGATTAAAAAATATGGCAGGTTCATATTAAAATAAATATGTAACAGCCCTATGAAATTAAGTGTTAAACAATACTTAAAAAAAATACATTTGTTGTTATCTTTAAATGGATAAATCAAATAGTAAAACAAAACTTTTCATTTTAATTTTTTTTGACGTAGCTGATCGTAAACTAGGCAGAACCTGTACTGTGGTAACCAGACTGCTGATAAACATACTTATATATTAGAACTTAAGAAACAATTTCATACCAACCTTAAATATAGCAAAGCATTGTGCACGATATCAAAGTGTGAAACTATTTAACGGCCTGCCAACAGAAATAAAACCAGAAATCATAGACCTACGTATTTAAAAAAAGAGTTAAAGGCCTTCTTATTGGAAAAATGTTATTATGATGTCAATGAATTAAAATCGCAGTGACATGAGATGGATATAATTTATTTATTAAAAGATCTTTTATTCCTTACTCTAAGTCCCGATCCCGTGGGAGTTTCGGGCAAAAAGTAGCCTATATGTTAATCCAGGTCCCCAGCTATCTACATACCAAGTTTCATCGCAATCGGTTCAGTAGTTTTGGTGTGAAAGAGTAACAAACATTCATCCATCCATCCATCCATCTATCCATCCAAACTTTCACATTTATAATATTAGTGGGATGACATAACAATGCTAATTGACATTTTTTAATTTTTTTAATTTATATTGTTTAACATTATTTTTGACATTGGGCTATATTTAATTATTAAAATGGTTGACTACAAAATTGTGAATGTTATGTATGTAAGTTCTAAAATGGTTTTTATTTTATTGTAAAATGTTTTAGGGATTATTTGTATAAGTGTATGTCATCTTTTTTTGTTTCCTTATTTCTTTTTCACTATTATAAATTGCTACATTCAGACACAATTGTAATATATTGTTAATGAATAAAATAAATAAATAAGATCGTGCTCATCACACAATTATTTGTCCTGAATGGGAATCGCAGCCACGACCTCTGGCTCAGCCATCAGGATCACTAACCACTAGACCAACAGACTCATCAAATTCAAAGGATCGTTCCTTTGAATTTGATGGGTCTGTTGGTCTAGTGGTTAGTGATCTGACTTACATAGTGGAGCTGATTTGAGTTGAAAATCAAGTAGCGTATTGTTTAACTTGGCTGTTATAACGCTGCTCGTTCATAACTTGGCGCGTTAGGTCTCATATGAACAAACATTATGCTAATCTGTTGACATCGGCGATCTGTTGATGATTTGATCTGACACGCTCCGATGCATGTTAATGGCTATTATATAGTAAGTAGCGAACAATCTCTTTGTAAATTTCAGGTATGGTTAGTGGCGTATATGAACACGAATTTTCGCTTTACATTTCTGTCTTACACATACTCCATTACAACTAAGATTAAGACAATAAATTAAACTAAATATTCTAATAAATAATTACACTAAGGACTATTTACTTGCATGTGTCAAAGAACTCTTTCGCATCATCGTCTACTGGTAGCGTTTCCTAAAGGCTGACAGCAGTGCCACGTTAAATATCAATGCTAATTCTCTGTGCAAGAAGTCTTCTGGTCACGGGAAGTGTCAATCAGTCGCTTGGATACTGCGTTGTGAACGAAACGAGCACTAGGACCATGACGCTAACGTCTCGACCCTAAACAGCTAATTAACTAAATAATTAATAATTAATTATACTTTCTGTCTAATTTACTATCTTGAATTACTGTGCATTTAATTTGTCATCATTACACAAACAAATTTATCTATAATATGTATGGATTTAATAATATATAGGTATTTATATCAGCAGTCTACTTACCATAGTACAGGCTCTGTTTAGTTTGGGATGTGTGAGATGAGTAGTTTTAAAAAAAAAACGTAAATCATGTAAAAAGTAACAAAGTTGTAGATTAAGTAATATAACGTAATCGATTGAAGATTTTGAAATGTGTTTCTTGGTTTTCTTTCATGGTATAGGGAGCAAACGAGCAGACGAGGCACCTGCAACTCATGAGTCACAAGTGCGTTGCCCGTCTTTAAGGGGGGGGGGGATTGGTTTGTTATTTTATCTAAAAAATAAAATTTGATTTTTTTTAAAATGATTAATTCACTATATATTTCGTGGATTACAAATTATTAGAACTGTTAAAACGTCTCACTTAGCTAAAATACACAACGTCTACATTAGGTGGCGGGTATTTAACTACTATGATTTTTTAATTAAATAAATATCACACCTTTGTATCAAGGAGTAGTCAGAGGTGTATAGCACACCCTTGTTTTGCCAGCTGATATTAAAATCCCTGCGATGAGTGCCTGACCTGTGCAAACCAGTACAATACAATTTTTAACTGCATAAGAAATGTCCTGGGAATTCCTAAAAGTATTCATCTCATAAAGACCGCCTCTAATAATATAGTTGTTATATCCTTTATCTAAATATCTCGTATTTCCATTGACTAGTACCATCTCTTTATAAATGTGCTTAATATAACTAGGAAACTAAAAGAGTTTTTATTTAAACTACAAAAACGAATTCTTCGATTTTCTAGCATAGATATATTCAAAATATGAGAAAACTTGTAAGCTTGATGACGTAATTAGCGCTGGACGAGAACTCGTCCAGTATAATGAGCACACGTCCTGAAGAGATGACTCTGTATTACCATATCGTGAACAAAGTTTTATTGTTGAGTCCTGAGCTGAATCTTAACTAGATTTGTTTATGATCTTTATCAGTTGTTGGACGTTTGTAGCATAGTGAAGCAACATACATAATTCGTAGCTGTTCGTAGCTAAATGCTACGAATGGCTACGAGATATCAACGACAGACTGCACAGTAAATTTTTTGAACTAAACTAGACTTTGTTGTCTGATGTTGTCTTATTTGTTACTAGCAGTTTAGCAGTTAGATCCCGTCTGAGTATCGGGATAAAATATAGATATGTTAATACAGGTCTCCAGCTATCTACAAAACAAGTTTCATTGCAATCGGTTCAGTAGTTTTGACATGAAAGAGTAACAAACATCAATCCATCCATCCAAACTTTCACATTTTAAAAATATTTGCGCCGTTAAGTCAGTGTAATTTATAGGAAAGCGACTATTTCACACTTCTCATAACCTGATGGTTGGTATTATTGTCATTCACGGTGGCAATGCTGTCAGTCTTCAGTGAACGAAAGCGGAGGCGCATCAAGTCTTTAAGCTCAGATTCATAAACATATGTAGGAGTGTTACTGTTCATAAACATTCGTCTCAGGGACGAACATTATTGAAAGGACAGTGTTGACGATTTCGTAGAAGATTTTTTTACGAATTATTATATTGTTTATTTTTTTTCGTGTAGAAACCCCCACGGGTTATCACCTTACCGGAACTAACGGTGAAGTGAGACAGAAATTAGCCTACGGTGATGCATATAAATATTTATTTTTCAGTGTTGACATTGGAACCTCGTCATTCAACGTTTTTATAATCACAAAATATTGGCATTCACTGTGGTAATGCTGCCAGTCTTCAGTGAATGAAAGTGGAGGCGTAGCAAGTCTTTAAATATAAATGGTTAGGAGGAATTGATTGCCAACTCAACAAACGCAATACATATTAAAATCTTTAATACATATGTAGACGCGTTTTAAGATTACGCGTACAGTTCAAATCTGAGTAAGTCCTCCCCTACAGCTCTATAGCACTTAATATAGCTTCCCCTCCTAAAGGGTAGGTTTCAAGGGATTTTTCCATAAAGCATGGCGATGAATAATTGGCGCGAGCTCCCCCAGTTCAATGCACCTGTTCTGCCCACCCTCTATTTGCAGGGGCGCTTTGACTATGTCAGTATGTCAGTGACATTTTTCTCTTGAGAAAAGTAATACGCAGCGGAGTCAATTCAGTCAATATACAGTCAATAATACAGTCAATATACAGGCTGTTACAGAAAGATGTAGACATTTTTTAGGAGCTTTATGTGCAGCCGACAATAATAACAAGTAGCTTAAAAAAAAGGATTTTGAAAAATATATATATTTACTAGCTGAGCCCCGCGGTTTCACTCGAGTTACTCCCGACGCCATGAGAATATCGGGATAAAAGGTAGCTTATGTGTTAATCCAGGTGTTCAACGTACCAAGTTTCATCAGTCTCATAATGTTAATGTTCCTATATTGTTAATTACCACACAGTTAAGTCTATTTGTGCACATTTATTTTAAATAAATGTTGTTATTATTAAATAATTACATAATGTAGTAAAAGTCTGTAAATGCACTTACCGCCTGTGGCACAGGTTTACCCTAGTACATTCACCCATATATTTTTGAGCCAATTAATGTTATATAAGATCTGTATAATGTGTACCAACTATAAATGAATAAATTTATTATTATTATTATTATCGCTATCAATCCACTAGTTTTTGCGTGAAAGAGCAACAAACATTCATACATCCATACATTTTCACAATTTTTTACGTTTGCAATATTAGTAAGATTAAAGATATTTTTTTTTAAATTGGTTTTAATAATATATGTGCGCATTTCTAAACAACATATTTTATGAATTTTCATGTTAATTTCAATGGTTTTGGTTTTTTTTAATGCAAATTTTTTGAGAAAATTGTGTGAATTCCACCAACATCCTAAGTATTAAATACCCGTAGTTTCATTTATGTCTGCTCTTTCTCATAAAAAATATTGGCTTCATCGGTCAATTTTCCAGTTTCAAAGTAAGATTTTTGTATTAAAAATCACGATTTTTCCTAATATTGTTACTTTACGTTATTTACAGGGTAGACCCCGTCGATACACGATCCTAAAATATGACCAAACCTTTCTGTAACACCTGTATATTATAATATAATAGTGGCTTCTCTTAAATATTCGGTTTGTCGTGTTTATAGATACAAGCAAAGAAAAAAAAAACAGTCCGTCGTAGGACTGCACGTCAGAAGTGAAAACATAACTTCACAATGTATTTGCATATACATACACACACACACACACATCTGTATATATATAATTAGGTTAAAAATAAAAAGTCTGTAATAACATATCTAAATGTATACTGCGCTCCTGGCCGCTCATAAATGTTTGAATTTCGAATGTCATATTTTTTTAAATATAAGAAACTCGGCTCCGTCTTACGAATTTTCGACCAGGGTCCTGACGCGAGTTTAACATTTATTACCCAAAATGGCACAACGCCGCTAAATAAGTTTTCAGTTCAAAAACAAAAAAACATTATAAATATATGTGTGAGTGTGTAGACTTCATATACAGGGTTTGTATACAATATGTTTGTATGGCCTAACCAAAATTGTGTACGATATCGTTAAAATGAATAAAACACGATACGATCTCCATATTTGCCCTAAGCGTATAACGTAAAACCAACGTATATTTTTTAGTCTTATTTACATTTCTTTTAAAAACAAAAGGAACGTGGGCGTATCCACGAAACGACCTAAAGGTAGAATAATTAGAATATCTGTGTGTTGAGTTTCATAAGCGAATAAAAAGAACTTTTCGCCTCGTTGGGTTTTGTCGTTTCTGGCTTTCTGTATTTTTTGTGCTGACTTGGGTTACACTGCCGAAAAAATGTTTAGGTTCTCTGCGAGACACACGTCGCGGAGTAGAGAATGTATTTTTGAAATAAGATTTTATTTAGATCTCTCTACCTTCTTATAAAATAGGGACTTAATTGCGGTAATATACGGTCAGGGAAAAAGTTTCTTTGTATTTTATTTACAAATTCAAGACATTTTTTTTTAAAGTTTAATTACATTTAAT
The DNA here is from genome assembly GCA_949752705.1 of Callimorpha dominula. Taxonomy (NCBI): domain Eukaryota; kingdom Metazoa; phylum Arthropoda; class Insecta; order Lepidoptera; family Erebidae; genus Callimorpha; species Callimorpha dominula. The sequence continues at coordinate 14,379,592 of OX457011.1, forward strand.
TATAATATATATGCCATTTTGCTCGATAACTTGTTGCCATCTAGTAGTTAGTGACATAGTCGCATTGCTGTAGAAATCTTGGAATTTTTTATCAAGAAACTGCGACAAGTAGAAAATCTGAGGGTGCAAAGTCAGGACTATTTGGTGGATGCATTAACACTTCTCAACCAAGCTCTCCCAATTTTTGATGAGTGGTTGACCACTCAGCAAAAATTGCGATCTTCCACACATCTTTGAAGATGTGTGTGGTCTGGCGTTATCACGCGAAAGACCACTTCCTTTCTGTTGATCAATTCCTTCCAATCCTACCATATACACATCATCACCTTATTTTGTGTTAATTCGGGTTTCGCTACAGCCTGTGGAGCTAGACTACCCTTTGACCATGATCTTTTTCGCACGTTTTTGTCGTATCGATCCACTTCTCATCACCAATGATCAATCTTTTCAAAAATGGTTCGGTTTCATTACATTTTAATAGAGAATCACAAATGAGTACACGATTCATTAGGTTTCTTTCAGTGAGCTCGTGGGGCATCCAAATATCGAGCATTTTTATATTAGCCAGACTTTTCAAATGGGTCAAAACTGGTTTGTGGTCAATCCTCAGTTCCTCTATGTCGTATGAGCTATGTCGTAACTACTAATATGCCGATCTTGCTCCTCTTTTTCAAATATAGCATCGACTGTATCCGTATGAGGGCGACCAAAGCGAGCTGCATTTTTGACATCAAAATTCCCAGACTGAAAACGTTTGAACCTTTGTGCTACTCTTACTAACACTGCATTAGGTCCATAAGTGTCACAAATTTTTTCTCGACTTGACTCGCATTTTTCTCTTTTTTATAGTAAAACTTCAGAATGTATCGAATTTCTTCGTTACATTTATTCATTTTGGCGGACAAAATAACAATTGAAAAATAGTGGGGAAGTGTTTTATTACTTTTTATTTTTATTTATGTCCTATATTTATTGACATTAAATTCAGCCAGATAAAAACAGTACAACCAACAAGATTTTTTCTTAAATTTTATACATACAAAATACGAAACACTTTTCCCCCAATCTATTATTTATAAGTTATTAATATCCTTAAATATATATAACCTTTTACTTGTTAGGCACAAAAGTGGTAAAAAGTATTGTATATACTTCTCTAAGAATTTTTATGCACATACTCATTTATATATTTTTTATTTATATCATTTAGTTAAACGTACATAGGCACACATTTTTATATTTGATGCTGCCAATAGGCTTTTTTTTAGCTTAAGAAGTTTGTAATAAATTTTATCCCGTGTTCAAGTTAAAGCAATATTTTTTTATGTAAAAAGCTAAAATAAAACTTAAAACTTGCTCATTTGACACTAAATTATTATGGAACAGGTTGTATGCATTTCATTCGTGTACTTGCTTGTATATAATGAGAAACTTTGTCAACATTTGACAAAGAGAACGGGACTTAGTCCTCAAACAATATCTCATACATTTACGTGCTCCCGAGCCATGCTAATTATTCCCTCAAGTTGTCTGAACTACCATTTTATAAGATGCCACATTTTTGTTCCGCTCTCCCGTTGTTGGCAGATAAATGCCTTTTTATGCGAGCTGCATGGATAATGCAAAATGCTTTATAATATTTAATGCATTCTTCTTTTATTCTAAAAGTATGAGTGAAATATTAGAAGTGATACGTTTAACTGTGGTTTAACTCAATTTAATTTACTATTTTGATACTTTAATTTTGATGTGTTAAATACTAATGTATAATAGAAAATAATATATACTAGCAACCCGGCCCGGCTTCGCACGGGTAGCAAAGCATAATAAATATTAACTTTTTCCGGCATCTTCAACAATCATCGTCATATTTCAGCCATTTTACATAAAACCTTAATGAATTATACACTTAAACTTTCCTCATGAATCATTCCATCTATTGATGAAAACCGTATGGAAATCCATTCGGTAGCTATTGACTTTGTAGCGGACAGACAGACAGACAGACGCAGCGGGGGGGCTTTGTTATAATATGTAGTAATTTGTTTGGATATAAAAGCACAGAAGACACTGTCATAAAAAAATGTACTTGATTATTTTTAAATCCTCGAATAAATAAAGTTTGTATTAAATGCTGCATCAGTAAATTTTAGGTCACATAAAGAAAAGTAGGTTTATTTCATTACGTCATCGTGAACCTGACATCCAGAGAGTAAATAAGTCATCCCAACTGATGAGACAGACGTAATATGATTTCATATCCGAAAAGAGGCATCTAATCTTGCGTTCCAGCACTTAAGTGTTGGAATAAGCTGCACACACCTTGCTCTCTATATTATGAACATTCTTGTATTTTGTTCCTAATCACTGTGAATTTATTATTATTACATGAGTACCTTAGAAACGTAAACACATTTCCCCAACGTTGTATCCAACACTAAAAATGAATCCCGTGAACTTGTTAAAAGCTAGTGAATGAAGTATTGAAACAATGTTGCCTCAATGACTATTGGATACATATTTACAGTGCCATCACCACCGGCCAGCTAATGGATTTTGAGCATTGTTTTCGTTTGCATTGAAACAAATGGGTACCATGTCTACCTGCGCCTATAGTTGGATGGCTTTTTCGCGAAATGTTAATTTCGTATTTTTTCATTGCATTGGGCCGATTGGTTTTGTGTGTAGCGTAGTTAAAGTAAACAAATTTTGCTTTATCTGTTGCTGTCATTCATATTATTGGATGACTATAGCAGTATGGTTTGTGGTAAACAAGCACAAGGTGCGAATGTTGGTAAGTGGTTACCGGCACCTATAAATTGTTGAAACCATCAGTGTTATTTCTGTGTTGCTATCCCTATTTCATGGAGTTCTGGTAACCACACTCCACTAGAAAATTAATAACTACACTTTTGTGGGTGAAGGTGAAAGACCTGCCACGAACTTTTATTTTATTTTTATTATTTAAATACTAACAGGAAAATAAAAGGGATGGTGGTCATAATTCGAATATTTTTAATTAAATTTTTACCTATTTGTAACAGAAATCAAACTATTCATTTCCAGTATAAGTTGAACTGTCATTGTATAGACTATCTGAACCATATCCGAACCATGATGGTCAACATATGTATGGGACATGTGTAGCTTAATGTAGCGAATTTCACAATTTTTTAAATAACTTTCTACTCTTCTTCTTGATATAAAATTTCACTATTTCAAATTTCACATTCCTCTGTGCTCGAAATTTGCTTAAAAAAGAGTACAAAGAATTATCTTTATGTATTAATATATCGAAGGAGATATATAAATGTACTCTTTTCCGCATTTATATAGTTCAGGACTGCGTAACCTCAGATGGACTTATATATTTGTTTTATCGACACCATTCTATCTATAGAAACATATCAAAGATAAGACTCAAATAACCTTCAGATAAAACCATAATAATTCAATAGGAAAACTCACTACAACCGTCTACATCAAAATTCTATGAATAACTGAACATTTCAAAAGGTACATGAATACTATCTTCAATCTTACAATCAGACCCTTTCCCTTTGAATGTATGTCAAGAGATACTTACCAATAGTGCTGACAGTTTTGTCCGCTAGTTATTTTAAATTGAACCTTATTTTCTAGATTTAGAATTGGTTCTTGTGTAATATAGCGTAGTTTAGTACTTGGAGCTATTTACGTTTAGATTTATGAGGAGTGTTAGTGACGTATGGAATAGAATGTGTGGGGTAAAGGCAGGTTAAATGTTTTGTTAATTATACAACTGAATGAATCGTTTAAAACAGAGAAGCCAAAGGTTTTCGAAGGTATGAAGGCAAGCGTGATCTCAAAACCGAAATAGTGCCTTATATTGATATAGTTTCCATTCAGGATTGATATTATTTTATAAACTGCCTTTCAATAGATTATTCCTCAATAATTTGATTGTCAATTTAAACCACGTTGCAATATTGGTGAATGGGAAAAGCAATCTGTAAGCGTTTAACATAGAGATGAGCGGTGTAAAACACAAAGGTACCATGTAAATGGTGTTACACTTGTTTGTACATATAATGGTTGTGGCAGACTGCACCACAATGTGGTGGAATGGAGTAGGAACGTGTAGTGTTGGTTTTAATTTTTATTAAACTAGATACTTACTATAAAAGGGACCTATACTTCATCCATGGATACTTTTGAAACACTGGAAAGTATTTGGCAAAGGGAGGCCTTTTTACCCCAACATTATAGGTTGGGGTCTATGTCAGCCATTTTTTTAATTTATCAGTCAAAACCGACTTGACAGAAGCTAAATAAAAGCAAATGGTAGGGGTGATGTCAGCAGCAGTCAAGTGTCAGTCGACATCAGAATAGGCACACCAGCCAGCCGTAACATGGTTTGCTAAATGAAAATAATGTACAAGCGAGATTGTCTCTGGACTTATTCAATTAAACAATAAAAACACGTTACGTTGGTCGGAGCTGGTCTTCTTCATATAGTAGTAATTAGCGCGTCTATTTATATTTTAAAATAATAGGTATGTTACATTGTTCTCACATTTCATTTACGCTTATTAGCAATGTAACCAAAAATTTCTAAAAAACATTTTGAAAAATAGTGTCCTTGGAGTTTCTTGCCTGTTCTTCTCCATATGATCTACGTATTGAAACTGCCAACTAGCTTCACGACTGACTTAGTCAGACGAACTCCTGACAATTCAAAAATACTTATTATTGGTTTAATTGAAAGAAATGGTTTTGATTGATTGATTAATAAGAAAAAAAGTACTAGTACTAGACGATCATTGTAATATAGAGTGCTACTCCATCGCATTTCTACGTCAATGTATTCCCGTTACACCCGAAACGAGCATCAATCAAATCCACAAATTGCTCCGCGCTGGCCGACAGACTCGTCCCTTTACGACAAGCTGTAATAATACGAGAATGCTTTAAAATTAAACTGCTTGTTTTTATTGTGAGCTTTAATTAAGTATAGTAAAAGAATGATTTAAAAAAAGATAATTCTAAGACATGACATTTCAACAGACGGGGGATGTAAGGGGGTAAGTAGTACCTTAGAAATGACGCTAAGAAGAGTGTCATGATTCCGAGCCCCGTATGGCAACATTATTTGATTCACAAATATCGGATAGATCAGATTTATCATTTACCCTTTTGAGAAGTTAAAAAACAGAGACTTTCGTGTTCAGAACCACCAATGCTACTGTGTGTGCAGGATTAACATGGGTAGATGCCTATGTTTAAACAAAATTATTTGGCCAAGTCAGGCAATAAAATAACTTATAATAATGTGATAATTAACATTCAGTTTTACTTTAACGATTTTAATTTATTTTATAATCGTCAAATTAACAATAATAATCAATGGTTTGAAAACTGAAAGGCGTGACGTCATGCCTTAGTACTTCCATTTTGATGTTTACTAAAAATATACTAAGATGACAGTTAAGGATGTACATTTAAAAGCTACCAATTGAGAGGCATTCTGCTTTTGTAGTTGGTCCCTGAAAAGGCGAAGCCTCTAATTAGACCGCATGTTTTTATGGTTCTCTTTTGCACTTAGTTTTGTACCTAACAACGTACAGCTTAATCTCTTAATTTATTGTTTTCAGTAGAAGTTAAAAGTGAGTATGAAATATAATATGTATCTGTATTCGCAATGTATATCATCACGTCTCAATACAGGGAAGTAGGTACGTTTGTAAAATTCACGTGTAATATTTTCAATTAAAAGCTTGATTACTTTCTCAAAAGGCCATCAACACATAAAATGCGCATTTGATATTCTGTTTAACGCACGCTCCATTACCTAGTTATCGGGCTCAAGCGTCAGTGATCAAACCCAGGACTTTCAATGTACCAAATGTGAGATCAAAGGGTGATAGCTTATTCATTCAGTTGTAAAATACTTCATAGACTTGTAAATTACGACTAGATGAGATATACTAAAAGTATTATAATGCGGAGTATTTAAATTATTTAAATAAAGAAAGGTGCAGGTAATATTACCTTATGCGTCATAAAATCTTCATATCCTACTAATATTATAAACGTGAAAATTTGTGAGGATGTATGGATGTATGGATGTTTGTTACTCTTTCACGCCAAAACTACTAAACCGATTGCGATGAAACTTGGTATGTAGATAGCTGGAGACCTGGATTAACATATAGGCTACTTTTTATCCCGATATTAATACGGGATCGGGACTTACGCGGGTTAAACCGCGGGGCGCTGCTTGTATATAATAATTTCTTTAAATTTTTCAAAACTTATTTCAAAACGGCGACGTCGAGGTGGTACGGATTTCACACGTGTTTGTAATTCACATTCATTGGTTCGTGAAGGATTTCTCAAAGAGAACTTTTAAATTATGGTCTCTTCTAGTTACATTATTAATCTGAGCGTGCAAATGATTGAGTGTTTATTGAGTTAGGCTTCCTGTTATTTTGTACCGATGGGCGCTGTGGCTTTTGATATGCTTTGGGGCTTGTCGGCAGTAAACAGAACAAAAAGGTACATTTAGTCAGCGGCCAAAGGGTTAGCTGATCAAAATCAGCCTATAGAAAATGATACCATATATATTTTGAAGTTATTATTGCTAACGGACAAACGGACTACAATTTTCAAGCAATTTTGAAAATCGTTTAATGATAACATGGTCGAGATTTTAACTTTAATGAAAACACAGAAATTTTTTTTACATCATTGTCTCCTGAATTGGAATAACGGTACAATAAGTTATAAAGGTAGGTACTCATGTCAGATACGCATGAAATTAATACAGCGTCTAGCACGGGTGACATAATTGGTCAAATCAGCGTAACTGTAGGGGATTATGGGCTCAGACAATATCATTCAGTCGTCACTGTGATATACATGGCATTATCTATGGATTTGAATTGTACTAATGAAAATGTATCTTTGTTAGTTTTCATTGTCATTACAAGAACGTATTCACGCGTTGTATTCAAGTTTTATTCGTTTTAACTCCTGTTATAAGTAAGTACCTATGCCTCTGACTGCTATTATTGGGTTTTGGGAAAACGGATCGCGTAATCAGATCCTTTTCGCAATTGTCATATAAAGACGTTGCTTTTGTTGACGCGATGGGTTATAAATATTAATGATTTTAGTTAACAATAATAACTTAACTAATGACTTAGCTAATTGAAAAACGACATATAATATACTTATGTGTTATTCGGGGAAATATAGGCGTACATACTCGCAGAAAAAAAATGTATGACGTATGATGTATGATGTTTCACATATATTAAAAAGTTTGTTTAATAAATATGTTTCTGTCACATTAAAATAAATGCTTCAGATCTTCACACCATTCAGTTTCCCTGCGTCTACCTATCTACGTAGAGTTATAGCACCACCACTTGGGTTGATAAAACGTGATGATTTTCATACCCAGTGGCTCCCCTACCATTATAATCTCAAAGTGTAGGGAACCAGGTATACATGGTACTATGTGAAGGTGACGACGATGATCCATACAGACTCGAGTATTATTTTGTATAACGAGTGCACTGACAGTGAGAACATGGAAAATATTATGCTTGACAATAGTAAGAGTATTACCCTTTTCTATATCTTAAAGATGGCATAGAAGCGAACATCTGATGGTAAGCGGTTACCTTAGCCTAGGTGTCATGTGTGTGTTGGCGGCTCTGTAAAAAGGGTTTTAAGGTTTAATTAAATGCCGCTTTTACGAAATTAAATTGAAGTGTCTGTTTGTAATGTCAAAATAATAGTATTTTTTTAAGCTTGTTTGCCCAACTTGCACGATACCTAAGCCTAAAAATCTATGTTGAACATTTTTGTCAGTCTGTCTGTTTGTTTTGCTCCGGCGGCTTTCGGTCCTCTGGAACGGGCGACCGATTTCCACGGGACTTTCACTGCCAGATAGCTGGTGTTGTAAGGAGTAACTTAGGCTACTTTTATTTTGGAAAAAGAATTAGGGTTCCGCTCAAAATATGTAAATATGTACACGCGAACGAAGCATATCGGCTTCTAACATCTTTGACTCATGGCTGTGATGATGAAGATAGTATAAACACTAATATTATAAAGCTTAAGAGTTTGTGTATTTGTTTTAGCACGCTAATCAAAAGTTTCTGCGATTTGATCATTTTAAAAGATCTTATGGCGTTTGATAACCGGTTTATTCAGGAAAGTACCCAACTTTTTTCTTTTTATGGTATAGGGGGCAAACGAGCAGACGGGTCACCTGATGGTAAATGACTACCGCCGCCCATGGGCACCTGTAACTCAAGAGTCACAAGTGCGTTGTCACCCTTTAAGGTATGAATAGGGGAAGAGGGGGAGGGGGGGGAGCAGGAAGACGGGAGATGGGGATTAGAGGGGAGGAGAGGGGGGAGAGGGGAATGACGGGAATAGGGGAGAGGGAAGGGTTAGGGCCTTCAGTAACCTCACTCACGCGGCGAAAAGCAATGCAATCATTGTTTTACTGCCGGTTTTCTGTGAGGCCGTGGTATCGAGCGGAGTCGAGCCGGCTCATACGTGCCGAAGAATTGCTCTCCCATGTTATATAAGCGTTGAAATGAAATATGCCTATGTATATGTATACAAACTATAACGCGCATTAAATATTCACATTTACGTCAACCAATAATCTCCATCGCAAAAGTGATTTGGTGAAATAGTCCGGGCACCAGAGCGTTTGGGGGTGGTGGTCTTTTATAACAATACGATACTTGGCTTAAAATTTAAAGATAAATGCGTAGAATATTATACATACTAAAGTGTCTACTTCGACGAAGATACGCGTCATTGTTTATTATTGCAAAATAACTTGAAAATCGGCTTTTTTTTTTCGGTTTTCATTAAAAATCTAAAAAAGTACGGCTTTTAGAGCAAAATGTTAAATTCAAAAGCTGTTAAGCCGACGATTTTGCATAAGGGTAAGGCGTTAAAAAATTAGAAAATTGTTTCCATTGTTTAAATAAGGGAGAAAGATGAAAAATGCAAAGAAAATAAAATGCGTGAAAATGCACGTTGCAATATTCAAAATTGAATGAAAATCGAATATGTAACAGACTTAGTATGTTTAGAATTAGTATGTTTTTCATTGTACGCCAAGTCAGATTGCGAAATTTTAAAATGGCAGCCTATTATATTGCAATTAAAATTTCAATTGCGTATAAAATGTGTCACGGGCTTGGTATTGATATCTGAGTTTTTGGAATCGATGGGAAATAACAATATCTTTGATACCTCAAGAATTTGATAATTGAACAAATAAAAAAGTTATTATCGAAAAACCGTAAATGAAAGACCGTATTTTTTCTAATTTTAAACTTAGATGTAAACAATATAGTAACAAATGATTGCGCTTATTTTGATATGAATTAAAAAAAAAAGTAGTACTAGTACTTTTTACTCCAAGTACGAGGAAGAAGTGGGCACGTAGATTGTTAAAAACGTCATATGACGCGGTCGATGAAATCGAGGTATAACGTTCCTCAATCCGCAATTCCGCATCATCCGACGGACGTATTCGCACCTTTGTCAATAAATTTCGATTAAGATTTTCAAGTTATTTTGCAATAACAAACAATGAAGCGGATCTCCGTCGAAGTAGACACTTTAGGATGTTATTCTACGTATTTTTCTTCAAATTATAAGCTTAATATCGTATTGTTATAAAAGACCACCACTTTTCGCGTTATTTTTGGCTCTGGCGCCCGGATTAAAATCAAATTTAAAAATTTTAAAGTATAAATAAAAGAATTTGAATACCCCCCACATTTATTGTATTGTTATTATTCCGCAAACGTCAACGTGTCATCGAGTTGGTACGTGCTATGAATATTTCTCTTACCTTTCAGTCAAAGCTCAACACCACAGCATCGGTAGTCATGGTAAGCCCGAACCCCCAACAGGGGACACGACAAAGCGCTGTGAGTAATTACGGAAAAATGGGGGCCCTAACTAGGTCATTGCGGGTACATGCGGGATTATGGAGCTTTGCATCTAAACGGTCTTATGTAACATAGATTATTGTCGCCACATTAAAAACTTTTATTTATTTTATTAAAAATAGGGACAAACTATAATAGATGATAACACAGTTCACTATTTAATAAAAATAGGTTAATAGACATTATTTTGACTGGTTATGCCGGTAACGCAATACTATTGGTCGATTATAAAAGGGTAGAAATAAGATGAGAACTTCACTTGAGTGCGAACAGAGGTACGAACAACTTGGCAGTTACTGTTAGTTAGTGATTTTAATTGTTTATATCAGTGGATTAGAGACTGTTTCTTACATCAGAAGTGAGATAAAGAACGGGCCCCAATTGAAAGAAAAAAAAAGTGTTAGTAAATAAAAAGTTTCCTGTGCAAGATTTAGCTATTCGTAAATCCCAACGTCCTCATCATGGTGTTCATCAAGCCATCGGGATGCAATGAGTATGCATTTAACAGTAAGCAAAAACGTTTTCATTAGTAATTTCTGAGTGTGTGTTTATTCTAATGTGGGTAGATGTGATAGAAGCGAAAACACAAAAACATAACTGTTAATACTTTGATGCCTTCGATTAATTTTTGCATTACAAAATGGTTAAAAATGGGTTTTACGAGTTATTACGTTAAGAACTTTATAAAAATAAAATAAAATAATTTAACTTTAATTCTAAGTGTTTATCAAAAGTACTAGTAATAGGTACCTACTAAGACGAAAATCGAAAATGAAGCATGGTTAAACATCCCTTTAAAGTGATGATAATAACTGGTTTTTGTTGATATATGAAGTAGTCATAAAAAGTGTGTTGAACACCCCAATCCTGTTAAAAGCTTTTAAAGTAGATTTATACTCTCTAGTTTCGCAAAAGTAGTATGTTAACGCATTAAGCAGAAATACTATTAGTGCCTGTTCTCCGCTGATATCAAACAAAAAAAGAAAGAATTGGTTTTTATCAGTTCAATTGCTAGGTGCTAATGGTTTTTTAGACACGTCAGTTTCTTACAAGATGTAGGTTACGATATGATCACGATTTTATGTTTTTAACTAACTTCACGATAACCCTATCTGTTGGTTTTACTCACCAGAATGTAATGTATGCAACGTTTATTATTATTGTAAAACAATAATTATAATGTAGCAGCACTTAACTAATGTTACTTACTTTGTTTTAAATACAACCAGGGGTATGCAACTGCCATACAATGGGGTCAAACAAAAATGTGCAACTAAAGTGCTGTCACCTATCGATTACCGTACCTAAAACGAAAGCTTAGTTTTCAGTTTATGTTCATAGATGGCACTTTACTATTTTTATAAATTATCGTAAGAAAACACTGAAAATTAAAAAAAATCATGAAGTTAAATTTGAAGAGAACATAAACACAATATAATTACTTCCATGTAATTTATAATTAAATAATATTAAATAAGTCTGTGGGTATTTTTGACAGTTACAAAGGGTTTTAAAGTTTCAAAATTTGACAACTGCCTATAGTGTTTTGGTATTTTTACGACGAAATTCTGGACTGTACTTATTTCTCTGATATCTTCTTAAAACGTTTAACCCTGCTTATCCCTTGGACTCGTGCTATCCGTCATATACGATCGACTCTGCTATTCTTTACTGGAGTTTGTTTACGTGTAGATTTGGATATTGAAAGTGCAAGAGGAACCACATACAAACAAATTGAAAAATACTATATTTGAAAAAGTTAACATATTTTGCAATTTTTCTTTCCTGTCATGTACTGATCATAAGAACAAATTTAACAAATTTAATGATTAATGTCGTGATTCATAGTTGGTGTACTAACGTTAACAGACTACTTAAGGGTAAATTAAGTTGTGATTCCTCAAATGATCCAACAAAAATGCAAGCCACAAAATATTTTAAGATCCACGATCATAAAAGAAAAAAGATTATATAAAATTACATTAACGGTTTTGAGTTTTATTTCATTTCTATCGAACCTTTTTCTTTAGTGAAGTGGGCTAAGGTTTGCAGTTATTTTATTGCTTATTTTATCCACCAAATAAACCGAGTCTTTTTTAAATTTTTTACTTTTTAGTGCATAATGGTATTGCAAAACTTAGCTCATTTGAAAATAAACATTTAAATAATTTTAAAATACTGTAAAGAGCCATCTACCGGCGCTCAGTTCAAATGAAATGAACTCCATCTATCCGTCATAGTACATAGATACGCCACTCTGAATCAGTTTTGAAAAACTATCTCTAGTTATTAGTGTATAAATAATCTATGAATACAACAAAGCAAGGCACTGTGTATATTTTACCCGAGAGTAATCTCATTGTAAATAAGTATAAACTACATTGTGTGTGTGATTATGTACGGCTGAAAGCATACATACACTTGAAGAACGTTGTATTACGAATGCAAACTCCTTCCGGAGTGTTTAAATATATTGAAAAAAAATATTTCTGAATGGAATATGTGTGCTGCTATTATTATGAGAAATAAACAATTCAACAATAATAAATGTCTATGATAATTTAAATGTTATATACAAACATACCACAATTTCTGACAATAAAACCATATACATACAGTAACACACATGTGGTCCCTCATTTTAGTACAGGACATACTCTAATCAATAGTCAAATAACTCAACATTAGGCCAGCTGCAGACTGCAATTTCATCAAAACGCCACCACGTGTACACACATTGTATAGACAAATCCTATTGCATGCCTTTCGCCGCCCTGTCATTGCGATGCCGAATGATGTCATTGAGTCCTGAGATGGATTCGAACCATAATTTCTGGACACAAAACCCGGAACCACAACAGATATCAAATTTAGAGTTTTTGAATTTTTTACTGTACATTATCATGTCTCTGAAGTATAACAAAAAAGTTATCATCTAAACTCGGCAATGGATGTTCTACAAAGCGATAATAAAGAATGAATAGGGAAAGTAATTGGTAAATGACGTGTGCCATTTAGAGACCTGATGGACAGACATTAGGCCGTCTGCGCTGTTGTGGGCCGGACGCATTCCATTTGTTGGAGGGAACGCGGTAATTTCGCAAATGCACAACGGGTTGGCGCCCAAAAATGTGAAGTAATGTGTCACATGACAATCCCAGGAGTTTTTAAAATGACCACCGTTTTTGTGGAACGCTGGCATTAATTTTGTAATTTGGTTGGTTGGTTGCCACAAAATAATTTCTTTAAGTAAGAAATTATTTCGTCATTCGGAGGGGTTTGTGTTAGAAGTATGTTTCCATAGATACTGACTGGAGTTCGAACAAGCAATCAATCGACCGCAAGTCCAACGCAGGCTGACCGGCAGCAACGCTTTTCCGCTACGGGAACTTTACTAAATGTATTGTGTAATGTGATAATAACACGTGCTGACATAATTAATGGATAGTAACTTATTCTTAAAAACGCAATAAACTTTATACATCCTACCAAGTACGAAATTTTCTTTTTTTTCGCTGTCTTTAATCTGTTCGGTAAAAATGCTTCACACTTGCTTCCATCTATGATTATGGTTTAAGTTTTGTCGCCTACTAATTTAAAATGCGGTTAGCAACCTTGTTTTTTAATAAGTACGATATAATCATGACAAATACGCATTTTGTTCCAAAATTCTTTTTTAAATCAAATTATGTATGTCGAAAACGAAAGTGAAAATGGGTATTAAAATTTGAAATGCTCCTCCAACTACAACTGTCTCTCCGAAACACATTGATCCATCCTAAGGTAGCCTGGAAGAGATTGCATTTCGCAATAAGGCCGCCCTTTGTACATTATCTGTATGACAAATGTAGGTATGATAATTCTACTGTAAGACTGGTGTACAAATAAAGTGTTATCTATCTATCTATTATTTCATTTTTGATTTCGGAGTATTTAAATATCGAACTCTTAATACATTGATTAAACTTTCAAACATTTGAAAACGCACGTCATTTGAGATTGCCATTTTCTAATACCATTCGAATTCCCAGAAAAATAGAACATATTATTTTAAAACTATATTTCAAATCTTTATGGTAGAACGGTCTCTATCACCATTTACGTCTAGTTATCAGTATCCGTTATTCATGGTTTAGATACATCTTCGCATATATATCAAGTAAATGTAGGTACACATTAACTAATGTACCGTAACGAGGGATACAAGTAAAACCACACGTAACCAACATTAAAACAACTAATGTCCACTTTAACCTTGGCTCCCACGTTTCCAACAAATGTTCAATACATTTTCTTACTACGTTGTTGAACAGTTTTATAACAAAGATGGACCTTGAGATGTAGCAGTATGAATATCTGGATCTTGTAGATCTTGACCTTGCCCTTGGCATTCACATTGAACACGTGCGGCGTGTTCCTAGCTCGGCACTTTTGAAAGGGAAAATAATAAAATATTGGCTTCAGATCTGTACTACGTAATGAATTATTCATATAACTGCAAATATCACAGTAAGTATTCATAGTTATTTTAAACTAATAGATGTTGTCCTATCAATTTGTTTTGTATTTCAAATTTATTAAAAAAAAATTTTTAATGTCCCAATTTTCCAGCCACTTTTTCAAATTTAAATTTTCCCTTAAAATTTTATTTGAACTGTTACTAACAGTTTTTTCTTTAGAGACTTTTTTAAAGAATACTAGCAACGTGGGTCACACATTACTAGTATTCTTGTTAACCCCTCCAGCTAAGTTAAATGCTTGTGTTAGGAGTGAGTTCACGCCGGTAGTGCACTGGGTGGGGTTCGAACCCGCAACCACTTGATCGCAAGTCCGACGCCTTAGCCATTACGCTACCGCCGCTTTAAAAGGCGCATTTAAAGGTCGGGGCTAACATTTACAGACTGCTATTACTTAATTATAGTTTATATTTTAGAAAAGTAAGTAACATTGTTCAGATTGTTCTCACATTTATTTGCGCCTATAAGCAATGGCATCAGAAAATTGTAAAAAAACATCTTGAAAAATGTCCCTGGAGTTTCTTGCCTGGTCTTTTCCATAGGATCTACGTATTGAAACAGGTAATCAGCTTCACGACTAATTTATTCTGACTAACGCAGGTGTTAGTCAGAATAAATTATGACCTGACAATTCAAAAATACGTTAAATAAAAAAAAAAATTACAAAATCAATCCATCTATTACATTTCTTCACTGTTTAGGTGTAGTATTAATCAATTTATGTCAAAGGTTTTTATATCTATTATTTTATTTTTGATGGATGGATATTACTGTGCCCAAGGCACAGTAATATTATCTATCCAGTATTGAAACTAGACTCTGTACTTGAAATAATTACCTACCGCCGAGTGTACCGAGTGTATACTCGCTTTCCTACCGTCTGTATGAATACTCTATAGATAATATTACCGTGACTTGGAAAACATCATCCTACAGAATAAATACCTCGTTTAAACAGTACTGTGACATCACTTCGAATTTATTTTGAAGTTCTAAGTAACACTATTTATATACTCTATATATTTCGTTCCGTAAATTAATTAAACTAAATTTATTAAATGAAAATGTTATTTTCATTTCATAAATTTAGAAACTAAATTTTATAATTCATTTCAAAGTTGCCAGTTTTTTTATCTGTTACAAACATTATGTATTCATGTTATTATAAACTAAGTAAATTGTAACTAAGTAACTATGTTGATAATTATTCGAATAGTTTATTTCTTCCATGTATTTTTACTTAAATACCATACAATGGCTTTTGCAATGGCAGAAAGTACCAATCCACCCAAAATAAGATCTTTCATGATAGGATACTTTTTATCCCAATTTTTGTTTCAATTTACGAAATGTTTAAACATCGATGTAGAATGTATTCATTTATTTAAAAGACAACTCCCGCATTAGGAATTACTCCTGTGTTGGGGGGGACTTTACAAACATACAAACGACGGACACAAAGAACACCCAGACTCAGGTGGGAATCGAACCCACGCCCTGTAGTATAGCAGTCAGGGTCACTAACCACTAGGCCAACAAGCCAGTCGAATTGTTTTATCTCCATCACTAATGATAAATATGAGATTAAACTGAGACACTTTTTTAAGAAAGAGTGTAATATACTATTAATACAACAAACACTACTATTTATCTGATACATTAAGATTCTCTGTTCTATTAGATGATAGGTTTTTATAGGTGCTGATTAAGAAAATATCTTACCAATTTGTCAAAATACAATTGCATGAAAACAATATAATTGTTTTGATTTAAACTGAAACAGTTTCTCTAACACAACTGCAGATTAAGGACGAAACCTAACAGTTGTCCTTGGCATTCAAGCAAGGTCAGAGATAACAAAGGACTTAGACGCGTACTCGTTGCAATATCGTTTTATGTCAAATAGAACACTGCTGAGATAGTTCCAGAATTATACTGGTGAAGTTTTGTAATAGTAGTAGGTACAACGAAGGTTAAGTGTGGCATGTCGTATAGAAAGTTAAATATGACAATATATTTTAATTTAAAAGTTTTGATGTATAATCAGCCCAGCGGTTTTGTAGGTGAATGTTTAGAATAAAATGTGTGTAATCCTCTGCAAAAGTTCATGCTTTCAGGCACTCCTGTTAAGATTGCCTGTTATGTGTCAATATCTCAGTCAGTCAGTCAGTCCGTAAGTCAGTCAGGTCACGCTTCTGTAAGCTGAAGGGACTTTTCAGGTGTGGTCCGATTGTAGCACAAGTCTTATAATCCCTACCTTTAATTGTGACCGTTGCTTTATAAGTGAGATTTAAGAATATATTTGTGGTTACAAATATCTTTTTAACTACAGATAATCGTTTCTTTAACATGACTTTATTACCTGACTGGGTTTATAAGTTTGACCTGTATGTCCCGTCTCTATGTTCATCGTAACTACTCAACGGTTGAAACGATTTTGATGAATGATGTCGTTAGATTTGTATTAATTGCGCGAGTGTCACTGAGTATATTAAAATAAAAAAAAAATATTTTGATAATTATTGGTGACAAAATGTTTGTTTTAAAGAAAAATAACCTCCTTAACCTAACGAGTGGGGTATTAAAATGAAGGTATTTCTTCTTAGAAGTGTAGTTTTTTCTTTAAGTTGAAAGAATACCAACCGTAAGGAAAACTTATTCAATTAACAAATGCACGAGTCACCAAAAAAAAAAAATCCAAATCGCTTCAAGTGTGCCTATAAAATTTTAAAAATTCCCTCGATTTCTCCAGGATCCCATCATCAGATCCTGATCTGATAACCATGAGACCACCTGGAAAGTATACAGTTTCAAGCAAATGCCGAATTCTCCAAGTCAGTCCAGGCGTCTTTGAGTAATCGGGGAACATACATACTCGTAAAAAGAAGATTCCGATGAATTGATAACCTCCATCTTTTTTCAAGTAAGTTAAAAAAATACAAAGCTTATGAAAATATTTTTAGAATATAAATAGAATATAGAATCCAAAGCCTTTCATTTACTGTAAAATTTAAGCCCCCACGCAACTTAACGTACGTGGCTTACAGGCTAGATTAAAAAGTCGGTTGCTAAAATGTATGAAAAAAGAATATGTAACAAGGCTCAAATTATGCAAGGTATTGTGGTTAATAGAAGTAAATGTAGCCTAAAGCAGAAAAGAGTGAATGGCATTAGTGACTTATCCGCTGTTGAGTCCATTTGGATATCAGCAATGCATAAAGAGCCATAAAAAAATGAAAGTTCCTCTGCGAACCTCCTATTTCAAAAGGTTTAATTCAGAGCTGACAGGCTTCCGACTTGCGTCTGCCTTATTATGTAGATCATAAACATAATCCTTAAAAAACTTAAAATCGACTTCAAAAAACTCGATAATAATATTACGTTATTATGTTTTGTGTTTCCATTTCCAAATGAAACCCTTTTTGTGGAAAAAGAAATCATAAAAATTGGTTTACTATCCTTAGTACTATAGTATCCTAATAACTACTAAAAGTTGATATAGTGAACGTGTTAGACTAACGCCGTCTATATTTTTGTGCATTTAGTGGCAGTTATGATACTTATGATTGTAAACTAACATTTTTTTGGAGGGAATAGACGACGTGCATCTTACACCAATAAGATTTTCAGCACATGTAATCTGTATAGTGTCAAATTCAACACACATAACTCGTAATCTGATCCTATTAGTCATGGTAGATTTTTAAACATCATTTCAGCTAAGAAAACATTAAGAAAAATATTAAAAGTTTAACATTTAGTACTACACAGCTCCACTACTTACATTCTCGCATTTAGTTTGTTGTTTCCCCCGCTTTTTCTCCCCAAGACATGATCCAAGAGTACTTTGAATAATTGAAAAGAACTTTCAAGTGTTTGGGGTCCCCAGGCCCTTTATAGGTCAGTAGCGTAATGTGTAGCTGTGAACACGGAAGGGTTAAGAGTGGGCGGGGAGTGTTAAAAAAGTAACGCCTTGTTAGCAGAATTGTAAGTACATGGAGCGTGGAGGTTATAGATAGCTGTTTAGTTCCTTTTTCTTTTAACATGTTAATGTTGTGAGGTGCTTTCATTCGGGTTGAGTTTTCTTTAAGATAATTTTAATTGCCGATTTGCTAGCTTGGTGAAGTGTTCTGGGTTACCTTGCTTAGTATTACTCAGGTCAGTAGATGTTTACAGATACTAATATGCTAGCATGTGTTATATAATTTATAATCTTCTTAAGTAAACGTGTTTATCAACCCTAAAGTGATATTGCTAATTTTCATTTGTAATAATTCTGGGACAAATTATTATTATTACATTAGGATCCAGTCTGAAATTTGTAAGTAAGTTATTAATAAAATTAATTATAATCGTTGTGTAACGAATAAATGTTAATCGCGTCTTATCAAGTTTAATTTTACTTTTTCTTATGTTATAGGGGCAAACGAGCAGACGGGTCACCTGATAGTAAGTGACTACCGTCGCCCATGCAACTCAAGAGTCGCAAGTGCGTTGCCGGCCTTTGACTTAGTTACTTTTTTTTACACAAACAATTACAAACTGGACTCAGATTGATTCACTCAACGTCACTAGTATTTTAGTTTCAGTGCTATGAGTGTTTTATGAAATATTAGTTAGAAATATTTTATCTTTAAGTTCTGAAGTCCATAATCAGTTTTAAAATAATGTTGTTATATTATAAAGAACACATTTTCCTAAAGTGTTCAAATTTAATTATTTACAGAGTGACTATACGTTCTTCTGAAAGTTGTAGGGAATTTTTGGATTCAAATATTCTGATGGATTAATAACTCTAGTACCTGTGATTGTTCGAACAGCTGGGATATAATCTACGGATATCCACGATTGATAAATATGATTTTCAGTGATGGCTCGCCAGGATTACATGTGACAGAATTGAATCATAGTATAGAAACGGCTGTAGATTTTTAAATAATAGTTTTAATCTATCACTTGTTTTGCCACATAGTATCTATATGTATATTTTTATTAAAATTTAATTTAATTTAATATTGATCAGTATTGTTCTTCCACTTCTGAAACTTGTGAATCTATCTCAATTGGAACCAATCCACTTACTTCAATCATCTGTAAAGGTTTTTTTAAATTCAATGCCTTAACATACACCAAAATTACGCATTAGATTGTTTTATATCTGGTTATAATTTTTCATCCCAAGGTTGCCTGGAAGAAATTGCTTTTAGCGATAAAACCGCCCTTTGTGCATATCAATTTTTGTAAACTTACTGAAAGCAATTTTTTATTTACTCGTGTACAATAAAGTTTATTCTATTCTAGTATATGTAAGTATAAGGTATAAATGTTTCGTTCGGTAGGCTTGTATGTAGGTACCTACTATATTGAATTTCGTCACTGTGCATGGTACAACTATAAGCAACACCCAAAAATACACAAATAAATCTTTTGATAAAAAAATTAGGGTATATATATACATTTCTCAAATCAACTTTTTGACAAGTTCAAAAAATAATCTTTTAATTAATAAAAGATAATAAATACATTTACCCAACACGCCTTAATGGATAATCTGGAGTGATGTTAATGAATGATGTTGAAGATGAATAAAGAGCCGAATCAAAAGACGAATTATAAGTAAATCTGAAGAAACAAGGGGACGAGATGAGAATGTCGCGAGTAATCGGATGGTCGGCGGCGGTAGACGAGACGTTGATAAATAGTCGTCAATGTAACGAAGATAGCGTTTGGTGTAACTTGTAAGCTAGTGAAGATTTTAGATAATTTTATTTTGAGTTTTGCCTTCGTATGTACAAATTTGTTACCTTGTTAGTAGTGAAATAAGTACTAATGGTAGCTAATCGATCGTACCCAATATAAAAATGAAAGGATAAGGGGCGTTATTTTAAGTTTCAAATTTCAAATATATATGTTACACCGTGACTAAACAAAGCTCAGAAGAAAACATTTATCTGTTAGGTATACCGAGGGGGCCCATAGTTTCTAGGAAGCAGCACTGACTGACTGACTACAGCAAGAGTCTCCCAATTGGTCGGACAAATCGAGATGTTAGGTCGTCACAGTTGTTTTATGACGATTTTCTGAGAGGAAAACAACTCTCGCGCAAGGAGGAGGTGACGGTGTGGATTCGGTAGAAAAACTTCCAGGTGGAACCTTTTCACTCGCGCTCTCATGCGTACGCTAAGAGTGGCCGTGGGTGTATGAGACGAATTTTATGTTCTTCACCCAAAGCAGAGTCTCCCGTGAAGAGGGTGTCTGGACATCACCCAGTTGCCGTCCGCTAACCAGCGCTGGGTGGATCATTGGAGGCAAAACGTCGCCGTACCGACGGTCAACTCATAAACGGTGCTGTGAGGCACACCGTGTGGTTTTAGTTGGTTTAAGCCTGATATACAGCCTCAACAATAGCCCGGTGAGGTGAGCTTCCACACGAAAAACAAATGAGTAATGTTACCACGGCCAATTATGTCGTTATTTCACGTGTAAGCAACCAAAACAACCTTTTTTGTACGCTCCAGGTTGTTTTACTGCCAATACAGTATCAGAAATACTGCCTGGAGAAAGAGGTACTATGCAATAAGCGACAAATTGCTGATTACCAAAAAAACGCGAACGAAGTCGCGGGCACAGCTAGTTTCGAATATGGATTTAAAACTTCAGCGCTTGGTCGAGTAGAACTCCATGGTTATAAATTTATACGAAAACTTTTATCTATTACTGTAGATTACTGTTTTTTGTAGAGATTATAATTATAATAAAAATGTCATTCTTGTCTTTTTACTTAAATTTAACTTTCTAGTCTAGAGTACTTAAAAATATACTCTACTATGAACTAATTTATCAGTTTTATTACATCGCTTATAACTTGCATCCTATCACTGAGAAGACAAAAGATGTCTGTATCACTAATAGGCTTAACAATAACGCTGGTAGCTGCACTCCGGTTAATTGTTTACGATATTGTGTGTCACGGGGAGATTAAATGACTTTATCTGATTACCGAGTCTGCACAGATTGAGAAAGTATTGAAATAAATTCTTTCTTCTGTTTTAGAGCGGAATTAAAGAGCCTGGCCGCAGGCGCAAACGAATTTACGATAGCAGTGTGTTTGTCCAATATGTAAAGTGGTACTTATACATAACTATTTTATTGTCCTTGCATAAACTCAAAAACTACTGAACAGATTTTCATGCGATTTTCACCAATAGACAGAGCGATTCATAAGGAAGGTTTAAGTATATAATTTGTTAAGGTTTTGTGTAAATTGATTGAAATATGATGATGATTGCAGAAGATGTCTCTACTACCCGTGCGATGTATTTCTAGTATTAAATATTTAATTAGTTATTAATAATTTTCAAAATTTAAAAATTTATAATTCAACGTAGAAAAGTCCCCCATGATATGTGCAAAGTGAGTATATGACAGTCTGTCATCTAGAATATTCATAGTACGACAGTAATTGTGTCAGTAAAAAGAGGTAGGACAAACCCGATGTGCAAGCTTCTATTCCAGAAAAGAAGTACCCGCCCTTCATAAAACTGCAATAAGTATTCAATAAAAACTTTTCTACGTAAATTTTACATTTTTTTTAAATATTTTAATCAATGTCATACAAATAAACTCAATTAGGAGATTGATTACATTCATTATATCAGTGCTGATTTAAAATGCCTTCACAAACTCAATGTAATTGTCAAAAGAAACTTAATTGTCATTGTTTTTGTGTGTACAATAAAGACTAAAAATAACTGAATGTCTGAAAACCTTAAGTGTTTTTCCTAATACGTCTATTGAATAATACCACTCTTTCAAAAGAAAACAAGGACAAGGCTGAATTTCCAACATGGAAAATATGAACGGCCTAGATTCTTGGAAAGAATAGAAATTCTAGAATAGGCACCGGCACATAAACTCCAACAACACCAGTGTCTTAATGCTTCAGTTTAGAGAACAAGAGGCGCGCAGAGACAACATATTTTAAGTTTTTTCTCTTTATTCCCAAAACTAGTACTCGTACTAGTTATAACTAGTTACCTTTACGATGACTAACCTTTACGATGTCGCCTTGGTGTTTGTTAACATAAAATAAAAGATTCATAAAACGTTTTGGAATTACGCCATCGCTGTGAGCGGTTCTCAACATACATCGGTGGATTCTACCATCTTACATTCGCTACACTTACATAGTTACTCGCTGGAATGTAGCCATGTTCCACAAATGAAACCTCTTGTAAGTAGGGTCTCTATAGCTACAGGAAAATTTTACCTTTGTTCTTTGCTACCTACTAACGCAGCTATTCCCTCTTTTCCATTATAATAGGTTTTACCTGGTTTGCAACGCATCAGTGATTTATACATTTCAAGAACATTTTTTTACTCGCTTTTGTAAGTCTAGCACTCACAAATCTAAGTTTTTAAGCTGCTAGTTCCATTAGAAATAAAAAATTAGCACTTTTGGTTTGTAATGTATATTTCTAAAGATGTTACACAGCTGCAAAGAAGTTTCTGTAGTGTTCCGATGTTTTATATTTTCTTGATATATGAGTAGTCTATTTAGAAAATTCATGGCTATTTCTAAAGAATGTTCAAGGCGAGAAAACGGGTGAACGTCAACAAAGAGTAAAACAGCTTTCGGAAAAAAAGAGAATAGGCAAAGAGATCACAAGAAAGATCAAATGGAGTTTAGTAGGTTTTATTTTATTAAGGCCTTTGCATATTTATGGGAAAAAAATACAAAATAAGTCGCGTATTTTCTATTCAGCTAATTTTTTTTCATCTAGATAGACTTTACATTTCGAATAGCTAGTATACCTGTTATAGTTTATGTTTATGATTAGGGTTTCCGAATTATTCGCATGTTAAAACTATACAGTTCTACCCCTTCCTAAAGTATGTTTTTGTAGAAGCAAAACTAGTCTTAAACTCAGCTTCAGCCCTTCATCAAGAAGTAAAGAGTTCTATCTTGCCAGCTCAAGGCTTCAAGAGTACAAGCTACCAGATATAATACACGTAATCTAAGCTATTGGGTTGAAGTAAGGTTGGAGTCAGCTCCCGGATCCCTCCTACTTAAGGCGCAGTACGGCACACCGTGTGGTTTTAGTCGGTTCGATTCCGACACACCGCCCCACCGAAAACCCTGGTGGGGTGACGGCCCGAGGGGATTTCCACACGCACAAAAATAAAAAAAAAGGTTTCAGTCAGCTAAATCCAACCAACAACAACTTAGAATGCGCTTATTGTAATTATGAATATCCTTTCCAAAAGTTGTGACTCCAATTATTCCAGATCGTCAGAAGCAAATCCATGTAAAAACTTATACTAGAAGTACCACAGAAGTACAGTTCATTTAATAAGGCATATTTGTGATTGAAATCACAACATGAAAAAAGTAGCATGATTGCCACATAACTTGATGAGAGAGCAGGGAATTACTAGTGCATAAATAATTTTAATCAGCGCTGGACCAAATGTCTCTCATATATCGGAAACGTGAAAAATTGCCAACCCTTCACATAACGACATAGAAAACGAGCGGTCATTTTCACCCTGACATTTTTAAAATGGTGTTCATAATCTTTATTAATATGCGAATGATATATCTAATATTGAGCGTTTATGCAAATTACTTATATTTGCAAAAATGTCTATTTGCATACATTTTGAGGCGACTTTTGCGTGTTCAATGGTACGTGTGAGAGATAAATATTGTCTCTCATTTTTGCTTCCACCGCTTTGCATAAAGGGATGATCATAGCCGTTTTGAATAATTAAGGTGCATTTATTTTTTTAATTTCTACGTTTAGATGCCGGAATTAATCTACTTAGCATTTCTTTTTGTTTTTTTTTTATTTTACCCTCAGCTATATTCGAAATATTGTTAGAATGATTGTCTTTATGCGTTAACGTACAAGTTACTTTCATTTGCTATTGTATTAATTTTTCATTTGACTGGTCAGTACATATGAGTCATCCGTTAAAAATATTCAATAAAATCTATTTACAGGTACCTAAGTAGCACTCAATTTCACTATATGTTTATGTTAACACACAAAAAATTAATTTAAAAATAGAGATAGATAGATTACACTTTATTTCTACACCAGGTTTTTTACGGAGAATAAGTAATATCAATATCAATAATGTACAAAGGGCGGGCTTATCACTTAAGGCAATCTCTTTCAGGCAACCTTACATTAGACTTCCTCTTTTTTTAAATCGGTTCAAAAATATGATAAAACTTGAATTCTTAATAGCCCAGTCAACCTAGCTGTTTTATGATCAAAAAGTAGATTACCACGCATTTTTATTTTTTGGGTAAATAGTAAAAAACTGCGCTGATTAAGATTTTCGATACCCGCAGTCTGGACAAGTGGGGCGTAATTTTTTTATTGCCCACTTGTCCAGACTGTGGTAATCTAAAATTTTGGTATTTTAGTTCCTTGACTTGGTTATCAGTTAAGTAGATGAATATTATCTTCGGATAGCACACATAGTTCACAGTATTGTATAATATATGTAATAAGAAAGAAGCCAAAAGCCGCAAACGAGTCTTTCAAACAAACGATTGTAGAATTTTTACAATTGCTATGAAAATATTTTATATATGAAATGCCTTTAAATTGAATAGCGGTGAGACCTTTCACATAAGACAACTATTCCTAAAAAAGTTTATATGGCGTAGCATAAATGATGCTTCAGACAAAACTGAATATATTCAACAAAATAGTTTGGTAGATATTTTAATCTTGTTCCCGGATGATTCCTTCCTAGGGTGTACCCGGGTCCCCCTGCAATAGTCACTTGTGATGGAACATCGTGTGGTTTTAGTCAGTTCGATTCCGATATACCACTTTATCGTTAGCTCCGGTGAGGTGATGACCCATGGGGGTTTACACAGGATAAAAAAAAAAAGGAAAAATATATTATAATCTTAATAATGTTACTGTAATAAATTTGATACGCAATTGTGAATATCTTCATCAGCATACCGAGGTCCTGGTCAGGGTTTTGTTATCTATTGTGTTCCGTGTTAGATATAAGAATTTTTAGTTTCAGTTTATTTATTGATAAATTTTATATTTATCAATAAATAAACTGTCCAATTTTTGGTTGTGTAACTCCGTACTTAATCGCGATAATATTTGTAAGGTTCAAACTCAGACTTAACAGAGACTAAGACTGTTTAATAAAGTAGTAGTATGTGACCATAAATGATCAAAATTGCCTTATAGTTAGTGGATACTGTAGTCTATGAACTCTTTCAGAACCTGGAGCATCACTGGTGGGTTGCCATTGTAAAAAAAAAGCGCAAACGTAAGCAACATAATTTACAAAATGACTTCCTCCGCAGTAAAAGCAAGAACGTCTGTAGGGTTTTTGAAGACCTACATCACAAATTATTTTCACAACAAGCCTTTGGGTGTTGGGTGAAAAAATGGTTTTATCACTATCGCTGTTTTTTAACCAACAATGAAAATAGAGTGAGAACGAATATCACAGGTTCGCATCTGTTATTGGATGTCATACCTTTTGTCTATGAAACCCCTTGTCTTCCAAAGCTATTTTAAGGTCGTATCCTTTACGTTGCTCAAAACAATAAACAACGGCATTACGTATTGACGGCTCAATCGATTTAGCAATTTTTATTGGCTGTCTCAGTTCCATCTGAAAAGTGCATAGCCATGTACGAAGAATGACGGCAGAATAATAAAACACCTATATACAAGTTTTATGTATACGCAAAAAGGATTTATTTTTATGCCGATCGGGGAATAAAGATATCGGCTATGCTGGTTTTATATGTCGTTTGCTATTTTGAGTTCATAAGACTATACTTATAATTATGTTAACTGGCCTTTGTCACAGTGAGCCTGTGACCACGGCCAGTACAACCTCGAAACGTCAGACAAATAAAATATATGTAATATTTAAATATGTGGTTGCGTTAATTCCAGTTAACATATTTATATTATCAATGAAAGCGACAGATTAAAAGTTAGTAAGTCTACACTTGTAATATCTTCTAACATTAACCTCCGTTTCGGATCGAGAAGTTTGACGGGCCAAAAATAAAAAAAGTGGTTCTCTTGCCATTACTTTGATGGAAACTTTACTACAAAAGTAAGGAAGTTTACTAAAAAAAATGTTTCCATCCAGTGCTTCGGCGGTGGTCGCTATGCTATATATAAATTATCTCGATCTCTTCCAGTTCTTCTGATTCATAATCACATCCTGGACCTGTGGAGGGGCGGGTAAAAATACCAAATATAAGTGGCTTAGGCTGTATAGTTCATCGTTCCTCCTTCGATTATCGATTCGATTATTTTAGATCAATCGGATGCCAACATGTATTTGCAAAATAAATGAACTGAAAATTCAAATAAAATTAACGCCGACAAAAACAATCGCGTTAACGCATTCGTATAGTATACACGTCAAATGTATTGCTTACCAAACGTCATCAAACTAATCACTTGAAAAGCTTTTAATAAATAAAACACTGTAAGTAATAAAGCCATCAGTCGGTACTAATGGTGGACAAATTACATACCCCTAGGACCAGATGTTCTCAATGCCAATTAAAATGATATCAGTCCCTACAAATAGTCTTGTCACATATATTTCTGTTGCATTCAAATGATTCACGCTGTAGTATATTAATTTTTATATATTTGAATCCGATACTACATATTGTTTCGTCTAGCTTTTTATTTCTAGTTATATTTTGTTTCAAATAATATAAAAGACAACTTCTATCAGTATGTCTTTCTGCTATAAATATATAATATTCTGGTAGGCACAGATTCGCGTTTATAGTCGTGAGTGAAGATACTTTTATTTTGAAAGTTTGATTGAATTTTAGCTGAACGAAATGGTTAACTTTTCCGCTATGTATGATGTATCGACTTTTATTTTTTATTATCTAATCCTAAACTTACTGCTTCAACCTTACAAACTGGAGATGTAAAAAACATATGATAAATAACACTGAGCGTAATTGAATCTAAATAACAAACATTCTATTGTTATGACTCTAGTTATAATGAATCCAGTACCCAATGACCGCAACCGAAATTGTTAGCGTTAACCCTGCAAATGCGTTCGACGGGTCTTAATGGTTCGGGGCTAAGTTTAATTTAATATTAACTTGCAACAAGACCAGCGTCTTAGGTGCAACTTAATATGTTAAGTTTTGTGCCACATCTGCGATTTGTAGCGTAGTCACCGCTTTAAAACTAAATACTACATTGTAGATGAACTTATTTGAGCCCATTATATGTTGGTATGTGGCTAAAAGACTTACTTGTTTGTTTTAGCATATTGCAAAGATATTCAAGCATGGTTGTGTAATGTGTATAGACAGAAACCAACCAACCGATCGATGAGCAGAGTCAACTTCGAGACGCTCCCAGCTGTGACTTTTAACGGTTCTGCCATACCTATTTGTCGAACGGTGAAAGATCTGGGCTTACATCTCGACTCCACGTTAAACTGGCGCGATCAAGTAACCAACGTGTGTCAGAGGGTTACCGGAACCCTCAGAGCTTTATACCGTCTAAAAAATTTTCTCCCTGCGAAAACCAAGACTACGCTCGTGCAAACTCTTATCTTTCCTTTAATCGACTATAGTGATGTGTGCTTTTATGACCTGAATGCAGATCTTTTCGATAAATTTGACCGTCTTCTTAATAACTGCATTCGATTTATCTTTAATCTTCGTAAATATGACCATATTTCCACTTTCCGTTCTTAGCTCAGATGGTTGCCCATTCGTCAACAGCGTAAAATGCGCGCTCTCACTACCCTTTTCAATATCCTCAATTCCCCATTTCCCCCTACTTATTTGACACCAACATCAACTCGTCAATAGTTCGAACCATTAATGTCGCTATTTGTACTTATAATAGTATATGTATTATATAGCTATGTATGTATTTGTATATGTATGTGTGTATATATGTACATATGCTACATTAAAGTTACGAGTATTTGTCTATAATGTGTGTGTATATTCGTATCCAATTTTGTATGTATCCCATTCTTTTCTTTGTAATTTTTTTTACTAGATTGTTAATTGCACCTACTTCTTCGTTTCTCTGCATCACCCAAAGGTCGACTGGTAGAGAATACCTGAGGCATTAAGTCCGCCTATGTACTAATGTGCAAAAAGTTTTAATAAATAAAAAATAAAAAAACCATAACACCGTGCCAAAATATTTCTAAATGTGGCTTTAAAAATTGATTTTTGATTTGATTGAGATTTGATTTTTTTTAAACTTTTTTATTAAAGAGACCTCTTGATTGATTATTTATCTTGTCTTTAATAGCATTCAGCACTGGGGCCGACGTAAGTAAAAAAAAAACAAGGTAATAATAGAGAAAAAAATATATAACAATGTATAAAATATAATCGACCATTATAAACCCAAGTCATTCATATTATGATTCAGATTTTCTTCTATAAAATCATATTAAATCGCAAATGCAGCTCATGCCTTATAACATTCTAACGTATGGTATTGGCCCGTATTGTGCTGTCGTGCGCAGACGGACCGTTAATGTGCGGTGGGATTACGAGACGATCAACAATGCACGGCCGCGATTAACTCAAGACTGTGTTACGTTACGTTGGGGGTATTTTAGACCTGGTGTGCGCTAGACAGTTAATAGAAAGGTTTTAAAATGTTAGACAATACGTTCCATAGATTACACAGTGATCTTTTTAGGCCACCTTTTTTAATTGAAAAACTCCATAGACCATGCTCTCTTTTCAGGAAGTGCAAGAGACGATGACAATAGTAATACATAACTACTCTCTCAGTCAATTGACACAGCCCTTTTCGCTACCATCAGGTCATCCGAGAACGCACCGAACACCTGTTGTGAGGAAGAAACCCTATGTAAAAAAAAAACTTAGTTTCTGTAATAACAAATAAAAATAAACGTTACTCCTGGGCCGGGCAAAGGTCTGTGTCAGAAAATGTCCATTACTTTGAAAGATTCAAAGTACCGGCTGGAAATAGTAACATATTTCCCAAAGAAAAGTGACGTTGACAGTGTGCACTACTACAAACAACCCATTGCTAATTTAGGGATAGGTAAAATAATATAGGTACTAACTAATCTTATTGTTTTATCGTGTAATGTTGATCCATAAAACAATTTTTTTTTTATCGTGTAGAAACTCCCACGGATCATTACTTCACCGGAAAATAAACCATAGGTAACCAGTCTAAGAAAATAATCAATAGATAAGTAAACAGAGAACAAAACATCGAAACATCTTTTGTGCTATTATTTCTTTCCACATGAATACTCAATTAATTTAATTAAAACTTTAATAGTCGGGATTTCATTATCACAAAATCCGGGTAGCATCTGCAAAAAGGGTAAGCCCGTCAATGACTACGGTTGTTAAGAAGTAACCAAATTATTAGTAATTGGATTAACCACGTTGTTGCATTCAACGTTAGTAGAATTTATTTGAATGGCATGTCGTTTAACCCTTTTACTGCTACTGGTTAAGAGGGTGTTTTAATTTGATGAGATAAAACTTTCGCATGAGGTTTGTCTAAATATAATATTCCTTATTCTATGCCTAACTAAGACTAAATTACAATTGTATTTAGTTTTCTTATGTTATAACATGAAATATTCGATTCTTAAGTATATAATTTGAAAGCTTAATAGAAACAAACAATTTCACGCTCTTAAGCCATCATATCCACTTATTTGAATATTTCAAAACACCCAATCTACATTATCTGTTCAAATATAGAAGAAATATACCCGATGCCAACCGGAAATGCTTTTATATTTGTCAACGTCACATCCCCACGGAGTAACAACAGAAAAAAAAGAAATTCGTGACATTTTTTTCGCAAATGAACCGTGTCGACGGGCCTGGCTTCTTTATTAGATTAACAGGTCGATTTGCAATTCTGTATGTTCATACACATGTTTATTTTACGGAAATGAATCGCATTTTGGTAGGGGACTTTGTGTTGACTCGGCATATATTCATGTGGAATACCTTTGGAGTTTTGTTAATGATTAATACGTGGACATTGTAGGGTTAAATTATGTTAGCTAACAAATAATATGTTTAGTGCCATACCATACTGATGTATCTCCCGTATTATTTAACAATGAAATGTTAATTACGTTAATTTACCAAGTACAACTAAGTTCCCACTTAAATATGAATGAACTAATTGACTGACTGACCGGAAAATTAGAAGATAAATTAATATTTGAGACATGATGGCAGCATCGCTTACAGTTTAAAAATGTAGGAAAACCCAAAGGTATGTTTGTTAGTCTATATATTAAAAATATATTTTGGAGATTGTATTATTTCGATTTAAAACATAGTTATTATACATTTACAACAAAAGAGCCACAAAAAAAAAATATAATTAAAATATTTCAAAGGTTTTTAATTTTAAAACTTTTAATAAAAATACACTAGGTACAACGCGTTTGAAATTTTCAGATGGTATGTTACATTCCATGTGGTGACATATATACATAGTCTTTGTCAGCTTATTTTATTTATGTGAACAAAAATAACCGTCTACATATGTGTCTCTGGCTTAGTAGGCTTGTAATATAAACGACAAGTTCCTGTGATAGCATCAGATTTAAGATTATTGAAGTTGATCCAAGATGGGAAAGTGTGATACATACAGGGAATTTACTGCATGATATATAA
Source organism: Callimorpha dominula (assembly GCA_949752705.1). Taxonomy (NCBI): domain Eukaryota; kingdom Metazoa; phylum Arthropoda; class Insecta; order Lepidoptera; family Erebidae; genus Callimorpha; species Callimorpha dominula. Next base: position 14,410,803 of record OX457011.1, read on the forward strand.
AAAAAAAAAAAAAAAACAAATGTTTTAAACACTTAAATATATTTTACTTTAAAGATATTGTAACATTACATTTAAATCATAACTTACAATAAACTTAGACTTTATACATATGATACCACGTACTATCTAATACCTTTAAACGAGCAATTCTTTTATATATGTATATATATATATATAATCTGAATCTCAAAAAGGGCTCCAACGATTTTCATGAAATTTAGGATGCAGGGGTTTCGGGGGCGATAAATCGATTTATCTAGGTTTCATATTTAGAAAACGTAAAAAAAAACGAGCTATCGGTCATCCAGGTACTGTATATAATACCTACTTATATAGCGATTTACATTTTATGTATCATATTATCACAGTCGTTCTTGTGTTTACTTATAGCTAAATATTACACAGAATGAATCATGAGTTTTTACGATACATTCACAGCGGGTACCGCCACGTGCCCTTATGATTAGTTCGCAAATTCTTCGAAAGTATTTCACTTCAAATTCTGGCATAACTTATTTTCTCCCATAATCCAACTACCATAGAGTTTAATTTTCATAATTCTAGTCAAGCTATTTTGAGATACTATAATATTTTTTGCTCTACGATAATAGCTTTTAGCTCTAACGATTTATGGTATTTTTTTCAAAAAAGGTTTTGTAATTCAATGTTCACAATCGAATTACTTGACCGCCCGCTGTTTTTGCTACTCAACAACAATAGACGCCTTGAAAATTGGACATGCATTGATAAAATTACCCCTTGACAATGCTTTCTTGCTAAATATAGTTTTTGATAGTTTTTTTTTTGTAATATAATTGAATTAGTAAACATCCCGCTTGATAGTAACTCCAAATACATATAAAAATATTTTTTAACCAAATTCTAATTCACGTTTTTTAATAGTGTTTCAGAGGGACACAGGTGCTTTGAATGAAACACTTATGTTAAAATGGTATGAGGTGAGATCTCAGAATGCATTTGGAATGGAAATCGTTTCCAATAACATTAGAAAATCCTGGAAATTATGGGGTGTTTACTTCCAAGCACCCAGGGTTCGTATTCCTTCGACATGATTGTAATAGAGTTGATGAACTCCAACCGAATAAAATCACATAGTAGTTGGACATGAAGCAGGAAGGAGGAGAAGGTATCTTACGAAGGAATAAACCTAGACTACCTAGGTCCACCTTTTTTTTTTGAATGAATGACGTTTGGCTATAAAACCTAGGCTCGCCCTAATTCTGCCTTGATGTCTGCTTCAGTGTGGCTGTGGTTGTTTGAGATAGAGTGACACAGATATTAAAGTGTTTATAATAAATCTTCTATCCAAATCACAAAATTGTCATTCGAAATTAAAAGTATTGGAATATATCTAAGACTAAGTAGAAAAATGATTTTTTCCGCTCCCGTTAACGTTCCTAAATACTAAATGCCTGTTATTTTTTAATATCCGAGAGTAGTACAAATAACGTCTTAAACTCAAAAATCACCTGGCTGTCTTAATATACATTTAAGCAAAACATACCCCCGATTTTACTGTTAACATAAGTACTGTGGATCAAAAAAAATCCAAATTGAATTAACAATATAACTGGATAATCTGGTTGTTACCCGCTTTAGGTGTGGTTGAGTACTTACTTCATGAGATATTCAATAATAATATTTGTTCGTTCGTTTATTAATATTATTTATCCCAATATATAGGTTCTTGACAGAAACGAAACAAGAGTATTTAGACACAAGACACAATGTACTAAGGGCAGCTTTATCACTAAATACAATATTAACTTTTGAACTTTCGCTTTCCATGGTATGATGATGTATTAACGGTATACACGGGAATTAACGCGATCACGAAGTAGGTATTACATTCCTCTGATATGTAATGTAATATGTAATACCTATTTTGTGATCGCGTTAAATTCCGTGTAAATACATAATTACAATAAATAACATCTTTTCCATCCAAACATAAGATGGATCAAAAGCTCCGTAGAGGGAGCTGTAATTAGTGGTGTATTATAGGACATAAAGCCTATATATAAGGCTGTAAACGGGATGCTGGTAAACTGACGTAATTGCTATCAATGATAAGCCAGACAATCATAAATCTAATAATGTCTCATTCCGACCTATAATAACTTTGACTCTGAAACCAACTTTACTGTCACTATTTTATGGGCAATTTCTCGGTGGATTACTTTGTTATATAAGTAACGATGTTAGAAATAGTTCTGAGTAAGTTCAGTTATTTAGTATAATTGTCTTCGTAATATGCGATTGAAATTAAAACCACAGGAAATACAACTAATCAATGATCAAAAGATTTGGATCCATATCCATCTCAAGGCCATAAATATGAACAGTAAACTATGAAGCAAGAGTGTGCTACAAAAGACCAGAAATGGCCCAAGTAGCTACAAGCCGTAAAAATAATAATAATAACTCTTTTTTCCATGTAAAAAATAAACAATCTCTTTTTCAAACAAGTTTAAAGGATGCTTAACGATTGGCGGTTATCTAAGCAAATGGACAACTGTCTATTATAGACAAGTCTGTATCGCTAGCTAGTACTGCAAGTGTAGTACTAACCACCTTGCCCTCCCAATAGAACTCTTAGTACCAGTAAAAACCACACTTTGCATATTAGTGTTTAATTGTTGGCTTGTGTAAAATGAAGATAATTCCCTAATAGAACAGCTTTCATTCGATAATTCGAAATTTGAAATCTGATCAATAAATATTTTCTTTTACCAACTTCCTCACAATGAAGTAAGAATGGGGGCAAATAAGTTAATCTAGAAGTAACAATTGAGGTTCAATGGATTCATTTTTTTTTTTTTAAGTTTTTACACAGTATTAATCATTCCGTTCCGATCATTTATGATACACCGAAAACCCGTACTGTATTATCAAATGTGTAATCTATTTAATCAAGCGTTTGACTTTGATATTCATGTTTGTTTTGAATGGGGAGCAAATATATGTTATTTGGTTATGATTTATCAATGAGCCAAATGTTTATACCTTACTGCTTTGACTTACCAACACAAGGGCAAGATAGATCATCATGATATATTCCCTTTGACGATGTATGCGGTGCAAAGATTGTTGATACGATTGCTATTTTGTGAAACCAATAGCGTTGCATCTAATAAATACTTCTGTTGCCTAAAGTTACAGTGTAAAAATGTGTTTATAAGAGTAATTCAAAATGACTACTGAAGAGTTTATTTGTTTGTTCAAATATTTTGATTTCAGGCTATAAAAATTCCGGTATTTTTTTATTTCGTGGGAGAGCCATGCTTCAGCACGTATGCGCCGGCTCGACCGAAGTGATACCACGGCCTCACAGAAAACCGGCAATAAAGCCATGTTTGCATTGCTTTTCGCCCAGTGAGTGAGGTTACCGGACCTTTTTTTTTACAGGTTACCGGACCTTGCCTTAACCCTTCCCTCTCCCATCTTCTACCCCTCTTCCCCCCTTCACCGACTCCCACCTTAATTGTTACGCTCTTGTGACTCTCGAGTTGCAGGTGCCCATGGACGGCGGTAGTCATTTACCATCAGGTGACCCGTCTGCTCGTTTGCCCCCTATACAATTAAAAAAAAAAACATTTTACATAGTATGTTTACAGAAGAAGATTATAGGCTCAACAATATGATATTAGGAGTAGTAACCATACAAACATAACTTCACTAACGTTTGTAGATAAAAAAAGGAGTTCAGTCCATAACATAAGAATTAGTATATAGGCAATAAGACAGATGGACTTTAGAGAAAACAAACTCAATTCTGGTAATTCAAACCTTCAAGAAAATAGCGTACTCCCATATCAAAGGCCGGCAACGCACTTGTGACTCTTGAGTTGCAGGCGTCCATGGGCGAAGGTAGTCGCTTACCATCAGGTGACCCGTCTGCTCGTTTGCCCCCTATAATATAAAAAAAAAGACAATCAAGGTAGTGGCTTTCCTCATGAGTTTAGAAACTGGTCTTCGTTGTGATTATTATTGCAAGAAAGGTCAGGATTTCTGTACATACAGAAATACTTAAAACTTTTGCTAGAAAGTCAGAGCTTACAAACCATATAACATTATATTTCAGTTATTGCAAAATTAACGGTTATCAGTAAACCGATGAAATTTATTCAGGTGTAGTTAAACGAGTTATAAAAGCACACATAACGTGTTAAACAGTTATAGCACATAAAACTATGTTCTAACTGATGCGTGTTATTGCCGTGAACGGTTTACGGTTCACGTTGTGAAATTTCAACGATTACACGTGAATGTTTTTAGAATTTGATTTGATAATTTAATAACGAATATTATTTAGAATAATCACATAAGGGTCAATTCAATTCATTGTCTAAATATGAAGGAGAGAGACAGAAAGAAGGATCTATTTATGTTTGAATTTTCGAATGCGTTAAATGTTATCAGAGTTGTGGTGACATTTACGTGTAGTAAATTTACCACAGCAACATCTACCGATGATATACCAAACTACGTAGGGTCTACTGATCTTGCATCGCGCAATTAAAGTTTTAATATTAGAATATACATGTCGCAGTAAAATACAGTATACAGTAAATATATTTTTTAGAGATATTTACATGTTCGATGATAGTTGTAGGAAGCCATTTATTTACTACCTACTCTACAGTACACCCATATCAATATAGCCATCTGGCTATACTGATATGGGTATATATAACATGACTATATATAACATTATATGAAAATATACATCTCTATATTTTCATATAATGTTACAAGACCAAGTTTACCTTTCTTAAGATCCGTGCCACTGCTAGTATTTTAAAACGTAATCACCTTTACAGGTGTTGCTTTGTAACATGGCGGTTTGTGACAGATTGTGTCTTTTCCATTTGAATGAATCCAGGAACGCAAATCCGGTTCATGTTTGGTACATTTTTGTAGAGGTTTTTTCTTTTATACCACAAAAAGTAACGACGGGCGAATCAGTAAGTAAATCAAAACAATCTAATAAAAAAATATGATATTTCAAACTAAAAGTTAGCTTATCATCACAAGTTGATTTAATAGACATAAACTAAATTTCAACAGCAAGGCTACCTAGTAGCGAAATGAGTAGATTTGAAAGAAGTACGAAGGGCCCGATTGGGGAACTCCGTTTTATTTTAAGAATGATGTACTAACATGGTGTTGCTTTTTTTTGCTGAAAATCACCACAAATCTCCTTAGACTTGGCGTTCATACGCAACAGTACTCACTGATATTTTTAACTACGAAACAATTAAAAAAATGTTGATGATACAACTCTCGTTAAATGGATCCGTTTAATGGATTAATAAAGAAAATACTAGATTTATAAGATCGTACTGTGCCTGTAACTACACAAAAGTATGTATAATTAAAGTAATTAAATAAATAGAATATTTATTATTAAAAGCATAGTGTGAAATTTACCATTGTTGCAGATACAGTAAATTTCAAAGACATGAGACAGGTATGTCGAATCTAGTTAGCGCAAGAGTACGAAGTGGTGTGCGCTATAAATCATACATTCTGCATACACTCCGTGACTCCTGCTGAACGTACCTTCGATTTTGAAGACATGTTTTAACTCGATATCGCCAAGGAGTTTAAAGTTTATAACATTCGGATTCGGTATCTTTTGAGTTTTCATTTAAAGCAGGCATTAAATTAACAAAGAATTTGAACAGTTTTAATTTGTGCTGGATGTCTTGTTGAGTGCTTAGCTGTCCGGTTTGCTCAAGGATGCATTAAAAGTAGTAGGATTAATAGAATACTTACTATCTTTGTGATGTCTAATTTTATATTGTTTGATGCACTCTTCGTTGTCACTTGAACTACAAGACATAAGGATGAACACTGTTGGTTTTTGACCTATATTATATATTAGCATACGCGCTACTTAATGGTAGGCGACATCTGGTATGGTCTGGTCTGGTAACTCTCCCCGTTAATTCAGCCTGTCGCTGTGGCTGTGAATTACTTAAAACCATTGTCTTGAAATAAATATCACGAGTCCAAAAATCTTCGTATCCCAGGGCAACTAAGGAAATGCAAAAGTCGAATACCGTACGTCGCGAACTTGCGACATTAATATACTTGGACTATCCAGCGTTGAGTTCAGAACTCGCAGGATTTAATATTGTTTATGACACGTTTGTTTTACGCGTGTGTTTATATCCAAGTTTCTGAAAGCATTATACGGACTTTCTGGAAATTTAATACAGATGCTAAGATATGTTTGGTTTCAGAAACTATTATTACATACTAAGGAAATTCCTCCGTAGAATATGGTTGTACTGATATATCATAGTGTCTATCTAACACTAAAAACGTTTCATTCCGATTAAAGTGGTAAACAAGAACTGTGAATGCTATCAATTACTCTGTGACGATATGAAACAAATGAGAAAGCTTTTAAACCAAAATAAAAACATCGTATTGATTCAAAGAGCCTGGGGCATAAATGTGGGACAAAGGGCACAAAAATAAAAATGGTAGACGAACCAATTATAGATGTGCCTTCGGTCACAAAAGACAAACATTTGTTTTGGAGTGGTTCACGCATCGTTTGGTTATGGAAGAGGTACTAGACATTTTAGAAGGGTTTATTTATCAATAGATACACAGATGAGCAGTAGTTAAACGGTCTTGACAGTTGTCTTCTCACCGAGTAATGTATGTTCGATACTTACATTATCTGTTTTTTAGTCCATTTCATTAAACGGATTCCAAATGCAAGAATATCCTTTAGACCTCGTAACTGTGTGAATATGCATTGAAAATAAATTTATTAGAAGAAGAGATGTGTTTTTTAAATTTTAGTATCCAATTAGTGAAATATATATTAGTTACGAAATTCCGTGGTAGTTAGTGGAAGGTTCCATCTTGGTTTGGTAGTGGAGTGGTGTTCTATATTTGAAAGTTACTAGCTACTCTTTCTAATGTGCCTCTCCGACTAGCGAATGTTGGCTGTCAGCTCTGCATCGCATCCTGTCTTTTGCGAGGCGAAACAGTTCTGCAGGACTCCCAACTCCTGTCCATTCGCGGATATTCCTCAGCTACGATTTCTTCCAACTTTTTTTTGCCAACAACTTTGTCCATCATTATCAATAGCAAAAGTCCGTATCTTTCGTGTCTAAGCATGTGACATAACATGTCCCAGGTCTACAGCTTTTCTGTGTTTGATGATCTGCCATAGATGTCTTTTTGTGCTGATACGACGCAGGACCTCCTTGTTGCTGATTTTCTGGGTCCAAATTATTTTTGACATCCGTTTGTAAGCCCACATTTCGAATGCCCTTAAAGATAAGTTACTAAAGAATTGTAAAGCACTTCATTCTAATTTTTAAAATGAATATTTTTTTTACGACCATCTCCGTTTTCTGTTTGAAAAAGAAATTAAAAGTATTTGACGACATGAAACACGTCGATCAGATAAATTTATTATTATCAGTATAAACAAAATGAATCATTCAGTCCCAATTCGATTTGTGTACATCTTTCTTCTGCTAATGTTTTATTCAGTCTACGACGGTAAATAAGTTTAGTTTCGGACAAAACATTCCCATGTGACATAGATACAAAAATTTTGCAAATTGATCTCCAGACTTTTTTCAGATTTATTGTCAACCGTAATCCTATCTTATAGGATGCATTTTACAATGATTTGGTCTCGGAGACTGCAAACTTATTTTTGTAGGGCAATTCTTTGCGGGGGAAACGGGCTATCCGTCAAAGTCGGTTTTATTTATCGTTTTAGTTGAATTTTATCGAACTAATAGCCCCTGAGATAAATTTACGATTGGCAACGGAATTGTACGGTGAAAAGGGTTTTGTTGGGCCATCTCATGTACATAGTATGGACGCACTTAAAGTGGAGTGGTTCCTTAAGGAGTTAATATGATACTAATGTTAGATGTAGTGTACTTAGTACTTTTGTTGATTTATAAATATACAAAGTTACAATGCACTTGCATTGTAACTTTGTATATTTATAAATCAACAAGCTTACTTAAGCTTCATGTATTTAAACAGGAATTGACGCGATCATGGCCTGTGACCATGGCGAGTGCAACCTGGTCGAAACGGCAGGCATTTTAGAATCAGAAATTCAAATACCTTTTCGTAATCGCGTTAATTCCTGTTTAAATACATAATTATATAATGAAACGCAACAGTTTAAAAGTTAGGCAAGTAATCATCGAATGCATCTGTATCTACCTTCCCAAAAGATAAATATAATAATTTTTCAGTACCGGGATCGAACATAGAAGCTTACGATCGCACACAAGCATGCCGCGAGACCAACCATGAGAACTTAGAATTTAATTAATGTTTATTAATTTATTTATTAAAACTTTTTGCACATTAGCACATAGGCGGACTTAATGCCTAAGGTATTCTCTACCAGTCGACCTTTGGGTGAAGCAGAGAAAAGAAGAAGTAGGTGCAATTAACAATCTTGTAAAAAAATTACAAAGAAGAGAATGGGATACAAACAAAATTACAAAGAAGAGAATGGGATACATACAAAATTACAAAGAAGAGAATGGGATACATACAAAATTCGATACAAATATACACACACATTATACACAAATACTCGTAACTTTAGTGTAACATATATATGGTAATGTTGTTGATGTTGTTAAAAACATTAGAAAATCACTAATAACTGAATACTAATACAAACAAATACATTTATAATTATAAGTTCGGGAATTAAAGCGATTAGATACCGTTGAATTGCCTGACGATTCGACCAGGTGGCACTGGCTGTGGTCATTGGCTCATTCACCCTAATTCCCGAAATATAATTATATAACATGGAACGCGAAAGTTTAAAAGTTAATCAACAAATACGTCCCTAAATCATTGTATTCGCATCTCGCATCAGTATCTTCGCCAGTGAAAAATGTTCTGTGTAGTCATTTTTTTGAGGTATGCCGAGATTGTTGTGATAAATTTCCAACCTCGGCTCTGTTTGTAGCACTATTCTATGTTTTAGTCTCACATTATTGAAATGTATCTCTGTAATCTTTATCTAATAATATTTTCTGCCACTGCTACATTTACCGGAAACTTCCTGCATTTATGTATATATTATGTTGGAATTGGCTATAATATGTAGTCAATACTTATAATATAAATGTAATAATGTTTATGTATGTTGTATATATGAATACATATAATGTTACTAAGTGCTTACACTTGTTGCCCTGTATTACCTATTTAATGATACTAGAGATCGCGTGGTGTTTGAATTTTGACCATGGTTTTTTCATTGCCCAGTATAATTTGAGCTTTCATTGTATAACACTAACTTACCATGACAGCTAATCACATAAACTGGACGCGTGTATTTTCATTAAGCCGTTTTCACGCAATTTTTAAAGTTGTAAGACATATTGTTTAACATTTTTAGCTTCCTGCACTTCTTCTATCTATAAACTGTAAATAGTCCAATATTCACGTTACTACGTTCGCGAAATTTTCTTAAAAAGGGGTACAAAGAATTTTTTTCACGTATTAATATAATGATATGTTTATAGGTACAATGTTATTTTTAAGCTTGAAATTTTGAATCCTCTCAAATGAAATTCGTTTATGTTTTATTTGTTTCCAGCACCAAAACCACCCATTAGCCTTTTTTATATCTGGTCATTATTTCCATCCTAAGGTTGTCTGGAAGAAATTGCATTTAGCGATAAACCCCTTTATACACATCAATTTGTTTACTCGCTGTAAGCAAGATGGTGAACATTAAATTTCATTCTAATCTATTTTTTATATAACTAAATTGAAAAATAAACATGTCCCGCCGGATGGTAAGCCGGTGCCTATTGAACAATCGCAACAATAGTGTTCCCACACGTGCGTCGTCAACGCATGGAGTTCTGTCAGCCCTACTCGCAAGCATCAGACTAATAATATAATAATGTCCGAGTTACATGCTATCTAGACCCGAACTAAGCATAGCTGCTACTATGGCAATATGGCTTTTAGAACACGCATGAAAATACTTAGATACATTTTTCGAAATTAAAAGTCAACACCCTAAAAGACATATTCATGAATACAAATATTTGCAGTGAGCGGCAGTTGAACCCCCTTGGCGTTGCAGTATAGTATTAAAATGGTCTAAGCGTGGTCTTTTATAAGGTAGAGTATCTACCCCAGTACCCCAGTAGTAGTTTATACTCGCACTTATCTGGATTTATAGTTTTGTAAAAAAGTATTTCGTAGATATTAATATATTCCATTTGAAGTAAAACATCGCAGAGTTACTTATTTCTCGAAAAGAAGACTACATAAAGGTATTAATTGTCACTAACAAAACACTATACATTAAGTCCTATTGTAGTACATGGAAACAAATCCGCACTCGTACATTTACCTAGAACTCTAGTAGCATTATATGCTTTTATCGCAGGACCGGCAGACTGTGAAATGTCCCAGTATTTGTCACCGCTTGCCACGTTAGAATAGGAATGTGCATTAAGTAATCTTGAGATGATGACGGGAAACTCTTACTGTCTGGCTCAATGTTTGCTTTTTTGGACAAAAAATTTTTCAGATCTTCGTTTTTTAGGGCGATGTGCGATGTGAAAATAAAATAAGAGCTGTCTATAAAGGTGGTGTAGTTGATATTTATTTGTTTATTAAAAATAGTACAGACGGACTTTCCTGTCTACTTTACTAATAAATTACGACAAATAATTGAATATAAATTTTATTTATATCTCTGGAGTCATTTAAAATGTACAAACTATTACAATTATTTTAATTTAAATTGTATAAATAATCAGAACGAATCGATATCCCTTTCCTAACATTGTTTCTCTTTCTTAACTATCTTTCCCTGTTAACAAACTCCAAAAATTTCACATTTAACTCCCAAAGTCCCCGACTTGTCCTCTATTATAAGTGGGACTAAATTATAGTCAGCAAAATGTGGACGTTAAATACGCCTCTGCCTACCCCTTCGGGGATATAGGCGTGAGTGTGTGTATGTATTAAATACAAATGTCAATTCAATTACGAATTACAATACTTTGAATATCGTGACATTTGCATCTTAATATTTATTACAAAATATACTACACACATACTAAAGTATCAAAAAGTACTTTTTTTTGTAAGACAACCTGCTTAGATTTTGCACTTTCTAAATAATTTTCAAATGCTTGACAACGTGAACTATGGTTAACAATATTCAAATGAGGGAATATGCCTTGACTGAGATGTTTGCTTCGAATGATTTCTCTAATTTCAACGATAAGCGGCGGTAGCATAATAGGGCCGGACTTGCTTGCGGATTCGAATATAACGCAGTACACTCCCGAACCGAAGTTTTTAAAAAAGATCAATGGTAAATTCTGGGAGAATATGAGAAAATATTAAAAACTGTCAGCTGGTGCCGATCAGTGATTTTCTTTCAAAATTTTAAAACCACTTTAAATATTGGTGAAGAATTTTATGAAAATATGATTCAGAGACAATTAAGTTAAGAAATAACTCGACATCAGAGTGAAAGATTACAGAAAAACTGAACTGAACTGACTGTCCCGTTTCTAAAAAATCAGGAATCAAATCAAATGAAATCAAAATCATTTATTCATTGTCAGGAGTACGAGTCAGTCAAAATAAGTCAGTAGTGAAGCTAGTTGCCTGTTCCAATAGGTCCTGTAATCCTATGGAAAAGAACGGGCAAGAAACTCCAAAGACACTTTTTTCAACATGTTTTTTACAATTTTCTGGTGACATTGCTCATAAGCGCAAATGAAATGTAAGGACAATGTAACATATTGTTTTTAAATATAAAAAATAATTATTACTATATTTAAGTAACAGCAGTCCGGAGATGACCAGCCCCGACCAACGGCACCCGTTCAAATTATTCTTTCCTACATAAATGAATGGGGTTGATAGGTGGTGAGGAATGGTAAAATAACACAGTCCACCAGCGTCGTGGGATTATATTGATGTAGCAACATGGAGTGTTCAGAGCGTTTGGATCCACCATAGGTGGTACGACACAGTAGTGGTTAAACTATTTGCACTGTTTCTATCTAAATATATCAATTCGTTCATAGCATCTCAATCAAAAGCGAAGACGCGATAGAAATAAACTAAACAATATAACAGAGCAATAAAATCTTAGGCGTGAAGCAATAAGAAAGACAATATTAATTACCAAAGCATCAACATCTTTCGTTTTCATTTCACACAACCTTATTTGAAGGTGCTAGGGGTCATTTTTGTTAAGAGAGTAGTAAATAAAATTGTAAGGGTTTCCATAGGGTAAGGACGGAAGAACGCCTAATATATGGTGTTTTAGGTAATTAAATGTCACATAGATCAGAGATTAATGATGTGTTACGACATGTGGGGACCTCTCGTGTTTGTATGATAGTGTGCGATTTTCTCCAGAATTTTGGGACAATGACTCTGGACTGTTAGATTAATGGGATATCTGACTTGTGTTTTTTTTTTTTGCGACAGAAGTTGTTTTGGTCAATTTCGATGATATGCAGGTGTTGGCTTCCTAACTCCTGAAGCAGCCGCGTTAGGTTAGTACCTATTTCAGTCAGCAGGAGAGGCCTTCATTTCACTCTTCAGCCAATCCCCCAATGCAGATCTCACCAGCATGAGGATTTTCTAAGCCATAGAAAAAATAACCATATAAGTCGTGAAGACTAACAAATCTTTTACGGAGTTAAATTCTTAAAGCCATCACATTTATATGCAAAATATACCCTTTTAAGAAAATGAAATTTCCTATACAGGTTGAGTTTTAAACTCACGTATTATTGACCGGAGATGTGCTGCAGTGATTGATGTGATGTCGCTTCCCTATGTAACTTAAAAACATAAAATCATGTAGAGTTGATAGTAGTTTCATTATACGGTTTTAACAAAGGCAATATGAAAAACAAGAGAAGATTCCTGTATCATATGCAATTTATTCACCGCAAATTAAAAAAGAAAACATCACAAAATGTCTATCCTCCATTGCTAGGGTTCTTACCTTCCGTCGGGTCTCAGGACATAGCTAAACCTTTTTTGTTTTTAGTTATATAACCTCCTTCCTATTTATTACCATTGCCTAGTAACCTTTTAAACAATGAAACTTGGCGTTGAGAACTTATCATTTGTCTTTATGAACATTCTCTATACGAATACTGTTCACACTGCATAAATATGTATGTGAAAGACAAAGTTAATTTTAAGTAAGTAATTTTAGAGCATTTCAGAAGATATCCATATACATTTATATATTATTAGTTATATATAGTAAAAATATATAGTTAAAAATAAACAAAGTGCTTCACACACATCCTGTACTAAAGTTACATAGTTTCTCAATATTTTGCAATAGACCCCTTTATTAAGTGTTATGAAATGTTTCTCAAGCTTAGTTTAAAATTACTTTAAAGCATAGCAGATTTGCTAGAATCGGAGGCACCTGGTTTTGAAAGAACCTCTAACCTACATTAGACCACATTTACATAGAGCCACCAGTATTGTGTACCTTAGTAGTATTACGTTGGTACTAAGTACTCAATAATAAATGAAAAATATTTTATTGTGATCTAATTATCTTAGCCATAATCATCTAAAGATACGAGAGCTTTCACGTCACGTCTAATGTATATACTACGTAGTACATTTTGCATTACCCAAAGCAATAAAACAAAACTGTTAATTGCCTGAAAGTATTTAAGAGTCATATATGAAAAGGTTAAGGTCCCCCTGGGACACGCAAATTGTTGAGAAACACTCTCTCATGGAAACGGACAGTGAGGTAGGTAATCAAAATTTCGCATTACATATATTCAACGTAGGTTATAAACCGGCTAGTTATTGTTGAACATAAATTGTACTGAAACGCCAATCTACGTAATTAAAACTGGGATAGTGCGCTGTTCTAAATGGCTGTGTTTTGGGATTCCGGGATATGAAATGCATGCGATTTGACAAAGGAGACATGCCACCTGCATAATGTTATGAGTATTTTCACTTTATAACTGCACTTTTGTTAAAATTTGTTTTAGTACTAATGATTTAGGGATAAAACTTGATAATGAGAGTGATGCTACTTATGATGATCTGCTACTTATTTCCAAAGGTCCTTTTAATAGAAAAATGTTATCATTTTGGAAATCTATTGGTTTTATACACGATACAATTGAGTTTAAAAATAAAGCAACCTTATAAAAGATAATTTTAACAGAATTAATTTTTGTTACTGGTAAACTTGACTTGACTCACCAGAAGAAAAACAGCCATAACCTTATATTTTTTAAGATGTTTCAGTTATCGGGCGGGAGTCGAGTAGGAATCGGCTTCGGTGTACCTACTTGATTTCTGATTTAAATTGAAAATGATAGAGTACCTACTACTTTCATCTTTTGTACATTTTTACAGAATCGGCAGTACATCGGTGATATTGCCTCCATAATATAAGTTCTTTTTTCTATACGGTTAATGAAATACATGACAGATTATTAAAGTTACAATAACATCAATCAAAAGTATTTTTGTAGATAAAATAGCATCGTAATATGACGGCTCAACATTATAAACGTGTTTGTCAAGAGTAATTAAACTGACACTTGACAAACACTTGACCTGTGATACCTGTGATAAAGGTTAATCATCATTATCGAAGCCATTGCGTCTGCACACTTCTAGGTATGTCATACTCATAAGACTTCCTGACCCCGTAAAAAACCTATAAAAATTAATGTTGTATATTATAATGGCTTTAACTCACAAGGCGTGACTTTTGTAATAATTGATATTAAGTTATAAAAAGCCACAGAAGTGGAAATTTTAATATCTATGTCGACTTACATACTGCTAAGATTTCAAGCAAAGCTTTTATGTTATTGCTGTGTACTTCTTGAAGTGATAAATTCACGGTAATTTGAATGTAATAGTGTCGTTGAGTCGTGAATGAGTCGTTATTCAAAAGAAATAAATAAAAACCGACAATGATTTGATTTTTTTTGAAGATTAAAGCTTGTCAATAACATCCAAAGTCAAATATCAAAATACTTGAGTTTTCAATAACATTGATAACATTTTCAAAATCTGGATCTGATTGAAACTATAAATGCGAATATACATATAGATTTCAACAATTTCCCACCAAATCACTATATTAATTTATAAACATAAGTCTCACTCCCCTGGCACACCGGAAGTAGCCCCTACCGGAAACGGCCGGAACTAGGTGCAATAATTATTAATTGCCATTCTGGAAGACACAAAATGGTGCCTTGAGACATCGCCGCGGGACGTCCAGGGACGTCTTATGTATAATATTAATGAATTTTGTTTGCTACACAAATTGAAAATTAATTGCTTGGATTTAATTTATTGTTATTTGTTAAAGTGTAGATTTCTTTTTTTAATTGAATATGCAAGAGTATAATTTATAATAAATACCTTTTGCAATTTCTAAGCTGAAATTAAATTTTCTTTTATCCTTTAACTAAAGTATCCTTCTGTATAAACTAATACTGGCAAATATTCAAGTAAAACAAGTTATGTTATATTTTTCACAGATAAATACAATTTATTTACTTCAGACTATCATTATTTTATAGTGTCTTGTTAATTAATTTGTGATTTGAGCCCACTATAGAAATATCGGGCTCGAATCACACATTGATGTATATTGACTACATTGAATAAATTTTTACATTATATTTTTTTTTGTATTTAGTGTTAGAGGGAGCAGTCTTCCTGGCAATAGCTAGTTTAAACCACATTTGTTTTGACTGCACGTATGGCGCACTGGTTTAAGTGGTCACCTTACAAAAAAATTGTGTGATCCACAAATCTCTCGTGTCTGGGTGTTCTTTATGACTATTGTTTGAATGTTTGTGAAGCCCCCCGCGACACGGGAATGTTCCTAATGCTGGAGTTGTTTTTTTTTTAAAGAAAGAACAAAGAACAGGTACCTATGCGACCATGACCTGCTCCAGCTATTGCTGACGCTCCCCAATCCTTCCGTAAATGTATATAGTAATACCTTTCGTTCCATTGCCTTCGTTCTCTGATGATGAGGGTCACCAGAGCTCTATAGAAAAGGGGAAAGGGTTGGCAATGCAGAATGCGACGTTTAATAAGCGCTGGTTACCCCTCACCACAATGCGGGCCATGCTTTTGACAACTTAATTGAATAAAATACTGTTTACATGTCTTTTACTACTAATAGTTATTTATCAACAGCCCCCAACAGCAAACAAAAAACAATACCTATGTACATTAAGAAAATACTTTTTAATCCCTAGTGTTAAGGAAAAAAAACATTATCACGAAGATTTCAATTGAACCCCAAAATGCTAACAACAACCCCTGAAGCCCTTAATTTATTCTTTCACTGCGTCTTATTATTTGCAAATGGTCTATTTGTCGCGACTTAACCCTTGCAACGCAGATGGGGTCCAATAGACCGCGGATTACGGCCGCGCGCCTCAAACCGTCAAACGACGTCGTTTGCTCTAAACGTCCACAATTTATTGATAAGGACATTGACAGATATTGCTTTAGGTCTCGTAAAATGCAGCGGCAGATTAAGGGTTGACGAGTATTTGCAAATGGGACCAGTTTCCACAGGTTTGGTTTCATTACGAGAGGGATTTTGTGTGTGAAACGGTTCAGCTTATAAGCTTTTGTTGTGCAAATTTCCTTCAAGTTTATTGGCACTTCTACGCACGATTCTATTTTGAGTTTGCCTTAAAATATTTTAAGTAAAATTTCATATGAATGTTAAATTCAAACATATTCCTTTATTTGCCCTAAGAGTTTAATCAAATCCAATATTTTTTGTTGTTTTGTTTTGCCATTCGTTCGACTACCTTTATTAAGACTGTATATGTATTATGTGATCTCTTATAATTTTATAAAAGTACAAAAAAAAAAAAACTGTATGTAAATGAACATGTAGTGTATATTTACCGATAGAGATCCTGACAAATAAATAAATGAAAAGTGATAATATAATATGTTTATTGTAAGAAGTCCAAAAAAAAAAATTTTACTATAGGTGTTAAGGAGCTAAGGGAAGGAGACCCTAAGTCGAAAATATATCCGTAAAATTATCTAGAATGAAGTTTAAGTTTAAACTCTCGTGGGAGAGCCATGCAAAGGCACGTATGGGCCGGATCGACTCCGCTCGATACCACGGCCCAACAGAAAACCGGCGGTAAAGCAATGCTTGCATTGCTTTTCGCCACGTGAGTGAGGTTACCGGAGGCCCTAACCCTTCCCTCTCCCCTATTCCCGTCCTTCCCCTCTAATCCCCCTCTCCCGTCTTTCTGTTTTTCCCACTCTCCCCCTCTTCCCCTATTCACACCTTAAAGGGCGGCAACGCACTTGTGACTTGAGAATATATTTATTAACTTTTACTATTATTACATGTATTATATTTAAATATGTATGTAATACATTATATTTTGTTCTTCAAATATCACGTGGAAGTAAACTAAATTTAAAATTTTAAGGGAATCTTATAGATACTTTAAATTAGTAAGAAGTAAATACACCATACATTTACGGTTACATACATACATTTTTTATAGGTTTTATTGGCTCTTATCTATATAATAAAATGAATATTATGCTACATATATACCCACTGACAAAGGCAAAATGTAAAAAGGTCCTCACCACATAACATTCGACTACAATACAACTGAAAGGCACCTTGAAGTGAAACACACACACACACACACATACACACACACACACACACACACACACATACACACACACATTTTTAAGCAACATAATTTTGTTCTCTCAACAAAGGCTTTGAAATTAACTAATGTGTTATCATACATAACTATTTAAATAGGGGGCCTGGTAATCTGTGTGACAGGGTTTCCTAGTACAGATACCAGTCTCCCACAAAGGATCGACTTTTATTTTGCAATATGTATTTTGTTAGATTTAAGGTACCTTTGTGGCAGAGAAAAATAAACATTATTATTATTTATTTATTACTATTATTTAATTAAGGTACTTTTACGGCTACTGATACGGTAATTGAGCAAAAATTATTACATCTTTAAATATAATTAAGTAGGTGGTTTTCGATATACAATATATAAAATTGTTTAAGAAATGGATTCTTCGCAATTCAAAGCATGTGAGCAACATGGAAATCAAATCACTGAAATTAATTATTCGCATCTCAATCTAAATACGTCCATAGTCCCTTTGCGAAGCCGGATAATAATTGCATGAACGCATGAAATAGTTTATAGTCTGGTAGGATTGCTTGCCTGGAGGATATAGCCGTAATAACTGCACACAATAAGCGGATTGATGGTCAACCGGCGATATTACTGCATAGGTGGACGCTATCCATTGACAAACGTAATTCGAATACTGGAATGTGTATATCTTCATATCTATAGTTATCTTTGTTTTAGGAAGGAGAGTTTTAGGTATAAATCGTCAATTGGTTAGAAATATTGTGTAATGGCACTGACTAGTTAAATGCACACTAGATGGAGAAACTTCCCCTTGGTGAATTTTATAATGTATTTATATACAGCATAGTGAATTAATCTTTACAAAATAAGTGGTAGCGAAATGTTATACTATAACATAACTGTGTTTTAAATTGGATTGCAATGTCGGCATTTTAGTCTGGGACATGGCAGTTTGTGCTATCAGATTAACAAACTAAAATGTATAAATTGATAATAATTTTGATTTTTTTATGGTCGGAAATATTTGTCACTAGAAGCACCCCGCGGTTTCACCCGCGTAATTTCCGATCCCGTTTGAATATCGAGATAAAAAGTAGCCTATACGTTAATCCAGGTCTCCAGATATCTACATACCAAGTTTCATCGCAATCAGTTCAGTAGTTTTTTCGTGAAAGAGTAACAAACATCCATACATACATCCATACATCCTCACAAACTTTCACGTTTAAAATATTAGTAGGATTAAAGCAGAAATTTGTTATGTCACTATTGATTTAACATGACGTGTATATCAGGTTCTAATTGAAAACCAACGTCAAGTTCGAATATAAGAATCTTATTTTTACAATGTTTCATAATTTTTCAAAAACTCAATTTAAACTATAAACTACGCAATAGCTTTGTGTAGCGTATAATGGCAATGGCAATGGCAAACATTTGCTAAATATTCTTTCTTTAGATACTTCTTAGAACACAAAGCTTTACTACAACAATGTCTTAACCCTTCTCATTTCACATAAACGTGTAAACATACTAAGAGATCTAATGAAAAATGACTGTCCTTACAATGAAGGTCTTTCCGTAAAATGGCGGGTTTTCACTCTAATGGCGTCTTAATGAGAAGCGAAGTTGTGAACCACGAGACGACGATGTGAACATATTAATTACCTTCCTTTACTTTAATGCACGTCGCTAAAATGATTAATGGGATGCCAAGAATGAGCTTAAAAGATGGGTAATGATAGTATTAAACATAATATACTTCTTATTATTCGTGAACATAGTATAAAATGTTTAGCATCGGGTCCACACATGGCTGATATTTTGGTATAATATACACTGAATGACATTAGGATGCATTTTTTAGAAACTGATACAAACGACAAGATTTAGTTTAACTTCAATGTTTTGAAGTTTTTTTTGAAATATGTTTTGTTATTTTATCCTAATTTAATTTAACGGTGCGAGAGAGGTAGTTGTGGTTGCCTATAATTAAGTGAGCACAGTGATGCATGCATTTGTCATTTATTTTATCATATTAGTTATGTGTATCATTTGTTGGCAATCTTAACAAATGTTGTTACTCGTAATTTCAATGTCGAATGTCGTGCTTGTGCAACATACAAATGTGTTAATACCTAAACACCATATAATATTACATATTCGGAAAAAATGGAACTAATGTACCCTAAACAACAATTTATGGTTATGATTTTTTTATT
This sequence comes from Callimorpha dominula, assembly GCA_949752705.1. NCBI lineage: Eukaryota > Metazoa > Arthropoda > Insecta > Lepidoptera > Erebidae > Callimorpha > Callimorpha dominula. The sequence continues at coordinate 14,430,784 of OX457011.1, forward strand.
CTATAAATAAAAAAATGGAAGGGTCAAACTCACACTTGGCATAACATCATCACAGTATTGTGTTGAATGGACAAACGGAAAGGGTAACCCTCTAGTACGTTAGGGTAAAAATGCTAAATTTACCGTCACAAGCTGGCCATTTTTGTCCTCTGCGGCGGACGGCGCGATATTTTGCCGCTTTGTGTTTCCTTTGCATTGATTTCCTTACAAATAGCTGGGCGGGTTTAAGTGTGGTATAAGGTATAAGAGATTGATAATTAAAATTTAATGTAAAATTCTAAGTTATTTTGAATGCTATTGTAAGGGCCTAGATTTGACTTTTCCTTTTTTTTTTTAAATCTCAATGACAGTGCGAACTATGAAACATGCTTAGAAGATTCTGTTTATTATTTCGGGATATACGAAGAATGTATTATATAATTACAACAAACTGTACGTGATATAACTGACGTGATTCTGTTTTCGTGCTAAATTATTTAATTAATAAAATATTATTTTTATACGGTTCATAGCTGTTCAAAAAGCGTGTTTTTCTCAATTTTCTTAATTTAATTTTAATTTAGAATTATGTTAGTGCTTATGGCTTGTACCAACCGTTGAGAGTTCAAGATTTTTGCCCGAGTGGGTCTTTTTTACCCATTTTCCGTGCAATAAAGTCCCGTTAAATCCGACACGCATTTCAAGGGTTAGGTGAGTGGAAAAATGTGAATTTAATTTGGTCTTAGAGTGTTTTTATACAGTTTTGGTAATGATTCGAAATTTATAACCTGTCTTAGTGGAATCACAGATTTAATTTTGCAGATTAAGTTCAATGTTTTTTGAGCGTATACGTTTTTGAAAGCCAAACTTTTTATTGTTATATTTAAGCCGTGGTACCTTTATTGTTGTAGTGTTAAACTTTTGATCGAAAGTTGCCAGTATAATATTGTTACTGATTAAATGCAATTCATGTTACTTTTAAGTATTTTAAATAAAATTATTCTTGGAACACATTTGTTATTTTCACACCGATTGCGTCAAAAAATAACGAAAAATGATTATTGATTATTACAGGGAGATTGATAATTGACTTGCTTAAAATAAACAACTCAAATGACTACTCAGCTAACACAATAAAACAGTAACATTCAACTTTCGTAATCACTATCTAAATTATTCATTCCATATGTCACTTCGGACGATGGCCGACAATTGTTCCTTTCACCCCACTGTCCAGCACAAAACATTGTTAGTTATACATTACGTATGCAGATTGAATTCTGTTATGCAATTGTTTAAATAAACCTGTTAATGGATTTTGTAGCGATTACCTCTTTAGTTAGTAAGTTGATTAAACAAGAGCTGAGCAATGAATGGAGCGGTCATTATTTATCCTGTACATACTAAATAATGGAGGGAAATGGGAGCCTTATGCATGATTAGGGTCAAGATATATGTATGGATTTAACACGAATTTAGGGTAGTAATGAGTATTACATCTGAACTTAAAAATATATATGGGCTTTAGTATTTTCCTTTGTGTATTTGGGTCGGCATATATTCCTACTTACTACTTGCGTTTTGGTTGAGGTCGTCAGCAGCGTATGACCTGAAACCTTTTGATCGTTAGCCCGACGCGTCGCCAAGCCTCAATTATTAGATATTTGAATATTATTAAAACGATTAATAAAGTAAAATAATAATATTACATTGATTTCTCAATCACTAAGTTTCTTCTAGAATACAAACTTGTTATAGTAGGGCAAGGTCCATGATATTTCAAATGACAGTAGGATTGTAAAGGTTTCACTCAGTTCACTAATGATAACAAGATTCCTGATTCAAATATAATCTGATCTAAAATAATGTATGTAAAATTGATTAGATTTTTATTTATTCAAGTTAATTTTAATTGTTTTGTTCATGATTTGTAGAACCATCGTATTAACGTAAACTAGTGTATTAAAGATGTGGCCTCTTCTAGGATGCAGCTCATTACTAATTTCATTTTAATAATAAAAATATATCTTAAGATGAATTAAGAGAATAATAATAATAACTTGACACATCTCACACACGACTCTGATAAACATACTTATATATCTCTGAATACGAGTACATACATACTCGTATTATAGATAAATTACACCAAGCTTATCACACATTTTTTTGTCTTGGGTGGGAATCGAACACCTAGACCAACAGGCCAGTCATAATTAATTAGTAAGACTTCTTGTAAATATACATAACGAAATATCATGTAAGTATCGGCAGCTCCTATAATCGTAATAAGGTAGGAACGTCAATAACCGTCCTCGATAAATTGACATCCTCCAACATGTCGACAACCTAATTATTGGTTGGCAGATAATTCCGGTGTATGTATGACGTTGTATATGAACTGAGTGTTATGTGACTCAGCTTAATTATACGCGGATTATTGTTCCCGTAATTAGTTTGATATTTGATCTTTGATTGTTGTATTGTTAGCTTTGTAACATTTTTTTTTTTTTTTTTTTTTAATAATAATAACTTTATTTACCGAATAAGGAGATTGCAGTACAAAGGTTTGTCTTATTCTCTAGTTAGTATACTAATTAATCTACAATCTAGTGAGTAAAGTGTACTGTTCTCCTAGCTAGATTATTAAATAATCTGTATTAAGGAGTAACAGTCCCTTTCCCTCCTATATTAAAGGTGAGTTCTCTAGTATACATTATCTTTAAGATTTAATTAAAATTAAAATTAATTAAGTTATCCAGACATTCAGATATCTTAAATCTGAACAACTTGCGCGTATATTTGTGTGTGTGTGTGTGTGTGTGTGTGTGTGTGTGTGTGTGTGTGTGTGTGTGTGTGTGTGTGTGTGTGTGAGAAGGTGTTTGTGTGTGTGTGAAGGTGTTTGTGTGTGTGTGTGTGTGTGTTTTGCATTAGGTTAGGTATGCTTCTGTTTCGTCATAAGTTTTTTCCTGAAGGATTGACTTTACCGCTCTTTTACAATCATATTTCGACATCTCATGGATATGGCATGTTGCACTAATTTTATTGTACAGTGATGGTCCTAGGAAATAGAAAAAGCGTTTGGCAAAAGTGGTACGTGTTGGGGGAACTACAAAGATTTTATCTTTTCGCCTCTTATTTGTGGTAAATTCTGATTTTTCATGGTGTTGAAGTAGAATTGTTTTTAAGATATATAACTGACGTACATTTAGAACACTGCAGTTTTTATATAATTCAGTTGTTGGATACAGAATGGGTCGAAAGGTAGCTACTTTTAGAATAGCTCTGTGTGCAATTTCGAGCGGTTTCATGGTCGTTTTGGCTGCTCCACCCCAGGTGGAGATGCAATATGTTACAACTGATTGACAGAGAGCATAATAAACATTACTAACAATTTGTTACAACATTGTAAGTTTTGTTAGTCCTATAATTAATATTTAGTGCTAAGTGTATTTCAGCCTAAACTATTCTGAGTAAAGGTAAGTCAATGTAAATGACAGACTTGAAGGAGTACTGCACCGAGAAATATTTTTACAGGATGGACCTGTGTCCTGTTTTTTTTTAGAAATAGAATTTCCAAAAGATCCTCACTAGGACATGGTGCATCCATACGCAACTGCCTCACAGGAGCTCGTTTCAAATTAGGATTATATGTAGGGACAATAATCCTATGGAACATCAGTAACGTGGGCGTCTTGAGCCCTTCTGCTGGAGCGATGTGTCAAAGCTGAAGCTCGCAAAGAGTAAAGATTATGTATCGTCCTCCATTGAAGTCTATTCTTGTTATATTTGTTACGAAACCATGACATTCGTTCAGTATTTCATCTTACGAGTAGTGTTATTTATTTTCCATTAATCTATAAGTAATGTTGTATTTTTTTAGCGTATTGTTTGAGTATTTTATTTATGTAAGTAACTTCTGGCTTTGAGCACTATAACAATTACGATTTAGTGTCAACATAACAAGAGAGGGTAGATTTATTATTTTGCCGATAGAAGTGATTATGTCATAAAATATCAAAAATATACATTTCAATGAAGCGTATTGCATATAGCAGGTTTCTTTAGTGTAGGAAAATTACAGTAAAAAGTTGCACTTCTCGTCTGTATATGTAGGTCCATGGTTTAATTTAAACAACTATGACTAGATAATAATTGTAACTATGACCTATATTCAGGAACTGGCATGTTTCTTCTTAGTTTACATTAAACCCCATTTACGTGCCTTGGAATAAACTAGAGTCGAACAGATATTTTAATTTCTAATATTGCTAATAATTATGCTTAGATTGAGTGTTTAGTTTTATTTCCCAAATAAATAAATCAAAATTGGAACAGTCTCTCGATTTATAAGTGTGATTAAATTTACAGTTGTCAAACTTAGCTCGACAAGTGAAAGATATAAATGATACACATTCTGGCTTCATTGGGCAGAACTATATACTCAAGGAAATATGAAGAAGTTTAATATTCGCCAAAATTTACATGGTATCATTACGTCATGATTAATGGCGTCACAGTGGCAGTTCAATTTGGTGTAAACCGAATACTGTGCTGCTTCGATTCTTAGTAGGGTGACGAAGTTACGAGAAAATGGATATTTTTTTGTTACACGACGCAACATTTAAAGTTTTTCAGATTTTTTTTGTTACATATTTTAGAAGTAGTTATAGAGCATTTCTAGTTCTTATTGTATCAGAAATACTATGTCACTTTCAAGATCATGACGACTTCCTCAAATAACAAAAATCTCCCCAACTTAAAAAGCATTAATATTTAATTAACGGTAAAAAAATAAATAATTGTAGTTGCTTCCATTATGAATGAAAATTAAAATTTAAGCTATTATCTTCATGAAAAGAGACAGTTATCATATAATGTTACGTAAATTGCTTATTGATTCTTAAAACATATGCGACAAAATATATGGAACCAACAGCTTCGGGTCAAATTTTTTTACAAGGCTGTTACACATTTTACATGTTAGTCATTGTCCCAGAGGTACCTGAAATCGTACCAGTAACCTAACCATAGTCACCCTATTGACCCAAACAAAAAATCCAACAATATTTATCCATTATAAGTATTGCATTCGTACCCCATAAATCAGTGGGAGTAGTGACATCCGAGTTTTTGACAAATGGCTCGCAGAAACGAGTGACGGCCAGGATAAATGGCGTGTAACTGGTGCGCTCACCTCAAGCGAATATGAGGATATGAAGATGCTTTGTTTTTACTTTGCTTAATGACTGGTGAAAATAGGAAAATGCAGGCTTCGAACTGAGATCTGATTAAATATATAATGTATTGAGAATCCGCTTCACGGAATCCGTCGTTTATATACACCGTGTTACAGCTCGTGTACAGGAAGGTCTAGTCATATTTTAGGATAGTTTTGTATAGCTGATAAATGGTTAAGTTAGCCTGAAAAAAGATACAAAAATTTAATAAAGAACGTAACGGTCCACATTTTTAAGCAAAGTTTTATACATTTTCATGTAATTTTTAGTGATATTGTTTTTTTATGCGAATATTTTCGGACAATCAGACCTTCCGTTAACATGCTTGTTATTTAACTTTTATTTTTATGTCAGCCTTCCTTCTCTATTACAAAATAGTATTTTTTCCTAAATTTTAAAGTTCTACTATTTTTTCTGGATAAAAATCAAAAATTTTTGGCTGTTAATTTCATTCTCGGGCCAACTCCTTTTTCTAACACCTGTATAATACTATTAGTAATAGCATGAAGATGCCATTGAGTTTAACTTCCCTTGACATGTTTTAAACGTGTTTCTACTACATGTTTGTCATGTAAATTATTTTCATATGTTATCCGAAAAATTCACTTCAATTACCTCTACTATTGCTTCAGTTTACGACCCAACCAATACCCTCTCCTCATTAAAAAACCAGCGGGACACTTCCACGCAAGCCTTTTCTTCGAATTGATGATGGTAGAAAGTACTATATTCTACTAAAACATACTATTTCGCTACATATTTGAGTACCTATCGCTCCCTGCTGAGTCGTAGACTCCTTATAGGTAGTAATGGGAAATAAGCGTGACTACGAACTTTTAAGGTTTGCAGTGGAAGTAAAGTTATTGGCCATTGTTTCAAGTGTTCGCTATTGTGGGAAATGGTGTATCTAACCGTCTTTTTTAACTTGTAGATGAACAGTAAATGGTTATTGCTAAAACGTTACATAGCGCGACTGTTTTTTGAAAAGGTTTGTAAATGTGTCTGAATGCACGAAGTGTAGGCAAAGTTTTTTTTTGCTAATATAAAATACACTTAATACGTAAGTATATTATTTATACGTGATCGCTGGCCTCCATAAATGTTTTCATAAATAATAATAGTGGCTGAATTAACTTTTAAACTTTCGCGTTCCATGATATAATATTATCTACGTCAGGCAATTCAGAGGTATGTAATACCTTTTCGTGATCGCGTTAATTCCCGTTCATACGTAGATAATATTATAATAGTGGCTGAAGTCGTTAAACAAATTCAAAAGTGCGGATGTGTGTAGTGCCTATTGCCCTACGTAAAAAAGATTTGCTACAATATAACAAAAATGTTATTATAATTAAAAAGAATAAACTTAAGAATTAACTTTAAATCGAATTATTTTGAAGGCATTAGGTTAAGCCCTTCTTGACTTGACACGTGTAACGGCTTTCTAGTCTAGGTGGCGTCACTATTTACGAATAATTTCCTTGGCATGTATTTTAATGCTTGTTTTTTTTTATTTTCCTTTGAGTCACACAGCACTAAGAGGATTCCTGTAAATGACTCTAAAGACGACGACGTCATCTTAAAAACTGGACATAAAAGACAAGCTAAAATCAAAATGAGTTACACAAAACTTGTGTCAATGTTCAACCTAGAATATGTGTACTGCTAAAGCATTGTAACAGCTCACTACTAAATATAACAGGCTAAAAATAATCATTAATACCTCAAAAGCTAGACCGTTCTTAGACCTACGTACCTAGGTGTAGCTTAGACCTGCCCAGTCAAGATTAACGACGCTCTGTCGATGACAGCAAGGTGAGGTTCTGCATTTATGTACAGCATGTTTGCAATAATTAATGTATTTCTATAAACAATTTGGTTTCATTAAAGCTTGGACACAGGATAGGAAGAATTATGAAAAAAAAGAATTTATAACTTGACCTAATGAATTGTGTTAATGGTGCCAGTTGATTGGATTTTTCTAACGTTCCCCTGACACAGGGACCATTTTTCAGTGCAGCGCTTTGTTTAAAAAATTAAAAATTTAGTTTTAAGTACGGTACTATGATCAGAGTCTTACAATATTGACTTGTCACTCTCCTAAAGATATTCGGTTGTAATCACGTGTACGTGATTACAACGACACACATACGACAATAACCAATAAAAACAATAAAACGACCAATACGATGCTTAGCCCCTTGATGCGTTAGATCTAAAACTAATAGGCTTACTTGAAATGTGCAACCAATTGTACATCTTTAGTGATTAGGAATATCTAAAACGGAAGTTACCTTTAGTACTTTAAGGGATTTAGCGTCCAGTCACTTTTAAAATTAAACGTAGTTAGTTGCAAGTGCCTGTGTTAGTGCAGGGAAATCGAGCTTACCAACCAATTTATTATCATTCCGACTATGTCAGTAGGTGGATTTTGAAATAACAATTGTAATGATTATTATCGTTTCGCATAGTACAATACTTAGATTCTATATAATATAAAAATATATCCTTGTAATTTAATATTTTGGCATCATCCTGTGCAAGTTTATCTTAGATGAGTTGGCATGTCTCGGTAGCCACTTGAACTGTCAATTAAAAGATATTAAGCGACCATGATTGACGAGAACCTAACGCGATATCAAAGTGCTTTCATGGCGCTAGCGATAGGAATATTACAGGTGCACTGGTATAAGTTTAAAATGAAATATTATGTTACGAGGCCTGGAAGTTTTGTTAACAATCTAATTTCTAATAACTTTATTACTAACGCAAGAGGCGTTAATGATGAAGTCAGTAGGAAATGTGGTTTTGGCTAAGAACGTGTATTACGTTTAAATAATATCTTGTTAAAGAAAAAGTAATAGAAATATCAGGCAAACCGTCTAACTATGATAAAAACACCACCCGTTTAACAAATTACGCGAATGGAATTATGCAATTTATTCACAAAAACATCGATAATGCCAACATCACATGCCAATTTAAAAGTCCGTAATATTTTTAATCCCAAATAAATTAATATCTCAATCACATTTATACCGGTTACACTACGTTAAAAAGGTACCGAAGCATCAATTTTGGAACAATATCGAAAGCCGGTATGGCAATTCGAAGCCGCAATAAACCGATAAATAACAATTGTACGAGATACATCGCTCGCGCCGACTGTAAACCAAACCGATGATTAACAGATCGACGGTTAATACGGATGTCAGGGCTGTCCAAAACTTTAAAGAAGAAGAATTTTACAAATACAGTTTCATTATTAATAAAAAGATTTTATTTTTTAGTCCTCAAATGTCGTTCAAATAGTAATTTCTTAACTACGTTATAGAGTAATAAACAATAAGTGCAAACAGCGCCTTAGTTCAGAACCAATATTTATATATTATATATTACTATTTCAGAACCAAGAGCTGAATTCATTAACATTTGTAAGCACCAATGTACAGCAATACATTTTTAAAATTATTAGTTGCTAAACGCTTCCCCTTGATTTGTCCAAAGTACTTTTAGACAAGTTTTTCGATTATATTAGAATTTACTTCTAATATCCATTTTAAAATTTTATACAACCTTACAAATATTATAAATGCGAAAGTGAGTTTGTTGGTTTGTTAGGCTGTCCCGTCTTAACTTGTTTTATATTGTTTCTTGTTTTCTTGTTTTAAAAAAGACAACCCCCGCATTAGGAATTACTCCTGTGTCGCGGGGGACTTTACAAACATACAAACACCGAACACAAAGAACACCCAGACTAGGATGGGAATCGAACCCACGACCTCTGGCTCAGCAGTCAGGGTCACTAACCACTAGACCAACAGGCCAACTCAACCAATCATCATGAAATTTTGCATACACGTAGTCAGCACAGAGAAAGACATGAGTACCTTTCATCTCCAAAAACATTGTGTTCCCGAAGGATAGTGATTTCATTGACTAAATTTACATTCACATAAGCGAAAGCGAAAAGCGAAAGCGTAGGCGAAAGTTATTTACTATATAATTCTTTAAATATTATACAATCACATATTTTTTTTAATTGTATAACTTTACATTACGCACAAAGTTCAAAAATTAGGTTATTACAAAAATTTGGTTTTAAGTATTTTCATAAATAAATCAAAATATAATTCACAACTTGTTTGACAGCCCTGGTTCATAATCAAATCGTGCTCTGTATTTGGTATCGTTTTATGGCTGTAAAGGCGTTTAATCACGCGACTGGTATTGTAACGTAATGAAAAGTTCATTTGTCCCGTATTATGTGTAGGTGTGTTTTGATAGATCATGGAAAAGTGTAATATTGAACCTTTTTAAAGTCACATCTAAACATATAATTACTTGTCCTGTCTGACTAATTTATCAACGCAAAGACTCAACCGTATGGGATACAACATTGAAATTTTGACAGTTGATCCTTTTTATGCTGTGGGCATCCACTAAGAAAGAATTTTTCGAAATTTCACCCTTATTTGTATGAAAGTGTATCATTTTCAAAGTAAGAAACTCGAAATTTAATATACCTACTTTCGGTTAGAATTAAAAGCATGTGTATATCGGGCATCTTTCAAATTTAACACCTAAGAGGGTAAATTAGAGGTTGTAAGATTTTATGCAAAGTTTATCACTTTTGAAATAAGAAGCATGAAATTCAATATTAAAGCTTCTCTAATAATCTTTACGACAAATATTTTAAATAAGTTAACACCTAAGCTCGATAGATGGCGCTGTGTTCCTGAGTGAGCTACGAGTAGCTTAGTCATTTTAGCCCCTAAAGGGAACACCACAAACGTAGTTTACAAAGAGGTACTACGGTAATTAAAACTAAAGATTGAATAAATTGTAGAAGTAATATATAAAGTACTAAGCCTGGCGCAGGCTGGTCAATTATTATTAAGTTTTGAAAGTTGATAGCATATGGTCAGGCGTGTAAATAGCCCGACCAGGGTGTGATTGCTCAACAGTTAGCGTACGAGGTGTAGGGAAGTAAACCACTTCTATCGATCAAACCAATCATGCCAGCACTAACCTGCAACACCGACCAAGTCCCGATCCTCCAGAAGGCAGCGAGCAGCGGCGAGGTTTCTACGGTCTCTTGCAAGGTATTGACCGGCCGGTCACGATCGAAGACTAGAGCACTCCACATACACCTTGTAAAGGTTACAAGCGAGTCCAAACACTACACGGCTATAGGACTAACGGAAAATCAGCTTCTTTTCACGAGAAATATAACTGATGTCCGTGGCGGAACAAAATTTTTATATTAAAGGCTCTTCTTCGCGAAAAGCGATGAGAGCAGGGTATGTCCGTTTTTTCTTGCACCAATCAGGTGCAGCGCGTTTACATTATTTGAAGACTGCTAACGCCATCTCTTGAGATCGTCGAGTACATTGGCAATATTACAGCAGTACCAGCACTAATTGCATTCGACAAACAGAATGTGGTTTACTATAAAGACTATGAAATTTATAATATAACGAAATATATTATGGTGCGATTATGTATGCATTTTATAAATATATTGGCGCTCCACCATGCACCCCGCCTTGGAACATCACAAGATGTTTCAAAACACGCGAATTTTCTAACTGACTGAGAGTAACACATGCATTATGTGATTAAATAATAAATATGATAAATATAGCGGCCTAAACTAAAAAATCAGGTTTAAACTAAGTTGAATTTATTGTGTAGGAATAGGATATAATTTAGTTACAGCGCGTTTGTAAATTCCAGTTTGCGTTTTAACTATCGCCACGCGTACAACGTTATCAGAGCCTCTGAACACGTCCGTAATTACTCCTAACGGCCAATGCAACGGTGGAGAATTCTCCTGCTCAAGAAGAACAACAGTTCCGATTTCTACCGGTTTGTCGGGAGTAGCCCATTTTTGCCTAACTTGCAACGTGTGCAAATACTCTAAGTGCCATTTCTTCCAAAAGGATTGGACCATACTATCTAACAACTTTTTACGTTCTAACAGACTCAATCGTTGATCTGACAAATCAGCAGCGGGTAAATATTGCAACGGAGTAGACATCAAAAAATGCGCGGGAGTTAACACCTCAGGATAAGGGTCTGACGATAATACGCTCAATGGACGAGAGTTAAGAATACACTCTATCTGAGTAAGAACAGTTTGCAGTTCTTCGTATGTAAGTAACTGACTTCCTATTACTCTATATAAATGCGTTTTCATGCTCTTTATATTCCCTTCCCACATCCCACCAAAATTTGGTGATCTTGGGGGAATCATCTTCCACTCTATGCGTCGAGAGAGCAACTCATTCGACAGCGCGTTTTTGAAGCTAGAGTTCAATAAAAAACTATACAGCTCATCTAAATGTGCCTTCGCACCGATGAAAGTAGATCCATTATCGGAATAGAGACATGAAACTGGTCCTCGACGGGAAATAAAGCGTTTAAAAGCGGCTAGAAAGTTTTCAGTAGTTAAATCACTGGTCACTTCAATATGTAGACTACGTGTGACCATGCAAACAAAAAGAACGATGTACGCCTTTTGCGCATGTTGACCTCTGCGGCGAGAAAGGATTGTCCTTATCGGACCAGCGTAATCTACACCAGTGTGACAAAATGCCTTGGCCTCTGAAACACGGTAATCAGGAAGATCAGCCATTATAGGCGTTGGATGCGTTGGGTTGCATTTAAAGCAAGTGTTGCACTTTCGCAACTTAGACCTGATAACAGTCCTGGCATCCAAGATCCAGTAGCGTTGTCGTATAATAGACATAAGAAGTCCAGGTCCGGTGTGACAATTGACAACATGAAAATGCTGTATTATTAAGTCAACGACATGATCGCGTTTAGGGAGAAGAACCGGATGTTTAGCTTCGAAAGGAAGCATTGATCCAGAAAGTCTTCCTCCAATGCGTAAAATCCCTTGTTTGTCTAAGAAGACGAAGAGGCTTTGCAGCCTTTTTGAAGGTAATTTATCAGCCTTGATCAATTTGATATCTTCACAGAAGTGCACAGATTGAACGGTGAGAATTAACGCATTCTCAGCACTTGTCAACCCTGCTATAGAACGAGGTTCGACCTTAACTTTAGGTCTTGCGAATTTTAATACATATGCGGTGATACGTAGCAACTTTTCCCAAGAAGAAACACGTTGTGCTAACGTACACAGCAACGGCGGCTCTGTGTGAGTAATGGCAGCCAACACATTTGCCTTGAGTTCAGGCAAGACAGAGCAATTATTAAGCGAGAATGGCTGAATCCACGGAGGACCTTTCCACCACAAATCGTGGGTCAAAAGTTGCGATGGAAGCATACCACGCGAAAAACAATCACTTGGATTACTAGCTCCGGCAATATGATAAAAATGTTTAGAGTCCAAGTTTTCTTGGCACTGAGCGACGCGATTACCGACGAAAACTGACCAACGATGTGGTGAAGAATGAACCCATGATAAAGCAATAGTGGAATCAGAAAATGCGTATATCCCGGCAATGGTCATACGTGTTGCATATGTGTCTCGCACAGTTTTTATTAATTTTGACATAAGTAAAATAGCGCATAATTCTAAGCGAGCGAGCGTAGTGATTTTTGTTGGCGAAACCTTTGATTTAGCGCAAAGAATGCGAGTTTGAATGCCAGACGGGTAGGTACAATGGGCATAAATGACACATCCCAGACCATTCATGCTAGCATCACAAAAAGCAACAAGACGTAATTCACAACCAACTTCGACGCCTACATGACGTGGAATCCTTAAAGTGTCAAGCATTTGAAGTTCTTGCGCAAGAGCGAAAAAACGGGTGCGTATGTGCTCCGGTGCAGGATCGTCCCAATCACACTTGCTGAGCCACAGTTCCTTAATTAACAACTTGGCATAGAGAATCACAGGCGCGACCAATCCGAGCACGTCAAATAGTCGTGCAACCATCGAGAGTATGTTTCTCTTGGTGCACCTTTCATTAATTGCGGCGCATGTGAAATGAAAATTATCTTCACATGGTTCCCATGAGAGACCTAAGACCTTAGAGACATTATTGTCAACATCAAAATCAAGCGACTTGCGGTGCGTGTCGGGAAGCGAGTCAAGTAGCACTGGTGAATTGCTAGACCACTTCACTAAGTCAAAGTCACCCGATTTGAAAAACTTAATCAAGTTGTGAGCTAATTGCGTGGCAGTATCCTCATTTGCAATAGAAAGAACCAAATCGTCCATATACAGACAGGTCTCTGCCACTTTCGCGGCATCAGGATAGAGCGGACTCATGTCAGTAGCCAGCTGTCGCACAGTGCGCATAGCTATGTAAGGGCTTGACTTGAGACCGAAAGGTTGCCTATTAAAGGCATAAGTTCGAATTTTTTCCGATTCGTTGAATCTAAATAAAATGTGTAGGTATTTATGTTGGTCTACTGGTACACCAATCCGTAAATAATATTGTTTTATATCAGCGTTCATTGCAATAGGAAATAATCTAAAACCTAACAATAATAAAAACAGATCGGCCTGTAAATTGGGTCCAATATGTAATATATCGTTAAGCGAAAGTCCTGTATGCGTTTTAGCACTCGCGTCCAATACGATGCGTGGCATCGGTTTATCAGGTCGGACTACTGCGTGATGCGGTATATAATAACCATCAGAGGACAGCTCAGATTCTTTAACAGGACTGAGGTAATTGTTATCAATATAATCCTGAATAACCTTGTTATAATTTTCGCGCACTATCGGTGCCTGACGGAGCTTACGCTCGAGTGAAACGAAACGGCGATAAGCGGTAGCGTGCGAATTACCTAATTCCGAAGGGTCCCTACAGAACGGTAATGCAACTGTATAACGACCTACGTCGTCACGAGTCACGGTAGCCGTGAAAATATTTTCGCAATCTGTCTCCTCTGGTGACAACAAGCGTTTCATGGGTACTTCTTCAAGTTCCCAGAACTTTTGCACTATATCATTAAGCGCTAACGCAGAAAAAGACGCGGCAGTAGGTAAAATATGTTTACGCGGGTAATCTCCCATAAGTACGTAACCAAATGTTGTAGATAAAGCACACGGTGCGCGCGGCCCACACTCGACCATATTTCCTAAGTATATAAATGGGAATAGCTGGGCACCTAACAATAAATCAATCTTGCCCGGAATATTCCAGCTTAAGTCAGCGAGCGGAAGGTTACGAAAATCTAGGTCGCGATCACAATCGATAAATTTCGAAGGCAATTGATCCGTAATGCATTCTACAACAAGCGCATGTATAGTGTATTTCTGATCCGGATAAATACGGGATTCAATGTCTAAATGAACATAACCGATTATCGGACTTGAAGCGGAACCAACACCTTTAACATAGGAATTATTCAACGGTATTATCGGTAAATTTAATAAACTAGAACAAGCAGATGTTATTAGATTATTCTGCGAGCCATTATCTATCAAACACCTAACTACAGATTTGATACCAGCGCTACCCTTAGAGCGCGCGTATACCTGAGCGGTTGACAAAAGTATATCACCCTTATGACAAGAAGTGTAAGACTGTGTATGTGTAACTGGTTCTGTAGCAAGCGGGGGCGCTCGAATGCATGACGAAGTCGTGTGAGCGCGATGAGAAGGCGCGGGCGAAGTAACGGTCGCTCGATGAGCGGGCGGCGGCGAGTACGCGACGGCGGTATTTACCATAGCCGCATGCGATTGCGAATTATTACTATCAAAATGCAATAACCTATGGTGTCTTTTATTACAGAAACAGACTGACGTACTCTTACAATCCGGAAGTTTATGTAAAGTGCTTAAACAATTAACGCAACCGTACTTCGATTTAATAAACTCATATCTAGCCCTTGCGTCTCGCATATTTTTAAACTGAGCGCAATCATATAAATGTCGATGGTTACCACTACACAAACAACAATTCGCGGTAACTGCTGCGGGCGCCGAATATGTGAGAGTATTTGCATTATTAGCGGACTCACTGGCGACAAAAGATTTGGAGGTGTGATGAACGCGCCGGTCGCGTGAGGGCGACGTAACAACAGAAGCGGGTTTCGTATATGACGAATTTCGCGGGTTTGAGCGCTCCAAAATCTTAGCCTGATCTTGTATAAAAGCGATAAGCTGTTGTGTCGTAGGCACTTCCACATCCCGAATCGAAAGTTCAAAGGCTTGGATGGTTTGAGGATCCATCCTTCTCAAAGCGCATTGAAGAAAAATAAAATCAGTTAGATCTGTTATGGCTAATTCTTTTAGAGCTGAAATCGAAGCGGAGTATTTACTAACAAAGGTATCAAGAGCGTTCGCAGTGTGCGAGCAAGTTTTTAAGTCCAGTATATTATTGAGATAATATGTACCTAATGAGCGTTTGTCGTGGTATTTCTTAACCAAACTATCCCACAGTATTTTATATGTTTCACCTGACGGAATAATACCGGAAGTGAATTTTAGTGCGTCGTGGGTGAGTTTAGAAATTAGATACTGTACACGTTGCGAGTCAGAAAGCTGTTGATTCAAATGAATATTAGCTTTAAAAGACTGATAAAAGGTATTCCAGTTTTCAGGGCGTCCGTCAAAACTCGGAATTACTAAAGGTTCTAATTTCACTACGGACTTGATCGAGCTACTGGTCTCGAGTGAACGCACCTTAGAAGTGGTTAATATTTTATTTCTAACGCGTTTAACTCTCGAGTATAAATCATCAAATGAATCGAGGCAAGAATACTCGGGATTGACCGTAATCTTTGATAACAAATTTATATTATTTATTTTATCAACAATGGACTCAAATTTATAGCGTAACTCATCTATCATCTCCGTTTCAGCCAGAAAATTCTCGTTAGCTCGCGTTGATGAATCGAAAGAAATTATACCTTTCGACGATGTGTACATACGATTAATACGTTGAAATAATAATTCTTTCTTTTGATTCAACATAACCAACATGACTTCGCGGCTTGATTCGCTTTCCGTCATGTTTATAAAATAATATCACAATACAACTACAAAGTGATAGGTATATCTACCTAGTTAGTGTAAAAATACAAGTTAAATTTAAATCCTAAAATGACTTAGCGTAAAGTACAGTGGTGGAGCGGTTAATAAGTGGGTAGGTATAAATAAGTTCAACTAAATTGAGTATAATGGATATTATTACCAATTAATACGTAATTCACCAAATCTAACAATTAATTATATTTAAATACGAGTCTACCAATAATTACGTAGTTCTCGTGCGTTTTAAACACAGAATTTACCAATTTTACGTAAATCTGTGAGCGAGGAAAAATGGCGGCAAGAATTCACTAGAATTACGTGAATCTTTTTTATGATATGAATAGAAAAGTAAATTCACCAATATTTACGTGAATCACTGGCCTATCCGTACTCGTAAGGACCAAATTATATGGTCAGGCGTGTAAATAGCCCGACCAGGGTGTGATTGCTCAACAGTTAGCGTACGAGGTGTAGGGAAGTAAACCACTTCTATCGATCAAACCAATCATGCCAGCGCTAACCTGCAACACCGACCAAGTCCCGATCCTCCAGAAGGCAGCGAGCAGCGGCGAGGTTTCTACGGTCTCTTGCAAGGTATTGACCGGCCGGTCACGATCGAAGACTAGAGCACTCCACATACACCTTGTAAAGGTTACAAGCGAGTCCAAACACTACACGGCTATAGGACTAACGGAAAATCAGCTTCTTTTCACGAGAAATATAACTGATGTCCGTGGCGGAACAAAATTTTTATATTAAAGGCTCTTCTTCGCGAAAAGCGATGAGAGCAGGGTATGTCCGTTTTTGCTTGCACCAATCAGGTGCAGCGCGTTTACATTATTTGAAGACTGCTAACGCCATCTCTTGAGATCGTCGAGTACATTGGCAATATTACAGCAGTACCAGCACTAATTGCATTCGACAAACAGAATGTGGTTTACTATAAAGACTATGAAATTTATAATATAACGAAATATATTATGGTGCGATTATGTATGCATTTTATAAATATATTGGCGCTCCACCAGCATATCTGTATTACATTTTCTTCAAATGGTGTATAATAAAAGGATAAATAAATAAATTTATTTCCTCAAAAAAGTTAAATACAATATTCCCTTTAACAATAATTCTTTTGTAAGTTTTACATTTTTAGATGTTTATACCTACACATATTCAAAAATAATAAAAAATTACTATTTTATAATTAACTAGCAACCCGCCACGGCTTCGCACTGGTAGCAGAGACATCTTCAGCAATCATCAATATATTTTAATAAATTACACAAAATCTTAACAAATTATATACCTGAATCTTCCTCATGAATCAATCTGTCTATTAGTGAAAACCGCATGAAAATCCGTTCATTAGTTTCGAACAGACATACAGACAGACGCAGCGGGGGACTTTGTTTTATAATATGTAGTGATGGATATGAATGCACAGGGAGTCAGACAACCAGGCTACATACCTTTGTTTAACTATTACTGAACTATTGTTGCTCAGTTCAATTTATCAAAGGCATATGATTCGACCGGAATATATACGTATCCTTGGGATTGGAATAAGTAAGCCGCTTTGATGCCTGACGGATTATATTAGGAAACCTATAGGTATAGGTAGGGGATGAAAGGCCGATTTTGGCCTATAAGGCTTATTTCTATGTGCGGCTTATAATATGAAGACATATGATATTTTCAGTGGGACAGCCATGCTTCGGCGCGTATGGGCTGGCTCGGATGGAGTGATCCCTCACACTCTCTTCGCCGAGTGAGTGAGGTTACAGGAGCCTCTAATCCTTCCCCCCCCTCTGGTTCAAGGCAATAGGCTTGCCTGTTACCTGTCTATGACTAAATTATAGTTAAGAAAATGAGGGTGTTTAATACATATCTGCCTACCCCTTTGGAGATATAGAGGTGGGTATACCAATGTATGATATTGTATTGACTTTATAAAAAAAAAAGAAGGTCGTATTTAGTCGCTTTGATTTTTTTCTTTGTCCACAGTTACACCAGCTCACTACCGTTGTTAGTGCGTTCATGGTAGTATCCAAGAACGTCAACGTGTTAATGAATCCGGGCATAACGAATATGATAACATTTGACTGGACAGTTTATGGACCAAGATCACTGTTACACAGGAATGGTTTTCTAACAGCACAACAAGGCTAGCTGTTTGGCTCTTGTTGATTTCGTAAAGACTGTCAACGGCGATATTTTTTTTCTTTAAGTGCGATTCAGAATCACGAACCGCAATAAAG
Source organism: Callimorpha dominula (assembly GCA_949752705.1). Lineage (NCBI taxonomy): Eukaryota > Metazoa > Arthropoda > Insecta > Lepidoptera > Erebidae > Callimorpha > Callimorpha dominula. The sequence continues at coordinate 14,449,227 of OX457011.1, forward strand.
GGTCTCTATTATGTCCTAAATAAAAAAGCTTAAATTTTTTTATGCAAAATTCGTATTTTAACCTCCAACGCAAAAAGAAGGGTGTTATAAGTTCGTAGGTATCTGTGTGGCTGTCTGAGACAATATAGCTAATAAAGGGATGGGCCGATTCTAATTTATTTTTGTTTTTTGATAGATGACTATGACGGTGAGTTTTCTTAGCTTTAATTCAAGAAAATCTTGCAAGCTGTTCGAAGACTATTAGCTGTTTTCTAATCATTAAAGAGATTTTTGAGTCGGAGGTAATTTAAATTTAAGGTTGCCTGGAAGATATCGCTTCTAGCGATAAGGCCGCCCATTGTGCATTTTGTGTATAATTTGTTTGTGTACTGTTTCCTTTTTTTTGGTGTACAATAAAGAGTATTTATTATTATTATTATTAAATTTATAAGTTTGTTCGTATGTTCTTTTTGTCGACGTTTGTATTATATGTACATAGTAGTGTCAGAAAAAGTTCAACAGAAACAAATAATTTCTAAGTTCATTATTGCATTGAACAATCACATCAAAGAAATCATATTTTCTAAAGAGAAAAAATCTTTGAGATCTGCCATTAATTACCGTCGACGCAAAAAGGGTTAAGCCTTTAACCCTTTCTTTGAGCTCAGGGCAAAAACGCCCCGGAGCAATTTTTATGCACTCGTAAACTCTTTAAAGTTATTGTTTCTTTTTGTGAAAAAGACTTTGAAATATTGGAAATTATTAGCGTTTGATGTTTGGCAGGCGCCCGTTCTGTTATTATGTTTTTGAAGATTTTTTATTGATGTCAGTGAAAGGGTTAAGAGTACTGATATTAAAAGCTTCTGGTGTTGAGTTTGTCACTGATTTATTAAATAAAATGTTCTCGAAAATTGTATTTTTTTTATCTAAGAGTTTATTTCTCCATTCAAATATATACGTATATGTAGATCGTGAACTGGCAACTTTTAAAAGTGTATCTGAAAATTACCTTTTCCCAGGAATTACATAGTATAAATTATTTAGAAAGAAAACAAAATACTTTTTTCGTTTTCACCTTTACTGCGGCCGTCTTTATCTATTTCACTTTGAATTATTTTACATCAATACAGACGCTCGTAGATTATCGATTATTCCTAAATTACAACTACAATACGAACGACACCAACTATCTACTAATTAATTTTAGTACCGACTTTTTTGTTGCTTGATTAACTCCAACAGGCATCAATATTCTTATTTTGAACTTCTGAAACCCTGATTCCAAATCGAACTCGGTACAAATCTCAGTTAGCCTCATGCAAAATGCAGAGCAGTGGCAGGACTGACTAACGCAATTAACATCGATGTACATTTGTGTCGCGTACTGTCAAGTAGCACAATAAGTGAATAGAAACATAAAATTGCTTATTTTTTAACAGAATTTGAACAGACAGTGTTAGGGTTAAAAATATTATTTAAATTATTATTGTTTATCAAGTTTTATTTAATACTAGCCGTACCCTGCAGTTTCACCTGCGTTTATGGTCACTGCTCCGCTCTTAAGGGTCGTAGCGTGATGTTACATAGCTTATAATCTTCCTCAGTGAATACTCTATGCAATACAAAAAGAATTATTCAAATTTGACTGATAGTTCTAGAGATAAGCGCGTTTATACAAACAAACAATCAAACAAAAAACTCTTCCGTTTTATTATAGATAATTATTTCCAATTAAGATTTGTAACACTAAAACGTAATTAATCACGGTAATAGTTGTAGTGTATGATAGTTTTTTTTTAGCGGATGTTTTTTGAACTGGGTGTTCGACAAGACCTATTTACTTTATCAGACAGAGAAAATTATGTTTTCACGTAGTTACTTCACGTACAGTCAACAAATAAAATTGCATAACCTATTGTGTAGAAAGTACTTACCTTAGCAATTTTAGATACATTTGTAATACATTTTGTAATCTTTGAGAAGTAAGAGTAGTTCATTGGGTTTTTAATTCAATGGAAGTTTTACAACTTGGTTTCTGGTAAACCACTCTCAGTGCTGAATGCACATGCATAGGTTATATGTGTACAGGTTTGCATTTTATAGCATAGTTAGTTTGGTGATTATGGCTGTCTACTAACATACTCGTAGCTTATCTGTGATAAATCGAGTCCATCTGCTTTAATAAAAATATTGTTAAATACTAAACAAAGAAAAATTATGGTTAGTCTATAATGCAGTGCAGGTATTTATATTGTTTTGTCGGAGTGTACACATCTATGCGCGCTTGCTTGCTGACTTGGATCTTAAACCAAATTTTCATTTTTATTAATTATTATATTTTATAACACATCGGCAAGTTTAAAACACTAAAACTAAAGTAAGTATATACTATACATATTAGTTTAGTTTCCAAAATATATTATAAACATAAACAAAATTATTGACGACCTTTAACGACCTAGTGCGACTGCCACTCCTGGGGTCGCGGGTTTGATTCCCGCTTAGTGCAAATATGTGTATGCATGAATATGTCTATTTGCGTTAGTCTGGGTGTTTCTATGTATAATATGTAAAAGAAAATTATATCTGTGTATGTTTAACGGTGCTCTCCAACCCAAACCCTTAACCCCTAAATTGGGGGTTTATATAGCAATGTATGATATGTACCAGGATATATATAAACTAAAAATGTGTGCATTCACAACCAATAATGATTTTATCGTTCGTTTATTTCGTATTTTGTTAAAGGAAATAATTTGAAGTGATTTCAGTTGAATTTAAATTCAAGAAATCTTAGCTTGCATCATTCGTATTACGATTCTTAAGAAAATAAAACACACATAGTTACTTGAATCAGGTAAATTAAATTGTATTCGATATAATATATCGTGGTAATATTTTGTTTCGAGTGGTGCAACAGAAGAATGTTGTGTGTAGCTCCAGTTCCGTGTATAAGTTTCAAATTCAAAACCTTTAAATAAATTAACATCAATTATTCTACATCTGCACTCGGGGACTAAATTAAAACTTCTCACGTACGGGATTCTATTTGAAAATTGAACGGACAGAACAAAGGAGTGTTTTCTGTCAACGGCATTTCCTTTTGAAAATGGAATGCGGCGATTCACTCCGTGTCCAATGACCAACCGTCTGCTATGGAATGGTTTCAAAATGTATAAAGAAAATAAGGGATTTTTTGTTTTGACCGTACTATTGTTTATTGAAATCCGCCATGACAGTTTGTTATTGTTTAGATTTCGAACCCAAACCAATACCAGTGCGTCTGACAATTTACTGAGTGCTTATTTGCTGCGAGTTTTGTACCACTGACGAGACCATTCTAGTTAGTTAAAATTGTAAAGAAGGTCTGTAACATAAAGTGCCAGATTATTTTATCATTGCCATTTGCTTTTTTTCTTGTATACATGTTCTTTGTTTAATATGTCTTGTGTGCGTCTAATGTTTGTGCAAAATAAAAGGAATTTCTTTCTTCTTTCGTTATAGGTTGGGGATATTGAAGTAAAATATGACATCTGATGTCTGCAACTTCTAAAACTTTTTAAGTTAGATTTTGTTTAATTTCGCAATAACTGAGTGAATAGTTCCAAAACAAAAAAATGTATAACTTAAAATCTTCAACTGTGCCACATTCCACCTCCTTTTATGAGAAACGGAGGTAATAATATCTGGAAATTCAAAGGGTCATAACTTTTAAACGGATAGTTTTTTTTCAAAAATATTTTTTGTATCTGTATCTGTCTGCCTTTCAGTGATTTATGTAAGTGTTCCATTGTTAGACACATGCACCCTATACATGTTGATTTGTCGAGGTACGGGAAGTCTTTACAATGACAATTCAAATTATACTGGTCAATTATATTTTAAAACAAGTCATTTAAAACTTAATTAATTATGGTTGAAATTCTACCAGGCGATCTTTAGTATATAATTATAAACTTAGATAAGTCTATGAGTGGAAGACCACGACTGGCCTAAGACACTCGACATAAAAAGAACTTCTGGAGCTCAAAATATACAAAACCTGTGCAGTAATAAGAGTCCTCACCGAACACTGCAAACTGAACAAACATATGTTCAACCTAAAGTTGGGCGAGAACACAATATGCATGTTCTGTCGAGAGGCAGAAGAAACTGTAATGCATATTCTATGCTTTAGTGGCCCACTAATGCGGCACCGAAGTATTAACCTAAGGTTACACATCATGCAACAAACAAAAAAGGAAATACAAACAATCACTGCTGATAGGATCTGGAGATTTCTCGAAGCCATAAGCAGTGAACTTTAAAGCAAGAGTGCGCTACAAAAGACTAGAAATAGTCGAGGTATCACTAGGAACTTAAAGCAAGAATAATAATAATAATAAATCTGTGCATACCTAGATATGATATATGTACATCTCGACCGAGTCAATATATATAAAGGGTGTAAAAATAAGAGGGAGATTCAGAATGTCTCCTTTATCCGCTGTCCGGATTTAAACTAAATCGTAAACATCAGAACCCTGCACAGGTTTATAAATTATATTTTTATATCCATTCAACCAAATCACGTGTATGACGTATCGTTTTAACAAAATTGATATACCACATCGCCCTTTCCTTTTATTCCCTATTTTTATATTACCCACTAAAGGGACAGAGAAATCAAAGGGCTATTTTGACATGTTGACAAATACGGGTCTGAAATAATATTTTAACATAGAACTCTCAAACAAATATCTACTTTGATTCGAAGACGATAGAGTAGAAAGTTAGATGAGGGTGTTATCAGTTAAAGGTTTTGATATTATCAAGGGATTTGAAGCGATTTGCTATGAAATCGAAAGTAGCCGGTATTTGTGAGTTTTTATAAAGAGGTTTTGTGTAAGAAGCTTATTTGGGTTCTGATGGACAGGGTTATGTGACCTTTGTAGTATACGAAGATAAATTGGTTGTTTGTTTTTAAACTTTGGAATAGATCCAACCTAAAAGACTGTTTCTTTAATGAATAGATTAGTTATTATTATGTTTACTTTTCTTCTCACTGTCGATCAGAACATACCTACGCTCGTTTGCAACCATATTTGGAAGGGCTAAGTCATCCCAGCAACTCCATGGAGGTCTACCACATTATTGGTTATCATTACAACATTTCGAGTGACTTCGAGTATTCCTGATTTACTTTGGCCATTTAATACTACGTTTACAATATTCCATTGCTTTTTGTAAAAAAGAGGTAGTTTAGGCTGTATTTGACTAAGAAGAAAGAAAGAGAGAAAATACATTTACTAAACACACACCTACGAGTACATACTTATAATTAAATTACCCAGCGAACCTATGTTTCAACGAACATGCCTGTAGCTTGCTAGAGAATGTTTACCCTTAATTATGTCGCCGAAAAACCAGAAGAATCTCCTTCTTCTGGTTTTTCGGCGACATAATTAGAAGTCAGAAGAGAAATTGGATTTAAAAAAATAGAATTTGGGTTATTTATTTTATTTATTGTTAAAATGTAAGGTATAAAACTAAAACAATCTGTAAGATGTCGCATAAACTCATTCAATTTTTTCCGTGCATCAGTGTCATCACCATTACACATTTATATATATTATACTTACATAGTTAATTGACTGGCCTGTTGGTCTAGTGGTTAGTGACCCTAACTGCTAAGCCAGAGGTCGTGGGTTCGATTCCCACCCACGACGAATCATTGGGTGATGAGCACGATAATTTGTTCTGTGTCTGGGTGTAATTTATCTATAATATGTATGTATTTAGAAATATATAAGTATGTTTATCAGCAGTCTGGTTACCATAGCACAGGCTTTGCCTAGTTTGGAATCAGACGGCCGTGTGTGAGATGTGTGGAGTTATTATTATTATTCTTGCCAAATTAATACATTTACTAATGCTATACAATCGACTAGCACTCTTAAACACATTAACACATCTCCTGTATAGTTGTATGTAGGAAAAATGTACAAAGACAAAAGGCATAATTAATTATTAAATTGGGTGGGTAGTCATTGATATGTATATGACAGTATCATTAAATTGAAATGAAAAGAAAGTCATTCCCACAAATGTAAGCACGATGCCCGGTCTGATCGCTAAAAGCGAACACTAAGGACATAAATTTATTGTGATTTTTTGTCGGATAAGAATGTTACTGGTTATTTTTCTTTATAAACAATAAAGTTGAATAGATGAGTACGTAATTAAAAAATGCCAAATTGCGAAGATATGTCCCCGTGGTCATTAATGTATTAGAAATAGGCGACGGATGTCCCGTTTCTTATAACATTAAATGGATACTTCTTCTATACCTTCATACATACTACTCATAATATATAGGTACCATAATGCGCAGTAAATGATCTTCCACCCAGGTATTGAACCTGAAATCAATTTATCATGCCACATATACAACACCTCTTTCCATAAACTCGACACTAATGTTTAAAACATTTCTATGAGCTAGCGTGTTATTAGAATTTCTTTGAAAAACGTTCCCGACGATATTCGGGACAATGTCAAGAAACTGCTAAAGTATTATAAAGTTTTCAGCTTTAATTTGGCTCAATTGGCATAATTTGTATAAAAAGGTAAGAAAACATTTATTAGCTAATTAATATGTATTTTATTATTCTGTAAAAGTAACGGGTTGATTTTTTACATCTTCGTGTGTTATTATATTCATTTCATAATTTGACATGATGATTATGACAAATTCATGAATAATTTATAAATCATTTATACACATTCACCGTTGCATAAATTCCGAAGAAGCTGAACATTTAAATAATCGTTAGAGATACAATAATTATGAAATTGTGAAAGTGCGCATCGATCCCACAAGTACATTTTTTTTAGTCAAGGTCAAACTTCGCAAATATGGATTTTTTTTGGGTTTTCAGCTAAACGATAAGTTTTATCATAAAAATAGCTTAGACAAAGTTGTTAATCATGCAATTATCTACAAAAATTGTGCTTACACCTTTTTCCCTAAGATTCCCACCAGTTCTGGATAAAAGCGATTTTAAAATTTACTAAAGTTGTATTCTCCATAATATGCACACGTTTAGTAGTGTCGCCGTTTTGTGTCGCAATATCTTCGCCATTTGTGAACCGATTCAAATAATTCCTTTTCTTACTTTAATCGATTCTACTCAAGGTTGGTTTCATTTAAATTTAAAGGAAATATTCCACCTCGAAAGGTGAAAAATTAAGGGCTGATTACAGCTTATTACAATTTATCATGATTTTGACGCATTAAAGTACGTGAGACTTTTTTATAAAAATTAATAACATCTAATAGTACCGTTTGGCTGAAAAATGCAAAAAAAAACATATTTGAGAACATACAGACATATTTTTTGCACACACGAGATCGGTGGGGACTTTTCATATTTCATTTATAATGGTGTTCCAAATATTCGTACTAATTTTCAGCTGTATGCGAATGATTGCAAGCTTACCCCTATTTTTCTAGCTATCTTGACCGAACTATGAATAGATGTCCTAGGCCAAAGCCTTAAATGTATACATAGGATTTCAATCAATAAGTCAATAATATAATTAGACACATGTCTATACCGATACTATATAGTTAAAGAGTTTGTTTGTTCGCTTGGATTTTCCGACTGTACACACACTCGACTGGTTTATTGAGGAAACCACAAGTTTAACGCGGAGTACTATAGTTTTACAAAATGGCTTCACCCCTAACCCTAGATTAGGGGATTTTATTTATTATCCTAATTATCTTAAAGACTATAAGAGAAGAATACACCCTGTTTTGAAAAATTTAAGATGGCAGACTTTAACGATTTTTACATTACAAAACCCAATTAATTATTAAGCAAATAGCGGAAATAAGAAACTTTAATTAATAAAACATCAATTCCTCCATAACTGAGATGTATTCATGACCACTATTACTAACAGTGATCAGTTTAGATGCAAAATTAAAATTAATTTCAATATTGAAGCAGCAAGTGAAACACACCATGTGTAATATTTGCCTAAACATCGATACTAAATCATAATGACAAGCTAATCAGACGTGCATTATACAGACACATACAATACGCAATCGTCTATATATTATGCAAACTCAGTAATGAGTTGCCGTTAATAGATTCCGTTCCACTGATTTGGCTCATTAGGCAGTGGCAATTAGATATATGTACGTTATGTATCAATAATAAACAGAATATACATTGCTATTTTGGTATTCCTTTCAGTTATTTAATATATAATTTAATATCTACGTTACCTATATAGGTAACGTAGATATTAAATTATGTATAATCAAACATGAAGGTTTTATCGCTAAAAACGATGTCGTCCAGACAATCTTTGTATGTAAACAACAAACGAAAATAAGCGGTAGCTGGTGGCGTAATAAATATATTTAGAATGGGAACAATGAAATAATAAATAAAGTATATACTTTATTTATTATTTAAATATATTTAGAATGGGAACAATGAAATAATAAATAAAGTATATACTTTATTTATTATTTCATTGTTCCCATTCTAAATATATTTAGTACGCCACCAGCTACCGCTTATTTTCGTTTGTTGTTTACATACAAAGATTGTCTGGACGAAATCGTTTTTAGCGATAAAACCTTCATGTTTGATTACCGTCCAAAATTTGGCGTACAATAAAGAATGTTCTATCTTCTATCTATCTAACCTTTTTTTTTTTTTTTGGTCGTGTGTGGAAACCCCCTCGGGCCGTCACCCCACCGGGGTTTACGGTGGGGCAGTGTGTCGGAATCGAACCGACTAAAACCACACGGTGTGCCGTACTGCGCCTTAAATAGGAGGGATCCGGGAACAGCTTTTATTAAGACATCCGGAACCCTCCTAGCGCCTGCCCGCAAAAGCGCGGGCACCACCTTCGGGTAAAAAACCTCTCAATTAGGCGACGTCCAGGCACACTCGGACGCCGCCTCCTCGCGGAGGGCCACTAATCTATCTATCTAACCTAGACTAAGGTTTTTGTATACACAGGACTAAAAAGTTTGTTTACTTAATATACATTTTTATTGTTTTATTTTTAGTTTTATTCAGCATTAATGTTGTGTAGTTGTTAAGGTGCATGGGTGTTAAATACAGAATCGGAAATGGTAGGACACATCAGATTTTTGATCTAATTGGGGCCCTGAGACTGGAGAAGTACCTAAACCCTGTAAACGGTCACTGGACTGGACATTGGACTGCTTCTAGTATGGCCCTGTTTTTTTTTATGCTGAACCAGAAACTCCAGAGAACTCATCTCCACGGGGCATTTGAACAAACTTTGCGTTTTTTTTACCAACTTATACTTTATTAAAATGAAAAAATAGTTTCAGTATCAAGACTATGCAGAAGTACCAGAAAAAGACTGCTTCCTACAAATGAACTCTTTAGTTACGTAGTTTAAAATTAAATTAAAATAAAAACATAAATTTCCTAGTGTAGTGTAGTGGTTTAAACGAATCATCAGGTCCATGCACGTTGTATTTGCATAAATCAAGTACGTAATGCAAACAGTATAAAGGCTACAAGTTAATAGAAAACGTACAATGGGACACAATGCAGTATCGGATGTGGAGTTTTGTTCGTGTTTCTATAAACAGTATGTAAACGACGCGACTACAGTCTGTTTGCTTTTGGCAGAGAATTGGGCTGAGAACACACGGTCTGATATTGTCATCAACTTGATTTTATACAGACTCTTTTATACTTAAATGCGTTTGAACTTGTACACTCTACTATTTAGTAGCCTCTTACTATTTTAGTCTGAAAATTTATATCTTTAAACAAATTTATCTTACAATGTACCATTTATTTACTTTTTGTGCACTTTTTTGACATAACGTCCTGTTATTAACATGTATATTGCCTTCTCTTCATATATTTGTCCAATTAACTAACATAGTAAGGATAACAATTACTTACAGATAATACACTAAGATAATACTTATAAATAAAACTATAAAAAACTGAAAGTAAACACGTAATGCAAAAAATACTTGATGTAAGTAAATACGTTAAAGTATCAATCAATCAAACATTTATTTTTGTAAACATAGGTCACAAAGGTGTGCATAGTAGGTACAGTTATTTATGTTTCTCTATGTTTTGTCAATTAATGGCATACAAAATTTATCTTACTTGGCTAATTTAAAACTAAATTATGTACTAGCTCAAATCGCACTTAGAAAGCGACATCCAGACTTCCAAACAATTTGTCTCAGATCACAGTTTTATCCACAAGATATTCTTGAACAGTGTTATAGGCCTTTGGATTAATATCGACATAAGTCCTTTTTTAAATGAGTCAATACTTTTATTTTGTAACATAGATTTGGGTAATTTATTATTTTATTTTGGTGCCATGCCTATAAAACTTTTAGTATAAACTTTTTATGACGTTTTATAGAAAGTTTGTAATTTTGGCGAGCGCTACGTAATGTTTCAAATAAATGGAAATTAACCTTAACGAATAAATCGACTTCTAAAATATATAGGCATGGCAAGGTCAAAATGCGCCATTTATCAAACCATGGCTTACAACTGTCGGTACTTTGCAAGCCGCCGATTGCTCTAATACACCGTTTTTGTGCCCTAAAAACCATTTGAGTGTTTGTGGAACCACCCCAAAATATAATGCCGTACCGTAGTGTGGATGTAACATAGGCAGGATATGCAGTAACAACAGTTTTTTGATCCGTTACTTTAGATAAGTTACGCAGCGCATAAGAATATTGACTAAGACGTGTGCATATATTATCAGTATGTGTTTTCCATGTCATATCCTTATCCAGTATCTAAATTTTATAATTTTTATTTGATTTCATTGCTTTTAATTTGATTTTATCATTAACTATACTTATTATCAATAGTACTTTACAGAGCTATACATACTGTCATTTTTATTGTAAAACGTTAAGTCTACACTTCTCATAAAGTACATTTAAGTTTAGCAGAATATCAAACCGTATGTTGCGAACTGATTCATCTGTATTCATTCACGTTTTTTCTGTTACTTCTTTTACTCTGTGCGATTGGGATGAAATCGTTTGTGACGTCAATTGTTCGATTCGCCTTGATTTTGAATTTCATTAGTCGAACTTAAAGGTCCACGGGTTAATTACATACAAATTTACAAAACATCGCTTATTTTGAAACACTCAGCAAAATTTACATTTTCTTACTAAAAGCAATCACATTTGACCAACGAACGTACAATTGTATGGGAAACGGACGGGAAAGTAATTTAAAATAAAGTGCTGATCTAGATTTAGCTCAATTCTACTGAATATTGAAATCTAAAGGTAAAGTATTACTGTGCTCAAAAGTATTCCCTCAATTTGGTAAAACCAACAGATGAATAAGCAATAGTTAGCTTAAAACTTTCTTCACCTAAGTCCGTATTAGATATATGTAAAAACCAATATTGGAAAGAAATTATACTAATAAAATAGAAAATAATTTAAATCTTTGTGAAATATTCTATAATATAATTTGATCATCAATATTTAGAGTGCAAAATTAATACTAAATTTTTTTTCATTTTTGATTTTTTACAGAAGTTCAGAATTGTTATTTTAGCTTCTGTAGTACCTAATTAAGTAATTACCTGCATAGTGTTGTATTGTGTTTGTTGTACTGCAGGGTCGCCAGAGTATCATTGAGTCGAATATTGTCCTATATGCTTGCGAGCAACCGAAACGGCAAAGTGCTAGTATTCTTTATAGAAAAAAGTTTCCCTTTTTTATTTAGCTCGTTTATGCACTTCTGTAGCATAGAATGCTTTTGGCACTACATCTGCCTATGTACTTACTTTTCACAAAGTTTCAAAATAAATGAAACAAACAAATAAACAACAAAAGCACCAAAGAATAAAAAAAAACTCTAGTACGTAATTAACAATATATTGTTATATATCACTTAAAAGAAATACAATTTATTGATTTAAAGATAATTTACTGTGATTATAAAACTAATAAAAAAACGAGTTGATAAATGAGTTTGCAAGCAAGAATATATTTGACACAATTAGCGGTACATTTTGATGTGTGGTTATCTTACAACTCAAGAGATTATAATACATGGTAATTCATTTAAACTTGAAAACTTTACTCGTTATTGAGAAGAGATGGATGAACTTATCCTTCTAGTCGCTAGTATTTTTAGATATGGTTAATTTGCCTTTATTAGAAATCTCTCTTCAAAATAAACGGTTTATTCTAGAGGCACATAGCCTAAATATACAAACGCGTATCACAGATCATTAGCACTGCTATTAATACTTCGCTCTATCGCCCTCCTGCTTCCGAGACATGTCGCACAGACAGACAAATAAAAGGTGACTGATGAATGTTTAAGAAACCATTATGAGAGGGGTGTGATTTTATTTGTATTGTAACTTTTGTTACTGGATGCGTTTATATACATTATCTGGAAGTTAAATAATATTGCCTTGCTTATATTTCTTCGAGATTTTTTACCATTTTTGACCGGACAACGTCACCTCAATTTTTGTATATAATATGAATAACTCTGGAAAAGAGGATAGCATAATTACACAAAAGAAAGAAGTTTACAATACTTTACTCAAGAGTCTACAGTATTAGTTGATTTTTACCATTACGTATGTTCCAAATACCACCATGGGAGAGACGACTGAGAACCCTTGAATGATGATGATGATGAGACGGCAACGGGACCTCAAACAATAAACTTGTTAGCTCAAGATGTGCAATAGCATAGAACCGACGACCTTGTTTGTTGACAATAAGATAACACTTTAATTGTTGAATTGATAGTAGGTACAATACAAAGTATGTGTTCAATTATGAGACTGGCCTGTTAGTCTAGTGGTTAGTAACCCTGACTGCTGAGCCAGAGGTCGTGGCTTCGATTCCAACTCAGGACAAATAATTGTGTGATGAGCACGATAATTTGTTCTGTGTCTGGGTGTAATTTATCTATAATATGTATGTATTTAGTAATATATAAGTATGTTTATCAGCAGTCTGGTTACCATAGTACAGGCTCTGTCTAGTTTGGGATCAGACGGCCGTGTGTGAGATGTGTCAAGTATTATTATTATTAATTGATAATTTACATAAGTGGCCTTATTGCTAAATCTTCCGGACAAGGTTGGTGCGAGGTTTAGTATTTACGGGTACGAAAAATCGATGAGAGCGACCACTTTAACGTCACTTTCAGGTGTGATAGTAACTAAAACAATTTGAGTTCGACAAATTTAATCAAAAGTATTTCGGTTGAATTAATTTCAAAAGTGTAATTGTACCTGCGTTATTCAATTTTCATTACCAAACTCCCCAATAACAATATGAGTAAGTTTGTGTTTAGTTGAAATGAAATAGTAAACTTAATATTCACCTGAAAGGCTAGTATGTAGATAAATCCATAATTAATCAAAGCACTAACAAAACTTTGTACAATAGAGTTCGACAGTTGAGCCAAGCTGTGCTATTCTCAAATGGGACTAATCACTTAATGCAGGTAACGCTGGCTGAAGTTTGTTAGTCGTCTGTAAAATATTGAGAAGTTTGGAAGAGGTTGTATATTCTGAAATGGTATTACCACTGGTTACAAAGTCGTCGATGCATGAGATACTATGCGTTGCAGTTCCGTGAGTACGAAGGAGTATCAACTTTTTTAAGGTAACATAGATCTCATTATCTAGCTTAGAGAATATAGTAAAATGCTGATAATATAGTTTGGGTTTCATTCTTGCGTGGCCTATGATGTCTTGTTGTTTGTACTAGTGGATCGTTCGTTCTATGATTATGTAGAGTATTAATGTTAAAATTATTTTTGCTGTGGTAGAAACCATGATATAACTAATATCTAAGATCTTTCCTACATTCTACATCATATTCCCAAAAACCCTTGCAACTAAGTTAGTTACGTAATAAGATAAATGAAAATAAAACAAAACGAACACAACTGTGAGTCTGACTCGCGCACCGACGGTTCCGTAAGCAAACAAACTTGTATATAGATAGGACGTCCATCTCAGGAATCAATTCTAGAAGATTTTTGCCCGACCCAAAGACAAACTTTACTTTGCGGTTCTAAAATACTCTCCCATACATTGATGTACGACAAAGTCAACTTTTCAACTGCAAATAATAAGTTTGTAATCACAATTAATATTTTTTTATGTGATATAAGATAACACAACAACACAATTTAAACTGTAACAAATTAACGTCTTTTGGATTTTATCCTTTACTTGTGCTATTAGACCTTGCTTTTTACCAAATTTCATGATTCTGGGTCAATAGGAAGTACCCTATAGGTTTTGATTTACCTACGAAATGTTCAATTTGGTCAAATCTAAGGCATAATTCGCCATATCTTTTGATTGCGTTGACTTAGAAGGTTGGTTTTTTTACAGTTTCACTTGAAGTGTCTACGGGTTCCTAAAAAGGATTTCAAAGTTATTTTTTTACACCTTTTAAATTTATAGTTAAATAAACTAATAAAAACTTCAAGTCAAACCAGGAATACCGGCAGATTATAAATAGCCAATTATTTGCTTGGTTTAAGTGATATACTATCGAGTTCTCATAGTAAAATTTTTCAATATAGAATTTGCTCAATAAAATCTCAATATTCTTACATGCAACTGTTTGACTAGTCTCGTGAAATGTAAAGTACCTGAGTGCGCCAATATTTTTGAAAGGTTCTTTATTTTTAGTAAGTGTAGTGAGTATCGCGTGTTTGTCTAGGGGGAGGCAGGGATGAAGTGAAATGGAGATACTAGTAAGTGTTGAAGGAAAAACTCGTCTTAAAGATAGTGGCTATTATTTCAAGTGAAATATTTAGATGAACTTAATTTGAAGAAATCAAGCGTCAAGGCATCAAATAACTAGGTGGGCAACAAATCAGTACTGAGATAGCATTTGTCGCAGTGTATACTGAGGGTTCACCTATTTTCTAGGACATGGCGTACAATCTTCACTGACATTAAAACTGTTTTTTTTTTTGTAATTAATAACATAATTAACATTTACAGAAACGCGGTAGAATACGTGCCATTTACGTATCATGTAGCAATGACACATCAAGAAATATTACCTGTTAAATTATAATTGCTTTTTTACTGCCATACTGCAACCAAGAATTTGATTACAAATAATAGCATTGTCGAAAAATGATTTTTTAAATGTTTGGTTCAATTTGGACCATGAAAGCCTTTTAGTTTTACATATTATGCCTATTTCGCAAAGAGTCTAAAAGAGTCCTCAACACTTGAAAGTGAGTGAACTCTTCTCTTTCAAATAATTTGTTCAATAACAAATATTACTACTATATGCTTCTCTTTTTTACTTGGCAAACAAGGGCGGGCATTATGCTTTTAACGATTACTATTATGTATTATTTTGACGTATACTAATGTCTTTAAATAAGGGCTAATGGATTAAATAATGAGTTGAAATTTTTTAACAGACATCAAAAATTTTGATGCGCAATTCGATTGATTTTTTGTTACGCAATATCTTCGCCATTTTTGAACCGAATTCAATCTACAATTTTTTTTAAATTCTATTTCTTATACTCAAGGTTAGTCTCATTTTAATTTGTAGAGAATATTCCACTATTAGAGTGGAAAATTAAGGGATGAAGAATACAACGTATTACAATTTATTAAGGTTTTGATACATTGAAGTTGGTACCTAATACTTTTTTAAAAATTAATGATAATAACCAAATATCTAACTAAACTTTAATATTATTGCGTGCCGGTCAGTAGTAAGAGAAATATATTTTTTATTATGGCGGCACAATTTACCAACCCCTGTTTATGCTTTGGTGCGTCTTGCGGCGGCAGTTATTTTACGAAGCCCTTGGATAATGTTCATATTAAGAGATTTGGGAATAGAAGAATTTCTACAGAAAATGTGAAAAGCCTTCATAAAATTATTAAGTTGTTCTCAAGCACTACCCAGTTTCTTTACTTGCTTTTGTTGCTGGGATTAGCTAAAAAACCGCCTCGCACATCGAGCAACCGAAACGGCAAAGTGCTAGTATTCTTTATAGAAAAAAGTTTCCCTTTTTTATTTAGCTCGTCTATGTACTTCTGTAGCATAGAATGCTTTTGGCACTACATCTGCCTATGTACTTACTTTTCACAAACTTTCAAAATAAATGAAACAAACAAATAAACAACAAAAGTACCAAAGAATAAAAAAAACTCTAGTACGTAATCAACAATATATTGTTATATATAACTTAAAAGAAATACAATTTATTGATTTAAAGATAATTTACTGTGATTATAAGACTAATAAAAAAAAAATTATGTTTATATAAAAGGTATAATTGTTTCTTATTTTGTTCTAAACCATAACCTACCTACAATTATAAAAGAATGCAGCAATAAATAAATAAAATAAAATGCTTATACAAACTTGAAATCGATTGGTTACGGGTTAAGTAACATTTAGTTTAGCTGCGTTTACGAACGTAGTTTTTATTTAAAAAAATGGTAGAGGTAGTCGTATTTTGAACGCGTCCCCGCACTCAGGTTGCTCCGCGACCATCGGATTTCTTTGTCCTTTATTGTGTAAGCCGATATTATTGGGGCACAAATTGAATTGTCATACAACTCATACATAGCGTCCCTTTATCGAGTTTTAATGGTCGACGCGCACGAACTCATAATATTGCGTTTGTTTATTATTGCAAGAAGAGGATAGTGATTTACCTGGATTATTACAACTAGGGGTCGAACACAAGTCGAAATACGACCGTAGTTAATTAAATTATTATTTGTAACTATAAAGCTCTGTCGAAATTTATTAATGCCCAGTTCCTACAGTCAAGAAACGATTCGTTTTGCTTACGGACGGTAAAATTTTGTTGAATTTTCAAAGAAAATTTTACCATCCGCAAGCAAATCGGCAAATAAGGCGAATCGTTTCTTGAGTACATATAGGAACCGGGCATAAGAGTGTTTTTAGCCATAACTATGTAAACAAATGTCAGAAGTAAATTTTAACCTACTTCTAATTGTCGTACCTAAATTAAACTTTGTATGTATATGTTTGTTTATCTATTATACTAGCAACCCACCCCAGCTTCGCACGGGTACAAATTATACACCTAAACCTTCCTCATGAATCACTCTGTCTATTAGTGAAAACCGCAAGAAAATCCGTTCAGTAGTTTTTAAGTTTATCACGAACAGACAGATAGACAGACAAACAGACGCAGCGGGGGACTTTCTTTTATAATATGTAGTAATTATAAAGCTGAAGAGTTTGTTTGTTTGCTTGAATCTGAGGAACTACTGGTTCGCATTGAAAAATTCTAGTGTTGGATAGATAAGGGACCCGACGGGAGCCCTTTTTCAAGTATTGAAGCGACCTGCCGCGACGGTGTCACGCCTTGCCGGTGAAATACACACGTGGGTAAAGCGTATATCTTATAATAATCATGAATACCACTCACGAAAGTTTTGATTGTAATATGTATATGTTGTTCGGACGACAAGGACGGCAAGGAAGTACTCTCTCTTCTACTATGCTTCAGTTCTAATAAACCCCTAGAGTTTGAGCTCATAATTATGGTTCGTTTTGATGAGCCCAACATATTAGGTTTGGTAACGATGATAATTTGGCAGAACCATAGAAATTACAAATGTTGACTTAGACGCATTCATGTTAGCTACGAGATCTCTAGCGGTATAAGAATCCCACCCAAGGACCATATTCGCCGCAGGGAACATAGTTAAACTAACTTATTGCAGCTATGGTACTTCTAGTTAGACTATAAGATTTGAGCAGATATCTCTTGGATTTTAACTATTAAAACAGCCGGAATTTTAATTTGGAAAACCATTAAAATTACAATCGTACGCAGCAGGTGCAATAAACCTCTCACAGCGCTTTTAAAACAAACCTTTACAGCCGTTAATAAAACCGTATCACATTATATCCTCAAAACGGAGCACCTCAACTCATAAACTGTCCGATTCACTACTTAACTGCAGTTTAACGTGCGCGCCGTTAACTCCGTTCAATCTGCTTAATTGAGAATGGTTTCGCCGACCTTTAATGGGCAATATGTTAGTTATGCGAGATTCTGGCTTTAGTACAAAAGTAATTATTTTGGGATAATGGTTGGTGGTATATAGAACTCCTTCTCTTGATAGCTTTCAGATATAACAAAACTTTAAGTAGCTTTTTTTAGTATGTATGTATGTATATATGAGTCTATATACCTAAAATCCTAATATTTATTTGCAAAATGTATGCTAAGTATCTCTAAATAGTATTTATATATAATTATTTTATTTTTCCATAGGCTCCTTAAATATATTGTACACTGAAGCCCCTCTTTTCACCTATGTTTTCTCTATCCATCCAATGGTTGCCTGGAAGAGATTGCAATAAGGTCGCCAATTGTACATAACATTAGCTAGTAAGTAGATATAAGTAAAATATTGTAACATATTTGTTTGTGTACAATAAAGAGTAGGTACATCTATCTATCTATTATTATTGGCCTGATCGGCTCGGCGGCTCGTTGCCAGAGCCTTTAAATGTAAATAGCTCATGCCTAAATGTAGCGGTGGACGTTGATATTGATAACTGTTTTTCAGAATACGGTGTTGTGATCTTTATTATATAACTAGCATCGTCTCGCGGTTTCACCCGCGTAAGTCTCGATCCCGTGCGAATGTCGGGATAAAAAATAGCCTATGCGTTAATCCAGGTCTCCAGCTATCTACATACCAAGTTTCATTGCAATCGGTTCAGTCGTTTTTGTGTGAAAACATTACAAACATACACACAAATGTTTCCTCTTTATAATATTAGTTTAGATAACAAGTAGCCCATGCGTTAATCCAGGTCTCCAGCTATTTACATACCAAGTTTCATCGCAATCGTTCCAGTAGTTTTTGTGTGAAAACATTACAAACATACACATGAAAGGTAAATTATTCCACACGGCCATCTGTTTCTTTTTAAACTAAAAAAATTTTCTTCAAGCTAAATGAACTATTTATCAGCTACACGTAACGCTCCTAAAATTTGACCACACCTTTTTGTAACATCCTGAATATTCAAACACTATTTCACACACAAATTTTAAAGAACACTTTTATTTTTCATACCTATTTTTCAAGTATTCCCCACAAAAATCTGAAAGCAACCACGAAGCATGCAGCACGTGATCAGTTTCAACACACGGTGGCATTATGAATCATTGCGCCATTACCATTGGTTACAATAATAAATTGCACATTTATCAGCCGTTCGCAGATCATCACCTTTTTTATAATGGATGAAGGGATTTACGAGTCGGGGGTGTTTTAAATTTTAAATTATTTATTATACTATCATTTTAAAAGTGTACATTGATTTTTAAAATGTTTAATGATTATTAAATTTTAATGGTAAAATCCAGCACACGAAATTTTGTTATAATTTCAAATGTACAAATGCAATGCAAATGAGCAAAGGGTTTACAACTGTGCAATTCACCATGCATTAGTATGATTTAAAATTGCTATAATTTACGCGTTCATGTACATACCTGAACATTTATAAAAACCAACCTACATAAACATTGATAGTATTACTTAATCGCTTGATCGCATCTTAACTGTAACTATTGTAGTTACTCAGAAATTCATAGTAGCTATACAGCCGGGCGGGTGTAACGCGTTCCCATCGGTCGGGTTAAGAATCTGTTGCAACACTCCCGTTATGACAAATGGCGTGTCAAGAATATTGCATCGGTGCAACTCGCCTCGTGCGATGTGATTTATCATTTTTAATATAAGTGATCTTTGGGTTTGGTGTGTTATTGTTTTGAAGTAAGTTTTTATTTCTAAACCAAATAGCTTACTAGCAGCATTAAAGAACACAGGCGTATTTATAGGTAGAACTAATGCCCTAAACCTTTCTAAGTTAACCTTTGTAAGCATGTGTCCGCTAATTTGTTTGAGACAATAAGCACGCATTTCCAAACGATTGAAAACGTTTCGTAATTTTTTTTTTATGTTCTAATGTTTCGAAAATCGAATCTCAGTAAATAAAGACTTTTCGCACCTAATGCCATGGTCGCATGTTAAGCATTAGGTAGGTATTTTTTCGAGAATTTTTTTATTTGTTTACACGTGTGTAAACAGATTGCTGAATACCGACAAGCAAATGCCATCATTAACACTACTGAGAATGTGTAGGTACTGAGTCGGAAGCTTTGTTCTTTCTACTTTAAGGCTCTTATATTAATATATTGTTGCAATGGTAAAAATTCTGATTTGGCTTTTTACTATTGGTCTTTCATAGATTACGGTGCATTGTAACAAAACGAATATACAGTAATTATACAGACACAAAATTATGATTATTTTACTATCAAATGAATCCTCCAGCATCTCCTAAATAATTGTCCCTTAATGTAACAAGAAGTAAGAGTTACACGCAAAATGATAGTCGCGTAAACTTTACGAATGATGTTTGATGTACTCTTGTAACGTCACCGAGTGTTCTTACACTCGGTGACTAATTACTTGGAATACTACCGTTAATAAACGTTAAAACTTGACTGTTTTCACGACAAGATAAAACGCCTATGTCTGTTGTGCTAAGGTGTCAACATACTGAAATTACGCCACGTCAGCCATAAAAAATACCACGGACTCATCTTCATATTCTAATATTTGTAAGCGAAAGGGTTTGTTTGTTTGAATACCAAGTTCTACCAGTCTGATTTAAAAAAATATTTTTGTCTAGTTAGTCTGTTAATTGAGTCTATAGGCTATTGAGTCATTACGCGACAATACAAGAAACAGAGCAATGACTATTTACTCATTGCGAGAGTTATCGTTATAAATCAATAAACCAAAATGTGGTTTTAAATTAAGTTATATTAAAATACTTTTGTAGTTACAATAATTCTAATTCCACCCCTAAGAAATTAAGGGATTCTTAAAATATAATATGTACCTAATCAAAATAAACTAAACAGAAGCTCTAAAATTCAAGAGATTACATCAAAATGAAATTAAAGTTAAATTATAGGTGAAAAAAGTGTATTACACTCTTTGAAAGAACAATAAATCGAGCTTGGTTAAGCGTAAGCTAA
This sequence comes from Callimorpha dominula, assembly GCA_949752705.1. Lineage (NCBI taxonomy): Eukaryota > Metazoa > Arthropoda > Insecta > Lepidoptera > Erebidae > Callimorpha > Callimorpha dominula. Next base: position 14,470,352 of record OX457011.1, read on the forward strand.
ATATATTTTAGCATTAACTTACAAGTTTACAACTCATCAGCGAGCGATGACTGTTTAAATCTTCAAATGTTGTGTTAATGAGGACTTGCAGGGGTGCGGTGTGAAGGGTGCAAAGAGATGGCGATTAAAATTTCATCTCAACTTTACGTTTTTAGTGTAATTACGAGATTAAAGATGAAGTATTATAAGCTTTACAGGTTTTTCGCGATATATAAGCAAGTTTCTTTTGTGTGTAAGTAAAATAATCCCACTTATATTATAAATGTTAAAGTTTGGATAGATGGATGGATGTTTGTTACTCTTTCACGCAAAAACCACGAAACCGATTGCCACGAAACTTGCTATGTAGATAGCTGCAGACCAGGATTAAAACATAGGCTACTTTTTATCCCGATATTCCCACGGGATTGGGACTTACGCGGGTGAAACCGCGGGGCACTGCTAGTATTTAAATAAATAAAATAACACAAATATCATTGCCGTTGTTTTCTTTAAGTAGTCTGTTATTATAATAGTTCGTAATAAACCTTACACTCGTCTTATCAAACATCACGCTTAACGATTATACGTCGAGATAACGTTAACGCGTATATTATGGTTCGTTCGCAGCGCATTTTATACGCGCCACGGATTAGAGGGAAACGTTTCCGTGCACGTTAACTTAACTACCGCTCGTGACTTGTAAGTGCTAATGAGGATTATGTTTCATGACGTATATTGTGGGATTCTAGAGTTGAAACGAACACCAAGTTCTAATAAATTTTACAAATTCAAAAATTGTGATATGTGCATTTGTGACGGATTCGGATAAATTTTACAACACAGGTAGATTCGAGTATCCTGTATTGATAATAGTCCCACACTACAATTTATATTATTTACTAAAATCACAATCAATCTGACTAGCAATCATTATATCTCCGAAATTACGTAGATACGTAAAATAATAAGTAATACGTAATAAGTAGTACGACAGAAGATTACGTAGTTTGAAGGATTATTAATTTAAATAATGAATTAAAATCATTAGGCGTACGTTAGAGGGATAACAATACATCAAAACTTGTTCACCAACTAAGATGTATTATTACAAAAAACAATATATCGCCACCCGGCAGTGTCATAATAATATATCACATGTTAGGTGCGTTTTGACATTTTTATAGCACTGAATAGCAAATGTTGCATTTGGTCATCTGTAAAAATGTCATTATTAGCTCAGCGAATAAGGGAATTCACCGTTGTTGAATTCACCGGTATTAAAGTCGTGTTTTCTCGAAATAGTCTTTTTTTTTGCCGGGTGGCAATATATTTCTAATTATTTTTGATCAAAACGAGAATTTGATATTTTATTTTTCATAACGCCCATATTACTACGATACTAACAAACAAACTATAGACTCAACATCAAAGGTTAAAGAGTTTAAGTAGTTCTTTGATCATCGCAGTCATCTCATTTGAGTGGCCAACTCACCGTACACACTAATAGCGGATGATGACTGGTATTTGAGTGGCCAACTCACCGTACACACTAATAGCGGATGATGACTGGTATTTGAGTGGCCAACTCACCGTACACACTAATAGCGGATGATGACTGGTATTTGAGTGGCCAACTCACCGTACACACTAATAGCGGATGATGACTGGTATTTGAGTGGCCAACTCACCGTACACACTAATAGCGGATGATGACTGGTATTTGAGTGGCCAACTCACCGTACACACTAATAGCGGATGATGACTGGTATTTGAGTGGCCAACTCACCGTACACACTAATAGCGGATGATGACTGGTATTTGAGTGGCCAACTCACCGTACACACTAATAGCGGATGATGACTGGTATTTGAGTGGCCAACTCACCGTACACACTAATAGCGGATGATGACTGGTATTTGAGTGGCCAACTCACCGTACACACTAATAGCGGATGATGACTGGTATTTGAGTGGCCAACTCACCGTACACACTAATAGCGGATGATGACTGGTATTTGAGTGGCCAACTCACCGTACACACTAATAGCGGATGATGACTGGTATTTGAGTGGCCAACTCACCGTACACACTAATAGCGGATGATGACTGGTATTTGAGTGGCCAACTCACCGTACACACTAATAGCGGATGATGACTGGTATTTGAGTGGCCAACTCACCGTACACACTAATAGCGGATGATGACTGGTATTTGAGTGGCCAACTCACCGTACACACTAATAGCGGATGATGACTGGTATTGACGTTGACGATTGCGTTACAACTATTTGTACTACTTAAGTGGAGAGTATGGAGTTACGAAGACACACAAAAGAGTATATGGTATCTAGCTGTATAGAAAGCATAGAGGCATTGAAGTATGATAATGAAAGTAACTGTTTGGAGTGAATTAGGATTTGAACATTTTTTTTTATCACATAAACAAAGTACAGCAGGCGGGCTACCCGCTAGTTTACAAAAAAATATTTAGTAGACACGCATTAATTAATTAATTTTGATTTGAATACAAAAGCTTATAAATATTTGAGCTCGAGAACTACAACGGTATTTGGTTGTAATGTGGTGAGAGCTTAATTATTTATAACGAAATATTACTAGTTCTATACAAAAAACAATGCTTTGTTTTTTTATACAATAATTAATTTAATATATAATTAATTATACTGGTATCTTGACTGACCAATCGTTGAGAAGTTGAGTCAACTTGTGACCACGGCCACTGCAAACTGTTCGAAACGACACGCAAATCAAAGATATGTAACACCTATTGATCGCGTAAATTCCCGTATCAATAATTATATCATTATTAATATCAGGAATATTACTAATGCAGGAGTTGGCTTTTAAACAGAAAGAAAGAAAGTTTGTCATAAAATGTCCTAGAATATTAAAAAGTTCTAGAACATTTTCCCGTTAATTTTCAGAACTGACTACCTGACTGACTAACTGTTTATGGGTACTTATTGAAAAACAAGATTTTATACAAAGAAAAATCAATTATCTTTTTTTTATTCAAATTAGTAAAATTTTATACTATTAAAGTGGTACTTGACCGTTGGCCCTGTACATTCCTTTAGCTCGATAAAACAAGGGTTTTAGCATAGTCAACAATATAAAAATACATGTTTTCAATATGGTTCCATTATAAATTTAACATTCCTCATAATAAAAGCAATTAATACATCGTAAAGCTGAGAGCACAACGGTCGAAATGAAAAATAAAATGACACGACATAATGACAAAGGAATTTTCTCTTTGACATGATCACGCAACGGATCGACGCGCACTTTGCTATCATATCTATTAAAATTTGATAATTTGTGCCTATTCTCTTTGTCAAATGTACGTCATTTTGAGCGTTTGATACGTTACGTTAAATTTAGATTAGGGAATGTCTTTGATTTATATTTGTGTGTACATGTATAAACAGATTGTTTACATACTAAAAGAGAGGTCCCAATTAATAATGAAAATATTGTTTTATTTATTTTTGTTTTCATTAATTTATAGAGGTAATGCACAATGATTAGTATAGCAGTAGTAGTAATGCAATTAGTTTACAGCACTAGAGTTGCGAGTGTTTGTATATAGCGGTTGCAGTTTACAATAAATCGCTTTAAAGTATTGATTTATATATAACCAGTTTATGGTAAATAAATTGGGTTCGTTGTAGAAAATAACTTGAAGGGGTGTCATAAAACTATTATTTTTTTGTTTATAAGGTATATAAAAAAAAAGGCTATTTATTTATAACAGGTGACGTTAGGTTTACACGGACAGTTTTAGCGTTGGTGGGAATATAATTTTAACAGGTGACGTCGCGGGAACCTTGTATTATCTCCTAAACTTCAAATAAGGGAAGTAAAGGAGTTAAAACTCAAATATAATATTTTTAAATGTGGATATTGTGCACATTCTATAGTAAAAAATAATAATTGATTATACAAATACAAAGACAGAAACGAATAACTGATAGTTAGATCATCTATTAAAGCACCTTTCACATTTTCGTTCCAGAATATAAAATTTTCTAAGTATTCAGTGCATTTTGAGTTTACTGTTTCGTTCCTTATTACCTCATTAATTTAAAGATTTTATTACAGACAGACACCGGGACAGACGAAACTATTTAAAAGCTTGTAACATGTTCATTACAGGGGAGAGCTCAGCCGATTTTTGATCGAATAGAGAAGAACGGCACACTTTACTATCAGGCGGGTCCTGTAATTTTAATTTCAAACAGCATTTTATTTTTTATTTAATCGATAAGTGTTTTGATTAAAAACGAGCTGGTGTGCTGCGGCCGCCCTTCGGTTGACATTGGAAGTCGTTTGTAAACTAATTATCCTGGATATAATTAGCCTGGAAAAAATTGCTTTCAGCGATAAGGCCGCCCTTTGTACATATTCACCTGATGTATTTCTTATAAAAACGTTTTTGTTGGTGTACAATAAAATTTATTTCTATTCTATTCTATTCTATTCTATTCTAATTATCATGAGAACTTTCATTGAGCGTTGCAAGTTTAGTACTTACCAAGTTAGAATAAAAACCTTTGCGGTATTAATACAGACACTGCACTGACATGGACGTAGAAGGTCAACCCTTAATGATAAAATGGTTGGGTGCGAAACTAATGGGGCATCCCCAAAATTTACAAATGTGTACAACCGTAACAAATACTTACCAAGTTCCCAGTCATGGTTAGGTGTCGCTGGTTACGTAACAAAAATGTACTATGAATGATTCATGGTAGTATAAAAAACCAAACTATCATATAGCTAAACAACCAAAACGTAAACCCCGAAACGAAGCTAATAAACAAAAAAATAATAATAGAGGGATAACATTACATCAAAGCTTTTTATATTTGTCCAATATGCTTTGGATTTCACTCAATAGAAGGTCCGAAAGTAAATTAAATTGCCTCCCCTTCCATTTTAAAGGTCTTCTGTGTGTCCGAATATTTTCCTTTTTTCTTTTAAAATATCGCGTTACGTGTGTTCGTGGCTTTATTTTGTCTTATTATTTTTTATTGGGTTTCGTTACACGTAATGCGAGAAACCTTAGAAGGGAGTTTCAGAAAATGTTTAGATTTTAGAACAAATTGAGGGGTTGTTATGCCGTTGTTATTGAAACTTTATAAAGAAAGAAAGAAATAATGATTTCATTTTGTTAAAGCACAGCATACAACAATTAAAAACTAATAACTTATGTGCAAAAGAATATAAAAAAAAAATTATTACAATTTTAATGCCATGTAACATTTTTAACGTGTCATTTTCATTTGATACATGACACTGACATGTCACATGACGCGTCAATGCAATGCCACGTACCCGCCCATGTTTCTTTGAATGTAAATTATAAAAAAAATTAACTTTTTATATTACTGAGGGTTGTACGCCGTGCCCTAGAAAAAAGGTGGATCCTCAGTATACACTGCGATTTACAAATGCCACCCCAGTACTGGTTTTCAGTGCCCACCTTTGCTGTCGACTTGACGCCAACAGCCGCAATATATAATATAATAACATTGAAATACTATTATAATTCAAATCTTATTGCCAAAATAAATTTATATTTTACGGTGGACGAGAGTAATTTAGCTAATACTCTGCCAGTTCAAAGTAATGTTGTTGTCTTGGGTAAAAAATAGTTGCCCTCGTGTGCTAAAATATTTGTAACTATTTCTATCATCATTTGTATCATACGGGCATTGAATACGGGCTTTTAATGAATGGCAACGTTAAGTTTGTTACCCGAAAAAAACGGGTAAAAATCTTCGAGAATCAATTCCCGAGATAGACGATCTATCTACGTACAAGTATGTACGAAAACCTCGGAGCGCGAATCAGACTCGCACTTATCAGATTTTGATTTAAGACTTCACGTAGAAGGACTGGATTTTAATGAATGGCGATCTCTGTGGCGCGGCAGAAAAGCATTTGACAACAATAAGCGGATATTGCAGTCAAATGCTTCACTGCTTAAGGTCTCAGGTTTTATTCCCATTCAGTATAAATATGTGCAGTGTTCTAAAGTCCATAGTAAAAGCTATGCCTAGTTGGGTGCACATAACACTGTTTAATATCTTCCGAAATATCAATAAAAATGTGTGTCTCTTACTCTTTTAAACAAACTTCAAATTAAAAGGTAACCTACAATTAAAACCTGTTTACTTAATTTAGGCTCTGCCTTCGTGAAGGAACTCTAAATGGTTTAATCCTAAAATAACATCTACATTTCTAAACAAGGCAATACCGTCTAAAGCCCTTCACATTTCAAAACCAATTCACTCACGGGCGCGTAAATGAACAATACTCGTATTTCGTGGCCTAACACTACCTAACTCCAACACCTTTAAAATCACATTATATTCCAAACTTCCTGCTCCTTATTATAAGGGCATAGAGTTAAATTTTCTATGAGATTTTCTTGTCTATTGGTACGGTTAATGTTGTAAAATGACAATTAACCAACGAATTCTACTTCTATTTGCAAATGGATTGGATTGCCTTGAAGCAGAATGGATGGCGATTGTTCTTGTACGTCTGATTGTGAATGTTTACAGTATTTTGGCGATAGATGTAGACACGTTCTGACTTAGAGATACACCCTTTATCAGGTGAACAACGTAAGCAGCTTGTGACCAATGGCCAGGTCGAAGTTCAGTCGTTTTGTAAATGGCCGAAATTCCATATTTTACGTGAAGCGACTCTGGCAGATCTCCACAACTTAAGCACTATCGAAGTTCTATAGTTAGACCGGGTTGTCGGACTTTTTAGGGCTCCAACTACCCGTAACGAATGCCACAAATGTTCGTATGGTAACCGGAACCGACGGCTTAACATGTTCTCGTAGGCATGGAGAGGTCTCAATGCGTTAAGAATACTCACCCATCCTAAGACTGACCTGGCTAGTCTTACTTAACCTTGTAATGTGCTAACCTACTCTGTTACCAATTAGCTGTTACCTGTTAGCAATTATCTATGAAAACTGTATTATCAATAATAGTCTATCTAAACTGTTAATTTCTGACTCCTTATTGTTCTACGGTTGTAGTAAAAATATTTTTTATTGTTAGTATGTCGTAGAGCATCTACGGGTGCTACAAGTGCTACGAAGTAACAATGTGCGTAGCACTTTTTTGGGCGCATATAAGTGTTAGTCTACTCGTAGTCGTCCCCTAAAGCTATAACCTCTAGAAATAGCACATTTTCTGTTAAATGAGATTTTTCGTACTGTAGACCAAAACTTTATCGAAATCTACATATGAGATTTAAAATAAAAAAACATAAAATATGTGTCATTCAGTCGCCAAATCCATAAAAATTTTAACCAAACGAGTAACTTGTACATATATTTTATAAAAAATTTAGGAACTACTTTGTTTGAAAGTGCGTGAATATCATCCTTAATACAGCACGACAGAAACAAAAACATATTAAAGCGAAGAATACTAATATTGTGCCAACAAACAAAAACCGTACGAAAACTAAAGTAAAGCGATAAGAAGGTTATGTAATGAAACTATAGCGCATTTGAGCCCGGATATTGCGTCACTACAGTCCTTAATATAGGAGATAAAAGAAGGAAGTACTATTGTCTCTTCGGAGACTTGAGTCTGGGGCAAAGATGTATGTTCTTTCTTATATGGCATACGGTATACTCATATAATAGTTTTTATGTGTGAATCAAACTCTTGATAAAATGTTAGCGTTTTTTATTGTGTTAATGACACCGTTAATTCTCAATGCAACATGTTTTATCTGTGCATCAAATCCTTGGTTTTCAATTACAAAAATATTTTGTCTGACTTATTTTATTGAATAGGCGTTTGGTGACAGTATGAGGAATACTGCGAAGATCAGCTGAACTCAGCTGGTCTTCGCGAAATGAAAGTTTTCACGCTTGTATGTACCTAGCCTGTTCAGAGGATCATCCCTTTCTATTAGAAGGACTTAACAACCGTTTCTCACAGGAGTACTCAACGAAACTACTATTTTAAGACATATAGTTCTGCTTTAAATTTGAATTGCATTCATCATTCTTCGTTAAGTAATGATTCCATTGTTTTGTGCTGAGTGAGTGAGGTTACCGGAGGCCCTAACCCCTCCATCTCCTCCTCTTCCTCTCTTCTCCCCTTCCCTGTACTCTCTCTCTCTCTTCCCCTCTTCCTCTACTTACACTTTAAAGGCTTGCAACGCACTTGTGACTCTGTAGTTGCAGGTGCCCATGGGCGGCGGTAGACACTTACCATCAGGTGACCCGGCTGCTCGTTTGCCCCCTATAACATAAAAAAAAAAGGAAAAAAAAGTATGCAATTAAGCTCACGGTTCAATTGATGGTAAGTAGTTACGGGTGAACTGGAATTGTCACTGTGACCGCTTCTTGGTTAGGGAGCGGAAAAGCTTCTGACCATTTTGAAAACTGCTCGACCATCACAAGAATGAAATGGTTTCCTTGTTCCGTCCTTAGGAATGGCCAGCCACATCCAAGGCAATCCGTTCTATTGGAGCTCCCACTATTTTAATGCTCTGATGGACTATTAGATTACAGTCCTTTCACTGAAGAACACCTTGTGCACTGGGGTGGAAGTGGTGGTGGTGGCAGAGCTAAATAGCTCTTTCTATCCTACGCAAGGCTAACAACACACCTTTCAGCGCTTTACACTTAAGGTGTGTGGGGGACTTACACAGTCGGTTGGTTTTCATTTAATTCAATTCGTAACTAGAACCATATGAGCGTGGGAAGTGATATCAAAACAAATCTATATTTTATCAGTTTATAACATGAATAAAGTATTTATTAAAGTTTATGATGCCTCCTCCATTTTTACCAGCTGAAAGATTTATTCTTACTACATTAAACACTAGATAATAAGTGTTGATTTTGTGCAATTTTCCTCGTTATTTCGCTTAAATTTGCCGAGGGAGTATGATAACATTGTTAAACTCACACGTTATATTTAAATTAAAAATAAACTCAAAGTTGTACTGTAAATTGGCACTTTTATGCTTATGTTATGTAATGAAAATAAGATTTTTCTTTTTTGGTGTATATTATCACTATATTGTAGGTACGTGCAGATGCTGGCACTAAATGTACAGTAAACTTAAGATTCAGACTATTTTCTTAGTCTCAAGTTTACTGTACATTTTTACCATTGTAATATTTTATCACTAGGAGAAATTTCTAACAGTCAACCTTTGCAGCTTTGGATGGGATGGCATTTGGATGAATATATATGAACGCAAATTATAGACGTCAATTTATTGCGCTAATGCATGTTTTTATAGTAAATATTATCATATATAGACACAAAGAAATACATAAATAATCTAATGTTAATATGTAAATACATACTAGCTTTTGCTAGCTTAAAAGTAATTTTTCCATTCCATCTCTTGGGAAAACTTTTTTCTGGATGATAGGGGTACGTCCTTTGCTGTAAAAATAAACAAGCATTGATGACAGATACTTATATTCTGTTATTGAGAGAAGACAAAAGATTTGCATATTATGTATGTGTTGTATAAAAGTTGTTGGTTTTAAGTATCACGATTTGAAGACGAATCTTGTAAATTTTAAACCTGTGTGCCAATATTTTTTTATGAATATCATTCAATTGTTTGAATGTTTTCTATAAATATAAATATAAATTTAAGTATGCATACAGTACACGAATTCAAATCAATGGTCATATGTCAATACCTAGGATTTTAATTCCCTCACTTTACTAATATACTCGAAACTAGTTAATGTACTGTTGCTATTGATTTTGTAATATTTAATTGCTAAATATTGATATGCATATTACTACTTATGTACATGTATTGTGTATACTACGTGTGGAAGGATATGAATTGTTATATATAGTACATCGTCAGCTACCACTGAACATATTTGACTGATAGAGATCGCTTGTAGCGATAAGGCCGCCCATTGTACCTAACATTAACATTAAGATCTAGAAAGATCTATTGGAATTGTATATGGTATACAATAAAGAATATTCTATCCATAAATGTACAGCAGCATCAAGAACTACACGATCCAATCGATTTTATATGTAATGTAAATGTAAGAAAATGTCAGTTTTGTTACGATTTGCCGCGAGTTATCTCTATAAGCTGCATTGCAGTATTAGATGAGTTTTTATTAAGCGATCAGCGAGTAGACAAGTACGATAAGTGCAAAATACAAATGAATAGAGAGTGGAAACAGTGATAATTGAAATAGTGAGAATTAATTATAATTGCGTTAATTGTGAATTATTAAAATTAATTGTGTATTTTTTAATAACCAATTGGTTTACCTTACTAATTCCGACCCTCAGCTCGTAACAGTAGTAATAAGATATAATGATCAAATATGTGTCAAATAAATTAAAGTAGTAATATTTATAAATAAATATATTTTAAACTTAACATGTATTGTACACTTGTAACGAAAATGGTAATTAATTACAATGAAAATGAACGGAGTCTTTCGCATCTGTATATAAAACGTTTTCTTATTAAACATCCACTATCTGCGGGTAATTTGCAAGCGAATACTGTAATTATGCTAAGTGCTGTACAGTTCAGGAGATGTAACAAAAAGCCATGATTAATAGCATCAGGAACTATCAGTCTAGACGGTAAATAATCGACCACCATACTTGTACTAAGTATCGTGATTCAGCTTTATTTTGTACTCGGGGATTATAGCATATTGATACGTATTCATACTGTGTATTTTAAAGTATTTTTGATTGTAGATATTTGTATTATATAATAATAATAACTTTACACATCTCACACACGGCCCTCTGATCACAAACTAGGTAGAGCCTGTACTATGGTAACCAGACAGCTAATAAACATTCTAATATATTTCTAAATATTTACATATAACAGATAAATTACACAATTTCTAATTCTGACTATTTGAAACTATGATCTTTGGAATTCTAATCAAAGTAAAATAAAAAGAGTCTGTGGATGTGTTCAACTATATTTAGTTGATTGTGAGTACAATTAAAATGAAAGACTTCAATAAAGGCGTTTCTGTATTTTTTATATTTTAATGGTCTATAGTCAGAAAAGTCATCTATCACTGCATATTATAAAACAAAGTCCCCCCTCGCGTGTCTTTTTGTTTGCGATAAAATCAAAAACTACTGAACGGATTTTCATGTAGTTTTCACCAATATCTAAAGCGATTCATGAGGTTTAAGTATAATTTGTTAAGGTTTTGTATAAATTGGTTGAAATATGATGAGGATTGTTGAAGAGGTCCGTGCTACAGGTGTGAAGCCGGGGTGGGCTGCTAGTTTTATATAATTCAAGAAGAAATTCTGTGTACCAACATGCAATAAACACAAGCCGTATTAGCAAACACACAACGTTAGTATTTAAAAATAGAGGTATCAAAAAAATAAACATTTTACGATGATTTAAAACTTTATTAGATTTGATGAAAGGAAATGAAAGTATCCGTAAGTCGTTAAACCGATGTGCATTTGATCCATCTAACATTCACTTCAAAGGGTCAAAAAGTTTTCTTTACAAACTTTGTAAGCAAATTTTCTGGAAACATTTATTGGAGCTTTATAAATCATTGTTTGAAAAACCTCATAAATAAAATATTTGTATTATGAATAACAAGAAGAGACGAGAAAACTGACTCTTTTTAGGCATATTACACGTACGAAGGGATATAAGATTAGGCATAGCTCAAGTTTATATGGAAAATGTGCCAAATGCCAATAGTGAATAGAATAGTGCCAAAATCTATATATTATACGAGTACGAATAATAAGTGTAATCCTACTAATATTATAAACGTGAAAGTTTGTGTTGATGTATGGATGTTTGTTACTCTTTGACGCCAAAACTTCTGAACCGATTGCGATGAAACTTGGTATGTAGATAGCTGGAGACCTGGATTAACATATAGGCTTTTTATCTCGATATTCACACGGGATCGGGACTTACGCGAGTGAAACCGCGGGGCGCTGCTAATACATATTAAAGTAACTGATGCCTGCGTTAGTGAAAATTATGTCAATCAATTCAGTACTTTTTTTTCTGGATGAAAGGTAGCCTACGGCTCTCTGTAGCCTATTCTGTAGCACTGGCAACGAGTGCATTCACGCATTAACTATTCACCCTATCATACGCAGGCATAAGTAACAAACAAGCTAACAAAGAAACAAATTCACAGTCGAATTAATTGTACCGTTACATTGTAGTACGAGTTAGGATACACCGCGCAGTTTCATATTGAAAAAGAAATAGGCCAAACATGGGACTGCTGACAGAAGTGAAAACTTAAACAAAAAGACGAACTTTAAACGCCACATTAGCAGGTTGGTGATATTAATTAATAAGGAGCTGACAGAACTCAATGTTTAGATTATCGCCCTCTAGTGGATCTATCTAAGTATTATTGTCATGAGGTCAGTGCTTTTTCCCCATAGCAAAAGTGCACAAACGTGCGTAAAGAAGTTTTCACTTCAAAATTCATGTCAAAACAAATGTGTAAAGTTAATCAACACAATCACATAGTTGGTACATATGTTGATTAACTCAAGAGGTAGAGACATGTTGATGGGTATTACGCGAAATATCCGGTACTTGAATGTTCTTATATTTGTGTAGCGGAGGAACATTTCTATGTCTTCTTTATCTTCTGAATCTGAAAAAATAACTGACTTGAAAATCGGATGAGGTTCTCAGTTGGACGGTATTTTGTGTATTTGCAGTAACCAATTGTAGTCAGTTTGTAATGATGAATGAATGGTGGCATAATAGCTAAAAATTTGAAGAGTTGTACTTTTTGCATGACAATATTTCAATAAAATGATTATTAAGTATTTAAAGTATTAAGAGTTATCGATAGATGGATATATAACACTTTATTTGTACCTTAGCATTACAGTGGAAGATACATTTACATTATTTCACTAAACAGATAATGTACAAAGGGCGGCCTTATTGCTAGATACAATCTCTTCCAGGCAACCTTAGGATGGATCAAAATGATTAGGAGAGACAGTGGTAGGTAGTGCTATATTTAAAATCATAATGATTTTTTATTTCTAATAAATATGAAAACAATTATACACAGACATTCTATATTAACCTATTTTACCTACTATAAATACCAATAGATACTTATCAATAAACATACATAAATCTAACTGTAATAAATCCAAATATATACATAATTATATATAATTATACAAATATAGTTATAGTTAAGTAAAACTAAAAAAAAAGCTTTATTGCTGAACTAAATCAAAATGTAAAAAAAAGTTTCGCTATCCACCTCCCGGCTTTATCATAAGACCATCGTTAACAAGCCAAACCTGTTGGACCCGTCAAAACCAATCATATGAGCCCAAACTCGACGTGATTACTAGTAGCCACTGAAGTCTTCTACCATCCATCTCCTAGCTTTATCATCAGATCAGCTTCAAGATGCCAAATTATAGTATTGTTATCCAAATTACATATATATACAAAGTTTCATTTCGAAATGAAAATTCGTCTTCCAACTCACCTGATGGAAAGTCACGATGAAGATGAAAATGGTACACGCCTATCCATGAAACCTATTTACTCTACTCTTGAACTTTCCAGGATTATAACTAGTTAGTTTCAAGTGAAGCTAATAGAAGCTAAAAAGTGTACATTTTTATATAACGTATACCAAATGAAAAGGTGCCAATGTTGCTTTATAGCTTTCAGTATAATTTAGTATATTTCGCAAAATTGTAAGAAATATATTAGACATGTATAAATTATAACATGGATTCTGCTGTAATTGCTACTCACTCTTTTGGTCCATTAATTTATGGATTAGAAACAGTCGCATCTTTTCTACTTCTGCTGAATAAAAATCAACTGCAACGAACGGCGAAAATAATAGCATCGAAATTTGGAGGACATTCATAATCACGTAGACCAGGGATTCTAGAGGTTCCTGAAAAGTAAAGTACGAAGTTGTAGTAGTTTTTAGATCACCGAATCTGTCTTACACTCTGGTCATTGGCCTCTCACGCCTGTGTTTTTAGTTCTCGTTTTTAAGTTCATATGCATATTAGGAAACATGGTGAGAGAAGAGAGACGAAGAACAGTTTTTTGTTTTCAATTCGCTAGTCATATTTTTAAGATGAAATATGAAATATTAGCTAATGTTAAACACAATGTATAATATATTAGAAAAAAAAGTGTATGGTCTGTGGCGCCTGACACCGACGCGACAAGTCGGTTCACCTTTTAATCCTCTGCAATTCCACCTGAGCATTTAAATTCTAGTTTCACTTGGGTCAAGAATAGGTTTTTTTTTTTCACGACTTCTAATTATTTTTAAATAAGTTTTTAAGTGCTTCTAATAAAATTAAAGTACTTAAGGCTAGTTTATTAATCTACGAAAGGCTACAAAAGTATAATACATCCTTAGTATTATACAAAAATTAATATTATATACTCACGTGGCCTTCTATAGCTCTGAAAATGTGGTACACGTTTGAGACCAACTTTGGTAAACTTCCAGCTACACTTAGAAAAAGCTGTAAATAAACAAAACAATTTAAAAATATTTTAATCATATATCAGTCAAATTTGGGTAAAATTTAATAACCATGTAATATTGTGAAGATATACAACTTAGCAATATTGCATAGTCATTTTATTTTAAAGATATGAAAATGTCAACTGTCATGGCAGGACTCAACCAGGACGAACAGAGTCATCTACCGGAAGATTGTTATTCCTTAAGATGCCTTCTTTAGATCTAGTTGAGAATTTCTACATACCAGGACATGATCTGTTCTGCTCGCTACAAAAACGATCATAAAATTATCCTTGATGAAATAAAATACTAATATATTCTAAATGCATATAGATAAATACACATATATATATTTAACTTTAATTGAATTTATTTGAAATAACATCAATAGCATATTTACTGGAAGATCACTGGTGTCTGATATACTAACTCTAATAAATTTAAATTTTTAGATATCAATTAATATGTTTGCTTAATGCAAGCATTGAGAAATTAATCTGTTAACCTATCAGAATCATAACTGCTAAGGAATGAACTTACAGAAACTTGCAATTCCGGTGATACCAGGTCAACTACATCCGCGATACTTCTATACAAGTAAAGACAGAACTTCACCTTATTCTCTTTAATAATTTTACAATCCTTTACGTACAAATAATAATTATGTTCCGGATTCTCCTCTAATCTAATTCGAAGTATTTTTAAACGATATCGAATTCCTTCAAAGAGTATGCTACGCCAGACTCGATTCAAATCGAGAGCGAGCAAAGAGTACTGTCTTATCGCATACAACATCACAGTTTCATAACAGACATAAGCACGACAATACATATAAGAATATGCGATTCTCACAATCCAAGTGATAACAGCAAATACTATTACTTTGTACCGAGTTCTATAATAATAGCGTACATTGATCCTTAAGTATATATCAATTTCTGATATTCTCTTGAAAAATTGACCTGATTTACTTTTCATGTAAAGAACAGCAATAACAGACCCAGAATATTCTATCAACGCCCACATTTGAGATAAATCGTTTCCACAACATGTTAGAGATGCGTATATAACCACATTTACGAGAACCATACAATACATTCTCACTGCGAACTTTAGATAAAAGTTATCTTTGTAAAATTTGTAATCGTATCCACAAAAAATCAAAGCTATCAGAACTGATAAGTAGAAGCGAGCAATTGAATTACGATTTTTGTCATTTGTCACGTTGTTAGGCATATTTGTCACTGGTTTAATTAAATTTTGGTTTATCGGTAGTAATATTCACAAAGCAACGTCAGTATGGAGCTGTGGTCTGTTTGTGAACACCAATATGGTACAGAATTACAAAGGTAATATTTTGAGAATTCGCGTTTATGACGAGGGATTTGATTTCAACCTAATTTTTTTACGAATTGAGTTTCAACTGACAAAAGGAAAATGACGCCTTCTTCTAAAACGTAAAAATCTTTACTTTTTTTTTTAATATTTCACCTCTGGTAATTTTTTGCCTTTATATTTCAAATGTGGGTTTTTTTACCGCCTGATTAATATCGGTCTTGCATCCGTTTGCCCCTTAAGTTTTATATACGTCATAAACAGTACAGTCATTAACGAAGTTTAAAAAGTAGATAGATTATACACAAACCAGATTTAAACAGCCGCTTATATTACTATAGCTATTATCATGACATTAATTTTAATTGAATCAATCAATCTAAACTATTACACACATACCTTAAATAAATAGTTCAAAACTCAGAAGCAGTAGTAACTAAATTAAATAAAAATAAAGTTTTTTTTTTAAAACAAGCTTTTATTACTTGTTACTAAAAAGAGCAAAAAAGTTAGAAAATAATAATAAAAGCGTGTTACACCTTCTTGGTTTCACTTGCCGTCAAAATGTAACATTATTTTTACTTTTTAGTATTTATGAATCGGGATTTACTATGAATCAAACGAGTCCAAACTCGATGGGGTTGCGCCGTTTCATTACAGAGTTCCTATGGCCATCTTCCAGCTGCATCATCAGATCAGATCCTCATAATATTGCATTGTCACGCGATTTACACATGTATGCAAAATTTCAGCTCAATCGGTAACCGGGAAGTGGATCAAATTGAATTTTCAAGACTTGATGACAAGCATCGGGACAGAAACTAAATAAAAGCTTGTATAAGACATAATAAAATTGTTAGATATAAAACAAGTGTAAACATGATTTGTAACTAAAATGTATATGACGGGGAGTGATGTTTAGGCTGGTTGAATATGAACATGGTATTGAATATTTTGTTAATGGTTGAATTAGAATTGCAAACTTTTTATATTATGATTGTACTCGTTATATTTGTGGAGCGGCTGAAGCTGGCCGGATGAAGTTACTTACCATCAGGTGACCCATCTGCTCGTTTGCCCTCTATCCCATAAAAAAAAACAGCCTGTGACCAGTCTGTGACCACGGTCTATGGAAGTTGGTCCAAAACGAAATACAGAAGGTATGTTATACCTATTGATCGCGTTAATTCTCGTTTAAATAATTATACATCATGGAACGCGAAAGTTTACAAGTTAGCTTTTATATCCTTTCCTTTGTTATGAATTTGATATACATGCGCCTTACAAAACAAAGCATTCAAAGTTTAAATTGTTTTTTATGACCAATGGCTAAAAGGTGCATAGTATTAAATCATACATAATACCCGCAATGTTTCATTTCGAATATTTCCTCGAGTCAATTCTTTGCATAACGTTGTGACTGCACCACCTGATTGCCAATATTGACCGTTATGGCTTTAAGTGGATTTTGAATTCTCTGGACTTCAAAACATTTACTTTCCATCAAGGATTATGCATGATCTATACATGTATTTACCACAATATTTTTGGGCAGCTATGAATTTTTTTTTATTCATAGAGTATTGACAGTGACAACGAGTCTTATATCTCTGGTATTTAAACATTGCCATTTGTGCGTTGTATAAATAAAGATGAAAATGTCAAATGAAGTTAAAAAATTTGATTAATTGATGATTCATTTTAAATATCATATGAGCTTTGATAGGTTTTGTTCCTTGATTTGATTGCCTGTTTTGACATGGATAAAATGATATTTATTATTCTGACATACATAATAAAAGCTTTGTTAAACAAGTCTAAAATAAAAAATGATCCTGTTTGAATTTCCAATGTTTAACTATAGTGTTAATCAGAAGATTATGGACTTATCATCCATGCAAATTTTTGCTGCTGACGCAACAAGGATCATTTGTGTATATATGTGTCTGCATGTAGCATCGTATCTCATAAACGTTTGTCAATTTACATGGGTAGGGCTATACTTAGTGTTGCAATAAAAAACGCAATTAAGGCGCCCCTAGAACAGGTTTATTATTTTCCTTGTCGGGATATATGTAACTCAAGAAATAACAAATATTACAAAGATTAAAAAATGACATAACTTTTATTTATTGTATGTGCTTCTAAGATGAAATAAATTAATTTTAGAAGACGCAAAAAAGTGATATAATTTTATCATTAAATCAAATAAACTCTCCTAAACTTTTCTAACGGTTTCAATAAGTTATATTTTTATGGCATTCATTCCTGTGTCAATAACGAGAAAACATCAAAAATGTCAAACCTTATCGAGTTTCAGTCAAAATGTCGTTGGTCACATACTGAACAAAGACATAGTTATTACAATAGTGTGAAAGTACAAAGGGCTTGAATGTCTGTCTGTCAGACACAGGATAAAAGGCTTTTACATGTACTATAAAGTTGTTGTTTAAATCATTTTATTCTGTCTTGATCCAAGGATTATTTACAAATATTTTGTTGTAACTCCTCTTTGTATAATATAATAGGGATGACAAATTTTCAGAACTGCTTTTATATTTTATAGCGAGGGCCTTATTTAACGCAAGTAAAAACTGAGTTCAAAAGAAAAATTAATTACAAGCTCTATAGAGTAGTATAATATGTATGTAATACCAACCAACCAACTGACAGCTGTAAGCTTGTTTATCGGCTAATGACGTAACGGGTGTGGTTGCTGTTTGCAGTCATGTGATAATAGTTAATATTTGAGCTATTTTCATTAATCAGTTTTACTAAATTTACAATTAGTCATTTAGTTACGATTGTTTGTTAAAAATATGTTATTTTTTATAAAATGTTTTATTGGGATAAACAAATACCTAACAAATTCTTGTATTATGATTTATGAAGTTTTTAAAGTACAGAATATTAAAAAATGCCATTTATGACTCTTACACTCGCTTATCTAAACATTTAACCATTAAACCATTACTAAATGCTTACAAATCTAAGTAAAATATTTTATACTCAGACACAAGTTTACGCCTTATTGTAATATATAAAAATATAACGTCTGCCATCCTTGCCTCGAAGCACGTTAAGCCGTCGGTCGCGGTTGCCATACGAACATCTGTGGCATTCGTTACGGGTAGTTGGAGTGCTAAGAAGTCAGACAACCTTTTTTTTTTTTTTTTTTTTTTTTACGTGTGGAAACCCCCTCGGGCCGTCACCCCACCGGGGTTTTCGGCGGGGTGGTGTGTCGGAAACGAACCGACTAAAACCACACGGTGTGCCGTGCTGCGCCTAAGATAGGAGGAATCCGGGAACAGCTTTATTAGAGAAGTCAGACAACCTGGTCTAACTACGATATCGCCTAGTACTTAGGTTGTGGAGGTCTGATGGCAGACGCTTCACGTAAAATATCGAAGTTTGGCCGTATCGCAGTTAGACTGAAAGCCGACCCCGGAAAGGCGCAGAGGAGGATGGTAACGACAGTCATATAATTTATTTAATTTTACACCCTGGCGCTTTTCATTCTAAGAAAGAAACGTAATTACCTATTTAAATGAATAAGTAAATCAATACGAATTACTTAATAGCAGTACAATAATAGGAAAACAAGCAATTAGGGTAAAACATGGCGTCTATAAAAAGTGCGCTAAATTGTTTAAGGCGGCCATTAGTCATATGTCGACAATCACTTGCTCTTACACTATTAAGTTGTTATAGCTTTGTGGATCTGATATCACGACTAGGAAAGAAATGGAGAAGGTATGTAGGAATTTTTAGCGTTGTTAATAATACTACGAAGAACAATGTTATTTAATGTTGCCTCCGGTAACCTCACTTACTCGGCGAAACACAACACACTCATTGCTTCACGGCCGGTTTTCTATGAGGCAGTGGTATCACTCCAGTCGAGCCGGCCCATACGTGCCGAGGAGTGGCTCTCCCACATTCAATATTTTCTGTTGTTTACTAAAATCATCATTAACTTTACTCGCGTGAACGTAGATTTTTTCAATCAACAAACAGACAAACTCACGTACACATTTATTATATTAGTTAGGATTAAATCCTTGAAGGTAGAACAGCAGGCGCAGCTCGTTTTACTAGTCAGAAAGCATTACATTTATGTATGTTTGGATGGTTTTAAGAACATGTTCACACACATGTTTTCGCTTGCCGCATCCATTTTATATCAACTTAAATCGCAATACTCTTCACGTATCCCCTCTTCCCGATTGTCGTTAAGTCGAATGATTGAGAACTTACGCTTTCGACTTCATTGCTTTCAATTTGTCTAATGTACAGGTTGATGTTCAGACTTTGTATTTAGCAAATTTAATTCTTCTAGGTCAATTCTGTAATTCTACTAGTCAAAGGTTTACTACCTACTTGTAAGTACACGTAAGTCTAACGAGAGAGAATCGTTGATAAGAATATTAGAGATAATTGTGGACAGGCAGTGTCAATATAGTTCATATATTCTGTAGAAGCCAAAAAGTGGTATTAATTGCCGTTTGCTACAGGCACAAATTATACCGTGGAAGAGAGTTGGTTTAGATTGTATTTTATAACATTTAAAAAAGACAAAGAATAATAAAAAACAGATTTTACACTAGTGCACATTTGCATTGCATTAGTACATTAGAAATTATAACAAAACTAGCAGCGCACGCCGGTTTCACCCACGTAAGTCCCGATGCCATGGAAATATCGGGATAAAAAGTAGCTTTTATATTAATCCAGATCTCCAGCTATCTACATACCAAGTTTCATCGCAATCGGTTCAGTAGTTTTGGCGTGACAGAGTAACGAACATATATACATTCATACATCCATACACATACAAACTTTCACGTTTATAATATTAGTAGGATGACTTATGTATTTGTATTGTAATCATTTTTATTCGATAGAAAATAAAAACAGTTTTAGTTTATTCCACAATTTTCAATTTATAGCAATGTTTTAGCGTTGGAAGAATTATACCAATCTTCCACAACAAAACTGCAGCCTGTATAAGAGAAAAGTCTAAAAGAAAAGTCGTCAGGTCGTATAGCGGGTCGCACCGTTGTAAATAATAATGTTTGTACATCTACCCTCAACAAACTGCTAGTGCTTAATGGCGACTTGTTTTCTGATGAATTAGTTACAAATTAATGTTGAAACCCCGGGCATAGGGCGTCGAGTGACAGAAGGGCTGAACAAAGTGATGCGTTGTCACTGGTCGCAGGTGACGAAATAATTGTTAAATTATTTTATAGATAGGTGATCACCAATGAAGTAAGTAATACGTGTTTTTTTTAATTTGGAATAACAGTTTTTTTTATATAATAACAATAAATCTTATAATAATTAATCTATATATATATGTTTGTGTGTGTGTGTATATGTCTGTGGTGTGTATGTGGTGTGTGTGTGCGCGCGCGTGTGTGTGTGTGTGTGTGTATGTGTGTGTGTGTGTTTAATCAATTAGTTAAAAAGAGTAAAGACTACTTTGAACGTGGGTCGCAAACTATAAGTGTTCTTTTTAGTTCCTTCCGTTAGACTAAACGCTTGTTACGAATGGACGGCTTAGTCTAAGTCTAAGTCTTAGTTCGATTACACGTCTGACTTTTATATAACGTTTTGATGTTAACCCAATACGCGAAAATTGTAACAGAAATATATTCAATAGTTATACAACACTACATTATTTTGCCCATCAAGCAATCCTTACTCACAAAAGCAGCAACCTATTTTCATTTCAACAAAGTTCTGTCTACAGCAATTAAAGCGTATTACTGGCATTAGGTACAAGCGGCATTACCGACCGGCCCTGAGCGAGTTTAATAGTAAAAAATTCAAGCGGTCAACGGACAAAGAAAGTTGTGAACAATTTTGTACTTCAGAAAGAAGTGGAAGATTATACGGATGCTCTAATACGGAGATACGGCATTTTGTTTTTGGATATCCTTTCTATCTTTTATAGTTAATGGCCGGTATAAAATGCAAAATACCTCTTCAAATATGATCCTCTTTTCAATCTGTCACATTGACTGATTACCGCATTTTTATTAAAAGTATACCTATAGATATAATATACATATGATGAGTGGCGATATACGTATACACTGTAAGACCAGGCCACTGCGGGAGAAAGAATGGGGATGGCAGTTGGTATACAGGCCGGTCACTGCGGGTCCTTTGCTTGTCGCCTTAGTTGTATAAAAAAAAATGAAATTAGGCGCAACGAGTAAGGTTCTCCGCATATCAGTTTATGATTAGAGAATTTCTTTCTGAATGATGGCAGAGGCCTCGACATTAGGTCCGTAAACATCGTAAGGTTTTAGTTGGTTCCAGTTCGACATAAAACTTCG
Source organism: Callimorpha dominula (assembly GCA_949752705.1). NCBI lineage: Eukaryota > Metazoa > Arthropoda > Insecta > Lepidoptera > Erebidae > Callimorpha > Callimorpha dominula. Next base: position 14,492,604 of record OX457011.1, read on the forward strand.
CCCTTAACACCGATGCTATGCGATGAAAACCTATCGGGGTTGCCACACATGAAAACAGCATTATAATCGAAATAGTGTAAGAAAAATACCCAGTCTACAATTTTATTAAGCTATATCATCGTCCTACGGCATGGCTGGCCATTGACAGTACTATACAGCGAGTTCTGAACAACCACCACCTGCCTGCCGCCACAAAGCGTTCAATTATATACCAAAAACGAAAAGAAGTGTAATCTGCCTGTGGCTGCCTTTGATGGTGACTCGGGTTTGAGTTTATAGTTTAGAGCTTAAAAGCTCCTGTAAAAAATGCTAAGAGTTGACTATAGTTTGGTTACACAGGGATATTTTAATTGCTTGGCAAAAGATAATTCTCTGACAGTAACCCGACAGGTATTTATCTCATGGTTGGTCATAGTCATAAAAAACAATATTTGAAATTGGATTAATTTATTATTCTTCACATTCATCATCGCAGTCATATGCAGTGCTGAACATAAGCTGAGTGGCTTATGTTCAGCGTAAAGAGTTCCACGAAGAGTAGCTTTGTGACGCCTATTCGGTCAATTTAGTGGAGTATTAACTACCAGATTAGTTTATTGTTACTATTACCGTTAGACTAAGGCTCTTCCACACTAGTGGGATAACACATGGCTTGTTTTATTAATTGAACACGTATAAAATTTTATCCCGCATCGGAAAGAACGTATCTACGTATATTTCCTTTAAGTAGCCACTAGTTAACGTGGGAGAGCCATGTTTCGGCACGTATGGGCCGGCTCGACGCCGTTCGATACCACGGCCTCACAGAAAACCGGCAGTGAAGCAATGCTAACATTGCATTTCGGCGCGTGATTGACGTTACCGGAGGCTCTAACCCTTCCCTCTCCCCTATTCCCGTCCTTCCTCTCTCCCCTCTTCCCCCCTCCCCCTCTTCTCCTACTCCCACCTGAAAGGGCGGCAACGAACTTGTAACTGTTGAGTTACAGGTGCCCATGGGCGGCGGTAGTCATTTCCAGTCAGGTGACCCGTCTGCTCGTTTGCCCCCCATACCATAAAAAAAAAAAGTTATGTCACATTAATTAGAGTATTACGCTTTACGCGTTTATTTAATACACATTAAAATTGGTTGTATATTTTTTTAAATATTAAATGGAATAGGTGTTTGTTTTCCAACTCACCTGATGGAAAGTGACAATCAAGACGAAGATAGTACACGCGTATCCAAGAGAAACCTTTTCACTCTACACATGAATGACGCGGATAGACGCAGGCAGCTTATTCCACAACTTTGCGACTCGAACCAAAAAGGAGTTGTCTAAGCATTATTGGCAGATTTATCTACCTGTTTATCTAACTGCACCTGTTCACCGTCCAAATATCTTTGTACGCATCCTTAAATTATTATCTTAAGTGTAAATGTACACATTCACACTTAGGTCGAACTTGGTCACACTTGATTGTACCTACGTCTACTAACACTGAAAACATCATACAATTTAAAAGTTGCGTTATAGGTAAACTTTAAATTACCAGGGCATAAAGTAGAAAAAGTTAAAGGATTAAACACTATCTAATGGTCTGCAAGAAATTAGTAATAACAAAGAAAAAAAAAATTACTAAATAAAAATAGTTGGTAAACATAACCGATATTTGCTTAAAAGTATTTTACCTAAAAACCGTTTATTGTTACTATTACCGCTAAGCTTTATTATTAATGTTTCCTTAACAAGTTACGGCACAAAAAATTGCACGAAACACATAGTTGCAGTGCATTTATTTGTCTATATATCCCAATTATTTTTACCTCATAGTTGTTAGCGAGGTTGCTATGGCTGCATCAATGGACTGGACAATGGCCTGTCCGTAATGATTGCTTTTATCCAGGCCACTTGTAACGCTATTATTGTTACACAATGCTGTTCCTTTGTATGGACACTTGAATGTACTCATGTTACCCTTGGTACCCTTGATTTACCCCAAAAGATGTTTCAGATTATGATTGTTAGTCAGTAATTGTGATCATTTATTTGATACTGGATCTAACTGGAGGACCGTTGCTTCACTGTAATAATGATTGCTGTTACTGCCAAAAAATACTATACCAATACATATATAATAACTAGGAGCGCATTTAAATTTAAAACTTTTTTTAACACGCATTTTTTAGCTTTCCTTTGAACTAACTATGCTAACAAATCTTGCAAAATAACTTTCTTCTAACTGTTCTGTCAAATTAAAACTTTGTATAGCTTAGGGCAATACTCAATATGCAGTGTTCAGACTCCTGTAGGCCAATACTTAAATCAGAAAGTTGTTTAACTGTCCCTAGCATGTATATCTTCGAAGTAGCTAAATTTGTTAAATGTAACTTGATTGTTAGAAGCTAAAGATAACACAAATAAGCGTAAAATTAACCAAATCTATTTAAAAATGCCTGTACCTTGTTTAGAGATGTACAGATCAAGCTGTGTGTATATACCACTTATTTACCTGAAAAATTTGTAAACTTACCATACCATGAATTTTGTGTTAAACTAAAGAAATGGCTAATTAAACAGAGCTTTTACTATGTAAACGAGTTTCTGAAAAAAATCGCTTCTGCTCATTCCAGATCGATTAGTGTGAGTCTGCCATCGATCATACTTTAAAACTTGATTAGATTTAATTAGTAATTAGTAATAATGAAATCTTGATCATTATCACCAAAAAAAGGGTGATATCACCGACTTTTGCAACTCCAATCTCGTGTGTGACCAAGTCGCTCTGTGTGTGATATTCTTTAAATTTATTGTGCTAGGCTTTAATTCAAATATCAGGTTCTAAACTGTTGATGTATTCAATAATTTAGAACCTGTTATTTGAATTAAGATTAAAATCAAAATTTAATTTAAATTTTTTAACAACCACAAAACAATTATATTTGTATGTCTAAAATTAATGGACCAAGCATGTTGAAGCAAATTTTATACCTACTGTAACACCATCTGTACACATGTTGAGACAAATAAAGTTATCTTATCTTATTTTATCTTAATCGGGTGGAAAGTTTCTACGAACTGAAAAGTATTGTACTTTTATATCATCAACCTTTTGTTCGACATAGATTTATTACACGAACAACAACAACACTTAATCCCACATTAGACATAACGCCGATCTTAATACCCAACACTATTCACAAAGTGAAAAATGAATCCTATGAGGGTAGATAGAGAAGCGATTCGGGACCATTTCCGGTTCCGCTCCGGCATCCATCTTAGTCGGATGTTTGCCGACACCCTTTTTAAGTTATGGTGTAGTAATGATGGTTTACCTTCTATTCAGTGACCTTTTGAAACAATTATAATAAAATGCTCTGCTCCTAAAGGCCGTAGCGTGATTTTACATAGCCATTTTCATATCCTAATGAATACTCTATCGAATACAAAAAGAATTATGCAAATCTGATAAATAGTTCCAGAGACTCCCGCGTTTGTTTGTAAACAAACAAACAATCTGACAAAAAAAACTATTCAAGGTTTATTATATTAGTATAGATCTTTGGATGGAAATAATAACGTATATGATGACGGCACTCTCTTTGACATCAAGTAGCTTGTCTGCCCACTATAGCTTACTTACTAATTATCTGACACAATTAATTAATAAAATTTAATGTAATGATGTTACTAATTAGTAAACGAAGTATATATATATTATACACACATATATTATATATGTATATGTTTGTTGAGTTTCCTGTGTAATTCTTTTACAAACAAAACCCAATTATATATCTAACATTATTACAAAATACATTTTAGTTCTAAAATTTTACGTCATTAAATTCATAGTCTAACTAAGTTTGACTGCACCGATGGCCCAATGGTTCAAATGGTCGTCTTCCCACTACGCCCCACCGAGTGTTGGGGTTTCGATTCCTACAACAAAAAGTTTTGTGATCCACAAATAGTTGACCCGAGTCTGGGTGTTCTTTGTTTGTGAAGTCGCCTGCGATACAGGAATTATTTCTAGTGCGGGAGTGGTCCTTTAAGTATTAAAAGGAAAAAAGTCTTTATGACAAAAAATCCATATACTAGAGATGGGTTGTAAAATGTCTTCAAAATAATTATCATAGTAGTAGTTATATATAGTCATAAATTATTTATCATTTTAAAGTCCGCATAGTGGGTGTTAAATGAAAGGACACACAATGTTGTATCTGGACCTCGAGGACAAAACGATAGCCAAAACTCATCGTGATCTCCTGTGGTGTTTTGATAGGGGAGGAGGAACTCCATCATTACATGTGAACGAAGTCAACAAAAAGGGAGTCCAGGTGTAAACCAAAACCAGCCAATCATTTTGTCGTTTTCTTGTCGATATGATACGTAGAGGTTTCCGCAAAATAAAAAGAAGGCAGCAAGCACGTAACGACAAAAGGGCGTGCTCCAATGATTTATCTCCTCTTGTTCATGCTAATCGCGTGCTAAGTAACTTCTGATTTATAGCTTCGGATTTACGGAAAATTATTTAGATCACCCCCTAAGCACGACGCGGGGGTTGGCATTCGTCAGACTTTGAAAATGCTAATTACACAACTGTTATCTTTGGTATTGGGTGTGACTGTGAGTGAGATTGATTATATTAGATGAGGTTATATTAGATGTACTTTTACGCAGTGCTTTGTAGCTATTTAGCAAGCTTTTAATAGCTATTGAGCATATACGAAATTGTCTAATTAAACAAATACGTAAAATTACTAATTAGGCGTATTCTTAAACACCTGTAAACGTAAATGTTTAAAGAGTAGAGTCGTATTAATAAAATTTAGATTCTTTTAAATACTTACTTAATTTAATATTTTTTTTAAATAAGCTTTTATACAAACTACGTTTTGATGTGACAGTGAGCCCAGACTCGATTAGATTATCTTCTTAAGTTAAGAAGTTCTTATGGCCGTCTTCCGTTGTCACCGAAGATACATATGTACACTAAATTTGAGTCCAATCAGATATTTTGAAGTGTTTCTAATTTAGCTTACAAGATTCGTAGCGAACACACATACGTACATTGCAAGCTAAATAATAGCTTGTATAAAAATGATTATAGTACAGATGTACTGCAGTAATTTTTTTAAGTAAAACGATGAGCACCGATGGCCATGAATCACTATCGAACCGTCAGTGGTTTTGTGAGTTCGGCTCATTAGGTCCGTAGATTACCCCCGTCTCAATGAGCCACTCTGTACAAGTGTACAGCCCTCTTGTATGTATCAGTAAAGACAGAAGGAATACTTCTGCTTTTGTGTCTCTGTGTTATCAGAATTCTGTATTTAAATCGTTTTTAAACATTTATCAAGGTGTTTATAAAAAACCGGCCAAGTGCGAGTTGGACTCGCGCACCGTGGGTTCCGTAAAGTATTTTTATTAAATGATGTAACTAAAAATTTACGGTTTTCGCAATTTTTCCTTATCTGTGTTATAAGACGTTGCTTCGTACCAAATTTCAAGATTCTGAGTTCACGGGAAGTACCCTTTAGGTTTTGATTACCTTGCGAGTGTCGAAAATTTGCGGCATAAACGGCTGTATCTTTTGATTGCTCTAAGGGACAGTAGAGCTGAGTATTTGATATAAATTTCAGTTTGATACCTCCACGCGTTCCTGAGAAAAAGGGTCTTGACAGACAGACAGACCTTCGGACGGACGGACAACAAAGTGATCCTATAAGGGTTCCGTTTTTTCCCTTCGAGGTACGGAACCCTAAAAAGTATCTGTAGTAGGAGTAAGACAATTATCGAAACCTATTGGACATTTCTATTCATATTAAATCGCTAATTAGTATTAACATCTGAAGGTAATGTTCATTTTACATTTTTTATGTATTGCATATCTCATTCCTTTCTTTGCTAATAATGTAGCAAAGTTTCGGTAACAAACGTACGCGTATGCTAACGTCCGACTTGTTATTTAATGGTTAATACCCATGACACTATCCACGTTCGATAAGAACTTACAACTAATGCAAGAATTTCGTTACCTACTTCATTAAACACAACAAAGCCCTCAAGAAAAAAGCCAAGGCATAGCAAGCAACGCAGTATAGCATACAGTAACTATCTGAACCCTATACTTTCAGCGGCTTTAAATTTGTAAATAAATAAATAAATTTGTAAATGTAAATAAATTTGTAAAATAGAAGGATTTTTTTAAAGACAACTCCTGCACTAGGCATGATTCCTGTGTCGCGGGGGACTTTACAAATATACCAACCACGGACACAATACACACCTAGACTACACAACAATTTGTCTTTCACACAATTTTTTGTCTCATGTGGAAATTGAACCCACAACACTCGGCGCGGTGTAGTGGCGAGGCGACCACGTTAACCATTGCGCCATTCGTGCAGTCATTAATTTAAACATGGACTATCTATATGACTATTGATAGGATCATATAATAGGACTAATAACACCACAAAGTTAGAGAGTTCACTGCACTGTATTGAGGGCACATGGTTTAAGTAATCGTCTTGCCATAACGTCCCGCCGAGTATAGTGGGTTCAAATCCCACGGAACAAAAAATTGCGTAATTCACAAATAGGTGTCCCGAGTCTAAGTGTTCTTTGGGTCCATTGTTTAAATGTTTGTAAAGTCTATTAAAAAAAAACCGGCCAACTGCGAGTCGGACTCGCGCACCGAGGGTTGCGTAAAATATTTTTCTTATATGATACTTTCGCAATTTTCCCTTTATCTGTGCTATAAGACGTTGCTTCGTACCAAATTTTAGGATTCTGAGTTCACGGGAAGTACCCAGTAGGTTTTGATTCCCTTGCGAGTGTCGAAAATTTGCGGAAGTTTGCGGCATAAACGGCTGTAACTTTTGATTGCGTTGGTTTAGAATTTTGTTTTTTTTACAGCTGTAACGGACAGTAGACTTGAGTATTTGATATAAATTTCAGCTTGATACCTCCACGCGTTCCTGAGAAAAAGGGTCTTGACAGACAGATAGACCTTCGGACGGACGGACAACAAAGTGATCCATACTATAAGGGTTCCGTTTTTTCCTTTCGAGGTACGGAACCCTAAAAAGAGAAAAACAATATATACCAATGCAAACTCTTCCGTTTTATTAATAGTATGTATTCATAATCTTAATATATATAAATCTCGTGTCACAATGTTTGTCCTCAATGTACTCCTAAACCACTTAACCGATTATAATAAAATTCGCACACCATGTGCAGTTCGATCCAACTTGAGAGATAGGATAGTTTAAATCTCGAAATAAAATATGGCGGTACGAAGTTCGCCGGGTCAGCTAGTATTATTATAAAATGTAGAATTCAAAAGTTATAATTTGACATCCTCGTAGTTTGTAAATTAACATCAAAATTCTGAATCACGTTGTATCTAGTTTTATTTTCTCAAGTTGACGCGTAAATTTTAACTCGAGCAATATAAGTTAGCCCGTAAGTCCATGTACAAGAGCTAAAGGACTTATTATAAAAACTAACAAGTTTCGTCGTGAACACGTAAAAAGACCGTAAAGTTGTTTGAGACAACAGAAGTAATTATACTTGATGCTTTAAAATATTAACAAGTTTAGTGTCGTAACGTCTAGAACAGAGAACGCATAGGTTAGCCATTTTGATGTGCTCATACATATTTTTGTATACTCTGTGAAATATATAAATAAATATACTTCAAAAATTGACTAATCAGATAGACTAGTTGATAACGTGGTAAGGTTTTTAGTTTGTCTAGCAACTTGCTGCAGTTGATTGAATAAGCGATAAAAAATATACATACAGCCAAACTTAGACCCTCCTCCTTTTTTGAAGTTGGTTAATAACAACAATATTCATCATTTTAGACGTCATTGTTGCTGAATTTCAAGAAAAATCAACAAAAATACTACATGTGACATTCATTTCTGAGGGTTTCCCTCGTTTTTTATCGTGGGAGAGCCATGCTTCGGCACGTATGTCTGGCTCGACCGGAGTGATCCAACGGCCTCACAGAAAACCGTCAGTGAAGCAATACTTGCATTTCTTTCGCTGAGTGAATGAGGTTACCCGAGGCCCTAACCCTTCCCTCCTCATCCCCCTCCCCCAGTGTGACTTTTATGCTACGCCTAGTCATATCTACAATTAAAGCTACGAACAAAGACGCTACGGCGTAGTATGTTATTATCAATCCTTTGTGTAAGTTAGTTTTTAACCAGTTTAACCAAAGATATAAATAAATTTCAGTTAATAAAATTACAGTGTTTTTACTCATTAGTGGTGTACCACGATCGGTGTGATTCGGTCGAAACGTTGGGTAACCAAAAACGTAATGCACCGTTACCGCGATTAAGTCCCGATTAGCAACGACAGTGTTATAAGTAAACTTTTATTTACACGCTGTTTCAAAATACAAATATATATGTAGATATAAGCTACGGCATATGTTATCATTTATTACTTACAGTTTTTTTAAATATTTACACACTAGTTCACATTAGTTTCATAACATACGAAATTAAAGTGAACCATGGGCAATGGGAACCATACCGGCTTATTCTCACGTGAGTTAAATACAAATAAAATAATATGACATTTTCCTGTCTCAGTCACTCTAACATATGCAGTATAGTACACAGAGTAAATTAATTATTCCTCTTAATATAATAATAACTCGAAACACCTTACACACGGCCGTTTGATCCCAAACTAGAGAGAGCTTTTACTATGGTAACTGACTGCTGATAAACAAGTATATTACTAGAAAGTAGATACATGTATATTACTTATAGATAAATTACACCTATAATTATATATTTACACGGGAATTAATGCGGACACGAAAAGGTATTACATACTTCTGAATTGCCTGACGTTTCGACAAATTAAATTAAATTACACATAGACACAGAACAAATAATGATGCTCATCACACAATTATTTGTCCTGAGTTGGAATCGAACCCACAACCTCTGACCTAGCAGTCAGGATCACTAACCACTAGACCTACAGTCCCGTCAATCTCAATTTTGTTTAGTGTCGTTAAGGTTTGGTCATGATCTAAGAATGTGATAATGGTGGCTGGTCAGTAAGACAAGGAGCAACTCCACGCATGACAAAGTGGTTTTGTACTCTACTTGTTAGAGTTCCGTACTAAGCCCAGGATGTTGTTCCTTAGAACTACGAGACACTGAAGGCGCTAGCTAATTAGATAAATCTTCTTTTCCGTTTTACCGTAAGAATGGATTTACAATAGTGGATTACAATGGACAGTTTAATCTTAATCCCTATATTTATTTTAACTTTAAGCTATTTATCTTACTACAAATACTTAATTACCTCTATATCCGATGTATAACTGCATTTCTGTCGCCGGCCAGCAGCATTCTGTGAGCAATCATCCGTTTTACTGCCCTTTGTCTTCTTAAATCGCGGCGGAGAGACAACTGAAATGTATTCTTGCTGATGACATCGGAATAGATACTGTACTTCTGTAAAAATCCAGTTAATATTATTCGAAAAGTTGCAGAATATTGAAAACATAATAACCTTATTTTTTTGCTACCTAATATATATTTAAATTAACTCTGTGTTTGATCTCTAAAGAAACATTATTCACAGAACCGACAGGCATTAAATAATTATAATGCGACATGTGGTGTGTGTAAAAGAAAGAGTGAGGAGAGAGAAAAGATGAGTAAAAGCAAATTATATTCAATTCTGGGTCCCCAAAATCTGTCACTGAATATCCGTGACAAATGCCTAAATTATCCTTTGGTATTGTAACAATAAACTTAATGCTAGGAGAAGGTGAGATCATCGAAACATGTTCTTACACGTAAGGTTTTATGTTGTCTTTTCTAAAGCTTTAGTAAAATAATCTAATAGTATACTCTCTAATACGAGAATATTTTTTTTTACTAGACTACTGTGATGTTGATGCATTGTAAATATTAGCGTTGTCAGTTATAATTTTTTTTTGAATATTACTACCTTTGAGATAATACAATAATGTGTTTATTTATAGATACTTACTTGTTCTGATTTTAACTTTAGAAGGCCGTATAAGCATCTAATCTTGTAACAGTAACCAGAGGAAAGGTGTGTGTCAGTATCAGATTTCCCGTGAGCTCGTAAACTGTGTCGACACAAACAGTCGTCGTGTGTAATGTGGCGTGGACAATTTACTTGTTCTAACTATCTTGAGCTTTTTGTACTAAACTACATGATTTTTAGTAGATTACACGTTCGTGCATTGCCTGCTGTGTCATACTCCTCTTTTACTCTTGAAATTTCTTTTTTTTTATTGAAGGACTTTAAAAACCGTATTGATTTAGTCTGCTTCATCATACTCTAAAAAGAGTTATAAGAATTTCTTTGGGTTGAGATACAGTTTTGTTGAAAATGTTGAAACTGTGTCAAACATATTATTATATTATAATTCCTAGGAGGTCCAATCGTCAATTGTCGGAGGTCAAACAAAGTTCAAATCACATTTTGGTTTTAATGGTAAACTTACATAGCCATTGAAAAGTTACAAGTTTTTATTGAGTGTATAAAATACGTTGTACATACTCCAGATATTTACTCTTTCCGTGTAATAGCTTACCTAGCTTCCCTTTATTGGACAACATATTATATACAAATATGTACCGAACGGAATGAGTCTGTGGCCAGCCTATCAGTGAGACAATTATTTTCAACTGGACCGTGCGGGCTTCTGTCGACTCGCATCATTGTTGCCAATGAATGGTAGTGTGTTAGAATGAGTCAGTAAGTGAATAATGAGGAAACTATTAAATTTCATAAACGAGTAATATTGTATAGACAAAAATAGCAATATTAATACTGACAGTCTAGTTTCGTAACTTTAGGTGGGTTTGAAAAACATAATTCAATAGAGTACATGTTGTTTTACAACACACTATCCTAAAAGGCTTTTATATAGAATGGCTAACAAGCCATTTACTATTACTTTTTTCAAACGTGTTTGGTTCAAGCTCAACAAGTTTTCTAGGTATTCGATTAAGTTTTATCATTTTAGAGGTAAAGGGAGCCCACAGAACGTTAGCATCAATATTAGTGACTTTATGGGTTACAAAAACCTTAAAATATAATTGTAGAATATCGACAGTTATGTGTAATATTTACTGTCTTACGTGTATTTTTCAAATCCCCAAGTTTCTAAGTATATCCCATTATTATATTAAAAAATATCAGCATCCGAAAAAACAAAACGAAACCTGATAAAGTACCGAAATTCGTATTTGAGAAAGAGAGCTCTCCCTCTCAATCATTAAAGAAAATATATTAGATGGCACTTTCTTGCATAAACTTCGCCCGCAAAAGCCAGCTAAATGCAAATCACTGATAATCCATTAGTGTTCCCGTATTGTGTACTGGCACTACAACAATGTATGAGTGTATATTGTATGCACACTTGTACGTACGATAGTGCAAGGGCTAAGGGCATTGATGACCAAAGGGTCCGCAGATTGAACGGTAAATTATTTTGTTTAATTAAGATTACTGATCAATACTAGAGAATGTATAGTAATTAAAACTTTGATATTGTCTTTGACTACAATTACTTCAAGTTTATAACAGTAAGCGTTAACGGAAATTATAAAAACTGTAATTAAAATAAAATATTATTATCTAAATCATCAAATTTCTACAATAATTGGAAATGGCAACGGTAGAAGTACCTCCCTGCAGAACACGTACAAATTTTTAGCCAGAGTAGTAGATGCGCTGGCTCTATTATGGGTAGGACTATACTAAGGACATCACAAGAGTTGAAATGTTGACAATGATACCTGGAATGAACGATTTAAAATGGCTTATTTACTATTTTTACAAATGACATAGAAATGTTAAATGATTAATTAATAATAACATTTTTAATTACAAGTGAAATCACTCCAAATTTACAAGTGAGATTATGAATGAGACTTAGATTTCAATTTAAGCAGTACAAGGAAAAACTGTACATATAAATTATTTTACGTTTCGTCATCGTTCAACGCAACAAAACTTTCATCCCCATCACCTGGATAATTGGCTATCTGTGCGGTTCTCCAGAATTTTTTTGCCTCGCACAACCAATCTCTGGAACAAATTGTCGCCTGCGGTATTTCCGGACCGATACGACCTTCAAACCTTCAAGAAAAGAGCGTACTCCTATCTCATAGGCCGGCAACGCACTTGTGACTCTTGAGTTGCAGGTGTCCATGGGCGACGGTACTCACTTACCATCAGGTGACCCGTCTGCTCGTGTGCCCCCTATAATATATAAAAAAAAAAAGTTGTAAAAAAATAAATATTACATTTTTAAATTGTATTTAAAGCCATCCTACCGAAACTCACAAATTTTCCGTCTGGAACAAAAGTAAAAAGCCAGGATTATTTTCAAAACTATATTACATGTTATTCGCTTCGTTATGTCTGATCGTTGATGACAATGGAACTATTCAGTTTTAATTAAAACCGTTGGTTACAGACGTGTGTTAAACGTATACTAATTAGATTTCAGCGAATACAGTGTACTGAGCGAAAAATTCTTATGATATTTTCGATGTGCGATTTTTCTGTTAAGCGCTGTAGCGCTGTTAAAAAGCTTTAAAGCTTTACTATTCTAGAAATATGTTGAGTATTTTCTGAAACAAAGGTTTTCCCTTATTTTTAAAAGCAATAATTAAGTTTCACAGGAGTTGTGACATGTAGCGCAGTGAAAATAGTATGTTTATTAGTGCTGTATTATAATTATTATTTATATTTATTATTTTAAGTCACACTTATGTTAATGCAATAAGATGAATCAGAATGACAATTACAAAGATTTTTTGTAACAATACCTAGCGCACTGGTCACTGCGTCAAGTGATATGGGGTTTGGTTTTCAATTTATTTTATGATTTAACTAGCAGCGCCCCGTGGTTTTTACCCGCGTAACTCCCGATCCCATTAGAATATCGGAATAAAAAGTAGCCTATATGGTAATTCAGGTCTCCAGTTATCTACATACCAAGTTTTATCGCAATCAGTTCAGTAGTTTTGGCGTGAAAGAGTAACAAACATACACACACGCACTCACAAACTTTCGCCTTTATAATATTAGTGTCATAATATTTTTCTATAGTCTGCGTACACTTTGTGTACTTTAGTTCTATGTTTATAAAGTAGTTGTTTAAGAGCCTTAATACGGCAGTAATACAGACTAAAATTAGGTAACGTTATATTTTTAAAACAATTATAAATTCAGCCAAGCCTATACCTAACCATCAAGCGCTTAAGTGCTGCATCATCGACAGAGTAAGTAACCTAATAGTTACACTACTTTCAATTAAAAGGGGGATATATTGAGTAATGAAACACTAATCGTATTAGCTAGTCATCGGGGAATGATTGTGCGTGATGACGACACCAAACCCGCCCAATAATCCTTTTAAAACCGTCTACCAATTTGAAAGGTTCGATGATGAAAGATTTGATAGGGTAGAGGTAGTATCGGTGATTACGCTTTAAGTAAATGTGTTACGATATCAATATGGTAAAAAACGGTAATGATTACAGTTTGTTAGGGTAGTTGCATACGGTAAAAAAAAATTGAAAAATAAATAAAGAGTTAATTTTTTTAATTCGTTGTTATATTCAAGTTTGTTATTGTTTTTGAATTGTGAAACCAGTCATTAAAAGTAAATGATTTGACGTTAGCATAGTATGACGTCACAAGTTGTCATTTCATACAAAATAAATGTATTTTATGTTGTGGAATATTATACTTTTATTCATATTACTGAACCTTGTGATGACTTTCTTATATTATGTCCGTGACCGATAATAACCTTCTTGCGGATAAAAAAAAACATAATTTATAAATTAACCAACGAATTTTCATACGCAAATGCAGAAAAATTACATAACGTTGACATTGACGCATTTTCTGAAGGCTTCAGTCGTAGTATGCAGCAAAGACAAAGATTATAGGAAACACTGTATTCTATCTCATTCTCTCACAGGTTACATCCTATTTATGAATATGTTTCTTTCTTTTTTAGTGCTGTATGCTTGTATTCTATCCCATTCTCTCGCAGTCATAATCCTTTTTTTTATGAATATGTTGGTCTCTTTTCAAAGATTATAGGAAACACTGTATACTTGTATTCTATCCCATTCTCTCGCGGGCTAAATCCTATTTATTAATGTTTGTCTCTTTTTAGTGTGAGTTTTTCGTTTCACCGAATCAAATCACAACGATTCTAAAGAAGTTTCACTTTAAAAATAACTGTCGCCTAGGAATTGAACAATTACTTTTAGGCGAGCGAATCTAAGGGAAAAAGCTGGTTAGCTGGTTGTTGACAATAAAAACTATTTTTTTTTTTAATGAATATATACCAATGTTACCTACTGTTGGTCTCCTTCAGTATCCTTAACGATTTATAAAATCATAAAACAACACTCTATATCTATCTAAGAACTTAATTTCAAAGTATAAATGATAGTCAATCATTACACGTATTGTAAGTTATCACGGAATGAAGTCATTATCAATTTACTACAACAAATTTAAGGTCTTATTACTCAAGGAATAAAGAAGAGTTCTGCGTGTCCATTCCAAATTAAGGTATCAGTATAAATTGTTAGAAATTAAGGGTGAGAAGTTACTGCCTCGATGGCAATTTTAAAATCATTACGTCGTTAGTGAATCGGTAGTTAAATATACATTTTTGGTAACTTTTAAATTTTTAATGTAAAAGGTGCTATTGTAATTGTTTAATCTTTTTTTTTCAAGTGTGGAAACCCCTACGGGTCGTTACCCCACCGGGACTAAGCGTTAGGGTGGAATGTCGGACTCGAACCGACTAAAACCACACGGTGTTCCGTCACAGTCCATATTGCCAGGACATCAGGTGTACCCTTGCAAGGAAATCCCTGTGAACCCTATTGTTTAATCTTGGCCGAAATATCGATTTTAGAGTTTAGCTTAAATCAATAATTACCTTAAAAGGTTGTTTAGTTTTAAGTATCATTGCAGTTTTTATGGAGCGCATGCGTCTAACGCGGTGTAATAAGTGGGTCTTTGTAGTCTTTATATTATTATGTGAAGAGAATTCTTTGTAACCCTTTTTAAGCCAATTTCACGCAAGAAGGAATGTCATATTTCAAAAACTTTAAGTTTATATGTGAAAGAAGTGCAGAAAGCTAAAATTTTTACACAATATGTGTTCTAAATTTAAAAACTTTCTGTAAGGGATTACAAAAATCTACAATATCCTGTAAATAAGTTCACCAGTCATGGTACTCAAAGTCTAAACAATGGCAATTCAACTCATACTGGTCAATGAAATAAAACAAAACATTCAAAATCCAACAATGTTAGTGAATTATGCAAATTCGAATACCAAGCGATCTCTAGTAATTATAATTAGGCACTGGCAGAATTAATTTGTAGTGTTATTTAGCTAAAAGCCAACGTGACAATGTTTTTGTTCCTAGTAAAGCAATCCCTACCTACTCGGCTATTGAATTATGTAAGTACATATTTAAATATTAGTAATTGCTTACGTGGTGACTTAGTGGGCTTGTTTGCCGACGTAGTAGAATAATAAAAAACTTCTTGCCTTAGCAGTTTACAGAAGAGACCTGTGCTTAAACATTCTATAGCCGAGACAAATCACAAGACCACACAAGCCGAGACAAAGGACAATCAGTTAATTTCTGAACATACAAATTGTTGTTTTTTTATAATTTTATATTTTCTTAATTGGCAACATTGTAATTCAATTGTTATGTTCTTGCAACCCCCTGTTTCTTGCACTCATTAAAAGTAGCTGTTATAAAATGTGAATAAATTAATCAAATAATTATTTTTAAGTGGGAGAGCCATGCTTCGGCACGTATGGGCTGGCACGAAGCGGAGTGATACCACGCCCTCACAGAAAACCGGCAGTGAAGCGATGGTTCCATTGTTTTTCGCCGAGTGAGTGAGGTTACCGGAGGCCCTAATCATTCACCTACCCTCCTTCCCCCTCTACCTCCCTCACATCCTCCCCCCCTCTTCCCCTACTCCCACCTTAAAGGAAGGCAACGCACTTGTGACTCTTGAGTTGCAGGTGCCCATGGGCAGCGGTAGTCACTTACCATCAGGTCCGTTTGCTCGTTTGTCCCCTATAATGTAAAAAATATAATCCTTATTTTTCTCAAACAATAAATATGTTTTGATGTTTTGACGTCAAAATAGTATTATAAAATGTATAATGGTAAAAGATACGAACAATCATTCCAAGACTTCGGTAAAAATAAAAGCACGTCGGCTACACAATACCACCATCATCATAACGTTTCTTATAAAGGCAAGGCACAGATAAATTGTGTAAGTGGGAGAACAAGCGGCCGCGTTATTGACGCAAATTGCGTTCAGACTTTGTACTGAAGATGTACAAATTATGGATAGGCCTACCTCTTACTTTTTTGTACAGTTGTATGATTAATATGAATCATTGTGCTTAAATTTTCTTGATTCTTGGTGGATTTCGATAAACTTAGAAAGGTTTAGTTGGCAGTCAGATACCGTGAAATAATCTTTTGTTTATGACATAATCTTCCTACTCTTTTCCCGAATTTATTTGGGTTGGTGCCATATGTTTTACTTACAATATACTCTATCATTCGTCATTTCACTGCTTACTCTCTTTGTAGTCATATTCTCTTTCAAGCAGGACATCCATTTTTTCCTTGGTCATCCACTACTCTTGTCACTACTTAAAACTCTCTTCATCACATTCTGCTCTTCCCTCCGCATCATATCTTAAATAATACGTTTTCAGTTTCTTATGTAGATAGGTAATTATGGATCACAAAAGGTTACTAAACGATTTATTTTATTTTTAACAGAAGACTATCGTAAATAGTATTACTTTCAAAGAATGTAACATTATTATTAATTTATATTATAGGGCAATATTTATGAAAGTCAGAACCAACACTTACATTGGAGTCATATTTCCAATGGAAGCTGAAACATATTTTTCATTTCATTACAAAGGCCATATCCAGCTAATTTAAGAAGGGCAGTTGTCACCCAGTAAATGCCTCACAAGAAGGCAACCCAGTAATCTGTGGAATGCGACCCCTGCTGTAATACAGTCGCCACCCTAGCGCGTTGAGGTTCACGAATAAGACTGTAAATGTATATTGCAAACTACAAACATGTCTATTACTACTGTACTGTAAAGAAAAGTAACGAAAAAAAAAATAGGCAGTCATGGGACTGCCGACAGAAGTGAAAACTTAAACGAAACGACGAACTTAAAACGTCACATTAGCAGGTTGGTGATATGAATTAATAAGGAGTTGACAGAACTCAATGTTTAGATTAGCGCCCTCTAGTGGATCTATATGTATTATTAGCGTGTCGGTCACGAGTTCAGTGCGTTTTTCTCATAGAAAAAGTGTACAAACGTGCCTTAAGAAGTTTTCACTTCAAAAAAATTATGCTAACATTTATTTATAAAACAAAATATATCCCCCTACTTCAGTTGTTCAGTTCAGTTAACAAAACTGACAGGTATTTTTTCCTGTAGGTCAAACGACTGCACTACATCTACTTCCTTTCTTTTCTTGTTACTTGTTCAGTTGTAAAAACTGTGATTATGAAATGTTCATAAATCCCGGGGTGAATTAAAGTCGGGTTCTTAAAAATTATTTTTTTTTTTACTTGTGTATAACCTCATCCCAGAATTTGCCTAATATCTACGGTTTTGCTATTTTTTATCCATTATAGAAACTAATTTAGACGACTAAAAAAATAAAATAAGATGTTTTATAAAATTGTTTTTAATTATCCTTTTAATATCTTAAAGAAACAACAACAACCACCCCTAAAACAACAAAAAATGTCCTTCAGACTATGTAAAGGACCTCAAACGAAAAATGAAACAAAATAATTTCTAAAAAAGTCACGTACACCCTTCTTTCCTCCCGCCCTCTTAAGAAAGCTAAAAGTAGAGAATTCATTAGGTCGTTCGGAGGTACTCGAAGCCACTTGGACTTTTGATTGAGGATATAAAATGCCCCAAGACATCAGCTAATTCAAGAGGCCGGGCTACAAATTGCCACGATTGTTCTGAACCAATGTGACAGTAACGCTTTGGTGTTGTATTTATGTGTTTAATATAGGGATGTTGTATGCTTTTTGTGTTGAAATGAAAAGAAAAATTTGAGAAAGAAACGGTTATTCGAACTTTAGCTTTTCTTTGGGACAGAGGTTATGGATTCAGGCTCCAAAACGCTGTCGAACCTAATAAAAATCGCAGCGAAACTTTTTTTGACGTATCTAGTAAGTTATAGAAAGATTGACAAGTATCAGTGAATATTATTTATGTATTAATACTGGAATTAACGCCATCGCCCATGGGTATTACATACTACTGTATTGCCTGACGTTTCGACCATTTAACACTGGCCGTGGTCAAAGGCGTTATTAATGTACCGTCGCGTGTTCGACTCCCCACCAGTGTAAATATTTGTATGCATGAATATGTCTATTTCGATTTCGATTTGATCGATAACAAAATATGTCTAAGTATGTATATCCGTGGTAGAACTCACAGTACGAGCTCTTCTTAGTTTGGGTCTAGACAGTCAGACAGACGGTCTTCACATCAATTAAGATTTGCTTCAATTTAAAAAATATATAAATTAACCTAACCTAAACCATTTTTTCAATTTGTAAATTATACCGTCTATTATTCTCGTGGAGCCATCAACATGAGCGCTCATAAACTGAGCTTCGAAGGAATCACCTGCTTTGAATAAACGATCGATTCCCCGTACATGCCTCATAAAGTACAAATCTTGTCTTCAAGTTGAAACTCGGTGTGTGCTGAGTAAGAAGACAGATGCTGAAACATAAGAGTATTGTGAACGAAAAGTTTACAGAAGAAAAATGTATATAGCATGGTTTTTATACAGGACCAAGAAAAATAGAATATTGTTTTCCTAACCTGATACAGATTGCCCTCATTTTAATTGAAAACATTTCGAACTTTTTTTGTCAGATTTAAAATATAGAATGTGCTAGCCAATCGTCTGTTGTCCGTTGAATCTGTGTAATAAGCTAATTAATATGCAACAAACCGTCCGAATGAGTGATTCTTTCAGTAAAATAAACTTTTACGTCTCAGTAGCTTATGCCTTATGAACAGTTAATACATTTGTTTTAATTATTCTTATACGCCTGGTCTATTTTTAATCAGATGTTTTTGTATTTAACCTAAATGAATAACATAACAGCCATTTCGTCTATTATTTTATTATTTGGACATTAATTTTTCGGATTAGTTATAAGAAGGAAGCAGAGAATCAAGAAGACGAAAGATGAAAAGACAAAAGAAAAATGTGCAAAATAAAATATTATTCCAAAAAAGATGCTCACACTAACTTGACACAACGCACACTATGACACTAGTTGGAAAACGCCATCAACCTCACGTATGGGATCAGGGAAAGCATAAAGGAAGAGATGTGAGGCAATAGCCATAAAGATTTTATTGTGCAACTGGAAGCATGTGACGTATTACGATGAATGTAAAATATTCACGGTTCAGATGGATTATGAGACAATGGGTAATGATTTCGGATATGTCTTCTATCGAAGGATATTCATTTATAGAGATGATGTTTTGAGATATCGATGAAATCTCGAGTGCTTTATTAAAAAGGGTGGAGATATTTATGTGTTTTTGGCTGATTGTTCTTATAGGGACTTGATAGGAATATGTTAGGGTGATGTCTACTATTCAAGTTTCTAGTGTGTTTTTTAGGTGCCAGGAGATTTTATTATCGTCTACTTTGTTTACAGGTATCCTGGTAAATTGAACATAATTACCATTTTGATGTGTTCCTTTTGTTACGTCTACGCTTCGATCATATATATACTATAGATGTTTCATCGGTGCTCTAAAAATTTCACCAACTAAACTGTGCTTAAATACAGTGGCTAAGTAAACGAATAGGTTAGCACATTACAAAGTTAAGTAATGCTAGCCAGGTCAGTCTAGGATGGGTGACCATTCTTAACACATTGGGACTGCTTCGGAAAACACGTTAAACCACCGGTCCCGTTGCCCTACAAACATCTGTAGCATTCGTTATGGGTATTTGGAGCCCTGAAAAGTCCGACAACCTGGTCTAACTTCAGAACTTCGAGATCGCCTAATACTTGGGTTTGGAGGTTTGATGGCAGTCGCTTCACGTTTTACGTGAAGCGACTGCCATCCAAGTTCGGCCATATCATAGTTAGACTGAAAGCCGACCCTAAATTAGTTAAGAAAAGTCGCGGAGGATGATAAGGATGATAATAAAATAACACAATCCTGGGACACTTTACACATCGCTATCTAGTTCCAAGCGAAATAGATCTGAACAAGCTCTGTTCAGTTTTATGGATTCTGGAACATCAATAAACATACATAGATAGATTTTTTGAAGTATAATGAATGCACTGTAACAAAGGATAATTTAAAAAGTTAGTTAGTTAAATACGTAGCTTACGTACCTGTCTGTTTCAGTCTTGTAAGTATGGATGCATTCCAGCACTCCATTTACACATTGCTATCTAAATCGTTCCAAAGTAAAGTAGGTACTTAGAGTCGTCGGGTACTTATTGCTTACTTATGTTGTCAAAACTATAGATTCATAGAGAAAATGTATTTTAATCAATTATTATATTATCTATATATGCAAACTTCATTATTTGTTTAAAGTATACAAAGTATTCAAAATTACACTCATCAGCATTCATCGACAAGCACGAACTTCAAAGAAACAGTATCACAACTATCTTCAAACTGGTCACCCTTACCCCAACTTTATTCCCTACATAATAAAGACTAAGAAACAGTGACCAATTAACATAGACATATCACCACGGTAAATTTGTTCGGACACATATAAATATTGACCGCCGTAAAGGGTTCTCAGCATTGTGGCCACAAGGTCCATTTAAGAGGCCGCTTGGCTGGTCATCGTACAACCACACGGTATGCATAATTCAGGACTCTTAGACACAGATGTTTTGGGTACGTTAGGGTTATATTTGAAATGTTTATTTTTATTAGAGGTTTTTCTTTGGCAACTATGGCTTTCTTTGATGTCAAATTTTGTAAGAAAGTTATGTGAACTTTTTTGTTGCTTTGCTTCTGGGTATGAAGGCGAAACTAATTTTGATTTTAAAAATAAATTGTTATATGAATATGGTACCGTGGCTTAGTTAGTCACTCTCCAACTGCCACTAAGTACAGAATATACAATAGTACTTTAAATAAATAGCAACTCTTAGAGCAAATGAAAAAAGTCCAATATGACGCGCACGCCAACACGCTAACCTAAAGTTTGGAAGCGCAATCAAATGAGTGCATGATGACATGACATTAAATGAGACTGACCGTTTATCGTGTATTACTTATTTAATTTATCCCACGGGAACCGTACATTTTTCCAATATAAATTCAGGATATAATCTATCTCTTTGCCAAATTGTATATCAGGGAACGAGAGTGTAAAAATTCGTATTAGTATAGTAATGTATTAAGCGGTGTACTTACATTCAAAAAATTACAAGTGCTGAATTAAACAAACCATACAATTTCTCCGTCCATTGCCCTCTAATCAAACTGGGGTAGTAGAAAAACATCAGCACCATTAATACATTCGCCCGCATTTGTCAGACTGTCGGTCTAATAAATAAGAGGTAGAAGGTACTGCTGGCCAATCGCGTCTGTGACCTATCTCGACTCATCACGGCAGATCGATGCAGACGGTGTAAGAAAGGATAGTTGTGTATAGAGCAGTTGTAACCACCATTTTGATATTACAGAAAAGTAATATTTGAACTAGAATCGACCCCAATCCCATGACCTCGTCACGGGGTCTTATTGTCTCGCTCAAGTGCCTAGAAAGGAAACCCATTTTAACTCTATCAGACTTGGCTGCCTGATAGACAACAGGCGCCTCTTCTACGCTATGCGATGGCCTTACCTACCATCCAGATAGGCACGCGTATTGTCCGACTTGCCCACGGAGGCTGGAGGTCATTTTGCACTCTCACATACTCTCTTGCGTGTTCTGCGAGACTTAAGAGTGCTAGTTGTCTCTTATTCTCTTTTTGTAGCTTCCTTGGCTTACATCACTACCTCGTGTCAACAAATATCATTGAAAAGGCAGAAATTGTTTATTTTCCTAATTTACGTATTATACATACTTGTATATGGATTTATCTTTTTTATTTCGGTTTACCATAACCCAATAGAAAGTTATGGAAGAAATTTGTATTTTTAATACAATGTATTCTAAAGACAGTCAATTTATTAATTAATTATATTAATATTCGGAATTATTGTCAGCTCTATACATATCCACGAGACGTAAAACATTCATTGGAACTGTTCGGCATCATTACTCTTTGCCCTCGTTGTCTTTATTTCACTTTATTTCAGACGGAGGGACTTTTTTCAGGGAACGACTTTGCAATCTTATTTTGTTTTTTATTTACTAATAGCAGCGCCTCGCGGTTTCACCCACGTAAGTCTCGATCCCGTGGGAATGTTGGAATAAAAAGCATTATGCGTTAATCCAGGTCTCCAGCTATCTACATAGCAAGTTTCATTGCAATCGGTCCAGTAGTTTTTGTGTGAAAACATTACAAACATTCACACAAATGTTTCCTGTTTATAATATTAGTTTAGATTGAGATACCACTGAGAGTACTGTGTACAACTGTACATACACATATTCTTTATATTTTCGTTTACATACAACCTGGAGGGATAAACAGAGGTGGTAACCCTATAAAAAGCATACGTGGACTGCAGTCCTTCATTTATATTAATTTTATATAAATTATCAATGATATTTTACAAAACGGGTCCCCAACCCGTAAAAGGAAAAACAAAAGATAATTAATCATAAAAAACCGGATACTTTAAATAATTTTAAAGCTAAACGATACAATTGCTTTACCTTTTTATTTTATTTTTTTAGATGATTGAAAATATGAGTTTAGATGTTATACTGTCAGTTTAGTTCATTACATATTCATTAAGGTAAGTAATAATAAACATGAAAACAGAAATGTAAGAAACACGGTCAACTCACACTTAAATTGTTATAATTAATTTCTTTCAAGAAGTGTCTGACATTTTTAATTAGCTCCATATCTATCACTAGGGATTCAACATAATTATTTTTCTGACAGCCGGTCTCTACGGGGTTACACTCATTTTGCATCTTTTAACTAATTTGTACTGCAATAATTATATTTTTAGCACCGCTGCCGCTGTCTGTACGCTTACAACTATATAACAAAAACTTAAAAGTTTTAATTTTGCTATTTTAAGGTTTTCCGATGTCCAATGCAGCTAATATCGAATATAACAATAGTGAAACAGATAACGAACTAATTAAAAAAGCCATTAAAAATAAAGGAAACAAAGTTTTTGAATAAAGAACTCCAATAAAATTCCATAATGAAATTCCAACAATGGCATACCATGAAGTGCAAATCTCTTCCATTGGGAGCAAAGACAAGTTTTTTACGATTTCATAAAGCAACGAAACCGGTTTTTCATTTACACGGTTTTAGTGGCGATAAAATATAATTAAAATATTTTATACTTGCTGTATCTCTTCCTTTTTATGGTTTGTGTGAGTTGGAACTGGTGGAAGGATAGTGGTGCAATGAGAACAATGAGATTTGAAGGAACATTTCAAACTGGATTGCATAATCTGCATATACTACATAACTATAATCTGTTCGCCGTCCGTTATTTTTCACCTCTGTCGATAGATATTTATTTTAATGTACAAGCAATAAGTAAGTTTTGCCTCATTATGACCAAATCAATAATGTGTCCTTTTCACAATATACTGCAGAAGTCAAAAACATTAGCAATCAGAACATTGTTCTGAAAATGTACAACAAAATATTTGATAATACAAACGCTTATAAGCATGTATAAATGAGGTGCTGAATTTTTAATTAAAAAATAATTAAAACCCTGTTGTGTCTCTCACCTTTATCAAAAGATATTATCAGAAACACTCAGTACGCGAAATTAACAATTCTCTTGGTGTTTTATATTTAGCTCAGCCAGCAGTAAACTGCAGTAACGCAGGAACGTACACTGCATCCCATTGCTGAATGGACAAAAACTAAATTTTTCTTATCTAAAAGTAGGAGTAATCTTATATTTCTATGATAGTAATTTGTCATAAAGATTTATGTATTGTATGTGTCTGGATCTGGATAGAGATATCTCTATGCCTATAAGTTTTGATTGATTTTATTGACTATTTATTCACGATTAGCGCTGAGAGCTATGTAACTGACATTTCATTGTAAGTAGTATAAGTTTTAACCGTTCTTTATACTTATACAAGAGGTACCAACCAAAAAAAAAAAAATTACACGAAGCGGGAAATAGAATATCTTAAAATAAATAAGTAATTTTTCTTAAAATACCTACGTCCTTTCGCAATAATACCGTTTTAATTTTTTTATAACAACCAAATCAAAACTAAAAGTCAAGATATTGGCCGCAGATTTATGTTAGTAATATGATCTACCGTTTTGACGTTTGTATAAAGATACGTATTGCACCTGACAACCAAAAACTTAGTAGTTATCCTAAAGAAACAATATTATTTAAATTATTTGAATAGTCGCATAAACTCATGTCTATCTTTTGTTCTTTTACTGTGTGAAACAAGGACATATCAATAACTAACACATATTTTGTGAATGTAAAATTGGTTAAGATTAGGATTGTAGATTACAAACGATACCAGAGATTACGAACAGATAAAATAAACCGGTAAAGATGGCACCCTTCGAGTAACATATAAAATTGTTTTTAAACACATACTCGTAATTTGCCCTCTACAATCCCACAATTTCAATAATAAGTACTATTGACATATAGCTCGTTACAAGGAAGATAGAACGATTTGCAAACTCAATTTCAAATTTAAATTCTCTCCAGGATGTTTCCAATTAAGCACGCGTCGCGGATGACGGATGATCGTCCTCCCAAGAGATTCACACTGGGACAGGATAACTTGATGGAAACAGGAAGTAAATAATGTAAATCTATTTTTGATATGCGGCTGCAGATCTTGAAGCGAATGTAACTTAACTTTGGTTCTATGTATTATGTTTTGTTAAGTGATGACCGAGTAGTCCGAGTTTTCGAAGAAAACAAAAAATGCTGTATACGAATACATACTTAATCGTGAGAGAGCCATGCTTCGGCACGTATGGGCCGGCTCAACCGGTGTGATACCACGACCTCACAGAAAACCGACAGTTAAGCAATGCTTGCATTGCTTTTCGCCGAGTGAGTGAGATTACCGGGGACCTAACCCTTCCCTCCTCCCTCTCCCCCTTTTCCACCCTTCCCCTCCCCCCTCCCCTTATTTGACTAGCCCCACCTTAAAGGCTGGCAACGCACTTGTGACTCTTGAGTTGCAGGTGCCCATGGTCAGCGGTAGTCATTTACCATCAGGTGACCCGTCTGCTCGTTAGCCCCTTATTAAATAAAAAAAAAATATAAATATAAAAGATTTTTAACGATTAAATTTTGTCAACCCACACTAACCGAGGTAACTTTGAGCATGTGGGACAGGTGGCAAATAGTGTAAAGACATTGTCTATAGAGTTAGTGAGGTCCGCATTACTTACTGCCGCCTAGATTGTATGTCATTAAAATTGTAGGCAATAATTTGATATAATCAAGTTTAAAATTTCGAATGCCAATATTATTTGACAATCATAAAATCAATCTACTGATCTACTGATCATTACTGAAATCCTTAAATTTTGCCGTAGTAAATACATGTATATTACTAATCTATGATATTTTAAAACTTAAAGTACATAGACTAACTGAACTGAACTTTTTTAACATTATGGCTTTGTCTAATGTTCCAGGACGAAATATATATATTATACGGTGGAGCATGTTGCTCCTCCAATGGCTCCGCCTCAAGCGTCCAACGCTGATGATGACGACGGCGTGTCCGAAGTTACTCAGGTAGAATTGAGGGCGGCGGTGCAACGACTTAAAGCCAAGAACATCGCCCCTGGACCCGATGGCATTCCAGGCCGTGCATGGGTCCTTGCCCTTCAGGCTCTTGAGCCTCGACTAAGAGGGCTTTTAAGCGCATGTATTGAACGGGGCCAGTTTCTGAAATTGTGGAAGACGGGAAAACTGGTCCTCATTCAGAAGGAGGGGCGAGTAAACATAAATGAAGATGAGGTTTTATTCATAAACGTTACTTTTTGTTATCATATCCTATAGACATTATCAGTTCAAAGAGCGTCCAAGTGGCCTTTTAAATTATTGGTTTTGAATTTGGAATGACTTTTGTAACTCAATAAAATCAATTACACTTTCTAAATTAGACAATTTTGCCGGTGAATGTGAAGTACCCTACTTCACATTCACCGGCAAAATTAAAAATGCATCACCCTTTACCTCAAAGCAGGTTACTCAGGTGTGAAATTAGCAGAGCGCGTGCATCTGCCATAGCTAATTATAGTTAATTCATCTCCTTCTCACTATAATTAAAATCTCCTTTTATAGTAAAACGTAGATTAATGTTCCCTTTGAACGTTTAGCGGTTCGTTACACATTTTTCTGGGGTTAATTTACAAGAAAGTGGTTTCATTTACAGTTCTTGAGTGATTCAGGGCGTCAACTAAGATTTGACTAACACCATTACTGTGAAAAGAAACTGTTTTACATTGATAGTCTATCTACTTTAAATTTCAAAAAGCAAGTTTTTAGATATAAAATTCGTATCCTCATTACAAGAAGGGGTGCAGCCTAGGTACATTTTATTGCCAAGGCCTAGCTGTTTTCAGCTTAAGTTCTACCGACCTGGGAATGGCATATTTTGTGAGTTATTTTGTTTCTCCAAGTTTCTTTGATTGACAGTGAGACGGTGATGAAAATGTGAAATACGTAGTAATTCGCAATTTCTGGAGATTTTGTAGACTATACTATACAGTATACATAGATATACACTTACACTTTTGATAATATCCGTACAAAGATTAATTTTAAATTTTCGCGACTTTGAAACATATTAGATACGTCGGGTAAGCAAAACATTTTTGTACCTTTTGATATTATCGCATAAAGTCTCATCGCGTTACACATCCAAAGAAAATATACAAAAGTTGTCCGGAAGAGGTGATAATACCGCCAATCGATATGCCTTAATGTGTGTACTAATTTAATACTTTAACAGTGTACAATAAAGAAATAAATATAAAAAAATGTATGTACCTACAACATTTGGCTTCTATGGTTGTTTTAGAAAAAAAAACTTCAACTGAGTATGACTTAGGTACTTTATTGAATTTCATCTATATATAAAAAAAAAAAAATCTATTTCCCTTGGTCACGGCATCACGCGTGAACAGCTGGACCTATTTCGCTAATTCCATTTTTTATTTTTGTTATTATCAGGAGAAGGTTCTTATGAAAGAAAACATTAAGAAAGTTGCGCGGTAAATTAGAAAATTTAACGAGGGTGAAATCGTGAGGCGCAGCTAGTGGACAATAAAAGTCTACGAGTTTCAAAATACTATGCTTAAAATATGTAAAAATAACTTCCTTGCTTATGTTTCTACTAAATGCTAAGTAGCTAAGTAGAAATAATGACACACTGCACTAAATGGAGGTTCTATAAGAAGATAAATTCCCAGCATTTTATTACAAGTCCGCACCTATTTTTCCTGAATATGCTTAATGCGAATGCACAACGGTCCCTGCCCTTTCACGAGGCTTAATAAACTGTCTGCTGGTTCAAGACAGAACTTAACTCATCGTAATGCACCTATCAACTGACGTCATCGAGCGCCATTTGCAAAATGTTTTGTTATGCGGCGTTGGGCGGACTTGGGCGCGGTGATAGCATAACAGTTATATAAGAAAAGCGGATTTATATTTTTGAAATGAAATGCAATGAAACTTTATTTGCGGGAACAGGGTAACAAAAGGTCCTATGTCAGACAGTAGACATAAGTTCGTGTATTATTGCGGATTTATAGTTCTGAAACAACAATCTAATCATTTTTGGCTTATAAGGCCTATAATAGGGATTATATGACCATATCTTCACTAATACTTATCCTATACTTATTCTTTACATCGCTTAAAGGACGTGCCATCTTAAAATGCAAGAGGATATACGATACGGCACAGAAGATGGTTGCTCGTATTGGAACCGCCCAATTTAAGCAGATGGCTGCTCGAATTGGGCGATTCCAATTCGAGTAGAAATTCTGCACAGCCAGATGGGCCAATATGGGTCCAATACCCCTATCCTGCAGATGTAGTATTGTTCTTTTCTGCTGGTGAGTAGGGTTACCACAGCCTCAGGGAGTAGAAGGTAAGTTGAGCAACATACAAGTTTCACTATTGGCGTTGCAGGTGTTTAAAGATACAGCTAAGTGGACTTGTTTGCCGCCTTAACCACAACAAAATGCGACAGTGATTTTGTTTGCTACAGTTTCACGTTTAAACTACTGAGCAGATCACGATGAAATTTGGCCTACACCTTGCCAGGGAAACAGAAAAAGGACATTGGGTTCTTCCAGATTAAAACTGTTGTACTGCTCCCGAGGGATAGACAAAATAACTTTTACGCAATCGGGTCCGCGGGCGAATGCTAGTTGTATATAAAACTTGACTAGCTTGTTGGCCTAGTGGTTAGTGATCCTGACTGCTATGCTACAGGTCGTGGGTTAGATTTCCACCTGAGTCTGGGTGTTCTTTGTGTCCGTTGTTTGTAAAGTCCCCCGCGACACAGGAGTAATTCCTAATTCGCGTGCATTCATACAGATCAATGCGCCAAAAGTCATTGGGTCTCAACTTATTTTTAAACAGTTAAAACAACTGTTTATGTAGGTGGTCTATGAATTGTAATGTCTTGGTACGTTTAAGAAAATAGAAGAGTAGTCAGGCGCCACATATCTTGTCAGTATAAATAAATAGTCGAGTTTTATTTTTCAAGCTCACTATAGCCTCACCAAATGAAATTAAAATTGTCCCGTTTATTTTCTGATAGCATGGTTATATTGCACAATGGACGACGGCAGATATGCACAACTAATGTTTCATGTCATGAGGAGTGACGTCACACTGTGTGGGAATTTAAGTGCGATTTGTACAGTTTCGTGGGAGTGGCGAACACACCCGATTTTGCTGTTTACAGCTGATTGTATAAAAACTGTTTATGTTTTTATAGTATTATAGTAGTTTATTTTTCAGAACATGTATGTAGGCAAGTAAGAAATAATTAGTAAATTTTATTTACGTAATTCTCAGTAGATGGCTTTTTGACAACTACGTTTGCCCCAAGTGCTCGCCCCAGGTGATGGCAACATACGTCCGTCTGAGTGTTTATTTCGTTTTTTGTTACACCTTATTTTGTTACATATATGTGACAATGGCATTCAAATAATAGGTTAAAATTATCTTCATGTTTTTGAAGACTATGAATATGGGAAATTTGAAAACTATACCATTAATTGAAAGCAATAATAAACACTGCAACAATAGGCAACTGATTATTCTTCTATTATTACGTCCACCATAAAATATATTCTTATTGAAAGATTACTATCTCCCACACTTACGTCATAACACGTCTGACTAAAGCCAGATCCAATATTGATTCGAGATCAAGCCGATTCATATAGAGTGGTACATCACCACAACTGTACGACCCCATATTAGAGGGCGCTCTCGTGCCCCATGTAGGGGGCAGTAGTTGAAATTACTAAAGAGGCTGTGTCGTGTCGGAAGTGATCGTAAAACTTTACGAACTAGCGCCCTCTATCGGTGACAATCATCTTTCTATACAGAGTATGTTAGGAGAGAGAGAATACACGTAATAGCATTCTTTGTGTGCTTGTAATACGATAAAATAAGAGGAAAGCGATAAAAAACAAAAATTCATCTTATGTTTAAATATTTTCGGGTTACAAGTTAATACTTGTGATACACAACAAGAAGATAATGTTCTCCTTTTTTCTTCCAATTACGACACAAACCTAAAAACGATAATGTTTTAGGTGTGTGACGTAATTAATTCAATTTGGTATACTAATATTTTTGTTTTAGAGATTTCATATGTATGTTTTAGCTGTACAGCCAAAACTACTTTAAGTTAGTGTTCGAATACTAATATTTATATGTTGTACTTAATTTCCATGTACTTAATATAGTTGTACTTAATCACTTTTTATTCTGCTTTCCAAAGTATTTATTTATTTACAATAGCTAAAAAAAGCTTAGATAAAAGGCTTAGTTAGCATTGGACGTACAGTTTCAAACATAATAAATAAGTATTGAGGGTATGAACATTGTATGAAATTATATTGCACTTTATCTAAAACTAGCTTTTGCTGAAGCAAGCCGCCGGATAACCGTCTAAACGTTACCCGTCTAGCTAACAGTACTTTCATTCTCGATGAAGGGTACTCCTATGTCCCCTTCTGTACAAATGACAACAATCAGTTGAGTAGTTAAGGCGTGAAAGCCTAACAAACAAACATATAATAATAAATAAAAACATACAGAATTAAAAACCATTCATCCAAAACCTCTGTTCGTTATATTACTCTATGTAACGAGGGCTGAGATTTCAATAAACGACATCGGTGTCCTGATTGCAACGTTTGAAGACGTTCTACATATCCTCGTTAACTGTGACAGACAGCACGTCTATTGACGGGAGATGAGATTGTATTCGGTTTAGGAAGAGGTTTCAGCAGTTTATAGACGTAAAGGAAGTGCAGACTGTTAACGTAATATGTTGAGTTGAATGATATCTTCGAATAAATGGAATTTTGGTAACAAATATTATGTTGTCCTTGCCTTAGGCTAAAAACGGGATAATATATGATGTTAACGACATACACACTTAACTAACAGCCATAATAAAATTAAAACATTGAATGTCTGCGTTTCGAGAAGTGTCTACACGATACAGTTCATGTGTGTATTTCAGAGATTCCCAACCCGGGGGTCCTTTATCAAACAACAGTATAATCATATATCTATACAAAGAAATGAAATTAGAGTGTCTGTTTGTAATGTCATAATAATAGCATTTTATTAAATGCATCCGAATGTTTACACGGTATTTATAACAAAAATAAAGATATTTTTTTTGTCGGGTTTTTTTTTCGGGACAGACAAACAGACGTCTGTCTGTCTGTTTGTTCCGGCTAATCTCCGAAACGGGTGGATCAATTTAGTAACATAGGCTACTTTTATTTTGGAAAAATACTTAGGGTTCCGCGTAAAATATATAACATATGTACACGCGACCGAAGCCAACCTTTCTTTATAGATATAAATACCACTTACAGAACTTTTGACTCTAAGTTATAATATTATGATTTTGCTTACATAAAATGTCACTTAAACCCCAGCGACCTTATTAAATATTTTTGTCGTGAAACAAAAATGTCAGTAATTAATCTTACCCTTTCACGAGCTGTTACTCCGACGATAAAGGATTTAAAGTTCGCGACTCATTAACTGCGAATGATCAGAGAGATTATAATAATGCACTTTTGGCGAAGGCTATGATATTATTGGGAAACCAGCTGTGATAGTTATTATTTAATACTAGCCTATACTCGTGGCTTCGCTCGAATAGAAATTATTTTTCTATACCTCGGGAATAGTGCCTATGCCTCTTCTTGTACTCCTGGCGATGTTATGTGCAGTGTGTACACCAACCTCACACGCGTAAGACGTATCAGACGTGTGCGTCGGCCTACTGTAGCGTCTCAGACGTGTGCGTCGGCCTACTGTAGCGTCTCAGACGTGTGCGTCGGCCTAATGTACTTCCGTCCTTTAACTAAAAAGCCGTTAACCTTCAAACAACTCGTTGGGCTTAACGGCTTTCAAGTTAAAGGACGGCAGCGTAGCTCTCGCTGAACTGTTGCCCGCACGGGAATTTTGGTGTAATCTATTCTACAGGAACCGTACATTTTTACGGGATAAAAAGTAGCCTAAATGCTATTCCAGACACAAATAGTATTAATCCATCCACTCATCCTCATAAACTTTCGCCTCTATAATATTAGTAAGATTAGTTAACAGTTGTGTAGTCCCCTACAGCCCCGTTTCGTATGTTCATTGTACGAAGTTTTCTTGTTGTTAATAAACTTTGGAATTTGAATTGATTGATATGAGCTGCTCGTATTGGGCTTTAATCGTTTTTGTTTGAAATTTCAATGACAATTTGCATACTTTTTTTTTTCATCTTTTTGAAATGTTTTATTTAGTTAGTGGGCGACAAGACAAAATGCACAACTCGAGGAAAAACAACCAAATATATTTTTAAGAACCTTTTTCAATAATTCAGTACTAATTGGGTGTATAAATAATAACTCAGCAGTCCACGAAAATGAGATTCAAGTAATTGAATTAGGGAATATGCATGTCGTTACAATTTACTTGATTAATTTTCCCTTGAATCTTTATTGTCCAGATATTATGCCTAAACAATTATTTTCTTATTTAGTTCGTGTTTAATTGCAAAAAATATTAATTAAAATATGCAAAATAAGGGAACGAAATTCAACTTTGCAAAACGCTTCACCATTGGTCGAAACAAAACATGACGCGCCGATAAATGACAGAACGTGGAATACGTTCTGTCATTTATCGGCGCCTATATTCGTAGTGTTACGGAGAAAGATCCTGTGGTTTTTGCTCTTAGCTAGTGCAATTTAAGCATTCTAGTGATATTAGAAATCATCTAGGACAATGACGTAATGTAGTTTTCAAGTCAAAGAACAATCGGACAATCTGCCGAAGCATTCATGATGACTATATATTTTGCATCAAATCGAGATTTTACGTCCGCTGAGGTTAAAGGAGTGAAAGCCGTAAGGTAATTATAATACTTGTTATATTATAATCTAAAGGGTAGGTTAGATAGTTATAGTTAGTTATATTTATGAAGTTTTATTGGACTTTTATTACCTAGTTTAAGTAGACATGCAAGTTGCCTTCTGCTTGATATTTAAAACAACCATAAATTACTGCTGACTAATTCACACTATACTAGCAATTAAATTGTAATATACTTACATTTAAGTGATCGTCACAACAATATAAACACGATATTGAAGATACTTCATCTCTTCTCATTAATGTACACAATTGTTTTCGTATTTTACATTATTATTTTGTACAGGAAAAATACTGTATTGGGTGTACTTCTTGTAGTGTTTTTACACTTAGGGACAAGGCAATACCTATAAAATGGGTTTTAAACTTTATCCATCGTCTATTAATTACAATAAATAGTAATTACAACTGGAAATCGGTATAAAAATACTGTAACACTTCAAGTAAGTATAAGAAACAAACAAATTTTATTTTTGGACGCTTCAACAATGAACTTCTAGAGATTTTTTAAAACATTTTTAGCTAACCGTTTGATAAAACATAGGTGTGACTTTATTCTCAGGCGACGTAAAGCCGAAGATAGCCATCGTATTGTAAAAATCCTCATGTGACTAAAACTTATCCAAGAAAATATTTAATGCACTTCTCGGTACACTCATACCCTCTAAATAACGCTAAGAATCACCATAAATATCTATTGTTCAAAAGAATACATAATATTCCCATTTATTGGTCCTCGTCCAACGCTAATAAAGTCCCGATTTAAGATTTATATTAAAATTCAAAGGGAGAAAGCTTTTGAATGAAGATTTTCATAGGATGCATTAAAATCTGTTTCCACCGATTCGGTGTTTGAATGTAGTCTAAGCAACAAACTGTTAACAATATGACTTGTGTGTCAGTGACTTTTTTTGCTAATAATATACTTGATGGAGGCTGATTTTATTTTGTCACTTTTTTCGACTAGCGTCCATCGTGGTTACAGGTAGGTCTTTATATATTTAGGTTCATCAAGCTTTACACGTAGTTGAGAACCATCCATTAATTTAAATATGTAAGAAATACTTAAGTCAAAGTTTTGTTTACGCAACGCAACTTGGTACTTTTAAAACACATTTTGCTTTTAAAGAATGTGTTTTTTTATTAATACAGAGAGCATATATGAATAGATGATGTAGTAGTATATCTGGTAAACCATGGTTCTTCGCTTGTCGGCTTGGTTGTGACGGAGAATGTCACTCTTGTCTATCGACGCAGTCTCTGTGTATTTTAGTTTAAAAACGCTACTGTTCGTTAATTTGTACCATCTTCAATGTCCGTTGGGACAGCAATAACAAGTCTATAAACCGTTTTTAGTGCCTTTGTTCAACTAAATCTATGTCGGTTTTGACTTTTTAAACAATCGTCCTGTTTTTGTATGGGAACCCGGATAATTCTTAAGATGTTTTCAATGGAGAAAATGGAGATTTCAACATAACATTTTTCGTTTATTTTAAAATATGAACTGTGTGTTTTGGTTTGTATGATAAAAGCAACATGAAAAAGCGTATTCATGTTATAGCTCATAAATACATCATATATACACTTCATCAGTAAGTCTTATTTTGTTAAGTTTATCGAGAATTTAAAAACCTTGTGGGTCATTACTTAAATTAAACGAAGGGGGATCACCTAATAAATAGGGTGTTACAGAGAGGTGAAATTTTAATTTTTAGGAGCGTTATTGTAGCCAACAACAAATAGTTGACATAGCTTAAAACTATATATTTTTCGTTAGAACATACTTTTACGGTGTCTAAGCACATTTTTAAACAACATGTTACATTTTTTTTTACTTTTTTATATGAACATTTTCTGAAATATCTGGACATTCCATCAAGATCTTTGGTTAAATACCCATTGTTTCCTCCATATCAACCCTCTCTCTTACAAAATATTTATGGGCCAATTTGCAAGTTCAATTTGTCAGTTTCAAAATTAGATTTCAGTATTAAAAATGCACTTATGGGTCGGCTCGACCAGAGTGATACCACGGCCTCAAAGAAAACCGGCAGTGAAGCAATGATTACATTGCTTTTCGCCGAGTGAGTGAGGTTATCGGAGGCCCTAACCCTTCCCTCTCCCCATCTTCCCCTCTCCTCTCCTCTCCCCCTCTTCCCCCCTTCCTCTACTCCTACCTGAAAGGCCAGCAATGCACTTGCGACTCTTGAATTGCAGGTGCCCATGGGCGGCGGTAGTCATTTACCATCAGGTGACCCGTCTGCTCGTTTGCACACTATACCATAAAAAAATTACCATACCTTTTTCTGTAACACTCTGTAAATATTTTAATAGCAAATATGAAACCTATAAAACTCTTATATTACACCGTTTGGCATAAAGAAAGCAAACCTGACATCTACAGCTTTCCGTAGATGTTATGTTTTTCAGAGCATTACGTAACAAAAAGCCTCGATACCTTGTTCCGGTATTGCTATTGTTCTTGACTATCCGGGTATTGCAATGAATATCTCCAACTTCACTTTTTATACCATTTAGCCATTTGACATGGCTCTAAAACCGATATATATTGCCTAATTAAGTTAATAACTAGCTCACCACACTTTGGACACGCATACTTTGAACACTAGTAAACCATTAGAGATTACGGAGTTTGCTATCCACAGTTGACAAAATTAAATTAATACTTAATTTGTCTAGTATTTATAACAAGAAAACCTTGTATCTATACTAACATATAAACCTGAAGAGTTTGTTTGTTTGCTTAAACGCACCAATCTCAAGAGCGACTGGTTCGATTTGAAAAACTCTTTCAGTGTTGGATAGCCCGTTTATCGAAGAAGGCTATAGGTTATATAACATCACGCTACGATCAATAGGAGCGGAGCAGTGAACATAAACGCAGATATAGCTGCGGGGACGGCTAGTGTCAATGTAAGATTTAAGTTTTGTAACGACCTACAAATTAAAATCTGTAAGCCGATTTTCGTTGCTGGCTGTTTCTAAGCACGTTTTACAACACCGGACCTTAATGAAGGAGGTCTCTGACAACAATAGCTGAGTTAAACTAGTCCTATGCAATAATGTAGGAACCTCAATAAAATTAGGGCAAGTCGCAATCATCACTTGTCCCACCGGACACAATTAAATAATTGTTTCCATATGTGTCAGACAAATGGACATAAAGAGATTATCCAATTATTACTTGTAAAATTAACGCCCACAGTCTTATCACACTTCATCTTCATAGAGCTGACAAATATATAGAAAAGGCAAGTGTTTTTAATCTTTCGCGATGTGGTTGCGGTTTGTACGTGATAATACAATAATATAAACGGATGCCTAAATTACGTCTGTACACCTTTACAGCAATAAGGACAAAATTAAGTCCCTTGCACTCCGTATGAAAGATTAACTTTTATAACAACCTGTCAATCCGTAAAATGTTAACATTACACAGTAACAGTGCAGTACAGTTACGTAACAGTAAAATTTATAATGCTCCAAGCTTCTTTCGAAAAATAATTAGACTAAGAATAGACCCGAAAATTAAAAAAAAAAAATGGCTCATGTGCTACTTTCAGATTGCATTTCTATGTATCAAATCGTTGCATTATAAATGTTTTCACATATTCATATACAACTTGATGACCCTAAAGTCCAGACGTATATTTCTCGAAACAATGTTCCTTTTCAATGTTTGCAATAACAGTTAAAACTGCACTAATATTAAGATATACTATGTTGTACCAAGAACTGTCATTAGGCGAGAGGTGCAAGAACGTCCATTCTTTGCTGCTGCTTCTTGTCGCACTAATGCTGGAATTCGTGCTAACTATAATGATTTTTTTGCAGAATTAAACTTATTTGCTGTGCCCGCCAATAAATTTCTAAACAGCCTAATCTTTACTCTCAAAAGCTCTGCTCATTAGGATTTTATTTAATTTGATTCAATACCTACCTGTAATATTAATATTAACAGTTAATATTTAAAAATTGTTTATCATGTATTCTGTGGATAACAATGAGAGTGCACATTTGCCTCTATTTAAATTGTTCATGTTACCTTGTATTATATAATGTGTAACTGTTTGTTATTCCAAATAAATAATAAATAAAAATCAATCAACATTTCTAAACCATTAAATCAATCAACTGGTTGATAAGATTGTTATGAAACTGTAGCCGGGTCTTCTGAATGAACGCCTGCGAGGGTTCTGACCCAAAAAATCTATAAAAAAAAAAACAAAACGTGGCAATATGCCGGATACAGCTAGTACATACATATAGTCCACAGGATGATGCCCATTAATTATTGCAACTAACTGCGTTAATACCTCTTAGAGTAAACTTAATAACAGTTTACTGTGTTAAAAAAAAATTCAGAATAAACTAGGAAATAAAAAAAAAAAAAATGTTAAACAATTTCGTGAACCATCTACATATTCTAAGTACTGTAGCTGTACCGTTTTCTGAGAATCCTGATTTTAAGATACAGAATGGCACTCGACCTCTTAGCCTCTCAACATCATGACTCCTTACTACATCGTCTTACTCGTTATTACCTTAGTAAATTCGGAGTTCGTAGCTAACAGTACCAATTGCAGTGGATTCCAGGCCAACTTAAATTTGAAGGATGTGATTGGAACGTGGCATGTTGTGGCGATTATACCTGAGAAAATGTTTCCTGAGAGGCAGGTGACATGCTACAAAATTGAAATCAGTGAAACAGATGAGGTGAGAGTTTGTTTTATCTGATGTTATTAAAGATTTTTGTATGCAACTTAACGGTTAACGGGGCCTATGAACAGTTGTAACAGTAGTAGTGGTGTCCTTTGTGCGTTGCGTAGTCTTTTTCTACATAGAAATCAATGTCACCTCAAAAATTACTAGCACGGTGCAGTTCATCTTGAACACGAACCCTTGTTCTACTCTTATGTGGGGTATATATTACCAAAGTCGGGCGAAAAGTTATAAACTTTTGAATGTAAATCTTCATGAGTGGATTTCAGGAATTAGCTTCTTAGTCTTCGTTTTATTAAAACAAAAAAAATATGGTTTATGCAAGTTGTATATGTTGAAGTACTTGAAACTTAAATCGATGGATGGTATTCTGGTTTTAGGCAGGTCTCAGATGGCTCATCAACAAAACCGTAGAATCACCAAAACCGATAATTCCTGACGACGCGGAGGGAATCATAGTACGACAAAGGTACCACACTGAAAGTCCTTTCGATGTCTGGTCTAAATCTATCCATGGAATCAAAGGATGTTTCCAACAAGTGATCTCCTTGGATATTGGGAAGAATGACGTTCGTAAGTACTTGTCATTACTTTGAATCTTTCAAATTGAAAAAGGAATGTAAGTTTACGTTCATAAAATCACACTTCAACTGGGGATCACGTAGTCTGTTTCTGGGAATAGTTGTTCATCAACTGCTATGTTGATGTAAAAGTTAGTTTTTATATTTTGAACGATATTGAAATATTTATAAACACAATAAACATAAAACAAAACACAATGATGCAATTCATATATCGGAACGAAAAATGAAATAATTTTAAATGGCAAATTACATATGTATAGGTAATAAGTATACTACTATATTTTTTTTTATGGTATAGGGGGCAAACGAGCTGACGGGTCACCTGATGGTAAATGACTACCGCCGCCCATGGGCACCTGTAACTCAAGAGTCACAAGTGCGTTGCAAGAAGAGGGGAGAGGGGAAGGACGGGAATAGGGGAGAGAGAAGGGTTAGGGCCTCCGATAACCTCACTTACGCGGC
Source organism: Callimorpha dominula (assembly GCA_949752705.1). NCBI lineage: Eukaryota > Metazoa > Arthropoda > Insecta > Lepidoptera > Erebidae > Callimorpha > Callimorpha dominula. The sequence goes on from OX457011.1 coordinate 14,531,390, forward strand.
GAAATGCAATGCAAGCATTGCTTCACTGCCGGTTTTCTGTGAGGCCGTGGTATCGAGCGGAGTCGAGCCGGCCCATACGTGCCGAAGCATGGCTCTCCCACATTAAGCGTAAGTGGTTCTAAACAAAAGAAGAAGATGGATTTTTCTATGAGAATATACTAATCTTGTACCTCTGTGTTGCGGCTTATTACGATTTAATATTTGTCAATATCTAAATAATAAGAATGCAAATAATAACATACAAAAGGAGCTATTTTATAGTTTATTTATAAATAATACACACGATTTATATTATATATTAAGATGCAGGATTTAGGATGTAATCATGCATTTGTTACAGATAAGGCTCTTAAACACGACGCTATGATGCAACTGCATCTGTTAGAAGTAAATAGCAGACAACTATTTTTATTGCAAATGCTGTGGGGAAGAATGATTGCGGCTGTTATTTATCGTAGAGAACAGGTACTTGCAAAAATATTTGTGAATAGTGTCTACTATTGAACTGCCTTAAATTTACTCTGCAATATATTTAGCACCGATTTTTAGATGTAATCATTTTTCGAATCTTATAGTTGAAGAACTTTTTATACTTCAGGGTGTTACACAAGATGAACTGAAACCGGTATTTGAGCTGATGAACAAGTTGCGCGGACCTCAACGATCACCGAGGATATGCGACAGTCCTTTGAAAGATTTGCTTGTGTTGTAATTAAATTGTAATCACTTATAAAATATGTGCGACGCTGAAACGGAAACTTTTAATAATGTGACATCCCAGCCGGTCCCGTAGTTTCACTTGCATTCATGGTCACTGTCCCACTCCTTAGCTCATAGCGTGTCGTTAAGAGCCTTTTACCATGCTCACGAAATGGATTATCCATTAAAAAATCATGTTTCAAATCCTAGGCCTTTCCAGACATTAATGAGTTCAACTAAATAAACAAATTCGTCAGCTTTATTATAATCCTACAGATTACAGTATTCTGCCAGATGAGGATTAGGATGATGATGAACTTTTAAAATAGAATATGATATTTTCTAGCCAGTAGATCTTCTTAAGCTTCTTAAGTCACCTATATGGAAATTACAAGGTACACGGCATGTATGGGTAATTCTTTAATTTGACTGGCCTGTTGGTCTAGTGGTTAGTGATCCTGACTGTTGAGCCAGAGGTCATGGGTTCGATTCCTACCCACGACAAATAATTGTATGATGAGCATGATCATTTGTTCTGTATCTGGGTATAGTTTATCTATAATATGTATGTATTTAGTAATATATAAGTATGTTTATGAGCAGTCTGGTTACCATAGTACAGGCTATGCCTTGTCTGGGATCAGACGACTGTGAGTGAGATGTGTCAAGTTATTATTATATTATTGTTTATGCAGAGCTATGCTATGTTATGTTTACCTATTCTAGTTATAATATTTATTTATAGTTGATTGTTATATGTAATATGGTAAAAAAACATCAAAATATAATTTGTTTGTTTGAGTAATAAAATAACCTAAGATTTGCGTTTCTTGACTTGAAAACAACAAGATATCTCGAGTGTTTAGCTTCGTTGAAAAGTGAACAAGGATACTAATTCACTGGTTTAGGTAGCACCGCTATCGCCAACTGCGCCTAGTGATGTAATTTTTGCTCCCATATGACAATTATTTGTTCAATATTTTTTCTAAGTATGGATGTACTTAGTGTCTGTTACTTGTATGTAACAAGTAACAACTTCTGCCTGTAAGACTTCCACGACACGACGTTAATGTTAGTGAGGCCTTACGATGTGATGGAGTCGAACTCGTCTTGTCATCTGCGCCTGGGATTATCTCGTCGCCTTCTAAAATATTTTGACCGAGTTTAAAAAAGGAAAAGATTCTAAATTCGACTGTTTAATTTTGTTAGAGTAACATGTCCTGTAAGTTTGGCCTGTAAGAGATTGTTTTCAGCGATAAGCCCTTTGTTAATTATTCACTAAATGTACCTATTCCATATAAAAAAATATGTTGGTGTACAATAAAGCTTATTTCCATTTGTGTGTATATTACACGATATGTTTGCCAATTGTAAATAGATTTTAAAATAGTTTTTGTATGTTTTCTCTGATATTGATAATGTTTATTTACAACAGATATTTTTTACTTTTTAATAACCTATGTTTGTAGTTATACTACAGAGAAGAGAGTCGCTATCCTTACTTTTTAACGAGAAGAACGATTTTGCTTCGATTTCTGCCACAATTTGAGGAAAACAGTTATTCGATTTGAAATTTCTTTCACTTTATACGTAGTTAATAAGTAATCTTACGTGACACCTTAGTGGCGCCATGGTTTTTATTTCTACCACCAACTAAGCAGGTTTTATTGTCCATATTCATTATTGGTTATCAATTTAAAACTCAATGAATCTTCGTTTTTAACGTTATTTGCGATAGCCTGATGTCCGTCCGGTAACAAATAGTGCTTGCTCACGCCACCATAACGGTGCGCCGGTATATTGTTAGGAAATGCCAATAAAGCAAAAATAAACTAACGTTATGTGGGCATGGATTATGAAAATACAGACAGTAAAAATGGTACAGGTTTTTTAACAAATGTGTATCCCTCTGTAGCTATGATAAATAATATTTGCTTTATTTAACTGTCATACCGTTATATTTCATACACATTTTATAATATATACTAGCAGTACCTACAGAGTTTAAGGATTTTCTTTATAAATACCTATCTATAAAAATGCCTTATTGTATATTAAGTATGCAAATAATTAGCGTGAGAGCAAAATATTTATAGCTTAATATTGCAATGGAAAAGGAAGTAGGCTATAACGGAGTTTCTGCCTGTCTGAGCTTGAAGTAACTCATCCAGCCAGTCAGGTTTTTTAATGAATTTACATTGCAGGTACATAACCTGACATTAAATTCCTAACCGAATTGTATACTAATAAACCATTTTATTTTTAGGTTTGTGGTTTTTGACGAGTGACGTTGATGCGTTAAGGTTGTCGCATCTACACTAATTTTGTACTCTTTCAAGCTTTCCCTCTATTGTGGTTCGTGACATTACCTTATTAACTGCTTTTCTTTATTGTTCAGTATTTGAAAGATAATTCGTTCGTTCTTTTTGGGAACGTTACAGTTTATACGTGTCGTGAAGGTAATGTTGTTGATGCGGTCATTACTGTAGTTTAGTGGTTGGAAACGCTTAAAATGTTTAAATATTTCTATTTTATTTTTTATTTCTGTAAACAAAAGATCAGAAGTTTTCATTTGACTGTTAACAATGTTCGATTAGCTAATAGTTTTAACATAAACATAGGTAGGAAAAAGACTGACTTTAGTTTAGATTTCATTTTAAAAAATAATAAGTATTAAAATATAAAAATAACATGTATTTGAAAGCGGGTGCTTTATTGCAATATGTTTGTATTTATGTTAATAACTATTATAATTTGCTACATTTGAATGATTTTTTACCATTTCTACAAACTAAATTCTAAAATCATAATCATCAATTAAGTAGGTACTAAAACTAAATGATATCACAATAGTATAATATGTTATTGGTAAAAGTTTTCTACATTTGTATGATTTTTTTACCATTTTTTACCTGACTACGGCGAGGCAAAAGGAGGATTATGATTTTGACCGGTATGTATGTATTTACTAACTCTAACTATATATTTAGTCATCAAATTAAGATCTAAAGCTAAATCGTTTTATAATAGTATTTTTTTGTCAAATAGGACCCCGCGGATACAATGACGACTTGACAACGAGGAAGTGACCAAAACCTGGCAACCCTGTCCCCTAGGAGCAGTCTTCTGAGTCGTTAGTCGAATGATGAGTGATATTTTTTGCAGGAGTTTTTCTCTCAGTTCTGAAGTGTCAGTGTTCCTGTTTGTTAAAAGTAAACAAAAACAACAGTTATTGGTATTTTAAAATAGAAATCCGTACCAATTCATAACTTCACAAGTGAAGGTACCAGAGTGCCATGAGATTTATGAATTAAATTGAAAATTACTTACCATAGATACGTAGATATATAAATCCACGGACAGACTGCATCAGGTGTCGGATAAGGCCAGTGATTGATTTGCATCGGCCAACAACTCAACTACTGACGCACTAAATGGGCTTCTATATACAGGCTGTTGTTTTTCCAAAATATATAAAAAATATTTATATAATCGCTCTTTTAAAATTTATGAGTATTATTAACAATAATAGTAGTAGACTTTGTGTGGTGTTGATATTTGTCATGGAATTTCTAAATTTATCTTCTAAAGGTTGATACTGACACGAACCCAATCTTGCGCAGCAGGAACTTATCACATGTGATTTAAGGGATCCGTTTCTCAAAAAGGAAATTGAACTGTTATATAATCACTTTGCTATCCGTCTGTCTGTCAAGACCATATTTCTCAGGAACGCGTGGAAATATTAAATTGAAATATTGATGTCTCCAGTCTCTTAAAGCTTTAAAAAAATTAAGCTTCAAAGGCAACTAGATCAAAAGATTTAAGCTGCTATATTTTAATTTCTATATCCATATTTTGCAAATAAATATTCATTTGATTTAATATTTTAACATTTCGCAGGTAAATCAAAACCTATTGGGTACTTCCCATTAAATAATCAAATTTTTGCGAAAAGCAAGGTCACACAGCAAATTATAGGAATAAATCCGAAAGTCGTTAATTTATAGTTATATCACATAAAAAAATGGCATTACAAACTTATATCATTTCTCATTTTTTAAAACAGTAAAGTTAAGTTTGTTACTAAGAAGAATCGGGGAAAAATCATCGAGAATCGATCCCAAAATAGACAAACTAGCTACATACAAATTCGTTAAGAACCCTCAGTTTTTATTCTACCGGAGTGGTATCCGAATTTAGTGGTTTGTAAATTTTTATATGGTATGGGTGGTACAGGTAACGACATAGTTACCATGCGTATGAGTATTACAATCTCAGTACGCCGTGTCTTAGAGTGAGATAGCAAAAAAGATGAGGATCTTATAAGATGTTTGTCCATCTTCAGGGAATGTATACACAGTTTTCTTTCTGGGATATATGCGTCAAATCGAGTTCTGATTAGATTTATGTAATTGCAAGCAGACGTTACAAAATATACCCGTTCTTCCTTAAAAATATTGCAGACAAAGAATTCAAAGATTCTCATCCGTCACTTTATATAAAATTCAAAACCAAATCTCCTGTATAAAATGACAGGCATGACAAGCTGAGTCCGCAGCTAGGGGGTGTTCCACTTGGCTCGTTTTATATCTATTGTTTATGCGCGACAGGGGACTGATGGAATACATGCTTTAATGACGGTAGCCAAGGTATCGAATAAAAAAGGTTTTATTATAAATGACAGGAGAATGATTTGTTTTTGGCAGCAGTTTGTATTTGTGTTTTGATATTTGAATTTCGAGTTATGGTTTTGTTATAAATACACATTTTAGCCGACACATCTTTTTGGAGCATTGTGTTGTAAAACGAAATGTTAACATAATTAATTGGAATAGGAAATCTCTTGATTTTTTTGTTGTTTATAAAAATATCACCTAAAATTTAACGTGTGGTTACTTCTATATAAGGTAGGCCAGTGGAATTTTACTAAAAGGGGCTAATTTTTCACTTATTTATGGTACGGTGGGAGAAAATTACAAAAAACTCCATTTATTGGTATTTTTTTTGCATTAAAACGTTAATTTGACAATGTTCCAAACGTCAAAAATATGATGAAATTCAGGACCATGTTCCTGATATACTAACGAACAAGTTTTACTATGTTAAAACCTGTGCGTAATTACATATGCGTTTTTCTAATTCCACTGGTCTAAGGTGACTAAAACTATTGTGAGTCTATCTGCCAAAAGATACTTCCACATCTACGATTTGCCGAACTTTCAAAGCCATGGACAAACTTAGATCACCCATCTATTTACGTTGATCCCTTGACCTAGTGGCTGTTATGTCACATCTCCCCAGTACACAAGCGAATAATTGCCCTTCAGCTATCCAGAAAAGCGAAATCGTAAAATTAGAAAAAGTACCTTAAGGCTTCACCCTTATCCCATTCAAACAGTTTTATGATCCTATTATAAAATGGTCTTTATGAGCAATTTTATTGCTAAAAGACTTAGGTAATTACGTCACGCGGCAGTGCAAAGATGAGATTCCAAGTTGAAGAGCTATTAAAAGTTTTGATATTCCGGTCACCGGTTTAGGACTATCCGGATATTTGATTACGTTTTGATAACCAGTTATTCAGAAGTTCAGATTGGCATACCTTAAGCAAATATTAATACTGATGTCATATTCAAATTAGTTCCTGCCGCTTACACCCGGTTTCTGAAAGTCTGATCAAAATTTTCTTCAACTAACAAATCTGTCAAGTTTACAGTAATTTTAATAAGAATTTTTCATATATCAATTTCAGATTTTGCAGCAAAATGTGACATTTGACATTAGCTCTCTTATCTGATTCGATGATAAAACAAAGTGCCTAATCATGCTTCCAGTAACTCAATATATACTTGCCAAAAGATTTGACATACGAATTGTTAATTTTTGCATTGACCAGCCTTTCAGAATGGGACAAATTAGGTTATTTATTGTGTAACACGTCCTTCGAATTATTAAAATATCGACGAACACGATACGCAGCAAAACATTTTTCGGAGTGGGGTATCAAAAACAGAATACATTATCTGTAAATCGTAGTAATTATAAATTTATGTTACTGCTGGATAGGGTATAGTTAGACTAACACTCATAAGAAAGACCTTTATTTTTGTCAACTTTGCCACCAATAACCTTCTAGCTCCTTCATCACCTCAACTTTGCGATACTGCATCCTAAGACGATGATAACCAACGGCTCCCTAATGTGTATATTTTTTTTACAATAAATAATAAGAACCCATTTCCTCTAAATTTTTTTTTTAAATTTTCATTTACCTTAATTTTCATTTTCTGTTGGTTTAGTGGTTAGTGATCCTGACTGCTGAGCCAGAGGTCGTGGATTCGATTCCTACCCAGGACAAATAATTATGTGATAAGCACGATATTTTGTTCTGTGTCTGGGTGTAAGATTACACCCAGACACAGAATAAAATATATTATAGATATAATATATATGCAAATAACTATGTTTATCAACAGTCTGGTTCCAGACGGCCGTGTGTGAAGTGTCTCATGTATTATTCTTTCTAATAGCCCGAAGGTAGACTAGAATAGAAAACGCCTGTGGCATTACGCGTGCCGTTGTTTCATTTTGTGCAAAAAGTATAAAATTAATAAATAATTAACACAAAAGTTTAAAATGAAGTCTATTTCATCTAGAAAAATCGTCAGCCTATTCGCACACCATCCAATTACAACGGTCAGTTGACCAACCACTCTACAGATGAACTCCTCCGTACATCCGGACGATTTTTCATTAACAAAGCACACGAGTGATTATTGAAAGTCGTTCGTGCGATTAATTAGTCGCCGTTAGGGGTCTTTGGGCCAGATTATTGTTTTTTATGGATGAAGTTTTTTTGAGTAAATATTGGGGAAGCTTTTCCATTACATCATGAAATTAAATAGATGTTTACCAAAACTTGCTTTAACCATTCTACCAAGAACAGCCCTGTTTAGTAGTAATTCTTAACATGAATCTATAGCAAGATATCAAAATTATTACGATGACGAAAAACTAGTAACTCTGAGCAACCAATTAAATGCTTTTGAACAGAAACTTTAAAGACCTTCATGCTAAAAGAAATAAATAGATTTTGGCCAAATTTTAAGTTTGACACACAAATTTTTCGCAAAAACTTTGTTGCGAGACCGCAATAACCGTAAAAAGTTGTGAGATCTAATTGTTACCTAATTAGTTAGGTAACTAACAACATTTTGTAGTAACTATATTAGACATCTTGATTTCTTTAATAAATAAAAAGACTTGGTCATCGCCTGGCAACATAATCACATAAGATTAATGTACTATTTAAAATAGTCCTGATTGAACATCCTGCAAACATTGAAGGTTGAAGATTAGATTACTGAAGTGGAATTGGGCTGGACATGTTTGCAGGATGGAAAATAATAGATGGACAAAGAAAGTAATGGAGTGGATACCAAGAGATGGAGTCGGGAACAAAGGTCGACCTAAGAAAAGATAGGAAGTCATATTTCGAGAAAAAGGTGGACCAAACTGGATTTTGATTACCAAAGCTAGAGATCGAAATCTATGGAAAGCAATGGGGGAGGTCTACGCTGAGGAAGCGACTACTACTTGATAAAAACATGTACAGAACTACCTACCTGAATTGAGTGCCGTAAGTGTGAATATTTTTCAAGTTTGTTACATTAATATTAAGTACTATTTGAACCTACTGCAGTATTAGTAGCAGAATAAAGCCTTTATTTATTTATATTTATTTTATGATTGAACATAGCGTTACCAGACCAAATTTATAAATACGCAAACAAAAAATATAGCCACTGGACATATCCAGCAGTGGACGTCTTATAGCTGAAATGGTGATGGTGTTGAAACATAAATAAAGCCCTCAAAGCGCTAATACCAGGTAGATTTTCTTGTATGTAGATTATAATAATAATAATAATAAATACTCTTTATTGTACACTAAAAGCAAAAGACAGATATCATATACATAAAATGCATAATGGGCGGCCTTCTTGTAAAAAGCAATGTCTTCCAGGCGACCTTTAGACGGACAGGAGTGTAATGATTTACGTGCGTCGTTTTGGTGTTCAAAGGTTAAAGATGATCTTTATAGGGGTTTGTGCAGTCAATGAATAGATTACGTAAATATATTATGTATGTAGTATATATATTGTATTAACGTTCTTATAAATCAATGAATAGTATGTTATATGTTGTAATATGTTATTCAACTGCCGTGCCCCCAGATCGTTTTTACCCATAATTGTTCCTAAAAATATTTCACATTATGCTACGTTTAAAATAACATTTCTAGTTATTTGTGTTGACGATAACCTAGTTTTTTTGAAGAACATCATAATTGTGGTATAAGGAGCAGAAAATAGGTCGCACTAATTATGACGGGAAGTGCCTCTCGACCTCTTTTAAAATAGCTTAGAGACAACAGCAATAGCTCTTGATAACGGTACCGCATCTTATATTTTTTTGTTATATTTGTATGAATGCAACAATTTAAAAATAATGCTTATTTTTTTTTATACGGATGGTTAAATCTTAAACCATTATGAGAGTTCTCTCATAAATTCATAATAGAAAATAATGAGGAAATTTTAGATTTTTCTTTAGATAAACGTTTATTTTAAAATATTTTTACAAAACTAGTCTATCAATAAGTTTTAAGGATCCAATAGCAACTTTACTACGCTATTTCGTTTCTTTCATTACATTAACGAGATCAAACTACCGAGAGAGAGTAAATAGCTAAAACATTGTTTCATTGTTTCGACCGATTCCAATGAAGCGTGGTACTTAAATTTAATGTACTCTAACCTAATGCTATAAAAACAGGTTAATCTTAATACAAGAATCGCGCTTATTATACTTAGAGATGTAGCTACAATGATATCGATAAACTTGTCAAACACTATTAGTTCGAAACTCTTTCATTTACCAGTCGGAAGTTTTGCTATATTCAAATTCGTTGTAATTACATTCTATGATTGAGATTTGGTTGTGTCTGGTTTTGATGCTCCTGGTTAAATTATTAACAATCCGTACATGCAATCGTACTGTATGCTAACAGTTAAGTTAATGACCATTTTCTTAATAAATCAATTTTGATATATTCAGTGATGAAACATTCGACTGTCTTAATGTAGGTCTTCTGTTAATATCCTTGAAAATTTAATTATCTATGAATGTAGCTTAAAGTATGGTTCCTATTTTAAAAGCCAATTTACACCTACCTAAGAACAATGCTTTAAATAACGTTTCTGTAAGTAATGAATTCTCATAATGAAGTATTCTAAAGGATTATCGACACTCGATGTTTTCCTACTATGCACATCTCTAACCGGAAATAAAAATCGTAAATGAAGCCATTTGTGCACTGAGGCGGTCCCCGGACGGAATTAAATACCTTTTTCAGGACCGGCCACGTTTATTGTTCTTTTATGTCAGGTGGTAACGTTACTTATTTATTTATTCGGTCACTGAGGGTAGACGAATTGTCCTGAAGTCAGTTTTGGGTCACTATTATAGGTGTGTAAACTGTGTTACAGAAAGATGTAACAGAAAACGTTACGTTTTCGATTATTATTTACGAATAACTGCAGTTGGTAACGTGTGTCATATTATATGTATTCTAGTAGACCCCTTTTTTTTGTGCGTGTGGAAACCCCCTCGGGCTGTCACCCCACCGGAGTTTTCGGTGGGACGGTGTGTCGGAATCGAACCGATTAAAACCACACGGTATGCCGTACTGCGCCTTAAATATATATAATTATATAGATAATATATAATAGGAGATATCCGCGGACAGCTTTTATTAAGACATCCGGAATTCTAGTAGACCCCTACAATATGGTAAGTGTTTTTATAAGGTACATCTTGATAACTTGATGGAAGTCTGACGCCTTAGCGTGTTTTGTTAAAGCTGCCTATACAAATAAAATTGTGTTTATGTGTGTGTTTTTGTGTGCTTGTTCACCACCTACGTATTACTGTTATAAAGATATCGGCTCTTTAATTACGTGCTAATAATAGCTTGTATTTGCTTCGAATGATGATTTTGTATAATAATAAACTATTTGACTTGATAAAAAAAAAAACTTCGGCGTTACACGATAATATAATTATGTTGACGGGAATTAACGGTCAGGCTATGACCACGGCCAGTGCAACCTAGTCGAAAAGTAAGGCAAAACAAATAGGTGCATATATGCACATATTTATATGCATATGTCATGCTTATATATATGCAATCCCTTTTAAATACGTGATCGCATTAATTCCCGTCAACATAATTTTCTGGTTTCATTGGCCCTGGTCATTGGCCTGGTTTCAGTGATTTTATGTTTTTTTTATAACTTAAAAAAAAAACCAGTTACAATGGCATTTTTTTTCATTCAAGTACGTAAACAGTTCAGTACCTACAACATAATGTATCTATTTATTTAAACTGGTTTGTCCCCAATCACATTCTAAATAAGATTTCACCTGTCAAATGAAATCACTTGGGTAGTCCACATTATTTCCTGTCCATTAACCCTTGGCTACAAACCATATTACTGCAATTTCCTTTCAGCGCCGCAGTATATTCAATTTATTTCTTTTTCATGGGTCAGTGTAAGAAAACATCGAGTTATTGGGTGTTAAGGTAAATAGTACCTTTATTGTGTCACATGCTTCAGATAAGTTTGAACAACTGTAAAAAAATTGTTAACAATTAGATTCAAATATATTATTACTTTTAGACGTATAGTTATGGACTTATCGAGGTGGTAATAATACGTTTGAGGCTTATTTCTTCTTTTATTAAAAAATAAATAAACAAAGAAAAAGTATTAATTTATAGCTTGATATTGTTTTGCTATCGATCAATCAGTCAATACATGCGAAAATTCGCTAGATGAAGGGATTTTATTTATATCTTTAACTTTTTTCTTTTTTTTTATATAGGGGGCAAACCAGCAGACGGGTCACCTGATGATAAATGACTACCGCCGCCCATGAGCACCTGCAACCCAAGAGTCACAAGTGCGTTTCCGGCCTTTAAGGTACGAGTAGGGGATAGGTGGAAGAGGGGGGAAGAAAGGGGGGGGGAAGGTTAGGGCCTCCGGTAACCTCACTTACTCAGCGAAAAGCAATGTAATTCACTGCCTGTTTTCGGTGAGGCCGTGGTATTTAACTACAGATTTAACTTAAGTTTATTTTAAAAATACTACTAATGCACCTGGAATTACCCTGAATTTTGGGGGGAGGGGCTTTATAAACATTAGTATTATCTTATCTTAATATATGCGAAAATCAAACCCGCATCGCTCACCACGGTTTCAGTTTTCGAGGTGAGCACTTAATCCAATACGTCATCAATCCAGATAATACTAACAAATTTTATCATAACACCTTAAATAATTTATTGCTGTGGATATTGGCCTTAAGCTAACAATACATGTAAACACTTGACGTTTAAAATTATTTCATAAGATAACTATATACGTACCTAATCATTGTGGCGAAATTATCCGCCATAGAAATATTAATTTACAAAGTAGAGTTGAGAGAAATGGACCGCTTTATCACTACATATTATAAAGCAAAGTCCCCTGCCGCGTCTGTCTGTCTGCCTGTTAGCGATAAACTCAACACTACTGAACAGATTTTCATGCGGTTTTCACCAATAGATAGAGCGATTCATGAGGAAGGTTTAGGTATATAATTTGTTAAGGTTTTGTGTAAATTGGTTGAAATATGATGATGATTGTTGAAGATGTCTCTGCTACCCGTGCGAAGCCGTGACGAGTGGCTAGTATACAGATAAGTACAGAATAAGGACAAATATTTTTATAGAGTACCTTAGGAACCCTAAAATATAGATGCCATCATTATTACGCCAACCTTTCAGTAAAAGGTCAATTAATTTATTAAGTTGCTAAGTAAAGCTACTACTAAAATTACTAAACGATTTATGACGAGTTCAGATTATTACGAGTAGTTATTGATCAACTGAAAACTACTTTATCTCCAAGTTTGTTTTGTTACTAGAATTACAAAAAGACTCATGCGCCCCCGGGTGGGCTCGAACCACCAACCTTTCGGTTAACAGCCGAACGCGCTAGCCAATTGCGCCACGGAGGCTATGAGCATAGTTATGAAATAAATGGTCCAAGTGCTGTCTCGTTCTCTTAGAGTGCGTTACAATAAAAATACACGAATAAAAACTTTCGTGAGTGGTATTCATATTATTTAAAATATACGGTTTTACTCACGTGTATATTTCGGGGATGCCCGACTAGTTTCGGACCCGACGGGGGCCCTTTATCAAGGGGTGAGGCGTCCTGCCGCGCCGGTTGCAGGTGCCTCACCCCTTGATAAAGGGCCCCCGTCGGGTCCGAAACTAGTCGGGCATCCCCGAAATATACACGTGAGTAAAACCGTATATTTTAAATAATATAAATAATAAAAATACAAACTAATAAATACACAACATTGCACAATTAATCCGCACAAAACTTATGTTGATAATAACATCTCAATGTCGTATAAACAGTAGATAATAACATCTCAATGTCGTATAAACAGTAAATTTACTTAAATACCTAATTATCGTTAAAATAGTTAAGTATATGTATATAAACAGGCAATGCATATTCGATTGTTTTTCTTAAAGTTATTTTCGTTTCCAAAAACCGAATTAAATGTAAAAAACATGGGATAATGACATGGGATCAGTGGTTTATCTGTTAAAAGTTAATAAACAACTAGAATTACCTTGGACATTTAAAATGTTTCATATTTTATAAAATATTTTTATTTGCTTCTATATGTCTGACAGGCCGCTTAACTCCTTGCTAAAGGGCCCCCATCGGGTTCGGAAACAGGCGGGCATCCCCGTAATACACACGTGAGTAAAACCGTTTCAAAAATGTTAATTATAATGAATACCTTTAACAGCAGTTTTAATTCCAAACTGTCTGAGTTTACTGATCCTATTATATATGGATACCCATTTTTATGTCTATATAGATTTAGACATTGCACAAGTACCATTTCATTTAACATACAAATCTCAAAGGAAAAGAAAAATGAATTGCTAAGCCATATTTTTAAAACAAAACTCAAAAAATGAACAACAGGCTGGCATATCAAAGATTACCTTTTGGCATCAAAGTCCCATCTCATTAATATACCTTTTGATGACGTCAGAGACGAGTGAGACGAAGTAATCATTCGCGACAAAGATATTCCCTGAGGTGGCGTCAGTTTGTATGTAATTGTTTATGCGGGCGGCAAACTTCAAAGAAATGAACGTAGACTATGAGTTGGGACAATAATGTGGGACAATTGATTCTATTTTTTTTTAATTTTATTAGCACGTGGTAAGTAGTTCGTTGGTGATATTAAGAAAAGTAAAGCAGAACAGAATCGATGTTCCCATCGTAGGTAATTTTTTTTTTTATTGGGCTCAAACGATCAGACGGATCATTTGATGGTAACTGACTACCGTTGCCCATGGACACCTGCAACACAAGAGTCACAAGTGCTGATTGGTGAAACATAGCCAGGCTTTATTAATTAACTCAATGTAGTTTCTACGTTGTATGCCATGTCTGCGTTAACTCTCACAAAAAGCAGATTGAGACAAGTAAGCTTGGATTGAGGGGAAAAATCTCTTAAATATCTAACTTTAAAAAAAAGTATCACCGACTTCTATGCTCTTCATCCCTTAATTTTCCACCATTAGAGGTGGAATATTTTCTTCAAATTTAATCACTAAACTTGAGTACAACTTGTTTAATTAAAAGGAGAAAATTAAAAAGGAGTTGTTGAAATCGCTTTACAAATAGCGAAGATATCCCCGTAAAATACACACGAAAAAAAACTGTCGAATTGAGAACCTCCTCCTTTTTCAAATCGGTTAAAAGTAAGCCATTTCTGTAGAAGTACTACTATTCATTCTAGTCTAAACCACTCGCTAACATCATGCCCTGGCCGTAGTCGATAAACCCTTGGCAGTCTGTAATATACGTTTGCCACCCTAAGTAGCCACCGAGACATATACCGGATTCCTGGAAAACCGGGTGTATGCAAACCCATTGTTGCCGAATTTACTAGTGTTAACAACAGAAACAATTTCTTGGCCAATGTTAGAAAATTTAACAAAGAGCGCACATTGGAAAACAAGTTGAACACACTGTTGATTGGAATTCCAGGAGATAAAAGACCAGTGTACGTCGATGAACACCTTCCACCGTCATTGAAAAAGCTTTTATATGAAGCCCGCACATTCGCAAAAGTACACAACTACTCTAGCTGGTACTCCAACGGTAGAATCCTGCTTCGTAAATCATCAACAGAAAAACCAACTGAAATAAAAACAGCTAAGTGTCTCGCTGTGTTATCAAAAGCACAATGACTTTACAATTATCTAGTTATTTTACAATCTGCATGCACAATTTTTATTATTAATAAGTCGATTATATTTAATTCCAATTTTATTAATAGGCAAGTTATTTGTCATTCTAATTTCATTATTTTAATTATGGAGTCAATTAAATGTAAAGGTTTTTGTTTATCATTTTTTAAACGCACATTAATCATACAGTGGCTACATACACGCTTATCAAAACACTATTATAGCCCTTCACATGCTACTGAATCACCAATGGCCAGTCCTCCTCAACATGTACACCTTTGGGTACATACATATACATACATTCAAATCACGCTATACTGTAAACTCAGAGTACTCATATTATTATATTTTCATCTATACCTAAGACTTATCTCGAGTCATCTTTTTACTTGCACTTTCTATAATCATAAATGTTAAACGATATAGATCTACTAAATAATCATCTAGATAATCTTTCTATATCCAAATCTCATCTTTGCTCACCTGAAGATTGTAGTAAATATATTAAAAACCCGGGAGACTACCTAAAAATAATCTCGCAAAATATTAGATCAATTAATCATAATTTCGGTAATTTTGAAACACTCCTTACCCGTCTTTCCGTAGAATGCGATATTATTGTTCTCACCGAATGCTGGCTCCCCTGTCTTAGTAATACTAACTTGCCCCAGCTCCGTAACTACTCTATAAGCCATACCAATAACAACCGTAATCAGAGTGATGGCGTAGTTGTATATATATCGTCCAAATTCGCATATGAAACTCGCGAACCTGAATTTCATGGGTCTGCTTCTGGAATGATCATAGAGCTAAACACGGATGTTGCTATACTTAGTATATATAGATCTCCCTCTAATGATTGTATTGAAATTTTCCTGAACTCACTAAACGAAATATTATGTTCCTTAAAGAGATTCAAAACAGTCGTTATAACAGGCGATATAAACATAAACATTAACTCGGATCATAACAACCCCATGGACTGTCGAACCCACGATTATCTTAATTCTCTCGCGTACCACGGATTTCTACCAACTCATACTCTAGCAACTAGAGGCTTAAATTGTCTTGACCACACTATACTGAGAACTAGATCTCCATCATCCGTTTTTGTTCTTGAGTCTACCGTAACTGACCACTATGCGACTCTTCTTTCTCTAAACCTAAAGCCACACTGCAATAATTCTATCACTTCTATAATGAAAACAGACTACTTCTCTCTTGACAAATCAATGGAAAGTCTTGACCTCTCTTATATACTCTCTATGACTGAACCAAACTCTGCGACAAACTGTCTTGTTCAAACTCTCTCCCAGGTAATCAAGCAAAATACATCAATGAAGCATATTCCTAAACGTAATAGAATCTTGAAGCCCTGGATTACTCCAGGGCTGCTAAGATGCATGAGAAATAGAGATGAAATGCACAAAAATTGTAAGCAGTCGCCTGAAAATACAGTATTGCAAACTACCTATACAAGATATAGAAATTATTGCAACAAGATCTTGAAAAAAGTGAAAAGACAGTTTGATTCAGATGAGTTAACCAAAGCTGGTACCAACACTCAATTAATATGGGATACTGTAAAACGCGTGACACACACTACTAAAACTACACGTGCTCCTACGGAGCTATTTTCTTCTACCAAAACCGACTCTCAATCTGTTAACGAGGTTAATGAATTCTTTGTGAATGTCGGTAAGAATCTTGCTGATCACATAAAAACCCTACAACCCAACACCCTTATAAACACCCCAAAGACGTTAAGGAATGGATGTCTTAAGTCATTTGTTCTTTTAGATACGGACCCTGACGAAATAGCCTCTACTATAATGTCCCTAAAATTAAATACCGCAGTAGGTCATGATGGCATTTCAACTACCTTCTTAAAAAGATACTCTGTAATCCTAACACCCGTCCTATGCCATATTGTAAATCTTTGCTTTGCCACTGGCACTTTCCCATCTTCGTTCAAACAGGCAATCATACATCCAATTTTCAAGGCTGGCGACCGTAACACTGTCAACAACTACCGCCCTATTGCCATTTTACCGGCTCTCTCCAAGATCATGGAACGCTTAATGAACAAAAGACTTATTAATTATCTAGAGTCCAATGCGCTGCTGTCCCAAAATCAGTTCGGCTTTAGAAAAATGAAATCAACTTCTTCTGCAGCTTTAGAACTTGTAAATGGAATAGTTGACAGACTTAACCAAAATAAGAAAGTCCTCACAGTATTCCTTGATCTTGCAAAAGCGTTTGATACGGTCCCTATCGCCTGCCTTATTTCTAAACTTGAAAACTTGGGTGTTAGAGACACGCAGCTTCAACTCTTTAAATCTTATCTCACAGATCGCTCACAAAGAGTGAAAATTGAGAAATATATAAGTGAAGAGCTGCCTATTTCATATGGAGTCCCACAGGGCAGCGTTTTGGGCCCTACCCTATTCCTGGTCTACATAAATGACCTTTGTCAAACCACCTTACCGTCAGGAAAAATTATTTCCTTTGCCGACGACACTGCCATTACCTTCTATGCCGACTCATGGTCACAAATACAAACTACAGCCCAAAATGGATTCAATACCATCTATAAATGGCTTATCTCACACTCACTGACACTTAACACGTCTAAAACAAAACTCATCACATTCTCACTTAAATCCTCATCACAACCGATAAGACCAATTATTCTACAAGCACACACCTGCTACACACCCAACTGTAACTGTCCATCGATAACTTCTACCGATACTATCAAATACCTTGGGATCACACTTGACAAGCACCTTAATTTTAAAACACACATCATACACCTAGCAAATCGAGTACGAAAACTCATCTTCATTTTTAAAACACTTAGACACATTGCCAATACTCACATCATTCGTACCGTGTATTATGCTATGTGTCAGTCAATTATTTGCTACTGTATCACAAGTTGGGGTGGTGCCGCTAAAACGCTTTTAAAACCACTGGAGGTAGCTCAGAGAGCCGTACTTAAAGTTGCTACTTTCCGCCCTATACGTTATCCCACTTTCGAATTATATCAAAACTGCAACGTTCTTACGGTTCGACAACTATTCATACTAAATTCTATACTCCAGCAACACACTCAAGCTCCACACACACATGATCACACTAAACCTACACGAAGAATAAAAATGTATACCACACCTCACCCATACTTTACTTTCACAAAACGATTCTTTTACTACCTAGGGCCATTTCTGTATATTAAATTAAACCAAATCTTTCCGATACACAAATCCTCTTATGCTTCAATAAAAACTCAAATTACTAAATATCTCATCAAGAAAAACTATATTGAAACGGAAAATTTAATGACACCAAAAAGCCTTTTTAACTCCATAATTCAATAGACACACATACACTTCACACACACCCACACACACGCGCACACACACACACACACACACACACACACACACACACACACACACACACACACACCATTTAATGTAATCTAGTATTAAAATTATATACCTATGTACCTTTTCTTAATTTTGTGGAACTCAGTAAAGGATTGTTCTTAATACAGGCTATTTGAGTAGCCTAGCTAGAACGTCTATGACCATAATGTAAAGGCTGTATATTTATGAAATAAATTTATTATTATTATTATTATTATTATAGTATGAACGGAAATAAAAAAACATGCTACTGTAATGTATCTTTATCCTGCCAAAACCATGGGTACCTCTGTGGAACTCCATTGATCACACGGCCAAAGACAAGCCGCTCTAAAAGGCATCCGGCGGCGACTGCTTCCGCGTGCACGCACCTTTAATGAACTAAAAACACAACGTTAGAGTGTTTGTACACTGTACGTAACTGCAGTTAAGTGACTTGCGTATTTACGGCCAATATTAAGCATATTTTAAACAACAAAACTAGTATTCAGTTGGTCAAAATTAAATTTTTTAGATATCTGATTATATCATCCCGCAGTTTCACCTGCGTTAATGGTCACTGCTCCGCTCCTATCGGTCGTAGCGTGATGTCATATAGCCTATAGCCTTCCTCGATAAATGGACTATCCAAAACTAGAAGAATTTTTCAATTCGAAATAGTAGTCCCTGAGATTAGCACGTTCAACCAAATAAACAAACTCTTCAGATTTATAATTTTAGCATAGATGTAAAGTAAAAAGTAAAAAAAGAAATGTAGACACGTTCATTTAAGATGCCCAAGAGAACATCTTCTAAAATATAAAGACTGAAACCAAGATACTCAGGTCAATATGTCAATGCCATACTGCATAGAACAACTCGACGCAGAAGAATCACAACAACATCAAAATATATAATATCATTCTAATTCTAATCTGTTTCCAAGATCGATATTTTGTGGACGAAAATTTTTGTGTCCAAGAATAATGGAATATTTACAAAAAATCTATAATTTTTCCTGAGTTGTTCTACCACACAAGCGAAGGAGCATATAAAAGCTAGTATACAAAATGTTTATACCTAAGGTAGGGTGATTAGAATAAGCTTCCTAGAGAGGGCTTATCTCAGCTTGATAAGCCTTCTCAGAGCCTTAGAAGATATTATAAATGTCTCTTGAAAACTGCCTCAAATATTTTCAAGATATTTTCACCGCTAACTGGTCTAGATGTATCGCAGCTAAATCGTCCCTCATACGAATCACATCAGTGTCGTAGCATTGTAATAATCGTTTGTTTTTTATTACGTGGAAATAGGGTCTAAACGACGCGGCGTCTATCTGTTTTTGTTCTTCTCCAACGAAATGAGAAATGGGGTATGAATGAATATTTTATACGTCATTACTGTGGGACTATATACGAAATATTTTTGTTTTGAGGAAATATGAAAAATCACTTTTTCGCCGGGCTGAATAAAATACATCTTACTTCTTTAAACATATATACTGTAAGCCTTTGAAAGGGTAAAAGGCGTACATACCGTGCTTATATGTATACAAGCATGTGATCAATTAATGCATATCGGTTATTTGCCATCCTTAGTGATATAAAATTAAAATGAGATTTTAGAGAGTTAATTTTATATTTGTGATATACGCGCCACGGGCGACCCTTTACTAAAACTTTAATGGTTTAAGGTTGTCAAAAAAAAAACAAAATTACCAGCAAGTGAGTCGTGGGCTTGTTTAAAACCTTCACTACATATTATAAAACAAAGTCTCCCGCCGCGTCTGTCTGTCTGTTCGCGATAAACTCAAAAACTACTAAACGGATTTTCATGCGATTTTCACCACAAGATAGAGCGATTCGTGAGGAAGGTTTAGGTGTTTAATTTGTTAAGGTTTTGTTTAAATTGCTTGAAATATGATGATGATTGTTGAAGATATTTCTGTTACCCGTGCGAAGCCGGGCGAGTTGCTAGTAGTTGTATAAAAAAGACTGATGCGGTCCAGGAAACGTCAGTAACGTGTGATTGCGATTAATGACGATGTCCGCTTACCATCTTACGAGCCGCATAATTTAGACTATCGTTACTACTCCTATAAACTTTTTATCAGCCTTTTTTTACCTGTCTCACTGGGCACGGATTTTCTCTCAGCAACGGTGGTTTTCTGCGGATTAGTAGACTTTATAAGCATTTGAGAATATTAATTGGAAATCTCAGTTTGGCTGCCTTAATAATTAAACAAAAAAAATATTTCCCTCTCAAAAGACTTGTTCGACATTTATTTCTTCGCGACTTAACAATCAATAACCATTTTAAATAACATTCAACCTAAGGACTGGTTTACACGTGAACGCATCCCTAATCCCGTGACGAGACGCTCAAGAATTGTGTTAAGGACTTTACTTGTACCTTTTATTAAAGCTTTGCACTTTAAAAAACCCTTACCTTTACAACAATAAGATATAATTTTCAATGGTACAGATGTATTAGGAAATTTGACAATACAGTTTCGTGGTTACGTTTCCATTAATACAATTTGCAGTTATGGTGAGCTTTATGTGAAGGGAGTAAGACAGGTTTTTCTTGTGTGAGTCGTAGTTTTTCTGTTGGTTGGTAAGTGAATCTTTTAGGATATTGAATGCCGGAGTAAGCGAGGGATGTTTAACCGTATTTGCGGGTAACGATTTACCTTGTTAAGTTTTGTGTGCCGTGTAATGTGGTTCTTAGGATTATATTTTTACTAAAATCCTCGGGTGGCTCATAGCAAAATATTCTTTTAAATAATGATGAATATTAAATGTTTACTTTCGTTTAAAAAGCGGAATTTGGAAAAGTCTCAAACATGCAGTATTCTCTAAAGTCTCAGCTACATCGTTAGGAGACGTTAGAAGCCATCTAAATGGATATAGTAGGAATTAGGGAACAATGATATGAATGATATGATTATACGTATATGTAGGTATTGGTTATAATAACTACATTGTTGGTATGTAACGTGAATGTGTCACGAAACTTTTCCAAAAAAGTTCTTGCGATGTAGTTTATATTATGGGATCTTCTATTAAATTGTCGTGGGGGTAAATCTCCGCCAATAGAAACAGAGACGTCACTTTACCCCTCATAATCAACAACATAATTTAATTAAATAATAAATAAGTAATTTTTTTCTAAAATTTGAAAGAATTTATGTTCTATTTAGACACAGCAGTTTACACCTAAAGCCATATTCTCGCTGTCTCAGGTGTCGTGTATACTCAGACCGAGCATTCAGATTGGCTCTTAAACGTTCTGGAATATAATGAAACAAGATAATTTGGACACATCTGTTTTCGAATTTTAAAGCTTCGCGAGGTGATACTACTTAATGTGAATTGGTTTTAAAAATGTATTATTATTGCGCTGGTTTTATTTTGATTTGATAATACACTTTTAATTTTGATATTCATATTTATCACAATATGTTAACAGTGGAGAGTGAGTTATTAAGCCACGTTCAGATGACGGGCGTTGGACGCGCGTTTTGCTACCGCGTTGATTTATGCGCGTCAACAAGAACACGCATTTTGTTCAAGTCACAAACGCGCGTTTTGTTCTGACGCTTGCTTGTGTAATTTTACTGAGCCTTTACTGAGTTTAGTTTGTTTCGTGTAGCCTAAGTTTAGGATATAAAGTTATAAAGTGGCTTTCAGTGAGTCTGGATGTTAAAACGGATGAACCCAGTATGGCCGTATCTTCTTGTGTTGCTGTTTCTGACGTCGATATAAAAGCACTAAACACGAAGCTGTTTTTACGTCCATCTTCGACGGATACAGAATTCGTATTGAACTGCGACAACGCTCGTAGAACGCTCGCTATGTAAACACTGTACAAAAAACTAACGCGCGTTTGACGCGAGGCCACTACCCGTCATCTGAACGCACTTTAATTCGACAAAACTCATATGTCCCTAAATATTGAAAAACTGTAAGTCTAACTAATTTAGGAATATATGCTTTTTGATTAAAAATCACATATTACTAAATGGTTACATTGACAAGAGTCATTATTGCAAATTTTATTTTTTATATTCTGCAAGTTGAAAAATAATAAATGTTTGAATTTGAGCGAAAGTAGACTCTCAAAAAGATCTACTTTACAAAATAAAATATCATATTTTTAGACATTCTCCGATAACGATATGTCCAATTAAAATAACCCATCGCAATATTTCTTCAATTAATTAACGTTATTATTCTAAATCGTTCAAACGTTACCCTTACGCACTGCATCCCTTGCTCGAGGGTGAAAAGCATGCTGCCGGGGTGAAAATAGGTCATGCAGACATCGCCTTTAATCTGTTTAATTAACATGGAAAAAAAGGTTCGATTTCGCCCCCTGGGGTTACAGCTAATGATGTGTTAATCATAATGGCATGGGTATATTGTGAAAAAATTCTTCACTCGAGGGAATATGCATTATTTTCATTCTAAATATTATTTATGGAAAACATTTATTTGTCTAGGATATTTGTTTTGCTAGACCCGATTTAAGCATAGCTTCGCCTAAGCGTTCACGAGCACTAAAGACATAGTTATTTTTTCTCCGCTGGTGTTAAACTGACAAATTAATAACGACGCTTATTAAACACATTGGAAAACATAGACCTAGACGTTGAAAACAAATTGCAAAATTCTTTTCATTTTAAAAGACAACTAGAAAAAATTAAATAATTAAACATCTTTCTTGATAAAAGGAGCACAAGGCCTTGCACAAACAACACCAGTGCTGTCTCTTGTAATTACGTTGTTTCAGTGGCTCATCTTCAATAAAAAAAATTGTATGACATTTCTCTTAAAATAGTAGAAAGACTTAATCAATATACGATTCTTCCTAACCATGTTTTTACTCTCTAATTTACATGTCACTTAAAAATAGAACTATATATTAAGTAAGCGAATACATCATCTTGTACTGATGTTTAAAAAAATCTACCGTAGTACGATAAAAAAGTAAAATGACTACTTACTTTGCTTGTCAACTACATATCATTTTCCACTCATCTTCACACAGGATTAAATCGCAAACAACTTACCACCAAATTCAAATGGCACATCAAAATATATTCCTCAAACGAAAAACCACATAAGCGTAACAATAACAAATTCGGGATTTTTGCAAAGGGATCTTCAGATCGTCGCGCGTCAGTGGGTTTATGACAAATTGCCTGTCCTCAACCCTTGCAGGTATGTATGATTTATTGTGTGAATACAATAGAATACTGAATAGTCCTATGGAAAAGTTAAAGTGTAGTTTCAAATTATGTAGTCGAAATTGTTAAATCACGTAAGTAGGTCGTTGTTTAAAAATAATAATGGCTTTCTAATACGGGAACGGTAATAATATGGATGTTTGGAAAGTATGTTAATGAGCCCGAGAACTATCGTTGCGCGATGTAGAACCAGTAGTTACGAAGTAGTTCGATTTATCTACGCTAGATGGTGCTTAAGTATATTCATTGTATAAGAATGACGCCACACTAATATTAACTAATGCTTATCTGTGTTAGGTGGCTAATAATCTGCTAATAGGTGTTGTAGTCCAGGACGCGTCATAACAATCTTTCTTTACATGTCTATATTGCTTTAAGGAATGTTAGAGGTAATTAATTATTGAAGTTTATGTTAAAACTTAGGTTGCGAAAAAAAAGTATAAATTTTTTTGGAGAATATTAAAATTATTATACGTAAAAAAATTACACATATTTTTTGGCTCAGAAAATCACATAATCAGTTTGTGTGTAGCCAAAAAACTAAAACGGTGCATATCATTCGATTATGTTACACTATAATTCAATTACAACTCCCTTTTTTCGGATTTATCCGATTTTAGTACGATTTACTTCGATTCACCAGAAATAGTTACGTTTAAACGAATTTCGGGGAAACAGGATTATGAGGGGTGAATATATTTCCCAAATTTCATTATATTAATGTATTTTAGATTTCATGTCATTTTGTTTGATTGATATTTGAGTATATAATATAGAGAACAGCTGTCTAAAGACCCAAGGATTGTTAGTTTCAAACGTTTCCTGTAAGAAATCATTGGGTTGCTATTTATACATAATTATGCTGCATTTATATGCTTTATATTTTGCAGGATGTCGTTTGAATGCTTGTATGTATGTTTGCGAAAATAATCTTTCGAGAATATAATCGATAACTCTCAGTACGTTACAGAAAATGCCTACCTAAATTATACCTACAAAGAAAACTAAATGGTTTACACAAAATACAATTTATTAAAATGTCCACATTTAAATGTCTTACATAGAAGGCAATATGAAAGGAATTAGTTAACACGGTTCATTTTAAAACTTTTACCTTTCTTAGACAAACTTTACAATGGTTATTAATTAGTGCCAAACAAAGTAAAATTAATATCAGGGGCAAATAAGAAATCAAACAAACTTTGATTTAATCCTTCAACAATGTCATGTTCAGAAGCCCCCATTTTTGATACCAAATCATTAAGTTCATTTACAATGACCATTCTAAGTGCAGCAGTGTCATTATTACTATCACTTCTAAGAGCAGTGGTGTCATTATTATTCAATTCTTGAATGGCGTTGATATTAATTGCTGCTGTAATAAGGAGGAGAAACCAAATAATTATATCCATGATACAATGTAGTGTAAGCGCCAGCTGACGCACTATAACGCTTAGTAGACCCTCGTGGATATCGTAGTAAGGTGTATTGTAGAAATACAAACGCAGTCACATACAGGATGTGTTATCTCCACAGCGGCTAATATCGTAATAATTTATATTTTACTTGTAAATATCTCTTGCTTATAACAGGACTTTGTATTTGATATTGTCTTGAAGCAACGCTGACGATAAGGTATTTAGGTTGAATTCATAAACAGTATTTCCTCGGTCAATATCACTTTTTTCCTACAATATATCACAACAGATATTTTTAAGTAAAATCACTCTGTCAGTCGTGCACGTTTTCCGTTTCCTATAGTTCCATAAGATAAATTATAAAGTGCCGAACCAACATATGAAAAAAATTAAATACATTAAAATATGATCTTTATATTGAATATAACACAGATTACAATTCACCATCTTAAGAGTTCATAAAGAAAGACGTTTAACGACGTTTACGCCAACGCATTTGCAATACAACTGATGTTATAAGTTTTATTATTACGTAAATAAATGTTTACGAAAATTAAATAATACAATAGAGTATAACAGTGACTTCATTTATTTTAAAATTCTTCTGTTTATTTTAAAATATCTGACATCATCTACTAATCATGCGTACAATAAAATTGCTGCCTTTGCTTTAAATTTTATTATAAAAAATTTATAATCAACTTTTTTAAATTTCGAATGAGTAAAGATATTTGAACTTTGCGATGAGAATGCGGTTTAGTCTAAGTGATTGTTAGGAAAGTAAAATTCGGAATTCAAATTCCTACGCGTCACGGATTCTTCACGAATTTACAGCATGTAACAACGCAAAACAACAACAAATTGTAAATGAGTGGACTCATTTATTTATTGAGATTTGTGTGTACAATCTGGCAAAAGCCGCACTGTTTACAAAGAATTGCAACTGCCTGTATCTAACAATATAAACGGATGAATGTTGCATGACGTTTCCCGCGCTGATATTATTTACCGCCCCCGGCTATAAACCTGTCGCCGATGAAGACAAACGGCTATGGACAGTATGGACATTGGTCGAAGCTTTTTTGCTTGACCATACTTAAGGTCATTGGTGAAGAATTATAGATGATATTGTCCGGTAGCCGGAAACCTCGAAAAAAATAACGAAAAAGATTCGGGTCTTTTTTGGAATGTATGGCATTAATTGAGAGACGAAAGAAGTAAATCTTACTGCTGTTTGTTTATATTTATGAGTGATATTTTTGTTACCAATATGTGTGGGACTCAGACTCAGTTAGATATACAGATCTTTTAAATAAACCTTTTGCCAGGATTTGATCGTAACAAGAGGTTCTATAATACTACTTTGAAAACGTCCTGAGTGGTGGCGAAACGTTTTGCACTAGATTTGGACTTAACAAAGAAGATATTAGTTATGAGTTGGTACGATATGCAGATACATTCCGTGTGGAAGTCCCTTCAGTATACATACACAGCAAAAAACACATTATGAGGTAAAAAGATTTGACTCAAAGTAAAAGGATGAAGAGGGTTTTATCCGGTCGAGGTATTCGTATGTTCTTTTTATGCAGCAGTCTTTAGCTCTTTACAAGTCTGACGTGAAGCGGGAACAAATATATTTAGTCACAAACACTTGCACACATAATCTTTCGCAGTCATAGTATTAGTAAATCCCGTCTAGTAGTTTCAGCGAAGAGAATAACGAACATACTACTGCACACAATCACGGAGAAAACAAGAATATAAAAGGCACAGTTTTATCTAAATTACAGGCGTATTACATCGACGTCCACTCAATCAAAACATCTATAAAAATGTATTATGTTCCCAATATTTGTAACAAGTTTGAATGATCTATTACACCACCCCACAACATACGTATGTACGTAATTATATATATTGAAGGGTCGATCTGCTTGAGTGTCATTGTGAACACTCAAAAATGTCTCGGGGATTGAGACAGATGGCCGACCAAGAAGCTCTTGAAAGAAATTATCATTTTTTGTATCATTCATATACGCGGATAAAAGAAATATAATCTGAAATGTAATGACTTCAACTCTAACTTTACAAACAATATATATAGAAAGATTTAGTGAAACAAGGCATACAACTTATGTCAATAAAATATCATGTCCAAAAGACTAGTTCTCAAACTCAATCTAGAGTGAGGTCTGGTGATATTAACAATCTGTGGTATTTTGAGTGAGTTGTTGACGTGGCGTGTTGACGTATCATAGACCACGTTTAGTAAATAGGTTAAAGTAATTATACACAATTTTGTGCTTTACTGTCTATCATACATCATGCCTATAACACAAGCATATATATTAACGAGGGTTGTACACAATGTCCCACAAAAAGGTGGACTCTCAGCATTTACTGCGATGGGCGTGGCCCACGCCAGCACTGATTTTCAGTGCCCACCGTAGTTGTCGACCTGACGTCGACAGATGCAATTACCACTTCATATTTTTAAGAAAAGAATGTGTGTTTTAATCTCACCTTTTGAACTAATTGTCTTGGTAAGTAATTTTTTAAATTAAACTAAAATATAAATATAGGATAGCTCCTTGTGTTTGTCAAATGTTTTAGTGTCTGAAGTCCAATGTTTAAATATTATTTATATAGGCCAATAATGAGTGTGATACTTGATAACTTGTGTCAGATTCGAATAAGGTTACAGATCTATATGGTTTTAGAGGAAGCTTGAGCAGGTACATATCTATATCACAGTAGGTATGTGTTTGAATCCTGGTCCCCATTTGGGAAAGTACTTCTATACTATACAATACAGCTGCCAAACAGAATTATTAGCGCTGTGTTACAATACAACTCGAATATTGGAACTGTATAGGCATTCCGAGCAACAGTCGAGTTACAAGTATGCGACCCTGACCTGCTGGAGCTGTTACTTCCCCAATTCATCCTTGACGGCAATAGGCTTGCCCCCTATTACGTAAGTGGGACTAAATTGTAGTTGGCTAAATGTGGGTGTTTAATACGTCTCTGCCTACCCTTTGAGGGATATAGGTGTGGGTTTATGTATGTATGTATAGGCACCGGTAACCACTTACCATTACGTAATTATGTTACGCAGGGAGTGTGCTTGTACGACGCCAGTATTAAAATAAGTTTACAAATTATTCTCTGTTTGTCGTTTACAGTCCAATCTTTGTTTTCAAGAAACTTTTTCTTATAATTGTCTAAATACGTGTAGGTGTATGTAGAGATTTTCTATGTTCAACAGTTCAGATTTAAGAGAGTTAATTTTTTTTTTCTTAAAAAGACACCGCATTAGGAATATTCCTGTGTCGCGGGGGGCTTCACAAACATTCAAACAACGGACACAAAGAACACCCAGATTCGATACAACTACTTTGTTAATCACACAAATTTTTGTCCCGTGTGGGGTTTGAAACCACAACTATCGGCGCGGCGTAGTGGCAAGGTGACCACTTTAAACCATTGCGCCATCCGTGCAGTCAAACAATCACTGTCATACTTCATAGAGTTAAAGTAGTCACGAACATGACTGAATAAGTCAACCACTACCACCATGTTTGATTAGACATAGTATTTGATATAGATCTAAATATATTTTTTCCTCTTTGTATAAGCTTTAACTTATGGTCTATAACTGAATTACAAAACAGTATTAAGTTTTAATTGATTAAAATATTAATTCAAATCCCTATGGCATCCCGCATATATGAGTGCCATTTTACCCAAGTCTTATTTGCATATAACATATTCTGACGTATCTCGGCACGTGCCCACTGACGTTTCACGCAGATTACATTTATTTTCAATCTTCATTCTTGATTGAATGCTGAGATTTGCATACTGTTAGTATTTTTTTTAATAACTGTCAACACATGCTTGAATCGTCACGGTAGTCCTGTAAAAGGTTTTAACAGAATTTATGTGACGGTCGATGTGTTTATTATATAGCAAGGATATGCAGTCAGTTTTCATTTGTATAAATCTGGTCTCACACTTTATCAAATATGACCTGGTTGCCCATTTGATTCGATTGATACGTTTTTTTAGTAATTAGTGGCTAGTGATATCCGTAGGGCTAATACCTCCTTTCAATGATTTTTCTTTTAATGAAGGATAATTTTTTGTAAGGTTCTTTTCAAATGTGACGAACATGGGTACCGTTCCTGAAAAGAATAAAAGGAACCCTTATCGGATAACTTTTTCGTCCGTCTGCCTGTCTGTCAAGACCCTTTTTCTCAGGAATGTGTAGAGGTATCAAGTTAAAATTAACATCAAATACTTGTTTGCGGTTTCTTGCAGGTGTAAAAAAAAACAAGCTTCTAAGTCAACGCAATCGAAAGATAAGTTAAATCAAATCCGACAGGGTACTTCTCATTGACCAAGAATCATGAAATTTTGCGAAAATCAAGGTTAAGAAAAAAGATAAAGTTTGGAAAATTGACTGTGACGTTGACGTGAAAGTTAATATTGTCTTTCAATAAAACGGGCAAAAACCTTCGAGAACCGATTCCCCAAATCGATAAACTATCTACAAAAAAGTTTGTATGAAACCCTCAGAGCGCGAGTCAGACTCCGGTCAGTCAGGTCCGGTTTCTTTTTAATATACTAAGAACTAATCTGATTAAATCGCGGTCAGGCCCCTTCCAAATATGAAGCAGCTTACTTGTACACACGTAATGTATGTTTTTAAGTAATTAAAAACCTTAGAAGCTTATGAGCGTCACCGAGAATATAAGCATGGTAGCATCCTAGGCAAATAAAATATAAGTAGATAGAAGAAAAAATAAACATTATAACGATTTGCGTTAGTCACAAGTTTTCTTTACAAAGACCGATAAGCCACCAAACATGGTATGGATAGCTAATTCAAATGTATAAATTAATGAGAAATAAAATCCCACATCTATTGATATACACAATGTCCATATTCTACCCTAATTATGGAGTATCGTGTTGCTAAAACAAAACATGGCATACGACACCGCTTTTAAAACAACCAATGATTTTTTTATAACATAATTGCTAATTTGCCTCGTCCCTGCGTTCCCTTATTCCCTGTTCAAAATAAGGTCGCTTGTATATACAACGAAGCAGTCATTTATAGCTTTGCAAAATAAATAATTCTTACTTGATTTTTATTTATACTAACTTAAACTCTCTTAACTAAATTCTTAATTAAAAAATGAAAAAAAAAAATCTTAAATTCTTGTACAATATTTATAACTTCGTGACTTCTAAAGACAATTATGTTTCCAATAATTAGTGCCAAAGAAACAATTTTTGTCGTGTAGAAGAAAATATATTACACAAAGACAAATAGTAACTTACGCGTGATCCGAGAATGTTCTTACCTTTATAGAACGGCAGGATAACGTGACGACGTGAGTAGTATTTTGATACTGAGTAGTATCTCACTTCCTTGAAAAGGTCTTGAAATATACTCTGCTCAGTTGATTGGCTGTAATTTATTATTTCTTTGCTTTATAAAATATCGTACTACTATCTTTGACCTACAATCAAAATAGGTTATGTGCGGTAATGAATGAATCCTTAAGAGAGAGAATATTGTTCTCTTTTTTTTGAGTTCCTGCGACGTATTTGACACAAATATTGACGTACCTCAAAGTATTCTATAGCTATCAGAGGAACACTCTCCTTAATATATCCTATTGTTAAAATTTCAGGATTATCTCTCGCTACCTGATGAATTATTATTTCTTTTTCCTTCCTTATTTTTGTATGAATCTGTTCTAATTATTTCCTCTTGAATAAACAAAGGGACTTCAAAATGTTTCAGAGTGCAATTGTCGTTAAATAAAATTGCCACTTTTCGATTATTTACGTGCACATTGTGAAAAGTAATAGCTGTAATGTTCGCAGCTTTGTTTATAATATGGATGTTTAAAACTATTGCTAGGTTTAAAAAAGCTGAGTTCTGATACTGCTTAGAGGACCGTGGGTCTATTACCGACTAACATCCTTACCATAGAGTTTTGGCGTACCTAATCACCTTGTAGTGCTGGCTGACTACTATTTAAACGAATTTGTTTTAAGATTTTTGTGTTTCAGACAGTATAAATATAATAGCTTTTGGGTACAAGTTTTTCCGAAAACTTGGTATGTCAATAGCTGGAAACCTGTATTAGCAGATAGGCTACTTTTTATCCCGATATTCCCACAGCATCGAGACTTACGCGGGTGAAACCGCGGGGCGCAGCTAGTATTCTATAAGTACTTCCTGGGCTAAACGGCTTTCGTTCAAGCAGAAATGAGTCAAGGATGTTGAGCAAAGTAGATCTCTGCTTGATTGATTAGAGACGCCCGACTGGTTTAATATACAAAGAACACTTCACATCAGTGAAAGCAACAACACGGTTTCGTGAGTATTTATAGTATTTTTATGAACCGTGTGTTTGTTTCCAACTTATTTATTTAATATCAACAACTTTACTTCTTTGCGAATGTCTTTATAAATCCAGTCGACTGTTTATCAAAAAAAGTTTTCATACATTTTGTAACGTTGCCAAATCACATAACAATAAATATATTCTAATAAATAGTGACCAAGTAGCTTTAACACAGAATTGCCACGATACAATTTCCTTTAAAACAACGAATTAAATACATAAAGAACATCATTCATCTATAATTCAAAGTGTATCACCATGGACAAACGGATACATCTCGACACTGATGTATCACTTATCCCTAGCAAGGTACTGGGGTCGCGGTAATCCGAGGACATCTTCACAATTACTTGCCCTTACGCCCGACTCAATATTGTATCACAAAAGGAATTTCGTGAACTTTAAGAAAGCAAACTGCTGGATGTGCCTTTATATTACTTTCTTTTAACTAGAAACGTGAAAACCAAACATAAGGCCTTGCAGTTCCGTCCTATGCGCAAAGTACTTGTTGTGTGCACTTCTTTGATTTTGTTTTTCTGTGGTCATAATCTTAATTGCTGTTATTTGCGTCGTCACTAATTAAATAATTAGTTAATTTGTTTAAAGAAACAAATCATTTAAAGGTTAAAGTTGTGCGGTGCCACTAAAGTAATTTGGAAATAGAATAAACAATTTGAAAGTGAAAAGAAATTATAGTAACCCTTGGGGTTCTTTGTAATCTACTAATTTTTAAACTTTCGCGTTCGATGATATAATATTATTTACGTATTTACGGGAATTAATGCGATCACGGCAAGTGCAACCTGGTCGAAACGTCAGGGAATTCAGAAGTATGGAATACCTTTTCGTGATCGCGTTAATTCCCGTAAATACGTAAATTCTTTGTGGTCTATTATGAGGAGAGCCATGCTTCACCACGTATGGCCCGGCTCAACCGGAGTGATACCACAGACTCACAGAAAACCGACAAAGAAGCAATGCGTTCATTGCTTTTCGCCGAGTGAGGTAACTTTTCCCTTCTTCCCCTACTCCCACCTTAAAGGCCGGCAACGCACTTGTGACTCTTGAGTTTCAGATGCCCATGGGCAGCGGTAGTCATTGACCATCAGGTGACCCGTCTCTTCGTTTGCTCTCTATAACATAAAAAAATATGTGAAATCATTTTAGTGCGATTTAATTTGATGCCACTAAATTGCCTTTACTAAATGGCATGTTTCTATTCAGCAGTACAGTTAGAAAATACTTGATCTGAATTTTGAGTTACTTGAAATTACTTATAATAAATTTTCTAAAACGTCACAAGTAAGGTTTGTCTTATCCAGTACTTTATTTCTTTGTACAATAACAATAAGGGTCCCTCTGTTCACGATTTATTGAGTGTTGATTCAATCATAGATTTCTTTTTAAAGTTCCTTGTATGGAAAAGAATTTAGGATTGTAATGACCGATATTGTTGATTTTAAAGTTTAGTACTTTTGGCGTATGTAAGATTTAAACTGTAAAACTGCCTCGGCCAAAATTACAGAAAATAACTTATTTGATCATGGGTCCTTATAACATACATTTGTTTAATGTAGGTGTGACCGACAGTCCCCTTGGCAGAGTCTGCATGGAGGCACAAGAGACGGCCGTACTCATCCTCCTGGAAAGCAACTGGTGTGGTAAACTATCTAGGAGTTGGGTCACGTAAAATAGGCATACAACAGAAGTCGAGTTGTGGAATATAACCCGTGAATACCTTATCATACCATGATTGATTTTATCTAACACTAGCTTTTGCCCGCGGTTGTTAATTTGACTTTGATTGATAAATTTTAGTTTTAGACTTTTAGTTTTAGCTTCAAAGAATATACTCATACTTATAGAAAAAATATTATCTACAAAACTTCTTTATAGACAATATTATTCACGAATCTATTAGTTAGTGAAAAAACCACCAAACTACTGTGCGAGTTTACGCGTGAGCAAGCTACGTACAATTGTCTATGTAAGAAACACTTTTTTCTCAAGTCTATTACCGCAAATTTGAGTGTACTAAAGTTTTGTTTATAGTCATTGTAAAGCAGACTTTGAGTGAAACTGTAATCGTTTGAATTTGAACGTCGTTCGGAATTAAAGGTATTCACACTTTTTTTTTTAGAAAAGACTACTAATAACGTGGGTCACACATTACTAGTATTCTTGTTAACCCCTCCAGCTAAGCTAAATGCTTGTGTTAGGATTGGGTTCACGTCGGTAGTGCACTGTAGTATTACAAATACAACTCCCCCTTGTGCGCACCCAGTTAAAATTTTGGCGTCCAGTATATCGCGATGTAACGCTCAAACTTCGCAGCACCATAACAGTAGTAGAATAAGACGATGGTTTCAATGAATTTAGAATTGCGAGGATTATTAGTGACTGTTCGGGCGTCTTCATCACACATCGGCAGATCGTCACCGGGTGCGTAGGAGTTCGGCCATCGCCCGCGCGGCGGGCACTCTGCTACCGAACACGACACACGGCACACGCTTACATATTTTCTATTGTCGTTCCGAATTAATTGTATTTCTTTTGTTAGTCACAATATACCAGTTGTTATACAGTCCACTGCATATCATTTACGGCTGACCTAACAACAGTGACATCATCCGTTTTGACCACCGTGTCTATCGAAGTAAATGTCATTTCTTCCTCTTTAAAAATGATCAGCAGCGTACGTATTGATAGCTGCAGCTTCATCATTTTCCGGCATAACTGTGGCCCTTTGGTTGTGAGAAACAACCAAAACTTTTTTATATTAATTCCTGAACTGCATACAAACTTTCCAGGATGGTTATCATTCCGTCAATTACCGAAACTCTTTCCCTCCTAAGTGTATCCTTATATTTTTCAAGAGTTTGAGGATGTTAACCTGAGGCCACTTAAGACATGACTTAATTTCATTGGCTCTGGTTCTTTTAGCACTACTGCTAGAGTCTGTCTAAAATCTCCAGCCAGCAACACCACTTACGAAAGAGGAAGTACAAAAGAGTATACGAAAGAGAAAATCAAAAGCAAACCACTAATCCAGAACACGAAGCTAAATCTCAAAGCAAGAATTCAAATCAATTGAATTTATTGGTCAAATTCGTCTATTCATCAATCAATAAGTATATCCATTAACAATTTATATGTATCGTATGTGCTGTAACAACAAAACGTAAGCTCGTTTTAAAATACCACTAACGCCATCTATCAGTAAGGATTGGAACTTATAGATCCTGATCTGAAGAACAAACATAATAAGTAATACGCATTTTAAAATACGCCATCTATTGATTCATATTGAAACTAAATATGTTATTTAATCCTGCTATCCTACTAATATTATAAACGTGAAAGTTTGTGAGGATGTATTGATGTATGTATGTATAGATGTTTGTCCACGCCAAAAGTACTGAGCTGATTGCTCGAAACTTGGGATGTAGATAGCTGGAGACCTGGATTACCATATAGGCTACTTTTTATCCCGATATTCCCACGTGTGAAAACGCGGGGCGCTACTAGTTTTAGATAAATTATGACTGCAGCAAACTGCAGCATTCCTATGGCTTTTCCTGGAGTTTGTTAATTAAAATGCAGTATTAATCTTACCTTTGGAATAAGTGCAATATTCGCATAATGGAATGCGTTTTAATGTTATACCTATTATAATATAGATTATATTATAATATAAATATATATTATAGAGAGGGGCTCGTGGCTAAGTGATAACTGAGTAGGTTGGCACATTACAAAGTTAAGTAATCCCTAGCCAGGTCAGTCTAAGATGGGTGACCATTCTTAACAAATTGAGACCCCTTCGTGCCTCGGAGAGCACGTTAAACCGTCGGTCCCGGGTGCCATAAAAACATCTGTGGCATTCGTTACGGGTAGTTGGAGCCCTAAAAAGTCAGACAACATGTCTAACTGCAGAACTTCGGTATCGCCTAGTACTTGGGTTGTGGAGGTCTGATGGCAGTCGCTTCACGCAAAATATCGAAGTTCGGCCGTATCGTAGTTGACTGAAAGCCGACCCCAACTTAGTTGGGAAAAGGCGCGGAGGATGATGATAAATATATATTTTATTTCTAAGAGTCTTTCCTAAATTCAAATGTATCGTCTATCATATAATAATGAAAGGTTTATGCACTAAAACACAAAACACCACTTTCAACAGTCGGGTTGGAAGTGAAAAAGTTGAAGAAAAATAAATTTGTCTCCCATTTTCTTACAAATATCAAAATGTTTTGCAGAAAATAGCCAACTTAAAGCTCACTTGCAGTCACCCAACAAAAGAGGAATTCATCATTCAAGACAAAACTATTGTAGAAAACCATTCCACCGAAGCTTAATTCTGAAACAGCGATACTTCAAAGGGGTCTGAAGACCGTTGTTGACTACTAGTTAATGTATTCCACGGTATTGTTTGTGGCAGACAGGATTACGTGGATATCAAATTGCTAGGTAAAAGGGATTGCTCTGGTTTGTCGATGTTTTAGTTACTTATAGTTATTAATTACCAAAATGTAAGATGAAGCAAGTGTGTATTATTAAGAGGACGGAATTATTATATTTTTATAAAAAGTGTATTTTTCAAATTCTCGCAATATACTTTTTGAGGGAAGAATTTAGAAAATATGTTACTGAAACATCTCTGTCTTTATTGTTCTAGTTTTTATTAGTGAAGTACATATTTATAGTAAATTCATAACTCTTTTTTTATGGGATAGGGGTAAACGAGCAGGCGGGTCACCTAATGGTAAGTAACTACCGCAGCCCATTGGCAACTGCAACTCAAGAGTCACAAGTGCGTTGCCGGCCTTTAAGGTGGGATTAAAAAGAGGACGGGAGTAGGTAAAGGGGCAAGGAGGATTAGGGTCTCCGGTAACCTCAATCACTCGGCGAAATACAACAGAGCATCGCTTTGTTGCCGGTTTCCTGTGAGGTCGTGGTATCCCTCTGGTCGAGCCAGAGGGATACCACCAGCCATACGTGCCGAAGCATGGCATTCGTAATAAAATGTTTCAAAATTATTTATAAGACCATGTTGATCCAAGTTTACGTCCAGACTGTTCCGTTGTAGGTTCTTAAGTAAAAATTTAGTCTAACTACATATTAAAATATAATCAAAACACAGCTTTATCTTAAAAATACGGTAGAAAGAAAGTACTGTACCTTATAAATACTACCCATGATTAAGTTCGAAATGACATCTAAAGTAAATTATAATTCACTGTATCTTATTATAATATTAATATTAAAATATACACCCATAAAGTGCCCAAGATCCTACACAAGAGGTACCCTTGTCAAAACACTTCCAAAATTTGTAATTCTAACCGTTACATCAACATCCGCAACTCCATTTACACCAAAACTATTCGCAGATAAAGGATGTCAAACTATAAATCCAAGGTTCCATCGACAAGACCTCTTACCAAGATTACCAATTTCTCGAGCTCTAGTTGGTCAAAGGACAAATTGCGATCCAAGATGGTAAATAATTAATTTGACTAATGGAACAGTTTGTTTGGTGACGTTGAAATTTGTCAAAACGAGACGGTATGAATGGCTTTTGAGATTTGACTGTGTATTGTTGGAGTCTGAGCCGGATGTCTGGAAAATGGAAAACGCGTTATTATGAACGTGTCTATTTCGACAGATTTAGATACTGATATATATATATTACTGTGTTTACGTTTTTTTATTGTGAATGTAAGTGTCGAACTGTGTCTATATCCTATCTAAACTCAACTTAAATTTGAGGCACACACCAGGCCCTGTACTATGGCAAGCAGACTGCTGATAAACATACTTATATATTATTAAATACGTATATATTATAGATAAATTACACCCAGACAGACCAAATGATAAAAATTATAAAAGAAGCCAGACACGTCCCTTTACAGGGAAATACAAATATATGATTGTAGTTTGTTTTGTAGAAGACCCATTAATGTGAGAGCAACTAGTCCGATAGGTGTTGTAAATATTTATAAAATCTGCTAACCATTTTTTTGGAACCACCCGGTTAGGATTCAGCGATGTTTTGAACAGCCGTAAAGTATAGAATTCACACAAAAAAACGCCTAGGATCCAGTTATAATTTAATATTAGTCTCCTAACATCGTGACTTACTTCAGCCACATGTGAATTCTACCGCCAAAAACTAAGTCATAAAGAAATAAAAGCAAGGGAAAATAATTTTGGAGAAAACATTTTATTTTCTATTTCCTTTAAACTATACGCAATAATGATACACTTGGGACATTTAGCAATACAATAAAATCCAAAATTCAGTGTAGAATCACTTCAATAAATCGAGCAACACTCATTGACGTACAAACTGCCTGTTTTGAATTTCACTAGCATTTGAAAACGAGATCTGAAGCACTTAGACATGGTTCGCTACATGACGAACATACTGACAAACTGTTTGCTACCCAAATATATATATAAATTGGTGTTTAAATAAAGAAGTTTTAGAAATATGATGATGAAATTCGAAAAGTGCCTATTACTTTTTATACCACTAAGTTTTCAAAGAAGTAGACGACTTGCCTGATGATGGGCACCAATGGCTATAAACACTTATAACACCGGTAGTATTACTTACGCATGGCCAGCCTTATCTTACCTTTGAGAGGACTTATTTGGCTCATATTCAGACTGCTGTCAATTCTGTATCAGGACCACAGTGACCTACGGAAACATGGAAAAGGAGAAGGCACCACCAGACTAATTTACCGTTACGGGTTCAATTCTATTATGGAGGTCTGATATCGGAGTCTAACACCTACGCTCTGGTTTTTTGTAATTTTTTAAGGACATTATATGTATATGTAGGTTTTATCGCGATGTATATATATGTTTGCCGTCGCCGTTTAGGCAACTTATATTTAGTTTACACACATAAAAATATAAAAGTGGACGAAGCAGCCTGGCCAGGTCGAAAGAAATTCATGAACTTAGGATCAACTTAATATAAATCGTAATAAATAAATTACAAATTATCATAACCTAAAAGTAACAAAGATCTTAAAACTTAAGGCACCGTGTGTCTCGAACATCTTCGGCCTATTGAGAGGCGTTTAAGAGCATCTCGCCATAACAATAAACTTCGGAGGGACGCTACATTTACATACGCATTGCCAGCTAAAATGTTTGACAGTTTGCAATAGATGTACTATTGTTC
This sequence comes from Callimorpha dominula, assembly GCA_949752705.1. Lineage (NCBI taxonomy): Eukaryota > Metazoa > Arthropoda > Insecta > Lepidoptera > Erebidae > Callimorpha > Callimorpha dominula. Next base: position 14,570,213 of record OX457011.1, read on the forward strand.
GACTTGGGGTAAGCCTTTGATGAATATGGTATAAGATGCTTATGTTAGATCTGTTCATATTCACGATGATTTGTTGAGATTGTTTAGGAATTCTCTATAATACAGGTATTATGATTCAGTGCTAAATATACTTCTGAACATGTACTACAAAAGAAAGTTTAATTAGCCTAGATTTTGAACAAAAAGGAAAGAAAAAAGAGAATCAGGAAGTCAGAAAAAAATAGTTTTCTGAAAAACTTACAATGAAATCTATGCCGTTTGTAAAATTCTAATCAAATATACTAAAATTAAGTAGTAGATTAGATATAATTAATGCAAAAAGACTAGAAACTTCTCCGCTTTAGCATACTAAAAAAAATATTTTCCATCTTCTAATTAATTAATAGTGCTGTGCCCGACAGGGTTCATAATTGTTACCTACTTTTAAGCCTACCACCTGTAAATTTATATTATGGAATGCAATAAATAAAATAAATATATGGTCATACAATCTAAAATAAACGTTTGTAATTTGAAGTTACATTTTAAGATCTTAACTTGCACAAAGCTTCGCATTAATTCAATATCTTTTCAAGACTTGTGACCAATTTTTTCACACACTTCACTCCATTCAACTGAATTGGGATGATCGATTATGTTTTCGACATTCTTATTGTTAATGCAATAGGGTATCAAATTGTATGTTTTAAGTTTTAACTTACAAAATATTTTGTTATTTTTGTATTTCATTCACATTCGGTGATCGGAAGCGATCGGTCAGGCGCGTGCTACCGATACATCAACAATTTTATCATTGTCATTCATTGTTAAGTTTGATGAGTTGATTCATTTTACTATTTGTGCTAGTTTTTCGTTGGAAATAAAATTTTATATAGTTATTTTTGTTTCTGGGGATAGATTCATAAATATTTTGCAGATATATAAAGTTGAATAAATATTTATATTTGTGGTAACAAAATTAAAAAAAATGCAACTATTAAATAAATATCTACATTAGCAAACTACTATATCATTTAAGTACAATTATGATAATTTGAGACATGCTACACATCGATGTCTAGACCCACACTAAGCAGAGCTGATACTGCGGTTTATTACATGGTATGGTACATGGGTACGTATTCGGATGCCTTTTTAGTTAGTTTCATACAAATCGAACTTATGAAATAAAAAATTATTCAAATTACGTTATACAAATAAGACAACTCTTAATCACGCTACCAAACCACAGAAAATACCTCATGAATTTCTGTATTAATACAAATACAGACAACAATTTAATAAATGAAACCTAACAAAATATACCTCTTGTTTCGCGTGACAGCAGAATAAAGTAAAAACACCAGCTATGTCGGCTCCAATAAACTGGAAATATACAAAACGGACATTAAACAAACAAGTGTAACATTTCAATCCTTTACAGCGAAGATTTAAAGCCCAAAATCCTGTAAATTTTAATTTTGATAGATGTGCGCGAATTCGCTACAATTACAAAATAGAAATGGTTTGATTTAGTTTACAGCTAGAAGCGATATACTATATATGATGTTAAAGAGGAAATGTAGAAATGGTTATTTTAATTATATTATTTAGAACGGTAACCAATAATAATATAAAGGAATGTTAACTAAACAGTGTTTATTTCAGTAAATTAGAAACTAGTCATACAAGTCCTTGTTATGCTGCTTTTTAACCGACTTCAAAAAAGGAGGAGGTTCTAAGATAATTGCCTATTCCTATTATTAATAAATTATTATTTCTTATATAATATGGTTGTTAAATTGTCTGCCCAAAATATATTTTCTACATCAATCTCATCCAAAATAAACATGGTAGTTACAAAACCACCATGTTCACAAAATATACATTTAAAAAAAAATTATAATTTAATATCTTTAACTGTATAATGACAAACAACAAGTATTTATAATTTAATTTATTTTTTAATTACTTTACATAATTACGAATCTCTTCTAGAATTTATATATCCCCAAAAATCCGGTCGGATTTGTCTGTCGCAAAGCTGAAACACGGATCAAGTGAGCTTACACGGACTGCGACGCGCGAACCGTTTACGCTAATTGCGATACGATGCGATCCGGTGCGATGCAAACGGCGAATCATTTGAATTCCTGATAACTTGTGTTTTGCAAGGGTTAGGTAATTAGGTAGATAAGACAAGCAGTGGAAATCGGTGAAAAAGATTAAGAGCTACTTATAATTTTATCACCATAATTTGAAAGAAAAGAATAATAATAATAACTTGAGACGCTTCACACACGTTCGTCTGGCCCGAAACTATGCAGAGCCTGTATTATGGTAACCAGACTGCTGGTGTATTCATGTAAATGTATGTTTACATGTAGATAAATACACCAGTAGCCTTGGATTAGATTCCTAGTCCAGGTAAGAATGAGGGTTTTCGCCAAAACATGCTATCATAGATATAGATGGACACAGGTCTGAAGATTGAGATACTGTCGTATATATCATAATAATACGTTTTTTATCTATTTATACACACAACAATGTTGACACCTAACAATGTTGACCAAACGTAGGTTGCTTGGTTAACCCTGTAAAAAGGATAGGTACCATTATTAAGTTTTATATAAGTATATGTTTATCTAAATTCCACTAACCAAGTTTGTTTTCCACACTAGCAGTGACTTTACGATTGAATCCAATTGACTATACCAGTCGGTGGATTCAATTGGCAATTAACTAGATAAGACCAAAAGCTGAAATTTTTAATGAACAATTACTATTTTTTTTAATAATACATTCAAAAATTTATTTACTAATACCATTGCTGTTTGAAGTTTATTTGGCGGGTAAAACCTCACATCAAGCGTGTTAGTTATTTGCCATCTTAACTGTATAGAAAGGGTGACAAAAAAAAGTTTAGTTTTTTTACTTACATTTTATTTAATGAGTTACTTGTGTTCTGTATTTCATAATTGGTTTCCAGGAAATACTTTTTAACTCTGTTTTTCACGACCTCTGTGGCACGGTGGTAGATTATTCGACTGTCACGTTGGAGGTCGCGGGTTTGATTCCCGCTTAGTGCAAATATTTGCATGCATGAATATGTATATTTTCATTGGTCTTTTTGTTTCCCTGTATGTATTTACAAAAAATATATATTTTTAGTATGTTTATCCGTGTTTTAGATTTATAAGCCATATCACAAGCTTGGCTTAGTTTACGTTCACATCGCTATCTAAGCCTAAGCTTAGATAGCGATGTGTAATATGTGCCAGAATGTGTATATGAAAGAATAATAGGAAATCAATAGAAGATTACTAACTTTTAAACTTTCGCGTTCCATGATATACCTAGTTATGTATTTCAAAGGGAATTAATGCGATTATGGCGAGTGCAATCTGTTTGAAACATCGGGCAATTTAGAAGTATGTAATACCTTTTCGTGATCGCGTTAATTCCTGTACAAATACAAATATTAGATGTGTAAATCGAGATTTTCGCAATAACAATTACAAGGCACCTTGTTTGGTTACCCGACGCGACGCTTCGATCGGATTGCACCGATCGTGCTCACGGGTGGACTGACGTGAAATGCGAGTTTCAGCATCGACCACGATTGTCATATAGTCCCGATTTACACAAATTTAAGGCTGCATGGACTGCGTAATGGCTTAAATGCTTACCTCGCCACTACACCGTCTCGAGTGTTGTGGGTTCAAATCCCACACGGGTCAAAAATTTGTGTGATCCACAAATAGTTGTCCCAAGTCTGGGTGTGTATAAATGTGTTTGTGAAGCCCCCTCGTGATGCAGGAATATTCCTAATGCGGGAGTTATCTTTTATAAAAGAAAAAAAATGCATCTAATATGTATGTCGGGAAAGTTTAAAAACAATCATCAAATATCCTTCATATCCACCAAGACAAATAGTTCTTCAGGGTGAAGCACATGCTTTGCTTTCTTCATTAATTCTATTTAAAATTCCAATTCTTTTCGTTTAACATCAATTACCAATCTTATGTTTATTTCAAACCTTACCTAATTACGACACAAGCAGCAGTCCAGTCGACCTTATCTTAGTTTCCCCATCGATCAATGTCCCAACTAATTCCTGTGGAGATAGCCAAGTTAAGCGTTCGGTACGTGATATCCTTGTTTTTCCTCAACCAATACAGTCTATTGTTTTAGTGGACAAATAGTTGTGAAGGGTTTAGGGTAGAACGAGTAAGTGAATGGGATGTGTGTGAATTGTTTCTTTTGGTTCTCGAATTGGACGATTAGTCTTGTGAAAATGCTTTTGTTAGCAGATTTATTAGACAATTTTCTCTAATACACACACACACACACATGTACCTGAGCGTGACGGTCACGCGGGTTCAATGCTTTTTCCTCATACCAAAAGTGCCTAACGTGCCGAAATAAAATTTCACACACATCAGTATATATGTATCTGAGCATGTAGGTTACACGAGTTCAGTGCTTTTCCCCATACCAAAAGTGCCCAATGTGCCTAAAGTTTGTTTTAACAAAACATGGTAACTTTTACGTTTTTAAACGATTGTAACGTAACGGTTGATTGTTGTGTGTTCCAACTCTATCCAGAATAATAACGACGTAAACCCATATCTAACACAAACATTGCAGGAGGGGTTAATATGGATATTAGTTATATATTATTCATCTTACTAATATTATAAACGTGAAAGTTTGTGAGTATGGATGTATGGATGTTTGTTACTCTTTCACGCCGGTGAAACCGCGAGGCGCTGCTAGTGTTATCATATTATCATCACATCATGAGTTTGTTTGCCCGATTTCTTCTCACAAGGTTCAACCATTTGAAAACGGGTGGTTATATATCGACAGACATTGACGATCAGGCAGATACGGTATTACCCGTTAGTATAAATTTACATTTGATAAAGCAACCTATTGTTGCGGTGACTCTGTGTGTGTTGATCTAAAAAAAATTATTATACTTCTTTTTTTTTAATTAACGGTTTTTTAGTAATGGTTGAGCAATTTTATGAAATAATATTATTATAAATATTATAATATTGAATGTCAAACTAGTTTTTTTTTCATATCCAAAACTTTATGTACCACTAACTTGACCCTTTTTGATCAATGTAAGATCAATTAAGTACTTCTTTCATTCCACTATAGTGAATAAAAAATATGGTAAGTTGAAAAGAAATGTAAATTTATTAAATTATAATATATTAGTAATTCAATCGTTCTCACGGCTCAGATTCAAAATATTTAAATCTTTTCATTTTAAAATTACTAACACGTGCCTACATTTCCCATGATTCAAAATATTATTTATATATTTGTTATTTGATGCGTAATCAATTGAGTGTTATAGAAACCATTAAACATAAGTTAACAGGCATCGAGGCGTCTGTAGCACGCCCTGCAGTTTAAACTATTTTGATTTAGGACTTCCTTCCCTTCACTTTATTTTCACTTTATTTCAACTTTATTTCAAAACATATAAAGTTGAAATTAGACTGTCAATGTTATTTTTTTTTTGTCAAAATTTGAGTTTGCCTCACACGCGTCTTCACACATGAGTGGATTACTGTCGTTTGTCATGTTTATGTTGTAATTATTTGCTAATGTTAGAGGCGTGTGAATGCTTGCAATCATACTATTACTATACTACTATTATCAGTACTTGTTTTGTAACTTTAATCACCAATAGAAAGAAAGATAGAAACATTTATTTCCTCACAATACAAGCGCGCAATGCGCAATCAAAATAAAATGTTACTTAAATCTAGGAACACAGTTACACACAGATACGTTGCATTACCATTGCACGCCCGTAGGTGTGGCAATGAGGTTAATACTCAGCTTAATGCTGGCTGTGACGCAGGCCACAACACAGCGCTGGTCTTAAATATTAACCCCAAGTGACGCACAGAACGAGAAGCTAAGGCCAAAAACCGTAACACAAAAATTTAAATATAAAAAAAAAGCATATGGTGTGTGTGCATTTAAATAATTTAAAGATAAGTTCAAGTTATCAAAACACTGATAAAAACAAACACACATAATTAATCTAAAACAACAATATGTCTATCTCCAAGAACATGCTTACATTCGCGTTAGTCATAAAATCATATAGCAATAATTTTATTTACATCACTATGTGTGTGATCATTTCTAGTATCATAACCTATTTAGATATTGGTATTAGAATATGAGTACTGTGTATTATAAGCACGTCTTTGACTTAATTATTTCTCTGTAAACCCACAGATACCTTTGGATATAATAACTTAACGACAATTTCTTGTAAATCTTGTTTTCCATGTAAAATTTCCGGTAAATAGCAATAGGGTCGCTCCACACTACGTCTTGCTAAAACAATTGTTGTGAAATGTTGTTATGGGTGAAATATGCATATATACTTTAAATATTACTATCAGTTGTTTTGAATGAAGGGCAATTCTTAAATATGTCACATCACTTAAAAAGTTTCTTAATACAGATAATAATGTCGCAATACATGCAATAAATAACACCACAGTGATTGATGCCTCCTTACTACCCGTTAGCATTGAACATACAGGAGCCACTGACAGCGTATCATTAATCTTACCGTATGTATGTAAATTCTGCTCTGATAAATCGTTGGTCAAGCAAAACAGGACCTCGTCCATTATTTCGGGTCTAGGGTTATTCATTTATTACACACTGGTTATATTTTGTATAGCGCATAGTCTGCTTTTTATTTGATTGCATTTTTTATCCATTAACTGTGATTTGTATTGCGATTTTCCTAGTCTTTTCGATAGTTTCAAATATAGTTATTGTGTGTAGTTGACTTTAGATAATACCATGTAAAAAAATATTTTCAGAGAGATTTTTTGTAAATTAAATTACCTTCTAAAAATTTGTTCAAAACTGCCCCGTAATTTTTGGAATACCTAGACTACGTCGGTACGGTTTCTGAAACTACTTAAGTAGACTCTATACTATCGATAAAGTATGTTCTTCCTTGCACTAAGGAGGTATTTTAGGCTTATCCTTTACTATTTAAATATAATGAATAAGATTTATTAGTTCTGTTAATGCTATTAACACTAGGGTAGACTAACAACTTAACATGAAGTAGGTTTGATACTGTAAATTCTTAGACAAGTACAAATACAAGATGATCTCTTCGGTGCACACTATTTTATTAACAATTTTTTTTTTAATTTCTGGCAAGCCTAAATAATGTTCCTAACAATTGACATAGTGTTAGTGTTAGGAAACATACTGCGTTTGGAGCTTCATCCAGGAGTTTATTATTGTTTTATTCACTGTGATACTAAGTAGTTTGTAGTAGCTATTGTTAGCGCCTAATTGCCAGTTTATAATGAACCACGTGCCCTAACTATGGATCTTTTTTAACTGTAACCACCAGAACTACAAAGTGAATTACCATTAGTCTAATATTTTATTCTAAATATTAAGCTTTTGTAAATCCAAAATGTAATGGACCCTACAATCTCATACCTATCCATACTATTACCATCTATAATAATACCCATACACACCCTACAGATGCCATCAATACCGAAACAGATACAGGCCTCGGGCTCCCCTCGCATTGTCGTAAGGCGCAAGGGTCACTGTACTTTGACACGGCCTCTGTCGTCTATATCCAGTGATGTTGCACTTGAATAATCCAATTAGTGTCCAGTAGATATGTGTTTGCTTTGATGTAACGATTGTGCGAAATGTTTGGGATAAATTGTTTTCTTATGTAGTTGTTATATTAGAATTTATTTAAATAGTTATTTTATAGCACACAAGATATTTTTTTTGTATTTTCCTTTTATCATTAAATTCCTTTTCATAAAATTAAGTAGAAAAAAAAACATCAACGAAACTAGTAATTAGTATAAAGTATCACTGGATGCTTGCAGTGCAGGACCGAACGTTGTGTCGATCTTTGGAGAAGGCCCAGCAGTGGACGTCAACCGGCTGAAATGCTGATGATGATGATGATATATATTTCAGTTTTAGTTGAATTAAACTACTGAGGTTATTCAAAATAAAATAAAACATTTAAGTTTTCCAACAAAACTTTAAAAATTAATACCCCCATTCAACTGAAACACAGCGAAAAGACTTTTGAATCTAATCGACAAAAAACTTCATTCGTCCAGCGGGATTGCTTTTGAGCTATTATTTTCGCGTAAATCGTTCAGATTTAAAACTCTCGGACCAACGTCCAATTCACGATTCAACAAAACGCTTGTCCATCCTGATAGATGCCCGTAGACGATCTAGAAAAATGGTGAAAGACCCAATATCTTTAAGCAAAAAGGAACTTAAAATTTTATACTTTAAAGCTGAAAACTAGTTGATGATATTAACATGCTTGGTCAGATTGAAGCTGAAATGTGGCAGTGAGGAAAATCAGATAAAGCAGTTAAAAAACGAGTGCAATTACGTTCGCCTTATCTGTTTCTGCGTCAAGGATGATGGAAAACCCTGTTTTGAATTGCTAAAAAACAGGCGTCAGATGTCAAAGTAATCCGCCAATTAAAATGGAAGCCGACTCGGTTTGTACTCATTAATTGAGGAAATTCTATAGTTTTGTGCAAATAAGGCTAATATTATGGTTAAGATGATGTTAATGATGACATTGTTGCAATTTCGATTTTTCTTCTCTCTTTACCATCACAATTTACATTATATACAAAAGTAATGATTAATAGTATTTAATACTCACATGATTTCAAATCAAATCAATCAATTATTGTTTTTAAACTTTCGCGACTCGCGACTATACTATACTATACGAGTATTCTAGGGAATATGCATGTATTTTTCTTTTATCTTTTATTGACTTGTTCCATCATTCTACTCTAATAAAAAATATAAATAACCTTGGCAATATTCAAATTATTTTTTAAAATAACATTGAAAACATCGATAAAATTTGATCTGTTTGAACGCCGCTATATTTCGCGGACCTTGGATGACGTCAGATGCCACGCTCAGTGTTTGTTTCATAAACTTAGTATACTTACTTGAAGTGTTACAGTAATTTTATACCGAATTACAGTTGTAATTACTATTTATTATAATTAATAGACGATGGATAAAGTTAAAAAACATTTTATAGGTATTGCCTTGTCCCTAAGTGTAAAAATAAGAAGTACACCCAATACAGTATTTTTTCCTGTACAAAATAATAATATAAAATACGAAAACAATGGTGTAAATTAATGAGAAGAGATGAAGTATCTTCAAAATCGTGTTTATATTGTTGTGAAGATCACTTTAATGTAAGCATATTACAATTTAATTGCTAGTATACTGTGAATTAGTCAGTAGTAGGTAATTTATGTTTGTTTTAAATATCAAGCAGAAAGCAACTCGCTTGTCTACTTAAACTAGGTAACAAAAGTCCAATAAAACTTCATGAATATAACTAACTATACATATCTTACCTATCCTTTAGATTATAATATAACAAGTATTATAATAATTACCTTGCGGCTTTCACTCCTTTGTCCTCAGCGGACGTAAAATCTGGATTGATGCAAAATATATAGTCATCATGAATGCATCTATTTTCGGTAGATTGTCCGATTGTGCTTTGACATCGTCAGATGATTTCTAATATCACTAGAATGCTTAAATTGCAGTAGCTAAGGGCGAAAACCACAGGAACACCTATCTTTCTCCGTAACACTACGAATATAGGCGCCGATAAATGACAGGACGGGAAATTTGACGTCATGTTTTGTTTCGACCAAAAGTGAAGCGTTTTGCAAAGTTGAATTTCGCTCCCTTATTTTGCATATTTTAATTAATATTTTTTGCAATTAAAGACGAACTAAATAAGCAAATAATTGTTTAGGCATAACATGTGGACAAAAAAGATTAAAGGGCAAATTTATCAAGTAAATTTAAACAACATGCATATTCCCTATTAGAAGGTACAATACCTTTTTTAGTTACGCGATGTTTTGATCGGATTGCCTCGATCGTGGTCACTTGTAGACTGGTGAGTGATTTAGATTTCTGTTCGGTTAAAGTCGACTAATGTAGTTCTTCCACCCTAAAGAAGACCTACCACTACTAGCAGAAAGTTGTATTTCTGCAAGTGAGATAGGTAGCTAGAGAAAATATGCCCCCATATTCCCTTTGGTAACTTATCTAGTTTGTACGTAACGAACCAGTGTTTATAGGCATCAGTTAACAAAAAATCGAGTGCCTGTTCTTTAAATTATTAATAATATAATGATAATATAATAACTCCAAACATCTCACACACGGCCGTCTGATCCCAAACTAGGCAGAGCCTGTACTATGGTAACCAGACTGCTGATAAACATCCTTATATATTTCTAAATACATACATATTACAGACGAATTACACCTAGACACAAACAAATGATCGTGCTCATCACACAATTATTTGTCCTGGGTGGGAATCGAACCCACGGCCTCTGGCTTAGCAGTCAGAGTCACTAACCATTAGACCAACAGGCCAGTCCAAATTTAGGGACCATCTATAAAAATAAACTAGTCTATGTGTGCTTGGAACCACCAGAAACGACTACTTCTGTGGCTTTGCGGTCGACAAAAATACTTCCTTAGATGGACAAATATTATCATTAAAAGAGACTAAAGACACTATTAATTTACGAAGTTTGGTTGTGTAATGTATAAACATTACACAAACAAACTTCGCAAATTGATAGTGTCTTTCTTTCTTAAGATTTTAATATACTTAATAAAATTATTTAAGAATTTTCTCTCTTGCAAATGTACTCACTAGTGCATGTAACATCCCTTTCAACGGAAGCGGTGGCTCTATATGTGCCGTGTACGCCACATAAGTTAGTGATTATATGAATTATGTACGTTGGCACTTTGAGAGCAATTAACAGGTTTCCATTACATAACTCAACGATGTCTACTCACTCACGGCTTGGATAGTTTATTATGGAGGAGGAATCTGGATGTAGATGTTTGCTTGTTGCAAATTTTAAATATAAGTTGAAAATTGTTGTGAATGTATAAATACTCATTATGTACAGGAATTTTAAATTGTGTTTATATGTATGTATCTGTATCTGTCTGTATTTAAGAAAACTTAACGATTGACTGACTCGGGTGAAACCGCGGGGCGTGGCTAGTATTCAAGATAAATATAGTTAGACTAGAAGCCGACCTTGTTGTAATTAGAAATAATAAAGATATAAATAGCTGTACAAAAACATAATAACAAATTCTCAATGTTTTTTGTTTTGTGTAACATAATATTTTTAAGGAGACAGAAATCATAAGATTTCTGATGGAATCGACCGACTGGTTTAGTGGATACACTCTACCACTACACACACACTAACACTGTGGTTAAACAGATCTAACAACTTGTTCAATTTTTCTAGAGGTTATTAGGTTTATCAGAACTCCGTGGGACGGAAGGATACGGTCAGTGACAGCATTGGTATTGTGTGTATTTAGTTTTGATCGAATGCTTCAAACCACTTTTTTATTATGTAAAAGTGCTTCATACGCAATAAAAGCAACTTCAACAATGTTCATGATTATAAAATGTTTTAACAAAATATTTCTGCTACTATTTCTGCCCAACTTGTTAACTAAAACCATCTTAAGTAGCGTTCATTCAGGGGCATGTCTTGAAAACTAACCACTGCACCCAAACCTACACACAAAAAGAAATAGGTAGCAATATAATCTGTCTCCATAACATTTAGCGTATCCTAATCCCTTGTCCAGTCCTAATAGCGGTCTTCTGAATAATAATCAAACTCACATAAAATTTCAATAATGGCCGCGCTAACTGCTATCCGATGCAAATGTACTAGTTGTAGTCGGTGTGAGTTCGCCCTTAATTGTTTTGCAGGCTTGTGATATATTTTGATTTGAAAAGTTTTGGAAACAACTAAAGTTTTTAGTAGGTGTATTTTGAATTAATTAACATTTTTATAATACGGAAATATGAATTTTTTATCTTCCATAGCTGAAAGACTCATGTCCAACAGTGGATTCCCATAAAATGATGATTGACTAATCATCTTTCTTCTCACTCTCAACAATACCGGTATCACTAGCACCAACCCTATCCCTCCTGTCCTCTAATTAAACAAAAACCTCCTATATCGTACCTATCTGTGGCAAATTATTTAACCCTAATTTGATTTGTATGTAACAAGTTGAAAAAGAGAGTCTTTGGAGTTTCTTGCCTGTTTTTCTTCACAGGATCTACGTTTTGGAACAGGCAACTAGCTTCACGACCGACTTATACTGACTGACTCCTCCTGACAATTCAAAAATACCTACAACGGGTTTAATTGAAATAAATAATTTTGTACTACAGTCAATAATTATCTTGTTATCGATCATTATCGATCTTTCTTTCTTCTTTTCGAATATGATTGATCTTTCTTTCTTCTGTTTTTTATATCAATGTGATTTTTAAACAATAAAAATATTGTCAAATGTCGAAGATATTGCGTAATATATGCCCTAACTAATTATACTATTACTATTTTCCTTTTTTAAAGTCAATTAGTACCTTAGTAACTCTTATTTCTGAGAAACTGGTATTTGCATTTAAATGTATTTCCGTAAACAAACCCAATAAGTGATCCTAATCAAATTCAGGGCAGGAACAAAGGCTAAAATTCCTTTGGCGCTGTTTCCTAGTAATTCATTCCATATGTATAATAAAGCTGCTTTAGTCGCCTGCCATGAAACAAAGACGGCCTTTGGAGGCCTTTGGCCTTTCTGAAATTCAGCGGTTACTATTGTCAATTTAGCTTTAGGGAATCCAGCGACCAGAAAATTTAGAACTCCAATACGGTACATGTAACTCTAGGAATTCTACTAAGCAGGGGTCAGTGAATTCTGGATGTATTCCGGTTCAAACCAGATGTAAGGGGAATGAACTGGAATATTATAGTCAGAATAGAACAGAATGTGGTTTCTCTATATGAGATGGTGACATCTGATAGGTGAATAGGCCCGAGTGTTTGAATTTGTCGATATCGACATTTTGACATCGATAAATTGTTACATCTTTGACAGCATGCAGTTAATATACATATCTAATGCGAAGATTAAGAAAGAATATAATTTGTGAAATGAAAAATTTGAGGGTACATTTTTTATTTATTACTTAACTGAATATGCCAAAGTAACTTAAAACTATTATTTTAGTTACAATTTATAGTTTTAGATTTGATTGCGCTTTCTGCGCTAGAATCTAAAACAAGATGAAGTAACTGAATCATAACTGGATTTTTCTGTTTAAATGACAGATGAATTTGGCGTCACCAAAACTTATCGATAATTATTGTCACAACCTTACTGATATAGTCCACTATTACGATGCGAAGATATTTAGTGCTATATGCATCGAGCAGAGCGTATCATCCTTAGTGTTTTACATGAATTTATGATTATCAGCAGTATTTATGAATTTTCTTTTATTGATATTGGTAATGATTTCCGATTCTGAATATAACGGTTCAAATAAAACGGGAATCAGAACCATTACTTCACTAGATTTATAATTATTGTTTAAAAAAATGATATTATCAAAAAAATTAATCTAAAGTGTTTAGTAATCGTTCAGAATGTATCTTAAGACTTGAGTAACTGTAGTAGTACAAGATTGATTTATTATTGAACTAGCAACCCGCCCGGCTTCGCATGCTTCGCACTTACAGACCTAAACCTTCCTCATGAATCACTCTGTCTATTAGTGACTGTATGAAAATCCGTTCCGTAGTTTTTCAGTTTATCACGAACAGACAGACAGACAGACAGACGCGGCGGGGGACTTTATTTTATAATATGTAGTGATATTGAACACGCTTTCTTGCTTTTACAACAAAAAACTTAAATCCGACCATCAAAATCCATATAAAGAAATACAAAACAGAAAATTAGATAGTCAACAAGTGTTCGACTGGTAGCCATTTACCCACATCTGTTCATTCTGTCATTATGATTATTGATAATGGGTTAAGATTAGGTCATCTGGAAACTTTCTGGTACCTCTTTCTCCATCAAATGCCTGGAACACCGAACGCGTGGAAGGCACCCTTTCACATGATGACTGTTTGCCTATGCAAATGTTTAAGATTAGGGTTAAAATTTTTAGTCGTGAAAAAGTTACAGAAAGACTTTATTACCTTGTACGAGAGCTGGTTTTTTAAACTGTCATTTTAAACTGTCATTTTAAACTGTCATTTTAAACTGTCATTTTAAACTGTCATTTTAAACTGTCATTTTAAAGTAGTAAAACCATCTTTTGTACTATTTAATAATCTGTGACCGTGTGAGGTTTAATGTTTATTTGGTCATTGTGAAAAGTAGCCTCATTTCTTTCCCAGGCTCTAGCATTTAATTGCCAAACCTTACTTTCGCTTTCGGAGTTGTAAATTTATGAGTTAATTGTTTCATACACTATGCCGGCAAATATGCACCGTACCGTTATCGGCTACCATCCTACGGTTCAGGATCATTTGACATCATAAAACAAGGTTCATTTTCCCGTACAATAATCATTGTTACAGACATTTTTGTTCGAACTGGTAGACCATTTCCTTTGTCCACTGCAAATATATTTTTTTACTTATGTCGAGGGTTATATTAAAGTACCTAATTTCAACTAATGAGTCCGTACAAGTTCAGTTAGATTTACAGAATTTAATCGTCCATTTACAATCCAGTACTGTCTAAATAGTCTAAAACCCTGTTCAAACACATCTAACTGCTATATATCAATCACAATGCAGTTACACAGGCATGACGCGTCGCCTCAGGCAATTGGTCTAATTAAATGCCTGAGTCCGAGCCTATCTGTCGCTGTAACGGTAATATCGGAGTTCGTGTAATTGTGGTACTATCTAATGGTGAACGAGGCGTAGGCTAGGGTTTAAATGTATTATTTTGGCACTGATGGGACACACATTTTCAAATAACTTTAAAAACTTAATTTAAAAAGATAATTAATAGTTTTATGGTTGTATCGCTGCTCACTGACAATGCTGGCCTTCATGGAGGCGGTTTCAGCAGAAGTAATATACTCCCAATTTTTATTTTATTTTATATGGTTTTTTTTTGGTATGTTTTCTATATTTTATTTCTTTATTTTTGTTTTATTATTTTCGTTTGGAAATATGGGTCTGTGCTAAAGTAAATCTTTTTTTTTTCTTACGTGTACAATGGGTTCTAAACCGCCAATAAATATACTTAGATCTTCTTTTCTGTTAATACATATCTGCATAAATATATAAGGGTTATGGCTAGTCTAAAAGAAAAATGTACATAAAACATTTTCATGCATGTAAATATTTGCACTGAGTCGGAAAAGAACCGGCGACCCGCCCGCGCCGTTCAAGATTTGGTCACATTTAAGTGCTTTTCATTTTGAAGATCGTCAGCTTTTTCCATCCATCCTTTGTTAATGGTCAAGCATAAAAAAATCCTGTCCACTCCCGGATCTTGCGAAGCCACGATATTTTTCTTCGCCCAGGGTCTCTTTCCTTCTACCTTGCCCATCATAATTAGTTAGAGCAGGCGTTATCTATCGTACCTAAGCGCGTAGCCGAGATATTCCAGCTTGCGTTTTTTGATGGTTATCATCAATTTTCGAGACACATACACACATACTAATAGCCTAAAGTTAAATAAAATTGTTTAACAGTTCTTCTGAAATCAAATATAACATAAGATTGTGAAAAATTCAGTTCGTTACTATTTCAATTTCCTATAAGGTAAATTATTTGTCAATAACAAGGTAACAAATAACAAGGTCTTGTCGTCACATCATCATAAAATAAGAGCTTATACAAGTGTGTTACAGAAGGTTCCGTTATACGTTAAATAAAGAGGACCTGAATTTACTTGACACTCTACTACCGTAAGTTTTAGGCAAGTAGAATAAAAGCCTATGAAGAGGACTGTGGTCTAAATAAAAGAACCAATGCCCAACACAATTAATCCTCCAAAATCCTATAAAAGTAGATTACAGTTTGGCCACTCGGACAAATTGTGTATTAATATTTTATGTAGTTCGCACTAGTGAATCCAGGGGTGGCTATAAACCTGTCATCACAAGACAAAGTGCTCGCACATCTTATGGGTGATTTACAGAGGGATTATGGACCATACATATGGAGCAGATTTTTGGAGGTAGGTGATTTTCGGTTATGGCGTTGTGTGCTTTGGTTTAAAGAGACTGTATTCTAAATATCTCATCTACTTATAAAATATTCTTTTAAACATTTTTGAAACGAAGTTCTTTAATTCTTTCTTTTCTTTCTTTATAAAAAGACAACTCCCGCATTAGGAATATTCCTGTGTCGCGGGGGCTTCACAAACATTCAAACAACGGACAAAAAGGACACCCAGACTCGGGACAACTATTTGTGGATCACACAAATTTTTGTCCCGTGTGCGATTTGAACCCACAACACTCGGCGCGGCGTAGTGGCGAGGTGACCACTTAAACCATTGCGCCATCCGTGCAGTCGAAATGTTCGAAATGTTTAATGCACGTTACATCTCGGCGGATCGGGGCTGCACGGAAAAAGTGTTAGCCCAACGAAAAATACTGACCGCAAGGTGATTTTATTTAAGCCATCTGTGCGTGATACTACTGTTGTATACTAATTATGCATATATTAGTTCGTATAACTTTCGCAGCTGGCGGAGTTTTAATTTCGAGTTTTTACATTATTTACTATATTTTGATACAATTCATTCAATCCATTAAATATATTTGTACATAGGGAAAGGAACTTCCTTGGAACTTGCAACCGGGTGTCCCAAAGACACCTCACGCGTTTTTTTAATATCATAAATACTCAGTTGACCCTTTTAATACATATCTAATATGACGTCTAAACATTCGAATTCTGAAGTTCAAAATTCATAACTTCTTGTGTTTGTCAAATATGTAAACCATCAACCTCCGCGCCTTTTTCCAACTAAGTTGGGGTCGGCTTTTAATCTAACTACGATACGGCCGGATTTTGATATTTTACGTGAAGCGACTACGATATCGAAGTTCTGTAGTTAGACCAGGTTGTCGGACTTTTTAGGGCTCCAACTACCCGTAACGAATGCCACAGTTGTTTGTAGCACCCGCGACCGACGGTTTCACGTGCTCTCCGAGACACGGAGGGGTCTCAATGTGTTAAGAATGGTCACTCATCCTAGACTGACCTGGCTAATATTACTTAACTTTGTAATATGTTGACCTACTCGGTTACCACTTAGCCACGAGCCTCTGTCAATATTTAAACGTCGCTTGAAATACAAAACAAAAAATAACATGTATAGAGAGTATACATGGCGTCTTTAATCAAAATTTAATATACATATATATATATATATCACCACCACTATCTAATGTTGGTTGCTGTTAAAAAGCCATGCCCCTACCAAGAAGAAGACTTCACTTCTGTACTTCTCAGACATTTTATTCTGATTTGAGGTGAAATCTGCTGAGCTCTACTTCTTCACAAATTACATAAAGTACTGATACACATCATGCGTAAGACAAAATGCAATAGTTAGTGGTGAATAACACAACCCATGTACACAAAATATAAATACGAGTATATTACATCACTGTGCAATTAATCCCTATCTCATTAGGTATTATGTGACACGTGTTCGACAGTTCGACATGCGTCTCATTATAGACATTTCATTACACACGTTTGTATTGATTTATGTGCACAAATGTACATAATGTCCTGAAAGTACGTACATAGAGTACTCATATACGCCATTCTGTAACTGACCGTCATAATATAATAATATAAACCTACTTTTTTTTTTAAGGAAAGTTTTCTGTAATATATGGAGAAGCGAGAAAACTCAGAGACTGAATTCGCATTAAAAAATAATCGATTATTTAATAAAATCAATTACAATTTTAAACATCTAGTGGTGTGCCTTGGAGGTAAGACCGACTCGTTTACAGAACAGATTACAGAGAATACTAACTTTTAAACTTTCGCGTTCCATGATATAATATTATCTACGTATGAACGGGAATTAACGCGATCACGAAAAGGTATTACATACCTCTGAATTGCCTGACGTTTCGACCAGGTTGCACTGGCCGTGGTCACAGGCTGACTGGCTCAGCGGTGCACGCCCTCCGTCGCCGACATCGTGAGGTAGAAGGTTCTTCATCCACCTCCACTTTTTTGATATTTTTGATATTTTCGTTTCGCCATGTACCGTCACATACTATACTAACAGTGTCCCTATTCTGTAAGCAAACCGATGTGGCCCTATTCTGGTGTTTACCCGACTGCGCATAAAAGCGAGGTGGCATGTTTTTTATCACTGGATTCCACGCTGTAGATAATTTGAAACCATCTTCCCGATTGAAAGTTTTGTGTTTTTTAATTTCAATCGCTTCACGTACAACTCTTGAGTAAAAGTGACGTTCCGTGGAGAGGACTTGCGTACGGTGAAATTCAATCCAGTGATTGGTGCCCGCTTCGAGTGCATGTTCTGCAATCGCTGATTTGCTAATCTGTCGGTTCTTCACAGCAGCGATGTGTTCTTTGACCCTTTCAGCAATGGTCCGCTTTGTTTGGCCTATGTAGGAACTACAACAGCTGCAGTTTATTTTGTAGACACCTGGAGTTTGTAACGGCAAGACGTCCTTCGGTGTACCCACGATGTTTTGAACCTTTATGCCTGGTGTGTATACTGTCGGAATGGAGTATTTCTTTAATACGGAGCCGATCTTATCCGTTACTCCTTTCACATATGGCATGTAGGCTGGTTGTCTGTTCACCTCCGGATGCTTGCGTCTCATTGTCGGTTGCTTCCGTGTTCCATTCACCTGATATCCGTTACTTTTAAGTACCTCCTGAACATGATCCAGCTCTCGCTCCAAATGTTCAGGGTCACAAAGATCGTATGCTCTGTTCTTGAGTGAAGTCATAACAGACTGCAGGTGTCGGGGATGATGATGAAAAACACAAAACTTTCAATCGGGAAGATGGTTTCAAATTATCTACAGCGTGGAATCCAGTGATAAAAAACATGCCACCTCGCTTTTATGCGCAGTCGGGTAAACACCAGAATAGGGCCACATCGGTTTGCTTACAGAATAGGGACACTGTTAGTATAGTATGTGACGGTACATGGCGAAACGAAAATATCAAAAATATCAAAAAAGTGGAGGTGGATGAAGAACCTTCTACCTCACGATGTCGGCGACGGAGGGCGTGCACCGCTGAGCCAGTCAGCCTGTGACCACGGCCAGTGCAACCTGGTCGAAACGTCAGGCAATTCAGAGGTATGTAATACCTTTTCGTGATCGCGTTAATTCCCGTTCATACGTAGATAAGATTACAGAGAATTTCAAATCGATTTGAAAACGTTAAGAAAGACACACTAAACAAACATAACGTTAGTAAACAAACAAGATAAAAAAGTCAGATGATTTCAAAGGAATTGGTTTCATAGTTAAATGATTTTCCACTAAAAATTACTTAAAACCTTTCACCCAACACTAATTAGCAGAATACAGCTACACTTAACCCTATGCAGCGCTAATTAAATACATTAAGCGCCAGCGCATTGGTGTTCAATTTAATCGGAATGCGTCGCCACGTGCTGGCGTCACGAACACACTATATTACTAATTAGACGTGACATCTGCGGACGTAACGCTTCGGTGATGATAAAAGGTTTAATTAGCTACTGGTAAGAGGTAAGCTCTTTCATAAACAAATTATTGTTACAACAGTTAGATTGATTTTGTTTTGTATCATTAAAAGAAAATAGGCTCCTTTAAAAGGAAAAAGGTTACCACAGTACTAAGAAAATAGATATGCCAAGACACAGATTGTAAGCAAACTCTGAACATTTGTATGTATGCAAAACACTGAAATAATTTCAAAAATAAAAAATATTAATCCACTGGGAGCTGACCACTTTTACCACTTCGCTATCCGTGTGGACATCATTGTGCTCAAGCTTTTGGCAAACCTATTATAGCTAACTTTTTGACCTTTGAAAGTCGAGAGATTTAGTGTACAGATGTAGGGTATATGTTTACTGTCGGTAGGAGTAGTACTGTCTATAGTCATGTAGGAGGAAACTCCGACAATGGTTGGTGATTAACTTTCCACCAAACTTTGTTAAGAACTTGATGTCTAGTTTAGTTACACGTATGTGTTTAGTTACAGTGTCCTAGCTTGGTAAGAAGCCATGACTAGTTTACAGAAATAAGTAAGAGCAAAGAAGAAATAATTATATGAATTTGAGTATCTTTAAGTAGAAAAGTAGTCCGTAGGTACCTACGTTAGATTTTGTAAATTCGTTGTATTCAAAATTTGACTAACAAAATGGAGTACCTTAATTTTTAATTCATACTGAAATGTAATAATAATTCGTATCTACTCTCATATCTGGCATTACCTAAAACGCCGATATCGTGTTAAACTTAATCTAATATTGTCCGAAATTAGAGCCACAGGGAATCAAAATTTTGGGCCAAATAACCAATCCAATTTACATACTCGCGGACTGCTAGGGTTGCATCGTTGCATCATACTGAATCTCATCCGGTTTAAAATCATACAATTTTGCAATTGCTTATTCACATCAATCCTTAACCTTAAAGGAATAGATGTATCCCTTACTATAAATCAATAAATTAAATTTTATATAGATAGTCTCAAAGCAACAAAAACCTCCTTTGTTATGAAGTCAGTGGAAGAGGCCTTTGTTCACCAGTCGACGTGAGAATTGAATTTAGAAGAAAATCTAATGTTCAAATCTCAGAGCAATAATTACTCATTATTGCTCTTAGGTTCAAATGAACAAGTTTTGACCTCTGTCGGAAATATTATCAACTAGCAACCCGCCCCGGCTTCGCACGGGTACCAGACACCTCTTCAACAATCATCAACATATTTCAATCAATTTACACAAAATCTTAACAAATTATACACTTAAACCTTCCTCGTGAATCACTCTATCTATTAGTGAAAACCGCATGTAAATTCGTTCAGTAGTTTTTCAGTTTATCGCGAACAGACAGACAGGCAGACGTGGTGGGGGACTTTGTTTTATAATATGTAGTGATAATAACATTAATGATTTAAAATACTAAACTGCCAATATCAAAGCCTGAATGAATGGAAATGTTCACGGTATTGTATATTTCTCAACATTTATGCTCCAACCATATCATAAATATATGTTCTGCACTTAGTTCCGTTCTTTCCTATTTAATTTCAACTATATACCTAGTACATATTTGCTTCAATTATCTCCAGATATCCAATAACCTCGTCAAATTTGACTAGATGAAGAGTATACTCGTATTTACACCAAAATAATCAACATCTAGACACCCCTGATACATCCATATTTGCGATTCACGTACGAACGTTTAGGTGATAAATACATTGTCACTTACCGTGATTAAAACTGAAACCACAAGCGAATATATCCGAGTGCAACACAAATTTATTTGACGGTATCCTATTACTGACAAATTTTCAGGTATAGATTTTTCATTTTATTTTATCCGATAGACAACGTATAACCTAAACATATTTTGAATGTTTATAGTAAAGGATAACCCCGAATAAAGTTAATACAAATGGCGAATTTGTCATTTTCAACCTGATTATTTAGAAAAAACATTGCTTTAAAGACAAGTTTGTATTTAGGCCTTGTACTAAATCGAATAAAATATTTTGTAGGTTTAGTTGCATTATTTCTTTTTAAAAAGCTTAGCGCACTAATCGTAAAGGAAATACTATATTTGGCAAGTAATTACTTAATAACCAATCAGTCTGAAAATGACGTTCATTGTTATCTACTTTTATAAGATTTCGTGCTACAAGCTATTTGAAAACAAATAATTCAGAAAAATCTAAACTTATTTTATTCGATTTAGTACATGGCAATTATTTAAAAGTCTTTTTTTATTTTTTTTCAATTTTATGCTTCTTAGTATGAACAACTTAATCTTATAGTTTCTGCCGATCCATAACTATTACAAATCCTGCATCGTTCATCGATATTACGAATGATGGAGTT
Source organism: Callimorpha dominula (assembly GCA_949752705.1). NCBI lineage: Eukaryota > Metazoa > Arthropoda > Insecta > Lepidoptera > Erebidae > Callimorpha > Callimorpha dominula. The sequence goes on from OX457011.1 coordinate 14,592,296, forward strand.
TGTTGATTAATGCCGCGTTCCGACGAACGGTAAAATTTCGTTGCATTTTCAACGAAAAATTTACCGTCCGTAAGCAAAACGAATCGTTTCGCTTCGTCACCTTCGAAATCCATCCATCAGACCCTGGATCTGATATAGATTTGTAGTACTCATTAAGACAAATACAACGAGTCCAAATACGATGGAGTTAAATTGAGTAGATGAAAGGTTCCTATGGTAACCTCCAGGATGCATCCTTTAGACTTGGACACCATCTAGGTCTATAAAACTTGTCAAGTCCTGTCAAACATGGAGTTATATTGAGTAAATGATGTCTATGGCCTATGGCTTGATTAGCAATCAAGCATTCCATAATTAAATGCATAAGGCACCGCGACCCTAAAATATTGGAACATGAGCAGGAACATGACGACAAGTGAAAAATAATACATTAAGCAAAATAACATCTTTATGGTTATTTAAATAAATAACATGACTTCCGTACAATGAATTATTAATGCTGTATAACGATAAAAAGCTAACAGCAGTTATAAAATTTTATAGTGAAGCTCACTTTAGTGAAGTGTGGGCCGTCAAAAGTTTACGCTAATGGGGTGAGCTGTTAAACTTATGGGGAAAACTGAAATAGGCAATCGAGAATAAAAAAGCAGAGATGAATTGCGATAACTCTTGCAGCAGTTTTATAAGCATGAAAAGACAATGTACAATCAATCCTGTTTTCATATCGTTAGCGAAGTTACATATATATTGATGTTAAGCATACGGATGGAAGTCGACTATACACAGTTTTTTTTTCAGAATCAGAGCCGATACTACCGACTTACAGGATAGGTTAGTAAATAATCCAAACTAAATAGTAACTCCCAAAGAAACACTTCCAAAAGACGCCTACCACAAGAGGAAAATAACCCTAAAAACCTTAAAAAGTCTAGGTTTACTCAGTCAGGCAATTTTGAAGTCATAGACTTATACAAAGTGTAAAAATTTTCTTTAATAAAGACAAAAATTACTTCATTACGAAGACAAAATAAAATTCGTTTTTACACAACGTGTATTTTCTTGGTGTTAGATACAAACGGTGTGTGTGTTAATCGTGTGTTCCCGACTCTACTGAGAAGAACAAATACCACACTGTTCTAAATTTACTGGTAAACTACGATCTTCCATCTTTTTGACCATACGTTAGCAGGGCCTTTGGTTGGGGTGAAGATTTTCTTATATTGCAATTCTCTGAAAAACAAAATAAGTAGCGTTGCGTATGGGCACTGCACTTAGCAATAGAAGGTTTGGAAATATACAAAGTGTATGATATGAATAACAGTCTATTTTCGAAGACTTACCAAAAACTTATCCTCTTTCAATATTTAAAGTATTCAAACGCTTAACTCAAACTCACGTACCGTGCACACTACATCTTATTTCACAATGTACTGACGGCGGAGTTCGTGTGAGAATTTACAATGCTTTTAGTCACGCGCCAGTGGACAGCTCACACGTTTGTAAGAAATCTGTTTACGGGCTGGAGGATGTGTAAGGAAAATGGATAGGTTATATGAGAGGCAGTTTTCATAATTTTATTATTTGCAAAACATTACAAAAGTCGTAAAAACATGTTGATAATACATATGGCAGCTGTAATGACTTAGGTTTTCATAGAGTATATGTGATTATGAAATAAACATAAAATAGGAATTGTAATGAGAAAGTAATGAGAAAAAAGAATCATTCGTGAGAGAGCCATGCTTCGGCACGCATGGGCTGACTCGACCGGAGTGACACCACGGCCTCACAGAAAACCAGCAGTGAAGCATTGCAATGCTTGTCGCTGAGTGAGTGAGATTACCGGAGGCCCTAACCCTTCCCTCTCCCCCTTCTTCCCGCTTTTCCCCCTCTTCCCCCCTTAAAGACCGGCTACGCACTTGTGACTCTTGAATTGCAGGTGCCCATGGGTGAAAGTAGTAATTTACCATTACGTGACCCGTCTGCTCATTTGCCACCTATACCATAAAAAGAATGTCAAACTATCGAAATCAACGTAACAATGTTTAGCTATAGGTGAACTATACCGTCGAAAGGTTTTGTGACGATATCTCGAAAAGTATAACTCAGCGCCATCTAACGAGCAAACTCAACTATGTAGTAACTACTGATCCTGCATCACGCAATGAAAGTTCTCATACTGATTAGTATACATATATGGGATCATCATTTGTTCTGTGTCTGGGTGTAATTTATCTATAATATGTATGTATTTAGAAATATATAAGTATGTTTATTAGCGGTCTGGTTACCATAGTACAGGCTCTGCCTAATTTGGGATCAGGCGGCCGTGTTCGAGATGTGTCAAGTTATTATTATTATTATACAACTTCGCAATACCAACATCGAGCCTCAGACCGCCAGGTATGATCTTTCCTGTGTTGGAGTGACATCGCACTCGTTCCTTCACAGTTTAAATATATAAAATTTTCTTAACATATTTCATCAAACGTAAGTTAGACATTGGCTTAAAGGTCCGATATCCCAAAGTGCCCGCTTTATGGCACTGTGTATGTACATAATCGTCGATCAGCAACGTAACTTCGCATTTGGCTTCTTTCATGTGTTAGTCCTTGTTTGATATTAGATTAGATTTGATAAGATATAAAAAGTCACAATATTCAACCTCATCAACCGCCATATCCATGTTTACACCCTCTAGAATATTCGAGTGAAAACAGTGAATGTAAAGGGGAGGCTATAGATTTCCCTTAAACCATTAACATGTATATTACCTTTAATTTACTGTCTCTAGCTTTTTGGGAGCAATGGAAAACGTTTTATTTGCAATTTGCTTCGAAGCGCTTCTAACAAAATAAATGTGCCAATTGCTTGCAATAATTAAACGACTAAATCTGTAAGCATGTTTAAATTTGGAATAATTGCTACGGGAATTGTTCTTTTAGATTTAAAGAATACAATAGAACACTTAATAAATTTATTTTGTTTTTAATTGTTCTTTTTTAAGAACAACTTGTAGTAACTATATTTTATTTATATTATATTCTTTTTGTTTTTAATGGATGAGAGGTTACAAATCTTCGAAAAGTAAAAATAAAACCTTATACTATACGACTATACCTAGGTTTACTTTTTTATCCGACTGTCTGTCGTGATCCTAAAAATTTATTGAGAAGGAAATTGATTGATTTTTGAAAATCTATTTTAGTAGTAAACTTTTTAAATAAATTGTACTTCGTCATTAGTATATATACTATATAAGTACTAATGATGATATATAATTTAAAAAGTGATGACAATCTTACATTTGCATTTGAATTCTTGAACAAGATGAAGACGGATGTGAGGGTAAATTTGATTTCTACTGCAATGTTGGCATTGTTCAGTGTTAACCTTGTCTATAATTATTATAAAGTTTGGTCCTTTAATTGAATGAAGTATCTATATGCATATGTGTATATGCATATGTGTATATGCATATGTGTTTAATTCCGTCTTCCTTTCTCGCTTAGATCCCTGAAAGCGTAAGTCCAATTTTCACTTGAAATAATTTTAATTTAAAATAATAACATCGGCGGCAGCGTATTGGCGAAGGCGTAATTGACTTGCGATCAAATGGTTGCGGATTCGAACCCCACACAGTGCACGACCGACGTGAACCCCCTTCTAACACAAGCATTTAGCTTGGTTGGGCGAGTAACAAGAATACTAAAAATGTGTGACCTACGTTGCTAGTATTAAGCAAAAAAAAAATATAGTGAATGAATACACGAATTAATACACCACTGCTGAAACTTTACACATACACACACAATAAAAAAAAAACATTGTTTTCTTTATTGCCTTTATTGTCCACCCAAAAATTGTCTGTAAGAAATTGCTCTTATCAATAAGGTCATCTTTTGCATTTGCAACATTTTTTATGTACGATAAGCAATTTTTGTTTATTTTTTTTCTATTCTGTTAAATTTTGCTTATCAAATAAAAAGTAACATTTTAATACCTTTGCTTAAAATATAAAATCTTCATATTCCTATAACCTTAAATTGGTAGAAATTTGCGAAAACATAAATACTTTCCTTATCCATTACCAACTTATCTTGAAACTTCCCCTGCACAAGTACTTCAAGAACATAGAAGAAGTCCAGGGGTCTATAAAAAGTGGGTTGTGAATAAAAGGAAACTTTCTAGAGCATATTCGGGAGAGGAAATCTCGGAAATCACTTAGTCGAATGGGTATATAGCAATAAATTGACGATAACATTTACATACGGTGGAATAGGGCGTCTCATAACGGGTCGCTTACCATGCTAATGCAAAGTTTTTGAGTATGATTTTCCCTATTTTTGTATTAAATATTTTGTAGGCCGGAACATCTTTCTCACACTTTTGGCTTTTTTCTCCAAACATAGATTTATTCTTTCTTTTTTTTAAAAAGACAGGTCCTGCATTAGGAACTACTCCTGTGTCGCGGGGGACTTTCCAAACATACAAACAACGGACACAAAGGACACCCAGACAAGGGTGGGAATCGAACCCACGACCTGTAGCATAGCAGTCAGGGTCACTAACCACTAGGCCAGCAAGCCAGTTATGTATGTATGGTGTTTCCTTAATAAGGTAGAAATAAATAAATAACAAATATTGCAATTTTTACTTTTGACCTCTACTATTTTGCTGACTTGTCACTTACACATCGAACAAAAGCCGTCGTAATCTCGAATGAATATAAATGATATGAACATCCGAATGCCGCCGAACCGCAGCCGGAAATGGCCGAGGATTTGTCATTGTCAAATTTGAATACGCGAGAACGGATGCGGGAAAAACGAATGTCATCTGTTACTTGGTACTGTTTGTTAGATCTGTATTATGTTGCTGTTTTTTGTTTCGATGTCTGGTCGGCAGAAAATTAATGTTGACTAATGTCTGAACGAATTCGCCCGACAACATTTCTGTTAAACACCCTTACTGATAAGCATAAATCACTATTAACTTTCATATGTACTTCGCTCTTTCCAAGTGCATACAATAAAATGTTATCAGTTTTTTAGTAGTCAGTTTTTTATGTGTATAATGGTAAGTACCTGAACGATAAGGGTAACTCCCGCTTGGGGCTTTAAAAAATTATCTTTAGACCTACTAATGCTTAGAACACGCTGTTTTCATTTTATTGCAGCTTCGAGAGGCTTTCCAATAAAAATCTTGTGTTTGTTTAGCGAGTTCTTAATTTCTTAGAATCTTGCGACGGGTCTAGAAAAGAATAGCAAGTATAGACAGCTCAATGCAGCGTAGTGCAGATCCAGCTTTGTAATATATATATATATATATATGATGGATACGCAATCGTAGAAAGAAAACGAGTCCACCTTACGCTGTGCGTGACTGAGTCATCTGCCATATAGTATACGCTTAGCCTTACAGTTTGTAGGTCTACTCCGAGTCCAAAAACTTCTGCGTTTTTGCTAAAAGTTGTAAATTCTTCAGAAGGTATAATTTGTGTAAACCATGGTTTTATAGATTCCTACTCAAATTTTTATACTTTATTTATTTATTGTTTATTTATTTATTTTAAACTTTATGCACATTTGGTATATTGGCGGACTTAATGCCTAAGGCATTCTCTACCAGTCAACCATTGAGTGATGCAGAGAAAGGAAGAAGTAGGTGCAAATAAAAATTATGTTAAATAATTGTTAAATAATTGTACAGTAAATAATACGCAACTTGTAGCCCAATATATATATATATATACACACACATACACATACATATATATATATATATACATATACATATACATATATATATATATACATATACATATATATATATATACATACACACACATATATACACATACATACACACACACCCATATATATATGCATATACATATATTTTATAAATACATACATAAACATACATATAAATGCAGACACGATCACCATAAAATTCCTATCTCCTACCTAAGTATATATATCCACGAATAAGTATAAGTTTTAACAATATTCAATGGTTAACTATTGAAGAGTTGAATCTGCTAACTCTTTGAGTAAGAGCTCCTTTACTTTCACTTTAAAAGAATAACGATTAGTAGCCATCCTGACCTCGAGAGGAAGCGCATTCCATAGTAGAATAGACTGAACCGAGAAAGAAGAACCGATAAACCCAGTGGTATGAGAGGGACAAAGTAGAAGTAGGTTACTTGACGACCGAAGGTTTCTGTCATGGTTATTACACAGTAGTTGGAAGTGTGGTGTTAAATAAGTAGGGGGAGATGGAGAATTGAGGATAGTGAATAGGGTAGTGAGTGCGCGCATTTTTCGGCGTTGACGAATAGGCAACCATCTGAGCTGAGAACGAAAGGTGGAAATATGGTCATATTTACGAAGATTAAAAATAAATCGAATGCAGTTATTAAGAAGACAGTCTAATTTATCGAGAAGATCTGCATTCAGGTCATAACAGCACATATCACCATAGTCGATTAAAGGAAAGATAAGAGTTTGCACGGGCGTGGTCTTAGTATTCGCAGGGAGAAAATGTTTTAGGCGATATATAGCTCTGAGGGTTCCGGTAACCTTTTGACATACGTTGGTAACTTGGTCGCGCCAGTTTAGCTTAGAGTCGAGATGTAAGCCCAAGTTTTTCACCGAGCGACAAATGGGTAAAGTTGTACCGTTAAAAATCACAGCAGGGAGCGCCTCAGAGTCGACTCTACTCATCAATCGGTGACTACCAATTACAATGGCCTGACACTTTGTCGGGTTAACAGATAACCCAAACCTGTTAGACCAGTTTTCAATGACTTCGAGGTCTCTATTAACCATGTCAATAGCTGTTGTTATGTCTTCAACCTTAGCTTGGGAGTACAGTTGCAAGTCGTCGGCATACAGATGATACGCACATTGAAGTTCAAGGGTTAGGAGATTAATAAACACAGAAAATAGCAAAGGAGAAAGAATACCGCCTTGAGGAACACCAGAGTCAACATCGCACCAACTCGAAGACAGGTCGTCAACACGAACAGACTGCTGGCGTCCCTGAAGATAAGATGAGAACCATTCCAGTGCTTCAGGTGAGATCATAAGATAGGAGAGGATAGACAGGAGTATATCGTGACTGACAGTATTGAAGGCGTTGGAGAAATCTACCAGTACCAAGACTGTCACTTTTGTGTCTTCCATGGCCGTCCTAATATCGCCAGTCACTTTAAGGAGAGCGGTGGTAGTGCTATAACTATTTTTTTTATATAACTTTACACTTTCAACTATTTTTTATTGCAATTTTCTCATAAATAAATCAGAACTAAACACACGAAATGCTTTTTAAAACCTATTATTTATTGCGGACATAAATCTCAAAAAGGAACCTGTCGTAAAGCGCGTATTCGAACAGACATCTCAAAAATTTTACGTATAGAAATAAAAACAGAGAACAGCCCTCCAATCTTCATTTCCGAACATCGCCCGATACATTTCCATTGCGAGTGTTTCAAATGTAAAAATGAGTAATGACGTGTCTTCGTAATTCCTGTAGGATTTTTACGCGACTCATCTATTATTTAGGCAAGGCTTAGTTAGATTTACAGTTTCCGTTCGATGTCGGTGTGAGTTCGCGCGTTTGTCATTCGAGTTTTTGTAGTTGTTTTTTTACACCTGCGGTATGAGCACGGTGTTTTGTCTTGTTTAGGGAGTTCCTTATCGGACCATATGTCTTGTTTTTGTGTTTATTTTGATACTATTTGTAATCCATTTCATTTTATATGACGCGATCATTGAGCTTGTTGAGGACTAAGATTTAAGAAAGATGAGGCTTAAAATACATTTTATTAAAATTTTGAGACGTTTGGTACCTATAAAACTAGTACTGGTATATCTTTCTCTTACTACTAACTTTCCTTGATGACCTGTAAGTCCTGTTTTTGTTGACATGAAGTAGGTACTTGCCCGGCCCAATGAAAGTAACAATGAAACTGATAGTGAAATAAGTTTAAGTTTGTGTCTGTTTTAGTGCTGTATATCCCACTGCAATCAATCAATCAATCACTCCTTTTAAATTTTTTATTACGACCTTAGTTGTGGCTCATGTACCGCTGACCAGCTTAGTATATATAACAAAATAAATTTACTCACTTTTGGTTATCCCAGCACCCTTGTCCCAGATACTCACAATGTATCAGTATAAAATAAACAGAATGGTGTTCATTGAGCAGCATCACGTATGTACATTAATCATTTTATGTAAAGTCGGCTAAGTGGCGCTGATTAATGATGGTCAAGCTTTCCAGGTTTGACTGAGTAGGGTGTGAAGTTAGACACATTTTTCTACACTGTTGCTAAACCTGTAGGAAATATAATTAAGATGTTCTAAGACTATCAAGTCACGTGGTTTTCTTGGTGCATTTTTTAATACTAAAATAACCACACATACTATTAGGGTATGCGATTATCGGTGTCCCTTGTGCAATGCCAAAATCCTCCATCACTCGCATTTCCAAGAGACTTTGAAAATATCGATACTTAAAAAACATAGTATTTTTATCAGGAAACCCATATTTAGGTACCCATTATGTATTCTGTGATGAGACTAAGATTCGGTACACATTGTAGAGGCAAACAAGCAGTAATTGTGTTATGTTATCATAATGTTAAAAAAGACAGCAGATATTTAATTTTTTAGCGGCATTTTAATAATACTTCTAAATATTTTTGACAACTCTAAATATTTTTGACAACTCTATATGCTTTTAGGGAACTATGAAAATAACCGTGATTGTTTGATAAAGGCACTATTTTAGTAGTATTTAACTAATTTTGAACTATTTTCTTTAACGATCATGAAGTTTAAAAAGTACACCCAGACAATTTACCACATGAATCCCTCATTTTCACAAATAATTATCGCTTGTGAATACACATACAGGGATGCTGTTGGAGAGTGATAGGATAACCGAACACGTTTAAACATGCTATATTTCCCAAGTTCATAGTCTTTTTAGTCAAAGACAGCGATGTCCACTTGATTTCATTTTTCATTCTTAAACCGTTTTGTTTCGCCGACAGGGGTCGGTAGACACTCGGTAGTGTATTGAAAGTGAGCCGGTTCGGACCCTGCTCAATCAGGTTTATTGTGCTACATCATTAACAAGGATTAAGAAAGGTTTACAATAAATGTTATGTTTTGGTAGAAAAGTGGAAAATATGTTAATAAACTTTTATAATATCTATAATTATATGCTACTCAGTTTCAAGGCTACTTTGAATCCGAAACATTGTAGTATAAGGTACTAGCTTTTGCCCTGACCTCGCTTGCGTATAAGTTTTTTTTATGCTTTGGAAACAGTTATTATGTGTATGGAGAATTGGCAAGAAAATATAGATGACCGTTCGCGTAAGAGTGGTGTTTGGTAAAGAAGAATCTTCCCTCAAATTTTGGTATTTCCTTGGACAACATACTACTAAACAGAAATATGTAGTTTAAAAACTGTACTAAGATTACGTTCGGGACATATCCCGTCAAAACATTTTACATTTTTGTTTAAATAAGGTCCATGTGTAATAAGATATCCAACATTTTGATGGAATGTGTCCGGAACGAGCATCTGAGAGCATCGTATTTTTTTTTCTTTTAAAAAGAATACTAGTGACGTGGGACACACATTACTAGCATTACTAGTATTCTTGTTAACCCCTCCAGCTAAGCTAAATGCTTGTGTGAGGAGTGGGTTCACGCCGGTAATGCACTGTTTGCAATTGAAACACTTGATCGCAAGTCCAACGCCATAGCTATTACGCTACATTTTGATTGAAGCTAGAGGCTTTTATTAGCTACTTAAATGGTATGTTGCCTAATCAATGACAGAAGAAGTTAGGCGGTTAATTAAATTGGCTGATTTACCAGTCGCAAGTTGATTAGAGATCCTAGTAGAAACTATCTTCCTAGGCACTTCTCCTAGGCATCGAAGCAACTTTGATGTTGAACAAAACTCTTAAAGTCAAATATACTTTTTCATAAAATAGGTTGTTGTCAAAAGTGACATTTTCATATAATTAAACGGATAAACACCGAAATAAAGACACATCGGTTTGCTTATAAAATAGGGACACTGTTAGTATAGTATGTGACGGTACATGGCAAAACAAAAATATTAAAAATATCGAAAATGTGCGTGTACTTCACGGTCTCAACGACGGAGGGCGTGCACCACGGACACGGAGCCAGTCAACCTTTGATCACGGCCAGTGCAACTTGGTCGAATCGTCAGGCACTTCAGAAGTATGTGATACCTATTTCGTGATCGCGTTAAATCAAGTATAAATACATAATTATATCATGGAAAGCGAAATAAAAAAAAAAAAAATTAAACTATCGTAACAAAAATATCAAATAATACCGTGTTCCAAATAGTTAAGATGACTATCTCCCATTTTAGATCTAAAACCTGTTTCCAAATATATAGTAAAGTCTTGTGAGAGGTGTGCACTTTTAAAACCTAACCGCAGAGATTTTACCAGTCACCCGTTCTTAGCATAAATAATTATTGTACTGTAGATAGTTTATTTTACTGGAAATATCATGCCTGAATGGTCATCCATTTAGGCAAATACTTGTCAACAATAAAAGCGCTTAGCACAATTATTACTGCTTCGTTTTGCCTGCGCTATTTTGAAACCCTTTTAAACACTATACGTATCCGCGGCTGAATAAAATAATTTTCATATCTCAATCCAAGGGGCAATAGGGTAGTCTAGTGAATGATGCACTCTATTAATTCCTTCTCGGAGCTTTCGGTCACGAATCATAACTCCTTCGAATGGTGCTCTATATCATACTGACCAGTACGAATAAGGATGGTGAAGCAAATGTATCATATTTGTCTGAATGATCAATCAACATTTTATGTATATCTAACTAAAGAGGTTGGTTGTATTCATATTTAATAAAAAACTCTGCAAGTGCAAGTAAAATTCGCGTGGAGAGAGGGTTCTGAACGGTGATTTGCAAAGATGTTAGTTTTAGTTAGCACAATATTCAGAGATTTGCCTTGTGTTTTTTGGGACTATAGACTTCTAATGGACGTTCACTGATGAACATAGGCCCCTCAGAAAAACTTTATTTTGTATAAAGACTTTTAGACTATTATTACATGTTTTAGATAAATTCATATTGTATGTTTTAGTTTAGGAGCGATTCTTATTTTTGACTCTCGATAATCATAAGTTTAGGATTGAAATATATTGATGTGTAATAAACCAATTATTGATTTATACTTTTCCTACGTAAGGTGTTTTATTTAATTAAAATTATCAGAGTTTTATAGCAATAAACACTTATTAATATTTTTTCCTACTTATTTATTTTTACAATACCATTAAGTTTGTAAATAATCGTGCTACTTATATTTTTTTTTTATAGAATACTAGTAACGTGGGTCACACATTACTAGTATTCTTGTTAACCCCTCCAGCTAAGCTAAACGCTTGTGTTAGGAGTGGGTTCACGCCGGTAGTGCACTGAGTGGGATTCGAACCCGCAACAACCTGATCGCAAGTCCGACGCCTTAGCCATTACGCTGCCGCCGCTTATGATGACGACGATATGTACGAATATAATAACATAATAATTTGAGACACCTCACACAGCCGTCTAATCCAAGACTAGACTGAGACTGTTCTTTGGTAACTAGACTGCTGATAAATACATACATATTATAGATACATTACACCCAGACACAGAACAGATAATCGTGCTCATCTCACGATTATTTATCCTGGATGGGCATCGAACCTATGACCTCTGGCTCAGCAGTCAGGATCACTAACGAATAGACCAACAGTTGTAGTTTTACTTGTTGGAACGCCCTAATCTCAGATTTTAATAGACCTTTCTTTAAACAGAACTTATACAATAAATAGATCAATTATCTGAGACTTTTAAAATAATAATATAATAATTACGTTGTCAAACAAGTACAAGGCTTACGTAGTAACTACTTAGTAGTCTGTGACGAGGCATGAAGATAATAGGCAGTGGTGAGTGTGAACCGCTCGCGCTACGCATCGTAAACAATGACATATCATATAAACATTTTAATTCTGACGTTTGATATGAATTTCAGATTTGCCTTTTATAGTTACACATAAAAATTGTGACACGGATATAGTGATCCTTTTTTGTAATACGTCATTTTCTAAGTACTACCTGTTTCTTATACGGAAGTACAGTCATAATTATAAAACTGACACTATTTTTGTGTATCATATTTTGAATTCAGTAAACTTAATAACACTATAAGTCATTTCAATACATTATCACGTTCAAATCTCAAACAAAATTACCTACATCGTTGTCCCCAAACTTCCAACTGCCCCCTCTGTTGCAATGAAAACTCCACAATAGAGTAACTAATGATTGCTATTTATAATACCTTTCTGTTGTCACATTGGTTTAAAGTGATAAAGTACCTTTAGAGATAGTGTCCGCAGTTAATCAAGTTTGTAAATATTTATAAGTGGAGTTATTAACAATGACTAGTTTTAAATCTTTTGTGAAACATATTTTTAGTTCAAAAACTTACTTGTTTAGAATGTGAAAAAGAGGGGGAAAAATAAATGAACTGCTGAGACTTAGAGGTGTTTTATGCACGAATATGCACGGTTTTATTTCCGGACTAGCAGCGCCTCGCGGTTTCATCCGCATAAGTCCCGATCCCGTGGGAATGTCGGGATAAAAAGTAGCCTATGCGTTAATCCAGGTTTCCAGCTATTTCCTTGCAATCGGTCTAGTAGTTTTTGTGTGAAAACATTACAAACATAGACACAATTCCTCTTTATAATATTAGTTTAGATAAAAGACGGTGAAATCGGGACTTAACCGTGAACTTACACTAACACAAGAGGAATGCTTAAGCACGTGTGGGCCGGCTCGACCGGAGTGATACCACACAGAAAACCGAGAAATCAAGTCAAGGAAAGTAATGCTTTCATTGTGTTTCGCCGAGTGAGTGACGTTACCGGAGGCCCTAACCCTTCTCTATCCCCTTCTCCCCTTTTGCCCCCTTCCTCTACTTTCACCATATAGGCCGGCAACGCACTTGTGACTCTTGAGTTGCAAATGGGCAATAGTTTTACCATCAGGTAACCAGTCTGCTCGTTTGCCATAAAAAAATAAAGGGTAGGCAGCGGCATGACACCCAAATTTTGCTCACTCACTCACGTAATAGGAGCAAGCCTATAGCCGTCCGGGCCCTTCGGGAATTAAAAATGGGAATATTGGGAGTATATTGAAAGGGAAAATTGGGAAAACTGAGCGTGCATTGGAAGGGAAGGGATGTTGCCTATACGAATAGATGAGGTAGTCCACCTAAGACACCCGTCCGAATGGCACCTGCGCGAATGGCAACTAGCGTAGTCCACAAAAGGCAACTATCAATATTTTTGGCAGTTGCTCTTTATGGATGAAGAGTGTAAGCAATTATTCGGAAAGGTCAGAACCGCACCTGTATCTCGTGCTGGCTGTGGCCGGGAAGACTGAGGTCTCCAACTTAAGTTAGTATTGTTTATTTGCTGTCTTTCTCGAGATGGAGATAATTTTTAGCTTTGTATAACTGTTTCGTTCACCAAGACAAATATTCCAGCTATTTCAGAGGAGGAAAAACTAGTAACTTTTTTTTTTGGTTCAACGTAAACTGACGACGTCAATGTCGTAGAAGAAAGGACTACAGGTACTTACACAGCTAGGTATATATATCTTACCTGCAACTAAGTATCTAAAATACAAAATTTAAATAACCAAACCACTAGTGTGACTAAAAGACATATGTACTAAATGCGAAAAATTCATAACTTCAATCGTACTCAATACAAGGGTTGCTTAGGTATGTGTTTAATCTTTTACACCCTTTATAAGTATCTTCTTAAATATATTTAAATACTAGCGACTCGAGGGCTGTTTAGTAAACTTCATAGAAAATGCAGGAATATTCTTGTAATGTTGAGGAGGTACTTACATTAAACTTCTTTTAAAAAGCACCTCCACCACCAAAGTAGCATGCATGTACATGCAGCGAGCACATTGTACATAATTGCACGTACATAGATAAGTCACATTTATAGATTAACTTTAGAGGTTAAATGAAACAATTTCATACATGTAACACAAGCAAATAGCAAATTAAGAGTGTAGTACTGTTTTTGCTATCTGTTAGCACAAATTAAGTATAAGTATGTTTTAGTACAAATTGCAAATTACCTGTTCATTAAATAGATATAAAAACATTGAGTAGGTTGTACCACGTTCAACCCAGAAGTCGTATAACCGCAAATTATTATAAGTACCTTTATGAACTTATCTTCGTGAAGGCAGGCTACTTTGCCATAAAAAAAGCGTAATAACATAAGGATTAAAAAAAAACAAATGAAAAAATAAAGCCAGCCTTCACTTTCATTATTATGATTTCCGAAATCCTCCCATCGACTTACTGATAAGTTCGGGCAATTAGATTGCCTGCCCTCTGTCGTTGACAAATGTCGCTAATAAGAAACCTGTCGCGGTCGGATTAGCTTGTGTTAATTCATGTTATCATTGTCTTCGGTTAGGGATGGGATCATTTTTATCGATACATAATGATATTAATAAGTTGTTACAAACTTCTTCGTAATTAACTCCTTGAATGATGAATTTAATGCTTAGAAGTTTAGACATGGCCGAAATATTGCAGTTGAACCTGTTACAATGTTACCAAAATTACCAAACTTATAATAAATATACCTATACTATGTATGTTTATTTATATTTCAAGCTGTAACAATATAAAAAGAAACTAGAATTAGATTAATTTTGATTTTCATCTGTTATAGAAAGTTCTAGGGCCATTTTCTGATTCAAGTATTAATGTAGAAGTAGTAAACAAATATATCTTTGTTATTTCATGACACTATCACGTTACTATACATTAAAATAATATATAACTTCATATTATTCACACAATTATTTAACGCTGCAACAAAGTGGCGCGATTGGTTTTTAAATTGTTAATAGTGCCGAAATACATCGATATAAATTCAAATTGCCTGTCACATCACTACTTCATAATTTAGCCAACAACATGGCATTTCGTAAGCGGATTACTGTTTAAAATTAAAATGGCGGCATGTAATTAAAATGTGTCATAATATTTAGGGGTGACTGCGATGAAAATGGGAATTATAAATAATGCTTATAAGGGCTCGGGATTATAGTTATTTTGGATTAAAAGATTTACTTTTATGAACATTGGAAAATTAAAACCCTAAGGACTAAAACCTAATGAGAAAATTAATGAAAAAACGTACTTACTAAGATTTCGTCGTTATTCCGATGAAAAATATGACCCCATGAAACAATGCATACTCTTGTTTAAAATAAAATGTAATTACAACGTTCCTAATTAAAAATAAGACTGCTAGATCTCAAGCCTGTTAAAATGTTGGTTATTTACAAGGTTTTATGTTTATTTCATATTTTGATTATAGAAGCAAAGTTTTGTTAGTTTTGTTATTTTTGTTTATTAATTTTAATTAAAATAAAGATAATGATTAATAATATACCGTGTTAATTTTTTTAAGTCTTATAGAAATAGAGAAACATGACCCGAAAGTGGGCTACACAGGTAGCCCGCGCGTGCACTCAAGGAGTGTTTTTAGGCGCGTGCACTCCAGTGCTAATGTAGTCTTTTTGTTATGTTTTAACCCCACCCACCCCAGACGATGTAGTAGTTTCTACAAGGTACATACATTCCGTCACGCTCTATTCCTGTCCTGGAAAAGCAGAGACGAGAGAACGCCATTTATTACGATCCTGATTTACAACTTGAGCCTATTCCCCACAATGGTGTACTCGTTTTTAAAACAACAGAACTATAACTGATAACCCGCTATACTAAAAAACCTTATTTTTAAATATGAAGGCCGTCTGATCCCAAACTAGGCAGAGCTCGAACTATGGTAACCAGACTGCTGATAAACATACTTATATATTTCTAAATACCTCCTCCTCCGCGCCTTTTCCCAACTAAGTTGGGGTCGGCTTTCAATCTAACTACGATACGGCCGAACTTTGATATTTTACGTGTACGTATTTACCTCCGCAACCCAAGTACTAGGCGATATTGAAGTTCTGTAGTTAGACCAGGTTGTCAGACTTTTTAGGGCTCCAACTACCGTAACGAATGCCACAGATGTTTGTATGGCACCCTGGACCGATGGTTTAACGTGCTCTCCGAGGCACGGAGGGGTGTCAATGTGTTAAGAATGGTCACCCATCCTAGACTGACCTGGCTAGTATTACTTAACTTTGTAATGTGTTAACCTACTCGGTTACCACTTAGCCACGAGCCCCTTGTATATTTCTAAATACATGAATGGAAAAACATTGATTTGATTTTAGAATAACCGTTCAAAAGTTAAGATATACCAATAAATTCGTATGCATTCGTATTTAATACATTGTACAAAAACTGTTCTAAATATAACAATAGACGTACGCATATTAAATAACGTTCCGTCATAACGTTACATATCCAACCATGATGTCTGTCTAGTACCGATCCCCTAGAGAGTCTATCCAAGTCAATAGATGGTAACGTAATCCTTCTCGCAATCTCTGCCGCATCGTTACTGGGGTATCATTGTATGTGGCCGTCAATTAGAGATTTCGTACATTTGTAGAGTTACCGGGTAGAAAGTTGGTGTAGAACAACGTATTTATTACTAGCAGTTCCCGCGCGGCTCTGCTCGCATGTACATATTTATATATTTTGTGCGGAATACTAATTCTTTTCCCAAAATAAAAGTAGCCTAAGTTACTCCTTATAACACCAGCTATCTGCCAATGAACGTTTCGTGGAAATCGGTCCACCCGTTCCGGAGATTAGCCTGAACAAACAGACAGACAGATAGACAGAAAAATATTTTAAAAACTGATTTTTAGGCTTAGGTAACGTGCAAATAACTGTATGAGCTTAAAAAAATCAATTATTTTGACATTACAAACAGACACTTAAATTTTGTTTATTTGTGTTGATGATGTATTGATGATAAACACAAATTCCAAGAGTATCATTTATCAGATTTATGCATACATTTTGTCTAAGTGAACAAATAAAGCACGATACGTATTCTATGATTATGTGGTAAGTTAACAATAAAAATAAGTAAAAATCACTATAAATTAGTTTAGAATTCCTATTTTTACATACGTAGGGTTGCTACCGTTATGTTATATTAAATTAAATACTATCCTTCTATATAAAACTATAAGTACATCTACTTTACTGTTTTAGGTCCAGGTATAGGAAAAACATATATTTCATGCGTATAAGGCATTATATTCTTTATTTTTTTTTCATGATCATAGTCAAATTTGAAGCAAAACAGTTCATCACATCACAATAAAAAAAACAGAAAAATCACAATATCCCAGGAGTATTCTTCATTTGAAAATCACACAAAAGTCGTACGTTTACGACTTTTGTGTGATTTTTAAATGAAGAATCAACCTCTATAGACCGCCTAGTAAAATGTAAAACATCCCAATTATTAAACTTAACCACAACATACCCAATCCTGCGTTAATACTAGAACATATTAAGATAGGGCTAATCTTCACATAACTTAGGATCATGCCAGCGGAACGCAATTCGGAACCCACTGACCATTGTCCTCTGTTTAATTTAAACGGGAAGCAAGCGAACTGGTAATGATTTTACTAGCCCCTGCCAATATACTCTGAGCAACAAACGCAGAATTGCAACTCTTCCCTCCTACCGACAAGGTTGATTCTTGAACACCTTTTGTACAGGCACTTGTATATCAAACGTTGTTCAAAGGTGTCGTAAGATTTTATGTGTGACGCGCGTTATGCAAACAGGTCCTATGGGTCACGTTTTTGGTTTTTGGCGCCATGAAATTTGACCCGTCATTTAAGTTAATGTAGTTATTGCTCTCGGGATATCTCATTTGATGGTAGTGATATGAATATTATTGTGCAGAGTTAATCATAGATTATAAATACACCACACTTGAAATAAATTGCAATGTAAAATGCGAAATTTGATTTCATTCATTCAACAAGATGCAAGAGCAAGGTTGTGAAACGTAATTTTCAAATACATAATCATCTGAATAATCACAGACAATAATAATACACCGTCAATCACATTTTCATTATTTTTAAACACCACGACAACCAAACCAACCACCAATTACTGTAACAGGAAAAATACGTAAATAACAGTAAAATTAACGTTCAGAACAAGTGAATGCTCTTTGTTAATGAATGAGCTTGTTTAAATAATTCCTGTATGGGTACAATTTACCGCCGGTCGCATGTGAACGGTTAATGGCAGGCTCTATTGAAATATTTAGTTGTCAAACCTGTGAATGATATGTGGGGTAGTCGAGGCCTTGTTATGTAAAGTAGAATAATATTTTGATATGTTTGATGTTTATTTGAATTGTAGTTCTTTGTAAAGGCGGACAGCAATTGGGACGTTCCTATTTTAAACCTCATATACAACGGATGATAAAAAAATCTCCAATCGTTTAATTGAAGGAGATAATAAGAATTGTACTATATTTCAGTCACAGTTTTCGGAGAAGCTAGAACTTAGCAGGGTTCTGCTTCAATTTTGACTAGTCTACTAGAGACCAGTTCAGTACCATCCAAATCTAATCAAATCAAAACCATTTATTTCAATTAAACCAACAATAGGTATTTTTGAATTGTCAGGAGTAGGAGTCAGTCAGAATAAGTCAGTCGTGAAGCTAGTTGCCTGTTCCAATAAGTAGATCCTGTGGAGAAGAACAGGCAAGAAACTCCAAAGACACTCTTTTTCAAAATGTTTTTTTACAAATTTCTGGTTACATTGCTTATAAGTGTAATGTGAGGACAATGTAACATACCTATTATTCTAAAATATAATCTGAATCATATAATATATATAATATACATATTTTATATTTCCCCCTTATATTATGAATGTGAAAGTTTGGATGGATGGATGTTTGTTACTCTTTCACGCAAAAACCACTGAACCGATTGCGAAAAAACTTGGTATGTAGATAGCTGGACTGACCTGGATTAACGCATAGGCTGCTTTTTATATCGATATTCCTACGGGATCGGGAGTTACGCGGCTGAAACCGCGGGGCGCTGCTAGTATATAATATTGTAGTGACGGGACCTCTCGCACAGCTTGCATACTCCTTCGATTGGAAGAATAACTCTTTACTACGCGAGAGGCACAGACTGGTGGCACCAAACTCGAATTTAGAACACGTTCGAAATATTTTATGAAGAATAAATGTTGAAGACAAGAGGGTCGCCCAGCGGACAGAGGACGGTCTGGACGACTTATGGGCAATGTGCACAGAATAATTCAAGAAAAATTATTTATAATTAATTTGTGTGAAGTTATAATTGTTATATGAATAATATGATCCTGATTATATCGCATAGTGCGTTTGCCTGCTATTTTAATTTTCCTCCTCTAGCTAATACCTATCGTAACCGGATACCCTAAAGCCCCAAGCTTTATACGTGGTGGAGTACGCCGTAGTTGTTTTAGAAGAAGTACTCCACGCGTTACACGTGGTGGAAGCTTTACAATATATACAAAAAATCCGTACTAAAGACGGAGTCACTTAGTCACTTTGAGTAACATCACCAAATCTGCGTGTGAAGTGAAATAGGGTTGTCAACGTTTGAGTGATACGACTGGTTTTACAAATACTAAATAGGTGTACGTAACTCGTAAAGTCACCGGCCTATATGAGTTATATATATACCTATTTAGTACACCGTGTGTAATAGAATGAACTTCACTTGTAGTGACTGACTATATAAACAAACCTTGGAAGTAGTTATTACCCTACTTCTTGTTGTCTTATCAAAATGAAACTGTGTATGTACTATGCGATTCGAATAATAATAGGAATGACTTTCCGCCATATTGTGATGTCATAGCTCTCAATCGACCCTATGTGCTCTTCCAGACTATATTCTATCTCTGTGCCAAATTTCATCCAGATCCGTTCAGCCTTTTTTGTGTGAAAGAGTAACAAACATCCGTTCATCCTCATAAACTTTCGCCTTTATAATATTATCTAGTAAGATTTAGTTGGCAAATAACCTTATAAAAGACAAATATTTATTTAACCGATCCATCCACCGGAGTGATACCACGGCCTCAGATTAAAGCGGCAGTGAAGCAATGATTGCTGTACTTTTCGCCAAATAAGTAAAATTACCGGTGGTACCAATCCTTCTCCCCCCCCCCCCTACCCTCCTCTCCCCTCTTCCAGCCTTTCCCTACTCCCACCTTACAGGCCGGCAACGCACTTGTGAGTCTTGATATAGTTGCAGGTCCTCATGGGCGGCGGTAGTCATTTACCATCAGGTGACCGTTCTGTTCGTCCAACTTTTCCCCAAGTTGAAGTCTGCGAAAGGCCGAGTTCTTGTGCACGGCGAGAAATCGACTGCCTCGGAGTCTCCTGAACACTCTCACGTACAGCGGCGATGTTCTCTGCCGATCTGGCGTTCCTTTGACGTAAAGGTGTTGGTGTTTACCGAACCGGTCGTCTCAAATTTGGTCACCAATCGTTGGAGAGTAGACTTTGAAGGGCCACCGCGTCTGCCGTAAATGGGCGCAATGCGCGCAACTTATTTTGATAATAAAATTTTATCATTTGCACATGCTGTTCAACCGTGTAACTTGCCATGGTGATTTGGCATCAGTGACTGAATAAGAAAAAACAGATTTGACAGATGCCGCCAAAACAAAATGGCCGCCACCGATTATTAACATCGACCCGCTCTATTTGAAAGACCCTTTATATGGTAAATTTTATTTTTGTTACATTTTCAATAAACACAAAATTGTATCCTGATACATATTTTAACAACCAAAACTACTGCCCAATAATGCTATACAATTACAAAAACAATTTATCTTCTATTTTTCTAAGGGTAGCATTATTCCTTTTCACTGGTCACGTATTTATTTTGAGACACGTGTCAACCAAATTGCTTACCAATTTTAGACCGGGAATCAAACCCCGCGCCGGTCACTCAACTGAGTAATTGATCAGATTTCTATGTTTGTTTGAATAATTTCGTCTATCGGTAATTTTCATTTAGTTGAGTGTGTTTTATTAAAGTAATCGGCTTTTGTTTGGACCTTCTGCCATCTATATAAGTAAACCGTGATAAAACTTTACTGTCCTCTCCACCCAACGTCACTTTTACTCAAGATGTGAAGCGATTGAAACAAAAAAAACATAAAATTTCAATCGACAAGATGGTTTTAAATTATCTACAGCGTGGATTCCAGTGGTAAAAAACATGCCACCCCGCTTTTATGCGCAGTCGGATAAACACAGAAATAAGGACACATCGGTTTGTTTACAAAATTAGGACACTATTAGTATAGTATGGGATGATACATAGCAGAATAAAAATATTAAAATATCGAAAATGTGCGGGTGGATGAAGAACCGTCTACCTCAAGGACTTGCCGACGGAGGGCGTTCACCACTGGGCCAGTGCAATGTCAGAACAATTCATAGGTATGTAATACCTATTTAGTGATCGCGTTTATTCACGCATATATATTCATATTTCTGTAAGACAATTTTTATAGATAATTGTATGATCTACAATTTTTATCTTTACTTAACCTGAGAGCTTAACTTAAAAGGATTATTTGTGTTTTAGAACAAGGATAGTAACTACTTTATCTGTCCGGCTACTTGAAGTAATAAAACGTCACAGCAACAAAAGCAATAATCAATTAAATTTTACTTGTCTGTCCCCCACCGATATTTCATATATTAACGGCTGCCATTATTAAGTTAAACTGTTTATGGCACTTTATGGTTTGTTTTGACAAAGAGTTACAATAGCGATTATAATTAGTAATTCTACTGTGAATGAGTCGCTTTAGATGTAACTTGGCCTTAACTTTAATTACTTTTAGAATTTTAAGTTGGTTTTAGGAACAAAATAAGTTTTTGAGTAATAAGTGTTTCACTTTAGATAGATAAACTCTTTATTGTACAAAATATACAAAACTGGTTAAAGACATTCTTACAAACTAAAAGTAGACCTTGTACAATTGGCGGCCTTATCGCGCTCTGCGATCTCTTCCAGGCAACCATTGGATGGAACGAGAGAGGAGTTGCAGTGTATAATTAAGAATATTATCTAAGTCATAATAATAACATATATTTGCAAATACATACAAATAACAATATAGGTACATATATATACATACACAAATAAATAAGTATAGGTTTCACTTTACTATGTAATCTGTTATATAATTATGCATACGTAAGGGAACTAATAGGTCACAGGGTGGGATGGTACGGCCAGTGCAACCTGGTAGCAACGTCAGGCTTTTTTTTAAGTTAACTCCCGCATAAAGAATATTCCTGTGTCACGGGGGGCTTTACAAACATTCAAACAACGGACACAAAGAACACCCAAGACTCACATTGAACTCCTAACACTCGTCGCGTGTAATACTAATAAGTAATTGCGTTAACTCCCGTGCGTATTAATAATTAAATATCATGGAACGCGAAAGTCAAATTTTGAGGTGATCTACTTTGTACGAAATCGTTATTGATTTTGTTTACGTTGTGTATCCTTACTGTTGAGAATACCAAACAAAACACATTGGCAGATAAACTATCTTCGAAAATTGAGCTCATCATTTCTATACCTTTCGCAGCAGGACGGCTAAGACAAGCCAAATGGCCAAAGGAATACAGCTTTAAGTTTATCAATCAGTTTTAATATATATAAACCTTATGACACTAAAGATAAGATTTAAATTTGAAAGTTTGAAGGTTTGATAGGGGTGGATTTATCACGGTTTCCATATAATGACAATCATATATAAGGTATTGTTGTTTTGATGGTCCACGTCATTGATGTGCGATGTATGGCTTGTATGAGAGTAGGAAATGGTTATGTTTGGCATCCGAAGGCTTTGCCAAGTTTGAATGGGATGGAAGTTATAGCAGTTTATTGTTTGGGAGCTTTGTGAGGGAAAATCTGCGGGAAATGGTAATTTGGGAAACTATTTGGTGGATAGTTTGGTTTATGGCTAAAGTGAAAAGCTAAATTTCGATGAAAGAAAGATTTCTAAAGAATGAAAGTTTCTCTGTACCTGTTCGTCTTTGTTTTATTACTCTATCATTAGCCAAGTTTTTAGTTATACCTACTGAAACTGGTTTTCTTATACCTATCTGTCACTATAATACTATTATTCTATTCTTTACCATAACTAAGATCTAAACTGCTATCTATAATACTATATTATCTCCAGTAAATAACTGTATGTGCATGAATGTGTATGTGTATGTATATAAGTATTTAAGAATATTTCGAAGTACGCCATCAACTACTGTTTTTAATTCATAATTTTGGTATTATCTCCATCTTAAGGTTGTCTGGTAGAGATCGCTTTTAGCGATAAGACCGCCTATTGTACTCTAGTTTGTAAGATAATTATTTTTCGACTGTATTTTATTCATGATGTACAATAAAGAATATTCTATCTATCTATCTATCTATTATTATTTAATAATTTTCGAAATTGATCATGTAAGATTTAGTTTGGATTTGTGTATTTTTTTTTTGGAGTTTACTCCTTAAGAATCTATTTGCATATAGGGCGCCCGGTATGAAAAAAAGGGAGGGAGAGAGGGAGAGAGAGAGAGAGAAAGAGAGAGAGAGGGACTCCAGTAAATTGTAAACTCCAGTCGTGCGTCGGAGCTGACACACACATTTTTTTTGTTTAATCACGGTATAAATATTTCTAATATTCTAGACTATGAGCATTTTTTTTATCTGAACATTGTGCATAAAAATTGCTATTTTATTAACTTTATGTAAGCATACATTAAACATTCGAAGAAGAAAATTATCACCCACCCACCACCAATAAATAGTCAGCCTGTGACCACAGCCAGTGAAACCTGGTCAGGCAAATTAAAGGCATGGAATTATCCCGTTAACATAATACAAGACAGCATTGCAAAAAGCCAACGGTCACGCGGTATTCCCAGGCGGTCACCCATCCAAGTACTAACCGCGCCCGATGTTGCTTAACTTCGGTGATCGGACGAGAACCGGTGTATTCAACATGGTATGGACGTTGGCAGCAGCTATCATATTTTTGTGAGGTAGTATCAACGCGCTTTTGGATTACATAATAATGTACTATAAAAATAGATGCAAAACACAATTTTCTGGCAGCGGAATGGATTTTTTTTTTATGTCAAAAGCCCTCCGTGTCTTTTGTCAATGGTTCCCTGTGCAAAGCTAGTGTTGGCTCGTCCTTTCGGTAAAAGTGAAACTCGTCCTATAATCTCCCACTGATCATCCTTGGCCCTGTCTGAGGGCTATTTGTCCAGCCTTATCCCACTTCAGATTACTGGCATGTTAGTTGATATCAACTATTTGTGTTTTCTAGCGCTGTGCTGTATCTGCTCAGTTCTGTAAGACGCCTTATTTATCTTTTTGAACCGATTGAAGACGAAAGCGAATTTATTAGAAAATACTATAAATAACTGGTGCATGAGTGCGCGGGTGATAAAAGTACGCACCTAATATTTCTCGAGCTTTATGTCACTCTTGCAGATAGCTCCAGATGTATTTTGTAGCTATTGTGAGCCGGTACACGTTGTCAAAAATATTTGAAATACTTCTACAAACGTGATTGCTAGGTCAGTTAACAGTTTTTTACATATTTTAATGTAATAATATGGTATTTTACGAAGTTTGCTATTCCTAATCCTACAGTAAATAGTACTAATCACTTTTTATTCTCATTACTTGTTCCAACAAGTAATTGTGTCCACCGAGAAAATACTGATGTTTCACAATAGATGTCGGTAGTCTTGCGTATGCGTAAGAGTACGCGCGTACTCTTACGCGACATCTAATTTCAGTATCGCGTTTTGTGAAAATAGCCTACAAACATGAGTATGTAATCAACGTCATTACTCATCCCATTAGTGAAAGTTTGGATGGATGGATGGATGGATGTTTGTTACTCTTTCACGCAAAAATCACTGAACCGATTGCGATGAAACTTGGTATGTAGATAGCTGGAGACCTGGATTAACATCATCCTCCGCGCCTTTTCCCAACTAAGTTGAGGTCGGCTTTCAGTCTAACTACGATACGGCCGAACTTTGATATTTTACGTGAAGCGACTGCCATCAGACCTCCACAACCCGAGTACTAGGCGATATCGAAGTTCTGTAGTTAGACCAGGAGACCTGGATTAACGCATAGGCTTTTTATCCCGATATTCACAAGGGATCGGGTGAAACCACGGAGCGCTGCTAGTTTGCAATATGTCTAGAAGAAAACGAAAGGCCGAAAGCTAGAATAGTATACCTGAGGTTTTCGTAGAAGTCTGATATCATAAGTAGTTTGCCGTATAAAGCTGTGTAAGAGTGCGCATTAATCTTTCTTTCTTAATACGTGAATTATGCCAAAAATAGAGATAGTAATTATATTGTTTGTCTATTGATTTGTTAAAGGATATATAGAGATTTGAATTCTTAAAAATTTATTTGGGTAACTATGATATTTAATTATTTATTCAGTCTAATTTAAAAAGTGCGCACACCCCGAAGCCGTTAAATATTTGTTTAGGGATATATCGAATATATGTATTAAATAAAATAATAATTAAATCAAAAAGTTATAAAAAGCCAACGTCACACGGTATTCCCAGGCGGTCACCCATCCAAGTACTAACCGCGCCCGATGTTGCTTAACTTCGGTGATCGGACGAGAACCGGTGTGTTCATCATGGTATGGACGTTGGCAATATTTAGTTTAATTTACACAATATTATGTACTCGTGGATAATAATATACATATTCCTTGCTACCTGAATTTTGTAAAGAGCCTAAAGCACCCTCAATAGTGATCGGACATTATGAAATACGTAGAGGGGTTTTTGCTATCATTATCAAAGAAAAAGTACGTCACAAAAGTAAAATTACACCAATTTTGTACAACGTTACTGTTAGCGAAGTGGTGATTCATCATTAATGCCACTTATCATAGAGGCAAGATACTTTCTCACCCGTAATTTACATCCTATATTAATGCCTACATGAAAGGTTAATGACCATCAGGTCTAGACCTAGACTCCTTTTCCGTCCATTGCATTTATGTATTTAAATTTAGCGATTTTCTTTTACAGGTTATGTAAATGTTTATTTAATGTTCATTTCTATAACGTTTTTAAAACTTATGTCTAAATTATGTACGATAAAATTTTATTCAAAATCATTCAATAAAAAACATCCTTAGCTGTTTATATAGCTTGTTTAAAAAAAACAAATGTGTGTGTCAGCTCCGGCGCACGACTGGAGTTTACAATTTACTGGAGTCTCTCTCTCTCTCTCTCTCTCTCTCTCTATCTCTCTCCCTCTCTCTCCCTTCCTCCCTCCCTCCCTCTATATATTCTTTATATATTTACACATATATATAACATAAAGGTATACACATATCTACTTACGTGCGTCGAGAATAAGGAGTAAACTCCAATAAAGCATAAAAAGCACAACAAAGCGTCAAAGCGTTACGCTGCCCTCCGATCACTAAATTTTACTCTTCATATTTTTTTCATACCGGGCGCCTTATATGCTAATCGGTTCTTAAGGAGTAAACTCCAAAAATTATCACAACATCCACGAGTACATATTATGATACTGTATAAATTTATAACAAACGTTGCCAACGTCCATACCATGTTGAACACACCGGTTCTCGTCCGATCACCGAAGTTAAGGAACATCGGGCGCGGTTAGTACTTGGATGGGTGACCGCCTGGGAATACCGCGTGATGTTGGCTTTTTATAACTTTTTTAATTAATTTTTAACTTAAAGCAACAGTTTGCTACCATATTAATTAAAAAATAATATTATTATGTTAACTATCGTTAAATAAATGAAAGAAGATTTTTACCATTTTCTTAGCAACAAGGCTAAACCACAAATTGATCTATCTCTAGTTTATTACTAAAATACAAAACCTTTTCAGTTGAATCCCAGTTTTTTTTTAATTTATTAAACACTTGTTTAGATGTTTATATAAGAAATTTATTTAATTTATGTAAAGCAGACAACAACAGTATGCAATTGATTTGTGTTATCATTACAACAACAATTTCTGTATAATGAAGCGTCCCAAACGAAGTACCTTAACCACTTACATCTAATATGATCATAATGGCATAAAATTATTAACATGTCATATGTTTTAACTAATAAATTACAAGAGTTTTATTTTTAAATCCTACCCTGCGAACAGTAACTATATCGAAAAGACACCCCTCAGTGCATTCCGTACCAAGTATCATTTTAGATCAAACACGTGATAATGGCTATAAGAGCGCCCCTATTATTTGATACAATAAAAGTGAAGTGCAGAAATACTCCGCATTCTACTGCGAAATGGCTGCACTCTGACTTGACCAAAGTGACATAATCATTGTGAACAAAAATAAACCTAACTCTTTAACATCTAAAGATAATTTTCCACTAACAGTTGAAGATCCTGATGAAGTATTTTAGGATGCAGCAATATACATGTATCGCTCGTTCAATAGGCCGTACATTCGCAGATACGGACTAATGGTGATTGAGAAAAATATGGCAGGAACATACAGCACAATAACTTGTGGTTATGTCTTCATGAATATTGAAGATCAGAGTGATAGGTAGGCTTTTGTGCCTTTTATTTGATTATGACAATACGATGTTAATGGGTGTCATAAATTGTTAGTCTGCTTTGTATCGTTGAGTAAAATTTTAGATGATGCTTTTATTTTTTTGATTGATTCAAGACGTTACGACCCGAGTGAGAGTAATGGTGTCTAATTGTAATATTTTGTCTGGCTTACTTTCTTTTGTGTTCGTTTTATTTTATTACAGAAATATTACTTTATCTTAGTTTATTTTTTGATATTTTACATTAACGTTTAGTTTAACGTTAACCATAGAAATGATTTTGAAACGCAAACTGGTGACAGCTAACTTCCGAATAGGTTTAATTGGAGATTGTGAAACAAGTGCTAAAAGAAAAAGGAAACTTAGAGTCCAAGCATCCGTTAAATGTGTAATTAATTGTTCTTTCATTAGAATTAGTTTCTTTAGAAAAAACGTTTGCACCAAAAATGTCTAATCGATAGGTCTAATATTCAATTCCTTTAGATTCTTTTACAAACTTATGTCAACCAAATATATATAGCCATTACGGGTCGGAAAATGCAAAACAATTGCGTCAACTAAAATATTTACGTAAAAAAACATTCGCGAGTTGAAACATCGTTGATATTTGTAGTGAAGTGTCGCGACTGGGACTTATAAAGTTATATATAACCCAATATATGTAAATGAACCGTGATACGCCAGGCAGACGTCCTGTGAAGCTACCAATGAATTCCTCACAGGAGCCTTCCACGACAAATCTTCAAAACAAAAATACCCACAATTTCAGTTTAAAACAGTTGGCAGGGTATTAATTACCGTATTGTTAATGCGTAGCTGGTTTCGACGCGACACTTTGTCGACAAAACGAATTTATTCACCCTTCACCCCTTTCTTCGGCTAGTTGACTGAATATTAATAATTTAGGGGTAATCTCTGACGATTAATGTTTTGGGTTATGTGTGTAGATATTTTGCTGATATTTTGAGGGTATCACAGTCTGGTATGTGCACACGTCGAAGCAAATTAAAATGCATGCGTGCAGAGAAATCGAAGTGTCGTTTATTTTCAAGAGATAAAAAAGACCTTCACTAGAAATTCAATATTTTTACCCTAACTTTTATAACTTCACATTCTAGACAGCTATATCTCTCTCAAATCTTGAAGAAAGAAAGAAATATAATAAAAATTTAGACTCTATTTATCTCGACCTAGATAAATGTATTATATTTGCTACTAGCTGTTCCCGCTCGCGTGTACATATTTATATATTTTTCGCTGATCCCTATTTTTTTTAAATAAAGGTAGCCTAAGTTACTCCTTATAACGCCAGCTATCTGCCAAAGAAAGTCCCGTGGAAATCGGTAAACCCGTTCCGGAGATTAGCCGGAACAAACAGACAGACAGACAAAAATTTTAAAAACTAATTTTAGGCATTAGTGTCGTGCAAACAACTTAGGGCTTGGGCTGCCAGAAGCTAGTGAACGCCTTTTTCCGGTTTTCACGTTTTCCCTCCGATCTGGTGGTGGTTCTCCGGTTTTAAGAAGATTTTCCTCGCGAGGAATCCATACGGGTTTCCACGAAAATCTTTTATAAATTTAAATACCACTCGCGAAAGTTTCTATTTCTGATATCATTTAATAGTTACCACAGTAATGCCTCAGTCCGTAGGTATTCATTGCATGATGTTAGTCCACTTACCCGAAAATTTAATTCAATATTGTTACTGTATTGTCCAAGCAAACATTATTCATACATAACAAACAGTTATTCTATTTAATTTGTAACATAAGATCCAACATTTGTGTTGAACTTGATATAATATTAGAATTAATCGCCCCCAAATTGGGTGTCTTTTTTCTAATCCCCATTTGAACATAGGTATCGGTTTTATCTGAAATCTGTCGTCTACAAACATTGACATGTGTGGCAACATACACAAAGTGTAGACAATGATGTAGGAGGACAGTAGTGTATGTTCTTCACTGCTTTAAATGTTTACACACAAAATTGTAAATGGCGGCCTTAAATGCAAAGGTATTCTTTACTTTATACTTTATGTAGAATAAAAAAATATATATAAAATAAATAATAATAATAAATATAAATATAAAGTATTGTGATATTTATAAAAGTGTAACTGTATTTGTACAAAGCTTACGCATCTTCAGATGGAGCGTGTCTGCTAGATAGTGGACTAAACATTGATGAGAGAATAAAGATACAATCTGAAAAAGCTTGATTTGAAGCTCATTTTTACACATACATACATTTGAAAATATACATATATAAATTTAATTAACATTCTAATCTGTTAATTAAAAAAAAATGCTTGTGGTTTGTTAAACGTTTCGATGAGTTTTATTTTCGGAAAAAGAAAGCTCGACTTTTATGAGGACTGTACTCATAGTTTCGATGACTACTGCTGCTCTTACGTCATTTTATTCTACACCCTGACTCGTAGGGGTGAATACATTACGGGTTCCAATTCCAAAATTGTCAGCCCCAATATCAGATGAGGTTTCGACAATCGAATTTGTCACTACTGTGTTGCCAGTGATTATTTCCTATTAGTTATATGATAAACACTTTAATATTGTTAAGCCGTTTTGGATTTTATTGGGGAAAACTTATTATTCTATTAATTACGTAAATGTATAAAATAAGTAGATCTATTATTTTAGAGGGGATATTGAATTGGTAGTAATGTTGTGGATCATAGGATCAACGCTGTTAAGACACTGTGCCACATGTCGATCTAGAGATAAGCAATTTGTGGGGTCACGGACCTTTGTGTCTAGTGTTAGTAAAGATCACGATCATGTCGTGATTATGTCTATCACAAATACCAGCGAAAGTCTATGTCAGACTTATATCTTGTAAATTGTTATAAATATAACTGAATAATTGTTAGAGGGCTCGGACTACGTGGCTACAGCCATCTCGAGTTACAGGTATGTGACTCTGCTTGATATCTCTCTATGGGTTACTCTCCTCAGTCTATCCTCATAAGCCACATTTATTTATTTTAATCTTTATGAACATAAAGTACAGAGGCGGACTTAATGCCTAAGACAATCTCTACCAGTCAACCTTCGGGTGATGCAGAGAAAACAGGAAGTGGGTGGTGATGGTAGGTGCATTAAAAATATTATAGTTTATTAAATATACAAATTAAATATCAGACCAAAAATACTCAAATACATATGCATGTATATATTATACAGCGTGTAAGTATCACCGTCGCGAATAACTTACAAAATCGTCTTTCTTTGGATACTTATAACAATGCAAAAGTCAGTTCATCATAAAAATGCGAGATTAAGGATTTACAGTCAATAGTTTGACTTTGATCTACGCAGTGTAACGCAACAGGCGTACTGTGCGGTACGGTGAATGACCTTCAGCGCATGGCGCGGCGTCGCGGCGCCGTCAAAGCAGCTGATTGCATAAATGTTTTACATTGCAGTTTTTGGCCGAATGGGATATTTACTGATTTATTTTTCGGTAAAATGTTCTGTTTACTCATTGTGATATCACTTTTAAGCAAAAAAAATGAAAATAAAATTATGAATTTTCCGGCAGAAATTTCCAATGATTTTCCACTCCGAATGATGGTCTGAATACACTATTTCTGGATTCGGTAAGGTGTCACTTACATCTCGTATACACCATAAAAACATACAAATATTTACACAAACAGAATATATACATATATACACATACAAACATGCGACTAGTCTGTTGGTCTAGTGGTTAGTGATTCTGACTGCTAAGCCAGAGGTCATGGTTTTGATTCCCACCCAAGACAAATAATTGTATGATGAGCATGATCATCTTGTTCTGGGTGTAATTAATAATAATAACAATAACCTCACACATCTCACACACGGCCGTCTGATCCCAAACTAGGCAGAGCCTGTACTGTGGTAACCAGACAGCTGATAAACATACTTATATATTTCTAAATACATACATATTATAGATAAATTACACCCAGACACAGAACAAATTATCGTGTTCATCACACAATTATTTGTCGTGGGTGGGAATCGAACCCACGACCTCTGGCTTAGCAGTCAGGGTCACTAACCACTAGACCAACAGGCCAGTCGATTTATTTATAATAGGTGTGTATTTAGAAATGTATAAATATGTTTTACCATATATTACATTGTATTACCAAATAATATAAGTTTTGCATTTACTCGCACATTTTATAATGTAAAAGAAAATAATTTTGAACAAACTGTTATATTAATTAAAAAACACGGCCCATCCATTACGTAGATAATGTCCACAAATTAGTGTAAAACAACTCATCAATCTTTATGCCAATTATGATGATGGGATGCTTTGAATATTTCTATTAAAATGCTTAGATAAGCTGCACGCGATACGTGGAACAAGACTTGGCAATTTACAATTAAAAAAATATTTTATACTAGACTGCTATTACTGCTATTAATTTGTAATTAACTGCTATTAATTTAAATATTTTGTAATTCCTGTGGTCAACATTTGGTTCCATCATCGATGAAGCAATGGTATCACGATATTATTTTATCTTTCAGTTCAAAGGCAATTAAATAAAAGTTTTTAATCAAGAAAAAGAATGGTTATTATTACGGGTAACCATACTCCTACATACTCCCACGGGTAACCATAATACTAATAATAATAACCATGCTTTGGCACGTATGGGCCGGCTCGACCGGAGTGATGGTTGCATTGCTTTTCGCCGGGTGAGTGAGGTTACCGGAGGCCATAAGCCTTCCCTCTTCGTTCCTCTCCCCCTCTTCCTTCCCTTACCCTACTCCCACCTTTAAAGCCGGCAACGCACCAAACTATGACTAAAACACATGCGAAATATGAACTTCAAAACCTTAGAAGTCATTTTTTATTGCAATGAATAACTTACGGCAATTATTTGTGTACTTAATTTACAAGAATTTGCTCTATGCCATTTTTGTCCGTAAATTATCCATATATCTCTTCGGGGAGATAATTTCCTGGTACAGGAACTTATTAAAAAAACCTGTTTCATTCAAATCTTAATCTAAACTAATATTATAAAGCTGAAGTTGTTTGTTTGGTTGAACGCGCTAATCTCACGAACTACTGGTTCGAATTGAAAAATTATTTTAGTAGTGTAAGTATGTAACGGTACATGGCGAAACAAAAATTTCAAAAATATCAAAAAAGAGGGGGTGGATGCAGAACCTTCTATCTCACGATCTCGACGACGGAGGGCGTGCACTGCTGAGCCAGTCAGCCTGTGACCACGGCCAATGCAACCTGGTCGAAACGTCAGTCAATTCAGAGGTATGTAATACCGTTATATATAATATTATTATAATTATTTTAGTGTTGGTTAGCCCATTTATCAAGGAAGGCTATAGGCTATATAAAATAACGCTAAGACATATAGGAGCGGAGCAGTGACCATAAACGCAGGTGAAACTGCGGGTACGGCTAATGTAAAATTATACTATTGTCTAGTTAGTACACTAACGTATGATCTAATTATAGCAGTCAAGTACACGATTGAAGTGTCTTATTAACAGTTGTATCGTAAACACATTATTACAGCATGTTGCAGGAATGTCATATATGGGAGTTATGTCAAACTTTCACTGTGTAATTTAAAGCAATCATATAAGTTTTGTCTTATAATTGACGTAGTTCAATGGTACTTTAAAACCAAGGAGTATTTACACTTGAAATACTAAGGTTTGATGGTAGAAATCCTATAATAATTTTAAACCTTACTTCTACCTCTCACTCTCCACTAGGCAAACTGTAAGTTTGTTTGCCAGCCTAGTAGAATTGGCAGAAGACTAATCCAATAATAGTGAAATGGAATCAGCAAGAGAATGCAACTGCTAAGCATAGGCCACACTCTACTCAAACCCTGTCGTCATTGTACCAAAGAAACCTGTTGGTCTAGTGGTTAGTGATTTTGACTGTTGAGCTACAGGTCGTGAGTTCGACTCCCACCCTCCACTTCACACACGGCCGTCTGATCCCAAATTAGGCATAATTTGTGAGACGGCCGTGTGTGAAGTATGAGACACTACAGTTATCATTATAAAAGAAAGGCACAGAACATTCTTGTCACCCCTTCCAACCAACAGCTTCTTAAATCTTTAAACACGTCGTTCTTTCATACAGTGGTGCATATCTAGTGAAGCCACGGCCAGCCGATACTCTTACTACCTACCATTAGTTGCCAGTTATAAACCAAGGTATATATTATTTACTTCACGAAATCTGCCTGAATCATTTCTCGTAGAGAAACGATAAAAACAGTCCATTCGACCACTCGTTGAATGAGTTAGAGTTTACATTAGTCTGTATTTTTATGGTATTTCTGAATGCCATAGGTCACTATTGGCGACAAACTCTTTTTAAAGTAGTACTAGTAATTTCACAAATACCCATATCCGGCTATCTAACAACAACACAACGTTATCTTACACTAATTATCAGATTCATATCGCTATGTAATTAACAGTTAATTGTTCCTAATTTACGCTTAATCATATCAGTGTTAGTAAGCATATCGAAGCTTCTGTACATTAACTAGTAATTCTATGAATAGGTATATTTATTTAGGGCTAGTTGTCCCCGCGGCCTTGTTTGGGAAAGTTCCTAGTACGGGAATAAAACCAACTTCTGACGTACCTACTCGTGATGTGCTCAATGACGGGAAGGCCTCTCTTTCTTTGTTTGAACTGTTGAGCCAGGAGCAGCCTTTTCTGCTCGTCCGTTTAATAATAGCAGAAGGAACTGCATACAAAGAGATAGACATGTTATCCACCAAACACTGTACAGTCAAACCCATGATAAATAAAATAGGCAATGGCGAGACCTGTAAAAGGCTAATAAAATGAATAAAGGCAAAACTAGAATAATATCATAATTGTTCTAAATAACGATGCCAAAAAGGAATATGGGACGTAAAAGCTTTTTTTTTGTAAGAAGAGTAAATTTTTAATGCAGAATTTAGAACAACTTTGTGAAAATATACTAAACTAGCTGCGCCCCCGGGTTTCACATACATACCAAGTTTCATCGCAATCAGTTCAGTAGTTTTTGCGTGAAATAGTAACAAACCTCCATACATCCATACATCCTCAGAAACTTTCACGTTTATAATATTAGTAGGATGTTTTTCACACTAAAAAGCACCGACCTTTTCCTCCCCTCTTTATTACAGCTATCATTTAAATAATCTTATCCATAGTCTTTTTGTTTACGATCACGTTCTTTAAAGGTAGGTAGGTAATATTAGGTAGTTTTGATTAACATCCCAAATTACTAATTTAAAATAAATTTTCACACAACTATAAAAATGGACACCTAATATTCAGTAAGCAAATTTTATACCATGCGGGTACATTGTACGCTCCTACTTGATGTCGTCTAATCGATCAAATTCACTCTAATACAGCTCATCTGCATATTAATTCTCGACTGGAGCCTTTAATAAGCAGGGGCCATTTAATCCGAGTGTAAAATGTGGTACAGTCGCGGACATATTTTCTAATCCATTACTTGTTCTTTTATTTACAATGTAAAAGAGTATGTAACTGCTTCTATATTTAAATTCTATCTCGCAAGTAGTGGCTTTAATATAAGACGTAATCTTTAGTCCAATGTGATTATATTAGCTAAGAGTTACTCCCTTTTCAAGAGATCCTTTTTTATAAATATTGCTTATTTAATTTACAAATATGAATACATGAATATAAGACTATACTCAAATTTACAATACACAACATCTGTAATCTCCTTTAAAGCTGAATACACTTGAAAATTTACCGATAAAGCTACTATTTCGTAAGAGATAGGGCTGACATTAATGAAACTATAGGTATTTGGATGTCTGGATGGATTGATTGGTTATATTTTATTATCTCTCTCGTCCGGAGTATGGAGTTATCCGAAACCGTCTAACCTAAAAAACAAAATCATTGAATTTGTCTTGAAAATTATTTATATCCTGTTTCGAAATGTGCAAAGTACAAAAGGAAAAACATTTTCCAAATAAATAATGTTTTTATGAAGCGGCCGTGCTTATTAACCCAAAATAGTGGTTTAAAAATCATCAGTACGGTAATAATTAATATTTTTAAGTAGGTACCAAACTTTCATAGCAAAAAAAAAACAAAGATGTGATAATATATAAAATTACAGGACTGTACCTAAGGTAGGTAGTTAATCACATCAAATTTAGCCATGCGGGCAATATTATTGCGGCCAATGAAATATGAGACGGTCACTCAACTGTGCGAATTAGGCCACGAGGATGATTATAACTACGAGTAACATAGTAGTAACGCTAGTGTAATAATCTATGTACTTACTCAACTTGGTATTAATAAAATGCCGAGCGCCGAGTGCGTAAGAGTGTGTCATCTTGTGGTTGGATGATGTATTGCTATGGCAATATTATTAGGCGTCAAAATTGTTGTATAGGTTTTTAATACCTCATACCTGGGTTCGGTTGAAGGTCCATTCTTTTTTGTTTGTTGAGTTATTAGTTGCTGTCAGTGTATGAATTTTACTCGATGAGATAGTTTAAGGCTAGTCTGTTTCATGCGGAAAGGATATATAGTAACGAAACGTGATGTCATTGACCTATACGATTTGAGAAAACTATAATAAATTATATTATTATAATTTGTTTTAGTAAGTACCATATTTTTATTATATTTTTTCTTAGTTAACTGTACACAATAAACTAAAAAAATATATAGTAAGTAACAGTAAAATAAAGTAATAAATAAATGAAATTAAATAATAATTTCATGAGAAATAAATGTATTAATAAGAAGAAAAAAAAATAAAAATGCAAAACTCTTTCAATGGCAATCTACGATTCAAAATCACTAATCCCTTTCATTCCGTCACACTGAAATGATCAATCTCAGTTTTTGAAAAGAGAATCACGCCTATCAGTCATTAGAAGACCCGTTGCGCAATTCTAATTATATATGCATTGAAAGGGTTAACGTTTGGCCAGATTCGCCACGCTTTCCGTATTAATATCTTGATCCATCAGTCGGTGACGGGTTAAGATGAATCAGTGCCCGTCATGGTGGGGTTAACAGGGTTGGCTCTAAATGTTATCGGGGAAATCGAATATTTAGTTACACGTAAAATTATTGAGTTTTGTTGAATATGATAGATAGGTAATTTTTTTTGTATAACTTTTAGTGACTAAATAATTGAGTATGGTATTATATAATAATATTGAGTAAAACAATGCGTATAATATAATGACAAGTTGTTAATTAAATAGTAATATCCTATAGGTATTTCATATTTCAAACATTATATAGGTAAAATACTAA
Organism: Callimorpha dominula; assembly: GCA_949752705.1. Lineage (NCBI taxonomy): Eukaryota > Metazoa > Arthropoda > Insecta > Lepidoptera > Erebidae > Callimorpha > Callimorpha dominula. The sequence goes on from OX457011.1 coordinate 14,629,450, forward strand.
ATGTTTTTTTTTTCCATATATAAAATAAATCCATGAAACAATAATTATTTTTGTTTGAGCTTATAAAGCGAAATTTTATAACTTATTGCTTAATTATACCTATTAAAAAATTATGCATTCTCAAAAAGCCAACGTCACGCGGTATTCCCAGGCGGTCACCCATCCAAGTACTAACCGCGCCCGATGTCACTTAACTTCGGTGATCGGACGAGAACCGGTGTATTCAACATGGTATGAATGTTGGCAACTAGACTAATCTTTTTGCACAATGCTATTTACATATTTTTACAAATTATCGCTGTTTCATTTATTTTAGTCAGCCCTGCTGTTTGCTGAGCATTTCTTTTAGAACAGTATATACCAAATAATGGTAAGTACAATGTAAATATAATCAGCCCGCAGAGTGTGCAAATAATTAAAAAAAGTCTTTATTATTTTTATAATTTATTTCTAAACTATTTTCTGTCAATTTTAGTGAAATTTCTTAAAGACAAATCGGGATATTCTATTAACACTCTCAGTATCATTAGATACGTATAGTTTTATCTAAACTTACACTTTACGTCGTTTATGCGGCTACACGTTTCAGTAACACTTAAAATATGTAATTCCACACGAATTTATTAACTTCATTTTTGCTCTTTTATACAAAATTTGGCTAGTAGAAAATGTTCTCGACATAAGTCCATATATTTAGGTCTATAATACCTATGTATAATATGCATTTTTTAGAATACTGAAAAACAGTGGACTTTATTACAGACGAATAAATATCATAAATAATTTAAAAATAAACCGTTCATCAATAAAGCAACCAACTATAATCACACTACTTATTCTTATTACCAGTACACAAAGTTAAATTAACCCTGTGGCGGCGACGCTGAAAATATCCCTACACACCTAAGATGAAAGGTTATTTTTTTTTATTAAAATTAAATTTTCGGAATCAAGTTTCGCCTGCTCATTTAACATGTGGGACATAATAAATCCAGTACACAGACAAAACAATTATTAACTAAGTGAAATTAAAATTAGTGTCGAACTAAATTGAGAACGACTTGTATTTATGTTTCAGATAATTAATATTAATAATGATTATATTAAATTTTAAACTTACTAGCTTTTGCCCGTGGTTCCTATCGTGTAAAAGTGATTTTAAATTTTAATAAAATATTTTTTTTTTTTTAAACGGAAAAGGACTCTAGGTCTAGTCTAATGAATAGACCTAGATTAAAGCTTACTACATGAAAGCTATTAAGTAAGGATTCTTACAGCATCTTGACTCTATGATAGCTAAGTGGCTTGAATGATGAAACGCCACTTCGCTAACAGTTACGTTGGAGAAAGTTAGTGTGATTTTACTGTTGTGACGTACCTACTTTTTCTTTGATAATGAAATCAAAAACCCCTGTAGATATTCTATAGTGTCCGATCACCATTTAGCGTCCGTATAAAATTTAGGTACGAAGAAATATATATATTTAAGAAATATATTCGAAGGAAATTTATCGGTAACATTCATATAGATATATAAATATATTTAACGGCTTCAGGGAAAATCTCAACTATTAATTGATACTTTTTTCTAATTAATTTGCTATCGCATTCTATCACTTCAAAAACAACTAAGTATTTCAAAAAAATAAATAAGACGGCTTACAGAACCGATAAAAACACATAGAAGATATCAACCAAAAAACCAATAATCTGAAGTGGGAGCTGGACAAACAGCCCATACGTCAAAAGAGCTGTAGGCAAATCAGAAACAACCGAATTTGTTCCTCGAAATACATGACAACATGACAAAGTCGGGGATGATTTCCCACTAATTATCCCCGGCTCTGTCATCTTGTCATATTAAATAAACATGGGAACATGAAAATTATTACCCAACCACCACCAATAAATATTACCTTTACCACCTTCTAAAAGTGTTAAGTAAGTTTAATTTTTACTAGAAAGTATTGCAAAAAGCCAACGTCACGCGGTATTCCCAGGCGGTCACCCATCCAAGTACTAACCGCGCCCGATGTTGCTTAACTTCGGTGATCGGACGAGAACCGGTGTGTTCAACATGGTATGGACGTTGACAATCCACTTGATTTGTTTATTGACCACTTATGTAAGACCTTATACTAACGTAAAAATGTATTTACGTTTGTGTAGAATGTGTTATATTAATCTTGTATATTAATATCACAAAGCTGAAGTGGAGTCTTATAAAAATATATAGGCTGTTTATTTACATGTAATTCTTGTATAGTGTGATGTCCGGTGCCCAAAGTTAGTTAGATTGACATGAGGAAAGCCGCAAGTAGAATAGCTTCTACTTGCGGCTTTCCCCATGTAAATCTAATCCCCATGTAAAACTATTTAATTAATAAAGGAAAAGAAAACAAGGCGTCTCTCTTTTCAGTCTATGTAGAAATAAAGTTGGCATAATTTTGTAAGATGAGAAACTTCACTATAATTATTGTTTTTAAAAAAAACAACAAAACTTAAGTGACAAAAAATATAACAATAGGACCCGTCACTGCGACGACATAACATCTAAATCTCTATCTGCATGAAATTGTACCCACCCACATAGATTAATGGCAGCCAACAATGGGCGAGGAACGTTTTTTGATCCCTTTTCGATTTAACAGCAATTAAAAAGTTCTAACAGAGCAACGAAAGGGTTAATTTCATTCGCGTATAATTGGTACAAGAAGGTACAATTGTAGTGGCACTTTTTGTACATTTCAGAGATAATTTTGATACTTGTTGTTATTATTTTTTAGACTTAAATTTTTGCTTTTTTATCATTTTACTATTATTATGTAGGAAATTAGAATTCGTAGACAAGTTTCTAGATTATCACTCCATTTTAAGCCATTTCATCTTATTTACATAAATACTATATTTGATCCGTTTCCAACGAGGGATGACATTGGATTGCCTCAAATTTCTCAATGTGTTAGTAATCAAACCAATACTAAATGCGTTAATTAATTAAATAAAATTTATTTTGTCTGAATATAATATTTCTATACATCTATGTTAAATGAACACAACTATTTTAATAAAAATATTTATACACATGCTTTCTTACTTAAAATCTTCTTCTCAAAATAACTTTAAAATATTCACAGCTATATTTTTTAATAGGTGACATTTGAAGAAAATAATTCTCTATAGTTAGGTACTCCTTTACTTCGTAAGTCCTTACCCAGTCTTCCACTCCAGATCCCGTCTCCACTTCCTCTTTTTTTAAATTAATTCAATTTTTTAACTAAGACATTCGAGCACAACACGATTCCCCCTTAATTGATTCAACACGCCTTTAAGAGTCGCGGTTAAGGGTTAAGGTGATTCAAATTCTTTGTAACGCACCGAATTGAATTTAGAATCCGACTGATTTCATTGTGGTTTCTTACAGGCAAAAAATGTTTCCTATTAAAGAGAGATAATTAAATAAGACTATTTTAAATGAATTTTACGCTATTTATAATGTAGGTAACTTTTTTAATGTAGTGGTTATAAAACAGTAACAAAATGTTATTATTTTCGTTTTGATTATAAAGAGCAATACTAGCTACTTGGTATTTTCGAAACTTAACCCTTTGATGCCTGTTTTCTAAAATAATAAAAATGTCAAGAATTAATTTTATTAGTCATCTATTCACATATTCATGTGTAAATAAATATCTGAAATAACTGTCATAATAATATTAAAAGATGAATGATTAGTCAGGAATATAAAGAACCAATGTTTAGAATCTCAAAAAGAGCTCCTTCGAGCCGGATTTGAACCAGCGACCTATGGATTTCAATTATTTAACCAACTACAGTCCACCGCTCTACCAACTGAGCTATCGAAGGCATGTAGAAATAAACGAAAATGTAACTCACTTAGCTCGCAACGATTATTTGTTGCGTAGCAAATGACGTCAGTTGACTGATGTAAGCAATATTGTAACATTGTGTATGCCTTGTAGCGTTTATTTAGAGCAAGTGCCTATTAATAAGTGTTGCGCAAAATGTATTTTAAACTAGGTACATGGTACATACTAGTGATAATAATGTCGTAATAAAAACTTCATTAATGTGCAGACATTAATGAGGTTCTTTTGACTTTAATATATACAGTTAATGCTTTTAATTTTATTATTGTACGTTAGATTAGTGTACGAATACGTAGTTGTATATTTTTTATGTTAGGTAAGTATGTGTGCGAACACATTGCTTTTTTCAAAACTTAAAATGAATAAAATAAGCCAACATTGGCGTTTTCTTTTACATTTACACTTAATAACCTAATTCAATAATTCTGTTTAACGACAGACCTACCCTGTGTTTTAAGTTAAGGATGTGCATCAGTCTGTGTATTTGTTGATGATTGTGTGTATGCTGTTGTATCTGTGGCATTATTAAAAAATCAAAATTGGTATAGATGTTTTTTTTTCTTTGGAAGGTGACTTAATCAAGAGTGTTCTGACCTATAATTGAAAAAAAACCTGTTTGGAAGTTGAAGTGAAGGTCATGAGCTCTTTTCTATTCGTTGATGGTATAACGATCCGGTTGAGTTATAGGCACTAGGTAGACTAACATTTATCATTGTAGGTACATTTACAATTAAATTACAATTTATTTATACATACAAATAGGCTTTTTTTTTTCTTTAGATTCGTCATTAAAGATGAGGTAAGATTTAAGAATGTTTGAATTTAAAATGACCCATGATTGAAGTACAGGTTCTCTTTACTTTTAATTCAATCATAGGTCTATTTTAATTAAAAAAAAAATTGAACGTTGATTCCATTTGAATGCTATACGATTTAGTCTAGTATTACAACTGAGGTCAAGAAAATTCTTATATATTTTCTTGACGGGATGACCGTCACTTCACTTGATGCCTTTGTGGCACATACTTATTTATTTACGTATTGCTACTAATGAAAAATAAACATTCTTCAATATTTTTAGGTTTTTTACTTTGACGGATGAATATTTTTTATAAGAATGCGCTATGTAGTATCAAACATAAACATCGCTCACGTGTAGGTATCGCATTTTACTATCAATCGATCGGATTGATTGATCAAACAGAACGCAATTATAATTCTCAAATCATTATCGCTTTTATCTCAATCTGCTTATCACGTCAAGGTTTTATTATTTCTATTTTAGACTGGCATAAAAAGAAGGACATTCTCAATTCAATATTTTATGTCTAGGCACAGAATACATAATAAATAATACAGGTACAGAAGGCCCACTCCGCCAAATCATTTAAATAAATAGCGACTCTTGTACCGACACAATAAAGTCGCAATTTAGGTCGCACAGCGCTAATTACCTACAGTTACATTCACCTAGAAGTTACCTCCCTTCCTATAGCGTTGAATTTTGGCACATTTAGTCGAACCCGTCGAGTACTATTGTAGCTTTACCTACACTGTGGAGTAGTCCTGGCCTGGTCTAGCCATAATATTCATCACAATATCCGAATATAGTAAGTGTATTTTGTTAGATATTTTTGCATATAAATAAAAAAAATAACAGGCATAAAAAAAGAGTTTATAGTGTCATGATTAAGGTGGTTAGACGTCGGTTTTACTTTAAAAAAAATGTGTTCGGCACAGGTAATCTGCAAAAGTACTTCACCATAAGTAAAATAAATAAGTTTAGATATTTTTAATGTGCCAGTCATCTTATGAGTATTCCAATTTTCCGCAGAATAAGCTTTAGATAAGGTGACCTTGGCATTTTAGAACAAGATTTGTCTAGAATGGATCTAGAGTCTATGGTCTCAGAATAATATAATTATTGTTAAAATGGAAAGTTTTTGGTATAAATAAAAGTATATGACCTAAATCCAAATAGATTAACCGACCTTAATTCATCCAACTTCCACAAAAATCTTAGTGGTCTGAGAAATAAAATGGCTGCCATCAAGCTAACAAAATCACCGCCGATCTCCAACAAAATTCTGAGGATATTTCATTGCGAGTGAACCACTAAATTATCTAAATAGAGATCACTCCCCAATCAGACAGTGCAGATCATTGATGTCGGATATATGGAAGAGACATTATCTGGGAACTTTTAGAAAAAAAGGAAAAATATGTTACTCATAATCTATGTAAAAATAAAAATGTCAGAAACCTGCGTTAAGTGTGAGTCAAAAGATTATGGTTAGACTTTGACAAAAAGAAAATTCTACAACTGCTTCGTTTAACATGAATAGAACTATCATATTCCAGCATTTTTTGGCGATAATAATGTTATGTATCAAAATAAGTTGTTTCTTATTATTATTATTTTTTTTATGGTATAGGCGTCAAACGAGCAGACGGACCTGATGGTAAATGACTACCGCCGCCCATGGGCACCTGCGACTCAAGAGTCTCAATTGCGTTGCCGGCCTTTAAGGGGGGAAGAGGGGGAGAGGAAGGAGAGGTGGTAAGAGGAGGTGAAAGGGGAAAGAGAAGGAGAGAAAAGTGAACTCACTCACGCTGCGAAAGCATGGCTCTCCCACTCCCAATCTTAGTTTTATTTATATTATGATCAACAAATTATCATATTGGAATTTTTATATTCTTTATCTGGAATTGTCAATCAACCTTTATTTGCGATAAAATTAATGATTGTGATGAAAACAACTAATGTAGGCTGTCAACATCCGTGAACACATACATATACCTACTGAAAAGAAAATACCTAAGTGCCTATTGTGTAGTGTAGTGCCATGTCGTGCTTGCTAGACTTATGCTTCACGGGTAGACTAGTTTTTAACCAAGATGTAAACTTAGATAACGATATTACAACATAGTAAGGTTATTTAAAGATAAAAAAGACAGCTGCCTTATCTAGTTTTATAAAAACTGTCGCGGATGTGTGGCGTTCAGCCAAAGATGGCGTCCGGAAACACGTCGCGCCTACTGTCATGGCAGCCGGAAGTCCTCTCGCCATTTGATAAATAGTTGTTCTTCAAGAGTTTCTCATGCAAATGAGGGGGATGACGGATGGTATTTGTCACAATCTACCAGAATGGATTTAATTTGGATTTTCTAGGGGTGGTTAATCTGAACCCTCATGACTGTTGATTGCGAGAATGTGCTGAGGTTGCGCATTTTATTTTGGTTTTAAATTGTTAAGCAAAAATGGATTCTTATTTTATCCGATTCCATTTACATTGTCTACGGCTTGTACTTATTTTGCTGATTTCACGAAAATATGTAATTTGATTTTATTGTGAACGAAACCTTATTACTTCTAAATAAGGAGGCCAATGTTTTAAAAATTGAGTGCTCTATAGAGTTTACCTTTTATTATAAGGCTAAACAAGACTCAACCCGGACAGGACAGTAAAAATTATATTCTGGGATACATTACACAGTGACATTTAATCCAAACTGAACAAGTAGGTCTTCAAAAATGAGGCAATGTATAACAAAGTGGACAATACTTCATTTTCATATTATGTACTTAGTACCTGGATGACCAAGCTTTGCTTGGTTTTTTTTAAGACATTCAAAGTCAAAACCTCTAGATTCAGCAAACTTCCGTAATAGATTAAGTAATTAAAATAAAGTGATTACTAGGGCGTATCGTATCTAATGATAAATTCGCACAATGCGCTAGTCATGGCCACCATTAGTTATACACATCTGTCAGCTATTTGCTAGTGTAACTAGCTAGGACTTACGCCTAGTGTAGTATATGCTAAGAATATAGAAACATGGTACATCATTTATTATAACATTTATTAAACCTTTTAACAATTGTATTAAAAATCTTTTGGAAGGGTTATCTAAACAATCTTTTGCCCTTTCGTTAAAGTCACTGTCCCGCCGTATCCTGTATTATATATTATCGTTTATATTTCTACATATACTTATGTTTTTATGTTTAAAGTTTACTTGTATGTATACTAGTAAGACATTTTACGTAACTAAATAATGTAATAAACGTGCACCATACTGCCCCAAATTTATTCTTTTTTTTTTCTTCATCTCATGGTTGCCTGTAAGAGATTGCCATAGAGCGATAAGGCCGCCAATAGTATAAACCGCAATTTTTATTAATTTTGCTTTTCATTGTTTCTGGTGTACAATAAAGAGTTATATTATTATTATTAATCTCTAACTCACTCACACTCACTGTGGTAAAAAAAATGAGACTGGTGATCAACAAGTTTAACGTGATCATAAGTCTGTGAACGATTGCAACACTAGGATTATTGTCCACGTTGGTTATGCTGTTAGAAATAACTTTTAATTGTTTTTAATAAAATTTGTTACTGCACTGCAAAGAATTATAAAATGATGATTAGGTCAATCATCAGCTGACAGTAATTTGTGAAAACTCTAGCCTCAATAAAAGAACAATGCTAAGTTATTTTGATAACCACCTTTAGTGGGATCGAGATATTAAGAAGGACTTTAAAACCTTTTTTCCATTTTACGCTCAGTATGGCACCCGTGTGGTTTTACTCGGTTCGATTCTGGTACACCGCCCCACCGACATCCCTGGTGGGGTATCGGCCCGAGAGGGTTTACACACGCCCAAAAGAAGGTGCCTTGATTTACTAAGTTGGTAAATAAACTTTAATAATATATATAATTTGTAATCTGTTCAGTAGCTACAATTAAACGATTCAGCAATAAACAGACAACTTCTCTTTTTCCATATTCTACACCTAGGACATTCATATTGTTTTAATTATATTTTGCACCCGCATATATTTATAATTGCTGTCCACCCTTCAAGGTGTGGTCGCAAACCGGTAAGCACGAGCTAAAGGTTAGGCAGATGTCTGCGAAACGGTAACGCAAGACATACCGTTACTGCACACAGCTTTTTGTAACATAAACAGTTTTTCTACGGACTTTATGGACGGGAAGTTAGTGAAGCGTGGAGTCTAGTTTTTAATGAAATACTTTGTGTAGGTGACTCACCAGCGATAAGGAATTTATACAGTGTTAACTGGTTTTCATATTAATCATTGCTTCTTAGCTATTATGTAAGATAGTTTATTTTATTATTGAAAGTAGCAGTAGGAAAGGGGCTATGGCGTTGAACAAACGGAGTACCTAAATAGAAAGAAAAATAGAAATATGACACACAATTTACCTGTTAATTACCGAGACTTACCACACCGCAGTTCAAGTAATCTAGTATTCGTACTATAGGAAAGTCGCATCACTAGTTCAGTTTAAGGGCTCCATTCCTGAAAAAGAATGCGTGGATGTTCAAGTTACAATGAACGTCAAATGCGTAGGTCTGCCGTGCGGTGGTCTCTCTTGAAGCTTTAAAAAATCAAACTACAAAGGCAATGCAATCAAAAGATATGGCCATTTAAGCTTAAGCAATTCAAATCAATTTTAAAACTTCGCAGATAAAACAAAACCTGATTCCCGGAGGCTTCCTTTTTAAGGTATCCCGGGTCCCTTGCAATAGACCCAATTGTGACGGAACACCGTGTGGTTTTAGTCGGTTCGATTCCAACATACCACTTCACCGTTTAGCTCTGAAACTTCCACACGAAAAAAAAAAGGTGAAACAAAACCTATGGGTACTTCCCATTGACCTAGAATCATGGAATTTTGTGAGAAGCAAGGTACAGTACCAGTAAAAGAACGATATTACTTTTGTTAATTTGTTAAAATTTAATATACTAAGTAACCAAATGTTAAAAAATGTAATTATTTACTCAATATAACAGGTTAGTTCTCGCCGCCATACCTATACAGACTGTGGAACGAGTAGGATTTTTTTTATTTTCACAAAAAATGTCTCATGCCAACCCTAAAAGGTCAACGACAAAGTGACCACGTGTCGTGAACTTTACAAGACTCGTGACTCACACCTTTACTTCGTGCTATACCGACCGTGAACACACCTGGTCACACTACTGTATTATCACAGTTGAATTCAAACCTTAGGAAGATAGTATACGGTTTAAAATGCAGTAAAGGTAATAGCCAGGTGTGGCTGAAAGAAAATATGAATGAAGAAGGTATGATTTTTTTTACGGTAGGTAGTAGTCAATAAAGGAATTCCAGACTACATTAGTTTTTATTACCAAGAGCTGTTTTATATGTATTTAAGTGTTTTATCTTTATCACACAATTATCGTGGGATAAACAATTAGCATAGCTCATGCTTCGGCAGGCTCGACCGGAGTGATACCACGGCCTCACAGAAAACTGGCAGAGAAACAATGATGGCAGTACTTTTCGCCGAGTGAGTGAGGCTACCGGAGGCCTTAACCTTTCCCTTCCCCCTCCTCCACCTTTCATTACTCCTACTTCAAAGGCCAGCAACACACTTGTGACTCTTGAGTTGCAGATGCCCATGGGCGGCGGTAGTCATGTACTATCAGGTGACCGGGCTGCTCGTTTGCCCCCTATACCATAAAAAAAAATATTAGCAAACAAGCACATGGTTTTCCTCGTGGTAAGCAATATCTATGAACTCGTAACATCAGTATCACTTGTAAGGTGACAATCCTGTCAATGAAGATCTGGCAACTCTACTCATCAGTACAAGTAAAGTAGACACCGTCACCCATTGCCATCTCTTCTTTTCTACTTTTCCCTTTCAAAATACTCCTAATTTTCCCATCATAATTCCCAAAGTCCTCGGTTGGGTCAATAGACTTGCCCGTTACTACCAAATTGGGGCGAAATTTAAGTTGGTAAAATGTGGGTGTTTATCTTTAACAGAATTAAAAAACTCGTCGTCGTAGAAAAACGACGGATTTGAGTTTTAATAACTTTATAAGAGAGCATTTTAAAGTTTTCAAATGATGTTCTACGTAATATTTTGAAAACGACTGTTTCTGTTAATAAAATCTGCAAATGTTACTGTGTGTATGAGCTTTGACAAATGTTTTGTTTTATGATAAAGTATAATGTTTTCAGTAAGTTTAAATCGTCAAAAAATCAAATCCGCCGTTTTTCTATGACTGCCACGAATCCAATCTAAATATTTTGATAAAAAGCCACAACCGTCTATACGCAAGTATTTTCACACCTTACCATTAGTAGCGTATGTAGTGACATACACTACTAATATCTACAACTACCTTATTACTTCACCAGCTTATCAATCACCTTTGTTATCACTAATTAATAACGTAAATAGCTCTTATAATGGCATTTTTTTTGCACAATTTCTAATGTCCATCGTCAGTATTACATAGTGAGAAATATTATATTCGCATACTACTTACGACATATCAACCCTTGTAGAAATTTTAAACCATTAATTAAAAATGCTTTCCCATACATTTTTATAGCTGGACACCAACAATCAGCCCCCATACGTCCAGTCCATTAAAATTAATACGTGCTCTGAACAATAATACTTCTTGCATCTCTTTCACGCCTTTTAAGACAAAGCAGAGAAAAACTGATTAATTTTTCAAATTAATATTTTATCTTGATGTACCTTACATTAAAAAAAATAGGCAGTCATGAGATTGCCGACAGAATTGAAAACTTAAACGAAACGACGAACTTCAAACGTCACATTAGCAGGTTGGTGACATTAATTAATAAGGAGCTGACAAAACTCAAATTATTAGCGTGACGTCACGAGTTCAATGCTTTTTCCCCACACCAAAAGTGCAAAAACGTGCCTAATAGAAGTTTTCACTTCAAAAAAGTTATCAAAAATATTTCTAGACGGATCTTCAATTATTACAAAGTATTTAAATTTTATTTAAAATTCTAACTAATTATGAAACAGCACAATTAAGTTACCTACCGCATCTCTGTATGAAAGAAACAGTGCTATATAAGCCTGTTGATGTCTCGTTCCTACGGTTATAGTTCTTATCGGTCGGTAAGGGTTGGCAGAGTCAATACGTTTAATTTGCATTATAAAAGGAATGTTTAAAATATTCGGCGACCCCTTAATTGTCGAGTGGCGGCTATCAATTGCGAAATAGGAAAAAACTGTCCACTCCATTGGACGTTTGAATGAGTTTTAGGAATTTTTCACAGAGATACGGAGTCGAGTTGTTTGTGAAAAATATCACTACGAGAAGTATTTATTGTGACCAACGTGTGTTTGGTTACGGTATTGTATTTGTCATGATAACGTAATATTACCATAAAATACCTATATTGTTATTCATCTTTTTGAAGTAAAAACTTCTTTAGGCACGTCAAAAGAGTTAACTACTTCATTTAAAATGCAATGATTTGTTTTTAAAACTTAACGATATTTTGCTTTTAAAAGCTGACATATTTTTTTATAGGATAAAAGTTATTACTCAAAAAATAGAATTTTTTTTTTTTATTAATTAACTAAACCTATGGTAGTTTACCACCTCTGATAGAGGCTTTTAAATCGCATTCTGATAAACAAGTTAAAAGGTAAAAGCCACAAAAAGAGTAGATCTAAAATTATATTGTGATATTGTTTAAGTGTATGTTCTCTTTTTTTCTTTACTTTTTTTTGTAAATGAGGCAAATATGCTATTAACAGATTTTACCATCATCACAGAATTTCTTCTCAGACATCCATAGTAGTTTGGATCAAAAAGACACGACTCCAATTATCGCTAATAATTCAAGTAACCAAAATAATTACACATCAAAACAACTCCACACCACGAGAAGCCAAAGGGTGACGGGTCCGGTCTCCTTTTGTCCTACAGAAATGACCCCAGTAATGATCTACATTCACTACACCATCCATTTTCCCATAGAAGATACGGGCAGTTTGATTTACTGAATTTGAATACGACCATGAATTAGACTTAATTAAGCAAAATAGTGGACATTGTTTATTAGACGTATATATAATTTTAGTAAGGCGCAATTTTCTAATAATTTCTCTATGAATGGAATACCAAGAATTTGAACGTAGGTGTCCTGTTATTAAATCTATTATGATTTTCTGATGAATTTGGCCCCTTATGTTTAAAATTACTCAGTAACTGAAAATTTCTTAGTCAGTACAACCGTTGCTAAGTCCGTCAGGCCTACCTTATTTTTGTAAACGCATTTTTCAAAGACTTATCGAAATCATAAATATTTAAAATTATTATTATGTTGTAGAGGAATTTGAAAAATTGAATTTCGACAATTTTAGCGATTTCCCCGCCGTTTTGGCAAAACACCACTTTTTAGATTTTGCAAATTGTGGCAAAACTTACAAAAAAGAAATTACCAAATTTTCATCATAGCTGGGTATCACTAATACCTACAATTATAATCTCAGCCCTGTAACTGAATGTCAAAAAATGGCAATTTTTGGCGGTTTTTATTTTTTGGTGCAAAAAGTTATGGACTGATTTGGACTTAATAAATCTCATTTATTCGTCTTCTCAAGCGATATTTCACACATTTTATTGTTTTTTCAAAAAAAATAAAATATTTCGCATTGAAAACCTGTTTTACGGACCTTTTCATTCACATATATTCGGTAGAATTTGTTTACCAACAATATTCTCAGCTATTTTTCTTCTAATTCTCGCGTGAAAAAAGTGGGAGGGGTTATTTTTAATATGGGGCCTAATCCACTATCTACCTAGACTATATTATTTAGTCTATATCTTCATGTAGAAATGGATGTATGCCATTAGATTGTAGTTCAAACTTATGATTTATTAATTACACTTCATAAAGTAAAAAATAAATTTACAAGAAATCGTATAATATTTTTTTTTCGTATTTGTGTATACATAAATATAGCGTGTTGTATAAGTTTATATTAATTTAAGTTACATACTTGAGTGTTATAGTTATTAAAAACACGTTTGTGATTAGTGACGTAACGTGGCACGCGTGGTTAAAAACGCGTGCAAGCATGTGCAGAGATTCACTTTTCTCCTTTTTTATTTTAACCAATTTTATTTTTTTTTGTTTATTAGCTATTGTCGAGTTTTTTATCTAAAAAAGTTGTCGATCTACAATGATGGAGATGGAGATGGAGTTGTCGATCTAAAAAACTATTTTGGAAATAGTTTCTTTCCTACCCTCAATGGAGATTTATTTTTATCATTTAATGAGGTACCATAGTACAGGCTCTGCCTAGTTTAGGACTAGACAGCCGTGTGGGAGATATGTCAAGTTATTATTATTAATTATGGTTAGATCTCTGGGCGACCACTAGTACCTATACTCGTAATTAAAGAGGCATAACCGCACTAAATGCAAAAGTACAACTACTAGACCAAATGCTCGACAATGGACTGCAAAACAATAACTAAATGAATAAATTATAGACAATAAATACTTTACCATACACAACAATAACTATAAATACAGATATACTACAACTTCCGCATCCCAATGAAATCATTAGTCATTTTATTACACCCGTCGCACACGACCTATCAGCTCTAACTAAATTTAATAGGCTATTACTACACACACATGTATAAGTCGTTAATAAACCTAGGTACCGCCGGAACTGATCGTAAACCTTTTACGACAGCGTTGCATTCGGAAAAATATTTCGGAAAGCGTGACGTCATTATTCCGAATGACGTTTATTGGGCTATAGGTTCTGCACGCGGTATCGGTTGGTAATTTTTTGGTAAGGGCAGTGACATGTGTCGTAAACATTTTTTTTTTGTATGTCCTTATCTTTTATTTTAGCTGACGCTGGCTGTACGAATTTCACATACATATTATTTCATATACGTTATAGACGAGCTTAAGTATCTGTCTGTAATATCATAATAACTGTATTTTACTAAATGCACCCGAATCATTATTTTAATTTTTGTCTGTCTATCTGTCTGTTTGTTCGGTTAATCTCCGGAACGGGTGGCTCGATTTCCACGGGACTTTCACTGGCAGATAACTAGTCGATAATATAAGTTACTAGCGACTCCCAGCAGTTTCCCCCACGTTTGTGGTCACTGCTCCGCTTCTAAAGGTCGCAGCGAGATATTACATAGCCTATGACCTTCCTTAATGCATACTCTATCCAATACAATAAATAATAAAAACTAGTAGTTAGAGAGATTAGTGTGTTGAAAGAAACAAACAAACAAAAAACCCTTCAGCTATATTATGTTAGTACTAGCAGCGCCTCGCGGTTTCACCCGCGTAATTCCCGATCCCGTGGGAATGTCGGGATAAAAAGTAGCCTATGCGTTAATCCAAGTCTCCAGCTATCTACATACCAAGTTTCATCGCAATCGGTGTCCAGTAGATTTGTGTGAAAACATTACAAACATTCACACAAATGTTTCCTCTTTATAATATTAGTTTAGATTGATTGAATCACGGTCGAATTTTGATCTCTGGGTTATTACCAATTCATATGAATATGTGTGGAAGAAAGCAGGCATCTCATGCTGTTTTCGAGTTCACTTTCACGTTACCCAGACAATATCACCACACTTACACACACCCTTCCACACGCAAATACACACATAAAAAAATAATTGTTATTAAAAGGTCCCAGTTGAAAACCAGCGTCAGTCACTCACCAGTGCCCGGCACAGAGCTGAACTGGGCTCCCATTTTGGTGCGACCGCGAGATGACTACTTCTCGTCTTATAAATTTAAGTTCCGTACATCTCCTAAAACCCAGCTCCCTGTTTAGAATTTGTTAATTAAGTGTTTGATTCTGTTAGCGTCTCGTTTAGTTGTGCCAGAATAAACGTATTTTCTTTCTTTCTTTCTTCTTTGATTGACTTCTCTAACTATGTAAACAAATCTTGGAAGTCAATTTTAACTTACTTCTAATTGTTGTACCAAATTGAAACTTTGTATGTATGTGTAGTTTGGATAACAATACTATACTTTTGCATCTTGGAACTGATCTGATGATGGAGTCAGGAGGTAAAGAAAGAAAGAAAAATGTTTATTCATCGACGCTTGAGATACACGGACAGTACATGCTAAGTAATAAAACTAAGCTAGGTAATTATTATAAGTGTTAAACATTATTTACGTGTACATCACGCGCGAGCCGAATAGGTACTGATTCAGCTTATGTAGATTAGTAGCTTATATTAAGCCCTAAGAGTTAAGGCTTATGTGGTTTGTTTTGACGTATCCCATAAAGTGGGTCTGATGATGAAACCAGGAAGTGGATAGAAAAGCTCTTTTTAAACTTTTCAATTCGGTTCGCCATTAAAACGTGTTTTTTTTAATTAACTAAACGGTTACTAAAAGTTTATTTTGAGCAAAAAGTAACAACAGTTGGACAAACAGTCAAACGAAATATGTATATAGTGATGCAGTTTATGTATAACGCGTTCATCGATGCTCGTTATTCACAGTAGACCAGTTGCATTGGACCATCGTTGTTGTTGGCTTTTTATTGACGGCAGATAACAGAGGATGAGTTATACATTTTTTGTAGACTGTCGGACACATCTTTTTGTGGAGTCGGATCAATGGGAGTATAGGATATATGGTTGCGAAAATTAACGCAATGCACAAAAATACGAAATAGCAAAAGTTTATAAGTGACATCGGATCTGGAGTCTCAAACTAAGTGTTAATAACATTAAAAAACAAACATACAACCGAATTAAGAACCTCCTTCTTTTTTGAAGTCGGTTATAAAACACGACATATACACGGGCGTTTCAAAATGAGTTACCGTGACTTGATTTTAATGTGTTTTCTTTTTTGACGCTGATTCTAGTTTTATTACTAAAAAAATAATTAAAAAAATGTTATTTCTGACTTTTAAATCTGTTAGGATTTAGAATACCTTAGTAGCCTAGATGAAAGAGTTCTACTAAATTATTTTGAACTAGTTGCGCCCCGCGGTTTCACCCACGTAAGGCCCGGTGCCGTGGGAATATCGGGATAAAAAGTACCCTATGTGTTAATCCAAGTCTCCAGTTATCTACATAGTACAAGTTTCAGTGCAATCGGTTCAATCGGTTCGGTAACAAACATCCATACATCCACAAAAACTCTCACGTTTATAATATTCGCTAGGACTCATCAATGTTACCGTTCCCGCTACTTTATTTTTTCTTTTAATTCCATATAATAATAATGTTTAATGTTTATAAATATTTCCGACACTCTAACACTGTTGTACTTGCTACTTTTACACGCTAGGGGATTTCAGCTGTTGAATGATTCCAATTTCAACAAAAATCTGCAGTGCTTCATGTGCTTATTTTTAAAATTACTATACTATTAATCTCATTCATTAAAAGCCTAAATACACCACAAATTCTGATTCTTGTAAGGACAGTTATTTTTATTTTATTTCATCTTTACTACACAGATATACTAATAACTATACCAATTACCAATATCGAAAATCAAATCAAACTGGCAATATTATAGCCGTGAATTTGTAATTTTTTTAACATACCTTTCTTTATACGTCTTATGACAAAACAGAATGCGCACCACAATATCCATCATTGAAAAAAAAAAAAAATGCATTACAATCGCGGATCAATTACAGTCACCCTACCGTTTTGCGTCATAACATCTCGACGTGCAATAAATGTCCACTAGGCCGGACGAACGCGGACAACCCTGAATAGCTAACAGGGTTGTCAAATTATATGATATAAAATGAAAATTTCAAAAGTCTTTGTCAATATTAATTTTATTATCTTATTGTTTGAATAATAAAATAAGAAAACAAGTACAAGTTATCTTTCACATAATAATTAAAAGTATAAAATATATTACTTGTAGTTTATGAAGTACTGATAAAGATAGAAAGATACCTGATACAGAAAAAAACAGTTAATTTAAGACCAATGACAATAGACTTTTTATAGATGGCAATTGATAACGCTCTTTGTTTACATAAGGGCAAACTTAATCATTAAGATGCCAGATACTTAAAATTATAGTTATAAATAGTTTACGTAGGCCTGTGACATGCATTTGACTCATTTCGCCAACCCTAGCTTGGATGAACAGCCGCACGAATATTTACGAGTGCGCGTGTCCGACACTTTATGATTATGTCCCAGTGCTGATTGAATGGTAGACACCCTTCGGTGGCTATCGCAGATTATTGCCGACGATAGTTTGTAAGTGCATTCGCGCTCATATTGGTGATATTAGGAACCTTTGATGATCCCAAAAAGTTATTTACAATAAAAAGCGTTTTTCTAGACTATTTGCCCGGTTTCAATAGTTAGAATAATAATGTTAATAATTAACCAAGGTTGCAAGTATTTGTCACTGTCAGGTTGAAATTCTTAACTTGTATTTTACACATTCTGGTACATTTTCCATTAAACTAAGGTACATAGAGCAACTCGCATAACACACAATTATAATTCAATGAAGCCTACTTATGTAAATACTATTTTTACTTTATCTAGTATTTGAAATCTAGGTATACTTTTACCGCTTTTGTGTTCCGTAAAATAGAATTAAGTAAGCGACTTTCATTGCTAGCTATACGGACGTATTAAGAATAATTAAAGTGTAACTTAACACACATAAAAAAATGTGTGTGTCAGCTCCGGCGCACGACTGGAGTTTACAATTTACTGGAGTCTCTCTCTCTCTCTCTCTCTCTCTCTATCTCTCTCCCTCCCTCCCTCCCTCCCTCCCTCCCTCCCTCCCTCTATATATTCTGTATATATTTACACATATATATAACATAAAGGTATACACATATCTACTTACATGCGTCGAGAATAAGGAGTAAACTCCAATAAAGCATAAAAAGCACAACAAAGCGTCAAAGCGTTACGCTGCCCTCCGATCACTAAATTTTACTCTTCATATTTTTTTCATACCGGGCGCCTTATATGCTAATCGATTCTTAAGGAGTAAACTCCAAAATATATGGAATTTTGAAAGAAATTCAGTGCGTTACCCTCAGGGTACTGCATTACTAACAGAAACCTACCAATTCAGTAATACCTTATTTTTATGCTGAGCATAATGTACGCGGCGACGTTGAAATACAACTATCTTAACCAAATGTGCTAAAAAGACGAACGTTTTGTTTGGTACCGGCGCCCCGGGACATATGATAATAGCTTTGCTTTGAAATCCCTTACTATGAAACTGTGTTGCGAATATTACCTGAAAATATACTGAGAAAGAGCTTGAATTTAACGTATTGTTTGCTTTTATGTACAGTAGTCTCACTCATTGAATGCACTCATATAAATAGCGACTCTCGTTTCTATGCTCTATTCTCTATCTAAGCTATCTCTATTATTTGCGAGCTAACTTGCACTTAATGGTACAAGTTAGTTAAATAATAGAGCTAAGAATCCATATTAAAAAAATATTGATTTATCGTATGTCAACCCTGGACACGCGGTTGCGAAGGTTCATAACATTATACTTAGCCAGTCCCCTGATATGAGCGTTTAGCGTCACAAAGAAGCGAGCGCGCTACACTCGAACATTTTCCAGGTTTCTGATCGTTTTATTCTTAGGTATATCATCATCATCATCATCAGGCTATCACCATCCACTACTGGACAAAGACCTTCTCCAAGGAGCGCCAACTATCCCAGTCGTGGGCAGTATCCACAGCCTTAATAAATTTAAAAAAAATATAAAAAATTACAATGTAGTTTAAAACAAAATGAGACGAAACAAATATTAGAGATATTCTATAGGTTAAGAATAGTTAGTTACCGTTATAGATAGTTACCGTAACCGTTATAGATAGTTACCGTTTAGAATGTATTTCAGTCATGTAGACTCACTTTGAAACATTACTTTTGAAAATGTAAACCAGTAGTACCTTACCTTAACACTAGCGAGGAAGACTCTGGAGAATATTTAGAGAATAAACTTTACGTATTTCATGGCAGTTTATGTTACATGAGACTCGTTTTAGTTTGAACAAGTTCCTTGTATTTTGGATACCGAACAAATATGGAGGAATATGACTCAGGAATGCTTTAGTTAAATAGAAAGTGTCCATTGGAATTATTATAACAGTTTGTTTGGTGCATACAAGTAAAGTTGATAAGAGAAAAGAATATGCGTGTTCAAAACCTACATGGACCACTATCAGCCAATACTCGTTTACAAGCATTTAGTTCTGTTGCAGACAATTATATCCCATGCTAACATTTCTTCTCGAG
Source organism: Callimorpha dominula (assembly GCA_949752705.1). Lineage (NCBI taxonomy): Eukaryota > Metazoa > Arthropoda > Insecta > Lepidoptera > Erebidae > Callimorpha > Callimorpha dominula. Next base: position 14,649,473 of record OX457011.1, read on the forward strand.
CGATTGTTCTTTCGACAGATTATATGAACTGATTTTTGTCAAAGCATATATGTCCGCAGCTGATGAAAAGGCTTGGGCATTTGCACAGCATTCAACACGCATTAGGTAAAAATTTTAGTCTTTAAACACTAATGTGTGAGCAAAATTTAAAGGATTTTTTTGAAAAATCATCTATAGTGTGGGTCACAGAGGCAAGTAGTTGTGAAAACTCATCTATAATGTGGGTCACAGAGGCAAGTAGTTGTGAAAACGTCCTCATATGACTAATTTAAGTTTCGATACAAATTGCCGTTCAATTTTATAAGACGTGAAAATTAATTTGTGTTGAAACTCAAAACATAATCCTTTGAGCTCAATATAACTGTAATTAATTTCTTGTTAATTCGCCAAACTCGACTAAGGCGGCTCTGTGATCGGCGAGGTATTAACAGCGTTGAAAAGTTTTAGCAATTTAGCTTCATTTTCTGAGATTTATGTTGTACTGACAGGTATTGTTAAAATTATTTAGGTGATGAATATTGGTGTAGATTACCTACATTTGTTTTATGAATTTCTGCTCTATAATAGATGCTAGTAGGACTATTTCAACTTAATCTAAGAGCGTACCTTGACCCATTTGCCTCATAACGACACTCTGTGTGGTTTAAATGATTCGAGTCTAACATAAACACCTCTTCGTGTCCACATTAAGGTGGTGAAAACGGTAAAATGTACAATGGGAATATTGAAATCATTGCAGGTGGACACATACGTCTTGCAAATAGCAAGGAAAATATGAATCCCATGACTAGTCTATAATCATCCATCTTTATACAGTTTAAAAGAATCGATAAATATATCAATAATCTATTTGTTATGTAGTTTCGAGGATTAAAAAGACTTATATATATGTACGAGTATGTATTACATGCTCAAATAAAAATATTATGATCTGTGTGGCGGTCAGGTAATTGAGCGGGAATCGATAAATGCTTATAATTTATAGGCACTCACAGTAACGGAGGTGTCGCTTACGAATTCTTCTAGTTTTTTATATTACAATGTCTTTGTCTAATATATTAATCCATATTCTAAATACTATAGTAAAAGCTCTACTTAGTTTGAGTCTAAATAGCGTTGTGTGTCCCACGATATAATTAATTATTATTATTTTGAGTTTAACTTATGCAAAGATTTTACCCCAATCGTACTTTCTACGGGACTCAAGGGTCACAGGAATTTATGTTAGCTACCATTCCACAGGATATAAAACAATACCAGCACGTCAGAAAACTTTCCAAATCATTAATCAAGGTTGGAATAATCCGAAACTAATTAAAACACGCGTGTACGCATCCCATGGGCACAAAATCCCTATCAAAATAATTATTAGTTCACAAGACAGGATTACTCAACCCTTTTGCTGCCAATTAATTTGACTTGCTTTAAGCTGTTCATTAGATGCAGTACATATTGTAATAAGTTATTGGGGTTTAGATTGTGATTTTGGTGTTAATTATGCGGGTATGATAATGAATACTGTAAGAACCGAATCCAGATATCAGATCTTTTTGTTGATCTTTCGATGATTTATTTGTGTCAAGTGATGTGTAGAGTAATTAAGTTTAAGAGCAATGATTCCAATTTGGAATTTGTTCTGTGATTTCTATGAAACACAACACGTATGTTAATGTGTTTTAAACTTATGTTTTTTATCATAACTACACAAGTCCTTTCATCCCCATCACCTGGATAATTGGCAATCCACCACTGTGCGGTTCTCCAGATTTTTTTTGCCTCGCACAACCAATCTCTGGAACAATATGTCGCCTGCGGTATTTCCGGACCGATACGACCTAAAAACCTTCAAGAAAAGAGCGTACTCATATCTCAAAGGCTGGCAACGCACTTGTGACTTTTGAGTTGCAGGTGTTCATGGGCGACGGTAGTCACTTACCATCAGGTGACCCGTCTGCTCGTTTGCCCCCTATAATATTAAAAAAGTCCATAAAATTCGCATAAAACAACCTGTTATTCAAAAGTTACTTGACCTCTAATTTAGAATCCAAGGTCTAAATATTAGTACTGGAATTTGTTGAGACGGTATGGGTATATACCGGTCTCCGTATGGGTATTTATTAGTATCAACACGATTATAAAAATCTGATTGTAATTTGATTACTCTCATTATTCATGCAAATGTCGAAGAAAGTGTTCCTGGATGGGTGTTGCACACTTGCCGTGTCTCTTGATGATTTGTTTCTGTGAAAGACGGTGTAGTGTCATTACATATAATTATTATAGACTAGCAGCGCCCTGCAGTTTCACCTGCCTAAGTCCCGATCCCGTGCAAATATCGGAATAAAATGTTTGCTATCTACATACCTAGTTTCATCGCAATCGGTTCAGTAATTTTAGCGTAAAAGAGTAACAAACATCCATAAATCCTTACATCCTCACAAACTTTCGCGTTTATAATATTAGTAGGACTAGCTGTGCCCCTTGTACTCACCCGCGTAAGTCCCGATGCTGTGGGAATATCAGGATAAAAAGTAGCCTATGTGTTAATCCAGGTGTCCAGCTATCTACACACCAAGTTTCATCCTAATCGGTTTTTTTGTTTTTGCGTGAAAGAGTAAAAAACATCCATACATCCTCACAAATTTTCACGTTTTTAATATTAGTAGGATTAGTAGGATATTGCTTTTAGCGATACGGCCGCCTATTGTACATATTGTTTCTGCGACTCCCTTGTTATTTATTTGTAATTGGTTTACAATAGAGTTTAGTTATTTCTATTCTATTCTACAGTTTAATAAGTTTATCCCAACTTGGGCGTTATTCATTGTGTATTTTATATGATTTTTGAGTGTATGTAAGAATGTGTTTTGTAATTAAAAGAATGTTGTTATTGTAATATAATTGATATTTGTAGTCATAATTCAACAACGCAAGTCGCCTAAACTTAAAGGCCACTTTAATACTAGGAACTAACCTTGGAAGGTTTAAAAAAAAACATTCATTCTTCACGGATTGATTTCATTGTACCTTTTAGGTATAGTTTCATTGTACCCTTTGTGGATCACACAACTTTTTGTCCCATGTAGGATTTGAAATCACAACATTCGGCGCGGCGTAATGGCCACTTAAACCATTGCGCCATCCATGCAATCATATATTATAATCTCAATAATTACTAAGTTACTGAAATTATTTCAACTGAAACCATTTTTTAAGCTAACGTCCACTTGATAATCTATAGGTGCCGCAAGTGAAAAACAAGTTATTCAAACTCAAGTCCACTCAAAGTCCAACCGCACTTCAAAAGCACTGACGTCATGCTAAAGGCCAAATCAAATTCAAAAGGCCACAAGTGAGGTCCGAAGTGAGATTGGTTTTGACGGTCCAACGCCCAGGCCGATGCTTGATCGTTTGGTAGCAATGTGTAAAAGGATACGAGTAAGCGTATGATCATAGATTAATTTGCAGAAACGATAACTTATCCACTTGAAATTAAATTCTTAGGTAGTTTTGGGTGTCTTTGTTGCTGTTCACAAAACAAACCTGTTTTATTTAGCTTGGTATTGCGATAATATTCCTGTTTAAAGAATAAAAATCAAGTTTAACGCAATCTCTTCACTACATATTATAAAACAAAGTCCTCCGCCGCGTCTGTCTGTCTGTCTATCTGTCTCTTCGCGATAAACTGAAAAACTACTACACGGATTTTCATTTGGTTTTACTTATAGATAGAGTGATTAGGTGTATAATTTGTACTCGTGCGAAGCCGTGGCGGGTTGCTAGTAGATTTATAATAGTGAAGCAGTATTAATAAAAAAACGAAAACGCAATATACACGAGAGAATTTTCATTTGGACTCTTTCTTATCATTAGGTACATTGCTTTGAAATGCATTCAGAATACAAAAAAAAACCCTGATGATTTTATACCCCCCGCGAGTGAAGAAAGAAAGACATGTATAGCTTTCTAACCTTAAGTTTCCATTTCTTTAAACATTACATAATAAACCTAAAAAATGTTTTCTACCGATTAAGATTTACGAGTTTTTCTGCAGATTATACATGTTTAATCTTTGGCATTGATAAAGGTCTCGACCCATTCCTGCCGTCCTTTGTGAATCAGTAATGTATGCAGGAGCCGTTGGCAGTTCTGTTTATCAAATACAAGTGATGTTTCGGTAACTATTGTTGTGTGTTCATTGTTTGGAGGTACTGAATAAAACCAAAGCGTTTAGTATAGATAATAAATATTTTGTCAATGTGAAGAATTTTTAATACATCGTGGGATAAATATTCTTTTATCACTAAAGTTGCAAACAAGCATACTGATCGACTGCTGGTAGAAGTCACCGTAGGCAACACCAGAAAAAAAAATGCAAAAACCTTTAGTCTTCCAAAAGAAACTTGGTCCCGTTCTCAAAATAAAGTTGTAATACGCGATTATTCAAGTACAAGGGAGAAGCCCTCTTCGGTGGTTACATATGCTATAATTAGGAAGCTGTGGTCGTTATCGCCAACAATTTTATACATAAACCGTTCTACGAGCACAAAAAGAACTAGAACACAGATAGGGTGGGTAACTTCTAATAAGTAAAGAGGTCAAAATGTAAGCCTTAAATCGACCCTTTTTTGCAGACTTAAAAGGCTGTATCTAGGCTATATACAGCCTTTTGAGTCTGCAAGAAAGGGGCTCACCAGATGCTCTTGTCTATGGGTGCAAGAATCTGCGGTAGCATGATTATAGAAACCTTTCTTGCTAGGAGTAGAGTCAGGATGTGGAACCTGGTTGAAACGTCAGGCAATTCAGAGGTATGTAATACCTTTTCGTGATCGCGTTAATTCCTGTGTGAGAATATAATTCTATTTCACTTTTTTTAACTCGCTCCTAATAGCTTCACTTGTAACCATGTAAATAAATTATGGAAATCAATTTTAATTTACTTCTGACTGCGGCGTATAGAAATAAAACTATGTATGTATATATATATATATATTTTATAAAAGACTATTAGTAACGTGGGTCACACATTACTAGTATTCTTGTTAACCCCTCCAGCTAAGCTAAATATGCTTGTGTTAGGAGTGGGTTCACGACGGTATTGCACTGGGTGGGGTTCGAACCCGCAACCACTTGATCGCAGTGCTACCGCCGCTTGTATGTAGTTTGGATGACAATACTATGATTTGGCATCTTAGAGCTGATCTGATGATGAAGCCAGGAGGTGGATAGTGGAAGTCTTCAGTAGCTACTAGTAAGCCCTTCGAGTTTGGGTTCATATGATTCGTTTTGACGAGTCCAACATATTGGACTTGGTAACGATGGTCTGACGATGTAGATCTCATATTCACTACTACACCATAATTATTTCAATTTAAATTGAATTTTGTAAAATCAAATCAAAATCAAAACCATTTGTTTCAATTAAACCAATAATAGGTATTTTTGAATAGTCAGGAGTCAGTCAGACGAAGTCAGTAGTCAAGTTAGTTGCGTATTTATTACGTATGTATATTGTATTACATTAGAATCCCTAACACAATAACAATACATACAGTATTTGACCTGAATCAATAAATCCCATTCCGACTATCAATTGGAACACAATTCAATATACCTTCATGGTAAGACGAATGTCCCCATACATCTTCAGTTTGATTCATAGCCGCTATTGAAATTGTATGCAAATTCAAAGTGTCACGCCCATGGCACTTCACTGAAGTGCCCGCAAGTGTTGGTGTGATTTAGGAACTACGGAGGTAGTGTGAGAGGATGTTTCGTGTTTAAATGATTGTATTTTCTGATTGTTTTTTGTATAACAAGGTTTTACACAGCGCTATGTAGACCAAAATTTATTTTAACATGTACTATGTACACGTCACGTGTTGTAGAACACGGATTAACAGACTCGGATACTTTATTTAGCAATACAAACATATGCATAAAAACACCGAGACCAATAGAGACCGACGTATGCATGTAACACCGATATGTCACATAGGTGCAGACATATTTAATAGTAAAATAGCAGAAAAGAAGAAGTAGTAGAATAGAAGTAGTTAATGACGAAAGAAAAGCGCCTTATATTTAAGGAATATTCGTAATTTTTATGAAGAAATAATATGTTCCAAATACTTTAGTAGGACCCTTTATTATATATTTATTTAATATAGTTACCTACTACTTGCAAAGTATATGGTACGGAGTGAATTTATGCGATAGGTAACGTTTCCGTAGTTCCAAATCCAAGTCACAAATGTGTGTCCGTAACCTAACTTGAATTGCCTGCGTAAAAAACCAGAGGTTAGAACATTTGGCTGTCACTGCAATAAATGAACTGTAAAAAAAAACAAATAAATTTAAAGCCTTTCTAGATCCAGACAATGATCGTACTTTATCACTCCTAATATTAAACAGCATTCTCATATAATAATAATAACTTGAGACACCTCACACACGGCCGTCTGATCCCAAACTAGGCCGAGTCTGTGCAACGGTAACCAGACTGCTGATAAACATACTAACATATTACTAAATTCATACATGTTATAGATAAATTACACCCAAATACAGAACAAATGATTGTGTTCATCACACAATAATATGTGTTGGGTGGCAATCGAACCCACGACCTTTGGCTCAGCAGTCAGTACCACTAACCACTAGACTAACAGGCCGTTTAATATCAAAAAGGAAACGGTTAAACACAATTTACAGTGGCTATACGGTAAGATAAGTACCAGATACATTCTTTCAAGATCACTTGATGTTCCATTCACATCAAGTATAAATAGAAAAAGTTGAGGAGCCCTTAAGCAAATACAATTTGCATGGCTTAAGATGGGATGCATTAAGTCTTTGAGACTTGCCGGAGTCTCAGTGAAGTGGACGAGAGTATGCGGGTATATAGAATTCAAGAGCTTTTTTGTTAGATACAACATTTGCATAATTTTTTTAAAGTATAGAGGCTGGTTCAAAATTTGGGTTAAGTTGTTTTATAATGGAATGGGATTTGGTGCAAAGTTTTCGTTTATTAGAGTTACATTCAGGTTTAAAATGGCCATAAGATATGTGTCCTTTTGGAGGGGCAAAGAATCTATGAATGAATTTCACGACTGTGTAGTTTTACTATTTAGAATTGAATTATTAAAAATATTGTTGTTTTTATACAAAAAAATACCGTTACGCAGCACTTGCTTTTTTCACTACAACTTCTTGGGAGTAGCGACACTGTTTATAAGCCACAAGCGACAATACTGGTCTTTATGAGCACTAATATATAAAATATATATAAAAAAACACCAAGAATTCGACAATATTTGCGTTATAGAATTTATTTATTTTGATCATCGGTCTCCTCAAACACAACTCTTTACCAAAACCATATTATTTGTTCTCCCAACAAGTATTACTTCGTATGTATCTATTTGTGTTTCATTTTCCATGTTTGTAGATATCATAGAGTATGGTGGAAGTGACTGAATATTTTTGTAGGAAATTGCTTTTGTAGGTAGAAATATTAAGTGATATGCTATGTTATTGTCGAGTTTCAAGCATCCGTACTATGGTTTATTTGTTATATTGATTGACAAGCCTTGCTACCTTATTTCTACTACTTCTTGCTACTTTATTCAAGGTTTTTCATTTTACTTAAGTTACACTTTACCTGTTTATTTATAAAGATACTCAAATAAATCGAATCAAAACCATTTATTTCAATTAAATTAGTAATAGGTATTTTTGAATTGTCAGTAGTAGGAGTCAGTCAAAGTCGTGAAGCTTTCCAATACGTAAATCCTATGGAGAAGAACAGGCAAGAACTCCAAGGACACTCTTTTTCAAAATGTTTTTTACAAATTTCTGGTTACATTGCTTATAAGTGTAAATGAAATGTGAGGACAATGTTACATGTTATTCTAAAATAAAAATAGACGCGCTAATTACTACTATATATATTTACGTAGTAGCAGTCCGGAGATGAGCAGCCCCGACTAAAGGCACCCGTTCTACTAGTACTAGATCCTATGTACTATTTTTTTTTTTCAGATTCCATCCTAGTTGTGTCAAATACTTCTTAGCAGTGATAGTAAAGGTTACGCGAAAACAACCTGTTTTTGCATACGTAACGAAACATAATGTTTATCTAATTGTAAGCATAAAAAGCAACGGGTTGATTACAAAAAAAGAGTCGGAATTTTTAAACTTCGGAAGGACGTGTAAAAAATTAAAAAAACATGTTAAACTTATTTTAAAAATCGCGTATTGGGATGTCGTAGTAATTTTTGTATAAAAACATTTCTATAAAATAAAATTACGTGTTAGGTGTGTAATTCGGGACTTAATCGCGATAATATTATTTAAAAGGTACGATTACTTGTTTCCAAAATTATTTTATTCAAATGACAATGCTAGGGCAACGTTCAGCGTGTTACATAAATGCTTACAATGGTTATAGGCGCTTCATCTAATAACCCTTAAGCTTTTAAATGTGTTGTCTATTAAATAATTCCTACAAATCAGATAAATTAGATGAAAATATTAAGTAACTGAACTTTTTCCTTTTAATTGGGACAATTCTATATTGGGTATGACAGGGATTTACTCCGTCAAAATTGTTCATTTAACGGGATTAATTAAAACACAAGCAGAATTGGTATAAAACTCTTAAACACCTTATTCAGAAGTTTTATACCGTAAAAAAGGATCACTTATGGTCTTAAGTGACTTCCACAAAATGCATCTTATATAGCTCACTGAACTTTTTTTTTTTATGGTATAGAGGGCAAACTAGCAGACGGGTCCTGATGTTATTTACCATCGGCGGTATTCATGAGCATCTGCAACTCAAGAGTCATAAATGCGTTGCCAACCTTTAAGGTGGGAGTAGGGGAAGGGAGGAACAGGAGGAGAGGAGGGGAGAGGAGAGGGTTAGGGCCTCCGGTAACCTCATTAACTCGGCGACCGCCGGTTTTCTGTAAGGCCGTGGTCTCACTCCGGTCGAGCCAGCCCTTACGTGCCGAAGCATGGCTTTCCCACGACAAACTTTGATAAGTAAGTTTAATTAAAATTATGATAATATGCTATTATCATAATTTTCGCGGAATGTCTGATTTCAACCGCTTCTAAAATACATATAGAAAAATCAAGTGGATCTTAATATCACCACATGCACGCAGTATAAAGAAATAACTACACCAATATTTGGTGTCAAATAAATTTCAAAATTACACACAGTACATAGACTCTAGAATGTATGTTCTAAGCATTGTGAAAGGGTGGCAATCCATTGTGCCAATTCAATTTGTAATATAAAGCTTGAAATTTTAAAAGGGTTCGTTGGACCAACACGGTAGCAACCCTATCGGCATATTGTCGATACAGTGCACAAAAGAAATAACATTAAATTGACATACCATTAAAAAATATTACTATAAAAAACTCAATGAACAAATCACGTGGAAGATATTACTGCAAATGTGACAACCCTCAGAGATATTAAAAAAATAAATTTATTTCTCAGAACCCTAATGAATTAATTAAAAAAAAACGATGTGTGATGTAACTGATTAGCATAATTTCTGTTAATTCGATTGATTGATCGACGTCATAAAATAATTCTTTAAAAAAAAATCAATGACACGTATATTGCTGGCACATTTTTGCATAAGCAAAGTCAGATGACACGAGTTTCTTTACAAAAATATGTAAATGATTGTAAACATTAATTTGTAACGGTTGATTTGTTAATATGAAAGTTATTTGCATAATTATGATAATAGCGCCGTAAAGGATCGTTAATGGAAGGAATGACTTTTAGTATTTTGATGATGAATCGATCGTAAAACTAAAAATATATCGTAAAATATAATGTCTCTATTTAACGGGTGATGTTAGAAAAATTAAACATCTGCGGTTATAAGGTAGAGGAAATAAACTTTAATCTAAAGATATTAAAATAAAACATGTTGATATTAAATTTGCAACACAACACTGATGAATAATATTTTTTAAAACTTTATAGGTAATACGTTATTGGTTTAATTAAGGTTCATTCGCATTAAGCTTTTTTTTTTTTATGGTATAGTGGGCTAACGAGCAGACGGGTCACCTGATGGTAAATGACTACCGCCGCCCATGGGTACCTGTAGAGCGGGAAGATGAAAGAGGGGGATTAGAGGGGAGGAGAGAGTGTGAGGGGAAGGACGGGAATAGGGGAGAGGGAAGGGTTAGGGCCTCCGGTAACCTCAAATGCAATGCATGCATTGTTTCACTGCCGGTTTTCTGTGAGGCCGTGGTATCGAGCGGAGTTGAGCCGGCCTCACCTAGAAATACATCATTGCATTCCAGCTCCGGAAGATTACAAACTAGAACTTAGAAAGTCAAATTAGTATTCATTAAGTAAATTCTTATATCTGATATATTTTTAGTAATCTAATACTTTATGCATTTAAGAAAGGTATCTATGAAAATGACTACAGTTTTGAGTTTTTGGTTGAGTATTTAAACTAAAAATCTTCTAACAAAAATAATTTCTGTGTGTGTTAAAATGGTTTTTTCAATTCCCACGACAAAGTACAAAACTGAGTTCTCAAAGGGTTAATTTAAAGTGACAGTTTTAAAATCGCGTCAAAATTCGTCACGGTAGGTACTGGGTACTGTTAATGTTGTCCTCTGATATTGCATCACATTTGAGTGACAATTGACGTCTGTGAATAATCGAGTCTCGTGCGAAATTTTCTTTCTCAATGTTCAAATGTTGGTACCAATAATTGCATTTGTAAGCTTTGATGCATTGTTAAGCAATACTTATTCAGACTACTGTATGGGGCACTTCTAAACCACACCAATATTACGTGTTCAATGAACTCATCATTTATCATCTTCAACTGGTTATTCGGCTTGCAACTGCGAGCCGTCTAGCCAGTCGTAAGCTTCAGTAGTACACTATTCAAGATAATTTTGTGGAAGTCACTTTAGAAGACAATGTGACCCTTTTGTACTATACAAGTCAACTAACAAGTCACAGAAAAAGTACCTAAGCATGTTGTCTACACTAATCATACTAACTTCTAAACTTCCGCATTCCGTGATATATAATTATTTATAAATACTGGACTTAACGCGATCAATAAGTATTACAAACAATTGCCTGAAAAGTGGTGCAAAGAGGGACACATCGGTTGATTACAAAATAGGGACACTGTTAGTATAGTGTGCACGGGTACATTGTGAAACAAAAATATCAAATATGTGCGTCAGATGATATGACCAAGACCAGTGCAACTTAGTGTCATGCAATACAAAGGTGTGTAATACATATTCATTGCGTTATTTCCCGTAAAAAACCTGGTTTTAATTTACTATCTGTTTTTAAAGATGAATCAACATACAATAAGAAATTAATATTCCTTTACAGGAGCAATAAAATAATCTCGTGCAATTAGATGCTCCTGACATTAAACAAGGCATCGTAAAAACCAACCAAGTTCTTTGTTTTACTGCTTCAAGAATTAACGCCAAAGGGTTTATTGTTGTTCTGTATGAACATAAAGATGGTTTATTGAATAATTTGATTATGAAAATAACAGCATTCTGTAATTCAGAGGAAATGAATCGAGTGTATTTCAAATGTAATTACATTACAATTCCTTAGATCTTGCAACGAGTATTTTCTAACATAACTATATAAAAATACAAACTAACATATTAACATGCAAATAAATAGACACGCAAACATATTACGTGGGTTTTATGTTTATTTAATAGTGAGATAAACTTTAATTCACCTTTTTTTGCTTTTTTCTGGTATTACATGATTGCATGTTTAGAAAGCGTAAACTGTCTGATAGAGAGATGAATTTTCACAAACACGCAATACATAAAGCAAAAACATTTCATGTTCAGAAAAAAAGATGATAAAAAAAAAGCGTGAGGTGTGATTGGGATACCCAGTTGGAACGAAGTTTTATATAAATATATTTTATGGATGTAAAATGTTGTAGATTTTATTTCTCTATTTATTCCTGAGTAAACTCTTGTTAAATTGTATTGAATAGTAATGTTATATATTACTAACATAATATTTAATGGATTGAATACATTGTACCAAAATACTGTAAAAACTCGAAATCAAAATTGCGCCATGTGTGAAAATTGCCCTAACTAATATAATTATATGGTTAGTATACAACCAACATCAAACTACAATAGTCTCGCGCAGAATCCACAATTAGCGTAAATAAAATAAATCAACCCATGGTCAGCATTTTTCGTTGCGCTAACACTCTTTTCCGTCTAGCGCCTCATCCGCCGTGCGTCTTTAGTATAACGTGCAATAAGAAACTTCGTTCCAATACAATTCTCTAAAAGTCATAGCAAACTCGACTGAAGTATATATTCTTATACCGGTGGTAGGATGCGGTTACATGCAATTCCTATCTAGCAGTTACTAGAAGCTGACCCGTGTTATTGAGCCCTACAAGACTTATTTCAAGTAATATGCTTTAAGGGTTCTATCTGTGAAAAAGCATCAATTCTTTTTTTTTTTATGGTTTAGGGGGTAAACGAGCAGACGGGTCACCTGATAGTAAATGACTACCGCCGCCCATGGGCACCTGCAGCTCAAGAGTCACAAGTGCGTTGCCAGCCTTTAAGGTAGGAGTAGGGGAAAGGTGGAAAAGGGGGAGGGAAGGGTTAGGACCTCCGGTAACCTCACTCACTCGGCGAAGAGCAATGCAAAATTGCTTTACTGCCGGTTTTCTGCGAGGCCGTGGTATAACTCCAGTCGAGCCGGCCCATACGTGCCGAAGCATGGCTCTCCCACGATCTCTTGCCGGTAATCTTTCAGTCAGAGGAAACTCATTTTACGTTTTAAATAAAACGAGCTGTGCATAAGCTACATTTATAAGTTACCTAAAGCTGAAACTAGTTGTCTCTCTTCTTGCACTAAACTTATCGTCCTTTTTACTACCTTCTCATACCCACCATAATTAATCTTCGTCGTCAAATATTTGCGTCGACATTTTCATTAGCTCGTAACACCTTGTAGCAACATGCCACAGTAATAGTGTCAGCAACTGCGACCAGATGGCGCTCAGATCGTAACTCCTTTTTATTTTGTTTTGTTAGACCACTGGGTTTGTGTCAGTGGAGGAATATAACTTGGCCGTGTTTGTAATTGTTACTTACTTGTAATAAACGCAAACTAAGGCGTTAGTTAGTTATTTAGTCTTTTATTTGTTATTTTGTATTTTAATATGAAAAAATTGTAACATAAGTTTTTTTTAACGAATTCCATTGAGTAAGGATTAATATTTCTTATGCCTACATTCAAATTCACAGGCTACAACTGTCACAAATAACTTACAAAAAGCAATGTAACAGTTATTCTGTCTAAGATGTCTGTATTTTATTGACGATTACGATGGATGTTTTGAAACTTTAAACATACACATGTGCTTACAAAGTAATGATACTTATGTATAGCCGATGTTTAGTAGTTTAAGAACTACTAACTATATTAATAAACAGTTAAAGAAACTAGTGTTTTCTAGTATTTAGAAATGATTAACAATAATCCATTATGAAAAAACAGAAATTATAAGCTAGGTATATACTTATAGAAGTTTAAGAAGCAGAATTTTCATTTAATTCAAACTACTATGTAAACACAAAGGCAGACGAGGACAAGTCTCACTTCATAACCCAGCCCCTAACAACAGCAATGTTTTCAAAAATATATTTCATAACCAAACATTTCCAGTGAAAACCTGAAAAAGATGAAACAGGAATGATAAAAAATAATAAAATTAATTGAGTATTTGTCAAAGGAACGCTGACACGCCATTCTGATTGAGTTGATAGGGACCCTAAAATTGCGTGAAATCATATCTTCTATCCCATCAGTGGACAATAATTACAGCAATTTGTCGCCCTCAAGTGTAAGGAAAAAAGAATTTGTGTCTATTAATTATTTTTCTATTTAATTTATATTTCGGTCGAAATACTTTTTAATTTGAATAAAAAAATAATTATTAGCATTGGGCTTCACTTGTTTGATGTGAAGTATCCTTATTTTTGTCTAAATGATTTATTACTGAAGTACGATCGTATCGTCGAATACGTCGAATCGTACAATCAAATATTTAATTAATCTCAAAGCCAGCGTATCCTAGCTGAATTACTGAAGTTAATTTACAATGATTGTTAAAAAAGATTTCGTTTTCGTCTTTGCTCAACTAATCATAAAAAGACAAAAGAATTTGATCAAATTGGACTCACTTGTCCATAGAGGTTCCATTGTTTAGAAGACTGTGGTTAAATACAGCTTTTAATTTGTAAAAGGAACTCGTTATAATTTTTTTTGAATGATCCTTGTAAATGTAAAAGTTACCAGTAGTACTATTGGTTTTTTTTAATACTCTTTTTGTGACAAAGGTAACAAGTGTGGCTATAATTAGGAGATAACGTGACAACTCGCACCGTGTTGTATTAACTGGTGTTACGTGTTACACCTAATTTATTCGGTAACTGCCACATATGTTGTTTTATCGTAATCGTTTTGTCTTTTAAATAGAATAAGTAGTAATAGTGGGGTAAAGTAACCTATTCACCTAAACTTACGATGTAGAAAATCAACATGTTGTCATAACTTCACTACTACCTGCCTATATTTGTTTTTGTGCGTGCGTCTGTTGCATCGTAGTTAGGAAATCCATATTTAAGCTACCATTGTAGCTTATATACCATTATTATAATATGTTATGCCTAGGGATCAGTTTCACAATGAATAGATAACAGATTCGTATAAAAAAAACATAAATGGGATATCATTTGTTTGCAAATTTTGCTAACACGACATTGAAGAGGGAGCCGAAAAGAGTGAGTTTAGGTGAACAAAATACTGTGATATTGTTACCAATATTCAAGTGATAAAAGTACAGACTATATTTTCTACAAAACTAGAAGCTTTTTTTAAAAAAACGCTGAGACAAATCGCAGAGCAAAGACAAAACCCTTTACTGTATTTTGTATTGTATTATGTAAATGAATCCTTAGAGAATAGATCAATGCACATACAAAGATCGATATTAATAATAATTACTCACTTACTTAATGCAGATTTAGTAACAGCAAACAGTAATATATTTATGTGTATTTTTTTTCTGACAAGTTTCTCTTGTATTTTGTTATTTTCTGGCAATTTTCTACTTCCAGACTGTTATTACTGTTAGATAGAAATAAAGGTAATCTCCAGATTGCCAGAAACCAGCAGAGTAGTCGCAATAAAGACACCAATAATAATAATGTCACATTTTCCATAGCACTAATCATTTCACAGTAGAATGATGACGTAATCGAATTACGATATCATTTGGCCACTGTATGGCTTAACCCATTGGCCGTCCACTGGGTTTCAATTTGCGACACGGAGCGCAAATTGGATTAGATTAGTCTTTGACGGGTTATCCACGCTTTCATGGGAAGAAGCTTTTACGGGAGAACTGTGTGTGTGTGTTCGTTATTTATCTAAAGACCGCCATTAAGAGAGAAAGGTTTCGCAATTATTTTCCAAACCTAGGTTACTTCCTATGAAGTTTGAGTTTGGACTAAGGGTGATTTCCTATGAAATTTGGATTTTTACTAGTAAAAAATACCTTGCAATTAATTTGAAAGTAGTAGAAGGTCAAAGAGTGATACTAGCTGTATAAAACGTATGTAAGAGGCTATATAACATAGTGCTGTGACTCATGGAAAAGAGCAGTGACTATAAACGCCGATGAAGCTACGACAAAGGGATCGTCCCTTTTGAAATCCTAGCTCCACACAATGTCATATCCTAACAATAGTGCCGATTCTATTGTACACTCGACTAAACTAAAACCTGACTTAATTTCTTCATATGAAATCAACCTAGTGTTCTTCGTAATAAGGTCTATTTGTTACTAGCATCTATTTCTTAGCGCCTCTAAATTTCAATAAAACCTGTCAACGTATACTCAACTTTATTTCCACGCAGCGAGAGTCTTCATTTATTCAAACGCTGTATAATTGCCGTGTAAAAACTTGTTCAAAACGAACAAGGATGACGTGTTTTTAATCTATACCTACGAAGACGCTTACTAAAAACACAGAGCAAAAGAGATGGCATTCGACGGATAGCGGCTCTCGCTACGTGGTATTAAAGTTTATTTAAGCGTATCAGACTTTAGTCGACAAATAAATTGCTTATTTCGATAGCAACATATGTTACCTACTTGTTTCAATTTGAAATAAGACCTTGTTTTGAAGTGTACAAGGTTTACTTCTTATATGAAGAAAATTTAGTGAATTTTAATTTAGAGAGTGAAGTAACAGAATTGGGGCCTATATCTCACTTTTCATTGTCTTTTCATTAAATGTGCTTTTATCGTCCACAAATTTCACTTCTAGTTATTTCGATTGACTTGATTGTAAACTATGTAAAATAACCTTATTCAGGTTATTTAGCTTTGATTTGAGAGTTTTTATAAAACTTTAGACCGTTTTTCAGTCTAATCTAAATCAGAGACCTCCTAGAAAAGAATATTTTCCAGAGATTATCATCTGCCAAGCGACGCTAGGGTTAATGGTACTCAATACTTTGTTTAATATCTTAATCATTTTGTAGGGAACACATTGTTTTTTTTTAAATTATTTTTTTAAAAGACTGTGTCGCGGGGGACTTTACAAACATACAAACAACGGGCACAAAGAACACCCAGACTCAGATGGGAATCGAACCCACGACCTCTGGCTCAGCAGTCAGGGTCACTTACCACTAGACCAACAGGCCAGTCGAGATTAAAAGGTCTATCGGTCTATGACCGAAAAGGAAACGATCGAAATATATGCAAATAATTCTCCAGTAATTTTCATTGCAATTACAATGAAAAATAGCAAACAACAATAGTACAATAACAATATCTTCGCCGGAAGCCGTCCGGCCGCAGTGATCTTGCAGCGTCGTAAAATTTTACGATAACGTTGTACGCACGTGTAACGTCATAGCGTCCCTCAACCAGTGATGGGACATCATATTTATGATGTCCGAATATTTATTGGGTACCGCCCTAGTGAGTGTTGAGTGCAGTTGCGGTATATAGTATGTAGTTAAATTTGTGTGCTAAACTGCAATTGCTGTGCGAAAAACCGTACTTTTGTTCGCATTTGTTCGCAATTTTAGTAGCTACAAATTATAAGGCTCTATCCAATATTATCTTAGTTCCGATGCAAGTTTTCCTTTTAGTCGCGCTTTGGTGATAATAATTAAATTATTATAGTGAAGAGAAAACCACAAGAAACCACTTTTTTATTTGTTTCTGAGAACAGCCAAAGTATGAAAACTCCCAGGAGTCCGGACAAAACAAAAATGTATTCTATTTTGTAAAAATGATTTTATATTGACGTTAATATGTAAATTCTTGATTTTAAATTTACATCAACCAAATATATATTAATATCAATGTGCAGTACCGTAAGTAGTAGTAGTTACAAAAAAACAAAATCAAGTAACAAACACAAAAGAAACTAAAATACATCAAAATAATATGACAAAGCACTCGGAAAAATACAATCCGTAACAATAAATTAAGCCTACGTTATCACAATCCTCCTCGGTTATTTACGGAATATCACGGAAAAAACCTCCCCTATATTTCGTTCAAAAAAATGTGTTAACAAACAAAAAGATTTATTTTGAAGTGCCAGATAAGTTCTTACGTTTCCTCGCCACAATCTGAACGAACGTAAAATAAATATAGTGAAAAACCCAATAAAAGTATATGGCCTAATCTCTATCCAATATTTTCTTAGTTCCGATGCGAGTTTTCCTTTTAGTCGGAAACTGATAGATTAATGTGGATGTGGAGTTGTCTTTTGTGTTATTTCTTGTTGATTGGTTGTTGGTGGTTCTTGACTTATTATGTATTGCGGTCGTTACGGTGGAATAATAATAATAGTTATTATTATTTCTCTTTATTGTGCACCAAAAAAGGACACAAAGCACAAACAAATTTTACATAAAATGCACAATGGGCGGCCTTATTGCTAGAAGCAATATCTTCCAGTCAACCAATGTACAATTACTACATTTGATCATTGATGGAAGTTTTTAAAATAGAGGTGCTTGTACGAGATTATATATGAAGTTATTGCTCAACCTACAGTGACGTAATGTTTTCGAAAATTGTATATATATTCCTTGATCTAAATTTCAAATTAATTGCCAACTATTTTACTTAAGCTTCCAGCGCATATTCATGCTTCTGTAAATAGTTTCTTTAAAAGCCTAAATCATTCTCTACCGGTAAACCTAACGGTGGTGCAGAAGCAGATTGAGAATATTCAACGCACTTAGACTTTTGTTCATAAGGTACCATAAATAAAAACGACAGACACTGCGAAAAGAGGCTTAAATAGTAGTCACATTTCGTAGCAAATGAGCCAAATCATTCCAGAGAATACTACATGCAGAGGTTAAACAAATACAAAGCTAATCTTTTTCAATGCTAATGATTGAGCACACTTGTTATGTAAACTCTGTGTCAAAAGAAATCGATTTATATTCAATTTTAAAAGCAACAGGTTTTTCCATGTCAATGTGTCATTGTCATTCATGTCATATCATGATGAAAAATGGTGGGTTTTCATTTTGAATAAGTTTTTTTTCTAGAGTGGGGGAAGTAACTTCAACATACTTTCATATTTTTTTATTCAAACAGGTCCTCATTATTCTTTCTTCCCCTCAGTTTCCACCTTATGCTTTTATCGCTACCGTTACAGTAAG
This sequence comes from Callimorpha dominula, assembly GCA_949752705.1. Classification (NCBI taxonomy): domain Eukaryota; kingdom Metazoa; phylum Arthropoda; class Insecta; order Lepidoptera; family Erebidae; genus Callimorpha; species Callimorpha dominula. The sequence continues at coordinate 14,668,275 of OX457011.1, forward strand.
CAATACCGGTTCTGTTATCTCACAATTATTTAAGAGAGCATTCTTAAGAAATAAACACTCGACTGAGAGTAGCGGTAGGGGAATGAACCAATTATGAGTTATGGTAATGAAAACATTGGTGAAAATATATAGGATTCACCTTTTGCAGTATTTTGTTTGTACAAAATCTTAAAAAAAAAGTATTTATCAAGATATATTTTACAAAAAAAATAAAAAATGTATAGTTATAACTTACTTTGTTAAACTTTGTTGTTAGAAAATACCACGTTTTTTCGTTGTTGAGTAGACAGTTTCCAATTCATTTTTAACAGAGCTAAAGACTTGAATGAAACTCTTAAAACTTGTTAAGGACTACAAACCAGAAAGTTTTTTTGTATCACTAGGTACATATTATAAAACAAGTCCCCCGCCGCGTCTGTCTGTTCGCGATAAACTGAAAAACTACTGAACGGTTTATCATGCGGTTTTCACTAATAGACAGAGTGATTCATGAGGTAAGTTTAGGTGTATTATTTGTAAAGCCAAGCCAAGCCAAGCCGGGGCGGGTTGCTAGTATAAAATAAAATGGAGTCAAATTCTTGAAGGGACTAAAAAAATCATCGATGGAGTTTAACACTCACACACATTTCTTGACAATAAAGTAAAGCATTTGAATTTAAAGTTAGTCTCCTTTAAAATCGAATTTATATCGAATTCCTTCATCAATATAGTTTATAACCATTATTGAAGAAATTAATACTTCTTTGCCAAATTTTATATATAACAAAGAAGTTACTATGTCTGACAGTCATCAAATAGTTTTTAATTGGAGATTGCCAGACGCAATAATTTCGTTTTAATTTTAAAATGAACAAACTTTTTAAGTCATCCAATTAAGACAAGAAAAGCATCGGATGTTTTTATATCGAACAATAAAATCCATCATTATTGTAGTGGAAAACGCAGCAGTAAAACTTTAAGTAGTTCGGACTCACAAAATATGAAGGATACACTCGTAAAAGTGGGTAAATAATACAAAATACAATAAGTGCCAATATCGGAGACGGGAAGTGTTCGCGATGAGAATCGGCTGACTATGTACTGAGCGCAATCTATAAATTTTTAAAATAATTATGTTAACATATGACGACATACCTTTCATTTGTCTGACGTCTCGACCAGATTGCAATTAATAATAACTGCACACGCCGTCTGCTCCCAAACTTGGCAGAGCCAGTACTATGGTAACCAGACTGCTGATAAACATACTTATATATTTCTAAATACATACATATAATAGATAAATTACACCCAGACACAAAACAAATGATCATGCTCATCACAAAATTATTTGTCCTGGGTGGGAATCGAACTCAGGACCTGTGGATCAGCAGTCAGGATTACTAACCACTAGACGAATACGCCAGTCAATAACTGGCCGTGGTTCTAGGCTAACTGGCTCAGTGGTGCTCTCCCTCCGTCGTCTAATCCGGCCACCACTTTGACATACGTCATCGCGTTAATTCCCGTTAATATAGTTTTATTATCATGGAACGCGAAAGTTTAAAAGTTAGTACATATTTATAAAGGTATGTCAGTTTTTAAATTTATTGTTTATTTTGTAATTCGACATTTACAGACACTTTTACACCTTAATTAGTTGTGATAAGACTAGATGTGCTGACATTTTGTATGACTAGTCTTGAGAAGCAACAATGAAGCAATTTTAAGGATCTTTACATGTCACAAAATTGCCTGGTATCTTTTTCGCTATCAGTGCAAACCTGTGCAAATGTTTACCACTTAAGTCTATTTTTAGCCTTTAAGGTTATCTCGCTTCGAGCTCGAAACTAATCGGATATCCCCGACATAGTGAATTAAACTTTAAACAACAACACAAAACCAATTTTTCATCCCATTCTTTTTTGGTTTTGATATCTAAAATCTCTCATTGCGCCTCAGGCTCTATATCTCGTTGACACTACTAGGCGTCATAAGGGCGCGTCCACACCGCACCGCGACGCGTATCGAGATCGTAAACATTTACGATCAGCGAGGGATTAAACGTGCCGTTTGCTTTTATTAAAAAACAACTATCTGTTGTGAGGTGATACCGTAGAAGTTAATACATTTTCTTTGTTCAGCATACTGGTAAAAAGCAACGGCGGTAGAAAAAAATATTTCAGTGTTTGTTTTTATCTAGTGTTTAATTTCATCAACAAACGGTGTTAAAGATTGAAATAAAAATCTTTTTTAAAATTCAGAGGAAAATGTACACAGAATATCATCAAAGATAATGAAATATATTACGTAAAGATCGTGTAAGGTTAGAAAGAGACACGGACTTACTGTGCAGAAAAAACATTGTTGTTAATACACTACTTATTACCATTTCAAAGAGAGGAATGGATTTGAAAAATATTTTTCAAATATATTCCTCTCTCTGAAATGGTAATAAGTAGTGTAGTGTAGTATAGTCAGAAAGGTGACTGATCAATTTGTTTGGTCAGCATGAGAATATACCATAATCCAAATTCCCAGTAACACGTATTTAATTATATTTTCTACTAAGCAGATAATGCGCGCTGACCAATACTGTATCAGATTATTGACCATTGTGGTCAGCACGCATGTCTCCATAATAGGATAGAAATGGTTTAACTATGAAGTGTGTGAAAATTGAAAACATTATTTTATTGATTTTATTTTATTATATACAAGATCTACAGCTGAAATCTTCAGTGTATCAATCTAAAAACCGAGGTTTTTTAACCGACTTCAAAAAAGGAGATTCTGTATTCGATTCATATGTATGCAGTATGTTTGTATGTCCGCGATTTTCTTAAAAGGTAATGGATCAATTTTTTGATTGTTTTACTAACGTAGAAGTTCTACATATTTTCAGGAAGGTTTTAGTAGGTTCGTTATTGTTTAGTTCTTTTTTTTTACAATGAGTTTATTTTTTTTATTATTTTTTTTAGTATCGAAGGGTGAGCAGATACATCCACAGAATTATAACAGTATTTTAAACCAAAACTGTGCAAGTAAACGACGTGCGTACGTTGTCCCTATAGTTGTTCTCTTACAATTTATGTTAAAAATTGTTATTTATTTTATTTTATTAGATTGTCATAGTGCCTTTTTGATGTATATCTTTAATTATACTCTTAGGACTTTAAGGATCTTTTTTTCATATTCTATGACTACAATCGTTAAAACGATTCTGATAGACGAACTATGTAGAAAAAGATGGATTTAAAGAATTTTCAAACACAATGGTATACTTAAAAGTCAACTTCTAAAGAAATTTGTTTCAAGACCTTAGTCTAACAAACATACATTTATTATAAACTGGTTATACCGATTATTCAAAGTTTGCATTCAATGATATAAAATATTCGAAGTAACAGAATGAAAATGACCACATGGTTGTAATTTATTTGTTACTGTACCTACTCCCACACCTATTAGCAAATGGCCTCCGAATCTCAAGGGAGGGTCATTTGTTGGTCAGTTTGCACGTCAAAGGGTTCAAATCTAATTTTCACGGTCATTTCATTTGGTCAGTTTAGCTGTAATATTATTTGTATACCGTGGGAATTATCTTTCAAGTCAGTAAGAAAAATAAAACTAAAGTTGTTAATTCGGTTATAGCTTAATCTCAAAAAACTTAATTTCAACTGACAAAAAAGTGAACTCAATAAAATGAAAATAAGATAAGATATAATATAACTTATTACTAATCTGTATATCCCTATCTGTTTATATATGTAAATAGCGTGATGTCAATACATTAGCAATATCTTGGCAATGATGCCAGGGGATTGTGTCCTAATAAGTTTTCATTTTACGGAGGTAGTAAATAATTAAACTACCTAACTTCAATCAATCGCACATGGCAGCGTACTCATTCCCCTTGTGCAAAAAGTACAGGATTTTTATGCCAACCCAATATAAATGTATCCTAAATGCCAAATATATGATGCCAAAATCTTACCATGAGAATTTTCAAAATGCTATCATCACATCATTTATCAGAAGCAATTTAAAATCATTAACACTTCAAATGTTTTGACAAACCATTAAGCGCAAGTCAATTGTCATTTGACAATCGAACACAGTTTGACAATCGATAATCGAATGTTATTTGAAAATGGAATGCGTTTGACAAACGAATGTTGATGTCATATTTTACAGTTGACGTCATTTTTACAATGTCAAATGACATTAATAGAGTGTCTTTGCTTTGAAACATGTTTATAGTTTTGCTATATGTTCAATAGGTTTATAAATGATTTTAGAAAGCTGCTGTTGTGGCATTTCTTACTGGCTTGCTTGTAAAGAGAAATCTGTCTTTAATTTTTATATCATTGTTTAAAATTTACAGTTACAGTTAAACAAGTAAATTTTAATAAGATTTTAATTGAAAGGAAATGCATTATCTATGTTTTATTTATACGTATAATATATTTTTTATTTTATATACGAGGTGTATTTAATTTATTTTACGAAAATAGAACACTTACTTTAATCACTGAAAGAGTATGACTTTAGCATGCAGTTACAATAAAAAAAAAAAAACAATCCGTTTACAAGTTGACCGTTTGAATTTCCAGGTATTTTACCTCGGTTTCTCATAAAAGCAAAATCATGTCTTATTGAGTTTTTATATTTCGAAACCTCTCTAAGACCCCAGTATCTCCTCCAACCATTGGTTATTCATCTTTCTACTTCCTTGCGTACAGGATCATTTTGTGTCATTAGCTATCCCAGATAAATATATGAAATCTATGTAACCAATTTAGGTATTTACTAAGTTGATGGTGGTTTTCTCCCCATCTGTAATTGGTCTTGTTTTCATTTTTAACCCTACCTTCTCGTTTTTCATTGCCAGTTCGTTTATTATTCCTATTATGTCTTAGCACATGACACTAGGTCATCGGCAAATGTCAAATGCGTTAGTGAGACACTATCCACATTGACCCTGAGATTTTCCCGATCGAGACCTCTAAATATTGATTCTAGTACACTCGAGAATCATTTTGTGGAGAGAATTACAATAAATTAAATTCTGACAAGTTTTGTCGTTTTCAAACAATTTGACGAGTTCCCGACGTTAAAATAAACAGATCGAAAACAGTTTGTCTTTTAAAATTACGCACGTTATAAATACTTGCCCTATTTTTAATACCATAACATGATAATGTCCAAATATACCAACATGGAAAATGATCGAAAGTTAACCTAATAGTGACGTCAACTTTGTGATGATGAGTATGATCAACAGACGATAAAAATATTAAAACCTACATTAAACTATCAGAAATGTCATGTTCATTTCATTTTAATATTGATAAGATGATAAACTATCTAATTAATTGGGTTTCATTATTTTAACCCTTTTGCAGCTATGAGTAGGGCGTTTTGACCGCACGCAATATTCTATTATCTTTAACTAAGTTTATCTATATAACTGGTATTCTATTATATAGTGGCCAGCTGGTGTTCCTGTCCTAATGGCCTGTCCAGGCACTGGAAATATAAGCCTATGCGAGCTACTGCAATCACAGCCCCAGTTCCCTTTCCAATATTTGCGGTATCCCTTTCACTAGGTTCCTCTCCCTACGCATTTTTCCTCCTTATACAAATTTACCTTCTTTTTTCTTTTCAATCTTAAAACGACTACATTCCCAAAGAGGGTTGGCATCAGGCAGGAGATGGGTCAGAAAAGAAACCAGAACTAGTCAAAGCCAAACCTGAGCCAAAACCTTTTACAATGTTATAGATTGCGCCGCGCGGATCCCAATGAAAATTGGGAAAAGGGCTCGATGATAATAAGCTGGTAGGAAATTAAAATTACAACTTTTCTTCTGCTGTTTAACTTAATGATGGATGTATAAACGCGCCTCTAATATTTACATTATATTTGAGTTCCATGTTCAATTTTAATAAGAGTGGCAACAAATCTGTTGCCGTGTTTTTTTTATACATCAATTGCTTATATATTTATATATTATTTTATTTGAAAGGATTTAAAAAAGAGAAAGATTAATTACAACATTAACAAATGACGTAACAACAAAAGACGCTAACAATAAGCTGAAAGTCTGCGTATTTATGCTTTTAAAATGTGATGCTGGCAAAAAATTATCGGAATCCACTGGCTAGAACATCGAACCAACGAACCAATTTTGGCTGCACTCAAAATATCGATGAGACTGACACGATAATGACTTTGGAGAAGCTTCAAATACTTTGTATGAAAGAGAGGTGATAATCTGGAAAAACTACTCATAACAGGCAAAGTACACGAAAGACCTCGTGGCAGAAGCCCCATACGTTGGTAATACTAGACTAGCCAGTTACTGATTTTAGCGACTGAATTTCGGTACACTGTAATTTTTTAGATGAAAATAATTCTATAATGTCTCCTAACATTGCTTCATAATAATGCTACAAATCAATCAACCACAGCAGGCAAAGATAAAATTCAACAACCCTCAAATACAGCAAACTTTCAAATTAACATTATTAACCGTGTCGGTCGAAATGACCACACGTGGTTGCCAGATTTCCATCGCAACAATGTCTTAATAGAAGTGTGACCACATTAATTATCAAATGTACTGTAAATATTAAATCTTTTGGACGTTCGTGGTTAATGGGAGAGGCTTGGACAACATATTTTGTAGGATTTTATGACTGGAATAAAGTATTGCTGTATGAAAATATTAATAAAGCATTTGAATTTTTTGTCATATTTAAGAGATAAACAGTAATTTTTGTGTTTAAATAAACATATTTTGCCTTGGCTCTCTTTGTATTTTGTTTATCAATATGACCTCAACTACTCATTGAAATCCACCATTATAGATACCATCAATACTAAAATTGTGGTCCTCAGTTTGATGGCCTCGAAAGATTCTTTTTCACGTGTGGGGTCACTTAAAGGACTAGGGGTTGTAGGTCGAAGGCAACACGTGTGTTCCCTTGTGTGTAATTAATTTATATTGAATAATTAATATTAATATTGACTATTTTTTTTTCTATTTCGTGAGGATCGTCGAATGAATGAGTTTAATATTTTATATACCTTCAATTAAAACCTTTTTCAATGTAATATCTTTGAAAATTGTACACTAACTAGAAATGTTATTGCTATCGCTTAAATTAGGTGTGACCGGGTCCAACCGACCCTAGAATTTACGGACAATGTATTTTTAAGGACATTCCGTCCGGTTCAAGTGTCAATGTTATACAATTAGTTCCGGAACGCAACAAAGGGTCAACTTTCGAAAATTTTTGCTATTTTAGTTTGGCTATTCGAAGTTTGATATATTTATGTGTTTTGGCTAACAAGCGTTTGGATGTGGGTGTATAGATGTGTCAATAGGAAACAATATTTACTGTCGTTTTGTATTAAATAAAAATAGTTAGTTTATTTTTATTGTTAGTAGTATATCCTACTAATATTATAAACGTGAAAGTTTGTGAGGATGTGTGGATGTATGGATGTATGGATGTTTGTTACTCTTTCACGACAAAACTACTCTACCGATTGCGCTGAAACTTGTTATGTAGATAGCTGGAGACCTGGATTAACATATAGGCTACTTTTTATCCCGATATTTCCACGTGACCGGGACTTACGCGGGTGAAACCGCGGGGCGCTGCTAGTAATTTATATTTTTAATATTTAGATGACTCGGACTGTAACTTAAACCGGGGGGTTTAAGTTACAGGTATGTGACGATGACCTTCTCGAGTCATTGCTTACATTCCCCAATCTTTTCCTTCGATCGCCTACTCTTCCAATAGACTTCCGATTTTCCCATCTTCAAATTCAAAGTTCTCAGTTGGCCTCAATAGGCTTGCCCCTATTACGTGAGTAGTGGGATTAAATTATAGTTGACAAAATGTGGTGCTTAATAAGTCTCTGCCTATCTCTCCATTGATACCTGCATGACTTTATATATACATAATTGTATTTTGATTTATCTAATACCACGTTGAGTGTTGAAAGGTATAAAAACGTTTGTTTTTAGGTAGATTTCGAAGAAATTCTACCTAATAATTGTATATTGATTTTCTTTTTCGTGTGGAAACCCCCATGGGTCATCACCTCACCATGGCTATCGGTGAAGTGGTATGTCGGAATCGAACCGACTTAAACCACACGGTGTTTCGTCAAGTGAGTCTATAGCAAGGGACTCGGGTATACCCTAGGAAGGAAGTCCTCGAGAACCCTGGCAGACTTTGGCTGCCCTCAAACAGAAGGCAGCCACACCATTGGTAGCGAAGGGCCTTGCTTTCCTTCCGATTTAGAGAGGCACACGCGGAACACGTCGAATTGTATATTGACTTTACGTGCTGAAAAAGTGTCTCAACGTCCTTATGACAAGACATTTTAAGATAGTTTCATTCTTTCTTTATTGGTTTAAAGTATATCTTTATGAAAATCGTAAGTCTGAAATCAATAATAATAACAATAATAACCTTTATTTAGACGCAAAAAGAATATTTACAAATAACAAACTTAAGTTAACGACTCTGCTGAGTCGGTGACATCGACAACTTCGTCTGTTTGCCCAACATTGGCAAAGGCCTCCTCCATTTCTTTCCACTCTACTCGGTTCAGATCTTTACTTGTCCATAATTTTCCTGCTATCGTCTTTATCTCGTCTTACCACCTCCGAATCTGTCTGCCTCGTTTCCTTACCGTACCCTGAAATCAATAATGATTTTCAAAGACAAGAAGTTAGATAAAAAAGAGTGATTTATAACGAATGGATAACAGACGGTAATAAAGATTTTTAAAATTTAAATAGTTTTAAAAGTTCAGTAATTTCAAAATTCGGAAAAATAACTTGATACTGTCTTTGTTTACTACTTTTAAAGTCTCTTTGTGTATGTATGTAAATACCTGCGTGACACGAGGATATCTATTTCATTCAGAAGAAAGCTACCATAATAAAAATCATTCGCCCAAGAAAATATTTATTGATTCTTTGATTAATATTATTTTAATATATAATATGACAAAAGAAATCTTTCATCTGAATTTAAATTGAATCTTTATTTACCCCAAACAAAATTAAAAGGGTGTGGCTATTAATATTATTAATGATGTTTTTAAAAAGGCACATTAAAAATTAACCCAACCGTAATTTTAACCACAAACAATCATTCACATCAAAGAGAAAAATAGAAGAAAAACTATTAATCACAGAGTGACAATTCTCAAAAAAATAAATATATCGATATTCAATGTTATTAAAGGAATTAGAAGGGGTTAGGATAGTGTCAGCTGCTTCGAAATAGCGTTGTAAGGGTTGATTGTGGTGATATATTGATTTATCTAATACAATGTTGAGTGTTGAAAAGTATAAAACCGTTTGTTTTTATAACCCTAAGGTGGCAAAGAAGCACACGGTCCATCTGATAGTAAAGTATTAATTGGATTCTCGCAACAATTGAGAGGTTATGTAAAAGCTAATCAACGTGGTACCTTTTTTATATGATGAGATGTTGTACCGTTAAGACAAGAAGCAAGAAAATTAAAACAAATCAGGAAAGTAAAAAATTCATTTTCTATTGATAATCTAATCATTGACTATTCCAATGAGCTCAAACACAATGCCTCTGCTATAAGTTGGTGAGGAGTTGGGTATGCTGCTGATTCCAGATGATGTTGCAGCACCTGGTCAAGGTTATTGTAATATCATTAGTTACAAGAACAGACGTACTTGAAGTATAGCTAAGAACACTCTCGATCAAGTCTCCTTTAAAGTAAAAAAACTAACTCAAAATCGGTCCATCCGTTTTAGAGCCATGATCCTATAGAGAGACACACCGATACGTACACACGTTAAATTTATAACACCCCTTCTTTTACCGTCAGAGGTTAAAAATAAGATTAACTGGTTAACTACGCAGCCTCCGGATTCTTGCAAGAGGTTTTTGTATTTGTAGGTGTATTAGCACGAATGTTAGGCGTTAAATGGAGATTCTACGGCGTAGTTGATATGTTGATACGTAGCTCTCTTCGTAGAGCCTACGAACGTAGACATCATGCTTGAAAGCCTAATGTTTAATTTTACAATCATGTTATCAAGCGTGATATCGTGGTATCAAGTGAGAACTTGTTTCTTTGTGTATTCAGGAATGTTTGACATGATGAGTTTATCTTACTTTATCTTAATAAAATTATAAAATCAAAAGTTTGTGAGGATGGATAGATGGATGGACGCAAAAATGCTAAACGGATCTGGATGAAATTTGACATGGAGATTATCTGGAATAGCACATAGACTTTTTATTCCGGAAAAATTTACGGCTCCCGTGTGGTAAATTTCACCATGCTTGCACTGCTTTTCGCTGAGTGAGTGAGGCCCCTTCCCTCCCCCCCCTCTTCCAACCTTCCCTTACTCTCACCTAAAAGGCCGGCAACGCACTTGTGACTCTTGCGTTGCATTTGCCAACGGGCAGCAGTAGTCATTTACCATCAGATGACCCGTCTGCTCGTGTGCCCTCTATACCATAAAAAAACAACATTTCCACGTGAACGAAGTCCCGGGCAATAGCTGGTTTATTATATGAATATCAATCATTAATCAATCAATACCGTTTATCCAAAAGTGCCCAACGAGTCGAAAGAGGTTTTCACACACATCTGTATATATCATATGTATCTGAGCATGACGGTCACGCAAGTGCAGTGCTTTTTCCCCATATCAAAAGTGCCCAACGTGCCTAAAGAAGTTTTCACTTAAAAATGTCTCATAATAACAAGTAGACACAGGTGATCTCATCCACTATAAGCTTTGCCAAATATTTGCGTTCCATGATAAAATAATTAAGTTTGCGGGAATTGGTCAAATGACGTTATAGGTATGACGTACCTTTGAGTTATGACGTTGCAGTGGCCGTGGGCACACTAACTTTTATACAGGTATAATTAGACTTATACACTATAAGCTTTGTATTTTATAACCACTAACCATCTAAACAGTATGCATGATCAGTAAATTATTTAATTTAATACAAACGATAAAAATAAAAGTTTTCGATATATTATTTATACTAACTTTTAAACGTTCCATGATATAATTATGTGTATGTAGGGTAATAAGAGCAATTCAAAGGTATGTAATACCTAATACGTGATCGTGTTAATTCCCGTTCATAAACATAACTAGGAGCGTCCCGCGGTTTTACCCGCGTAAGTCCCGATCCCGTTGGAATATCCGGATAAAAAGTAGCCTATATGTTAATCCTGGTTTCCAGCTACCTACATACCAAGTTTCATCGCAATCGGTTTAGTAGTACAAACATACATCCATATATCCTCACAAACTTTCACGTTTATAATATTAGTAGGATTATATATTATTTATTTTCGATTGTAAGACTATGGCTACATAAGACCAACCCTCACACTCTTTTACGAATAAAATAATTCACATAGAAAAAGGGTAAAGTCAGCCTTGCTTTTAATGCTCCACACACTTCAACACTTTTCCGTGGGGGAAAGGAATGTATTTTTTGCGTAAATCGAATTTTGACGCGTTTATATTCCCAAAATTGGATTGACCCATTGGTATTAAACAAAATTATGGAGTGCGGAACAGATAAGTGGGGTTATTTGATTTATGTTGGATAAACGGGTTATGTTGAGTGTATTAGTTTCTTTTTATTAAATTTTTAGGCTATTTTTTGGTAGAAATATGATTATTATATGGTTGAAAAATGAAATATGATAACACGTCATAAAGATATCGAAGAACTATATTTAGATGGTCAACTGGTCACGTCACGCTTGTTTTATTTTCTTCCAATTTTCCTAATGCCTCTCTCTCTCACTCTTTCGGTTGGTTGAAAATTAATATAAGTATAAGCTATTTATTTAAAACTCAGATCGCCGACGTTGGCCATAAGGCTGCAAGCCTAAAATGGAACTGGGCTGGTCACATCTGCCGCATGCCGGACGAAATGTGGGCAAAACTCAGCACTGAGTGGTGCCCACGCAACGTTAAACGACGTCGCGGCAGGCCCAAAAAGAGATGGCGGGATGAACTGGATGCTTATTGGGAAGATTGGCAACAAAAAGCTCTAAATCGTGAGGAATGGAAGGAGGGTAGAGAGGCCTTTGCCCTGCAGTGGGACGACCATGGCTAATAATAAATAATAAATAATTATGAATTACTAGCTGACCAGACGTTGACCTAACAAATTTCTTTTAGTCTCATTGGAAAATCACTTCTAGTTTTCCTTTAATTTCCCCATTTTCTTAGGATTTTTCTTCAATTTTCCTTTTTAAAAATGTAATAAAGAAAGAATTAATGAAATCCGTCCGACCGTTCTCAAGTGATTCCCTTACAAACGAACAACGCAGACAAAGTAATGTTGTTGTGTTGTTTGTTAGGAAGGCTGTATGCTACATAACATTACGCTATGAACCGTAGCAGCTCAATAGTAACCATACACATTTAATGAGTGTAAATCTAGACTTGATGATCTGTAATTTTTAACCGACTTAAAGGCAGGAGGTTCTAAAGAAAGAAAGAAAATCCGTTTATTTTGGTGCTGAGATACAAGTTATACCAATTAATATACCTATATCTATATCTATAAGTATGTCTATAAAAAAAACAGAAATCGGAATCTAAAATACAGTAAGTAGGTACATTAAAAGAAACAGTGGAGGAACAATAACATGTCTCGCGTTAGCACCAAAATAGGTGTCCAGTTCAGCTTAGTGCCAGATAAGAATCGGGCGCTGATTTTCAATTGGAACCTATAAAAAAAGTATTTTTAACAAAAAATTAAACCGAAGAAAAGAACTAAAAAGCAAAAATAAATAAACCTTAAGTTTTAAGTATTGAGCTTATTTCCATAAACTATCAAATTTTATATAAACTTATTATGAGTCGGCGCCAAACAACAAACTGATCGTAATTTGGTCAAATATTTTAAAAGTTATGACTATAATACAAAACTGCGGGCGAGGGGCGGGGGGAACGCGGGCAGGGGCAGACGCATAGATAACTATATAGGCAGACGTGTGAGGGCAGACGTTGACGGTGGTGTCCGTAATGGGAATTTTCGAGACACTAGCGATTTGTTAAAAGGCTCTGTATACATACATTTCTATAATATACTAGCAACCCGCCGCTGCTTCGCACGGGTACAAATTATACACCTAAACCTTCCTCATGAATCACTATATATTAGTGAAAACCGCATGAAAATCCGTTCAGTACACACACAGTTTTTCAGTTTATCGCAAAGAGACAGACAGACGTGCCGGGGGACTTAGTTTTACTCGTATAATATGTAGGGAAGATATTGAATGTGAAAAAAATTTGAAAGTTTGTGAGGATGTTTGTTACTTTTTCGCGCAAAAACTACTGAACCAATTGCGATGATACTTCGTATGTAGATAGCTGGAGACCTGGATTAACACATAGGCTACTTTTTATCCTGATATTCCCATGGCATCTAGGTTACGCGGGTGAAACCGCAGGGCACAGCTAGTTTTCTAATAATTAGAAAATCATGATAAATTATAATTATTATAATTTATCATCATTACAACAGCATATTGAAGTCGGTTACACTTTTTTTTTTTAATTATATTTTTGTCGTTTAGATTGTAATGTATGTATGTATTTTTTTTTTTAATTCCTGATATTACAGTAGGAAAAACGATCTTGAAATTGTATGAGTGTTTTACTTTTTTTAAAAGCAATTATCCAAACACTAGAGCCGCGACACAATTCAATGAATTTGAACCTCGTAAAGTTAAATGGAGTGTGATAGAGTTCCTAACATGTGTACTGCTACTAATGGATTTAAAATTTATTGTATTGACGCCCACTTTACGTATAGGGCAATGGAAATAATACCATCCAAGTAGACCTTGAAGTGCATTGCATAAGGTTGGATTTTGTTTGTACTAGTGATTAGTAAAGTTGTTAGCACATTATATTTTGCAAGGGTTCGATTCGGAGAGATAGTGTTCTTAAATTTTTAAATTATAAAAAAAATTAAAGTGTAGGTACTCAACAAAGAAAACACACTTGTTAACAGAGACTACATGTATCTTCATTATAATTAATACAAGCGGAAATATGCGGGAATAGTGTGTATGGTATATACCCATACCCATGGGTGTACGGGAACCGGTGTCTACAAAGTGACACAATTTTAAATTAATAATATAAAGTGTACACAAAAAAAATGATGACGTAATTGGCGTTATTTGGCCAGAGACAATATTGTAATTTTCGCATGATTGTGGCACTCAGCACGTTGCACTTATTTGTGCTATTAATTGCATTATAGTAAGATTGCCATAATGGAATTAAGAGCACATTCTCACACACCAAGATACGAGTATGTATGAAATTCTTCATATCCTGGATGCAAAACAGTGCTTACCATATTGAGGGACATATAACAGAACAGATCGTTAATTATCTAGAATGTCTTCATTATAAATAAACATATTTAAGCGTAATGGCTAAGGCGTCGGACTTGCGATCAAGTGGTTGCGGGTTCGAAACCCACCCAGTGCACTACCGGCGTAAACCCACTCCTAACACAAGCACTTAGCTTAGCTGGAGGGGTTAACAAGAATACTAGTAATGTGTGACCCACGTTACTATTATTCTGTTATTAAAAAAATAAATATATTACCATCCAAGTTACATTTAAATCTCGCAATAAACTCTGAGAAATCACGGAGTTTAAGATTTCAATGAAAAGCGAGCAATCCATTTAGAGTGGTACCAATTTCTATATGGTACGATATGGATCCTGACACTAAATGAAACCGGGATAAATTGTGTTCCGGACTATTATGTTCACGAAGAATATTTTTATATTTACCTCACGGATCTTTTCCAAATGGGACCACCAAACATGGAGGTATAATCAAATAAAGTATCTGGATAAACTAGAATGCTATTCAAAGCTGCGGTGAGACGGTAAAGGTCCTGTTCTCCTAAACTAGAAGTAGGCTACGTAGCGTGATGTTTGTACCTTACAGGAGTTTGTACCTAGAATACCGATCACAGACTACTAACTTATCATGTTCAGAGTTTCACCGGTCCGATAATAGAGACTTGTAAACCCTTTTTTGTATCATTTCACTAATCATATACGATGATTCTAAAATAAGGTTGATAGGATTTTAATTCCAAAACATGCGTTTTAGAAAAATATGATATTATCATCTTCTAAGCTGTATAACTTAATTTATTAATGAATTAAAATACCTAATAAAAAAAAAAACAAATCATATAGGACATTCATTTTAAATATTAGTTTTTAAATACTTATAAAATAATTACTTATATATTTATACACAACAAGATACAGTGTTTCCAAAATGGTTTTATTATTACAATAAAAACTTTCGTTAGTGGTATTCATATTTATTAATAACTATACGGTTTTACTCGTTTGTATTTCGGGGATGCTCGACTAGTTTCGGACCCGACGGGGGCCCTTTCTCAAGGAGTGAAGCGTCCTGCCGCAACGGTGTGTGACGCCTGACACCGTCGCGGCAAGACGTCGGACATCCCCGAAATACAAACGTGAGTAAAACCGTATAGTTGTTTTTAAATATGGTTTTATTGGTTTAAGTAAGTGTACTACACCCAAAAAAAAATGAAGATAAATATTGAAAAGCTGCTGCACCTGCCATTCTTCTATATTTTTTTTTAAATGCATAAAGCAATATAAATTATACTTCGTATTAGTAACGTTCACATTAAAACCTCACAATCCCAAACATTACCTATTACATCACTTAGATATATAACATGCATGTATTTTACTGTCTCAGAAGCATGCAAACTCAGGGAGTACATAAATCAGTAGCAATATGTCTACTCCATGTACAGAACCCTTTGGAACTCCATATCGTAAAACTTTACGATTGACATCCGTCGGATTAATGCTTCAGCAGCGCACGACGCATATAGTACAGCGATTTATGATCAATGGCACTTGACATGCAGTTTAGTGATCGGAAGTGTTTCATTTTATGATCAAGTTTTGCAATAGAATTGAACATCGATCTAACGACTCATCCTTTGAAAATTTAATTGTAAAGTCAAGTTCTCCTAGCTTCGTATTAGAGAACCTGGCTATAGTCCCTGATAAATTGTGTTCAATTAATTAGTAACCGAGTAAATAATCTTGTTTTGAGCATTTAATTTATTGCATAACTATCCTCAAACTACAATCAAACGACACACTGCCGTCTGATCCCAAACCTAGGCAGACCCTGTACTATGGTAACTAGACTCCTGATAAACATACTTATATAATACTAGCAACCCTCTCTCAAGATATCTTCAACAATTATCATCATATTTCAACCAATTTAGACAAAACCTTAACAAATTATATACCTAAACCTTCCTCATGAATCGCTTTATCTTTTGGTGAAAACCGCATGATATGTTCAGTAGTTTTTTAATTTTTCGCCAACAGATAGACAGACGCGGCGGAGGACTTTGTTTTATAATATGTAGTGATTTCTGAATACATACTATAGATAAATTACACCCTGACACAGAACAAATGATCATGTTCATCACATTGGGATGGAAATCGAACCGCTGGGTCAGCAGTCAGGATCACTAACCACTAGACCAACGGGCCAGTCAAATCAATCAAAAGTCAAGATTAATAGTACAATATTAAGATGATAAGTGTTAAGTAACAGTGTACGTACGCTAGAAGTAAGCAGTAAGGACGCTAGACTAAATTCCGAATAGAAACCTCCTTCATACTCTTTAAAGGAGTTCAAGAGAGGCTTCTTATGGTAAAGACGTGGAAGAGCCATGCTTCGGCACGTATGGGCCGGCTTGACTCCGCTCGATACCACGGCCTCACAGAAAACCGGCAGTGAAACAATGATTTCATTGCTTTTCGCCGCGTGAGTGAGGTTACCAGAGGCCCTAACCCTTCCCTCTCCCCTATTCCCGTCTTTCCTCTCTCCTCCCCTCTAATCCCCCTCTCCCGTCTTCCTGCTCTTCTCCCTCTTCTCCCCTCTCCCCCTCTTCCCCTATTTCCACCTTAAGGGGGGGCAACGCACTTGTGACTCTTGAGTTACAGGTGCCCATGGGCGGCGGTAGTCATTTACTATCAGGTGACCCGTCTGCTCGTTTGCCCCCCATACCATAAAAAAAAAAATTAAGAGTAAATTATTTCACCTATGGCCTTCTTTATCGCTTAGGAGTTCTCCATTTGGGCGGTTCCGGTTTAGTTGGGGCCTTATCTATGTTTAGTATTGATTGTGGTAGTATTCCTGACCACTGAACCAATACATTTTCTATAGAAGGCAAGCCTTAAAAACATTTCTTCACACAAACATAAAAAAAAGTTACAATGTTTAACCCTAAACCACTGCGGTATTTTATACAGCAATAACTATTAAAACTGTGTTGCCGTGTGTTGTGAGTTCGTTAAAAACCGCATTAGTCGCGTTTATCGATGTCGTTAACGTGAGTTTAAACTGTTTTAATTTTACCTGGTTCTCAATGTTGGAAAATTAAAAAAAGGAACAAAGTGCAGTAACATTAAATGTTAATCATATTGTCGTCGTGTCTAGATGTTTGAAAGATTATTTTGGTTTTATGCATATACTGCAACTGTACCCCTTGGGAAATGATAATACACACAATGTACCTAGATATATATATATATATATATATATTTTTTTAATCTGTGATCGATGAAGTCATAATCAAATGTTTTGGCTAAGGGGTTTGGTTAAGAGGGGCATTTCCGGAAATCCTCTCCCTCAGTTTTACAAAATGGTGTCTGCCTTCCAGGTTTCTAGCATCTCTGGTCCAACTGTAATATCTGCCGTCTTTTCAGTCTTGTAGTATTCTTGTTGGTGTGAACTAGATCTCTATCGAGTTGATTTGTGTGTATTTGCAGCCTATTCTTGTATTTGGCACAGTATCTGTTTACCTCCTCTTTGACTGTTGGCGCTTCCAAGTATTCATGTATCTCCATATTTCTAGAAAACCATGGTGAGTTTGAGATTGCTCTTAGTGCTTTATTTTGAAACCTTTGCAGGATTTCAAGGTTGGAATTACTAGCAGATCCCGAGTCAGAGTTGAATCCCATATGTCCATATTGGTTTTATTATGCATTTATAGACCAACATCTTGTTGTTCAAAGTTAGTGGTGACTGTCTCCCAATGAGCCAGTAGAGTCTCTTGAACTGTAAATCTGCTTCTCTTCTTTTTGTTTTTATGTGGGTAGCCCATGTTAGCCTTCGATCCAGATGCAGTCCTATGCAGTTGTTCTCCTCGCAGCGTTACCGCTGGGCAGTCTCCTCTACGAAGTGTAAACGTTATTTGTTTGGGTTTAGAGACATTTGGCTTTATTCTCTACTTTTCCAGCCATTTGTCAATTTCAAGCAGCTGTTTTTGTAGTTTTTGTGATGCTACTGCTGGGTCTTTATGGCTTGCGTGGCACGCGGTATCATCTGCATATCTTGTTGTCACTACATCTGTGTCGCATGGTAGATCAGCTGTATATATCGAGTACAGTACTGGGCCAAGCACGGAACCTTGTGGTACAGTACTGGGCCAAGCACCGAACCTTGTGGTACAGATGCCCTAATGTCATACAGAAGGGACAGTTCCTGGCCAACCTTAACCTGAAATTTATTATCTTGAAGGTAAGACTTCAGAACCATGTAATATGAGTTGGGTAATAGACTTCTCAGCTTATAAAGAAGGCCCACATGCCAGACTCTATCAAATGCCTGCTGGATATCCAAGAAGACAGCAGCACAGTATTCCTTCTGCTCTAGAGATTGTCTTATCTTGTTCACTATACGATGTACCTGTTCTATAGTGCTGTGTTGCTCTCGGAATCCAAATTGATGATCCGGTATTATGACTTCTTCTTCTAGGAGACTTCTTCTTTGCAAGAAATTTTTTTCATACAACTTGGATAATAATGGTAACAGACTAATTGGCCTGTAGAAGCTTGGATCTGTAGGCAGTTTTCCAGGTTTCATCAACATGCATATCTGAGAGATACCTCACAATCTGGGAAAGTAATGTAATCTCAGTATGGCATGGAACAGCATAGTCAGAAAGACAACAGGTTTTCTGGGAAGATGTTTTAGGACTTCGGCAGTGATTAAATCAAAGCCTGGTGCCCTTTTATTGCTTAAAATTTTTAGAGATTTTTGTTATTCCCGCGGTGTTACAGGTTTTATAGGTAGTGACAGCTGTTGATCACTATCAAGGTAAGCATTTACCTCCCGTTCAAAATCTCTCATCGTCGAAATATTTGGCACAAATACTTGACTGAGGTGTTGAGCGAAGAGCTCAGCTTTTTCTTTAGGAGTTTTGGCCCATGCCCCTGGTTGTGTTCTCAGTTGTGGAACTGCTTGCTGAGGTGTCTTAAACTGTTTTGTGAGTTTCCATAGGGTATAACCATCACACTTTTTTGCAGATAGAGATGATAGTTTCTGTTGAGATGTGTAGTTTTCATTCTCTGCCATAATTTCCCTCAATTCTCTAGCTGCTCTTTCATACAGTTTCTTATCATATAAATCTCTGCTCAACTTCAAGACTCGCCTGAGTCTTCTTTTCTCTCCAATTTTCTCTCGTATTTGCAGAGGTACATTTGTGGTTTTGTTTATAGTTTTCAAGTTTGGTGTACATCGCCAAGCAGCTTCTTGTATTAGATTGGTTATAAAGAATGTTGCATCATCTATGTCAGTTTCCGTTTTCAGTTTTATTTGTAATTTTGTTTTCATTTCAAGATATTCAGCAAATAATGTCCAATCAGTTTTATGATTAAACAAGGTTGGCCTTGGTTCTCTGTAAATTTCCGGATGTCTTAATAAAAGCTGTTCCCGGATCCCTCCTACTTAAGGCGCAGTACGGCACACCGTGTGGTTTTAGTCGGTTCGATTTCCTAGACTTTTAACGTAGTCGTTAAACATCTCTTCCTTGATGTTAAACCGTGGTGGACAATACACAGCACTTATATTTATAGACCCATTCTTATCTTCTAATGTGATTGTAGTGGCTTGTAGGTAGTCTTCTTTGACCTGACTATGAATATGATGGTTAATGTGATTTTTAATCAAGATAGCTGTGCCACCATGACAGGTGCCATCTGGGTGATTGGTGCAATGCACATCATAATTCTGAAGCTTAAATTTTTTTTTATCATTTAGGTGTGTTTCAGAGATTAGCATAATATCAAATTATTTCAAGTACTTTTTTGTTTTGTTTAATTGGAACTAAGCCGTTTGCATTCCATGTTCCAATACGCATTGAAGTCATTTTGTCTTACTAAGCAGTGTGGTAATGAGGTTTAGTAGTGTCCCCATTTGTTCCCTTGTTGTCTATTAAATGCTTCTAGTAAAGTGATCTCATATTGATTACAGGTTTGGTTGCCAGTTGGAGTTGTTTGGGTCATGTGGGTATTTTGAACTCCCATTATGTTGTAGTTATTTGATTCTTGTGGTTTGATATAATTCTTCAACACTTCACTATAGGAATGTGTATGTTTATTTGTAGTGCTTGGCAACTGTTTTCCTAGTTCTTGGGTTAGTGATACCCACTTTTCTGAATTAAAAGTGTTTGTGACTGTAGCTTGTGCTTGCTTTGGTTTGTTGAAATCATTTTTATTTTTCTTATGATACCTTCTGGCATATATTTCACGGTACACTGAGCACCCTTTATAATTTGCAGGGTTACTTCCTTCACACAGGGCACAGATGGCTGGGGTATTTCTGTCTTTTTTACAATCTTTACTGTTATGAGTTTCTCCACATTTCACACACCTGAAAGGTCTCATGCAATAATTTTTGGTGTGGCCATACTGTTGGCACCGTGTACACTGAGCAATAGTCTTATTTCTTCTAGGATCCTCAATTTGAACTTTTTGTTGATAGATATATTCTATGTTTTTAATTTGTGGTAGGTTTTCACTTGGTACAATATTTACAAAAAATACATTGTAAGGTTCCTTTGTATTTTTGTTCCGGGCATTAATGTAGATATATGAAGGATGATTTTTTAGCTATTTTCTTTTTGGCAACGCTGATTTTGACAGCTCACGCACGTTTCGCGTTTTGTGTTACTGTCCAACATCTTCAGTTTGGCATATAATTTAACCATGAATCGTCTTACGAACGAACAACGCTTGTAAATCATTGAATTTTAATACCAAAATGCGTCCTCTGTTAAGAAAGTTCATCGCGCGCTTCTTCCATTTTATGGTCAGTTTAATCGACCCACTGAAGCGGCTATTCGGGCTATTGTGACTAAATTTCGCAACAAATTTACATTGTTGGACATTAAACCACCAATAACATGACATGTGGTTTCAACAAGATGGTGCCACATGCCACACAGCACGCGAAACAATGAACCAATTGAGAGGCAAACTCGGTGAACTGTTTATTTCACGTTTGGGACCGGTCAATTGGCCGCCTAGATAGTGCGATTTAACGCCTTTAGACTATTTTTTGTGGGGCTATGTTAAGGCTCATGTCTATGCTGACAAGCCCGCTTCAATTGACGCATTGGAAGACAACAGTGAAGCATTTATTCGTTAGATACCGGCCAAAATTTTGGAAAGAGTATGCCAAAATTGGACTAATTGGATGGATCATTTTAGGCGCAGTCGCAGTCAACATTTGCATGAAATAATCTTAAAACATTAAATTATATGGACCGTACTATCGATTTAAATAAAGATTTCAAGCATTTTTTTGAATTTTATGTGTTTATTTTTCAAATCATTTGCTACAGCTCCCTTAAAAAATCACCCGATACATGTATACACGTATAAAATAGTCCGCTGTAGTCATATGTTGCCTATCACAGTAACAGTATGCCTACATTTCTATAAAGAGTAAAAAGTTTGTTTTTTTTTTTACAGGTGGTATGCAGATGAGTGTAGAACTGCTCCAGGACTACATCTAGATTAGGTAGCTAGAAGAACTCTTGTCACAATCACTACTGTTTCTACATAAAAAAAAAATATATAAAACAATCTAATCAACCTTACATAACTATTTACAAATTTACTACTATCTTACAAACTAAGCAATTCAAATTATAATCTAGTCACTTTTTATTACATTAAATAAAACGAAGCAAAATTACAATTATTAAATGTAAAAAATAAATAAATTATCAACAAACAAACAGACACGCATACTCCGTACGGCGACCTGTTTTTATATATATTTCGATGCGTTCCTTTTTCTTTGCGTCGGCGCATTCATTCGCACCCGGGCAGCCGCGAGTCGCTCTCAAACCTTGGTTGAGACACGACACGTACTTCATAAATCGGTCAATACTTTTAACTTTTGTTTCTAAGTGCCTTATTTGTTCCCGTACTGGGAAATTCTAGCGGCTTAAGAACTGCGCTTGACATCCAGCTTTCGAGCTTCTCTTTTACACTTTTCGCTCGAGCTGTAAGACCACCTAATCTGCACTCCACCGGACTACGCCGAGGCCTTCGCTAGCTGCCACCAGACAGGGGAGTGCGGTATTGACGGCCTTATACGTGCACCAACCTTTCGTACCGGCTTCACTGGACTCACTACCCACTTTTTTTTATTATTTATATTTTAAGAAAAGTATAAAATTATTTATTCTTAAAATTTGCTCGTTTTATTTCGTTACTGTGAAATAACACGTGACACTCTGTTATGGTTTTAGTCTATAGAAGCGATTTATATCCTGTATAATGATAGGTTAGGATGAATAGGTCATTACTATTTTTCTTAAATGCCACCCGCATTTAAGAAAAATAGGGATGAGCTTTGTTGATGAAATAAAATAAACCACAAGTAATCTCTCTTCTTCAAAGAAAAAGCCACTATGGAGTTTTATTAACCATTTTTGCATCCTAGGGGCAAAATTAAAATTTTATCCAAAAACTAACCATCAAAACTCATTCATAAGCGATGAAAATATTGCGTAATACTGAGAAACGACACAACGATGATAAAAGACAAAAACATTTCAAATAAAGGTTTAAAATTAATCTAACTGAATCTTGTTACGTAATTCATCTTGCACAAGAACGAATGCAGAATTTGAATCTATTAACATTTTTAACCGACCCATAAAACTGCAACAATTTTGAGAACCGTCCGGATATCGTAGATATAACCCTGTTAAAATCAACATCACAATGCACAGAACATTTGTACGCGGAAGCTGACTGTTGTAAATTTTTACAACTTGCCGTCGCAATTACTGCTGCAGACGAAGGGTTAAGGGGAAAAAATATACGTTTCCCTCGTTTGCTTGAGTTTGCGTGTTATTATATTTTAGAGTAATGTTGAGATATTTAAAATAAAAACAACTTATTCAAATATTTATATACAACTTGAGTTTTAAGTACGAAGGTGGTTCTTTTTCACTCTACTTTAACGTTCCAGGATTATAATTGTTTAGAAATATAGAACCAGTGCATTCCAAACCTTGGCGGCTCGAACCAAGAAGGAGTTGTCAATGCGTTTAGTTCGATTTTTTATTGTGTCAGCAATGAAAGGATGGAATGATGAAAGAATGGTGAGCCTTAAATGAAATCGAAGAGACCTTTCTCACACTTAACAAAGTGAATCTTATAAAACATCAACAAGCGAGCGACTTTACGGCGATGAGCATATCGTCGTTTATAATCTTATGGGCTCTTCGGTCCACAGATTCCATAGCCTCAAGCTGGTCTTTAGTTGAGCCACCACCAAGGTACACTGGACTGCAGAACAGAAGAGAAAAACTATAAGCAGCTGTTTAGAGGTAAAATATTACTGGTCCTTCGAAATTTCTTGAAAGCTGTCTGTACCATGGACTCGACTGGTTCACCGAAAGCCGTAGATGGTCAGTAATGGGTGTGGATAATCCTTGGAAAGGGGTTGTAAGTTCAAAAGTACTCTTTTCCGCAGAGATCTGACAAGCCTGTGGTTAAAATTGACAAGATTGGCGTCACCCCTATCAGACACCCGCTGTATTGAAATATTAATCATTTCTCAAGGAGTGAGATTTCATGTGAACTAGCTCGCGCATTAGACATATATATCTTTACAACGGTGCTGGCGTCTTGGAATAGATGAGAAATATAGGAACCTAAATGCAGGAGGAGCCCCCTCACTTAATTTAATTGAACATACATTT
This sequence comes from Callimorpha dominula, assembly GCA_949752705.1. NCBI lineage: Eukaryota > Metazoa > Arthropoda > Insecta > Lepidoptera > Erebidae > Callimorpha > Callimorpha dominula. The sequence continues at coordinate 14,692,454 of OX457011.1, forward strand.
GTACAATAATGGTCATACATATCTACTTTGTAACACTAAGTTACAAAATACAAACCACTGAAATGGATCGTCAAAGTCATATTGCAGATAACTTCAGTCAAATTGCAATCGGCCTCTGGTTATATTTGACATGGATATACTACCTACTAGAAAGAGATAAAAAAACTTTAACGATTTCTTAGAAGTCTAATTTTGGTGTACACAATCTAATGACGTTAAAACAAAAATAGAAAGAAGTGTCGAATTGAGACTGAGTGGGGAGATTTAGGAGTTGATTTATTTTCAAATAATAATATTTATTTTTAGGGAGACCATTCCACAATTGCATTCTAAGTTTTTACATTATTTCTTTGTCTTGGTGCCATACCAATTACATCCAGTTTGTGTCAACAGTTTGTCTTTTAAACTTTCATTTATAATTCAAGTGATTGATTTCAATGACGTCAAGTCAAAACTGATGTATTTAATACACTCAAAATAAAATTAGATGTAGGAAAATAATATGTATGAAACGCAACCAAAAAATAAAATAGAAAATTTACTCATGATTTGAAGGTAGTACAGAGTTTAAACACAATGCATTCTACTCAACTTATGTAGTGTGAGAAAATCAAGCTACTTTAGGTATGTTATTTGGTTTACATCAATTCGTATTTCATCTCATACATATATTTATGTTATGTATTGAAACCGTTTATTTTAACATCGTGTATTCTGCAGTATATTATAAATGTGACCTATATACTATATAAATAAACTGAAAGTCCTATATTTAGTGACAGTAAAAGAACTGTATAAGGGACGTAGTAAACTTAATATTAAAACTTCTAGTATATTTCGTATCTATATATCTGTAACCAAATGTACATGCGCGTGAAATGTACCTCAGTATCACGCAGATCAGCGTCAAAGCCTTAGGCCTGTTTGTGCATACTGTTCCTATTGTACATTAGATAAATAGTTCACTTTGAGGCCGATACTGATATATCGGTAGCCTTGGGGAAGCTGCTAATTAGACCGTCTTCAGTGAGATGTACACCGACAATTAGTCGCCTTCGTTGCTGCTGGTCTGGTCAATCGTTAACATACACCAAGGAAGTTATTAGTGAAACTTCAAAGTTAGAGGATTCCTTAAGATAAATAGTCAATGGTGGATTACCTAATGAAAAAAAAAAATTGTCTCAGTACATAGTTATCTTTCGAAATTCAAAGAAGGTAACTTCCTTTTCTTTGAATTTGGTATGTTTGAAGTTCTGTCAAGTTTTGAATTTATATTTTTTTTTAATATTGATGGTTCTAAATATTTTATTGTTTGTTTTTTTTTCTTAAAAATAGGGTTTATTCCGAAAAAATAAAGACTAGCTAGCATAGCTACATATATAAGTAAAACAATATGTTAATATTTCTGTTCAAGAATTTTATTTAACAGTACATTATACATTCACGGTGCATGTATTATGTATACATTCACTAATATACACCAGTTAACTGGCGGACTAAAGGTATAGTAGGTTTTTATACTTACAATACAAGGTACATTAAACACTTCAAAGATCTTCAATTTCAAATTCACACGTCACAACTAAATTGTCCACAAATTATCGTATTTCAGAAACTATTCCCACGTTACGCCACGTGTGTAGGTACTTGATGTCGAGAGGGAAGGGCTTGTCCTCAACAAATATTGTCTTTGAGGACACCCTACACGGTCTTGACTGTTTAAGAGTTGAGTGCGGTGACAATGAGCATAAAGTATAGTTTAGTATAGTTTGCTATTATTATTACAATTTATTGTAATTTGATTACATAAAGTACTTACTGGTTTGGTTTGGAAAATAGAACAAATGGGATCGAATAATTTTGTGTAACAAGAGATCACAAGAAGACTACTTTAGTTTCATTTGACATTACTTTGAGAATTAGGAGGTTCTCAATCAACGCCTATTTTTGAAAGTTAAACCGCCGCAACCAAAATAGATGGATAGGCAATGACTATTTACAGAGTTTTCCCATCGCGAAAATACGTATTGTAAAGTATAAACACTATAGTGTTTGGTAGGTTTTATAGTGTTTTGTCAATTAGAAAGCCTTAAGCCGCTTTCATTGTTAACTGTCTGTTAGTAAGTTAATGTTAAGAAAGGAAACACTTTAATCTGTCATCGACACATCTCATTATGGTTTATTGGTTAATATCATATTGGCTTCTAAAAAAAACAATACTATATGTGTAGCAAAACTTTTGTTATCTAATTGAGACTGTAACGAAAAAACAAAAAAAAAATGTGCAGAAAAACATTTATTTTTATATAATAGTTAATACAGCAGAATCAATTTACTGTCTAGTTTTATAGCGCACATTTTCATGTCTACACAACAATTTTTAACAACAACAACAACAATTTTTAAATCACAAATCATTTCAACACTTCATCTACCCCATCAATGCATATATTATGTCTAATACCTCGGTCCAAAATACCCAGTAATCCTTAGACCACAATACGTACTCAAAAGATGCACGTTCACTTATACACAATACGATACCAATAATCAAGTTCCCTATTAATTATAATTGACATATTTCGTGCAATTTGTCGATGGTTTGAAAGGTCACGTGGCCTCTGTGTTTGTTTTGATGTCCAGGGGTCTGATGGACCGGCCGCTTGTTAGGGTTATATGCCTCTCCATTTGAGTGTTAAAGTACAATAGTTGATTTATGTATTGTTGTCTTAGAATGTATTATTTTGATTTACAATAAGGAAATCCATCTAAATCCTACTAATATCATAAACGTGAAAGTTTGTGAGGATGTATGAATGTTTGTTGCTTTTTCACGCAAAAACTACTGAACCGATTGCAATGAAACTTGGTATGTAGATAGCTGGACACCTGAAATAACACATATTCTAATTTTTATTCCGATATTCTCCCGACATCGAGACTTACGTGGGTGAAACCGCGGGACGCAGCTAGTAACTAATAATCTTATGTAATACTCTTCAAGTAATGGAATTTATTTTAGTAGGTTTTTTCCTCAAGTTAACACAAGTGAAACCGCGGGGCACAGCTAGTATATCATAAAGCAAGAAGACGTATGAGAAGTAACAGGGTGAAATTTCATGGGAATAAAGAAACGTATTTGTGATGCGATGTCAATCAATGGGCGGGCCATCCGACAAGTCCCTACAAAAGACCGCCTCCAGCAGCGTAGTGTAATAGTGCTGTTGAGGAAGTGCCTTCCTTGCACGTTTAGTAGGAAAAAATAATAATTAACAGATGATCTAGTATTGTTACTATGAGGCAAATGAAGATCAATGCCAAACTGGAGTATTTCCAGTTCAGCGTATGTTATTGACATAAAGACAACTTAAAAAATTGTTAAGTATGGTTCACTGTTTATACCCTAAGTTGGTAGGTCAAAGGTTATCTTTGAAAGACACCTTCAGCTATCATATCAATTAAAAGAAAAGTTTCAAATTCAGAACAAAAAGTTTGTAAAGTAATTTTTCTTAACCTCGGGGTCCTTTTTTTCTGGATGAAAGGTATCTTCTGTCCTTCTCTGTATAGGTATCCAGAGAAGGATATAGGGATTAGGATACCTTGCATCAAAATTTCATGATGATCGGGGGAACGTAACGGTACGGCAACGTATAAAATACGAATAAACAAACAGTGATTTTATATATTATTATGTACTAGCTGATCCGCGCAACTTCATCTGCGTTTGTAAATTTTCCCTGTTTTTGCAACATTTTTAATTGATGCTCTGCTCCTATTGCTCGTAGCGTAATATTATATAGCCTATAGAATTCCTCGGTAAATGGGCTATCCAACCTTAAGAGAGTTTTTCAATTTGAACCAGTAGTTCCTGAGATTAGCGCGTTAAACCAAACAATGAAACAAGCAAACTCTTCAGCTTTATATTATTAGTTTAGATAAGATTATGGTGGCTTCTTTTTAGGGTTTTTACACAAACGTTAACCACTGTTACTTATTATCTAATAACCAATATAATCTACAAATTTTTGTTGCCAATAACTTTAAAACACAAATGTTTTTTTTAGTCGTAACTCGTAGAATAATAACTTAATGCTATAGACAGTCACATACTTTTATGGTGCACAAAAAGTTCTTCTCTGTTTAATTTCAAATCACAAACATATGTCTTTTTATTTTTAGCATTTTAAATGAACAAAGGACCCAATAGCCACTAATTCCCACGTACAGTTAACCCTCAAATACGCTAATTTCAAAACATTAACTCAACTATTTTGTTAAACACGTCGCCACGCGCCCGCCCCGGGCGGTTTTAAACAAAAAATGTATTAACAATAACTATTTTATTTGTAGCAATGAATAAAACATTAATAGGGCATCGGATTTGATGTTTTTTGGAGGTCCGTAATATCGTCTCTATGAGGACGGATCCACGGATACCCCAAAATGTATTTTTTTTCTTTATAACAGCCATATTTTACAAAATAACATATATGATACCTGCTGATAAGATATCATCGTTCCTTTTAAACACTCGTAACGACAGTATAATGTAAATCGCCCTTACAATTTTTTTTTTAATGAAAGTAACTTTCTAAGGAATTTCTAAACAACATAATATTAAATTAGTAGCATTGTGACTGCAATAGTAAAGCCGTATTATGAGGATAATATTAGACATGAGTTATAGACCTCAAGGCTGCCAGACTTTACTTATTTACTTACAAACAAATTTAATCTTGGCCGCGGGTCAAGCTAGCAAGTATGCATACCTTCAGAGACTCTACTAATACTCCATACAACACATTTTGTTTGTCAGAAAATAAATAAGGTCTGGCGTTTCTGGGGTCTTTCTTTACTATGTTAGTATAATAGCAGGGCTACTTCTTACGAGGTGGCACAAAGCTGAGCTAGTGTACATTTGGTTTGTTCAGAAGATATCTATATGCTTGAGTACTAAACTGATTGTTTATATCTTACTAGCTTTCACACGCGGCCTTGCGGGCGTAAAAGTAATGTTTCAATTCCTCGGGAACATTATATTGCTGGATGATGATTTATGTCCTGTACTGTATCCCTAACAATTTGTATGCAAAATTTCATGATGATCAGATTAACTGTACGACAGTGCATAAAATACGACAAAACAAACATTGATTTTTTAATAGTTATAAGAAGATTATGAATTATGAATTATGACACATACTCTAATGATACTTAATATTAAAAAGTTCGAAAAAGGGCGACTTTCCTACATACAATTTATAAAGACTTTGAACCTAATAATATACTCCTAATTTATATTCCAAAAAAAAACCTTTGGAGTTTTAGTTTTAAGAAACCACCGCTATGTAGCTCAATCTTCTGGATTCGTCAAAACAATCATATGAGCCCAAACTCGGGGGTGTTTGCTACAAGGCACTAAAAAGTTCCACTATCCTCTTCCTGGCTCCATCTTCAGATGAGCTCCAAGATGCCAAATTATAGTATTGCCATTCAAACTACATAAACGTACAAAGTTTTACTTCCATACTACAATTTTAGAAGTAGGTTAAAATTAACTTCCAATATTTGTTTACATAGCTACAAGTGAAGTTATCGTAGGAGAGCCATGCTTCGGCACATATGGACTGGCTCGACCGGAGTGATACCACGGCCTCACAGAAAACCAACAGTGAATCAATGCGTCCATTGCTTTCGCCGAGTGAGTGAGGTTACCGGAGGCCCTAACCCTTTCCGACTCTTCTCATACTCCCACCTTAAAGTCCGGCATCGCACTTGTGACTCTTGAGTTGCAGGTGCCCATGGGCGGCGGTAGTCATTTACCATCAGGGCCCGTCAGCTCGTTTGTCCCCTATACCATAAAAAAAAACTAATTTATAAAAGTATTGTGGAGGAACGGGTGTCATGTCCGTCCAACACAATGCCTGGCGGGCCGCGGCCCAACGGTTGATGTTAGGAAGTTGTATATATACTAATCGGCGCGAGAACTCTTATGGCGCGATGCAGGATTAATAGTTACTTCGTAGTTCAGCTCGTCTTCGTTAGATGATGTTGGAGTATGTTTTTACTGTATGTGGAAGTCGCCACAGCGTTTTAAAAAAAACAATATAACTCGAATGACAGGTATTTGTCCTTGTCTCACATGGACTAAACAAACTTACACTACGAAGTACAGTCAGAATTATTAAAATAAATATAATTTACAAACATGGTGACACAGAATCCACAGTAGTCGACTTAGTTTCAGTTTTGGGTTAATCATATAAACTTGGCCCCATGAGGCATGAGTTGTAGGAATAAATAGGAAATTGACAATTTTATAGGCATACTGGGCTTTTAATAATTTTTTCTCCTTTTTATATTAGTGTGTATAACATATTTATGTATGTATGCCTCTTAATTAAAATGTCACTGTAAATGAGTGTAAAAAATGTAACGTCTATTCAGATACCTTAAGAAAACAATAGGTACATTTACTTAGAGTGTTGTGTCTGAGATATATTTTTTATTGTTTATACGGAACCACAAAATTTTGTTCTAAATTGTTTCTCACATTAAAATTCTGTTTGTATATTTTGTTTGAATGTGTTATTGAATCATTTCTGGTAGAGTTGTGCATGTGGGACGATGCCTAAGGCATTTCGAGCCAACGTTTGCGGAAATAATTTATTAGAATACATTTATGTTATTTTGTAAAGCTTTTTTATGAACACGGAAACAAAACAGTATTTATAATATTCGAGCTATTTTACATAATCAAATGAGGCTCCAAAAGTTTATGCGGTATTTGTGTATCTATTAGTTTAGACCACGGAGCAGATACAAAGGTTTAGACCACACTAGTAAATCGCAGACCACTAATATATTGGTTTCCTCCGTATTCAGAGGATCTTAATAATGACAAGTGACGTTATAAAACTTAGTTAATAGTGGAAATACATACATACAAAAAACTGTTCTACTTTCCCATCATGGGCCCATAATTGTTACAGAGTGTTAAGCTGAGCATAGAACATTATAAAATGCAATAAATGTATTGAGTATGGCCCAATGCCGAAAAATCAATCCATCCATCCATCTACATATTATAATACAAATTGTCTGCCTGTTTGTCTGTTCGCGATAAATTGAAAAACTACTGAACGGATTTTCACTAATAGACAGTGATTCATGAGGAAGGTTTAGGTTTATAATTTGTTAAGATTTTGTGTAAATTGATTGAAATATGTTGATGATTGTTGAAGATGTCTCTGCTACCCGTGCGAAGCCGGGCGGGTTGTTACTGAATAACTTAGGTCCGGCAAAAAACTACTCATGACGTCAGTAGATTGTTAGATCGTCATTATTATGTACCACTTGATTTTTTTTTTCCAATTGGCACTTCATCCTCACAAGTGAAATAATTATCATATTTCGCTTCTAATTCCAATTTACACCAATTACTATAACCCTAATACAAATTTAAAATTCGATAATAGTGTAATTACCAAAACAAATAGTAGAAAAAAATTAACACAGAGGGTGGCAACTGCACAGTCGGTATTGACATTAGAAACTACAATTACTTGCCCATAGCGATTGTGTGTTATATGCAACTCTTCATACAAATGCATTGAAGTGTTAATACCAAATTTGTTTTTGATTGTTGGTTGTGGGGTTGGTATTTATTTCTTTCAAATGATGCAATACAGATATACTATTTACTATTTAATCGTGGGACCCATGCTTCTGCATGTATGGGCCGGCTCGACCGAAGCCACCACTGCCCCACAAAAAACCGGCGTGGAGCAAAGATTCCGTTGTATTTCGCCGATCGAGTGACGTTACAGGAGGCTACAGAAATCCAAAGCAGTATAGAGAGGTCAAAAAAGAATAATGATAGTTCTATTTCTATACATCATAGATCAGCATCAACCCAACACAAAAATCAGCTAAAGAGGTCACACAATGATAATTTCACATTCGATCTTTTGGACCACCCCTACGCATATTTGCGACTACCCTGTAGAACAAAGAGACGCACACGCATCGCGCGATGGACGCGCCACGTGACCGCCACGCGTCGCAACGTGATGGGCACCGTTAAATTGATGCGTTGAACTCACTTCGTGAGATGATGTAAAGACATGGAGTAGGTAAGTATCTAAATATTTTTTTAATGTTATTTATTAAATACCTAATCTATTTTATAAGTCTTATTCACTTTGACACGGCCCGGGCACTTCAATGTCTGGAACTGAGAAAAACCAAGAAAGAGTGGCAGTTTTTTTATAATATCCAAATTTGTTAAGTATTGTTTCTTCTTAATGACATCACACAAATAAATATATAATATAAGCTTATCATTTATTAAATAAATCAATATCACAATCATCATTATAAAACTAAAAGTGTTGATAAACACATTTGTGTCATCAAAAAAGAGCTTCTTTAAAAATTAAAACTGTTTTATCTAAAATATCTTAAATGTGCTTGAAACTAAAAATGATAAACGTTGTTGTTTAAAAAACGAGGCACCCTACTCTATGTATTTTCTTTCCATTCTTGCATCTTTCATTTACGTACGTTTGATTCAACGCTGATTTTTGTCAAAGCCATCGTAAAACACTACCCGTCTCCCGATTGTTTTTATACAATTTAGTGAACACACTTTATTCACTCATTTAGACATGGTGTGTGCCATTATTTGGTTTGATTTGCGACTGACAGACTTTGTTATTTTTTTATTTATATGTAATGTTTTGTTGTGATATCTGTGCGTGTCAAAGTTTTGATTGTCTGTCAAATTCTTCATTGTAATGTCGTGGATTTTTGATGTGATGTCATGACTCCGTGAGAATGTTTTTGATGTTTGTTTCTGTGGTGTTAAATTGATACGAGATGCTAAACATAAAGGAGGGCGTTAGTGTGTAATTTCTTTTTAATTATATTACATTATTACGTGATACTGCAACAAATTAGTTTTACATGAAGCGACTACACAATTACATACAGAACATACTCTGAAAAACATTGATGAATGAAAAGTCTCAGGAAGATATTATCTTAGGAGGACAAGAATAATTCACTTCGGTTTTAGAAAGAAAATATATGAAAGGTATGATAAGTCAATCTGTTATACTATATTTAAAATATACACATAACACGTTTCTTAACATATCTTGTACATATTTTAGACTAGGCAGACTAGTTAGTTAGTTCCTTAAAAATACAAGTGCAATAAATTAATCTTTCGCATGAATTGCCTCTTTCAAAACTCTCCGCCATTCATTTTTCAAAACAATTGTCTCACAATTTTCCTCTTAAAGCTTTCCACTCATTCTTGCACGCGATTGCAATCGCTCATACGCTAAAATTCATTAAACTCAACACGCTTGGTCTGCTGTAAAGTCACCCCTGCATTCAATAATTACATACGTTTTAACCGATAGCCACCCTCTATATTTGAATATGGGTTTATTTCAATTGACTTAACCAGAATATACTTAAATTTCTACACAGATTAACAAATTTTGGTCTTTAACTAATGATAATACGGATGAATTTCGTTTGTTTTTCTGATGTTAATAAAGGTGGTATTGAATAGATTTGATTGAAATATTAATACAATTTTTGTTCTTATAAAATGTAACTCTATTTGTAGTATTGTCACCGCCACTTAAAAGGCCACATGTCGCCTCGAGGGCTATCCAGGGTTATTATGTTGCAATTTTTTTAATGCTGAATTTAAGAAAATGGCAAAGGACTTTAGTTTTGATTGTAACATTTCAAATTTGCAAGGAACCTTTTTAGCCAATGATATTTTTGTTAATAGTAAATTAACCTAATATACTCTATATTAACAATTAGCTACTCTCATTTTAAATTTATAAATAATTATCACCACAATTAGTAATATGCATAAACATATTTTATCGATAGCAGTGTAACTAAAAGCTTAAAAGATTTTTGTTACATTGCTATCTGAAGTAAGTAATATATACGAGTACTTATTCAAGAGACTAAAGTCACCTTAAAATAAATTTCGCGCTTGACCATCAGTAACGATCAAAACAATCCCGTATCGTAACTCAGACCGAATAAAACTTCAATCGGAGTTTTAATAGCTTTTAAAATTCCGTAGTGACGGGCAAACGCTCACAGCATTTGTTTAATGGACACCGGGCAAACCGCGAAATGCCCGGACACGGAACAAAACTTAAAATAATTGGTCCGCAATACGCTTTAGTAACCAACACTCAAACCTGTACTAGGATATTGTAATTTTGATACACGCTTCTAAATATTACCTATTTTTTATTTAGACTACTTCTTTATTTACCTACTCGTTTATTTTTATAGTTTCTTTGGTGGCAATGAATATTAAACGTGATTTAATCCAAATTATTCTTAATACTTTTAGAATACAAATCCAGTTCTTGCTAAATTTGATATTTTAAACTATATATAACTATTATTTTAACACTAGACTTCTATGACAAGATTTCACAGAAAAATCTGTAAAAGCATATTTTAAACCCTCATATTTTCGTAGTCGTATTATTTTTCAGCAGTCGTTGCGTTTGTTAAAATACGTTTTGTATCGTTTTATATATATATATAACCATCAGCAAAATATTTTGCTGCTATGAACTTGGAGCCTGGAAACTTAATTACATAATTATTCTACAACCTCTCTCTCGTGTCTCTATTGTTTTTAAAATCAATATTTAATAAATGTATCAACGACATACCAAGGATTGTTGTCTCCCGGAGTCCTTATTAATTCTAAATAATATTTATTTGTGCAAGTATCAAGACTACGTGATCTATAAAAAGTCCATGAAAGAGTTATACCGTCGGTGACTATACGCGTAAGTCATTAACTAATACAAATAAATTAGATTTACGGCAAAAAATGGCGGATCAGTGCCGCGGACGGTAATACTTCCCAGGGGACGGTGATGTAGTAGCTCGCTTTATATACAGGCTGTAACAAAATGATGTTTATATATTTAATTTTAAGAACCATATAGAGACCTAAATAGGGTTTATATAGGCCTGTAGGAGACACAAACACTCCCCAGTGTTTGTGTCTCCTACAATCAAAAGTATTTTTTTTAGAATATTAATAACGTAGGTCACCCATTACTAGTATTCTTGATAACTCCTCCAGCTAAGCTAAATATGCTTATTTTATTTCATTTCATTTATACAAGAACAATATTTACATTGTGTGTAAATATACAATAATAATAGAACAATTAATGAAATAAAAATAACAATTAAGTGAGGATTTAAATAAAAAATAATAACTAGTCATGTCAAAAAGAGAAAAAAAAACTTAAAAAGAAATGTCAGTAATTAATTATATACATAATTAAAGGTGCATCTCAAGATGAATATTTTAATAGTAGGTCAAAGTCGGTAGTGCACTGGGTGTGGTATGAACCGGTAACTACTTGATTGCAAGTCTTGAATATAGGTAAGTCAACTTCCCAATAATAGCTAGGTATAGGTACTCGACTCTTGATTTTTGCTTTATAAGCTTTATAAGTTTCCCTTCTTGCTTTTCCCTTTCAATATTCCCAATTTTCCCACCTTTAATTCCCAAGGTACCCGGTTGGCGACATTAGACTTGCCTGAATACATGAGTGGGACTAAAATATACTAGGCCAAATGTGGGTGTTTAATCACTTTCGCCTACACCTTCGTGAATGCAGGCTATTTTGTGTACTTAGATACTCTTATTGATATAGAGTCAAATACACTAAGATGAATTTTATGGTAGAAGCAGATGTATTTAAGGTTTTTTTTTTTAATTTTTAATTGTATTATATATCACCCACGTCCCGATTCTGTTGGAATATCGCGATAAAAAGTAACTCATGTGTTAATCCAGGTCTCCAGCTATCTGCGTACCAAGTTTCATCGCAATCGGTTCAGTAGTTTTTGCGCGAAGGAGTAACAAACATTCATATATCCTCACAAACATTCACGTTTATAATATTAATAGGGTAGGCTCAGAATAGGTATAATAAAATTATATTTCAACAAATTATTTTCTTCGTTATTTTGTATGTCCTTAATAACATTCAATCCTGTAAATTTTCTCATTTCCATATTTTCAAATTTGTAACTAAATACTTGTTGTTCCACAAAACAATTAGTAACATTAAACAAATAACACATTTTCAACAAACATGTGAATGGAGCCTTTGTTTCATACATTATCCAATTTATTTAATTCGTGAAAACCTCACCAAAATAAACGGAAAAGCGAAATAAACGGGCGTTTAATTAACTAGTTCCTACGAAGTTTCAGAAAACAAGACTGTCTGTTTAGGTTTATGTTGTTGAATGTAACGTGAGAATATGTTCGAAAACATGAACGATGCTGAAATGGTTTTATGTTTTGCAGTGTAAAATTTATCTTTACATTCGTACAATAAAAACCGAAAAAATCTTAAACCACGGCAGATATTTTAGAGAAATATTTGCGATAACACAACATTTTACTTAGATCGAACGAGTTGGTCTAGTTACCTCCACTTTTTTCCCTCGTGTGGAAACTCCACGGATCATCACATCTCCTGTGAGGTTAAGTAGTATGTCGGAATCGAACCGACAAAACAACACGTTCCGTCTTAAGTGAATCTTTGCAAGAGACTCGGGGTTTACTCTGGCGGGAGAAGGTCTAGCTACCTCCTAAACAAGAACTGTCTATGTGTATCAAATATAATTTTTTTTAAACTTAGCATGTCTTTCACTCTACTAAGCAGAAATACGGGCCTGTTGGTCTAGTAGTTAATGATCCTGACTGCTAAGCCAGAGGTCGTAGGTTCGATTCCCACCCAAAAGAAATAATTGTGTGATGAGCACGATGATTTGTCTGGGTTTATGCATCTACAATAATATTATAGTAATTTGGGATCAGACCTCAGTGTGTGGTGTCTCAGAAAAATATGTTTATTTGACAAGCCGGTACAGTAACTGAAGGGGCCTATTATTTTTTGGCATAAGTGACTACTAGTTAAATGATGGATATATCTTTATATCTTTTGATAGGCAAAAAGGAGCTGTAATACCAGTAAAACTCTCTTACGATAATAATGTAATATCTAACCTATTCTATTCATTTGGGGGCTACCTATTATGTAGGAATCACAATTGGTCTGGTAAATAGACAAACTAAACCAAGTCTGCATCCCTGTTTACTCTATTAATGCTACCGATTTGTCTTCTACGTCTGTATGAATTAAACTCAGTCATCGACAGAAAGATGAAAGATTGAAGATTACATCCATAAGTACACTCACGCCCGTATTCAGGAAGAAGTAGGCAGATTCCTATTAAGCAACACATTTGCCAACTATAATCTGGTTCCTCAAAATAAAGATGGGAAAATTAGGAGTATATTTCCTTCTTCCCCTTAAATGCAATTGACTTTAACATAAACAGGTAAGTTTTTAAGTATCGGAGTCGTTTTTAATCTTGAAGACAATATTTACAGAGAAATCTGCTATAAAAAAGTCTACGTTATAAATTTTTATGAAATTTTGTCAGATTTTTCAGAAAATGTACCAACATTAGACAAGTCGTTTAAAGCTTTTTCAACAACAAAAAATAACTTTTATTCAGCCGACAAAACTACTAGCAACCCGCCGTACAAATTATACATGCATTGAAAATCCGTTCAGTAGTTTTTCAGTTTATCGCGAACAGACAGACAGACAGACGCGGCGGGGACTTTGTTTTATAATATGTAGTGATTATATAGAGCTGCATAAAATCAAACAGCATGTATAAGTTCAGAATGACACAGTACGGACCTTTTCCACAATCTAATTACAGTAAGTGGTTTCCTATCTGCTCTGTGCAATAAAAGGCTCTGTTGTGCACTGAAAGATACAAATTAGTGCTTTGATAGCGGCTATATAACTTGCAATTATGATTATTTTTAGTAATTAAAAATAGTTAGATTCTCCTCTAGTTCGTCTACCAAACTCCTCACAACACTACCAGGTCGTAGGGCCACCTGGTGGGGAGGGGTATGGTTTAGAGTTTGTAGTAGCCACTTCAGAACCGCTGTTTCCTATCGGTGGTCGTTGGTATAATAGCGCTCTTTGTGAACCGTTTTTGGAGATGCGTATGTTTAACGGTATATGTCCCATAGATGAGATGTTCAGCGGGCTTGATCTACGTAGCGGTCATCCTCATCATCAGTCTATCGCCGTCCACTGCTGGACGAAGGCAGAAGCGCCAACCATCCTGGTCTTGGGCATACATAGCGGTGTAGTACCAAAAAATAACTACGCTGGACGTGCACGCGCTCGATGTAGCGTGCGTTGTTCGTAAAAAACAATAAAAGAATTTTAATGAAACGCAAACCAAAAAGCATATAGCAGATAACAAATTTGAAATGCCGGATTTGTTGGGATATATTAGGAAGGTAAATTACTCCATTTTTTTTTTATAGATAACTAGTTATTTTAAACAATGTGGATAATTAGACCTACGTTAGTAGAAAATGTACTCAATGTTTGAGTAAACAGCTTCTTTCTGAAGACTTGTGATTGTATTAAATGAAAATCCACTAATAATAAATAGTTTAATGATAGGTATATGGGGAAACATTACGTACCGGTATTCGTACATTTAATTAAATGAAGACTGCATATGCACGATATCGCGTGACGTAGACATGCACAAATGTGGATATAATGAACCAGTATTACGCTATACCCGTAATGGTATGGGGATGAAAAGCTATATTCTTGATATTCATATTGCACTAATTAATATCTGTATATTGTTAAATACTTTCATTAGTAATGAACCGAAAAAGAATCATTTAAACTTAAAATAATTGCAAAAGAGTTTTTGACGTGTCAACTGGTATTAGTACTTTCGTAAAATAACGCTTACTCTGACTGACTGGCCTGTTGGTCTAGTGGTTAGTGACCCTGACTGCTAAGCCAGAGGTCGTGGGTTCGATTCCCACCCAGGACAAATAATTGTGTGATGAGCACGATCATTTGTTCTGTGTCTGGGTGTAATTTATCTACAATATGTATATATTTAGAAATATATAAATATGTTTATCAGCAGTCTGGTTACCATAGTACAGGCTCTGCCTAGTTTGGGATCAGACGGCCGTGTGTGAGATGTGTTGAGTTATTATAATAACTTCAGAGAAAAGACACCTCTAATGACTGACCAATAAATTAAAAATAACTTCTAGTCAGTTTTCGTTGGTATACATATTTTGTGTTAATATTTCCTGTGGTTGGCACGTACAGTCTTTTATAAGTCGAATTAGGTACTATGCATAAAAGCATTTTCACATTACAGCCGGTGCACCGAACAGTTTGTACCTACTAAAGTCTAATGACGACATTTACCAGCAAAGTTTTTAAGGTGACCTGAACCAATTTTACGAACAAATAATTACTAAAATCTGTAGAAATACGTTTAGCGTATATCTGTTGACTACATTAGGTCATCAATCAGGTTTTGAGGTAAAGACTAAAGCTGAAAAATTTAATTGTATGTTATGATACAATACAATATACCTACTTTATTGTACAACATAAAATAGTTAACAATATAAAAAAAAAAACTAATAATGGTACAAACGTCGGTACGGCGGCGTATGATAGTATTTATCAGGTCTATCAATTATTCGAACTAATCTTATTAGAACATTATTCTCAGAAAAATATTCTACTTGGATAAAAAACGTTATTAGGTTCACTTGCCTTACTGAACGTGCCACGTCTAGGCATATACTGAGATTTATGATAAAAACGTAATTAGTTTAATGTATATTTACTTTTATTTTTGTGAGTAGTACAGAGACAAATATGTACCTCATTTAATTAAAGAGCGACACAGATGACACTCGACATCACTGAAGCATCTGTCACAATGACATTTGTCACGTGATCAAAATTAATACAGGGTCCTATTAAGTGAATTAGCCGTCCAGAGGTGCAATTATTGAATTAAAAATGTATTTGTGTAAAGAGGTCTATGATGAATTTTAAATTGTCCCCAGTTTGTATGATTATTTGATGTAATTTGAATAACTGTTTGATGTTTATCGTGTTTTTATTGTTTTTGATGAGATAAGTAAAACTATCTATTTTTCTACGTTTACGTCAGATTAATGAGTAACAACTTGTTAATGGTCTTGCCTTATTATGAAACTGTTGTTGCTTAAATTAGTTAGTAGTGAAATTAGGGGACGTCGCAATCGTGGCAGAAACATCCGTCGTGGAGGATTTTCTGTAAGGACAAGTAAGTGCTGTAAGGACACGGCTACTTTGGGAAGTTTGGTGTTATGCTAGCAGAGAGCCTATATACAGAGAGATTATGTGGTCAACCATCAAAGGTACCATTAGTACTATCGTCTGTCTTCGTTTTCGGGAGCATCTCACTAACACTGTATAGAAGTAGTACAGAAAGCTAAAATATTTAAACAATATTATGGCTACATCAACCTACACGCGTCCAGTATATATATAATGACCGGTCATGGTGCGAAAAGTCTAACAATGACAGTTCAACTTATACTAGAAATGAATAGGTAAAAATATATGAATGTCTCTAGTTTATACTAATATACTATGATTCACATTTCGTAAAGTTTATCTTTTAAAATGTTATTTAGCTCTAAATTAACCGGACAATCCTTTATTACTATCCATTTTAGCAAAATCTGGCCATTCATTGTCCGACACGTAGAACAAACGCAATTAGACAGTTGTAGAGGATGAACAAACAAATAGACAACGGATAGATATTATCTGTCCCAGTGTTGTCGTGGCAAACACGACGTGATCGGGGTAAGAGTTTACTGGGATAATATTTTTTCTTTGGAGGTTATTGGACTTGTGGATAGAATTCTTATTACGGTGTTAAGATACTTTCTAGGTACTCAATTATAATGTGTGCTATTTATTTTATATAATACATTTAAACAAATTCAAAAAGGATGTTTTCAATTTGGCACATCTTTTGTATGGTTACGCGACATATCAGTGTTAATATTTTTTTATTTTATTCACTTATGTATAATTTTTTCGTACTTTTTTTTAAAGTAATTTGAAATAAAAAAATATCGTGACAAGTGCTCGATATTTAAACATTCAGTTCCTTAGTTTTATGCTATATTTTTTTTACAAAGCATGAACCTGTTATAGAATGACATTATAAACGCCTGTATTCAATTTCAACTGTTTAACGATTACACAAAAAATTCCCCACGTATCAATTAATTTAGCACATATCAAAGTAACAGCTAATACAACAGATGTTCGGACGTTTCTGAACGAAAATTAATCCTGGTGTGGAAAGAACAGTAATCCCTCTCGAACAATCACTTGTCACTGTAAACCACTCATGCGCATTCGAGTATCGAAGTCGTTTGCGTTTGCGGTAAAGCGCTTTTTGAGCTGAACTAAAATGTAAATATAAATAAATAATAAACAGAATTTATACAATATAAATATATGTTATTGGTTTTATTTCTTATTCATGTGACATTTGTAAGTAGAAATAAATTAAAATGACATATATCCACCCTTTGTAGTGTAATAAGGATAAAAATTTAGGTATAAATAAAATATTTAAATAAAACAGAACTACGTAAATTACTATTAGGTACGTACTATTGATAACTTAATTTAACATAAAACTACAGTTTTTGTTAGTTTTGTTGTAACTTATTCACTGCCTATATTAAAATAAACATCAGAGCGTTTAAAGCGCTTTAAAGTCAATCTGCACTAAAACGAAATAGTGAAGCAATAAACGATATTTTCGCTCCAAAACATTTTGACAAAAGGTGTCAGATTGACACTTGCGTTAGTGGCAAGTGTAAAAATTGTCGTGCATTGAATGGGGTGGTTTTACAATATGTATCAAGATACCATTCTGGTTTTATTTCAATTTAAATTTGGGATTTAAAAGAGGATAATGTAGATGATTGCCTAATGTTAGCCAACGGTATGCGGTTTTGTGGAGAAATATTTCAATCACTCGATTAAAATATGTAGCTTGCTAGCTAGCTTTCGTTATGGGAAGCCCCTCACTAGAGGCCATGTTTCAGTCCATGGTCCAAAGTGAGAGTGCTTGGGATTCCGCCACCTCGTTTTGTTAAGAGGTGATGTCCGCAGGAGCGGCACCAGGCGACGGAGATCGCAAAATGATCTCCGACCTCCATGAGCGCAGGCCTGGGATTAACGGGGGAGGCTGCCCGAGATGGTAGCGCGATGTGTTCCGCGCGTGCCTCCGATGGAAGGGCGGCACGGTCTCCGCACGTGTAGTTGCCAAGAGAGAGACAGCCAAAGTCCGCCGGGGACCATGTGGTTTTAGTTCGTTCAATTGCCACAATTTCACCGCTAGCACGCGATCAGCTCCACACGATAAAAAAGCTAGCTAGCTTTAGTTTTTTTTTTAAACACCATAATGGAAAAACAAGGCAAGGTAACATCTACGGTGCTTGAAATGTATCTGCAGTTTGAGCTCAATTGAAATGAACCTAACCTACCTGACCTGACCTGATCTGACATAACCACTCCAATGGGTCACGGCCAACATTGAGTCGTGGGACTTCACGTGACATAAAAAATTGTGAATAAGACTTAATTAAGACCTGTATTAAGAAGTGCAGATAATAGTTACGGTAGCATATTTGGTATCACTTATAAAGTAAATATAAGGACTATTTAGTCTTGTAAATCTTCATTGGCCACAGTATCTTTTGCGTCTGATTGTTGCATCATTTTAAGAGTATTCAAAATGTTGTTGCTGGGGGTTTTGTAAACGCCATCTATAATGACTGAAAAGGCCCGACAAAAGACCGTCATATATTGCCACATCGATTACAAATATAATTGTGTGGAGTTCTGAGGTGGCCCAGCAGCACTTCGAAGTCTTCTCTGCTTGAGATTTTTCATCCAAACTTGATCATTCGCTCCTCTGTGGAATAAATTATCCAAAGTCTCCGATGCGTGCAGTAGCACACTTAGAACGCAAGTCTGGTACATTCAGACCTTGGTGTTTAGCGTCTTGTAAATAAAATTATGAATTACTGGAATTAACCCCATCATACTCTAAGAAAGCGCATACAGATGATTTATTGTTTCATTTATGTTATATCCGTGGATCACGGTTTGTTTTATATATTAACACGGTTATTCCCATAACTTAAAACACACATATTAACAACCAATAAACACACGTATTAAGTTTTCATTAACGCCTCTGAACGAACGAACCTGCAACCAACCACTCGCAACTGTGACGCTTAATCCTTCCCTCTACCGTCCGTCGCTTAATTTACATATTTGACGCGAAAGTTTAAAAAGCTATTTTTGTAAAGTTCCAGGGAAACCTTTTCTTTACTAGATGAAAGGTACTCTGTGTTATTTGCTGTTTGCCTGGCAACGTGTATGCTAAATTTCATGATGATCAGATGAACGATATGAACTAATATTTTAATATAAGATTCCGTCTCCATTGTATTGAAACACAGATATGAAGAAGATGAGAGGAAAACAATGAAATAGGTAAAAGGTATACCTTACCTCACATTCCGTAACTAACAACCAGTGCAAGATGAACCGTCGAGCATCTTCAAGTTAACTAGAAGCGATCTCGTCTAAAGGTTATGAGTCAACTGGGTGATGTATGCCGTAAAGCTTTATAATCACAGATTAACTAAATAAAACAGAATTGACAACTATTGTTTCTCAAAATATTTAAAATGAGTAGCTATTTTAATTAGTAACATTTTATGACCTATATTTGTTTTGAAATTTACTGTTTACCGAATTGTAGTGCCATTTAATTAGAATGATAATCTTACAAGAATTTTAATTTAAAAAAAGCAAGAACTAAAGGAGTAGGCGAACAGACTGACAGGAATGGGAAATTCGAACTCCAAAATGTATTTTTGTTATTTCTTTATTGTGGCTTTGCAATGGTCAAAAACTTTGTGTTAATTTTTACCACGCTTGGACTAAAATGGCCTAGCACTACCACACTGTATATAAGGCTATAAGTACTTGGAACATCAGTGGTGTCCCTGAAGCGATTCCAAACCCATTCATCCCAAAGATGTCTGATGACCCTCTATATCAGCTGTCAACATACTTTACTAGAAGTTTTACTTATCTTAGATACCCCAGTTGGGTGGCACCAATTCAAACAGAAAATAACTCCTTCATTAAGTAATTATAGTAACTTAGTTTCTCTAGATCTGTTACAATATATTGATTGAAAATATCTCAAAATGTTACATTTTGAAATGAATTTCTACCTACAAAGGTCTGACCAATCTGACCTTTCAGATCTATGTTTTCAAAGGAAGGATCTTATAATTGAATTTCTGTTAACTGCACCCCGTTGACTGTTAAGTCTGGCCATAACTTGATCGCTCTATACGAATCCTTTGTCCAGCAACATTGTATTAGATTATTTCTATTGCTATTTAAACTGTTATGTGTGTTGGTTATGGACTTACAAGAATGGTTTTATTCTTAATGGTTTTTTTAACCGACGAAAAAAAAAGGAGGTTCTCAATTCGACCGTATAATACTTTTTTTTTTTAATATACCAACTGAAAGAGGGTAAGCGGAGACTGTGGTAATTTTTACCTGCAGTTGTTTTAGTTTAGGAAGAATCCGTAAAAGCGTATTAATGTCATGATAATAGTAAATATTAATACAAAGTGCATGAACATAAGTACTTTTTCCCGTGCTGGAACTAGAGCAAGCATAAGAGCACAAACCGTGTAACAAACACTGATATTATGCGACTTTACTTACATTGAGATAAAATATAACATTAGATTAGTCTGCATTTTTTAACTAATTTTGAAAAGCGTAGAGAAGGGAAAACAGAAAAAGTTATCATTTGATATTTAAAAAAAATAAGATCAGAGCACTAAAATATCTATAAGTATGGTTCTGTACAATTGGCGATATTAAATAAGTTCCCATTTATACCAAAAAAACATCCGCGTCTGATACTCAACTTCCCATATTGATAAAAAGGAAATACCAATCACAAACTAATGCAATAAATCACAGAGTTAAACTGTATGAATCACGGATTATCTCAATAAAAATAATAGCGTTACGTTTTGAGAATGCAGGAAATAAATATACGAATCTTATCGGCTCTATGCCTTCTTTGTTTTAGGAGTCCATTTTTTATGCTTTGCCAATGATAAGTTGTGGATTTATTTGTGTTTGTATCTAGAGGTTAAAAAGTCATGCTAGATAATACGAGTATATAGAAGATTGCCAGGGTATAACGGTCTCTTCAATTGGACCAGTTTGGGTGTACGATCTATCCAGCTCCATTATTATATGAAAATAGTTTTCATTACTTTTATTAATAACAGGAAATGTTACAATTTTTTCAAGTTGAATTTGAATTTATGTGATTTCTTGAATGCACGTGATTTGTTGCTAATGTTTGACCATAACATTTTTGTTCTTTAGTCTTATAGTAAAAACAAATTAAATAATATGTAAGGTTTTGCTAATCTGACTTAAAATATGCAAGGGTCCTGCTGGAATCAAAAGCAAATGTGAAATATTTTCATGACTTTAAGACCTTACTCTATATTTCTTATCAAGAAAAAGTTTTACTGTTGGCCTCAATATTAGACCCCTAGGCCTCATTTATACCTTTGCTTGGTAATGTAATAGACCAACGCATGGTGCACATTTCAAGTTGACTGAAGGACGATCCGAGCGTTCTAATTATGGTAATGCTTTCCTTAGACGGGTCTAGATTGTATCAATCAATGCGCTTAATCCGATTCTAGTACAATTGATCAGTATTCTCTACTGTCTTCATGCATCTGAAATAGATTTACATATGTAGTTTGGCACAGCCAAAAAATCGAGACACTATCTATAATGTAATTATAAATAGGATAAAGACTAATCTGAATTTGGTAGAGAATGTCTATGGCTTTGAGTCCGCCACTGTACATCTTTGTGCATAAAGTGTTTAATCGAAAAATAAAATATAAAGAAGATTAAGTGACAAGAATTGTTAAAAGGATAACTGAAAAGCGAACGCCTAAACTTATTTATAAGGGTCCTGTGAGTGGGCGAGTCGTGAGGGTAGGCCACTCCGTACTGGTGATTGAACTAAATGGTAAAACAGAAGTCGCCCACCTGGGGAAGTTGGTATCCTACAGAAGGCCGATTAAGCAGAGTAGTAGGGATGCCGGAGTTCCATGGGCTAGGAGATGGGGTTGGCAACACACACATCACATTGCTCTTGCAAATTTTAAAAGGCACGGTAACGGCTTATTTATTATCTTTAGTTTTCTTTACCTTCTTACTAAGAGAATACATTTTAATGATGAGTTTATATAAACAATGACAATAGTACAACTGCCGGTCTAATTGCACTTAATAATTTCTTCCAAACAACCTTAGTATGGATAGCTGACAGTAAAATATACATATTAATATAATTATGTACGACACAATATGTATTATGTATATACATAAATACAATTTACTAAAAATGGCACGTTATAACTTTTAAGTAAATTGGGATTCAGACTCGATTATGTTTCCTTAATGTGACCATGATTTTTTTTAATAGTATGGGCTACCTTTTTTATAAATTATTTTCAGGATTCGAAAGTAGTAATTTTTTTAGGTCTAAATTAATATCTTATAGGTCAAAATCGATATTAGCTTGTTCGTATTTTATGCGCTGCCGTTCCGATCATAATAAAATCGATATTAGCTTGTTCGTATTTTATGCGCTGCCGTTCCGATCATAATAAAATCGATATTAGCTTGTTCGTATTTTATGCGCTGCCGTTCCGATCATAATAAAATTATGCATTCACGTCACCAGGGACACAGCAAAGGAGACAGGGTACGCTGTGGCTAAGTAATTTGCAATAAAAAATATTGTGACTACAAATTCAGATAAAAACTATCCTATCTCTCAAGTTGGACCAAACTGCACAAAATGTGCAAAATTTCCCTGTGCAAACGTGACACGGTTTTTTTTTTACTATTTACTTAGTTGTTGGAAAATGCATACAAATTTAATTTTGAAATTAAGTGAATTTTTATGGATTTTCTTAGTAACGGAATGAAAAATTCCAAAATAAAAAATACGTACCATTTCAAATCTTCAACTTTACACTTCCACCCACTTTTATGAAAAACGGTGCAAAATTACCTGGAAATTCAAACGGTCATAACTTACGGATAGTTTTTTTTTTTAATTCTTATTATAGCTGCATGCTGGAGTCATGCCCTTCCAGTGATTTAAATTAGTGTTCCTTTTTCAAATATACCCTGTAAAGAAAGATATACGAGTAGGTATATGTATATGTATTTAGTCATAGAATATAAGTATCTTTCTCAGCAAACTGGTTACCATAGTACAGGCTTGCCTAGTTTGGGATCAGACGGCCATGTAGGAGGTGTCTCAAGTTATTATTATTATTATTATTTGATTTACAATCACGCTATGGCCATAATTAGCGAAGCAGTGACCACAAACACAGGTGAAACTGCGCAGAACGTCTAGTTATTAATAATCTAAAATATCGATTTTAGTCAGTAGCGCTATAAATGATCATTACATATGATTTAGTCGGCGTCAATACAAAGTTATCGGAACTGCTCCTGTGACCAGGTACGACATAAATCAACGCATCAGCTCTGCGGTTTAGATCAACATGCAAATACCCGAATATGGAGTGCTGTACCTGAATTAGCGTGATGGAGGTATTGAAGTTTAGTTTGATTAGCTTATGGGTGATTTACGGGAATGGTACATTACCCCTATAGAATATAATAAAGCAAAGAAGCAATAAATCGAATAGTTTTTTGTTTGATTGATTGTTTGTTTAAACGCGCTTATCTCTGAAACTATCAGTCTGATTAAAAAAATCTTGTAGTATATGATAGTCAGATTCGTGAGGAATAGCATGAGGCTATCTAGCATTAGGCTAAACCTCTCAGATAAAGAGAAAGAGCTCCAGAACTGCTTTATCCGCGTGCGTAATGGTTATAAATCATCAATCAGTAATTTGTTTTCAATTATACGCTGGTAAAACTGCAGGGCGCTGCTAGTTTATTATTTTACATCTTCCCTTGTAAATACCTATCGTGACAAAATGCACCTAATGACGACAGCTGAAATCTTCACAATACAATAAAGAATGCATCCGTGACAGCTATCCTCCCAAGGTATTTCAATTAGATACATTTGTCTTGCAATCCGACAGTGCGACGTACTGAGTTTAATTAAACCGGTAAATGTTGTCAAATACGTTAGTATGTGGACGAAAATATGTTTGTGGTTAAGGTAACAGAAGAAGAAATAGGTATAATATGTTAAACACAAACATAAATATTTAGTTGAGTTCCTATATCAAAAAGAAGGAATTCTTTAAAGACATTAAGGCATTCGTTAAAGACATTGATTTTGTAGAGAAGTTATAGCAAGAAGAAACACAAATATGCACAAAAGCTGTAGGTCATGAAAGCAATAATAAAAATAACTTCACACTTCTCACATCTCACACAAGGTTGTCTGATCCCAAGCTAGGCAGAGCCTGTACTATGGTAACCAGACTGCTGATAAACATACTTATATATTTCTAAATACGTACATAAATAAATTACATTACATTTTTTACACATAAATTACACCCAGACACAGAACAAAATGATCAAGCTCATCACACGACTATTTGTTCTGGGTGAGAATCGAACCCACGACCTCTGGCTTAATAGTCAGAGTCGCTAACCACTAGAAGAATAGCCCAGTCTATGAATTGCAACTATCTTTAAAAATAGTATGACTCGCTTTGAAGCTTCCAAAACATGCACACAAACCATTATCTAGACTTAACCTGCCTATAGGATAAAAGTCTCAAGATTTAATTAACAAAATAATCCTCTGCAATGAATAAATATTAAACAAATCGCCACCCGGCAAAAAAAAGTGTCAAAAAGTCATGATACAAAAACAGCTATTTCGAGAAAACACGACTTTTATGCCGGTGAATTGAACAAAACAGCTCAATGAAGAAAGGTAACTGTTCCCTTTTTCACTGAGCTAATAACGATGTTTTTTACAGCTGACCAAATGCAACATTTGCTATTCAATGCTATTAAAATGTCAAAGCGTACCTACCTAACACGTGATATGACACTTTTTTTGCCGAGTGGCGAAATGTTGATTACTGACAATAATGATATTGTGTTTTTTTCTGCAAAAAGTATCAAACGGTTTAAAGTAAAAAGAATCGTAAGTATAAAATAATAGAATGTGGGATTTTTAAATGAAAAATAAAAGGTTTATAAAGGGTCGGCTATGCATACATACCATCCCTGGCGCTGTAAACCTCCATAGATTTCCAACCGCTTTTCATCAGATGATTTGATTACTTGTTTATACACTTAATGGTAATTAAAAAATAAAGACAATCAATGGCAATAGTTCGTTAACTAGATATATTACGCAAAACAATATGAGTTATGTATCACGAAACAATCTGTCTGGGCACAGTCCACTCTGTCCTAAACATTAAACTTGGCTGACACTGCATAGCTTTAAAACACTTATTTCATTTATTTTCATTATTCGTTAAATTATTATTCTAATTAAGCCCCATATTTACTATTATTCAGTACCATACCTATGTCTTATTATTCATCATACTCTACAAATACTAAAGCTTCTATTTAGATTGATACTCCTTAATAGAAGTAAATTATACCACCACAATCATACCTTAGCTTAAAAAAAAAAACAATACAACACATGCCTGTAACCGCATCGAGGTGACTCATCGCAGTCATCGCAGTTCTAACCGTTAGTGATGCGACATGCTCTATTAAATATTCATAATCGGTTTTCCTTTTTTGCGGACATAAATA
The DNA here is from genome assembly GCA_949752705.1 of Callimorpha dominula. Taxonomy (NCBI): domain Eukaryota; kingdom Metazoa; phylum Arthropoda; class Insecta; order Lepidoptera; family Erebidae; genus Callimorpha; species Callimorpha dominula. The sequence goes on from OX457011.1 coordinate 14,718,388, forward strand.
AACTACGATAAACGGTACGTAATTAATGCAGGGAGTGTTTTGTTTTCATTGATTTTTACTTCTGGTAAATAGTTTTCAATTTTTAAAACTGAAATATGATTAAGACATATTAGTAGGTGTGGATAAGCAGTTCATAAATTTGGTAGAAGTTATTGTAGTAATTAGTAGTAATCGTAATAAATAATTGTTTTAAGTGATATGACGTTGCGCAATAGACAGAGTGATTCACAAGGAAGGTTTAGGTGTATTATTTGTTAAGATTTTGTGTGAATTGGTTGAAATATGTTGATGAGTCTTGAAGATGTCTCTGCTACCCGTGGGAAGCCGGGGCGGGTTGTTAGTATTGAATAAAATTTGTTACTCACGCTTGAGTAGTAAAATAATTAAAATTTAAGATAAGATATGACGTTCGTGGGTTTGGATGGTATAATTTTTAAATAAAGGCATAAAACAAAAAAAAATTGCATTGCTCAATACAGAATTACAGTGGTAATAATAATGTTTTCTTATATGATTAATTAAGTAGTAATGAATGTAGTTTTCCATTCATGGTAAATAATTAAAGCGACAGTGCAGTTTTAAAAGCATAACAATGAAGAATAAATTTTACATATTGTCATTACTAGCCGTATGTTTAAACAATCAATTTTTAACTACTGTAGACTCCGAACAGGCGGAAAATTACCGCCAATTATGGAAAAAAAAATGTTTGCCGTATTTCACAACACGGAATGTTTTATGCTTTCTGTCATTTAGTTATTCATTACGTTACACAGGAGATTAACGGGTACATGTAGAAGTTTCACTGCTAAGTACATATTATTTATTAAATTAACGGTTAAAAAGGTAGATGGATAGATAAACTCTTTATTGTACAAAAACATAAGAAATAATACAAAACTGTACATACATATTCTTACAAACTAGAGATTTTGTTCAATTAGCCGCCTTAACGCTTTTTGCAATCCCTTTCAGGCAACCATCAGATGGAAAGAGAGTTTATGTATGACAAGAGGAGTTACAGTGTATAATTAATTGAAAATATTATCTAATTAATTACTCATTATATTAGATATACAAATGTATTTACATAGTATACGTACAAGTAAATATATATTTATACATAAAAAGAAGAAGAAATAAATGTAAATTATTGGAAAAAAGCGTGGGGTGCATGCATAGTGTTAATAGTTATAAACATTTTATTGACACTATATGCACCCGCTTTTTTCCAATAATATACATTTATTTCTTATTTATACTATTCTTAAACCCAATTTTATAAAATTTATTTTCAATTTTTTTATTTGATTTTCTATAAAAGCGTGTTTTTTTAGTTTTTTTAAACTATTTTTTTAATCGAATTATTGCGTTGTCATCGGTCTTTGCCAGGTGTGCAAAATTTAAATGAAATCTGGCCGTTTAAAGTGGGTCAAAATCGCGCCCTAAGGAGTTGGTTACAAACAAACATACAAACAAACATACAAGTGAAGCTAATATAAAGCGTGTAATAATAAACATATACATTTATAAATAAATAAATAAATGTACACACATATAAATGCGTGGCATCAAGATTCTTACCATTTTACTACTCAGGTATCACCATTTAACTACTTACTCCTTTATTATTTAAAAAAAAGGGATTGGAGGCACCATTGCAGAATATTTGGGGCAGTTTTGAGCAGTCTATTTTAGATGTAATCCTGAAGCTACCAACAAAAGTAACTTGTGTTTTAAACGGATCTACGTTTAACCCATGCTGTCTACCACATACACAAATATTCTGTATGTCCTTATATATAGTCAAAATAGCTTCCGCTAGCAGTTTCTCGGGTGCTTGGGTATAAGTCTATAAATCATCTGCGTAAAGGTGGTAGAAGGAAGTTAGTTTAATAGATATCAAGTTTATAAAACTGCAAAGATCAAAGGAAATAGTACACCACACGACCAATTTATAAGCCTTAAATTAAAGATCACCCATTTTTTTTTCATTAAAATATTTTTTTTACTCTAGGTAACAGACTATACTAAACTACTACTAAACTATACTATTACTAAATTCACTACTGTGTTTTCTCTGATATAAGTACATAGCTTTTTAAAATCTAATCAGATGTTAATTTTTTACAGACAATTTCGATTATCGATATTATATAAGTCAATATACATCACTATCGTTAAAGGGTGACCGTCGGCGTGTCGCCGCGGTAACGAGGGCTTTACTAGTGGTAGGGTTATCAGTTAATATTAACATACAACACTTATTTTATGAATTTAATTTGTCGTATTGTTTTCTAAATTTAATCAGTTACCATTTTTAAAAACAGCTTACTTCGCTGTGACTTTTTTTTATATATATTTTACTATAGGTAAATAACATAACGTTGTAATCGCTGCAGCTCTCAATACAATTAATATACTTCCCCAGTTCGGCCACTGCAATTTGAGCTGAGTTGTCACTAAGCGCGATACGCCTTTCAATAAAGTCAAGAATAAAATTTAAAGTACAGGTTTTTTTACATACATAAATAAAAGTCCACGGATCGCTAATAGTAATTTGTTAAAGTTTTCGTAAACACAATCACAACACAACAAGACGTAATTTTTTGTAAATAAATCGAATTTCATATTTTTAATCTGGCTAGTGTAACTTGGTCAAACTGTAGGCATTTCAAAGGCAGGTAGAAATTCAAACCATTGTGTTTATTCTCTTTAATGTTATTCAAGATATAAAATTATTTTACTAATGGAACGGCTTTAGATATGAATTAAGTTGTCGAAGAAACTTTTGTGTAAAATTTACTAACTTAAGTTCTGTGCGGTCACTATCAGAGTTTTATTAAGTAGATTTAATTTAAAAATGTTGGATGTAATATTTTATTTTCACATATATCACTTTTGTGAAGTGGCAGCCCTAATGTGGGGAGTAGGGTGGCAGAAATATACGACTAGGGGAACTATATTGTCCGCGACGATATATCAACGTTGAATATCAATGCGCGGACATCCATCGTATTCCTGGCCTCATTGGGCATAATTCTGTTATTGTGGCCATTTCTTTACTTGATCACGTGATTATGAAGATCAATGGATTGATGTCAATGCTGAATGAGAGAATTGAGTTGTTTGAAGATGTTTTTTTGTTGTTGATGATATTGATGGCGTTTGTCAGCTTGTAAATAAATATCAACTACTGACGTATGAGAAAGATGTTTTTGTGTAACGACCTATGGCGTTTTCGTGGGTTCACCAGTACTCAATGGGGAGAAGCTTAGGTTGACAGCGAACAAGTGACAATATTGGTGTTGTAGATGTTTTGCTTAAAATTATTCAGGCCGTAGGACTGCAAACTTGAAAGTGTGAGGCTAAAAGATGATTGTAATTATACAAATTCCTGTTGCCCGCTATGACCATTTTTTTTTAAATTGTTTCATATTGGTTGCAGCATCTTTCTATTGATCTATTGATCTTTCAATAGTTCAATTCATGTCTGGGAAGTACTGTTACCCTACTGAAGATCATCATCCTTAATACACAAGTGTAATGTACCTAGCTATCTATATACCTGTAATATTTTTTTGAGTTGGGGGGTTGGTAATGCTTTAGTGTTATCCCTGGCTTTTTTAAGCACCTGAAGCAATGTTGATAGCCTACCATTATCGTATATATTCTGATTTCAAGGACAACTTTCTTACCAGGGTCGTAATCGTCATTACGAACAAATTGTGAATGGACAGGGTACCAGATTGTGAACAAATATCTGAGAATCACACAAATAATTGTTCTATGTAGGGGTTGAATCCACCACACTGCGGTGTAATTGGGAATGTAACGCTAGCGCCACCGGTGTAGTAGTATAAAAAAGGTTTGTAAACATTTTTTTAAATAAGTAAAATATATCTGATTTGTTCCCAAACGAGTTACGTGATAAATTATACAATTTATCGTGAGATACATCTAACATTTTCCGTTACAATTTAAACAAATAACTAATCTACATTCGATCTTATTATCTTGAAGCTTTTCTATTATATCTACACACCTGTGTTTGATCTTCACATATAAATAAAACCTTTTTAGACTAAAATTACATTTATTTAAAGGCCAAAGGTGATCAGATATATTTTTATCATGAGATGTCAAAGTTCAAAGAGGGGTAAACCATTTTAAAGGGGCTTATAATAATTGTGCTAAATGTCCTAATTGGTGCGGTCGTTGTAAAAAATATACATATATTCTGTTTTTAACAGTTTACTTATTAAAAAGGTAATATTTAATTTATCATAATGATCTTTATGGTAGTAGCTTCGACGATCAAAACAACAAAACACCAATGATTTTGAGAGTTAAAAGAAATTAGAAAGAATTACATTGCTATGTACATATAGTGACTGAATAAATATATTTTCCCTTATGTTAAAAAGGTGGAAATCGAATGAGTATTACTGGCTACTGAGCCGACAAGGACAAAAGATATTTCCTTATCTTGTCTCTCTCTATACTTACTTAGGCCCGTATTAATAGATCGAACTTATCTCTGAGATATATCCTAAGCGTGCTCCTGAAATGCTGTGCAAATTAATAGAACGAACTTAATGATATTTTTGAGTTCTTGTACTCACTTGAGTGACGTTTGTACTAATAAATGAAACTGCGCACTCAAGAGCGGTCGTCGCGTGATAGGTACTCAAGTGCATGTTTACTAATACTGAGTGCAGTCAGATTGTGGCTTAAGAGGGACTTTTGAATAGATAATACCTACTATTGTAAAATTTGTGATGTAAATATGTATTACGAAAATATTTTATTATATATTATTAAGATCATTTGGATTATGATGAATTTTTTTGGACAGATTTAAAACTGAAAATTATAACTAACGATAGGAAACGACTCAATTTCTCCAATAGAGGGCGCTATTGACAACCGATGGCGATTTTTATATCAACGCTAATTACAAGTAGGCCGAAGCATCGAGCGTACGGCCTTGTTTAACGTATGAATTTTTCTGCCTTTGTAAATAAAGAATATCTGAATAAAAAAATTGTGAAGTATTGAATAATCAATTAAAATTATTTCATCACAATATATTTTTCTAATAAATAATTTCAAACAAATAATTTACGCTCCTTTTCACTTGTACCTTCCGACTTTTTTTTGAAAGAAAAATGTAACTGATTTCTATGAATATGTTGTGATTTCTATTATTTTTCTTTTTGTCTAATAACTTGGAAAACGAAATGCCACAAAAACATATCTACAAGCTTTTACAAAAGTGTAAAGACACGTAAATTCGTTTGGTCAATCAATCAATAAAAAGAGAAGTACTGAAGTTCTTGGTCTGGTAAGAAAGTGGTATGATCTCAATACTAGTTTATTAATTAATGACAATCTTGAGATGTTATTCATAGTTTGGGAGCATATCAGCTGAGATTGCTCTTAAGCTCGGTTTTGAGAGCGATTTATTAATATGAGCGTTAAACTCTCAAATAACCGTTTGAATAAATCATAGAAACAACTATAGAAATAACAGAAGATAATAGAAAAAAACAGAAGAACTCATGTTAAAATAAATTGCAATATTTGTCTTCATTCAGTTACATCAAATGCCCATTAGAGACAACCTACAAGCAATTCTCACCATTAAAAAAGTATTTAACATAATAGGTAACAATGCAAAAATATTTATTGCTATTTTGGACACGTATTTGTTAATACAACTATCTACGTCTACTTTGAAATAAAAGGTATAAAGAGTATTGAACAACTGACCCCTTTTCTTTTACAGGGTTGAATTAAACATGTGTAATCTGCTTTATTTATGGTCAATTATGTCCTGCAAACAGACTTACTGAATTGTGGGATATTAGAACCATTATGTTTTTCTATGGACAATGTATCTAGTTATCTTGTTCTACTTCGTTTTAGTGGAGACGCTTTTTTGAATAGCAAGAAAGTATATTGTGTACAGATGTTTTCTAATGCTATTTATCAAAATACCGATCAAAAGTTCGATCGAAATAAATGATTTTGATTTGATTTTGTGAAAATAATGTGATTTTTTACAAGGAATAGCTACATTTTAAAGGTATTATTAATATAGAGGTGATGTTATTATAAAAGAGTGAACACATTAATAAAATATTGTACTATATTATATATATTAAGTTTATGTGTGTATGTGATCTATCGAAGTCATAACGCTTTTAAACTAAGAGAGTCTTGTAGGCCGTTTTTCTCAGTACGGCATACATTAATTTCGAGGTAGTTTACGTTTCCTAAAGCTTATAATTATAACTGACATAAAAATAAACATCTCAAGAAAACACACAATTCAAATTCGTAACTAAAACTTTATTATTAAAAAAATTACAAAAAAAACAAACCGTCGACTCAACCCCTTTTCCACATAATGATAACTTACTAAAAATTTGTCCCCGTAACTCAACAACATTGTCAAAAATAAAGGTGCCAACCTAAAGCGACCATGTCGCATTTTATAGGACTAGCTTCGAGGTCATAAATTCTTTAGTTTATGACCTAGAATTAATGTACCGACCTCATTACTTGCTATTCTTACAATCGGTTCTTCATGGCGTCTTTGTGTGGGTCAAGAAAGAGTTACGAGTGTGAATGAAATGGGGGAGCTTGAAAGGGTACTGTTTTTGTTCAGTGGGATTAAGATTTCAGGTACCTTAGTAAGGGGAGAATACAGGTAGACATCAAGCTTATGAATGGTTCACATTGTAAATTAATTAAAATCGTAGAAGAATTTGTTAGATTTTTTAGTTAGTGATCATTACGTTATTAAGTAGTCTAATGATATACGTAGCACCGAACAGTAACCCAGAGCATCTAATGAAAACAAATACAGTTTTGATATGATAGTCAAAATTGCGATTGGTCAGGATCTTAGTGATCGCATAAATAAATGGTTTTTTTCAGTGTCTAAACAGAATCATAAAAATAGCTGTGTGATCGTCATTTGTAGCTGAGCTCTTCAGATCTAAATACAAGCGTAACCAGAAACATGCTAATAATTAGCATTTAGCCTTACATCTATCTCTATAATCATAAAAGCACAATAATAACCACAAGTGCATTTACAAATAAATCTTAAAATCAGTCACACTGAGCAACAAAGTCAAAGCGATACATCTCGGAAACCATTAAAAGCAGCCTGTAACGTATCATACATACAATGTAGACACTCACTAAAAGAACCGGTTAGCACACAACAAAACGCAACTATCTATTGAGGAGATCACGCTTATTGCCCTGTTTAATAAACATTGCAACAGTGTTGATTATAGTCCAAAACTTGTTTTAGCTCCTTTTGAGTTTAGCCCCTTTTAAATGACAAATGTGCAAAAAATCAAAACTAACAATGAACGATAACCAGAAGTAGATTTTAATATCCTTTTTACAATATAGCACTTGAATCAGTTACATTTTTAATGGACGATAAATAAGTTGAAGCTATAATACTCGATGAGAAAGTTATTAATTTAGACAAATTTTTAATATGTAAGGACATTGTTGATTGAGTTTACGATGGTGAGAATTTTCGCTGTATAAATTTAGTTTCTTGATCAACGTGTTTGATTTTATTATGAAGTACATCTTGTCTTGACGCTGCAATAACAAATTACAATAGTAACGTTGTAAACATATATGTTTAAGTACGATTCTCTGCCTTTATAAAAAACAGTTATTACTAAATATTGAATTGAATCACTCAACTATAACAAAACGTAAGTTTGTATCACCATTTTTTTTTTTTTTTTTTATCGTGTGGAAACCCTCACCGAGGGTGAAGTGGTATGTCGGACTCGAACCGACTAAAACCACACGGTGTTCCGTCACAAGTGAGTCTATTGCAGGGGACCCGGGATACCCTAGGAAGGAAGCTTCCGGGAACCCCTGCAGACTATGGCCTCCTGATCAGCAGGCGACCACACCGTGCGATAGGGGGGCCCTACCCCCCCTCCCAGATGCGAGAGGCGCGTGCGGAACCCTCCGCGCCACCGTCTTAGGCCTGCTTCTGCTGGGGTAACGGTCAGCCCAACCCGCTACCCCCAAGTTCGTATCGCCCTGGATGTAGATGTAGATATAGTAGAAAAACCATTTTCCGTTGTGCAAAGTTTTGTCACTTTGTTATATTGATATTGATATAATCATTTATATTTATACAACCCTCTCACCCATACTCAATTTTCTGTGATATAAATAGGACGCAAAAAATAGGGTCAACATTAAACCGTTTTAAAATATTGGCTTCATTATGGAAAGATCCGTTATGCCCATCAGATATCATATTACACGTTCCACTAAACATTAAACGATATTTTAACACAGTAGAACAATGATCTCACATCATTAACACTGAAATGGTCAAATAATGACCATGAATAAATGATACACTCAGATAAGGGTCTCAGACAAAAGGACCCTAAAGGTGTCCCACAAGGAGAATATTTGGACCACTATTATATTAATTATACGTGACGGAACTATATCACAATATGGCTTTAGATTGATGCGTTTTATTGTGATACTCTCTAATGATTGTCATTTCATATTGAAAGGAGTTGTCATTGGGTTTTTTTTCGAGATGTGAAGTCGTAAGGGATAACATTGTATGAAGGATATTTTGTATAATTATTAACAGTGATAAATTATATGTCAGACAAAATATAAGGTGAAATAACTGAGCGTCTAAATATAATATGACCCCAATGCAGAACATTAAAGTAACGCGTAGTATTTATAAATAGGTACGTTAAATACTTATTTGAAAATTTACACCTTAATGCAAAACCTTTATGTGAAATACTAAATTCGACGGTCACTACGTATAAAGCGACATGTCGAATGTCGTGGTTCACAGGAGAGCATTTTAAAGATTCAAACTGTTTTTCATTTTTTATTGCTACTGTTTAATAGTTGTTTAGTAAAAATGCCAAAAACTAACGTTTCTACACTAACCCTGTTTGAAAATATTTTAACATTCAGTCTTACTTATTTCATAAATAATAAGTATATGGTTATATGCGTATAAGTAAACAAAAGCATTTAAATTTTGGACATAACCTTATATACGTAGGCCCGTCGCAATGTTATCATGAATGTAATTACAATATTCTGAGGGTATTTGAATAAATACTTCTAAAGAGGACTCTGCTCGAACTTACTGATAAAAAGAATTTGACTAACTTCAAGTAAAACATAACAAAGTTAAAGATATTAAAAGTAGAAAGGAAAAACATTTCAAATGTATTATTTACAACAAAACATTTGTAAATAGTTGCTGCGGTAGATTAATAACCCTGTTAAACAATGCGATGCTAAGAATTTGTCAGCTATAGAAATTCGACTGACATGTGTCCTAAATACATCAAATGAGGAACATGACAAACAAAATCAAAGTGACTCACAATCACGATAAATTTAATCCCTTATACTATGACCCTATGAAGCGAGGATTTTTTTAGGAGCACGACAAAAGATGAACGCCACCAGTTCACAGGTCGTAATGTATTCAAAATATGCATTGTGTGTGGTACCTTTTGAAGGTATTTAAACAATGATGTTCAAGCATCCTTTTGTAAAGATAAAAAATATTGGTCCCTTTTCAATGAAGAAGCGATGGACAATAATTTTGAAATGGACCATTAACTTGATAAAATCGGTGTTGTAATTAAGTTTTTTCGGTGAATCTTTGGTGATGATTATTTCACATGTGAATGTTTTGTTCGCGGCATTGTCACTAGATTGACTTGATGATTGTAAGGTAAGGAATTAAATACAAATATTGTATTGTATACAAAAAAAGTACAAAATCGCAAAAGATTTCATGTTTTTAATATTTCATGCTTCTATCTATTTAATAAGGTTTTATATTATCAAGTAGTGGTAGTGGAGCGCCAATCACCTGTGTAGTTTAGTTGACCGAAAGGTAACTCTCTAAAAAACTTCAAGTAGCTGTAACGCATGCAGCGGCCACACCTTTTTTTTTTTTTGTGCGTGTGGAAACCCCCTCGGGCCGTCACCCCGCCGGGGTTTTCGGCGGGGCGGTGTGTCGGAATCGAACCGACTAAAACCACACGGTGTGCCGTACTGCGCCTTAAATAGGAGGGATCCGGGAACAGCTTTTATTAAGACATCCGGACCCCCCCTAGCGCCTGCCCGCAAAAGCGCGGGCACCACCTCCGGGTAAAATCTCTCAGTTAGGCGACGTTCAGGCACACACGGACGCCGCCTTCTCGCGGGGGGCCACTATAGCGGGTGGAGGGGAAAACCCGTCTCGACCACCCGCGGCCACACTCAGGGCGGCATGAGGCGCTGGTACGCGCGCCTCCGCCGCCCGGTTCGCCGGCGGCGAATTAAGTCCGAGTGAAGGTCATCCTCCCGGACCCTTTCCGCCGCCTCCTTCTGCGAGATGACTTCCTCGCAGAAGGTTGCGACCGCGGTAAAATTCCTATCGCTACCGGCCATGGAGCGTATGACAGCCGGTAGCGACAGATCCACTCCGATGACTGCAGTGAGGGCCCGACGCTGCGCCGCCCAACTGGGGCAAATCGTCAGCGTGTGCTGAGCCGAGTCCTCACTGCAGTCGCAGTGGTGAGAGGCGGGACTCAATTCCCTCCTAGCGACCGAGTGCAGGTACTTCCCGAAGCAGCTGTGCCCGGAAAGAACCTGCGTCAGTCGGAAGGAAAGGGTCCCGTGCTGCCGCCCTGCCCACTCGACGATGACCGGCTGGAGCGCCTCCACAGCGGCAAAGCCAGTACGTGGAGCCTCCAGCCGGGACGACCAACGAGCTATGGTGGCTCGGCGAGCGGCCTCACGCCATTCGCGTACCTCTTCGGGCGGGGGCCGACTGCCGCTTCCCGCCCGGAACTCAGCCGTTCGCCGATATACTTCGGCGAGCACTTCCGCCTCCAAATCCCACGGGGGAGTACCGGCCAACGCGCACGCCGCCTCCGTCGACACGGTGCGGTTTCCACGTACGAGTATGGCTCTAACCGCCATAACCCTCTGTGGGCGCAGCGCCGACCAACTTTGGAGCAAGTTGCAGGAAGTATGCAGCGGCCACACCTCGGTTAATCACGTCGACTCGTGGGTTAGACCAGGTGAAGGGGAGCGGCTGCTTCGGCACCGGTTTCTGCGGATACCTCCCCCTCTGTGCGTAAAATCTGTAGTGACGAAGATGGCACACCATCGTTGATAAGCAATCGGGGTATCCGGCAGGGCAGTGAAGTCTTGTGGAAGGCTTGGGGCTACGCAAATACTGTTGCTAGGCGATTTTAACGCAAGGGTTGGTAGAGATGCTGAATAGTAACGAACAGTTAAAGCTAACACTCGGTGCTCAATTCGATCTCACCATTACTAACACTCTGTTTACGCTTCGCGACAAATTAAAAACTACCTGGATGCATCCGCGTTATAAACACCATCTCCTTTAAACCTTCTCGATTACGCCACAACCCGACGAAGAGATGTCTTCCAGGTGCATATCACCCGCGTCATGCGCAGCGCACATTGCTCGACAGACTACTGCGCCTACGCGTACCTGATGATATATCAGATATATTGCATATCACATATACATCAAAAGAATTCAGATCGTCCTTTTTGGAAATCTTTTATAAAGTAGCCGAATAAATTTACAGTATATATGATTATATAACGGTGTCCATGTCCCACTACTCTAACAGTGCTCTCTAACCCTATTTTCTGTAAGGTAGACTTATAAAACCAGCGCAAGCAGCACTCTACTGCATTCTACTTCCTTAATATATGTCATGCATATTTTTGATTAAGTTTTTTAATACTTCTTTCGGTTACTTCGGTGGTTGCGGTTGCCAGTTTCTTGGTCCTGTTCATATTATCAAATTTTTATTATTATGTATTTTCTTTATTTTACTGAAGGGTGTAGTATGTAATTACAAAATTCGCTCTATACAATATGGATATAGATGAATAACAGGGTAGAAAGAATCATTAACATTTACGATATGCACACTGCTACCTTAACAGCCATCTTTAAGGAAGCAAGATTTTCTCCTTTTAGTATTTTCTCCTTATTTTCTTAGCCGTAATTTTGCTGGTCAGCTAACCGTGCCGGACAATGGGAGCCACTATCTGCCGTATACCACTGTATATAGCCTTATTCACGTATATTACGACAGTTTTTATGTACACTATTTGTTTCATCCCCATACGAGCAATAAGATGCCTTGAAAAGAATATTATTTATGGGTGTACGAGAATAGGGATGGGACGAATCTTGGGAATACTCGTACAAAAGTAGAAGTTTATTGTAAATATAAAATAATATATCAAAAGTTATCGCACCACTGCAGCTTCGAAATAAACTAAATTTCAATTACTAATCTTATTCACTGAAGTTTTAGAGCGTATTTTATTCCGCTCAATATATCAAAAAAAATTGTGTCCACATAAAAATCTCGAGATATAAATAAAGCTAATGATGTCTTCAAACGACTAGCTAGGAAGCATACCAGCAAAATTAGCTTTCTTAAAAAAAAATCGAATTCAATTTTTTTTATCTCTTTAGGAGACAGCTACATATATAGGTCAAACTTCAAACACGCCCTTTTTGCCGTAGGATTAATTAGTTTACTCTAGTTGGCGGTCATAACATTATGAGCGTATCGTCAAGACTGTTCTTGTAAAATTTCAATAATTTATTGTACTCATTAAAACTAACAATGCCAACAAAGCAACGTAGGCAAAATGCAAAACAAAAAACGCAGCACGCAAGCACAAAAGAGTAAGAACGTAAGTTGAATATTGTCTAGTATTACTTCTAACTTATCCAGGCACATCACTAGAGGATGGAGGTAATATTAAGGTTGGAGTAAAAATTCTACGTTCGGCGCAAAGGATGTCAACATAAATTGTGTCTTGTAAAAGCAAGCTAATGGCATACGATTGTGTACAACAGATATTAAAGAATTTTCTTTTGATCCTGAAGAAAATACTCGCAGAAATACATATTGAATGAAATATTAAGCTTGTTTATTGCTTTTATTTTACTTATTTTGGGCAGCTTAATATTTTTTTTAACTTATGCTTGTTTATCAGACTAACCAATTATTTTATTTCATTAGCTGCTCCAAGACATTATAAAATATTTTTGGACGGTGTACATTCTAAATTGCTGTTTACACATACATTATTCCTTAAATTTATCAGGTTATATTTTTTTTTTGTTCCGTAAATTTAAATCTAGAATTTTTTGCCGGTAGTCTATATTTCTGCCCGTCCGTCATTGTGTACCTACTTCAATCAAAAGTTTGGTAAATATCTGTTTAGGGGGACCCAATTAAGGATGTACAGCGCAGATTAATTAATTATAATTTTATTCTAAGAGTAATGGAAAACTTAAGGGTTCTTTCAAATGTATTGCTTAGGTTTTGTAACGAAAATAATCCTTACTTTCTGTAGAAAAATAGATTTTTTCACATCTTAAATTGAATAAGAATATAGTTTCAAAACTCAAGAAAACGTTGAGATAAGTAGTGTATTGGATATAATTTCAGCGTTAACCGCAACGTTTTCTTATCCGATACCTTAATCCTCGTGTTTTCGCTATTTACTTGAAATAAAACGGTAAAAGATCTCCAAACAGTATACGTCAGTTTGTGTTGTACTGAAGTTATTATGTGTCGAAAACAAGCCCGACATTGTCACATATTTTCACAATGTCACAATAAAATATCTGGAATGAGATAACCAACATTGCCGTCTGATTAAAACTAGCCGTTAGCCGTGGTGCAATAAAATCTGTCTACGTCACAGTTAATATGTGAAACCGCACATTTCGGGATGTTCCCACAACAATGTCACTGTACATTGACGGCGAAAAATTGAATTAACAGGTACACTGATGTCGATAAATAAACTGGAAAGGGCTATTTTATTATTGATTATGTTTTTGTTTTGTTTAAATTAATAAGTAGACACGTGTTTTCTGCGGGTCACTAAACTACATCGACGGGTCACTGCGGCAATTTTTGCGAAGTGTCCGCATTTATAATACAAACTTAAAGAGATTCCAATGTAAGATGACTTGTTGCCTGCATTTGTTATTAATAATTATTACCAAGGATCTACCTATATAATGATATAGAACTCTTATATCTGAATTATGTTTGCAATTTTGTTTTGTCCCTACGTTTTGTAATGAATTAAAAAAAATAATCCCTTAGTATGTTTATAAATTAATTCAATATTTATTTAAATTACGCGAACGAAAAAAGAAAAGAAAATGTAAGTAGATAGTCGTTTATTTGTATCATTATAGTAGTGTATATAACGTGATTCACCAATTTTAATTAACCTTTTGCTTTTTTATTGTCTAACAAAAAATCTCACCCAAGAGTGGCAATATAGCAAATAAAAGTTAATTCATACGCCCTTGCTAGTAGAAATAGCCTACTAATCATAAACGCCTTTAAACGAAATGTTATTAAAACAAATAAATCTCATCTTGCAAATAAAATATTAGATCATTGTAGCGCTTGCAATATTTACACTCTCAATGAATGTGCGCAATAAACTGTATGTAGACCATAAAGTTCACACGTTCGACGTCCTGACGTGATGGCTATGACAAATACTACAGCTTGTTGATACACCAACATTATCCTAATCCATTTTACGGTATAGAGGGCAAACGAGCAGACGGGTCACTTGATGGTAAATGACTACCGGCGCCCATGTGCACCTGCAACTCGAGAGTCACAAGTGCGTTGCCAGCCTTTAAGATGGGAGTAGGGGGAGACGGGGGGAAAAGGGGACAGGGGGAAGAGGGAAGAGTTAGGGCCTCCGGTAATCTCACTCACGCGGCGAAAAGCAATGCAAGCATTAATTCACTGCCGGTTTTCTGTGAGGCCGTGGTATCACTCCGGTCGAGCCGTCCCATAGGTGCCAAAGCAATATAACTCAATAAAAATGTTTATTTTTCTATAGTGGCGGTGGTTTACTTTAGAGCCCACCTGTTAGATACAATTGTGGTGTTCCGAATGTCTATAAGCTACCGTGACCATTTCCATCTTTAGGGTGTGTTTGTTTACCAAATTGGTTGTACAATAGTTTAGCTTAAATGGTGAACTGCACTAAAAAGCAATAAAGGGTTTCACTATTCACCTCCTGGCTTCACTATCAGATCATCATTACCAAGGCCAATCTGTTGGAATCGTCGAAACTAATCATGTAAGCTCAAACTGTATATAACTTTTTAAAAGTTACTAACTTAGCAACTAGTTCAATTAAAAGTTAACCTAATAAAAGCGTGTTTAATAAGTAATAAAGAACGTTTAATGTATTACCAGTTAATTTACATATGTCTGGAATAAATAAATAAAATTTTAAATTTCTTGTCCTATCTCCTAAACAAAAATACACAAAAACTGACCTACGCCACTACGTCTGGACGTGTGCAATGCACTCAACTTTTAACTCAAGTAATAAAAATGCTGTTTGACTTATGTCGTTAATCCATTGTGTACTTAGGTAGTGGCAAAAGAGCATTACATTGTGATACATACTAACAGGGAGAGTACTATTTGCTTAATTAATTTATTCTTTACGTGCTGGTTTATCTACTTCTACCGATCGTAGCGTAATGTTACACCGAGTTTGCTTGAGAAACTCTGTCTTGGATTGACCTCTGCCGGGCCTTTTTCCGTCACGATTTGTGGGCTAACTACCGCCCTTAAACCAGATTGGCAGATTGAACTGATCGGCGCATTGAGCCGCAACCTACACGCCGGGGTCCAACGACGTGCGGGGCTTGCTTAATATACCTCAATAGCTTCAGCATCTACACCAAAAAATACTGGGACCACTTGGAGATAGGTTTAGAACAGCCCCATTCACAACCATATTGTGTTATACATAGATACCATTGTGTTATATATTCAACCATATAACCAATGTGTTATACATAGATACTATAATCGACTTCAATAAACGTTATCTAACGGACTTGTCAAACAAAGTCTCCAGTTTTATTATTTTAAATTTGTGGCAAAGGGACACGACCACGCAGAACTTACCATGATCAACTTGGGGATGTTCTAAAGAAAGGTCAGGTCAGAACTAACCGAAAACAATAGGATTGAATGAAAGGTTTAATGACAGTAGAGAAAGATCGTGAGGTATGCAAGGATAGAAGTAAGTCTCTGCCTACCCCGAAGTGAGAAAGGCGTGAGCTTATGCATGTATACATGAGTAGTGACGGTCCGTTTTGATTGGTCTCGTCTTTGACATTTAGGATATGGTTTTTTTGTTTGCAATTAACACATCAAAATTAACAAAGGTGAAAAACTTCGATAACTTCATCGTACGATTGTTTCTTTTGAAACCCGTAAGCAGTCAATGTCTACTTATTCCACCAAATGTATATTTACATAATTAACTAGATAAAGATTCTAATAATAATTACCACTTACTTATCTACTATTGCTAAAAGTTTTTGCCCATCATCAATCATCATATAAAGGCTGCGTAGAAATATCTGATCACAGGCGCTATCTGCAGTCCTTCTTGAGACCTTCAAGATGGTCTTTGTGGATAATGGCATTGTTTTTCTGTAAAGGAACTTACCATCTCTGTCTGTCTCCGATTTGAGAAGCGACAGTTAAAACTCATCAGCTGCTAGGTATAACAACAAAAAAACTCGATATGTCTTCACCTTTGGATTCAGAAATGAGAACTAACAGTATGGACCATATGTTTACTGAACCTTGATTTAATATCCGAGGTAATAAAGAAGAGATGGAAAATATTTTCATTACCCGCACAGGACACGGGACATGACAGTATCAGTTATAATAACTCAGCCCCGCGACTAAACACTGTCGTTTCAAACTTTTTAATATTCTTTCTCTTTACTTTGTTGTGGAGGGACAAGGAATTGTAAAGTATGTTATTTTTTATATTTTAATAATAGAATAATCTTCTGAACAGGTAAATCAATATAGCTTCGGATAGCTAAAGAAACACACTTAAATTCCTATCGAATTAAAAAGTAAAAGACCGTCGTTATTAAACCCAATTTGTTGGACTCGTCGAAACGAGTTACATGAGCCCAAGGACGAGGAGTTTACTAGTACCCACTGGAGAGTTCCACTATCTACCTTCTAGCTCTCTCATCAGATCAGCTTCAATATACCAAATTTATACACATACAATGTCATCCAGACAAGATATACATACAAATATCTAGTTTAGCTTACAAATATAATTATTAATATTCGCAGCCTCTGTCACTTGATATCCTATTAAGCAATCATCCCCATCTTGAAGTTACCTCTCAGCCAAGCGAGGTCTTTACAATACGTATTTGGAAAACTAAAATGAAGTCAGCTATCAGTTTTCATGGAGTCAGCAATGCGTGCGTCATGCAACTGATGTTTGCCAACGTCAATAGGTTACTATAAATGCTTATCATGAGGTGGATAATATGCTTATTGGAAACCTTAATTTTAGAGACATTTTTTTTTATGGTACAGGGGGCAAACGAGCAGACGGGTAACCTGATGGTAAATGACTACCGCCGCCCATGGACACCTCCAACTCAAGAGTAACAAGTGGCAAGGCTGGCAACCCTTTAAGGATGGAGTAGGGGAAAGGGGGGAGGGGTAAGGGAGAGGTAAGGGAAAGGTTAGGGCCTCCGGTAACCTCACTCACTCGGCGAAAAGCAATGAAATCATTGCTTCACTGCCGGTTTTCTGTGAGGCTGTGGTATCACTCCGGTCGAGTTGGCCCATACGTGCCGAAGCATGGCTCACGTTAAAATAAATATATTTCTTTAGAGATTTTAAATTAAGGTGATCAACTTTCAATTATTAATGGGTGTATAATTGCTGTACAAGCTGCAGTCTCCTATTAAACACTAAAATATAATTCAGGGAAATGTTTTAAAGCTGCATGAATACATGTATAATACAGGTGCCATTAATTTATCATTTCATACCTTGCAATTTTTATTTCACGATAATTGATGTAAATCAAACAACTATACTGATATCACCACGCTAATATCAGAATGGCGTGGTTGTCTGTTCACTTTGACTGGACACGCCTCTAAAAGTTAAACCATGTAAAAGGCTCATCAGTCGGCCAATGTTGGCTTGTTGGCTGTATAGAGTTGCGCTTGAAGTTCATTGGAACAAATACTAGTGGAGTGAAAATTCTATAAATATGGGTTTCTGTCGATGAGAAGCGTCGTGCTCGTGAACGAGAGCCGTTGGTTGGGGCTGGTCATTTCCGAACTGCTGTTACTTACATATAGTAGTAGTTAATAGTTTAGAACAATACGTTACATTGTCCTCACATTTAACTTGCGCATAAAAGCAATGTAACCAGAGATTTGTAAAAAACATCTTGAAAAAGAGTGTCAAGTGGAGAAGAACAGGCAAGAAACTTGGAGTTTCTTGCTTGTTCGTTCTCCACTGGACACTCTTTGTTCTTCTCCACTGGATCTACGAATTGGAACAGGCAACTAGCTTCACGACTGACTTAGTCTGACTGACTACTGGTCCTGACAATTCAAAAATACCCATAGTGGTTTAATTGTAATAAATAATTTTGATTTTATTTTGAGAAATGATCGCGATCGTCAGCGTGGCTGGAATATTTTAAAAGGCATAAACAGGCATGTTTTGGTAGTAGAAGAAAGAGTTAACAAGAATGAAACTTTGTATGTAAATGTAGTTTGGATAACAGTAATATAATTTGGTATCTTGGAGTTGATCTGATGATGGAGCCCGGACCGTAGAACTCTGCAGTACTAGTAAACCCCCTTTAACGACTCCAAGAGATTGGGCTTAGTACGGATGGTTAAATGATGGAGCCAGGAGTTGGATAGGAACTCTTTTGTACTTTTTAATTCGGTTCACCATTACAACTTTATTCTGAACTATAATATAATTATCACTCACTTTAACACAGATATGTTAAAGTGAATGATAATTAATTACGAAAAGTTTGTTTGATCGAACTCGTTCAGATATATGTATGTATGTATATTTCAAAATAATAGTCGAGTACCACGTTGTCTCTCTGTATCTGTGTTTGTTTCGTACACTTTTAGGTAAATTTAGAAGAAAAGTCTACCTATTGGTTTTGTCCCAGTTGTCGAGTTTTCCAAAAATTTATTCACAGGAGGTCTAGCTATGATCCGTAGACCCCAAAACAACCGCCAGTTAAAAAGTTTACATATATATGTATGTACCTCAATTTTACCGGCATGATAGAGGTCGCAATTATGCACTGGTTAATTTCAAACTTGGACGACAAATCAACATAGAGGTCGCAATTATACACCGATTGCTTTCAAACTTGGACGACAAATCAACAAGGCAAAAATGAAAGTTAAGTTCGTGAATGGGGGATATTCTATAAAAGGGGAGGACTGGGGGGGCAGATTTAAAAAAAAAAAAAAAACATGAAATCTGCGGGCCCGCTGCGGGCCCGAATTTTTGAGTTTACAAATCATTTCAAAGAAAATGTAGTCTATACCCTTTTTATCGCACACTGATTGTTAGTCGTTAAATAAATTGTTTCCATATAAGTTTTCATATTTTCTAGCATTATATCGAAGCTTTCTATCAACCGTACACACGTGAGGTTGTAATCACTTGTGGGGGCAAATTTAGAAGTGAAAGTGATGGGTCATTTGATGCGAATGTAAGTTTTTTTGTTATGCTTTCACGCCTTAATTACTTAAATACTTAATTCATTATTTAAAAAAAAACATAGCGTATCTTTCATCTAGAAAAAAAGCTACTGTTCCCGATAGATATAGAAATAACATTTACACGAGCAAAGCTGCGGACGAAAGCTAGTCAAATAGGAAGTATTTAGTTCAGTCAGCAACAATATTTCTATTCAACTAAGATGATAATTACAAGCCTAAAAATACAGAGCCCTCCTTTAAGGTAAGCTGTAAGTGATGCCTTTAAACCAACAACACGGTATCATGCGTTGTCAACCCTAAACTATGGTGACTGTGCTGATCAGGAGACAAACAGAAACTTCACTTGTCAGTATTGTTTTTAATTAAACTTTTGCGCTTTTTATACATACTAGAGATGGCCTGGTAGTCTAATTTCGATCATAATACATTAACTTTTACTGTTTTGTATTATATTATTGACCACTATAACTTGAACTAACTTGTATAGACTATCCGTACCATGAAAGGTCGCCATAGTCTGGGCTCCTGTACTGAAATTACTTTTACTTTATGGTTGCTTCCATTCAAATAGTTAATAAATTAAAATTATTTAAGGGGAAAAGTTTATATAAGTAAGTTTATGTACCTATACTATATCAGTGTATATAAACCTTAGTTAATGCTTACCTTTATTTTCCTGTTCTAATTATATTGTAAAGGTAAGGTATGTACCTAGTTTTAAGCATCACATTTTGATTCCTCTCATCTGAAAAACATATTTCTGTCTATTTCTTTTCCACACCATTTGGAAAATAACTGATGGGTATATTTATACCCATCAGTTATTTTGTATCTTATCATTTTTCTCCATTCAACGGTTGCCTGGAAGAAATTGCATTTAGCGTTAAGCCACACTTTAAATATACATATAATTTTTTTAAACCTACTTACTTTAACCTATCTTGTAATACATAGTAGTGTACAATAAAGTTTATTCTATTCTATTTTAAGTCTCATTAGGAAAAATTATCTTGTGTTTATTGACGAAAGCCACCTTCTCAGGCCTGCTTCTGCTAGTGTAACGGACAGCCTTACCCGTTATCCCCAGGCCTGCACTCATGGAGGCCGGAGATCGTTCTGCACTCTTCGGCGCCTGGTGCATCTTCTACGGGATGGGAGAGTACTCTTCCTCTCAAGTACCCTTTCCGCCGCCTCTTTAGTCAACATCACCTCATCGCAAAATGAAGCGGCGAAGATAAACATCTTAAACTTTACCCTTTATAGCATGTTATGTGGACGCCTAACTAAAATTACATTATCTTAGATGTACGAGTATGTATGTATGTTATGATAATCAAATTATGTTAAATAATATATCTACTTTATGTTTATGGAAATGTTATTCGAAATAAAACACCTTTTTTGGCACCTTTTTTGGTTTAGGATCGTCTGGCCATAATTTTAGACATAGTAAAATATCTGGCACTTTTTTTTTTACAACATTTTTTTCTTCATTAATATAGTCCATGGTTTAGGGATAATGTATTATAATTATAAAGAACCTAAGATGAAATTATAAAAAAACTGCGCTGCCTCTATAATAGCAATAAAAATGTCATTTAAAATCAAACTTCAAAATCTCATCTATAAAGATTCGTCATTTTAAAATAATCAGCATATATTTAGATAATATTTGACCTTAAAAAAATATTACAAGAATAAAGCAATACCAAACAAATTAAACTATAATTTATAATTATGACAGAGCTACATAAAGAACTTCATTAAAGTCAACAATAGGTTGTAAAAGTCTACATAAGCCTTCAATAGTTTTATTTGAAACACTGAAGTGAATGCGGCCTATTTTATGTCACGAACTGCAACTCGGACGATTGGCCACAACTTTCCAAAAAGCTATGGAGTGGTGTGAGTGTAAAATATTTACAGGCAAAAAATAGATGCATTTTTTACGGCTCCGTTCCATTATTAAACATATTAATGACAAACTGATGTAACGACGGTAACTCTTAATACACTATTACGAGTGTTTGTACATATTACTTTATTTGAAAGTAAACTATATGACGCATCATCATTAATTATTATTAATATATTCACTTTAATCCTCATCATAGTATACATAATAATTTACAGTCATATCTCGTGCAATTCTATTGAAAGTCAGTAATAAATTACACCAGGAAGCCAATGAAACACAATAACATCGGTTTGCAATTAACTGAGTACCTAACCAAGATTTTAGTAGCTGTCAGTCGCTGCACAATAAAATTCAAATCTTTGCCACCTACCTATATTTTATTTATGAATACCCTCAAAGGTGCTTTATAGGTTTAAGTACAGATGTCAGCTAAAAATTCAGTTTTGATATTACATCACATTATATTTTATTTTTAAGTATTTCAATTTGTTTAGCAGAATACCTCGCACAATTATTCTGAGACTTATTATACTGTAATCCAAATAAGACGTATGATAATGTAGGATCATTACATAAACATGACTTATCTAGATGGTAGTTACTTATTTGTCTAAGTTTTAGCAGACAAAACAAGTATAATTTTTATGCGTCTAACAACAACTCCACACCACGTCTCGCGGTCCACTTCAGTGATGATTCACCGTATGAGTCAGCTACGGAAGCACCTGATGAAATCATGTGCTGAGGCTATTGACCTAGTGCATAGGCCATGCTCTGTTGGCTTACAGGTATGACGGAGAGTCATACGTGTCTGAGAATGCAGGGGCGTGACTGTATGATTGTTGCGTCATTGTATGATTAAAAAATTGCATACATAAATTTTATGTTTAATGACAAAGTTTGAAAGTTTTGAAATATTATTGACAAATATGTACATTTCATCTCACTTAACTAGTTTGATTACCATCAATATTGATACTAGATATATACCGAGTAGACTTGCAACGAATAGTGTATTCGGCCACATGCCGAATACCGAATATTCTGCAGGCTTCCTGGCCGAATAGCCGAATATTCGGCAAAAGTATTTGGCCGTGGCAAGAAACTTTTATCATTTTTGTTTCTTGTTTCTATTTTCCAATGTTATATTATAATGCATCCTGATTCTCGCAATGACCCACCCAAGCGCATGTATCTTCTTTTATGGATGACTACAAGGAGAATTCTGCAGAGAAAGCATCGCCCATATCGTGACATTGAAAGATAAAACTCAGTTGCAACTATTGCCGGCAATTTCAGAAATATTAGTTCTCTGCAACACAAATTTCCACTGCAAATTTTTTATTACTTTATATTTGTATTATACTTTATTTTTATGTATACCTATTTACCTATGTATACCAATTATCAGACTAAAACAAATAAAACATATATATACACACACTCACGCCTTATTGCTGACATCAGACCTTTGTTAGCCCTTCTTGAGTATACTGCCGATCTGGACACTAAGTCATTCGAGGCCTACCCGCAGCGACTCAACCACTCACAGGAGCCACTACCAGAAAACCCTAGTATTCGGGATTCGGCCGAATAGTTACTAGATATTCGATATTTTGCCGAATAGTATGAAAGTAACCGAATAGGCCGAATACAGAACATTTGCCGAATATTCGTTGCAAGCCTAACACCGAGATATATACTACATAGAAATCAGTCGAGTGGAAATGCCTCCATCGAAACATTTTTTTTGTGAAATGTTTCGATGTAGGTAAAGAATACAAAATGGTATTATATATTACATTTATTATTAAATATACTGGGATACTGCCGGGTGCCCTGTACTTGTGTCGGATTAGGAAACTAGACGAGAAGTTTGTCACAAATCCTTTTGTACCATTGTCGTGACAAATACGACCGAGTCGGATAGTGGTCAACCTTATCTTAGGTATAGACAGTGGCGCATACCATACGCACCTTTGACCACTAGATTGCAAGTTGAAGGCATTTGAAAATGCGTTCTAGTCACTATTAATAGCTAATAGAAGATGATATAGAATATTTAGTATAAGGTAAGGTTTATAATTGTAGCCGATAGTAATAAAACAGTATTTGTTATGTAAAAAAAATATTTATTCTACAGAAATGTTTCTTTATTGAATAGTTCATATTTTTAAAGTAATTTTAAAGTACGATTAAATTCTACAAGTGTCCGTCTTGCGGTGTTTAATCATTTCCGCTTACGGCTGCTTCCTGGAAATGGAAAAGAGTGGGAATTAGTAAGTTATGAGAGTAATAAGTGAGAGAGTAGAATGTGAGAAGGAAGTCTTAATATATGTTAGTTTTTAGAAAACAATGTTTTTGTTTCTAGGAAACACAGGATTGTAAAAAGTTATCAAATGTTAATTAAGGATATCATGTAGAGTAAAGAACGTTAATGAATGTTATGTTGCTAAGTAAAGATGTCAAAACACATTGGGTATTTTTATCCTTTTTTCTTCTTTTGATTCTTAATCTTAGGTCACTCTATACTAATATTATAAAGCTGAAGAATTTGTTTGTTTGGTTCAACGCGCTAATCTCAGGGACTACTGGTTCGAATTGAAAAATTATTTCACTGTTGGATAGCCCATTTATTGAGGAAGGTTATAGGCTATTTAACATTGTGCTACTACTAATAGGGGCGGAGCATCAATGGCAAATATTGCAAAAACCGGCTAAATTTACAAAAGCATACGAAGTTGCGCGGGTCAGCTAGTACTTAATTTATACAGTAAATTACTACTCCTATAGAAAAATATACGTGTCTATAAATACAAATGAAACAATTACATGGACCCTATTTAAGGGTCTATAAGGTTAAGGTCAAGGACATGATAAAGGTTTCTACATTTTCTAGAGAATCCGTAAAGTTCAATGTCAATTACCTACAAATAGATAAGTATTTTGTCTTCAAATGTACTTAATACTAGTACTATGTACCACCTACTACATATATTTTGGTTACATCCCTATAGGCACTTACGCTGTTAAAAATCGCGCTATAAATAATGTTTATTTTTAAATTATTTATGGAGAAAGTAGATCATCATTTTGAAACTTTAAAAATGCACTAACTCTTAACTTGCCCTTTGACACGAGTTCAAGCTTTATACTAATAAAAAACAAAATTAAAAAAGTAAGAAAAATCTCAAACAAAACCTCAAAATATTGTCCTATTACATAATCTACAAAGCATTTACAAATGCAATTATTTTATTCTGTTCTATCAAACTCATACTGTGTCAATTTATTTTATGTTAATAATTATAATAATATAATAATTTCTGTTTCAGTATGTCAGTCATTATATAATTTTAAAAGTAAGTAAGTTAACATGTCATAAAAACGGTGTTTATCATTTACATATATTCATGTTTATAATCACAGAATATCATTCGAGAAAAATAAACTAAATAAGAGTTTAAACGCTATTGTTCTAAACTAAAATGCAATTTGAAATGTAACTGACGTACGTTGAGGTACAAAAAGCCATAGAAACGCCCATTCGGTGAGCCTCAAAGCTCGAAACCGGCATGACTCACAAACGATCGGAACGTAACAAATAAAAATGTTTAAAACGGAAAAACAAGTGATGATTTACCAAAAAACCAAGTTAAGAATGCAGGTATACAACCTAGAAACAAACTTCAATGACTTACACTTAAAGCGGTTTTTAGAAACAGTGATGGTAAATTTTAAATTGGTTCAAAACTCTGTGGGTGGTGAATAGGCGGCAGGTTTGCAAACATAGATGGAGTAAAGGAAGGCGGTGCCGAATTCTATACAAATATGGAAGTAACTAAAAGTTGAATAGAAGAAGCGGTAGTAAGTGACCTTTATGTGGAGACAAAGAGCCAAATGGCGGAGGGAAATGTCCCGCTGCGAGGAAAGAAAGGTATAACGTCTTCACTGTTGACCGCTTGAGTATTTAGATGGGATTTTGTACAGGGTTGTCACGTGTGAGTTTGAAATAAAATGTTCAAAATGTCGAGGAATTTAATAGGTAGGTAGGTAGTTCTTCTGTAGTTATGAGATGTGTTATACATTGCATTAATTTTATATTTGATAATAAACACATTATTATCAAGTACTGTTACGTAGAACTTACCTACTTCAGCCACGGAGATTTGTGGTAAATCAAAATAATTATTTTCAGTACTTATTGATATGTTTAGTGGCACAAAGAAAGTGTAATTGGATATTATCTGTAATGTTGTTTTGATGCCATGATGATTACAGAGATGGTTTTTTTCGTCAAAAATCATCACAAAATTAAAAGTAGATCTTTACAAAAATGATACACAAAATTATTTAAATATTCAATATTTTATTACACATTTAAACATATTTTTAACCGACGAAAAAAAAGGAGGTTCTCAATTCGACCGTATTATATATATATATATATATATTTTTTATTACAAGCTTTTATTTAACTTGCAGTGTTTGTATACATATTGTTCGGGTTTAATTTTGCTACTGAATTTTTAAGAAGTTATCCTCAACCGATTATGCTGAAATTTTGCATTTACATGTTTAGATGACAACTAATAAATAATAAAGTAAAAATAACTATCCGGATTCACTATACATATAAAAACTTGTCTATAAAAATGTTTCGTTTTTACTATTCATTTATTATGACTTATGACTAGAGATCGGATATTCGGTTGCATATTTACCTAAAGTTGAGATGTTGGCTATTATGGAAAGCACTTTTTTATCGAAAGAATCCCGCGATTCCAGGAAATTCAAATTTAAATGTACCTATACTCCGTGAGATGTAATAAACCCCAGTTTGACACAAATGACACTTGCTTTGTTACAACGTATAATGGTTGCTTTTCCCTACTTTTACTGTCAGTGATTTTTGACGAAACAAAACAAAAACAACCTTATTACGTTGTAACAAGTGTCAAATCGGACCTATTAAACCCCCGGAAATGTAAGCATTTTGTAAGAGTGCGAGTGAGATGGCAAATTATACTTGCTTGTTCGCAAGTAGCGACGCGACAATACAACTGCATTCGTTAATAAAAATATACTTAGAAGCCGCTTCCATAATTCCGCATCCGATTATCCGATCTCTACTTATGACTTATGACTGAAACTATTAATTTATTTTAGATTTTATATAACCGATAAGTTTTATGCCAACCCTAAGTTTTTCAAGCAACCAATATTTATAGCGTACTGTCTACTAACTTCTTCATTATCAGTAGTACAATGTAAGCAACCATTTTACGGACACTATCCCTTTATTCGTCCATTTCAATATTTTATAGACGTAATTAGTTCCCGTCTGCAGTTTCAAAGCAATTGATTGTCAACTGTAGTTAATTTGGTAAGAGTTCAAAAGAAACGAGTTCTTTTTGTAAATCTTTAGGAAACAATTATATTTTGAGGCAATAATGGGAGACAGTTTGCATAATATTGCGTGTTTTGTTATTTTTAATTCTTTACTCGGGTACTTCTTTTGTTTTTTTTTTAGTTTCTTTTTTGTATTATGGTTGGATACCCGCTACTAATTATCGCATTCTTTATATTTATTCTGTTTAGCGTACTAAGTGATAGGTAATTTTAAATTACGTTACTGTTTCGTACATCCGGCCTATGATGAGCGAGGATTATATGAATCAGCTTCCTGACAAATTGTCCTGTTCGAATTTCAATAAATAAAAAAAAGCATCATTTTTTTTAGTAAACCGTTCAAATTTTTCTTTGTTTAAATACCTATAGTCCTTTACATTTTATCTAAACGATCTTACGACGACGACTTACCAACAATCAGCATTTTATTTTAATTTTAATAGATATACATATTAATTCATTTTATCAAAACCAATTTAAATCCTTTTTAGTGGATAACAGACAGATATTAAAAATAATGTTCAGAAAAAGTAACAAAACACGCTTTAATAGTCCAAATTTAAAAGTAGAATGTCTCCATCATCATCAGACCAATCTAAGTCCAATCTATTGGACACGTCAAACCGAATAATATAAGCCCAAACCCGAGGTATTTACTAGTAGCCACTCTAGGTCTTTAGCTCCATCAGCAGATCAGCTACACGTATGTACATACAAAATTTAATTTCGGTACCACAATTTAAAGTAGGTTAAAATTGTCTTGGTCCCCTCCACGAAATTACAAGAGCTATGGATTGTTGTGAAGCTTGCCACCATTCCTGATCTGACGACCACTACCACTCTGCCAAGAGTGTGACGACGAAGAAGAAGAAAATTGTCTTCCAAGATTTGTTTAATAAAAGCGTGTTAAAAACAGAAATATCCTATCCTAATCTATACTACCAACTACTACTATTTTCTTGTAAAAAAATTTAAATGCCTTTCTTCGACTTTTGATATGTCTGTTGTGATGTGTCTGGATATGGATTAAAATTTAAAAGATATTGTACGGTTAATCAAGTTATTCTGAACTCCTCATATAGCCTTCTTGTAGCCCATTTACTGATGAAGGTTAGATACTGCTACTAAATATCACGATACAAATATACAGGAGGAGAAATTAATAAATAGAAATTTATATTTGAGGAAAATTATAAGCACCTTTAGAAATGGCTAGCTGTGCCCCACGGTTTCACCCGCGTAAGTCCCGATGCTTTGGGAATATCGGAATAAAAGGCCTATGTGTTAATCCAGGTCTTTAGCTATCTACATACCAAGTTTTATCGCAATTGATTCTATAGTTTTTGCGTGAAAGAGCAACAAACATCCTCACAAACTTTCACGTTTATAACATTAGTAGGATTCGTAGTATATCGATAGTAGTCATTGTTTCTGACGTATTAATTTTACGGGTACGGTTACATTTCTTGATATAAGGCGGTACACGTTACTTATATTCAAATGACATTTCACACATTCGATGACAGTTAAATTAGGGTTATTAGACAGGACTACGATCTAAAATGAAATTCGTAGGATTGAAATACCATTGAATTTAGTTTTGTTAGTGGACTTTGTCAGTAGGTACCTAAAGTTACAAGATATTCTAGTTGCTGGGAGAATTATTAATACAAGCCATAATCAGGTGTTATTAAACTTAAAGATTGCTAACATGATTTAACATTTTTTTCTGGCAGTTTGATCTCCAAACTTTTTTTTTATTTGAAACTACAACTACTACTTAAACCATTGCGCTATCCGTGCGACTTAATGCACCTACATGCCGAAATGATGATACAATAACTAACTACATAAACTTGGTTAGGTACGTTACACACTATGGCAGCCATACTGTTGTATCAATCTCTATTGTCCTTAAGGGTAAGAACACAATATTAACAAGTAGATCTATTTTATTAAAAACACGTGTTAAGATTAATTAGAAACCGTGTGCTAGTGCTTGTGTCTTATGTAACATTTTATATTCACGTAAACGCAATATTTTGTTGAATGAGTTGGAGCACAGTAGGCACAATGCTCCTTACTTTTTACTGAATAGAATGTTACAAGAAGAACATTTATTATAACTTTAGTCAGTAAAAAATATAAAAGCTTTAAAAGGGAAAAATTCTTATAATTAAAAATCGAATCTCAAAACAAAATTAATGACAAATATTTTTTTAATATTTGACTAATAAATTTAATTATAAAAAAAATACTAACTAAATATCTTGTAAACCAATTATCACCGACTTTAATGCGCCTAAATTATGATGAATTGTAATAAAAGGTATTCTTCATCTGCTTAGCTTCCTTCTTAGGGTATCTCGGATCCCCTGCAATAGATACTAAAACCCAACGGAGTTTCGTCACCGTGTCTTACATACCACTTTACCCTAACTCCGGTGTAGTGATAACTCGGGTTTCCACGAGTTAAAATAGTTTGAACTGGGTACGAAAAAGTCGTATCCAGTTCAAACAGTTTTTAGAATCAGCATATTAAAGCAGCGGCAGCAACCGAGAAGCGGAGACAAGCAGGTCGCAAGCCAGGCTAAGCTCCACCCGTTTGAAAAGAAGCATTTTTAGATTGACAGGTTTTGAAGCAATAAGAGATTTATGAACACTTACTTAATAACACAAACTTTCGGGTCCATAGATAACAGGAAGCTGTTGAGACTATTTTCACAGTTCATGTAGGCCATACCGAAACCAAGCCCTCCTCCGACAAACATCGGCCATTTTTTGTAACCACGGAAGAAGAAACCGCCCATCATACTGCCTATCAACAGCCCTGTAACTAAAGAAAACAAAGTAATATAAATACTAATGCTAATAAAAAATAAAAGGCCACCTCCTCAAATAATACTTAATTATAAGACGTCGTTAGCGATAGGCAGATACTTACTGACATCCTATAATTGAGTACTTTAAATTTAATGAAATCATTGACAATACGCTTTTTAAGATACGTCACACAGTTTGTTCAACAATTGTTGATAAGTAAACCTGCATTCTGTATCCAAATTCACTATTTACAACAAAAAACTATTCAAAAAATTTAATCAAGGTTTGTTTTTGATGAGCAGATGAGCAGACGGGTCACTTGATGGTAAATCTTCAACACAAACATATACGACAAACATATTATAGGATTTTATATAACTTGTGAAATTTGGTTAGGTACGCTACACACTATGGCAGCTATACTGTTGTATCATTCTCTATTGTCCTTAAGGGTAAGAACACAATATTAACAAGTAGATCTATTTTATTAAAAACACGTGTTAAGATTAATTAGAAACCGTGTGCTAGTGCTTGTGTCTTATGTAACATTTTATATTCACGTAAACGCAATATTTTGTTGAATGAGTTGGAGCACAGTAGGCACAATGCTCCTTACTTTTTACTGAATAAAATGTTACAAGAAGAACATTTATTATAACTTTAATCAGTAAAAAATATAAAAGCTTTAAAAGGGAAAAATTCTTATAATTAAAAATCGAATCTCAAAACAAAATTAATGACAAATATTTTTTTTATAAATTTAATTATTAAAAAAAAAGACTTGTTATACACGTATATTTTTGCAAATATACAGCATGCGTAAAATATTAAGAGGTAAAATTAAATCAGTTTCTAGGTCTGAACTTTTTTTTCGTATGGAAACTCCTACGGGTTATCACCTCACCGGGGCTACTGGTGAAGTGTATGTCGGAATCGAACCGACTAAAACCACACGGTGTTACGTCACAAATGAGTCTATTGCAAAGGACTTTGTATAGGTCTGAATTGCTATGATTATGGGTTTGTGCATAGTATGGTAAAATTGCATTTTATGTATGCTTGGAATACCAAGCATACATAAAATATTAGTGGCATTAAAAATAATAATTTTTAATCCCACGAATATTATAAATGTGAAAGTTTGGATGGATTAATGGATGGATGGATGTTTGTTACTCATTCACGCAAAAACCACTTAACCGATTGCCATGTAACTTGGTATGTAGATAGCTGGAGACCTGGATTAACACATAGGCTACTTTTTATTCCGATATTCTCACGGGACTGGGACATACGCAGGTGAAACCGCGTGGCGCTGCTAGTAAGATAACATACCAAATTTTATAATCTTTAAACAGAAGTGGACTTGATTTTAATCATTGAAAGGCTAATTTGACAAGACAGCATCCGATCTTATACAAAATGAACCAAATATTTTTGCAATTAACAGAGCAAAACGGGGATAGATAACTAACTTGGAAGTAAAATTGAATATCTTACCGATTGCCCAAGATTATTTACTTGAGCTTTATAACTTAATATATTTTTGTTTTTCAGCACCTATGGCTGACATTCAACTTGCCTCGATAAAAAGTGTCTGGCAATGGACAATATGATCCTTAATATGACAAATAAAAAAATAGGCATTCTGTCGGCAGACAGAAGTGAAAACTTAAACGAAGCGACGAACTTAAAACGTCACGTTAGCAGGTTGGTGACATTAATTAATAAGGAGCTGACAAAACTCAATGTTTAGATTAGCGCCCTCTAGTGGATCTATATATGTATTATTAGCGTGACGGTTACGAGTTGTGCTTTTCTCTATAGAAAAAGTGTACAAACGTGCCTAAAGAGTTTTCACTTAAAAACTAAGCAAGTCAATCCTACTTTCCTTCCTCGGTTGGGGATCGCGCGCTTTTGCTCTTTGGTTTAGTCGTTACTAAGAGACCTTGTACCAATAATATATTTAAATGCGATTTTATAATTATGGCCATGTACCATAGAAAAAAAAATGGAAACTTATTTAATTTAAAAGTACAGAATTAAGGTTTTTTTTTAATTAAAAGTAGAACGTAATATTAAAATAAAGAGTGTGGGTTGTTAATATATCATCAACTGCCATTTCAATTAAAAATCATATCCATACTTTACATAAAGTACATTGCTTTATGTTTCAGTTTAGCAGTCGCTTTGCAGCTTACCTGTTGACCAAGTGTCTTCGGCTCACCCAGCTAAACGCATTTGGTCCACTTTACCTTCAAATTATCCAGTATTTTGACTGAACTATATCAGCCAATATCAGATAGAAGTCTCAATCAACATTTTCTGTTTCAGGAGTAAAATGCAATTACAACTTTGATTTTTATCAATTTTTTTGTCTCTTTTTCTCTTTCATTTAGGCTAAGATGAACATATACAAAATAATGTATGTGAGAAAAGCGTAATTTAAAAGGAGAATAATTTAATTTAAGACTTACCAGTTTTAACACCGAAGTCAATGAAGCATGCCGAATATCTTTCTTCAAAGGGTCGTTTATCTGCTGCATTCATCCCTCGCACTAAGTCGCATACAACACCAAGGTTCTATGAAAAGACATTGCTGTTGAAATTAAGAGAAATTAAACAGTTATTTTAATGTCTTTTAAGAATTATTTATCACAAAACACCACAAAACAAATTTTGAACGATGGCATGTTATGTTGACAGGGATTTGGTTGTCTGTGGTATTTTTTTTATGCCAGTTTGTTGAAATGTTGAAATAGTTTTGTTGTATCTGTTGTGTATTTTCTACAATTTTTTAACAGACTTTAGGGAGGAGGTTCTTAATTCAACGTGTTTATATTTTTTTAATACAGGTAGGTAATTTATGACCAAGCAAACTTTTTTACAGAGTAGTCGGACTTCAAACTTTGTCAATACTTTTTTTGTTGAAGGGTACCAGGACGAGTACTAATCGAAATCGAATTGTAGACCAGTAGGAGGATTTTTATAAAGTTTCATAGTAGAGTAAAAATTAATAAAAAATTCAGGAACAAAAAAAAAGTACATACTACTTCTTCACGTATGGCCCGGTTCGACCGGATGGATATCACAACTCACAGAAAACCGGCAGTGAAGCAATGCTTGCATTGCTTTTCGCCGAGTGAGTGATGTTACCGGAGGCCCTAACCCTTCCCTCTCCCTCTCGACCTTCCTCGCCTCCTATTCCCTACTCCCACCTTAAAAGCTGGCAACGCACTTGTGACTCTTGATTTGCAGGTGCTCATGGGCGGCAGTAGTCATTTACCATCAGGTGACCTGTCTGCTCGTTTGCCCTATTACCAAAAAAAATGGTTCTCACTACACCAGCGTAAAATGGATTGGCCAGAGCTTCACAGGCCGGGTGACAAAGCAACCCCTAAGACAGAAGGGCGTTGTGTTTGGCGCGTGCTGGTCTAATCTGCTGGTAGGAGCTGCTTATTTTTTTTTGTGGTTTTAGTCAGTTCCAGTTCGACATAGCCTCCTCTTCCTTGAGGTGGTAGCCGAAGGGGTTTCCACACGTAAAAAGGTACGGTAGCAAAATGTAGGCATATTTAATTGAAAACCCATTGTATTTAGTAGTAACTAGTTTAGTAGTAATATAAGTTCTGCTAATGTTTCCGTACGTTCCTGAGATTAAGATTTAGAATCCCGATTAAACATACAATAATTATTGTAACGAGAATCTATTTAAGTCGAAAAGTGGAAAGGTGACTAGAAATGCGTGGGCCATCGGAACTACTTTTTCATAAAATCAACTGTATTTTTGGTTTTGTATTTCTTCTTTATAATAAACTATTCGATTTTCCAATCCACTTTACGTGACCAGGTTTATTACGAATTCACTCTGTTAGCCACCAGGTAGATTAGAGGGATTATCACTAAGTCCCGAACACAATTAATGAGGTTATTAAGCTTTCAATCTCCAACCAAATGTTAATTTGATAGTGTTGATTAGGTAATTAATTTAATTAGGCTTATATTCGTGTATCTATCTTGCTGTAAAATTAGTTTGCTTAGTATGAAACTTCACGTAAACTGTTTCAGCAGAGACAATACATTGCTTATATATTTCCTTGTAGAAAAGAGCAGCTAATAAAATTGTCTTAAGTTCCTGTTATATGTATTTATGATTATAAAATATCAAATAATATGAATTAAATACCCTTTTAACAACTGTCACTTTGTTAGGCAAAGAAATACAAAAAAAAAACAGTTTCATTCGGAATAATTCAGAGCTCAGATTTCAGCTTCTATATATAAGTTTTCCACAACTCCGTCTCCTGGTTATTATGAGACGGAGTTCTGAAAAACTTATACAAGCCAAGTCCTGAAGAATGAAAGAGTTATACCAGACATGAGTCCAAGGGAAATACAAGGATTATAGGATATTTAATTTCATAGAATTATGTATATATACTGGAATTAACGCGATTATGTATTTATATTCATGTATAATATTGTTTATTTCAGTTTGTATGTATGGATATAAGTTTAATAGTAGTTGTCTACCTCAAATTTCTTGTGTCTCTCAGTCTAAAATGAAATCTGAGAAGGATTATGTTTCTTCTGGTAAGTACAGTCACCAGAGCTCTTTGACAGAAGGAGACGGAGTCAACAGCATTTGTAAGACGCAAGTAGACGCCTGCATCAATGTTTAATATTTAGAGTAGCATGAAACTTGCAGTGTTCGTTTTGGAAGGCGCATTTAACTCTGTAATGATTTAATGAAATAATTAAAAAAAATTGATTGCGGTAGGTAGAGAATAGTTGCAGATTTGAACTGTATCCAGTCCAAAAAGGACTCAGTTCTAATAGCATTTAATGTGGACGCTTGAATTTGATAATATTAAAAGTATAATATAAACCATGGTCTTATTGGTCTTTAATAAAAGTAATAGGTTTTTTTTTCAGGCTACAGCATCATTTATCAGTATTTTTTTTTAACCTAAAAAGTGATAGCATAT
Organism: Callimorpha dominula; assembly: GCA_949752705.1. Taxonomy (NCBI): domain Eukaryota; kingdom Metazoa; phylum Arthropoda; class Insecta; order Lepidoptera; family Erebidae; genus Callimorpha; species Callimorpha dominula. Next base: position 14,753,264 of record OX457011.1, read on the forward strand.
ATTTTCTGTCGCATACGGTCAATGTGACTGAAATAACTTTTTATATAAGAGTTTTGACAGCTTCTGTTTATATAATTTTATAATTCGTAGGGTACCTTTTACTTACCTAGAACAAAAAAGGGAATCCTTATAGGTTTATATTGCAGTTGACCTGTCTGTCTGTTCTTCCTCTTAGAATTATCAAGTTGAATTGAAGAACTGACTTCCAGCATTTAAATCAACGCCACAAAAAGTATGTATGCCTAATATTCTGACACTCCTAAGTAAATCAAAACTTAATAGGGCTCTTTGGTGTTCTTGATCAAGACTTTTTAATTTATCATTTTTGACAGGATTGCAGATTAACTTAATTATTTGAATAATTAATAAACTAGTCATATAATTAGATGATTACAGCATCCTATAATAAATAATAATAATAATTAAAAAAAATATACATACCTATTTAAAAATGTAATTTTTAAGTTTTAAAGTAATAAAGGAAAGAATAATAATAATAACTTCAATAATGAACAGTACTGTATTATTTTTGGCACAATTGTGATGATACAAACCCAATATCTAGATTGACTGTTCAGCCTAAAGCTTAATGTCAGTCGTCTCATAGGAACGCCAAATTTTCTTCAAGAACATTTCCTTTATTTAATAAACAACTGCAACTCCTAAATAGCCCACAACCAAAACAGAACAACAGTCAATTCTGTTAATGTTGAAACGTACTGTACCTATAATACAGTGTGTTCACTAAACAGGCATTCAATCTAAACACAACGCACGTTCAATTTAAACCAAATCACACATAATTGATCCGGACCAAACCAGTAATAGTGATGTTATTTATTCTGATAAATAAAATCAAGTATATAAATAATAAAGGTTTTCGAATGTATCAATAAATATTTAAGAGTAGAATATAGTAGCGCACCTAATCGGTCCAGGTTAATAACTGTTCCATTTATTTTGAGACTTATTTTGTAAACCGATGTTTAAATTAATAGTATAAACCCGATGACTAGGAAATGTTTTTTATTAATACCACGTCTATGATTTTGTTTAACAATATACGACTTTGAGAATATGCTAACACTGTATTTAAGGGTTGTAAACTTTTGTATAAAAATATATAATTTTCCATCTTTATTTAAGACTAGCAGCGCCCCGCGGTTTCACCCGCGTAAGTCCCGAACCCGTGGGTATGTCAGAATAAAAACTATTGCAATCGGTTCAGTAGTTTTGGCGTGAAAGAGTAACTAACATCCATACAGACATACATCCATACATCCTCACAAACTTTCACGTTTATAATATTAGTAGGATTCATTTATAATTTTAGCTGATGTGTATATAACAACATTATAATGTGATCAGTATATTTCTAAAACAATCGCATGCATTGAACCAAATACCAGTTTCACTTCTGATACTTTACAACAGTTCTAAAGCTTTTCATACTGGTCCGTGCTGGCCGTGTGCTTGATTGATATAATAGTTGTACAAAAAACAAATTTTAGATTTATAATACCATATCAAATAAATAACAACTTACGCCCAATCTATTTTTAAATTACCTATAACATACTTAGTAGTAAACAAACTACGAGTATTTCTAAAATTCCCATCCCTAGTAGTAATAGACAAAGGATTTAGTGCTAAACAAGCTGCAAGCCTAATGATTGCCCGGACAGGGATGCCACCGTCCATAATCCTATCTGCATGTCTTATCAAAGCGGCTTCTACGTAACGAAGCAAAATTGACAGCCTTGATTGAATAGGGAATGATTGTCGTTGAAGATGTCATGTGATGTGTTGATTTAACGAAATTTATCAATATTTATTTATTTATGGTCTATTTACAAATTGAATTATGTATTACTTATGTAGGTATATTGTTTGCTGTTGTTATTTAAATGGATTATTTAATTCAGGGAAAAGTGTTTTAGATTTGCAACATTATTTTCCCGTTGAAGACCACCCACCTAGGAGTTAACGTTCACTAATCCAAATAAGCGCGAGTATACAAGATATAGCGAGTATCTCATTTTTAGTACGGATATTAAACCTCAATAACTGCACTAAGCGGTGCAAAGAAAACTATAGCCTTTAAATTTGAGCTTCTGTATCTAGCTTTGGGTCAGTTTTGCCTCTGTGGCAAATTTTAAATATACTTTGCCTCCTGTCAAAATATTGTCGTATTTTATTATGCTAATGTCAAAAGCTTTGACAGTATAATTTGTCTAATTGTCAAATTTGCCTCAAGCTATTTATCAAATATTCAAATAGCTACTTGTTACTGTAACAGAGAAGTTGGTTTTTGCCTTCGAGGCAAATTGTCTTCAAAGTGTATTTAGAAGGGATGATGATATAATTATTTCTATGCTTTTAAGCATTTTGTGAATAAATTAGGATTAGAGATTGGCTTAACGTTTTTAACTTAAGGGGAATCATTAAAAATGTAAAACTACTCACACTATGAGTTTAGTTCTACTAATAAGTACTTAGTAAGTTATGGTCGCTCACTTTCACTGTTTTAAGACAACTTTGCTTTAAGGCAAACAGTCTGTGTCGTAGGATTTTTTACAATCAGCACAAGCATCGGGTACAAAGCTACCCTAAATTCAATACAACCTTTGTTCAGAAGAAGCCTTCCCATTATTGGGTTGATGATGAGTGGCCTGCCCATTCATCCACACCCGCAACGATGACCGTCATCCGTAATAATTCAGGGGTACAAATAAAACAAGCTACAAAATATCCAGATAATACCTTAATTTCGTTACAAAATACCTCTGACAAATCTTATTCATTCGCACAAAATTACGACCAGCAAAATTGCAAGATTTATCTCGTCACTGGATGCTTACGAATGTCCTCATTTGGTTTACGAGGTTCGATACCCGGCTCAGCCACGTTTTATAGTTGTCTTAATTTTATAGCTTCTGATTAGTTTCATCGAGGTATTCGGTTTAATTTAGTTATTTTGCTACAAGGAAATGAGATTGAAGCAGACAGTTCATATGCAAAGTAATATTCTTTAGAAATGTTCAAGAAATATTGGGGATCTTGGATATATTATATAAATAAGATCTTTGACTTTTGTCGTGAATATGTATTCGCTAGGTTAAACAATCAAGAGTAGGTATGAGTTGGAATTCTGTCGTTTCAAAGATCCTTTCAAAATGACAAGTGACAAACCAAACGAATTATTCCTTGCTCTAACTATGACAACATTGTCTAATACAATATGACAAGTGAGAAACGAATTATCCCTTGCTTTAACTATGACAACATTGTCTCATAGAATATGACAAGTGACAAACGAATTAGCCCTTGCTTTAACTATGAAAACATTGTCTCATACAATATGACAAGTGACAAACGAATTAGCCCTTGCTTTAACTATGACAACATTGTCTCATACAATATGACAAGTGACAAACAAATTATCCCTTGCTTTAACTATGACAACATTGTCTCATAGAATATGACAAGTGACAAACGAATTAGCCCTTGTTTTAACTATGACAACATTGTCTAATACAATATGACAAGTGAGAAACGAATTATTCCTTGCTCTAACTATGACAACATTGTCTAATACAATATGACAAGTGAGAAACGAATTATCCCTTGCTTTAACTATGACAACATTGTCTCATAGAATATGACAAGTGACAAACGAATTAGCCCTTACTTTAACTATGACAACATTGTCTCATAGAATATGACAAGTGACAAACGAATTAGCCCTTGCTTTAACTATGACAACATTGTCTCATACAATATGACAAGTGACAAACAAATTATCCCTTGCTTTAACTATGACAACATTCTCTCATACAATATGACAAGTGACAAACGAATTATCCCTTGCTTTGGCTGTGTAGAAAACATTGTCTCATAGGTTAGAGGTGAGACCGTTCAGTTACGTAGTATGGGTCTTTTACCTATATTGTTATCTACAAAACAAATCATCCTAGGACTTTTTTTGCCGTCAAGTATTTGTGTTTGTTTAGTTACCAACCGAGTAGCAGTATCACCTATGAACAATTTTCTAGTGCTCAACCCTCCTCCCATCACTCCTCCAACCCAATTCGCCCTCTCCATTGAGCTCTCGCCACCTCACTATGACTCACCTGTACTACTCATTCTCACTACTCTTATGTAGGTACATCGCTAGCCTGCTTTCTTCCATTCAAGCCGAGATATGCTACGTCCTAACTCTTTCAACTTCCTTTATTTAACTTTTTGATCTGTGAAATCTTTTACTCGTTTAAAAACCTAAAAAACACGGTTTAGTAGCGAACCTTATTAAAAAGTAAAAAACATTTCCACTATCCACCTTCTGACTCCATTATCTGTCCATCGTTATTCCCAATCAGTTGGACTCGTGAAAGCGAATCATATTATGAGCCCAAACTCAAGGGGTTTGCTAGTAGCCACTGAAGAGTTTCACTATCCACTGCATGGCTCCATCATTAGATCAGCTTCACGATCCCAAATTTTAGTATGGTCATCCGAACTATGTATACATGCAAAGTTTTATTATGATAGACCATTAAAAATAGGTTAAAATTTAATTTAAAGCAGGTTGAAATGTGAGATCATAAAAGATAAGGTTTAAAATTTGTCACAATCATCATGTCTTAGTGTTTACAGTACATTTAAGTCTCATTTAGCCACCCACAACACCATCTTTCGACCGCAATCAATCATGCACATTCATTTTGTTGGCTGAGACAGTCCTAATTTAGATTTCTTTGGTACGAATCCCACAACCGTGAAACTAAATGTACCAGTTGATTGTAAACACGTGACAATTCTGTTGTTATGTGTTAAAATTAGCATTGTTTCGACGTCTTTGTTAACGAATTGGTTGGTGTCGATTTTCTTGAGACATATGGTTTTGAACTCTGAACTTTAGTAGTCTGGCATTACTAATTGTAGGGTATTCTTAATGGGTCCTGTTCAAACCTGTTTCAGGAGTTGTTCGAGTGGAAGCAAAAATTGTGGTTAACTATCAAGTCAAACTACATCTTCTTATTAACTGTCGAAATAGTATGCTTTGTAGAATTTTTAAATTAGAATAATTATTTATTAAATTTTGAATACTTAAAGTTTATATATAAAAGAAGTGCAAAAGGCTAAAATTTTTAAAACAATATGTCTGTGTTAAAATTTAAAAATGTGACAACAGCTAAGACAAACGTGAGAACAGCTAAATGAAGCAACACGGTTCAGTATATAGGTGGCCTATCATAGCACGGAAAGTCTAACATTGACAGTTCAACTTATACTGGATAAATATGAATTATGGTCAAATTTTGACCACTGCGATCCCTAGTGTGGATAATTTGTAAAAAAATCTTTCTGTCTTCTAATTCCAATATATCTCAGTATGTTTTTGACTACTGACTTGATGCACTTAAAACAATCTTTTATTCATTTACTTTGATGGGTTTTTCATAAAATTCGTTTTCAAATACTTCACAATATTCATCAAACGAATCAATCATAATTATAATTGGTCCGTTTTCCATACACATCTCTAAATGCATACATAATTACTCATACTCGTAAACGCACCCTAGATGAATTTCATGCAAATTTTGACGATTGTAAAATCTGGAGTGCGCTGTTGTCCCGTGATGAATATGATATATATATATATATATTGTATGTTTATATGTAACACGTCATTTAAACGAAGATATGCCCAGGATCTATTAAAAGGCAGGTTTTAGTATATACTAAGTCTTCGCTTTACAATCGTGTTGTCGTTAAGGTGAATACCATCCATTAACATCAAACATTGTTGATATGACACATTCTTAACATAAATATTTATCTTGGTAGGAGGGATTAAGAAAATATTTACCTTGTTAAGGGATTAACAACATATTTATCTTGTATATGTAATATATTTAGCAGGAATTGGAGGAATTAAAACTAAAATAGCTGTATATTACATTTAGTTTAAGAAATAATTAATGTGTTGTCTGTGTCACGTTGTTTGTTCGCGATGAACTCCTAAATAATGAACCGATTTTAATGAATTTTTACACAAGTGTACAGTTTGGTCCAACTTAAGAGATAGGAAACATTGCTAGTAAAATATAATATATATTATATTTCGTGGACGCTTTTTGACATTTCTTCGCTTTCTTAATTCTGTAGTTGACTTTTCATTTCAAGTGGTATAATATTTAAACGGAGTTAATGACCATTTAAAATACATTATGTATGTCTTAACAATGTTTTATACATACAAAGGTAAAAGAAAAGACGAAATAGCCTCTTGCTAGAGACCATGGTTCTATCCATGGTCCAAAGCAGTGATGGGCAAAAAAGTAATTAGATTAATAATTACAAATTACAGCTACTTTGTAATTAGATACTGAAATACTTTGAATTTGAATTTGGAATACATTGTAGTTCATTTCATTGCACATAAAAAGTAATTCTAATTAAAATGTAATTAAGTACTGTGTAATAACTATGATATATATTACATTTTAATAAAATTATTTTGTAACTCAATCATTAATTGGATTACATAAGTAACTAGCTACGCCCATCACTGGTCCAAAGAGAGCACGTTTGATCTCGCTGTCTCGTTTTGCGTAGACGTAATGTTAGCCATAGAGATAAAAAAAAAGTTAGAATTCCGTATCTAGTAGTGGAAATGTTTTGTAATGCTTACGTGACCATACTCATGTTGAAGAGTTTACAGGCACTATTAAATCAAGTACAACCGCTTACGCTCAGGAGTGCCGTGTTCCTATTTTAAAACTTATTCGTATAAAAAAAAAAGTAGGAAATTTTTTTGGATCGAACGCTCACGGCCTAAATATGTAAACTTTATATTCACAATTTTTACTAACCTTTAAAAAAAAGACAGGGGACAGTTTTAGGCATACCTTTACCTGATCTGTAATCTGAACTTGGCATAAGTGATAGGAAATTACAACCGTGACTCTTAAAGACATGAAATTTCTAAATATTCAAGATTGCATATTGATACATATTTACAATTTATTCCAATAAACATGGCATAAATTGTTACGAGAAATAACAAATATAGATAATAACGTTATTATAACATAAACTTGCTTACCATATTATTCGTTTCTATCTTTAAATACGTTGCATACAATATTAAAATAAAACAAACACAATAAAAACTTATCTTTAACCTAACCTGTAAGATCGACGATAAAAATCGGCCAATTATATAGAATACAAACTGAAAAATACCACCGAAGCATAGAAAAATCAACGTTACCCCAACACCTTAAAGTTGATGTTAGTAGTATAAGTTCCTGGGTGGTAATTTGAAGGGCGCCCTGTGTGCTAAAATGTCCGGATTAGAAGACAAAATGCATTGGTAGTAAATTTTAGTAGTATGCAAATGTGATGTCGTATTGGACAGTAAAATCTAAGCCCTGATGTCAGGCGTGGATGGTAATATTAAACGTGGAGAACATTTTTAAGATCGTAAAATTTTTGATATTTATTAGTCTTCTTTTATAATAATAAGAAACGTGTAAGATGAGATATGTAAGAATAATGCAATAATTTTATTTCATTGTCTTTAAGTATTTGCCCATTTAGTCCAGTTATTTCTTTGTATTTTGAGATGGTAACCAAGTCATTAAATGATTGCCATGCCAAAAGTGTCACTACAATTTCTCTAAAAAGAATTCGGATGATCCTATCTTGCCAGCAGCAAAAAAACACAATAAAAACAAAACGAAATAATCGCTCAATATGTTTATCGAGAGTAACTTTGGAGTTTGTTATATTTTTTGTTTAAATAGTTTAATGAAACTAAAAACAAACAAATTTAGATATTATTTTTTTTATAAAGAATACTAGCAACGTGGGTCACACATTACTAGTATTCTTATTAACCCCTCCAGCTAAGCTATAATGCTTGTGTTAGGAGTGGGTTCACGTCGGTAGTGCACTGGGTGGGGTTCGAACCCGCAACCACTTGATCGCAAGTCCGACGCCTTAGCCATTACGCTACCGCCGCTTTTTTTTATTTTTGTATACATAGTTCTGTATGTTCAAGAGCTGCAATTATATAATTGTGCCTTCCTGCACATTTTATAAAGTTCAAGTTGTATTTTAGGTTAAGTGAAACCAAACTTTTTTGTTTTAATTTAAATCTATGAGCGAAATTCAAAACGTAACAAAAAAGTCTATTTTTATTACGTCAAAATCAAATTGAAAATACAGTTCAGTTCATCAACTGTCAAGTTGTTGAACTTTAGCTTTACAGTTCTAGCCAAAACAACAATGTGCCAACCAATAAAGATGTTAGATAAACTAATACATGTCAACGGGATTAAAAATTTGCTCATAAAACTCGAAGTAGGGATGCGGTAGTTATGTAGGATTTATTTAATGTTTACGACAAGAAGCTTTTGTTACGGGATTTCGTGTAATCTAAGTTGGGTAGTTTATGTGATGCCTATTAGTAATATGTATTAAAGTATTTTGTTTCTATGTAGTACAGTGTCACTATTACTAATTGTGACGTAATGGTATAGTGTAATATTACTGTAATATGTCTATATTCTACTCACAATGATATGTGTTTTATTATAACGAGATTATGTTATGAACTTAATGTAAAGTTCAGTCATATCATACGAATCTTATGTGGTCATCATCATCATCAGCAGCCTATCGCCGTACACTGTAGGTAGGGCAAGGAGTGCCAACTATCCCTATTATGTAGTTTTTAAACATTAATTTGTACAAATAAATAGGACACATTTATTCCATCCATTCAGAAAGGTATGCATGTAATATGTATTTATCGTTTTCAATAAACTGCGCTAAAAATATTATTAAAAAAAACAACTCACAAAAGTATTTTCATTTCTACAATATGTATGTGAATAACGGAAATGAAACAATGAAACTCACAACTATATGTTAATAATAACAGAAATATAATTTTAATTCTATGAAGAAATCAAACAATCCGACAATGCTCGACGCAATGGCAGTTGGCTAGTGGGAATAGTTACTACGTAATAGTACCAGTGTCAACCAACAACTTAACTGACGTGAGTCGAGTTAGGCTCTAGCCATTGAATGACATGTACAGGAAGTGAAGGGATTCGATTGCAGTACATTATATAATTTATTTACTAAGTCATTTGTCATACGCTATATTATTATGTGTGAGAAAACTTATTTGATTTTATAATTCCAGAAAAAAAATTATTCTGTCATTATTTTTCAAAAACATATCACACACAAAAGTAAATAATTATAGGTGGCAACATAAAAATACAATATGCACGTCATATCTTGCCAATTGTCATTGTCATATTACGAGAAGTCCCAAATTAGCCCTCAGGACATAATTATTAGCTGTCACGTTTAAAACCGTCAATTTTGAAATCAAATAACGAACACAAACCTAAAATTTACAAATTAAAAATTAATTTTCTAGTTTCATTGCTCATTCAATACCTTCTATTAACCACAGATGATCAACTGCTGTCAACGTTCAATTAAATAGCGAAATTACTTTATAATTCTAAAAAAATAAAAACAAACTGTAAAGATAAATGTTGTAGTTTGAAAATTGAACACAAGATTTAATTCAAAATAATGATACGTTTATAATAACTACTTTAATATAAGCAGTCAAATAATTTTATTAACGACTCTACGTCTTTCAGGATAAAGAATATAATCGAATGAAAAATCAATTTGTAACTGTAATATTAAAGCGTGTGTTCGCACAATGAAGGTACTCGCTCAGGTGCACAACGAACTAATTAATTGTAAAGCCCGCATTTGATTAAACAAATCAAATGGTTGTATTGTGAGGGGTGAAATGAGAAATCGCTAAGAAATTTCATTCGTCACGTTCGTGTATATTTCCTGTTTTTTGTTAGTGACGCCTCATTATTGTGTGTAGTATCAGTAATTTTTAGAGTGTGAACTTTATAATTAAAACTCTTTACTTCAGTTTAGATACAAGAACTTAAATTATCTTAGAGAAGAATGTAATACTGCACTTTAAGAAAACTGTATTAAAATCTAATTAATATAAAAACAAAATTATGTACTTTCAAAAATGAGATTTATTAAGTTTATACTTCTCACTGTTTTTTGTTGTTTCGTTTACAGTTTAACTGTAATTTTATAAAAAATGTATTAAATGATAATTATATTATAGCTACATCTTTATGTTACATAAAAATTGAGCCCATACGCAGGAGCCAACCTATCACCGGGCTAGAAACATACAATTACAAACAAGAGGCTGACTGTGACTTTGTGATTACATTCAGTAGAAATTAACATAAACCAAGATTACACCTAAAAGGGGTAAAACTTCTATAACAACTTTTTATGTCATTTGTAATTAAAAAACCTTCACTATTGGCCTCGTCTATTCAACACTATGTCTATGTGCCACCCTCGCACAGGTGTCGTCGTTTCACACAACGTCAGAACGCGCTTTTATGATGCCTCGTTTATTATTGTGTCCGGTAATTACTCGCCTTTGCCCATTGGGCAGGGTTATGCAAGTTGGAAGGTAGCTTTAGCTATTAGCTTGTAAATTAACACAATAGATGGTAGGGGCCAGGAATTATACCCATCTATTCACACCAAGATATCATGAAATTAATTTTGACAATCTAAAGCGAACGGCAGCTCTGTCTGACAAAGTTGATCTTTAGTTCCATTCCGTGTCTACTTTTTTACCAAATATCTTTATTGTTTACATGAAAAATAAATGTGTCCTAATGCTAAGTGGTAATCGCAACCTATGTTTACTAACTCAACGAAAAATAATGACTCCAGGTATACATACATATATACGAACATATTATATTTACATCGAGATGACTATAAAAATAACCTTCAGTTCAGCAATAATTATTTTTTCCGGCATGCTACAATTGTTATAATATGGATGTTGCCATAGAGCTGACGATTTTTATATATTTTTTGCTCTAAACTGTCTTATGTTTGTCTAAGTTTCTACCTCTCTTACCAACCTTAAATATTCCGGATCGATGAATGATTTTGGTTCAAAATAACAAAGAAAAATAATATTTTTTTCGATAAATTTTAAAATTCATAAAGGGTTTAATATTTGCAAATATCCGACCTTATGTCATGGATGGAGCAATGATCTGAATGGTTATTTTGGCAAAAACTTACTATTGCATTTTGATTCTCATTAAAGAAAATTATTTGTGCGGTTTAAACGCATGTTAAACACCGAGCAATTTGAATTTCAATGGTGAAAGCTACAGATGTCAGATTAAATTCTTAACTAACTTCCGAAAGTAGGTACATGATATTACATCTATGATTAATTTTGACCGTCATCACTAGAACATTAATTTCGATGCTTCACTAAAACAATAATTTTCTTCCAGTTCCTCAGAGTTAAGCAGTTTCGATACTGTAGCGCTACAAAGCCTTACAAAGGATAAATTCTTTAGAACGATCGGTCAGTGGAATGTATTATATTTAATAAATTACCGAAAAATGGTAAAAGATCGCATTTTCGCCGTGGTAGAGCCATGCTTCGCCACGTATCGACCGGAGTGATGCCACGGCCTCACAGAAAACCGGCAGTGAAGCAATGATTTTATTGCTTTCTGCCGAGTGAATGAGGTTACCGGAGGCCCTAACCCTTCCCTCCTCCCCCCTTCTACCCTCTTCCACCCTTCCCCTATTCCCACCTTAAAGGCCGGCAACGCACTTGTGCCTCTTGTGTTGCAGGTGCCCATGGGCGGCGGTGGTCATTTGCTATGAGATGACTCATCTGCTCGTTTGCATTGTTTTAGATATTGAAGTGTCTGATTTTAGAAAAGAATAAAGCACCTACATAAGACAGTATAAATATCACAAGTAGACAAACGCAATAACTACCAGCACATTTTCTATTAGAAAATTAAATAATTATATTACTAGGACGATTAATATAACGGTGACCTTTTGAAACCCACAAAATCATTATAGTACAATTATATCGCAAATTGATTCTGCCACAAATATAAAATAAATATCTTAACGTAATACAAAATAAAAAAGAATTTCCCCCCTTTAAAAAACCGCAAAACTTTTTATACCCCATGTTAACGTGTGTTCCCACGAATTAAAAAGTAAAAAACTACAAAATGATGATTCATGATTACGCCGTGATAGGGTAAGATAGATACATCACGTTTTTGAAAAAGGAACAGCTTTTTTATTCCATTGAACCGTGGCTTCTGGAAATAGTTTCAATCTCTTGGGACATGTTGCATCTGTAAATGCCAAATGTTATGAGTAGAAAATATACAAAAAAAAAAATTGGGAACAATTGTAAAGTATTTCATGTTTTGCCTTTTTTAAGTACCCATTTATAGACATTTTTGCATTCACAAAAAAATATCAAGCTAATCACATTTTTTTAATTAATAGAACGAACTTTGATATATAAAAGAGTCTAGTAGAGTAGAGACTCAAAAATCTTTTAAAATAAGACGTGGCCAGGAAAAGAGTGAGAACAGAAGTGACGCTTGACAAAGATGTATACAGACGACGGTTGCTCTTGTCAGCAGATCTTAAATGATCTTTATAACCAAAATAAATACTAACTTGCTAGCTCACAACATGTTACTGTTTTTTGGAGATCGCGAAATAGCCCCTAGGTAGATTGGATTATCTAAATTACCCTATCTCACTTCTTCAGCTAAAGCCAAATCATTAATAATACCCATCAGTCAATTAGCCTATTTTAGTCCACTGCTGGACATAGACATACTCTTCCAATTTGTGCCATAGCACCCGGTCCTCCGCCTTCCGCATCCAGTCCCTTCTGCCTTCCTCAGTATAATTCTTAAAATTATCCTCAAAACATACATCAGCTAAAACCTAACACTCATTATGCAACTAAAACAAATTTAATTAATATAAGTTTCCAAAACATTAAGCTTACAACCTTACAACCTGTTTCTAAAAGTAATGATTACATCTAAACAACGCCAAAGTAGCCCCAAATTGATATGGTTTTAATTAAATTAATAGTTAGCCGTGCGATATTAATGACGAGCAACTAAACGAACAAAAAATAATAGATCTAAAAAGATAAAAACAATAATAAAACACTTCCCCTTGATAAGTGCGCCTTACATACGACGAATCAGCCGAATACGTTAAAAAGAAAATATTACTTAAATTATATTGGTGAAAAGAATACACAGCCTTGTTAATGTATTTAGACTGTACATCTTCTAATATTATTGGGGTTAATTTGATTAAACCTGCCATATCAAACTGTATTATGTCAGCTATTTATTTCGGATACAACTTAATTTTAAACAGAGCTAGTTTCAATATTTATCACGTTAGAATTGAAAAGATTTTCAAATTTATGATAAAACCTGTCTTATTCGTTTAACTAAATTAGCATTTTTGTTTTCTTTTTCCACATTTTTATTGCTCTCCAAATCAAACTTTATTTTTATAAAGCAACTGAGCAACTTCACGATTCGTCGTAATTCATCCGCACCGGACCCGCATGATTCAAAGCTGTCGATCACGATAACGGGACACTGGACAATACAGAATACCGTATTACAAAATATACAGATATTAATCACAGTAACACGTGGTTCGTACGGGGAAATTTTGATTAGCTTTCTATTCTTTCTATTATGTATGATACATAACGGTCTATGGGAAAGGAAGACACTGTTTCCTGCATGTCCTGAGTACCTATCAAGATAAGATGTTAGTGATGAATTGGAATCAGTCAGACAGGGGAACAACATCAACTTTACAGAAAACTGCTGTTTTCCATTTTAGCAAACTTTTTGGGAGTGTACAATTCAAACCAAACCATTGGTGTTACGAGGATTTATCCCTATCTGTAAGTTAACAACTATGTGAGCGGAAAGTATGCGAATGACTTTCGACTCAAAATTACCAATAATTTGAAAATGTACACACACACACACACGCACGCACGCACGCACGCACGCACACACGCACGCACGCACGCACGCACGCACGCACACACACACACACACACACACACACACACGAACACGCGCATGCACGTAAACATTACCACACACACGTCTTTATTGGTGACCCTTGCAATGTATTCTATTAGGTTATGACTACTTATTTATGACATAACTTGGACATAACATAAAGTGGAGAGTCCTGGTACCCAGAACTGTTTATTGGCAGTGGTATCCGCCTACTATTGAACCATGGAACCATAGCATATTAGCCATTGAATTTTATTTAACAACTTTTCAATAAAAATAATTGTTTTTTTGTTAAGCATGAAATGCCTGAAATAGTGTATTCATCCATTCCATCATTTTGAGTCCAAAATCATTGGTCTTTTCTGCCCGAAAATTCATCATTTTATAATATTTTTTTGCTTCTAACTGATATCACATTGAGTAAACAGAACATTTTACACAATAAAATTTAATAAATACTGCATACGCCCAAAACTGCAATGTAATCAATCAAACAACATTTAAACATACAATCGGCTGGTATTGACGGCGCCGAACGTTCAAAGTCATTCACCGTACCGCATAAAAAGAATACCTACGCATGTTGCACGTACATTGCGTAGCGCTAAATGAAACTAAGGACTATAATTTTTATGATGAACTGACTTTGTATTGTGTTAAGTATAAACAGAAAAAGGTTATTGTAAGTTAAACTTACACGCTGTATTTTATAATATTTATTTAAGCTGTAGCTATATCATTTCAGACTACCTCCTATCTAACACAAAACACATGTAATCACCTGACAATAACTATTACCATTGTGACATATAATCACCAAAAACGTTACAGCCATTACTAAGTTCAACAATGATAAATAAATAAAACATTATAAGGAGATTATACACGACTGTCACCTGCAATATTTGTATAAGACAGACTGCACGGAGACTTCCCCAATTCCGTTAATTAGCTCCCTTTACATAGTTGGGGAGGAACTGGATTTAAAGACCGGTTTATTTTTTGATAGAAATGTGAAAAAAAAAATTCTTGATATTAAGTAACACTAAGATGAGATAAACTGAGAAGATCTCCGTAATGTAGGATAATTTGCTGCTAAACTGGTTGTGATCCGGGATCGATTCGATTCGGGAACCCCCCCCCCCTTCTCACCCTTTTTTCATGGCCTTCGATGGCTTGGATGGCCACGGATGGTCACAGCCAGATGAAAACAGCAGTAGAGTTACTGGCTCTTTATCAATGTCCAACCTGCTGCTTGGAGTACTGCTACAGCCTGAAGTGCCCTTTCCTTTTATCAGCGACGGTGATATAGATAGAAGACAACGCGTTAATGGGTCTGCCATCAGTAAATATTAATTTGATCCACTTTTTAAACTCAATGTAAGTAACATCTAAATTTAGCCCTTACAGTATCAATAAGCTAAGTACTACGATAACAGACATGCTGCTTTTTTACTGTAACATCTTTAATACTCACCCTATTTATTCAACCCCCGGTAAATTGTATAATACCTTCAAAGAAATATCTGAAACACCCCTAAAATAAACTTCCTAAAATCAATAGCAACATGTCACTGATGAATTACAAAAATAACTTTTACAGTCGTATAAATACATCGATCGTTCTTATTACAAGGACATTAAAGTAAATATTTCAGTGTAAGAAGTACTAACTTGACTAGAATGTCAACTTGTTTTACAAAAATTCATTGACTAACTCTATTAATGATGTCACTCTTATTTTCTAGTCTATAAGGTTGTGTTCAGTATGTTAAGTGTTGAAACAAGTGGTGTTATTTTTTGCATTCGCGGGTAAGAAGGTGTCATTTGCATCAATCCATGTCACATTAGAACATTCTTTGTTTGAGAATAATGGTGTCAGTAAAAATTTAAGTTCGTAATTGGCCCGCGTTTGGAGAATAATTATGTGGACACATAAAATGCTTATGTATAACACTGAAAATATTGTCAATAAATGCACCAATAATGCAAATTATTGGCGTCTAAACTTAAATAATATTTATCCAAATCTTGTGCATCCTCTACTTTATATTTAACAAACTTGTGCCAAAACTTGTGTTTAGTAGTTAGTTAATAGTTTAGTAGTAAAATTCATATTATACATAAAAACACCCAGGTTTGCTCTGAGCGGGATTGAATCCACGACCTCTGATGTAGCAGTCGAATGTTCTGCCTATGGGGGCCGTCTATAAAATGAAATCTGAAATTATCATCATCACCGTGGGCAAGCATAGTCCACTGCTGAAATTACGAACAAATATTATCTGTAGTACAAAGGTAACATGTTATTATATATAAATCCGATTAAGACATAGTTATATTATATAAATTTCAAATTTAAAATACCCCCGACTTATAAATCCCATCAACAAATAGAAAAATGCTGATTTTCTTGAATTCTAGCTAAGAAAATCCTCGATCGGTTCACCTTTCAAACAAAAACGCAATCTGTCCATCCGCTTAGGAGCTATGATGCCACAGACAGATACATAGATACACACATCTTATAACACCACTACTTTTCCGTTGGTTGTTCAAAATCAAAAGTGTCAAGTTAATGCTGCACGGATCGCGCAATGGTTTAATTAAGCGGTCACCTCGCCACTACGCCACGCCGAGTGTTGTGAGTTCGAATCTCACACGGGACAAAATTTTGTGTGATCTACAAATAGTTGTCTCGAGTCTGGGTGTTCTTTGTGTCCGTTGATTGAATGTTCGTAAAGCCCACTGCGACACAGGAATATGCCTAATGCGGGAGTAGTCTTTTTAATAAAGAAGAAAGAAGAATGTTTGAATTATATACTTATGTTTAGCTACATTCTCAAAAATATTAAATTAAAAACAGCAAAACTGCCCTTGACATTCTTATAAATAAACTTTCACTTTTAAGACAAAACAAAAAACAATATCATAACTTAGTACATTTAAAGTTAGTCATTAATAAGTAATGTGTCATCCTTTGTATTCTGACCTCCTTGCTCGTTGGTGTGGGAGATTTTACTCGGAATTAAAACGAGACCTTTGTTACTGAGGAATAGACGGTAATAATTTGTTTTTTTTTGTGACAGGTAAATTGTAATTGATGTGGTTTTTGATATACATAAATATATCATGCTTGTAATAATGATGTTTGACTTTAAGCAACGCTGACATGACCAGACTTTATTAATTTTTAAAGCACTTTGATAGTATGGGGTTCTTTGAGAAAGGAGTGTATAGTTTTTTAAAGGGTTGGCAACGCGAATGTGAGTCTTCTGGTGTTGCAAGCGTCCATAGGTTGCGGTTACTGCTTACTGATGGTAAGTGGTGGGCCGTATGCTTTTTTGCCACCGACGTTAACGACTATTATTGTGGTACCTGTTATTCATAATACGCTTTCATTAGAATATGAGTATTTATATTACTACGTCGAACGTTACGTTTAGGCACACATGTTCACATTAAAGGTTTGTGAAAAATGATATAGAAATCACAATATTTTTCAATTAACTTGACCAAAATGTATAATTACATGGGACACGATTAAAGAATATTACTATTTACACGAAAAAGTCACTACTTTTGGGTACTTGGGTAGACACTAAAAAATGAGCACGATGGCCATCTTGCTCGTTTTCCATGTATTTGGCAACACTATCTTCATTCACTACTATTCTAATTAAAACCGACGATTTTCCAAAATTGAATAATGCGTTCAATTATTCGTTGATCTCTATTTCTGCAGCGTCCGCAAAGTTACTGTCAGAGGTCATCATCATCATCATCATTTCAGCCATAGGACGTCCACTGTTGGACATAGGCCTCCCTTAATGACCTCCAAGAAGACCGGTTGGAAGCGGCCTGCATCCACCTACGTCCTGCCCTGCACTGTCAGAGGTACAAGACATTAATATATATGTGACATTGATAAAGAAAACATCTGAAGTATCAAAAATTGAGGACAAAAAGTTTATTAAAGGCTGATTATCAAAAATATATTAATCATATGTAAAACCTCTTGTCAACTATATATTGAGTTGCTGAAAGCATGTCATTATAATTCGAACAGAGGATCAGTAAACAGGGTTGCCAAATTTAACTGTAAAATCTTATGTCAAATGCTATTCGCATGCTCGAATGTTGTTAGTAAATTTTTCGTTGATCAACGTTTCAGAAACTCGAACTGATTTGACACCACTGTTAACGTGACATCTCTGTTAGTTGAACAATATTTTGACCAACTTTTAGGAAACCGTAAGTCTGCAAGTCTACAACTACTAACTACACTACCAATACAATTAAAGAAAAAGGCAAAAATATTAGATTTTTGGAATAAGTCCTTTTTTATACAAAACTTTTACAAACAAACACGAGCGTTTTATGACAGTTTTAGGATTGGACTTGAACTACAGAAAAGAGAAGTAGGTAAAGGTGACTATTGAAGGGACTTTCTCATAGTAGTTTAAGACTTACAACAATAAGAATACATATATTCTCATACAATATTTACCTCATCAAAGTTTAAAAGCCACACCCAAAACATTAACCCATCCATCAACTGATTCAGAAGCTTCTATTTACGTACCACACTAAATTCCTTAACCAGTAAACAAATGAACATTGTCACCAGAACTAATGTTCACACCGCTGTACAGGAGTTAATTTTTGATTAATTGTCCTTCTGTAACATGTGTTGATGTGGCAACATTTGGTATTAGGATAAATGCTTGAAATGTTTCTTGGATGATGGTAATAAGCTTTAAAAATGGTTTGAGAGTAGCGGGGGTTGAATGAAAAGTGTTTATAATAAATCCATGTAGAAAGTAAGCTGTAGGATTGGTATGCATGAATATGGTTATTTGAATTACTTTGGATATAATACGTAGGTATCTATTTTTTTGGTTCGGTTCCTCAAAAGAAAAAAAGTGTGGGTGTGTGCAATTCACACTCGGCAGAACTGAAACTATCAGAAAAGTAGCATACGGGAGAATGAGAAATAAAATATAAAAACAACACAAATAGTTTACCAATGTTAATAAATAAAATTTTAGATAATTTTTTATATAAAAGTTATTGGTAAAATTAAAAGAGATGTGTTAAATAATTAACATAAATTAATTAAAAAACTAATTTTTAATACGCAAATGCACAAAAATTACACCACGTTGACATTGATATATTTTCTGAAGGCTTGGTAGTACACAGGTTCAAAGACAAAGATTATAGGAAACACTGATACTTGTATTCTATCTCATTCTCTCGCAGGCTAAATTCTATTTATGAATATGTTTGTCTTTTTTCACAGATTTCAGAGGGTCACACATTACTAGAATTCTTGTGTTAGGAGTGGGTTCTCGTCGGTAGTGCACTGGGTGGGGTTCGAACCCCGCAACCACTTGATCGTAAGTCCAACGCCTTAGCCATTACGCTACCGCCGCTTCGATGTTAAAATAAGCTATTTTTTGTCTACTTAATTATCTTACAGCTGTTCCAAAAGACCAGTATCATAAATCAAAGGTACTTTAATATCATCCTAAAACAATAAAAAACTCTTTATTAATCGCTTTCTTTTTCAAAATTGACGGAAATTGAAGAGGTAATTAAACGGTGTAAATTGTAACACCTGATTTTATGTTCGTAATAAAATAAATTAGGCGTAAAAAGGGCTGTTTAAGGTACATGGCCAATACGACCATATGGGCGTGTCAAGTAGAGCATTTGTGAAGATCGATGTAACTGATACATTCTAAATTTGAATATCATTTGAATAATTTTGAAGTGGGTAAGTCGGTGTTCGAATTGGGGAACTTATTATAAAGAACTCCTTTTGGAAATGTGAATTAGGTATTCTTACCCGGTGTAAGAAACACCGTACCGAATCCTTAAATAGTGTATCCAGACCATCACGCTGAGTGAAAGATCATTGGAATTTTCTGCCGGAAAATTCATTTTTTTTTTAGTTTTACGTTTTTTTTTGTTAAAAGTGATATCACAATTAGTAAACAGATCATTTTACCGAAAAAAAATTAATAAATACCGCATACGGCCATAAACTGCAATGTTATCAATCGAACATAATGTCAACATTTTATGCAATCAGCTGGTCTTGACGGCACCAAACGTTTACGGTCATTCACCGTACTGAACAAAAAGTTAAGTTAACTATAGTTATAGTTAGCGCCATTGATACTTAAATTGAAAAATCATTTGGTAATAAGTAATAGGTAAATGAATCACAATTTGTTTTTTGAGAAATGTTTAATTATGTTTATGAAACATAATAATTATAAAAAAATATTGTCAATGTGTTAAAAAAAACATTGAATGTAGACGTTCATTCAAAACTTTCGCGAGTTAGATGCAATCCAAATAAAAAAAATATGGTAGTCATTTTTGAACACGGAATTATTCAAATTCAATTACAATTATTGTCGTGCGAGTGTCCATATGTTCGAGATTTTTGTATCACTAAACGCAACGATATGCTAATGCCGACACTAAACACACGTGGCGATTTCCACGATTTTATTTATGTAGAACATGCAATTCGGTTTTGAAAATACCAAGTAATCATTGTTAAACTTTCGCGATTTTTTTCATAATATATATATGCATAATGTAATTATCATCGCAATTAAATCCTGATATATAAAACTAACAACTAAGTGATAAGTTTAAAAAAATAAACGTTACTTAATTAGGGTAACAGCAACATGTCTGTCTTCTCATTGTCGAAGAGACATGACACGAAATGTGTAATTTACTTTATTCTATACTAGCAACCCACCCGGCTTCGCACGGGTAGCAGAGACATCTTCAACAATCATTATCATATTTCAACCAATTTACACAAAACCTTAACAATTTGCATACCTAAACCTTTCTAATGAATAGCTCTATCTATTAGTGACAATCCGTTTAGTACTTTTTGAGTTTATTGCGAACAGACAGACAGACGCGGCGGGGGACTTTGTTTTAAATTATTATAAAGCTTGGGGGCTTTTCCGGTACCTGGATTATAGGGTAGCTATTTAGAGGAAAATGATTAAAGATTAAACAATCACAACTGTTAACTTTAATGAGCATTAAGGTATTTTTACAACAACATATATTTAAACAATTAAATATCTTGAACAAATTAATATTTCTTAGGCGGACCGTGTGGTCCGCACGGAGTCTGTCACAAACTCCAATAGAAGGAGTATGCAAACAACAATATGTAGTGATATATATCATAATATATATCTGTGGATCAAACCTACAACTGAACGGCAGATTTCAGAAAATGAGAATCTTGAGAGTTAAAGAGTAACAGAAAGAGACAGACTATAACGATATTTATATGTTTTCCATTATCGAAACTGCGACAATACTGTACGGTCACAATTTACAGTGTCGTACGTTAGACTTTAATTTTATAGCGTTAATTTGAAAGTGAAGGACCGAACGCACGTGGATATGTGGGCTCTCTATAATGGATACAACATTTCTTCTAAAGGTAAACTTATATTTTACACTTGAAAGTTTTTATAAACAGTAGTAGTAGTAAGTAGTAGTAAGTTTTTATATCGAAAGAATGACTAAAATTGCTTATTGCTCTTTCTCTCACTAAAATAACAGGAGTGTAGGTACCAGTTCCGTAAATTAATCTCCGCTAATTCATTATTTACCATAATTGTTATTTTTTCCACCTAAATAATTATTAGTATGTTCTTATATCATATCTAATAATATGGGTGAGATAACTTTCTCTAAGTTTTGTGTAAATTTTTACAAGTTTATAATATTACAAAGCCACTTATAAAAATCCTACTCATTATGTAATCTTCGAATGCGACTGTTGTACATTAAAAAACAGTCACTTCTATTTTTAAAATAAACATCACTTAATATATTACATCACGCACTAGTGACTTAAGTGGTAGCCTCGCTAGCCTCTAATATTTGTGTGATTCGTAAAGTCGAATGTGACGATACTTCAACTGCAGAAGTTGCCTTTTCTTTCTCTTTCCTAATTTAATCAAATTAAAATAGAAAATATTTTATTTAGTAACAACATATCAACTATTGTATATTATGACAACATCAAGTTAGAAGAAATTTGCTATTAAGTTTCAAGATTTAGTTTACATGGAAAACCTCTGTTATTTCTTAGGGAATGATGTTGGTGCTTCCACCACTCTGTTTCTTCGCGTGCGCCTTAATTTTGGCAATGAAGTTTCTAAAATGTTTTAGAAGTTTCCAGATTGGTAATATTGGTATATCGTGAGTTATATTTCTGGTACCTGATATGCTTAAATAGCTCAAGATATCAAAAACACGGCCACATCCTACAGTATACCATCATGTTTCTTATCATAAACAAAGAATAAAGTAGTATTTGCCTCAATCCTTTGCGCTAGGTATAGAGATTATTACTTTAAATTCAACTATAATTGTAATATCTATTTTATTAGATTGAATATCTTTGTTATTTATAATGTTTGTTTTTTTAATTTCATCAGTTGTTATTTATTATAGAAAAAGATATATAATATCAGAGTTAAATTTAAGACAGTTTATTATTTTAGTTTTATTATTTGTAGGTTCAATAATACTTTTTACATACTTTCATAAAGATTTGTAAAGTATGAGTATATATAATAGAAAAATATAATAAAACTTTTTGAATCAGAAATTTTATTCAGTCATAATAATTATTTATTTCTTTGTCGGCTACTCTAACCAAATTACAGTTCACGTTACGACGACTTCATTATTATATAGAATTTTTAACAAGAATATTCTCTGACACCATTGCCGATCACCTTTCGCAACATTGTCGCACCTAGCGTCCAGTCACACTAATATTGAAATTTATAACCCTCTATTGTTAGCCAGGCTTTATATTTTATGACTATATTGGTCCAAGTGACACGCACCGATTTTTGCGAAAATTTCTTTGTCAGGTCTAAAGGGCCAATTACTGTTGTGTGTGGTCTAAACGGCCGTAGCTAATTGAGGGTTAACTCAACTTTTTCTGTTAATATTTGGGTGGCATTTTTTTTTAAAGATACGGTTATTATAAAGGTAATATTTGTTGCAGATTTTAAGCGATTGTGGAACGTATCCGCCCATTTCAATTTGTGTTCGAAACATGTCAATTTTTGTACCGTGAATCCGTGATGGAAGACACTGTTTGTGTATACCGAAGCGGAGTTAAAAGAGACATCTTTTCTATTCAATTCACTATTGATTTTTACTATTTTTAAAAAAAATTGCTTTAGTCGGTTACCGACAAAGCAAATAGCTGTTGGTGTTGACGTGTTCTATATTTACATTTTGTATTTGTATATTTATTAATATCTTTCATCGATTTCAGTACCACATTTTTTGAAGGAAATATGTAGTTATATTTATTACTATCTTATCTTAAAATGATTAAACGTGAGCTTTAACCTATTGTTAGAATAAATTGTATTATTCAAGTTTTTTTTTAATTGATTGCGATATGATTTTAGTTGAGCATTTAGTTATCTTTTACAAATTTTGTAAGTTATCCAACTTAGATTTGAAAACAAAGTAACCGGCTTACCTTTTGCCTTTCTATCAGCGGGCTGATCTCATGTGCTGTTATAGGTAGACAGTTGAAATTATCGCAGACTATGTATTTTTATTGATGATGTCTGTCTGTTCGCTATAAATTAAAAAACTAGATACTGAATGGATTTTCATGCGGTTGTCACCAATAGACAGAGTCACAACAACAAATTTACACAAAACGTTAACAAATTGTACACCTAAACTTTCCTCATGAATCACAATTTCTATTGATGAAAACCGCATGAAAATCTGTTCTGTGATTTTTCAGTTTATCGCGAACAGATAGACAGACAGACAGACAGACGCGGCGGGGGACTTTGTTTTATAATATGTAGTGATTAACATGGATACCACTCACGAAAGTTTTTATTCGAATATTAAGGAAAATACAATAAAACGCGATTTGTTCGCCGTTTTTGCTCGATTTTACTAATTGCTGTTCTCCTTCAAGAAGTCAAGTACTAGACACATGATATTTTCAAAGAGTGGGTAATACTATAGCTGCTATAAGAAGAAATAACGAAAACAAAGTAAAAAATTACAGGGAGTATACAACAACAGTAGGCTAGTTTTAAACTTGTGAACAGTAGGCAAATGTAACACTTTGCTCTACGGTCCCCCTTTTTGAAATAGGTACATAGCTACTTTCATTTAAAAGCTCAGATATAAATTAAGCACAATATAATATTTATTTCGCATCATCACTCCCCACTCATTCAAGTAACTGTGATGAATTAGCCCCAGGATTATGAAGACTAATTCTGCCAAAGTGAATTTTTGGGGTTCCGTAAGTATGCGGAAGAAAAATGATTCGGCCGCTGACTTTGCAATACGGTAATGTAAATGGTATAATCGAATGAGACGCGAAGTTATTGGTTGAGAAAAATGTTACGATTTATTTGATGGTGGCTCTAATACAGCACAATACATATTATTATATGACGGAGAAACAGGTTCGGTTAAGGCACAAAAAGAATGTAAATAATATTAAGGTGTAAGTAAACTATTATTCGATCATGAATGGCTATTTATTTATCAATACACTAAAATAATTCTTAGTAAATGAGTAAAACTAAGTCTAGGTATGTAAAAAAGTGACATGGTATGAAATGTGTTTTACAGAATTCTGTAAAACACATTTCATACCATAGACTACATACCTAGACTTAGCTTGCCAGACAATGGCTAAAATCTTCTACAGGATAACACCAGTAATGCTCATTTGATTAAACTAACGTTGACCAGTAGGCCACTTAGAACGGGTATAATGGACCACACCCTCAATAAATATATTTTTTTATGAATTTTAATGCCATATCTGTTGAAGTATCAATAAGCATGACTTTATTTATGATTGATAGCTACCACCAGAATATAAACGAGTCAAGAAAACGTATATTCATGGAAACTTTTTACTCACTAGTTCCGCGATTTTATTATATGACTTTCTATCACACATAATCCTGGTATAACGGTATGATGAATCTCAATATTTCACTATTCGCCCCCTCTGATGGTGGAAATGTGCTATCATGGTGACGAGGAATATAACATTTGGTATCTATCCATCGGTATTAAGCTGCAATGTGTTGAAGACACACTGAGAGAAAGAATATTTCAAAATTCTTAGAGATTCATTAATCTACACTATTACTATAATAAAGCTGAAGTGTTTGTTGTTTTGGTGCAACATGCTAGTTTGTAGAAGTATAGGTAAGTCGAGTTTGAAAAATAAGTTGAAACAGTAACAGCGGGTGCAACAGCGGGTGCAACATCGGCTGCAACAGCGGTGAACGGCTGGGATTATGTCATAGAAGTTTGTCTTAACTCTAGTTTAAGTACTACTCGCATATTTATATAATTTAAAATTATTAATGTCTTGATTATGGTAGTTTATAAATTACTGTAAAATTCATAGGTCATCATAATCATTTATAATCTAGCATGCTATAAGTGTGTTTGTCACCTTATTTATAACATAAAAATCGATAATTAGATCACATCCCAAATAACTCGACTTTTTCTAAACTAAGTAAGCACATATTAATTGTTATTGAAATAATAAACATATAAACAATATCCAACATAGAAATTGAGTAGTGTATCATGCTTGAAACTCCTCTGAGTGTGTCTCCCACTGGCACTAGTCACCATTTACAATAGATTTACTTTTAAAGTTCAAACATTCAACTCAACAACCAGCCGAGGGTGAAATATGGGGTGATGGTTCACAAACACTATTTGCGGATTTAAATAGTAATGTAAAATCCGGATTTTAAGTTTCGGTTTTTAAATTCCACGTCGGGTGATTGGGGGGTTAAGTGATCCGTTAAATAGAGCACATGTGTGATTTTTATTTTTTTAGAGGCTTATGCTATTAGTGTCTGATTTTTGTTATCATGCACTTAAGTTTAAATAAATAAAGTTGTAAGTCATTCAGAACAAAAATAACAGTGCACTTGTGTAGATACGTAGGCTTTCAAACTGTAAATTACAGTCGCGTAAATATGATATTTTTTTCTAACGGATCAATTCCTCAGTATGGTAGTACTAATTGTTTTCTGGCAAACGAGCAGACGGGTCACCTGATGGTAAATGACTATCGCCGCCCACCTGGGCTGGGCACCTGCAACTGAAGAGTCACAAGTGCGTTGCCAGGCCTTTAAGGTGGGAGTAGAGGAAGGGTGGAAGGGGGAGCGGGAGGGACGGGTGGAAGTGTGGAGGGACGGACGTCGGGGTCACCACTGTGGAGGGACGGGTCTTATGTCCCTCCAACACAAAGGGAGGATCCTCCGACCAGGCGAGGTTATCATGCCTGGCGGGCCGCGGCCCAACGGTTGATGTTGGGAAGTTGTATATATACTAATCGGCGCGAGAACTCTCATAGCGCGATGCAGGATTAGTAGGTTGTAGATGTTTCTTGTTGCTGTATGTGGAAGTCGCCACAGAAGATAGGGGGGGGGGAGGGAAGGGTTAGGGCCTCTGGTAACCTCACTCACTCGGCGAAAAGCAATGCAAACATTGCTTTACTGCCGGTTTTCTGTTAGGCCGTGGCATCACTCCGGTCGAGCCAGTCCATATCCATTCTCTGCATTGATTTCTAAAGTAGAAAAATTCGTCTTGTAGTGGCGTATTCCTGAGTTTTGCATTCAACTCGCGCGAGTACTATAGGTACTCTTGATTGCACATCATTAATAGGATACAATTACGGTAAATGACATTGAATAACAGTAGTACAATGGGCGTCATTATCGCAGTCTGTAATCTCTTACAGACAATCTTTGAATGGACTATACTGTTAAAATAGGTCATTTGTGGTGCACTAGAAAAGAAGAAATAGAAGTGGTGCACTAGAAAAGAAGAATAACTAATTTGAATTCGAATTAACACATTTGAAATTTCGAATCGAATTTCAAATCGCATAAAAGCCTCTTTCCAAGTTACGACCTTCAAACCTTCAAGAAAAGAGCGTACTATCTTACCTACCGTACCCTTCCCTCCGTCCTCCCTACTTCCACTCTTCCCCTACCCCCACCTCAAATAAAGGCAACGCATACACAAAGTTGTAGGTGTCCATGGGCGGCGGTAGTCACTTACCATCAGGTGACCCGTCTGTTCAATATACCATAAAAAAGTGTGCAATTCCATCTTCTGTGACTACGTAATTAATATTTTTAGCAGAATGTATGTTAAGGAAACAGCGTTATTGCTTCTAGCGATTACGACAGTTACGTTTGAAGAAATTAAACCGTTTAAAGTCTGAAAATTTCGTAGAATTATTCAAAAGTAATTGGCTTGGCCCGACTTCGACGAAATTTGTTAGTAATACTTGTGTACCTTCATCGACAAATGTTTTTATTTTATTTGGAATTCTTTTAAAGTGATTGATAGTCAATAATAATTGGATTTAGTTCTCAGAGTTTTGGAAATTGACTTAGTAGAAAACTTTCTTATAAAATAAATATGAAAATTAGGTATTGAGGGACACCCTCTCAATACTTAATTTACGAGTAATTGCCAAAAATTCCTTTTGCTCTTTAAGTTACCCGTCACCCAAACAATTTTTTTTATTGGGTAAATGAAAAGGCGTTTGTTTTCCATGTCACCTATCCAAGAGAAACCTATTTACTCTAACAATAAATAATAGTTAAAAGAAACTAAAAATCACGCTTAAATAGAAAACCAAACTAAAAAGTTGTAAAAAATTATCAATAAATTTAAAATAAGAATAATGTACAAAAAAAATATATTTTATTGTAAAAAGCCTGGGGTGCTTGATGTCAATTGTTATAAATAATTACTGACAGAGAGAGTATAAGTAGAGTAGTTATGAAAATATCTTAAAACTATTTATTATTATAAATTAATTGTTTTTAATTTTTAGTAAGTACCTACTTTAGTAGTTACTTGGCGCAAGACACTACTGTGTCTTCGGATATAAAAAATCGCTAATCTTGAACATCCTGATCAGGATAGTGAACAAACTATTTAAATTATTGCATTATGATCGCTTCTTGATAAGGGTGCAAATTAATTCAAATTTATCCAACGTTTTGAAGGGGGTGCAAATCACGTTCATAGTTTCCGTTACCCACATGTATAACAAGCCAATAAAAACGTGTTAAAAAAGGATGTATGTTTATCCGTGGTCTAGCACTTATGGTACCTACAAGAAAGTATTATTTTTACCGGAAAGGACGATTGCCAGAGGTAGATGTGGGGCTGGCAACGCGTGATTAACGCATGTTTATAAGGCGCCTTTAAAAACTCCGAACGTGTGGTGGTTACCGCTTACGGCTTTACTTAAACAAAAACTATTCACCTATGACCCTCTGACTTATAATCTTAATTCAATAATAACTGCACACATCACTTGTCCAATCCGCGCAACAAAATTAATTGTAATCGACGAGGCTCGGCCAACAGATGGCGTTGCACGCCAAATTACCGTAAGTAATCTGTAATGAGCTCACCTGTTACTATGACGTTGAAATATTTCGGTAGTATAAGGGTTGGTTTAATAAATAAGTACAAAGGGTGAATTATGGCTCTGACGGTTTATCTAGACGGCTTAGTTTTGGTTCAGTGACCATAATTTAGTAAGCAGAAAATAAATGATTTACTTTTTTACCGTCCTAGGTACAAAACAATTCAAAAGTATGTGCAAACATTGAAAAAATATATTAATGTTATATAATATAGCTAGCAATGTACCACTTCTGAACTTTACATGCATTCAGATTTACTACATTTTGTGTCATTTACAGAATGTAAGACATAAAGAAAGCAAAATTGCAAAGAAAACTAACGGCCATTCTTTTTCAGTTACCATTATACTATGCTTAAGTTTTAAAGTTATAGTAATCCATGAGATAACGTACATGGTGGCTGTTGAGTACGCAAGTAAATTTAGTAAAATGACAATGAATGTTTAAACCATTCTACCGTGCCAACTATAACTACCTCATCTGACATTCTTTTCGAAAAAGAAAAAGTGAGATAGAGGAGATTCCGTTTGGTATAATGCTAGGTTATAATGCTATAATATATAATGAATCACTACATATTATAAAACAAAGTCCCCCGCTGCGTCTGTCTGTCTGTCTGTTCGCGATAAACTGAAGAACTACTGAATGGATTTTCATGCGGTTTTTACTAATAGACAGAGTGGTTCACGAGGAAGGTTTAGGTGTATCATTAGTACCCGTGCGAAGCTGGGGCGGGTTGCTAGTTACTTATATTTCGTATCAACCATTGAAGATAGGTTTGATCTAGGCAAAACTTTTTTGTATTTTTTTTTTTAATTTGACGTAATTAGCATGAGGCGACAGTTTACAGTTGCCTCACACTAATTAGGCCAAATAAAAAAGAAATTTTTGCACAGATCAAAGTGATTGAAAGAACTGTTTTACATTCCATCTTAATGCATGTTTTATTGTGTGAACCAAGATTGGTACGTCATTATCCAAACTAGAAAAAAATATAAAGATGTGGTCAGATCCTGTCAAACCACGTTTCGTATTCTGAAAAGACTACTATAATTGATGTTCCTGTAGTTTTAATATTTCGTTTCTAATATTGTTTGCAAAGAAATCACCATGTTGCGTTAAGTAAACCCGCACTTTCCTTTTACAAATTACCTTTGGTCTTAAAAAAGTAACTTACTTTTCACTTCATACAAATTTCCCCATCTTCTTTATTTGATATTGAGATACTAGTTCAGCTGATTTTTTCATCATTATTATAATACAAAATCCCTTGAATATGCAGATATTATTATATTTTATCTGTTTTATATCTTGCGTACAGATCATGCCTCAAAAATCCTGATAATCACTGATCATGCATCACAAAAGGCATCTGTAATAATCATTGCACATAATAAACTAAGATTACAAGACAGTGCACAACACTCATTATGCTAATGCTTAACCATTAAAATAATACGTCTAACACTACAATTGTACTAACTACTAACGGAGTTAACATATTTCCATAATTTACCATCAGCAATCATGTGTGGCAACCTTCAAAAACCGAATCATTTATTACACTTCCGTAGAAAATAATAATAAACAACAAAAAAGAACAAACAGAAAATTACAAACCATTTGACATATGACACCGCGAATATTCAAATTAATGCATTATCGATATGAACAAAGGTGCACTTGACTGGAAAAAGGGAGTTTTTATGACACCTACGTGCTGTACACACTTTACTCTCACCTCCCATTTTGCAGCCACAGCGTATAAAACAAAAGAGGAAGACATTGGAATAAATACAATTGCGTTAAAAATATGTTCAATATTTTTTAGGCTACGGTGTGTTTAAAAGGGGAGGTGCGGCAAATATGTGCATACAGGTTATGACATGTAATTCAAGCGTAAATCAAATTTGACCGGTGGGCGTGCTCAGTTGTCTTGCGCATATGTCGATGTTTCTACGCGATGATTGTTACATTTCTGAGTGCTTTCGTGTGTAGGAAGTTATGCTTCGTTCGTGATGAATGGGTGTAAAGTAGGGAGAGACAGACGGTTTAATAGATGCTTAATGTACTCTTATTGCGTCAAATTTTGTGCTGGAAGTATATTGTTTCGATTGTGGAAATAAATTTGATTAATATATCTTGATCTAATATAATTTTTTATGTTTAGGTTATTTATTTTACA
This sequence comes from Callimorpha dominula, assembly GCA_949752705.1. Taxonomy (NCBI): domain Eukaryota; kingdom Metazoa; phylum Arthropoda; class Insecta; order Lepidoptera; family Erebidae; genus Callimorpha; species Callimorpha dominula. The sequence continues at coordinate 14,784,052 of OX457011.1, forward strand.
TACAATGAGGTGTAATCAACAATTTGTAGTTTTATTTTTCATAAGAGAATTCTTTGACATTTATGTTCGACAATGTACAAAAAGCGAAAAAAACTGAATGGACGGGTTTAGTACCTGATTTGGAAATCATCTCCAACCACTTACTATCATCATGTAATTATATTAATAATATAACATTTTTGGAAATATTGCGGAACCAGATGTTATGCTCGCATTAGAGCCGCTAGAGTTGCGCAACACAATGCAATTAACAAGAGTCAAAGTCAGCCTGTGACTAGCGCCAGCGCAGGGCCAGCGCAACTTGGTCGAAACTTCAGGCAATTCAAAGGTATGGAACACCTATTACGTTCCGTTAATTTCTGTACATATGCATAATTATATCATAGCACGCTAAAGAATAAAAGTTAGTACAATTAACAAAATCAAGTTGTAAATTAATTTTACAGAATTTAGTTCTGCAAGAACATTTTTCGCTGAAATGAAATGAAATTTTGTATATTCATTGTCACGGCTACTAAGAAGGAGATACAGTACCTTTCATAATTTAAAAAAATGACTGTTCCCAAGGATAAACAAAAATGAAAGCGAAGCAGCGGATAAAAGCTAGTTTATTATAAAAATATTCAAATTTGTACAAAATAAATGACATTTTCAAAAATATAATACCTTTATTATTATTTTTATGTACAATCAAACAACGTTCTTTAAAAAATAACAAACTTTTTTGTAAGTTTGTAAATCGGCAAAAACCTCCTGTACAACACTGTACTGCATTCCCATATCATGTAAGCAATGAATAAAACAAAGTCTTCAGAGCAATACACCTTTATTAAAAAATCATACATTTATATGTTCCGCAGTGAAACGACACCATATCGCGATTTAATAATTTCCAAAGCGCCATCTATCGGGTTTTTAAACAACTTATTTACAGTAGACACACAAAACAATCTTTACAGACTGAACACCTCCAATTAAAAGGTTGGACGTTATCAAGTTAGACTGCAATTGACCTGAGCATACGCTGAAATTGCTTTTCTGAGTAAAAGCTTTGTTTGAAACGTAACAAATAAAAAACAACTGCTAAAATCCACAGAGATTGAATAGAGATAAACTTGATTGTAGGGGTGAAAGCGGTTAATGTGGTACACCTAATTATTTGCACGGTCTAATTATATGTGGTAATTTTATTCAAAAACCTTATGGTAACTTTTGAGCTCTAGGAACAGAATAATTAAAGGTAATATGTTGTTTTAGTTATTTCGTGAATAATATTTTCGTTTTAATCGACGTCAAGAATAGGAAGAGGTTTAATGTTCGGCTGTATGTAATTTTTGTTTATGTATGTTCACCGACATTGCCGTCACCTATGGACAGATTTCAAAAATTCTTTTTTTGTTTGAAAGGGTATGCTATTAGTGGTAGTGGTAGTTAACCGTGTTATCAAATCAGTATCAATCAGAGAAACGTACAAATCTATGATATAATATTCGAGTGGCGTTTGACATAAGATTTTGCAGTTAAATAAATTTGACATTTGACATAAGGCAGACAACGCACTTGTGGCTCTTGAAATGCAGGTGTCCCTGGATGACGGTAGTCTCAGGTGAAGTACCTAATCATGCTTTCAGCAACTCAATACAATATATAATTGACAAGAGATCTGACATATGATTAGTTAATTTTTGCGTTGATTAGCCTTTGCAAAATACGGGCGTTAGTCTGATCGTGGTATTTGTTTAACTCAGTCCTTGAGTACTTAGTACTTGAGTATTTTTAAACGCGTTAAAATCCGTTCTCAAAAAAATATGATATTTTGTTACTTAAACAAATAAAGGTACCTTCCTACCTATTACTTAACATATTATTATCATAAGCTACTTAACAAAAAAGACGCCATACTCAACCCAAATTAATCCGAACTTCAAAGTATTATCTACTAAACAACTTATTAAGTCGGCTCCTATTTTACGGTTACATTGCAGGCCACAAAACACCACCCCTGCACACCTGCACGTTCCCTTCGAACTTGGACAATATGCGGCTATACCGCCACTTGCATCGTAGTTTGAACAAGAGAATAGGGTGCACTGTTTTAGAATTTTAAATTTTACGTCATACACTGTATCCCTGGGGTTGGCAACATTAAACGCCCACATTTTAACTATTGTTTTAAAGATAAGTCTATGTAGAAAACTAAAAAGTTGCTTTTAATCGTTTCTATTATGTAGTTTATAAAGTTCAATTTGATAGTAAATTATGTAATAGTAAATACATCATTGCTAGGAATAGTTTGTACGAAAATTTTTGGTGATCAAAAGATTCCCCAATTTTAGCCGTATGGTGTTTACTCACCCCAAACGTCAATAATAATGAAGAATTATTGTTTTTGTGACGTCACACTCCAGTGTTTTGTTTAAGGATTTCCTTTTTATAAGTCTTTACGGTCTTTGAGCGGACACGTTTGCACTTGTCCCTTATTTTTGTAGGTGTCAGTTTTTGGTATCAAGTGTATGGATTTCCAACAAACGATATCGTATTCTGTGCCGGATGAAATACGTACTATTTCCATTCGTAGTAAAATGTTTGAATTAAACTTTGAGGTCTGTAATTTTTCACTTTTGAACTCCAGTACCCTTTTAAAGTTATCGGTACGTGTTAATTGTGTAGTCATTTTAGTTTACGAAACTAACGAAAATGCTTTTTTTTTTAAAGTTAATTTGTTTTGTTTTTATAAAGTCACGTAGTTGCAGTCAGCGCCCGGCGGTCAGCATCTGGCTCTTTGCATTTTGTTTAAAAGTTTGAAATGTTTGATTTATAGTCTAAAAAAAATCCAAATACTATTAGTATGTAAATGATGTTAAAAATTAATTGAACGTAAAGAAACTATTATTTAAAGTTCAGGCATCAATACAAGCATTGCTCCACTGCCTGATTGCTGTAAGTCCGTGGTATCACTCCGGTCGAGTCGTGCCGAAGCATGGCTCTCCCACGATTAAAATCGTGCATCGTATCGTGCACATAACTGTATGAGCTTAAAAACAATTATTATTTTTTACATTACAAACAGACACTTTAATTTTATTTGTAGTATTCGTATTAAATAATAAAAATAAAAAATTACAATGTTTTGTAATGTTTAAAGATCACGTCAGACACGTCTTGCGTTACTTATTTACAGGCAGTTATTGCGAACGAATGTTTTTTTAACCTAAAATAAATAAATAAACATTATACAACGACGGTGGTAAACAAGCATACCCCGATTGTAAACGGTTACCGTAGGCTTCCAATTCAAGAGGACTCGCAAGCGCATTGCCGACCCTTTAAAAACCTATAGGAATACACTCCTTCCTTGAAGAACCCTGTAGAATGCTGTAGTCCCTCGGAAAATTCCTCGGCAATCAGCTCCGGCATTCCACAGCCAGAGCGTTCGCGGGAGGAAATGTCTCTGAAAGCGTACTGTACCCAACCATTTAGGTTACAAGGTATGAGGATTAATACCCTTTTTTTTTTTTTTTGTGCTTGTGGAAACCCCCTCGGGCCGTCACCCCACCGGGGTTTTCGGTGGGGCGGTGTGTCGGAATCGAACCGACTAAAACCACACGGTGTGCCGTACTGCGCCTTAAATAGGAGGGATCCGGGAACAGCTTTTATTAAGACATCCGGAACCCTCCTAGCCCCTGCCCGCAAAGCGCGGGCACCACCTTCTTGTAAAAACCTCTCAATTAGGCGACGTCCAGGTACACTCGGACGCTGCCTACTCGCGGGGGAGGATTAATACCCTGCCGGAAAAAGTAGGTAGGTCCCTCATCTATATTAATAATTCGGTCAAGGGGTACATTAGACTCGATTGAAACCTTACCTGAATAATAAAACAAAAAAATAATGATTTCGAGTCGACAACATATATCTAATTATATAAATTCGGAATGTCGAGTATTATGTTAAATTCTAATGGTGCAAATGGCAGTCGCCATATTGGCCACTCGGATGCCATCTTGAGTTCGTTAAGGCCGATTGACACGTGTATTATGAGGCCCATTTCACCCGAGCGAAGCCGTGTTTTCATCTAGTATTGTAATAATTTTATTATTTAACTTTGTTGCTTTATTTCTAAATACTTCCGCCAACCGTCATTACATCACCTATATTTCTAATTTTTGTAAGGCCACTGAAAATTTCCTAAAGCTAAAACACGATAACCATGAGCCCGACCCAATAATCAAAGGACCTCACGAATGCAGGCAAATTTACCACGAAACTTACGAGGAAATCTACATGTGTCGTTACTCAACAATCCAAGAACATAATAGATATCGTCGCGCCTACAATGATACGACAACTTATAAGAAACGGTACGTATATAAAATACACAAAGATATGTTCTATGAGACACTGTCCGAGCATTATTTGGCATGACTAGTAAAACTGTACCCCTGACGAATAAATCATTGCTAATACGATTTACTTCAACATATTTCAGCCACAGGAAACGGGGATGGAATATGAGTTTATATGAGTATGAACGATGCGATGCTTTTATGGAGAAAATTGTTTATTTCTTCGGATAGTTTGGTAGGAAGTAGCATACAAGCTTAAATTTTTGCCTATTCTCAGACTAGAATACCGATATTATCTTACGAATTTTGTACAGGCAAATGTTTGTGAGGATGGATAGTGTGAGCATGAATGGATGGATATTTTTTACTCTTTTATGCAAAAACGGTTGAACGGTTCTGGATAAAATATGGCACAGACATAGATGATAGTCCGGAATAGCACATAGGCCTTTTTATCCGTGGGATAGAAAAAAAAATCATAATTTCACAGTAGCCAGTACTTTATAGCCATAACTTTATCGAGTGACAGTAAGTTATTGAATTTCAGAAACTTTGTAAACAGTTGAACGGTGGAGAATTCTTGGCATACATTTTCATGAAGAGATGATTGCCTAACATCTCTGACATCCAAACCAATTAACATACCATATAACTAGAATATAATAATTAAAAATTAATTAACTAATGATATTTTCCTTTTTCTGAAATAATCGTAATAATAATTAGTGCAATTAGGTTTTTAAAAATTATAATAATACCGTAAATCATATATTATACCATAATATAATTTGTAGAGATTTCGTTAAATGGTAGAGTATCTAATATGGACCCCATCTACATCATTAGAATTTGTTTACAGCTCATCGATCACTTTTAATTGTGTTTGTATTATTTGTCAAAAATTCAATTAGAATTTTATGTAGGTAAGTCTTAAAATTTGTTCACTTTTAGGAATTGACTTAGGCATGACAGTGTCCCTTCAATTATATTCACATCTCACTGCGTAAAATAAAAGTGCTCTTAATTGCGAAACCCAATAATCTCACAGACGAAAACAATATATCACTACTCCAGCGTTTGTTTACAAAGCCTACGGCTAGATGGCGTGCATTAGTTGAGTAAACAAGAGGCAGTGCAGCGCCTAATCCGCTAGCGCCCTCAACTAGTTAAAATGAAGGTACTACGGAATGTCATGGGCGATAGAAATTGATTTGATTATTATAAGCTTCATATTTCGTTTACGGTAATAATATTAATACGGTATTAATATATAATATTATAAAATAAATACTTGCTCTCATCAACTCGCAATACCTTATAGTTAGAACCGCCCATAGTTTCACAAAGAGAAATATTCATGAATATCTTTATACTTTAAAAAATGTTTGTGCCTCTTGCATTATGTGTGCTTATTTATCTAATTCTTTGGTAAAGGCATTTGTTATTTTTAAAATATTTTGCAATTTAGAAGCATTTAATAAAATAAAAGAAATTATTAACTTGTACAGTTTATGCACTTGTCATATCACTCGTTGATCATTCATCATAAAGTTCTTAAGTTACTTCAGTCCTTTAGTAATTGTAAGGGGGCAAAGGAAAGTGCATGCCGTGTTTTATTACAGGGTCTAAATATAAATAGTATTCCTGCATAATTATGCAATCGAACCACAGCTTTTCTGCAAATGACATCAGCAAAAACTGTCGTTTTCAAAGGACTGTACTCATGAGTAGTTCCATGATATGGATCCTTGCAGTATGCAAACATTGTACTTAACAGATGAAGAAAGAGGATTTGCCAGTTCGAAGTCAAATGTTGGGCAATTTTGGCAAACAGGTCCCAATTCAAAAAGCAAACACAGATGACACTGTGTGGCGTACCGTGTAAAACACTTTTGACGATTGTACTAGTTGGACTTTGACGCAGTGAGTTTGTTGGAAAACGGTAGCGAGGGTAAAGTTATGGATAGTGCAGGCTTCAATCGAGCGTACGCTGTGCAGATAAGTGCTTGTCTGTGTAATGTACAGTCAGGCAAAAAACTTGGAAGAAGGAAATTGAATTTTCTTTTTGTAGACTAACTGGTTTTCCTTGATTAAGTTCTGATGTCTCAAGTTGAAGTATATAGTTTTTTTGTAATCTATAATAATATTCTGTCCATTAGATAGAAAATAGACCATTTTTCTCAGGAGTGCTTGGAACTATCGAGTTGAAATTAATAGGAATTATTTAGGTCTAGGATCAATTGGCACTAATCAATATTTTATTTAAACGCAATCAAATACGCACTCACATACGAACAATTTGCCACAAATTTCAAACATTACGCATAAGTGAATAGTGTGAAGACAATTAGTCTTTCATGAAGTTTCCGATCTACTTGGATAGTTCCAATTCCAGTAAAAGAAGACTTCATAGCTATAGTTAGTCGAATTCGGTCCCCGAACATCGTACAAAAATTTCTTACAGTTATTCAGCCTATCAGTGTACAACTGTAAATGTAAAAAAAGGCCAATTTTATTTCCCCACCCTGCACACGTTTCTCTCCAATAGTACATAAACCCAGCTTAATATCCGTTTGCTTACTATATTTGCGCCCAAGCTTAGCATAGGTTACGCACCGATATTTGCCTGCAGGCATTATGCAGTCAAAGGGTTGATTTGAGAAGGTATTAATGGTCAACAACTAAGCTGATTAGGTTGCTTAATTTGTGGGGTTGTTTGATATCTATTGATGAGAATATCCGGAATTGCGGATATAAACTACTGCTTTAGATACAAGTTTAATTTAAACATTACAATGGACTTAATTTTCCTTAACTTATGTGTTAACGCCCTTAAAGGAAACAAAAACACCCGTTTCAACTAAAACCTACTTTTTAGCTAATGGATGGACTTACACAATACAATGACCAGCTGATCAGAACGGTGTTGTAACAAAAAACAGCAAGGTCGTCACAGAGCGACTCACTAAGTAAGGAATACTCTTGCGTCTGGTGTGACATAAAGCTTTATATTGTAAGTTGGCTAATGATGTTCTTGTAATATTTACAGTGATTTCTATTGATTAAGCATATGTAAACAGTAGGACAGCCGTGCTTCGTCACGTTTGGGCCGGCTCGACTGGAGTGATACCACGGCCTCACAGACAACGGGCAGTGAAGCAATGATTTCATTGCTTTTAGCCGAGTGAGTGAGGTTACCGGGGACCCTAACCCTTCCCTGTTCCTCTCTTGCTTCCTCGCCCCTTATTCCCTCCTTCCCCTACTCCCACCTTAAAGGCTGGCAACGCACTTGTGACTCTTGAGATGCAGGTGCCCATTATCATCAGGTGACCCGAAAATATATAAATTCTTTATAAAATTCAGAATTTTTCTGTTTTTATTTTCAGTGCTAATACCAGTATTTAATAAAATTTACTTATACTTACTATAAGTTTTATTCACAACTATATTTAAACCTATCACAAAAACTTCAATACCTTACATAGAAATTGTCTATTAAACATGAGCACACACGGATATGGATTCGTTATAGTAAAAACATGAAATGGAAATCGAACCCGGAACAACTGTAACAAATAAGTTCACAATTTCCCCACAGTAATTGCTATGCGCAGCAAAAGATCATTATGCCATTAATCGTGTGCTGCCCTCTGGTTGACATATAATCATTACTGTAAGGTTGAGGTGCTTACATGTATAAATATTTAACTGAGAGTAATTGACTACTACTGAATCTCGATTTCAGAGACACGAAATTATTGACAACCATCGTAACATTTTGAGACGGTTTTGTCTTTACTGTCTATTCAACGTTGGCCTTGTGCGGTTTGGCCTAAGATGTATAGCAAGTAAATATTCATAATTTTTAACATATAAACTATGAAGTTCAGATTTCGAACCAGATCTAGTTGCTGACATACAACACGATTATTTAGACCACTTGGTTATCACTAGAATCACCTCAGAAAAATAAATGAACATATTTTAAGTGTTCATTTATTTCTTTAGGGAAGGCATATTAGTGATATTTTTTCAGAAAGAATACCACATAAATACCTATAGAAGAACATTCAACAGACATCGGTAGTGAGTTGCTACTACAAGAGCCAGTTTAAAAATAAATTAAAAACCGCGCTTCGGTTCGCCTACCTACATCAAATAAAAATCATTTCTTCAATTGAACCAGTCATAGGTATTTTTTAATTGTCTGGAGGAAGAGTCAGTCAGAATAACTCAGTAGTGAAGCTAGTTGCCTGTTGCAATACGTAGACCCTATAGAGGAGAACAGACTAGAAATTCCAAGTACACTCTTTTCAACATGTTTTTTTACAAGTTTCGTGTTGCATTGCTTATAAGCTTATAAGCAGCTTCTAGTTGCTTATAAGCGTTAATAACATATTGTTCTAAAATATGTACAGTTCCGCAAAATGACTATACTATATTTGAGTATTAGCAGTCCAGAGATGACCAGCCCCAACCAATGGCACACGTTCACGAGCATGATACACGCGCCAGTCATCATTCAGCTCAACAATATTGAAGGGAACCGAACAACTCGATACATACGCCACCATCGGCAAGATTTCTAGGCGAGCATGACATACTCAGAAAACCCAGGCAACATGGAAAATCTGTGTTAAGTAAAACATATTTTTTGTTGATATCACCAAATTACCCTTTACCATAGGGTAAAGGGTAATTTGATTGTAGAATCTTTTTAAGGTGAATTTCAATCCAAATTTGCTGTGTCCTACGTTTTTCTTAGGTACCTACTTAAATGTTTTGTGGTCCTTCTTAAAATGCGACCTTACTAATTTTGTATTTGTACATACATTGTGAGAAGTTCAATGAGTGATATAAAAGTATACTTATACAGAGTATAATCGTTTGTTTAATCTGTGCAGTGCTGCTACGCACGTAATCTCTGTTGCAGTTGTGTGGTCACGCCTCTTTTTATACAGGCTGTTTAAACGTTTTAAACGTTAAATTATTTCACTTTTATCTGTTTATGAAATTAAGCGGTTGCACGTTAATCCCTAGCCAGTGATCATTTTTACTACTGACGTGCCAGCACTCCGGAGATAAGAACTATATTTGTCCATCTTAAGGTTGTCTGGAAGAAATCGCAACTAACGATAAGACCGCCGATTGTACCATTATTCAATGTTTTTCATTTATGTTGTAACTTTTCTATGGTTTTATTTTTTACAATAAAGAATATTGTATTGTATTGTATATATTAATGGAAGGTGTTAACGAGAATCTTTCTTAGATAGTAAAAGTTGTTAAAAAAAACAACATTTTGTACATTTAGTTACGGTTTAATTACTTTACATCATAAGTTGTTAAACGACTTGCTAATGACGCTAAAATCAAATTTCCAGTCTTCTCATTTCATGGTAAATTTAAATTTGTAATTTTGCACTTTCTGACCTACACAAGTCCTACGAAAATTGCGTCAATAACGTATCAATACTATCTTGTTCGTTTTCTAGTGAGACAACAAATTGAAAACAATATTATTAAATCGTTATAAATTAATTTAGCATCGCCCTGTATATGCAAGTTAAATCAAGAGCGTAGGCTCGTCATTTATCATAGTTCAGATTAACTGTAACGCACTTGTGCCACTTAATAACTACTTCTGGGTTCTTTGTTGTCTCTACTTCGACCACTACTACGTATGCAGGGTTGATAACATATACACATATATAGTACAGGGCAGTTTTGACTAACGATCTGAAATTATATACATTAAATCATCGGAACAAAAAATAGATGTAAAACTATTATTTTATAGCACAGCAAATAATTAGTTTAGATACATTTGGGACCTTAACCTTACAGCTTACTCATTCTATGTTGACCGGTTTGAAGTTAGCAGCGAGTCAGACTTTTTGTTTCTAAATGATGGGAAGAGCGGGTCGGGGGCGGCACGGACAGTCGTTTTATTTACCGTAACCACTGGAAAACCAAACGTGCGCGTATCGTATCTGAAAGATAAAAAACAGAATACTGCCATTTTCTACGTATAACGTGTACGTGTAATTTTATGGATAACAACAAATTCCTCGTATCATACATTATCATTCGACAGATATGTTTGCAATGTAGCGCAAATTGACATATTCTTCTTCCACAGCAAAAATAATCACGATTAAAATAATAAAATTGTAAGCCCAATAATTATATCGCCGTAACAAGGGTGTTGTCTGACGCCCAAGCGGAGCGACGAGGGGTCAAACAGATAACGAATAATTTTTTTTTCACTGTTTTCAAAACGCCGGGGTCGTAGAAGACCCTAATCTGTAGTGTAGAAATGGTTTACACGTTACCGACATTAGTAAAATAGAATGGAGAAAATCCGCAATGACATCGTCGCTCGTCATAAAACTTAAAGGTATTATGGGTTTTAAAACATCTACTAAGATGCTTAAATACTTTCTTCTAAACAAATACATATAAAATTTTAGAGTTAACTAAAGGTTTGAATAATTTGATAATTATTATTAAGACATAATTATTGTTGTAAGATTAATTTTATTATAATATAATAATTATTAACAGTTGCATTTCTACGACTGACCACTACAATCTTTTACGTAGAATGTTGTAGGTAAAGGCAAAATTACAATCGATTAGAATTACATTTGCATAATCTGGTAACATATTTTTCGATTCTATATAATCCAAGGCTAAACATAAAAAGAGCCAAATAATTTTCGATTTCGCGGTTACCATTTTTCCCCCAAACTGTATTTTTACTGTTTTTTTGCTAAATAGGGTTTGAACCCGTAAATACTGGGTGCGTTTTTACTTCCTCCTTTGAACCATGGGTAAGTTTATCATTTAATGTCAAAGTATTTTATGTTTTTATTGATTGGTACTGTTAAAGTGATCGTGGGAATACGTTTTATATTTTTTTTTCCGAATTCTGAATCGTAATGATGACATTGGCTTTTTTATTGGTTTGGTTGATTTTTTTATAAATAAACTACAATGGCAGAAAAAGTTGAACATATTTTATTAAAGTTTATTGTCTGTAGACCTTTCTTTTTGGGATTTTAGGCCGTATTGTAAAATTTGTGTTACTTATTGTATTTCAGTTTAGAGTACAAATTGTTTTAGATGTTTATTTAATATTAACTTACTAACTCATAGCGTATTAAGCGTTAACAAAATAAAGATAAGTTATTTTAAGTCATCTGAAATTGAGGAAGACTTAGACTGGTCACACCTGAATATCTTTGAAAGTGGATAGGTATGCAGAGGCGCTTTACACGTGCATTTTAAAATTTTACTTTGGATACGGTCTAGGAATACTAACTACTACGTACTAGCTGTCTTCGTAATATCTAGGTTTATGATCAGTTATTATTAACTGCTATTATAAAAACTTGGACGATGAAGGTAGTACTTCAGTTTGGTCGTTCCAATTTAAGTACACTCTGTTGTACTTTACCTCTTTTATAAATCAACTTTTTGGGGAAAACTTATGAGTGTTCCCCACATTTTATCCACTATAATTTGGTCCCACTCACTTAATACGAGGCTAACCTATTTCCACCAAACTTTGGGAATGGATGTTGGGAAAATTAGGAGTATATCAAAGGGATAGGCCCGCAGAAGGGAAGGTAATGGAAGGATAGGATATTTCTTATAAGAATTGGGAAGTGTAAGCAATTGCTTGATAAGGTCAGGGTTGGACCTGTAACCCAAACTGGCTACTGCTGGGCAGTCCAAGCCCAACAAATTTACTGAAACTAAATTAATACAATGCAGAATTATACACAACATCCAAATTACACAAACAAATCATCTCATTGTCTTACGTGGAAACTGTAACCCTTTATTGCTCGTGAACATATTCAGTTCGGCACAATGGTAGTTCGGGGCAGCACAATAGGGCTAATAGTCGAGTGCGGGCGAGTCTCAACGCAACTCATTCAGTAAACAATTACCAACTTAATAGAATAATTAGCGTAATCAGGACACTTCTGTGTTGACTGCGAGTGGGTCGGTAAAGGTTTTGCGAAAGATTTGGGTGTGGCTTTTTAGGTGCCACTATAGGTTTTAATGTTAATGTAATATTATGTATATGAATATAATTAAGATTAATTTAATTTTGTGTTTTTAGTTACATGAGCAGCAGCCAAATTAACTAAAACATGGTTTATAAAGGTTTTGGGCTTGATATGAGTGTATATTGATGTGACACTATGGGTTATAATAAGTGTTGTAGTTATTCCGTGTTTTTAGTTAAAGCTTAATAATTATGTAATTAAAAACTCGATTGATTGCTCGATTAGTTTTAGATTACCTATAAAACTAGTTAAATATTAAAATCTCGTGTTATATGTATTATTATTAGTCAAACCAGCAACTTATTTTGAATTGAAGCCAGCCGTGACAGGAAGTAATCCCAATGCAGAAGACCACGATTAATTTATGTACACCGTTAGCGTAGTGTTGGAGTTCTTTTGGTGAATATTGTTACCAGGGCTCCATAACCTTGGCATTATGGAACTCTAATCTAAGTATTGTAAATACCTACAGTTGTTACTTATGAAAGAGATCTTTATCAAAGACGAATTATCACTACAAATTAAAAAACAAAGTCCCCCGCCGCGTCTGTCTGTCTGTTTGCGATAAACTGAAAAACTACTGAACGGATTTTCATGCGGTTGTCACTTATAGACAGAGTGATTCATGAGGAAGGTTTAGGTGTATTTATAATTTGTTAAGCTGTTGTCAAATTGATTGAAATATGTTGATGATTGTTGAAGATGTCTTTGCTAACCGTGCGAAACTGGGGCGGGTTGCTAGTGAGATATATTTTGAAATTGAATGTTGGAAGGCAACAAACTATTTTATTTCTAAACCATTGCACCTCTTATTAGCGTATGATAGTTAACCCTCCAACGACGCGCACTCACGATAACCGAATCCAAACGCGAAGCACACCTTTTGTCCCCGTTATTTGGATGTTAATGCGTTAATTATCAGTTTTGCATTCAAATTACCTTCTGAATACAGAGGTTATGAATATTGTGATTCTGTGTAGCGCACATTGATTAAATGATTGTTTGGTGATTGGTGATGACAGTTAATTGACGTATTTGTATTGAAGTGAATTGATATTGTATGTGGAATAAGTGGATTTGTATTAATGTAAGATATTTGTAAGTGGTACAGTGAGGGCTCCCCACTGTACCAATTACATATATTCTAAAGAATATCACAGAATAAATAAACTCGTTTTGTTTTTCTGCTGTGAATAGGGCCCTTCGCACTTTTAGGTTGTAAACAAGTCCATGGCCTGCTAAATAACTATCCTGAGATGGTAAATTGTCCACTATATTCTCTGCCAATCACAGTGATGTACGGAGAAATAGTTGCAAGCTAAATCTTCTGCCGTCTAGAGTACACACCAAAGAGGTGGTCTCGTCAAGCATTTCAGGTGGAATATGCTGTTTTACATTATAACTACTAGAAAACTAACCTCATAAAAAACCAACTCAAAAGAAGATAATTTACACAATTTTAAGTATTCAATATTAAAACTATAAGAATAATAAACTGCCAAGCTTTTTAGTTGCATAATAAAGTGTTCCGAAAATGGCGTATATGTATACAAATAAGTGACCTTACATTGCGTGAGCATATTACAGTGATATAACGGTACTATCCGCTTCAGGCAGACGCGTTATTCTTATACCCGTTTGACACGCATGTCAAAACATAAGTGATCTCTACACGCCACATTTAGGATTTTTAAATAAATTAAGTAAAAAATACCAACCCTTGACATTAGGTTACAATGTAAGTCAAAATACTTAACACAATGTGACACTTTCTACACATTATCAATGGTTTAATTCACATTGTGATCCCAATTATGACCTACTTCATCTTAAATTGTTGATGCTCTTACTTATAAACCAACTAAAAGTTACGTCTTTAATTCACGGAGAATAAGGTGTAATTTCGTTTCGAATAATTTTAAATTGAAAAATACTAGGTCATTTTTTGCACATACAGCGTTTACCGGTTAACCGTGTCATAATCTGGGGTTGTCTCAAAGGGGGCAAGTTCAAACAGAATGACAAACATTTTTGATACCCCTCGCATTGTGGATAATAATACAATAAAAGAAAAAAAAAAACACAAAACGCCGTTTACAAATTTTTATGTTCTAAATTTAAAGCTTTATTATTTAATACACTGTAGAAGTTTTAAAGGGTGCTTTCTAAAAGATATTCATTAGCGGCAATAAAAAGGTAATGTCCCATTGTGATCGATCGATGAATTTTTAAGATGATTTTGCGATTTTTTTTACGATCGATTTTTGAACGTTTTACGATCGCATTTTAGCGTTATTGCGTGAGAACGGTTGGATCCAGGTGTATGCATAAATTATATGCATATATTTGAAACAATTTAACTACCATGTGGGTACTTAATATAAAAATTTATTTTGTTTTTATTTCCTACAGATGACGAAGTGGTAAAAGTTTTTGAAATGCCAAGGCCAGTATGTAGAGTTTAACGTGTTGACTTTCGCATTTAGCTATGTGATATTTTTATAACTTTTTTATTACAAAAGTCTGAGTCTGACGTATTTTATGTCCTTATCCATAATTTATCCGTAATAGTTTTATTCCTTCCTAAAAAACTTTTGCAAATTAAATTAATAAACATTGTAATTTTTTCACTAATAAAAATTGGACATTCAATTGAAGTCGTAATATAGATATAATTATAATCCCTAGTAAGATTTTCTTTACATTAAAGCAATTTAATTTTCTTAAAATAAATATGTAACATTAGACAAATACCACGTTCTTACAGAGAATATTGTGCGCAGCAGAATTGTGCTTGAATCGGAGTCGCTTGGCACGGGAAAAACTAGCATAGTGCTATTTTTTTTTTGTTAGTAGGTGTAGTAATAGAGCTGCAAACAGCACCAACTCAGTGGGGATACATTTGGCTAAACATTGTGATACTACCGGTGTTGTAATTGGATCATGGGCATCGACAGCGCATACATCAGCTGAAATTTACGGTTGCTTGCTAACTTAGGTACATAATGATTATAGATTAGTGAACTGAGTTAAAAATTAAAAAAGGGGTTTTACTATTCACCTTCATCATCAGACCATCGTTACCTAAGGCTAATATGTTTGACTCGTCAAACCCCAAAAACCCTAAATTCGAAGGATTTACTAGTAACCACTGAAGAGTTTCACTTGCACAGGACACGGGACATGACAGTATCAGTTATTATTTATATGATACTAGCAACCCGCCTCGGCTTCGCACGGGAAGCAGAGACATCTTCAACAATTACCTTCATATTTAAGCAATAAAAAAAAAAATACACAAAACCTTCACAAATTAAATACCTACACTTTCCTCATGCATTGCTATATCTATTGGAGAAAACCGCATGAAAATTCGGTCCAGTAGTTTTCATTAGAGTTTCGGAAAGCTAACGAAACACGCTTAAATAGCGAGTTCGACTATTAGGAAATCTGTTGGACTCGTTAAAATCAATCATACGAGCTCAAACTCGAGGGAACCAGTAAAGAGTTCCACTATCCTCCTCCTGCTTCTATCATCAGATTAGCTCTAAGATGCCAAATTATGGTATTGACATCCAAACAACAAATTAAAATTAAGTAGATTAAAATTGGCTTCCATGATTTATTTACTTAGTTACAGCTGAGACTTATAACAGTGTGTTAAAATTACCACGAAATTCAGAGAGACCCCGTGATCACTACATATTATAAAACAAAGGTCCCCGCCACGTCTGTCTGTCTGTCTGTTCGCAATAAACTGAAAAATAACTGAACGGATTTTCATGCGGTTTTCACCAATCGACAGAGTGATTCATGAGAAAAGTTTAGGTGTATAATTTGTTAACGGCTTGTGTAAATTGGTTGAAATATGATGATGATTGTTGAAGATGTCACAACTACCCGTGCGAAACCGGGGCGTGTTGCCAGTATACTACTAAGAATCTTATCTTCGACCCTACAGGGTCGTTCTTATTTGTTACAACAAATAAGAACAAAATACTTACTGTAACCGATAAACATCATAATATATTAGCTTAACATAATATATTGTTTAGCCTAATGTCCCTTAATAAGCCTAAAACTACCCGCAGCCATCAAAAACAATTTAACTCCACATTTAACGCCATAATAACTGGTTTGATCATACAAACTGACATAACTGCACATCAAGTAGGAGTTTATCTACTTATTCAATGGCACGATTTGTTTTTTAACTAATTTATGGAGGTTAAGCACGGAAGTAACGCCCATGTTTTGTATCACAAAGATATATAATGATGGTGTTCTAGAAGTGTCGTTAGAAACTATTTACACCTGAAAGAAAGGGTTTGAATAAAAATAATCTTGAGTGGTTTTCATATTAACTTAACTTTATCATATAAATTTAACGTGGGAGGAACTCCGCTCGATACCACGGCCTCACAGAAAACCGGCAGTGGTCGCCCGTCACAGGGCGACAACTAGCTTTCCGATGTCAGCGACCGCGATCACACCAGTTGTACGATTGACGAGCAGCGTGACATTTTTGTGTTCTGTTGCAGTACGAAATGTCGGACAATTTATCCGCAGCTAGGCAAAAAGTTATTCGGCAGCTATTGGAGGATGAAGAAGATGATTATCTATGCCTCCAGAAAAGAGGATGAAGATCGACAACATTTTCACATCTCGAGAAGAAGAGGGTTGCTTTCAAATACTCATACGACGACATTTAAATGATAAAGAAGAAAAGTTTAGAAAATATTGTAGATTAAATCATAAACAGTTTAAAAACGCCGCTATTTTGATGTACTCTCACCTGCGTCGCGCTGACTGCACTGCCTCCGGCGCGACTGGGTCGCGGTCGCCACGTCGCTCTCTGGCCACGCCCAATTGTCGCGCGTCGCGGTCGCGGGATTTGTTTAGTACTCCATATAAATTCATACAAAGAAGAGGTTCGCGCGACCCGGACGCGGTCGCGGGTCGCGGTCGCACGTCGCGGTCGCCAAGAACTGAATGCTACCTTAACCCTTCCCTCTCCCACCCTTCCCCCCCTCTTCTCCTACTCCCACTTTAAAAGGTGGCAACGCACTTGTGACTCTTGAGTTACAGGTGCCCATGGGCCACGGTAGTCATTTATTACCAGGTGACCCGTCTGCTCGTTTGCCCCCTATAGTCCCTATACCATAAAAAAAAACTATACTATCTCCTTTAGTCCAAGGGGTGAAGTGACCAGTTACCAAACGCCAATTTATTTAGGTTGCTTCACCCCATGATAAACCCCTTTTTCCTCCGTTAGGTCTGCAATACGTGAGTAAACCCGCAGCTTTAATTAACAGAAAGGGTTTGGACACACCGGCATTATAAAAAAACAGGAAAAATAAAAAATGTCACATTTATGTGGAACTCCTCAACATTAACACTATCATTAGTCATATAACACGCGGTAGTGTAAATGTTCTATTTTATCTGTACTTACTGAAAATTACTAAATTTTTAGCTGTGCTCTGACTGAATTAAGAATGGTAGGCGTGGTGGATAATATTTTGTATATTTATAGACAATAAATATACTGTGTTCCAATTCAAGATAAATAATATAACATTAAGAAGGTATTGTTACGATTAGAAGAATTAGGTAAATCTTGTAACGATAGTTGTATTGAGAAAAAAATAAATACTAGCACTATATTATAAATTACTAGCAGCGCCTCGCGGTTTCACCCGCGTAAGTCCCGATCCCGTACGAATGTCGGGATAAAAAGTAGCACATGCGTTAATCCAGGTCTCTAGCTATCTACATACCAAGTTTCATCGCAATCGGTCCAGTACTTTTTGAGCCAATTACAAACATACTTACATACAAACCTTTCCTCTTTATAATTTTAGTATAGATTAATAACATACGAATTTTCAATTACTATTATCAGCCATAATCGTCCCACTGCAAAAAAAAAAGGGCAAAGGTTTCCCTACCCTCCTTGCACTCCTCACGATTTACAGCTTTCTGTTGCCAATCTTCCCAATACGTATCCAGTTAAATCTGCCATCTCTTTCTGGGTCTTTCAGTTTCAATTATACTGCAATAAAAAATACTCGGCCCGTGAAAATTTCGAAAAACAGTTCTTGGTTAGTTTTTGTATAAACACATCTAGTATATCAACATCTGTAATCAAAGATAGGGGTCACTTAAAATCTTGGTGGAAAAAATGAGATTTTAACTATGGGTATTACATGTAAATTAATTAATGACCTCTCTACGTTCGGAGTTAATGCGATGATTAATGTTTAAAGTTGTAGATGCATTTCACTTCGGACCAGTAGTAATAACAAAAAAAAACAAAACCCACAGGTATTAAACTTGTGATTTAAATGTTAAGTTATTTTTAAAAGTAAAAATATTTAAAAATGTAACTTTATTCAGCTTTATATTGTATTTAAGACTTTTTATCACATAATTTACTTCATTACCTCATTGTATCAACTTTTCGTAAAGTTTATAACCGTGATGAAACCGAACATCATGAGAAAGAAAAACAAAAAGTTAAAGAATAATAACTTTTCCACATACCACGAGAACCACACCAATTTAATTAACTATAGTTATATTTTTTAATCTAGACAATAGCGATTTTAAAATTTATAAATTTACACTTCATAAAATATACATGTGTACACAAATATACGTACAATCACATAAGTAAATCTGAAAAAATTACATTAAAGAATACTTTTATTACTTGATCTAAAAGATGACTAAAAACAGCTATAAAATTGAAAAAACATAAAAATATTTGAACAATTATCTTTTATTGAACCTTAATACAAAAATAAAAAATAATAATATATTATTTTACATACAATTCATTCAACGAACAAATATCTAAAGAAAAATATCCACAGTTCATTTGTATCCTTTCGAATGGTATAATATTAAATGTTATCGCATGTCTAATTGTAGTTGTTACTAAGACTTGTGCTGGCAGATAATTACGACTGTTATATTAAGTGGAAGCTTTTAACCAACATAACTCTTCAATAATATATTATTTCAAATTGAAGATTTTTAACTATTATAAACAGTTTCTATACATTGTTAGAATTGTGGCGGTAAGCCCCATCATGGAGGAAAGATTGGAGGGGCGACATGACAGTCTCTCCTACCGGTTGATGCAGGTACTAACCGAATATGGCTGCTTCGGTATGTACCTGTGTCGTCTGTGGAGTGGTCAGCGTGGACGCTCGCGATGGCTATTGGTGTGAGAGACCATGATTCTGTCCATGGTCCAAAGTGAGAGTACATGGGATTCCGCCGTCTCGATTTGCGGGGAGGCGATGTTGGATAAAGACGCGGCGGAACGGAAACGGGAAAGGACAAGCACTCTCCAATCCCGCAGAAGATGCACCAGCGCCGGAGAGCACAGAAGGCCTGCAGGGGTTCCCGGAGGCTTCCTTCTTAGGGTGTACACGGGTCCCCTGCAATAGACCCATTTGTGATGGAACATCGTGTGGTTTTAGTCGGTTCGATTCTGACATACTACTTTACCCGTGGGAGTTTCCACACGATAAAATAAATATACTTTGTTACAAATAGAACAAGCTTGGGAAAAAAGTCACGCTATGCTAATTTCTGTTTCTATGAATTTTTTATCAGCTCTTTGTTTACCTTCTTCTAGTTTCTTTACTAATAGAAGGTTGTATTTTCTCTAAAATTTAAGAGTTGGCTTAAGTGCTCTAGTAACTGAAAAATTTGATCATGAAAGCAAAATCTGTTGCTATCTCATCAGCAATGCAATCTAACTTTTTTGCTAGAAACTTATAGAAAAATATGTTTATAAAGATTAGGGTGTATGTATAAACTGCCACTAAACAAAACATTATTTATAATAAGTACGTCGGTTATACCAAAAAATAATACAAAGTAGAAATGTAAATAATAATATGTCCGTGAGTGTAGTGATTCTCCTTAACAAAATACGCAATACTTTTCATTGCAGCATCGTTGCCATCTTTTGTAAAGCATAGTGTAATGACAGAAGATTGTTTGAGCCGCATCTTTTGTGAGCCAACTATTTCAATCAAGGTTTATTTTATGGGAATTGAAAAAAAAACAACGGTAATATGGGGATACTCTCGATTCTTAGAAAACGAGGCCTATTCTATTTAATTTCATATGTTTGCGAGAAAGATTTGTAAAGGATGTTACATTTTTTTTTTTAGTTTTAATTTTGTTTCATTATATAGAGAATTTTACAAAGATCACAGAAAATTATAAGGTGCGTTCTACAATGTACGAATAAATTTAGTATTACCCTATATTTTTAATATATACTCAGGCCTATATATCTTCCATCCTATATATCCTTTCGTCAGCTATTATTTTTTAGGTCCTTCGTAAAACGCGGAGGTTTATTGCCGTCTACCAGCCCCTTTTTTTAACGCCTAACTGCTACTTTCGAGAATTTTCGAAAAGGAAATCTGATAAGAAAATCAAAAACAAAAACCCAGGACATTACGATTGCACGCAAAACAAAAACGTCAACAACCATGGCGCAGCAGGAGAATGTCCAATACAGACATAATCAAGAAGTCAGAGTGGGGTGTCTTTTAACTATACTTCGGTACTTCGTTCCATAAGAGCTGGGTAACGCCATATGCGTGTAAACACCAGTAATCGTTTACTATCTGCATGTTTGTTTCTTTGTTTGTCGGTCTGTTTGTTGGTTTGTCTAACTTTAGCTTATAGAATATAAAAAACCAATGTAAGAAATCCGAGAAAACATTTAACGTATAAATAAATACACCACCATTTAACAAGGAACGAGAATATTCAAATCCCCATAATTTAATCAAAACTTAACACATTGGCTGCATATAATAGAATTACTTTTATGGTTCTACTGACACCATAAAAAGCTAATATCACGTATCACAGTCTCGCAGACAAATGAAATGTGTGCTTTCAGGAAATTAAACCATAAACCTCATGTTGTAATGACTATTATTGTATGAAATGCGTTTCCTTTCTGCATATCTGTGAGTTGATTTCTGGAAATGTATTATTACTTTGTGAGTTTGTAAGTGCGGCAACGTTTATGTTGCTTGCATAAAGATACATTGTACACCTATTATGTATCTCTAAAGACGTTTAGCGCTACCTCTCTCTGTCTCTTAATATTACAAGTCTTAATATATATATTTAGGATTCCTAGCCCGATATTAACATTCTTATCCTTAGATTACGGAATAGAGATTTGAAAGAGTGGCAATCCAATGAGTCTTGATTAACATTACATTGTAATGTATGTAGATATGTATCAAGAAAACACTCATTGTGGCAGTCAATAGGAGAAGCCGGTTATCAGTAGCGCACCTCAAAGACTGATAGGGAGCTAGGTTATTCTGTGTATGTCATTTGATGAGTTCTGCGGATACAAACAGGATGGAGGAGGATTAAGAAGAGGACGATGTTTGAATGGTGGGCACTACACACCAAAGGTAATTTTTGATGAGAGTTGCACGATCGGGTCTCTTGCCATTATTAGCAGGCTATACATCAATAGGATTCACGTACCACTTGGCCGCTATTGATGAACTTACTGGAAGGGTCTAAACATGTCCTATTCCGTTTTTAAACGCAAGCTTTTTAAGTACAGTTAAAAATCTATCTTATTAATCCAACACGCAATTTTTAATGTGTTTAAGTTGAAGCCAGGATTCAAAATATAAAATTAGCTTAATCATAATCTTCTAAGTATATCATTAAGTCTATGTGTCTCCTTAAAATTTCCACATTTGAAGGAAATGGCCGAGAATCCGCTTATCTTAATCCTAGCACCGAAGTCAGTGAGGCCATAAAGTTAACGGTAAAGATATTATATTTTTGTTTACATTAGCTTTTAGAAAAAAAAGAGTTTCTTGATTGATATAAGTCCTATTGGAATTCATTAACCGACGAAAAAAAAGGAGGTTCTCAATTCGACCGTATAATTGCCCTCCTACTACCTTACCTACGTAGAGCCATGTCCATTTCTACGTAGGTACATATAAAATTTTGATAATTAATCAGTTTGTTATTTGGCGCCGACTCAAAATAAGTTTATATAAAATTTGATAGTTTATATAAATAAGCTTAATACTGAAGACCTAAGGTTTATTAATTTTTTGATTTTAAGTTATTTTCGTCGGTTTAATTTTTTGTTAAAAAGATTTTTATATTAAAACTAAATCAAAATGACAGTAAAATGCTGCACATAACATTCTACTAATACCTCTGGTCGACGGTTAAAAATGTCTCTTTTACGGTACTTAATATCTAAAACTTCTTTTTTTTACGGCATAGGGGGCAAATGAGCAGACTGGTCACTTGATGGGCGCCTGCAACTCAAGAGTCACAAGTGCGTTGCCGGCCTTTAAGGTGGGAGTAGGGAAAGGGGGGGGAAGAGGGAGAGTGCGGCTAGGAGAAGAGGGGAGAAGGGGGGGGTTTGGGTAGGGGGAGAAGAGGGGAAGAGGGAAGGGTTAGGGCCTCCGGTAACCTCACTCACTCTGCGAAAAGCAGTGCAATAATTGCTTTACTGCTGCCGGTTTTCTGTGAGGCTGTGGTATCACTCCGGTCGAGCCGGTCCATACGTGCCGAAGCATGGGTCTCCCACAGTTCTTCTTGATGGTTTGGTGTTCTTCCCGTCGACATTCACTTAAGACGTGTACCTAGAAATGTTGAAGCAGCGTTTTATAACCGTTGTTTTAGAAGCCACAACCACAACACTTTTGCATTATTAAACCTTCGCTTTTAACGTGTGTAGAAATAAATGAAGTAGGAAAAGCGCCACAGAGTTATATGTGTGAATATATTGCAGGACATTAGCTCACAATGTTGGCTGTGGATTATTTATTCAGGATTTTAGTGAGTCAGCCACGATAGGACAAGCAGAGCTTTGAAGTTAAATATAAATAATTTTACTTTTATTCTGACCAACGATGAAAATTCTAGATAAAAATGGTTTGACAGCTAATTTACGTGTGTCTAGTAAGTCTATGCTTATTACAAGTGTATCATTTTATCCCACGTAATAAAATGACGCTATACAGGTTCATTTATCAGTCTCCCAATTGAACCAAACTTGTTATTCTCCCGTTGTCTACATACGAACAGAAACTCTATGAAATTAATTAATATTTTTTTTTTCATATCTAGATTTCAGTTTTTTTATTACCTCGCATAGTTTAAGTTTATAAAATTCACTTAAGGGTCTCCCTTAATGTTATTTTTTTTTAATTATTTTTTACTATCGTTTCCTACTTAAAATGTTTGTTACTTTGCATGTTGTGGTCTCTAGTAATTGAGAGACATGAGACAAACTACATTTGTACAAGATATTTAATATTGTGTCATGTATTTCTCATTTAAGATCCTAATTTAATAAATAAATATTTTTCCAGTTATGCGGGTCCGATACGAGCATAGATTTTAGCACAACAAAAAAAGAAAATAACAATAATTTCCTCGAAACGTAAACGATTGTCTAACTTCTGCATTTGGTTTAGGTAACCATTTTGCTTTATTATATACGGCACATTTACCTTTAAAATCAGGAAAACATCACAGCACACTCTATAAGTGCATCAACAAGATTTTCGCTTCCACAAAGCAGTTCTTCAACACTGAGACGTTCTGTTCTCGTCACTCATATCTTAATCGCGTAAAGTAAAAGTTGTTTGCTAAAGAATTAAAGTTATGTTTACAGGTTTTAAATCTACCTTTTCTTGGTTCTGTTCTAAAATATAGCTTAGACTGTAGATTATTTATATTGATAACATCTGAATGGAACATCGCCTGTTAGAACATAAACTGTTGGCAATAAATTCATATTTTATGATGTAATTTCTTATTACAGTATCGGAAGTAATAAAAACCCTGTAAATTAAACCTTCACCCTATTTCTCAATTTCAAGTTTCTTGTTTTACGACTGTTAAATTGAACTCCTGAACGAATAGGAAGTGATGAACTCCGCAAACTTAATTTTACCGTTTGTAAAACAAAATCTCGAAACATTGTCATGGAATGATTAATTGTAGAACTGTTGAAATAACGTGGTTTTTTGCTAGGGCAAGGTGATGGAAAAATATTTTATTACGTTATAAAAGACAAGCATTAAAATTGTTAAAAAATATAATTTTTCAATACAAATAAATTCGCAACTTTATTCACAAGTCTATCACAAATAAATCTTGAATATTACAGGTACTGTGTTCCAGATTTATTAGTGCTTGTGATCCATTTAATAATAACTTGAAACAAACTGCTACATAATAATATCATAGATAAATTACACCCAGACACAGAACATAATGATCATGCTTGGAATCGAACCCACGACCTCTAGCTCAGCAGTCAGGGTCACTAACCACTAGACCAACACACCAGTCAAATGTAAGTGTTATGGATTGTGTAGGTTCTTTACACTGAAACCAGTGTAAAGTAATTATGGCGCAAGCTCTTTTAGAGTCTGGTACACTCCATTTTATCATTCAGTTACGCATCTATCCACTTTCTTACCGTACGCCATTGAGATATATATATAACATTACGGAAATCTTTAACTAATGGTAGCTTTTCAACGCGGCTTCGCTCGCGTGGCTGTAATTTTGTAAATAAATTCAGATATTCTTTTCGGAACAATACCTTTTCTAGATAAAAGGTACCCTATGTTCTTTTTGGTACCTGTAACGACATGTGTACAAAATTTCACGATGATCGGTTTAGTGGTTAAGGCGTGAAAACGTAACAAACAAATAAATAATATTTATCAATAATATGAATGTATTTAGAAATATATAAGTATGTCTAACAGCAGTCTGGGTACCATAGTACAGGGTCTGCCTAGTATGGGATCAGACAGCCGTGTGTGAGATGTGTGAAAAAAAAAACAATGAACTCACTTTCGCATAACACATACTAGCTGTTGTCCGCGACGTGGAAGTTTTGGTGAAATATATCCCACCAGAACAGTACATTTTTCCGGGATAAGAAGTAGCCTATGTGCTCTTCCAGACTATAATCTATCTCTCTGATAAATTTCATACAGATCCGTTCAGCTGTTTTTGCGTGAAAGAGTAATAAACATCCGTCCATTCATCCATCCATCCGTCCATCCTCACAGACCTTTAAAATATTAGTAGGATTAGTAAACTAGTTAGAATATACCATAGGTACAAGCATCTTTAAATTGTTACCGACTTTAATGTATTAAATTGTGATTTACTAACTCTAACATGAACAAAGCTATTATTCCACGTGATTTTAATGCAACATAAACACGAAAGTACGTATCATAATAAATGTATCACGATAAAAACTTCGCCAGCGAACGCTGTGAGTCACAAAACCGTTATTTTGTTTTGCACCATCGGTCATCGTACACTTGGTAGCGTTTTACTTCATACATTCGTAACACACATAGAAGTACACTGGTTAGTTTAATTTCTACTTCTTCTACTGAACTAGGAAATACACTTTTGGGACTAAGCTTTTAGTTAGAATGCTTAGACTGCTCGGAAATAGCCAGTCCGAATTAGGGGTCATCCATTAATAACGTGATGTTTTTTTAGCAACTTTTTAACCCCCTGGTGAAACGTGGTGAGGTTTTAGACTAACCCTTCCCCCCTAGCCAGTTGTTTTATTTCCAAATATATAATTTTTTTTCGGAAAATTATCTTTAAATACAGATACAGTAGCGCGTTTTACGACAAAATAAATACACGTGATACTCACTACACCCCCTATACAAACGTATGGCCGTCCTAAAGCCCCTGGAGGGCAACACCATGAACTCCGGTCTCATTTACGAATGCCACCAGACCCTGGAACGTCTAGCCTTTGCCAATGGGCTAATTCTTCATGGATCGAGGGGCATAGCGATTCACTCGAGAACGACGCCGCCGATTGCCGAGCTGGCAAGGAAGGGATCTGTAACGTCAGTGGCAGGTCCTACTGTACTGCTGCTACTTCCCTTTAATCAACTTCGCTCATGGGTAAGGCAACAGACCCGTGAAGCGCACAACGGCCGTTGTCCCGACACACCCGGCTGTAGGCAGTCTAAACTGGTGCTGACGGAGGTCTCACCACGTTTAACGTGCAGACTGCTCAGTCTCAACTTTCATTTGACATCAGAATAGTTGTAGGAACCATTACGGGCCACCTGGCCCTAAACCGACACCTATTCACTATCAATGCGACAAGCAGTCCTCTATGTAGAGGCTGTCTCAACGCGGAAGAATCGGCCGCCCACGTTGTCCTGGAACGCGAGGGAGTGGCTACACAACGGGCAAGTATCCTCGCGGGAGCGAGGTCGCTCGTAAAAGCCTGTGAACGCCCCAGGAGGCTTCTGTGCTTCTGGAAGGAGCTAGGCTGGCTCAACTAGTCAGCCTATCTGAACGCATAAAGGACCGCATATGAGTCTAGATGCGGAAACAGAGGCCTATACCAATACCAATACCAATACTCACTACACCCCCCTCTCCCTTGTGATATTTCGTGATTTTTTCCGTTCCTTCCCCCGCTTTCAAGCCTCATGTGATTAATGAACAATCCCTTACAGGTACGTGACCCTGACCTTCTCGAGCAATTGTTTAAACTCCCCAATCTATCCGTATATCAATATCCTTGTTTTTATTTACTCCCAATTTTCCTATCTTTAATTGGCGGCAAAAGGCTTGGTACCTATTAGGGGCCATCCATAAATTACGAAACGTGTTAAGGGGGGAGGGGGTCAACAAAGTGTGACATTGTGTGACAAGGGTGGAGGGGAGGTTCATAAGCTACACTTTTACAAAAAAAAAATCATGGAATTCGTGTGACGTAATTTATGGATGGCTCCTTACATGAGTGGGACCAAATTATAGTTGGCAAAGTGTGGGCCCCTCTGGTGACGCAGACGTGGGAACGACTTAACCGATTTCATTTACCTTTTTTTTATGTTTTCTAATACTTTCTGGATGGTTCTTAAGGAACGAAAAATTAATTAATTGGAATAGATATCACCAAAATTGCCACGCGAACGAAGTCGCGGGCAACAGTTAGGTAATATAAAATGTCATTGATATTGAAGGATTAGGACAAAGGAAAATTACGATCCCATGTCTTTTATTCCTCTATATTTAAAATTATATAGATGGATAGCCATCTATATAATTTTATTATATCCTTTGATATCCACCCTATCAAAGGATATAATTATAGAAGCAGTAATTATTCTAATTACAATTACCATGTCAGCCGTCAAGATATAAGTTGTGTACGAACCACTATTAATTATCGCTATTAAACTTCCCAGTGGAAGTATGAAAGTCATTCCTTATCCTCTTTGCAAGTAAGAGCTATTCAAAAATAACAAATTAGAGAAGACTGTTATTCCAGACTACCTTGAATATTATTGTAGACCGGGAGCAGCTGTTGAACAAATTTGCAGATGTAATGCAAGTGTTAACTTAATAACCTTACTTTTATTAGTTCAGTGGAATATTAAGTTTGCAATCATTCTTGAATCAAGTTGACGTGGAACCGTTCATGTTCAAACTTTAAATTTAGAAGTGGTGCCTCTTTTAAATACTAAGAATGTATTACAGTTCTTGTTGACATATTTATCTGTTCAGAGAAAATATTATGGATCTGTGTTGAATTGAAAACAAGGAGAGGATTACATTTCAGGTAATAAGAGATTTTTCCTCCCTATTCCGAAATTCTTCCACCTTAAGGGCGGCAACGCACTTGTGACTCTTGAGTTATAGGTGCCCATGCGCGGTGGTAGTTATTTACCATCAGGTGATCATCTGCTCGTTTGACCCTATACCATAAAAAATAATTTCTATTACATTCTAATACTTCAACGTGGGTAAAAAAAAGCACTCGGCTTGTCCGACGGTTAGAACTCACAGATGCATAAACACTTACTCGTACTAGTAGCAATGAATAGAGTTTTGTAACACAATTTGATGATACGATAACATTATGTTCATCTAAGTATGTTGTCTATTCCGTGTCTAGGATAACGTTAATTTGAATAAATTGTCTGTCTGGTCTGTAAAATTATAATAAATTATTTTCGTCACACAAGTCTCTTCAGAGGGGCTCGTGGCTAAGTGGTAACCACGTAGGTTAGCACATTACAAGGTTAAGTAATATTACCAAGGTCATTCTTAGGATGGGTTATATTACCATTCTTAACACTCGGAGAGCACGTTAAGCCGTCGGTCCCAATTGTCATATGAACATCTGAGTCCTAAAAAAAAGTCCAACAACTTGGTCTATAGAACTTCGATATCGCCTAGTACTTGGGTTGTGGAGGTCTGATAGCAGTCGCTTAACTTAAAATCGAAATTCAGCCGTTTCGTAGTTAGACTGAAAGCCGACCCCAACTTAGTTGGAAAAAGACGCGGAGGATGAAGTGAGATGTAAAAAATAAATAGAACTGCTTCGTTGATCTCGTGGTATAACTTGCTGCTTGATGTCTTGTTTCCTTCGGGCAAATTGTGACTTTGTTTTCCACTTGAAAATTTACATTTATTAATGTAAGTTAATATGACTCCTAAGGATATAAACAACAGTCATTAATATATTTAAAGAGTAATTTAAAAAAGTATCTAATAAAACTGTAACTAGTAGATAAAAATGGGTCTAGAAACTGACCCCTATTAACAAGTCAGAAGGGATGCAATTGTGTAGTTATTTTTTACGATGTTGCCAGAAATAGCCGTAACACTTTTGAGTTTCGCAATACTTTCATGACACAAGCAAAATGCAAACCCAAACAAGATAAAAATTGTCTTCTCAATTTCCTCATTTAAGCGTACAAAACAATAGCAATTTATTTTTATTTTTATATCTAGAACTGCGCATTTCAAATTGGTGTCTCTAGTTTTCTCTTATTATAGTGGAGACAGTTTATTAACCAAGGAGACACAAAGAGACGAAGGTGTTAATTTCAGTAGGAGGAAACGTGAATAAACTTCAATTAGTAATGGTGCTACTGTGGAAGTTGGGCCACTAGAAATGCAGGGAGGTAATGACATCGTCAGCGAGAAAGTCACATTGTCCTAATGAACTTGTATGGTGGAACTTTAACATATGAATTGTCATCTAGGTTGGTGATTATATACTTACGGAGTATTGGACTTCTAATGGTTCATCCACATACGTACGTAAATCTTTAATAGGTTAAAGGGTTAGGGTAAAGAATATTCCACTCAACAGGTCGTGACCGCTAAAGAGGTTAATGCAATTTGTTTTTGATAGTCGTTTTTTTTTAATTGTAAATAAAATTATTATTATGTAATCATTTCTACATTGAAATAGTGGTTTTAAAAGTTTATAATTTAGCAAAATTTTTAATAGGATAATTATAAAAATAGGCAGTCATGGGACTGCCGATAGAAGTTAATACGTCATGGCATAAATTAATAAGGAGCTAACAGAACTCAATGTTTAGATTAGCGCCTTTTAGTGGATATATATAATATATGCATTATTAGCGTGACGGTCACGAGTTCAGTGCTTTTTCCCCATAGCAAAAGTGTAGAAACGTGCCTAAAGAAGTTTTCACTTCAATAATATTGATTTGACTCTAATGACATTGAAGAAATATTCCGCTCATTTAAAAGCTCCATCTTCCAGCACTTAGCAAGAAGCAGACACAGCAATTGTTTATGTTTATTGAGCGCTCATTGCTGGTTCTGCAAACAAGTTTGTTTCATCACTTCGCGAACTGTAATTCGCCATAAACAAGGTAATAAGCAGTTATTATCTTTGTCAATATATTTTTTTTTCTGATTGGAAAATACAGAAAAGGAAACTAGTAAGGTGAAAGATTTAATGAACCGTATTCTTTTAGCGTGGGAAACCGAAACAATTCGTCTTTGGTCTGTTTATTCAAAACGTTTTAATTCCCTCTATTACGCCTATAAGTATACAGCGATTCACCATAAAATTTTGCTAGTGATATTTTTCGTGCCACTTAATAAGGAGTCAGCATATTACCGTCTACCTGAAACATTTACAATTTTTTTGCTACTACTGAAAGTCTAATCTAAAAACCCTTTAAATGTATTACAATCAAGGATCAAACCGCAGACCTCTAGAGTCTGAACTAGGAACTCACGCACCAAATTATAACCCACACGAGACAAATAAGGAAGCGGTTTTATTTCTACCAAAAATACATAAAATAATTTATTATTAATCATCAAAATATGTAAGTAAGTATTATACTAAATTAGAAGTCATACTTAGAAGTGCTACTAATTAAATCGAAAAAAAAATGTCTTGGCAACTGAGGAAATACCTACAAAACCGGCGAAGGTCACCTTTTGTTATAAGAAGCTGCGGTACAGTCATTTAGAAAAAGGTTCCTTTCTGTTAGCAATATAGATACCTATTAGTTAAGCAATATCGGCATTATATCTCTGTCTTCCGTTGCCAACAATGCAGGTACATATTGGTTCGGCAATAGAATGTTTTTTGTGCACTTTTATTGGGGAAAAAGCACTGAACTC